>OZ014521.1:478795187-481295187 GCA_963966055.1 Lathyrus aphaca
AATTCCATGGCTACCTGAAGTTGAGCTTTCAAACCAGGAGCTTTCTGGCCAGTTCTTTGCTTCAAATCCACTCCAATAACTCCCCTCAAGAGCTTGTGATGCTTGGTTGGAGTTTAAATGGCCTCAAAATGAAGTTAGCAGAAGTTCAGTTCATGAAATGTTGAAATCGTGTTTTTGATTCTGGCTGTTTTAGGGCAAGATGAAGGGTGGGAAATGATCAGTGAGGATTGTGTAGTTGAATGGTGGAAGAAGTTTTGATGTTTGTTGGCTGAGTTATGAGATTCGATAGCTTTTGCAAATTTTAGGAATTTTGTGTATGCTATCTTCTTGGAGGTTTCAGCCTGTGTTATGTTATGGAATGGCTTGCTTTTGGTACACATATCATGTTGGGATAGGTCAGAGGGTGGGTGCTGACCTATGTTGATTGGTATGGGCAAGTTGCCAAAATGTCAAGAGTTGGTGTACTTGAGGTATGGGCTGGTTCAGTGGCTGTTTCAAGGCATGGCTCGAGTCAGCTTGGTTCAAGGATAACCATGGAAAAGGTTTTGTGGTGATTCAGCAAGTGTGTGAGAGGTTTTGATCTATTTTGCTAATTCATGAAGTTTTGGCCCCTTTTGGATTTTGTAAAGTTCAAGGCATGAAACTTGGAATTTCTTTGGGAAATTATGAATTTTAAGTCATGTATGATGTTTGTGTAATGCTTAGAAGTCAATTAGAGGTCACATTTGGCTTTGGCAACTATTTTTGCAAACTTCCCTCTTTGGTGCATAAGTGAAATTTTGTGATTTTTCCCAACTATGCAAGGCCATAACTTGAGTTCTATGATGAATTAGATCAAGTTCTTGTACTTTTTGAAAAGGGAATGATCCAATCTACAACTTTCATGACCAAGAATTTTTCATTTGAAGCATTTTTGAATCAAAAAGAGGAGGTTGAAAAACTTTCCCAAAATGGCAAGTTTGCATTACAAGTCACTTTCCCAAAATGGCAACTTTGCAAATGGCTTGAAATTCTTCAATTTTGTGAACCTCTAATCTCTTATAAGATCAAATAAAGATCATATACACCCAAAATGATGGAGAATCCCCTTTGGTTGGATGATTGGGGGCCTCAGATGCCCTGATTTTGCACTGACTTGCTCAAGAAGTCATCTATTGATCAGATGCCTTCCCCATTGAATTACTTCATGAGAATTGGTATGTATGATCCTTACATCATATAGAAACCAATAGAAACAAGAATGGCCCAAAAAATTGGAGTTATGGCCTCTGAAACCAAAACCCTAATTTTAGGTCATCTGTGCAGTCAACCCTGGCTCTGCTTCCATGCTTTCCTCAGTTCTTGTGATTTTTGACTTTCTCTGATCTTGGGAGGATAAAAAATGATATTTGAACATACATGGACTCTCTTGAGATGATTGTAGACCTTTGGAGTGGCTCAGATAGCTTAGGGATTTCTCAGATCACAAACCCTAGATGCAGATGACTTTGAACCAATGCAGTGAAGCAAAAATGCAACATGATATGATATGATTGAACTTATGCAAATGAAAAGATCACAAGCCATGGTGTGAACTTAGTGAGGGGAAATTTGGGGTGTTTACAACTGGATTCTTCAACAGGAAGTTGTGGATGGAATTCTTTCCTACAAACTTAGGCTCGTCTATAAACAAGATGATTCCATATATACTAAGAGCCAGAAGAGCACAAATAGTTTCCCACTTCCCTGATGTAGCATGACTTGTGGCCTGAGTAATCAAGAAGTCCAAATGCAGGCATGGGATTCTAGCCTTCGTGGTCATATGCTGATCAATGATGGTGACTTCCAAATGTAAAGCCTTAGCTATGTCTTCATTCCTAGGAGCAGTCGTCTCAGGGTTGAAAGGAATTCCTCTTCTGATAGGGACACCTAACAACATGAAAAACTCGTCCAACAAAGGACCTATCTGAAAGTATGGGAAAGTGAAACATCTGAGAGGAGGGTCATAGAACTGGAGGCAAGTGTGAATCATGCTCCTCTGTGATGCATCCAAGTCCATGATCATGTCCATAAAACCACCATAATGCTCTCTGAATAAGGGGACATGATCAGGAGTGATAAGTGCCTGAATCTTCCTGATGCCTGCCAAAGGGTACTCAAAGAAATGGTATGTGATGTTGCTCTTCCTGGTTGAGTCCATACGGACAATGGATGCTGGTGAAGATAAATGAAGAAAATAACTGATGAAGACAACTGGAAAAGATATCAGCCGAAGAAGATCTTTGAGGAAGATAACTGTGAAGATGGCTGAGCAGAAGAACAGTCAAAACCAAACCAAAGATGATGTGGTTACCCTGTAAAACAAATAGACAAATGTTAAAATGATGCAAAATGATGTATGCAGAATGATATGCAAGGGTTTGTGATCAGGTGCTAAATTTGTCATTTGCTTTGGATAGGGTCCATGAGTGTTCATAAGTCCAGATGAAGGTCTGAAAACCAGTAACCAGGTGGGGGACTCAAATAAAGAGTCACAAGTCCAGGGTTCCATAAGATCAGTCCAAAATAGTGTAACCTTAAAGCAACATCTAGTAACAGGTTATGATGAGGCCAAGGGTTCCTGCAAACCTGTAAACAACCCCACCACTCACAGACATTGTTCTAGAACAAGGATCCTCAGACTTGGATCTATTATGAGAAGTGTAAACACTTCTAACCCGGAGGTACAATGTTTACATTAATCATAAAGGACCCTCCTCTAATTCACCTCAGATGTTGAAGGTCATCTAAAAGATCATCCAGACTTAGCAGGCTTCCCAGATAGCCCTAGTACTACAAGAAATCCGTAACACAGAGTTCTCAAGAAGAAAACCATGTCTGAACCGTGTTTCATATTCCCGCACCAGACCGAAATGGAATGGGAATGAATATGAAGCCACTATAATCCTATGTGTCACTCAGGTTCCCGGTGTGGAACCTTTCTCACTAAAATACCCCTCCCACCAAGGCAAACCAACAAATCCAGCACATATATGATATGAAAATAATATGAAATGCATAAAACGGTAAATTAAAATGATAAATAAAGTTGTACAGAAAGCAATAAATAAAGTAATAAACAAAAAAAACACATACCACGTAACACCCCTGTCGCTCTCGAAGATTGCATCCCGGTACGAGCACGAACGGTCGGTGAAAGGAGGAAATGAAATGAAGATGAATAGAGTCGCCAGCTAGGCATTTTTATCCCGAAGGAAAGGTAATGCTGCATAAACCTGGAAAGATATAGATAAGTGGGTTCCGAACCAGAGAAACTGAGAAAGGGGGTTGGTTACAACCTGGGAAGGTATTAGCACCCAGATTGTCCGTCGTACTCAACAGGATCCACGCTTGAAAAATTTGTATTTAAAGGGGTAGTTCCAGTGCTATCTGTGTGCAAAAGTTGGAAAAGAATGTACAGGTGTCAGTGCAAAAAGAGATGTGAAGTGAAATGCTCAAGAATGAGGCTTAAAAGAATAATGCTGGAAGAAGGGGGAGAGAAAGATACTTTTGTTCGATAACAGTTAAGTTATGCCTACGTATCCTCTCATGCAATGAGGAAGTCAGAACACCGTTGTTCGACTCAAAGAGACTGAAAGATAAATTGATTGATGAACTACTTGCTTGTCTATTCTCAAGTGTATGACCTGTCTGGCTCAGGTGTTAACTGTCTTGCATTAGACGGAAGAAGCGAGTTCTCATTTGTGGGTGAAGATGATGAGAAAAGAATCCCGAAGGAGACGATTATTGTTTGTTTTTGGTGTTTTCAATCTTTTATTGCTTTTTGTGTTTGTCATAAGTTGATGAGCTTAAGCCTAAACCAAAGTTTAGTAAACTCATCACATCCTCCCTCTGATTAGGGGTAATGAGAATACCTTAAGTATGAAGTAAACACCTCAAACTTAATTACCATGATGTAGGATTAAAATCATTAACCAACTTGTAATTATTTATATGTTTTTGGAATTTTTGTTTGGTGTTAAGTAATGAGTTTAAGCCATAATCAAGGATTTAATGAACCCATTACACCATCCTAATAGAAGGATAATAGATGAGAGCACTTAAGCTGAGGAAGATACCTCAACTTAGTCCATGATTAGGGATTAACCTCATGACAAAAAAAAGCATTTATTAGAGTGTATTTTAATTAATGGTAAGATTAAGAAGTGAATTTTATGGTTTGTAAGACAACTTGAGGGGGACTTGTCCATTAACACTAGGGTTAGTCCTTCTTAACTAGTTAAGGAAGAATTAGAACCCTAATGCAAGGCCCAAGTTACAAGCTATTGTCTTAGTGATTATTAAGGTGGATTGATTAAGAGATTTAAAAACATTAAGGGTTTGACACTTAGGATTAAATTTATACACTCCATCCTAAGAGAAGGATGCAGGCATAACCTTAATCACAAAGCCTTAAAACCTTAAAGGTTTACTCTCTGATTATGAGATGAGAAGAGAGACACAAAAGAAGATGCAAAGGTAAATACTAATCAAAACCCTAAGATTATCATGCTTGGATGTTCCTATGGTTTGTGAGGCTTGCAAGATATCTTCAAGAATAGCCACCAAGGAGAAGCAAGATGAAAGGAGGAGAAACCGAAAAAAACAAGTTAACTTACTTCACTTAAGAAGGTAAGTTACTTGAAGAAAGAAAGTGGATGGAGAAAATGAATGAGCAAGCTCACTCTAAGGAAAAAGCAAAATGCAGCAATGATGCATAAGAGTGATGAGAAGAGAAATGAGAAGTGAAGGCAAATTCACTTCTCAAAGTACTTACCACCTGAAAAGTTAGCATAAATGAATGAAAAAATATGAAAAGGAGATGTATGCAAGAATGCAAACCAAAACCAGAAGCATATTAGTGATGTAAATGATGCTAATAGATGATGCAAATGTATGTCAAATGCAATGGATGATCATACAAAGGATGAGAATGCAAATGAAGCATGTAGGAAGCATGAAAGCACATGAATTTTCATGGAATGCAATGAATGCATAACATGGCAAATGGATGAAGAAATGATCAAGCATGGTTATAATGTGTCCTATGATGTCTTAGAAGTCATGTGAATGTATGAAATGACATGGCAAGTTCTTGAATAAATGCATATGCAAGATATATGCAAATGAACACGAGAAATTAGGGTTTTCATGCAACATGAGATGCAAAAGTCAAAAACAGAAGCAAATCATAAGATAAAAAATTGAAAATGAACTTAAAGGAACCCTAACCACATATGATATCACACCCCAAAGAAGAAGACCTAACTCTTAACCCTAAGGAAGTTATGAATTTTCTAAGTTATCTAGGGTTTTAAGGTATCTAAAGGGAAAAAATGCAAATCAAATAAAAAATGCAGAAGAAATTTGTGACAAAATTATGTTAGATACTACATGCTAAATGAAGAACAATGCAAAAAGAATCAATGTCATACCATTCATGGTTAGGCAGAAAAGAATTCTTGAAGTTAGGGTTCAAAAATAAGAATTTTATGAACCCTAAATTCAAGAAAATTGTCAAAGATTGTTCAAAACCAAAAATAAATTTGTATGGATGGTATGACTATGTTTCTATATGTCCTAAGATGCAATGTGAATTTTTTTGGGATTCTTAGAAACCTAAATGATATTTTAATTAATTAATTTCCATTAATTAATTAAAATAAACATTTAAGTGTTTTAAAAATGATTTTTTAATGCAAAAAATAAAAAATGAAAATATTTTTTGGAATTTTCTAGCTAGTTAAAATAAAATGTGCAAAATAAATGAGAAAATATGAAATAAAAATTAAATAAAGGGAAAGTATGCTGATCCAAGGGTTTAGGTTGAAACTGGGGATTTTGGGATTGACTTGGCGCGCAATCTAACGACTATAATTCAAATCCAGCTAATCATAATTAATTAAATAATTAATCCAGATTTAAAACTAATGAACTAATCCTGATCGTTCAATACTCGCGGGAAACTAAAATCCAAGGGTTCTCATTCAAACCTTGCCCTAACCCTAATTAACACATTAATCACTTTCAGGTGGCCGGAGAAGACCTCCGATCATCTTCTCCGGAGAAGAGCTCCAGATCAACTCACCTCACTCTCCTGAACTCAAATCAACTCTCAAAACAAATTTATTATGGCTCAATCTCATGATTCGAAGAGAAATTCAAAAACGACAAACGTTTTAGAAGCTCAGTTAATGCTCAATATGCAACCATTTTCAAAAATAAAGGTATCAACATGATTAGAACAATATAATGAACATTTTAAGAACTTAAAATAACGTTTCTGGAAAAAAGTTTGAAGAAGATACCTGGGCTTGAGCTTCCTCAGTTTGGAGCTTTCTGGTCACCTCTCTTGTGCAAAATGACTCCCTTTGACCTCCTAATGAAGCTTTTATGCTTGGAAGGCTTTGAGAGTGGATGGTTTGAGTGGTATCTACTCAACTGGTCAAGAATCGTGTGTTGTGCATGGGGTGTTCTTGGCTGGTTTAATGGTTGCTTTGTGTTCGGTGGATGATTTTGGGATGAATGGTGAAATTGGTTTGAAGATTGAGTGAGTATCCAGAGAGTTTCGAAGGAATTTGCAAGAGGGATGATTTTTTAGAACTTGAGAATGCTGAGGTTTCTGGCTGCAATGTTGTGTGTTATGGCTTGGGTTGTATCCACATAACAAGCTGTGATAGGCCAGAGAGTGGGTGGTGGCTGCAGTTGATTGGTATGGGCTTCTTGCCAAAAAGTCAAAAGTTTTGTACTTAAGGTATGGGCAATGGTGTAGCTGGCTTCTTGGCTTGTCCATGCTCAACATGGATCAAAGGGTCCATGGAAATGGTTTTGAGGCAATTCAGCAAGTTGAAACAAAGTTATGTGTCATTTTGCAAATTCTATGAAGTTTGGCCCTTTTGTAATTTCTTGATGTTCAAGGCATGGAATGACACAATTCTTTGGGCAATTCTGATTTTTATGAAACGTGCTATGTTACTATGATGCTTAGAAGTGTCTTTAAAGTCACAAAATGCCTTGGCAAGTGGTTTTGCAAAAATCCCTCTTTGGTGCATTCTTGGAAATTATGTGATTTTTGCCAACTTTGACAAGCCATAACTTGAGTTCCATAATGAATTAGGACTTGTTATTGTACTTTTTGAAAAGGGAATGATCCAATCTACAACTTTTATGACCAACAATTTTTCATTTGAATCATTTTTGGTTGAGAAAGAGGAGGTTGAAAAACTTTCCCAAGATGAAAAGTTTACATTACAAGTTATTTCAATTTTTGGTAACTTTTGGTCTAGCTTACTTTTCTTCAATTTTGTGAACTTCCAAACACTTAAATGATCAAATAAAGGTCATATAACTTCAATTTGATGAAAAATCCATTTTGGTTCCATTGGTGGGGGCCTCAGATGCCCTGATTTTGCTCTGACTTGCTCAAGAAGTTACCCAGTGAACATATGACTTCCACAATGAATTTCTTCATTAAACTTGGTACACATGATCCTTATAACATATTGAGACCATTAGAAACAAGAAGGACCAAAATTTTTGGAGTTATGGCCTCTGAAACCAAAACCCTAATTTCAGGTCATCTATGTAGTGAAACCCTTGCTTTGCTTCCATGCTTTCCAAGTTCTTGTTATTTTTTGACTTCCTTGATCTTTTAGGGATATAAAATGATTTTTGAACATACATAGACCCTATTGAAATGATTGGAGACCTTAGGAGTGGCTCAGATGGAATCTTGGATTGCTCAGATCACAAACCCTAGATGCAGATGAATTTGAACTATGCAGATGAAACAAAAAAGCAATATGAGGTGGTATGCCTAAACTAATGAAAACATGAAAGATCACAAGCCATGGTGTGAACTTAGTGAGGGAAAATTTGGGGTGTTTATAGCTTCCCCTATTCAAACATGAGTTAGTTGTGCAGGATGTAAGCGATGGTCTTAACAGACAAACAAGATAACTTGTGGTTGAATACCAAAGACAATCCAAAATTTGCACTCATTAGGGAGAAGTAGAAAAGGGATATAAATTGTAAAAGGTAGTAAAGTATGATCATAAAGCGTGGGCGATGGAGGACGACCATCGAGCAGAGGACGACTGTGTCGCTCCCACCAAATGACACCTGGTCAGAAGGGGTGCAGACGCGAACGGTCGGCGAAAAGAGAAGGAAAATGAATAGAGTCTCCAGCTACGCATTTTTATCCCGAAGGAAAGGTAATGCTGCATAAACCTAAGAAAAGATGGATAAGACGGTTGCGAACCAGAGAAACTGAGAAAGGGGGTTGGTTACAACCTGGGAAGGTATTAGCAACCAGATTGTCCGTCGTACTCGACGAGATCCACGCTTAAAAGATTTGTATTTTAAAGGGGTAGTGTTAGTGCTATTCTGTGTACAAAAGCTGGAAAAGAATGTACAAGTGTCAGTGCAAAAGGAATGTGAAGTGTATAAGAGAAGTGTCAGTGTGAGAACTAAAATGAAATGCTCAAGATGAAGAGGCTTAAAAACAATGCTGGAAAAGGGGGAATATACAGAGACTTTTTTTGTTCGATAACCGTTGAGTTATGCCTACGTATCCTCTCGTGCAATGAGGAAGTCAGAACACCGTAGTTCGACTCAAAGAGACTGAAAGATAAATTGACTTGTGAACTGCATACTTGTCTATGCTCAAGTGTATGACCTATTTGGCTCAGGTGCAAACTGTCTTGCATTTAGACGGAAGAAGCAAGTTCTCGTTTGTGAGTGGGTGAGATGAGAAAAGAATCCCGGAGGAGACGATTATTGTTTGTTTTTGTGTTTTCAATCTTTTATTGATTTTCGAGTTTGTCATAAGAAAATGAGCTTAAGCCTAAACCAAGGGTTAGTAAACTCATCACATCCTCCCTCTGATTAGGGGCAATGAGGATACCTTAAGTATGAAGTAAACACCTCACACTTAATCACCATGATGTAGGATTAAGATCATTAACCTACTTGTATTTACTTAGATGTTTTTGGATTTTTGTTTAGTGTTAAGTAATGAGTTTAAGCCATAATCAGGGATTTAATGAACCCATTACACCATCCTAATAGAAGGATAATAGATGAGAACATTTAATCAGTGATTATTAAGATGGATTGATTAAGAGATTTAAAAACATTAAGGGTTTAACACTTAGGATTAAAGTTATACACTCCATCCTAATAGAAGGATGCAGGTATAAGCTTAATCACAAAGCCTTAAAACCTTTAGGGTTTAGTCCTTGATTATGAGATGAGAAGAGAAGACACAAAGATGACACAAAGGTAAAACTAATGGGGGACTAATCAAACCCTAATTGTTATCATGCTTGGGTATTCCTAGGGTTTATGAGGCTTAAGAGAGAAAGATCTTCAAAGAGCCACCAAGGAGGAACAAGATGGAAGGAGAAGGAGAAAAGAGAAACAAGCTAACTTACTTCACTTGAGAAGATAAGTTACTTGAAGAAAGAAAGTAAGAGATGAACATGAATTAGCAAGCTCACTCTAATACACAAGTAGAATGAAGTAATGAATGCATAAGAGAGAGGAGAAAAGATTGTGAGAAGTGAAGGCAAATTCACTTCTCAGACACTTACCACCTGAAAAGTTAGCAACAAAAAATGAAATGACATGAGAATGAGATGAAATGCAATGATTCAAACCAAAGTCAGAAGCATAAACATGATGTTAATGATGCTAAGAGATGATGCAATCACATGTCAAGAGTTGTGGATGATCATACAAGGATGTGGATGCAAATGAAGCATGTTTTGAACCATGGAAGTTCATGAAAGTTTATGAAATGGAATGAATGCAAAACATGGCAAATGAATGATGCAATGATCAAACATGATTCTAATATGTCCTAAGGTGTCTTAGAAGTCACGTTGATGCACAAAATGTCATGGCAAGCTCATGTATGCAAGCAAATAAGAGATGGATGCAGAGGAAGGCAAGAATTAGGGTTTATGCATAACATGCAGTGCAAAATTCAAAACCAGAAGCAAATGACATGATAAAATATTGAAAGTGGGATCAAAGGAACCCTAACCCTACATAAGTTCACTGCCCAAAAGAGGAGACCTAAATCTTAACCTAATGGAAGTTATGATTTTCTCAAGTCAACTAGGGTTTCAAGGCACTTCAAAAGGAAAAATGCACATCAAATTGAAAATGATAGATAAATTCAAACCAATTTTACCCTAGAAACTACATGATATGAAGGATGCAATGCAAGAGGAACCATCCTCAAACTCTTCATGGTTAGGCAGAATGAATTTTTCTAAGTTAGGACCAAAATATTGCCTTTTAAGAACTTTAATTCCAAAGAAAAATGTCAAAGTATGTCAAGAACCAAAAATAAATTTGTTTGAAGAGTTTGATAATGTTTCTAAATGTATTAGAATGCAATGTGAATTTTTTTGTGATTTTTAAATACCTAAATGCATTTTTAATTAATTAATTTCCATTAACTAATTAAAAATAAACATTTAAATGATTTAAAAATAATTTTTGATGGAGAAAATAAAAATATTTTTGGGTTCTGAAAATTAATAAAAGATTTGATAAAAATTTTCAGAATTTTTTAATGTATTTTACTATTTTTAAAAATTCATGGAAATTAAATACAAAACAAATAAAATAAAAATGAAATTAAAGAGAAAATGAGAAAGTCAGCTGATCTAAAGGCCCAGATTCAAACCTAGGGGGACGGGAGTTGACTACGCACGCGAACGAACGACTGAAATTCAAATCTCACTAATTATGATTAAACCCTAATCCTGAACCCTAATCACTTTCAGATGACCGGAACAGTGTTCCGGTCATCTTCTCCGGCCAGCCAATCCTTCAATCTCACTCAAAACGCAATCTTAAGCTCCCTAACTCTCCAAAATCAATCATCTAACAACCCAAAACATGAATCCATCCCTAAAACTCATTTATTTTCACTCAAGAACAGGAATCAAAGCCAAACAGAAAAAAACGCAGAAAGTTTCAGAGATACAATACATGCTTAATACTTGACTATTTTCAAAACTAAACACATCAGAATCATCAATGAATCATGGAGAATCAATTAGTAACTTAAAAACACGTTTCTGGAAAAATTGTTCTTGATGATACCTGAACTGAAGCTTTCGAAAATGGTGCTTTCTGGCCAGTTCTTTGCTTCAAACAAGCTCCAATGGTCCTCCCCAAATGTTTGTGATGATTAGCTGGAGTTTATATGGCCTCAAAATGAAAATGGCAGAGGTTCAGTTTGTGAAGTGTGGAAATCGTGTTCTTGATTCAAGGCTTTTTAGGGCAAAGTGATGGTTGGGAAATGATCAGTGGATCATGGTGAGTTGTTCTGTGAAGTTTGTTTTGAGGTTTTAGGCTTGTGTGATGAGATTCGAATGAAAATGCAAAGAGGGAGGTTTTTGTGAACTATGGTGATGCTCTGATTTCAGGCTCCAAGATTGTGTGAAATGTGATCCTTGAGGCATGTATGTGAAGCTGTGATTGGTCAGAGTAGTTGGTGTGGCTCAGTTTGATTGGTATTGCTCAAGTTGCATAAAGTCAACTTTTGTGTAAGTGAAGGTATGGGCTGGTTCAGTCATGGTACAAGGGCATGGTTCGAATCAGCTTGCTTCAAGGAGGTCCATGGAAGTCATCTTTGGCAGCTGGCACAAGTGGATGAGAAGCTTTGGGTCATTTTGCAAATTCTTGGAGTTTTGGCCCCTTTTGGATTTCTTAATGATCAAGGCATGAAAATGAGTGATTCTTTGGGCCATTCTGAATTTTAGGTCATGTGTTATGTTTGTGTGATTCTTATAAGTCATTTTGAAGTCATGGAAATGCTTGGCATATGAATTTGCAAGTTTCCCTCTTTGGTGTGAAAGTGAAAATTTAGTGATTTTGTCCAAATTTGCAAGGCCATAACTTTTGATCTAAAATGAATTAGAATGAGTTCTTGTACTTTTTGAAAATGGGAGGATCCAATATACAACTTTCATGACCAAAGATTTTTCATTTGAAGCATTTTTGGATCAAAAAGAGGAGGTTGAAAAACTTTCCCAAAATGGCAAGTTTACATTACAAGTCACTTTCCCAAAATGGCAACTTTGCAAATGGCTTGAAATTCTTCAATTTTGTGAACTTCTAACTTATTCTAAGATCAAATAAAGATCATACATACTCAAAATGATGGAGAACACCCTTTGGTTGGGTGATTGGGGGCCTCAAATGCCCTGATTTTGCACTGACTTGCTCAAGAAGTCATCTTGTGATCAGATGCCTTCCCCATTGAATTTCTTCATGAAAATTGATATGCATGATCCTCATAACATATAGAGACCAATAGAATCAAGAATGACCAAAAAATTTGGAGTTATGGCCTTTGAAACCAAAACCCTAATTTTAGGTCATTTGTGCAGTTAAACCCTAGCTCTGCTTCCAAGCTTTGCCAGTTCTGGTGATTCTTTGACTTACTTCACCTTGTGAGGATATAATATAATGCTTGAACATACATGGACCCTATTGAGATGATTGAAGACCTTTGGAGTGGCTCAGATAGCTCAGGGATTGCTCAGGTCACAAATCCTAGATGCAGATGACTTTGAAACAATGCAGTGAAGCAAAAATGCAATATGAGATGATATGATTGAACCCATGCATATGAAAATACCACAAGCCATGGAAAAATGAGTGAGGTCAAATTTGGGGTGTTTACAGACTGCTGGGATATAAAGCAATTTCGGGGACGACCGATATGCTGGGGAAATAAAGGGATCATGATGGGGACGGCCATCAAATAAAATTCTCTGGGGATTAAAGTAAAGGCAATGATGGGGATGGCCATAAGGTTTGCAAAGTAAAATAAACAATGATGGGAACGGCCATCGGATCAAAAAATAAATGAATATTGATGAGGTACGGTCATCAAAGGTGAAGGACGATCACCTGGCAGGGGACGGCTGCTCTATATCACGACATAGGACGAATGCCGGATAGAAAAGGTCGACGATGGGGACGGCCATCGGATAAGCATGATGAAGGACGATCATCGAGAGGTGAAGGACGATCACCTAGCAGAGTACGACTGCTCTCAGGATTTATCATGACATAGGACGAATGTCAGATAATAAGATCAACGATGGGGACGGCCATCGGATAAAATGATGAAGGACGATCATGAAAAGGTGAAGGAAGATCACCTAGTAAGGGACGAATGCTAAATATCACGACATAGGACGAATGTCGGATAGAAAAGGGTTCCAATAATGGAGACTTCGCTAGGGAAAGGATGAGGGACGATCATCCAAAGGTGAAGGACAATCACCTGGTAGGGTACGGCTGCCGAAAGTATCGCGACATAAGACGAATGTCGGATAAAAAAAATATGTTTTGCTGGGGACTTGGTGGGGAATGGTAAACACGGACGAGTGCTTACGCTTTCCAAAAATAAAAAGGTATAAGTGTTTTGGCACTGTGGGGAGAGGATGACACGGAGGAGTGTCAAAAGAAGTATAATATACACAAGTATTTGGTTTGTAACAAGTGTTTGGGCAACCATGTTGGGGATAGGTGACACAGATGGGTGTCAAGAGAGTGTATAAGCATTGGTTTGGTTTATATCTGCAGGGGATGATATGACACGGACGAGTGTCGAAAGTATATATGAACATGTGTTTGTATTTGAGAGTGCAAAGGGGACGCTTTGGCTTTCTGCTGGGGAAATCGAGTGTCGAGAAGGACCAACATCTTTTGGTAGAAAGTGTTCTGGCTACTTTACTGGGGAATGATGACACAGATGAGTGTCAAAAGGAGCATGTATTTGTTTTTGAGAGTGCAAATGGATGCTTTGGCTTTCATGTGCAAGGAAGTGATGCTGACAACTTTGTCGGGGAAAAACATTCCAGATACTGTTAGGGGAGGAAGTATGTTTGGCATGCCCCACGTCGCGTATTGAACACCTGTAATCCTGTCAAGACAAAGAAATGCACAAATATCCCGAGGTATCCCTTACCGGATTCCGTCATAGGAGTTAGATAATCCTGGAAGTAAATACATTTCCTGCAAGCATGTAATTTAGAAAGGCACATCTGTTTTATGCAAATATTATGTTATGGATATTGGACATTTTGCAAACGAAACAAAAATGTACAAGACGAAATGTGACTGAAAAATCTGATTTTATTAATCTGGGTGCCCTGAATTGGCAAATACAGTCAAAGAAACAAATCCCTGAAATGAGGAGATTGTTAAAAATTGAAAAAGTAAAAGTGCTGGCAATGTTGACGACGCTTTAGTGAGCTTTCCTTGATATGACCCATATGACCTTGACGTTCTTCTTATCTTGCTTTCTGAAGAAAGTTGATTTTGACCGATGCTTTGACCTTTCGAAGCTTGCCATGTTGTAAGTGATACAGACGAATTCAGAATGCAGTTGTTCGTTTATTCCCTTGTTTTGCGTGGATCACCCTTTCGGGTTTTCAATCCACCGAGATACCCATTTTTGCCTGAGCTGTCCAATGCGGCTTTTCAACTCAGCGGGTGTACATTTTTTTTTGATTTTTCCCTTATTTTTTCCCGAGTCTTTTATTCTATTTTTGACTCGCCGGGATGCCCTATTTTTGCCTGGACATTCATTCTGTTTTTATGTCCAGCAGGTCATTTTATGCGATGTATTTTTTTAACTGCATCTGAATTCACAGGGGATAAGAAATCTTCACCATCCATAGTAGTGAGCATCAGTGCTCCACCAAAGAAAACTTTCTTTACTATGAACGGACCATCGTAGTTCGGAGTCCACTTGCCCCTGTGGTATGTATGAGGAGAAAGGAGTCTTTTCAGCACAAGATCTCCCACTTGGTGTTCTCGAAGTCAGACTTTCTGATCGAAGGCTTTCTTCATTCTTTTCTGATATAGCTGCCCATGACAGATTGCAGATAGTCTCTTTTCTTCGATCAGATTCAGTTGATTGTACCGAGATCGAACCCATTCTACTTCATTCAATTTGACATCCATCAATACCCGTAAGGAGGGTAACTCAACTTCAACAGGTAGGACATCTTCCATACCATACACAAGCTGATAAGGTGTTGCCCCAGTGGACGTTTTGATTGAGGTACGGTACCCATGCAAGGAAAATGGTAGCATTTCATGCCAGTCTTTGTAAGTGACCGTCATCTTCTGCACAATCTTCTTGATGTTTTTGTTAGCCGCCTCAACAGCGCCATTCATCTTTGGCCTATAAGGAGAAGAGTTGTGATGTTGGATTTTGAAGTCCCGACACAGTTCTGCCATCATTTTATTGTTCAAGTTGGAACCATTATTAGTAATGATTCGATCGGGTACTCCATATCGACAGATGATGTCTCTTTTAAGAAATTGGGCTACCACTTGTCTGGTGACATTTGCGTATGAAGCTGCTTCAACCCACTTAGTGAAGTAATCAATGGCTACCAGGATGAATCTGTGGCCATTTGAAGTAGTCGGTTCGATCTTTCCAATCATGTCAATGCCCCACATGGCAAAGGGCCAAGGTGAAGACATCACGTTCAAAGTATTTGGAGGCACATGTACTTTGTCTGCATAAATCTGGCATTTATGGCACTTTCTGTTATAGGCACAACAGTCAGCATCCATTGTGATCCAGTAGTAACCTGATCTTAACAATTTCTTTGCCATTGCATGTCCTCCTGGATGGGTACCGAAAGAACCTTCATGCACCTCGTGCATCAGCAAGTTTGCTTCTTTCTTGTCAACACACCTGAGAAGAACCATGTCAAAGTTTCTCTTGTATAATGAACCATCAGCATTCATGAAGAAACTACCGGCCAACCTTCTTAATGTCTTCTTATCATTGGATGATGCCCCAGGTGGGTATGTTTGATCCTCTAAGAAGATTTTGATGTCATGGAACAAAGGCTTGTCATCTTTAGCAATGTCCACAGAGAATACGTATGTCGGTCGGTCAAGTCTGGATACTGAAATCCGAGGCACACGATTGGCAGTCTGAACCTTTATCATGGAGGAAATGGTAGCTATAGCATCTGCGAACTGATTTTCGTCTCAAGGGATGTACTCAAGTTGGACTGTTGTGAAGAAAGTCATTAATCTCCTCGTATAGTCTCGGTATGGAATTAGATGCTCTTGATGAGTGTACCATTTGCCGTTGGTTTGAATGATTACCAGAGCTGAATCTCCGAACACAGTTAAAGGCTTGATCCTGAGGTCAATGGCTTCCTCAAGATCCATGATACAAGCTTCATATTCAGCTTCGTTGTTAGTGCATGCAAAAGTGAGTTTTTCCGAGAAAGGCATATGAACTCCTTTAGGTGTAATGAGCACTGCACCAACTCCACGACCATTCATGTTGACAGCCCCATCAAACATCATTGTCCACTCTTCTTCTGGGTCAGGCCCTTTAGTGTGAACAAGATCTTCATGATCTTTTGCTTTTAGGAACATGATGTCTTCATCAGGGAAGTCAAATCTCATTGGCTGGTAATCATCGATGGGTTGCTCAGCCAGATAGTCAGACAATACATTGCCTTTGATGGCTTTTTGAGATGTGTACTGAATGTCATATTCTGTTAGAATCATTTGCCATCTTGCAACCCTTCCGGTAAGTGCTGGCTTCTCAAATATGTACTTGACTGGATCCATCTTTGAGATCAACAAGGTAGTATGGGTCAACATATACTACCTTAGTCGGCGAGCAGCCCACGCTAAAGCACAACAAGTTTTCTCGAGCAGTGAATAACGTTGTTCACAGTCGGTAAACTTTTTGCTTAGGTAGTATATTGCATACTCTTTTCGACCAGACTCGTCATGCTGGCCCAGCACACACCCCATTGATCCTTCTAATACTGTCAGGTACATTATTAGAGGTCTTCCTTCAACTGGAGGCATAAGAATTGGAGGTTTTTGTAAGTGTAGCTCCCCAGCTGTCGCTCCCCGGATTTCCATCCTTGTACAAACGCAAAAGTGGCGCGGAAAGAGGTTAGAGTCGCCAGCCATGCATTTTTATCCCGAAGAAACGGGAATGGTAATGTTGCACAAACCAGTAGAAAAGAAAAGGAAGGACACGGGTCCTGCGAACCAAAGAGACTGAGTTTGGGAGTCGGTTACGACCTGGGAAGGTATTAGCACCCAGATCGTCCGCCGTACCCGACGGGATCCACGCTTGCAAAGAAATCTGTTTCAAGGGGTGAAGGAATGGAAGCTGCTGCAAAGAAAAGGAAATGAACTGGATAAAAGAAAAGAAAAAGGAACTTAAAAATAAATGAAAGGGAAAAAATGTAGGGAAAATAAAGATTGTACTCGAACGGGCCCTACCCCGCTGCCTACGTACTTCATCTGGACAATGAGGATCAGAGTCGCCGTAGTTACCCTAACTAGGGGTGGAAAGGATTGCTTGTGTATTAAGGCTTGAACTTCCTATGTCAATGCTCAGGTGTTGCAGGCTCAGACGACGAGTGAGTTACCGTCTTGCAAAATGACAAGTAGGAGCAAGTTCGCGGATGGAGCGAAGGAGATGAGAAAAGAATTCCCGAAGGAAAGACGATTATTGTTTATTTGTGTTTTTTAGAAGCTTTTTACTGAGTGTGGCACAAGGAAGTGAACTCAGGCTCTTTTCCATGGAATGTGCACTTGTCACTACATTCCAAGATAGAATAATAGAACAAACACACTCAAGTAAGGAGAAGATCCCCAAAACTTGATTCCAGAGATTAGGGCTTAGGCTCACTAACTCATTGAATTTATTAAGTGTTTTTTGTATTTTTGATGAAGAATTCTTTTTTTCATGATTTTCTTGGTGAAGATGGTATCCTGATCAGACTTGTGCATCACAAGACAAGCTTGTACTATCCTAAGATGGGAAAACTACAAGTGTTTCATGGAATAAGGCTATTGCTCAAGATATCACTTAAATCTTTATTAAGAAGCTTTTTATGGTTTTGAGATGAGAAGAGAAGAGAAACAAAAGGATCTTAAAGGTAAAAGTCTAATGGGGGACTAATGAATCCTAATTCTATCATGCAAAAGGAAATCTTAGGTTAGTGAGGTTTGCTACCCTAAAGGAGGAGGAGATAAAAAGAGAAAGAGAAGAATGAAGAAGAGAAGGAGGAGGAAGTAAGGTCTAAGACCTAACAATCACAAGTAAGATAATATCAATAAGGAAAAGAAAAGAGATAAGATTTGGAGATGTGGGAATCACATCCACACCACTCACTTACCAAAGCCCCTGAAATGGTTAGTGACATAAGAATAAATGCAACACAAAATGGACATAATATCAAACCAAAGCCACACAACCAGAAGTGAAGTCTTAATCACAAATGCCAAATACAAATACAAAGCATAAGAATGAGATGGAAACTATACCACTCAAAATGAAGCAACATGGATTATCATGACAAACCAAAGCAAACATGGGATAACACCAAGCAAACTAGGTAAATCAACATCACAAACTCCAAGTACAGAACCTTAACATACTAAGAATGTTCCTAGAGATCATATGAGATGAAGAGAAGAAGTATACAAACTCAAGTGTTGACATCATGAGGAGTAAAGAAGCAAAAGAAGTGAGATGAGCATGCATTAAAGTGAATGAACTTCCAAAGCAAACAAACACAAAGTTTTTCAAGGTACAAACATCAACTCAAGACCAGAGGGGTACCAACATCCTAAGAAGACTCTAAACAACTTAAAGAAGTTGGCACAAGTGCCCTTCTAGCCTAAGGGTTGAACATATGATAAAAAAGAAGCAAAAGAGGATAGGCAAAGAACAAAAATTCAAATCAATTAAAGTATACATCCAAAAATTCCACAAACTTGCACAAAGACTCCTTAATCATACAATATTGACATGCCAAAAGGAGAGATGAGAATCAGAACCTAAACAAGTCAAATAAATGCTTAAACATGGATTAGGGTTAGGAGACTTCATGCACAAGTTAAAGACCAAAACCAATTAAGCAAACTTCTAAAAAATCAGAATAAAATCATCAACAAACTACATCTCAACATGAATCCAGAGCAAAAAGAATCAGTTCAAAATTCAAATTAATGAGCAAGATAGAAATTATACAAGACAACATGCTTCAAAGATGAAATAAAAGCAATTAATTAAAGAAACAATTAATTCCAGCGTGGCAATTAAAAATAAATGAAAAATAAAAATGCCAAAAATTAAAGAAAACTCAAAGGATCAATCATGCATTTGTTTAGAATTTTTAATGACCTATTTCTATTTTAGAAAAATAAAAATCAAACTGAAAATAAAAATGAAATAAGAAAAAGAAATAATGAGGCAGAGGGGTTAGAATAGCAGTCTGGATCAGTTAAATATGATTGGGCTTACAACACAGGGGGTGCGCTTAGCAATTAGTCTTAGGCCCTAACGAAATTCCACGAACTCCACCAATAATCAGATTATTACATGTTATTATTTATTTTATTAAAATGAAATGCACAAAAGTTATGTAAACACACATCAACCTGTCACGCTAGGGCTTTAGTCACTAACGGACAAAACACTCACACGACCACTCATAGCATCACACGTTATCATCTTCTTCCCTTGGCTCATGAAGCAATTCGAAACAAAGCAGAAAACAGAGCAAAATCTCAGCATCAACATGAATAATTCATAGCACCATAACTTCCTCATCTCACAATGAAAATCAAAAGTATAAAGACCAAAAATGAAGTCCAAAATGCAAGGATCACGAATATGCTAATAGTTTTCACAAATAAGCACCATAGAAAGCAAACCGAAAGCAACTAGATCAAACATCAAAACATAGATTCATGATTTAAAGCCATACATATCTTCTAAACACTTCATATCATACATCTTAATCTATAACAACACAAAATAAGCCAGAATGCATTCAATCCGAAGCAAACAGTTAAGAAACTCAAACCTGCAACTGAAGCTTCTTGAAGATGTTGAGAAATCCAGAGGTCTATGTGCTCTTTTCAAGCTTCCTTGAATCTTGTTCAAGCCAAATAAAGGCTCATGGATGAAGCTGATGCACAATCAAAGATGATGCTGAATCTTCAACTTGCTCGCAGCTTCAAGACCTTGGCTATGAAGGTGTTGTAAGGTTGAATGTGAGGACTCAGAGGTCTTGAGGATGAAGAATGAGGTGCGAGAACCACAAACCAAATCTGGAATTTGTTTTTTTTGTTATGTAGCTTGAGAGCACAATGAGAGGGAAAGAGTGAGGCGTGTGATTTGCAGTGAAAAAATGAATCTGAATTGTGTCCTAGCTCTCTTTATAGCAAGGGTGCAGAGTGTGTGATGCTATGGTGTGCAAACCAAATCCGTTATTTCGCTTTTCACAAACTGCAGGGCTGTGTGACCTCTTTGGCTCTCTTTTTCCAACTTGTGATTTTTGAAATGGATCACGTACTTGAGGGTGTATGAAATTATGGTATCTTGCATGTGTTGTTGAACCATAAGGGGAGGGTTGTGATTGGTGATGAGCTGGTGTGGTGCATGGAATGCACTAGCTTCACGTGAATTTCCCTTTCTCTTTTCGTGTACTCTGCGCTTGGTGTATGAGAGTGCGGTCAACATGACTTCAAGGCATGAGGGAAGCAACAAAATGACATGTGGCTGGCAGGGAGTGGCTGGTCCCAAAAATACTGATTTTCTCTCCACTTTTTCGTACACACCACCACCAAGTGCCTCATCTTTGTATCATTTAAATATTTGGTCACACCACTAATACATGGACTTATTAAAAAGTTTGTGAACAAAATAACATGTCACGCCACACATGACTTCATTTTAATAATGGGCCAATCACAAATCGACACGTGTCCACCAAAAAAACCCTAAAAATGATCCAAACTTCAAAATATCATAACTTGAGTTCTAAAAATGCTATGAAAGCTTTCTATGACTTTTCGGAAAGGGAAAATCGTGCTCTACAACTTTCGTGTTTACCGGAAAATCATTCGGAGCTTTTTCGCACATGAGATAATAGCTTGAAGTTTCGGGACAAATAATTTCCAAAAATGGAAACTTCTAAACTTCCAATTTTAGCAACTTTTTGCATACTCCCGATTTTTGATATTTAAGCTCAACTGAATTATTCCTTGACATGATATGACCTAGAAAATGATAATCCTGATTAAAAACTCTGAAATCTTCATGTTGACTTTTCTGACTGCACAGTTGACTTTCTTGCTTCACCTTCAAGTAATTGAACCAAACCTTGACTTCTTCAATGAATTTTTTCCTCAAACTTCTATATAAGCCATGCAGACCAAATGAAAGCCTCTGCCCACAAGAAATGATAAAAGTCAAGAGGATATGAGGATCTGGCCCAAAACCCTAATCAGCATTTCCCTCACACAGGAGAAAAGTTGCACTTTTGATCTTCTGATGAAATAACTGACTTCCCTAAGGAATTTTCTCACCAAATTTCATCCCTAGGATCCTCTTGTCCTATGAGAGACTTTGCCCAGATGTAATGGCCAAAGTTACAAAGATTTCATGCTTGAAAGTGAAACCCTAATTTGGGATCATTGTGTAGGAGCTTGCCCTAACTTGGATTCTCTGATACTCTCCCAACCTCTTGGGCCTTTGTAACTGATATTGAACTTGTGAATACCATGTGGACACTTCATGGGACTTGGACAAGTCCACTAGGCCTCCTTCTATTGCTTGCAATGCCTCAAATCCATCCACAAATGATCATATGCCCAATACTAGGTCATGAGAATGTTATGCTTCATTTTTTCATGCAAAGATGCCAAGGACATGATATGCTTATGATGATTATGGTATGATGATGATGCTTAAGAAGAAGAGGGAAAATTTGGGGTGTTACAGTAAGTATTCCTTGATTTTGTCAAAAGCCTTCTGGCAATCTTTGTTCCACCTGACCGTTTGTTCTTTTCTTAACAATTTGAACAGGGGCTCACAGGTTGCAGTAAGGTGAGATATGAACCTTGATATGTAGTTCAATCTACCTAAGAATCCACGAACTTCCTTTTTAGTCCTAGGTGCAGGAATTTCCTGAATGGCGTTGACTTTGTCAGGATCAACTTCAATTCCTTTTTCACTTACAATGAATCCCAGCAGTTTACCGGAATGCACCCCGAAAGTGCACTTTTTGGGGTTTAGCTTCAATTGATACTTTCTCAGACGCTTGAACAACTTCAACAGATTTATCAGATAGTCTTCTTCAGTGAGGGACTTGGCAATCATGTCATCCACATAGCATTCAATTTCTCTGTGGATCATGTCGTGGAATAATGTTACCATAGCCCGTTGATAAGTTGCCACGGCATTCTTCAATCCAAAAGGCATCACCTTATAACAAAATGTGCCCCAAGGTGTGATGAAGGTTGTCTTCTCCATGTCTTCGGGTGACATCTTGATCTGATTATAACCTGAAAAACCATCCATGAAGGAAACCACCGAGAACTGAGTTGTGTTGTCGACCAATACATCAATGTGAGGTAAAGGGAAGTCATCCTTCACACTAGCTCTATTCAGATCCCGGTAATCCACACACATCCGTACTTTGCCATCCTTCTTAGGCACTGGTACAATATTAGAGACCCACGGCGGCTAACTAGTTACAGCAAGGAAACCGGCGTCCCACTGTTTTTGTACCTCTTCTTTAATCTTCATGGCCATGTCTGGACGAGTACGGCGTAGCTTCTGCTTTACTGGAGGACAGTCTTCCTTTAAAGGCAGCTTGTGCATAACAATGTCAGTATCCAGACCTAGCATATCTTGATAGGACCAAGCAAAGACATCAACGTACTCTTGGAGCATGTCAATAAGTTGTTCCTTCACTAAATCTTGTAGACGGGTCCCGATCTTCACTTCTTTCAAGTCTTCTTCGGTACCAAGATTAATTGTCTCAACCTTCTCCTGATGAGGAGTGATTGCCTTCTCCTCTTTCCTTAACAACCTTTCTAACTCTTCGGGTAACTCATAGTCTTCTTCAACCTCTTCATCAGCTTGATTAATCAGATTGTCGAAGTCATACAAGGTCATAGCAGTGCGGTTGTCAGTGCGATCTGGAGGATAATCTCTACAATGGTTGAGATTGGTTCATTTTAGTGACCAGTTTTAATCTTGTTTCGAAAAGTGAAAATGAAGTTGCTTATTTTGAAAACATTGCCATTTTATTGTTTTGTACAAAAGTGAAAAATGAAAAAGACAATGAGCAAAAAAAAAGAGACTCGTTTGCAAAAGATGTCCTGGTATTCATTGATTAATCATTTGCACAAAATACAAGATGGCCCTATTACAAAATGAGTCCTGACACCTTGGACAAGATGCAGGACTTGATGCATACTAGAAGACAGGAAATAATAATAACTCTGCAAGAGTAACCCTTATAATTTCCTGGGAAGACCAGTTAGAGACTTGGTTCCCCGGGATCCTTGGATGTATCTATTTCTCCAGGTTACGGTCACTTTCCTCCTCGTCTTCCAGATTGTTCACAGCATCCGAGGTAAACATTTCCCCACTGACGAATTTGGGCTCCTTGGTAGCCTCTGGTAAGCATTTCTCTACCGGCAACAGTTTTCCCCAGCCTCTGGCGTTACCCTCTTCAACAAGCTTCCGGGCTTGCCGATATGAAGTGATAGAAGTTCCAGAAACAACAGTTGCTTCATTGACGTTAAGGGCCTCAAACCCCTGACTCATAGTCTCATGGATCTCTCCGTCCATCTCTATATACTTGTAAGTAGGTAGATGGCTAACGAAAATATCTTCCTCCCCGCAGATTGTGATGATCTGGCCTTCCCACTCGAATTTTAATTTCTGGTGAAGGGTAGATGTAACAGCGCCAGCGACGTGAATCCAGGGTCTACCCAACAAACAGCTGTAGGCCGGCTGAATGTCCATCACGAAGAAAGTAGTTTTAAAGATTTGTGGGCATATAATCATGGGTAATTCAATCTCTCCAAGCACTGATCTCTTAGAGCCATCAAACACTCTTACCACTAAGTTAATTGGACGCAATTCCAAACCATCATATTCCAACTTCACCAAGGCTTTCTTTGGGAGGATATTGAGCGACGACCCAGTGTCTACCAGCACATGAGAAAGAACAACACCTTTGCACTCTAAGGTGATGTGTAAAGCCTTGTTATGATTGCGCCCCTCCGTCGTTAAATCAACATCTATGAAGCCAAGTCCATGAATGGTGTTAACATTTGCAACCACTGTTTCCAATTGATTAACCGTAATGTCTTTCGACATGTAGGCTGCGTGCAGGACCCTCAAGAGTGCATTCCTATGGGCTTCAGAACACATTAACAATGACAATATAGAGATTTTGGAGGGCGTTTGATGAAGCTGGTCCACCACTTTGTAATCACTCTTTTTGATTATTCTCATGAACTCGTCCACCTCTTGGTCAAAAGACGTCTTCGGAGTTTCTTTAACAGCTGGCTCTTCGAGTACCACACTCTTCCCTTTTCCTTTAGCAACAGCCTCTACTTCAACATTGGGTCTCGATATTTGTGAGGCAAAAAGGCGTTCGCTTCTGGTTAAGGCTCCTCCTCCCCCAACATTGTCAACTTGTGGTGAAGAGGTTGATGAATCTAGAGTGATCTTCTTTCCGTCGCAGTAGAGATCAGAGCCATAATGCCAAGGTACGGCATTACTACTTTCATAAGGCACAGGTTCAGGTACCGTAATGGTGACTGGACTGATTGCTGCAACGGAAGGAACTGTAATGGTATATGGGTCATAATAGATTGTGACTGGAGATCTGACAGTAGGTGTTGCAGTTTGTTGTTGAAAATTGTTGTTGGGATGAACAGTTGTCGGGTCATAATAGATTGTGACCGTTGAGACATCATCGTTAGCGTTTGTTGGTGTTGTAGGCAATTTCGTTGATAAGATGGGTGTTGACGTTGTAGAAGTAAGCGTAACTGAACTTTGGTTTGTTGAAATAATGGATGGAGTGATTGCTGGAGTTGTGGATGAATTAATGGGAGTAATGGTTGTTGCAGTTGTAGGAGGATTTATTGTTGCTGAAGAAGGAGTTGTTGATGTTGTAGGAGGATTTATTGTTGCTGAAGAAAGATTTGTTGATGTTGTAGACTCCGTTGTGGTAATTTGCAAAATTCCATCTCTGATAAGGCCATCTATGCCAAGCCTGCAAGATCCTGCCTCCAGCAGTGTTACCCTGAGGGTTCCTTATAGCATTACCATCCAGGTTTAGATGATGCCCAAACTCTGGTGGATCAATGCGAGGCTGCCTACGATCATTGTTACTGGTACCTCCTGTACCGGGATGGTGTTCATCAGGAGTTTGCCTTTCAACCAGTTCTCTTAGCCTTTCCTGACTCTGAGCTAAGCTAGTCATCACAGCCATAAATTGGGTCATTTGATTCCTCATTTCAACCCTTTCATTTGCCATTTGGGTCCTTACTTCATTCAAGTCCTGCTGTACTTGATCCATCTGAATGCTCAGAAGTTTATTTCGCGTCGGGTACCGGTGTATTCTATTGACAGGGATCACTCTTCTTCGAGCAATGTTTCCTGAAACCACAACAAAGTGAGAAACAACAATAAATTAAAAACCTACAAAAGAAAGAAAATGTTAGTATGCAACGCAATATGCTTATTTGTCTTCCAAGGTTACCCGGTTTGGTTCTTTGGTTTTAACCTTTCCAGACCTCGAGGAAGTGTTGATGATGTTGAGAGATAAAGCCCACCAATAAATAAAACAAACTGATATATTACAAAGGATGAAAATACATAGTTTGTTTACAATACATGCCCGTGGTGGGTCAAAATACAACAATCAAAAGAAAATTACATCAAAAGGAAGAAATACAAGCAAAAGGATCAGACATTCAATCCAAAGTCATCCTCCTTGACTTCCTTCAGGAGGGCCTTCATCACTGGACTAGATGGGTGCTCTGTAATAGTCCTGATGAGGTGGTTCCTGGTAGCAATGGCACTGGTTAGCTTCTTATGTTTGTCCTGATCCTTTGACCTTTTCAACCCCGCCCGGAGTTTCAATTCAGATATCTCCTTCTGAGATGCCATCAAAGCTTCCTGATGCTTCTTTTCACTAGCCTCCAGCTACTCTATCTTAGCCTGAGTCCTATGGTCTTCTTGTGCTCGGGCTTCAGCGATCCTGATCAACCTAGCCTGACTCTCTTCCAAGTAGTGCTCAACTCTGGCCTTCTGAGTCTTTGCCTCTTTGTAGGCATTCTTCAGTACCAACTCCCCTGCTCTTGCCTTCCTAATGTAGTCATCTGTCTTTTCAATTTTGGCCAGATGCTCAACCTTGAGCCTTTCCAATTTCTCAATGTCCAGAAGACTGTCATTTCTCTCCCAGAGAGTCTTCTTCAGGGCTTTAGCTAGCTGATTATTCCTCTCTTTCAGCTTTTCAAATGCTTCCAGGATGACAGTTGCTGCAGGCTGTACTGTAGATGGTCCAGGTGTATCTTCCAAAGTGAAAGGCATCCGGGTGATCTGAGCTCTAGCATGGGACCAATCAAAATACTGGGTTGAGGCAATATTGTTGCACCTCCCAAGGATGGTTGTCCCCTTGGTCTGAATGTTATCCCAAGCCCAGGCAGCCTGTCTGACAACAGCAGAGTTGGGTTGAACTTTACAATAGAGAGTCTCAGCCAAATCTTGTCCTTTGGGAGGATGAACCAAAGCATATCCCAACTGCCTTTTAAACAACAAAGGGTTGTAGTTGATGCAACCTTTCACTCATATCAAAGGCACATTAGGATACTGCCCACAGCTGGTAATAATGTCCTTGCCTTTAGTGCTCTGGGTGCACCATCTAATGTCATCTGATGTCAAGGCAATGAACCTCTTAGCCCAATTCTTCTGCTGATGGGGGTTAAAGAAGGCATCTGATTTTGGCAAGTGTCTGAGCAGCCAAGAGTAATAAAAAGGAGCACAACATCTGACTAACTTCCCTCTTTGCTTCTCATTCCTCTGGTGGACTGAGTAATAGAAGTCTCCTAGCAATGTAGGCATTGGGTTCCTCAGAAAGAACAGGTGGATGGCATTCTTACTCACAAACATGGGCTCATCTGCAAACAATATAACCCCATATATACCGAGGGCTAACAGTGCACAGACAACCTTTCATTCTCCTACTGCAGCCTTCACGGTGGCCTGGGAAATCAGGAAGTCTAGGTGGAGGCCTGTAATTCCAGCCTTGGTTGTCATGTTCTGCTCAATGAGGGCAGGCTCCAAATGCAATGCCCTGGCTATCTCTTCATTTCTGGGGGCAGTCATCTCTGGGTTGAAAGGGATCCCTCTCCTGATAGGAACTCCAATCAACAAGGAAAACTCTTCTAGCAGTGGTCCCATCTAGAAATCAGGAAAGGTGAGGCATCTGAGTGGAGGGTCATAAAACTGCAAGCATGTATGGATCATGCTCCTCTGAGATGCATCAAGATCCATGACCATGTTTAAAATTCCCCCATAGGGCTCTCTAAATAGTGGGATGTGGTCAGGTGTAATAAGTGACTGTACTTGCCTAATACCGGTCAAGGTGTGCTCAAAGAAGTGGTAAGTATTGTTGCTCTTTCTTGAAGTAGCCATACTGATGATGGATGCTGATGAGAAAGTTAAGAGCAACTGCTGATGAAGATCACGGTCTGAGAAGCTGGAGGTAAGTCTCTGGCAGACTGATGAAGGTGCTAGAGAAGAACTACTGACAAACTGATGGAGATGCTGAAGAAGATAGCTGAAGTAGAGGTCTAAGCAGCAGAAGCGGTCAAAATCAAACCAAAAAATGAAATGATGGATACCCTGTAAAACAAATAAGCAAATGTTAAATGATGCAATGATGATATATGCAAATGATATGCAAAGGTTTGTGATCAAGAGCTGGATCTAGTTATCTGCCTTGGTAAAGGTCCATGTATGTTCAAAGGTCCGGATGGAGGCTTAGAAATCCAATAACTGGGTGGGGGACTCAAATAAAGAGTCACATGTCCGGGGTAATCACAAGAACTGTCCAAAGTGGTGCATTCATAAACCAAAACAGTAACAGGGTATGATGTGGCCAAGGGTTCCTGCAAAACCTGTAAACAACCCAACCCTCTCACAGGTAATGTTCTAGAACAAGGATCCTCAGACTTGGATCAGTTACGAGAAGTGTAAACACTTCTAACCCAGAGGTACAGTGTTTACAATAATCATAAATGATCCTCCTCTAATTCACCCCAGATTCTGAAGGTCATATAAAGGTCATCCAGACTTAGCAGGCTTCCCAGATAGCCCTAGCACTATAGGAAATTTGTAGCACAGAGTTCTCAAGAAGAAACCCACGTCTGAACTGTGTTTCATATTCCCGCACCAGACCGAAATGGAATGGGAAAGAATATGAAGCTACTCTAGCCTAGGTGTCACTCAAGTCCCAAGTATAGGACCTTAATCACTCAATGAAACCCCACCCACCAAAACAGAAGCAGATCCAGCAATGATAATGACAATATGAATATGCACAAAACTGTAAAAGAAAGCAATAAATAAAGTTGTACATAAAGCAAATAAATAAAGCAAATATACAAACACAAGTAGCACATAACACCCCCATAAACACAAATCAAACAAGCGATAGGAGGAACCCACAAAAAGAACCAGAAGCCCTGGTTGTAATATAAGGGTTCCCAGCAGAGTCGCCAAGCTGTCGCTCCCGAAAATTTGCATCCCGGTACAAGCGCGAACGGTCGGTGAAAGGAGGAAATGAAATGAAGATGAATAGAGTTGCCAGCTAGGCATTTTTATCCCGAAGGAAAGGTAATGCTGCATAAACGTGGAAATATATGGATAAGACGGTTGCAAACCAGAGAAACTTAGAAAGGGGGTTGGTTACAACCTGGGAAGGTATTAGCACCCAGATTGTCCGTCGTACTCGACAGGATCCACGCTTGAAAAATTTGAGTTTAAAGGGGTAGTGCCAGTGCTATCTGTGTGCAAAAGCTGGAAAAGAATGTACAGGTGTTAGTGCAAAAAGAGATTTGAAGTGAAATGCTCAGGAATGAGGCTTAAAAGAATAATGCTGGAAGAAGGGGGGGAGAAAGAGACTTTTGTTCGATAACAATTAAGTTATGCCTACGTATCCTCTCATGCAATGAGGAAGTCAGAACACCGTAGTTCGACTCAAAGAGACTGAAAGATAAATTGACTAATGAACTGCTTGCTTATCTATTCTCAAGTGTATGACCTGTCTGGCTCAGGTGTTAACTGTCTTGCATTAGACGGAAGAAGCGAGTTCTCGTTTGTGAGTGAAGATGATGAGAAAAGAATCCCGGAGGAGACGATTATTGTTTGTTTTTGGTGTTTTCAATCTTTTATTGCTTTTTGTGTTTGTCATAAGTTGATGAGATTAAGCCTAAACCAAAGGTTAGTAAACTCATCACATCCTCCCTCTGATTAGGGGTAATGAGAATACCTTAAGTATGAAGTAAACACCTCAAACTTAATTACCATGATATAGGATTAAAATCATTAACCTACTTGTGATTATTTAGATGTTTTTGGAATTTTTGTTTGGTGTTAAGTAATGAGTTTAAGCCATAATCAAGGATTTAATGAACCCATTACACCATCCTAATAGAAGGATAATAGATGAGAGCATTTAAGCTGAGGAAGATACCTCAACTTAATCCATGATTAGGGATTAACCTCATGACAAAACAAAGCCTTTATTAAAGTGGATTTTAATTAATGGTAAGATTAAGAAGTGAATTTTATGGTTTGTAAGACAACTTGAGGGGGACTTGTCCATTAACACTAGGGTTAGTCCTTCTTAACTAGTAAAGGAAGAATTAGAACCCTAATGCAAGGCCCAAGTTACAAGCTATTGTCTTAGTGATTATTAAGGTGGATTGATTATGAGATTTAAACACATTAAGGGTTTGACACTTAGGATTAAAGTTATACACTCCATCCTAAGAGAAGGATGCAGGCATAACCTTAATCACAAAGCCTTAAAAGCTTAAAGGTTTAGTCTCTGATTATGAGATGAGAAGAGAGACACAAAAGAAGATGCAAAGGTAAAACTAAAGGGGGGATAATCAAAACCCTAAGATTATTATTCTTGGATGTTCCTATGGTTTGTGAGGCTTACAAGAAATCTTCAAGAATAGCCACCAAGGAGAAGCAAGATGAAAGGATGAGAAGTAGAAGAAAACAAGTTAACTTACTTCACTTAAGAAGGTAAGTTACTTGAAGAAAGAATGTGGATGGAGAACATGAATGAGCAAGCTCAATCTAAGGCAAAAGCAATATGCAGCAATGATGCATAAGAGAGATGAGAAGAGAAATGAGAAGTGAAGGCAAATTCACTTCTCAAAGTACTTACCACGTGAAAAGTTAGCATAAAGGAATGAAATGAAATGAAAAGGAGATGTATGCAAGAATACAAACCAAAACCAGAAGCATATTAATGATGTAAATTATGCTAAAAGATGATGCAAATGTATGTCAAATGCAATGGATGATCATACAAAGGATGAGAATGCAAATGAAGCATGTAGGAAGCATGAAAGCACATGAATAATCATGAAATGCAATGAATGCATAACATGGAAAATCGATGAAGAAATGATCAAGCATGGTTATAATGTGTCCTATGATGTCTTAGAAGTCGTGTGAATGTATGAAATGTCATGGCAAGTTCTTGAATGAATGCATATGCAAGATGTATGCAAATGAACATGAGAAATTAGGGTTTTCATGCAACATGTGATGCAAAAGTCAAAAACAGAAGCAAATCATAAGATAAAAAATTGAAAATGAACTTAAAGGAACCATAACCCCATATGATATCACACCCCAAAGGAGAAGACCTAACTCTTAAACCTAAGGAAGTTATGAATTTTCTAAGTTATCTAGGGTTTTAGGGTATCTAAAGGGAAAAAATGAAAATCAAATCAAAAATGCAGAAGAAATTTGTGACAAAATTATGTTAGATACTACATGCTAAATGAAGGACAATGCAAAAAGAATCAATGTCATACCATTCATGGTTAGGCAGAAAATAATTCTTGAAGTTAGGGTTCAAAATAAGAATTTTATGAACCAATTCAAGAAAATTGTCAAAGATTGTTCAAAACCAAAAAGAAATTTGAATGGATGGTATGACAATGTTTCTAAATGTCCTAAAATGCAATGTGAATTTTTTTGGGATTTTTAGAAACCTAAATGATATTTTAATTAATTAATTTCCATTAATTAATTAAAATAAACATTTAAGTGTTTTAAAAATGATATTTTAATGCAAAAAATAAAAAATGAAAATATGTTTGGGTGAAGAAAATTATTTGGAGTGAATATGAAGAATACAATATTTTTTGGAATTTTCTAGCTATTTAAAATAAAATGTGCAAAATAAATGAGAAAATATGAAATAAAAATTAAATAAAGGGAAAGTATGTTGATCCAGGGTTTAGGTTGAAACTGGGGATTTTGGGATTGACCTGGCGCGCAAACTAACGACTATAATTCAAATCCAGCTAATCATAATTAATTAAATAATTTATCCAGATTTAAAACTAATGAACTAATCTTGATCGTTCAACACACGCGGGAAACTAAAATCCAAGGGTTCTCCAGCCAGACCCTCCCTGAGCAAACCCCAAACTTCAACCCTAGGTTATTTTTGGAGCTCTAAAGCTCCAGATCAACTCACCTCACTCTCCTAAACTCAAATCCACTCTCAAAACAAATTTATTATGGCTCAATCTCATGATTCGAAGAGAAATTCAAAAATGACAAAAGTTTTAGAAGCTCGGTAAATGCTCAATATGCAACCATTTTCAAAACTAAAGGTATCAACATGATCAGCACAGCATAATGAACATTTTAAGAACTTAAAATAACGTTCTGGAAAAAAGTTTGAAGAAGCTACCTGGGCTTGAGCTTCCTCGGTTTGGAGCTTTCTGGTCACCACTCTTGTGCAAAATGACTCCCTTTGATCTCCTGATGAAGCTTTTATGCTTGCAAGGCTTTGAGAGTGGCTGGTTTGAGTGGTAGCAACTCAACTGGTCAAGAATCGTGTTTTGTGTATGGGGTGTTCTTGGCTGGTTTAATGGTTGCTTTGAGTTCAGTGGATGATTTTGGGATGAATGGTGAAATTGGTTTGAAGATTGAGTGAGTATTCAGAGAGTTTCGAAGGAATTTGCAAGAGGGATGATTTTTGAGAACTTGAGAATGCTGAGGTTTCTGGCTGCAATGTTGTGTGTTATGGCTTGGGTTTGATCCACATAACAAGCTGTGATAGGCCAGAGAGTGGGTGGTGGCTGCAACTGATTGGTATGGGCTTCTTGCCAAAAAGTCAAAAGTTTTGTACTTGAGGTATGGGAAATAGTGTAGCTGGCTTCTTGGCTTGTCCATGCGCAACATGGATCAAGGGGGTCCATGGAAATGGTTTTGAGGCAATTCAGCAAGTTGAAACAAAGTTATGTGTCATTTTGCAAATTCTATGAAGTTTGGCCCTTTTGTAATTTCTTGATGTTCAAGGCATGGAATGACACAATTCTTTGGGCAATTCTGATTTTTATGCAATGTGCTATGTTACTATGATGCTTAGAAGTGTGTTTAAAGTCATAAAATACCTTGGCAAGTGGTTTTGCAAAAATCCCTCTTTGGTGCATTCTTGAAAATTATGTGATTTTTGCCAACTTTGACAAGACATAACTTGAGTTCCATAATGAATTAGGACTTGTTCTTGTAATTTTTGTAAAGGTAATGATCCAATCTACAACTTTCATGACAAACAATTTTTCATTTAAAGCATTTTTGGTTGATGAAAAGGGAATTTTCCATTTTTTGTAACTTTTGGTTTAGCTTACTTTTCTTCAATTTTGTGAACTTCCAAATACTTCAATGATCAAATAAAGGTGATATAACTTCAATTTGATGAAAAATCCATTTTGGTTCCATTGGTGGGGGCCTCAGATGCCCTGATTTTGCTTTGACTTGCTCAAGAAGTTTCCCAGTGAATAGATGACTTCCACAATGAATTTCTTCATCAAACTTGGTACACATGATCCTTATAACATATTGAGACCATTAGAAACAAGAAGGACCAAATTTTTTGGAGTTATGGCCTCTGAAACCAAAACCCCAATTTCAGGTCATATGTGTAGTGAAACCCTTGCTTTGCTTCCATGCTTTCCAAGTTCTTGTGATTTTTTGACTTCCTTGAACTTTGAGGGATATAAAATGATTTTTGAACATGCATAGACCCTCTTGAAATGATTAGAGACCATTGGAGTGGCTCAGATGGAATCTTGGATTGCTCAGATCACAAACCCTAGATGAAGATGAATTTGAACTATGCAGATGAAACAAAAATGCAATATGAGGTGGTATGCCTAAACTAATGCAAACATGAAAGATCACAAGCCATGGTGTGAACTTAGTGAGGGAAAATTTGGGGTGCTTACAACCCCCATAAACACAAATCAAACAAGCACTAGGAGAAACCCACAAAAGAAACCTGGAGCCCTGGTTGCAGAAGATCCCCAACAGAGTTGCCAAGTTGTCGCTCCTGAAATGACTTACGTCCCCGGAGCAAACGCGAACCGTCGGTGATGTTGGAGGTTGAGGTTGAATAGAGTTGCCAGCTAGGAATTTTTATCCAGAAGGAAAGGTAATGCTGCATAAACCTGTAAAGGGTATGGATAAGATGGTTGCAAACCAGAGAAATTGAGAAAGGGGGTTGGTTACAACTTGGGAAGGTATTAGCACCTAGATTGTCTGTCGTACTCGACAGGATCCACACTTACTTGATTGTGTTTAAAAGGGGGAGTGCATGTGCTATTTGTGTGCAAAAAGCTAGGGAAAGAAAGTACAGGTGTCAATGCAAAAGGTGTGAATTTTTCAGGAACTGAGGCTTAAAAAGAAGGCTGAAAGAGGGGGAAGTCACAAAGACTTTTGTTTGATAACTGTTAAGTTATGCCTACGTATCCTCTCGTGCACTAAGGAAGTCAGAACACCGTAGTTCGACTCAAAGAGACTGGATGATTTTTGACTGTGAACTGCTTGCTTGTCTATGCTCAAGTGTGTGACTCTTCTGGCTCGAGTGCTAACTGTCTTGCATTAGATGTAAGAAACAAGTTCTCGTTTTCAAAGTGAAGGTGATAAGAAAAGAATCCCGGAGGAGATGATTATTGTTTGTTTTTGGTGTTTTCATTTTTTTATTGTTTGTTTTTGGTGTTTTCAGTTTTTAATGCCTAAATCAAGGGTTGTAAACTCATTATATCCTCCCTTATTAGGGATTATGAGCCTACTTAAGTATGAGATAAGCATCTCAACTTAATTACCTTAATGGTGAAGGATTAATATCATTAACCTACTTGTGATTATTAAGATGTTTTTGGGTTTTTGTTTAGTTTTAAGTAATGAGTTTAATCTCTAATCACAGACTAGTGAACTCATTACACCATCCTAAGAGAAGGATGATAAATGAGAACACTTAAGTTGAGGAAGACACCTAAACTTAATCCATGGTTATGGATTAAATTCATTATATAACAAACCTTTATTAAATGGATTTTAATTAAAGGGTGAGATTAAGAAGTGGATTTTATGGTTTGTAAGGCAACTTGAGGGGGACTTGTCCATTAAACACTAGGGTTAGTCCCTCTTAACCCTAAGTAAGAGATAAAACCCTAATGTAAGGCCCAAGTTACAAGATAAAGTCTTAGTGATTATTAATGTGTTTTTATTAAGAGATATAAACCAATTAAAGGTTTAACACTAAGGATTAAAGTTATACACTCCATCCTAAGATAAGGATGCAAGCATAACCTTAATTCAAAGTCCTAAAACTTTAAGTGTTTAGTCTCTGATTATGAGATGAGAAGAGAGACTCAAGGAGACTCAAAGGTAAAAAGCTAAGGGAGACTATATCCAACCCTAAAAATTATCATTCTTGGATATCCTATGTTTTGTGAGGCTTAAGAGAAAAGATCTTCAAGGGCACCAAGGAAGAAGAAGCAGATGAAAAAGAGAAGGAGAGATAGAATAAGTTACTTACTTCCTGAAGAAGATAAGTAACTTAAAAGAAAGAAAGTAAGAAGAGAAACACAAGTGAAACAAGTTCACTCCAAATACAATTAAAGGATGAAAATGCAAAGAAAATAAGAGGTGGGAGGTGAAGGAAAATCGACCCCCAAATAACTTACCAAAAGTTCCTGAAATGTTAGTACAAGATGCATAAGACATAAAACACAAAGAAATGAGATGAATAAGGATGCAAAGTACAAAACTAGAAGTTATTATACAATTCAAATGTTCTATGAGATGTTGCAAAATCATACAAGATTGATATGAATGATCATACAAGGATTAGATGCAATGAAAGCATGTTTAGAAGCATGAAAACACATGGATGTTCATGGAATGTAATGAATGCAAAACATAGCAAATGAATGAAGAAATTATCAAGAAATGTTCAAGCATGTCTTAAGATGTCTAATATGTCATACAAATGCTTGAAATGTCATGGCAAGTTCACAAGTTCATGATATGCAAAGAAGAATGCAAATGAAGATGCAAAATTAGGGTTTTAAGGCTACATGAGATGCATATGACCAAAATAGAAGCAAACATCATGATAAAAATTTGAAATTGAACCCAAACAAACCCTAATCACATACAAGATTACACCCCAAAGGAGAAAGTCATAAGCTAACCCTAGGCAAAGTTATGGATTTCTTAAGTTAACTAGGGTTTTTGGTTGATTCCTAAGGTAAAATGCAAATCAAATTGAAAATGAAATGCAAAAATATGAGATAAATAACATAGAAACTAGATGAAATATGAAAGACAATGCAAAAATAATCAAGTTCAAACTCATCATGGTTAGGCATAAATGAATTTTTCAAGTTAGAGGTAAAAAATGTGAATTTTAAGAACCCTAATTCAAAGAAATTGTGAAAATGTGATCAAACCTAAAAAGAAATTTGTATGCTTCATGGTTTTTTTGGTGATTTTTAGAAACCTAAATGCATATTTAATTAATTAAAATCAATTAATTAATTAGGTAAAAACATTTAAATACTTTAAAAATACTTTTTTAATGCAAAAATTAAAATAAGAAATGTTTTTAGGTAAAGAAAAATGTTTGAAACAAAAATACAGAAAATGGGATTTTTTTAATTGTTTTTGCTATTTTTAAAAATTATATGAAAGAAATGCAATAAAAATGGAATAAAAATGAATTAAATGGAAAGTCAGATGATCCAATGGCCAGAATTCAAACTGAGAGAGACTGGGTTGACTGCGCGCTTGATGGTCAGGATTCAATCTGGAAAAATTTAATTAATTAAACCTAATTAAACTAATTAAACTGAAATAGGGTTTTAATGAAACATCTATGTCGTCCATACTCGCGGGTAAACAAGATCCAAAGGCTAATATTCAAACTGGCCCTAAACCCTAATTAAACCCTTAATGACTCTCAGGTGGTCGGAGAAGACCTCCGGTCATCTTCTCCGACCAGCTCCTTCACCTGAGATGCTCAAAACTCCATAAAAACGTATCAAAACCTCTAGAAATCATCCTCTAACAACATTAAGCAAGAATCAAACCATAAATTTCATTTATTTTACATCAAATGAGAGAATCAAATAAGAACATGTTTCACAGGAAAAATTTCAGAGCAAGAATACACATTAATTTCTTCATCATTTCAAGTCATTCAAAGCTCATTGTGACCAGGAGAGCATGTTCTTTCATATTGTAACTTAAAAACAAGGTTCTGGAAAAAGGTTTGAAGATGGTTACCTGAGATGGAGCTTTCTGATTTTGAGCTTTTTGAACCTTCCTTTGATGCAAAACCACTCCATTTGATCCCTTGAAGCTTCTGGAGAGCTTAGAACAAGCTTGTATGGCTTGTTTGAGGGACTTTCAGGCCATTGCAAGGGTTGATTTGTGTTCAGTGATGGTTTTTGAGATGATTGGTGAAGTTTGTTTTGATGTTTAAGGCTTGTGTAGTGAGAATCGAAGAAGGGAAGTGTTATCGAATTTTTTGAAATCTGAGCTTAACAATGGATTCAGGCTTGTGTGTCCTATGAAAATGAGTCCATGATGTTAGTATAGGGCAATGGTATTGATCAGAAAGTGGGTGGTGGCACAGCTTGATTGGTATGGGCAAAGTTGCAAAAAAGTCAATGGATGTGTACTTGAGGCATGACACGGGTCAGAGCTTGTTTGAAGGGGTGTCTGGCCTCAGCTTGCATCAAGGATGGCCTTTGGATCAACAGAATGCAGCTGGATGGCCTTGATCAAGTGTCTTCATGGTTTATGCAATTTTCCCTCTTTGGAGTTTCTTGAAGTGCAAGGCATAAAAACTTGTGATTTTTGGAGCAATCTTGATCAAAATGTGTTGCATTATGTTGGTATGATGTTTAGAAGTTGATTAGAGGTCATGAAATGGCTTGGCAAGTGAAATTGCAAAAATCCCTCTTTGGTGCACACTTGAAAATTATAGGATTTTTTCCAACTTTGAAAGGCCATATCTTGAGTTCTAGGATGAATCAAGACATGTTCTTGTACTTTTTGAAAATGGGAAGACATAATCTACAACTTTCATGTCCAAGGATTTTTCATTTGAAGCATTTTTGGTCATGAAAGAATAGGTTGAATATCTTTCCCAAAATGGAAAGTTTCCATTACAAGTAATTTCCAAAAATAGCAAGTTTGCATTTGGCTCAAAATTCATCAACTTTGTGAACATATAACCACTTAAATGATCAAATAAAGATCATAGAGACTCAAAATGAGTATGATGACCCTTTGGTACCATTGATGGAGGCCTCAGATGCCCTAATTTTGACTTTACTTGCTCAAGAAGTTACCCAATGATCAGATGACTTCCACAGTGAATTTCTTCATCAAATTTGGCACACATGATCCTTATAACACATTAAGACCATTAGAAACAATAATGGCCAAAAAAATTGAGATTAAGGTCTATGAAACCAAAACCCTAATTTTGGTCATCTGTGTAGGAAAACCATAGCTCTGCCTGGACTTCTGTGCAATCCTTTGACATTTTATGACTTCAAAGACTTCTTGGAGATGTAAGATGATCATAGAAAACTCATGGACCCTCTTGGAATGCTTCAAGGCCTTAGAGATTGCTCATATCACTTCTAAGATTCATTTGATCACAAAACCCTGATTGTGCAGTCATGCAATGATTTGATGAAGTTGTTTATGCAATGTGAGATGCAATGAGATGTGTGTGCAAAATGAGATCATAAGCCATGGTGTGAGAAAAAGTGAGGGCAAATTTGGGGTGCTTACAAATACCAATAAGGATCTTTTATCACAACTCATAGGATTCAGGAATGCTGCCTCGTGGTAGTACTCTCTCAAGATAACCCTATTTCAGTTAGGACTTTTGAGGGTTGTATTGTGGCATGGTTCACAGTTATAGAAACAAAGGATACAGGATCTAAGTTTATATGTGCCCACCCCTCTTCGTGATGTTCTCCATTCCTATGTTTAGCTAGCTTTCACAAGTTCTCACCTTTAGGGTTTTATGATGGTTATGGAACCATTGACACTAAAGATTCAAGGGTCACTGAGGTTATCACTTGGATTCAGCCAACCCTATTTCCTATTGTGCCTGCATCACACGACTTTGTTCTGGTTTAAGGATCTTTCTTGTGTAATCCTTTTCGTCTTTCTCTTTTTCTTTCTTTTTCTTATCTCTAACTTTTTCCTGAACTAATTCTTTGGAATCTTTGATTGTGAAGTCCAGCGGGATGCCCTAATTTTTTCATAAGTTGCTTGTTTCCAAGTTTCGACTAAGTGGGCTTTTCATTTCTTTTTCTTTCTTGCGAGGGTTGTCACTGCCCTTTTCTTTGGTCGATGAGGGATAACCATTGTGGCTTCCACTCTTTGGACCTCTTTATTAGTATAACCATTGTGGTTGGTATAATTGAATGTAATGGATCCTCAAATACATTCCTTTGTGAAAGTATGAACGCTCACACCTACCTTGCCCTTTGGTTAATCATAAGGGTTTTTCTTATGCGAAAAGAAACTCCTACTTTAAGGCTCAAAGTGGTTAACAAGGGTCTATCTCCCTTATATCTCTAGTGTTTGGGGATTTGAAACAATGTCTGTACATCCTCAACAAGGTCTTTTTCGGAAGCACACAATTAGATTTTTATGCGTTTTTATTTCATCATCCTCCCTTAAGAGTTTAAGCACGAGAGTTGGCATTGCAATGCATACAAAATTATAAGTGAATACGAATGAATTACTTCAATAAAAATATGTGTGTTTTATTATGATTAATATTAAAAAACAAACAAGTTTCATACATGTTGACAAATATTTAGCAAATAAAAGAAACTACAAATGAAAAGGCAGTAAAGAAACTAAATCATTGACATCATTGAGGAGACTTGACTCCTTCTGGACTTATCAGTCTTGGATACTTTCAGTGATCAGTGACTTTTTCAAGGGCTTGCAATATTCAATTAAATGGCCATATACCAAGCATGGTAGTCATACCTCCTCTTCCAATTGTCCTGTCCTTGTAGAGAGTAATACTGAGAAGTAAAGTTGACACATAAGGTTGCTCGCAAAAACCTTATCTTCTGCCTACGTATCTCTATTGACCCAAGACCAATGAAGAATCAAAGTGACGTAGTTCCCCCCACTAGGGATGAAAATGCATTGAAGCAAAACCAAACACACAATTGCCATTACTGAGAGTATTGGGATACTTCTGGCTTTATTGCTTTTACGGATACCCTTGTAAACCAGGTGATTAATTTGAAGACTACAGCATAAACATAACCATCAAGGGTAATAACCTTTGTATCAGTCAAACCTTGCCCCTTCATTCACAATGTAGATGTTAGAAATTGGCAGAATTTTTGACAAACAAAGTATAAGTGATGAACTTAGTTCAGGACATCAGGATGTCACACCAGATGTTGTGACATCGCAAACCTGCTATCTGACTTAAATGATGCGTAACAGTAGTGATTAAAATCAGGAGAAAATATCTGGAATTAATTGTAAAAGGATAAGCACTCCAAGGCACATCTTTAGGAAGCTTAGTTATCTGGTTCCAGTGTAAAGGAAACAGAAAAACTAACTCACCTTGATACAAGGAGATAACAAACTAATTCACCTTAACTCAAGGAGATATCTGTGGGATTTATCAAAGTCTGGATAATTTGCAAAAAGCCCACAAACTAAGCATCTATTTAAGGAACTGATACACACAAGTAAACCTAACGATTTAAGAGAAGAGTGTCAAGGGTGTTTGTGAAGCTAGCAGGTTTTAATTGTTTGTTAGTCACTTTATAAGCTTTTAAGCAAAAAGTGAATTGTGTCTTGATTGAAACTTTTAAGTAAGATCAAGCTGGTGTGTCTGAAGTGTGACTTCAATTTTTTAATCATTCTAAGTTAAAGATCACTGTGTGATTGAGGGGGAGTGAGTTGGTACTTATATCTAAGTAAAGTCTTAGATAGAAATTTCCTTGGGTAGATATTAAGTGAAGGATTAAACTGATTGGTTTAACTCAATAATTAATATTACTTATATTGGATTTCCTTCCTGACTTGGTAGCCCCCAGATGTAAGTGTGGAGATACACTGAACTGGGTTAACAATTTCCTATGTTATTTAATTTACTAGCTCATTAATTTATTGTTTAGGATATCAATGTCTAAACATCTGCTTCGACATCACATATCTGATCCCAGAATTTCAATTGGCATCAGAGCAAGCACCCTGCCTGTATAACTGGGTGAGATCTAGGGACTGCAAATTTTGGGAACATGGACAGAGATGTAGGATCTGTGAATCGACCACCTATCTTGGATGGATCCAACTATGATTACTAGAAGCCAAGAATGGTAGAATTCTTGAAATCTCTTGATAGCAGGGCTTGGAAAGCAGTTAACAAAGGATGGGAGCACCCTATCAAAGACTAATCAAGGAAAGGAGATCCAATGTCATGGATGTGAAGGTTATGGACACATTAGAAATGAATGCCCAACCTATCTAAAGAAGCAAAAGAAAGATCTTTCTGTGTCCTGGTCAGATGAAGACTCAGGTAGTGAGTCAGAAGAAGAGTCTGCAAAGCACATCACTGCTCTAGCTGGAGTATGTGAAACTGAAGGGGGATCCAGTGATGAGGATCTGACATTTGAAGAGCTTGAAACATCTTACAGGATGTTGTGTGAAAGGAGCACTGAGGTATGCATGGAAAGTAAACAGCAGAAGAAGCAGATTGAGGAATTAAAGGCTGAAAAGGCAAGCCATCTAGAGATCATTGACACTTTGAAAAATGAAGTTAGCCTACTCAACTCCAAAATGGAGCATATGTCCAATTCTGTCAGAATGTTGAGCAGTGGCTCGTACATACTGGATGCCATTCTCAACAACAACAAGCACTCAGGGGATAGGACTGGGCTGGGATTTAATAAAGCTCAAAACTCTGAGACTAGCACCAGCCAAACAACTCCAGATATCATGAAGTCAAATAAAATTTTCAAGCAGATGTCTCAACATCATGAGAAAAACATGATGAAAAAGAAATATCAAAGGTGGAGATGCCATCACTGTGGAAGGTTTGGTCACATCAAACCTTTTTGCTACAAACTGCATGGATACCCCAATCAGAGTTCCCAACACCTTCCTAAGCAGAAGACAAAGGTCACCAAGAAAATTTGGATACCTAAAGCTAGACTTTATACTGATCAAAGCTACCAGTACATGCCTAAGCAGAAGAACAGGTTCACCAGACAACCTTGGAACTCTAGAAATAGACACTACCCAGGGCAGATGCATCAAAGGAAACCTCACAATAGGCACAAATGGTCCAAGCAGGTTGTTGCCTCTATAGCACACACATCTCTCAAAGTATCTGCTAAGGAAGACTGGTATTTTGACAGTGGCTGCTCAAGGCACATGACTGGACTGAATAATCTGCTGGTAGACTTAAAGTCACACTCATCTAGTTATGTAACCTTTGGAGATGGAGCAAAGGGGGAAATCAAGGGAGTTGGGACCCTGGACTGCTCAGGTGTACCAAGTTTATATGGTGTGCTGTTGGTAAAAGGATTAACTGCTAACTTGATCAGCATAAGTCAGTTATGTGACCAAGGTTATAGTGTCAACTTCACCAAAGCTGAATGCATAGTTTCTGATAAAGAGCAGAAAGTGGTCATGAGAGGATCCAGATCAAAACATAATTGCTATATGTGGGAACCCCAAGATTTCAGCCTCACATCTACTTGTGCCATAGCCAAAGAAGAAGAAGTGAAGCTGTGGCATCAAAGACTGGGTCATCTCCATCTCAGAGGAATAAAGAAGATCATCTCTATGGAGGCTGTAAGAGGGATCCCAAGACTTAAGATTGATGAAAGAAAAGTGTGTGGTGAGTGTCAAATAGGTAAGAAAACCAAGATGTCACACCTAAAGCTTCAACATCTGACAACCTCCAAAGTCTTGGAATTACTGCACATGGACCTTATGGGACCAATGCAGGTAGAGAGTCTTGGTGGAAAAAGATATGCCTATGTGGTTGTTGATGACTTATCAAGATATACCTGGATAAGCTTCATCAAAGAAAAGTCAGATGTGTTTGAGGTATTTAAAGATCTGTGCCATAGGATCCAAAGAGAAAAGGCAAGCTGTGTGGTCAGAATAAGAAGTGACCATGTAAAGGAGTTTGAGAATAAAAAATTCTCAGACTTCTGTTCATCAGAAGGGATCAACCATGAGTATTCATCTCCCATCACCCCTCAACAGAATGGGATTGTAGAAAAGAAAAACAGAACTATTCAGGAGTCAGCTAGAGCCATGATTCATGCCAAGAAGTTACCCCTGTACTTTTGGGCTGAAGCTATGAACACAGCATGCTACATCCACAATAGAGTCACACTAAGAAAGGGAACTCTATCCACCATCTATGAAGTCTGGAAGGGTAGAAAACCTACAGTCAAGTACTTTCATGTATTTGGAAGTAAGTGCTACATTCTGGCAGATAGGGATCAAAGAAGGAAGATGGACCCTAAGAGTGATGAAGGGATATTTCTTGGATACTTCATAAATAGTAGAGCTTACAGAGTATTTAACTCCAGAACTAAGGTTATAATGGAATCAATAAATGCGATCATTGATGATACCTATGCAAAGACAGATGTTGCTGATGATGTTGGAACATCTGCTGACAATCAAACTGAAGTTGAAATAGAAAGTGATAATCTTGACTTCACTGAGGCAAGGTCAAAGCAATCCAACAAACCTCCCTCCATAAGAATCCAGAAAGATCATCCTGAAGAACTGATAATTGGTGATCTCAACAGTGGTGTAATCACTAGATCAAGAGAGATGATCTCAGGCTCCTGCTTTGTTTCAAAGATAGAACCTAAGAACATCAAGGAAGCTCTGAATGATGAGTACTGGATCTCTGCTATGCAGGAAGAATTAGGCCAGTTTACAAGGAATGAAGTATGGGATCTTGTTCCTAGGCCTGATGGCATTAATGTGATTGGTACTAAGTGAGTGTACAAAAACAAGTCTAATGAGCAGGGAGTAGTTACAAGAAACAAGGCTAGGCTTGTGGCTCAAGGATATACTCAAATTGAGGGGGTGGATTTTGATGAAACTTTTGCACCAGTTGCAAGACTTGAATCCATCAGACTACTCCTAGGAATTGCTTGCATCCTAAAATTCAAATTATTTCAGATGGATGTTAAAAGTGCCTTCCTAAATGGGTACCTTAATGAGGAAGTATATGTGGAGCAACCAAAGGGATTTATTGATTCAAGTTGTCCAGACCATGTATATAAGCTGAGGAAGGCTCTGTATGGGCTAAAACAAGCTCCCAGAGCATGGTATGAAAGACTGACCACCTTTCTCATTAAGCAGGGATACAGGAAGGGAGGATTAGACAAAACCCTGTTTGTAAAAAATGAAGAGAGAAAGGTTATGATTGCTCAAATATATGTGGATGACATAGTGTTTGGTGGGATGTCTGACAGGATGGTTAAACATTTTGTGACTCAAATGGATTCTGAGTTTGAAATGAGCCAAGTGTGAGAATTAACTTACTTCCTTGGACTGGAAATCAAACAGATGGAGGATTTCATGTTCATATCCCAAAGCAAGTATGCAAAGAACACTGTCAAGAAGTTTGGGATGGACAATGCAAGTCACAAGAGAACACCTGCCCCCACTCATCTAAAACTGACAAAGGATGACAAAGGTGAGAGTGTGGACCAAAGCTTGTACAGAAGCATGATTGGAAGTCTACTATATCTTACAGCTAGCAGACCAGATATAGCTTTTGCAGTAGGTGTGTGTGCAAGGTATCAAGTTGAACCAAAGGTGAGGCATATCAACCAGGTTAAGAGGATCTTGAAATATGTAAATGGTACCTGTGACTATGGTATAATGTACTCTCATGGCTGTGAACCCATCCTCACTGGTTTTTGTGATGCTGACTGGGCTGGAAGTGCTGATGATAGAAAGAGTACATCAGGAGGATGCTTCTTTCTAGGGAACAATTTAATTTCTTAGTTCAGTAAGAAACAGAATTGTGTGTCCTTATCCACTGCTGAAGCTGAATATATTGCAGCTGGTAGTAGTTGTTCACAGCTAGTATGGATGAAACAAATGCTCACAGAATAAATTGTCACACAAGATGTCATGACATTGTACTGTGACAATTTAAGTGCTATTAATATCTCCGAAAATCCTATCCAACACAGCAGGACTAAGCACATAGATATCAGACATCACTTCATCAGAGACCTTGTAGAGGAGAAGGTGATCACATTGGAGCATGTAGCCACAGAGCTGTAATTATCTGACATATTTACCAAGGCTTTGGATGCTACCCAATTTGAAAACCTAAGGGGTAAATTGGGAATCTGCATATGTGACATATAGCAATTATGGAGAAGTGCCAGCATGTCTCATGACATCGTATGGCATGATCACCAGAATGCAGCACCAGTCTGGCCAATAACTGTTTGTATTCCAATTTTAAAAATTCCAATAGCAACGGGTTCTATTTATGTACAAACGTGCTTTCAGCTTCTCACATTCTCATTAGCAACACTGAACCTCTTGAATGTTATAGCTGAAACTCTAAACTCATCCAAATCTATCAAACCTTTACACATTTCCACTACAATCGAAAAAATGTCTCAACATCAGAACCCTAACTCCATTGATGAGGGTTTCATTCAAGAAGACGTAGTGAACGCCACTCCATTGACTGTAGTACCAATGGATGCTACACCTATAAATGTGATCAGAGGAAGCATTCCCATTGCTCAAAAGCCCAGGACTCCCCATGCAAGAAGACCCAAGGAGCCAGTCTTCAGCAAAAGTAAGGGAACCCCTTCATCTTCCAGTACCCCCAAAGCTTCTGCTTACGTGGACGCATCTATCAAAAAGCTTGTAGCCAGAATCCTGGCGGAACAAAGGGTTGTGCCTCGGGTGTCAGTTCCCCTGAACAGTATGCCTGCTCCTCAAGATGATCCAAGCAACCAAGATGAAGAGGACATACCTGCTCCACAGGATGTCCCAAGCAATGTTGAAACAACTGAGGGCCAGGACAAAGCCCCAAATGATAATGATCAAGCTACTGATGATAAAGCTACTGATGATAAAGCTCCTGATGATCAAGCTGCTGAGAATGAGGCTTCCCAACCTCCACCAGTTGAAAACCTGGATGATGATTCTGACATAGAGATCATAGCATATGTTGATCCTAGCATAACCAAGAGGCTTAGGGCTAGGAAGGATAAGAAGCCAGCTGCTCATGCAACTCCTGAGAAAAGACAATCAACTCCCAAGAAGGACAAGGTCAAAACTGCTTTTGGACCTACAAAGCAATGGAGTAAGGCCAGCACACAGGAAAGTTAGGCCACAACTCCATCTGACTCTGATGTTGAGGAGGATGTCCCAACATCTCAACCCAGAAAGAGGCCAGCACCTCCTAGGACTGCCACTGCTGTTCCTGAAGCACCCCTGGATAATGTGTCCTTCCACCATGTCTCCAGTGTAAGTAAGTGGAAATATGTCTATCAGAGAAGGGTGGCTCTGGAACGAGAGCTTGGTAGTAATGCCTTGGAATGCACTGAGGTGATTGATTTAATCTCCAATGCTGGACTGTTCAAGACTGTTTCTAAGTTTTCTCCTTGTTATGCATTGCTGGTAAAAGAGTTTATAGTTAACTTACATGAAGGGTGTGTTGATGGGAAATCTGAGGATTTCAGGAAAGTATATGTCAGGGGAAGATGTGTAGATTTTTCTCCTAGGGTGATAAATCAGTACCTGGGAAGAGAAGCAGATGGGCCAACTGAGATTGGCAAAACTGATAATCAAGTATGCAAAATAATCACAGCTAACCAGGTCAAGTCATGGCCAGTCAAAGGCAAACTATCTGTCAGCCTGTTAACCAGGAAGTATGCCATGCTGCACAGGATTGGAACAGTCAACTGGGTCCCAACCAACCACACCTCATCTATAGCTACTGGGCTTGGGAGGTTTATCTATGCTGTAGGCACCCAAACCAAGCTGGATTATGGGGCATATATCTTTGACCAGACTCTCAAGCATGCAGGAACCTCAGCCATCAAGCTTCCAATATCCTTCCCATCACTACTTTGTGGGGTGATTCTTAACCAATATCCAGGAGTCCTTACTGGCAAGGATTATGTCTGTAAAAGGGAGAGTCCACTGTCCTTTCATTACAAGATGTTTCTAGGTCATCATAGTGCAGATGTTGAAGCACCAGGTGGGACATCTGCTGTCAAGAATCCTATATCAAAGGCAGCCCTAATTGCAGAGCTCAATACTACCTGCAAAGAGCTGGATGAAAGAAAGAAGAAGCTTGAGGACATAATTCAAAGACTGGAGCTGGAAGAGGTTGCTGGGAATGTTGATGGATCTGATGATGAGTCTGAGGATACAGAGTCTGAGTGAAGCTGTGTGTTGGTGAAAAAAATGTACTGATTGTTCTGCATTGTAATTCTGAATGTTTTTTTTTCTATTTCTGTAATGTTTGGCCCCAAAATTTTATGTCTAACAAGGGGGAGAATTGTATTGAACAATGATGTTAATTTCTAACTGCTGAACTAAGTTGAATTTGAAGTTTCAATGGTATATCAAAGTGTCACTGGGTGAAATGAATAATTATCAAATTCTGTTGTGCCTAGTCATGGCAGTATACATACATGTTTGAGGGGGAGCAAATTATTAGCTCTCACATGATCAGCAACAGAAAGGAACTTCGCTGCTCTATGACAAAACCAGAAGAATATGTTAGCCAAAAATTAGCCAAAGGGGGAGTTTGTAGATGTTAGAAATTGGCAGAATTTTTGACAAACAAAGTATAAGTGATGAACTTAGTTCAGGACATCAGGATGTCACACCAGATGTTGTGACATCGCAAACATGCTATCTGACTTAAATGATGCGTAACAGAAGTGATTAAAATCAGGAGAAAATATCTGGAATTAATTGTAAAAGGATAAGCACTCCAAGGCGCATCTTTAGGAAGCTTAGTTATCTGGTTCCAGTGTAAAGGAAACAGAAAAACTAACTCACCTTGATTCAAGGAGATAACAAACTAACTCACCTTAAATCAAGGAGATATCTGTGGGATTTATCAAAGTCTGGATAATTTGCAAAAAGCCCACAAACTAAGCATCTATTTAAGGAACTGATACACACAAGTAAACCTAACGATTTAAGAGAAGAGTGTCAAGGGTGTTTGTGAAGCTAGCAGGTTTTAATTGTTTGTTAGTCACTTTATAAGCTTTTAAGCAAAAAGTGAATTGTGTCTTGATTGAAACTTTTAAGTAAGATCAAGCTGGTGTGTCTGAAGTGTGACTTCAATTTTTTAATCATTCTAAGTTAAAGATCACTGTGTGATTGAGGGGGAGTGAGTTGGTACTCATATCTAAGTACAGTCTTAGGTAGAAATTTCCTTGGGTAGATATTAAGTGAAGGATTAAACTGATTGGTTAAACTCCATAATTAATATTACTTATATTGGATTTCCTTCCTGGCTTGGTAGCCCCCTGATGTAAGTGTGGAGATACACTGAACTGGGTTAACAATTTCCTGTGTTATTTAATTTACTATCTCATTAATTTATTGTTTAGGATATTAGTGTCTAAACATCTAGTTCGACATCACATATCTGATTCCAGAATTTCACACAACATTCACTTCGTCTCCTCCATGATTAGACATTGGATTCCGGAGTAAATTTGGGGTAGGATAAAAGTTGATTGCCTTGGAATCAATTAGGTCTTGTACCTTATTCTAAAAAGCCCATCATTTCTCAATAGTGTGCCCCTTGGCACCCGAATGGAATTTACACCTGGCGTTTGCATCAAATTTTGGTACGAAGTTCGACCATGTTCAATTTAAGCAACTCTGGAAGCAATACAAAATATGACAATGGGATAGGATCAATTTTGCGATTCCTCGCTCTTGTTCTTTGCCGAAATGGTCTTTGTTGATGAACTTGTGGCGTAGGAAAAGTCACTACACCTGCTTGGTAGTACCCTTGGGAACGATCTCTGCTCCGGCCTTTGTACACAATATTGGTCTCCCCTTCTCTTCTTCTTTGGCCGTTGGCAGCAAGCTTCCTTATGCCAGAAGAACTAGCGCCACTTAAATCCTGGATCTTTCCCAACTTCAGCAAGTTTTCTATCTTTTCTCCCGCGATGACAATGTCATAAAAGCCGATGGATGGTCAAGCAGCCAGACGATCCAAGAATGCACCCTACAAGATGCCCATAAACATGGCTGCCATTTCCCGGTCCAGCAATGGTGGTTGGACTTGGGCAGCCAGCTCGCGCCACCTTTGGGCATACTCCTTAAAACTTTATTTATATCCTTGAGATAAGCTCTGCAATTGGGTACAGTTTGGAGATATATCAATATTATATTGATATTGCTTGAGAAAAGCTTCAGCTAAGTCTTTTCAGCGCCTAATAGAGATCCTTTTTAGCTTCATGTACCGGCTCAATGAAGCTCCGGATAAGTTATCTTGGAAGAAGTGCATCCACAGCTTCTCGTCTTCAGTGTGAGTTGAGATTCTTCCAAAATATTCATGAATGTGAGTTCTAGGGCATGTACTATTGTTGTACTTGTCAAACGAAGGCACCTTGAACTTAGGAGGCATTTTGACACCAGGCACCAACCCCATATTGGTTACATCAATGCTCAGGGAGTTCTGACATTCCATGGCCTTAATCTTCTCTGCCAGTTCTTCGTACCTTCGATTATTAATCTTGTCTATATTACCCATATCAGCATCCAGTAGAGTGAACTGGTCCTCTTGTGTATCTTCCAAAACCACATTACAGGTTGCAGTCCCATTTGGATTTAGCGCTCTGTTACAGGCAGCGTTCAAATCCACATTTTCAATAGGTGTTCCATTATTAGCATTTACTCGGGGTCGCTCAACCATCAATCTGAGGCGCTTCTGGTTTTGGGCCATGCCGGTCATCAATTCCATGTACTGATCCATCCTCTGTCAGATCTCGGTGAGATCATTCTGCATTTGCTCAACCATTCTTACTTGGTTTCTTCGAGTTGGATATCGATGAATGCGTTGACCTACTATACTACCTAAAGTTGAATAAGTTAAGAGATCCGGATAACCTATTAAAATGAAAATATGAAATGTATGCAATGAATGGATATGACATGTCTATTCATTTTCAGTGCATCCTATCCTCTGATTCCAGCTTTGTGGAGTGGACGAAGATAAAAACACTTTGTCTTTTTTTGTTGTATTACATACTAAGGGAATAATACCCACAATTGGAATCGAGGATGGGATATGCATTCCTGCCAGTGAGTAAACATGCATTAGGAATGCGAACATGAAAATGATGTTATGTGATGCATTGGCATGTGACCAGGGACTGGTGTCTGTGTTGGTGTTGAGCAGTAAGTTGGACGTTTGTGACGAGTCATAAAAACAGTATCCCTGTGCATAAATTCCTGAATTCAAAACCAAAGGATCATATAGAACTGGATCACATCACAAACTAACACTGGCAAAATGGGTATGTTGAAAGTTCAGGGTTCCTGCAAACCTATAAAGACCTCCCCATCTCACGGGTGTGCTATCTCAGGTCAACTTCATGAACTCTCAAAGCCAAATAGCAATAATACGTTCACCATCCCTCATAAGTTCCAGATTCAAACACTTAATCAAGAAACAATAGTACATTCAACCCTTGGGATACATTACTATTGTCATACAAACACTTTTGCTTTAACCGGGTTCTTATGGGAGAAACAGGCCGTCCTAGGCGAGTTCCCACTTGGCCTTCGAATGCGAGTGGGTTTGCCACAAATGTGGTATGCCACTGTCATCACTAGAGAGGGTTGTTTCCAAAAAGGTCCTCAATGATCGGTCCCTAGATGCACATAACTATCGAGGTCGTATCCTGAAGTGGAGAAAATCCCCACACAAAATATTTCCAAGACGATCGCAATCTGGGTGTGGAACACACCGCCACTCATCATGGTGAGACACCATGGAAGTAAAATGTTTGTCCATGCTAAAGTCTAGGTTGAATTCAAGCCCTTGTATTGGGCTCATCTCATAGTAACCCCATCCCACCAAAGAAAGATAGCACAGTCCGGACAATCAAGTATAATTTGATGCATGGAAAATAAAATAATGAAAGCGATAGATATAGTTTTAAATAAAGCTGTAAATAAAAGCAGCAAAGCTAAACTAAAGCACACAACAACAAACAGCTAAACACCCAAAGAAACAAAAAAGACAAGCACTAGGATTGACTCTCAAAGGGGAAACCAGAGATTCTGGGTTCGACCCCAGCAGAGTCGCCAGCTATCGCTCCCGGGATTTTCATCCTAGTACAAATGCGAAAGTGGCACGGAAAAGGTAGAGTCCCTAGTCAGGAATTTTTATCCCGAATGAATGAGAAAGGTAATGTTGCACAAACCGAAGAGAAAAGGAAAGGACGAGGTCCAACAAACTGTGAAGGTTAAGGAATAATACGTCTCCAGATCGCCTGTCTTACCCGACGGGATCCATGCTTGTTTATCTTTCTCAAAGGTTAAGGAATAAAACTACTGCTGAAAAAAAATCGCTACTAGAACTGGAATGAGAGAGGGAACTGGAAAAATACAACAAAAAGGAAAAATGTAGGTAAAAAAAAGAATTTTCTCGAATGGGCCCAACCCACTGTCGCTCCCGAAGATTTGCATCCCGGTACAAGCGCGAACGGTCGACGAAAGGAGAAAATGAAATGAACTGAATAGAGTCACCAGCTAGGCATTTTTATCCCGAAGGAAAGGTAATGTTGCATAAACCTAGAAAAGAGATGGATAAGACGGTTGCGAACCAGAGAAACTGAGAAAGGGGGTTGGTTACAACCTGGGAGGTATTAGCACCCAGATTGTCCTTCGTACTCGACGGGATCCACGCTTAAAAGATTTGTGTTTAAAGGGGCAGTGTATATGTTGTCTGTGTGCAAAAGCTGGAAAAGAATATACAAGTGTCAGTGAGAAAATGAAGTGAGATGCTCAGGATTGAGGCTTTTAGAAGAATGCTGGAAGAGGGGGATGACACATAGACTTTTGTTCGATAATCGTTAAGTTATGCCTACGTATCCTCTCATGCAATGAGGAAGTCAGAACACCGTAGTTCGACTCAAAGAGACTGAAGATAAATTTGACTGTGAACTGCTTGCTTGTCTATGCTCAAGTGTATGACTCGTCTGGCTCGAGTGCTAACTGTCTTGCATTAGACAAAAGAAGCAAGTTCTCTTTTATAAATGAGTGTGATGAGAGAAGAATCCCGAAGGAGACGATTATTGTTTGTTTTTTGTGCTTTCAGTTTTGTTATTATTTTTGGTGTTTTGCATAAGTTAATAAGCTTAAGCCTAAATCAAGGGCTTGTAAACTCATTATATCCTCCCTGATTAGGGATAATGAGCCTACTTAAGTATGATATAAGCATCTCAACTTAATTGCCATGATGATGTAGGATTAAGATCATTAACCTACTTGTGATTATTTAGATGCTTTTGGGTTTTGTTTAGTGTTAAGTAATGAGTTTAATCTCTAATCACATATTAGTGGGCTCATTACACCATCCTAATAGAAGGATAATAGATGAGAACACTTAAGCTGAGGAAGATACCTGAACTTAATCCATTGTTAGGGATTAAATTCATTATATAACAAGCCTTCATTAAGTGGATTTTAATTAAGGATGAGATTAAGAAATGAGTTTTATGGTTTGTAAGACAACTTGAAGGGGACTTGTCCATTAAACGCTAGGGTTATGTATGCTACTGCATCAAACAAAGGTGCTATGATCAAAGTCAGAAGTGCATGTGCAAGGCAAATGAGTCATGAGATGATACAAAGTCACACATGATGCTTATGTATGCTTATATGAGAGATGGGATGCAAATGAAGGCAAATTAGAAGCTTGAAAACACATGTATGTTCATGAAATGTTATGAATGCAAAATATACCAAATTGATGAAGAAATGATCAAGAATGATTCTAACATGTCCTAGGATGTCTAAGATGATATATGAATGCATGGAATGTCATGGCAAGTTCATGTATGGATGCATATGCAAGATAAATGCAAATGAACATGTAAAATTAGGGTTATATGGAAGCATGAGATGCACATGAACAAAACAAAAGCAATGCACATGATAAAAAATTGAAAATCCACTCAAAGGAACCCTAAAACTATACTAGGTTACCATCCAAAGGGGGAGGTCAGAAGCTAAACCTAGGAGGAGTTATGAATTTTCTAAGTGACTTAGGGTTTTGGGGTGATCTTCAATATAAAATGCCAAATAATATGAAAATTCAAGATAAAAATGAAACAAAAATGTTTTTAGATGCTAGAAGACATGCATAGAACAATGCAAAAAGAACCATTCAAAAACTCCACTTGGTTTGAAAATAATGAATTTTTGAAATTAGGGTTAGAAAATAGGTAATTTTGGGAACCCAAATTCAATGAAAAATCTCAAAGTGTGATCAAAACCAAAGAGAAATTTATATGGTGAGTTTGTAAATGCTTCTTAATGTCTATGAATGCTCTCTGAATTTTTTGGTGATTTTTAAATACTTAAATGTATTTTTAATTAATTAAAATGAATTAATTAATTAAATAAAACATTTAACTGATTTAAAAATAATTTTTTAATGCCAAAAATAAAAATAAAAATTTTTTTGGTTTCTGAAAAATTAATAAAAGTCTTGACAAAAATTTCCATAATTTTTAAATCATTTTTGCTATTTTTAATAAATATATGAAATAAAATACAAAAAAATGAAATAAAAATAAAATAAAGGGAAAGTATGTCAATCTGAGGGTCAGGATTCAAAGTCAGGGGGACAGGGTTGACTGGCGCGTGAATGGGTGGCTGAGATTTGTCCTGATTAAATTATATTTAATTAAACAGGTTTAGGGTTAATGAGATGATCTGGACCATTGAAACACGCGCAGGAACTCGAATCCAATGGCCAATATTCAAACTTCACTAATTACACTGATTAAACCCTAACCACTTTTAGATGACCAGAACAGTGCTCCGGTCATCTTTCCGGCGAGCCAAAATGCGATCTCTCTCCCTAAGCCTCTAAAACTTAATCTCTCTGCCCAGAATCAAACCCCAAACATCACTGAACCTAAATCCCCAAACAAAATTATTTATCATGCATCAAAAGGGCAAATCGAAACAAAACATTCTTAGGTCAAAAACATTCAGAGAACTCATACATGCTTAATACTCAATCATTTTGCAAAATAAACACATCAGGATCATCAGCACATCATGAAGATTCATCTAAGAACTTAAAAAAGCATTTCTGGAAAAAAAAGTTCTTCAGGTATACCTGAGATGAAGCTTTGCTATCTGGAGCTTTCTAGCCACCTCCTTGGTGCTTTTCCACTCCAATGAACCCCTTGATGCTTCTGGCAAGCTTGAAACAAGTTTATGTTGGATGCTTTTGAGGTTTCAGTTCAGAGGAAGCTGAAATTGTGTTTTTGTTTGAGGTGGTTTCAGGCCAATGTAAGGGATGGGAAATGATCCTGGGGTTGTGTGGAGATGATTGGTGAAAGAATTTTTGATTTTTGTTGAGGGAGCTTAGAGATTCGAAGAGATGAAATTTGAGAGGGATTTTGTGAAATCTGAGCTATGGAGAGTTTCAGGCTTGTGTGTTATGTGAAATGTGTTCTATAAGGTTTGTATATGCAGCTGTGATTGGTCAGAGGAGTTGGTGTGGCAAAGTGTGATTGGTATGGGGTGATTTGCAAAAAAGTCAAGAATGTGTATTTGAGGGATGGGCATGGTGCAGGCATGATTTTATGGGGTGTCTGGCCTCAACATGGATCAAGGAGGGCCATAGGATTGAAAGATTGCAGTTGGAACACTTGCAGCTAGGGTTTCTATGTGTTTTGCATATTTTCCCTCTTTGGTGTTTCTTGTGATTCACGGCATGAAACCTTCCAATTCTTGGGCCAATTCTGATGCTTTGAAGTTGTTTTATCATGACATGAAGTATTAGTACACATTGAAGTCATTAGAAGCCTTGGCAAGTGGTTTTGCAAAAATCCCTCTTTGGTGCATTCTTGAAAATTATAGGATTTTTGCCAACTTTGAAGGATCATAACTTGAGTTCTACATTGAATCAAGACATTTTCTTGTACTTTTTGAAAAGGGAAAGACCTAATCTACAACTTTCATGACCAAGAATGTTTCATTTGAAGCATTTTTGGTTGAGAAAGAGGAGGTTGAAAAACTTTCCCAAAATGGAAAGTTTCCATTACAAGTCATTTCCATTTTTGGCAACTTTGCAAATGGCTCAAAATTCTTCAATCTTGTGAACTTCCAACTACTTCTAAGATCAAATAAAGATCATATAACTTCAATTTGATGAAAATACCCCTTTGGTTCCATTGTTGGGGGCCTCAGATGCCCTGATTTTGACTTTACTTGCTCAAGAAGTTACCCAGTGAATATATGACTTCCACAATGAATTTATTCATCAAAGTTGGTATACATGATCCTTATAACATCTTAAAAAAATTAGAAACAAGAATGGCCCAAAAATTTGGAGTTGAGGCCACTGAAACCAAAACCCTAATTTTGGTCATCTGTGTAGTGAAAACCCTAGCTCTGCTTCCATGCCTTGCCAGTTCTTGTGATTTCTTGACTTCCTTGAACTTTGAGGGACGTAATATGATGATATAAGACACATGGACCATCTTGGAAAGATTTTAGGCCTTTGGGGTGGTTCAGATGGATTCTTGGATTGCTCAGATCACAAACCCTAGATACAGATGAACTTGAACTATGTAGATGAAACAAATATGCAATATGATGTGGTATACTTATGCTTATGCAAATATGAAAGATCACAAGCCATGGTGTGAAATGAGTGAGGGAAAATTTGATGTGTTTACAGCTGCCCCTATTCAAACATGAGTTAGTTGTGCAGGATGTAAGCGCCTGGCTTAACAGACAAACAAGATAACTTGTGGTTGAATACCAAAGACAGTCCAAAATTTGCACTCGCTGGATAGAAGAAGAAAAGGGATATAAATTGTAAAAGACATTATAGTATGATTATCAAATGCGGGCGATGGAGGACGACCATCGAGCAAAGGACGACTGTTGGGGATAGATTGGAAAGTAAAGCAATGACGGGGACAGCCGACAAGCTGGGGAAATAAAGAGATCATGATGGGGAAGGCCATCAAGGAAAGAAACAAGATTCTATGGAAATCAAAGTAAAGGCAATGATGGGGACGACCATCAGGTTTGGAAAGTAAAGTAAACAACGATGGGGACGGCCATCGAGTTACAAAATAAACGAAATAAATGATTAGGGACGGTCATCAAAGGTGAAGGATGATCACCTAGCTGGGGACGACTGCTCTTTACCGCGACATAGGAAGAATGTCGGATAGAAAAGGGTCAACGATGGGGACGGCCATCGGATAGGCATGATGAAGGACGATCATCAAGAGGTGAAGGACGATCACCCAGCAGGGTACGGTTGCTCTCGGGGTTTATCACGACATATGACGAATGTCGGATAACAAGATCAACAATGGGGGCGGCCATCGGATAAAAATGATGAATGACGATCATCAGGAGGTGAAGGATGATCACCTAGCAGGGGACGACTGCTCTTTATCACGACATAGGACGAATGCCGGATAGAAAAGGGTTCCAATAATGGAGACTCCACTGGGGAAGAGGATGAGGGGCGCTCATCCGAAGGTGAAGGACGATCACCTGGAAGGGTACGGCTGTCAAAAGTATCATGACATAGGATGAATGTCGGATAGAAGAAAAGTTGCTTTGTTGGTGACTTACTGGGGAATGGTAAACACGGACGAGTGCTTACGCTCAAGAATAAAAGGTATAAGTGTTTGACGTTGTGTATAGATTAAAGATGCGGACAAACATCCTTAGGACCATGATATGGACGAGTATCCGTAGAAACAAACACTGACGCGTGTTCAGAGATGATGATACGGACGAGTACCAACTGGTTAACAAAGAACACGGATGAGTATCGAATCTATTGAGGAGTGATAGATAAGCAAGATACGGACGAGTATCGGAGACTTATGTATAAGTATGAGTGAGTATTGGTTTATTGGTGAAGTATGAGCAAGACACGGATGAGTGTTCAACTTGCTGGGGAGAGTAAGACACGGACGAGTGTCAAAAGAGAAATGTTATAAGCTATGAACAAATATTTGTATGTGAGAGTGTAAAAAAAGGTGTTCTGGCGACCTGTGGGGATAGGATGACACGGATGGGTGTTGAAAAGAGTGTGTTATAAAAAAGTATCGTGTTTGCGTAAAGTGTTTTGGAAATCATGATGGGGGTGTATGACACGGACGAGTGTCAAAAAGAGCATGTGTAGGTATTTGTTTTTGAGAATGCAAAGGGGACGCTTTGGCTTATATCTGCGGGGAATAATACGACATGGACGAGTGTCGAAAAGGGTATATTTGAACAAGCATTGGTGTGGGAGAGTGCAAAGGGGACGCTTTGGCTTTTATTTGCAGGGGATATGAGTCTTTATATACATTGCTGATGAAATACTGATGGTAATTGCAGGTGACTGGCTCGAACCTGACTTGTGATCATGCAAATGTTTGATTTTTTGCCGTAATGCTCCGTATTAGAAGGAATGCTACGCTTATTTGGTGAATAAGATGCTAATGCTATGATTATGCAAAAGATAAACCGATCCGGGATTCGGATCCCGCTGGGATAAAGATATCTGGCTGATCTGCTTGGAGGGATGTCCCGGCTGGGGAAAGGATCCTTGGTAGATCTTCCAGGAGGGAGAACTCTGCTTGGGGAAATAGATCATTGGTAGATCTATCCGAAGAGAAGACCTAGCTGGGGAGAAGGAAACTTTCGTCACTTTGTTGGATAAGAGTTTCAGGTATTGCTCTTCTGGGGAGAGGATGGGAATTCTACGGGGAGATAGTTCTTTTATCCTTGCTGAGGATGAGAGATCTGGCACTTTGGTGGGGATCTCGGCTGGGGAAGCTCTTGTTGAGTAGACTTATACTAGGGATGAGGAGGCTTTGACAACTCTGTTGGGGAAAAGCATTCCAGATATTGCTTGGGGAGGAGGTATGCTAGGGAAGTGATGCTTGGCATGCCCCATGCTGCGTATTGGATATCTGCAATTTGTTAAGACAAAGAAATGCACAAGTATCCTGAGGTATCCCTTACTAGATTCCGTCATAGGAGTTAGATATTCCTGAAAGTAAATATATTTCCTGCAAACATTTTTTAAAAATGGCTCATTTGTTTTATACAAATATTTATTATGAATATTGGACATTTTGCAAACGAAACAAAAATGTGCAATAAGAGATGTGACTGAAAATTCTGATTTTATTAATCTAGGTGCCCTGAATTGGCGAATACAGTCAAAAAAACAAATCCCTTGGAATGAGGAGATTGTTATAATTTGAGAAAATAAAAGTGTTGGCAATGTTGACGACGCTCCGGTGAGCTTCCCTTGCTATGACTTGTATGACCTTGACGTTCTTCTCATCTTGCTTTCTGAAGAAGGTTGATTCTGACTGATGCTTTGTCCTTTCGAAGCTTGCCGTGTTATGAGTGATACAGACGAATTCAGAATGCAGTTGTTCGCTTATTCCCTGATTTTGCGTGGATCGCCCTTTCGGGTTTTCAATTCACCGGGATACCCATTTTAGCCTGAGCTGTCCAATGTAGCTTTTCAACTCAACGGGTGTACACATTATTTTTAATTTTCCCTTATTTTTTCCCAAGTCATTTATTCTGTTTTTGACTCGCCGAGATACCTTATTTTTTCCTAGACTTACATTCTGTTTTTATGTCCAGCGGGTCATTAATGCGATGTATTTTTTAACTGCATCTGAATTCACAAGGGATAAGAAATCTTCACCATCCATAGTAGTGAGCATTAATGCTCCACCAGAGAAAACCTTCTTTACTATGAATGGACCATCGTAATTAGGAGTCCACTTGCCCATATGGTCTGTATAAGGAGAAAGGAGTCTTTTCAGCACAAGATCTCACACTTGGTATTCCCGAAGTCTGACTTTCTGATCAAAGGCTCTCTTCATCCTTTTCTGATACAACTGCCCATGACAAATTGCAGCTAATCTTTTCTCTTCGATCAAATTCAGTTGATTGTACCGAGACCGGGCCCACTCTACTTTGTCCAGCTTTACATCCATCATTACCCGTAAGGAGGGTAACTCAACTTCAATACACAAGCTAATAAGGTGTTTCCCCAATGGACGTTCTGATTGAGGTTCGATACGCATGCAAGGCAAATGGCAGCATCTCATGCAAGTCTTTGTAAGTAATCATGATCTTCTGCACAATCTTCTTGATGTTCTTGTTAGATGCCTCAACAGCGCCATTCATATTTGGCCTGTAAGGAGAAGAGTTGTGGTGTTGGATTTTGAAGTCCCGGCATAGTTCTTCCATCATTTTGTTGTTCAAATTGGAACCATTATCAGTAATGATTCGCTCGGGAACTCCATATCGACAGATGATGTCTCTTTTTAGGAATCTGGCTACCACTTGTCTGGTGACGTTTGCATATGAAGCTGCTTCAACCCATTTGGTGAAGTAATCAATGGCTACCAGGATGAATCTGTGGCCATTTGAAGCAGTTGGTTCGATCTTTCCAATCATGTAAATGCCCCACATGGCAAAGGGCCAAGGTGAAGACATCACGTTCAAAGGATTTGGAGGCACATGCACCTTGTCTGCGTAGATCTCGCATTTGTGGCACTTTCTAGCATAGGCACAATAGTCTGCATCCATTGTGATCCAGTAGTAACCTGATCTTAACAATTTCTTAGCCATGGCATGTCCTCCAGCATGGGTACTGAAAGAGCCTTCATGCACCTCGTGCATCAGCAAGTCTTCTTCTTTCTTATTAACACATCTGAGTAGTACCATGTCAAAGTTTCGCTTGTATAGTGAGCCATCAACATTAAGGAAGAAACTACCAGCCAACATTCTTAATGTCTTCTTATCATTGGATGATGCCCCAGGTGGGTATGTTTGATCTTCCAAGAAGCTTTTGATGTCATGGAACCAAGGCTTGTCATCTTTAGCAATGTCCACAGAGAATACGTATGCTGGTCGGTCTAGTCTGGATACCGAAATCCAAGGCTCATATTTTGACAGTTTGAACCTTGATCATGGAAGAAATGGTAGCTAAAGTATCTGCGAACTGATTTTCGTCTCGAGGGATGTATTCAAGTTTGACTGTTGTGAAGAAATTCAATAATCTCCTCGTATAGTCACGGTATAGGATCAGATGCTCTTGGTGAGTGTACCATTTGCCATTGGTCTGATTGATTACCAAAGCTGAATCTCCAAATACATTCAATGTCTTGATCCTAAGGTCAATGGCTTCCTCAAGTCCCATGATACATGCTTCGTATTCTGCTTTGTTGTTAGTGTAGGCAAAGGTGAGTTTTGCCGAGAAAGGCATATGAACTCCTTTAGGTGTAATGAGCACTGCACCAACTCTACGACCATTCATATTGACAGCCCCGTCAAACATCATTGTCCATTCTTCTTCGGGATCAGGCCCTTCAGTGTGAACAGGCTCTTCATGATTTTTCGCTTTTAGGAACATGATGTCTTCATCAGGGAAGTCGAACCTTATTGGCTGATAATCATCAATGGGTTGCTCAGCTAGATAGTCAGACAGTACACTACCCTTGATGGCTTTTTGAGATGTGTACTGAATGTCATACTCTGTCAGAATCATTTGCCATCTGGAAACCCTTCCGGTAAGTGCTGGCTTCTCAAATATGTACTTGACGGGGTCCATTTTTGAGATCAACAAAGTAGTGTGAGTCAGCATATACTATCTTAGTCGGCGAGCAGCCCACGCTAAAGCACAACAAATTTTCTCGAGCAGTGAATAACGTTGTTCACAGTCGGTAAATTTTTTGCTTAGGTAGTATATTGCATACTCTTTTCGACCAGACTCGTCATGCTGGCCCAACACACACCCCATTGATCCTTCTAATACTGTTAGGTACATTATTAGAGGTCTTCCTTCAACTAGAGGATAAGAATTGGAGGTTCTGGCAGGTACTCCTTGATCTTCTCAAAATCCTTCTGACAATCTTCGTTCCACCTGACCGTTTGTTCCTTTCTTAATTATTTGAACAGGGGCTCACAGGTTGCAGTAAGATTAGATATGAACCTCGATATGTAGTTCAATCTACCTAGGAACCCCCGAACTTCCTTTTCAGTCCTAGGTGCAGGCATCTCCTGAATGGCTTTGACTTTGTCAGTATCAACTTCAATTCCCTTTTTACTTACGATAAATCCCATCAACTTACTAGAACGTACCCCGAATGTGCATTTGTTGGGGTTTAACTTCAGCTGATACTTTCTCAAACGTTTGAACAACTTCAGCAGATTTACCAGATGATCTTCTTCAGTAAAGGACTTTGCAATCATGTCATCCACGTAGAATTCAATTTCTTTGTGGATCATGTCGTGGAATAACGTTACCATAGCCCGTTGATAAGTCGCACCGACATTCTTTAGTCCAAAAGGCATTACCATGTAACAAAAAGTGCCCCAAGGTGTGATGAAGTTTGTTTTCTCCATGTCTTCGGGTGACATTCTGATCTGATTATACCCAGAAAATCCATCCATGAAAGAAAATACTAGATAACTGAGCTGTGTTGTCGACCAATACATCAATATGTGGTAATGGGAAATCGTCCTTTGGGCTAGCTCTGTTCAGGTATCGGTAATCCACACACATCCGTACTTTGCCATCCTTCTTAGGCACTAGTACAATATTAGCAACCCACGGCGGGTAACTAGTTACAGCAAGGAAATCGGCATCCCACTGTTTTTGTACCTCTTCTTTAATCTTCGTGGCCATATTTGGACGAGTACGGCGTAGCTTTTGCTTCACTGGAGGGCAATCTTCCTTTAATGGAAGCTTGTTCATAACAATATCCGTATCTAGACCTAGCATGTCTTGATAGGACCAAGCAAAGACGTCGACGTATTCTCGAAGCATGTCAATGAGTTGTTCTTTTAGTGAAGTTTGAAGACTGGCCCTAATCTTCACTTCTTTCAAATCCTCTTCGGTACCAAGATTAACTGTCTCAACCTCCTCCTGATGAGGAGTGATCTCTTTCTCTTCTTGCCTCAACAACCTGGCTAACTCTTCAGGTAACTCATAGTCTTTTTCAACCCCTTCATCAGCTTGATTAATTGGATTGTCGAAGTCATACAAGGTCATAGTAGTGCTGTTGTCGGTGCAATCTGGAGGGTAATCTCTGCAAGGGTTGAGATTTGTTCGTTTTAGTGATCAATTTTAATCTTGTTTAGAAAAGTGTAAATGAAGTTATTTATTTTGAAAACATTGCCATTTTATTGTTTTGTACAAAAGTAAAAATGAAAAGACAGTGAGCAAAAAAGAGACTTGTTTGCAAAAGATGTCTGATATTCATTGAAAATCCATTTGCACAAAATTACAATATGGCCCTGTCGCTCCCGACAAATGAGATGGATCAGATGAAGGTACAGACGCGAACGGTCGGCGAGATGGACAATGAGAACACACAGCCGTGAACTCACTGGAGAATGAATAGAGTCGCCAGCTAGGCATTTTTATCCCGGAGGAAAGGCAATGCTGCATAGACCTAGAAAGAGATGGATAAGACGGTTGCGAACCAGAGAGACTGAGAAAGGGGGTTGGTTACAACCTGTGAAGGTATTAGCACCCAGATTGTCCGCCGTACTCGACGGGATCCACGCTTAAAAGATTTGTGTTTTAAAGGGGTAGTGTCAGTGCAATTTGTGTATAAAATAGCTGGAAAAGGATGTACAAGTGTAAGTGTAAAAGAAGTGAAGTGTGATATATACAGTGTCAGTGTAAGAACTGGAATATAATGCTCAAGATCATGAGGCTAAAAGAATAAAGCTGGAAGAGGGGGAATATACAGAGACTTTTGTTCGATAACTGTTAAGTTATGCCTACGTATCCTCTCGTGCAATGAGGAAGTCAGAACACCGTAGTTAGACCCAAAGAGACTGAAAGATGAGTTGACTATGAACTGCTTGCTTGCCTATGCTCAAGTGTATGACCTGTCTGGCTCAGGTGCAAACTGTCTTGCATTAGACGGAAGAAGCAAGTTCTCGTTTATGAGTGAAGGTGATGAGAAAAGAATCCCGAAGGAGACGATTATTGTTTGTTTTTGTGTTTTCAGTCTTTTATTGCTTTTGAAAGTTTGTCATAAGATAATGAGCTTAAGTCTAAACCAATGGATTTAGTAAACTCATCACATCTTCCCTCTGATTAGGGGTAATGAAAATACCTTAAGTGTGAAGTCAGGTTCTCACACTTAATCACCTTTGGTGTAGGATTGAGATCATTAACCTACTTGTGATTATTTAGATGTTTTTGTGGTTTTTGTTTAGTGTTAAGTAATGAGGTTAAGCCATAATCAGGGATTAAACAGACTCATTACACCATCCTAATAGAAGGATAATAGATGAGGGTGTTTAAGCTGAGGAAAACTCCTCAACTTAATCCATGATTAGGGATTAAACTCATGACAAAACAAACCTTTGATTAGGTGGATTTAATTTAATGGTAAGATAATGAAGTGATTTTTAGGGTTTGTAAGACAACTTGAGGGGGACTTGTCCATTAACACTAGGGTTAGTCCTTCTTAACCAATTAAGGAAGAATTAGAACCCTAATGCAAGGCCCAAGTTACAAGCTTGATGTCTTGATGATTATTAAGTGGATTGATTAAGAGATTTAAACACCGTAAGGGTTTAACACTTAGGATTAAAGTTATACACTCCATCCTAAGAGAAGGATGCAGGCATAAGCTTAATCACTAAGCCTTAAAGCCTTTAGGGTTTAGTCCCTGATTATGAGGTGAGAATAGAAGACTCAAAAGAGACGCAAAGGTAAAACTAAGAGGGGAGACTAGTCAAAACCCTAATCATTGTCATGCTTGGTTGTTCCTAGGGTTTGTGAGGTTTATCAAGAACAATCTTCAATGAAACCACCAGGAGGCAGATGAAAAAGGATCAAGAGAAGCAAAGTGATTTGCTTCATTCAAGAAGTCAAGTCACTTGAAGAAAGAAAGTGGGAAGGAGAAAAATGAGCAAGCTCAATCTCAAACATAAATAAAATGCAGCAATGGATGCAAGAGAGATGAAAAGAAAAGTCATGAGAAGTGAAGGCAAATTCACTTCTCAAATCACTTACCACCTGAAATGTTAGAGAAAGAAATGCAATGCAATGCAAAATGGGATGAGATGACATGATGCAAAACAAAACCAGAAGCATGTTGATGATGATAAAGATGCTATGAAGTGATACAAACATGAGGCAGCACATGGAAATGTTCATACAAGCTTATGGATGCATATGAAGCAAGCTAGGAACCATGAACATACATGAAAAGTTATGAAGTGCACAATGCAAACAACATGGCAAACACATGATTCAATGATCAAACATGCTTTCTATATGTCTTATGATGTCAAATGAATCACATGGATGCATAAAATATCATGGAAAGTCATGCTATGCAAGAGAATGCAAGATGGATGCAAATGGAAGCTCAAATTAGGGTTTATGAATCAAACAACAAACAAAAACCAAAAATAGAAGCAAAACCCTAAGATAAAAATGGAAAATGCCACTCAAAGGAACCCTAATCCTATACTAAACCACTGCGCAAAGGGGAGGCCCCAACTCTTAACCAATCTCAAGTTATGAATTTTACAAGTTATTAGGGTCTTTAGGGTCCCTAAACAAAATAAATGCCAAACAAATTGAAAATGAGGAATCAAACCATGGCCATTTAATCCTAGAAACTACATGCTAAACACAATACAATGCAAGAAGAATCAATGTCCAACTCTTCATAGATAGGCAGAAATGATTTTTTGAACTTATGATCAAAACAATGCACAAAAATGATTTTAATTCAAAGAAAAATTCTCAAAATGCATCAAGATCAAAAAAGAAATTTGGTTTGAAGGTTGGACAATGTTTCTAAATGTCTTAGAACAATTCATGAATTTTTTGGTGATTTTTAAATACCTAAAAGTATTTTTAATAAATTAATTTCCATTAATCAATTAAAAATAATCTTTTAAATATTTAAAAATACTTTTTTAATGATAAAAATAAAAACAAAAATATTTTTGTGTCATAAAAATTAATAAAACTTATGAGAAAAAGTTTCATAATTTTTACACATTTTTTACTATTTTAAATAAATTATACAAGTTAAATGAAAAGAAATGAAATTAAAATGAAAATAATGGAAAGTCAACAGAATGGAGGGATGAGATGAATCCTGGATTTGAATGGGTTGACCACGCGCGCTATCCAAGGGCTGTGGTTGATTCTGATTAAATTAATTTAATTATGGATTAATTAAGCTAACACGTGGATTAGGGCTAATTGGGAAGATCCAGGCCACACATGCGCGCGGGTAGTCAACGGGTCAAAGGCATCCAACGCACGAAATTCAAATGAGAGTTAATGACTGCATTAGGGCATAATGACATTCAGGCTGCCGGAGAAGACTTCCGGTCGTCTTCTCCGTCCAGCATCCCCCCTGAAAATCCTCAAAACTCTAAAAAACTAACTAAAATGAAATCTAAAAACTGGGAAATGATCCCCACTCACTCACGAACCAGAACCCCTACTCAAAACTAATTTATATTTCCTAACAAGGCTGAATCGAAACAAACAAGAACTAGGGCACAAAAGTTTCAGAGAGCAATTACATTCTCATTTCATCACCATTTGCAAAACCAAAGGCATATTCATGATCAGGAAGACACAGAGAACAAGTTTAGAACTTAAAAATCCATTTCTGGAAAAAAAAGTTCTTAAGCTACCTGAGATTCGAAGCTTTCACTCCAGCAACTTTCAGGCCTCCTCTCTTGGTGAAATCCACTCCTTATGACCTTCTGATGATGCTTGAATGCTTGGGAGAAATTATGTTGGCTGGATGAAGAGTTTGAACAGCTTCTGCTCCAAGCTCAGTTGAAAATGGCAATGGTGATTCAAGCTATTTCTGGCAATGGTGAAGGGTTGTTTGTGGTCCAGATGATGAGTGGAGAAGGTTTGTGGAGTTGGTTTTGATGCTTGTAAGTTGTGGAAGGTGTTTCGAAAGAAATTGCAGTTTGAGGTGAGAAATGGCAGTGAGGTGTTCTTGCTCAAATCAGGCCTGGCTCTTGGTGGTTTCTACTCAACAAGGCAAGGTGAGATGATTGGAGAAAAATGTTTTAGTGTTTGTGTGCTGGGCAGAGAGATTCGAAGCAATTCACAAAAAGGGAGTGTTCTTGTGTATGTGATGGTTGAGAGTGTTTCAGCCTGGCCTGGTGTTATGTTTTGCTTGCAAATGGAAAGTATAAACAATTCTAATTGGCCAGATGATGTGACATGGCCTGCTGTGATAGGTAAGTCACCTTTTGCAAAATGTCAACTTCTTTGTAAGAGAGGCATGGGCTAAGTTATAGCTTGGTACATGAGCATGGGCTGGCGCAGCATGGTATGTGAGTGAAGCTAGGGAGGTTCAGCATCCAATGCATCAAGTTGGTGAAGTGTGATGAGTGGTTTTGCAAGTTGTCACTTTTTGAAACTTTGTGAAAAATGCCTTGTTACATGAACTATACACATATGATCTTTGGTCCAATTCTGACTTTTAGGGCCTTTGTGATGTTTGCCTACTGGTTTGAAGTGAATTAGAAGTTACAATTGGCTTTGGTTCATGATTTTGCAAAATTCTCATTTGAAGCATGCCTTGAAAATCAATGATTTTTGCCAACTTTGTCACACCATAACTTTTGATCCAAGAAGAGTTTGATCATGTTCTTGTACTTTTTGAAAAGGGAAAGATGTAATCTACAACTTTCATGACCAAAGTTTTTCCATTTGAAGCATTTTTGGATCAAGAATCAAGGCTTGAAAAATGACTTAAAATGAAGCATTCTTAAAAAAAGTCAACTATGCCCAAAAAGTCAACATTTGCAAAAACTCCAAATTCTTGATTTTTGTGAACTTCAACCCTCTTCCATGATCAAATAAAGATCATATACACTCAAAATGATGAAGATCACCCATTGGTTGGGTCATTGGGGGCCTCAGATGCCCTGATTTTGCACTGACTTGTCCAGAAAGTCAACTCTTGATCAGATGACTTCCCCATGGAATTTCTTCATGAAAATTGATATGCATACTCCCTATACCACATAGAGACCAATGGAAACAAGAATGACCAAAAAATTTGGGGTTATGGCCTCTGAAACCAAAACCCTATTTTTAGGTCAACTGTGCAGTCAAACCTGGCTCTGCATCCATTCCAAACCCAGTTCTTGTGATTCTTTTGAAATTTTGACTTTGAGAGGATGTAACATGATACAAGAACACATATGGACCCCTTTGAAGTGATTGGTTGCCTTTGGAGTGGCTCAATAAGCCCTTGGATTGCTCAGATCACAAACCCTAGATGCAGATGACTTAGAATCCATGCAGTGGATCAAAAATGAGATATGAGATGATATGATTGTGTTTATGCATATGAGAATGATCACAAGCCATGGTGTGAATGGGTGAGGGAAAATTTGGGGTGTTTACAGCTGCCCCTATTCAAACATGAGTTAGCTGTGCAGGATGTAAGCAACGGCTTAACAGGCAAACAAGATAACTTGTGGTTGAATACCAAAGACAGTCCAAAATTTGCACTCACAGAATGAAGAAGAAAAAGGATATAGATTGTAAAAGAAAATAAAGTATATTGTAAAGTGTGGGCGACGGAGGACGACCGTCGAGCAGAGGACGACTGCTGGGTAAATAGCAATGACGGGGACGGCCGACATGCTGGGGATAAACGGTAAAGCCAAGACGGGGACGGCCGACCGGCTGGGGAAAATAAAATATTATGATGGGGACGGCCATCACGATAAAGCTGTAAAATTCTCTGGGGATTGATGAAACATGACGGGGACGGCCATCAAGTTCAAATAGTAAAGTAACCAGTGATAGGGACGGCCATCGGGCTAAAAAGAAACGGAAAAGGGACCACGACGGGGACGGCCATCGGGTTAAAGAATAAATGAAATAAACAGATGATGAGGTACGGTCATCAAAGGTGAAGGACGATCACCTAGCAGGGGACGGCTACTCTGTTGGGGAATAAAAGAAATATGATGGGGACGGCCATCAAAGGTGGAGGACGACCACCTGGCAGGGTACGGCTGCCGAAAATATCAACGATGGGGACGGCCATCGGATAAAAGGTCAACGATGGGGACGGCCATCGGACGAGCATGATGGAGGACGACCATCAAGAGGTGGAGGACGACCACCTAGCAGGGGACGGCTGCTCTCAGGGTTTATCATGACACAGGACGAATGTCAGATAACCAAAATCAACAATGGGGACGACCATTGGATAAAATGATGAAGGACGATCATCGAAAGGTGGAGGACGACCACCTAGCAGGGGACGGCTGCTAAAATCAACGATGGGGACGGCCATCGGATGAGCATGATGGAGGACGACCATCAAGAAGTGGAGGACGACCACTCAGCAGGGTACGGCTGCTCTCAGGGTTTATCATAACACAGGACGAGTGTTAGATAAGAAGGAAAATTTGTTTTGTTGGCAATCTACTGGGGAGGGTGACACGGACGAGTATTTACAACCAAGAAGAGAAAGTATAAGTGTTTAGATGTTGTGTATAGATTAAAGATGCGGACGAGCATCCTTAAGACTACGATACGGACGAGTATCGGGTAGAAACAAACTGAAACGTGTTCAGAGATGATGATACGGACGGGTATCATCTGGTTAACAGAGAACACGGACGAGCGTTGTATCTGAAGGGACTCTTCTGGAGAATAGTAGACACAGGCGAGTATCTATATTCAAGAAGACGAAAGTGTTTGACACTGTGTATGGATTAAAGATGCGGACGAGCATCCTTAAGACTACGATACAGACGAGTATCATGTAGAAACGAACGCTCGACACATGTTCTGAGATGATGGTACGGACGAGTACCAACTGGTTAACAAAGGACATGAACCAATGTCGAATCTGCGGGGATGTGACTGGTATGTATAAGATACGGACGAGTATCTGTATAAGTATGAGTAGTATGGGTAGTATTGTATAAATGAGTGTTTATCTGTTGGGGAGGGTGACACGGACGAGTGTCAAAGTATAATAATATTAACAAGGACATGGGTTGTAGAAGTATAAGCGACTGCGCTGGGGAAACGACACGGACGGGTGTCAGGAAAGTGTATATAGGTATATGTGAGTGCAAAGAGGACATCTTTGGCTTTCTGCTGGGATATGACACGGACGGGTGTCAGGAAGTATCTGCAATACGGGTGATATTGTTGTAAAGAGTGTTCAGGCGGCTTTACTGGGGAGCGATGGCACGGACGGGTGTCAAAAGGTGTATATACTGGTGTTTGCGATTGTGAGGCAGCTACTTTTGCCGGGGACTCTGGTGGGGATTTTTCTGCACGTTGATGAACTGTCACTATTCACAAGTGTTAGTTTAAAGCATGGCTTGTGATTATGCTATATGTTTGATTTTTGCCGTAATGCTCCGTATTAGACGGAATGCTACGCTTTGTGGGTGAATATGATGCGAATGCTATGATTGTGCAAAGACACCGAACCGGGATTCGGATCCCGTTGCTGCGAAGATCTCTGGCCGATCTGCTTGAAATGGACATCCCAGCTGGGGATGAGATCATTGGTAGATCTAATAAGATGATATTTGCTTGGGGATACGGGTCACTGATAGACCTATCCTAATAAATGAGAGACCCAGCTGGGGTTTGTAGAAGCTTTCTTCACTCTGTTGATGATTCCTTCATGCGTTGCTCTTCTGGGGAGAGTTGTTGGGCACTCAGCTGGGGATAGAGCATTTCAGATGCTGAGATTGAATGTATATTGATTTGGCAACTTCGCTGGGGGGATGGGCACCTTCCAGTGCCACGTGGAAGACAGACCGAGTTGATAATGATCTGCCAGCTCGCTGAGAGTGAAGCTTTCATGCCCTAAGCTGTGCTCTGGATACCTGCAACTCTGCAGAGATAAGGAAACGCACAAACTATCCCGAGGTATCCTTTACTGGATCCCGTCATAGGAGTTAAACATTTTCGAGAGTAAGTATATTCTCTGCAAGCATTTTTCTTTATTTTCTTAGAGAAGAACATCTGTACTTATGCAATCAGTTTTTTTTTCTTTTAAGACATCAGACATTTTTTGCAAATAAAATGTACAAAACGAGACATGACTGAAAATCTGATTTTATTAATTCATATGCCCTGAATTGGCGAGATACAGTCAAAGGAACATATCCCCTGAAATGAGGAGATTTTTACAAATTGAGAAACAAAAATGTTGGCAATGTTGACGACGCTTTAGGGATCTTCCCCTTCTGCTATGACTCGTATGACAATTGACGTTCTTCTCACCTTGCTTTCTGAAGAAGGCTGATTCTGATTGAAGCTTGATCCTGTTGAAGCTCACCAAGTTGTAGATGATACAGACGAACTCAGAACGCAGTTGTTCGCTTATTCCCTTATTTTGCATGGATCGCCCTTTCGGGTTTTCAATCCATCGGGATACCCATTTTTGCCTGAGCTGTCCAATGCGGCTTTTCAACTCAGCGGGTGTACAATTTTTTATTTATTTTCCCTTATTTTTGCCCGAGTCTTTTATTCTGTTTTTGACTCGCCGGGATGCCCTATTTTTGCCTGGACTTACATTCTGTTTCTGTGTCCAGCGGGTCAGTTTATGCGAAGTATTTTTTAACTGCATCTGAATTCACAGGGGATGGGAAATCTTCACCATCCATGGTGCTGAGCATCAGTGCTCCACCAGAGAAAACTTTCTTTACCACGAATGGTCCTTCATAGTTTGGAGTCCATTTGCCCCTGTGGTCTGTATGAGGAGGAAGGATTCTTTTCAGCACAAGATCTCCTACTTGGTACTCTCGGTGTCTGACTTTCCGATCGAAGGCTTTCTTCATTCTCTTCTGATATAACTGCCCATGACAAATTGCAGCCAATCTTTTCTCCTCGATCAGACTCAGTTGCTCGTATCGGGACCTAACCCATTCTGCTTCGTTCAGCTTAACATCCATCAATACTCGTAAAGAGGGTAGTTCAACTTCAACTGGTAGGACTGCCTCCATACCATACACAAGTTGATACGGTGTTGCCCCAGTGGACGTTCTGATTGACGTGCGGTACCCATGCAAGGCAAACGGTAGCATTTCATGCCAATCTTTGTATGTGACTACCATCTTCTGCACAATCTTCTTGATATTCTTATTTGTTGCCTCAACAACGCCATTCATCTTTGGCCTGTAAGGAGAAGAATTGTGATGTTGGATCTTGAAGTCCCGGCATAGCTCTGCCATCATCTTGTTGTTCAAGTTGGAACCATTATCAGTAATGATTCGCTCGGGAATTCCGTACCGACAGATGATATCCCTTTTCAGAAATCTGGCTACCACTTGTCTTGTAACGTTGGCATAGGAAGCTGCTTCAACCCACTTGGTGAAATAGTCAATGGCGACCAGGATGAATCTGTGGCCATTTGAAGCAGTCGGCTCAATCTTGCCAATCATATCAATGCCCCACATAGCAAAGGGCCAGGGTGAAGACATTATGTTCAAAGGATTGGGAGGCACATGCACTTTATCTGCGTAGATCTGGCATTTGTGGCATTTCCTGGCATAGGCACAACAGTCTGCATCCATTGTGATCCAATAATAGCCTGATCTTAACAACTTCTTAGCCATTGCATGTCCTCCAGCATGGGTACCAAATGATCCTTCGTGCACTTCATGCATCAACAAATCTGCTTCCGTCTTGTCAACACATCTGAGGAGTACCATATCAAAGTTCCTCTTGTATAAAGACCCATCAGCATTCAGGAAGAAACTACCAGCTAGCCTTCTTAATGTCTTCTTATCATTGGAAGTCGCCCCAGGTGGGTATGTTTGATCCTCCAAGAAGTATTTAATGTCGTGGAACCAAGGCTTATCATCTTTAACAACATCTGCTGCGAACACATATGCTGGTCTGTCAAGTCTGGACACTGAGATCTGAGGTACAAAGTTAGCAGCTTGAACCTTGATCATGGATGAAATGGTAGCCAGAGCATCTGCAAACTGATTCTCGTCCCGAGGGATATACTCAAGTTTGACTGTTGTAAAGAAAGTCAATAACCTCCTTGTATAATCCCTGTAAGGTATCAGATGATCCTGGTGGGTGTACCATTTTCCGTTGGTTTGATTGATTACCAATGCCGAATCTCCGAATACGGTCAATGTCTTGATCCTGAGGTCAATGGCTTCCTCAAGACCCATAATGCAAGCTTCGTATTCAGCTTCGTTGTTAGTGCAGTTGAAAGTGAGTTTTGCCGAGAAAGGCATGTGAACTCTTTTAGGTGTAATGAGTACTGCACCAACACCACGGCCATTCATGTTAACAGCCCCATCAAACATCATAGTCCATTCTTCCTCCGGGTCAGGCCCTTCAGTGTGAACAGGCTCTTCATGATCTTTTGCCTTTATGAACATGATGTCTTCATCAGGGAAGTCAAATCTCATAGGCTGGTAATCATCAATGGGTTGCTCAGCAAGATATTCGGACAATACACTGCCCTTGATGGCTTTCTGAGAAGTGTACTGGATGTCGTATTCGGTGAGAATCATTTGCCACCTTGCAACCCGTCCAGTAAGCGCTGGCTTCTCAAATATGTACTTGACTGGGTCCATCTTTGAGATCAGTAAGGTAGTGTGGGTCAACATGTACTGCCTTAGTCGGCGAGCAGCCCACGCTAAAGCACAACAAGTGTTCTCGAGCAGTGAATAACGTTGTTCACAGTCGGTAAACTTTTTGCTTAGGTAGTATATTGCATACTCTTTTCGACCAGACTCGTCATGCTGGCCCAGCACGCACCCCATCGACTCTTCTAATACTGTCAAGTACATGATTAGAGGTCTTCCTTCGACTGGAGGCATAAGGATTGGAGGCTCTTGTAAGTACTCCTTGATCTTGTCAAAAGCCCTTTGGCAGTCTTCGTTCCACCTGACTGTCTGTTCTTTTCTTAGCAGTTTGAACAAGGGTTCACAGGTTGCTGTAAGGTGAGATATGAACCGTGAAATGTAGTTCAATCGACCTAAGAACCCTCGAACTTCTTTCTCAGTTTTCGGTGCAGGCATGTCTTGGATGGCTTTGACTTTATCAGGGTCAACTTCAATCCCTTTCTCGCTTACAATAAAGCCCAGCAGCTTACCAGATCGCACCCCGAATGTGAATTTGTTGGGGTTCAGCTTCAGTTGATACTTCCTCAGACGCTTGAATAATTTGAGCAGGTTTACCAGATGGTCCTCTTCAGTAAGGGACTTGGCAATCATATCATCCACGTAACATTCTATTTCTTTATGGATCATATCGTGGAATAATGTTACCATAGCCCGTTGATATGTCGCACCGGAATTCTTGAGCCCAAATGGCATTACTTTGTAGCAGAACGTGCCCCAAGGTGTGATGAATGTTGTCTTCTCCATGTCTTCAGGTGACATCTTAATCTGATTGTATCCTGAAAATCCATCCATGAAGGAAAATACCGATAACTAAGCCGTATTATCCACCAATACATCAATGTGAGGTAAAGGGAAATCATCTTTCGGGCTGGCTCTGTTCAGATCCCGGTAGTCAACACACATCCTTACTTTGCCGTCTTTCTTAGGCACAGGTACAATATTAGCAACCCATGGCGGATAGCTAGTTACAGCAAGGAATCCGGCGTCCCATTGCTTTTGTACCTCTTCCTTGATTTTCATAGCCATGTCTGGACGAGTACGGCGCAGTTTTTGTTTGACTGGAGGGCATTCTTCTCTCAAAGGTAGTTTGTGCACAACAATGTCGGTGTCCAACCCTGGCATATCTTGATAAGACCAAGCGAACACGTCCACATACTCTCGAAGCAGGTCAATCAGCTGTCCTTTCACTGAGTCTTGCAGGCAGGCCCCGATTTTAATCTCTTTTGCATCTTCATCTGTACCAAGATTGATCACTTCAACCTCCTCCTGATGAGGAGTAATAACCTTTTCCTCTTGTCTTAACAACCTGGCTAGCTCTTCAGGAAGCTCATATTCTTCATCAACCCCTTCATCAGCTTGATTGATTGGATTGTAAAAGTCATACGAAGTCATAGCCGTGCTGTTGTCGGTGCTGTCTGGAAGGCACTCTCTGCAAGGGTTAAGTTTGTTCATTTTAGTGATCTGATTTTAGTCTTGCTTAGAAAAGTGAAATAAAGTTGTCATTTTGAAAACACTGCCATTTATTTTTTGTACAAAAAGAAAAATAGAAAAAACAGTGAGCGGAAAAGAAAAAGACTCGTTTGCAAAAAGATGTCTGATATTTCATTAATTGATCTTGTTTGCACAAAAAGTACAGATGGCCCGATTACAAAATGAGTCTTGTCATCTTGGGCAAGATGCGAGACTTTGATGCATGCTTATAAAAATACAGGAAATAATAATTACTCTGCATGAGTAACTCTTATAATTTCCTGGGAAGACCAGTTCGAGATACTGCTCCCCGGGATCTTTGGACAAATCCAGCTTTCCAGGTTGCGTTCCTCTTCCAGCTCGTCTTCCAGACAGTTGATGGCATCAGGGGTAAGCATCCCCCCACTCACAAAATTGGGCTCTTTCGCAGCCGCTGCTTGATCTTGTTGAGTTGGTTTGTAACCCAACCCAAATCTGTCTTCTTTCTTCTCCACCGGTAGTAGCTTGCCCCAGCCTTGGGCAGTTCCTTCCTCAACAACCTTCCGGGCTTGTTGGTATGATGACATTGGAGTACCAGATATAGCAGATGTTTCATTCACATTCAAGGCTTCAAACCCCTGGCTCATTGTTTCATGGATCTCCCCATCCATATCAATGTACTTATAGGTTGCCAGGTGGCTGACAAAAATGTCCTCCTCTCCGCAGATTGTAACGATTTGACCCTCCCACTCGTATTTTAATTTCTGGTGAAGGGTAGATGTCACGGCGCCAGCGGCGTGAATCCATGGCCTACCCAATAGACAGCTGTAGGCAGGCTGTATATCCATCACATAGAAAATAGTTTTGAAGGTCTGCGGGCCAATCGTTACGGGCAGCTCAATCTCTCCCAGAACCGATCTCTTTGAGCCATCAAAAGCTCTTACCACCAGGTTGCTGGGTTTCAATGCCAATCCGTCATATTCTAGCTTCACCAGAGCCTTTTTAGGTAGGACATTAAGGGATGACCCCGTGTCTACCAGCACATGGGAAAGGACAGCACCTTTGCATTCCATGGTTATGTGCAAGGCTTTGTTGTGGTTGCGGCCTTCCGTTGTCAAATCAGTATTGGTGAACCCTAGTCCGTGACTAGCATTAACATTTCCCACTACTGCTTCCAGCTGATTGACAGTGATCTCTTCAGGCACGTAAGCTGCGTGCAGGACTTTAAGTAGTGCATTCCGATGGGCTTCGGAGCACATAAGCAATGATAGGATTGAGATCTTGGAGGGCGTCTGATGAAGCTGATCCACTATTTTATAATCACTCTTTTTGATGATTCGCATGAACTCATCAACCTCTTGATCGAATGGTGTTTTCAAAGCTTCCTTAACAGCTTGATCTTCCTGCACAGGGCTCTTCCCTTTTGCCTTGGCAGCAGCTTCTGCTTCGGCAGTGGGTCTCTGAATTTGTGGAGCGAAAAGGCGTCCGCTTCGAGTGAAGCCTCCGCCTCCACCCACATTGTCAATTTGTAGTGCAGGGGTTGATGATTCAAAAGTGATTCTTTGTCCTTCACAGTACAAATCAGAGCCGTAATGCCAGGGGATGGCATTACTGCTTTCATAAGGTACGGGTCCAGGCACCGTGATGGTGACTGGACTGATTGCAGCTGTTGAAGGAACTGTGATAGTCTGTGGATCAAAATAAATTGTCACTGGTGCCCTGGTGGGAGCAGCACTTTCTGAGTTGTAGGCGGAGTTGCTTTCAGGGTAGTAGAATATGGTGACAGTCGAGACATCTTCATGATCTGTTGCTGGTGTTGTAGGATACAATGGTGGAAGAATGGATGTTGTTGTTGTAGGAGCTTCATAATGGAGTGGTGCTGGAGTTGTAGAAGGAACATTCATTGATATCTGATCAGTTGAAATGACAGATGAAGTACTTGTTGATGAAACCGAAGAATTGTCAGGAACAATAGTTGTTGCAGTTGTAGGAGGTTCTGAAGCCGTTGCTGATGAGATTGATGGATTCGTTGGAAATGATGTGGTGATCTGAAGTTGGCCACTCTGAATAAGGCCATCTATGCCATTCCTCAAATTATCGCACCCATTTACCGAGATATTGCAGTAAGCACAACCCAACTCACACCCTGGGAACATTTGACATTCCAGGAGCTGAGCCTTGATTTCTACCAACGGTGTCCTGATCTGGCCCACACTGGTTATTAAATAAGACGGCTTGTCTTCTTCAATAGCGTTAATCCTGGGACCACCGTGGTTCGGCATTGGGTTTTTATTGACATTGGGTGGTGGTGCGAAATTCAGAGCCTTTGAGTCTACCAGGTCTTGTACCTTCATGTGCAGGGCTCTGCACTTTTCTGTACTGTGGCCAGGTGCGTTCGAATGGAAGGCACACCTAGCGTTGGAGTCATAGTTCCTGGGTAGACTGTTGGGATCTGGAGGTGCCAGCGTCCTTAGCTCAACTAGGTTGAGTTTCAGGAGTTGTGGCAGCAGGGTAGCATATGGCATAGGGATCGGATCGATCACCCTATTAGCTTGAGATGGCCTCTGTTGGAATGGCCTTTGCTGACTGTTGTTGTTGGTGTTGCTGTTGTTGTAATTTCTTGGAGGATACTGATTTTGCTGATGGTACTGAGGTTGCGGCTGATAGTTTTGCTGCGGAGGTTGATAGACAGGTTGAGGATGAGCTGGAGCAGGAATGGTGACTGCTGCTATTGACCTTTGAACATATTGGGGCCTGCCCCTGTTGGTGTGGATGGCATTGGTCTCGCCAGTTCTTCTCGGGCCTGCAAAAGGTTTTCTTGTACTACTGGACGAGCTTGCACCATTGTCTGAGATCTTACCCATCTTCAATAGGCTTTCAATTCTCTCCCCAGCTATGACAACATCTGCAAAGCTAGTGGAAGAGAAAGCAGCCAGTCTGTCAATATATGTTCCCTGAAGGGTGTTCATAAACATGTCTGCCATTTCCCTTTCAGACATAGGTGGCTGAACAGCAGCAGCCAATTGCCTCCATCTCTGGGCATATTCTCGGAAACTTTCCCTTGACGACTGTGACATTCCCATTAGGAGAGTCCTGTTGGGTGCCATGTCTAGGTTATACTGATACTGTCTGATGAAGGCCTCTGCCAGGTCCTTCCAGCATCTGATAGTTGCCCTTGTCAAGTGAGAATACCATTCTCTTGACGCTCCAGTTAAGCTATCCTCGAAATAGAACATCCAGAGCTTCTCATCCATAGTATAGGCCTTCAGCCTTCCCAGAAATGATTGTAAATGAGTCCGGGGGCATGAAGTCCAGTTGTATTTTTCAAAGCAAGGAGGCTTGAACTTATGGGGGATCCTGACCCCGTCTACCAAGCCCATGTCCATGACATCGAAACCCAAAGAGTTCTGAGATTCTAAGGACCTCAATTTCTCAGCTATCTCATCCAATCTTCTATCATAAGCTTCTTCCCCAGCGCCCATTACTGTGAATTGGTCCTCCTGAGGATCTTCCTGTAGTACCCTGGCTGCGGTGGCAGTCCCTTGGACATTTGCGGGAATATTGACCTCAGGATGGAGGTGTGGTCGAAATACCGGAGGGTTGACATGAGGTTGTACCCTTTCATTGTTGCTGGTGCCGGCAGTCCCTATATGTGGATCCTCTTGATTTTGCCTTTCCACCATGGCCCTCAATCTTTCTTGGCTCTGAGCCATGTTGTTCATCACTTCCATGAACTGAGTCATCTGTGTTCTCATTTCCAATCTTTCGTTTGCCATTTGATTTCTGACCTCAGCAAGGTCCTGCTGTACCTGATCCATTTGAATGCCCGGAAGGTTGTTTCGGGTTGGATAACGGTGCGGACGGTTGAGGGGAAATACTCGGCGCCTAGCAATAGTTCCTGATGCATCACAACAGAGGTTAGCAACAACGAAACAAAAACCTACAAAACAAACAAAGGGTTAGCATGCAATGCAGTTATGCTTATTTGTTCTCAAGGTATCCGGTTTGGCATTCAGTTTTGACCCTTCCAGACCCTTGAAGATGTTGTTGTTGTTGCTTGAAGAAAACTCAGATGAAGCAAACTAACACAAATATATTACAGAAGGTGAAATAATACAAATTGTTCATTTTACAACACCAGCCCTCTAAAGGGTCAAAATACATTACAAGAAAATAAAAGTACATGGAAAGAAAGCACGAACTTCCTTGAAAAGTGCTTCGGTCACAGGATCAGCCGGACGCTCCGTGAGATTCCTGATGAGGAGATTCCGGGTCGTAACAGCTGCTGCTAGCTTCTTGTGCTGAGTTTGCTCTTTGGACCTCTTCACCCCTGCTTTGATTTTCAGCTCTGATATCTCCCTCTGGGCTGCTGCCAGGGCCTCTTGCTGTTCTTTTGCACTAGCTTCCAGTTGCTCCATCTTGTCTTGAACTCTCTTGTCTTCCAGGGTACGAGCCTCGGTGATCCTGACCCACCGGGCTTGACTCTCCTTCAAATACAAGTCTGTTCTTGCTCTCTGGAACTGGGCTTCCTTGCAAGCATTCTTCAGAATTTGTTCTCCAGCCTTTGACTTTTTAATGTAATCCCCAGACTTCTCAATCTTAATCAGATGCTCTACTCTCAACTTCTCCAACCTCTCAATCTACCTCATACCTTCACTCCTCTCCCGGAGGGTCTTCTGCAAAGCCTGGGTTAACTTCTCATTTCTTTCCTTCAAGCTCTCAAACTCCTCCAAACTGATAGTGGCAGGGGGTGGTGCTGAAGATGACTCGGGCATGTCTTCTATGGTAAAGGGCATCCCAGAGAATTGGGCCCTGGCACGGGACCACTCATAATATTGTGCTGATGCCACATTGTTGCACTTCACCAGAATGGTTATTCCCTTGGTTTGAACATTATCCCAGGCCCAGGCAGCCTGCCTAACAACAGCCAGATTAAGCTTGTTCTCACAATAGAGAGTCTCAACCAAGTCCTGTGCCTTAGGAGTATGGACTAGTGCATAGCCCATTTGCCTTCTGAACATCAGAGGATTGTAATTAATGCTACCCTTAACTCCTATTAGGGGCACATTGGGAAAATGCCCACAGCTGGTGATGATATCTCTGCCCTTGGTGCTGTGAGTGCACCATCTGATGTCAGCTGAAGTCAGGGCAGTGAGTCTCCTAGCCCAGTTGCTCTGCTGATGAGGATTCAAAAATGCATCTGTCCTGGGTAGATGCCTGAGAAGCCAAGTATGGAACAATGGAGCACAACACCTCACTAATCTCCCCCTCTGCTTTTCATTCCTCTGATGCACTGAATAGTAAAGGTCCCCCAATAAAGTGGGCACTGGGTTCTTCAGGATGAACAGATGGATTGCATTCTTACTGATGAATCGAGGCTCATCCGCAAACAATACAATTCCATATATACTCAAAGCCAACAAGGCACAGACAGCTTTCCACTCTCCTAAAGAGGCCTTCAAGGTGGCTTGAGAGATCAAGAAATCCAGATGAAAGCCAGGGATTCCAGCTTTAGAAGTCATATGCTGCTCAATCAAAACAGGTTCCAGATGCAAAGCTTTTGCTACTTCTCCATTAGCAGGAAAGACCATCTCAGGGTTGAAAGGGATTCCACCCCTGATAGGCATACCAACTAATGAAGAGTACTCTTCCAATAAGGGGCCCAACTGAAAGTCTTGAAAAGTGAAACATCTCAGTGGGGGATCATAAAACTGAATGCAAGTGTGAATGAGGCTCCTCTGTGATGGGTCCAGGTCCACAACCATATCAAGTATATCTCTGTAGTGTTCCCTGAACAATGGTATGTGATCTGGAGTGATCAGGGTCTGAATCCTCCTGATATCTGATAGCTCTGGCTGGAAGAAGTGATAGGTGATGTTGCTCTTTTTAGGAGCCATGATGCTGAGACTGAGTAGAGACAGGTGCTGATGATAATGCTGAAGAAAGGGGCCACTGATTGGCTGATGCTGGTGATAACTGAAGCAGATGCTAAACTGAAGCAGGTGTTGATGAAGATAGGTCAATACTGAAGATGGGGTCAAAACCAAAACCAAATGAAGATGGATACCCTGAAACAAATAAGAAAATGTCAATATGATGCAATGATTATGTATGCAAATGAAATGCAAGGGTTTGTGACTGAGCTGGATCTGATCAAAATGCCCTGATATAGGTCCAAGTGTGTTCAAGGATTCCAGATGGAGGTCTATAAATCCAGTAACCAAGGTGGGGGACTCAAATAAAGAGCCACATGTCCAGGGTTTTAGAATCACAAGAACTGTCCCAAATTGGAGTATTCTTAAACAATCAAAGTAACAAGGTATTCTGAGGTCAAGGTACCTGCAAACCTGTAAACAGCCCAACCCCCTCACAGGTGGTGTTCTAAAACAAGGATCCTCAGACTTGGATCAGTTATGAGAAGTGTAAACACTTCTAACCCGGAGGTACAGTGTTTACAATAACCATAACAATTCCTCCTCTAATTCACCTCAGTTTCTGAAGGTCAATACTAAAGGTCATCCAGACTTAGCAGGCTTCCCAGATAGCCCTAGCATTGCAGGAAATCTGCAACACAGAGTTCTCAAGAAGAAACCCATATCTGAACCGTGTTTCATATTCCCGCACCATACCGAAATGGAATGGGAAAGTATATGATTCACTCTAGCCTAGGTGTCACTCAGGTCCCAGGTATAGGACCTTAACTCTCAATGAATCACCCACCCACCAAAGCAAACAACAGACCCAGCCAGCAGCACAGTATGACAATATGATATAATGCAAGAGCAATAAAGAAAGCAGTAAAGCAAACTGTACCTAAAGCAAAAATAAATACAAAAATACAAACACAAATAAGCACATAACACCCCAGTAAACACAAATCAAACAAGCGCTAGGAGGAACCCACAGAAAGAACCAGAAGCCCTGGTTACAGTATAAGGGTCCCCAGCAGAGTCGCCAAGCTGTCGCTCCCGACAAATGAAACGGATCAGATGAAGGTACAGACGCGAACGGTCGGCGAAAGGGACAATGAGAGCACACAGCCGTGAACTCACTGGAAAATGAATAGAGTCGCCAGCTAGGCATTTTTATCCCGGAGGAAAGGTAATGCTGCATAGACCTAGAAAGATATGGATAAGACGGCCGTGAACCAGAGAGACTGAGAAAGGGGGTTGGTTACAACCTGGGAAGGTATTAGCACCCAGATTGTCCACCGTACTCGACGGGATCCACGCTTAAAAGATTTGTGTTTAAAGGGGTAGTGTCAGTGCAATTTTTGTGCAAAAGAGCTGGAAAAGGATGTACAGGTGTCAGTGTAAAAGAAGTGCAAAGTGTAATATATACAGTGTCAGTGTAAGGAAAGAGTATGCTCATGATCATGAGGCTAAAAGGATGAAGCCAGAAGGAGGGGGAATATACAGAGACTTTTGTTCGATAACTGTTAAGTTATGCCTACGTATCCTCTCGTGCAATGAGGAAGTCAGAACACCGTAGTTCGACCCAAAGAGACTGAAAGATGAGTTGACTATGAACTGCTTGCTTGCCTATGCTCAAGTGTATGACCTGTCTGGCTCAGGTGCAAACTGTCTTGCATTAGACGGAAGAAGCAAGTTCTCGTTTATGAGTGAAGGTGATGAGAAAAGAATCCCGAAGGAGACGATTATTGTTTGTTTTTGTGATTTCAGTCTTTTATTGCTTTTGAAAGTTTGTCATAAGATAATGAGCTTAAGTCTAAACCAATGGATTTAGTAAACTCATCACATCTTCCCTCTGATTAGGGGTAATGAAAATACCTTAAGTGTGAAGTCAGGTTCTCACACTTAATCACCTTTGGTGTAGGATTGAGATCATTAACCTACTTGTGATTATTTAGATGTTTTTGTGGTTTTTGTTTAGTGTTAAGTAATGAGGTTAAGCCATAATCAGGGATTAAACAGACTCATTACACCATCCTAATAGAAGAATAATAGATGAGGGTGTTTAAGCTGAGGAAAACTCCTCAACTTAATCCATGATTAGGGATTAAACTCATGACAAAACAAACCTTTGATTAGGTGGATTTTATTTAATGGTAAGATAATGAAGTGATTTTTAGGGTTTGTAAGACAACTTGAGGGACACTTGTCCATTAACACTAGGGTTAGTCCTTCTTAACCAATTAAGGAAGAATTAGAACCCTAATGCAAGGCCCAAGTTACAAGCTTGATGTCTTGATGATTATTAAGTGGATTGATTAAGAGATTTAAACACAGTAAGGGTTTAACACTTAGGATTAAAGATATACACTCCATCCTAAGAGAAGGATGCAGGCATAAGCTTAATCACTAAGCCTTAAAGCCTTTAGGGTTTAGTCCCTGATTATGAGGTGAGAATAGAAGACTCAAAAGAGACACAAAGGTAAAACTAAGAGGGGAGACTAATCAAAACCCTAATCATTGTCATGCTTGGTTGTTCCTAGGGTTTGTGAGGTTTATCAAGAACAATCTTCAATGAAACCACCAGGAGGCAGATGAAAAAGGATCAAGAGAAGCAAAGTGATTTGCTTCATTCAAGAAGTCAAGTCACTTGAAGAAAGAAAGTGGGAAGGAGAAAAATGAGCAAGCTCAATCTCAAACATAAATAAAATGCAGCAATGGATGCAAGAGAGATGAAAAGAAAAGTCATGAGAAGTGAAGGCAAATTCACTTCTCAAATCACTTACCACCTGAAATGTTAGAGAAAGAAATGCAATGCAATGCAAAATGGGATGAGATGACATGATGCAAAACAAAACCAGAAGCATGTTGATGATGATAAAGATGCTATGAAGTGATACAAACATGAGGCAGCACATGGAAATGTTCATACAAGCTTATGGATGCATATGAAGAAAGCTAGGAACCATGAACATACATGAAAAGTTATGAAGTGCACAATGCAAAAAACATGGCAAACACATGATGCAATGATCAAACATGCTTTCTATATGTCTTATGATGTCAAATGAATCACATGGATGCATAAAATATCATGGCAAGTCATGCTATGCAAGAGAATGCAAGATGGATGCAAATGGAAGCTCAAATTAGGGTTTATGAATCAAACAACAAACAAAAACCAAAAACAGAAGCAAAACCCTAAGATAAAAATGGAAAATGCCACTCAAAGGAACCCTAATCCTATACTAAACCACTGCCCAAAGGGGAGGCCCCAACTCTTAACCAATCTCAAGTTATGAATTTTACAAGTTATTAGGGTCTTTAGGGTCCCTAAACAAAAGAAATGCCAAACAAATTGAAAATAAGGAATCAAACCATGGCCATTTAATCCTAGAAACTACATGCTAAACACAATACAATGCAAGAAGATTCAATGTCCAACTCTTCATAGATAGGCAGAAATGATTTTTTGAACTTATGATCAAAACAATGCACAAAAATGATTTTAATTCAAAGAAATATTCTCAAAATGCATCAAGATCAAAAAAGAAATTTGGTTTGAAGGTTGGACAATGTTTCTAAATGTCTTAGAACAATTCATGAATTTTTTGGTGATTTTTAAATACCTAAAAGTATTTTTAATAAATTAATTTCCATTAATCAATTAAAAATAATCTTTTAAATATTTAAAAATACTTTTTTAATGATAAAAATAAAAACAAAAATATTTTTGTGTCATAAAAATTAATAAAACTTATGAGAAAAAGTTTCATAATTTTTACACATTTTTTACTATTTTAAATAAATTATACAAGTTAAATGAAAAGAAATGAAATTAAAATGAAAATAATGGAAAGTCAACAGAATGGAGGGATGAGATGAATCCTGGATTTGAATGGGTTGACCACGCGCGCTATCCAAGGGTTGTGGTTGATTCTGATTAAATTAATTTAATTATGGATTAATTAAGCTAACACGTGGATTAGGGCTAATTGGGAAGATCCAGGCCACACATGCGCGCGGGTAGTCAACGGGTCAAAGGCATCCAACGCACGAAATTCAAATGAGAGTTAATGACTGGATTAGGGCATAATGACATTCAGGCTGCCGGAGAAGACTTCTGGTCGTCTTCTCCGGCCAGCATCCCCCCTGAAAATCCTCAAAACTCTAAAAAACTAACTAAAATGAAATCTAAAAACTGGGAAATGATCCCCACTCACTCACGAACCAGAACCCCTACTCAAAACTAATTTATATTTCCTAACAAGGCTGAATCGAAACAAACAAGAACTAGGGCACAAAAGTTTCAGAGAGCAATTACATTCTCATTTCATCACCATTTGCAAAACCAAAGGCATATTCATGATCAGGAAGACACAGAGAACAAGTTTAGAACTTAAAAATCCATTTCTGGAAAAAAAAGTTCTTAAGCTACCTGAGATTCGAAGCTTTCACTCCAGCAACTTTCAGGCCTCCTCTCTTGGTGAAATCCACTCCTTATGACCTTCTGATGATGCTTGAATGCTTGGGAGAAATTTATGTTGGCTGGATGAAGAGTTTGAACAGCTTCTGCTCCAAGCTCAGTTGAAAATGGCAATGGTGATTCAAGCTGTTTCTGGCAATGGTGAAGGGTTGTTTGTGGTCCAGATGATGAGTGGAGAAGGTTTGTGGAGTTGGTTTTGATGCTTGTAAGCTGTGGAAGGTGTTTCGAAAGAAATTGCAGTTTGAGGTGAGAAATGGCAGTGAGGTGTTCTTGCTCAAATCAGGCCTGGCTCTTGGTGGTTTCTACTCAACAAGGCAAGGTGAGATGATTGGAGAAAAATGTTTTAGTGTTTGTGTGCTGGGCAGAGAGATTCGAAGCAATTCACAAAAAGGGAGTGTTCTTGTGTATGTGATGGTTGAGAGTGTTTCAGCCTGGCCTGGTGTTATGTTTTGCTTGCAAATGGAAAGTATAAACAATTCTAATTGGCCAGATGATGTGACATGGCCTGCTGTGATAGGTAAGTCACCTTTTGCAAAATGTCAACTTCTTTGTAAGAGAGGCATGGGCTAAGTTATAGCTTGGTACATGAGCATGGGCTGGCGCAGCATGGTATGTGAGTGAAGCTAGGGAGGTTCAGCATCCAATGCATCAAGTTGGTGAAGTGTGATGAGTGGTTTTGCAAGTTGTCACTTTTTGAAACTTTGTGAAAAATGCCTTGTTACATGAACTATACACATATGATCTTTGGTCCAATTCTGACTTTTAGGGCCTTTGTGATGTTTGCCTACTGGTTTGAAGTGAATTAGAAGTTACAATTGGCTTTGGTTCATGATTTTGCAAAATTCTCATTTGAAGCATGCCTTGAAAATCAATGATTTTTGCCAACTTTGTCACACCATAACTTTTGATCCAAGAAGAGTTTGATCATGTTCTTGTACTTTTTGAAAAGGGAAAGATGTAATCTACAACTTTCATGACCAAAGTTTTTCCATTTGAAGCATTTTTGGATCAAGAATCAAGGCTTGAAAAATGACTTAAAATGAAGCATTCTTAAAAAAAGTCAACTATGCCCAAAAAGTCAACATTTGCAAAAACTCCAAATTCTTGATTTTTGTGAACTTCAACCCTCTTCCATGATCAAATAAAGATCATATACACTCAAAATGATGAAGATCACCCATTGGTTGGGTCATTGGGGGCCTCAGATGCCCTGATTTTGCACTGACTTGTCCAGAAAGTCAACTCTTGATCAGATGACTTCCCCATGGAATTTCTTCATGAAAATTGATATGCATACTCCCTATACCACATAGAGACCAATGGAAACAAGAATGACCAAAAAATTTGGGGTTATGGCCTCTGAAACCAAAACCCTATTTTTAGGTCAACTGTGCAGTCAAACCTGGCTCTGCATCCATTCCAAACCCAGTTCTTGTGATTCTTTTGAAATTTTGACTTTGAGAGGATGTAACATGATACAAGAACACATATGGACCCCTTTGAAGTGATTGGTTGCCTTTGGAGTGGCTCAAGAAGCCCTTGGATTGCTCAGATCACAAACCCTAGATGCAGATGACTTAGAATCCATGCAGTGGATCAAAAATGAGATATGAGATGATATGATTGTGTTTATGCATATGAGAATGATCACAAGCCATGGTGTGAATGGGTGAGGGCAAATTTGGGGTGTTTACAGGCCCTATTACAAAATGAGTCCTGACACCTTGGGCAAGATGCAGGACTTGATGCATGCTGAAAAAAAGCAGGAAATAATAATTACTCTGCAGGAATAACCCTTATAATTTCCTGTGAAGACAAGTTAAGGACTTGGTGACCCGGGATCCTTGAACGAATCCATCTCTCCAGGTTGAGGTCATTTTCCGCCTCGTCTTCCAGGTTGTTAACAACATCTGGGGTGAGCATCCCCCACTGATGAACTTGGGATCCTTAGCAGCATCTGATTGATCTTGTCGGAATGGTTTGTAACCCAAACTGAATATGTCCTCCTTCTTCTCCACTGGTAGATGCTTACCCCAGCCTTGGGCATTACCATCTTCAACAACCTTCCGGACTTGCTGAAAGGAGACAATTGAAGTACCCATCCTATCCCCCTGGGATGCAGCAAATACTTCAGTCGCCGCTTCATTAACATTCAGGGCCTCGAACCCTTGGCTCATAGTTTGATGGATTTCACCATCCTTCTCAATGTATTTATACGTAGCCAGATGGCTAACAAAGATGTCGTCTTCACCACAGATGGTGATAATCTGTCCTTCCCACTCATATTTCAATTTCTGATGAAGGGTCGACGTAACAGCGCCAGCGGCGTGAATCCATGGTCGATCCAACAAACAGTTGTCGGCCGGCTGAATGTCCATCACATAGAAAGTAGTCTGAAAGACTTGCGGACTGATTATCACGGGCAGCTCCACCTCCCCAAGAACAGACCTCTTGGAGCCATCAAAAGCCCTGACCACCAAATTGCTTGGTTGGAGAGCTATTCCATCATATTCGAGTTTGACAAGAGCTTTCTTCTGCAAGACTTTGAGTGAGGACCCAGTGACCACAAGAACATGAGAGAGTACAACTCCTTTGCACTCCAGGGTGATGTGCAAAGCCTTGTTGGGGTGACATCCTTCTGTTGTTAAATCAGCATTGGTGAAACCTAGCCCATGGCAAGTATTGACATTGGACACCACTGTTTCAAGCTGATTCACTGTGATCTCTTCTGGCACGTAGGCAGCATGCAAAACTTTGAGTAGCGCATCCCGATGAGCTTCGGAACACAATAGCAGGGATAAGATAGAGATCTTAGAAGGAGTTTGGTGGAGCTGATCCACAACCTTGTAGTCACTTCATTTAATTATCCTCATAAATTCATCCACATCCTGATCAAAGGATGATTTATGAGTCTCTTTTGGTGCAGGTTCTTCAGGTGCCACACTTTTCCCTTTGGCTTTGGCAACAACCTCTGCCTCGGTACTGGTTCTGGGAGCTTGTAACGCGAAGAGGCGTCTGCTTCGGGTGAAGCCTCCGCCTCCCCCCGACATTATTCACTTGGGGAGTAGGAACTGAAGAATCAAGAAGGACTTTTTTCCCGTTGTAGTAAAGGTCATCACCATAATGCCATGGTACAACATTGTCTTTGTCATATGGAATTGGCCCTGGCACCGTGATGGTGACTGGGCTTACCGCAACAGAGGTTGGAATCATTATTGTCTGTGGATCATAGAAAATAGTGACAGGACTTCTTGTGGATGTTGGAGGTGATGAATTGAAGCTTGGTTGTTGATGAAACTGTTGCTGAGACTGTTGGAAGTTGCTGGAGTTTGGGACCGTTGTAGGGTCATAATAAATAGTAACTGTGGAGACGTCGTTGTTGGTGGTTACTGAAGTTGTAGAAGGAGATGAAATGGAACTATTGTTTGTTGAGGTGATGGAAAAAGTGGTTGCTGAAGTTGTAGACGAGTCAGTAGAAACAATTGTTGTTGCAGTTGTAAAAGAATCATTTGTTGTTGTAAAAGGAGTTGCTGGTGTTGTAGAAGCTGTTGTGGTTATTTGCAGAATGCCTTCTTTAATCAAGTCATTGATGCCATTACTTAAGCTTTCACAACCATTCACGGAAACCTTGCAAGATTCACAACAGGCCTCACAACCTGGAAACACTTGGCATTTCAAAAGTTGAGCTTTAACCTCTGCCAGAGGTGTCTGAATACTTGCAGTATCTTCAATTGAAATCATGGGTGAATCTTCTTCTATAGCATTAATCATTGGCACACAGTGGCTTGGCATATGATTTTTCATGACATTGGGAGGTGGTGCAAAGTTCAGGGCCTTTGAATCTACCAGATCCTAGACCTTCATATGCAGAGCCCTGCATTTTTCTATGGAGTGACCAGGTGCATTAGAATGAAAAGCACACCTGGCGTTAACGTCGTAATTTCTCGGAAGGTTCTGAGGATCTGGTGGAGCCAATGTCCTTAACTCGACGAGATTAAGCTTTAGAAGTTGTGGCAACAATGTGGCATATGGCATTGGTATAGGGTCAATCACCCTATTGATATGGGATGGCCGTTGTTGGAAAGGGCGTTGTTGTTGGTTGTTGTTGTTATTGTAGGATCTTTGTTGAGGAAACTGTGGTTGTTGAGGAAAATGTTGTGGTTGTTGAGTATACTGAGGAGGTGGAGTGGGAATAGTGACGGCGGCAACTGATCTTGGCAGATATTGCGGTCTACCTCTTCCCATATGTATAGAATTTGTTTCACCGGACCTATGGGGCCCTGCAAATGGCTTCCTTGCACTGTTTGAACTGGCACCGTTGTCAGAAATTTTTCCCATCTTTAGTAAGCTCTCAATTATTTCCCCGGCTATAACCACATCTGAAAAGCTGATGGAAGAAAATGCTGCCAATCTATCAATATAAGTACCCTGGAGAGTGTTCATGAACATATCTGCCATCTCCCTTTCTGACATCGGGGGTTGAACAACAGCAACCAGTTTCCTCCATCTTTGGGCGTACTCTCTAAATCTTTCTCGGGAAGATTGTGACATTCCCATCAGAAGGGTTCTGTTTGGAGCCATGTCTAGATTATACTGATATTGACGGATGAAAGCTTCTTCCAAGTCTTTCCAATTTCTCACGGTGGCTCTGGTCAAGTGGGAATACCATTCCCGGGATGCCCCTATCAAGCTATCCTCTAAGTAAAACATCCACAACTTCTCATCCATGGTGTAGGCTTTCAATCTTCCCAGGAAAGACTAAAGGTGGGTACATGGGTAGGATGTGCCATTTTATCTTTCAAATCAAGGGGGTTTGAACTTGTGAGGAATTCTAACCCCTTCCACCAATCCCATGTCCATGACATCAAAACCTAGAGAGTTTTAGGATTCGAGGGACTTTAGCTTCTCTGCAATTTCATCCAACCGACAGTTGTAAACTTCGTCTCCAGCCCCAACCACATTAAACTGTTCTTCTTGAAGGTCTTCCATTAAAGCCCTTCCTCCAGTGGTGTTACCTTGGGTGTTTCTTATGGCATTGATGTCTGGATTCAGATGAGGTCCAAACTCTGGAGGATCAGTGCGAGGCTACACGTGATCGTTGTTACTTGTACCCCCTGTACCTGGATGGTGTTCCTCGGGAGTTTATCATTCGACTAACTCCCTCATTCTTTCCTTGCTCTGAGCTAAACCAGTCATCACTGTCATGAATTGATTCATTTGGGCCCTCATCTCTGTCCTTTCATTGGCCATCTAGGCTCTCACTTCAGTCAAGTCTTGTTGTACCTGATCCATTTGTAATCCCAGAAGGTTGTTTCTTGTCGGATACCGGTGCACTATATTGACAGGGAACACTCTTCTGCGAGCAATGTTTCCTAAAACCACAACAAAGTGAGAAACAACAAAACAAAAACATAAAAAACAAAGAGAAAATGTTAGTGTGCAATGCAGGATGTCTATTTGTCTTCCAAGGGTATCCGGTTTGGTTCTTTGGTTTTGACCTTTCCAGACATCGAGGAAATGCTGATGTTGAAGAGAGATTAAGCCCACAAAAATAATACAAACCATATATTACAAAAATTTGAAGATACATAGTTTGATTACAATAAAGTTCTCATGGTGGGTCAAAATACAATAACAAAATCAAAAGTACAGATAAAAGGAAATACAAAAAGCAAGGAAATCAAACATCCAATCCAAAGTCATCCTCTCTAACTTCCTTCAGGAGAGCCTCGGTCACTGGACCTACTGGGTGCTCTGTGATAGCCCTGATGAGGAGGTTCCTGGTGGCAATGGACGGAAGAAGCAAGTTCTCTTTTATGAATGAGTGTGATGAGAAAAGAATCCCGAAGGAGACGATTATTGTTTGTTTTTGTGTTTTTCAATTTTGTTATTGTTTTTGGTGTTTTGCATAAGTTAACGAGCTTAAGCCTAAATCAAGGGCTTGTAAACTCATTATATCCTCCCTGATTATGGATAATGAGCCTACTTAAGTATGAGATAAACATCTCAACTTAATTACCCAATGATGTAGGATTAAGATATTTAACCTACTTGTGATTATTAAAATGTTTTTTCGTTTTTTTGTTTAGTGTTAAGTAATGAGTTTAATCTCTAATCACAGATTAGTGAACTCATTACACCATCCTAATAGAAGGATGATAGATGAGAACACTTAAGCTGAGGAAGATACCTCAACTTAATACATGGTTAGGGATTAAATTCATTATATAACAAGCATTCATTAAGTGGATTTTAATTAAGTATGAGATTAAGAAATGAGTTTTATGGTTTGTAAGACAACTTGAAGGGGACTTGTCCATTAAACACTAGGGTTAGTCCTTCTTAACCATAAAGGAAGAATTAGAACCCTAATGTAAGGCCCAAGCTACAAGATGAAGCCTTAGTGATTATTAAGGTGATTTGATTAAGAGATTTAAACATATTAAAGGTTTAACACTTAGGATTAAAGTTATACACTCCATCCTAAGAGAAGGATGCAGGCATAACCCTAATTCCAAAGTCCTGAAACTTTAAGAGTTTAGTCTCTGTTTATTGAGATGAGAAGAGAGACTCAAGGAGACTCAAAGGTGAAAAGCTAGGGGGGACTAATCACAACCCTAATTATTATCATGCTTGGATGTTTCTATGGTTTGTAAGGCTTAAGAAAGATCTTCAAGGAAGTCACCAATGGAAGAAGCAGATGAAAAGAGAAGAAAGGAGTATTAGGTTACTTACTTCATTTAAAAAGATATGTAATCCCAAGAGAAAGAAAAGAGAGGAAAGGGCACAAGTGAATGGAATTCACTTCAAACACAAGTATAATGCACAAAAATAAAAGAAAAAAAGAAGTTAGATGTGGATGCACATCCACACCTTAAACAACTTACCATAAGCCCCTAAAATGTTAGTTGAACATGTAAAGAAAGAAATGAAATGCAAATGCATCAAACAAAGGTGATATGATCAAAGTCAGAAGTGCATATGCATGGAAAATTAGTCATGAGATGATACAAAGTCACACATGATGCTTATGTATGCGTATATGAGAGATGGGATGCAAATGAAGGCAAGTTAGAAGCTTGAAAACACATGTATGTTCATGAAATGTTATGAATGCAAAACATACCAAATGGATGAAGAAATGATCAAGCATGAGTCTAACATGTCCTAGGATGTCTAAGATGACATATGAATTCATGTAATGTCATGGCAAGTTCATGTATGGATGCATATGCAAGATGAATGCAAATGAACATGTAAAATTAGGGTTATATGGAAACATGAGATGCACATGAACAAAACAGAAGCAAAGCACAAGATAAAAAATTGAAAATGCACTCAAAGTAACCCTAAACCTATACTAGGTTACCATCCAAAGGGGGAATTCAGAAGCTAAACCTATGAGGAGTTATGAATTTTCTAAGTTACTTAGGGTTTTGGGGTTGTCTTCAATATAAAATTCCAAATAATTTGAAAATGCAAGATAAAAATGAAACAAAAATGGTTTTAGATGCTAGAAGAAATTCATAGAACAATGCAAAAAGAACCATTCACAAACTCCACTTGGTTTAAAAGTTATGAATTTTTGAAGTTAGGGTTAGAAAATAGGTCATTTTAGGAACCCTAATTCAATGAAAAATCTCAAAGTGTGATCAAAACCAAAATGAAATTTGTATGGTGAGTTTGTAAATGCTTGTAAATGTCTAAGAATGCTCTCTGAATATTTTGGTGATTTTTAAATACTTAAATGTATTTTTAATTTATTAAAATTAATTAATTAATTAAATAAAACATTTAAATGATTTAAAACTATTTTTTTAATGCAAAAAATAAAAATAAAAATGTTTTTGGTTTCTGAAAATTTCAAGAATTTTTAAATCATTTTTTCTATTTTTAATAAATATATGAAATAAAATACAAAAAAAATGAAATAAAATAAAATAAAGGGAAAGTATGTCAATCTGAGGGTCAGGATTCAAAGTCAGGGGGACAGGGTTGACTGGCGCGTGAATGGGTGGTTGAGATTTGTCCTGATTAAATTATATTTACTTAAATTAATTAAATAGGTTTAGGGTTAATGAGATGATCTGGACCACTGAGACACGCGCGGGAACTCAAATCCAAGGGCTAGTATTTAAACTTCACTAATTACACTGATTAAACCCTAACCACTTTCAGATGACCGGAACATTGCTCCGATCATCTTCTCCGGCGAGCCAAAATGCTATCTCTCTTCCTAAGCCTCTAAAATTTAATCTCTCTGCCCAGAATCAAACCCCAAAAATCACTGAACCTAAATCCCCAAACAAAACTCATTTATCACGCATCAAAAGGGCAAATCGAAACAAAACATTCTTAGGTCAAAAACTTTCATAGAACTCATACATGCTTAATACTCAATCATTTTGCAAAATAAACACATCAGGATCATCAGCACATCATGAAGATTCATCTAAGAACTTAAAAAATCATTTTTGGAAAAAAAATGTTCTTGAGGTATACCTGAGATGAAGCTTTGCTATATGGAGCTTTCTGGCCACCTCCTTGGTGCTTTTCCACTCCAATGAACCCCTTGATTCTTCTGGCAAGCTTGAAACAAGTTTATGTTGGCTTCTTTTGAGGTTTCAGTTCAGAGGAAGCTGAAATCGTGTTTTTGTTTGAGGTGGTTTCAGGCCAATGTGGGGGGTTGGAAATGATCTTGGGGTTGTGTGGACATGATTGGTGAATGAATTTTTTATTTTTGTTGAGGGAGCTGAGAGATTCGAAGAGATAAAGTTTGAGAGGGAATTTGTAAAATCTGAGCTATGGAGAGTTTCAGGCTTGTGTGTTATGTGAAATGTGTTCCATAAGGTTTGTATATGCAGCTGTGATTGGTTAGAGGAGTTGGTGTGACATAGTGTAATTGGTATGGGGTGATTTGCAAAAAAAGTCAAGAATGTGTACTTGAGGTATGGGCATGGTGCAAGCCTGAGTTTAAGGGGTGTCTAGCCTCAACATGGATCAAGGAGGGCCATAGGATTGAAAGATTGCAGCTGGAACACTTGCAGCTAGGGTTTCTATGTGTTTTGCATATTTTCCCTCTTTGGTGTTTCTTGTGACTCAAGGCATGAAACTTTCCAATTTTTGGGCCAATTCTGATGCTTTGAAGTTGTTTTATCATGACATGAAGTATTTTTACACATTGAAGTCATTAGAAGCCTTGGCAAGTGGTTTTGCAAAAATCCCTCTTTGGTGCATTCTTGAAAATTATAGAATTTTTGCCAACTTTGAAGGATCATAACTTGAGTTCTACAATGAATCAAGACATTTTCGTGTACTTTTTGAAAAGGAAAAGACCTAATCTACAACTTTCATGACCAAGAATTTTCATTTGAAGCATTTTTGGTTGAGAAAGAGGAGGTTGAAAAACTTTCACAAAATGGAAAGTTTCCATTACAAGTCATTTCCATTTTTGGCAACTTTGCAAATGGCTCAAAATTCTTCAATCTTGTGAACTTAAAACTACTTCTAAGATCAAATAAAGATCATATAACTTCAATTTGATGAAAATACCCCTTTGGTTCCATTGTTGGGGGCCTCAGATGCCCTGATTTTGATTTAACTTGCTCAATAAGTTACCCAGTGAACAGATGACTTCCACGATGAATTTCTTCGTAAAACTTGGTATACATGATCCTTATAACATATTAAAAACATTAGAAACAAGAATGAACAAAAAATTTGGAGTTGAGGCCTATGAAACCAAAACCCTAATTTTGGTCATCTGTGTAGTGAAAACCCTAGCTCTGCTTCCATGCCTTGCCAGTTCTTGTGATTTCTTGACTTCCTTGAACTTTGAGGGACATAATATGATGATAGAAGACACTTGGACCCTCTTGGAAAGCTTTGAGGCCTTTGGGGTGGCTCAGATGGATTCTTGGATTGCTCAGATCACAAACCCTAGATGCAAATGAACTTGAACTATGCAGATGAAACATATATGCAATATGACGTGGTATGCTTATGCTTATGCAAATATGAAAGATCACAAGCCATGGTGTGAAATGAGTTAGGGAAAATTTGGGGTGTTTACACCCACTGCCTAAGTATCCCATGGGAAATGAGAACCAGAGTCGATGTAGATCACCTAACTAAGGCGAAATTTATTTTTTGTGTTTTTTATGAATTGAACTGCTTATGCATATGCTCAAGTATTGCAGGCTCATCTAGTACGAGTGCATTTACCTTCTTGCAAAGAGACATTTTGAAGCGAGTTCTTTCGTTATGAGTGAATGAGATGAGAAGAGAATTCCCGCAGGAAAGACATTGTTGTTTGTTCACTGTCTTTTAGAAGAAGTGTTTTTTTTATTTTGTTGTTTGTGAGACATCCTCATGCTAAGACTTGTTTAGCATGATAGATATCCTACACCTCATCTCGAGATGGAAAAGAGTACTAAAATCGAGAAAGGACAAGACTATGGGAAACTAAGACTCACCCTAATTTATTTATTCAAGGGATGCCCTATGGTTAGTGTGGTTTTCTATTCCTAGGAAGAAGAAAAGGAAGAAAGTCTTAACTCACTTTAAGGAATTGAAGATGAGTTTAGACCTTAAAGGGGATGAACAAAGTAAAATGTCGAAGAAGCATAAAATGCTTATCGCAAACACAAGTTGAAATGTAAAAGGATAAGGAAGAAGGTGTATGTAGGATACCCTCTCACACATATGGCTTACCATAACTCCCTACAAAACAAAGGTTAGTAAAATAAATCCAAAGCGATAAAAGGAAAGAGGTAATCAATTACCAACATCCTACCGCAATTATGACTTAAACTAGACTCAATCCTAAGTCTAAGGACACTTAAAAGCTAAGCAAAGTCTAAAGTCAGCAACTACTACAACTCTCTAGTACACAATTAGCCACTAAATGAAAATAACTATGCAAACATCCTATTACAACTACCAAACAACATGAAAATAGGTGTAAAATTTCAAAAACAGAATAATGCAGCACGTCTGTTACAACTTTTGTTTCAAAATGCAACAGTGAAACATGGCAGATTTTCATTTATTTTTAAAATGCAAAAAATGACGTTTTAATGCAAGCAACGAAATGAAAGACTCATACATTTTAATGCAACAACCTGAAACGAACATCAACTAAGGAATGCAACACATAAACAATCAATAATGAATGCAAACTATGTGAATTGTGCGGTTTTAAACAATATGCAACATTTCCAATTACGCGCACAATCGACCAAAAGATGAGTGTATCGCGAATACAATGCAAAACAAAAGTATAAACACTCATTAACGTGTTATTGATGATGTTAAATAATTCAAACAACAATCACAACATGCTATGAACACACATTAAACACTTATTTCAAATATTTGAACCTAACGAAATGCATGTTGAAAGTTGTCGAAACTACACACACCTGCACTAAGTCAGCTCCTAAAAACTCCCTATCAAAAACTGGGATTTTCTACAAATTTAACACAGGTAACTGGTAACTACCCATGAGGTAACCGGTTAGTATGAGACCAGAATAAAAAATTTCTGCATTTTTATGAAAAAACCAGTAGCAACTTATTCAAATAAGCTCTATCCTAATGCCTATCAACTAAGCACAAAAATTATACCTAAATGCAACATTCTAACACCTATTAACTCTATGATCACTCCACGATTCGAGTTTCTACGATCATATCAACCGAAAGTACCAAAAACAAGAAAATGCGAAGAATGTGCGAAGCGAGATGAAGAGAAATAAGTTAAAATGAGAAGTGATTACGGATTAACCAACCTACAAAACAGAGGCTTGTTTTGGCAATTGTTGTAATGTCGAGTAATACACAAAAGAAGAGATAACCGGAGATCCGAAGCTTCGATCCGCGAATGGACAAAATATATGCGATTGGTGCGAATTATCCGAAATCTCTTCTGAAAGGTGAAATAAACACCAAAATCGTAGCAACTTTTTCGATAATCCATTGAATGACCTCTAATGGTGGAGGCTTAGCTTCTGATTCTTCAAGTTTCAATGCAAATGGTGAAATGTGTGTAATCCCCTTTGGTATGAGTTTGGAAAAGGGAGAGAAATGAGAGAATTGAGAAATTATGAAAATGGTGAAATGTTTGTAATCCTCTTTTGGCTTGGGTGATCAAAGTTTATATAGAGGTTAGCTTCAATGTTAGGTTTAGGTTAGGTGCGAGGTTTGGACACTAGGCCCGAATCCTAAGCTAAGGGTTGGTTGAAGTCGGTTAGGAATATTCCTAGAATATTCCATTGGCATATTCTTGGAATATTTATTTGGCATATTCTTAGAATATTCCTTTGGAAGGTTGTGGAATATTCTAGAATTTGGTGGAAATGCAAGGAAAGGTGAAATGGAGGGTGATGGAAGCAACTAACCAATTTTTGAATTGTTGAAATTCTGCACGAAGTAACTGGTTACTACCTATGAGGTAACTGGTTACTTCAACTAAAATTTGAATTTTCTTCTTTTTGGTGGGAAAACATGGATATCCAGTCTTGGTCATATTTTCTGAGATTATTTTCCTTCCGAGACCTGATGATTGCCGAATAACGCTTGATCACATGCCCCGCACCTCAATCAATGATGTATACTCTCTATTATTATGCAATGTATGGGAGAATATGCAAGATGACATGGAAACTAAGGATAAGCTACTCGAAATCGATGATAAATAAGAGGGAAAATTTTGGGGTGTTACAACAAGCATAAAAAAAAGACAAGTATGGCTAAAAAAGCTTATATTTCTTTGGAGAGTGATAGTGAACCATCAAGCAAAGGCGACTCAGGTGATGAGGAAGAAAAGGTAAACCTTTTACTTATTGTCGCTCCCGATAAATGGGACTAGGCCCAGATAAAGGTACAGACGCGAACGGTCGGCGAGAGGGACAATGAGAACACACAGCCGTGAACTCACTGGAGATGAAAAGAGTCGCCAGCTAGGCATTTTTATCCCGGAGGAAAGGCAATGCTGCATAGACCTAGGAAAAGATGGACAAGACGGTTGCGAACCAGAGAGACTGAGAAAGGGGGTTGGTTACAACCTGAGAAGGTATTAGCACCCAGATTGTCCGTCGTACTCGACGGGATCCACGCTTAAAAGATTTGTTCTTTAAAGGGGTAGTGTCAGTGCAATTTGTGTGTAAAATAGCTGGAACAGGATGTACAGGTGTCAGTGTAAAAGAAGTGTAAAGTGTGATGTATACAGTGTCAGTGTAAGGAAAAGAGTATGCTCAAGACTATGAGGCTTAAAGAATGATACTGAAAGAGGGGGAATATACAGAGACTTTTGTTCGATAACTGTTAAGTTATGCCTACGTATCCTCTCGTGCAATGAGGAAGTCAGAACACCGTAGTTCGACCCAAAGAGACTGAAAGATGAATTGACTTGTGAACTGCTTACTTGTCTATGCTCAAGTGTATGACCTGTCTGGCTCAGGTGCAAACTGTCTTGCATTATACGGAAGAAGCAAGTTCTCGCTTGTGAGTGAATAAGATGAGAAAAGAATCCCGAAGGAGACGATTATTGTTTTTTTTTTTGTGTTTTCAGTCTTTTATTGTTTTTTTGGATTTTTGTCATAAGTTAATGAGCTTAAGCCTAAACCAATGGATTTAGTAGACTCATCACATCTTCCCTCTGATTAGGGGTAATGAGAATACCTTAAGTGTGAAGTCAGATTCTCACACTTAATTACCATGGTGTAGGATTAAGATCATTAACCTACTTGTGATTATTTAGATGTTTTTGATGTTTTTGTTTAGTGTTAAGTAATGAGGTTAAGCCATAATCAGGGATTAAACAGACTCATTACACTATCCTAATAGAAGGATAATAGATGAGAATGCTTAAGCTGAGGAAAGCTCCTCAACTTAATCCATGATTAGGGATTAAACTTATGACAAAACAATCCTTTGATTAAGTGGATTTTATTTAATGATATGATGATGAAGTGTCTTTTAGGGTTTATAAGACAACTTGAGGGGGACTTGTCCATTAACACTAGGGTTAGTCCTTCTTAACCAATTAAGGAAGAATTAGAACCCTAATGCAAGGCCCAAGTTACAAGTGTGATGTCTTGATGATTATTAAGTGAATTGATTAAGAGATTTAAACACATTAAGGGTTTAACACTTAGGATTAAAGTTATACACTCCATCCTAATAGAAGGATGCAGGCATAAGCTTAATCACAAAGCCTTAAAGCCTTTAGGGTTTAGTCCCTGATTATGAGGTTAGAAGAGAAGACTCAATGAGACACAAAGGTGAAACTAAGTGGCGGACTAATCAGAAACCCTAATCATCGTCATGCTTGGTTGTTCCTAGGGTTTGTGAGGTTTTCAAGAAATATCTTCAAAGAGAACCACCAGGAAGCAGATGAAAGGATCAAGAAGCAAAGAAAAGCAAAACAACTTGCTACACTTAAGAAGTCAAGTTGCTCGAGGAAAGATGGTATAATAAACAGGGAGGAGCAAGCTCACTACAATATCCATACAAAAAGATGTAACAATAATGTACAAAGGAGATGAAAAGGAAATGCGAGAAGTGAAGGCAAATTCACTTCTCGGAATACTTACCACCTGAAAAGTTAGCACGAAAGAAAGAAATAAAGTGAAAATGAACTTGATATTAGGATGCAAACCGAAAATAGAAACATGTTCATGATACAAGGAGAGTTACAAGATGATATGAATTATTGTGCAAGTGAAAACGAACGAAAGATAAATAGCTAAGTTAAAATGAAATTAATTAAAGGAAATGGTTGACAAATTAACCTAAAAAAACTTTATCCTATATAATAAAAATATTTTCTTCCTCCTTTAAAAAAAAAATAAATTTATTTAGTTGAACACTTAAATCTATAAATACCTTATTCTAAAAAAAACAAATAAATGTTTCATTGATTTTTTTTAAGAAAACTCATTTTGTATGTATATAGAAAAAGGAAAATTAAACAATAAAAAAAAAACATATGAACATGGACAACCAGCAGAAGTATCCGCGTGGGCCCATGTGGATCAAGTGATGCTGGCTGGGTCAAAACCGACCCGGTTCATCCCTAAAACGCAAATGGAAAACTCAAAGTACCCCAAAAGACAGCATACACGCCGGCCCTAATTTGTTTGTGAAAACGGAAATGTTTCTTCACTAGAAAATAGGAAACATCATTCTGAGAAAAACTGGGAATCTAAACCCAAAGCCTACTTAGAGTGTAAACAAATCATCAATCCACACAACAACGAGAATGAAATCGAATGAGCAAGAAACAGACAACAACAAATATTGTTCGATTATGAAAGAAAGCAATCACTACCGATTCGGGATGCTTCGACAGGTATTATGCTTCCCTTGCTCTTTCGATATAGCTTTCTTCTCTCCTTTCTTCCTTGACCTCTCAGCTTCTTGTTGATGTTGATCTTTCTGAATCGAATGGTGGCTAGGTTTTGGTGAACTTTCGTATCTGAGTCTTTTGAATTGCGGCTGTGTATTGTGATTAGGGTTCCTCTAGGGTTTTTTTTTGTAAACTTTGCTTCTGAGTTCCTCAGTTGCGGCTATGTGCTGTGTCTTGATTCACGAACTCATCTTGGCCTTTATATTGGGAATTAGGGTTTTCAAGAATTTGATTTAAAACTGAAACAAATTCAAACTGGCTATGTCTTTTCCTTCTTTTTCGTAACAGAAAATTGTTTTTCCTACTTTGTGAAATTTTGCCCTGCACTCCTGCTGACACACCTGCTCTGGCTTTTTTGTCTGTTTATGCCTCTTGATTTTGAAAATGAACTGATATAGTTGGCCTTGGATTGGATTAATTGCTCTTTTTTACTGCCGTAAACTCGTTTTCACCGCTAACCATGTGGCAATTGTTTCAGGAGATTTCCAGGAGGCTCATCATGTTTGGCTTCAAGAGAGTTCCTATGATGATCAATCAAGGCCTTGTATGTTGCAGCAAAGACACGCTCAGTAATGTCAGCACACTTGAGGATATCGTGTGAACCGTCAACAAGGATCTCAGGTTTAACAATGTGGACAAGGCCACTCTCTTGGCATACGACGACATAACGGGCCAATCCATAAGCATTATCACGGATGGAGTGCCCTGATGGTTCATTGGCACCAATCTTAAGCGCAACACGCCATTTAGCAAGACGTGCACCAGCTTCGTTCAAATTAACAACAAAAGACTTGCCTGCAACAGTGCTCTGGTATAGGGCTTCCGCGAAGAGAATAATTCCATGGAGGTGCTGAAGAACACCAGGAGCAGTGAAAAGAAACTCACAAAGAGCCTGTCTGTTGGATTCAATTTCATACTTCTGTGTTGTGACCTTTGCTGCTAGATAAGTTTCATATTTTTTACTGCTGCACAAAATTGTCCTTTCACAGCTTGTCTGTTTAAATTTCTGAACATGTTTGTTGGTGAATGCTCATGACAGGTTGATGGGGTCATCTTGGGAGAAAGAATTAAACAAACTTGAAGGGCAAGTAACCTATAATCCCTTGCTTGGTCAGAAGACTGAGGTTTGTTAGATTTTTGCTTCTTAGATTTCTTCTCTCTCTTTTTTTGAAAATTCTTCCTCAATTCAGAAAGTTTGTTAACCCTCATCACTTTTCCAGGTCTGAGTTATCAGTCCATCTTCAAAGCATGCTGCGACGAGGCAGCTTAGTTAATGTCGCACTAAGAGATCTGATAATAGTTCAGTGGAAAACGAGAAAGGTTCCTTTCATTAGCAAAGAGAGGTAAATGAGGATGGTTTGTGTTGGTTTCTCATGTAATTTACATCCTCCTTTTTACATGTTGTTGACCTCGGCATGAAGAATAGAAGCATCATGAACCCCTTTGCTAAGACTTGGAGTTTAAGAAAAGCCTTCTTGCGTAAGTTGCTTCGGTGTTATGTCTAGGATAGGCTCTTTCTTGTTTGTGCTTTGAACATCCCAATTGACATTGAGCTTACTTTTGTACTCAAGATTTCCTTATGCTAACCTTTTGCTTTATGATGTTCAATGAAGCAATGATGAAACTTGGGGATTGGTAAAGACTCTGAAGAAAATATGCGGGACCGCAGCGACGTAAATGATCTTGGCTTTGGCCCGAAGAAGTCATGACCACGGCTGATCTTTAAATGAAGAAAAGCTTGAAAGTTTGATAAAGATCTCGCCAAATGTCATATGATTACAGCAGCCGGTACGGTTAGCGCTTGTTTAGTGCTAGGTACGTTGTAGTTATACGTATAACACTCTTCTGATTCACAGTTGATATACCAAAGATGATGTGCTACTGACTTACTTGAATCAACATCTCTTTATTATCAGGTTCGGGAACGTTCTTAAAAGCTTATCCTGTATCCGACTTACTTCAATGCGAAAACTTGCGAAGAAACAAACTAATACAAACCTGCTGCAATGCTTACTGAATGGTATTCCGGAAGTCAGACTCCTAAATCCTGAATTTTATCACACTTATCCCCATTGGATGCCGACTGAAGCCTTTGAAATTGCTTGCACATGAGCACAACTATTAACTTTCTTCACTTTCTTCATTGTACTTCAAATAGAACTTGCAGGATGGTGGACATATGAGACAACTCCAGACATGTGCATCTTGGATAGGCGGTGGTGAAACAATAGTCGTCCAATGCATTTTGCTTTGTAATTCTGATTGTGAACTTGAAGTTTCTAAAGGGCAACATTCCCTCTTGGCATTCTAGTTCTCAAGTGCACCTTGCAGTTTTTCGATGATGAATCACATTCCAAAACAAATCTTTCTTTTTTGTAATCTTATGAATAAATCATATTTTTTTGATAAAGTCTGCTCTCTTATTCTGGAAACATGATTTAATTATCTTGAGAACATTTGTACCAATCATCATCTTACAATCATCATTTTGCAATCCTTATTTGTGTAATATAGTGGGCTATTCTTGTGAATGAACTATTGATCGAATTTTGTAAATGGGCTTTTGGAGTGCAAGCCGAGCCTTGTCTTGTAAGAACAACACTTGAATTACCCTCAAATGGTATTTAAACCACATGTTTGATTTGTAAAATGATAACCCTTTGAATAACTTGTTGTAAGACTAAATGATAATCTCTCAACATCGCCATCCCATACATAAATCAGAACTCAATTAATCCTTAAAATGACTTCTCATGACAATCCTTGACTTTAGGAATCACAATTTAAATGAAGAATTTCTATGCATCGCCTTTTGAATCCAAGTCCCTCATGATACCATAAATTTTCTTTTCTCCCTTTTTTGAAACCAATGAATCAAAGAAGTCACACTTATCATTTTTCTTCACAAAAATGCAATAAGTTTAACCCATAACTCAACAATTTATTGAAAATAAATTCGAAATATCTTAACCAACTTTGAAATTTTAGTGACGCTTAATCATCAATGAGACCCCAGTTGATTGGAATGATTTGCAGGAAACATATTTGTAAAGTCTTTGATGGGTAAGGATAGCTGGTGTGGCACAAGCCCATGGATCAGATCTTGGGAATTACAACAAGTAGAGGCATAGTCACATGGGTCTTCGCAAATCGGTACAAGTCTGTCCCCTTTGTGATCCCTTGAGGCATAAGTCGTGAAACTTGGAGATTCTTTGGTGCATTCAAAATTTAAGGCCCTGATTCATGCTTACGTGATGATTGGAAGTCGCACTGGAGTCACACAAAAGCTTGCCATGAGAATTTGCAGGTTCTCCAATTCAAGGCAATTTTGCAAAGTGGCTCGAAATTCTTCAGTCTTGTGAACATCTGGCATCCTCTATGATCAAATAAAGATCATACGCAATCAAAATGACGAAGAACACCCTTTGGTCAGGTCATCGGGAGCCTCAGATATCCTGATTCTGTATTGACTTGTTCCAGAAGTCATCCCTTGATTAGATACCCTCCCCATGGAATTTCTTCATGAAACTTGATATGCGCGAACCTCATAACCTGGCTCCGTTTCCATGCCATTTTCGGTTCTTGTGATTCTTTGGCATTTTTGACTTTGAGGGCATACAATATGATGCTTGAACATTGATGACCTTTGGAGTGGCTCTTGAAGCTTTTGGATTGCTCAGATCACGAACCCTAGATGCAGATGACTTTGAATCAATGCAATGAATCAAAAATGCGGTATGAGATGCTGTGATTGAGTTTATGCATATGAAATGATCACAAGCCATGGTGTGAATGGGTGAGGGCAAATTTGGGGTGTTTACAGCTGCCCTTATTCAAACATGAGTTAGCTGTGCAGGATGTAAGCGACGGCTTATCAGGCAAACAAGATGACTTGTGGTTGAATACCAAAGACAGTCCAAAATTTGCACTCACAAAATGAAGAAGAAAAAGGATATAGATTGTAAAAGAAAATAAAGTATATTGTAAAATGTGGGCGACGGAGGACGACCGTCGAGCAGAGGACGACTGCTGGGTAAAGAGCAATGACGAGGACGGCCGACATGCTGGGAGAGTGTGTGAAGTAAAGCAATGACGGGGACGGACATCATGCTGGGGATAAAAGGAATTATGATGGGGACGGCCATCAAGCAAAGCTATAAGATTCTATGGGGATTAATGAAAAATGATGGGGACGGCCATCAAGTTCATAAAATAATGTAACCAACGATGGGGACGGCCATCGGGCTAAAAAGAAAAGGGACCACGACGGGGACGGCCATCGGGTTAAAGAATAAATGAAATAAACAGATGATGAGGTACGGTCATCAAAGGTGAAGGACGATCACCTAGCAGGGGACGGCTGCTCTGTAAGGGTTAAGATGAGGGACGGTCATCTAAGGTGGAGGACGACCACCAGGCAGGGTACGGCTGCCGAAAATATCGCGACATAGGACGAATGCCGGATAAAAAGTCAACGATGGGGACGGCCATCGGATGAGCATGATGGAGGACGACCACCAAGAGGTGGAGGACGACCACCTAGCAGGGGACGGCTGCTCTCAAGGTTTGTCTTGACATATGACGAATGCCAGATAACCAAAAATCAACAATGGGGACGGCCATTGGATAAAATGATGAAGGACGATCATCAAGAGGTGGAGGACGACCACCTAGCAGGGGACGGCTGCTCTCAGGGTTTATCATGACACAGGACGAATGTCAGATAAAAGAAAAATTGTTTTGGTAGCGATCTACTGGGGAATAGTAAACACGGACGAGTGTTTATATCCAAGAAATAAAAGTATAAGTGTTTGGTATTGTGTATAGATCAAAGACGCGGACGAGCATCCTTAAGACTACGATACGGACGAGTATCGGGTAGAAACAAATACTGACACATGTTCAGAGATGAGGATACAGACGAGTATCAACTGGTTAACAGAGAACACGGATGAGTGTCGAATCTGTGGGGATATAAATGGTGTATACAAGATACGGACGAGTATCTGTATAGGTAAAATAAGTATGAGTGGTGTATAGATGAGTGTTTAAACTGTTGGGGAGAGCGACACGGACGAGTGTCAAAAGGTATATTATAAACAAGTATCTGATATACAAAGTGTTTACATTACTGTGCTGGGAAAATGACGTGGACGGATGTCAAGGAAATGTATATATATGTGAGTGCAAAGAGGATGTCTTTGGCTTTCTGTTGGTGATACGACACGAAAGGGGTGCCACGAGGAGTATATACTGGTGTAAGGCAACTGCACTTGCTGGGGAATACGGGGAGGGATTCTGCATATTGTTGACGAGTTGATAAGATTCACAAGCGTTTGATTCAGATCATGACTTATGATTATGCTATATGTTTGATTTCTGCCGTAATGCTCCATACTAGACGGAATGCTACGCTTTGTGGGTGAATATGATGCGAATGCCATGATTATGCAAAGATACCAAACCGGGATTTGGATCCCGTTGCTGTGAAGATCTCTGGTTGATCTGCTTGAAATGGACATCCCAGCTGGGGATAAGATCATTGGTAGGTTTGACGAGATGATATCTTCTTGGGGGGGGGGGGGTAGGTCATTGATAGACCCATCCTGATAACAAGGGACCCAGCTGGGGTTTGTAGAAGCTTTCTTCACTCTGTTGTGATTCCTTCAAGCGCTGCTCTTCTGGACAGAGGCTGAAGCTCTGTGGGGAGATGGTTCCCTAACTTTTGTACTTAGCTGAGGAAGAATGATTAGCAACCCGGCTGGGAGAAACAATAAGTGGTAACTCAGCTGGGGAGAAGACATTTTGGGTGCTAAGATTGAGTGTCGATTTGTCAGCTTGCTGAAGTGAAGCTTTCATGCCCCAAGTTGCATTCTGGATACCTGCGATCCTGCAAAGATAGAAACGCACAAGTATTCCCGGGGTATCCTTTACTGGATTCCGTCATAGGAGTTTAGACACTCCCGAGAGTAAGTATATTCCCTGCAAGCACGTGTTTTTATTATTTTTGAGGAAAAACATCTGTACTTATGCAATTAGTTTTTTAGAGACATCAGACATTCTTTGCAAATAAAAATAAACTGTACGAGACGAGACATGACTGAAAAATCTGATTTTATTAACTCAATTGCCCTGAATTGGCAAGATACAGTCAAAGAAACATATCTCCTAAAATGAGGAGATTGTTACAAATTGAGAAACAAAATGCTGGCAATGTTGACGACGCTTTAAGGAGCTCCCTCTTCTGCTATGACTCGTATGACTTTTGACGTTCTTCTCGTCTTGTTTTCTGATGAAGGCTGATTCTGATTGAGGCTTGATCCTTTCGAGATTTACCAAGTTGGAAGTGATACAGACGAATTCAGAATGCAGTTGTTCGCTTATTCCCTTATTTTGCATGGATCGCCCTTTCGGGTTTTCAATCCATCGGGATACCCATTTTTGCCTGAGTTGTCCAATGCGGCTTTTCAACTCAGCGGGTGTACATTTTTCTGTTTATTTTCCCTTATTTTTGCCCGAGTCTTTTATTTTGTTTTTGACTCGCCGGGATGCCATTTTTTTGCCTGGACTTACATTCTGTTTTTATGTCCAGCGGGTCATTTCATGCGAAGTATTTTTTAACTGCATCTGAATTCACAGGGGACGGGAAATCTTCACCATCCATGGTGCTGAGCATGAGTGCTCCACCCGAGAAAACTTTCTTTACTACAAACGGTCCTTCATAATTCGGAGTCCACTTGCCCCTGTGGTCTGTATGAGGAGGAAGGATTATTTTCAGCACAATATCTCCTACATGGTACTCTCGGTGTCTGACTTTCTGATCGAAGGCCCTTTTCATTCTTTTCTGATATAGCTGCCCATGACAGACTGCAACCAATCTTTTCTCTTCAATCATACTCAGCTGTTCGTATCGGGACCGGACCCACTCGGCTTCGTTCAGCTTAACATCCATTAGTACCCGTAGGGAGGGTAGCTCAACTTCAACTGGTAGGACTGCCTCCATACCATACACAAGCTGATACGGTGTTGCCCCAGTGGATGTTCTGATTGACGTGCGGTACCTATGCAAGGCGAATGGTAGCATCTCATGCCAGTCTTTGTAGGTGACTACCATCTTCTGCACAATCTTCTTGATATTTTTATTTGCTGCCTCAACAGCGCCATTCATCTTTGGCCTGTAAGGGGAAGAATTGTGATGCTGAATCTTGAAGTCCCGCCACAGCTCTGCCATCATTTTGTTGTTTAAGTTGGAACCATTATCAGTAATGATTCGCTCGGGCACTCCATAACGACAGATGATATCTCTTTTCAGAAATCTGGCTACCACTTGTCTCGTAACATTTGCATATGATGCTGCTTCGACCCACTTGGTGAAATAGTCAATGGTGACCAGGATGAATCTGTGGCCATTCGAGGCAGTTGGCTCAATCTTGCCAATCATGTCAATGCCCCACATAGCAAAGGGCCAGGGTGAAGACATTATGTTCAAAGGATTGGGAGGCACATGCACCTTATCTGCATAGATCTGGCATTTATGGCATTTTCTGGCATAGGCACAACAGTCGGCATCCATTGTGATCCAATAATACCCTGATCTTAGCAACTTCTTAGCCATGGCATGCCCTCCCGCATGGGTACCAAAGGATCCTTCGTGCACTTCATGCATTAACAAATCTGCTTCCGCCTTGTCGACGCATCTGAGGAGTACCATATCGAAGTTCCTTTTGTATAGGGAACCATCAGTGTTCAAGAAGAAACTACCAGCAAGCCTTCTCAGAGTCTTCTTATCATTGGAAGATGCCCCAGGTGTGTATGTCTGATCCTCCAAGAAGCACTTAATGTCATGGAACCAAGGCTTATCATCTTTAACAACATCTGCTGCGAACACATATGCTGGTCTGTCAAGTCTGGACACTGAGATCTGAGGTACGAAGTTGGCAGTTTGAACTTTGATCATGGACGAAATGGTAGCCAGAGCATCTGCAAACTGATTCTCGTCCCGAGGGATATACTCAAGCTTGACTGTTGTAAAGAAAGTCAATAACCTCCTTGTATAATCCCTGTAAGGTATCAGATGATCCTGGTGTGTGTACCATTTGCCGTTGGTCTGATTGATTACCAGAGCTGAATCTCCGAATACAGTCAACGTCTTGATCCTGAGGTCAATGGCTTCCTCAAGACCCATAATGCAAGCTTCGTATTCAGCTTCGTTGTTAGTGCAGTTGAAAGTGAGTTTTGCCGAGAAAGGCATGTGAACTCCTTTAGGTGTAATGAGTACTGCACCAACACCACGACCATTCATGTTAACGGCCCCATCAAACATCATAGTCCATTCTTCTTCCGAGTCGGGCCCTTCAGTGTGAACAGGCTCTTCATGATCTTTTGCTTTTAGGAACATGATGTCTTCATCAGGGAAATCAAATCTCATAGGCTGGTAATCATCAATAGGTTGCTCAGCAAGATATTCAGACAATACACTGCCCTTGATGGATTTCTGAGAGGTGTATTGGATGTCATATTCTGTGAGGATCATTTGCCATCTTGCAACCCGTCCGGTAAGTGCTGGCTTCTCAAATATGTACTTGACTGGGTCCATCTTTGAGATCAATAAGGTAGTGTGGGTCAACATATACTGTCTCAGTCGGCGAGCAGCCCACGCTAAAGCACAACAAGTTTTCTCGAGCAGTGAATAACGTTGTTCACAATCGGTAAACTTTTTGCTCAGGTAGTATATTGCATACTCTTTTCGACCAGACTCGTCATGCTGGCCCAGCACACACCCCATTGACTCTTCTAATACTGTCATGTACATGATCAGAGGTCTTCCTTCAACTGGAGGCATGAGGATTGGAGGTTCTTGCAACTACTCCTTGATCTTGTCAAAAGCCTTCTGGCAGTCTTCATTCCACCTGACAGTCTGTTCCTTCCTCAATAGCTTGAACAGGGGTTCACAAGTTGCCGTGAGATGTAGTTCAATATACCTAGGAACCCTCGTACTTCTTTCTCTGTCTTCGGTGCAGGCATTTCTTGAATGGCTTTGACTTTATCAGGGTCAACTTCAATCCCTTTCTCGCTTACAACAAATCCCAGCAGCTTACCTGATCGTACCCCGAATGTGCATTTGTTGGGGTTCAACTTCAGTTGGTACTTCCTCAGACGTTTGAACAGCTTTAGCAGATTTACCAAGTGGTCTTCTTCAGTGAGGGACTTGGCAATCATATCATCCACGTAACATTCTATTTCTTTATGGATCATATCGTGGAATAATGTCACCATAGCCCGTTGATATGTCGCACCGACATTCTTGAGCCCAAATGGCATTACCTTGTAGCAGAACGTGCCCCAGGGTGTGATGAAGGTTGTCTTCTCCATGTCTTCAGGTGACATTTTAATCTGATTGTATCCTGAAAATCCATCCATGAAGGAGAATACCGAGAACTGAGCCGTATTATCCACCAATACATCAATGTGAGGTAATGGGAAGTCATCCTTTGGGCTGGCTCTGTTCAGATCCCGGTAGTCAACACACATCCTTACTTTGCCGTCTTTTTTAGGCACAGGTACTATATTAGCAACCCACGGTGGATAGCTAGTTACAGCAAGGAACCCGGCGTCCCATTGCTTTTGTACCTCTTCCTTGATCTTCATTGCCATGTCCGGGCGAGTACGGCGCAACTTTTGTTTAACCGGCGGGCATTCTTCCCTTAAAGGCAGCTTGTGCACAACAATGTAGGTGTCCAACCCTGGCATATCTTGATAAGACCAAGCAAACACATCCATATACTCTTGAAGCAGGTCAATCAGTTGTCTCTTCACTGAGTCTTGTAGGCAGGCCCCGATTTTAACTTCTTTCACGTCTTCATCTGTACCAAGATTGATCGTTTCAACCTCCTCCTGGTGAGGATTAATAACCTTTTCCTCTTGTCTTAACAACCCGGCTAGCTCTTCAGGAAGCTCATATTCTTCTTCAACCCCTTCATCAGCTTGATTGATTGGATTGTCAAAGTCATACGAAGTCATAGCCGTGCTGTTGTCGGTGCTGTCTGGAAGGCACACTCTACAAGGGTTCAGTTTGTTCATTTTAGTGATCTGATTTTAATCTTGTTTAGAAAAGTGAAATAAAGTTGTCATTTTGAAAACACTGCCATTTATTTTTTGTACAAAAAGAAAAATGGGAAAACAGTGAGCGGAAAAGAAAAAGACTCATTTGCAAAAGATGTCTGATATTTCGTTGATTAATCTTGTTGCACAAAAATTACAGATGGCCCGATTACAAAATGAGTCTTGTCATCTTGGGCAAGATGCAAGACTTTGATGCATGCTATAAAAATACAGGAAATAATAATTACTCTGCATGAGTAACTCTTATAATTTCCTGGGAAGACCAGTTCGAGATACTGCTCCCCGGGATCTTTGGACGGATCCAACTCTCCAGGTTGCGGTCGCCTTCATCCTCGTCTTCCAGATTGTTGACAGCATCAGGGGTGAGCATCCCCCCACTAACAAAGTTGGGTTCTTTAGCAGCCTCAGCTTGATCTTGTTGAGTTGGTTTGTAACCCAACCCAAATCTATCCTCCTTCTTCTCCACAGGTAAAAATTTGCCCCAGCCTTGGGCAGTCCCTTCTTCAACAACCTTCCGAGCTTGTTGATAAGATGTCATTGAGGTACCAGGTACAACAGATGTTTCATTTATGTTCAAGGCCTCAAACCCTTGACTCATAGTTTCGTGGATCTCTCCATCCATCTCAATGTATTTGTAGGTAGCCAGATGGCTAACAAAAATATCTTCCTCTCCACAAATAGTAACGACTTGGCCCTCCCACTCGAATTTTAACTTCTGGTGAAGGGTAGACGTAACTGCGCCAGCGGCATGAATCCATGGTCTTCCCAACAAACAGCTGTAGGCAGGCTGAATGTCCATCACGTAGAAGGTCGTTTTGAAAGTTTGTGGGCCAATTGTTATAGGCAACTCAATTTCCCCCAGAACTGATCTCTTAGAACCGTCAAAGGCTCTCACTACCAGGTTGCTGGGCCGTAATGCCAATCCTTCATACTCCAGCTTCACAAGGGCTTTTTTAGGTAAGACATTGAGGGATGACCCTGTGTCTACCAGTACATGGGAAAGAACTGCACCTTTACACTCCATGGTAATATGCAAAGCCTTGTTGTGATTGCGGCCTTCCGTCGTCAAATCAGTGTTGGTAAACCCTAGTCCATTGCTAGCATTAACATTTCCAACCACAGCTTCCAATTGATTGACGGTGATCTCTTCTAGCACATAAGCTGCGTGCAAGACTTTTAATAGCGCGTTCCGATGAGCCTCGGAGCACATAAGCAATGATAGAATAGAGATCTTGGAAGGCGTCTGGTGAAGCTGGTCCACTATCTTATAATCACTTTTCTTGATGATTCTCATGAATTCATCAACTTCCTGATCAAAAGGTGTTTTCAAAGCTTCCTTAATAGCTTGATCTTCCTGCACCGGGCTTTTCCCTTTTGCCTTGGCAGCAGCTTCTGCTTCGGCAGTGGGTCTTTGGATTTGTGGAGCAAAGAGACGTCCGCTTCGAGTGAAGCCTCCGCCTCCTCCCACATTGTCTATTTGTGGTGCAGGGGTTGATGATTCAAGAGTGATTTTCTGTCCTCCGCAGTATAGATCAGAGCCGTAATGCCAAGGGATGGCGTTACTGCTTTCATAAGGTACTGGCCCAGGCACCGTGATAGTGACTGGGCTGATGGCAGCTGCAGCAGGGACCGTGATAGTCTGTAGATCATAGTATATTGTGACTGGTGCTCTGATAGGAGTAGCACTTTGAGAGTTGTAGGCAGAACTATTTTCAGGATCATAATAAATAGTAACGGTTGAGACATCTTCATTGTTTGCTGCTGACGTTGTAGAAGACATTGTTGGAAGGATGGGTGTTGTTGTTGTAGGAGATTCAAAATGAAGTGGTGCTGAAGTTGTAGAAGGAATGTTTGTTGATATCTGGTCAGTTGAGATGACAGATGAAACATTTGTTGATGAAGCTGAAGAGTTGTCGGGAACAATGGTTGTTGCAGTTGTAGGAGATACTGGAATTGTTGCTGATGAGATTGCTGGATTTGTTGGAATTGATGTTGTAATTTGAAGCAGGCCACTCCGGATGAGACCATCTATGCCATCCCTCAAGTTATCACAACCATTCACTGAAATGTTGCAGTAAGCACACCCTAGCTCACATCCCGGGAACATTTGACATTCGAGGAGTTGAGCCTTAATCTCTACCAACGGTGTCCGAATCTGACCCACACTGGTTATTAAATAAGACGGCTTGTCTTCTTCAATAGCATTGATTCTGGGACCTCCGTGGTGTGGCATAGGGTTTTTGTTAACATTTGGTGGTGGTGCAAAGTTCAGAGCCTTAGAGTCTACCAAGTCTTGTACCTTCATGTGCAAGGCCCTGCACTTTTCCGTACTATGGCCAGGTGCATTTGAATGGAAAGCACATCTGGCGTTGGAGTCGTAATTCCTGGGTAGACTATTAGGATCTGGAGGTGCCAACGTCCTTAGCTCAACTAGGTTGAGTTTCAGGAGTTGTGGCAGTAATGTGGCATAGGGCATAGGGATCAGATCAATCACCCTATTGGCCTGAGATGGTCTCTGTTGATATGGTCTCTGTTGATTGTTGTTGTTGGTGTTGTTGTAGTTTCTCTGAGGAGGATACTGAGTTTGTTGCTGATAATTTTGTTATGGTGGTTGGTAAGCTGGTGGTGGATGAGATGGCGCGGGAATGGTGACTGCTGCCACAGACCTATGATCATACTGGGGTCTGCCCCTGTTGGTATGGATAGCATTAGTCTCGCCAGTCCTTCTAGGTCCCACAAAAGGCTTTCTTGGGTTGCTGGACGAGCTAGCACCTTTGTCAGAAATTTTGCCCATCTTTAACAGGCTCTCAATTCTCTCTCCGGCTATAACCACATCAGCAAAGCTGGTAGAAGAAAAGGCAGCTAGCCTGTCAATGTATGTTCCTTGGAGGGTGTTCATAAACATGTCAGCCATCTCCCTCTCCGACATGGGTGGCTGGACAGCAGCAGCAAGCTGTCTCCACCTTTGGGCGTACTCCCGGAAGCTTTCTTTGGATGATTGCGACATTCCCATCAAGAGGGTCCTGTTGGGAGCCATATCCAAGTAGTACTGGTATTGTCTAATGAAGGCTTCAGCCAGGTCCTTCCAGCACCTGATGGTTGCTCTAGTCAAATGAGAGTACCACTCCCTTGAAGCTCCTGTTAAGCTATCCTCAAAATAAAACATCCATAGCTTTTCGTCCATGGTATACGCCTTTAGCCTCCCCAGAAAAGATTGCAAGTGGGTCCGTGGACAGGAGGTTCCGTTGTACTTCTCAAAGCTCGGAGGTTTAAACTTGTGGGGAATCCTGACCCCGTCCACTAAGCCCATGTCCATAACATCAAAACCCAAGGAGTTTTGAGACTCCAAGGATCTTAATTTCTCGGCAATTTCATCTAGCCTTCTGTCATAGGCCTCATCCCCAGCTCCCATCACTGTGAACTGGTCTTCTTGGGCGTCTTCTTGGAGTACCCTTCCTGTAGCAGCATTCCCTTGTACATTAGCAGGGATATTGATCTCTGGATGAAGGTGAGGGCCGAACACAGGTGGGTTGACATGAGGCTGACCCCCCTCATTGTTGCTTGTTCCGCCAGTCCCTAGATGGGCATCTTCCCGAGTCTGCCTTTCTACCAAAGCTCTTAATCTTTCTTGGCTCTGCGCCAATCCATTCATCCCTTCCATAAATTGTGTCATCTGGTTCCTCATTTCCAGTCTCTCATTGGCCATTTGGTTCCTGACCTCCGTAAGATCCTATTGTACCTGGTCCATCTGTATACCCGGAAGGTTGTTGCGGGTTGGGTATCTATGTGGACGGTTGAGTGGGAACACACGTCGTCGAGCAATAGTTCCTGAATCACAACAGAGTTAGTATCAAAAACAAACAAAACCTACAAAACAAAACAAAAGGTTAGTATGCAATGCAGTATGCTTATTTGTTTCCAAGGTGGCTTGGCACTTGGTTTTGACCTTTCCAGACCCCTAAGGAAGATGCCTTTGATGTTGCTTGAAAGAACTCGGATAAAACAAACCAATACATATATTACAAAAAGTGAATGACACATAGTTTGTTTTTTTACAATTCACGCCCTCTAAGGGGTCAAAACACAACATAAAAAGGAAAAGTACAATGAAATAAAAAAAGCAACAACAAGCAAAAATCAGACGCTAAGACCAAACTCATCCTCCTGAACTTCCTTCAGAAGTGCTTCAGTCACAGGATCAGCTGGACGCTCTGTGAGATTCCTGATAAGAAGATTCCTGATGGTGACAGCAGCAGTTAGCTTCTTGTGTCGACTCTGGTCTTTTGACTTCTTCACTCCAGCTTTAATCTTCAGCTCTGAGATCTCCCTCTGGGCTGCTGCCAGGGTTTCCTGTTGCTCTTTTGCACTAGCTTCCAGCTGCTCAATCTTATCCTGAGTCCTCTTATCTTCTAGAGTACGAGCTTCGGTGATCCTGACCCACCTAGCTTGGCTCTCCTTCAGATACAAATCAGTCCTGGCCTTCTGGAACTGGGCCTCCTTGCAGGCATTCTTCAAGATCTGTTCTCCAGCCCTAGACTTTTTGATGTAATCTTCAGACTTCTCAATCCTAGCCAGATGCTCTATCTTCAACTTCTCCAACCTTTCAATATCCAACCTACCATCACTCCTCTCCCAGAGGGTCTTCTGTAGAGCTTGAGTCAGTTTTTCATTCCTTTCTTTCAACTTCTCAAACTCCTCTAAGCTGACAGTTGCTGGGGGTGGTGTTGTGGAAGGTCCAGGCATATCTTCAACAGTGAAGGGCATTCCTGTAATTTGAGCTCTGGCATGGGACCAATCATAGTACTGTGCTGATGCCACATTGTTGCACTTCCCCAGAATGGTTACTCCCTTAGTCTGCACATTGTCCCAGGCCCAAGCTGCTTGCCTGACAACAGCCAAGTTAGGTTTGATTTCAGAATAAAGGGTCTCAGTCAGGTCCTGTGCCCTAGGAGGATGGACTAATGCATAGCCCAGCTGTCTTTTGAATAGCAGAGGATTATAATTGATGCACCCTTTCACTCCAATCAGAGGCACATTAGGAAATTGTCCACAACTTGTAATGATGTCTCTGCCCTTAGTACTCTGAGTACACCATCTAATATCATCTGAGGTTAGAGCAACAAGCCTCCTAGCCCAGTTTTTCTGCTGGTGAGGGTTCAGGAATGCATCAGTCTTTGGCAAATGCTTGAGTAGCCAAGTATGGAACAAAGGAGCACAACATCTTACTAATCTCCCCCTTTGCTTTTCATTCCTTTGATGAACAGAGTAATAAAGATCTCCCAGTAAGGTGGGTACTGGGTTTCTCAGGATGAAAAGATGGATTGCACTCTTGCTAACAAACCTAGGCTCATCTGCAAAAAGCATGACCCCATATATGCTAAGGGCCAACAGAGCACAGACTGCCTTCCACTCCCCCAGGGAGGCCTTCAGACTAGCCTGAGAGGTCAAGAAATCCAGATGAAAACCAGAGATTCCAGCTTTAGATGTCAAATTCTGCCCAATCAGAACTGGTTCCAGATGTAATGCTTTTGCTATCTCCTCATTACTTGGGAAAACCATCTCAGGGTTGAAGGGGATTCCACCCCTGATGGGTACACCAACCAATGATGAATATTCCTCCAACAAGGGTCCCAACTGAAAATTCTGAAATGTGAAGCACCTCAGAGGGGGATCATAGAACTGCAGGCAAGTATGTATCAGGCTCCTCTGTGAAGGGTCCAAATCCACAACCACATCAAGGATTCCTCCATAATGTTCTCTAAAGAGTGGTATATGGTCTGGAGTAATCAGGGTCTGAATCCTCCTGACGCTAGCTAGCTCAGGTTCAAAGAAGTGATAGGAGATGTTACTTTTCTTAGGTGCCATGTTGCTGAAGAAGAAACAGGACAGATGCTGATGATGGAGAATAAAATGGATGATGGGCCTCTGACAGGCTGAGACTGATGATGCAGATAGCTGATAACTGGAGTAGATATTGGTGAAGATAGGCCTATGCTGATGATGGGGTCAAAACCAAGCTAAAATAAAGTATGGATACCCTGAAAAAACAAATAAGCAAATGTTAAAATGATGCAATGATGATGTATGCAAATGATATGCAAGGGTTTGTGACTGAGTTGGATCTGATCAAGTGCTCTGATATAAGTTCAAGAAATCTAAGAAGTCCAGATGGAGGTCTATAAGTCCAGTAACCAAGGTGGGGGACTCAAATAAAGAGTCACATGTCCAGGGTTTTAGAATCACAAGAACTGTTCCAAAATGGAGTACTCTTAAACAAAACAAAGTAACAAGGTATGCTGAGGTCAAGGGTACCTGCAAACCTGTAAACAGCCCAACCCCCTCACAGGTGGTGTTCTAAAACAAGGATCCTCAGACTTGGATCAGTTATGAGAAGTGTAAACACTTCTAACCCGGAGGTACAGTGTTTACAATAACCATAAAAGTTCCTCCTCTAATTCACCTCAGTTTCTGAAGGTCAATACTAAAGGTCATCCAGACTTAGCAGGCTTCCCAGATAGCCCTAGTACTGCAGGAAATCTGCAACACAGAGTTCTCAAGAAGAAACCCATATCTGAATCGTGTTTCATATTCCCGCACCAGACCGAGATGGAATAGGAAAGAATATGAACCACTCTAGACTAGGTGTCACTCAGGTCCCAGGTATAGGACCTTAACTCTCAGTAGAACACCCACCCACCAAAGCAACAAAACAGATCCAGCCAGCACAGTATGACAATATGGTATATGTAAAGCTATAAAGAAAGCAATAAAACAAACTGTACGTAAAGCAAAATAAATACAAATATACAGACACATATATCACATAACACCCCAGTAAACACAAATCAATCAAGCGCTAGGAGGAACCCACAAAAAGAACCAGAAGCCCTGGTTACAGTATAAGGGTCCCCAGCAGAGTCGCCAAGCTGTCGCTCCCGATAAATGGGACTAGGCCCAGATAAAGGTACAGACGCGAACGGTCGGCGAGAGGGACAATGAGAACACACAGCCGTGAACTCACTGGAGATGAAAAGAGTCGCCAGCTAGGCATTTTTATCCCGGAGGAAAGGCAATGCTGCATAGACCTAGGAAAAGATGGACAAGACGGTTGCGAACCAGAGAGACTGAGAAAGGGGGTTGGTTACAACCTGGGAAGGTATTAGCACCCAGATTGTCCGTCGTACTCGACGGGATCCACGCTTAAAAGATTTGTGCTTTAAAGGGGTAGTGTCAGTGCAATTTGTGTGTAAAATAGCTGGAACAGGATGTACAGGTGTCAGTGTAAAAGAAGTGTAAAGTGTGATGTATACAGTGTCAGTGTAAGGAAAAGAGTATGCTCAAGACTATGAGGCTTAAAGAATGATACTGAAAGAGGGGGAATATACAGAGACTTTTGTTCGATAACTGTTAAGTTATGCCTACGATTCCTCTCGTGCAATGAGGAAGTCAGAACACCGTAGTTCGACCCAAAGAGACTGAAAGATGAATTGACTTGTGAACTGCTTACTTGTCTATGCTCAAGTGTATGACCTGTCTGGCTCAGGTGCAAACTGTCTTGCATTAGACGGAAGAAGCAAGTTCTCGCTTGTGAGTGAATAAGATGAGAAAAGAATCCCGAAGGAGACGATTATTGTTTGTTTTTTGTGTTTTCAGTCTTTTATTGTTTTTTTGGATTTTTGTCATAAGTTAATGAGCTTAAGCCTAAACCAATGGATTTAGTAGACTCATCACATCTTCCCTCTGATTAGGGGTAATGAGAATACCTTAAGTGTGAAGTCAGATTCTCACACTTAATTACCATGGTGTAGGATTAAGATCATTAACCTACTTGTGATTATTTAGATGTTTTTGATGTTTTTGTTTAGTATTAAGTAATGAGGTTAAGCCATAATCAGGGATTAAACAGACTCATTACACTATCCTAATAGAAGGATAATAGATGAGAATGCTTAAGCTGAGGAAAGCTCCTCAACTTAATCCATGATTAGGGATTAAACTTATGACAAAACAAGCCTTTGATTAAGTGGATTTTATTTAATGATATGATGATGAAGTATCTTTTAGGGTTTATAAGACAACTTGAGGGGGACTTGTCCATTAACACTAGGGTTAGTCCTTCTTAACCAATTAAGGAAGAATTAGAACCCTAATGCAAGGCCCAAGTTACAAGTGTGATGTCTTGATGATTATTAAGTGAATTGATTAAGAGATTTAAACACATTAAGGGTTTAACACTTAGGATTAAAGTTATACACTCCATCCTAATAGAAGGATGCAGGCATAAGCTTAATCACAAAGCCTTAAAGCCTTTAGGGTTTAGTCCCTGATTATGAGGTTAGAAGAGAAGACTCAATGAGACACAAAGGTGAAACTAAGTGGCGGACTAATCAGAAACCCTAATCATCGTCATGCTTGGTTGTTCCTAGGGTTTGTGAGGTTTTCAAGAAATATCTTCAAAGAGAACCACCAGGAAGCAGATGAAAGGATCAAGAAGCAAAGAAAAGCAAAACAACTTGCTACACTTAAGAAGTCAAGTTGCTCGAGGAAAGAAGGTATAATAAACAGGGAGGAGCAAGCTCACTACAATATCCATACAAAAAGATGTAACAATAATGTACAAAGGAGATGAAAAGGAAATGCGAGAAGTGAAGGCAAATTCACTTCTCGGAATACTTACCACCTGAAAAGTTAGCACGAAAGAAAGAAATAAAGTGAAAATGAACTTGATATTAGGATGCAAACCGAAAATAGAAACATGTTCATGATACAAGAAGAGTTACAAGATGATATGAATTATTGTGCAAGTGAAAACGAACGAAAGATAAATAGCTAAGTTAAAATGAAATTAATTAAAGGATATGGTTGACAAATTAACCTAAAAAAACTTTATCCTATATAATAAAAATATTTTCTTCCTCCTTTAAAAAAAAAAAAATTTATTTAGTTGAACACTTAAATCTATAAATACCTTATTCTAAAAAAAACAAATAAATGTTTCATTGATTTTTTTTAAGAAAACTCATTTTGTATGTATATAGAAAAAGGAAAATTAAACAATAAAAAAAAAACATATGAACATGGACAACCAGCAGAAGTATCCGCGTGGGCCCATGTGGATCAAGTGATGCTGGCTGGGTCAAAACCGACCCGGTTCATCCCTAAAACGCAAATGGCAAACTCAAAGTACCCCAAAAGACAGCATACACGCCGGCCCTAATTTGTTTGTGAAAACGGAAATGTTTCTTCACTAGAAAATAGGAAACATCATTCTGAGAAAAACTGGGAATCTAAACCCAAAGCCTACTTAGAGCGTAAACAAATCATCAATCCACACAACAACGAGAATGAAATCGAATGAGCAAGAAACAGACAACAACAAATATTGTTCGATTATGAAAGAAAGCAATCACTACCGATTCGGGATGCTTCGACAGGTATTATGCTTCCCTTGCTCTTTCGATATAGCTTTCTTCTCTCCTTTCTTCCTTGACCTCTCAGCTTCTTGTTGATGTTGATCTTTCTGAATCGAATGGTGGCTAGGTTTTGGTGAACTTTCGTATCTGAGTCTTTTGAATTGCGGCTGTGTATTGTGATTAGGGTTCCTCTAGGTTTTTTTTTTGTAAACTTTGCTTCTGAGTTCCTCAGTTGCGGCTATGTGCTGTGTCTTGATTCACGAACTCATCTTGGCCTTTATATTGGGAATTAGGGTTTTCAAGAATTTGATTTAAAACTGAAACAAATTCAAACTGGCTATGTCTTTTCCTTCTTTTTCGTAACAGAAAATTGTTTTTCCTACTTTGTGAAATTTTGCCCTGCACTCCTGCTGACACACCTGCTCTGGCTTTTTTGTCTGTTTATGCCTCTTGATTTTGAAAATGAACTGATATAGTTGGCCTTGGATTGGATTAATTGCTCTTTTTTACTGCCGTAAACTCGTTTTCACCGCTAACCATGTGGCAATTGTTTCAGGAGATTTCCAGGAGGCTCATCATGTTTGGCTTCAAGAGAGTTCCTATGATGATCAATCAAGGCCTTGTATGTTGCAGCAAAGACACGCTCAGTAATGTCAGCACACTTGAGGATATCGTGTGAACCGTCAACAAGGATCTCAGGTTTAACAATGTGGACAAGGCCACTCTCTTGGCATACGACGGCATAACGGGCCAATCCATAAGCATTATCACGGATGGAGTGCCCTGATGGTTCATTGGCACCAATCTTAAGCGCAACACGCCATTTAGCAAGACGTGCACCAGCTTCGTTCAAATTAACAACAAAAGACTTGCCTGCAACAGTGCTCTGGTATAGGGCTTCCGCGAAGAGAATAATTCCATGGAGGTGCTGAAGAACACCAGGAGCAGTGAAAAGAAACTCACAAAGAGCCTGTCTGTTGGATTCAATTTCATACTTCTGTGTTGTGACCTTTGCTGCTAGATAAGTTTCATATTTTTTATTGCTGCACAAAATTGTCCTTTCACAGCTTGTCTGTTTAAATTTCTGAACATGTTTGTTGGTGAATGCTCATGACAGGTTGATGGGGTCATCTTGGGAGAAAGAATTAAACAAACTTGAAGGGCAAGTAACCTATAATCCCTTGCTTGGTCAGAAGACTGAGGTTTGTTAGATTTTTGCTTCTTAGATTTCTTCTCTCTCTTTTTTTGAAAATTCTTCCTCAATTCAGAAAGTTTGTTAACCCTCATCACTTTTCCAGGTCTGAGTTATCAGTCCATCTTCAAAGCATGTTGCGACGAGGCAGCTTAGTTAATGTCGCACTAAGAGATCTGATAATAGTTCAGTGGAAAACGAGAAAGGTTCCTTTCATTAGCAAAGAGAGGTAAATGAGGATGGTTTGTGTTGGTTTCTCATGTAATTTACATCCTCCTTTTTACATGTTGTTGACCTCGGCATGAAGAATATAAGCATCATGAACCCCTTTGCTAAGACTTGGAGTTTAAGAAAAGCCTTCTTGCGTAAGTTGCTTCGGTGTTATGTCTAGGATAGGCTCTTTCTTGTTTGTGCTTTGAACATCCCAATTGACATTGAGCTTACTTTTGTACTCAAGATTTCCTTATGCTAACCTTTTGCTTTATGATGTTCAATGAAGCAATGATGAAACTTGGGGATTGGTAAAGACTCTGAAGAAAATATGCGGGACCGCAGCGACGTAAATGAGCTTGGCTTTGGCCCGAAGAAGTCATGACCACAGCTGATCTTTAAATGAAGAAAAGCTTGAAAGTTTGATAAAGATCTCGCCAAATGTCATATGATTACAGCAGCCGGTACGGTTAGCGCTTGTTTAGTGCTAGGTACGTTGTAGTTATACGTATAACACTCTTCTGATTCACAGTTGATATACCAAAGATGATGTGCTACTGACTTACTTGAATCAACATCTCTTTATTATCAGGTTCGGGAACGTTCTTAGAAGCTTATCCTGTATCCGGCTTACTTCAATGCGAAAACTTGCGAAGAAACAAACTAATACAAACCTGCTGCAATGCTTACTGAATGGTATTCCGGAAGTCAGACTCCTAAATCCTGAATTTTATCACACTTATCCCCATTGGATGCCGACTGAAGCCTTTGAAATTGCTTGCACATGAGCACAACTATTAACTTTCTTCACTTTCTTCATTGTACTTCAAATAGAACTTGCAGGATGGTGGACATATGAGACAACTCCAGACATGTGCATCTTGGATAGGCGGTGGTGAAACAATAGTCGTCCAATGCATTTTGCTTTGTAATTCTGATTGTGAACTTGAAGTTTCTAAAGGGCAACATTCCCTCTTGGCATTCTAGTTCTCAAGTGCACCTTGCAGTTTTTCGATGATGAATCACATTCCAAAACAAATCTTTCTTTTTTGTAATCTTATGAATAAATCATATTTTTTTGATAAAGTCTGCTCTCTTATTCTGGAAACATGATTTAATTATCTTGAGAACATTTGTACCAATCATCATCTTACAATCATCATTTTGCAATCCTTATTTGTGTAATATAGTGGGCTATTCTTGTGAATGAACTATTGATCGAATTTTGTAAATGGGCTTTTGGAGTGCAAGCCGAGCCTTGTCTTGTAAGAACAACACTTGAATTACCCTCAAATGGTATTTAAACCACATGTTTGATTTGTAAAATGATAACCCTTTGAATAACTTGTTGTAAGACTAAATGATAATCTATCAACATCGCCATCCCATACATAAATCAGAACTCAATTAATCCTTAAAATGACTTCTCATGATAATCCTTGACTTTAGGAATCACAATTTAAATGAAGAATTTCTATGCATCGCCTTTTAAATCCAAGTCCCTCATGATACCATAAATTTTCTTTTCTCCCTTTTTTGAAACCAATGAATCAAAGAAGTCACACTTATCATTTTTCTTCACAAAAATGCAATAAGTTTAACCCATAACTCAACAATTTATTGAAAATAAATTCGAAATATCTTAACCAACTTTAAAATTTTAGTGACGCTTAATCATCAATGAGACCCCAGTTGATTGAAATGATTTGCAGGAAACGTATTTGTAACGTCTTTGATGGGTAAGGATAGCTGGTGTGGCACAGGCCCATGGATCAGATCTTGGGAATTACAACAAGTAGAGGCATAGTCACATGGGTCTTCGCAAATCGGTACAAGTCTGTCCCCTTTGTGATCCCTTGAGGCATAAGTCGTGAAACTTGGAGATTCTTTGGTGCATTCAAAATTTAAGGCCCTGATTCATGCTTACGTGATGATTGGAAGTCGCACTGGAGTCACACAAAAGCTTGCCATGAGAATTTGCAGGTTCTCCAATTCAAGGCAATTTTGCAAAGTGGCTCGAAATTCTTCAGTCTTGTGAACTTCTGGCATCCTCTATGATCAAATAAAGATCATACGCAATCAAAATGACGAAGAACACCCTTTGGTCAGGTCATCGGGAGCCTCAGATATCCTGATTCTGTATTGACTTGTTCCAGAAGTCATCCCTTGATTAGATACCCTCCCCATGGAATTTCTTCATGAAACTTGATATGCGCGAACCTCATAACCTGGCTCCGTTTCCATGCCATTTTCGGTTCTTGTGATTCTTTGGCATTTTTGACTTTGAGGGCATACAATATGATGCTTGAACATTGATGACCTTTGGAGTGGCTCTTGAAGCTTTTGGATTGCTCAGATCACGAACCCTAGATGCAGATGACTTTGAACCAATGCAATGAATCAAAAATGCGGTATGAGATGCTGTGATTGAGTTTATGCATATGAAATGATCACAAGCCATGGTGTGAATGGGTGAGGGCAAATTTGGGGTGTTTACACTTATGGTCCATGAAAGGAAGAAAAATCAAGAAATACATTCTAAATATGAAAGTGTTGATAAATTGTCTTACCATAAGTTACTTAATACTTTCAAAAGTCTTCACCATGAAGCTAAAGAAGCTTTTAAATGCCTAGCGTCAAATAAGAACATCTTTTTTACATCTGTAGAAAAAAGTTTCCCATTCTCAAAAAGAATTAAAAGCTCTTAAGTTATCTATTGTGAAGTCCATTAAGGAAGACATGAGAGGTTGGTTTAATTTTTTGGTTGTAAAACTTATTAATTTGGCAAAAAGAGGTTAACAATCTCAAACCTAAATTAGATAAGGTTCTAAAGCCCAAGATTACTTTTTCTATTGATCAATCACATTTTAGAAGCTCGATGAATAATCCTTATAAAAAATGCATCTATATGGTGAGAGATCAAGTAAGAAATTTTACTTCTAAACCAAACTTGACATGTCTTCATTGTTGCAAGAGGGGTAACATTATTTCTAAATGGTGTTTTAGGATATTTTTTGTCCCTAAATGCATTTTCCAATGGTTTTCCAAATGAAACTAAATTTTCACTCACACACAAGGACACAATGAAAATTGGGTACCTCATTCCCTTGTTTAAATTTGTAGGTGGAGCGTCTTGAGGCTACAGAGTGAAGGTGGTTTCTCGATAGTTGATGCTTAAGACATATGACGGGTGACATTTCCCTATTTTTTTGACTTTGTGGCTAAGATGAAAGGATTTGTGACCTACGGTGATAACAACAAGGGAGCTATACTCAGAAAAGGTAGTGTAGGTAATCCCTCATTTACTACTATCTCAGTTGTTCTTTTAGTTGAAGGTCTTAAACACGATCTTATTAACATTAGCCAATTGTGCAACTAAGGATATAAAGTTTCATTTTCAAAAGATTGTTGCATAATTGAACATAATGATAAGAAGGTTGATCTGTTTAAGGACTTAAGGGTCAATAATGTGTATATGATTGACTTGAATGAAGTGTCCTTGAATGAAACAAAATGTCTTGTCTCCACGAGTGAAGACTCTTGGCTTTGGCATATGCGTTTGGTGCATGTTAACTTTGACTTTCTAAATAAAATTGTCTCAAAGGATTTAGTAGTTGGTCTACCCAAAATTAAATTTTTCAAAAGATCATCTTTGTGATGCATCCTAAACGGGGAAGCAAACAAGGATCTCATTTAAATATAAAAACATTGTTTCTACTTCGAGACCCCTTGAACTTCTCCATATGGATCTATTTGGGCCATCTAGAATTAAAAGTCTAGGTAGAAATTATTATTGATTTGTGATCGTAGATGACTACTCAAGATTTTGTTGGACTATTTTCTTGGCTAGTAAATGTGGCATTTTTTCCGCTTTTGAAAAGTTTTCCAAGTTATCTAAAAATAAATTAAGCGCAAGTATTATTACAATTTGAAGCTATCACAGAGGTGAATTTGAAAACCATCTCTTTGAGGAGTTTTGTGATAAACATGGAATTGATCATAATTTTTCTTCTCCTTGAACTCCACAACAAAATGGTGTTTTGGAGTGCAAAAACTGTATTTTAGAGGAGCTTGGATGAACTATGAACAATGACAATGGTTTCCCTAAATTCTTTAGGGAGGGTATCATAAGTACGACGTTTTATGTTTTGAATAGGGTGTTTATCCGTCCTATTCTAAATAAAGTACCCTACGAACTTTTAAAGGGTAGGAAGCCAAATGTTTCACATCTTCATGTTTTTGGTTGTAAATTCTTTGTGTTGAACAATGGTAAGGAAAATATTGGTAAATTTGACTCAAAATATGATGAAGGTATCTTTCTCGGATACTCTCAATCAAGTAAATCTTGTAGATTGCGTGAATGTTTCCTTTGATGAATATTATCAAAAAATTATCGGAGAAGGTATTTATGTTGATGGTGTAGGAGCTCCTTCGGAGAATATACTCAAAGATCATAAAGATAATAGTGTTGAACCCAATCCAGAAAAAGTTGAGGAGGAGCCGGATCATAGATCTGAAGAGAAAGAGGAGGATCATTCAATTAATAAAGATGATTTCCCCTTTGAGTAGAAGACTTCTAAGGATCATCCCATTACAACATTCTGGGAGATATATCAAATGGAGTTACTACACGTTCAAGGATAAGTAACTTTTGTTATCATTTTGCTTTCGTCTCTCAAATTGAGGCTAAAAACTCAAAAGACACATTACTTGATGAACATTGTTTTTAAGTTATGCAAGAGGAACTAAATCAGTTCAAGAGAAATGAGGTTTGGGACCTTGTCCTTCCTCCGTGAGGTTATCAAGTTATTGGTACTAAATGGGTGCTTAGGAACAAGTTGGACAAAAACAGAATTATAACTCGCAACAAGCCTTGCCTTGTTTCTCAAAGGTATAACCAAGAGGAGGGCATTGACTATGAGGGGACCTATGCTTCAACCGCCCAACTCGAGGTTATATACCTTTTTCTTGCCTTTGTTTGTTCACAAAATTTTAAATTATATCAAATGGATGACAAAAGTGCTTTTATGTATCTCAACCTCCCGGTTTTGAAAATTATGAATATCTTAACTATATTTACTAGCTTAAACGTGCTTTGTACGGTCTTAAACAATCCAATTGGGCTTGGTATGAATGTCTTAGAAATTTTTTTACTCGATAAAGGATTTTCAAGAGGGATAGTGGATACTACCCTTTTTATTAAGCGTCGATGAAAACACTATATTTTGGTTCAAGTTTATGTAGATGAAATTATATTTGGATCTACTAACATAAATATGGTCAAGGATTTTCCAAATTGATGCAGGGTGAGTTTGAGATGAGAATGATGGGGGAGCTAAAATTCTTCCAAGGATTTCAAATCAAACAACTCGAAGAAGGAACATTTGTAATCCAAATGAAGTATTGCAATGATATTCTTAAGCACTTCAATATGGCTAACTCTAAATCTTTTGATACTCCAATGCCTAAGGAGGTAAGCTTGGATCGATATGAGAATGGTAAGGACCTGGATATAAAAAGGTATAGAGGTATGATTGGTTCCCTCCTCTATATTACTACATCTCATCCAGATATCATGTATTTTGTTTGTATGTGTGTTAGATATCAATCATGTCCCAAGGAATCACATTTAAAATATGTCAAACACATAATTAGATACCTTTGTGGTACTCCTAAGTATGGACTTTGGTTTTCCAAGGGAAGTGATTATTATTTGGTCGGGTATTCTGATTCTGATTTTTCCGGTTGCAAATCGGATTAGAAGAGTACTAGTTGCAATTGTCATTTCTTTTCAAATTCCATAGTGAATTGGCATTGCAAAAAGAAAGTTTTTGTTGCTTTGTCAACAACCCAGGCGGAATATGTTGCATTCGATAGTTGTTTTTCTCAAAGTTTGTGGCTCAAACAACTATTTCCTGACTTCAATGTTAATCTTGAGTATATTCCTATTTTATATGACAATACAAGTGATATTCATCTAACCAAGAATACAATATTACACTCACGCACCAAGTACATTGAAATACATCATCATTTCCTTAGGGATCACATTGAGAAAGGTGATGTGGTCTTTAAGCAGGTTGATAGCAAAAATCAAATTGTTGACGTCTTTACAAAACCACTTGCTATAGAGCATTTCTTTCATATCCGTAGGGAACTTGGCGTTCTAGATATCTCAGATCATCTATAATTTCTTTACGTTGTTTGCTCTATATCATTGCTCGTTTATGTCATGATTATCATCAATATTAACTACGAGTTATGTGAGGGCATCATTATTCAATTTTGTTGAAGGTAATATTGTTCCTATCTATAAGCCTTCATCAATTTATTCATTTATGTGAACTTGTTTTATAAAAGTATGTTTCATGTAGCTTATTTAATGTTTTGTCCTAGCCAAATCTACGATATATGTTTGATATTTATGCGTTTTCTTGCTTTGGTCGCTAAAATCGATGAGTATGCCACTAAACCCCCACAAATGAAAAGAGACTCAATTAAATCAAACTACAACCATGGAGATTAAGAGACTTGCACCCGACTAAAGAATAATGACTCATAATCATCACTTATAAGGAAAATAATTAAAGGTGCACAAAGGCACAAAACAAGTAAATAATAATGACTAACAAAGGTTTACAAGATGATTAAATTCATGGATTTTTTTTAAAAGAAAAGAAATGGTAAAATTCACTTGACAAAAGTCAAGGTTTTATTTATTAAAGAGGTGATGGTTTTGAAAAAAAGAGAATCTCTTGAAAAACAGAGAAGTTTTAAAAATTGAAGAAGGGGGGAAAATGAAGAGGCTAACCTAATTTATAAAATAAAATCTAGGGGAAAGAATGATCTAACCGACATGAAGCCACTTCAAAACATTAATAAAAATTTCATCCATAAGCAAGTAGAAACAAATTCCAAATCAAGGCAAGTCTTCAATGATTAACACTTCCATACAAAGGGATAAGAGATCCTAATTCTAAGTCCAAGATTCCATCAATACTTCAAGGGTTTCCATAGTTTAGTCACTACAAAACATAGGCTAGTAACCAAAAGTCCAAAATAGGAAGACTTAAGTTTTTTATGGTTTGAGCCTTTATTAATATTTTTGTGCACAAATTGACAAAAGAAAAATCAAAACAACAATATAATAACAAGAATATAAACATGGTAATTGATATTAAAGCAATATAAAGCATGATAAAATCAAAGGAGATAAAGGTGCAAGAAAGCAATTAAAATGTTAGTATAATAATATCAATAATAATATACATAATATTTGTATGGTGAACTAAATCATCCAAAACAAAAGAGTAACCAAGGTACTTAGTACCAAAATTGAAAGGCAACCGGTTATGCTTAGTATATTACCCTATAGTGATTAATCAAGGTGATTAGAAACAAATTCAATGAAGTTTGAAAGAAGATTGGGAGACCCAAAGCAACTACCCATCTTACTTCACAAGTCTTGGATCTTAACGCAAAAGGATCAATCACTTTTGGATTACGCGACCAACACGAGGTCCGATCCACAAAACTGCAAGTATCCAATTGCATTTTCATTCCGAATTCGGGTCACATTTAGGTCTATGTTAAGCAATCTCCGAGTAATTTACGGAGTAATTACCCTATAAATGTGGTCGGCCAAAACCAATTAAGGTTAACGATGTTTGTGCTAATGCATGTAAAATAAATGATATGTAAATCGCCATCCAAACGCAATACCGCATGAAAATAAAGATGAATACCAAATTGAGTTTCATTTATGGTATTCTTTCATCTTTAAGTTCAATCACTCATCTTTGTGGATTCAAGTATGAAAATATCCCACTAATACAAAGTACCTAAAGTGAATTAAATAATCCACTTAGAGGTAGATTTGGATTAATGAATATTAACCACTCAAATCTACAGCCAAAGTTCGTTGAAATTAAAGATAAATTAGTCCCAAAAATGCCTCCCAAGGTAAAAATAAAAATAGAGGAGAAGAGGTGGGAAAAGGAACAAAAAAACAGCCCAAAAATTAGCCAAAAATGTAGTTATGTCTTAGAGTAACCGGTTACTACCAGAGTGCTAATCTGTTACTTATACAAAAATCGTAGTTTTCTAGAAAAATTAACACAGGTAATCGGTTATTACCAGAGTGGTAAACGATTACTCCGTGTGCAGAATAAAAAAGATCCTAACTCTAAGTCCATGATTCCATCAATACGTCAATGTTTTCCATAGTCTAGACACTATAAAACATAGGCTAGTAACCAATAGTCCAAGATAGGAAGAATTAAGTTTTTTATGGTTTGAGTCTTTATTAATATTTTTTTGCCCAAATGGACAAAAGAAAAATCAAAACAACAATATAATTGCAAAAATATAAACATGATAATGGATATTAAAGCAATATAAAGCATAATAAAAATAAAGGAGGTAAAGGTGCAAGAAAGGAATTAAAATTTTAGTATAATAATATACATAATATTTGTATGGTGAACTAAATCATCCAAAACAAAACAGTAACCAAGGTACTTAGTACCAAAATTGAAAGGCACCCGGTTATGCTTAGTATATTACCCTATAGTGATTAATCAAGGTGATTAGAAACAAATTCAATGAATTTTGAAAGAAGATTGGGAGACCCAAAGAAACTACCCATCTTACTTCACAAGTCTTGGATCTTAACGAAAAAGGATCAATCACTTTTGGATTACGCGACCAACACGAGGTCCGATCCACAAAACTGCATGTATCCAATTGCATTTTCATTCCGAATTCGGGACACATTTAGGTCTATGTTAAGCAATCTCCGAGTAATTTACGGAGTAATTACCCTATAAATGTGGTCGGCCAAAACCAATTAAGGTTAACGATGTTTGTGCTAATGCATGTAAAATAAATGATATGTAAATCGCCATCCAAACGCAATACCGCATGAAAATAAAGATGAATACCAAATTGAGTTTCATTTATGGTATTCTTTCATCTTTATGTTCAATCACTCATCTTGGTGGATTCAAGTATGAAAATATCCCACTAATACAAAGTACCTAAAGTGATTTAAATAATCCACTTAGAGGTAGATTTGGATTAATGAATATTAACCACTCAAATCTACAGCCAAAGTTCGTTGAAATTAAAGATAAATCAGTCCCAAAAATGCCTCCCAAGGTAAAAATAAAAACAGAGGAGAAGAGGTGGGAAAAGGAACAAAAAAACAGCCCAAAAATTAGCGAAAAATGTAGTTATGTCTTAGAGTAACCGGTTACTACCAGAGTGCTAATCTGTTACTTATACAAAAATCGTAGTTTTCTAGAAAAATTTACACAGGTAATCGGTTATTACCAGAGTGGTAAACGATTACTCCGTGTGCAGAATAAAAAAGATCCTAACTCTAAGTCCATGATTCCATCAATACGTCAATGTTTTCCATAGTCTAGACACTATAAAACATAGGCTAGTAACCAATAGTCAAAGATTGGAAGAATTAAGTTTTTTATGGTTTGAGTCTTTATTAATATTTTTTTGCCCAAATGGACAAAAGAAAAATCAAAACAACAATATAATTGCAAAAATATAAACATGATAATGGATATTAAAGCAATATAAAGCATAATAAAAATAAAGGAGGTAAAGGTGCAAGAAAGGAATTAAAATTTTAGTATAATAATATACATAATATTTGTATGGTGAACTAAATCATCCAAAACAAAAGAGTAACCAAGGTACTTAGCACCAAAATTGAAAGGCACCCGGTTATGCTTAGTATATTACCCTATAGTGATTAATCAAGGTGATTAGAAACAAATTCAATGAAGTTTGAAAGAAGATTGGGAGACCCAAAGCAACTACCCATCTTACTTCACAAGTCTTGGATCTTGACGCAAAAGGATCAATCACTTTTGGATTACGCGACCAACACGAGGTCCGATCCACAAAACTGCAAGTATCCAATTGATTTTCATTCCGAATTCGGGACACATTTAGGTCTATGTTAAGCAATCTCCGAGTAATTTACGGAGTAATTACCCTATAAATGTGGTCGGCCAAAACCAATTAAGGTTAACGATGTTTGTGCTAATGCATGTAAAATAAATGATATGTAAATCGCCATCCAAACGCAATACCGCATGAAAATAAAGATGAATACCAAATTGAGTTTCATTTATGGTATTCTTTCATCTTTAAGTTCAATCACTCATCTTGGTGGATTCAAGTATGAAAATATCCCACTAATACAAAGTACCTAAAGTGAATAAAATAATCCACTTAGAGGTAGATTTGGATTAATGAATATTAACCACTCAAATCTACAACCAAAGTTCGTTGAAATTAAAGATAAATCAGTCCCAAAAATGCCTCCCAAGGTAAAAATAAAAATAGAGGAGAAGAGGTGGGAAAAGGAACAAAAAAACAGCCCAAAAATTAGCCAAAAATGTAGTTATGTCTTAGAGTAACCGGTTACTACCAGAGTGCTAATCTGTTACTTATACAAAATCGTAGTTTTCTAGAAAAATTAACACAGGTAATCGGTTATTAACAAAGTGGTAAACGATTACTCCGTGTGCAGAATAAAAAAGATCCTAACTCTAAGTCCATGATTCTATCAATACGTCAATGTTTTCCATAGTCTAGACACTATAAAACATAGGCTAGTAACCAATAGTCCAAGATAGGAAGAATTAAGTTTTTTATGGTTTGAGTCTTTATTAATATTTTTTTGCCCAAATGGACAAAAGAAAAATCAAAACAACAATATAATTGCAAAAATATAAACATGATAATGGATATTAAAGCAATATAAAGCATAATAAAAATAAAGGAGTTAAAGTTGCAAGAAAGGAATTAAAATTTTAGTATAATAATATCAATAATAATATACATAATATTTGTATGGTGAACTAAATCATCCAAAACAAAAGAGTAACCAAGGTACTTAGTACCAAAATTGAAAGGCAACCGGTTATGCTTAGTATATTACCCTATAGTGATTAATCAAGGTGATTAGAAACAAATTCAATGAAGTTTGAAAGAAGATTGGGAGACCCAAAGCAACTACCCATCTTACTTCACAAGTCTTGAATCTTAACGCAAAAGGATCAATCACTTTTGGATTACGCGACCAACACGAGGTCCGATCCACAAAACTGCAAGTATCCAATTGCATTTTCATTCCGAATTCGGGTCACATTTAGGTCTATGTTAAGCAATCTCCGAGTAATTTACGGAGTAATTACCCTATAAATGTGGTCGGCCAAAACCAATTAAGTTTAACGATGTTTGTGCTAATGCATGTAAAATAAATGATATGTAAATCGCCATCCAAACGCAATACCGCATGAAAATAAAGATGAATACCAAATTGAGTTTCATTTATGGTATTCTTTCATCTTTAAGTTCAATCACTCATCTTGGTGGATTCAAGTATGAAAATATCCCACTAATACAAAGTACCTAAAGTGAATAAAATAATCCACTTAGAGGTAGATTTGGATTAATGAATATTAACCACTCAAATCTACAGCCAAAGTTCGTTGAAATTAAAGATAAATCAGTCCCAAAAATGCCTCCCAAGGTAAAAATAAAAATAGAGGAGAAGAGGTGGGAAAAGGAACAAAAAAACAGCCCAAAAATTAGCGAAAAATCTAGTTATGTCTTAGAGTAACCGGTTACTACCAGAGTGCTAATCTGTTACTAATACAAAAATCGTAGTTTTCTAGAAAAATTAACACAGGTAATCGGTTATTACCAGAGTGGTAAACGATTACTCCGTGTGCAGAATAAAAAAGATCCTAACTCTAAGTCCATGATTCCATCAATACGTCAATGTTTTCCGTAGTCTAGACACTATAAAACATAGGCTAGTAACCAATAGTCCAAGATAGGAAGAATTAAGTTTTTTATGGTTTGAGTCTTTATTAATATTTTTTTTCCCAAATGGACAAAAGAAAAATCAAAACAACAATATAATTGTTAAAATATAAACATGATAATGGATATTAAAGCAATATAAAGCATAATAAAAATAAAGGAGGTAAAGGTGCAAGAAAGGAATTAAAATTTTAGTATAATAATATCAATAATAATATACATAATATTTGTATGGTGAACTAAATCATCCAAAACAAAAGAGTAACCAAGGTACTTAGTACCAAAATTGAAAGGCAACCGGTTATGCTTAGTATATTACCCTATAGTGATTAATCAAGGTGATTAGAAACAAATTCAATGAAGTTTGAAAGAAGATTGGGAGACCCAAAGCAACTACCCATCTTACTTCACAAGTCTTGGATCTTAACGCAAAAGGATCAATCACTTTTGGATTACGCGACCAACACGAGGTCCGATCCACAAAACTGCAAGTATCCAATTGCATTTTCATTCCGAATTCGGGTCACATTTAGGTCTATGTTAAGCAATCTCCGAGTAATTTACGGAGTAATTACCCTATAAATGTGGTCGGCCAAAACCAATTAAGGTTAACGATGTTTGTGCTAATGCATGTAAAATAAATGATATGTAAATCGCCATCCAAACACAATACCGCATGAAAATAAAGATGAATACCAAATTGAGTTTCATTTATGGTATTCTTTCATCTTTAAGTTCAATCACTCATCTTGGTGGATTCAAGTATGAAAATATCCCACTAATACAAAGTACCTAAAGTGAATAAAATAATCCACTTAGAGGTAGATTTGGATTAATGAATATTAACCACTCAAATCTACAGCCAAAGTTCGTTGAAATTAAAGATAAATCAGTCCCAAAAATGCCTCCCAAGGTAAAAATAAAAATAGAGGAGAAGAGGTGGGAAAAGGAACAAAAAAACAGCCCAAAAATTAGCGAAAAATGTAGTTATGTCTTAGAGTAACCGGTTACTACCAGAGTGCTAATCTGTTACTTATACAAAAATCGTAGTTTTCTAGAAAAATTAACACAGGTAATCGGTTATTACCAGAGTGGTAAATGATTACTCCGTGTGCAGAATAAAAAAGATCCTAACTCTAAGTCCATGATTCCATCAATACGTCAATGTTTTCCATAGTCTAGACACTATAAAACATAGGCTAGTAACCAATAGTCCAAGATAGGAAGAATTAAGTTTTTTATGGTTTGAGTCTTTATTAATATTTTTTTGCCCAAATGGACAAAAGAAAAATCAAAACAACAATATAATTGCAAAAATATAAACATGATAATGGATATTAAAGCAATATAAAGCATAATAAAAATAAAGGAGGTAAAGGTGCAAGAAAGGAATTAAAATTTTAGTATAATAATATCAATAATAATATACATAATATTTGTATGGTGAACTAAATCATCCAAAACAAAAGAGTAACCAAGGTACTTAGTACCAAAATTGAAAGGCAACCGGTTATGCTTAGTATATTACCCTATAGTGATTAATCAAGGTGATTAGAAACAAGTTCAATGAAGTTTGAAAGAAGATTGGGAGACCCAAAGCAACTACCCATCTTACTTCACAAGTCTTAGATCTTAACGCAAAAGGATCAATCACTTTTGGATTACGCGACCAACACGAGGTCCGATCCACAAAACTGCAAGTATCCAATTGCATTTTCATTCCGAATTCGGGACACATTTAGGTCTATGTTAAGCAATCTCCGAGTAATTTACGGAGTAATTACCCTATAAATGTGGTCGGCCAAAACCAATTAAGGTTAACGATGTTTGTGCTAATGCATGTAAAATAAATGATATGTAAATCGCCATCCAAACGCAATACCGCATGAAAATAAAGATGAATACCAAATTGAGTTTCATTTATGGTATTCTTTCATCTTTAAGTTCAATCACTCATCTTGGTGGATTCAAGTATGAAAATATCCCACTAATACAAAGTACCTAAAGTGAATAAAATAATCCACTTAGAGGTAGATTTGGATTAATGAATATTAACCACTCAAATCTACAGCCAAAGTTCGTTGAAATTAAAGATAAATCAGTCCCAAAAATGCCTCCCAAGGTAAAAATAAAAATAGAGGAGAAGAGGTGGGAAAAGGAACAAAAAAACAGCCCAAAAATTAGTCAAAAATGTAGTTATGTCTTAGAGTAACCGGTTACTACCAGAGTGCTAATCTGTTACTTATACAAAAATCGTAGTTTTCTAGAAAAATTAACACAGGTAATCGGTTATTACCAGAGTGGTAAACGATTACTCCGTGTGTAGAATAAAAAAGATCCTAACTCTAAGTCCATGATTCCATCAATACGTCAATGTTTTCCATAGTCTAGACACTATAAAACATAGGCTAGTAATCAATAGTCCAAGATAGGAAGAATTAAGTTTTTTATGGTTTGAGTCTTTATTAATATTTTTTTGCCCAAATGGACAAAAGAAAAATCAAAACAACAATATAATTGCAAAAATATAAACATGATAATGGATATTAAAGCAATATAAAGCATAATAAAAATAAAGGAGGTAAAGGTGCAAGAAAGGAATTAAAATTTTAGTATAATAATATCAATAATAATATACATAATATTTGTATGGTGAACTAAATCATCCAAAACAAAAGAGTAACCAAGGTACTTAGTACCAAAATTGAAAGGCAACCGATTATGCTTAGTATATTACCCTATAGTGATTAATCAAGGTGATTAGAAACAAATTCAATGAAGTTTGAAAGAAGATTGGGAGACCCAAGGCAACTACCCATCTTACTTCACAAGTCTTGGATCTTAACGCAAAAGGATCAATCACTTTTGGATTACGCGACCAACACGAGGTCCGATCCACAAAACTGCAAGTATCCAATTGCATTTTCATTCCGAATTCGGGTCACATTTAGGTCTATGCTTAGCAATCTCCGAGTAATTTACGGAGTAATTACCCTATAAATGTGGTCGGCCAAAACCAATTAAGGTTAACGATGTTTGTGCTAATGCATGTAAAATAAATGATATGTAAATCGCCATCCAAACGCAATACCGCATGAAAATAAAGATGAATACCAAATTGAGTTTCATTTATGGTATTCTTTCATCTTTAAGTTCAATCACTCATCTTGGTGGATTCAAGTATGAAAATATCCCACTAATACAAAGTACCTAAAGTGAATAAAATAATCCACTTAGAGGTAGATTTGGATTAATGAATATTAACCACTCAAATCTACAGCCAAAGTTCGTTGAAATTAAAGATAAATCAGTCCCAAAAATGCCTCCCAAGGTAAAAATAAAAATAGAGGAGAAGAGGTGGGAAAAGGAACAAAAAAACAGCCCAAAAATTAGCGAAAAATGTAGTTATGTCTTAGAGTAACTGGTTACTACCAGAGTGCTAATCTGTTACTAATACAAAAATCGTAGTTTTCTAGAAAAATTAACACAGGTAATCGGTTATTACCAGAGTGGTAAACGATTACTCCGTGTGCAGAATAAAAAAGATCCTAACTCTAAGTCCATGATTCCATCAATACGTCAATGTTTTCCGTAGTCTAGACACTATAAAACATAGGCTAGTAACCAATAGTCCAAGATAGGAAGAATTAAGTTTTTTATGGTTTGAGTCTTTATTAATATTTTTTTGCCCAAATGGACAAAAGAAAAATCAAAACAACAATATAATTGCAAAAATATAAACATGATAATGGATATTAAAGCAATATAAAGCATAATAAAAATAAAGGAGGTAAAGGTGCAAGAAAGGAATTAAAATTTTAGTATAATAATATCAATAATAATATACATAATATTTGTATGGTGAACTAAATCATCCAAAACAAAAGAGTAACCAAGGTACTTAGTACCAAAATTGAAAGGCAACCGGTTATGCTTAGTATATTACCCTATAGTGATTAATCAAGGTGATTAGAAACAAATTCAATGAAGTTTGAAAGAAGATTGGGAGACCCAAAGCAACTACCCATCTTACTTCACAAGTCTTAGATCTTAACGCAAAAGGATCAATCACTTTTGGATTACGCGACCAACACGAGGTCCGATCCACAAAACTGCAAGTATCCAATTGCATTTTCATTCCGAATTCGGGACACATTTAGGTCTATGTTAAGCAATCTCCGAGTAATTTACGGAGTAATTACCCTATAAATGTGGTCGGCCAAAACCAATTAAGGTTAACGATGTTTGTGCTAATGCATGTAAAATAAATGATATGTAAATCGCCATCCAAACGCAATACCGCATGAAAATAAAGATGAATACCAAATTGAGTTTCATTTATGGTATTCTTTCATCTTTAAGTTCAATCACTCATCTTGGTGGATTCAAGTATGAAAATATCCCACTAATACAAAGTACCTAAAGTGAATAAAATAATCCACTTAGAGGTAGATTTGGATTAATGAATATTAACCACTCAAATCTACAGCCAAAGTTCGTTGAAATTAAAGATAAATCAGTCCCAAAAATGCCTCCCAAGGTAAAAATAAAAATAGAGGAGAAGAGGTGGGAAAAGGAACAAAAAAACAGCCCAAAAATTAGTCAAAAATGTAGTTATGTCTTAGAGTAACCGGTTACTACCAGAGTGCTAATCTGTTACTTATACAAAAATCGTAGTTTTCTAGAAAAATTAACACAGGTAATCGGTTATTACCAGAGTGGTAAACGATTACTCCGTGTGTAGAATAAAAAAGATCCTAACTCTAAGTCCATGATTCCATCAATACGTCAATGTTTTCCATAGTCTAGACACTATAAAACATAGGCTAGTAATCAATAGTCCAAGATAGGAAGAATTAAGTTTTTTATGGTTTGAGTCTTTATTAATATTTTTTTGCCCAAATGGACAAAAGAAAAATCAAAACAACAATATAATTGCAAAAATATAAACATGATAATGGATATTAAAGCAATATAAAGCATAATAAAAATAAAGGAGGTAAAGGTGCAAGAAAGGAATTAAAATTTTAGTATAATAATATCAATAATAATATACATAATATTTGTATGGTGAACTAAATCATCCAAAACAAAAGAGTAACCAAGGTACTTAGTACCAAAATTGAAAGGCAACCGGTTATGCTTAGTATATTACCCTATAGTAATTAATCAAGGTGATTAGAAACAAATTCAATGAAGTTTGAAAGAAGATTGGGAGACCCAAAGCAACTACCCATCTTACTTCACAAGTCTTAGATCTTAACGCAAAAGGATCAATCACTTTTGGATTACGCGACCAACACGAGGTCCGATCCACAAAACTGCAAGTATCCAATTGCATTTTCATTCCGAATTCGGGACACATTTAGGTCTATGTTAAGCAATCTCCGAGTAATTTACGGAGTAATTACCCTATAAATGTGGTCGGCCAAAACCAATTAAGGTTAACGATGTTTGTGCTAATGCATGTAAAATAAATGATATGTAAATCGCCATCCAAACGCAATACCGCATGAAAATAAAGATGAATACCAAATTGAGTTTCATTTATGGTATTCTTTCATCTTTAAGTTCAATCACTCATCTTGGTGGATTCAAGTATGAAAATATCCCACTAATACAAAGTACCTAAAGTGAATAAAATAATCCACTTAGAGGTAGATTTGGATTAATGAATATTAACCACTCAAATCTACAGCCAAAGTTCGTTGAAATTAAAGATAAATCAGTCCCAAAAATGCCTCCCAAGGTAAAAATAAAAATAGAGGAGAAGAGGTGGGAAAAGGAACAAAAAAACAGCCCAAAAATTAGTCAAAAATGTAGTTATGTCTTAGAGTAACCGGTTACTACCAGAGTGCTAATCTGTTACTTATACAAAAATCGTAGTTTTCTAGAAAAATTAACACAGGTAATCGGTTATTACCAGAGTGGTAAACGATTACTCCGTGTGTAGAATAAAAAAGATCCTAACTCTAAGTCCATGATTCCATCAATACGTCAATGTTTTCCATAGTCTAGACACTATAAAACATAGGCTAGTAATCAATAGTCCAAGATAGGAAGAATTAAGTTTTTTATGGTTTGAGTCTTTATTAATATTTTTTTGCCCAAATGGACAAAAGAAAAATCAAAACAACAATATAATTGCAAAAATATAAACATGATAATGGATATTAAAGCAATATAAAGCATAATAAAAATAAAGGAGGTAAAGGTGCAAGAAAGGAATTAAAATTTTAGTATAATAATATCAATAATAATATACATAATATTTGTATGGTGAACTAAATCATCCAAAACAAAAGAGTAACCAAGGTACTTAGTACCAAAATTGAAAGGCAACCGGTTATGCTTAGTATATTACCCTATAGTGATTAATCAAGGTGATTAGAAACAAATTCAATGAAGTTTGAAAGAAGATTGGGAGACCCAAAGCAACTACCCATCTTACTTCACAAGTCTTGGATCTTAACGCAAAAGGATCAATCACTTTTGGATTACGCGACCAACACGAGGTCCGATCCACAAAACTGCAAGTATCCAATTGCATTTTCATTCCGAATTCGGGTCACATTTAGGTCTATGTTAAGCAATCTCCGAGTAATTTACGGAGTAATTACCCTATAAATGTGGTCGGCCAAAACCAATTAAGGTTAACGATGTTTGTGCTAATGCATGTAAAATAAATGATATGTAAATCGCCATCCAAACGCAATACCGCATGAAAATAAAGATGAATACCAAATTGAGTTTCATTTATGGTATTCTTTCATCTTTAAGTTCAATCACTCATCTTGGTGGATTCAAGTATGAAAATATCCCACTAATACAAAGTACCTAAAGTGAATAAAATAATCCACTTAGAGGTAGATTTGGATTAATGAATATTAACCACTCAAATCTACAGCCAAAGTTCGTTGAAATTAAAGATAAATCAGTCCCAAAAATGCCTCCCAAGGTAAAAATAAAAATAGAGGAGAAGAGGTGGGAAAAGGAACAAAAAAACAGCCCAAAAATTAGCGAAAAATGTAGTTATGTCTTAGAGTAACCGGTTACTACCAGAGTGCTAATCTGTTACTTATACAAAAATCGTAGTTTTCTAGAAAAATTAACACAGGTAATCGGTTATTACCAGAGTGGTAAATGATTACTCCGTGTGCAGAATAAAAAAGATCCTAACTCTAAGTCCATGATTCCATCAATACGTCAATGTTTTCCATAGTCTAGACACTATAAAACATAGGCTAGTAACCAATAGTCCAAGATAGGAAGAATTAAGTTTTTTATGGTTTGAGTCTTTATTAATATTTTTTTGCCCAAATGGACAAAAGAAAAATCAAAACAACAATATAATTGCAAAAATATAAACATGATAATGGATATTAAAGCAATATAAAGCATAATAAAAATAAAGGAGGTAAAGGTGCAAGAAAGGAATTAAAATTTTAGTATAATAATATCAATAATAATATACATAATATTTGTATGGTGAACTAAATCATCCAAAACAAAAGAGTAACCAAGGTACTTAGTACCAAAATTGAAAGGCAACCGGTTATGCTTAGTATATTACCCTATAGTGATTAATCAAGGTGATTAGAAACAAATTCAATGAAGTTTGAAAGAAGATTGGGAGACCCAAAGCAACTACCCATCTTACTTCACAAGTCTTAGATCTTAACGCAAAAGGATCAATCACTTTTGGATTACGCGACCAACACGAGGTCCGATCCACAAAACTGCAAGTATCCAATTGCATTTTCATTCCGAATTCGGGACACATTTAGGTCTATGTTAAGCAATCTCCGAGTAATTTACGGAGTAATTACCCTATAAATGTGGTCGGCCAAAACCAATTAAGGTTAACGATGTTTGTGCTAATGCATGTAAAATAAATGATATGTAAATCGCCATCCAAACGCAATACCGCATGAAAATAAAGATGAATACCAAATTGAGTTTCATTTATGGTATTCTTTCATCTTTAAGTTCAATCACTCATCTTGGTGGATTCAAGTATGAAAATATCCCACTAATACAAAGTACCTAAAGTGAATAAAATAATCCACTTAGAGGTAGATTTGGATTAATGAATATTAACCACTCAAATCTACAGCCAAAGTTCGTTGAAATTAAAGATAAATCAGTCCCAAAAATGCCTCCCAAGGTAAAAATAAAAATAGAGGAGAAGAGGTGGGAAAAGGAACAAAAAAACAGCCCAAAAATTAGTCAAAAATGTAGTTATGTCTTAGAGTAACCGGTTACTACCAGAGTGCTAATCTGTTACTTATACAAAAATCGTAGTTTTCTAGAAAAATTAACACAGGTAATCGGTTATTACCAGAGTGGTAAACGATTACTCCGTGTGTAGAATAAAAAAGATCCTAACTCTAAGTCCATGATTCCATCAATACGTCAATGTTTTCCATAGTCTAGACACTATAAAACATAGGCTAGTAATCAATAGTCCAAGATAGGAAGAATTAAGTTTTTTATGGTTTGAGTCTTTATTAATATTTTTTTGCCCTAATGGACAAAAGAAAAATCAAAACAACAATATAATTGCAAAAATATAAACATGATAATGGATATTAAAGCAATATAAAGCATAATAAAAATAAAGGAGGTAAAGGTGCAAGAAAGGAATTAAAATTTTAGTATAATAATATCAATAATAATATACATAATATTTGTATGGTGAACTAAATCATCCAAAACAAAAGAGTAACCAAGGTACTTAGTACCAAAATTGAAAGGCAACCGGTTATGCTTAGTATATTACCCTATAGTGATTAATCAAGGTGATTAGAAACAAATTCAATGAAGTTTGAAAGAAGATTGGGAGACCCAAAGCAACTACCCATCTTACTTCACAAGTCTTGGATCTTAACGCAAAAGGATCAATCACTTTTGGATTACGCGACCAACACGAGGTCCGATCCACAAAACTGCAAGTATCCAATTGCATTTTCATTCCGAATTCGGGTCACATTTAGGTCTATGTTAAGCAATCTCCGAGTAATTTACGGAGTAATTACCCTATAAATGTGGTAGGCCAAAACCAATTAAGGTTAACGATGTTTGTGCTAATGCATGTAAAATAAATGATATGTAAATCGCCATCCAAACGCAATACCGCATGAAAATAAAGATGAATACCAAATTGAGTTTCATTTATGGTATTCTTTCATCTTTAAGTTCAATCACTCATCTTGGTGGATTCAAGTATGAAAATATCCCACTAATACAAAGTACCTAAAGTGAATTAAATAATCCACTTAGAGGTAGATTTGGATTAATGAATATTAACCACTCAAATCTACAGCCAAAGTTCGTTGAAATTAAAGATAAATCAGTCCCAAAAATGCCTCCCAAGGTAAAAATAAAAATAGAGGAGAAGAGGTGGGAAAAGGAACAAAAAAACAGCCCAAAAATTAGCGAAGAATTTAGTTATGTCTTAGAGTAACCGGTTACTACCAGAGTGCTAATCTGTTACTTATACAAAAATCGTAGTTTTCTAGAAAAATTAACACAGGTAATCGGTTATTACCAGAGTGGTAAATGATTACTCCGCGTGCAGAATAAAAAAGATCCTAACTCTAAGTCCATGATTCCATCAATACGTCAATGTTTTCCATAGTCTAGACACAATAAAACATAGGCTAGTAACCAATAGTCCAAGATAGGAAGAATTAAGTTTTTTATGGTTTGAGTCTTTATTAATATTTTTTTGCCCAAATGGACAAAAGAAAAATCAAAACAACAATATAATTGCAAAAATATAAACATGATAATGGATATTAAAGCAATATAAAGCATAATAAAAATAAAGGAGTTAAAGGTGCAAGAAAGGAATTAAAATTTTAGTATAATAATATCAATAATAATATACATAATATTTGTATGGTGAACTAAATCATCCAAAACAAAAGAGTAACCAAGGTACTTAGTACCAAAATTGAAAGGCAACCGGTTATGCTTAGTATATTACCCTATAGTGATTAATCAAGGTGATTAGAAACAAATTCAATGAAGTTTGAAAGAAGATTGGGAGACCCAAAGCAACTACCCATCTTACTTCACAAGTCTTGGATCTTAACGCAAAAGGATCAATCACTTTTGGATTACGCGACCAACACGAGGTCCGATCCACATAACTGCAAGTATCCAATTGCATTTTCATTCCGAATTCGGGTCACATTTAGGTCTATGTTAAGCAATCTCCGAGTAATTTATGAAGTAATTACCCTATAAATGTGGTCGGCCAAAACCAATTAAGGTTAACGATGTTTGTGCTAATGCATGTAAAATAAATGATATGTAAATCGCCATCCAAACGCAATACCGCATGAAAATAAAGATGAATACCAAATTGAGTTTCATTTATGGTATTCTTTCATCTTTAAGTTCAATCACTCATCTTGGTGGATTCAAGTATGAAAATATCCCACTAATACAAAGTACCTAAAGTGAATTAAATAATCCACTTAGAGGTAGATTTGGATTAATGAATATTAACCACTCAAATCTACAGCCAAAGTTCGTTGAAATTAAAGATAAATCAGTCCCAAAAATGCCTCCCAAGGTAAAAATAAAAATAGAGGAGAAGAGGTGGGAAAAGGAACAAAAAAACAGCCCAAAAATTTGCGAAAAATGTAGTTATGTCTTAGAGTAACCGGTTACTACCAGAGTGCTAATCTGTTACTTATACAAAAATCGTAGTTTTCTAGAAAAATTAACACAGGTAATCGGTTATTACCAGAGTGGTAAACGATTACTCAGTGTGCAGAATAAAAAAGATCCTAACTCTAAGTCCATGATTCCATCAATACGTCAATGTTTTCCATAGTCTAGACACTATAAAACATAGGCTAGTAACCAATAGTCCAAGATAGGAAGAATTAAGTTTTTTATGGTTTGAGTCTTTATTAATATTTTTTTGCCCAAATGGACAAAAGAAAAATCAAAACAACAATATAATTGCAAAAATATAAACATGATAATGGATATTAAAGCAATATAAAGCATAATAAAAATAAAGGAGGTAAAGGTGCAAGAAAGGAATTAAAATTTTAGTATAATAATATCAATAATAATATACATAATATTTGTATGGTGAACTAAATCATCCAAAACAAAAGAGTAACCAAGGTACTTAGTACCAAAATTGAAAGGCAACCGGTTATGCTTAGTATATTACCCTATAGTGATTAATCAAGGTGATTAGAAATAAATTCAATGAAGTTTGAAAGAAGATTGGGAGACCCAAAGCAACTACCCATCTTACTTCACAAGTCTTGGATCTTAACGCAAAAGGATCAATCACTTTTGGATTACGCGACCAACACGAGGTCCGATCCACAAAACTGCAAGTATCCAATTGCATTTTCATTCCGAATTCGGGACACATTTAGGTCTATGTTAAGCAATCTCCGAGTAATTTACGGAGTAATTACCCTATAAATGTGGTCGGCCAAAACCAATTAAGGTTAACGATGTTTGTGCTAATGCATGTAAAATAAATGATATGTAAATCGCCATCCAAACGCAATACCACATGAAAATAAAGATGAATACCAAATTGAGTTTCATTTAAGGTATTCTTTCATCTTTAAGTTCAATCACTCATCTTGGTGGATTCAAGTATGAAAATATCCCACTAATACAAAGTACCTAAAGTGAATTAAATAATCCACTTAGAGGTAGATTTGGATTAATGAATATTAACCACTCAAATCTACAGCCAAAGTTCGTTGAAATTAAAGATAAATCAGTCCCAAAAATGCCTCCCAAGGTAAAAATAAAAATAGAGGAGAAGAGGTGGGAAAAGGAACAAAAAAACAGCCCAAAAATTAGCGAAAAATGTAGTTATGTCTTAGAGTAACCGGTTACTACCAGAGTGCTAATCTGTTACTAATACAAAAATCGTAGTTTTCTAGAAAAATTAACACAGGTAATCGGTTATTACCAGAGTGGTAAACGATTACTCCGTGTGCAGAATAAAAAAGATCCTAACTCTAAGTCCATGATTCCATCAATACGTCAATGTTTTCCGTAGTCTAGACACTATAAAACATAGGCTAGTAACCAATAGTCCAAGATAGGAAGAATTAAGTTTTTTATGGTTTGAGTCTTTATTAATATTTTTTTGCCCAAATGGACAAAAGAAAAATCAAAACAACAATATAATTGCAAAAATATAAACATGATAATGGATATTAAAGCAATATAAAGCATAATAAAAATAAAGGAGGTAAAGGTGCAAGAAAGGAATTAAAATTTTAGTATAATAATATCAATAATAATATACGTAATATTTGTATGGTGAACTAAATCATCCAAAACAAAAGAGTAACCAAGGTACTTAGTACCAAAATTGAAAGGCAACCAGTTATGCTTAGTATATTACCCTATAGTGATTAATCAAGGTGATTAGAAACAAATTCAATGATGTTTGAAATAAGATTGGGAGACCCAAAGCAACTACCCATCTTACTTCACAAGTCTTGGATCTTAACGCAAAAGGATCAATCACTTTTGGATTACGCGACCAACACGAGGTCCGATCTACAAAACTGCAAGTATCCAATTGCATTTTCATTCCGAATTCGGGACACATTTAGGTCTATGTTAAGCAATCTCCGAGTAATTTACGGAGTAATTACCCTATAAATGTGGTCGGCCAAAACAAATTAAGGTTAACGATGTTTGTGCTAATGCATGTAAAATAAATGATATGTAAATCGCCATCCAAACGCAATACCGCATGAAAATAAAGATGAATACCAAATTGAGTTTCATTTATGGTATTCTTTCATCTTTAAGTTCAATCACTCATCTTGGTGGATTCAAGTATGAAAATATCCCACTAATACAAAGTACCTAAAGTGAATTAAATAATCCACTTAGAGGTAGATTTGGATTAATGAATATTAACCACTCAAATCTACAGCCAAAGATCGTTGAAATTAAAGATAAATCAGTCCCAAAAATGCCTCCCAAGGTAAAAATAAAAATAGAGGAGAAGAGGTGGGAAAAGGAACAAAAAAACAGCCCAAAAATTAGCGAAAAATGAAGTTATATCTTAGAGTAACCGGTTACTACCAGAGTGCTAATCTGTTAATTATACAAAAATCGTAGTTTTCTAGAAAAATTAACACAGGTAATCGGTTATTACCAGAGTGGTAAACGATTACTCCGTGTGCAGAATAAAAAAGATCCTAACTCTAAGTCCATGATTCCATCAATACGTCAATGTTTTCCATAGTCTAGACACTATAAAACATAGGCTAGTAACCAATAGTCCAAGATAGGAAGAATTAAGTTTTTTATGGTTTGAGTCTTTATTAATATTTTTTTGCCCAAATGGACAAAAGAAAAATCAAAACAACAATATAATTGCAAAAATATAAACATGATAATGGATATTAAAGCAATATAAAGCATAATAAAAATAAAGGAGGTAAAGGTGCAAGAAAGGAATTAAAATTTTAGTATAATAATATCAATAATAATATACATAATATTTGTATGGTGAACTAAATCATCCAAAACAAAAGAGTAACCAAGGTACTTAGTACCAAAATTGAAAGGCAACCGGTTATGCTTAGTATATTACCCTATAGTGATTAATCAAGGTGATTAGAAACAAATTCAATGAAGTTTGAAAGAAGATTGGGAGACCCAAAGCAACTACCCATCTTACTTCACAAGTCTTGGATCTTAACGCAAAAGGATCAATCACTTTTGGATTACGCGACCAACACGAGGTCCGATCCACAAAACTGCAAGTATCCAATTGCATTTTCATTCCGAATTCGGGACACATTTAGGTCTATGTTAAGCAATCTCCGAGTAATTTACGGAGTAATTACCCTATAAATGTGGTCGGCCAAAACCAATTAAGGTTAACGATGTTTGTGCTAATGCATGTAAAATAAATGATATGTAAATCGCCATCCAAACGCAATACCGCATGAAAATAAAGATGAATACCAAATTGAGTTTCATTTATGGTATTCTTTCATCTTTAAGTTCAATCACTCATCTTGGTGGATTCAAGTATGAAAATATCCCACTAATACAAAGTACCTAAAGTGAATTAAATAATCCACTTAGAGGTAGATTTGGATTAATGAATATTAACCACTCAAATCTACAGGCAAAGTTCGTTGAAATTAAAGATAAATTAGTCCCAAAAATGCCTCCCAAGGTAAAAATAAAAATAGAGGAAAAGAGGTGGGAAAAGAAACAAAAAAACAGCCCAAAAATTAGCAAAAAATGTAGTTATGTCTTAGAGTAACCGGTTACTACCAGAGTGCTAATCTGTTACTTATACAAAAATTATAGTTTTCTAGAAAAATTAACACAGGTAATCGGTTATTACCAGAGTGGTAAACGATTACTCCGTGTGCAGAATAAAAAAGATCCTAACTCTAAGTCCATGATTCCATCAATACGTTAATGTTTTCCATAGTCTAGACACTATAAAACATAGGCTAGTAACCAATAGTCCAAGATAGGAAGAATTAAGTTTTTTATGGTTTGAGTCTTTATTAATATTTTTTTTCCCAAATGGACAAAAGAAAAATCAAAACAACAATATAATTGCAAAAATATAAACATGATAATGGATATTAAAGCAATATAAAGCATAATAAAAATAAAGGAGGTAAAGGTGCAAGAAAGGAATTAAAATTTTAGTATAATAATATCAATAATAATATACATAATATTTGTATGGTGAACTAAATCATCCAAAACAAAAGAGTAACCAAGGTACTTAGTACCAAAATTGAAAGGCAACCGGTTATGCTTAGTATATTACCCTATAGTGATTAATCAAGGTGATTATAAACAAATTCAATGATGTTTGAAAGAAGATTGGGAGACCCAAAGCAACTACCCATCTTACTTCACAAGTCTTGGATCTTAACGCAAAAGGATCAATCACTTTTGGATTACGCGACCAACACGAGGTCCGATCCAAAAAACTGCAAGTATCTTATTGCATTTTCATTCCGAATTCGGGACACATTTAGGTCTATGTTAAGCAATCTCCGAGTAATTTACGGAGTAATTACCCTATAAATGTGGTCGGCCAAAACCAATTAAGGTTAACGATGTTTGTGCTAATGCATGTAAAATAAATGATATGTAAATCGCCATCCAAACGCAATACCGCATGAAAATAAAGATGAATACCAAATTGAGTTTCATTTATGGTATTCTTTCATCTTTAAGTTCAATCACTCATCTTGGTGGATTCAAGTATGAAAATATCCCACTAATACAAAGTACCTAAAGTGAATTAAATAATCCACTTAGAGGTAGATTTGGATTAATGAATATTAACCACTCAAATCTACAGCCAAAGTTCGTTGAAATTAAAGATAAATCAGTCCCAAAAATGCCTCCCAAGGTAAAAATAAAAATAGAGGAGAAGAGGTGGGAAAAGGAACAAAAAAACAGCCCAAAAATTAGCCAAAAATGTAGTTATGTCTTAGAGTAACCGGTTACTAACAGAGTGCTAATCTGTTACTTATACAAAAATCGTAGTTTTCTAGAAAAATTAACACAGGTAATCGCGTATTACCAGAGTGGTAAACGATTACTCCGTGTGCAGAATAAAAAAGATCCTAACTCTAAGTCCATGATTCCATCAATACTTCAATGTTTTCCATAGTCTAGACACTATAAAACATAGGCTAGTAACCAATAGTCCAAGATAGGAAGAATTAAGTTTTTTATGGTTTGAGTCTTTATTAATATTTTTTTGCCCAAATGGACAAAAGAAAAATCAAAACAACAATATAATTGCAAAAATATAAACATGATAATGGATATTAAAGCAATATAAAGCATAATAAAAATAAAGGAGGTAAAGGTGCAAGAAAGGAATTAAAATTTTAGTAAAATAATATCAATAATAATATACATAATATTTGTATGGTGAACTAAATCATCCAAAACAAAAGAGTAACCAAGGTACTTAGTAACAAAATTGAAAGGCAACCGGTTATGCTTAGTATATTACCCTATAGTGATTAATCAAGGTGATTAGAAACAAATTCAATGAAGTTTGAAAGAAGATTGGAAGACCCAAAGCAACTACCCATCTTAATTCACAAGTCTTGGATCTTAACACAAAAGGATCAATCACTTTTGGATTACGCGACCAACACGAGGTCCGATCCACAACACTGCAAGTATCCAATTGCATTTTCATTCCGAATTCGGGACACATTTAGGTCTATGTTAAGCAATCTCCGAGTAATTTACGGAGTAATTACCCTATAAATGTGGTCGGCCAAAACCAATTAAGGTTAACGATGTTTGTGCTAATGCATGTAAAATAAACGATATGTAAATCGCCATCCAAACGCAATACCGCATGAAAATAAAGATGAATACCAAATTGAGTTTCATTTATGGTATTCTTTCATCTTTAAGTTCAATCATCATCTTGGTGGATTCAAGTATGAAAATATCCCACTAATACAAAGTACCTAAAGTGAATTAAATAATCCACTTAGAGGTAGATTTGGATTAATGAATATTAACCACTCAAATATACAGCCAAAGTTCGTTGAAATTAAAGATAAATCAGTCCCAAAAATGCCTCCCAAGGTAAAAATAAAAATAGAGGAGAAGAGGTGGGAAAAGGAACAAAAAAACAGCCCAAAAATTAGCCAAAAATGTAGTTATGTCTTAGAGTAACCGGTTACTACCAGAGTGCTAATCTGTTACTTATACAAAAATCGTAGTTTTCTAGAAAAATTAACTCAGGTAATCGCGTATTACCAGAGTGGTAAACGATTACTCCGTGTGAAGAATAAAAAAGATCCTAACTCTAAGTCCATGATTCCATCAATACTTCAATGTTTTCCATAGTCTAGACACTATAAAACATAGGCTAGTAACCAATAGTCCAAGATAGGAAGAATTAAGTTTTTTATGGTTTGAGTCCTTATTAATATTTTTTTGCCCAAATGGACAAAAGAAAAATCAAAACAACAATATAATTGCAAAAATATAAACATGATAATGGATATTAAAGCAATATAAAGCATAATAAAAATAAAGGAGGTAAAGGTGCAAGAAAGGAATTAAAATTTTAGTATAATAATATCAATAATAATATACATAATATTTGTATGGTGAACTAAATCATCCAAAACAAAAGAGTAACCAAGGTACTTAGTACCAAAATTGAAAGGCAACCGGTTATGCTTAGTATATTACCCTATAGTGATTAATCAAGGTGATTATAAACAAATTCAATGATGTTTGAAAGAAGATTGGGAGACCCAAAGCAACTACCCATCTTACTTCACAAGTCTTGGATCTTAACGCAAAAGGATCAATCACTTTTGGATTACGCGACCAACACGAGGTCCGATCCACAAAACTGCAAGTATCCAATTGCATTTTCATTCCGAATTCGGGACACATTTAGGTCTATGTTAAGCAATATCCGAGTAATTTACGGAGTAATTACCCTTTAAATGTGTTCGGCCAAAACCAATTAATGTTAACGATGTTTGTGCTAATGCATGTAAAATAAATGATATGTAAATCGCCATCCAAACGCAATACCGCATGAAAATAAAGATGAATACCAAATTGAGTTTCATTTATGGTATTCTTTCATCTTTAAGTTCAATCACTCATCTTGGTGGATTCAAGTATGAAAATATCCCACTAATACAAAGTACCTAAAGTGAATTAAATAATCCACTTAGAGGTAGATTTGGATTAATGAATATTAACCACTCAAATCTACAGCCAAAGTTCGTTGAAATTAAAGATAAATCAGTCCCAAAAATGCCTCCCAAGGTAAAAATAAAAATAGAGGAGAAGAGGTGGGAAAAGGAACAAAAAAACAGCCCAAAAATTAGCCAAAAATGTAGTTATGTCTTAGAGTAACCGGTTACTAACAGAGTGCTAATCTGTTACTTATACAAAAATCGTAGTTTTCTAGAAAAATTAACACAGGTAATCGCGTATTACCAGAGTGGTAAACGATTACTCCGTGTGCAGAATAAAAAAGATCCTAACTCTAAGTCCATGATTCCATCAATACTTCAATGTTTTCCATAGTCTAGACACTATAAAACATAGGCTAGTAACCAATAGTCTAAGATAGGAAGAATTAAGTTTTTTATGGTTTGAGTCCTTATTAATATTTTTTTGCCCAAATGGACAAAAGAAAAATCAAAACAACAATATAATTGCAAAAATATAAACATGATAATGGATATTAAAGCAATATAAAGCATAATAAAAATAAAGGAGGTAAAGGTGCAAGAAAGGAATTAAAATTTTAGTATAATAATATCAATAATAATATACATAATATTTGTATGGTGAACTAAATCATCCAAAACAAAAGAGTAACCAAGGTACTTAGTACCAAAATTGAAAGGCAACCGGTTATGCTTAGTATATTACCCTATAGTGATTAATCAAGGTGATTATAAACAAATTCAATGAAGTTTGAAAGAAGATTGGGAGACCCAAAGCAACTACCCATCTTACTTCACAAGTCTTGGATCTTAACGCAAAAGGATCAATCACTTTTGGATTACGCGACCAACACGAGGTCCGATCCACAACACTGCAAGTATCCAATTGCATTTTCATTCCGAATTCGGGACACATTTAGGTCTATGTTAAGCAATCTCCGAGTAATTTACGGAGTAATTACCCTATAAATGTGGTCGGCCAAAACCAATTAAGGTTAACGATGTTTGTGCTAATGCATGTAAAATAAATGATATGTAAATCGCCATCCAAACGCAATACCGCATGAAAATAAAGATGAATACCAAATTGAGTTTCATTTATGGTATTCTTTCATCTTTAAGTTCAATCACTCATCTTGGTGGATTCAAGTATGAAAATATCCCACTAATACAAAGTACCTAAAGTGAATTAAATAATCCACTTAGAGGTAGATTTGGATTAATGAATATTAACCACTCAAATCTACAGCCAAAGTTCGTTGAAATTAAAGATAAATCAGTCCCAAAAATGCCTCCCAAGGTAAAAATAAAAATAGAGGAGAAGAGGTGGGAAAAGGAACAAAAAAACAGCCCAAAAATTAGCCAAAAATGTAGTTATGTCTTAGAGTAACCGGTTACTACCAGAGTGCTAATCTGTTACTTATACAAAAATCGTAGTTTTCTAGAAAAATTAACACAGGTAATCGGTTATTACTAGAGTGGTAAACGATTACTCCGTGTGCAGAATAAAAAAGATCCTAACTCTAAGTCCATGATTCCATCAATACGTCAATGTTTTCCATAGTCTAGACACTATAAAACATAGGTTAGTAACCAATAGTCCAAGATAGGAAGAATTAAGTTTTTTATGGTTTGAGTCTTTATTAATATTTTTTTGTCCAAATGGACAAAAGAAAAATCAAAACAACAATATAATTGCAAAAATATAAACATGATAATGGATATTAAAGCAATATAAAGCATAATAAAAATAAAGGAGGTAAAGGTGCAAGAAAGGAATTAAAATTTTAGTATAATAATATCAATAATAATATACATAATATTTGTATGGTGAACTAAATCATCCAAAACAAAAGAGTAACCAAGGTACTTAGTACCAAAATTGAAAGGCAACCGGTTATGCTTAGTATATTACCCTATAGTGATTAATCAAGGTGATTAGAAACAAATTCAATGAAGTTTGAAAGAAGATTGGGAGACCCAAAGCAACTACCCATCTTACTTCACAAGTCTTGGATCTTAACGCGAAAGGATCAATCACTTTTGGATTACGCGACCAACACGAGGTCCGATCCACAACACTGCAAGTATCCAATTGCATTTTCATTCCGAATTCGGGACACATTTAGGTCTATGTTAAGCAATCTCCGAGTAATTTACGGAGTAATTACCCTATAAATGTGGTCGGCCAAAACCAATTAAGGTTAACGATGTTTGTGCTAATGCATGTAAAATAAATGATATGTAAATCGCCATCCAAACGCAATACCGCATGAAAATAAAGATGAATACCAAATTGAGTTTCATTTATGGTATTCTTTCATCTTTAAGTTCAATCACTCATCTTGGTGGATTCAAGTATGAAAATATCCCACTAATACAAAGTACCTAAAGTGAATTAAATAATCCACTTAGAGGTAGATTTGGATTAATGAATATTAACCACTCAAATCTACAGCCAAAGTTCGTTGAAATTAAAGATAAATCAGTCCCAAAAATGCCTCCCAAGGTAAAAATAAAAATAGAGGAGAAGAGGTGGGAAAAGGAACAAAAAAACAGCCCAAAAATTAGCCAAAAATGTAGTTATGTCTTAGAGTAACCGGTTACTACCAGAGTGCTAATCTGTTACTTATACAAAAATCGTAGTTTTCTAGAAAAATTAACACAGGTAATCGGTTATTACTAGAGTGGTAAACGATTACTCCGTGTGCAGAATAAAAAAGATCCTAACTCTAAGTCCATGATTCCATCAATACGTCAATGTTTTCCATAGTCTAGACACTATAAAACATAGGCTAGTAACCAATAGTCCAAGATAGGAAGAATTAAGTTTTTTATGGTTTGAGTCTTTATTAATATTTTTTTGTCCAAATGGACAAAAGAAAAATCAAAACAACAATATAATTGCAAAAATATAAACATGATAATGGATATTAAAGCAATATAAAGCATAATAAAAATAAAGGAGGTAAAGGTGCAAGAAAGGAATTAAAATTTTAGTATAATAATATCAATAATAATATACATAATATTTGTATGGTGAACTAAATCATCCAAAACAAAAGAGTAACCAAGGTACTTAGTACCAAAATTGAAAGGCAACCGGTTATGCTTAGTATATTACCCTATAGTGATTAATCAAGGTGATTAGAAACAAATTCAATGAAGTTTGAAAGAAGATTGGGAGACCCAAAGCAACTACCCATCTTACTTCACAAGTCTTGGATCTTAACGCAAAAGGATCAATCACTTTTGGATTACGCGACCAACACGAGGTCCGATCCACAACACTGCAAGTATCCAATTGCATTTTCATTCCGAATTCGGGACACATTTAGGTCTATGTTAAGCAATCTCCGAGTAATTTACGGAGTAATTACCCTATAAATGTGGTCGGCCAAAACCAATTAAGGTTAACGATGTTTGTGCTAATGCATGTAAAATAAATGATATGTAAATCGCCATCCAAACGCAATACCGCATGAAAATAAAGATGAATACCAAATTGAGTTTCATTTATGGTATTCTTTCATCTTTAAGTTCAATCACTCATCTTGGTGGATTCAAGTATGAAAATATCCCACTAATACAAAGTACCTAAAGTGAATTAAATAATCCACTTAGAGGTAGATTTGGATTAATGAATATTAACCACTCAAATCTACAACCAAAGTTCGTTGAAATTAAAGATAAATCAGTCCCAAAAATGCCTCCCAAGGTAAAAATAAAAATAGAGGAGAAGAGGTGGGAAAAGGAACAAAAAAACAGCCCAAAAATTAGCCAAAAATGTAGTTATGTCTTAGAGTAACCGGTTACTACCAGAGTGCTAATCTGTTACTTATACAAAAATCGTAGTTTTCTAGAAAAATTAACACAGGTAATCGGTTATTACTAGAGTGGTAAACGATTACTCCGTGTGCAGAATAAAAAAGATCCTAACTCTAAGTCCATGATTCCATCAATACGTCAATGTTTTCCATAGTCTAGACACTATAAAACATAGGCTAGTAACCAATAGTCCAAGATAGGAAGAATTAAGTTTTTTATGGTTTGAGTCTTTATTAATATTTTTTTGTCCAAATGGACAAAAGAAAAATCAAAACAACAATATAATTGCAAAAATATAAACATGATAATGGATATTAAAGCAATATAAAGCATAATAAAAATAAAGGAGGTAAAGGTGCAAGAAAGGAATTAAAATTTTAGTATAATAATATCAATAATAATATACATAATATTTGTATGGTGAACTAAATCATCCAAAACAAAAGAGTAACCAAGGTACTTAGTACCAAAATTGAAAGGCAACCGGTTATGCTTAGTATATTACCCTATAGTGATTAATCAAGGTGATTAGAAACAAATTCAATGAAGTTTGAAAGAAGATTGGGAGACCCAAAGCAAATACCCATCTTACTTCACAAGTCTTGGATCTTAACGCAAAAGGATCAATCACTTTTGGATTACGCGACCAACACGAGGTCCGATCCACAACACTGCAAGTATCCAATTGCATTTTCATTCCGAATTCGGGACACATTTAGGTCTATGTTAAGCAATCTCCGAGTAATTTACGGAGTAATTACCCTATAAATGTGGTCGGCCAAAACCAATTAAGGTTAACGATGTTTGTGCTAATGCATGTAAAATAAATGATATGTAAATCGCCATCCAAACGCAATACCGCATGAAAATAAAGATGAATACCAAATTGAGTTTCATTTATGGTATTCTTTCATCTTTAAGTTCAATCACTCATCTTGGTGGATTCAAGTATGAAAATATCCCACTAATACAAAGTACCTAAAGTGAATTAAATAATCCACTTAGAGGTAGATTTGGATTAATGAATATTAACCACTCAAATCTACAGCCAAAGTTCGTTGAAATTAAAGATAAATCAGTCCCAAAAATGCCTCCCAAGGTAAAAATAAAAATAGAGGAGAAGAGGTGGGAAAAGGAACAAAAAAACAGCCCAAAAATTAGCCAAAAATGTAGTTATGTCTTAGAGTAACCGGTTACTACCAGAGTGCTAATCTGTTACTTATACAAAAATCGTAGTTTTCTAGAAAAATTAACACAGGTAATCGGTTATTACTAGAGTGGTAAACGATTACTCCGTGTGCAGAATAAAAAAGATCCTAACTCTAAGTCCATGATTCCATCAATACGTCAATGTTTTCCATAGTCTAGACACTATAAAACATAGGCTAGTAACCAATAGTCCAAGATAGGAAGAATTAAGTTTTTTATGGTTTGAGTCTTTATTAATATTTTTTTGTCCAAATGGACAAAAGAAAAATCAAAACAACAATATAATTGCAAAAATATAAACATGATAATGGATATTAAAGCAATATAAAGCATAATAAAAATAAAGGAGGTAAAGGTGCAAGAAAGGAATTAAAATTTTAGTATAATAATATCAATAATAATATACATAATATTTGTATGGTGAACTAAATCATCCAAAACAAAAGAGTAACCAAGGTACTTAGTACCAAAATTGAAAGGCAACCGGTTATGCTTAGTATATTACCCTATAGTGATTAATCAAGGTGATTAGAAACAAATTCAATGAAGTTTGAAAGAAGATTGGGAGACCCAAAGCAACTACCCATCTTACTTCACAAGTCTTGGATCTTAACGCAAAAGGATCAATCACTTTTGGATTACGCGACCAACACGAGGTCCGATCCACAACACTGCAAGTATCCAATTGCATTTTCATTCCGAATTCGGGACACATTTAGGTCTATGTTAAGCAATCTCCGAGTAATTTACGGAGTAATTACCCTATAAATGTGGTCGGCCAAAACCAATTAAGGTTAACGATGTTTGTGCTAATGCATGTAAAATAAACGATATGTAAATCGCCATCCAAACGCAATACCGCATGAAAATAAAGATGAATACCAAATTGAGTTTCATTTATGGTATTCTTTCATCTTTAAGTTCAATCACTCATCTTGGTGGATTCAAGTATGAAAATATCCCACTAATACAAAGTACCTAAAGTGAATTAAATAATCCACTTAGAGGTAGATTTGGATTAATGAATATTAACCACTCAAATATACAGCCTAAGTTCGTTGAAATTAAAGATAAATCAGTCCCAAAAATGCCTCCCAAGGTAAAAATAAAAATAGAGGAGAAGAGGTGGGAAAAGGAACAAAAAAACAGCCCAAAAATTAGCCAAAAATGTAGTTATGTCTCAGAGTAACCGGTTACTACCAGAGTGCTAATCTGTTACTTATACAAAAATCGTAGTTTTCTAGAAAAATTAACACAGGTAATCGGTTATTACCAGAGTGGTAAACGATTACTCCGTGTGCAGAATAAAAAAGATCCTAACTCTAAGTCCATGATTCCATCAATACTTCAATGTTTTCCATAGTCTAGACACTATAAAATATAGGCTAGTAACCAATAGTCCAAGATAGGAAGAATTATGTTTTTTATGGTTTGAGTCTTTATTAATATTTTTTTGCCCAAATAGACAAAAGAAAAATCAAAACAACAATATAATTGCAAAAATATAAACATGATAATGGATATTAAAGCAATATAAAGCATAATAAAAATAAAGGAGGTAAAGGTGCAAGAAAGGAATTAAAATTTTAGTATAATAATATCAATAATAATATACATAATATTTGTATGGTGAACTAAATCCTCCAAAACAAAAGAGTAACCAAGGTACTTAGTACCAAAATTGAAAGGCAACCGGTTATGCTTAGTATATTACCCTATAGTGATTAATCAAGGTGATTAGAAACAAATTCAATGAAGTTTGAAAGAAGATTGGGAGACCCAAAGCAACTACCCATCTTACTTCACAAGTCTTGGATCTTAACGCAAAAGGATCGATCACTTTTGGATTACGCGACCAACACGAGGTCCGATCCACAAAACTGCAAGTATCCAATTGCATTTTCATTCCGAATTCGGGACACATTTAGGTCTATGTTAAGCAATCTCCGAGTAATTTACGGAGTAATTACCCTATAAATGTGGTCGGCCAAAACCAATTAAGGTTAACGATGTTTGTGCTAATTCATGTAAAATAAACGATATGTAAATCGCCATCCAAACGCAATACCGCATGAAAATAAAGATGAATACCAAATTGAGTTTCATTTATGGTATTCTTTCATCTTTAAGTTCAATCACTCATCTTGGTGGATTCAAGTATGAAAATATCCCACTAATACAAAGTACCTAAAGTGAATTAAATAATCCACTTAGAGGTAGATTTGGATTAATGAATATTAACCACTCAAATCTACAGCCAAAGTTCGTTGAAATTAAAGATAAATCAGTCCCAAAAATGCCTCCCAAGGTAAAAATAAAAATAGAGGAGAAGTGGTGGGAAAAGGAACAAAAAAACAGCCCAAAAATTAGACAAAAATGTAGTTATGTCTCAGAGTAACCGGTTACTACCAGAGTGCTAATCTGTTACTTATACAAAAATCGTAGTTTTCTAGAAAAATTAACACAGGTAATCGGTTATTACCAGAGTGGTAAACGATTACTCCGTGTGCAGAATAAAAAAGGGTTAATAGTCATTTACCCCCAGTCAACATAGGCGTGTTTTGATTTACCCCCCCCCCCCTGTAAACACCCCAAATTTGCCCTCACTCATTTCACCATGGCTTGTGATTCTTTTCATTTGCATAAGTTCAATCATATCATCTCATATTGCATTTTTGCTTCACTGCATTGGTTCTAAAGCATCTGCATATATGGTTTGTGATCTGAGCAATCCCTGAGCTATCTGAGCCACCCCAAAGGTCATTTATCATCTCAAGAGGGTCCATGTATGTTCAAGCATCATATTATATCCTCCCAAGATCAGAGAAGTCAAAGAATCACAAGAATCGAGGAAGGCATGGAAGTAGAGCCAAGCTTAACTGCACAGATGACCTAAAATTAGGGTTTTGGTTCCAGAGGCCATAACTCCAAATTTTTTGGTAATTATTGTTTCTATTGGTCTCTATATGATATGAGGATCATGCATACCAATTTTCATGAAGAAATTCAATGGGGAAGGCATCTGATCAATAGATGACTTCTTGAGCAAGTCAATGCAAAATCAGGGCATCTGAGGCCCCCAATCACCCAACCAAAGGGTCTTCTCCATCATTTTGGATGTACATTATCTTTATTTGATCTTAGAAGAAGGTATAAGTTCACAAAATTGAAGGATTTCAAGCGATTTGCAATATTGCCATTTTGGGAAAGTGACTTGTAATGTAAACTTGCCATTTTGGGAAAGTTTTTCAACCTCCTCTTTTTGATTAAAAAATGCTTCAAATGAAAAATATTTGGTCATGAAAGTTGTAGATTGGATCCTCCCATTTTTAAAAAGTACAAGAACTTGATCTAATTCATTATAGAACTAAAGTTATGGCCTTGCAAAGTTGGAAAAAATCACTTAATTTTCACTTTTGTGCCAAAGAGGGAAACTTGCAAATTCTCATGCCAAGCATTTTTGTGACTTCAAAAACACTTCTACATGTCTTAACATCATAATGCATTGCCTAAGGATCATAATTGGCCCAAGAATCACTTCATCCCATGCCTTGAACATCAAGAAATTCAAAAGGGGCCAAACTTCATGAAAATTGCAAAAGGGCACATAACCTTTCACAAGCTTGCTGAATCACCTCAATTTAAAATATATGGCTCTCGTTGATCTATGCTGAGCCAGGAAAATCCAAAAGCCAGCTGCAAAACCAGCCCATACCTCAAGTACAAAACTTTTGACATTTTTGCAACTTGCCCATACCAATCACCATAGGCCACCAACAACTCTCTGACCTATCAGAGATTGATACATGGACCAAAAGCAACTCAACACACCACACAACACAAGCTGAAACCTTCAAGAACACAACATACACCAAAACTCCCTCTTATGCATTTCTCTTCGAAACTCATCATACAAGCTTAAAACCTCAAAACAAATTCCATAGAACAACTCAGCATGACCCTCTGATCATTTCCCTACCGTCACTTTGCCCTGAAACCTCCCACATCAAAAACACGATTTTTACATTCCATGAACTGAGCTTCTGCCATCTTCATTCTGGGGCCATATAAACTCCAACTAAGCATCACAAACACTTCAAAAGGATCATTGGAGCTGATTTGAATCAAGGAACTGGCCAGAAAGCACCATTTTCGAATGCTTCAGTTCAGGTATCATCAAGAAATTTTTTTCCAGAAATGATTTCTTAAGTTCTTAGATTGTTCTCCATGCTTCACTGATCACACTGCACCTTTTGGTTTTGAAAATGATTCAGTTTTAAGCATGTATGAAGCTTCTGAAATTTCTGTGAATTTTTCCGTTTTGATTCGAATCTCTCTGTTCATGTGAAATAAATCCTGTTTGATGATTGATTCTTGTTTAGAATGGGGTGGGGATCACTTCTGGAGCGTTTAAGAGCTTGGGGATGCGTATAGAGAGAGATAGCATAGGAGACTGGCCGTAGAAGATGACCGGAACACTGTTCCGGTCACCTGAAAGTAATTAGGGCATCAGATTAGGGTTTAATGACATAATTAGTGAGTTTGAATATGGGCCTTCCATTAGCGCGCGCTGGTCAATTCCCGCGTCTCAACTTTAAACCAGGGCCTTTGGATCTGATTACTTTTCATTTAAATTAATTTAGTTTTCATTTTTATTGCATTTCTTTCTACATTTTATTTAAAATAGCAAAATGCATCCAAAAATTCTCATTTTTTACACCATGACTTAAAATATTTTTCTCATTCTGAAAATAATTTTTATTTTATTTTTTGCATAAATTTCGTATTTTAAAAATATTTAAATGTTTATTTTAATTAGTTAAGGAGAATTAATTAATTAAAATAACATTTAAGTTTCTAAAAATCACCAAAAAAATCACATTGCATCTTGATACATTAGAAACATTATCAAACTCTTCACACTACTTTCTTTTTGGTTCTTGACCTATTTTGACATTTTTCTTTGGAATTAGGGTTCTTAAAAGCCAATATTTTTCCCTAACTTACAAAAATTCTTTCTGCCTAACCATGAGGAGTTTGATGATGGTTCTTTTTGCATTGCATTCCTCATATCATATAGTTGCTAGGAAAAAATTGGTTTGAATTTATCCTTCATTTTCAATTTGTTGTGCATTTTTCCTTTTGAAGTGCCTTAAAACCCAAGCTAACTTGAGAAAATCATAACTCCCATTAGGTTAAGAGTTAGGTCCCCTCCTTTGGGCAGTGAACTTGTGTAGGGTTAGGGATCCTTTGATCCCATTTTCAATTTTTTTATCTTGTCATTTGCTTCTGATTTTGAATTTTGCTTTGTATCTTGTGCATAAACCCTAATTTTTGCCTTCATTTGCATCCATCTTCCATATGCTTGCATTCATGAACTTGCCATGATATTTTGTGCATCCACATGACTTCTAAGACATCTTAGGACATATTAGAATCATGTTTGATCATCGCATCATTCATTTGCCATGTTGTGCATTCATTTCATTTCATAAACTTTCATGAACTTTCATGGTTCAAAACATGCTTCATTTGCATCCTCATCCTTGTATGATCATCCACAACTCTTGACATGTGTTTGCATTATCTCTTAGCATCATTGACATCATGTTTATGCTTCTGGTTTTGGTTTGCATCATTGCATTTATTTCATGTTCACTTCACTTCATTTCTTTTTGCTAACTTTTCAGGTGGTAAGTGTTTGAGAAGTGAATTTGCCTTCACTTCTCATAATCTCTTCTCATCTCTCTTTATGCATCCATTGCTGCATTTTACTTGTGAATTAGGGTGAGCTTGCTCATTCATGCTCCTCCTCCTCCTTCTTTCTTCAAGCAACTTGTCTTCTTAAGTGAAGTAAGTTGTCTTGCTCCTTCCTGCTTCTCCTTCCTTTCATCCTGCTTCTTCCATGGTGGCTTTTCCTTGAAGATCTTCTTGCAAGCCTCACAAACCCTAGGAATACCCAAGCATGATCACAATTAGGGTTTGATTAGTCTTCCCATTAGTTTTAACTTTGTGTCATCTTTGAGTCTTCTCTTCTCATCTTTTAATCAAGGACTAAACCTTAAAGGTTTTAAGGCTTTGTGATCAGGGTTATGCCTGTATCCTTCTATTAGGATGGAGTGTATAACTTTAATCCTAAGTGTTAAACCCTTAATGTGTTTAAATATCTTAATCAATCCACTTAATAATCACTAAGACATCAAGCTTGTAACTTGGGCCTTGAATTAGGGTTCTAATTCTTCCTTAATTGGTTAAGAAGGACTAACCCTAGTGTTAATGGACAAGTCCTCCTCAAGTTGTCTTACAAACCATAAAAAACCACTTCTTAATCTTACCATTAACTAAAATCCACTTTAATAAAGGTTTTGTTTTGTCATGAGGTTAATCCCTGATCATGGATTAAGTTGAGGTATCTTCCCAATCTTAAATGTTCTCATCTATTATCCTTCTATTAGGATGGTGTAATGAGTCCATTAAATCCTTGATTATGGCTTAAACTCATTAATTAACACTAAACAAAAACTCCAAAAACATCTAAATAATTGCAAGTAGGTTAATGATATTAATCCTACATCATGGTGATTAAGTGTGAGGTGCTTACTTCATACTTAAGGTATTCTCATTACCCCTAATCAGAGGGAAGATGTGATGAGTTTACTAACCCTTGGTTTAGGCTTAAGATCATTAACTTATGACAAATATCAAAAAGCAATAAAAGATTGAAAACACAAAAACAAACAATAATCGTCTCCTCCGGGATTCTTTTCTCATCATCTTCACTCACAAACGAGAACTTGCTTGTTCCGTCTAGTGCAAGACAGTTTGCACCTGAGCCAGACAGGTCATACACTTGAGCATAGACAAGTAGGCAGTTCACAAGTTAATTTATCCTTCATTCTCTTTGAGTCGAACTACGGTGTTCTGACTTCCTCATTGCACGAGAGGATACGTAGGCATAACTTAACAGTTATCGAACAAAAGTCTCTGTACATTCCCCTTCTTCCAGCTTTATTCTTTAAGCCTCATTGTCTTGAGCTTTGCATTCTTTCCTTACATTGACACTCCTTTTACTCACTTCACACTTCTTTCCAGCACTGACACTTGCTTTCTTTTCCAGCTTTGATTCACAGATAGCACTGACACTACCCCTTTAAAACACAAATCTTTTAAGCGTGGATCCCGTCGAGTACGACGGACAATCTGGGTGCTAATACCTTCCCAGGTTGTAACCAACCCCCTTTCTCAGTTTCTCTGGTTCACGACCGTCTTATCCATTTTTTCTTAGGTTTATGCAGCATTACCTTTCCTTCGGGATAAAAATGCCTAGCTGGCGACTCTTTTCATTTCTCTCTCTTTCGCCGACCGTTCGCGTCTGTACCCTATCTGACCAGGTGTCATTTGGTGGGAGTGATACCCCCCCTTAAAATTCAGCATTATCTATCTTTCAAAACATTTTTTAAACACCTCATGATCATGAACTGAATTAGCATGAATTTTAAAGTCAAAACACGGTGAAATTCTTGAAATTAAATATAAATTTATGATCTAAAAGATCAACAACCAAAAGCATCAAGGATCTACATCTTGAATGTTGATGATGAAGGTAGAACCATGGAAAAAGTGAATTACCAAGAACACTCTTCAAAATTATCCAATATCAAGTCTGATCTGCTGAAATTGATGAAAAAAAAGAAAAGGATGAAGGTTTAGCTCAAAGTTTATCAAGAATTCAAGGTGAATTTTTTATAACTTTCAAAAGTGAGATAAGAGCTTTAGTGAATTTGTGGAAATTAAAATTAGGCTTGGTAATTCAAAATTGGTGAGAATCATGAAAAGAGTGGTGATTAGTGAGGGTTTATGGTTGAAATTAAATTTGATGATATATCGGAGTTAAATGGAGATGGTCTAGAATATTCCAAGAATGATAAAAAATGAAATTGGTACCAAAATTTGAAAGACTGAAATTGCTTCCAAAATTTTCAAATTTTCACGCAAGTAACCGGTTACGCCCAGGGTGGTAACCGGTTACTTAGTGCAAAATTTGAAAATTTTGTTTTCTTTTTGAACTACTATAGCTTCGGCTCGATTCTTTTGTGCATCAAAGAAGGCATGGAAATAAACACACGAACCTTGGAATTCCTTGAATAAATCAATTAAATTGGGAAATACTTGATCAGATAAATTTGAATTATTTGCGGATCAACTTCGACTTTTAACTATGAAATTCATATGAACTGTGGGACTGCTATTTTTTGCATTTTCACCTGCTTTTTCCCACGAAATATTAATAAAAGAAAATAATTTTTTTTTGGATTTTGATTAATGGTTAGTGAACATAAACACATAAAACAAATAAAAGCAATGGTGATCCCCTGTGAGGCATAAACCTACACCTGAGAAAAATCGAGAAACTAGTGTGATCTTGTTTGTCAGGAAGATGCAAATGAAATGCGAAGAAAAATTAGGGCAAAAATTAGGGTATAACAGCTGCCCCTATTTAAGTTTCTTCAATCAAGAGATATGAAGATTGACATCTTCGTCTCTACAAGATGGGAGAAACTAAAATATAGAAAACCCAATTTTTGTCCTAAGCGATCATGACATGATATGAATATAATATGATATAAACCCAAGATCTCTGTTGGGAGAATACGACCACCAGAGGAAAGAAAAAGTTTGGGGACACAAAAGAAAATCCTGCTGGGGAAAAGCAACCGACAACACAAGAGTTTACCAGGAAAATAATCACTAGGTAGCTAACTCAACTTGGAAAAAGACTGTGAGACATAATCAGGATAAAAACAACAAGGAAGATTAAAACTCTGCAAGGGAAATATCAATCAAAGTATTCAAGTCCAACAGATGGAGGAATACTGAAGTGGGAAATGGTCATCAACTATCGGTGTATTTGGTAAGAAATAGGATCAACTACCGGTGTAATACGTAGGAAAAAGGCTCAACTACTGGTGTAATTTGTAGGAAATAGGCTCAACTATCGGTGTAATTGGTAGGAAATGGACTCAACTACCGGTGTAATTAGTGGGAAATATGATCAACTATCAATGTAATTGGTAAGAAATTGGCTCAAATACCGGTGTATTTAGTAGGAGAAAAAGAAATAAGCTCGAATAAGGGAGAAATAATACCTACTACCATCAAAAGGACGTTTAAACTGATGTAAACATTCACAAAGGAATCAAAGTTCAATCAAAAAAGAAATTGGAAAGAAACGGTCAAACAAGACTCATATCGAGGAGGAAATATCTCAACAGGAACAATTCCATCCAGATAATAAGCTGGGGAGGAAACTGAATAAAAATCCTCCACGAGGAACAAACTCAGTGGGGAATTTAGAAAGGATAAACACTTTCTACTTAATGGTTGACACTCTAAGCTTGAGGAAAAACAACACACACACTCTGTGGGGATAACTTCACACCAAAAAGCGGGGATTAATGGTATATCTAATAATTCAAGAAATGCAAACATATGATTCAATGCATAAAGCAAATGCATGAATATGCATATGAATATGCTGACAAAACAAACATAAAGATAGGCAACAGGTTACATAAACACCATAACAACTGGATACTCGGCTAATCCTAAGGCAACAATGCTGGGAAATCATGTTGGAGATTCAACTTGATATCCTACAAGGGATAGTCAAAATCCATCAAAGGAATAAAATCCTACTATGATGCTTAACTCATACTGAAGAAATATTTGCTAGGGATTTAATCCACACAGCAATCTTCAAACAATCCATTATAAAATCTTCTCTGAGAGAATAACATGTTGAGATACATCACCAACATAAAATCTTCCACACTCTTCGCGGGAAAGGGGGAAGTGGTCCCCTGTTAATCTCGGATGGGGATAAATATCTTCACAACTCTGTTTGAGGAAACAAGGTAATGATCTACTAGTGGTGCAAATAAAGCATAGCCTACTGGAACATTAAACATCAACTCTGCACAGGGAGACTATAATGCTGAGGAAAGGTAATAATCTGCCAAGGATAAGGAAAAGTTTCCACAATCCATGCTAGGGTCAGTGAAAATTCTTATCAAGAATCAAACTCTGTGGGAAATAACTATCATACCACTCTGGCTCCACTTTAGGAAAGGGTGTAAGACTTTATGAGGATTACATAGGAATCAATTGGAAATCAACACATGCAGACCTATTTGGGATCTAAGAGAAAAACTTGTGGAGAGCAATCATCATTGGAAAATTTTGTACTTGCCGATCCACATGGGGATACCAGAAATTAACAACATAACCAAAAATAAAGTTGTGAGGGATTTTAAATTAATACCTACCACCAGGTATAAGAAAACCTCTAAACTGACTGCTATATCAATACTTATGTTAGGGAATGTAACATACCCAAGCTGAGGAACACAAACTCGGCTGAAGATAAACATCTCTTCTCAATTCTAATACAATTTGCTAAGGAAAGGATCAAAAACTCAGTTGAGGATACTCATGTGACATGAATATCATTTCTAACAACACTTTTGGGGAAGAAATTGGAAATCATTTTGAGAGCGTTCACACATCAAACAATACCCGCTCCTACTTACTGTTGGGGAGCAAGACATCATTAATATCAAAGTGCCAAGATTATTCAGGAATTACGTAGAGAAAAACCCAGATCAAACCCTACTTTGGGAGAGGCAAGTTACACACATCAAAACTTTACCATCCCTGGAATCACTATTGATATTCTTTCATTATTCACATATCAAAAGAATAATGATTTTATAATCTTCAAAAATTCAAATTATTAAATTTGTTTAAAAAATCATCATAAAAAATAAATTGAAATTTTGTGAACAGAAACAAAATAAAGAATTGCAAACAATTAGATAAAAGCTCAAATTTCATTTGATAGAATGGTAGTCAGCAAATGTCATGACTCCATTGATCATTACAAATTTGAAAAATGGTAAACATATGGAAGAGGGCTACATTGAAATACAATGATAACTAGTCTCTCTGTCAACTTTGAACTCCACTATGTCTGAAACTTCAGTCAAGGATGAGTGAATAAGAATCTTTGATGGGCCATTCTACTGAGGAATAGAATCTGAAATCCTCGGTTGTTTCAAGTGATCCAGTCTGTCGATGCAGTTACTTGTCATGATCCCTAACTTTATCCTTGATTTCCCTTTCAGGTTTTCAATCTACCGGGATAATTATTTCTGTTTATGTCTCTAATTTTTTCCTGGACCGCCCTTTTGGGTTTTCAATCCACCGAGACGATCCTTTTTTCCTAAGCTACCCTTTCGGGTTTTGAACTTAGCGAGTTGTTCTTTTATTTTTTAGGCAAAGTATTTATTAACTACATCCGCATTCACAGGACGAGTCATCTCCTCACCATCCATAGTTGTAAGAATCAATGAACTGCCAAAGAAGCCTTTCTTAACAACATATGGGCCATCATAGTTTGGAGTTCACTTTCCCCTAGAATTTGTAATGAAAGTTTGGATCTTTTTTAGAACGAGGTCGCCTTCTCTGAATACACGAGGTTTGACCTTCATGTAAAAATCTTTCTTCATTCTTTATTGGTACAACCGACCATGACACAAAGTTTTTATTCTCTTTTCCTCAATCAAATTCAACTGATCAAATTTATTCTGACACCATTCAGCCTCAGTCAACTTGGCTTCCATCAGAACTCTCATTGGTAGGATTTCAACCTCGACAGGGAGCAATGCTTTTGTACCATAAACAAGTGATAAAGGGGTTGTCCTTGTTGAACTGCGGACATATGTACGATACACATGCAAAGAAAAAGGAAGCATCTCATACCAGTCCTTATATGTCACAACCATCTTCTGAATGATCTTCTTAATGTTCTTATTCTCAGCTTCCATAGCCTCATTCATCTTTGGTCTATAAGGATAAGAATTATGGTGTTGAATCTTGAATTCTTCACAAAGAACTTTCATCATCTTATTATTCAAGTTTGGACCATTATCAATAATGATTTTATTCGGAACACCATATATGTAGATAATGTTATTCTTGATAAACCGAACCATAACTTGCTTGGTCACATTAGAAAATGATGTTGCATCCACCCACTTGGTGAAGTAATCAATAGCCATAAGAATAAAATGATTTCCATTCAAAGCCTTGGGTTCACCCATACCAATCATATCAATTCCCCACATAGAGAAAGGCCATGGGGAAGAAATAACATTGAGATGAGTTGGTGGCACATGAATCTTATCAGCATACACTTGGCACTTATGAAACTTTTTCACTTGCATTCATAGCACCATAGTAACCTACCCTCAACATATTTTTAGCCATTGCAAACCCATTGGTATGAGTAAAAAAATTTCCTTCATGAATTTCATTCATTAACAGGTTTGCTTCGTGTCTCCACGCATCTGAGTAAGACCATGTCAAAATTCATCTTATACAACACATTCTCATTTAAAAAGAAATTGCCTTCCAATCTCCTTAAAATCATATTATCTTTATATGATGCCCCAAGTGGGTATTCTTGATTTTGGAGAAAACATTTAATATCATGATACCAACGTTTTTCATCATGGACCTCTTCAACCGCAAACACATGAGCTGGTCTTTCAAGTTGCATCACACTAATCATGGGAACATCATTCTATTGGTGCACCTTTATCATAGAAGTTATAATTTCCAAAGCATTTGCCATCTGATTTTCATCGTGAGGCACATAATGAAACTCAACTTTAGTGAAGAAATTTGATATCCCCCTGGCATAATCTCTATACAGAATCAAGTGGGGTTGATGAGTTACCCAATTACCCTTGATCTGATTAATTACTAAGGCAGAATCTCCATGCACATCATGATGCGTAATCCTCAAATCAATAACTTCCTCAAGACCCATAATACAGGCTTCATACTCAACTTCATTATTAGTACAAGGGAAGGTCAACCTTGCAGCAAAAGGAATATGTGTACCATGGGGATTAATGATCACTGCCCTAATTTCTTTTCCACGTGCATTCACAACACCATAAAAAAATAAACTCCATTGAGATCTAGGTTCAGGCCCTTCCTCAATCAAAGGCTCATCACAATCTTTCATTTTCAAATACATCACATCATTATATGGGAAGTCAAACTTAATAGACTGGTAATCCTCAATTGGTTGATGTGCCAAAGGGTCAGCCAAGATACTACCTTTTATAAATTTTTGAGCTCGGTACTCGATATCATATTCTGACAACAACATTTGCCAACGAGGAATCCTCCGAGTCAAAGCATGTTTTGCAAAGATATACTTGATCGGATCCATTTTGGATATCAACCAAGTTGTACGATTCCACATATATTGGTGAAGACGCTTTGTAGCCCAAGCAAAGGCACAATAAGTTTTTTCAAGCATGGGTGTAACACCCTAAATTTGCCCTCTCTTTTTTCTCACACCTTGGCTTGTGATCCTTCATGTTGCATTGCATAAGCATACCATCTCACACTGCATAGTTATTTCACTGCATAGCTGCATAGTTAGGGTTTGTGATAAGGTGAATCTTAGAAGTGGTTAGAGCTATCTCAGAGGCCATGAAGAATGCCAAGAGGGTTCATGAGTGTTCTATGATCATATTTTACTTCCAAGTTTGCTTTAAAGTCACAAAATCTCAGAGGATTGCACAGTTACCTAGGCAGGCTCAGGGCTCCTGCACAAATGACCAGAAATTAGGGTTTTGGTTTTGAGGCCCTTACAATCAAAATATTTTTCCATTCTTGATTCTATTGGTCAATATATATTATAAGGAGCATGTGTATCAAATTTGAAGCAAAAATTCATTGTGAAAGTCATCTGATCAAATGGTGACTTGTTGTGCAAGAAAAGTCAGAATCAGGGCATCTGAGGCCACCAACAACGGTTCCAAAGGATCATCATCATCAATTTGAGGTCCTATGATCTTTATTTGATCTTAGGAATTTTTGTAAGTTCACAAAATTGAAGACATTTGAGCCATTGCAAAAGTTGCCATTTTTGGACATGACTTGTAATGAAAACTTTCCATTTTGGGAAAGATTTTCAACCTCCTCTTTTTTTATCAAAAATGTTTCAAATGAAATTTTGTTGAACATGAAAGTTGTAGATTGGATCTTCCCATTTTCAAAAAGTACAAGAGCTCCTCTTGATTCATCCTAGAGCTGAAGATATGGCAAGTCAAAGTTGGGAAAAATCACATAATTTTCAAGTTCATGTCAAAGAGGATAATGTGCAAAATGGTATTTCAGGCCTTTACGTGACCTCTAATCCACTCAAATACATCATGCCATGATCAAACAACTTCTAAAGATCAGAATTGGGCCAATAACCCAGGGTTTTCATGACTTGCTTCTCAAGAAATGTCAAAGTTGGAAAAATGCAAAATCTATGAGAACTCTTGAATACAGCTGAACAGCTCATTGCATTTAATCCAATGGCCCTCCTTGAAGCCAGCTGAACACAATCCAGCCAAAAAATCACTTATGCACCATGCCATTCCTCAAGTACACCAAACCTTGACTTCTTTCAATTTCTCCCATACTCTTGGAATAGTGATCAGTAGCCTCTACAAACCTGCTCCATGACCTACTCAAACATTATGGGAGAGATAAAACAACTCATTTCAGCCTTAGAACACACACACTTGAGATTACACACCACTTCAAACTTCATCTCTTCTATTCTCACTCCTCAGCCATCAAACCTCAAATTTTCTTTCACCATTCAATCATACATGACCTAAGGAACATTACCCACCCATCACCATGACCTGAAACAACCTCAAACAAAAACACAATTTCTGCCATATCAGAACTGAACACTTCAAAATAGCCCCTCTCAACTCCATTCAAGCTTTCCATTAGCTTCAGAAGGACCAAAGAGCTGATTTGCACATGAGGAAGGCCCTGAAAGCTCTAGTTTGAAGAACTTCAGTTCAGGTATCCATCAAGAACAAATTTTCCAGAACCTCTTTTTCTTGTTGTAAATTGATTCTACATGTTATCCTGATCATCATGATGTGTATAAAATTGAAAATGAGTGACAAATGAGTATGTATTGATGTTTTGAATATTTTCCAGTGAAAAATGTTTGCTTTGATTCGCTTGATTCATGTAGTCTAAATGTTGTTTGATGATGGATTCATGTTCCACGATGTTAAGGGATTATTTTTGGGCAGGTTTGATGCATTTTAGTGAGCTATAGAGGAAGTTAGGGTTGGGGTTGGCGGGAGAAGATGACCGGAGCTTATCTCCGGTCACCTGAAAGTCAATAGGATTAGTGTGCCCGGTTTGAATATCAGCCCTTAGATTGAGATTAGGTTAGTGTACGAATGGTCCAGATATGTCAGTATACCCTAATTTTAATTATTTAAGATAATTATAATTAATTAAGTCAGATGGAACCATAACCATTGGATCACGCACGTAAGCAAAGTTTAAATCTGATCCCTTAGATCCTCATACCTCAAGTCAAGCTGACTTGCATTCCCAACCCTTGATCCATCTCCCACGCAATCTGAGCCATCCTTTGTGTTTACTTTTCATTTTATTTTCTTTTTATTCATTTTGTTATCTTATAATTATTTAAAATAGCAAGTCATTTTCAAAAATTATGATCTTTTGCATTTGGTCTTTAAATAATTTTCAGAAACTAAAAACATTTTTATTTTTATTTTTTGCATTAAAAATCCATTTTTAAATCATTTAATTGTATTATTTAATTAATTCATTCATTTTAATTAATTAAAAATGCTTTTAGGTATTTGAAAATCACTAAAAAAGCATGAAGCATCCTTACATATTTAGAACAATTTACAAACTCATCTTACAAATTTCTTTTAGGGTTTGATCATGTTTTGACAATTAACCATGAATTAGGGTTTCCAAATTTCTTATTTTCCTAACCCTAACTTCAAAAATTCATTTCTGATCAACCAAGATGAGTTTGTGTATGGTTCTTTTTGCATTCTTTCATACTTCGCATGTAGTATCTAGGGTATTTAATTCATATATTTTGCATTTCATTATCCATTTGTTTGGCATTTTTCATGAAGAAGTACCCAAAAGACTAGCCTAATTTAGAAAAACCATAACTTGACTTTTGTATAGCTTCTGACTTCCATCTTTGGGGAGTGATCTTATGAGTGTTTAGGGTTCATTTGGTTGCAATTTCAAATTTTTATCATGTGTTTTGCTTCTGTTTTGATCATATGCATCTCACACTTTCTTAAAACCCTAATTTGAAATGTTCATTTGAATTCATCTTTGCATACCTTCATCATGTGAACTTCTCATGACATCTCATGCATTTGTATGTCATATTAGATACCTTAGGACATGTGTGAACATTAGTTGATCATTGTTGCATCCATTTGGTATGCTTTGTATGCAATGCTTCTTATGTGTATTCATGTGATTCCAAGCATCTAACATGCTTTCCTTTGCATCTCATCTCTTGTATGATCATACATAAACATTGTACATGTCTTTGCATCATGTCATAACACATTTTCATTGTGTTTGCACTTCTGGTCTTGATCATTGCATCTACATTTGCCTTATTTCCTTTTGTTTCATATCTTATGCATTCATACTAACTTTTCAGGAGCTTCAGGTAAGTTGTTTACGATGTGGATTTGCCTCCACATCCAACCTCTTCTTATCTCTTCATTTTCATATTTATTTGTCTTTGAAGTGAGTTTAACTCACTTGTGCTCTCTCTTGCTCCCTTTCTTTTTCTTAGGTTACTTAACATCTTCAGGAAGTAAGTAACCTATTCTCCTTTCTCCTCTCTTTTCATCTACTTCTTCTTCCTTGGTGGCCATCTGAAGATCTTTTTCTCTAAGCCTCACAAACCATAGGAAATTCCAAGCATGTTAACTTTAGGTTTGTACATAGTCTCCCCTAGTTTTTACCTTTGAGTCTCCTTGAGTCTCTACTTCTCATCTCATAATCAAGGCTAAATAGTTAAAGTTTTAAGACTATGAATTAGGGTTTTGCATGTATCCTTATCTTATGATGGAGTGTATAACTTTAATAATTAGTATTAAACCTTTAAGTTGTTTACACCTCCTAATCAAAACACCTAATACTCATTAACACTTAAGCTTGTAACTTGGGTCTTATATTAGGGTTACATCTCTGCTTGTTGGTTCAAAGGGACTAACCCTAGTGTTCAATGGATAAGTCTCCTTCAGGTTTAGTCTTACAAACATAAAACCCATTTCTTAATCCCACCTTTAATTAAAATCCACTTTAATAAAGGCTTGTTATATAATGATTTTAATCCCTAACCATGGATTAATTTGAGGAGTCTTCCTCACCTTAAGTGTTCTCATCTATTATCCTTCTCTTAGGATGGTGTAATGAGTTCACTAATCCTTGATTTGAGAATAAACTCATTACTTAACACAAAACAAAATCCAAAAACACTTAATAATCACAAGTAGGTTAATGATCTTAATCCAGCATCATTAGGGTAATTAAGTTAAGATTTCCATCTCATACTTAAGCTTACTCATTATCCCTGATCAGGGATGATATAATGAGTTTGCAAACCCTTGATTAAGGCTTAAGCTCATTACCTTATGCAAAACACCAAAAACAATAAAAAACTGAAAACACAAAAACAAACAATAAACGTCTCCTACGGGATTCTTTTCTCATCACACTCATTCTGAAAACGAGAACTCGCTTTTTCCGTCTAATGCAAGACAGTTAGCACTCGAGCCAGACGAGTCATACACTTGAGCATAGATAAGTAAGCAGTTCACAAAAAAAAACACTAAGTCTATTTGCGTCGAACTACGGTGTTCTGACTTCCTCATTGCACGAGAGGATACGTAGGTATAATTTAACAGTTATCGAACAAAAAGTCTCTTTGTCTCCCCCCTTTCCTTTTCCCAGCTTCTCTTTCCTGAGCCTTAGTTTTGAGCACTCACTTTCTTTTTTGCACTGACACTTTGTACATCCTTTCCTCCATAGATTTTTATGCACAGTTTAGCACATACAATATCCCTTTTCAAAAAAAATCAGGTATGCGTGGATCCCGTCGAGTACGACAGACGATCTGGGTGCTAATACCTTCCCAGGTCGTAACCAACCCCCTTACTCAGTCTCTTTCATTCGCAATCGTCTTATCTATACCTTTCCAGGTTTACACAACATTACCTTTCCTTCGGGATAAAAATGCCTATATGGTGACTCTATTAAACCTCAACCTCCAACATCGCCGATGGTTCGTGTTAGCACCGGGATGAAAATCCGGGGAGCGACAGCTTGGCGACTCTGCTGGGGAACTTTGCAACCAGGGCTTCTGGTTCTCTTGTGGGTTTATCCTAGCGCTTGTTTGTTTGTGTTTATTGGGGGTGTTATGTGCTATTTGTGTTTATGTTTTTGTTTTATTTATTGCTTCCTGTACAGCTTTATTTATTGCATTTACTTTATCACTTTCATTTATTGCTTTCTGCATTTCATTTATTATTGTCATATCATTGTGCTGGATTTCTGGTTTGCTTTAGTGGGAGGAGTATTCCAGTGAGAAAGTCTCAACACAAAGGCCTGAGTGACACATAGGATTAGAGTGGTTTTGTATTCTTTCCCATTCCATTTCGGTCTTGTGCGGGACTATGTAAACACGGTTCAGACATGGGTTTCCTTTTGAGAACTATGTGCTACGAATTTCCTGTAGTACTAGGGCTATCTGGGAAGCCTGCTAAGCCTGAATGACCTTTTTAGATGACCTTCAGCATCTGAGGTGAATTAGAGGAGAATCCTTTATGATTAGGGTAAACATTGTACCTCCGGGTTAGAAGTGTTTACACTTTTCATAATAGATCTGAACCTGAGGATCTTTGTTCTAGAACAATATATGTGAGTGGGTTGGGTTTTTTACAAGTTTACAGGAACCCTTGACCTCAACATACCTTGCTCCTCGAATTTTCTCTTAAGGTTGTACTATTTTGGACTAGTTTTTTGAAACCCTGTATTATTGACTATTTATTTGAGTCCCCCGCCTGGTTACTGGTTCTCAAGCCTTCATCTGAAACTCTGAACACTCAAGGATCCTACCAAAGGCAACTGATAATCCAGCACATGATCTAAAACCTTTGCATCTCATTAGCATACATCATATTGCATCATTTAACATTTGTCTATTTGTTTTACAGGGTATCCATCTTCCTTTGGTTTGGTTTTGACTGTTCTTCTGCTCAGCCTATCTGCTGCAACACTTCTTCAGCTATCTTCTTCAGTTATTCTCTTCAGTTATCTCCCTCAGCACACATCTTCAACGTGGATTCAACCAGGAAAAGAAACATCACCTACCACTTCTTTGAGTATCCTCTAGCAGGCATCAGGAAGATACAGGCCCTTATCACCCCTGATCATGTTCCCTTATTTAGAGAGCATTATGGTGGAATCCTGGACATGATCATGGACCTGGATGCATCACAAAGGAGCATGATTCACACCTATCTTCAGTTTTATCACCCTCCTCTATGTTGCTTCACTTTCCCAGATTTTCAGATAGGTCCTTTGCTGGAAGAATACTCTATGTTATTGGTGTCCCTATCAGAAGAGGAATTACTTTCAACCCTGAAATGACCCCTCCAAAGAATGAAGACATAGCCAAAGCACTACATCTGGAGGCAACTATCATTGATGAGCATATGACTTCCAAGGCTAGAATCCCAGGCCTTCATCTGGATTTCTTGATCACTCAGACTACAAAGCATGCTGCAGTAGGGAATTGGGAAACTGTGTGTGCTCTCCTGGCTCTTAGCATTTATGGTATCATTTTGTTTGCAGATGAGCCTAAATTTGTAAACAAGAATTTCATTCACATCTTCATGCTAAAGAACCCGGTTCCTACCTTATTGGGAGACTTCTACTACTCAGTTCATCAGAGGAATGAGAAACAAAGAGGAAGACTAGTAAGATGTTGTGCACCTCTTTTCTATAATTGGTTGATGAATCATATGCCGAAGACATAAGCTTTCCTAAACCATCATCAGTCAAGGAATTGGGCTAAGAGGATGATGGCCCTTTCTTCAGAAGATATCAGATGGTGTACTCAGAGCACCAAGGGCAGAGACATAATAACAAGTTGTAGGCAATACCCAAATGTGCCACTTATTGGAGTAAAGGGTTGCATCAATTACAATCATTTACTTTTCAAGAGACAATTGGGGTATGCCTTGATACATCCACCTAGGGAGCAGGACTTAGAAGAGTCTCTTTATTATGCTATTCAGAACAATCATGCCATTGTCCGACAAGCATCCTGGGCTTGGGACAACATACAGATTAAAGGGACTACTATTCTGGGGAAGTGCAACAACATAGCCTCTGCTCAGTACACTGAATGGTCACGCATCAGAGAAAAAATTACTCGTATTCCATTCACCCTGGAAGATGTACTAGGGCCATCAGTAGTTGAGCCCACAACTACAGTAAACCTGAAAGAGTTTGAAAAATTAAAGGAAAGAAACACCCAGCTGGCTGAAGCTTTGAAGAAGACCTTTTGGGAAAGGAATGATGGTCGTCTAGACATTGAGAGGTTAGAGAAGCTATGCATCGAGCATGTAACCAAGATGGAGAAGACTGAAGACTTCATCAGGAAAGCCCGAGCAGGGGAACTTGTGTTGAAGAATGCATGTAAAGAAGCAAAGATTCAAAGGGCAAGATTTGAGCATTATCTGGAGTAGAGTCAGGATAGATGGGTCAGGATAACCGAGGCTCGTCTGAAAGAAGTTCAGAAGATGCAAGCCAAGATAGAGCAGTTAGAGTCTCATGAGAAAAGAAGCCAAGAAGCACTGCTATCAGCTCAGAAGGAGATCTCAGAATTGAAACTCCGGGTGGGGTTAAAGAGATCCAAAGAACAGGATAAGTATCAGAAGATGACAAATGCCATTGCAACCAGAAACCATCTCATCAGAACCATTACAGAGCACCCAGTTGGACCGGTAATTGATGCTCTCCTAAAGGAAGTCAAGGAGGATTCATTTGGACTGGATGTCTGATTTTCCATACTTTTATTTAATTGATTGTACTTTAGCTCACCATGGTGATTTTGTCTATTGTATTCTTGAATTTGATTGTATTTTGATTCACCATCGGAGTTTGTTTGGTTGTAATTCATGAACTATTTGTATTTTGGCATTGCCATTTTTATTTTTTTGGTTATGTATTGGATTTTCTTATGCTACAACATCTTATTCTTCTCAAGATAGGTCTAGAAGGTCAAAACCAAGAACCAAACCGGATACCCTCTGAAGACAAATAGACATATTGCATTGCATGACTAACTTCATATCCTTTTGTTTTTGTTGGTGATTTTGTTATTGTCTTCTCACTTTGTTGATTGTTTCAGGAAATATTGCTTGCAGGAGGGTCTTTCCTGTCAATCGCATCCATAGATATCCAACTCGACACAATCTTCCGAGTCTACAAATGGATCAGCTACAGCAGGAACTGACAGATGTGAGGACTCAGATGACTGATGTGAGGACAGAAGTGAGGACTCAGATGAATCAATTCATGGCTGTGACGACTGGACTGGCATAGACCCAGGAAAGATTGAGGGAGTTAGTCGAGCGGAAAATTCTAGAAGATAACCACGCAGGCACTGGAGGTACAAGTAACAATGCGCGCGAGCAGCCGCGAACGACTCCGGTAGTGTTTGGACCTGACAACAATCCTGAAGTTAAAATCCTTGGGAATTGCCAAAGGAACACTGGAGATCGTATTATGCAGGAAGATCCTCAAGAAGAACAGTTTACAATGTTAAGTGTTGGGACAGATGAAGCTTATGACTGTCAGTTGGACGAGATATCTGAGAAGCTGAGATCCCTGGAATCCAAGAACTCTTTGGGTTTCGATGTGATGGATATGTGCTTAGTGGAAGGGGTAAGGATTCCCCACAAGTTCAAGCCTCCATGATTTGAAAAGTAAAACGGTACCTCCTGTCCTCGTACCCATTTGCAATCTTTTTTGGAAAGATTGAAAGCATATACCATGGATGAGAAACTGTGGATATTTTACTTTGAAGATAGTTTAACCGGGGCATCCAGAGAGTGGTATTCACACTTGTCAATGGCTACTGTCAGGAACTTGAAAGATTTAGCTGAGGCCTTTATACGCCAATATCAGTACAACCTGGATATGGCACACAATAGGACCCTCTTGATGGGTATGTCTCAGTCCTCGAGAGAAAGTTTCCGCGAATACGCTCAAAGGTGGAGACAACTCGCTGCCGCTGTCCAACCACCTATGTATGAAAGGGAAATGGCTGATATGTTTATGAATACCTTGCAAGGGACCTACATTGATAGACTTTCTTCCTTTTCTTCTACTAGCTTTGCTGACGTGGTCATAGCGGGAGAGAGAATTGAAAGTTTGCTGAAGATGGGCAAGATTTCTGATAATGGTGCTAGGTCCAACAATGCAAAGAAACCTTTCTCAGGACCTTGAAGGACAGGGGAGACCAATGCAGTACATGTTAATAGAGGTAGACCCCAGTACTGGCAAAGATTAGTAGCTGTAGTCACCATCCCTACTCCATCACCTCAACAACAACAGTTCCCACAACAGCAGCAAAGATCTTACAACAACAATAAGTAACAACAACGTCCTTTCCAACAAAGGCCTTCTCAGATTAATAGGGTGATCGATCCCATCCCGATACCCTATTCAGTTTTACTCCCGCAGCTATTGAAGCTTAACCTGATTGAACTAAGGACTTTGGCTCCACCAGATCCTTAAATCTTCCAAGGAATTATGATGTCAACGCCAAATGTGCTTTTCACTCCAATGTGCCTGGCCATTCAACAGAGAAATGTAGGGCCCTACACATGAAAGTCTAAGATTTGATTGATTCCAAAGCTTTGAATTTTGCACCTCCACCAAATGTCACAAGGAATCTAATACCAAATCATGGTGAGCCATAGATCAATGCCATTGGGGAGGACCGACTAGCAATTATGATTGATGACATTGCAAGAATTCAAACACCATTGGCCGAAGTAAAAGCTTAATTATTGAAGTCCCAAGTGTTTCCAAGATGTGAGGCCCGTTGTGAAGCTTGCAAAGTTTCTACCAATGGTTGTGCAAATCTCAAGAACGATATTAATAGTCTTATCAAAGAAGGCATCCTGCAAATCACATCAACAATTCCATCTTCTACAAATGCAACAAAAATCTCTCCTACAGCACCAGCAAACATTATCTCAACAAAATCTTCTACAACGCCAGCAAAAGTCATTCCTACAGAATCGGCTACAACAACAACAAACACCAGCAGTGACATCTCAACAGTTACCATCTACTATGATCCAGCAACGATCCATGTTTTGGATTCTCTCAACATCAACAACTTCCTGCACCTGCACCATCTTCAGTCAGACCTCCTGTTACCATCTACTATGACCCACATAGAATCATGACTCCTTCTTCTGATGCAATTAGTCCAGTGACCATCACGGTGCCTGGACTAATTCCTTATGATAACAACAATGTCGTGCCTTGGCATTATGGTTCGCATCTTTACTATCAAGGAAGAAAGGTCACTCTTGACTCCTCAACTTCTACACCACAAATTGACAATGTCGGGGGAGGCAGAGGCTTCACTCGAAGAGAACGTCTCTTCGCTTCACAGTTTCCAAGAGTTAATGCTGAAGCAGAAACTGCTGTCATAGCAAAAGGCAAAAGTGTGGTGCCAGAAGAACCAGCTACAAAAGAAACTCAGAAGACACCCTTTGATCAGGATGTAGACGAGTTTATGAGTATTATCAAGAGAAGTGACTAAAAAGTTATGGATCATCTCCACCAAACACCCTCCAAGATCTCCATACTATCTCTGCTCATGTGTTCCGAGGCTCACCAGAATGCACTACTCAAGGTCTTGCATGCAGCTTATGTGCTGGAAGCAATCACGGTCAATCAGTTAGAAATGGTGGTCGCAAATGTCAATACTAGTCATGGACTAGGTTTCACCAATGCTGACTTGACTACGAAGGGGCGTAATCACAACAAGGCTTTGCATATCACTTTGGAATGTAAAGGTGTTGTACTATCTCATGTCCTTGTTAATACCAGATCATCACTCAATGTGTTGCCAAAGAAAGCTTTAGTCAAGCTGGAGTATGATGGTCTTGCACTACGTCCGAGCAATCTAGTTGTCAGAGCTTTTGATGGTTCTAAAAGATCGGTTCTCGGAGAGATTGAGCTACCCGTAGTAATTGGCCCGCAAGTTTTCAAAACTACCTTCTATGTGATGGACATACAGCCTTCCTACAGCTGTTTGTTGGGTTGACCCTAGATTCATTCCGCTGGCACGGTAACATGAACCCTTCACCAGAAGTTAAAATATGGGTGGGAAGTCCAAATTATCACCATCTGTGGAGAAGAAGACATCTTCGTCATTCACCTGGCTACATACAAGTACATAGAGATGGATGGGGAGGTCCATGAAACCATGAGTCAAGATTTTGAAGCCTTGAACATCAACGAAACTACAACTGAGGTGTTTGTTGCATCCCAAGAGGAAAGGATGAGCACCTAAATTGCTTCCTACAAACAAGCTCGGAAGGTTATGGAAGAAGGGAATGCCCAAGGCTGGGGCAAGCTTTTGAAGGTTCAGATGAAAGAAGACAAATTTGGTTTGGGTTACAGACCATCACGACAAGTTCCAGAGGAGGCTGTTGAAGCTCCCAAGTTCATAAGTGGGGGAATGCTGACCCTGGATGCTATCAACACTTTGGAAGACGAGGCTGAGAGCGACTACAACCTAGAAAGATGGATCCGTCCAAGAGTCCCGGACCAACAAGTCCTCAACTTGTCTTCCCAGGGAATTATAAGGGTTACTGCTGCAGAGTAATTATTATTTCCTGTTTTAATCATTCATCAAAGTCATGCGTCTTGCCCAAGATGTTGGGACTCATTTTGTAATAGGGCCATATGTATTTTGTGCAAATTGAATATTAATGAACAATGGACATCTTTTTACAAACGATCTTTTTCGCTCCCTGTCTTTTCATTTTTGTTATTTTTGCACAAAACAATAAATGGCTATGTTTTTCTTAATAAAAACTTCATTCACTTTTTTAAATAATATAAAATCAATCACGAAAATGAACCAAATATCAACCCTTGCAGAGATAGCCCTCCAGATTGCACCGACAACGACACTGCTATGACCTCGCATGACTTCGACAATCTGATTAATCAAGCAGATGAAGGGGTTGAAGAAGATTATGATTTACCTGAAGAGCTAATCAGGTTATTGATACAAGAGGAAAACGTGATTGCTCCTCATCAGGAGGAGGTTGAGACTATCAATCTTGGTACCGAGGAAGATGTGAAAGAGGTGAAGATTGGAGCCAGTCTGCAAGCTCCGATAAAAGAACAACTTATCAGTATGATGCGAGAATATGTCGATGTGTTCGCTTGGTCCTATCAAGATAAGTCAGGTTGGGATACAGATATTGTCATGCACAAGCTGCCATTGAAAGAAGATTGTCCGCTAGTTAAATAGAAGTTGTCGGGTTTGGGACACCGGTTTTCTTGTTGTAACTAGTTATCCGCCGTAGGTTGCTAACATTGTACCCGTACCTAAGAAGGATGGCAAGGTGCGTATATGTGTTGATTACCGGGATCTGAACAGAGCTAGCTCAAAAGATGACTTCCCATTACCTCACATTGATGTATTGGTGGATAACACAACTCAATTCTCAGTATTTTCCTTCATGGACGGATTTTCTTGATACAATCAGATCAAGATGTCACCCGAAGACATGGAAAAGACAACATTCATCACACCATAGGGCACGTTGTGCTACAAAGTAATGTCGTTTGGTTTGAATAATGTCGGTGCAACATATCAACGGGCTATGGTAACATTATTCCACGACATGATCCATAAAGAAATTGAGTGTTACGTGGATGACATGATTGCCAAGTCCCTCACAGAAGAAGACCATTTGGTAAACCTGTTGAAATTGTTCAATCGTCTGAGGAAGTATCAGTTAAGGTTGAACCCCAACAAATGTTCATTCGGGGTACATTCTAGTAAGCTGCTGGGTTTTATTGTAAGCGGAAAAGGAATTGAGGTTGATCCCGACAAAGTCAAAGCAGTTCATGAAATGCCTGCACCTAAGACTGAGAAAGAAGTTCGAGGGTTCTTAGGTAGATTGAATTATATTTCAAGGTTCATATCTCATCTCACTGCAACCTGTGAGCCCTTGTTCAAACTTCTAAGAAAGGAACAAATAGTAAGGTGGAACGATGATTGTCAAAAAGATTTTGATAAGATCAAAGAGTATCTGCAAGAACCTCCAATTCTCATGCCTCCAGTTGAAAGAAGACCTCTAATAATGTACCTGACAGTATTAGATGAATCAATGGGGTGTGTGTTGGGCCAACATGACGAGCCTGGTCGAAAAGAGTATGCAATATACTACCTAAGCAAAAAGTTTACCGACTGTGAACAACGTTATTCACTGGTCGAGAAAACTTGTTGTGCTTTAGCACGGGCTGCACGCCGACTAAGACAGTATATGTTGACTAATACTAGCTTGTTGATCTCAAAGATGGACCCTATCAAGTACATATTTGAGAAGCCAACACTTACCGGAAGGGTTGCAAGGTGGCAAATGATTCTAACAGTATATGATATTCAGTACACTTCTCAAAAAGCCATCAAGGGCAGTGTATTGTCTGACTATCTGGCCGAGCAACCCATTGAAGACTACTAGCCTATGAGATTTGATTTCCCTGATGAAGACATCATGTTCTTAAAGTCAAAATATTGTGAAGAGCTTATTCACACTGAAGGGCCTGATCCAGAAGAAGCATGGACTATGATGGTTGATGGGACAGTTAATTGTAACAGTCATGAAGTTGGTGTTGTTCTTATTAAACCCAAATGAGTCCATCTTCCTTTCTCAGCAAGGCTCACCTTTGCCTGCACTAACAATGAAGCAGAGTATGAAGCTTGTATCATGGGTCTTGAAGAAGCCATCGACCTCAGGATAGAAACCTTGAATGTATTCGGAGATTCAGTTTTGGTGATCAACCAAACTAATGGCAAGTGGTATACTCATCAAGAGTATATGGTTCCCTACCATGACTATACAAGGAGATTGTTGACTTTCTTCACAACAGTCAAGCTTGAATACATTCCTCGAGGAGAGAATCAGTTTGCAGACGCCTTGGCCACTATTTCATCTATGATCAAAGTACAGACTGCTAACTATGTGCCTCGAATTTTAGTATCCAGACTGGACCGACCAACATATGTATTCTCTGTAGACACTGTCATTGACAAAAAACCTTGGTTCCACAACATTAAATGCTTCTTGGAGACTCAGACATACCCACATGGGGCATCGTCTAATGAAAAGAAGACATTGAGAAGGCTAACCGGCAGTTTCTCCCTCAATAATGATGGCTCCCTATACAAGCGAAACTTCGACATGGTCTTGCTCAGATGTGTTGACAAGAAGGAAGCAGACTTACTGATGCACGAAGTACATGAAAGTTCTTTCGGTACCCATGTTGGAGGACATGTAATGGAAAAGAAATTGTTAAGATCAGGTTACTATTGGATCACAATGGATACAGACCGATGCGCCTATGCCAGAAAGTGCCATAAATGCCAGTTCTACGCAGACAAGGTGCATTTGCCTCCCAACCCTTTGAATATATTGTATTCACCCTGGCCCTTCGCCATGTGGGCCATTGATATGATTGGAAAGATTAAGCCAACGACTTCCAATGGTCACAGATTCATCCTGGTAGCCATTGATTACTTCACCAAATGGGTCGAAGCAGCTTCATATGCAAACGTCACTAGGCAAGTGTTAGCCCGATTTCTGAAAAGTGATATCATTTGTCGATATGGAATTCCCGAGCGAATTATAAATGATAATGGTTCAAACCTTAACAACAAGATGATGGCAGAGCTATGTCGAGACTTCAAAATTCAACATCACAACTCTTCTCCTTACAGGCCAAAGATGAATGGCACTGTTGAGGTAGCTAACAAGAACATTAAGAAGATTGTGCAAAAGATGGTAGTCACATACAAAGAGTGGCATGAAATGTTACCATTCTCCTTTCATGGGTACCGAACTTCCATCAAAACATCTACCGGGGCAACACCTTATCAGCTTGTGTATGGTATGGAAGCACTCCTACCTGTTGAAGTTGAATTACCCTCCTTGCGGGTAATGATGGATGTAAAACTGGATGAAGCAGAATGGGTCCGATCTCGTTATAACCAACTGAGCCTGATAGAAGAAAAGAGATTAGCAGCTATCTGTCATGGTCAGTTATATCAGAAACGGATGAAGAAAGCCTTCGATCAAAAAGTCAGACCTCGGGAATATCAAGTGGGAGAGCTTGTACTGAAAAGAATCCTTCGTCCTCGCACATACCACAGGGGAAAGTGGAAACCAAACTATGAAGGTCCCTATGTGATAACTAAAGTCTTCTCAGGCGGAGCACTGATGCTCGCAACCATGGATGGTGAAGATTTCCCGTCCCTTGTGAATTCAGATGCAGTTAAAAAATACTTCGCATAAATGACTCGTTGGACATAAAACAGAATGTAAGTCCAGGATAAAATAGGGCATCCCGGCGAGTGAAAAAATAGAATAAAAGACTCGGGCAAAAATAAGGGGAAAATTTGAAAAAATGTACACCCGCTGAGTTGAAAAGCCGCATCGCACAGCTCATGCAAAAATGGGTATCCCGGTGGATTGAAAACCCAAAAGGGCGATCCATGCAAAAACAGGGAAAAAGCGAACAACTGCATTCTGAATTCGTCTGTATCACTCACATAACATGGCAAGCTTCGAAAGGAAAAAGCATCAGTCAGAATCAACTTTCTTCAGAAAGCAAGATAAGAAGAGCGTTCAGGTCATACAGGTCATAGCAAAGGAAGCTCATTGGAGCGTCAACTTCAACATTGCCGAATAGGACTTTTATTTTCTCAATTTTGTAGCTATCTCCTCATTTCAGGGATTAGTTTCTTCACTGTACTTGCCTATTTAGGGCACACAAATCAATAAAGTCAATTGTTCATTCACACTTTGTTTTGTACCTTTTTGTTTTGTTTACAAAATGTCCAAAGTTCGTAATACAACATTTGCATAAAAACATATAAGCCATTTTCAATAAATGCTTGCAGGAAATATGTGCTCTTAAGCGAACCTAACTCCTATGACGGAATCCGGTTGAGGATACCTCAGGGCACTTGTGTGTTTCCTTTGTTTGACAGGTTGCAGGTACTCAAGGCAGACAATTTTCCACAACATGGGGCATATCAGGCATTATATCCCCAGCCAAGCCGGCAGTCACATCATCAGAAGGACTACTTGACAAAAGTATTTCCCCACTGAGCTCTTTATCCCCTCAAGGTATCCCCCACAAAGCTGATCCTCCAACAAATTACTTCCCAGAAGTTCTCTCCTCCCCAAGTAGGATCTCCAAAGCAATGCCTAAATCACTTTTCCCTAGAGAGTTTCCAGATCTTCTTATCCCCAACATTAGATCCCCGCAGTTCACTTTTCCCGTGCAGTGATCCTTTCTCCCCACAGATCGCCTAGTGATCCGTTCTCCCAGCAGATTTCAGATCTCGGATCTCGTTTCTCTCATTTGCAAAATCATAGCATTCACATCATTCCTCCCCAAACAGGGCGTATCATTCCGTCTAATACGGAGCATTACGGCAAAAATAAAACATTTGCATGATCATAAGCCAGGTTTGAGCCAGTAACCTGCAAATATATCACTCCTCCTGCATTACGTAAAAACACGTCTCCTGCAGATAAAAGCCAAAATATCCTTTTGCACTCTCAATAAAAATACTTGTACATACTTATACACAATCCTTCTGATACTCGTCCGTATCCTACTTACATAATTCTTTGATACTCGTCTGTATCTTACTCGTCTCCCCGGCAGATCAACACTCGTCCATGTTCCTTGTTCAAACAGTTGATACTCGTCCGTATCATCACTCCTTAAACATGCGTCGTTGTCTGTTTCTATCGTGGTACTAAGGATACTCGTCTGTATCTTTAATCTATACACACTGACGAAACACTTATACCATTTTATTTTTAGGGCTTAAACACTTGTCTGTGTTTATCTATCCCCAGAAGTCTCCAACAAAACAACTTTCTATCCGACATTCATCCTATGTCGCAATGATCCTCAGTAGCCCTACCCTGCTAGGTGATCGTCCTTCACCTTTTGATGACAGTACCTCATCATTCATCTGATGGCCGTCCCCATCGTCGATCTTTTTATCCGGCATTCTTCCTATGTCACGATGATCCTCAGCAACCATACCCTGCTAGGTGATCGTCCTTCACCTTTTGATGAATGTACTTCATCATTCATATGATGGTCGTCCCCATCGTCGATATTTTTATCCGGAATTCTTCATATGTCGTGATAATCATCGCCAGCCGTCCCCTGCTAGGTGATCGTCCTTCACCTTTTGATGATCGTCCCTCATAATTTTATCCGATGGCCGTCCCCATCATTGATCTTCCTATCCGACATTCGTCCTATGTCGTGATATCTTTTAGCAGTCGTCCCCTGCTAGGTGATATTCCTTCACCTTTTGATGACCGTCCCTCATCATTGATTTATTTTTTCTTCACCTGATGGCCGTCCGCGTCGCGGTTTCTTTATTCTTCAGCCTGACGGTCGTCCCCGTTAGTGCTTTTAAATACCCAACAGTCGTCCTCTACTCGATGGTCGCTCTCCATCGCTATCATTTGATATTCAGTCTACACTGTCTATTACAATTTATATCCCTTTTCTTCTTATAATAAAGAGTGCAAATTTTGGACTGTCTTGGTATTCAACCACAAGTTATCTTGTTTGTCTGTTAAGCCAGGTGCTTACATCCTACACAGCTAACTCATGCTTGAATAGGGGCAGCTGTAAACACCCCAAATTTTCCCTCTCTTTTTTCTCACACCTTGTCTTGTGATCCTTCATGTTGCAATGCATAAGCATACCATCTCACACTGCATAGTTATTTCACTACATAGCTGCATAATTAGGGTTTGTGATCAGGTGAATCTTAAAAGTGGTTTGAGCTATCTCAGAGGCCATGAAGCATTCCAAGAGGTTCCATGAGTGTTCTATGATCATATTTTACTACCAAGTTTGCTTTAAAGTCCAAAAATATCAGAGGATTGCATAGTTACCCAGGCAGGCTTAGGGCTCCTGCACAAAGGACCAGAAATTAGGGTTTTGGGTTTGAGGCCCTTACACTCAAATTTTTTGGCCATTCTTGATTTTATTGGTCTATATATGTTATAAGGAGCATGTGTATCAAATTTGAAGCTAAAATTCATTGTGAAAGTCTTATGATCAAATGGTGACTTGTTATGCAAGAAAAGTTAGAATCAGGGCATTTGAGGCCACCAACAAGGGTTCCAAAGGGTCATCATCATCAATTTGAGGTCCTATAATATTTATTTAATCTTAGGACTGTTTGGAAGTTCACAAACTTGAAGAATTTTGAGCCATTGTAATGAAAACTTTCCATTTTGGGAAAGATTTTCACCTTCCTATTTTTTGATCAAAACTGTTTCAAATGAAATTTTGTTGAACATGAAAGTTGTAGATTGGATCTTCCCATTTTCAAAAAGTACAAGAACTCCTCTTAATTCATCCTAGATCTCAAGATATGGCAAGTCAAAGTTGGGAAAAATCACATAATTTTCAAGTTCATGTCAAAGAGGGAAATGTGAAAAATGGTATTTTAGGCCTTTATGTGACCTCTAATCCACTCAAATACATCATGCCATGATCAAACAACTTCTAAAGATCAGAATTGGGCTAAGAACCTAGGGTTTTCATGACTTGCTTCTCAAGAAATCTCAAAGTTGGAAAAATTCAAAATCTATGAGAACTCTTGAATCAAGCTGCACAGCGCATAACATTTGATCCAAAGGCCCTCCTTGAAGCCAGCTGGACACAATCTAGCTAGAAAATCAATTTTGCACCATGCCATACCCCAAGTACACCAAACCTTGACTTTTTGCAATTTCTCCCATACTCTTGGAATAGTGATCAGCAACCTCTACAAACCTGTTCCATGACCTACTCAAACATTATGGGAGAGATATAGCAGCTCATTTCAGCCTTAGAACACACACACTTGAGATTACAGAAAATCCACTTCAAACTTCATCTCTTCGATTCTCACTCCTCAGCCATCAAACCACAAATTTTATTTCACCATTCAATCATACACGACCTAAGGAACATTTCCCACCCATCACCATGACCTAAAACTACCTCGAACAAAAACACGATTTCTGCCATATCAGAACTGAACACTTCAAAATAACCCCTATCAACTCCATTCAAGCTCTCCGTTAGCTTCATAAGGACCAAAGGAGCTGATTTGCACAAGAGGGAGGCCCTGAAAGCTCCAGTTTGAAGAACTTCAATTCAGGTATCTATCAAGAACAAATTTTCCAGAACCTCTTTTTCTTGTTGTAAATTGATTCTACATGTTATCCTGATCATCATGATGTGTCTAGAATTGAAAGTGAGTGATAAATGAGTATGTATTAATGTTCTGAATTTTTTCCCGTGAAAAATGTTTGCTTCGATTTTCTTGATTCATGTAGTTTAAATGTTGTTTGATGATTGATTCATGTTCCACGATGTTAGGGGATCATTTATGGGCAGGTTTGATGCAGTTTAGTGAGCTATAGAGGAAGTTAGGGTTGGGGTTGGCCGGAGAAGATGATCTGAGCTTATCTCCAGTCACCTAAAAGTCATTAGGGTTAGTGTGCCCAGTTTGAATATCAGCCCTCAGATTGAGATTAGGTTAGTGTACGAGTGGTCCAGATTATGTCATTAAACCCTAATATTAATTATTTAAGTTAATTATAATTAATTAAGTCAGATGGAACCACAACCATTGGATCACGCGCGTAAGCAAAGTTTAAATCTGATCCCTTAGATCCTCATACCTCAAGTCAAGCTAACTTGCAATCCCAACCCTTGATCCATCTCCCACGCAATCTGAGCCATCCTTTGTGTTTACTTTTCAATTTATTTTCTTTTTAATCATTTTTTTTTCTTATAATTATTTAAAATAGCAAATCATTTTATAAAATTATGATCTTTTGCATTTGGTCTTTAAATACTTTCCAGAAACCAAAAACATTTTTAATTTTAATTTTTGCATTAAAAAACCATTTTTAAATCATTTAATTATATTATTTAATTCATTCATTCATTTTAATTAATTAAAAATGCTTTTAGGTACTTAAAAATCACCAAAGAAATCATGAAGCATCCTTACATATTTAGAACAATTTACAAACTCATATTACAAATTTATTTTAGTGTTTAATCATGTTTTGACAATTAACCATGAATTAGGGTTTCCAAATTTCTTATTTTCCTAACCCTAACTTCAAAAATTCATTTTTGATCAACCAAGATGAGTTTGTGCATGGCTCTTTTTGTATTCTTTCATACTTTGCATGTATTATCTAGGGTATTTAACTCATAATTTTGCATTGCATTTTCCATTTGTTTGGAAATTTTAATGAAGAAGTACCCAAAACCCTATCCTAACATAGAAAAACCATAACTTGACTTTGGTATAGCTTCTGACTTCCATCTTTTGGGAGTGATTTTATGTGTGTTTAGGGTTCATTTGGTTGCAATTTCAAATTTTTATCATGTGTTTTGCTTCTGTTTTGATCATATGAATCTCACACTTTCTTAAAACCCTAATTTGCCATGTTCATTTGCATTCATCTTTGAATACCTTCATCATGTGAACTTTTCATGACATCTCATGCATTTGTATGTCATTTTAGATACCTTAGGACATGTGTGAACATTGGTTGATAATTGTTTCATCCATTTGGTATGCTTTGTATGCATTTCTTCTTATGTGTATTCATGTGATTCCAAGCTTCTAACATGCTTTCCTTTGCATCTCATCTCTTGTATGATCATACATAAACATTGTACATGTCTTTGCATCATTTCATAACACATTTTCATTGTGTTTTCACTTATGGTCTTGATCATTGCAAATACATTTGCCTTATTTCCTTTTGTTTCATATCTTATGCATTCATACTAACTTTTCAGGAGCTTCAGATAAGTTGTTTAGGATGTCGATTTGCCTCCACATCCAACCTCTTCTTATCTCTTCATTTTCATCTTTATTTTTCTTTGAAGTTAGTTTGACTAACTTGTGCTATCTCTTGCTCCTTTTCTTTCTCTTATGGTACTTAACTTCTTCAGGAAGTAAGTAACTTATTCTCCTTTCTCCTCTCTTTTCATCTACTTCTTCTTCTTTGGTGGCCATATGAAGATCTTTTTCCCGAAGACTCACAAACCATAGGAATATCCAAGCATGATAAATTTAGGTTTGTACATAGTCTCCCCTAGTTTTTACCTTTGAGTCTCCTTGAGTCTCGGCTTCTCATCTCATAATCAAGGCTAAATAGTTAAAGTTTTAAGACTCTGAATTAGGGTTATGCATGTATCCTTATCTTAGGATGGAGTGTATAACTTTAATGAGTAGTATTAAACCTTTAAGTTGCTTACACATCCTAATCAAAACACCTAATAATCATTAAGACTTACGTTTGTAACTTGGGCCTTATATTAGGGTTACATCTCTTCCTGTTGGTTCAGAGGGACTAACTTTAGTGTTCAATGGACAAGTTCCCCTCAGGTTTAGTCTTACAAACATAAAACCCATTTCTTAATCCCACCTTTAATTAAAATCCACTTTAATAAAGGCTTGTTATATAATGATTTTAATCCTTAACCATGGATTAAGTTGAGGAGTCTTCCTCACCTTAAGTGTTCTCATCTATTATCCTTCTCTTAGAATGGTGTAATGAGTTCACTAATCCCTGATTAGAGATTAAACTCATTACTAAACACAAAACAAAATCCAAAAACACTTAATATTCATCAGTAGGTTAATGATCTTAATCCTGCATCATTGGGGTAAATAAGTTGATATTTCCATCTCATACTTAAGCTTACTCATTATCCTGATCAGGGATGATATAATGAGTTTGCAAATCCTTGATTAAGGCTTAAGCTCATTACCTTATACAAAACACCAAAAATAATAAAAAACTAAAAACACAAAAACAAACAATAAACGTATCCTCCGGGATTCTTTTCTCATCACACTCATTCTAAAAACGAGAACTCGCTTCTTCCGTCTAATGCAAGACAATTAGCACTCGATCAAGACGAGTTATACACTTGAGCATAGACAAGTAAGCAGTTCACAACAAAAACACTAAGTCTCTTTTAGTCGAACAACGGTGTTCTGACATCCTCATTGCACGAGAGGATACGTAGGCATAACTTAACAGTTATCGAACAAAAAGTCTCTTTGTCTCCCCCCTCTCCTCTTCCCAGTTTATCTTTCCTTAGCCTCAGTTTTGAGCACTCACTTTCTTTTTTGCACTGACACTTTGTACATCCTTTCCTCCCTAGCTTTTTATGCACAATTTAACACATACATTATCCCCTTTTAAACATAATCAGGTATGCGTGGATCCCGTCGAGTACAACGGACGATCTGGGTGCTAATACCTTCCCATTTCGTAACCAACCCCCTTACTCAGTCTCTTTGGTTCGCAGCCGTCTTATCCATACCTTTCTAGGTTTATGCAGCATTATCTTTCCTTCGGGATAAAAATGCCTAGCTGGCGACTCTATTCAACCTAAACCTCCAACATCGCCGACGGTTCGCGTTTGCACCGGGATGAAAATTCGGGGAGCGACAATGGGGTACTGAGACTCACAATTAGTAAATTTGTTACTCAAATAGTAAATTACATATTCTTTTCTTCCAGATTCCTCTTGCTGACCAAGCATACAACCCATGGGATCTTTCAACACAGTCAAGTAAATAATCAATGTCTACCTTCAACCGGAGGAGACAAGATAGGAGGTTCAAGCAGATACTCTTTGATACTTTCAAATTCCTTCTGACAATCATCTGTCCAGACACAACCTTGATCTTTCCGAAGTATCTTGAAGATCGAAGCACAGGTAGCAGTCACGTGAGTGATAAATCTCGAAATATAATTCAAGTGGCCCAAGAATCCTCTTACTTGTTTTTCAGTTCTTGGAGCAGGCATTTCCCGAATAGCTTTCACTTTATCAGGATCAATTTCAATGCCTCTTTGTCTGACAATAAAACCTAAAAACTTTCTAGAACGTACACCAAAAGTGCATTTGTTCGAATTCAAACGAAGCTTAAACTTCCTTAACCTCTGAAACAATTTCAACAAATTTTCAACATGATCCTCTTCATTCCTCGACTTAGAAATCATATCATCAACATATACCTCAATTTCTTTGTGCATCATATCATGGAAAAGAGTAGTCATAGCTCTTTTGTATGTTGCACCAAAATTCTTCAATCCAAAGGGCATCACTCTATAGCATAATTTTCCCCATGGTGTAATAAATGTGATTTCTTCCATGTCCTCGAGTGCCATCTTTATTTGATTATAACCGGAAAATCCGTCCATAAAAGAGAATACATCAAACATAGTTGTATTATCTACCAACACATCAATGTGTGGCAATGAAAAATCATCTTTGGCACTGACTTTATTATAATCTCTATAATCAACACACATTTAAATTTTTCCTTGTTTCTTTGGAACAGGAATGATATTGGCCACCCATTGAGGATAATTAGATGTCATAAGAAAACCTACATTAATCTACTTCTGAACCTCCTCTTTGATTTTTCCTGCCATATCAAGCTGAGTTCTTCTCTACATTTGCTTCACATTGGGGACATTCAGGCATCAGCGGAAATCTATGCTCCACAATATCAATATCTAGACCTGGCATGTCTTGATAAGACCAAGCAAACACATCAACATACTCTCTAAGAAGTTATACCATCCTCTTCTTAACATCAGGACCAAGCAATGACCCGATCTTGACTTCTTTCTTATCATCTTCAAAAGTCAAGTTAATCGTTTCTAATAACTCTTCATGAGGTTGAATAACTCTTTCCTCGTGCTCAAGCAACTAGGAGATCTCATCAGGAATCTCTTCAACATCTTCTTCTTCATCTTCGAACACAGGGAAATCAAAGTTAGGAGTGGGCATAGGATCATTGTTTTCAATGAGTTTAGTAATCAATTTGCATAATGATTTTATTTTCATTTTAGAGTATGAACAAAAGTGAAAACATTATGCAGATAAGAAGAGATTGATATTATTTTGGGTTTTTTATGTTACCATTTTTCATAATAAAGCAAAAAGGAAAAACACATATGGAAATAACAAAGCCCGAAAAACATCACTTTCACATTAGGCAGAGTGAAATGATTTTTGAAAGAAAATAAAACCAATTACTTTGAAGCATGAACAATAGAAAGAACATCAACAACAACCCAGTTCTTGTAACGCTGTCCGTGCATAAAAAATTTCGGCATTTTTTCATATTCATCATCTTCAATGATTGCAGCAGTAGAATGATCGTTGATTAACCCAACACTTTGGAATCCTTCCTAAATACTATTCAGGTTATTGAGAACCACACCTAGTGCAAAACCAATACCAAATCCTTCTTTGTTGTCAACATCATCAATAACTCGTCCCCAACCGTTAGATCGACCAGTTTCAAGCACACACAGAGCATCCTTGAGAGAAGACATATGCATAACATACCTCTTAGCGGCATTATCAACAACAGAAATAGCCTGGAATGAATTTGCAACCTCTTCTTCAGCAACAATATAGGAGAAGGATGACAAATTGCTTACTAGCATCGCATACTCACCGCCGACAGTTACTAATTTCCCATCTTTCACAAATTTCAGCTTCTGATGTAGAGTAGAAGTCACAGCTCTGGCCTCATGAATGCATGGTCTTCCAAGGAGACAACTATAAGCTAGACATATATCCATCACTTGAAATGTAATTTGGAATATAAACGGTCCAATCAATATAGGAAAATAAACTTCACCAATCACAGTTTTCTTCGACCCATCAAAAGCCTTCACAATAATCCCACTATACCTTGTGGGAGCACCTTGGTATGCAAGTCTCGACAAATTCGACTTCTACATCACATTCAGGGACGATCCAATATCTACCAATACCTTAGACATAACATCTTCCAGACAGTTCACGAAAATATGTAGAGCCAAGTTATGGTTCCTTCCTTCTTCAGGAAAATCATCATCACAGAAACTTCGATTGTTGCATGATGTAATATTAGCCATAATACTCGCACTTGTCTCTTTAGCTCTATTCGGAGGATCCGAAGCAAAAACTCTACCACTTCGAGTAACCCTTGTCACATCAGAAATGCTAACTTCAAAATTTGGAGAAGGAATATGAAGTTCCTTACTATAAACACCCCAAATTTTCCCTCACTATTTATCACACCATGGCTTGTAATCTTTCATGTTTGCATTAACATAAGCATTACATCTCATATTGCATTTTTGTTTCATCTGCATAGTTCAATTTCATCTGCATCTAGGGTTTGTGATCAGAGCAATCCAAGAATCCATATGAGCCATCCCAAAGGTCTTAAAGCTTTCCAAGAAGGTCCATGTGTGTTCTATAATCATATTATGCTCCTCAAAGTTCATGAAAGTCAAGAGATCACAAGAACTTGCAAAGGCATGGAAGCAGAGCTAGGGTTTCATTGCACATATGACCAAAATTAGGGTTTTGGTTTCAGAGGCCTTAACTCCAAATTTTTGGGTCATTATTGTTTCTAATGTTCTTAATATGACATAAGGATCATGTGTACCAAGTTTGATGAAGAGACTAATTATGGAAGTCATTTGTTCACTGGGTAACTTCTTGAGCAAGTTAAGTCAAAATCAGGGCATCTGAGGCCCCCAACAATGGAACCAAAGGGGTATTTTCATTAAATTGAAGTTCTACGTTCTTTATTTGATCTTAGAAAAGGTTGGAAGTTCACAATATTGAAGAATTTTGAGCCATTTGCAAACTTGCCAAAAATGGAAATGACTTGAAATGCAAACTTTCCATTTTGGGAAAGTTTTTCAACCTCCTCTTTCATAACCAAAAATGCATCAAATGAAAAATTATTGGTCATGAAAGTTGTATATTAGGTCTTTCCCTTTTCAAAAAGTACAATAAAATTTCTTGATTCATCATAGAACTCAAGATACGGCCTTTCAAAGTTTGCAAAAATCCTATAATTTCAAGTTTCATGTCAAAGAGGGATTTTGCATTTTGGCATATTCAAGAATTCTAATGACTTCAAATGTACACAAACACTTTACAATATGTAAATTGAGCCTCTAAACATCAGAATTGTGCATTGAACCAAGTGTTTTCATGACTTGAACTTCAAGAAATCACAAAACGGCCAAAACTCTCAAGAATTGCAAAATGCATTGGATTCTCTCATCCACTTGCGCCAGCTGCATGAAAACCATTCCATTGCTCTCCATGAAACTTGCAGAGGCCAGATACCCCAAGAAATCAGACCTGCCATGGCCCATACCTGAAGTACACAAATATTGACTTTTTTGCAAATCACCTCATACCAATCAGCCTGTGCCACAACAACTCTCTGGCCAATCAGCATACATTATGTGAACCCTAAGGACTCCAAAGAACACAACATTGAAGCCTAAAAGACACACACACTCAGAATCCACAAAATTTGTCAAAAACTTCCTCTCTTCGAAACTCATCACACAACCACTGAAACTTCAATATTTTTTCACCAATCATTTCCACATAACCTAAGGATCATTTCCCACCCTTCACCATAGCCTAAAACGCGCTCAATCAGAAATACGATTTATCCATACTCAGAACCAAACACTTCAAAATAGCCATCACAAGCTTGCTCTAAGCTCCTCATCATTATCAGGGAGTTCATTGGGGTGAATTTGAACAAAGAGGGAGCCAAGAAAGCTCAAGAACACAAAGCTTCAACTCAGGTAGCTTGATGAACTTTTTTTCCAGAAATTGCTATTTATGTTTCTAAATGATTCTACATGTTTAGCTGATCATCCTAATATGTTTATTTTCGAAAATGGTTGAGAAATGAGCATGTATTGAACTTCTGAAAGTTTTGAATGTTTTCACGATTTGCTTCGAATCATGATTTGTGTGAATGATAAATGTTGTTTGATGATGGATTCTTGTTAAGGGAGGGTAGTAGATCATTTCTGGAGAGTTAGAGGGTTTGATTTAGCCTAGGGAAGAATTTAGGGTGTTTGACTTGCCGGAGAAGATGACCGGAGCTAGCTCTGGTCACCTGAAAGTGTTTAGAACCCTAATTAGGGTTAGTTGCCCAGATGCATGCATGGTCGTTGGATGGTGATTAGGGTTAGGCAACGTGTGGTCCAGATGCGCCATTAGCTTTTAATCCTGATTAATTAAATATAAAACATAATCAAAACCCAGTTTGAATGTCAGCCATTGATCTGTGCACGCAGTCAATTCCCTCCAACCCAGTTCAAATCTCAGCCTTAGGATCTGCATACTTTCATTTTTATTCATTTTTAATTCCTTTCTTTTTATTTCTTTTGCATAATTAATTTAAAATAGCAAAAAGCATCAAAAAAATATTTTCTTTCGCATTCTGACTTTAAATATTTTTCTCATTCCAAAAGTGATTTTTATTTTATTTTTTGCATTAAGAAAGTATTTTTAAAATATTTAAATGATATTTTTAATTAATTAAAGTCTTTTAATTAATTAAAAATACATTTAGGTTTCTAAAAATCACCAAAAAAATCATGATTCATCCCAATGCATTTAGAAACATTTTCAAACTCTCCACACAAATTTCTTTTTAGGTTTGATCATAGTTTGCCAATTTTCTTTGAATAAAGGGTTATTAAAATCATATATTTGAACCCTAACTTTGAAAAATCATTTCTGCCAAACCAAGTAGAGTTTGAAGTTGATTCTTTTTGCATTGTTTTTCATATTGAATGTAGTTTATAGGTCTTTTTTCCTCATAAATTTATCTTACATTTTCAAATTGATTTGCATTTTTCCTTTTGAACCACCCAAAAACCCTAGAAAACTTAGGAAAATCATAACTTTTGATTGGTTAGGCTTCTGACCTTCTCCTTTGGGGTGTGACCTAATATGGGATTAGGGTTTCTTTGAGCTTGATTGCAAAATTTATCATGTCATATGCTTCTGTTTTGTTCATTTGCATCTCATACTTCCATGTAACCCTAATTTCTCATGTTCATTTGCATTCACCTTACATATGCATCATTACATGAACTTGCCATGTGTAACACCCCAAATTTTCCCTCTTATTTTTAAGCATCATCATCATAACATAACCATCATAAGCATATCATGTCCTTGGCATCTTTGCATGAAAAAGTGAAGCATAACATTCTCATGACCTAGTATTAGGCATATGATCATCCGTGGGTGGATTTGAGGCTTTACAAGCTATAACAAGAGTCCCAATGGACTTGTCCAAGTCCTATGAGGAGTCCACATGGCATTCACAAGTTCAAGATCAGTCACAAAAGCCCAGGAGGTTGAGAGATCACCAGTGAATTCAAGCCAAGGCAAGCTCCTGCACAATGATCCCAAATTAGGGTTTCACTTTCAAGCATGAAATCTTTGTGACATTGACCATTTCATCTAGGAAAAGTCTTTCATATGATAAGAGGATCCTAGGGATGAATTTTGGTGAGAAAATTCCTTGTGGAGATCAGTTATTTCATCAGTTGCTTGTAAAAGAAGGAATTGGTCAACTGTGCATTCTAGAAGTCAACTGTGAGAATTCAAAGGGTCCAACCCTATGTTACAAGTCAAGGGATGTTCTTATAACCTTAAAAGAGGCTTAGCAATGCCGAGGATCGTGAATCAAGGGGTTTTGAGGAGGTTTCCATTTTTGGCATGTGGTTTGTCATGAAATTTTCCATTTTTGGCAACTTTTTGCCCTAATTTTCAAAGGCTTATAACATGGTGAAAAAAGCTTCAAATGAGTTGCCATTAAACATGAAAGTTGAAGGTTAGGTTCTCCCATTTTTAAAAAGTATAATTACATTTTCATAGCCCTCATGGATCATGAGATAGGGCCTTCGAAAATTACTTGAATTTTAGGGCATGCCTTGAATTTCGAGTTTCCTTCAAATGCAAGAACTCATGTAAGTCATTTTTAAGTTATTTCATGGACAATATGAGGTCATAATATTGCAAGGCTTTACATAAAAGTTAGTTTTCTCCAAAGAAATCATTCAATTCGTGCATGGGGTGAGGTATATTACATAAGATGCAAAATTGCATAATCATTCAAAAAGCATGACCCTCACATCCAAGGGCCAGGATGTTCCCAATTATGAATCAAGGGCTGGATGAGGCTTGAACATGTGCAAGGAGAGAAGGCATAGCACGAGCAAATGACTCCATCTCACCACTCTTGCATTTTTCGCAATTTGATCCTCCCTCATGATTCTCACGTGCATTCTCTTTGCATTTCCAAACACTGAAAGCATGCACCCTTTATAAGCTGATTAGGGTTTCATTTCACCTCAGATCCATAACATTTTCTCAGTCTAAAGTTTTTCCTCCATTTGAAATTCTCTTCGAATTTCATCACACACTCACTCTTTGCAAGAACCAGTGGCATATTCTTTATCAGTGAAGTGTAAGGAGTCAAGATCAACCACTCTTTCAAGCTAATTCTCAGGATTTCACACCTTACCATTTCAGTGCAGTTAGCTTCGAGTTCTTAGATCCAGCAGTTTTCAAGGCTTTGGTTCCATTTATTTTGCAACTAGAGTGTATTTGGAATGAATCTGCAACTCATCTTGTTTTCTCTCAAGCTATTTCCAGATCTGTAGATCTCAGGTTAGCATCAAATTCTTAGATCCAGAAATGAAATTGATTGTGCTCATTATGATCTACATGTTTAGCTGGTGTTATTGATCTATTTAGAATGCAAAATGAGTACGAAATGAGCTTGTTATGCTGAATTGCAGTTTGATACGTGAAACTTTTTGTCTTCGATCTGGCTTGATACTTGATCCATTGTGAATTTTGTTGTCATATTTGGATTCAGCATGGTTTAATTGTTTGATCTGGATAGTTTGAATTATTTCTGTGCAATTTTGTTCATATTGTTGATTGAAGATGAACATGAGCCATTGGATGCGTAATCTGGACGGATGACAGTGTGACAGCGCATTAAATTTCCACCCTCTCCCTCACGTGTTTTTGGTTTTATATTTTAATCTAAATTAAACATGTTGTTTCGCACCTCACCATAATAGCATGCACTCATACCACTGGCCAATGAATGAGAGGACCTTGGTTTATTGTTTGACTGAATCTAGAGCGTGCGTTTGATCTAATGGCTGTTCATTTTTCCTGATTAAATTGAATTCCACTGTGTTGTTGTGTGCTGCGCTGAAAAAAACAACCACCCCCTTTGTTAAAAGCCCAAATGAAATGAACTGGATTGACTGCTATTCTCACCCCTGGCCTCTTTTATTTCCTTTTATTTTTATTTTGGTTTTCAGTTTGGTTTTTAATTTTTAAAAACAGAAATAAGTTCATAAAAATTATAAAAAAATTCATGAATGATCCTTTGAGTTCTTTTTAATTTCTGGCATTTTTTATTTTTCATTTATTTTTATTTGACACGCTGGAATTAATTGTTTCTTTATTTAATTGCTTTTTATTTCATTTTTGAAGCATGTTGTCTTGTACATTTTCTATCTTGATCATTAATTGGAATTTTGGCCTGATTCTTTTTGCTCTGGATTCATGTTGAAATGTAGTTTGTTGATGATTTTTATTCTGATTTTTAGAAGTTTGCTTAAATGGTTTTGGTCTCTAACTTGTGCATGAAGTCTTCTAACCCTAATTCATGTTTAAGCATTTGTTTGACTTGCTTAGGTTCTGATTCCCATTCTCTCCTTTTGGCATGTCAATATTGTATGGTTGAGGAGTCTTTGTGCAAGTTTGTGGAATTTTTGGATGTACAATTGATTTGATTTGAATGTTTGTTCCTTACTTGTTTCCTTTTTCTTCTTTTAGGTCATATGTTCACTCCTTTAGTTTAGAAGGGCACTTGTGCCAACTTCTTTAGGTTGTTTAGAGCATTCTTAGGATGATGATACCCCTCTGGTCTTGAGTTGATGTTTGTACTTTGAAAAACTTTGTGTTTATTTGCTTTGGAAGTTCATTCACTTTTATACATGCTCACCTCACTCCTCTTGTTTCTTTACTTCTCATGATGTTAATACTTGATTTTGTGTGCTTCTTCTCTTCATCTTACATGATCCTTAGGCATTTTCTTAATATGTTAGGGTTCTGGTCTTGGAATTCATGTTTATCTCTTCTCTTTTCCTTATTGATACTATCTTGCTTGTGTTTGTTGGGGCTTAGACCTTACTTCCTCCCTCTTCTATTCTTATTTCATCTCTTTCTCTTTTTCTTTATTTCTTCTTTAGGATAGTAAACCTCACTAACATTGGATTTTCTATGCATGATAACAATTAGGATTCATTAGTCCCCCCATTAGACTTTTACCTTTGAGATCCTTTTGTTTCTCTTTTCTTCTCATCTCAAAACCCTAAAAAGACACTTAATAAGGATTGAAGTGATATCTTGAGAAATAGCCTTATTCCATGAAACACTTGTAGTCTTCCCATCTTGGGATAGTACAAGCTTGTCTTGTGATGCACAAGTCTGATCAAGATACCATTTTCACAAAGAAAATCATAAAAAACACTTCTTCATCAAAAAATACAAAAACACTTAATAAATTTAACGAGTTAGTGAGCCTAAACCCTAATCTCTGGAATCAAGTTTTGGCGATTTTCTCCTTACTTGAGTGTGCTTGTTCTATTATTCCATCTTGGAATGTAGTGGCAAGTGCACATTCCATGGAAAAGAGTTTGAGTTCACTTCCTTGTGACACACTCATAAAAAGCTTCTAAAAAACACAAACAAACAATAAGCGTCTTTCCTTCGGGAATTCTTTTCTCACCACCTTCACTCTCATCGTACGAACTTGCTCCTACTTGTCATTTTGCAAGACGGTAACACACTCGTCGTTCGAGCCTACAACACCTGAGCATTTACATAGGTAGTTCAAGCCTTAAGACACAAGCAATCTTTTCCACCCCTAGTTAGGGGAACTATGGCGACTCTGATCCTCATTGTCCAGATGAGGTACGTAGGCAGCGGGGTAGGGCCCGTTCGAGCACAATCTTTATTTTCCCTACATATTTCCTTTTCATTTCCTTTTCAGTTCCCTTTTATTTTCTTTTATCCAGTTCAGTTCATTTTCTTTGCAGCAACTTTCATTCCGTCACACTTTGAAACAATTTCTTTGCAAGCGTGGATCCCGTCGGGTACGGCGGACAATCTGGGGTGCCAATACCTTCCCAGGTCGTAACCGACTCCCGAACTCAATTTTTTTGGTTTGCAAGACCTGTGTCCTTCCTCTTCTTTCTTCTGGTTTGTGCAGCATTACCATTCCTGTTCCTTCGGGATAAAAATGCCTAGCTGGCGACTCTACCTCTTTCTGCACCACTTTCGCGTTTGTACCAGGATGGAAATCCAGGGAGCGACAGCTGACGCCTCTGCTGGGGAGAGAACCCAGGATCTCTGGTTCCCTTGAGAGTCTTTCCTAGCGCTTGTTTGTTTCTGTTTCTTTGGGTGTTGATTGTTTGCTGCTGCTTGTTGTATTTTATTGTTGTTTATTTACAGTTTTATTTACAGCTTTATTTACAGTTTTCAGTATTTATATTCTGCATCATATTCTATACTGGACTGTCTGGACTGGATTTTTTGTTTGGTGGGCTTGGGTGATACTGTTTCTGTGAGATGAGCCCATTACCATGGCTCGAGTGCACCTTAGGACTTAGAGTGGTTCCGCTTTGGCCTCATGAGATCTTGTCATGGGGGTAGTAGTGAGTTCCACGCCCAGATTTGCGACCGTCTTGGAAATGTCTTGATTTGGGGATCTTCCTCTCTCATTTCATAACCTTGATAGTTATGTGCAGCTGGGGACCGATCATTGAGAACCTTATGTAAACATCCCTCTTTAGTGGTGACAGTGGCAGACCACATTCTGTGGCAAACCCATTCGCACCTGAGGGCCCACCTGGAACTCAAATAGGATGACCTTATTTTCTTGGACTCAGCTGAGGCCTCCCTGAGTAGTACATAATGCCAAACCGATTCCCTGATTTGGTCATGAGCCATTTCTCGAAAATGGTGAAAGTATTATTGCTATTCGGCTTTGAGAGTACGTGATGTTTGACCCGGAGCACACCAGTGAGATTGGAAGGGGTTTACAGGTTTGGAGGAACCCTTGGCCTCTACATACACTCATTATAAGTGTGGTCCTTGTTATGATTTGGTCCTTATGGTTCTGGATTTTTTGGTCTCTTGGTTCTGAGAACTTCTATCAGTTGGTTATGGCTCAGAGGATTTTGGTTTTCAGTTATGCAGAGGGTCCGAATATCTAGTGTCCTGTATCCAGATGGTCCCAGATTGATCATATGCATGCATTGCATTTGCATTGCATCATACTTGCATTAACTATTTGTGTTTCCATTTTTCAGGTTGTTGTTCACAGTTAGCACCCAGTTCTGGTAATTATAAGCTCTCCAGATGGCAGAAGTTAAGAGAATTACAAGGAAAAAGAATGTTCATTACACTTTTCTCCAACCAGAAGTCAAAAGTGTTCAGAAATTAGCAGGGTTGATGAATGATCAGGTTTCAGGGAATTTCAGAAAGAGGTATGGTCAGATATTGAAGTACATGGACAAACCTACTACAGACCAGAAGGATAGCTTGCACACTTTGCTTCAGTTCTATGATCCCTTGTTGCGGTGTTTTGTATTTCAAGATTATATCTTGGCTCCTACCTTGGAGGAGATTTCCAGCATTTTGGGTGTTCCTGTTAGAGATACCATGCCTTACTATGGGTCTGAGGTGGTTCTCAAGGAAGAAGACATAGTCAGAGTCTGTCGTATACCAGTTGCTAAGGTCAAGAAAGCTTTGAAGAACAGTGAGGGCAGAGGACTTCCTTGGGATGTGCTTATACCAGAGGCTGAAGAGTATGCCAAAGAGGGTAAATGGGGAGATTTTGGTGCTATGGTGGCTTTGATGGTGTATGGATCTAGTCTTTTCCCGGGAGAAAAGGAGTTTGTAAGCTTGGAGGTGATCTCCATTTTTGCTAAAGGTAATCCTGTGCCAACTCTATTGGGAGACTTCTACTACATTGTTCATTAACGGAATGAGAAAGGCAGAGGTGGACCAGTGGGCTGTTGTGCTTCATTATTTGCTGAGTGGTTTGCTAGGCAACTTCCAAAGTCAGGCTCTTTCAAGGAGATGAGAGATGAATTGAGGTGGTCTAGGAGGCTAATGGGACTAACTTATGAGGATATAGCTTAGTGATATGACAGAGATTTGCTGGGAAAGGAATTTCTGGTCAGTTGTGGAAGATTTGCTGGAGTGCCTTTACTAGGAAGAAAGGGTGTGATCAGTTATCATCCAACATTAGCCAGGAAGCAATTTGGCAATCCTCTGAGAGATCCACCAAGTATGGAAGAAGTTGCAGAGTCTTTGTTTTTTCCTGTGGAGGGAAACAAAGAGTTAGTCATACAAGCATCTCAGGCTTGGGCTCACAGGGTGAAGAAAGGTAAGAAGGACTTTGGAAGAGTAGATCCCAAGACATATCCTCCTTTTTCCACATGGTTGCAGAAACGGGTAGAGGAAGTGCTCATGCCATTTTTAGTGGAAGCTCCATTGTATCCCAAAGAAGTGCCATGTCCGAATACTGTCTCTCTTGAAGAATATAAGAAACTGGAAGCTCAGCTGCACGAGGTCCGAATAGAGAATGCTGAAATGGTTAACTTGTACCACCTTGCAAATCGTGCCAAAAATGAAGTAGAGGAGAAGCTACAGAAGATGCAAGCCTCATTAGGAGCTAAAGAGAAAGAGTTTGTTGGAAGGGAAGCTCACTTTCAGAGATTGGGTATGATGGAATCTAAAAGAGAAGCGGAGCGTAAGAAGACTTTGAAGACTCTTAAAGAAGCTCTCCAGTCCATTGTTTGGTTACAAGGCCAAAGGGAACAAGAGCAGAAGAAGTATAAAGAAAAAGAAGAGTTTTCCGAGGTACAGATGGCCTTCAAGAAAGAAGAAGTGGAACAAGTCCACAACATACGAAGGGAAAAGACTCAACAATTGGCACAGAGCCAGATGGCCTTGGAGGAGGCATTGAAGGAGATTGAAGAGCTCAAGCTGAGAGCAGGTGTGAAGAAGAGTAGGACAAAGGTGATAGTTGCAGAAGAGCCTGGGTCTTTAGTTTAGGTTTTATTTATTGTTGTTCAGACTACCTACAGGCTTGTTATATGAGTCTTTCTTTATTTTCCTTTATTCATGTATTGACTTGTAACCCTTTGGGGAATTTGTTTGTGCCCTAATTTTTGGCCGACAGTGGGTTATCCATGTCATGCAATTCTGAGTACGCAAAGCTTGTTTGTCTGAGACTGCTAAGATCTGAACACTCTTCAAAAGGAAAGTTTGAAAATTAATGCTCAAAGTGACCATCTGGAGCAAATACCAGAACTGGGGCATATAAATGTCTAAACTTGGAAACATGATTAGTTACATTGCATGCATATAACTTGTTTGTTTGTTTTGCAGGTAGTTCATCAGTTTCTAACGTTTATGTCCTTTCAGGAACTATAGCTCCCAGGAAGGTCCGAGAACAGACAATTGTACATAGATATCCCACAAGAGTCAACAGAGAAAGGGTGATGGATCAAATGCAGGCTGATTAACTGACTTGAGATTGAGAATGGACAATTTCATGACCCTTATGGCAGGGATGGGTCAGACTCAGGAACGCTTGCGTGAGATGGTGGAAAATAGTCAGGCCAGGAACAATGGGGCTGTTGATGGAGGTAATCGCAACGGTGTTGGCGCCCGTCAAGTTGAAATCCCTGTGGCACAGCCAGGGATCACCATTATCAATGATGGACTGAACAATGTGAAGATGGATGGTCAAGATGAACAATTTACTTTGCTGGACGAAGCAGAAGGCCAAGGGGCTGAAATGAACAGAAAGTTTGAAGAGATGGCTGAGCAGATCCGGGCCATTCAATCTCAGAGTTCCCTGGGGTTTGATATTACTGACTTGGGCTTGGTTCTAGGGGTTAGGATCCCCTACAAGTTCAAGGTTCCTACTTTCGAGAAGTACAACGGCACGGCTTGCTCGAAGACTCACCTCCAGTATTTTGTAGGAAGAATTGCTGCCCATACTGATGACGAGAAGTTATGGATGTATTACTTCTAGGATAGCCTGGTGGGGGCCTCCTTGGAGTGGTATATGAAGCTGAGTAGGGTTAACATTAAGAGCTGGAAGGATTTAGCAGATGCGTTCGTGAAGCAATACCAGTACAATTTGGATATGGCTCCAAATCGCACTCAACTGCAGACCATGTCTCAAAATGATAAAGAGGGGTTCAAGGAGTACGCTCAAAGGTGGCGTCAACTTGCTGCCAGAGTACAACCACCCTTGCTGGAAAATGAGATGGCTGATATGTTCATGGGAACGTTGCAAGGGGTGTTTATCGAGAGGTTGGCATCTTGTTCATCTACTAAGTTCAATGATATAGTGATAGCAAGCGAGAGGGTCGAAACTCTGTTAAAGATGGGGAAGATTCAGGACACCGGTGCGGGTAGCTCAAGCGGTGTAAGAAAAGCTTTTAATGGACCTCCGAGAAGGAGAGAAGGTGAAACCAATGCTGTGTACGGCCGAGGACGGGGCCGAGGATATAGAAGATCATATGAGCAAGTGGTAGCTGTCACTATTCCTTCAAGTCCTGTGCAATAGGTTCAACCGCAACCGCAACAACAATAACAACAACAACCACAACATAACAATTATCAGCAAAGGCCTCATCAACCGAGACAAGCTCGTCCGACTAATAGGGTTCTTGAAGCCATTCCCATGACGTATACCGCATTGCTGCAGAGGTTGTTAGACTTGAACTTGATACAACTAAGGACAGTAGCACCACCTCCACCTGGAGAGCTTCCAGTGGGGTACGATGCTAACGCGAGATGCGCGTTCCATTCAGGAGCACCCGGGAATTCAACTGAGAAGTGCATGGCACTACAGCATAAAGTTCAAGATTTGATCGATTCAAATGCGATTAATTTTGCACCACTGCCTAATGTTACATCAAACCCTATTCCAAACCATGGAGGGGCGAGGATAAATGTTGTTGACGGGGGTGAGAAGTTAAGTTTGATTATGAACATAGATGAAGTGAAGACTCCATTGCTGGTAGTGAAATAAAGGTTGTTGAAAGGACAATTGTTCCCGGGGTGTGGTTCTGATTGTGAAAAGTGTTAAAGTTCAGTGAATGGCTGTGAAGACTTGAAGGTGGGGCTGCAATATCTGATTGATGAAGGGTCATTTCAGTTTGATAAGGTTGATAATAGAGGTGATTGTGTGTCTACCATAACAATCTACTATGATCCAGCTGAAGTGCATGCCGGGAGGGAACATGTGACTATTTATGCTCCAGAAGTCAGTCCTATTACCATCACTGTTCCAGGACCTGTTCCCTATGCTGATGATAGAGCCATACCATGGCATTATGGCTCAAATGTGTATGTGGAAGGTCAAAAGGTGGAGAATAAAGCAGTAATAATTGACCCGATTGTGGTGAACGTCGAAGGAGTTGGTGGTTTTACGAGAAGCGGGCGTCTTTTTGATCCTCAAGCTCTGAGAGGAGATCTCGAAGCTGAAGCTGTTGCAAAGGCTAAAGGAAAGCAGATAGCGGCCGAAGAAATGACAACTCCTGCTACTGGAAAAGGTACTTTTGAGAAAGAAGTGGAAGAGTTTATGAGAATAATAAAGAAGAGTGATTATAAGGTGGTTAAGCAGTTGAATCAGACTCCATCCAAAATATCAATTTAGTCTTTGCTGATGTGTTCTCTAGCTCACAGAGAAGCCTTGCTGAAAGTGTTGTAGATGGCATATGTTCCACAGGAGATAACTGTTAATCAATTGGAGGCTGTAGTGGGCAGTGTGAATGCAAGCCACGGGTTGGGCTTCACGGATAGAGATCTCACTTCTGAAGGCCGCAATCACAATAAAGCACTGCATATCACCATGGAGTGTAAGGGTGTTGTCTTGTCACATGTCCTGGTTGACACGGGCTCTTCTCTTAATGTGCTCCCTAAGAAGGCCTTGATGAAGCTGAATGTTGATGGCATCGTTTTGCGACCTAGTGATTTAATCGTGAAAGCTTTTGATGGGTCCCGGAGGTCAGTGTTCGGGGAAGTTGAGTTACCTGTGAAAATAGGGTCTCAAGTATTCAAGAGCATGTTCTATGTCATGGATATTCAACCTGCGTACAGTTGCTTGTGGGGACGTCCCTGGATCCATGCTGCAGGCGCAATAACATCTACGTTGCATCAAAAGCAGAAGTATGTGGTTGATGGCCATTTGATTACTGTGTGTGGAGAATAAGACATCTTTGTGATTCAACTGTCAACTTTCAAATACGTGGAGATGGACGGAGAGATTCATGAAACATTGTGTCAGGCCTTTGAAGCGGTTAATGTCAGCATTTTGGCTCCGGCAGAGAGGGAAGGGACCTCCATTCACTCCTACAAGCAAGCCAAAGAAGTAGTTCAATCTGGAAGCGCCCAGGGCTGGGGCAAATTGCTGGAATTAGAGAAGAAAGATGACAAGTTCGGTCTTGGTTACCAGCCTGGTGGGTCCAACTGGCCTCACAGCGGTAAAGCCATAACTTTCACAAGCGCAGGGATGCTCGATCGCAACCACGTCTGTGCAACAAGTGAAGAAGGGGACAGTGACTGCGATTGGGATAGCTGGATTCACCCGTGTGCACCTGGGGAGGAGATCAAGAACTGGTCTGTCGAGGATTGCGTTCAAGATACCTGGCAATCAAAGTAATTTACTTGTTTCCTTTTTATCATGCTGCATGTCAATCCTGCACTCTGCCCAAGGTCCACGGATCCATTTGTAGGGCCACCATGCTTTTAATGAATTTATATTTTTCTATGAAATAAAGGACATTTTTTCAAGCAAATTGTGTTCTATTTCTTTTGTTTTTAAATTTTTCACAAAAAATAAAATGGCAATGTGTTTTTCCTTTTCCTTTTGTTTGTGTGTTTGCGTCTCTTTTGGAAAAAACGGATTCTGAAATAAGCACATCATCTGTGCAGTGTTGATCATCCGGATTCTAGTGATAACGTTCCTGCTATAACCATGCATGACTTCGACAATCCTATCTACCAAGCTGATGAAGGGGTTGAGGAAGACTGTGAACTCCCCGGAGAATTGGTCAGGTTGTTGAAACAAGAGGAAAGGGTCATTCAACCTCATCAGGAAGAAATAGAGATCATCAACATCGGGACTGAAGATGTAAAGAAGGAGATAAAGATTGGGGCTAGTCTGCAGTCCGAAGTAAAGAAGGAGTTGATTGGTATGCTACGTGAATATGTGGATATCTTTGCCTGGTCATGTCAAGATATGCCAGGGTTGGATACTGACATTGTTGTGCATAAGCTACCACTAAGAGAAGACTGTCCTCCGGTAAAACAAAAGCTGAGAAGAACTCGTCCTGATAGGGCGATGAAGATCAAGGAGGAAGTTCAGAAGCAGTGGAATGTCGGATTCCTTGCCGTAACTAGTTACCCACCTTGGGTAGCTAACATTGTGCCTGTACCAAAGAAAGACGGAAAAGTTCGGATGTGCGTTGATTATCGGGATCTAAATAGAGCAAGTCCAAAGGATGACTTCCCATTACCACACATTGATGTGTTGGTAGATAACACCGCTCAGTTCTCGGTATTTTCTTTCATGGATGGTTTCTCCGGGTATAATCAGATTAAAATGGCACCGGAAGACATGGAGAAAACAAAGTTCATTACCCCGTGGGGTACATTCTGCTACAAGGTTATGCCCTTTGGGTTGAAGAACGCCGGGGAAACGTATTAGCGGGCTATGGTCACATTGTTCCACGACATGATACACAAGGAGATTGAGTGCTATGTACACAAGTTGTTTGATAGACTGATAAAGTATAAGCTGAGGTTGAATCCAAACAAGTGTACTTTTGGAGTGCGGTCCGGAAAATTGCTGGGATTTATTGTTAGCCAGAAAGGAATTGAGGTGGATCCTGCAAAAGTCAAAGCAATACAAGATATTCCTGCACCGAAAACAGAAAAAGAAGTGCGCGGGTTTTTAGGGAGATTGAACTACATTTCACGGTTTATATCTCATCTAACTGCCACGTGTAAGCCAATATTCATATTGTTGAGAAAAAGACAAACAGTCAGGTTGAATGAGGATTGTCAAAGAGCCTTTGAAAAGATAAAAGAGTATTTGCAGACACCTCCGATTCTAATGCCTCTAGTTCCAGGACGGCCGCTTATCATGTACTTGACAGTGCTAGAAGGGTCAATGGGGTGTGTTCTAGGCCAACATGACGAGTCTGGTCGAAAAGAGTATGCTATTTATTACCTTAGCAAAAAGTTTACCGACTGTGAATCCTGTTACTCACTGCTTGAAAAAACATGCTGTGCTTTGGTATGGGCTGCCCGCCGACTGAGAGAGTATATGTTGACCCATAGCACACTGCTAATTTCCAAAATGGATCCTGTCAAGTATATCTTCGAGAAACCAGCATTAACCGGAAGGGTTGCAAGGTGGTAAATGCTCTTAACAGAGTATGACATACAATATACTTCTCAAAAAGCCATCAAAGGAAGTGTATTGTTGGATTATCTTGCACAACAACCTCTTGAAGATGACTATCAGCCAATGAAGTTTGATTTCCCTGATGAGGACATCATGTACCTCAAAGCAAAAGATTGAGAGGAACCACTTCCGGAGGAGGGGCCAGACCCTGAATCCAAATGGAAGTTGATGTTTGATGGGGCAGTCAATATCAACGGACGTGGAGTTGGTGCTGTTCTTATCACTCCTAAAGGTGTTCACTTTCCCTTCGCTGCCAAAATTACTTTTGGTTGCACCAACAATGAAGCGGAATACGAGGCGTGCATAATGGGAATAGAGGAGGCTATTAATCTTCGGATTAAGACCCTCGATATATTCGGAGATTCAGCCCTCGTTATCAATCAGATTACCAGCAAGTGGTATACACATCAAGAACACTTAATTCCTTATAGGTATTATGCCAGAAGACTGTTGACATTCTTCACAACGGTTAAGCTTCAGTATATACCACGAGATGAGAATCAATTTGCCGATGCATTGGCTACTCTTTCTTCGTCCATCAAAGTCTTGTGTTGGAATTATGTGCCCAGGATTGACATTTCTCGGCTTGACGCACCAGCCTATGCTTTCTTTGTAGACGTAGTGTCTGATGAGAAACCTTGGTACTTTGATATTAAGTTTTTCCTGGAAAAACAAGAATACCCGGCTGGGGCATCGTCCAACGACAAGAAGACCTTAAGGCGACTTGCTGCTAGTTTCTTCCTGAATACAGATGGGGTTTTGTACAAGAGGAATTTTGACATGGTCTTGCTCAGATGCGTGGATAGACACGAAGTAAGCCTGTTAATGCAAGAAGTCCATGAGGGATCTTTCGGTACTCGTGCAAGAGTACATGCAATGGCTAAGAAGTTGTTAAGATCGGGGTACTATTGGATAACGATGGATGCAAAGTGTTGTTCGTACGCCCGTAAGTGCCACAAGTTCCAGATTTATGCAGACAAGGTTCATGTTCCTCCAAGCCCGCTCAACTTCATGTCATCTCCTTGGCCCTTTTCCATGTGGGGAATTGACATGATTGGGAAAATAGAGCCTACTGCTTCAAATGGTCATCGTTTCATCTTGGTTGCGATCGATTTACTTCACTAAGTGGGTTTAAGCAGCATCGTATGCCAATGTCAGTCGTCAAGTGGTAGCCAGGTTTTTGAAGAGAGATATTATTTGCAGATACGGAGTGCCCGAAAGAATCATTACTGACAATGGTTCCAATTTGAACAACAAGATGATGGCAGAATTGTGCCGGGACTTCCAGATTCAGCATCACAATTCTTCTCCTTACCGACCGAAGATGAATGGTGCGGTAGAGGCAGCAAATAAGAATATCAAGAAGATTGTGCAAAAGATGGTTGTCACTTACAAATATTGGCATGAGATGTTACCATTTGCGCTGCATGGGTACCGAACGTCAGTCAGGACGTCAACCGGGGCAACTCCTTTCTCATTGGTATATGGTATGGAGGCAGTCTTGCCTGTTGAGGTAGAAATTCCTTCATTGCGTGTGATGATGGATGTGAAGCTTGATGAGGTTGAGTGGGTACGTGCTCGATACAATCAGTTATGTCTAATTGAGGAAAATAGATTAGCGGCTATCTGTCATGTTCAGCTTTATCAGAGGAGAATGAAGCAGGCATTCGACCAACGAGTACGTACTCAGGAGTATCAAGTAGGTGAGCTTGTACTCTAGAGGATCGTTCCTCCAGGTTCAGATCACAGGGGCAAATGGACCCCAAACTACGAAGGACCGTTCATAGTGAAGAAAGTTTTCTCAAGAGGAGCACTGATGCTCACCACTATGGATGGAGAAGATTTCTAATCCCCTGTTAACTCGGACATAGTTAAAAAATACTTCGCATAAAAAGACCCGCTGGACACAAAAACAGAATTAAAGTCCAGGCAAGAAAAGGGCATCCCAGCGAGCTAAAAACAGAATAAAAATCTCGAGCAAAAGTTAGGGAAAATAAATTTAAAAAAATGTACACCCGCTGAGTTGAAAAGCCACATCGGACAGCTCAGGCAAAAAAGGGTATCCCGGTGGATTGAAAACCCGAAAGGGCGATCCACACAAAACAAGGGAATAAGCGAACAACTGCGATCCGAGTTATCTGAACCAAAACATCGTTTCGTACAGCTTGACAAATATCAGAAGGATAGGAATCAGTCCCCTCATCTTTTCAGAAAGCAAGGGCAAGAATGGAGAGTTTTGAAGACATGCTGGTCATAGCAAGAAGGAAACTCATTAGGATGTCGTGCCCATTGTAATTAGGATAGTTTATTTTCTCACTTTTATGGTAGCTACCTTTTTCCAGGTGGTTACTTCCTAATGTAAAAACTTTGCCTATTCAGAGGCCTTTCAATGAAAGAATATTCAGTCAAAAAGTTGTGTTGTGTTTATCTTTTGTTTGCAAAAATGTCCTGAATTTTTGGATAAAGTAATAAGCATTGCATCTAAAACATGGTGATTATTAGAAAAATGACACTGCATGGAAACATTTGAAATCCTCTTTGAGTGTCGGGTGATGATGGATGAACAGATCATACCATGCAAGTCCCCGGGGCACATATGCATTTTCTGTTGTTGCAGCTTTTGCAGGATGGCGTCACATTCTCCCAAGTATAATTTTCTCCAGCTGAGTCAGAGCAAGTGGGACCACCAGCAGTTTATTTTCCCACATGTGAAGTATGGCCAGCAGGCAGTGGGAGGCCCACTCCCCACAAAGTTTATAACTAACCAAACTCTTTTCCTAAGCAAAGGAATTTTGAGGAAGCATCTCCCCAGCATTGTTGGAAGATCGTCATTCCCCCCGCAGAGTTTCATGATTGAGATACAACCATCATTGAAATATTCCCCAGCACTTGTCTGTGTTTGATAGTTGTTGTTGCTCGTCTGCATTCCCCGACACTCGTCTGTGTTCATACCTTATTGTTGCTCGTCTGCATTTCCCAACATTCGTCTGTGTTCTCACTTTGGTATTGCTCGTTTGCCTTCCCCAGCAGGTACCCATGGTTATAATTTTTGTTGCTCGTCTGCACTTCCCAACACTCGTCTGTGTTTGATATTTGCTTGTTGCTTGTCTGCATTCCCCAACGCTCGTCTGTGTTTATTATCTATTTGAAGCTCATTTGCATTATTTGGATACTCGTCTGTATCTCGTCTATGTTAGCTTATATCCATATGTGTTGATTTGATAATCACTCTGGTACTCGTCTATTTTGCTACTCGTCATTATTGCTACTCCAAATGCTCGTCTGTGTTGGATTTCTGGTATTCGTCAGTACCGGTGGCTGATATTCGTCTGTATCATCGCCTGAAGCGCTCGTTTGTGTTTCTTAGATCATCGTCTGATATTCGTTTATATCGTTGACTTATGGTACTCGTCTGTGTTTCTCTTGATGATCATCCAATACTCGTGTGTATTGAAGAGGTTTGAAGTCCTGACGGTGGGATTAAACGTCAAAATGGTTATCGGTCCTGGTGTAACAGGTTTATCCGAAGGAGATTCGTCTGTCTCAAGCACCGCTTATTATTGTTGCACCTAGCGTAATAGGTTTGCTCGAAGAAGGCTCGTCTGTCTTAGACCATATATCCACGAAGGATATACGAGGAGGGTTCGTCTATCCTGATTATGAATGTCTATCCCACAGACTTAAGTGCATCATCGGTCCTGGCGTAAAGGTTTATCCGAAGGAAATTCTTCTATCTCAAGTCATATATTTTTGTAAATGTATGAAGAGGGCTCGTCTGTCATTCCTGACGTAACATGTATACTTGAGGTGGACTCGTATGTCCAGCACCTGGCATAACAGGTTTGCTCGAAAAAGACTCGTCTATCAAAGTATTCTTATCCAAAATAATAATTCGGCTTGAAAGGAGCTCGTCTACTTTCTCCCCACTTAAGTCACCAAAGCATCATATGATTGGATTTATTTCCCATTGCTTGCATTCTCCAGCAGAGTGCAAATTTCAGGTTTTCTTGGTATTCAACCACGGTTCATCTTGAACGGTCGATAGCCCGTGCTACCGTCCTTTTTAGATTAACAGTTGTTTGAATAGGGGCAGCTGTAACACCCGAAATTTTCCCTCTTATTTTTAAGCATCATCATCATACCATAACCATCATAAGCATATCATGTCCTTGGCATCTTTGCATGAAAAAGTGAAGCATAACATTCTCATGACCTAGTATTAGGCATATGATCATCTGTGGGTGGATTTGAGGCATTACAAGCTATAACAAGAGGCCCAGTGGACTTGTCCAAGTCGTATGAGGAGTCCACATGGCATTCACAAGTTCAAGATCAGTCACAAAAACCCAGGAGGTTGAGAGATCACCAGTGAATTCAAGCTAGGGCAAGCTCCTGCACAATGATCCCAAATTAGGGTTTCACTTTCAAGCATGAAATCTTTGTGACTTTGTCCATTTCATCTGGGAAAAGTCTTTCATATGATAAGAGGATCCTAGGGATGAATTCTGGTGAAAAAATTCCTTGTGGAGATCAGTTATTTCATCAGTTGCTTGTAAAAGAAGGAATTGGTCAACTGTGCATTCTAGAAGTCAACTGTGAGAATTCAAAGGGTCCGACCCTATGTTACAAGTCAAGGGATGTTCTTATAACCTTAAAAGAGGTTTGGCAAGGCCAAGGATCATGAATCAAGGGGTTTTGAGGAGGTTTCCATTTTTGGCATGTGGTTTGTCATGAAATTTTCCATTTTTGGCAAGTTTTTGCCCTAATTTTCAAAGGCTTATAAGATGGTGAAAAAAGCTTCAAATGAGTTGACATTAAACATGAAAGTTGAAGGTTAGGTTCTACCATTTTTAAAAAGTATATTACATTTTCATAGCCCTCATAGATCATGAGATAGGGCCTTCGAAAATTACTTGAATTTTAGGGCATGCCTTGAATTTCGAGTTTCCTTCAAATGCAAGAACTCATGTAAGTCATTTTTAAGTTATTTCATGGACAATATGAGGTAATAATATTGCAAGGCATTACATAAAAGTTAGTTTTATCCAAAGAAATCATTCAATTCGTGCATGGGGTGAGTTATATTACATAAGATGCAAAATTGCATAATCATTCAAAAAGCATGACCCTCACATCCAAGGGCCAGGATGTTCCCAATTATGAATCAAGGGCTGGATGAGGCTTGTAAACACCTCAAATTTGCCCTCACCAATTCACACCATGGCTTGTGATCTTTTCATATTCATAAATTCAATCATAGCATCTCATACCACATTTTTGATTCACTGCATTGCTTCTAAGTCATCTGCATCTAGGGTTTATGATCTGAGCAATCCAAGAGCTATTTGAGCTACTCCAAAGGTCATCAATCACTTCAAAGGGGTCCATGTATGTTCAAGCATCATATTATATCCTCAAAAGGTCAAGAAAGTCAAAGAATCACAAGAACTGAGAATGGCATGGAAGCAAAGCCAGGTTTAACTGCACAGATGACCTAGAATTAGGGTTTATGTTTCAAAGGCCATAACTCCAAAATTTTTGGTCATTCTTGTTTCTATTGGTCTCTATATGGTATAGGGATCATGCATATCAATTTTCATGAAGAAATTCTATGGGGAAGGCATCTGATCAAGAGTTGACTTCTTGGACAAGTCAGTGTAAAATAAGGGCATCTGAGGCCCCCAATGACCCAACCAAAGGGTGTTCATCATCATTTTGATTGTGTATGATCTTTATTTGGTCATATAAGATGTTGTAAGTTCATAAAATTGAAGAATTTCAAGCCATTTGCAAAGTTGCCTATTTGGGAAAGTGACTTGTAATGAAAACTTGCCATTTTGGGAAAGTTTTTCAACCCTTTCTTTTTGATTCAAGAATGCTTCTAATGAGAAAACTTTGGTCATGAAAGTTGTAGAATGGATCATTCCCTTTTCAAAAAGTACAAGAAATCATTCTAACTCATTTTGGATCAAAAGTTATGGCTTGTCAAAGTTGAGAAAAATCACATAATTTCAAGTCTTGCACCAAAGAGGCAAAGTTGCAAAACCCCTTGCCAAGGCAAATTGTGACTTCAAATGGACTTCTAACATTTGCACAAACATAAGCCAATGTCTAAAAATCAGAATGCACCAAGGGTTTGTCCATTTTCATGACTTATGCTTCAAGTAATCACAAAGGGGCCAAAGATGTACCAACTTGCAAAAACTCATGTAGCCATGCCTCTACTTGTTACAGCTCACAAAATCTGATCCACAAGAACTCCATGATCTCAGCTGAGCCAAACCATGCTCCTATCACAACCTCCCACTTGCCCATACCTCAAGTACACCTAGACTTGACTTTATGCAAAATGGCCCATACCAATCCCACAGTGCCACACCAACTCCTCTGACCCATCCAAGTGTGATAAGTGGACCAAAAGAGACTCAACACAACAGACACACAAGCCTGATCTCTCTCATAAGCCATAGTTCACAAAAATCCTCCATCTTGCATTTTCTATCGAATCCCTTAACTCAGCCACCCATTCCTCAAATTTCTTCCAACATCCATCTCAAAACACTCCACTGATCATCCCTGGCCCTTCACCTTGCCTTGAAACCCCCATGAAACTAAAACACGATTCCCCCCCCTCTCTGAACAGACCTCCATCAATCTCACAAACCAGCCAAAATAAACTCCAAACAAGCTTTGCAAACACTTGAGGGAGGTCAGTAGAGTTGATTGGAAGCAAGGAACTGGTCAAAAAGCTCCTGGATTGAAAGCTTCAACTCAGGTAGCCACTGAAATTCATTTTTCCAGAAGCTTTGTTTTAAGTTACTAAATGGTTAAGTTTGATCCCCTGAGTTCAATGAACTTTTTATTTTTGAAAATGATGAAGAAATGAGTGTGTATGGCTTGTCTGAAATTTCTGCCATTTTTGAACCTTGCTTCGAATCTTGTTAATGGTGAGAAATAAATTCCATTTGAGGGCAGGGATGAGCTTAGGGAGGTTAGAGGAAGTGATCTGGAGCTTTAGAGCTCCAGAAATGACCTAGAGAGTGAGATTGAAAATTTCAGGGAGGGATGTCACCGGAGAAGACGACCGGAGCTCTTCTCCGGTGACCTGAATGTCATTAAGTCATTAATTGCGTTTAGGGTTTAGTTTGAATCTGGGCCTTAGATCTGGTGGACTTTCGTTTACTCCCGCGTATATGGATGGCCTGGATCCTTTCATTAAGCCTTAATCCACGTCATTAGTTTAATTAATTAGGTTTTTATGTTAATTGGGTCAGTTTAAATGCCAGCCGTAGGATAGCGCGCGCAGTCAACCTTTGACTCCCAGCTTTGAATCTCAGCCTTGGATTGAGCATACTTTTCATTTTATTTAATTTTATTTCATTTTCATTTGATTTATTTTGTACGAATTATTTAAAATAGCAAAAATCATTTAAAAATTATGAAAAGTTTTGTCAAAGATTTCATTAATTTTTAAAACCCAAAAATATTTTAATTTTAATTTTTGCATTAACCATGAAGAGTTTGATGATGGTTCTTCTTGCATTACATCCTTCATATCATTTAGTTTCTAGGGTAAAATTGGTTTGAATTTATCTTTCATTTTCAATTTGTTTTGCATTTTTCATTGTGAGGTATCCCAAAACCCTAGTTGACTTGAGAAAATCATAACTCCCATTAGGTTAAGGGTTAGGTCCCCTCCTTTGGGCAGTGAACTTGTGTAGGGTTAGGGTTCCTTTGATCCCATTTTCAATTTTTTATCATGTCATTTGCTTCTGATTTTGAATTTTGTGTTGTATGTTATGCATAAACCCTAATTCTTGCCTTCCTTTGCATCCATCTTCCATTTGCTTGCATTCAAGAACTTTCCATGACATTTTGTGCATCCATATGACATATAAGACATCTTAGTACATCTTAGAATCATGTTTGATCATTGCATCATCCATTTTCCATGGTTTGTATCCTTTGCATTACATAAACTTTCATGAACTTTTATGGTTCAAAGCATGCTTCATTTGCATCCTCATCCTTGTATGATCATCCACAATTCTTGACATGTGTTTGCATCATCTTTTAGCATCATTGAAATCATGTTTATGCTTCTGACTTTGTCTTGCATCATGGCATTTCATCTCATTTTCATGACATTTCATTTCTTTTGCTAACTTTTCAGGTGGTAAGTTGTTTTGAGAAGTGAATTTGCCTTCACTTCTCACAATCTCTTCTCATCTCTCTTATGAATCATTGCTGCATTTTATCTTTGTATTAGAGTGAGCTTGATCATTCATGTTCATCTTTTACTTTCTTTCTCCAAGCAACTTGTCTTCTTAAGTGAAGCAAGTTGTTTTTCTTCTCTCTGCTCCTTCCTCCTTTCATCTGCTTCTCTCCTTGGTGGCTCTTTGAAGATTTCTTTCTTAAGCCTCATAAACCCTAGGGATAACCAAGCATGATCACAATTAGGGTTTGATTAGTCCCCCATTTAGCTTTTACCTTTGTGTCATCTTTAAGTCTTCTCTTCTCATCTCATAATCAAGGACTAAACCTTAAAGGTTTTAAGGCTTTGTGATTAGGGTTATGCCTGCATCCTTCTATTAGGATGGAGTGTATAACTTTAATCCTAAGTGTTAAACCCTTAATGTTTTTAAATCCTCTAATCAATTCACTTAATAATCACCAAGACATCAAGCTTGTAACTTGGGCCTTGCATTAGGGTTCTAATTCTTCCTTAATTGGTTAAGAAGGACTAACCCTAGTGTTAATGGACAAGTCCCCCTCAAGTTGTCTTACAAATCATAAAATCCACTTCTTAACCATACAATTAACCAAAATCCACTTTAATAAAGGCTTTGTTTTGTCATGAGGTTAATCCCTAATCATGGATTAAGTTGAGGAGTCTTTCTCAGCTTAAATGTTCTCATCTATTATCCTTCTATTAGGATGGTGTAATGGGTCCATTAAATCCTTGATTATGGCTTAAACTCATTACTTAACACTAAACAAAAATACCAAAAACATTCAAATAATCACAAGTAGGTTAATGAGCTTAATCCTACATCATGGTGTTTAAGTGTGAGGTGCTTACTTCACACTTAAGGTATTCTCATTACCCCTAATCAGAAGGAGGATGTGATGAGTTTATTAACCCTTGGTTTAAGCTTAAGCTCATCAACTTATGACAAACACCAAAAAATCAATAAAAGATTGAAAACACAAAAAACAAACAATAATCGTCTCCTTCGGGATTCTTTTCTCACCTCATTCACTCATAAACGAGAACTTGTTTCTTCCCTCTAATGCAAGACAGTTTGCACCTGAGCCAGACAGGTCATACACTTGAGCATAGACAAGTAAGCAGTTCACAAGTCAATTTATCTTCCAGTCTCTTTGAGTCGAACTACGGTGTTCTGACTTCCTCATTGCACAAGAGGATACGTAGGCATAACTTAACAGTTATCGAACAAAAAGTCTCTGTATATCCCCCCCTCCTCCAGCATTATTCTTTAAGCCTCATAGTCTTGAGCATTGCACCCTTTCCTTACACTGACACTCTTTCATCTCACTTCACATTTCTTTTACACTGACACTTGCATTCTTTCCAAATTTATATACACATATTACACTGACATCACCCCTTTAAAACAAAAATCTTTCAAGCGTGGATCCCGTCGAGTACGGCGGACAATCTGGGTGCTAATGCCTTCCCAGGTTGTAACCAACCCCCTTTCTCAGTCTCTTTGGTTCGCAACCGTCTTATCCATCTTTTCCTAGGTTTATCCAGCATTACCTTTCCTTTGGGATAAAAATGCCTAGCTGGCGACTCTATTCATTCTTCTCCTTTCGCCGACCGTTCGCGTCTGTACCCCATTTTACCTAGCCTCATTTGGCGGGAGCGACAAGGCTTGAACATGCGCAAGGAGAGAAGGCATAGCACGAGCAAATGACTCCATCTCACCACTCTTGCATTTTTTGCAATTTGATCCTCCCTCATGATTCTCACGTGCATTCTCTTTGCATTTCCAAACACTGAAAGCATGCACCCTTTTATAAGCTGAGTAGGGTTTCATTTCACCTCAGATCCATAAAATTTGCTCAGTATAAAGTTTTTTCTCCATTTGAAATTCTCTTCGAATTTCATCACACACTCACTCTTTGCAAGAACCAGTGGCATATTCTTGATCAGTGAAGTGTAAGGAGTCAAAATCAACCACTCTTTCAAGCTAATTCTCAGGATTTCACACCTTGCCATTTCAGTGCAGTTAGCTTCGAGTTCTTAGATCCAGCAGTTTTCAAGGCTTTAGTTGCATTTATTTTGCAACTAGAGTGTATTTGGAGTGGATCTGCAGCTCCTCTTGGTTTCTCTCAAGCTATTTCCAGATCTGTAGATCTCAGGTTAGCATCAAATTCTTAGATCCATAAATGAAATTGATTGTGCTCATTATGATCTACATGTTTTGCTGGTGTTGTTGATCTATTTAGAATGCAAAATGATTATGAAATGAGCTTGTTATGTTGAATTGCAGTTTGATACGTGAAACTTTTTGTCTTCGATCTGGCTTGATACTTGATCCATTGTGAAATTTGTTGTCATATTTGGATTCAGCATGGTTTAATTGTTTGATCTAGATAGTTTGAATTATTGCTGTGCAAGTTTGTTCATATTGTTGAATTTTCCGGTGACCGGAGCTAGGGCTCCGTCACCGGATTCTGAAACTAGTTGATTGAAGAAGATGAACATGAGCCATTGGATGCGTAATCTGGACGAATGACAGTGTGACAGCACATTAAATTTCCACCCTCTCCCTCACGTGTTTTTGGTTTTATATTTTAATATGAATTAAACATGTTGTTTCGCACCTCACCATAATAGCATGCACTCATACCACTGGCCAATGAATGAGAGGACCTTGGTTTGTTGTTTGACTGAATCTGGAGTGTGCGTTTGATCTAATGGTTGTTCATTTTTCCTGATTAAATTGAATTTCCACTGTGTTGTTATGTGATGTGCTGAAAAAACAATGGGCCTCCTTGCTATCCCCACCCCCCTTTGTTAAAAGCCCAAATGAAATGAACCGGATTGACTGCTATTCTCACCCCTGGCCTCTTTTATTTCCTTTTATTTTTATTTTGGTTTTCAGTTTGGTTTTTAATTTTTAAAAATAGAAATAAGTTCATAAAAATTATAAAAAAATTCATGAATGATCCTTTGAGTTCATTTAATTTTTGGCATTTTTTATTTTTCATTTATTTTTATCTGACACGCTGGAATTAATTGTTTCTTTAATTAATTGCTTTTTATTTCATTTTTGAAGCATGTTTCTTGTATATTTTCTATCTTGATCATTAACTGGAATTTTGGCCTGATTCTTTTTGCTCTGGATTCATGTTGAGATGTAGTTTGTTGATGATATTTATTCTGATTTTTAGAAGTTTGCTTAATTGGTTTTGGTCTCTAACTTGTGCATGAAGTCTTCTAACCCTAATTCATGTTTAAGCATTTGTTTGACTTGGTTAGGTTCTGATTCTCATTCTCTCCTTTTGGCATGTCAATATTGTATGGTTGAGGATTCTTTGTGCAAGTTTTTGGAATTTTTGGATGTACAATTGATTTGATTTGAATGTTTGTTCCTTACTTGTTTCCTTTTGCTTCTTTTGGGTCATATGTTCACTCCTTTAGGTTAGAAGGGCACTTGTGCCAACTTCTTTAGGTTTTTTAGAGCATTCTTAGGATGATGATACCCCTCTGGTATTGAGTTGATGTTTGTACTTTGAAAAACTTTGTGTTTATTTGCTTTGGAAGTTCATTCACTTTTATACATGCTCACCTCACTCCTCTTGTTTCTTTACTTCTCATGATGTTAATACTTGAGTTTGTGTGCTTCTTCTCTTCATCTTACATGATCCTTAGGCATTTTCTTAATATGTTAGGGTTCTGGTCTTGGAATTTGTGACCTTGGTTTACCAAGTTTGCTTGGTGTTATCTCATGTTTATCTTTGGTTTGTCATGATAATTCATGTTGCTTCATATTGAGTGATATAGTCTCTTTCTTGTTCTTATGATTTGCATTTGCTTTTGGCATTTGTGATTAAGACTTCACTTCTGGTTGTGTGGCTTTGGTTTGATATTATATTCATTTTGTGTTGCATTTATTCTTATTTCACTAAACATTTCAGGGGCTTTGGTAAGTGAGAGGTGTGGATGTGATTCCCACATCTCCAAGTCTTATCTCTTCTCTTTTCCCTTATTGATACTATCTTGCTTGTGTTTTTTGGGGCTTAGGCCTTACTTCCTCCCTCTTCTATTCTTCATTCTTCTCTTTCTCTTCTTCTTTCTTTCTTCTTTAGGATAGTAAACCTCACTAACCTAGGATTTTCTATGCATGATAACAATTAGTATTCATTAGTCCCCCCATTAGACTTTTACCTTTGAGATCCTTTTTTTTCTCTTATCTTCTCATCTCAAAACCCTAAAAAGACACTTAATAAGGATTGAAGTGATATCTTGAGCAATAGCCTTATTCCATGAAACACTTGTAGTCTTCCCATCTTGGGATAGTACAAGCTTGTCTTGTGATGCACAAGTCTGATCAAGATACCATATTCACAAAGAAAATCATAAAAAACACTTCTTCATCAAAAAATACAAAAACACTTAATAAATTTAACGAGTTAGTGAGCCTAAGCCCTAATCTCTGGAATCAGGTTTTGGGGATCTTCTCCTTACTTGAGTGTGCTTGTTCTATTATTCCATCTTGGAATGTAGTGGCAAGTGCACATTCCATGGAAAAGAGTTTGAGTTCACTTCCTTGTGACACACTCATAAAAAGCTTCTAAAAAACACAAACAAACAATAAGCGTCTTTCCTTCGGGAATTCTTTTCTCACCACCTTCACTCTCATCGTACGAACTTGCTCCTACTTGTCATTTTGCAAGACGGTAACGCACTCATCGTTCGAGCCTGCAACACCTGAGCATTGACATAGGAAGTTCAAGCCTTAAGACACAAGAAATCTTTTCCACCCCTAGTTAGGGGAACTACGGCGACTAGGATCCTCATTGTCCAGATGAGGTACGTAGGCAGCGGGGTAGGGCCCGTTCGAGCAAAATCTTTATTTTCCCTACATTTTTCCTTTTCAGTTCCTTTTCAGTTCCCTTTTCTTTTCTTTTATCCAGTTCAGGTCATTTTCTTTGCATCAGCTTTTATATCTTCACCCTTTGAAACAGTTTCTTTGCAAGCGTGGATCCCGTCGGGTACAGCGGACGATCTGGGGTGCTAATACCTTCCCAGGTCGTAACCGACTCCCGAACTCAGTTTCTTTGGTTCGTAGGATCCGTGTCCTTCCTCTTCTTTCTTCTGGTTTGTAAAGCATTACCATTCCCGTTCCTTCGGGATAAAAATGCCTGGCTGGCGACTCTACCTCTTTCTGCGCCACTTTCGCATTTGTACCAGGATGGAAATCCGGGGAGCGACACCATGACATTTCATGCATTCATATGCACCCTTAGACATCTTAGGACATGTTAGAACCTTTCTCAATCATTTCTTCATTTATTTGCCATGATTAGCATTCATTTCATTTCATAAATTTTCATGTGTTTTCAAGCTTCCAAGCATGCTTTCATGACATCCCATCTTTGTATGATCATTCATATGCACATTGTGTGACATTGAATCATCTCATATGCCATTTACATTGCATAATCACTTCTGACTTTGGTCATTTCACCTCATTTCAATTCATTTCTTTATGCTTTATGTCTTATGCATTCATACTAACTTTTCAGGAGCTTTTGGTAAGTTATTGTGAGAGGTGGATTTGCCTTCACTTCTCACTTTTTCTTATCTCATCCATATGCATTTTATATGTCTTTGAAGTGAATCTAATTCACTTATTTTCCATATTTCTCACTTTCTTCCTTTAAGTTACTTATCTTCTTAGGAAGTAAGTAACTTATTCTTCTGCTTCATCCTCCTTTCATCTACTTCTTCCATTAGTGGCTTCCTTGAAGATCTTTCTCAAGCCTCCCAAACCATAGGACATCCAAGCATGATAATATTAGGATTGTGATTAGTCTCCCTTAGACTTTTTACCTTTGAGTCTCCTTGAGTCTCTCTTCTCATCTCAATAATCAAAGACTAAACTCTTAAAGTTTTAGGACTTTGGAATTAGGGTTATGCCTGCATCCTTCTCTTAGGATGGAGTGTATAACATTAATCCTAAGTGTTAAACCTTTAATTTGTTTAAACCTCTTAATTAAATCACGTTAATAATCACCAAGACTTTATCTTGTAATATTGGCCTTACATTAGGGTTCTAATTCTTCCTTATGGTTAAGAAGGACTAACCCTAGTGTTTAATGGACAAGTCCCCCTCAAGTTGTCTTACAAACCATAAAATCCATTTCTAAATCTCATTCCTTAATTAAAATCAACTTAATAAAGGTTTGTTATATAATGAATTTAATCCCTAACCATGGATTAAGTTGAGGTATCTTCATCAGCTTAATTGTTCTCATCTATTATCCTTTTATTAGGATGGTGTAATGAGTTCACTAATCTATGATTAGAGATTAAACTCATTACTTAGCACTGAACAAAAACCAAAAAACATCTAATTAATCACAAGTAGGTTAATGATCTTAATCCTACATCATCATGGTAATTAAATTAAGATGCTTATCTCATACTTAAGTAGGCTCATTAGGGAGGATATAATGAGTTTACAAGCCCTTGAATTAGGCTTAAGCTCATTAACTTATGCAAAACACCAAAACCATTAACAAAACTGAAAACACAAAAACAAACAATAATCGTCTCCTTCGGGATTCTTTTCTCATCACACTCATTCACAAACGAGAACTTGCTTCTTCTGTCTAATGCAAGATAGTTAGCACTCGAGCCAGACGAGTCATACACTTGAGCATAGGCAAGCAAGCAGTTCACAGTCAATTTATCTTCAGTCTCTTTGAGTCGAACTATGGTGTTCTGACTTCCTCATTGCACGAGAGGGTACGTAGGCATAACTTAACAATTATCGAACAAAAGTCTCTTTGTCATTGCCCTCTTTCAGCATTGTTTTCTAAGCCTCAGTTCCTGAGCATTCCTCCTTTTGCACAGACACTTGTATATTTCAGTTCCAGCTTTTACACACAGATAGCACATACACCTACCTCTTTAAACAAAATCTTGTAAGCGTGGATCCCGTCGAGTACGACGGACAATCTGGGTGCTAATACCTTCCCAGGTTGTAATTAACCCCCTTTCTCAGTTTCCCTGGTTCGCAACCGTCTTATCCATATCTTTCTAGGTTTATGCAGGATTACCTTTCCCTCGGGATAAAAATGCCTAGCTGGCGACTCTATTCACTTCATTTTCATTCACTCTTTTTTCGCCGACCGTTCGCGCATGTACCCTATTTGACCTGGTGTCTTTTCGGGGGAGCGAAACTTACCATTTTCTATCATCGTAGCATTATACCGGTACATAACAACTTTATCAGACTCATATGGCATTGGAGCAGGCAAATTGATCACCAATCAAGTAACAACTTATTCGCGGCTATCAAAAGAAATAACAACCTTCTCAGGAACAACCTCCTCAAGAATATTAAATTGAGGGATACTAACAATCACTTCATTTTTATACTCATCTCTTTTTGTTGTCACTTCATTCAACTTATCATCAATCATCTTTTGAATATCTCTCTTATCAATCATGCAACCACGGGGGTTCATCGAGCAACTGCAACAACCAACATAATCGTGATCAATATCGTGATATTCACTTAAGAAAGCATTCATCTCAACCAAAGACCTTCGAATACAGCGGACACCATAAATCTTGAGCAAACCAGGACAACCATCAACCATGTTCACAGACATATTACCATCTTTCAGAAGCGGGTTTGTCTTCACATTCGGATTAACATCATTGAAAAACAACACATTCCTCCTTATCAATTTCTGCACTTCAGGCTTAAATGGAAAGCAATTTTCAATATCGTGCCCCGGGGCACCTTGATAAAAAACACAATTAGCTTCTAGCTTATACCATCATGGAATAACCTCTGGAACTAGAGGTGGAGAACTTGTTTGAATAAGATTCTTCTCAATCAGTGAAGGAAGAAAATCTGAATACAACATTGGAATGGGATCAAAGATCAGCTTAGGACGACCTTGTTGATTACCACTATGTTGCACATAAGACTGCTGATAATGAAGCTGATTCTTTGTAGCTACTATTACAGTTGGAGTCACATTAATCATCGGAGTTATATAAGCTACGTGTTGCTGATGACGATTCTCACAACTACGAGGTCTTTTGTAACTTTCGCGAGACACAACATTAGTCTCACATTATTTCTTCTTTCCAAAGTTGAACCTCTTAGAACACGAGCCATTGCTACTTTATTTGCTCAATCATCCCTCACGGACACCTTCTTCTAGTCGCATCCCCATATTCCCCATCTCATTTAAATCAGATGGAGCACTTGCGATCATCTTTTCATAGTAGAAAGTACCTAGAGTCTTCACAAAGATCTTCGTTGTCTCTTTCTCTTCTAAATGAGGAACAATCTGAGCTGCAAGTTCGCGCTATCTCTGCGCATACTCTTTAAAAGTTTCTTTATCCTTCTGGGACATAGCACGGAGCTTATCCCTGTCTGGTGCCATATCAACATTATAATTGTATTTCCTAACAAAATCCAAATCATTGAATGTCTTGATTTGGTTGCTGTCCAAACCCATACAACATCTCATAGGTGCACCAGTCAGACTGTCCTGGAAATAATGAATCAAAAGATAATCATTCTTTGTCTAAGCAGACATATTTCTAGAATACATAGTTAAGATACTCAGAGGAAAATTATTGCCCTTATACTTCTCAAACTCATGAAGCTTTAACTTGTGTGGAACCTTGACATTAGGAACTAAACAGAGATCATAAGTATCTTTACCAAACAAATCCTTATTCCTCAAAACCTTCATCTCTTTCTACATTTAGGCAAAATGGCCCCGAAAGTCATCAAGCCTTTCAATCACACTATTTATAAGGGACTATAAGATTTCAAGGGACTATAAGATAAATTGCAATATTTATAAAAGAAACACTTTTTAAAGCACTAAAAAAAACTCATTCTCATTAATATCAAAGTGAGGATTATAAGTGAAGTACATATCTCAATAACCCTAATACATAAGAGAAAAATAAACTAAGCCTATGGGATCATATCTAAAGAAGATCCAAATATTGGCTGAAACTTCATGCGAATCCTCTTAATCTCTTTCTTGTACAAATTTTCCATGTCTTCCTTATCCTTCACCAACTAGTCCACAATGGCCTTCTAAGCACCTGATGTAGGAGGAATTGTAGATGGAGTACTAGAGGAAAATAAATCCTCTCTTGGCCTCTTCGTGACACGCCGCTCTAGTAACTTAATGAGATCATTTTCTCATTCAGTTTATCTTGCATAGTCTTCTTCTCAAGTAGCCATGCTTGTTTCTTTTTATTTATCTTGTCAAACTCTTCTTGAAGAGCAACCTTCTCATCCACGGGAGGAAGAAAAACGGATAATGGCAATATAGGAAACAAAGGCTCCTCAGGTGGATAAGGCATCTTGAGTTTGGAAGACCTAGATTGAACCCACTGGATGTAACACTCAAAAGGAGCAAGAAGTTTTCTTCCTAATTGACCTTTTTCTTTCCGATGAACCGTATGCCAAGAATGAGCAATCCTCTTCTTCATTTCTACATGATTTGTACCATTAAGAAAGAAGAAACTAGATAGCAAAAGGTTTCTTGGTATGTTCTTTAACCAATATCCCAATTTTCGTCTTGCAAGAATTGGATTGTAACTAATTCCCCCACGTGTACCAAGAAAAGGTACATTGGGAAACCCTCCACAACCGTCAATAAGCACTCCAGTATCATAATAAGAACAATAGAAAGTCTTATCCTTATGAGTAACAGACATAATCCTTTGATACCATCTTCGCTTATCTCTGTTATCCGTGAAGACATCAGACTTTGGAAGTTTAGAAATAAACCACCTATAGAGAAGAGGCGCACAACATACAATCTCTCCATCACCTTTGGAGGTCCTATGATGAATATAGTGATACGTGTCTCCAAGCAATGTAGGCACCAGATTTCACTTCAAGAAAATCTGAATACCACTCTCGTCAACAATACCATCTAAGTTGGGAAACAAGATAATCCCATAGATAAGTAAAGAAAGAATAGCCTCAAATGCATCCTTATGACCCAAAGTAAGAGAATTGGAAGCTTTCCCCATTAAGAACTTGGCGTTAATACCACGAACATATCTTTTTGGAAGAAACTTCCCACTAAGATCAGACTCCTTAAGAAAAAGTGCTTTGGCGATAACTTTGGTCGTAAGTTCCCTTTCTAAACCACTGAAAATAATCTCTTTTTCCAAAATAGGTAAACCCGTCCAATAGGAGTACTCCTTTAAAGTGGACTACTCCCATACCGATAATTTCCTCAAGAGGACCTCGTTCGAGTGTAGTATCGCGTGACAACCACCTCAGATTTATACCTGGATATTTTCCGCACTACGTTCCTAAGGGTTATACGGTCCTCAGTATGATCAGCTCAAGGTTGGAAGCAATCACATGATACGAATACTCGTCATGTCATCAGTAATCAGAGAGAGCCCAAATGAGTGGAGATTATCGACTTGTTATCGCTTTGGACTACTCCATCACGTAACACTTCGAATATCGTCGTCCTATCATAAGTTAACTCAGATCCGGGTATAGAATCTATCTTACTCATAGAGGATCACTAAAACCGAAACAAAACAACAATAACAAACTAATCAAACCAAAGCAGTAAATAAATCAAAGTAAGTCGAATCCATTTAGGGTCTACTCCCCAGCAGAGTCACTACTTTTTTGTAGAGGTAAAATCATGAGTTTAAGCTATTGGTTAACTTATGTCAAAATAAATAGAGGTTCCACCGCGCTTTTATTTTATTCCAAGAGGAAAAGGAAAAAAATAGCGAATAAATCCTAATGAATAATGACTCAATTACTGACTCATTATTACATCAAACAACAATCATGGAGATTGAGAGACTTGCACCCGACTAAAGAATAATGACTCATAATCGTCACTTGTAAAGAAAACAAACAAAGGTGCACAAAGGAACAAAACAACTTGAGTGAGTTTGGTTCTTTTTATTTTTTTAATTAAAGTCAATATGATTAAATTCATTGATTTTTTTTAAAGAAAAGAAATGGTAAAATCTACTTGACAAAAGTCAAGGTTTTATTTATTAGAGAGGTGATGGTTTTGAAAAAAAAAATAATACTTTGAAAAAGAGGGAAGTTTTGAAAATTGAAGAAGTTGGAAGAGATGAAGAGGCTAACATAGTACATAAAATAAAATATAGGGAAATGAATGATCTAACCGACATGAAGCCACTTTAAAGCATTAATAAGAATTCCATCCATAAGCAAGTAGAAACCAATGCCAAATAAATGAAGTCTTCAATGATTAACACTTCCATGCAAAGGGATAAGAGATCCTTATTCTAAGTCCAACATTCCATCAATACTTCAAAGTTTTCCATAGTTTAGTCACTCCAAAGCATAGACTAGTAACCAATATCCAAGATAGGAAGAATAAAGTTTTTTATGGTTTGAGCCTTTATTTATATTTTTGTGCCCAAATGGATAAAAGAAAAATCAAAACAACTATATAATAACAAGAATTTAAACATGATAATGGATTATAAAGCAATATAAAGAATAATAAAATAAAGGAGGTAAAGGTGCATGAAAGGAATTAAAATGTTAATATAATAATAGTAATAATAATATACACAATATAGGTATGGTGAACTAAATCATCTACAACCAAAGAGTAACCAAGGTACTTAGTACCAAAATAGAAAGGCAACCGGTTCCACTTAGTATCTTACACTATAGTGATTAATCAAGGCAATTAGAATCAAATTCAATGAAGTTTGAAAGAAGATTGGGAGACCCAGAGCAACTATGCATCAAACATCACAAGTCTTGGATGTTAATTCAAAAAGATCAATCACTTTGGGATTACGCGACCAACACGAGGTCCGATCCACGAAACTACAAGTATCCAATTAGATTTGTATTCCTAATTTGGGACACATTTATGTCTATGTTAAGCAATCGCCAAGTAATTTATAGAGTGATTACCCTACAAATGAGGTCGTCCAAAACCAATTAAGGTTAACGATTGTTGCTCCTTGGATTTCCATCCTAGTACAAACGCAAAAGTGGCGCGGAAAACGTAGAGTCTCCAACCAGGAATTTTTATCCCGAATGAATGGGAAAGGTAATGCTGCACAAATCAAAGAGAAGGAAAGAACAAGGTCTTTAGAACCAAAGAGATTGGGTTCGGGAGTCAGTTATGAACTAGGATGGTATTAGCACCCCACGCTTCCTAGAATTGTTTCAAAAGGTGTGAAATAAACTACTACTAAACAAAATTGCTAACTAGTATCGGATAAGAAAATAATATAAAGGGGGGAAATGTAGGTAAAATAAAATAGTGCTCGAATGGGCCTACCCCACTGCCTACGTACCTCATCGCGAAATGAGGATCAAAGTCGACGTAGTTCCCCTAACTAGGGAGGAAACTGGTTTGTGTTTTTTAGATTGAACTGATAATGTCAAAGTTCAGGTGTTGCATGCTCATCTGTAATGAGTGCATTTACCTTCTTGCAAAGTGACAAGTAGGTGCAAGTTCTTATGTTTAAGAGTGAGTGAGCTGAGAAAAGAATTCCTGAAGGAAAGACAATTATTGTTTGTTCATTGTTTTTTAGTAGCTTTTTTCTCTGAGGTTTGCAAAGGTGATTGTATTCAAGTCCTATTCCTCAGAGCTCCAAGTAAGAAAAAATCCACAAGACCTAGTTCCAAAGAATAGGGTTTCTTTACACTACCCCATTTGTATTTATTAAGTATTTTTCCTTTTGAATTGAAGAAACGCTTTTTTAGGTTGGCTTTGTGAATGCGACATTATGATTAGACTTGTATATCATGTTAAACAAGCTTACATTATCCCAATATGGAATAGATGCAAGTTCCCCATGGAATATGTCCCTAATACACAATATTACTTCAACCATTATTAAGTATTTTTTAGCTTTTTGTTTGAATATGAGAGAGGGAAGAACAAAGGAGCACCAAAGGTAAAAGTCTAAGGGGGGACTAATGATCCTACAAGTTGTCATGTGTGCGTGAACCTAGGATAGTGTGGTTTGAATTCTATCCTAATGAAGAAAGAGGAAAGAAAATAAAGGAATGAATAAGAGAGGAGAAGAAGAAGTTAGAAGAATTTTTACCTCTCTAAATAAGCTAAGTTGTTTCTAAATAGGAAGCGATGAAGTTAAGCAAGCAAAGCAACAAGTGCTAAGGCAATGTCAACTTGAAAGAATTAAGAGATGAAGGAAGAAGATGTATTTAGGATTCCCTCCCACACACATGACTTAACATAACCCCCTACTAAACAAAGGTTAGCTAAACATTGCATGAAATTAAAGTAATGATCAAACAAAGCCTAAAATGAGACTAAGGATTCACTACGACTAAATCCTACGGAAGAGGGATACTAAATGATAAAATACTTCTAAATTCAGTAGTTAAACCCTAATAAGGTGTCCCAATGTTATAATATCAAATAACACTAAACTATGCCCAAATTAGGCATCAAACACCTAAGAAGCTTAAGGTGAAGTTAGATGAAGAAGATTCAATGATTATGCAAGATAAACATGGATTAAGCATGATTAAGTGTCAAAGTCAGAATCTAAGATCAATTATAAGTGTCTTGTAATGCATATGAATGTGTATGCCAAGTGTGATAATGAATGCTCAAGTATAAGAGATTAGACGGAGGAGAAGTGATGAGAAGTGAACAAGTGGTTTCATAAGAAAAGAATTAACTTAGAACACAAGTCAAACATGAAAAAGAAAAGATGAAGTTTAAATACCAAAGTCAGAAGCTAGATTGTAGGTTTAAATGAAGATTAGAAGTACCAATTAATCATAAGTGAACAAGGAATGGTCATTTTTGGGTTAGAGGAGAACGAAACGTGAATTGGAAACAAACATGTTCAAAAAACCACAAATGAAGTGAATGGACATTTAAAGGGATGGGATGAGATAAAATCAGAATTAAACATCTCATGAAGTGTATATGAATGTCATGGAATGGAAAAATCAATCACATTGTATGTTAAGAAGGATCAAAGATGAAAGGATGTGGAGAAATACGTCAAAGAAACATATGTGAAGAAACATGGAACTTGTAAGCTAAAAATTCAAATGGAGTACCTATAATTGGATACAAAGGACCCATAAATGTCTAATGGTGACATAGGATACCTAGCAAGAGGTTACAAATGGAAGGCATAAATTCCTTACCCAAACTAGGTTAGAAGGAGGGAAGAAAGAGGCATAAGAAGTTACTTGAGAAGCAAGGCATCAAACAAATAGTTATGGTCATTAAAAAAATGTGAAACTGTAGGCAAATCTTATATGTAAACAACTATTAAAACACACTTAACTCTCTCTTCACAAAAATTCTGAAGGCAAATCTTATATGCAACCTGTAGGGAATTTCGTAAGCTTTCCAAAATGTCTAGAGTCGCTCCAATCAAAATCACGAGCAAAAAATAATGCCTCTTCTTATGAAAACTGTTCCAAAATTCCAAAAATCAGAATTTGAGATTGATGAACATAAGTTTCATATCTCTCCCTCTCTCACGATTCCAAAAATTCACCAACATACTTGTGTTACATCCAACTACGATAATTACTCGTCTTTAATCCAACTATACTCAAGGCGTAACAATCTACCGACTGTATCCATCTACTTATCATTTCCTTATTCTCAATTAATTCTTCATCCATAAATCCACGCACTTCTCAAACTTGACCGATATGAGTTCATGAGTCCATACTATCGCCGGTTCCTAACCACATCGCTTCAATAACCATGCACTCTTGCAATCAACATCAACTTGAAACAACTTCTACATCTCAACAACACGTTCGAGAGACAAGCCTCTCCCTCACGTAATCCAAACCAACACCTGCAGACAACGACTAGAACCAACAAACAAGTACCGATAGTGTTTCACACACATGCCAAGTACTAAGGAATAAACGACATTAACAACATTGGTTGGACAGACCGACCCGCTCTGGTATCACTAATGTAACACCCAATTTCTTCCCAACGATTATAAAGGAAATCAGAGTATTAAATTAAATCGAAAAGTAAACAAAACAGGATGCTACATTTTTCAACTTATAACAACTTCATTTAATTTAATGAGGATTGATACATGACACTTTCGGTTCGTAAGAAACTAAATTCAACAACTTTTATTCATTTATGAAACCAAATTCAACTTTTACAACTATGTAGTAGATTTTCCAAATTATACAACTAAACATTGTATAACATGTTATTCAACTTAGAAAAACCTAGTAACATCATACTTATACTAAAACAACTTGAAAACAACACAATGAAGATAACCATATTCCTGCAAGCTACTTGCACGTTACCATCATAGAGGTAACATTCAAATAGAAGGGGTGAGATATTGAAAATTATAAACGATGTATGATAAATAATACATAGATAAAGGTTTATACAAGCATCGCCACATCACTCCAACAACAACAACTAAATCAACTTATCAAAACATACAACTTATCAACTTTAACAACATAAACAATGGAATTCGACTTAAATAACACAATATAGATACGACTATACTATGCAAATGCATGTGGTACCATTCAGAGTAAAACTCCCAACTTAAAATTATTGTCAGGTTATCGAGGCAATCAAGGAATAAGCCTTCAACTTTCAACTTAGTGTCAATCCAGGCCAACATGGTGTGAGTAACGGCTCCGACATAAAAATGAAAATGATCTACATAGCATGCACGACTTTACAACATAACGACATAACTAGCTTATACAACTTGAACAACTTAAATCAACATCGGCTATTAACCCTCCAACTTGAACAACTTAACAACTTCAACAACACAGAACAACTTAAAAAACTTGAGAAACTTAAATGGAATCAACAAAAACCATAAAAAACTTATACGACGTGAACAACATAAATTCAACAATTGGCTTGTAAGGCCTTCAACATAATCAACTTAGAACATTATATAAACCAGAACGACTAACCAACTCAATCAGTACCCGCAACTGGACTTTACAACATCTTTTCAACAAAACAACGCAATAAAAATCAACTGTTAAACTACCCGACTTACCCCGACAATTTTAGTTAAATTCCGGGCAACTATGTTTTTCGCCTAATTCGGCTAAACCGACTAAACCGACACTGTTTTAACATTATGCAATTAAATACGAACTCTTTATGAATTTTCCGTCAAAAATCCGTGTTTTGATAAATTCTAATTTTCATAAAAATGTAAATTAATTTTTTTTCTGTCAAAATTCCAAAACAATGTTATATCAAAACTAATTCATTTTCTCTTTGACACTGGAAGTATGCCTCCTCTTTCTAAAATCCTTATCACAAAACTACTGATTTCAATGAAAATTATTTGCTCATTACTGCTGTAGAGAAATGCTCAGCATAATATAAAATTACTCATTTATATTGAAGAGTTTATAAAATGACAGACAACATGAAACGTACACTCAGTATACAAATAATATGATTCTCCCCTCACCACATGCACATGGCGCTCACCATGTTACCCTCTCACAAAGGATGGCGTTCGTCATTCCCCCACACACGCCAGATGGCATTCACTATCTACCCTGGTGACTTCCCGATACCTGTTTTTCTTTGTTCTGGGTGATTCTCTTCACCCATACTTCTGGAAATTGGGATTTCGTCCCAGAACTAATATTTTTCTTTTCCAGAATTACACGACATTACAACAAGATACCAGAATCAACATTTATGAAATCAACAACATCAACATCAATATTTAAGAGCCATACACAAGACTACCCAATCCGAGTATCAATTATCATACCCAATTATAAGGATCGAACCCACCCTTACCTTAATCAATAGCCGCTCGAATCTTTGATCGACTCTTCCGATTTGGCTTTTACGACGGCAACCTCTCGTATTCTTCCCTTTTTTCAAAATTTTCACGATTCCTCTTCTTACTGATATATTTTTATTTTTCTGACCAATTCTTTTATTTTCTGCTTATTATTAAAATAATAATAATCCGATATAATAACTAATGGGCATAAGTCATACACCCCTTAATTGATGATTCTGATGCAATCCAAGCCCATTAACCAACATGCTCCAATAATCAATAATATCACTCATAATATTATTTCCTCGACTTTCCGACTTAATATTCCGACTTAATGACTTAATTCTTCGTAACATAAAATCAACCAAATGGTCCAAATGGTCCAATCAACATATCCAACAATACCCGAAGAATATTCCATATCGTCTTCCACAACTTATATCAACTTAATTACTTAAATTCGACATAAACCAATTTATAATCATTAACATAAATTTCCGATAAATTCGGCCATCAACACAAATCGACACAATTTCACACAAAGCAACGCAAATCTCAAGATACTCAAATCAACGCAAATTAGCACAAAATACCACAATTATAATTAATTAAATAAACGGGTGGTACAACTCTCCCCCAGTTAGACTATTTTATTCCTCGAAATTTATCTGATTCAATTACTACAAATACTTATTCCATCTGACTAATCAACACTCATCCCTGAAGGCAACCCACGTATACTACAAATAATAATTTGCAACTTTACTGGTAATAACAACACAGCAACTCCCAAACGATGTGAAATTCTGGGATCAGGTACGTGATGTCGAATCAGATGTTTAAACACTTGAAGACTTAAACAAAACTTAAAGTGCGGGTAAATTAAATAACATAGGAAATTGTTAACCCAGTTCAGTGTATCTCCACACTTACATCTGGGGGCTACCAAGCCAGGAAGGAAATCCAATATAAGTAATATTAATTCTGGAATTAAACAAACCAGTTTAATCCTTCACTTAATATCTACCCAAGTCAATTTCTACCTAAGACACAACTTAGATATGAGTACCTACTCACTCCCCCTCAATCACACAGTGATATTTTACAATGTTTGATAAAATTGAAGTCACACTTCAAACACAACAGCTTGATCTTACTTAAAAGTTTTAATCAAGACACAATACACTTTTTGCTTAAAAGCTCATAAAGTGATACACAATTAAAACCTGCTAAAACACAAACACCCCATTTGGTCTTCTGAAATTCGTACTCTATTATGAGAGTTTCTGTTCCTTAAATAGATGCTTGATTTTTGGGCTTTTTGCAATTTATCCAGACCTGATAAATATCACAGTCATCACCTTGAATTAGGGTTAGTTAGTTTGTTACTTCCTAGATTCAAGGTGAGTTAGTTATTCTGTTTCCCTGAAGTCAGATAACTAAGCTCCCTAATGATGCGCCTTGGAGTGTTTATCTATTCACAATTAATTCCAGATAAATCCCCTGAATTTACTCAGTTCTGTTATGCATCATTTAAGTCTGGTAGCAGGTTTATGATGTCACAACATCTTGTGTGACATCCTGATGTCTTGACTTAATTCATTAACTTATACTCTGTTTGATAATGTCACAACATCTGGTGTGACATCCTGAACTAAGTTCAACACTTCTTGTTTGTCAAAAATTCTGCCAATTCTTAACATCTACAAACTCCCCCTTTGGCTAATTTTTGGCTAACACAATCTTCTGGTTTTATTAGAGTGCAGCAGAGTTTTATTTATCAGAGTGCAGCAGAGTTCTTTTCTGTTGAATCATATGAGAGATAATAATTTGCTCCCCCTCAAACCTGTATGTATACTGCTATGACTTGTTCAACAGAATCTGATATACCAATGAGCATTAAACAAAAACTTAGTTCAGAAGACAGAAATTAACTTCAGCATTGTTCATTAATCAGGCAAACTGCACCTGACATTGTTGTTGTTCAGTACACCTTCTCCCCCTTGTTAGACAGAAATTTGGGGCCAAATATTACACAAGCAGAGAGAAAAACAAAACATTACAAAGCAAAATTACAAATCAGATCAGGCAATACAGTTTTCATCACAATCAGCTTCACTCAGATTCATCATATTTTGTATCTTCTTCATCCTCAGACTCAGCATCAAAACCATCAGCATTCTGAGCACCCTCTTCCAGCTCTAGCCTTTGAATTATTTCCTCAAGCTTTTTCTTCCTATCATCCATCTCTTTGCAAGTGGTCTTGAGTTCTGCAATCAAGGCTGCTTTGGATATGGGAGTCTTGACATTTGATGGTCCAGCAGATGTCCTACTGGGAGCTTCAACATCTGCAGCATGATGGCTCAGGAACAGTTTGTAGTGGAAGGCCAGTGGACTTTCTCTCTTGCAGACTGAATCCTTCTCAGTAAGGATGCTTGGATATTGGTTGAGGATGATTCCATAAAGCAGAGAGGGAAAAGCTATTGGGAGCTTGGTTGCTGATGTTCCTGCATGCTTTAGGGTTTGATCAAAGATGTAAGCCCCAAAGTCCAACTTTGTTTGGGTGCCTACAACACAGATGAATCTTCCCAGTCCAGTAGCTATAGAAGAAGTATGGTTTGTGGGAACCCAATTGACAGTTCCAATCCTATGCAGTATAGCATACTTCCTTGTTAGCAAGCTGACAGAAAGTTTGCCTTTGACTGGACAAGACTTGACCTAGTTGGCAGTGATGATCTTGCAGACTTGGTTGTCAATTTTTCCCAGCTTATTAGGCCCATCAGATTCTCTCCCTAGGTAATAATTTATAACCCTAGGAGAAAAATCAACACATCTCCCCCTCACATAAACCTTCCTGAAGTCTTCTGATTTTCCATCAGCACACCCCTCTTGCAGATTAACTATGAACTCCTTGACCAGCAGCTCATAACAGGGTGAAAAATTTGAAACAGTCTTGAATAAACCAGCAGAGGATATTTAGTCTGTTACCTCATTACACTCCAATGCATTGCTGCCCAGCTCTCTTTCCAGAGCCACCCTTCTTTGGTAGACATACTTCCATTTGCTCACACTAGAGACATAATGGAAGGACACATTGTCCAGAGGTGCTTCAGGAACAGCAGAGGTAGACCTGGGAGGTGCTGGCTTCTTCCTTGGTTGGGATGTTGGGACATCCTCCTCAACATCTGAATCAGGTGGAGTTGCAGCTTTCCTCTTCTGGGTGCTTACCTTGCTCCATTGTTTAGTAGGTCCAAAGGCAACTTTGACCTTGTCCTTTTTAGGAGTAGGCTGTTTCTTTTCAGGAGTTGCATGTCCAGCAGGCTTCTTCTCCTTCCTAGCCCTAAGCCTTTTGGCTATGCTAGGATTAATAGATGCAATGATCTATGTCAGAGTCATCATCTAGGGTTTCAACAGGAGGAGGTTGGGGAGCCTCCTTTTCAGCAGTTTGATCAACAGAAGCTTGATCATCAGTGGATTCATCATCATCAGTTGAGGCCTTGTTCTGGTCCTCAGATGCTTCAACATTTATTGGGACATCCTGTTGAGCAGGAATGTCCTCTTCAGCCTGATTGCTTGGTTCTTCTTGTGGAGCAGGCATGCTGTTCAGGGGAACAGATACCCCACGCACCACTCTTTGTTCAGATAGAATCCTGTTCACAAGATGCTTGATGGATGCATCCACATAGTCAGAAGCTTTGGGGGTGCTTGTAGATGAAGGAGTCCCCTTGCTTTTGCTGAACACAGGTTCCTTTTCTCTTCTTACATTGGGAGTTCTAGGTTTTTGAGCAATAGGGACACTTCCTCTAATTTCGTCTATGGGAGTAGTATCCATTGGTACTACAGAGATTGGAGTTGCATGCACTACATCTTCTTGATTGAGACCTTCATCAATGAAGTTAGGGTTTTGATGTTGAGACATTTTTCGAATGTAGTGAAAGAGGAGTTAGGTTTGATTGATTTTGATGAGCTTAGAAAATCAGCTTTAGCATGCAAATCGTTTTGAGGAGATAGTAAGGAGGTGAAGATCTGAGAGCACGTTTGTGCATTTATAGAAACAGTTGCTATTGGAATTTTTATGAGTGGAATACACAGAGTTATTGACCAGACTGATGCTGCCATCTAGTGATCATGCCACACGATGTCATGAGACATGCTGGCACTTCTCCATAACTTCTATATTTCACATAAGCAGATTCCCAATTTACCCCTTAGGTTTTCAAATTGGGTAGCATCCAAAGCTTTAGTAAATATGTCAGCCAATTGCAGATCTGTGGCTACATGTTCTAATGTTATCACCTTCTCTTCCACAAGATCTCTGATGAAATGATGCCTGATATCAATGTGCTTAGTCCTGCTGTGTTGGATAGAATTTTTTGAGATGTTGATAGCACTTAAATTGTCACAGTACAATGTCATGACATCTTGTGGGACATTGTATTCTGTGAGCATTTTCTTCATCCATACCAACTGTGAACAACTGCTACCAGCTGCAATATATTCAGCTTCAGCAGTGGATAAGGATACACAATTTTGTTTCTTACTGAACCAAGAAATCAAATAGTTTCCTAAAAAGAAGCATCCTCCTGATGTGCTCTTTCTATCATCAGCACTTCCAGCCCAATCAGCATCACAAAAGCCAGTGAGAATTGGTTCACATCCATGAGAGTACATTATGCCATAGTCACAAGTACCATTGACATATTTTAAAATCCTCTTAACTTGGTTTAGATGGCTTACTTTTGGCTCAGCTTGATATCTTGCACATACACCTACTGCAAAAGCTATATCTGGTCTGCTAGCTGTCAGATATAGTAGGCTTCCAATCATGCTTCTGTATAAGCTTTGGTCCACATTCTCACCCTTATCATCCTTTGTCAGCTTTAAATGAGTGGGGGCAGGTGTTCTTTTGTGACTTGCATTGTCCATCCCAAACTTCTTGACAGTGTTCTTTGCATACTTGCTTTGGGATATGAACATGGAGTCCTCCATCTGCTTGATTTGCAGTCCAAGAAAGTAGGTTAGTTCTCCTACAAGGCTCATCTCAAACTCAGATTCCATTTGATTAACAAAATGTTTAACCATTCTGTCTGACATCCCACCAAACACTATGTCATCTACATATATCTGGGCTATCATGACCTTTCCCTCTTCATCTTTCACAAACAAGGTTTTGTCTATTCCACCTTTCCTGTACCCATGTTTAATGAGAAAAGTAGTTAGTCTTTCATACCAAGCTCTTGGGGCTTGCTTTAGACCATACATAGCCTTTCTTAGTTTGTATACATGATCTGGACAGCTTGGATCAACAAATCCCTTAGGCTGCTCCACATGTACTTCCTCATTAAGGTACCCATTTAGAAAGGCACTTTTAACATCCATTTGAAATAGCTTGAACTTTAGGATATAAGCAATTCCTAGAAGTAGTCTGATTGATTCAAGCCTTGCTACTGGTGCAAAGGTTTCATCAAAGTCTACTCCCTCAATCTGTGTGTATCCTTGAGCTACAAGTCTAGCCTTGTTCTTTGTAACAACTCCCTGCTCATTTGACTTGTTCTTGTACACCCACTTAGTGCCAATCACTTTTATGTCATCAGGCCTAGGAACAAGATCCCATACTTCATTTCTTGTAAACTGGCCTAATTCTTCTTACATAGCAGAGATCCAGTACTCATCATTCAGAGCTTCCTTGATGTTTTTAGGTTCTATCTTTGAAACAAAGCAGGAGTCTGAAATCATCTCTCTTGATCTAGTGATTACACCACTGTTGGGATCACCAATTATCAGATCTTTAGGATGATCTTTCTGAATTCTGATGGAGGGAGGTTTGTTGGATTGTTCTGCCCTTGCCTCAGTTAGAGTGAAGTCAGGATTATCACTCTTTATTTCAACTTCAGTCTGATTGTCAGTAGATGTTCCAACATCATCAGCAACATCTGCAGAGGCATCATCAATAATCACATTTATTGACTCCATTATAACCTTGGTTCTGGAGTTAAATACTCTATAGGCTATGTTATTTATGGAGTATCCAAGGAAAATCCCTTCATCACTTTTAGGGTCCATCTTCCTTCTTTGATCCCTATCAGCCAGAATGTAACATTTACTTCCAAACACATGAAAGTAATTGACTGTAGGTTTTCTGCCCTTCTAGACTTCATAGATGGTGGACAAAGTTCCCTTTCTTAGAGTGACTCTATTGTGAATGTAACATGCTGTGTTCATAGCTTCAGCCCAAAAGTACAGTGGTAACTTTTTAGCATGAATCATGGCTCTTGCTGACTCTTGAATAGTTATGTTTTTCCTCTCAACAATCCCATTCTGTTGAGGGGTGATAGGAGGAGAATACTCATGATTGATTCCTTCTGAAGAACAGAAATCTGAGAATTTTTTATTCTCAAACTCCTTTCCATGGTCACTTCTTATTCTGACCACACAGCTTGCTTTTTCTCTTTGTATTTTTTGGCACAGATCTTTGAATACATCAAACACATCAGACTTCTCTTTGATGAAACTTATCCATGTATATCTTGAAAAGTCATCAACAACCACATAGGCATATCTTTTTCCACCAAGACTCTCAACCTGCATTGGTCCCATAAGATCCATATGCAATAATTCCAAAACATTGGAAGTTGTCAGATGTTGGAGCTTTGGGTGTGACATCTTGGTTTGCTTGCCTATTTGACATTCACCACACACTTTACCTTCATCAATCTTCAGTCTTGGAATACCTCTTACAGCTTCCATAGATATGATCTTCTTTATTCCTCTGAGATGAAGATGACCCAGTCTTTGGTGCCACAGCTTCACTTCTTCTTCTTTGGCTAAGGAACAAGTTGAAGTAAGGCTGAAATCTTGAGGTTCCCACATATAGCAGTTGTCTTTTGATCTGGCTCCTCTCATGACAACCTTATGTTCTTTATCAGAGACTATGCATTCAGTTTTGGTAAAGTTTACACTGTAACGTTGGTCACATAATTGACTTATGCTGATCAAGTTAGCAGTTAATCCTTTTACCAGCAGCACATCATCTAGACTTGGTACACCTGGGCAGTCCAATGTCCCAACTCCCTTGATTTCTCCCTTTGCTCCATCTCCAAAGGTTACATATTTGGATGAGTGTGACTTTAAGTCTACCAGCAGATTCTTAAGTCCAGTCATATGCCTTGAGCAGCCACTGTCAAAGTACCAGTCTTCCTTAGCAGATACTCTGAGAGATGTATGAGCTATATAGGCAACAACCTTCTTGGACCATTTGTGCTTGTTGTGAGGTTTCCTTTGATGCATCTGCCCTGTGTAGTGTCCATCTTTAGAGTTCCAAGGTTGTCTGTTGAACTTGTTCTTGGGCATGTATTTGTAGCTTTGATCAGCATGAAGACTAGCTTTAGGTACCCATACTTTCTTGATGACCTCTGTCTTCTGCTTAGGGGGTTGATGATATCTCTGATTTGGATGTCCATGCAGCACTTTCTTGGTGACCTCTGTCTTCTGCTTAGGTGGTTACTGATACCTCTGATTTGGATGTCCTTGCAGCTTGTAGCAAAAAGTTTTGATGTGACCAAACCTTCCACAATGATGGCATCTCCATCTTTGATATTTCTTTTTCATCATGTTCTTATCATGATGTTGAGACATCTATTTGGACATCTTGTTTGACTTCATGGGATTTGGAGTTGTTTTGCTGGTGCTAGCCTCAAACTTTTGAGCTTTATTAAATCCCAGCCCAGTCTTATCCCCTGAGTGCTTGTTGTTGTTGAGAATGACATCCAGTGTGTTTGAGCTACTGTTCAGCATTCTGACAGATTTGGACATATGCTCCAATTTGGAGTTGAGTAGGCTTACTTCACTTTTCAAAGTGTCAATGATCTCTAGATTACTTGTCTTTTCAGCCTTTAATTCCTCAATCTGCTTCTTCTGCTGTATATTCTCCATGCATAATCCAGTGCTCCTTTTACACAGCATCTTGTAAGATTCTTCAAGCTCTTCAAATGTCAGCTCCTCATCACTGGATCCCCCTTCAGTCTCACATACTCCAGCTCGAGCAGTGATGTGCTTTGCAGATTCTTCTTCTGACTCACATCCTGAGTCTTCATCTGACCAGGTTACAGAGAGACCTTTCTTTTGCTTCTTTAGATAGGTTGGGCATTCTCTTCTGATGTGTCCATATCCTTCACATCCATGACATTGAATCCCTTTTCCTTGGTTGGTCTTCTCATCATAATTTGACCTTTTATTAGAATCATAATGTCTTTTATTCTCATAAGAGGGTGAGTTTCTTCCACTTGGTCTGGACCTGTTTTCCATTCTTTTGAGAATTTTGTTGAATTGTCTTCCAAGCATAGCAATTGTTTCTGATAAGTTGTCTTCAGAGTCTGCTTCATGACTTTCTTCTTCTTTATCAGTGTTTGAGACCAAGGCTATGCTTTTGTTTTTCTTCACAATTATATCATTCATTCCGATCTCAAAGGTTTGAAGGGAACTAATGAGCTCTTCAACCTTCATTTTGCAGATGTCTTGAGCTTCTTCTATTGCAGTAACCTTCATGTCAAATCTTTTTGGTAGTGATCTGAGAATCTTCCTTACCAACTTTTCATCACTCATTTTTTCTCCCAAAGCACCAGAAGTATTCCAGGATGTTCATGTAAAACTCATGAATGGTCTCATCTTCCTTCATCCTCAAGTTTTCAAACTTGGTAGTGAGAAGTTGAAGTATTGACATCTTCACCTTTGATGTTCCTTCATGAGTGGTTTTGAGAGTGTCCCAAACATCCTTGGCCAGCTCACAGTGATGCACAAGTCTAAATATATTCCTGTCAATGCCATTGAATAAGGCATTTAAGGCTTTGGAATTTCCAAGTGATGAATCTTCTTCCTCCTTGATCCACTCTTCTTCAGGCTTCAACACTTTTGCCCCATCCTTATTGTCTTGGACAGGGTGCTCCCATCCTTTGTTGACTGCTTTCCAAGCCCTGCTATCAAGAGATTTTAAGAATGCTACTATTCTTGGCTTCCAGTAGTCATAGTTGGATCCATCCAATATAGGTGGTCTATTCACAGATCCTACATCTCTGTCCATGTTCCCAAAATTTGCAGTCCCTAGATCTACCCAGTTAAACAGGCAGGGTGCCTGCTCTGATGCCAATTGAAATTCTGGGATCAGGTACGTGATGTCGAATCATATGTTTAAACAGTTGAAGACTTAAACAAAACTTAAAGTGCAGGTAAATTAAATAACATAGGAAATTGTTAACCCAGTTCAGTGTATCTCCACACTTACATCTGAGGGCTACCAAGCCAGGAAGGAAATCCAATATAAGTAATATTAATTCTGGAATTAAACCAACCAGTTTAATCCTTCACTTAATATCTACCCAAGGCAATTTCTACCTAAGACACAACTTAGATATGAGTAACTACTCACTCCCCCTCAATCACACAGTGATATTTTACAATGTTTGATAAAATTGAAGTCACACTTCAAACACAACAGCTTGATCTTACTTAAAAGTTTTAATCAAGACACAATACAATTTTTGCTTAAAAGCTCATAAAGTGATACACAATTAAAACCTGCTAAAACACAAAAACCCTTTTTGGTCTTCTGAAATCCGTACTCTATTCTGAGAGTTTTTGTTCCTTAAATAGATGCTTGATTTTTAGGCTTCTTGCAATTTATCCAGACCTGATAAATATCACAGTCATCACCTTGAATTAGGGTTAGTTAGTTTGTTACTTACTAGATTCAATGTGAGTTAGTTATTCTGTTTCACTGAAGTCAGATAACAAAGCTCCCTAATGATGCGCCTTGGAGTGTTTATCTATTCACAATTAATTCCAGATAAATCCCCTGAATTTACTCAGTTCTGTTATGCATCATTTAAGTCTGGTAGCAGGTTTACGATGTCACAACATTTGGTGTGACATCCCGATGTCTTGACTTATTCATTAACTTATACTTGATTTGATAATGTCACAACATCTGGTGTGACATCCTGAACTAAGTTCAACACTTCTTGTTTGTCAAAAATTCTGCCAATTCTTAACATCTACACGATGTACTTGACAACTACCATCAAAACACAACGAGTAACCAACTTAAGGACTTAGAACAGAACAACATAGAAACACACAACTTAAACACAAAATTAATACAACCAAGCTACCAACACCATTATCATTCACATAAGAACAACCGCACTACATTACGCGTTCGCTACGCACTCTGATTACTTGCGAATTACCAAGTCTACCGAGTTTAACTCCAACTCACAATCATAAAAATCAATGTATCACAAAAGCCTCAGAATTAACTCCTCGGAAATTTTGTCCCAACATGTATTCTAACTCTTTTAGTTACCGAATAATTCCAACTTAGATCCATAAGACAAACCTTTAGATTTCCAATACAATTACAACCGCGACAACTTCCAAATCCTGGATAAGATATTCATATACTTCCATGAATTCCAAATTATCATTAACGCAACTACAACCTTACCATCTTCTAATAACACGTCATTCGAAAATCATCTTAACACGCAACATCATTACAACAATATAAGATACAAGGGTTTGACAAATTCCGACAAAAAAACCTATATCCTTCACTTCCAACTAATTCAACATACTGAATCCTCAATTCTTACTCATACCAACACAAACTTTCATAAATTCTTACCCTAATCGACACGATCAAACAACTCTTCTTGTTCCAATCAAGAATCGCACTTTAATAAACCAACATATCATTTCACTTCTTCCAATGCTTGCAACTCAACTCTATCTGACATTCTTGTCAAACCATGGTCCTACATCTCCATATACTTTCCTCTTGAATCATCTCAAGAAAACTTCAAGTCTCACGCCACTTAATTCATTACCAAAACAACATTCTCATTATCCAGAGTTCAACTATGAGTCTTCTTAATACTTTTTAATCCAAACGCAACTTCATGCTATCATCTTTAAATCCAACTAATACTTTCATATAATAACCTACATCGACAATACAGAAAATACTCAAGCACTCAGCATGACTTCAACCAATTCAACGTACATACTAAACTAGTTGGCATGACACATCTATCCATCAATTATGATTTCGTCTACTATCAACAATGGATTAAGGGTGATGAGTTCTTCAATTTGTCAATAGACATCCGACAACCATAACAGTAGAATAAATCATTATTACTCAACACAATAGCATACTTCAACTTGTGCCCAGAGCCCGTCAGCATAATGCTTCGCCAACTCTCTAAGGCTCACCAACATCTTCTTAGTTTCCTTAAATTCTGACTCCGACAATTATACCAACGCATTCAAAATTTGATATCAATGTCACCTTTACAAGAACAATCTCCTTGCCTCTCAACATCATTACCTCACGATCATCAATTCATTCTGGTAGTTCTTTAACCATAAGATTATCAGTTACCTCAACTTCATCCATCGATATCAATGTGACGGATCCAGAACATTCTTTCGAAGCTGCGAAACATGGAATACATCATGCAAATTTGATAATCGCGGTGTCAACGCCACTCTATAAGCAACAGGTCATACTCTTGTAGAAATATGGTATGAACCAATAAATCTAGGAGTAAGCTTTCTCGACTTCAAAGCACGCCCAACACCGGTCACTAGAATAACCCTAAAAAACACATGATCTCCTTCTTAAAATTAAGGATCGTTCCTTCTCTTGTCTTGGTAACTCTTTTGGCTACTTTGTGAAGTTCTCATCTTATCTCGAATTAACATCATCATTTATGTATTCTGTTGCACGATATCAGGTCCAAGTACAACATTTTTGCCGGACTCATGTCGACATAAAGGTGTCCTAGATCTTTGACCATAAAGTGCTTCAAAAGGTGCCATTTTGATAGTGGAATGATAAATATTATTATAAGTAAACTTGATCAATGACAAGTGACTATCCCAAGCACCTCTTTGTTCAATCACACATGCCCTCAACAAATCTTCCAAAGATTGTATAGTCCTCTCTGTCTGCTTATCATTCTAAGGATGATAAGCCGAACTCAACTTCAACTTCAAACCCAATGCCTCTTGCAAACTCTCCCAAAACCTCAAAGTAAACCTCGGATCTCTATCTGACAAAATATTCAAAGGTATTCCATGCAACTTCACAATTACGCCCACATATATCTCTACCAATCTCTACAAGGAATAAGTAATACCTATCAGAATAAAATGTGCTAAATTCTTCAACCTATTAAAAATCAGCCAAATGGCGTCAGGCCCTCTTGGAGTAGTACGTAACCCCATAACAAAATCCATCGATATATTATCCCATTTCCACTCGGGTATATCCAACGGTTGCATCAAACCATCAGGTTTCAGATGTTCCACTTTTGACTTCTGGCAAGTCAAAAACGCCTACACAAACTGAGCCACATCTCGTTTCATAACAGGCCACCAAAATATCTTCTTTAAATCCTGATACATTTTCGTCGATCCTGGATGAATACTCAAGTCACTCCTATTCCCTTCTTCAAGAATCATTCCCTTCAAATCAACATCATCAAGAATGCAGATACGATCCCGAAATCTGAGTACTCCCAATTCATCAACTCTAAATTCATTATTTCCAACTCATTCATCATTAACCATAAAGTCCACCAATTTTACATCCGACTTCTGACTTTCCCTAACAATATCAAGAAAATCATTATTAGCTTTCAGCATTCCTAACATCACACTGTAAGCACCCCAAATTTGCCCTCACTCATTTCACCATGGCTTGTGATCTTTTCATTTGCATAAATTCAATCACATCATCTCATATAGCATTTTTGCTTCACTGCATTAATTCAAAGTCATCTGCATCTAGGGTTTGTGATCTAAGCAATCCAAGGGCTATCTGAGCCACTCCAAAGGTCATCAATCATCTCAAGAGGGTCCATGTATATGAAAACATCTTATCATATCCTCCCAAGGTCACGAAAGTCAGAAAATCACAAGAACTGAGGAAGGCATGGAAGCAGAGCCAGGTTTAACTACACAAATGACCTAAAATTAGGGTTTTGGTTTCAGAGGCCATAACTTCAAATTTTTTGGTCATTCTTGTTTCTATTGGTCTCTATATGTTATGAGGATCATGCATATCAATTTTCATGAAGAAATTCAATGGAGAAGGCATCTGATCACAAGATGACTTCTTGAGCAAGTCAGTGCAAAATCAGGGCATCTGAGGCCCCCAATGACCCAACCAAAGGGGTTTCTCCATCATTTTGAATGTGTATGATCTTTATTTGATCATATAAGATGTTAGAAGTTCACAAAATTGAATAATTTCAAGCCATTTGCAAAGTTGCCTTTTTGGGAAAGTGACTTATAATGTAAACTTGCCATTTTGGGAAAGTTTTTCAAACCTCCTCTTTTTGATTCAAAAATGCTTCAAATGACAAATCTTTGGTCATGAAAGTTGTATATTGGATTCTCCCATTTTCAAAAAGTACAAGAACTCATTCTAATTCATTTTGGATCAAAAGTTATGGCCTTTCAAAGTTGGACAAAATCACTAAATTTTCACTTTTGTGCCAATGAGGGAAACTTTCAAATTCACATGCCAAACATTTCTATGACTTCAAAATGACTTCCAAGCATCACATAAACACAACACATGACCTAAAATTCAGAATGGTCCAAGGAATCACTCATTTTCATGCCTTGATCATTAAGAAATCCAAAAGGGGCCAAAACTCCATGAATTTTCAAAATGACCCAAAGCCTCTCATCCACTTGCCTCAGTTCACAAAATCTGATTTCATGACACTCCTTGAATCCAGCTGCAGCCGACATTCCTTTGTCTTAGGCCTGAAACAGCCCATACCTCAAAGGACACATAGCCATGACTTTTTGCAAAACAAGCCATACCAATCAGCATAGCCCACAACAACTCTCTGACCTATCACAGCTTGATATGTGGACCAAATGGAACTCAAAACACACAAGAGGCAGACCTGAAACTACAACATCACAATAGTTCACAAAAACTCCCCCTTTTGCATTTTCTATCGAATCCCATAACTCAGCCATTCATTCTCCAAAATTCTTCCACCATTCATCTCAAAATGCTTCACTGATCATCCCTCACCCATCAAAAACAGCCTAAAACCACCCCAAACAGAAATACGATTTTCACCACCCCTGAACTGAAAGCTTCAAAACCCTCCATATAAATTCATTTCAAGCTTACCAGAAGCATCAGCGAACTCAGTGGAGTGGAATAGCACAAAGCAGAAGGTCAAAAAGTGCAGGATTTGAAAGCTCAACCTTAGGTAGCATGATGAACATTTTTTCCAGAATTTTGTTTTTCAGTTATAAAGTTGTTCTATGTGTTGCCCTGATCATGGGGATGTAATTATTTTCGAAAATGGGCCAGAAACAAGCATTTTATGTTGCTCTGAAACTTTTGCCCTAAATTTATTTTTCTTCGATTCTCTCTGTGTAGCTAAAATAAATTGTTTTTGTCCATGGATTCTTGTTATTCAATGTTAAGAGATGAGTTCTGGAGGTTTTGGTGAGATTTCATGACCTATGGAGTGAGATAGAGTTTTTCAGGGAAGGGTGTGGGCGGAGAAGATGACCGGAGGTCATTTCCGGCCACCTGAAAGTCATTAGGGCTTTTAATTGTGATTAGGGTTTCGTTTAAATGTGAACCCTTGGATCTCTTTTCCCGCGCGCAACCAATGGTCCAGATTTCGTGTATTAGCCCTAATTCAGGGTTAATTAAGTTAAATATAATTAAGGAAGTTTGAATTTCCAGTTTCAATCTGAGCCCTCCCTTTGCGCGCAAGTCAATTCGCGCGTTTTCCATTTGAATATCATCCCTAGGATCTGCATACTTTCCCTTTTAATTCATTTATTTTCATATTTTTCTCATTTGTTTTGCATAATTATTTTAAAATAGCTACAAAATCTCAAAAATATTAATTTTTTGCATGTTGAATTTAAATAATTTTCTGAACCCAAAAATAATTTTTATTTTATTTTTTGTATTTTTAAACCATTTTAAAAATATTTAAATGTTTATTTTAATTGATTAATGAAGATTAATTAATTAAAATAGCATTTAGGTTTCCTAAAATCATCAAAAAAATCATGAACCATCCCAATACATTTAGAAACATTGTCATGCCATCCATACAAATTTATTTTTTGGTTTGAACATCTTTTGGCAAAATTCTTGAATTTAGGGTTCATAAAATCCCTATTTTTGAACCCTAACTTCAAAAATTCATTTCTGCCTAACCATGTATGACATGACCTTGATTCTTTTTGCATTGATCTTCATTTAGCATGTAGTTTCAAGCATATTTTTGTCACAAATTTCTTATGCATTTTTTATTTAATTTTCATTTTTCCCTCAAGGTACCTTAAAACCCTAGGTAACTTAGAAAATTCATAACTTCCATTAGGTTAAGAGTTAGGTCTCCTCCTTTGGGGTGTGATATCATGAAGGGTTAGGGTTCTTGTGATCCCATTTTCAATTTTTTATCATGTCATTTGCTTCTGATTTTAAATTTTGTGTTGCATGTTATGCATAAACCCTAATTCTTGCCTTCATTTGCATCCATCTCTCATATGCTTGCATTCAAGAACTTGCCATGACATTTTATGCATCAACATGGCATATAAGACATCTTAGGACATATTAGAGTCATGCTTGATCATTGCATCATTCATTTGCCATGTTATGTATTCATTCCATTTCATAAGTTTACATGAACTTTCATGCTTACTTTAATGTCTCATTTGCATCCTCATCCTTGTATGATCATCCACAACTCTTGACATGTGTTTGCATCACATCTTAGCATCATTAACATCATGTTCATGCTTCTGACTTTGGTTTGCATCATGACATTTCATCTCATTTTCATTGCATTTTATTTTATTGTTATTAACTTTTCAGGTGGTAAGTGTTTGAGAAGTGAATTTGCCTTCACTTCTCATAATCTTTTCTCATCTCACTTTATGTATTCATTGCTGCATTTTGTATTTGTTTTAGAGTTAGCTTGCTCATTCATGTCTCCTCTTCACTTTCTTTCTTCAAGCAACTTATCTTCTTAAGTGAAGTAAGTTGACTTGCTTCTCTCTGCTTCTTCCTCCTTTCATCTGCTTCTTTCCTGGTGGCTTTCCCTTGAAGATCTTTTGCAAGCCTCATAAACCCTAGGAATACCCAAGCATGATAACAATTAAGGTTTGATTAGTCCCCCCCATTAGTTTTACCTTTGTGTCATCTTTGTGTCTTCTCATCTCATAATCAAGGACTAAACCTTAAAGGTTTTAAGGCTTTGTGATTAAGCTTATGCCTGCATCCTTCTATTAGGATGGAGTGTATAACTTTAATCCTAAGTGTTAAACCCTTAATGTGTTTAATTCCTTTAATAAATCCACTTTAATAATCACTAAGACATCAAGCTTGTAACTTGGGCCTTGCATTAGGGTTCTAATTCTTCATTAATTGGTTAAGAAGGACTAACCGTAGTGTTAATGGACAAGTCCCCCTCAAGTTGTCTTACAAACCATAAAATTCACTTCTTAATCTTACCATTAACTAAAATCCACTTTAATAAAGGCTTTGTTTTGTCATGAGGTTAATCCCTAATCATGGATTAAGTTGAGGAGCCTTCCTCAGCTTAAATGTTCTCATCTATTATCCTTCTATTAGGATAGTGTAATGGGTCCATTAAATCCTTGATTATGGCTTAAACTCATTAATTAACACTAAACAAAAACTCCAAAAACATCTAAATAATTACAAGTAGGTTAATGATCTTAATCCTACATCATGGTAATTAAGTGTGAGGTGCTTACTTCACACTTAAAGTATTCTCATTGCCCCTAATTAGATGGAGGATGTGATGAGTTTACTAAACCCTTGGTTTAGGCTTAAGCTCATTTTCTTATGACAAACTCCAAAAGCAATAAAAGATTAAAAACACAAAAACAAACAATAATCGTCTCCTCCGGGATTCTTTTCTCACCTCATTAACTCATAAACGAGAACTTGCTTCTTCCGTCTAATGCAAGACAGTTTGCACTTGAGCCAGACAGGTCATACACTTGAGCACAGACAAGTAAGCAGTTCATCAGTCAATTCATTCTCCAGTCTCTTTGAGTCGAACTACGGTGTTCTGACTTCCTCATTGTACGAGAGGATACGTAGGCATAACTTAACTGTTATCGAACAAAAGTCTCTGTATATTCCCCCCTCTTCCAGCAATATTCTTTAAGCCTCATAGTCTTGAGCTTTGCACTCTTTCCTTACACTGACACTTCACATATTTCACTTCACTTTCTTCCAGCACTGACACTTGCATTCTTTCCAGCTTTGATACACAGATAGCACTGACACTACCCCTTTTAAACACAAATCTTTCAAGCGTGGATCCCGTCGAGTACGACGGACAATCTGGATGCTAATACCTTCCCGGGTTGTAACCAACCCTCTTTCTCAGTTTCTTTTGTTCGCGACCGTCTTATCCATATCTTTCTAGGTCTATGCAGCATTACCTTTCCTTCGGGATAAAAATACCTAGCTGGCGACTCTTTTCTTTTGAGTTCACCCGTGTGTGTTCTCTCTCCTTTCGCCGACCGTTCGCGTCTGTACCCCATCTCACCGGGTGTCATTTGGTGGGAGCGACACACACTATGAGGTGTCTGTTCACAAACCAAACTCATATCTCCAAATTTCTCAATCAACTCCAACTCTCTAGCCATCATGGCCGACATGTGCAATATCTTCCGACTCAAAGCATCAGCTACAACATTAGCATTACCTGGATGAAAATTCAAACTAAAGTCATAATCCTTCAGGAATTCTAACCAACGCATATGTCTCATATTCAGCTCTTTTTGATCAAACACGTATTTCAAACTCTTATGTTCACTATAAACTTCAAACCTCAAACCATACAAGTAATGCCTCCAAATCTTTAAGACAAAAACTACAGCTGCCAACTCCAGATTGTGAGTAGGATTATTCCTCTCCTGAACTCTTAACTGGCATGAAGCATACGCCACCACGTAACCATCTTGCATCAATACTCCACCAAAGCCCATCAAAGAAGCATCACAATAAACCACAAACGGTTCATCCGCTTTCGGAAAAATCAAAACTAGTGCAGTAGTCAACTTCTTCTTCAGGTCAGAAAAACTCATCTCACACTGAGAAACCCACACAAACGTCTTATTCTTGAAAGTCAATTGGGTCAAAGGGAGTTCAAACTTCGAAAACCCTTCAATAAACCTCCGATAATAACCGGCCAATCCTAAGAAACTTCTAATTTCTGTCACTGACTTCGGAGTCTCCCATTACAACATTGCATCTATTTTGGACGGATCCACTTCAATCCCTTGTTCTGAAATCACATGACCCAGAAAACTCACCTCTTTCAACCAGAACTCACACTTCGACAGTTTCGCATAAATCTTTTTCTCCATCAACACTTGCAACACAATTCACAAATGTTCAACATGCTCTTCTTCTGATATAGAGTAAATCAGAATGTCGTCTATAAATACAACAACGCATTGATCCAAATACTCATGGAATATCCGATTCATATACTCCATGAATACACCGGGTTCATTAGTAACTACAAATGGAATCACTACATATTCATAATGCCCATACGGAGTCCTAAAAGTAGTCTTCTGAATATCCTCATCCTTCACTCTTATCTGATGATAACCTGGTCGCAAATCAATCTTACTAAAAACACGGGAACCTACATAGTGATCCATCAGATCATCTATCCTTGGAAGCAGATATTTATTCTTAATTTTCACCTTATTCAGTTCTCTGTAATCAATACACAACCTCATGCTACCATCCTTCTTCTTCACCAACAATACCAGTGCTCCCCACGGTGATACACTCGGTCTCACAAATTTCTTTTCTAATAGTTCCTCTAACTGTTTCTTCAAGTCAGATAACTCGGATGCTGACATATGATACGGTGCCATCGAAATAAGTCTCTTTCCTAGAACAAGATCGATATTAAATTCAACCTCTCGCTCTGGAAGCACATCCACAACATCATCTGGAAACACTTTCGTTGACCCAATAAGTCCTAATTTCCCCACACAATTAAGAGAAATAAAACAGTGCGTCGCACCAATGTCAATCATAGCAATCAAAGGAATACTATTAATATGACAAATACCTCATATCAAAAGATCCTCGCTGGAAGTTTATGTCCCTATCAAAGCGAACACCTTTCTTCTAATTGCAACTTTCTTGGGTTTCAGACAATGCGTACTGATATGACCTTGCTCTCCACAGTTGTAGCAAGTAACCAGATTTTCCTTGCACTCAGCAATCAAGTGTCCAGGCTGACTACAATTGAAACATTTCTTCTCGTCACTCGTGCACTCACTGACACGATGACCCATCTCACTACACCTATAACACTTAAACGAATTAGGAGCACCTCCATCCAGATCATACTTCCCCTTGAATGTTGGCTGATCATTCTTCCTGAACTCGTCGCTTTCATGATCCCCAACATTCCTCGGGTTTTGTACAACACGTGTCATCGCTTGCATAGCAGCGGCCAATGCAACATCATTCCTCGCAGCCATTCTAAATCTGTCACACAACATCAATCCAACAATGATTTAGAACTAACATCATCATCATCAACAACAACAACATATCAACAACTCAAAACACTCAACAACAACACAATGACTCAAATACTCTACGACTCAACTACTTGGTCGGACGAACTGACCTGCTCTGATACCACTTTTTGACACCCAATTTACCCCACGGAATTATATATAATTATCAGAGGAAAATTTTCATAAAAAGCCAATTGAGTGCTACAATTCAACAAAACAACCTTGGCTCAGTGATACTTTTTAAAAAACAATTCTTCAACACGCAATGGAAATAATTTTTAAACCGACATAAATCAAACTTCAATTACAAAAATTGTTTTCTAAATGGAATAACGAATAAAAGTAACATCGACCCAACTCCTAAAGAGAAATATCAGAGTCGACACCCTACAGACGAGAAGTACATCGACTTCACTGACCGCCACTCTACTTATCCTGCTCACCTGCACGTTACCAACATAGGGGTAATATTCAAACAAAAGGGGTGAGATAATTACATCATAAAGATAACATAATAAGGATTAAGAAAGTATCATAAAAATACACCACTTCTCAAGAACAACTATTCATTAACATCATATACAACAATGACAAATAACCATACCATCATATACATCAACCACAACAACCATGCAATGAGACTCAACTTGACTATATGCATGTAGTATCGTGTTCAATCTTTATTTCAAGATAGAGTCCCCATCAGGACTCCCGACCCCTCTTTCATGGTTGAGTATGATCCCTATTTCATGATCAAACCCTCGGTCCCTATTTCATGGCCACGTACGATCCTTATTTCATGACCGCATCGACACCACAACAACGACATACCCCCACTTTGGTTTGTTATACAACTATGCATCATGTCATGTAACATCAATGACATACATGCATACTCACAATAACTACATCATATAACATCAACAACAATAGCCACATATTGCAACATCTATCAATATACTACTAATCATCATCACCGTGATTATCATACTATGTATAACATATAATCATATAATTCAGCTCATACCACAACAACGCAACACAACATATACTACAACATATCACATACTCATATACCATTCATAAGGGTATGAAACATATCAACACAACACTACTCATCACGAAAATAACATCAAAGTCAATGAACATATAGATTATGTTTAGCCCAATTACACTAATTATTCCTACAATTAGGTGTATAACTCTCCTCTCGCTACTTCTAGCTACCCGAGATTAATTTCTAAGTATCACTAGGCAATTAAATAATTTTCAGGAATATTTTAGAATTAAAAATTAATTTTTCACGCTCCAGGGCTCGCAAAGCGAGGGTCATAGATCGCTAAGCACCGAACTTCCAGACTCTGCTCGCTAAGCAAGCTCCGGCTCAGTAAGCGAGCTCTGCGGTTTTGCAAATCGCACTTTGCGCTCAACACTTTAAAACTTCTACGAATTCTTCCCAACAAATCACCAATTAACAGCCACAATTCACATAATATTTTATCTAATAATCTAACTAACACTAATTATCAACTAACAACAACATCCAACAACAAATCAACATGATCTTTCCCAAATTCATCACAACACCAATCCCTAATCCTCAACCTATCCAATCCCCATTATAAAACCCTTAAGATGGAAGAATCCCCTCCTTACCTTAGGTTTTTGTCGAGAATCTTCTTCTTCTTCGCGAATTCTCTTCACGATTAAACCCTTTCCTCTTCTTCTGCTCTTCACAACCTTCACGATCGTTCTTGTTCTCTCTAACACAATCATGTTTCCCCTTTTCCCTTATTTCCAGCATAACCTCTAAGACCCAACTTATGATCTTCCATTTTTACCCTTACTACTTTTACCAATTGACCGCCTTGTCCTCACCTCGTATTTATTCCATTATTTTATTTACCACTTATCAATATAATTATCCACCACAATATAATTTTCAACTACAATTATATTCGATAATATATATTATTCTTCATCACCACAACACAATATACTGAATAAAATATTTAAATAAAATTTGGGGTGTTACAACTCTCCCCCACTTAAAAAGGTTTTCGTCCTCGAAGACTTACCTCAAGCAAAAATATTCGGATACAACTCTCACATCCTGCTTTCCAACTCCCAAGTCATATGCCATTCGATAGCTCATCCCCAAACCACTCACATGAGGACAACCTCCTTGCCTCTCAACTGCTTTAATTCTCGGTCATCAATTCATTCTGGTAATGCTTCAACTGTAAGATTATCTCTTACCTCAACTTCATCCATCGGTATCACATTTGACGAATCCGAAACATACTTCTAAAGCTGTGACACATGAAATACATCATGAAAATTTGACAATCTCGGTGGCAATGCCACTCTATAAGAAACAGGTCTAACTCTCACAGAAACCTAATACGGCCTAATAAACTTAGGAGTAAGCTTTATCAATTTCAAAGCTCTCCCCACACCGGTCACCAGAGTAACCCAAAAAAACACATGATCTCCTTCTTGAAACTCAAGATCTTTTCTCCGCGTATCATGGTAACTCCTCTGCCTACTCTGTGAAGTCTTCATATTATCACTAATCAACTTCACCATCTCGGTAGTTTGTTGCACAATATTAGGTCCAAGTACAACGCTCTCACCTGACTCATGACAACACAAGGGTGTTCTACATCTTTGACCATACAAAGCTTCAAATGGTTCCATTCCGATACTGGAATGATAACTATTGTTATACGTAAACTCAATCAATGGTAAGTGACTATCCTAAGCACCTCCTTTTTCAAGCACACAAGTCCTCAACATATCCTCCAAGGATTGTATTGTCCTCTCTATCTGTCCCTCAGACTGAGGATGATAAGTTGAACTCAACTTCAACTTCGAACCCAATGCCTCTTGAAAACTCTCCCAAATCCTCGAAGTAAACCTCAGATCTCTATCCGACACAATATTCAAAGTTATTCCATGCAACTTCACAATTACACTCACATATATCTCTACCAATCTCTGCAAGGAATAAGTAATACCTATGGGAATAAAATGTGCTGACTTCGTCAACCTATCAACAGTCACCCAAATGGCGTCATGCCCACTTGGAGTAATAGGTAACCCCATCACAAAATCCATCGATATACTATCCCATTTCCACTCAGGTATATCCAACGTTTGCATCATACCAACAGGTTTATGATGTTCCACTTTCGACTTCTGGCAAGTCAAACGCGTATACACAAACTGAGCCACATCTTGTTTCATACCAGGCCACCAAAATATCTTCTTTAAATCCTGATACATTTTCGTCGCTCCTGGATGAATACTCCAACCACTCCTATGCCCTTCTTCAAGAATCATTCCCTTCAAATCAACATCATCAGGAATGTAGATACGATCCTGAAATCTAAGTACTCCCTATTCATCAACTCGAAATTCCTCATTTCCAACTCGTTCATCATTAACCATCAAGTCCACCAGTTTCACATCCGACTTCTGACTTTCCCGAACACAATAAAGAAAATCATTATTAACTTTCAGCATTCCGAATATCACACTATGACGTGTCTGTTCATAAAGCAAACTCATATCTCTGAATTGCTCAATCAACTCCAAATCTCTAGCCATCATAGCTGACATGTGTAATGTCTTTTGACTCAAAGCATCAGCTACAACATTAGCACTACCTGGACGATAATTCAAACTAAATTCATAATCATTTAGGAATTCTAACTATCGCCTATGCCTCATATTTAGCTCTTTCTGATAAAACATGTATTTCAAACTCTTATGATCACTATAAACTTCAAACCTCGAACCATATAAGTAATGTCTCCAAATCTGTAAGACAAAAACTACAACTGCCAACTCCAGATCTTGAGTAGGATAATTCCTCTCATGAACTCTTAAGTGAAGCGAGGCATATGCCAAAATTAAAACTGGTGTAGTAGTCAACTTATTCTTTAGTTTAATAAAACTCTTCTCACACTGAGAATCCCACACAAACGTCTTGTTATTGCTAGTCAATTGGGTCAACGGAAGTGCCAACTTTGAAAAACCTTCAATAAACCTCCGATAATAACCGGCCAATCCTAAGGAACTTCTAATTTTTTCACTGACTTCGGATCTCCCGTTGCAACACTGCATATACTTTGGACGGATCCATAGTAATCCCTTGTTCCGAAATCATATGACCCAAAAAACTCACTCTTTCAACCAGAACTCACACTTTGACAGTTTCTCATAAAGCTTTTTCTCCTTCAAGACTTGTAACACAATTTGCAAATGTTCAGCATGCTCTTCTTCTGATTTAGAGTAAATCAGAATGTCGTATATAAATACAACAATGAATTGATTCAAATACTCATGGAATATCTGATTCATATACTCCATGAATACACCAGGTGCATTTGTAACTCTAAATGGAATCACTATATATTCTTAGTACCCGTACCGAGTCCTATAAGTAGTCTTCTAAATATCCTCATCCTTCACTCTTATCTGTTGATAACCCGATCACAAATCGATCTTACTAAACACACGAGCACTAACCAACTGATCCATCAGATCATCTATCCTTGGAAGTAGATACTTATTCTTAATCGTCACCTTACTCAGTTGTCTGTAATCAATACACAACCTCATGATACCATCCTTCTTCTTCACCAACTATATCGGTGCTCCCCACGGCGATACACTCAGTGTCACAAATTTCTTTTCTAACAGTTCCTCTAATTGTTTCTTCAACTCAGATAACTAGGAAGCCGACATACGATACAGTTCCATCAAAATAGGTCTTGTTCTTGGAACAAGATCGATATTAAATTCCATCTCTCGCTCTGGAGGCACATCCAAAACATCATCTGGAAACACTTCCGGGAAATCTATCACCACTTGCAATTCACTAATTGCCATATCATTATTCACCGAAAACGATGCAAGTAGCACCAAAACTTGCGCCTCATCATTCATAAGCTCTTTCAACTCTCGAGCATACAAATAACGAACTTCTTCGTCCTTTTCACCAAGACTAAGGAACCAAACCGACTTACTGAAGCAATTAATATGAACATGGGTGTATTCCAACCAATTCAGACCTAAAATCACATTTATACCTCTCAACGGAAAATAAACCAAATCTACACCAAAGTCCTTACCATAGATCGATAATTGACAATTTAGACATACAAGAGAAGTAGTTAACGACCCATCAGCAGAATTCTCGATAACCATCTCTCCTTGCATCGGAGACACAACAATTTCTAATTTCCTCACACAATCAAGATAAATAAAACAGTGCATCGCACCTATGTCAATCATAGCAATCAAAGGAATATTATTAATATGACAAATACCTCTGATCAAACAATCCTCACTGGAAGTCCGTGTTCCTGTCAAAGCGAACACCTTTCCTCCAGTTGCAGCTTTCTTGGGTTTCTGAAAATGCATAATGATATGACCTTGCTCCTCACATTTTTTGAAAGTAACCAGATTTGCTTTGCACTCAACAATCAAGTGTCTAGGATGACCACACTTGAAACACTTCTTCACGTCACTTGTGCACTCACTAACACAATGACCCATCTCACTACACCTATAGCACTTAAGCGAAGTAGGAGCACCTCCCCCACTTTCCTTTTTCCATCATTCTTCTTTTGCTTACCCTTATAAGCAGGAGCTGCATAAGGTTTTCCACGATTCACTTGCTTCTTACTTCTTCTCTCGGCTAAACCTTTGAAAGGCTCAAATAGAGCCTTATTGTCTTCTTCAAAGATTCGACAACAATCCACCAGATCCAAAAACCTACGGATTCTCTAATAGCCAATCTCCTGCTTGATCTCTAGCCTCAAACCATTCTCGAATTTAACATAATTTGAGATTTTAGTAGTTGCTTCACTGTAGTGCTGATAGAACTTGGCCAAATCAGTGAACTTCGCAACATTCTCACACACATACATGCTGCCCTACTTCAACTCCAAAAACTTAGTTTCTTTTTTTCCCGCAAAATCTACAGGAAAATACTTCCTCAGGAATTCCCTCTTAAACACAGACCAGTGACTGTCTCACATGATGCATCCAATCGTTGGCGAGTGCCAACCCATCAATCATCAACCTCAGAAACCAATATGTGCGCACCCAACCACACCTTGCTTCCCTCTAAACATTCCATAACTCTGAAGATACTCTCAATCTCCTTGAGCCAATCATGTGCTCCATCCGGATCATACTTCCCCTTGAATGTTGGTGGATCATTCTTCCTGAACTCGTCGCTTTCACGATCCCCAACATTCCTCGGGTTTTGCACAGCCTGTGCCATCACTTGCATAGCAGCGGCCAATGTAACATCATTCTACCCAGCTATTCTAAATCTGTCACACTAACAATCCAACAATGATTTAGAACTAACAGCAACAACAACAACGAATCAACAACGCTCAACACTCAACAACAACACAACGACTCAACAACTCTACAAATCAACTACTTTGTGACACCCAATTTACCCCACAGAATTATATATAATTATCAGAGTAAAATTTTCATAAAAAGACAATTGAGTTCTACAATTCAACAAAACAAACTCGGTTCAGTGATACGTTTTCAAAAACAATTATTCAACATGATGCAGAAATAATTTTTAAACCAACATAAATCAAACTTCAATTACAAAAATTGTTTTCTAAAAGGAATAACGAGTAAAAGCAACGTCGACCCAACTCCCAAAGCGATGTATCAGAGCCGACACCCTAAAGACGAGAAGTACACTGACTTCACTGACCGCCACTCAACTTATCCTGCTCACATGCACGTTACAAACATAGGGGCAACATTCAAACAGAAGGGGTGACATACTTATATCATAAAGATAATATAATAAGGATTAAGCAATTATCATAAAAATACACCACTTCTCAACAATGACTATTCAATAAAATCACATACAACAACAACACATAACCACAACATCATATACAACAACCACAAAAACCATGCAATGAGACTCAACTAGACTCTATGCATGCGGTACCATGTTCGATCTCTATTTCGAGTTCCAGTCCCCGTCAGGACTCTTGACCCCTTTTTCATGGTCGATCCTTATTTCATGATCACACCCTCGGCCCCTATTTCTTGTCCACATACAATCCTTATTTCATGACCGTACCAACACCACAACAATGACATACCCCCACCTTGGTATGTTATAAAACTATGTAACATGTCATGAAACATCAATGATATATATGCATACTCACAATAACTACATCATACAACATCAACAACAACAGCCACATATCACAACACCTATCAATATACTACTAATCATCATCATCGCGTTAATCATACAATTCATAACATATAATCATATAATTCAGCTCATACCACAAAAACGCAACACAACATATACCACAGCATATCACAAACTCATATACCATTAATAAGCGTATGAAACATATCAACATGACACTACTCATCAAGAAAAAAACATCAACATCAACGAACATATAGATTATGTTTAGCCCAATTACACTAATTATCCCTACAATTAGGTGTATAACTCTCCCCTCGCTACTTCTAGCTACCCCACATTAATTCCTAAGTATCACTAGGCAATTGAATAATTTTCAATAATTTTTCAGAATTAAAAACTAATGTTTCACTCTACAAGGCTCACTAAGCGAGGGTCATAGCTCGGTAAGCGTCAAATTTCTTGACTATGCTTGCTGAGCGAGCTCCAGCTTGCTAAGCGAGCTCTACAATTTCACAAATCGCACTCTGCGCTCAACACCTTAAACCTACAATGAATTCTTCCCGAAAAATCACCAATTAACAGCCACAATTCACATAATATTGTATCTAATAATCTAACTAACAATAATTATCAACTAATAACAACATCCAACAACAAATCAACATGATCTTTCCCAAATTCATCATAACACCAATCCATAATCCTTAACCTACCCAATCCCCATTATAAAACCCTTAAGATGAAATAATCTCACCCTTACGTTTGGTTTTTGTCGAGAATCTTCTTCTTCTTCGCAAATTCTCTTCACTATTAAACCCTTTCCTCTTCTTCTCCTCTTCACAACCTTCAGGATCGTTCTTGTTCTCTCTAACACAATTATGTTTCCCCTTTTCCCTTATTTCCAACATAACCCCTAAGACCCAACTTATGATCTTCCACTTTTACCCTTACAACTTTTACCAATTGACCGCCTTGTCCTCACCTCATATTTATTCCATTGTTTTATTTACCACTTAATAATACAATTATCCACCACAATATAATTTTCAACTACAATTATATTATATAATATATATTATTCTTCATACTCCACAACACAATATACTGGATAAAATATTTACATAAAATTTGGGGCGTTACACTCCAAGTAACAAAATTATTTCCAAAATGAATAGAATTCCATGTAGATTCCAGAACATCAAGAATCGCTACTAACGAGTAAAAAGTTATCCTCCTTGCAATGGGACATGTAAACAATTCTTGTAACACCCCCTTTCTATACCCCAAATAAGCAATTAATTCACTTAGGCACATATTAAAATTTCATCAGAGTATATTTGAAAAATGGTATAAAAGAGCAATGTCACATTATACTTGAATTTAAAAACATACAACACCTGCTCAATAAAGATATGCAACAAACGGGGTAACTTACATACACAAGGATTTCATCCTTACACCCGGATTCATCAATTCATTAAACAGCGGAAACAAAACATAACAATTTCAAACTTATATACTTATCATAAATATATCTCCAAGTTTGAATCACCAAAATACTCCATGTTTACGTAAAACATATCACATCAAAATACATATACAAATGTATTCACAAAAAGGCATCAAGCCAAATCCTAGCTACCCGGTGCTATATATCATATTCGACCGACCAAAAGATGAAGACGAACTTCACAAAAATATCATCCAGCAACCTACTCTGCAATGCCTCATAGAGCATCATAAAACAGCAGAATGGTGAGAAACATTATCATAATAATATTATATACAATTATATATCTCAACATATAAAATGCACATAAAGCATATTCTCACCACACATTTCATTCCTCATCACCTATGCACATCGCAAAGTGTACATACACAAATAAAGCATGTTCGTCATGCACCAATTCATTAATTCACATAAACTCATATTATTTATGTCTACTCCTCAATTCTATTCATTCCGCATAAACATACGTCTAGCTATATTTAATCAGACATATACATTACAAATGTATAAATCACATACATATACATATATCAAACATGCATATATACCAACAAGTATGTCTCATCAAACATACTATCATTTCCATAATACTCCAAATAAACATTTACACATTCATATTTATTTCTGCATATCATAATTAAAATGATAAAAATGCAACTCATAGAGACCGACACACGACTCTATGCAGATGCAATGTGGTACCGACTCAACATTTCAGCAGGTTCTCTCAGGAACCGAATGGAATCATCGCTTGTTACCTAAAGTAACTCCCCGTCGGGCACACGATGTTCACCCATTGCTCACACCCCACATGGGCACACAGTTTTTATGGATTGCTCACACTCCACACGGGCACACAATCCGATTGCTCACACCCCACATGGGCACACAATCAATGTGAATAAATCACCCATCGCTCACACCCCACACGGGCACACGATGTTTCTGGATTGCTCACACCCCACACGGGCACACAATCCGATCGCTCACACCCCACATGGGCACACGATCTTGTTGTAGTCATTGCTCACACTCCACATGAGCACACGATGCTACAACAGATTCACAAAGAATCCCACAGCACAAGAATGCATACATTATGCTTACATGCAAAATGACACACAACATTCTTGAGAATGCATACATATTCACAATATAGTTATGCATTCATCTCATACAATTATCATACATTCGCATTTAATTCAAGCAATGTATCTACTTGCCAAACAGCCACAACACAACAATCAAACCCACAATTCTTTATTTAACATAATTACGTTTTATCGGAAAAGTCGGGTAAAAGTCGGCTAAAAATTACATATTTTAGCATCAATAGATTCTACATGTTTTTAGCTTCGAATCGATATGTGGAACGCTTAAAACGAATACTCGAATCAAAAGTTATGAATAAAACAAAATTCCAAAATTCTAAGTCTAGCTGAGCGAGCAATGTGCTGGAACTCTAGCTGAGCGAGGAAATGCTTGCTGAGTGAGAAACGCAATTTCATAACTGCTCAGTTACGCAACAGACCTATAAAAAAAACCCAAAACTCTTCCAAAACTCAACAAACATGATTATTAACATGTATTCACCCTCATACTTCGATTATATCAAGTTCTAACCGATTAATCCACCAATTTCCAAGTTTTCTCATCAAAACCCTAAACCTAACATTCTCTAAAACTTCTCCAAATCATAAACCCAATCAACCAAACACATACATATTCATACACAATGTTAAGATAACAATATTTCACACCCTTAACCGATTATTCCGATTCCTTGGAGCAATCTTTAAGCTTTTCTAACTTTCCCTCTTTTCTCTTCTTTTTCTCTTCTATCCTTTTTTTTCTTCTGATTTTCTTTCTCTTCTTAACTAACTTTTCTATTTCACTCTTTCTCACTCTCTTATATTTTCTTTCTCCTATTTCTATTTTCTACTCTTTCCAACCAAATATCAATTCTCTCACAAAAATACCAATTCTACTAATTCTAACTTATCACTAAATAACAAAAGTCTAAAATACCCTCTTATCCAATTTTACCCGGAAATTCATAAAACGGTAAAAATCACATATCACACCAATATATCACATTAATTCATCTACATATCATATCATCATATTAATTTCACAAAAAAAAAAAATTACTCAATTAAAATAAAAGACTCCAACAAAAATGGGAATTATCGAATCAGGGCGTTACAACTCTCCCTCACTTTAGAAATTTTCGTCCTCGAAAATATTACCTGATTCAAACAACTCTGAATACGACTCGCGCATCCCACTCTCCAATTCCCAAGTCATATTGCCTTCCATAGCGCCTCCCCACGCTACTTTCACAAGTGCAATATCCTTGCCTCTTAGCTTCTTGATTTCACGGTCCAAAATCCTAACCGGCAAAGCTTCCACCGTAAGGTTATCTCTTACCTCAACCTCGTCCATAGGAATAACATGTGACGGATCCGGAACATACTTCCGAAGTTGCGAAACATGGAACACATCATGCAAATTCGAAAGATTCGGAGGCAACGCCACATGATAAGCCACAACACCAACTCGTGCAGTTATCTGATACGGCCCAATAAAACGAGAAGTCAACTTCTTCGACTTCAAATCACGACCCACACCCGTAACTGGTGTAACTCTCAAAAACACATGGTCGCCTTCCTGAAACTCAAGATCTTTCCTCCTCTTGTCATGATAACTCTTTTGTCTACTTTGAGAAGCTCTCATCTTCTCCCGAATAAACTTCACCTTTTCCGTAGTTTGTTGTACCATCTCCGGTCCAACTACCGTTCTCTCTCCGATTTCATGCCAACACAAAGGTGTTCGACATCTCCGACCATATAACGCCTCAAATGGTGCCATACCAATACTCGAATGAAAACTGTTATTATAGGTGAACCCAATCAACGATAAATAAATATCCCAATTACCACCTTGTTCTAGCACACAAGCACGCAACAAATCCTTTAACGATTGAATCGTCCTCTCGGTTTGACCGTCCGTTTGCGGATGGTAAGCCGAACTCAATCTTAGCTTAGAACCCAAAGCCTTTTGCAAACTTTCCCAAAACCTTGATGTAAATCTAGGATCTCTATCTGATACAATACTCTTAGGAACTCCATGTAACTTCACAATCACAGAAACATAAATCTCGGCTAGCTTCTCCAAAGAATAACTAATATCCATCAGAATAAAGTGAGCAGATTTAGTAAGCCTATCCACAATCACCCAAATAGTATTATGACCTCTTTGCGTATTCGGCAAACCCGTAATAAAATCCATCGATATACTATCCCATTTCCATTCCGGAATATCCAACGGTTGCATCAAACCATTAGGCTTCTGATGTTCCACCTTAGACTTCTAACAGGTTAAACACGCATACACAAAATGATATATATCTCTCTTCAATCAAAACCACCAAAAGATCTTCTTCAAATCTTGATACATCTTATTCGCTCCCGGATGAATACTTAAATTACTCCGGTGTCCCTCTTCCAATATCATCTTTTTCAACTCCTCATCATCGAGAATACAAATACGACCACGGAATCTCAAAACTCCAAAATTATCAACCTTGAAATCATCATTCTCATTCATCATCAAATCAACAAATTTCAAATCCAACTTTTGCTTTTCACAAACGGTTTTAAGAAAATCATTCGTAACATGAAGCATACCAAGTCTCACACTTCTTGGCGTCATCTCGCAAACCAAACTCAAGTCTCTAAAATTCTCAAAAAGTTCCCATTCTCTTATCATTAATGCGGACATATGTAACAACTTACGACTCAAAGCATCGGCCACCACATTCGCCTTACCCGGATGGTAATTCAAACCAAAATCATAATCCTTCAAAAGTTCAAACTTTTATGATAACTAAAAAACTTCAAATCTCGCACCATAAGATAATGCCTCCAAACTTTTAAAGCAAAAACCACGGCCGCTAATTCCAAATCATGCGTAGGATAATTCGTTTCATGCACTCTCAATTGTCTTCAAGCATAAGCTACAACTTTTCCATCTTGCATCAAAACACCACCTAACCCGAACAATGAAGCATCATAAAACACCACAAATGGTTCTGTCGGATTTGGAAAAATCAAGATCAGAGCCGTTATTAACCTTCTCTTAAGTTCCATAAAACTCTCTTCACAACGAATGTCCCAAATGAAAGCTTTTCCTTTACAAGTCAACTGCGTTAACGGAAGTGCCAACTTTGAAAATCCTTCAATAAACCTCCGGTAATAACCCGCCAAGCCTAAAAAGCTTTGAATCTCTGTAACCGATCTAGGAACTTCCCATTGCATTACTGCATCAATCTTGGATGGATCCAAACTAATTCCACCATCGGAAATAACATGCCCAAGAAAACTCATCTTCGACAACCAAAACTCGCACTTTGACAACTTAGCATACAAATGCTTCTCTCTCAAAATCTGTAACACAATCCTTAAATGCTCTTCATGCTCTTCTTGAGACTTAGAATAAATCAAAATGTCGTCGATGAACACAACCACAAAACGATCCAACTGTTCATGAAAAATACGATTCATGTATTCCATAAACACACCCGGCGCATTAGAAACTCTGAATGGCATCACAGAATACTCGTAATGACCATACCGTGTCCTAAAAGCCGTCTTTTGAATATCCTCCTCTTTCACACGAATCTGGTGATATCCTGATCTCAAATCAATCTTACTAAAAACACGCGCACCAACCAATTGATCCATCAAATCATCGATCCTCGGAAGCGGATACTTGTTCTTAATTGTCACCTTATTCAACTGTCGATAATCAATACAAAACCATATGCTTCCGTCTTTCTTCTTTACTAACAATATCGGTGCACCCCAAGGAGAAACACTCGGCCTAATAAACCTCTTGTCCAACAAGTCATTCAATTTCTTTTTCAATTCTACCAAATCTGAAGCTGACATACGATACGGCGCCATCAAAATCGGTCTAGTACCCGGAACTAGATCAATAGACAACTCAACTTCTCTTTCCGGCGGTACATCCATAATATCGTCCGGAAACACTTCTGGAAAATTACACACCACTGGAAACCTACTTATCTCCACTTCGCTTTCCACTGACCACGATGCAAACAAACCAAACAATTGAGCTTCGTCCACTAAAAGTTTCTTCAACTCTTTCATGGATAAGAAACTCTCTTCGTCATCATCATCCAAAGAAGGAAACCTTACTAATTTATGATAACAATCTATATGAACTTGATTAATTGCAACCAGTTCATACCCAAGATCACGTCCAAACCTTCAAACGGCAAACAAACCAAAACCATAACAAAATCTTTACCATACATGGTCAAAGAACAACATACACACACCAAAGAAGTAGTTACAGATCCTGAAGCAGGAGTCTCAATAACCATCTCACCACCCCAAGAAGACATAAACAAATTCAAACGCTTAGCGTACTCAAGATAAATGAACGAATGAGTCGCTCCCGTATCAATAATATTAACTAAAGGCGTACTATTAATAAAGCATGTACCTTTAATCAAACGGTCTGCACTAGTAGTATCCTTCCCTACTAATGCAAACACCTTTCCGCCCGCCTGAGCTTGCTTCGGCTTAGTACACTTAGTAATAATGTGACCAACTTCTTCACAATTGAAGAACTTCACAACATTCCTCCTACACTCGGTAGTAGCATGTCCAAGACCTCCACAGTTTGAACATTTCACAATATTCTTCCCACACTCAAAAGACTTATGGCCTAAATCACCACACTTGTAACACTTAACGGGACCAGAACTTCCTCCACCAGATCTCCTATCAAAGTTTCCCCTATGTTTTCCCTTATCAGAGGGTGTCACATAAGGTCCATTTCTAGCTTGTTGATTCCCTTTCCTCTCATTCACACTCTTGTAATGTGTAGAACGAGCTCTGCTATCTTCCTCAAAAATTCTACAACATTCAGTCAAATCTGAAAACCTTCTGATCCTCTAATATCCCACAACTTGCTTAATCTCAGGAGGCAAACCATTCTCATACTTAATGCACTTAGAAAACTCAACAGTAGCAGCATCATAATGAGGATGAAACTGAACCAATTCCACAAATTTAGCAGTATAGTCAACCACTGACATACTACCTTGCTTCAACTCAAGAAATTCCATCTCATTCTTTCCCTTCACGCTCTCAGGGTAGTACTTCCCTAAGAACTCAGTACGAAAACCTTCGCAAGTTATCTCTTCATCATTCTCCTCAAGAGTTTGACTTCTACCAACCCACCAATCATCGTCTTCTTCCTTCAGCATGTGAGAACCAAGCCTCACCTTGCTCCCTTCAGCACAATCCATGACTCTAAAGATTCTCTCAATCTCCTTCAACCAATTCTGAGCACCATCAGGATCAAATCTCCCCTTGAAAACCGCCGGTTGATTCTTCCTGAACTCACCATTCGCATTCACATTCGGCGCTCCCTGCACCGCCCTAGCCATTGCTTCCAAAGCAGTAACCATCACATTTTCGTTTCTACCAGCCATATTCTGATCATTCCCAAAGACAACAACAAGATTAAACAAAAGTTCAATCACAACAACATCAAGACAGACACAACTGACTCGAACCAGGCTCTGATACCACTTAATGTAAGACCCCCTTTCTATACCCCAAATAAGCAATTAATTCACTTAGGCACATATTAAAATTTCATCAGAGTATATTTGAAAAACGGTATAAAAGAGCAATGCCACATTATACTTGAATTTAAAAACATACAACACCTGCTCAATAAAGATATGCAACAAATGGGGTAACTTACATACACAAGGATTTCATCCTTACACCCGGATTCGTCAATTCATTAAACAGCGGAAACAAAACATAACAATTTCAAACTTATATACTTATCATCAATATATCTGCAAGTTTGAATCACCAAAATACTCCATGTTTACATAAAACATATCACATCAAAATACATATACAAATCTATTCACAAAAAGGCATAAAGCCAAATCCTAGCTACCCGGTGCTACATATCAGAGCCGACCGACCAAAAGATGAAGAAGAACTTCACAAAAATATCATCCAACAACCTACTCTGCAATGCCTCATAGAGCATCATAAAACAGCAGAAGGGTGAGAAAAATTATCATAATAATATTGCATATAATTATATATCTCAACATATAAAATGCACATAAAGCATATTCTCACCACACATTTCATTCCTCGTCATCTATACACATCGCAACGTGTACATACACAAATCAAGCATGTTCGTCATGCACCAATTCATTAATTCACATAAACTCATATTATTTATGTTTACTCCTCAATTCTTTTCATTCCGCATAAACATACGTCTAGCTATGTTTAATCACACATATACATTACAAATGTATAAATCACATACATATACATATATTAAACATGCATTTATACCAACAAGTATGTATCATCACACATACTATCATTTTCATAATACTCCAAATAAACATTTACACATTCATGATTATTTCTGAATATCATAATTAAAATGATAAAAATGCAACTCATAGAGACCGACACACGACTCTATGCAGATGCAACGCGGTACTGACTCAATATTTTAGCAGGTTCTCTCAGGAACCAAATGAAATCATCGCTTGTTACCTAAAGTAACTCCCCGTTAGGCACACGTTGTTCACCCATTGCTCACACCCCACATGGGCACACAATGTTTATGGATTGCTCACACTCCACACGGGCACACAATTCGATTGCTCACACCCCACACAGGCACACGATCTTGTTGCAGTCATCGCTCACTCTCCACATGAGCACACAATGCTACAACGGATTCACAAAAAATCCCACAACACAAGAATGCATACATTATGCTTACATGCAAAAAGACACACAACATTCTTTAAAATGCATACATATTCACAATATAGTTATGCATTCATATGATACAATTATCGTACATTCGCATTTAATTCAAGCAATGTATCTACTTGCCAAACGGCCACAACACAACAATCAAACCCACAATTCCATAATTAACATAATTAGGTTTTATCGGAAAAGTCGGGTAAAAGTCGGATAAATATTACATATTTTAGCATCAATAGACTCTACATGTTTTTAGCTTCGAATCGATATGTGGAACGCTTAAAACGGATACTCAAATCAAAAGTTATGAATAAAACAAAATTCCAAAATTTCAGGTCTAGCTGAGCGAGAATCGCTCGTTGAGCGAGCAATGTGCTGGAACTTTAGTTGAGCGAGGAAATGCTCGCTGAGCGAGAAACGCGATTTCATAACTGCTCAGTTACGCAACAGACCTACAAAACCCCCCAAAACTCTTCCAAAACTCAACAAACATGATTATTAACATGTATTCATCCTCATACTTCGATTATATCAAGTTCTAACCGATTAATCCACCAATTTCCATGTTTACTCATCAAAACCCTAAACCTAACATTCTCTAAAACTTCTCCAAATCATAAACCCAATCAACCAAACACATACATAATTATACACAATGTTAAGATAACAATATTTCACACCCTTACCCGATTATTCCGATTCCTTGGAGCAATCTTGAAGCTTTTCCAAATTTCCCTCTTTTCTCTTCTTTTTCTCTTCTCTCCTTTTTCTTTCTTCTCTTTTTCTTTCTCTTCTTTACTAACTTTTCTATTTCACTCTTTCTCACTCTCTTATATTTTCTTTCTCCTATTTCTATTTTCTACTCTTTCCGATCAAATATCAATTTTTCTCACAAAAATACCAATTCTACTAATTCTAACTTATCACTAATTAACAAAAGTCTAAAATACCCTTTTATCCAATTTTACCCGGAAATTCATAAAACGGTAAAAATCACATATCACACCAATATATCACATTAATTCATCAACATATCATATCATCATATTAATTTCACAAACAAAATAATAATTACTCAATTAAAATTAAGACTCCAACAAAAATGGGAATTATCGAATCGGGGCGTTACAATTATCGTATGCATAATTTTTTCGAAAATCAGCATCATACCCAAATATTAAAACACACTTATCTCCCTCTTCACAAACCTCCTAAAGGCAAATCTTATATGCAACCTGTGGGGAATTTCGTAAGCTTTCGAAAAAGTCCAAAACCACTTCAATCAGATCCCGAGCAAAAAGTTATGCCTCTTCTCGTGATTGTTGCTCCAAAATTCCAAAAATTAGAATTTGAGATTGATGAACATAAGTTTCATCTCTCTCTCTCTCTCTCTCATGATTCCAAAAATTCACCAACATCCTTGCTTTACATCCAACTACGATAATTACTTGTCTTTAATCCAACTATAATCAAGGCATATCAATCTACCGACTTGATCCATCAACTTATCATTTCCTTATTCTCAATTAAGTTTTCTTCAAGTAAATCCACGAACTTCTCAAATTGACCGATACGAATTCACGAGTCCATACTATCGTCGGTCTGTAACCACGTCGCTTCAATAACCTTTCACTCTTGCAATCAATATCAACTTAAACCAACTTCTACATCCCAACTACATGTTCGGGAGACAAGCCTCTCCCAAACTTAATCCAAACCAACACCTGCAGACAACGACTATAACCGACAAACAAGTACTGACAGTGTTTCACACAAATGCCAAGTACTAAGGAATAAACAACATTAACAACATTGGTCGGACGGACCGATCTGCTCTTAAACCACTGAGGTAACACCCTATTTCTTCCCAATGATTATAAAGTAAATCAGAGTATTAAAATAAATCGACAAGTAAACAAAACATGATGTTACATTTTTCAACTTATAACAAATTCATTTAATTTCATGAGGATTGATACATGACACGTTCGGTTCATATGAAACTAAAATTAACAACTTTTATTCATTTATGAACCAAATTCAACTTTTACAACTAAGCAGCGGATTTTCCAAATTATTCAACTAAACATTGTATAACATGTTATTCAACTTAGAACAACCTAGTAACATCATACTTATACTAAAACGACTTGAAAACAACACAAAACAACTAAGCGTTCATTCCCCGAGTGTTACGTATTAGAGCACTGATACCGACTCGAACTAATGAAGATAACCATCTTCCTGCAAGCTACCTGCAAGTTACCAACATACAGGTAAAACTCAAACAGAAGGGGTGAGAGATCAATAATTATAAACGATATATGATAAACAATACAGAGATAAAGGTTTATACAAGCATCACCGCATCACTCCAATAACAACAACTAAATCAACTTATCACAACATACAAGTTATCAACTTGAACAACATAAACAACGGAATTCGACATAAATAACATAATATAGATACCACTCTACTATGCAAATGCATGTGGTACCATTAAGAGTAAAACTCCCAACTTAAAATTATTGCCAAGTTATCGAGGCAATCAAGGCATAAGCCTTCAAATTTTAACTGAGTGTCAATCCAGGCCAACGTGGTGTGAGCAACGACTCCGACATCAAAATGTAAATTAACTACATTGCATGCACGACTTTACAACATAACGACATACAACTTCGACAACAAAACAACATTGGCTATTAAGCATCCAACTTGAACAACATAACAACTTCGACAACAAAGAACAACTTAAAAAACTTGAGTAACTTAAACAACATCAACAAACAACACAAACAACTTATACGACGTGAACAACATAAATTCAAAAATTGGCTTGTAAGGCCTTCAACATAATCAACTTAGAACGTTCTGTAAACCGTAACAACTTACCAACTCAACCAGTACCCACAACTCAACTTTATAACATATTTTCAACAAAACAACGCAACAAAAATTAAATATAAAACTACGCGACTTACCCCGACAATTTTCGTTAAATTCCAGGCAACTAAGTTTTTCTCCTAATTCGGCTAAACCAACATTGTTTTAACGTTATGCAATTAAATACAAACTCTTTATGAATTTTGCTTCAAAAATCTATGTTTTGATAAATTCTAATTGTCATAAAAATGTAAACTAAATTTTGTTTTCTGTCGAAATTCCAAAACACTGTTATATCAAAACTAATTCATTTTCTCTTCGCAACTGGAAGTATGCCTCCTGTTTCTAAAATCCTTATCCCAAAACTACTGATTTCGATGAAAATTATTTACCCATTACTGTGGTAGGGAAATGTTCAGCATAATATAAAATTACTCATTTATTTTGAAGAGTTTATAAAATGACAGACAACATGAAGCGTACACTCAGTATATAAATAATATGATTCTCTCCTCACCACAGCCACATGGCGCTCGCCATGTTCCCCTCTCATAAAGGATCACACCTTCTTCAATTTTGATCCTATGAACATGATCTATATATGGAATTGAAGCTTGTTGAATGCTCTTTCAAATAGTCCAAGTGGAATTTTCATTTGACCTTTGGATTTTGAGATGGTCTCTCTTGAACATGACTGCCAAAGTGATCAAAACTTACTATTTTTTGTAACCCTAATTCTCCAAAAATGGCAATTTTAGGTTTTCTTGATTTTTGATGATTCATCCATGATTTCTTGATCAAATTTTGTTCAATGATCCCTTGTAACATGAATTTCATGATTTTGACCTCAAAAGGTCAGGGGTTGACTTTTTCCTCTACATAGTTGACTTTTCCCCAATTTCCTGATTTTCAATCAACTAGCCAATTAAAGACATTTTGAAATGATTCAATGGATGATTTTTCAACCCTAGGTACTTGACATCATATTGAAAACATTGAGATCAAGCTTGAACCAAAATTACATTAAGAACCCCCATTAATCAGAAACCCTAATTTTAGCCCTCTTTGACAGGAGATGTTGCACTTCTTGCATTCTTTGATCAATCCACCTCTTTCAAAGCCTTGAGGGACCATTTGAGATCTTATGGTATGTTATAAACCCTTTGAAATTTTTTGAGAGCCAAGTGACCCTTGTCATTGCCTTTGAATGATCACCAATCTAACCAGTCATTGATCATATGCACTATGCTTCCAACTATGAATGATATACTTCACTTTTCTATGAAAATATGTAATGATATGTATTCTATATTATATGCTAAATTCTATGAAATTAGAGGGAAAATTTTAGGGGTGTTACAGTTGCCCCTATTCAATCATCTGTTAATCTGAAAAGGATGAGAGAATTATCTATCAGACGTTCAAGATAATTGTGGTTGAATACCGAAAACAAACCAGAAAATTTGCACTCTGATGAAGAAGAAAAGGGATATAAATACAACCTGAGGAAACTATGCTTGGGAAAAAATTGATGAATTAAACAATAATCTGTAACTATGTCTCTTATAATGAACTAGGAGACTACTGGTCTTCCACGTGCATGTGGGCCTTGATGGTGTTGTAATATCACATAATCTACAAACCAACCAAAATCACAAGGAAATGACATCAAAGGATCCATAACCCGAGACATGAAAAAGTAATATCATAGGATTTACGGCTCATAGAAGTGTCTTTAATAATGAACCAGGATACTACTGGCCTGCCACAAAGATGTGGGCCTTAACGGTGTTGTAGCATCCTAGGACTTATACCCGAGCGCGAGAACATAATATCATAGGATTTACGACTCAAAGGAGTGTCTTTTATAATGAACCAGTCAACTAATGGCATGCCACAGGGATGTGGGCCTTAGCAACAAAGTCTGTAAAACAAACACGTGATGATTAGGATGCATTGTGAAATCTTCTTCTTGAAATGTGAAATCCATCTAAAAAACATATATGCCTCTCTAGTTTTAATCCATCCAAACCGGATTATATCCTTTATAATGAACCAGGGGACCACTGGCCAGCCACCAAAATGTGGGCCTTGAAATGTATTTTATAATGAACTACTCGACTACTGGCCTGCCATAGAGATATGGGCCTTGAAATGTCTTTTATAATGAACCAGGAGAGTACTGGCCTGCCACAGAAACGTGGGCTTTCAAAATGTTGTCTTTTATAAAGAACCAGACGACTACTAGCCTGCCACGGGGATGTAGGCCTTGATGGCATTGTAATATCATAGGATTTTCAACCCGTAAAATGTGACAAGGAAATGGTATCATAGGATCCATTACCAGGTTCATAAGAATGTAATATCATAGGATTTAGGACCCAAACAAAGAGGAGTAACATCAAGCAATTTACAACTCAAACAAGATCAAGCGATCTGAAAGGGAAATGGTATCAAGCGATCCATAACCGAGAATATGAGAACATAATATCATAGGATTTACGACTCAAAGAAAGAGGAGTAACGTCAAGCGATTTACAACTCGAGCAAGATCAAGCGATCTAACATGGAAATGGTATCAAGCGATCCATAACTGGGAATATGAGAACGTAATATCATAGGATTTACGACTCAAAGAAAGAGGAGTAACATCAAGCAATTTACAGCTCGAGCAAGATCAAGCGATCTGACATGGAAATGGTATCAAGCGATTGATAACCGGGAATATGAGAACGTAATATCATTGGATTTACGACTCAAAGAACGAGGAGTAACATCATGCGATTTACAACTTGAGCAGGATCCAACGATCTAACATGGAAATGGTATCAAGTGATCCATAACCGGGAATATGAGAACGTAATATCATAGGATTTAGGACTCAAAGAAAGAAGAGTATCATCAAGTAATTTATAACTTGAGTAAGATCAAGCAATTTGACATGGAAATGGTATCAAGATATCCATTCAAAATAGGTTCATTGACACGGGAAAAAGCAATCAATTTGATTAGTCCATTGACACCATACAAGGCGATCAATTCAATAAGACTTGATTTATGTTGAGAGTAAGGACTCTGCATGGGAGAATACTATTTGTAACTCCTTTGGGGATGAGAATGATGTGACTAACATTCTACTGAGGACTAAGCACTATTCCAAAAATGACATTTAACAGCAAACCTTAGACATCACTTATTTAAAAAAGCACTGCTATAAGTGAAAAAAATATAAAACTCGAAAACTGTTCACAAAATATTTTAAAAAGCGTTGTCTAAGGTGCCCTTTAGACATCGCTATCTGTAAGAGCTTTTAAAGGTATATCTTAGACAACGCTTTTGAGAAAGCGTTGTATAAGGTGTTAAAATTAAAATATAAAAAAAATCAAAAGCGTTGTCTAAGGTCAACCTTAGACAACGCTTTTCAAAAGTGCTTTTAAAGGTCGCCCTTAGACAGCGCTTTCCTCAAAAGCGTTGTCTAAGGTCTAATTAAATAAAAATATTAGACCTCAATATTTTTGTTCGTTTATGTTCTTTCTTTTCCCTCCTACGAAACGCAAAACCTATCCTGAAAAACTCCATAAACCTTGAATCCTCTTCATTTCTCGGTTTCGATCATTTTTGGAAGTGTTTAGAGAATCGTGAACTGTTGAAGAACATGTTGACTGAGTTTTTGTTGAATCGCCAACGGTTGAAAAACAGGTACGTTGTTCTCTCACAGTCTACTGAGTTCTCATAATGGCGATTCCACAAAGAATATGTTTAGTTATTGTCAGCTGATTAATCATTAGGGTTTGAAAATTGTTCTTGTCTGCTTGTTTTTGTATCTATAAACTGAGTTTTTGTTGAATTTGTAGAAGAGGAGTTTGTTATATATATTATGTTATGCTTGTTTGTATTTGTAGACTGAGTCCGATAAGCTACCGAGTTTGTCCATTTTCTTGACTGAGTTCGTCCGAGTTCGTCCTCTACTGAGTTCTCATAAGGTACACTGTTGTTGTTATGTTCGATAAGTCATAATATTATTGTTATTTTCTTGACTGAATATTTGGTTATAATGTTGTTTATTGGTTCTAATATTGTCGTTATTTTGTTGTTGTGTTCGATAAGTCTAATATTGTTCTTAAAAGTTATGCGGCACATGGGTATGGCAAGTGTAGTAAGATCGTAATACTTAGTAGCATTGTATTTAGGATATTTGAAGATACTATCCGACTATTAATCTAGCTTGTTGTCTGTTGCAATATCAATCTAGTTCTTCTCATGTCCAAAACTCTATAATTCTAATACAATAATTTTTGTTCTTGAATGATTTTGTGAAAATAGTTAAAATAGTATAGGTTATTGTTGTTTGGATTTACATTGGTTATGTATAGGTTATTGTCGTTTGGATTTACATTGGTTATGTATATATAGGTTATTGTGGTTTGGATTTACATTGGTTATTTATACGTTATTGAAGTTGATATTGATTTCTTACCTTAATAAGTAGGAAAACCATGGATAAAACACGGATGTGTGCCGATCAATTGTCCAAAGAGTACGAGAATGGGGTTGCGGAATTTTTTAAGTTTGTTGTTCAACACGTTAAAAATCCCAGACAAATGAAATGTCATTGATTGCATTGTTGTTATATTGGTAAGGTTGACGTAGATGGATTGAAATCGCATTTACTGAGGCATGGAATTGATAGAAGTTATCAGTGTTGGAAAATTCATGGTGAGAAAATTAACGAGAATGTTGAACCGAGTGGGAAAAGTAATACGACCTATGCTTCAGACGACAAAGACACAGAAACAGACAATTTTGATCGAGTTGAAGAAATTGTAGAAGAACTTGAAGAAGATCTTCATGATTGTCCTGAAACCTGAAATGTTTGAGAGGTTAGTAGGCGATGCAGAGAACCTGTTGTATAAAGGTTGCGCTAAATTTTCAAGACTGTTTGCGGTATTAAAGTTGTATAACTTAAAGGCGGGCAATGGATGGTCGGATAAAAGTTTCACAGAGTTGTTGGCCCTTATGAGAGAAATGCTACTGGAGGATAATGTTCTTCCTAATCGAACCTATGAGGAAAAATGTTGTGCTCTATTGTCATGAGCTATGATAAGATACATTTTTGTCCTAACGATTGCGTTTTGTTTCGTAACGAATATGCATCGCTAACTGAGTGCCCTAAATGCGGTTTGTCTCGATATAAGAAAAGAATGTCTCCAGCAAAAGTCTTATGGTATTTTTCTATAATTCTAAGATTTAGGCGCATGTTTCATAGTGAAACCGATGCAAGACACCTGACTTGGCATGCAAAAGAAATAATTATTGATGGAAAGTATCGGCATCCGGTTGATTCACCATAGTGGTCGAAGATTGATAATGATTATCCTGACTTTGGAGAAGAAGCAAGAAACCTTCACTTGGCATTATCTACTGATGGAATGAACCCGCATGGTCTTCAAAGTATCTCACATACCACATGGCCTATGATTCTTATGATTTATAACCTACCTCTATGGCTATGTATGAAGCGTAAGTATATGATGTTAAAGAAGATGTTCAACAAGTATTTGAGAAATGTGTAAGTATAACATTATTTCTTGAATTAAATAAAAACTTTATTAACAAATATTTGACAAGTATTCAATATTCATCTGATTTTCAGGAAGGGTTATCTCAGTCGGCTTTATCTCCAAATGATACTAGGAGTATACTTAGTCGGGCATTAGATGTCCGTGAGTATTTGGGTCGGGTGAGGGGTAAGGGATTTGGGATCACTCCGATCTCCTTGAGTATTAAAAAAGGAAAGGCTCCTAGTAATAAAGAGCTTAATGAAAATTTGGAAGCACTGGAAGCTGAAATTCGTGCATTAAGGAAAGAAAAAGAGACTAGCACTTCAGCATGTTTTAAAGATGGTTCAGACAAAGATAATATCAACTGTAACTTTCAGTCGAACATTCCAGAGGTAATCATATATATTTGTCTTAAATTGAACTATAAGCTTAAATCATGTAATTGAAATCTATACACATTAACAATTTCATATTTATTATTGGTTTTACGACATTTCCCATTGACAGCTCTACTTATCGTCACCATATTATCGGATGGTTGGCAAGGGAAAAGTGCATAACACTAGTGGAGAATTACTTCAGACTAGACCGCTCCCTACTGGATGTTTGAAAGTCGCGGTTGATATTGAAGTAGAGCCGAATGCATTATCACCATATCCTGACGATGTTTCGGATGCAACAACGGTGGAACAAGCAATAGGTTCGTTTGTTGCATGGTCGACAAGCCTCATTAGCTTAGGATATGAGGTATGCTTAAAACCATTATGAACCTTTGTTAACCTTAATGTGTAGATTCAAAGTTTTTACGCACATTTAACGTACATTTTTTACATGGTTATGTTAATTAGACTCCAACAAGATCCAAATCGAAAGATAAGGCTATTCTGCGGCATACCGAGTCTGTTGTTTTAAAAAAAAACAAGTACATTACGATTACAAGATATTTATGCATGGAAAATGTTAAATTCTTGATTTTATACTTCATCTAACTATTTATATGATATGTAGCTTCATGATAAGGAGGTTAGCAACGTCTCCACAAAACAGAAAAAAAGGTTGATGCTAAGAAGACCGCGACTAGGAAAAAACCTACCACCAAGTATAGGTCGTGCCTTCAGACGTTTCTAGAGTTGACATATATTCTGACCGGAGGTATTCGGATTATACATATGGAGGAAGGTATTTTTGGCTTTGAATATGAACAATCATTTGGTAATGAAGAATTTGTGCAAATCTTCCGTCATGAAGAAATAGGCATCAGTGTTATCAATACATATGTGAGGTATATCCGGTCTACTTTGTTATATTAATTAAACAACTTGTTTACTTTATGTTTCAAATTAATAGTCTAATGTTAATGTTGTTTTTATTCAAGGTTTTTGTATGACAAAGTGATGCGCCCAAGTGGATTGGCCGAAAGATATGGATTCTTAAGCCCCACATTCGTCAAATTAGCTTTAATCTTAAGTAGACCAGATGACATGATTGTGTAAGTTCGCAACCTCTTCATGGCCAACAAAGATACGGAAAAGTTGTTTTTTCCGTTTAATATCGGGTTAGATTTTCATTCTAAATTCATCTATTATAGTTATTTTGTATTTTGACGTCGTTTAGAAAATTTCCATCTAACATTTGTTTAATCATACAGTGGACATTGGTTGTTGGTTGCAATCAATCCTATCAGAGAAATTGTTTATTATCTTGACTCGTTAGGAAATGATTGGACAACATACCCGGAAATGAAATACATCATTGACACGTAAGTGAGATTGTTCTAAATATTCTTGTGTGTATTTATTAATTTATGTGAATTGTTCTAAATATTCATTTATATTTTATTAGCATTATACAAGCTTTTCGAGCCCAACAAGATATCCAAGTATCAAAGAGGAGAGCCAACAACATTACATGGATAAAAGTGGCGATATATTATTAATTATCACATTTTTTATTATATTAGTGATGATACCTGATAAAACTTAGGATTTATCCATATTTTCTTTTCATGTGTAGTGTCCTCTGCAACGTAATGGTATAGATTGCGAATATTTCATGTTGAGGTTTATGAGAGAAACTCTTTATATGGGTCGATTAGAGATTCTATCTGATGTATGTATTTCTAACTTATGAGTTATTTTAATATTTAACACATATTTCTCATATAATTAAATAGTTGAAACTAAATCAAACTATGTTATATTATTATGTAGTACTTTGATGAATTTAAGTGTGCGTATTACTCAAGTAATCATTTGGATGAAATTAAAGATGAATGGTGTCAATTCATTATAGAGCTTGGTGTTTTATCAGGTATAATATTGTACTCTTACTTTAATTGATGAGAATTTAAATATGTGTAAATTTGTAACTATAATATTATATTATTTTAATTGAATTACAATCTTTGTGTTGTTTCAGGACCTATGTAGATTTGAAGCAATGCTTTGGTTGGATGCAAAAGTAGTATAAGTAATATGTACATTTGTAGAAAAAATGTAATGATTTGTAATTATAAATTGGTATATATATATATATATATATATATATATATATATATATATATATATATATATATATATATATATATATTGGTTTTAATTGCCAATTCTTTTGGATATATAATATTGGTGCATAAATTGGTACATTTAAATGGGCAAAATTGGATTGATTTGAATCTCCAAATTGTGATATTTTTCTGGAAATAAATTAGTTGAAAAATAGGTCAAAATTGTGGTTGAAAAACCTGGTAAAAATTGTGGTTTAAAAAAATTTATATAAAAATTTTCGTATACCTTAGACAGTGCTTTAAACAAAAAGTGTTGTCTACGGTGGGGCTTAGAAAGCACTTTGACCAAAAGCGCTGTCTAAGGTATACCTAAAAAAGTTCAAAAAGGTAGGGCTTAGACATCGCTTTTACAAAAAGCGTTTTCTAAGGTATACATAAAAAATGTCAAAAAGGTGGGGCTTAGACAACGCTTTTCGTAAAAGCGTTGTCTAAGGTATACCTAAAAATTTCAAAAAGCGCTATCTAATGGTACCATAGACAACGCGTTTCATTAAATATACCCCCTTTAGACAGCGCTTTTGAGATTAAAAAGAGCGTTGTATAAACCTTTAGCAGTGCAGGTTTAGACAGCGCTTTAAAGCATTGTCTAAGGCCAAAAACGTGTTGTCTAAGGTCTTGTTTGACATAGTGGAGATCAAGATACTTTAACACTACGCGACTCTGGCTGAGGAATGAGATGTGAATAACAGTCTGCATCATATGTCACACTGGCCAAAAATATATTGACGACCTCACTGGGGAATATTTCAATGATGGGAGTGAATCCCTAATCCTGAAACTCGGTGGGGAAATGACGATCTTTTGACTTGGCTGGGGAGATGCTTGGTCAAACACTTTTGCTGGGGAAAGCATTATGACATTCTTAACTCTGTGGGAAAACAAGGCATTCAACTGCCTGCTGTAACACCTTGATTTTTTCCCTGATTTATTCACATTTCATCTGCATCTTGCATACAAACGAGATCGCACTGGTTGCTCGGTTCTTCTCGGGTGTAGGTATATTCCTCATAGGGGATCACTATTGCTATTGTTTTTTATTTTCTTTATATTTGTTTATGTTTATTAATCACTAACCAAAATACAAAAAATATGTTTTAGTTCGCTTCTTCTTCTTCTCTGTGTTTTTAGGAGTTACAGGGTTTCAAAAGCGTGGCAGCGATTTTATTTAAGATTTGGTTGTTCAGTTATGATCGGATTAAGATGGAAGTTTGACATAATCTTGGTCAAATTATCAAAAGATTGTTTCATCTACAAGTTATTTGTGGCAGGGGTTATTTCTCAGGCGATGCGTGTTCAATGATAAATAATGTTGTGTGTGGAAATTCTCTAGTTAATTGAGTTGTGATTCATGAGAAGTTTGGTCCAGATTATCTTAATTGAGTGGTCATCAATTCTTCAGTGGTTCATCTGTGGATTTATTTTCCAGAGATCGATTCGGATAAATTTGAAAAGATTCAGAAATTCAAAAGTTGATGGTCGTAGTTTCAGTGGCGATTTGTTCAGTGGCTTGGGATTGATTTCAACACATGTGGAAAAGTTCAAATTTTGTTCTGGGCTTAAAATAAAAATCATCGCTTCGACCATTATTTGATTCATACATTTTTTTCTAGTTATCATTTTTTACCTCATCCATATTTCCATTATCCAATTATTTTCTATCCATCTATTTCTAACCATTGTTCATATTTCTATTTTTCATTTCCAAATATTCAATTTAATATTCATCATCATTTTAATATCCACATTTTAATTCATTTCTCAATATCCATTTTTTTATCACCAAAATTATCATAAACTTTTCATAATCCAATTTATTTTCATTCTATATTACCTATTTTTAATCCATTTTCATTAAAACAAATATTAAGCCCACATCACATGGCCTATGTCTTTTTCTTTTATATATATATATATATATATATATATATATATATATATATATATATATATATATATATATATATATATATATACCAAAAAAGAAGAAAAATGAAATAAGTGAGTAATTGTTTCTACACACGTTACAGCAAAAAAGAAAACAATGTTATCCAGCTTCAATTACTACCACGTCATCAGCTTCTACCCAGACAATCTCATGTGATATTCCCAAGCCACTACCAAGTTCATCGCTACAGTATCAAGCCGAAAATGTTATCAACCAAAACGCAGAATGATATCAAATAAAACCCAAGCTAGTGTACATGCGTCACCATCCCAGCCAATCAAGCTACAAACGCAAGTCAGTGCCTTCATGATACAGCTACCAAAACGCAGGTGTAATATATGTGAAACGCATTCAGCAAGTAACACGCTCCAAACAACATCAAAACGCAAGTGAACTGGGAACAAAACACAGATTAAAAAATCAGCAAGTTTCACGCTTTTCTTTGAACCGAAAACGCATGAATTTTCACCAAAATGACTTTCAAATTTTCATTTAAAATTCACTCTCATTCTTCTATACATAGAGTGCAATGTTCATTCAATTCTCAAGCTTTGAGAGCCTCTTGAATCCCTGCAAAAAACACACTCCAAAACCAAAAAACTCCATTAAAAATTATTTTTCAAGTTTAACTAACATCATCAATTTTTCATAAAAACCACTTTCAATCATCAAATTCTCCATATAACAACAAGAGGAAGAGATTAGAAATTGAAGAGGAGTCTTGCTTTAATATTTTAAGGTAGTTGGAAATTTTCGTCGGTTATACGGAGCTTCGTTTCTCTTTACTCTTGCATCCTCTGATAATTCTAATTGCATGTTCTTGATCCTCTCTGTTTCACGATCGCAACGTTATATGGTTTGAGCTTCGTCGCTATGTTTTGACGGAGCTCAAAATTGAAGGTGGTAGTGCTTTCTCACTATAATCCGCGGTTTGCACTAAGGAAGAAGAAGAATACCATTTTTCTTTTTTGATTTATTTTTATTTCATAAAATTGGTGTATTAGTTTAGGTTTAAGTCCAATTTATGTCCAATAACTATTACAATCACACATTCATGAGCCTCACCTCCCTTTCTTCTTCATTTTTATTTATTATTTTCTTTAATTTCACTTTATTTTGTTATTTTTAAATTGTTTTCTTCTCTGATTTTTTTATTGATTTCTGAAGTTTGGAAAATAATTTTTGAAAATAGTTTTAAATATATTTTTAGTATTTTTTATTGATTATAAATATTAAATCCATATCTGTTTTCATTTTATTCTTTCTCTTTTGGTCGATGAGATCTCCGATTCAAAGATTTTTTTATTTTCAAAGATGTTTATTCTTCATTATTTCAAATCTATGGTTGAATGATCATTTAGATCATTCTCCATACTTTGGAATCGTGATAGGTTGCCTTTGATAAATCAATATTAAATCTCGATTAAGATTATACCATTACCACTTTTTCTTTTAGTGTGACATGTTTTCGGAGAATGATCCATTATATCATTTCTCTAACATGTATTAGCACTAAAATCATTCACCTTAATTGGTGTTGGTCAGCCTCATTTGTAGGCTAATTACTTCGTAAATTACTCAGTGATTGCTTAACATATACCTAAATGTCTTCCGAATTCGGAATAAACAATCCAATTGGATACTTGCACTTTCGTGGACCAGACCTTTTGTTGGTCGCGTAATCCCAAAGTGATTGATCATTTTGTATAACGAACCAAGACTTATGAACGCTTGATGCGTAGGTGCTTTGGGTCTCCCAATCTCTTTTCAAATTTCATTGAATTTCGTTCTATTTGCCTTGATTAATCCCTATAGTGTAAGATACTAAGCGGATCCGGTTGCCTTTCGATTTTGGTTACTCTTTTGGTTGTGGATGATTAAGTTCACCATACCAATATTATGAAAATATTATTATAATATTACTATGCAAACACTTTAAAACTTTATTGTACTTTTATTTGTTTTACTTTTATTATGCTTTATTATGCTTTATCATCCATTATCATGTTTATTATTTTTGCTATTATATTTTTGTGTTGATTTTTCTTTTATCCATTTGAACACACAAAAAATTAATAAAGGATTAAACCTCTAAAAAACTTGTGATCTTGATCTTGGACTATCGGTTATTATCCTAAGCATTGGAATTGAAGTTTTGGACGTAGATTTTAGGATACCTTCCCTTTGCTTTAATCTTCATGGAGTTGGTATTTTTGCCTTTATTTGGCCATTTGCTAGCTTATAAGGATGAAACTCTTGTACTCATAATGGGAAGCATCATCAAGTTTGTTTAGATCTTCCTCCTTTAGGATAGTCTCTTCATCTCCTCCCCTTCTTTAATTTTCAAAATCTCCCTCCTTTTTCAAAGGATTCCTGTTTTAAAAAAATTATCACTTATTTAATAAATAAATAAAACCTTCACTTTTGTCAAATGAAATTTTATTATTTTTATTTTCTTTTAAAAAATCAATGAATTTAATCATCTTGACTTTAATTCAAAAAATAAAAAGAACCAAACTCATTCAAGTTGTTTTGTGCCTTCGTGCACTTTTGTTTGTTTTCTTTAAAAAAAGTGTCGATTATGAGTCATTATTCTTTAGTCGGGTGCAAGTCTCTCAATCTCCATGGTTGCAGTTTGATGTAATTGAGTCTCTTGTCATTTGTGTGGGTTTAGTGGCATACTCGTCGATTTTATCCGAGTTGGCTCCCTCCCCATAATGATGTATGAGTCCATGCCATCATTCTCATGGTAGATTTGTTATTCCATGCCCTTTTCACTATTCGTAACACGAACTACGGGGTTTGGATCTTGCATTGCACTTTGTGGGTACGTAGGCATGAGGTGGTAAACCTCTCCAAACACAAAAACATTAAAAATTAATTCTTCTCTCATCCTTCAATCTCTTTTACAAACATTTTCAAATCAAAAGCAATAAATTTTTCAAAGGGTTCCCGTGGAGTACCACAAACATTTTGGGTGCCTAAAACCTCCCCTTTTTGTAACCTATCCCCTTACCCGGTTTATTTGCTTGTTTCTTTTAACTTTTTGCTTTTAGATTCATTAGGATTTATTCGCTCTTTTTTCCTTTTCCATTTGGAATAAAATAAAAGCACGGTGGCAACTCTGTTTACTTTGATTTAAGTTAATTAATAGCTTACACTCATGATTTTACCGCTACACCCGCTGGGAATGTTAATACCACTAGGGGATGATTCAATTCAATAGAACTTGAAGTTTTTCCAGGAATACCACCCTACTCTGGGTCAGTTGGGGAAAGTTCCTTCTTGAGATCTACTGGGGATGATGTAAGGATCACCCTTTTTTTGCCGAAGATTAGAGTTGTAAATCATCTCTCGCTAGGGAGAGCAATCTGCTTGGGAACATCACCTAGTGACATCTTTCTTTTCTGGCTTCAAAACCTGCAACAACAAAGCTTGCACACATACCCCAGAGAATTGTATGACATGAGTCAACCATCCGATGTTGCTCAACATTCAATGTGATTTTAAATGTTTCCTTTCGCATGTTATTCGTAAAGCCGCCTTGTTTAAACGCAATGTGCTTTTATAAAAAATTTAGGACATTTTTGCAAACAAAACATGTAAGAAATAAAAATAAGGATAAAGCTTTTTGACTAAATAATTATTTCATTGATGAGCCTGTGAATAGGAAAAGAAACATTAGGAAGAAACCACATGGAAAGAGTTGATCGCTATAAATTGAGAAAAGAAACTATCCTAATGGAAAGGTGAATCGGAATTTCACTGAGTTTCAATTCTATTATGACCAGATTCCAATCCTTTAGAGATTATCAGGTTAAGTCAGACGATGTCGTAGTACGAATAACTCAGATTGCAGTCATACGCTTACTCCTTTTTTTGTGCGGATCGCCCTTTCGGGTTTTCAATCCACCGGGATACTCTTTTTTTTCTGAGCTGTCCAATGCGGATTTTTAACTCAACGAGTGTACACTTTTTTTATAAATCCCTAACTTTTTCCCGAGCCCTTTATTTTGTTTTTGGCTCGCCAGGATGCTCTCTTTTTCCTGGACTCTTCATTCTATTTTTTATCCAGCGAGTCTCTTTTATGCGAAATATTTTTTAACTGCATCTGAATTGACAAGAGAAAGGAAATCTTCACCATCCATGGTGGTAAGCATCAAGGCTCCGCCTGAGAATACCTTCTTAACCATGAATGGACCTACATAGTTTGGAGTCCATTTGCCACTGTGATCTATACTTGGAGGAAGAATTCTCTTGAGCACAAGCTCACCAACATGGTAATCTAGAGGACACACTCTTTGGTCAAATGCCCATTTCATTCTTCTCTGATAAAGTTGGCCATGGCGTACAGATTTCAATCTTTTCTCTTCAATCAAACACAACAGATTATACTAGGCACATACCCATTCAGCCTCATCTGGATTGACATCCATCATCACCCTTAAGGAAGGGATCTCAACTTCAACAGCTAAGACAACTTCCATACCATACACAAGTGAGAAAGGTGTTACCCTAGTGGATGTCCTCACTTATGTTCTGTACCCATGCAAAGCAAATGGTAACATCTCATGCCAATCTTTGTAAGTGACAACCATCTTCTGTACAATCTTCTTTATATTCTTATTATTCGCCTCGACTACGCCATTAATCTTTGGACGATAAGGAGAAGAATTGTGATGTTGTATTTTGAAGTCCCGACATAACTCTGCCATCACCTTGTTATTGAGTTATAACCATTATCAGTAATGATTCTCTCGGGCACTCCATATCTATATATGATGTCTCTTTTTAGAAGAATGGCAACCACTTGCTTGGTGACGTTGGCATAAGATGCTGCTTCAACCCATTTGGTAAAGTAGTCAATTGCGACCAAGATGAAATGATGATCGTTTCAAGTAGCAGGCTCGATATTCCCGATCATGTCAATGCCCTACATAGAAAAGGGCCAAGGAGATGACATGACATTCAATAGGCTCGGAGGCACATGCACTTTGTCTACATAAATCTGGTACATGGAGCACTTTCGAGCGTATGAACAATAATTTTAATCCATTTTCAACCAGTAATACCCCGATCTCAATAACTTCTTTGCCATTGCATGTCCTCTGCCATGGGTACCGAAATATCCTTCATTTACTTCTTTCATCAACATGTCTGCTTCCTGCTTGTCCACACATCTGAGCAAGACCATGTCGAAGTTTCTCTTGTAAAGCACACCATCAACATTCAAGAAGAAACTTGCAGCAAGTCATCTCAAATTCATTTTATCATTGGAAGATTCCCCAACTGGGTATTTCTGACTCTTCATAAAACACTTGATATCATGATACCAAGGTTTGTCATCATACACAACATCAACAGAAAACACATATACAGGTATGTCAAGTCGTGATATGTCAATCTTGGGGACTTAATTCCAACACAACACTTTGATTGTTGAAGAAAGTGTAGCCAACGCATCGGAAAATTGATTCTCATTGCATAGTATGTATTGCAGCTTTATTGTAGTGAAGAACCTCAACAATCTTCTCACATAATCCTGGTATGGAATTAAGTGAGGTTGATCTGTATACCACTTGTCGGTGATCTGGTTAATCACAAGATTTGAATCTCCAAATATATCGAGGGTCTTAATCCTCATATTAATAGCCTCCTTTTTTCCTATGATACAAGCCTCGTATTCGGCTTCATTGTTGGTGAACCCAAATGTCAATCTGGCAGCGAAGAGAAAGTGAACACATTTTGGAGTAATAAGAACAACACCAACTCCGCGCCCATTCACATCGACGGCCCCATCAAACATCATACTCCATTTAAATTCAGGGTCTGGCCCCTCCTCCGGGAGTGTTTCCTCGTAATCTTTAGCTTTGAGGTACATGATGTCCTCATCAGGTAAGTCAAAATGAATGGGTTGATAATCATCCAAAGGTTGTTATGCAAGATAGTCTGAAATAATACTTCCTTTGATGGCCTTTTGTGAAGTGTATTAGATGTCGTATTCAGTCAGCACCATCTGCCAACGAGCAACCCTTCCAGTTAATGCTGGTTTCTCAGATATGTACTTGATAGGATCCATCTTTGAAATCAGCTAGGTCGTGTGTGTAAGCATGTATTGTCTCAATCACTTAGCATCCCATGCAAGTGCACATCATGTCTTCTCAAGTATTGAGTATCTTGATTCGCAATCATTGAATTTCTTGGTCAAGTAGTATATGACATGCTCTTTTCTACTTGTCTTGTCATGTTGAATGAGAATACAACCCATGGATCCTTCAAGCACTTTAAGATACATGATGAGCATCCTTCCGGGAACCAAAGGCATTATAATAGGAGGGTCCTGCAAATATTCTTTGATCTTATCGAAATCCCTTTGGCAATCGTCATTCCACCTGACTGCTTGCTCTTTTCTTAGCAATTTGAATACGTGTTCACAAGTGGCTGTGAGGTGAGAGATGAACCTTGCAATGTAGTTCAATTTACCAAGGAAACCATATACTTATTTTTCAGTTTTTGGTGCAGGCATATCTTGTATCACTTTTACTTTATCAAGATCAACCTCTATCCCCTTTTGACTTACAATGAAACCCAACAATTTACTTAGTCTCAGATGAAACTTCCTCAATCTATCAAACAACTTCTTGAGATTAACCAGATGCTCTTATTCAGTTATAGACTTAGCAATCATATCATCCATATAACACTCTATCTCTTTATGAATCATGTCGTGGAACAATGTTACAATAGCCCGCTGATATGTTGCTCCGACGTTCTTCAACCCAAAAGGCATCACTTTATAACATAAAGTACCCCACGGGGTAATGAAATTTGTTTTCTCCATGTCTTTTGGTGCCATGTTTATCTGATTATACCCGGAGAAACCATCCATGAAGGAAATTACCGAGAACTGAGCGGTGTTATCGACCAATACATCAATGCGAGGTAAAGGAAAGTCGTCTTTTGGACTTGCTCTGTTAAGATCCTGGTAATAAACGCACATTCGGACCTTTTCGTCCTTTTTTTGGTACTAGTAATATGTTAGCTACCCAAGGTGGATAACTAGTTACAGGAAGGAATCTAGCATCACACTACTTCTGAACCTCTTCTTTGATCTTCATTGCCATGTCAGGACGAGTTGGACGAAGCTTCTGTTTAACTGGAGGACAATCCTCTCTCAATGGAAGCGTATGTACAACAATGTCAGTATCAAATCCTGGCATATCTTGATATGACCTAGAAAAGATATCCACATATTCACGAAGCATATTGATCTATTATTCTTTCATATTGGCCTACAGATTGGCCCCAATCTTGATTTCCTTCTTTGCATCCTTACACCCAATGTTGACGACTTCAATCTCCTCTTGATGAGGCTGAATAACCGTTTCTTCCTGTCTCAACAACCTGGCCAATTATTCATGGAGTTCACAATCTTCCTCAACCCCTTCATCAGCTTGATAAATAGGATTATCAAAGTCATACTCAATCATAGCAAAACTGTTATCTATAAAACCTTTCCCTTTTATTGTTTTAAAAAAAAAAAATTAAAATGAAAGAAAGAGAACACAATTTTGAATGAAAAAATGTCCTTTATTCATGATATAATAAAATTGCAATCAATGCAAGGTGGCCCTACAAATGGATCCGTACACCGTTGTCAGAGTGTAATATTTGACATGCAATGAAATGAGAAAAACAAGAAAAATTACTTTGTCTGAAGAGTAATTTGGACAATCTATTCAGCAAACTAAATCTTGAGTTCCTCCCCGGGGATACATGGGTGCACCAAGTTGTCCAGGTCGCAGTCGCTATCAGCATCATCTCCCGTAGCAGCACACACTTGATTTGGATCAATAACACCTCCGCTTGAGAAGCTTATCAAGCCCTTACACTTGGACACCTCTGTTTGACCTGGCTGATACCCGATCTCGAAATTGTCTTCCTTTCTGCCCACCTACACAACCTTTCCCCAACCTTGGGCATTTCTTGATTGAACCACCTCCAAAGCTTGTCTGTAGGATGCTATGGAGGTATCCATTTTCTCACTACTCTTAAACACCTGACTGGGAGAGACCTCATTGATTTTCACTGCTTTGAAGGCTTGACACAACATCTCATGGATTTCGCCATCCATTTCTACATATTTGAACGTTAACAGGTGACTCACAAATATATCTTCTTCACCGCAGACTGTGACAACTTTCCCGTCCACCACATATTTCAACTTCTGATGAAGCATGGAAGTAATTGCGCCTGCATCATGAATCTAATGCCGAACAAGAAGGCAACTATAGACGGGTTATATGTCGATTACGTAGAAGATACTCTTGAAAATATGTGACTCAATCTTCACAGACAGCTCCTTTTCCTGATTACAGACCTTTTGGAGCCATCGAAAGCTCACCCAACCAAATCACCGGGCCTTAAGATGATCCCATCAACATATAGCTTCTTCAAGGCTTTCTTGGGAATTACATTTAAAGACGACCCGGTATCTACCAAAACGTGTGACAATACAGCCCCCTTGCACTCCATAATGATGTGCAGGGCTTTGTTATGGTTACACCCTTCAGAATTCAAGTCTCGATCAGTAAAACCTAGCCCAATACTGGAATTCACATTAGCAATAACGGCCTCCAACTGATTAACCATAATTTCCTAGGGGACGTACGCCATCTACAAGACCTTCAGCAGTGCCTCTCTAAGAGCTTAGGAGCACATATACAATGACAAAATCGAAATCTTCGACGTAGTCTTGTTCGACTGCTCCACTAACTTATAATCACTTTTCTTAATTATACGCATAAATTCTTCCACCTCCTTTTCAAAAATACTCTGACTTTCGGCTGGAGTCACCACCTCCTCAGTTGCCACCTGTTTACCTTTCACCCTGACTATAGCCTTGGCTTCGGTATTAGTCCTTAGAGTCTGTGGAGCACCGAGACATCCACTACGTGTAAAGCCTCCGACACCTCCCACATTGTCAATACTAGAACCATTCTCTCCCTGACGCTTCTCCTCTACCCTCTGTCATTGAGCATAAACATCTACGCCGTAACGCCACGGAATAACCTTCTCACTAGTATAAAGTACAGGACCAGGAACAATGATAGTTATCGGACTCACATCATGGGGTACAAAGATATTGATAGGTACCGGCCTTGGCGGCACCATAATTTCAGCAGGCGTAAAGTATATTGTCATAGTTGAATTATCGTCGCTTTTGTTGTTCTATTGAATTGCAAGGAACCTTCTTCCATTAAGCCCTGTACTCCAGTTGTCAACTTATCACAACCATTATCACAAATCAAACACTCTTCACAATCCTCATTACACCCGGAGAACATTTTCCCCTTTAATAAACAACTCTTCATGACCAACAATGGTGTCTTTACATCATTTGCATCAGTAATAAGGTTCAACACTTTTCTGTCGTCCACGACATTCACCCTTGCACCACCATGATTTGGCATCGGATTATTAGTGACATTCGGAGGTGGGTAAAAGTTTATAGCTTTTGAATCTATTAAGTCCTGCACTTTCACTTGCAAAGCTCTACATTTCACGGTCGTGGGCCCTGGAGCACCCGAGTGGAAAGCACAACGAGCATTTGCATCGTACCCTAGGGAGGATTACCAACTGGTGGCGCCAGTGTTCTAAGTAGTACCATGTTGAATTCTTATAGCCTTTGCAACAGAGTCGTATAAGTTATAGGGATGGGCTCAATAACACGATCAGCATGTCGAGGCTGACGCTGTTGATAGGGCCTTTGCTGATTATTTTGTTGTGGACGTTGCTGTTGTTGAGTTGGTTCTGAGGGAATAGTGACATTAGCCACTTGAGAGTAATAATCGGGACGACCACGTCCTTGATAATGTAAAATTATATCGTAATTTCGGCTTGACTTACATGAATTAATAATATGTTTTATTTGACTTTTATTATTTTATGCATTATAATTATATTATTTATTTAGATTTTATAGATTAATCGAATCGGCCGAAAAAGTTCGGAAAGCGAAGAAAGATAGAAGAAATATTAAAAAGATAAGTTGAAGAAAAGAAGAAAAAAATAGAAAAAGAAAATAGAAGAAGAAATAAGAAAAGGAAAAAGAAAAAGGGGTGGGGGCCCACCATTCACACCACATGGCGCTGGCCATGTCGGGGTGGTGCCCACCACCCCACGTTTCCCTTAAAAAGTGACGCAGGCCACGACTTGTGTGTGAGAGAAAGAGAGAGAGGAGTGGTGCAGGCCACTCGGTCTCCACTCCTTTTCTCACGCGTGTTTCCAGTCTTCTCGCCCACACACGATACAGGCCTAATGAGATTTTTATGGAACAACTGCAACCATTTGATGGATATAAAAGAGGCAATTGGTCACAATTTTGAACTCTGAATTCCTACTCCAAATTAAAAGTTTTCGTCCAGCTTTTATATTTTTAGGCTTAGTATTATTTTCAGTATTATTTTTAATTCAACAACTTTATTTCGTGTACGCTTTGGATACTACCAGTCTAGATTCAAATTAATTCCAGTACCAATTTAATTACATGTTCTTATTTAATTGCTTTATTTATTTACTGCATTATTATTTAAGCATGTTTACCATAGATTACTTATTTTGTTCATCCGTAGTTTATTTAATAACCATGTCCAGCTAATTTAATTATATCAGTATGTAAACAAATCATTGAGAGGATTTTAATTAAATCGGTGTTGATTAATTTTAGTTTGAGGTTTCTTAAATTAAATTTAATACTTTTGTTACGAGAGTAAGGATGTAATTAAGGCTAAATTCAATAGTGCGAAAGTTTTAGAATTTAACCGGATAACTGAAACTAGGCATTCATTTTAAATGCAACGATAGCGCTTTAGGATTAATTGGATTTATTTGTTTTCAAATATTATTTCAAAACACTTATGGGCTAGCGAGAGCAGGCATAAGACTTTAGAAGTGAATTCTGAATCAATAGAGCGAGAGTTTGAGACTAGGGCTTTTAAATAAATATTGTTCACTGAAAAAGTATTTTGGCTTGTAAACCTTCACCGATTAATAAATTAAATTCCCGACAATTGATACGCTGCATAGTGATATATCGTTATCCTTAATTTTTATAATTTTATTTTAGTTTTAATTTTATTTGTCTTAACACAAACCATTAGAAACTATTATCCTTAGATTTATACAGTAACATAAGATAACGTTAGATCGATTTTTAGTCTCTGTGGGATCGCTAATCTTTTAAAACTACACGTACAACTGTGCACTTGCAGATATAATCCTTTATACATATAGTTGAGCTATCAATCCTCTTCCTCTACCATAAACAAAGTTAGTCTCCCCATATCTCCTTCTTTGGGGTCTAACAAACTGTTTCCTTGCTCCATATGAGCTACTCACACTTGCATCTTGAATTTTGCCGAGTTTCAGCAAATTCTCTATTCTTTCACCTACGATTACAATGTCAGTAAACTTCGTAATAGGACATGAAGCTAGATGATCAAGAAAGATACCTTGCAGCATGCCCATAAACAAGTCAGCCATTTCATGGTCTAGTAGTGGTGGTTGAACCTTAGCAGCAAGTTGGCGCCAACATTGAGCGTACTCCTTGAAACTATTTTTGGACATTTGCGTCATACTCTCCAGCTGAGTATGATTTGGTGCAATGTCCATATTATACTGATATTGCTTCACGAAAGCCTCAGCAAGTTCTTTCCAACTTCTAACAAACGCACGACTTAACTTCATGTAGCATTCCTGGGATGCTCCGATGAGGCTGGCTTGGAAATAATACATCTAGAGCTTCTCGTCATTTGTGTATGTAGAAATGCTCCCCACATACGGTTGGAGGTGAGTTTTAGGACATGTGGAAGCATTATATTTATCAAAAGTGGGTGGCTTGAATTTATGAGGAATTATGACCCCAGGAACCAGCCCCGGACCAGCCACATCAAAGCCCAGCATGTTTTGAGATTCCATGGATCAAATCTTTTCAACAATTTCATCAAAGCAATGATTCACCACAGCTTTTTGCACATCCATGTACCCTTTGAGTACAATGAATTGATATTCTTGGTCGTCCATATAAGCATTACGACCCTGGTCTCCGTCTGGACGACCATCATTGACAATAGGAATAGGAATGCCTTCAAGGGTAGCTCTAGTATTTCCCTAAGCACAAGTACCTCTACCAGCTCCGTTACCTTCTTGAGTCACCTAGGTCCTTTCTACCATCTCTCGGAGTCTCTGTTGGTTCTGATTCATGCCCGTCATCAATGTCATGAACTGATCCATTCAGGTTCTCATTTCTGTAAGCTCAGCCTGCATTTGTTCCATTGCTCTTACTATTTTTTCTCGAGTTGGATAACGATGAACTCTTCTTGCTGCAATGATGCCTGTAAAGGAATGTTTGTATTTTCATTCACGCGGTCATTGTGCCTTAGTTCCGGTATTTAATAATGATATCTAGATGGCTTTTGTAACCCGACTCTTGAGAAGAAACATTTGCGTGAAGTTCAGGTTTGGTGAGTTGGGATGACTAGGTGTCAGTATGCAGACAAAGATTATGAAATTGAATAAGACTACATTAACATAAACAATCCAAAAAAGGAAACGGTAAGCAGAAACTCCCCGGAGGGTTAAAAGTCTTACAATACCGAAAATGAACAGAAAGATAATCAAGGATTCCTACAACATGCCTGTAAGTAATCCAATACATCAATAAAAAGACAAAATCTTAGGAAGCTTCACGTCTTTCAACCTCCAGCTAAAGTGTTTGACTTCCTTAAACAACCGTGCCACATCCGGATGGGCAGGATCCTCAATCAACTTCTGAATTAGAAGATCCATTTGTTCAAATGAGGCGTGTAGTTCACTGATTTGCTGAAGAAAGATTTCTGCATTATCTGCACTAGACCCAGGCTCTACCTTAACTTTCTTAGTCTTCGTAAGAATTTTAAATTCTTTGATTTCCTTTTGCTCTTCCTTTAATGGCCTATGAATCTGATCTAGCTATTGAAGATACCCTTGACTCCTTTCATGAATTAGCAAAAGTTCTTTTTTGTGGTACTCTATCTGCAGTTGATAGCCTTATTCCATTTCCTTCTGCTATTTCTGACTTTCATCCCACTTCTATTGCCAGAGGGTAATGGTCTTGCTAGCTTCTGTCAAGGACTTCTTCATTTTTTTTCGTGCATTGGCCTTACTGGTTTCTGCTAAGCCCTTTTTCCTGAAGTACAACTCTCTATCAGCAAAGTCTTTTTCCTTGTCTTTCATGGTCTTTTGTAGAAATTGGACTTTCTCTTCCAGGGTTGTGTTGATGTAAAGTACATGCTGATGAAGATTACTAACTTCTGAGTTCTCAAGCCTGATCTTGCCCAGTTCGGTTTCCAGCTCCTGATATTCCTCTATGGGTACTGCAGTCTGTGGCATAACCACCTTCGGGTACAAAGGAGGTTCCACTGAGAAAGGGAAGAGTAGAGTTTACACACGATTTTTCAACCATGTATCATAAGGATCATATGTTTTTGGGTCTACTCTTCAAAACTCCTTCTTCCCCTTTCTAACCTTCAGTTCCCAAGCCTGAGACACTTGGATAGCTAGTCTTGCATTTCCCTCCATAGGAAAGTACAAAGATTCAGCCACCTCTTCATCAAAGATAGGAGTCTTCAAAGGATATCTGAATTTTTTCTTTGCTAGCACAAGGTTGTAGTTAAATACCCCCTTCCTGTCGAGTAAAGGCACATTTGGGAAATCCCCACAGTTGGTGATTATCTCTTTTCCTACCAGATCTCTGTCATTGCATCAAGTTATGTCATCATTAGGCAACCCCATCAACCTCCTTGACCACTTCATATCATCCTTCAAATCCACGAAAATCCATGACTTTGGAAGATATTTAGAAAACCAAGTAGCAAATAGAGGAGCGCAACAATTCACATAACCACCTTTTTTCTTCTCGTTCTTGTAGTGAACTGCATAGAAAAAATATCCCAGTAGGGTAGGAATAAGATTTCTCTTAACAAAGATAAAAAAGGCCTCCATACTTATGAATCCTTTTTCTCCTAGGAATAGGCTGGTCCTATACACCATCAAAGCTAACAGAGCAATGAAATCCATCCACCTGTTTTCTAAAGCACACGCCTGAGACTCTGCAAGAAGAGAATCCAAATAGAACCCCTTTCCTTTGTTGATCTTTAAGTTCCCTTTGACCTTAACCAAGGTTATTTGGGTGGCTCTGGAAATATCTTCTTCTGGAGAACCCCTCTCCGAGCCATAAAACGGCAGGCTATCCCCGATTGGTACCTTCGACATGCTAGAGATTTCTTCTAGAGTAGGAACCAAAATATAGTTTGGGAAGGTGTAATGTACATTATTTTTCCTGGGAATCCTTATAACTTCATCCCTCCGGACAATGAGAGAATATAACTATTGGAACTGGTGCAGATGCAAATAATAACCTGAGAAAATGAAAACACAAAAAGGTTAACGGAGTTATGATGTTATGCAAAGAAAAATGTATGATCAATGACTGGTGTCTGGTGCCGGTGTGTGGTACTAAACCAATAACCAAGTGTCTATAACCACTAGATATATGAATAAACCTAGAATAAGTAACAAAGAACCAAGAATTCCAGAATCATGAGAACCAGATCAAAACATAGAACCACACTGATAATAAGGGTATGTTGATGCCAGGGTTCCTGCAAACCTGTAAACACCCTCCCAATCTCACTGGTATGCCCCGGGTCAAACATCATGGACTCTCAAAGCCGAGCAACAACATATGTTCACCATCTCCGAGAAATGTTTTAATAACCATATCAAGGAATCAATATAGCATTATATACTACTCAGGGAGGTCTCAACTTTAGTCTGGGAAAAACAAGCATCCCCAAAAGTCCCCAGCTTCAAGCATTGAAATCGAGAATTAATAGTACATTCATCCCGAAGGGTACAATACCACCGTCATACGAACAATTTCTTAACTGAGTTCCTATGAGAGAACTAGGCCTTCCTATGCAATTTCCTAGTGGGCCCTCAGGTGCGATGGGTTTGCCACAGAATGTGGTCTGCCACTCAACCACTGTCACCACTAGAGAGGGATGTTTCCACAAATATCCTCAATGATCAGTCCCCAGATGCACATAACTATCAAGGTCAATTAATGAAGTAGGGAAGGCCCCTATATCAAAACATTTCCAAGACGGTCGTAGTATGTGTGTGGAACTCACTACTACCTGCATGACAAGATATCATGAGGCCAACGTGATTGTCCATGCTAAAAACATAGGGAGCGCTCGAGCCTTGGTACTGGGCTCATCTCACAGTAACCTCATCCCGCCAAACAAAAAACTAGCACAGACAGTCCAATATATATAAATATATATATATATATATATATATATATATATATATATATATATATATGAAATTCTGGTATGACAGACTCAGATGTTGAATATGATGTTGAGAAATCTTATCTGTTACTTATAAACATGGTAAGGCATACATATCAGTACTTAAATAATTCAGATATATCAGAGTCAAACATGCTTCAGGATGTTGTGACATCTGATAGGACATTCAGTTCAGGTACTGCATAAAACATAAAACAGAAAAGATATAAAGAGCACAGCAGAATTGTTAACCCAGTTCGATCAAATCAATCTACTCTGGGGGCTACCAAGCCAGGAAGGAAATACACTATGTAGTATCAATTCAAAGACTTCTCAGCAAACACCTATAGTTTACAGTCTTCTCACTTAATCACTACCAATGCAACTTCTACTTAGGAACTCCTAAATATGAGAAACTCATTCTCACTTCCAATCACCTCAGTGATGTCTCACAGTTCTCAACTCTCAATTGCTGATATTGACGACTTCATACCTATACAACAATTCACAAATAGAATCCATACTTCCATGACAACAACTTAACTTTGCTTAGCAGCTTCAATTAAGTACAATACTTCTCTTGCTTACAAGCTTCGAGAATCACAGGTGAAACAGCCACAATATGTTTCCTTGTTACGCACGGATGCCACAAGAACACAACCCTAATAATGTTTACATTTTCGGTTAATTGGGTTCAATCTAAACTAGGTTACAGGGTTTCTTTTATAACCTATTCCCAACTAGATTTGGGCCTAAACAATCACAACAATAGCTGCTACAAATATGCAGAAAAAATCTGCTACAAATATACCAAAAGATCTTCAAATCTAAAAGCTCCTAAAATATCTCTAAATATAGAAACTCTATATTTTTCAATATTTGTCTTCAATTTAAATTGAGTCTTTAAGATCTTCTAAATCAGCACCCTTTAAATCAGCGCCACATATGATTGCATAATATCTCCAGAATATTCTGCATCATTAAAAAATAATTCCACCTGTGATATCAGAATATTTTGTAGAATATTCTGCATAATTCGGATCTGATAAATCCTACTGTCATCACCTTGAATTAGGGTTAGTTAGTTATTTACCTCCTTGATTCAAGGTGAATTAGTTATTCTGTTATACTGAAATCGGATAACTAATCTCCCTAAAGATGCGCCTTGTATTGCTTATCTCTTTCCAATTAATTCCAGATATATTCCCCTGAATTTACTCAGTTCTGTTATGCATCATTTAAGTCTGTTAGCAGGTTTACGATGTCCCAACATCTGGTGTGACGTCCTGATATCTTAACTTAAGTTCATTAACTGTTACTCTGTTTGACAATGTCACAACATATGGTGTGACATCCTGAACTAAGTTCAACACTTCTTGTTTGATATCTATCTGTAACACATGACAGTAATGTTGTCATGACAGTTGCAAATGTTTCAACATTTTTTTTGACATCTGTCTGTAACATATGACAGTAATGTTGTCATGACAGTTGCAGATATTTCAACATTTTCTTTGACATCTGTCTGTAACATATGACAGTAATTCTGTCATGACATTTGCGGATGTTTCAACATCTTCTTTGACATCTGTCTGTAACATATGACAATAATTCTGTTATGACATTTGCAGATGTTTCAACATCTTCTTTGACATCTGTCTGTAACATATGACAGTAATTCTGTCATGACATTTGCAGATGTTTCAACATCTTCTTCAGTATCTGCCAATTATTATAACCACATTTATTTGTGCCACCATGTCAGGACATCATGTTTGACATGTTCTTCCAGAATCTATACCATGTTAATTTAACATATGGAACTTCTTATTCAACATTTTCCAGCCATATTAGTTTTACCAAACATAATGCCAATCATAAAATAATAGAATTAACAATCTCCCCCTTTGGCTTATTTTGGCTAAAACTAATTTACATACAGGTGTAGTAGTACCTTATGTAGAAGTTCCTTAACATCACATCTTCATATCAGACCTCAATAGTACACACTATTAATTCTCCCCCTTTTTAGCCATAAAAAGACAAAGGTACGATAATAACCATAGAGGTATATAATCTCCATAAGCTTGAAACACACACAAGCTTCACAATTCCTCAAGAATCAAACATAAACTGCAGATAGCAGCTTTATACAATATAACCTTCTAGACTCCTAGGATACTCCTTATCTGGTTAAGGTATTACTCCCCCTTAACTCCACAAAATCAGTTTCACATACTTGTAACACACTCCCCCAGTCTAGGATACTCCATGCTTCTCTGTACATTGATGAAAGGAAAACATAAGACGCATCTTCGTGTCTTTAAGAGCTCACCCTCTGTTCAATTCCCAATTGAACACATTCACTTCTTGTACCAAAGCATACCTGATTCCTTTCTTGGTTTGTAGTTACCACAGACTACACAAGATGAACATCTTCTAGCACACAAGTTCTTGACACTAAGCCTCTACACACAACAGGCCATACAATCCAGATAAAACACATCCAAACTAATTATGACATTAGAATGAATGTCCACAAACAAACTTCCAAGCAATCAATACCTGATATACTCTAGTCTCTTCTACATGTTTCTTCCAATATAGATAATCTACTTCATCATTCTCCCATATGATTAGGTAGTTTAATAATAGAAACCATGTAGATAAACACCCCAGATAATGTACTAACACTTAGTTAGAACATTTTTCATACACCAAGACCTTATCACCATGATCCTAGATGTGCTCCACCAATTGGACTTACTATAGCATAGTAATCCAAGAACTGAAAATCTTCAACTACACTGTGCCACCAGTTAGAATCAGAAATCCAGAAAAAGTGATAAACTCTCATCTACCTTCAAGAATAAATCCCATTGAGTCTCCAACTCATCACTCCTCTGCCCAAGAGCAATTTGTTCCAAGACAATCCTCAAGAACAACCAGCTGCCACACTCTGATTATCTTGATTCTTCGAATCCACTTTAAAGATCAACCAATTACCACATTTTGATCACCTCCTTTATGAATCCTCATATGAAAAAGCCAATTGCCACATTTGTCTTCTTCACGTTTATAATAAATCTTCCAAATATATCCTGATCAATAAAGTTGATCTTCACCAAGCTGTCAAGATAATAGGCCTTATGAAGCATTCAATCCCTATAGATCATTCTATCTTAATTTATGTGTCACTTCACCAATTAGACTCTGATGTTGAACTAGATGTTTGAACATTATTAGCCCACATCCATCTGTTAAATTCAGGTCCTTCTTCTGCCACTTGAAAGAACCTCCTTCCTTTATAGAACAAGAGTTCCATGCTCTCATAGACTTGATTTATCCATCAAGTTTGAGTAAACAGCCTCCATTCTATTGGTTTTGCAGAAATTCCTACCGATAACACATATTGATGAGAAACTTCCAATGTTTCTCCAAAGTATTCTAACCTGCCACTGTCTGATCATTCAGATGGAATAGTTAAGAACTACACCTCATAACTATACCAAGAATGCCACTTTTCCTTGAGTAAGGCAGTCTTAACAAATTTATGATATCGCCACCTATCTTAACTCCATGATGAGCATTCCGGACTACACCTAGATCAGAAATAAACCAATCCAAGTAGTCATCAAGATTATGATGTGTTCATGGTCTTTCATCTCCATCTTCAGAATCAACAATATCCAGACCAGTTCTTGCCAAGAAACTTTCCAGAAATACACAACTCCTGTCACACAAGATTGAAGCCAATTCTCAAGCTAACTCCCAAGAAATAACAGATGCTACAGCTTATGCAATACCTCTCCCATGATTTTGCACAAACTCTAATGATAAGATGTTCCAACATCTTTTTGAACATCACCAATCTTGAATCACAAGGATAATCAATCAAATATTTGTGAACTCCATAAACAACAATTGATCTTAAATCCTTGTATAATACCCTATCAGATAGTTCTACACAGTCTAATCTTTTAATTTTGAAGGATTTTAAGGTTAGCTCCAGATAAGATTAGCAAGGTCTCCTCATGTCATGGATAAACAATACTCCAGCTGAGCATAAACTCCACTAATTCTCAACTTCACACCCCTAATGAACATACTCTCAAACCGAAAAACAATCATGAGTTTTACAAATTCATATACACTAGTTCTCTGAGAATACCACAAAGAGCACAACTGATAAATATCCTTATATATCCATACAAGACACACTTGATTTTATATTCCAAAATAGATGCTCTTAGTTTGCTTGCTACAAAGGGTTCATACTGCCACTATCCATGACCAGTTCAACAACCATTCTGATCAGACCTCCCAATCTGACATTCTTCCCTTGCTCCTAGCAATTGTTGGTCACATTGCTAGCTTTAATCATGACCAAAGTCATGCATTTATCACACACATTTGTAGATACATTTAGAAGCTTCTTTTATCTACCAATAGACATGATTGTTTCAATATCATTTAGGACTTCAACACAGAGCTCCAAAGACAATCTCTAAGGATCACACCTTCAGTAGCTAATTCAGGTCATCACAGACTAAAACACCATGAAAAGAAATATACAGCCACAAAGAGAAAAGTAATTTCTCAACACTTCTTGAATTATGATGTTTAGACTGTAGTTCTGCACTCTTACATCAGACATATACATAATCCTCCATTAATGTATTTTCTCATTGGTTGAAAGCACAACATCTTTCAAAGACAGATAAACATTTAGCTCCTGTCAGAGTATTCACTATCGGTTAGATGCATATCCTTATCAATAGCAGACAAATACTCAACTCCTGTCAAGGTTTTTATCATATGTGATAAGGTAACCTTCTCACACAAGGTAGGAGATTTGGTTTGACATTCATTTCCTGCACACCTGTGGCACTTGCTAGTCCCTATTTTATTAATCCACATCACCTATCACTTCAAATTAGGTAAATGGCTTGACCTGATATTCCACCATGAGCACAACTAACTTCCTTGGTTGAAGACTCAAAATTTTTGAGATAATGTTCCAACATCAGATCTGACAACAATCTCAAACAAATTGATTTGACACTTACTATGGTTTTGGGGGTAACAACAATAGTAATCCATGTACAACTCTTTGCAGAGGGTACGAAAGTTCACCAGAAGTTAATCATCCTTTTCTATCAGACCCAAATACATGCAGTGACTTGCATGATACATACCATTAACATGTCTACATATTATACTTTTCATACGGGGACATCACATAATTTAGCCTAAGCTTGATGAAGAATTCCCTTGATCATACACCAATAACTATGGTTATTAGCAGCACACTCCCACTTTCTTAAACTTGAGACCTTCAACACATAGCATAGATGCCTCCTCTTCCAGGTTAGGAGTAGGTTCCAAACATATGTGATCATCACACATTTGTCTAGCACCCAAAGCACCCATCATGTTAGCAGGATATCACACCAGTTTCCTTCTTCTGGAACACAAAACTAAGCTTGGTTCTGAAACATTACTGCTTTCAAGATTACTACCTTTTCTTCAATCAGCTCCAACTGAAGTGCTATAACATTATGAAAGATACTTTGCACAAATACAATCGTCAGTAGTATCTCAAAGAGTATTCAACTTCATAGCTTCAGAGATCCTTAAAAAAACACAATCTTTTAGGTCTTTGACTCAACATTTACCATAAACTGCTGATGTGTAGCGTGGTGTCAAGACATTAGGATTGACATATCAACTCAGCTTCTTTCTTGATGAAACTTCCTTCAGTTCATGATTTAGACAATCAGAAACATGTATCTTCACAAGAGAAATTATCTTCAGCTATACCTAAACTATATTGGACACCATAACCAGGAAGAATATCCTAATTAGGTCACCATGAATAAGCTTAAGAGATAACTTATCAAGATCTTCACTCCCGCATGAAAGATTTGATAATTATACTCATTTGCTTTGGCTCCAACCTCTTCTTTCACCAGGAATCTCTCATCAAGAAACACAATATTCTGAACTAAGTGTTCTCTAGTTTTGTAATCACATGATAGAACATCAAACTTGACATTATGAACTGAAGCTTTACAACACCCTTTGTATGAGGTATTGGGGAACCACTATCAAACATAACACATCATAAATAATAGAGCAATTCCTTGGAGATAAATAAACTCCTCCACAGTAAGATCCTCCAAAAGATATTGAAACACGATGTCAAGACATCTTATCTGACATCAGCAAACCTATGTGAATAAAACATCATTATACCATATTCCTTATAAATTGTATGATCATCAATTCAGATACAGATATAACTCCCCATACAGGAACAACCAGAACATTTCCCAACCACAGTGCATCTAATCCAAGTAACACACAAACTTGGTATAACTTCAGAATATATCAGAGGCACATGCAGCAGTACAGAAGTTGAAAGCAAACCTCACAGAAAACAAAACATAAGCCTCCTTCAAATATAGAATTCTCTTAACCAAAATGTCAGGACATTCTGTCTGACATCATAGCTACACAACAATTCACCAACAAATTTCCAACCCTGATAACACCAGACCGGTCCAATATACACCACATGATGAATAGTCCATCCTCCACTTCTAGGGAACATTCAAACGTCAATATGAACCTCTAAAGTTCTAAAAGCTTTTCATTATATCATCCTTCTTCCTTTACCATGAACCAGAAAGTACCCCCCTTAGATCTCATCCAGAAACATACCAGGATGCCTGCTCTGATACCAATTGAAATTCTGGTATGACAGACTCAGATGTCGAATATGATGTTGAGACATCTTATTTGTTACTTATAAACATGGTAAGGCATACATATCAGTACTTAAATAATTCTGATATATCAGAGTCAAACATGCTTCAGGATGTTGTGACATCTGATAGGACATTCAGTTCAGGTACTGCATAAAACATAAAATAGAAAAGATATAAAGAGCACAACAGAATTGTTAACCCAGTTCGATCAAATCAATATACTCTGGGGGCTACCAAGCCAGGAAGGAAATCCACTATGTAGTATCAATTCAAAGACTTCTCAGCAAACACCTATAGTTTATAGTCTTCTCACTTAATCACTACCAATGCAACTTCTACTTAGGAACTCCTAAATATGAGAAACTCATTCTCACTTCCAATCACCTCAGTGATGTCTCACAGTTCTCAACTCTCAGTTGCTGATATTGACGACTTCATACCTATACAACAATTCACAGATAGAATCCATACTTCCATGACAACAACTTAACTTTGCTTAGCAGCTTCAATTAAGTACAATACTTCTCTTGCTTACAAGCTTCGAGAATCACAGGTGAAACAACCACAATATGGTTCCTTGTTACGCACGGCTGCCACAAGAACACAACCCTAATAATGTTTACATTTTCGGTTAATTGGGTTCAATCTAAACTAGGTTACAGGGTTTCTTTTATAACCTATTCCCAACTAGATTTGGGCTTAAACAATCACAACAATAGCTGCTACAAATATGCAGAAAAAATCTGCTACAAATATACCAAAAGATCTTCAAATCTAAAAGCTCCTAAAATATCTCTAAATATAGAAACTCTATATTTTTCAATATTTGTCTTCAATTTAAATTGAGTCTTTAAGATCTTCTAAATCAGCACCCTTTAAATCAGCGCCACATATAATTGCATAATATCTCCAGAATATTCTGCATCTTTAAAAAATAATTCCACCTGTGATATCAGAATATTTTGTAGAATATTCTGCATAATTCAGATCTGATAAATCCTACTGTCATCACCTTGAATTAGGGTTAGTTAGTTTGTTACCTCCTTGATTCAAGGTGAATTAGTTATTCTGTTATACTGAAATCAGATAACTAATCTCCCTAAAGATGCGCCTTGTATTGCTTATCTCTTTCCAATTAATTCCAGATAGATTCCCCTGAATTTACTCAGTTCTGTTACGCATCATTTAAGTCTGGTAGCAGGTTTACGATGTCCCAACATCTGGTGTGACATCCTGATATCTTAACTTAAGTTCATTAACTGTTACTCTGTTTGACAATGTCACAATATCTGGTGTGACATCCTGAACTAAGTTCAACACTTCTTGTTTGATATCTATCTGTAACACATGACAATAATGTTGTCATAACAGTTGCAGATGTTTCAACATTTTCTTTGACATCTGTCTGTAACATATGACAGTAATGTTGTCATGACAGTTGCAGATGTTTCAACATTTTCTTTGACATCTGTCTGTAACATATGACAGTAATTTTGTCATGACATTTGCACATGTTTCAACATCTTCTTTGACATCTGTCTGTAACATATGACAGTAATTCTGTCATGACATTTGCAGATGTTTCAACATCTTCTTTGACATCTATCTGTAACATATGACAGTAATTCTGTCATGACATTTGTAGATGTTTCAACATCTTCTTCAGTATCTGCGAATTATTATAACCACATTTATCTGTGCCACCATGTCAGGACATCATGTTTGACATGTTCTTCCAGAATCTATACCATGTTAATTTAACATATGGAACTTCTTATTCAACATTTTCCAGCCATATTAGTTTTACCAAACATAATGCCAATCATAAAATAATAGAATTAACAATATATATATATATATATATATATATATATATATATATATATATATATATATATATATGATGCATGAAAAATAAAATACTGAAAGTAGTAAATAAAATTGTAAAATAAATCCGTAAATAAAAATAGACAACTAAACGCACAACAACAAACATATAAACACCCAAAGAAACAAAAATAAACAAGCACTAGGATAGACTCTCAGGGAACCAGAGATTCTGGGTTCGATCCCCAGTAGAGTCGCCAACTGTCACTCCCTGGATATCCATCCTAGTACAAACGCAAAAGTGACACGGAAAAGGTAGAGTCGACAGCCATAAATTTTTATCCGTAATGAATGGGAAAGGTAATGCTGCACAAACTGAAGAGAAGGAAAGAACAAGGTCTTACAAAACAAAGAGACTGGGTTTGGGAGTCGATTACGAACTTGAAAAGTATTAGCACCCCAAATTGTCCGCCGTACCCAACGGGATCCACGCTTGCTAGAACTATTTCAAAGGGTGAGAAATAAACTGTTGCTGACCAAAACTGCTAACTGGTAATGGATAAGAAAAGAAGAGAAATGTCGGAAAATGTAGGGAAAATAAAAGAGTGCTTGAATAGGCCCTACCCCACTGCTTACGTACCTCATCGGGAAATGAGGATCAGAGTCGACGTAGTTCCCCTAACTAGGGAGGAAGCTGGTTTTTGTTTTTTAGATTGAACTGCTTATGTCAATGCTCAGGTGTTGTAGGCTCATTTGTAATGAATGCATTTACCTTCTTGCAAAGTGACAAGTAGGAGAAAGTTCTTACGTTTAAGACTAAGTGAGTTGAGAAAAGAATTCCTAAAGGAAAGACGATTATTGTTTGTTCAGTGTTTTTTAGTAGCTTTTTTTCTCTGGGGTTTGCATAGGTGAGTGTATTCAAGTCTTATTCCTTAGAGCTCCAAGTAAGGAGAAAATCCACAAGACTTGTTCTAGAGAATAGGGCTTAAGTACACTACCTCATTTGTATTTATTTATTTTTTTTCCTTTTCAAGTGAAGAAATGCTTTTTTAGGCTTTCTTTGTGAATGTGACCTTATGATTAGACTTGTACATCATGCTAGACAAGCTTACATTATCCCAAGATTTAATAGATGCAAATACACCATATGTAAAAGTCTAAGAGGGGACTAATGATCCTACAAGTTATAATGCATGGGTGAACCTAGGTTAGTGTGGATTGAATTCTATCCTAATGAAGAAATAGAAAAGAAAATAAAGGAATGAAGAAGAGAAGAGAATAAGAAGTTAGAATACAACTTACTTATCTAAAGAAGCTAAGTTGTTTCTAAAGGGGAAGTGATGAAGTTAAGCAAGAAGAGAAACATGTTCTAAGGCAATCGCAACTTGAAAGAATAAAGAGATGAATCAATAAGTTCTATGTGGGATTCCCTCCCACACACATGACTTACCATAACCCCCTACAAAACAAAGGTTAGCTAAACATTTCATGAAAGTAAAGTAATGATCAAACAATGCCTAAAATGAGACTAAGGATTCACTAAGACTAAAACATAAGGAAGAGGGATACTAAATGATAAAAGACCTCTAAAGTCACTGGATAAACCCTACTAAGGTGTTCCAAGGTTATAATATCAAACAACACTAAACTTTGCCCAAACTAAGCATTAAACACCTAAGAAGCTTAAGGTGAAGTTAGATGAAGAAGATTGAATGATTATGTAAGATAAACATGAACTAAAGCATGATTAAGTGTCAAAGTAAGAACCTAAGATCAATTATAAGTTTATTGTAATGCATATGAATATGTATGATAAATGTGAGAATGAATTCTCAAGTATAAGAGATTAGATGGAGGAGAAGTGAACAAATAGTTTCATCAGAAAAGAATTAACTTGGAACACAAGTCAAACATGAACAAGAAAAGAAGAAGTTCAAATACTAAATTCAGAAGCTATATGGTAGGTTAAGATGAAGATTATAAGTACTAATTAATCATAAGTGAACAAGTAGTAGTCATTTTAGGGTTAGACGAGAAGGAAACTTGAATTAGAAACAAACATGTTCAAAAAAAAGACAAGGGATGTGAATGGACCTGTAAAGGGATTGGATGAGATAAAATAAGAATTAAACATCTCATGAAGTGTATAATAATGTCATGTAATGGCAACAACAATCACATTGTTTGGTAAGAAGGATCTAAGATGAAAGGATGTGGAGAAATAGGTCAAAGAAGCATATATGAACAAACATAGAATTTGTAAGCTAAGTGTTCAAATGGAGTACCTATAATTGGACACAAAGGACCCATAAATTTATAATGGTGACTTAGGATACAAATAAAGAGGTCTCAAAGGGATGGCATAAAAGCCTTACCCAAACTAGGTTAGAAGGAGGGAAGAAAGAGGCATAAGAAGTTACTTGAGAAGCAAGGCATCAAACAAATAGTTATTTTAATGAAAAAATGTGCAATTAAGTTCCTAAATTCACCAAATAGAAGCAAACGTTACCCTAAAAAATCTCTCTAAGATTCACAATTGAACTCCATTAAAAGGTCACACAAAGACTCCTAGGGTTTCAAGGGGTTAGACTCAAAGAAGAGACTCAAAAAGATGTCAAAAATGATCTTAAAATTAGTGAAAAATGTTTTCTAAAGCTTTGATATGTCCTCTGAATAATGAAAAAAGAATGGAGTGAAAATGTTGTTTGGAGTGAAAGAAAAAACTTGACAAGGCAAGGTGTGCACGAAGAGGAGAAACCAAAAAGAAATTAAAACAAAATTCAATTCAGAATATAAATTAAGATAAAAAATGAAAAATAAAATTTGTAAAACTTTTATAAAATTGTAACGATCACTCATAAATTTTTGTGGAATTTTTATGGACCTCTAACTATTTTTAAAAATCAGAAATTAAAATGATATGAAAGATAAAAATGAAATGGAAAGGAAATGGGACATGGGTGTGAAAAGAAACCTAAATGCATTCAGAATGGAACTAGGCCAAAGAAATGGGCTTTGGATAGCAGTGGAGGCCCAAAGGAGTGTCATACAAAGTCAAGAGTCAACAAAATTGACTTAATATGTAGCCAATGGATTGATCTAAGGGATCATGTCCAGTCAACAAAATGAAAGTAGGAAGGATCAACGCGCAAGATTGGTTTATCACAAGTATACACATCCTAGGGCTCATATGAAAGACTCAAATCCAAAAGTATGTGGGATCAAATGCTGGGAGGAGGGGATCACGCAATGTACAAGTCAATGGTCCACACTATGAGAGTTAAAGTCAGCAAGGGTGTCAAATGAAGTCATGTGGTAGGGAGTGTACTCATTAATGTGGTGGTAAGTTGTGGAACAAACAATCAAAACTAATCAACGATTGTGTTTTAATTTTATCACAAAACCCTAACTGATTCTCACCGGCCAGAGAAGGACCTCCGGTCATCTTCTCCGGACATCTCTCGTGATCTGCAAACCCTAGTCTTCTCCAGAAAAGCCTCTAACTTATATCAATCGAAAGATTAACTTGCACACGTCTCAAATCTATCAATCAAATTCACAAATAAAGCATGACTAGCAAGAATCAAACAATTTCATTTTGCCCTAAAAATCCTCAAGTACCTCTAAGAGACCTATTTACTAACCAGAAGCAGTTCATTCTCATTATTAAGCTCAAATCAAGAAGAAAATTGTCTTAGATCCATGAAACAGAAGCAAAGTTAGTTCAAGAATTTTTAAACCTGAATCTGCAGAAACTTGAATCAAATAAAGAAAACCAGAGATCCTAAGCTTCTTCTTGAGCTTCAATGAGCAAAATAAATGGTCTATCACCTTGAATCTTGAAAAGAATGGAAGAAAACTCAAATCTGATCTTTAAATTGCACTTGAAGATTAGCTTGATTCTTACATGAATCTTGATCAGAGCTTGTTAATGATGATTGATTGATGAATATTGTGATGAGAAGTGGAAGAAATCGTGTGAAATCAGAGGATTTTCAGAGAGAAATTTTTGTGATTCTTTGATCAAAATGTGAGAGAATGTGAGAATGATGAAGTGTCTTCAAAAATCTGTTAAGAAGTTCTTATATATGTTGAGTTAAGGCTTGACTGCCTTGGTTGACAATTGCAACCATTGTGAGTGGTCTGAGGTTCAAAATGAGGTGTGTGAGAAAAATTCCAAGGAGAAAAAAGAGTGAGCTCGGGTTTGAAAATGTACATGGAGCCTTAGGATGCTTATGATGAGGCATTACAGATGAGTGATGGTGATGTGATATGATGCAGCCTATATCTTGGTAGCCTAAGTCTTTCATTTTGAATTTTCACAATTTTCATACATGGTCATGCATGTGTATGTGTTATGTAAGTTTTTGTATGCACAAATGAGGTAATGGATGAATGGTGAGATGAATCCTACATGTGTTATAAGTCAACCAAGGCAAAAGATCACACAAAACCTCCCTACCTAGTAACTAATGCACCAATGAAAGTGATGATGTTTGTGAATGGATTTCTCTCATGTAAATGAATGAAACTGCATGATCTTGGAGGCAAATGATCAAGGACCTTTGATACAAAAAGTTTGATGTTGAAATCAAGATGTATAGAAGTCTCTAAGGTAATGGAAAATGACCTGAAATACAAGAAAGAAAGTTTGGCCCATGGGCGTGTGAAGTGTGCATCCAGCTTGGCCTTGGGCCTAGGGTAAATTATTGCATGGAACCCTATTATTTGAGCCTTGTCGCTCCCAGGATTCTCATCCTAGTACAAACGTGAAAGTGGCATGGAAAAGGTAGAGTCGTCAGCCAGGCATTTTTATCCGAATGAATGGGAATGCTGAATAAACCGAAGGAAATGGAAAGAACAAGTTCCTACAAACTAGAGAACTGAGTTTGGGAGTCGGTTACAAACTGGGAAGGTATTAGCACCCCAGATCGTCCGCCGTACTCAACGGGATCCACGCTTGTTTGTCTTTTTCAAAGGGTGAGAAATAAAACTGCACCTCAATTGAAACTGCTACTAGAAAAAGGAATGAGAGAGGGAACAAGAAAAATAGAATGAAAAGATACGAGAAAAATGTAGGGAAAATAAAGAATGTGATCGAATGGGCCCTACGCCACTGCCTACGTATCTCATGGGAAATAAGAATCAGAGTCGACGTAGTTTGCCTAACTAAGGCGGGAACTTTGTTTGTGATTTTTTATGATTGAAATGCTTATGCCTATGCTCAGGTGTTGCAGGCTCTCCTTGAACGAGTACGTATACCTTCTTGCAAAGAGACATGTCGAAGTGAGTTCCTCTGTTATGAGTGAATGAGGTGAGAAGAGAATTCCCGCAGGAAAGACGTTTGTTGTTTGTTTATTGTCTTTTAGAAGAATTGTTTTGATTTTGTGTTTATCGTATGCACAACACTAAAGACTATGATACACGAGCGAATACTTTACAAGGTCGCCCCCAATGGAACGCTTGCAAAGCATTCTAAAAGAGTGGAGGAGACCTCCACTAATCCTTTCCTATATAGCTTAAGGCTCGTGGCATACTATGCACACTTTTATTGTTTAAGTATTTTTTTAGCTTTTCTTTGAAGTTAGCTTTTCTTTGGGCTTTTCTCTCAGCAACATCAAGCATCTTCCTCGAGGTCTGGAAAGGTCAAAACCAAGAACCAAGCCGGATACCTTGGAAAACAAATAAGCATACTGCATTGCATACTAACCCTTGTTTTGTTTTGTAGGTTTTGTTATTATTTGTTTCTAACCTTGTTGTCACCTCAGGAAATATTGCTCGTCGTCGGGTGTTCCCTGTCAACCGTGCGCACCGGTACCCTACTCGCAACAACCTTCCTGGTATCCAAATGGAGCAAGTACAGCAGGACCTGACTGAGGTCAGAACTCAGATGGCTAATGAAAGAGTGGAGATGAGGAACCAAATGACTCAATTCATGGTTGTAATGACTGGCTTGGCTCAGAGTCAGGAGAGGTTAAGGGCATTGGTGGAAAGACAAACTCCCGAGGAACCTCATCCTGGAACTGGAGGAACTAGCAACAATGAGAGGGGTCAGCCTCATGTTAATCCACCAGTATTTGGACCTCATCTAGATCCGGAAGTCAACATCCCAGGAAATGTGCAAGGAAATACTGTTGGAGGGAGAATCTTGCAAGAAGATCCCCAAGAAGAGAAATTTACTGTTATGGGAGCTGGAGACGAAGTCTACGATAGGAGGTTGGATGAAATTGCTGAGAAGTTGAGATCATTGGAGTCCCAGAATTCCTTGGGCTTCGATGTAATGGATATGGGGCTAGTGGATGGGGTGAGAATTCCCCACAAATTCAAACCCCCGTGCTTTGAGAAATACAATGGAACCTCTTGTCCACGAACTCACTTGCAGTCTTTCCTGGGAAGACTTAAAGCTTATACTATGGATGAGAAGCTGTGGATGTTTTACTTTGAAGACAGTCTGACTGGGGCTTCAAGAGAGTGGTATTCACACTTGACCAGAGCTACTATTAGATGCTGGAAGGACTTAGCTGAAGCCTTCATCAGGAAGTATCAATACAATCTGGACATGGCTCCTAACAGGACCCTCCTAATGGGAATGTCTCAGTCTTCCAGAGAAAGCTTCAGAGAATATGCCCAAAGGTGGAGACAGCTTGCTGCTGCTGTCCAACCACCCATGTCGGAAAGAGAGATGGCCGATATGTTCATGAATACTTTGCAAGGAACATATATTGATAGACTGGTTTCCTTCTCTTCTACCAGCTTTGCTGATGTCATCATAGCTGGTGAAAGGATTGAAAGCCTATTAAAAATGGGCAAAATTTCTGATAATGGTGCAAGTTCATCCAGTAATCCCAGGAAGCCTTTTGTGGGACCCCGAAGGACCGGTGAGACAAATGCCATTCATGCCAGCAGGGGCAGACCTCAGTATGTTCACAGATCAGTAGTAGCTGTCACCATTCTAGCTCCGATTCCTCAGCAATCAGCATATCAACAACAACAACCACATTATCAACAGCAAGTTCAGTATCCGCAACAGAGAACCTACAACAACAACAATAGCAATCAACAACAACGACCCTTCCAATAAAGACCATCGCAGGCAAACAGGGTGATTGACCCTATCCCTATGCCTTATGCTGCCTTATTGCCACAACTCCTGAAGCTTAACTTGGTTGAGTTAAGGACATTGGCACCACCAGATCCCCTCAACCTCCCAAGGAATTATGATGTCAACGCCAGATGTGTTTTCCACTCCAATTCACTTGGTCACAATACTGAAAAATGCAGGGCCTTGTGTCGCTCCCGACAAATGAAATGGATCAAATGAAGGTAAAGACGCGAACGGTCGGCGAAGGGAACAGTGAGAACACACAACCGTGAACTCACTGGAGATGAAAAGAGTCGCCAGCTAGGCATTTTTATCCCGGAGGAAAGGTAATGCTGCATAGACCTAGAAAGATACGGATAAGACGGCTGCGAACCAGAGAGACTGAGAAAGGGGGTTGGTTACAACCTGGGAAGGTATTAGCACCCAGATTGTCCGCCGTACTCGACGGGATCCACGCTTAAAAGATTTGTGTTTTAAAGGGGTAGTGTCAGTGCAATTTGTGTATACAATAGCTGGAAAAGGATGTACAGGTGTCAGTGTAAAGGGAGTGTGAAGTGTGATATATATACAGTGTCAGTGTGAGAACAGGAGTGAAATGCTCAAGATCATGAGGCTAAAGAATGAAGCTGGAAAGAGGGGGGATGTACAGAGACTTTTGTTCGATAACTGTTAAGTTATGCCTACGTATCCTCTCGTGCAATGAGGAAGTCAGAACACCGTAGTTCGACCCAAAGAGACTGAAAGATGAATTGACTTATGAACTGCTTACTTGTCTATGCTCAAGTGTATGACCTGTCTGGCTCAGGTGCAAACTGTCTTGCCTTAGACGGAAGAAGCAAGTTCTCGACTTGTGAGTGAATGAGGTGAGAAAAGAATCCCGGAGGAGACGATTATTGTTTGTTTTTGTGTTTTCAGTCTTTTATTGTTTTTGAAAGTTTGTCATGAGTTAATGAGCTTAAGCCTAAACCAATGGATTTAGTAAACTCATCACATCTTCCCTCTGATTAGGGGTAATGAGAATACCTTAAGTGTGAAGTCAGATTCTCACACTTAATCACCTTTGGTGTAGGATTAAGATCATTAACCTACTTGTGATTATTTAGATGTTTTTGGTGTTTTTGTTTAGTGTTGAGTAATGAGGTTAAGCCATAATCAGGGATTAAACAGACTCATTACACCATCCTAATAGAAGGATAATAGATGAGAATGTTTAAGCTGAGGAATGCTCCTCAACTTAATCCATGATTAGGGATTAAACTCATGACAAAACAAAGCCTTTATTAAGTGGATTTTATTTAATGATATGATGATGAAGTGTTTTTTTAGGGTTTGTAAGACAACTTGAGGGGGACTTGTCCATTAACACTAGGGTTAGTCCTTCTTGACCAGTTAAGGAAGAATTAGAACCCTAATGCAAGGCCCAAGTTACAAGTGTGATGTCTTGATGATTATTACGTGAATTGATTAAGAGATTTAAACACATTAAGGGTTTAACACTTAGGATTAAAGTTATACACTCCATCCTAATAGAAGGATGCAGGCATAAGCTCAATCACAAAGCCTTAAAGCCTTTAGGGTTTAGTCCCTGATTATGAGATGAGAAGAGAAGACTCAAAAGAGACACAAAGGTAAAACTAAGAGGGGAGACTAATCAAAACCCTAATCATTGTCATGCTTGGTTGTTCCTAAGGTTTGTGAGGTTCCAAGAGCAATCTTCAAAGAGAAACACCAGGAAGCAGATGAAAGGATCAAGAGAAGCAAAGTGACTTGCTTCATTCAAGAAGTCAAGTCACTTGAAGAAAGAAAGTGGGAAGAAGAAGAATGAGCAAGCCCAATCTCATACACATGTAGAAATGCAGCAATGGATGCAAGAGAGATGACAAGAAAAGTTATGAGAAGTGAAGGCAAATTCACTTCTCAAATCACTTACCACCTGAAATGTTAGGAAAGGAAATGCAATGCCATGCCAAATGTGATGAGATGACATGATGATAAACAAAACCAGAAGCATGTTGATGATGCTAATGATGCTATGAAGTGCTATAAACATGAGACAAGGCATGGAGATGAGTCATACAAGTTCATGGGTGCAAAGGATGCAAGTTAGGAACCATGACAACACATGAAAAGTTATGAAGTGCACATGACATACAACATGGCAAATACATGATGCAATGATCAAACATGCTTTCAATATGTCTTATGATGTCAAATGAATCAAATGGATGCTTGAAATGTCATGGCAAGTCATGCTATGCAAGAGAATGCAAGATGGATGCACATGGAAGCCCAAATTAGGGTTTATGAACCAAACATCAAACAAAAACCAAAAACAGAAACAAACCCTAAGATAAAAAAATGGAAAATGCCACTCAAAGAAACCCTAATCCTATACTAAACCACTGTCCAAAGGGGAAGTCTCAACTCTTAACCAATCTCAAGTTATGATTTTTACAAGTTTTTAGGGTTTTTTAGGGTTCCTAAACAAAAGAAATGCCAAACAAATTGAAAATGAGGAATCAAAACATGACCATTTAATCCTATAAACTACATGCTAAACACAATGCAATGCAAGAAGAATCAATGTCCAACTCTTCATAGATAGGCAGAAATGATTTTTTGAACTTAGGATCAAAATAATGCACAAAAATGATTTTTATTCAATGAAAAATTCTCAAAATGCATCAATATCAAAGAAGAAATTTGGTTTGAAGGTTGGACAATGTTTCTAAATGTCTTAGAACATTTCATGAATTTTTTGGTGATTTTTAAATACCTAAAAGTATTTTTAATAAATTAATTTCCATTAATCAATTAAAAATAATCTTTTAAATATTTAAAAATACTTTTTTAATGGTAAAAATAAAAATGAAAATATTTTTGGGTCTTAAAAATTAATAAAACTTATGAGAAAAAGTTTCATAATTTTTAGACATTTTTTACTATTTTTAATAAAATATGCAAGTTAAATGAAAAAAGAAATGAATAAAAATAAAGAAAAAGGAAAAGTAATCAGAAGGGATGGCTAGGATTGAATCTGGATTCAAAGGGGTGGACTGCGCGCGTGAATGGAGGGTCTAGATTCACTCTGGATAAATTAATTTAATTATAATTAATTACAACTAATTAAGTGGATTAGGGCATAATGACTTGATCTGAACCATTCACACGCGCGGGAGGTCAAGGGAGTCAACGGATCCTACGGCCCAAATTCAAATGGCACTAATTACAGGGGTTATGCCCTAATTATTTTCAGGTGGCAGGAGAAGACCTCCGGTCGTCTTCTCCGGTGGGAAGTCCACCTGAAAATCTCCAAACTCTCTCAAATCGTAACAAAAATGAAAACCAAACATACAGAAATGATTCCCATGATCCACTGAATCAAAACCCCATCACAAACAACATTTATTTTTCCCCAAACTCATGAATCGAACAAAACAAATTTTAGGTCAACTGAGTTTCAGAGATTAATTAAATTCTCATCTCATCACCATTTCAGAAACTAAAAGCATATTCATGATCAGGAAGTCATGTAGAACAGGTTTAGAACTTAAAAATCCATTTCTGGAAAAAAAAGTTCTTGAGCTACCTGAGATTCGAAGCTTTCACTCCAGCTACTTTCTGACTTCCTCTCTTGGTGAAATCTACTCCTTATGACCTCTTTATGATGCTTGAGTGCTCAGGAGAAATTTATATTGGCTGGATGAAGAGTTTGAGTAACTTTTGCTCAAGCTCAGTTGAACATGGCAATGATGATTCTGGCTATTTCTGGCAAGGGTGAAGGGTTGTTTGTGGTCCAGATGACGAGTAGAGAAGGTTTATGGAGTTTGTTTGGATGTTTGTGAGCTGTGGAGAGAGTTTCGAATGAAACTGCAAGTTGGAGTGAAAATGGTGAAGTGGTGTTATGGCTTGTTTCAGGCTTGGTTCTTTGATGCTTTCTACTCAATGGAACATGGTGAGATGATTGGTGAAAATGGTTTGGATGTTTGAAGTCTGGGCAGAGAGATTCGAAGAAGTTTGCAAAAGGGAGTGAGTTTGAGTATGTGATGGTGTGTCTGGTTTTTTTGCCTTGCTTCTTGAGTGTTATGGCCAGCATTTTCCTTGCATAAAGAACTCCCATTGGTCAGGTGATGTGACCTGGCCTGCTGTGATTGGGATGTCCACTTTTGCAAAATGTCAACTTGTTTGTAAGAGAGGCATGGGCTTGGTTCTAGCTTGGTACAAGGGCTAGGGCTGGCGCAGCATGGTGTGGTGAGAGACTATGGCTGGTTCAAAGGCCAATGCAGCAAGTGGTGAGAAGCATAATGATGGTTTTGCAAGTTGGCACACTTTTGAAACTTCATGGAAAAGTCTTGTTACACAAACCATAACCATGTGAAACCTTGGTCGAATTCTGATTTTTAAGGCTCATAGAATGTTTGTGTAATGGTTTGAAGTGAATTAGAAGTTACAAATGGCATTGGTTCATGGTTTTGCAAAATTCACATTTGAGGCATGTCTTGAAAATCAATGATTTTTGCCAACTTTGTCACACCACAACTTTTGATCCAAGAAGAATTTGATCATGTTCTTGTACTTTTTGAAAAGGGAAAAATGTATTCTACAACTTTCATGACCAAAGTTTTTCCATTTGAAGCATTTTTGGATCAAGAATCAAGGCTTGAAAAATGACCTAAAATGAAGCATTCTTGAAAAGTCAACTATGCCCAAAAAGTCAACACTTGCAAAAACCCCAAATTCTTGATTTTTTGTGAACTTCAACCTTCTTCCATGATCAAATAAAGATCATATACACTCAAAATGATGAAGATCACCCATTGGTTGGGTCATTGGGGGCCTCCTATGCCCTGATCTTGCATTGACTTGTCTGAAAAGTCAACTCTTGATCAGATGACTTCCCCATGGAATTTCTTCATGAAAATTGATATGCATACTCCCTATACCATATAGAGACCAATGGAAACAAGAATGACCAAATAAATTGGGGTTATGGCCTCTGAAACCAAAACCCTAATTTCAGGTCAACTGTGCAGTCAAACCTGGCTCTGCATCCATTCCAAACCCAGTTCTTGTGATTCTTTTGAAATTTTGACTTTGAGAGGGTGTAATATGATACAAGAACACATATGGATCCCTTTGAAGTGATTGGTTGCCTTTGGAGTGGCTCAAGAGGTTCTTGGATTGCTCAGATCACAAACCCTAGGTGTAGATGACTTAGAAACTATGTAGTGAATCCAAAATGAGATGTGAGATGATATGATTGTGTTTATGCATATGAAAGATCACAAGCCATGGTGTGAATGGGTGAGGGCAAATTTGGGGTGTTTACAGCTGCCCCTATTCAAACATGAGTTAGCTGTGCAGGATGTAAGCGATGGCTTAGCAGGCAAACAAGATAACTTGTGGTTGAATACCAAAGACAGTCCAAAATTTGCACTCACAGAATGAAGAAGAAAAGGGATATAGATTGTAAAAGGGAAATAAAGTATATTGATAAGTGTGGGCGACGGAGGACGACCGTCGAGCAGAGGACGACTGCTGGGTAAATAGCAATGACGGGGACGACCGACATGCTGGGAAAAGTGCCGAAAAATAAAGCAATGACGGGGACGGCCGACATGCTGGGGATAAACGGTAAAGCCAAGACGGGGACGGCCGACCGGCTGGGGAAAATAAAATATTATGATGGGGACGGCCATCACAATAAAGCTATAAAATTCTCTGGGGATTGATGAAACATGACGGGGACGGCCATCAAGTTCATATAGCAAGGTAACCGACGATGGGGACGGCCATCGGGCTAAAAGAAAAAGGGACCACGACGGGGACGGCTATCGGGCTAAAGAATAAATGAAATAAACAGATGATGGGGTACGGCCATCAAAGGTGAAGGACGATCACCTAGCAGGGGACGGCTGCTCTGTTGGATAATAAAGGAAATATGATGGGGACGGCCATCAAAGGTGGAGGACGACCACCTGGCAGGGTACGGCTGCCGAAAATATCAACGATGGGGACGGCCATCAGATAAAAGGTCAACGATGGGGACGGCCATCGGACGAGCATGATGGAGGACGACCATCAAGAGGTGGAGGACGACCACCTAGCAGGGGACGGCTGCTCTCAGGGTTTACCATGACATAGGACGAATGTCAGATAACCAAAATCAACAATGGGGACGGCCATTGGATAAAGTGATGAAGGAAGATCATCAAGAGGTGGAGGACGACCACCTAGCAGGGGACGGCTGCTAAAATCAACGATGGGGACGGCCATCGGATGAGCATGATGGAGGACGACCATCAAGAGGTGGAGGACGACCACCTAGCAGGGGACGGCTGCTCTCAAGGTTTATCACAACACAGGACGAGTGTTGGATAAAAAGAAACATTTGCTTTATTGGCGATCTACTGGGGAGTAGTAAACACGGACGAGTGTTTATATCCAAGAAACAAAAAGGTATAAGTGTTTGGTATTGTGTATAGATTAAAGATGCGGACGAGCATCCTTAAGACTACGATACGGACGAGTATCGGGTAGAAACAAATACTGACGCGTGTTCAAAGATGATGATACGTACGAGTATCAACTGGTTAACAGAGAACACGGGCGAGTGTTGAATCTGAGGGGACTCTTCTGGGGAATAGTAGGCACAGACGAGTGTCTATATTCAAGAGGACATAAGTGTTTGACACGGTGTATGGATTAAAGATGCGGACAAGCATCCTTAAGGCTATGATACGGACGAGTATCATGTAGAAACAAACGCTTGACACATGTTCTGAGATGATGGTACGGACGAGTACCAACTGGTTAACAAAGGACATGAACCAATGTCGAATCTGTGGGTATGTAACTGGTATGTATAAGATACGGACGAGTATCTGTATAAGTATTGTATAAATGAGTGTTTATCTGCTGGGGATAGTGAACACGGACGAGTGTCAAAGTATAATAATATTAACAAGTACATGGGTTGTAGAAGTATAAGCGACTGCGCTGGGGAAATGACACGGACGGGTGTCAGGAAAGTGTATATAAGTATATGTGAGTGCAAAGAGGACGTTTTTGGCTTTCTGCTGGGGTATGACACGGACGGGTGTCAGGAAGTATCTGTAATACGGGTGATATTGTTGTAAAGAGTGTTCAGGCGGCTTTACTGGGGAAAGATGGCACGGACGGGTGCCAAAAGGAGTATATACTGGTGTTTGTGATTTGGTGAGGATTTTTATGTACATTGATGAACTGTCATTATTCACAAGTGTTAGTTTAAAACATGGCTTGTGATTATGCTATATGTTTGATTTTTGCCGTAATGCTCCATATTAGACGGAATGCTACGCTTTGTGGGTGAATATGATGCGAATGCTATGATTGTGCAAAGACACCGAACCGGGACTCGGATCCCGTTGCTGCGAAGATCTCTGGCCGATCTGCTTGAAATGGACATCCCAGCTGGGGATGAGATCATTGGTAGATCTAATAAAATGATATTTGCTTGGGGATAAGGGTCACTGATAGACCTACCCTATTAACTGAGAGACCCAACTGGGGTTTGTAGAAGCTTTCTTCACTCTGTTGTGATTCCTTCATGCGTTGCTCTTCTGAATAGAGGCTGAGGATTCTGTGGGGATATGATTCCCTGATTGCTGCATTCTGCTGAGGAGGAATGATTGGTACTACGGCTGGGAGAGTTGTTGGCCACTCAGCTGGGGAGAGTAATGAGAGGCAACTCAGCTGGGGATAGAGCATTTCAGATGCTGGGGTTCTTTATTGATTTGCCAGCTTGCTGATACGTAGCTTACATGCCCCAAGTTGTGTTCTGGATACCTGCAATCCTGCAAAGATGAGGAAACGCACAAATGGTCCCGAGGTATCCTTTGTTGGATTCCGTCATAGGAGTTAAGTACTTTCGAGAGTAAGTATATTCCCTGCAAGCATGTTTTTATTTGAAGATAAACATCTGTATTCTTATGCAATCAGTTATTTTCTTTTTAAGACATCAGACATTTTTTGCAAATAAAATGTATAAAACGAAACATGACTGAAAATCTGATTTTATTAATTCATATGCCCTGAATTGGCGAGATACAGTCAAAGGAACATATCCCCTGAAATGAGGAGATTGTTACAAATTGAGAAACAAAATGCTGGCAGTGTTGACGACGCTTTAAGGAGCTTCCTCTTCGCTATGACCCGTATGACTTTTGACGTTCTTCTCACCTTACTTTCTGAAGAAGGCTGATTCTGATTGAAGCTTGATCCTTTAGAGCTTACCGAGTTGTAGATAATACAGACGAATTCAGAATGCAGTTGTTCGCTTATTCCCTTATTTTGCATGGATCGCCCTTTCGGGTTTTCAATCCATCGGGATACCCATTTTTGCCTGAGCTGTCCAATGCGGCTTTTCAACTCAGCGAGTGTACACATTTTTTTTGTTTATTTTCCCTTATTTTTGCCCGAGTCTTTTATTCTGTTTTTGACTCGCCGGGATGCCCTATTTTTGCCTGGACTTACATTCTATCTTTGTGCCCAGCGGGTCATTTTTATGCGAAGTATTTTTTAACTGCATCTGAATTCACAGGGGACGGGAAATCTTCACCATCCATGGTGCTGAGCATCAGTGCTCCACCAGAGAAAACTTTCTTTACCACAAATGGTCCTTCATAATTTGGAGTCCATTTGCCCCTGTGGTCTGTATGAGGAGGGAGGATTCTCTTCAGCACAAGATCTCCTACTTGGTACTCTCGGTGCCTGACTTTCTGATCGAAGGCTTTCTTCATTCTTTTCTGATACAACTGCCCATGACAGATTGCAGCCAATCTTTTCTCTTCGATCAGACTCAGTTGTTCGTATCGGGCCCGAACCCATTCTGCTTCACTCGGTTTAACATCCATTAGTACCCGTAGAGAGGGTAATTCAACTTCAACTGGTAGGACTGCTTCCATACCATACACAAGTTGATACGGTGTTGCCCCAGTGGATGTTCTGATTGATGTGCAGTACCCATGCAAGGCAAACGGTAGCATTTCATGCCAGTCTTTGTACGTGACTACCATCTTCTGCACAATCTTCTTGATGTTCTTATTTGCTGCCTCAACAGCGCCATTCATCTTTGGCCTGTAAGGAGAAGAATTGTGATGTTGGATCTTAAAGTCCCGGCACAACTCTGCCATCATTTTGTTGTTTAGATTGGAACCATTATCAGTAATGATTCGCTCGGGCACTCCATACCGACAGATGATGTCTCTTTTCAGAAATCTGGCTACCACTTGTCTTGTGACGTTTGCATATGAGGTTGCTTCAACCCACTTGGTGAAATAGTCAATGGCGACCAAGATGAATCTGTGGCCATTTGAAGCAGTCGGCTCAATCTTGCCAATCATATCGATTCCCCACATAGCAAAGGGCCAGGGTGAAGACATTATGTTCAAAGGATTGGGAGGCACATGCACTTTATCTGCGTAGATCTGGCATTTGTGGCATTTCCTGGCATAGGCACAACAATCTACGTCCATTGTGATCCAATAATAGCCTGATCTTAACAACTTCTTAGCCATTGCATGTCCTCCAGCATGGGTACCAAAGGAGCCTTCGTGCACTTCATGCATCAGCAAATCTGCTTCCGTCTTGTCAACACATCTGAGGAGTACCATATCAAAGTTCCTCTTGTATAAAGACCCATCAGTATTCAGAAAGAAACTACCAGCAAGCCTTCTCAAAGTCTTCTTATCATTGGAAGATGCCCCAGGTGGGTATGTTTGATCCTCCAAGAAGCATTTAATGTCATGAAACCAAGGCTTATCATCTTTGACAACTTCTGCTGCTAACACATATGCTGGTCTATCAAGTCTGGATACTGAAATCTGAGGTACAAAATTAGCAGTTTGAACTTTGATCATGGATGAAATGGTGGCAAGAGCATCTACAAACTGATTCTCGTCCCGAGGGATATACTCAAGCTTGACTGTTGTAAAGAAAGTCAACAACCTCCTTGTATAATCCCTGTAAGGTATCAGATGATCCTGGTGGGTGTACCATTTTCCGTTGGTTTGATTAACTACCAGAGCTGAATCTCCGAATACAGTCAATGTCTTGATCCTGAGGTCAATGGCTTCCTCAAGACCCATGATGCAAGCTTCGTATTCAGCTTCGTTGTTAGTGCAGTTGAAAGTGAGTTTTGCCGAGAAAGGCATGTGAACCCCTTTCGGTGTAATGAGTACTGCACCAACGCCACGACCATTCATGTTAACAGCCCCATCAAACATCATAGTCCATTCTTCCTCCGGGTCAGGCCCTTCAGTATGAACAGGCTCTTCATGATCTTTTGCTTTAATGAACATGATGTCTTCATCAGGGAAGTCAAACCTCATAGGCTGGTAGTCATCAACGGGTTGCTCAGCAAGATATTCAGATAGTACACTGCCCTTGATGGCCTTCTGAGATGTGTACTGTATGTCGTATTCCGTGAGAATCATTTGCCATCTTGCAACCCGTCCGGTAAGTGCTGGCTTCTCAAATATGTACTTGACTGGGTCCATTTTTGAGATCAACAAAGTAGTGTGGGTCAACATATACTGCCTCAGTCGGCGAGCAGCCCACGCTAAAGCACAACAAGTTTTCTCGAGTAGTGAATAACGTTGTTCACAGTCGGTAAACTTTTTGCTTAGGTAGTATATTGCATACTCTTTTCGACCAGAGTCGTCATGCTGGCCCAACACACACCCCATTGACTCTTCTAATACTGTCAAGTACATGATTAGAGGTCTTCCTTCAACTGGAGGCATAAGGATTGGAGGTTCTTGCAGATATTCCTTGATCTTGTCAAATGCCTTTTGGCAATCTTCATTCCACCTGACCGTTTGCTCTTTTCTCAACAGCTTGAACAAGGGTTCACAGGTTGCTGTAAGGTGAGATATGAACCTTGAGATGTAGTTCAATCGACCTAAGAACCCTCGAACTTCCTTTTCAGTTTTAGGTGCAGGCATCTCTTGAATAGCTTTGACTTTATCAGGGTCAACTTCAATCCCTTTCTCGCTTACAATAAATCCCAGCAGCTTACCAGATCGCACCCCGAATGTGCATTTGTTGGGGTTCAATTTCAATTGGTACTTCCTCAGACGCTTGAATAACTTCAACAGATTCACCAGGTGGTCTTCTTCAGTAAGGGACTTGGCGATCATATCATCCACGTAACATTCTATTTCTTTATGGATCATATCGTGGAATAATGTCACCATAGCCCGTTGATATGTTGCACCAGCATTCTTCAGTCCGAATGGCATCACTTTGTAACAGAACGTGCCCCAGGGTGTGATGAATGTTGTCTTCTCCATGTCTTCAGGTGACATCTTGATCTGATTATATCCTGAAAATCCGTCCATGAAGGAGAATACCGAGAACTGAGCCGTATTATCAACCAATACATCAATGTGAGGTAAAGGGAAATCATCTTTCGGGCTGGCTCTGTTCAGATCCCGGTAATCAACACACATTCTTACTTTGCCGTCCTTTTTAGGCACAGGTACTATATTAGCCACCCACGGCGGATAGCTAGTCACGGCAAGGAACCCGGCGTCCCATTGCTTTTGTACCTCTTCTTTGATCTTCATTGCCATGTCTGGACGAGTACGACGCAGTTTCTGTTTAACCGGTGGGCACCCTTCTCTCAAAGGCAGCTTGTGCACAACAATGTCGGTATCCAACCCTGGCATGTCTTGATAAGACCAAGCGAACACGTCCACATATTCTTGAAGCAGATCAATCAGTTGTCTCTTCACTGAGTCTTGCAGGCAGGCCCCGATTTTAACTTCTTTCACGTCTTCATCTGTACCAAGATTGATCACTTCAACCTCCTCCTGGTGAGGAGTAATAACCTTTTCCTCTTGTCTTAACAACCTGGCTATCTCTTCAGGAAGCTCATATTCTTCTTCAACCCCTTCATCAGCTTGATTGATTGGATTGTCAAAGTCATACGAAGTCATAGCCGTGCTGTTGTCGGTGTTGTCTGGAAGGCACTCTCTTCAAGGGTTCAGTTTGTTCATTTTAGTGATCTGATTTTAATCTTGCTTTAGAAAAGTGAAATAAAAGTTGTCATTTTGAAAACACTGCCATTTATTTTTTTGTACAAAAAGAAAAATAGAAAAAACAGTGAACGGAAAAGAAAAGACTCGTTTGCAAAAAGATGTCTGATATTTCATTAATTGATCTTGTTTGCACAAAATGTACAGATGGCCCGATTACAAAATGAGTCTTGTCATCTTGGGCAAGATGCAAGACTTTGATGCATGCTTATAAAAATACAGGAAATAATAATTACTCTGCATGAGTAACTCTTATAATTTCCTGGGAAGACCAGTTCGAGACACTGCTCCCCGGGATCTTTGGACGAATCCAGCTTTCCAGGTTGCGTTCCTATTCCAGCTCGTCTTCCAGACAGTTGATAGCATCAGGGGTAAGCATCCCCCCACTCACAAAATTGGGCTCTTTCGCAGCCGCTGCTTGATCTTGTTGAGTTGGTTTGTAACCCAACCCAAATCTGTCTTCTTTCTTCTCCACCGGTAGTAGCTTGCCCCAGCCTTGGGCATTTCCTCCCTCAACAACCTTCCGGGCTTGTTGGTATGATGACATTGAAGTACCAGGCACAGCAGATGTTTCATTCACATTCAAAGCTTCAAACCCCTGGCTCATTGTTTCATGGATCTCCCCATCCATCTCAATGTACTTATAGGTAGCCAGGTGACTGACAAAAATGTCCTCTTCTCCGCAGATTGTAACGATTTGACCCTCCCACTCATATTTTAATTTCTGGTGAAGGGTAGAGGTCACGGCGCCAGCAGCGTGAATCCATGGCCTACCCAATAGACAGCTGTAGGCAGGCTGTATATCCATCACGTAGAAAATAGTTGTAAAGGTCTGCGGGCCAATCGTTACGGGTAACTCAATCTCTCCCAGAACCGATCTCTTTGAGCCATCAAAGGCTCTTACCACCAGGTTGCTGGGTCTCAACGCCAATCCGTCATATTCTAGCTTCACCAAGGCCTTTTTGGGTAAGACATTGAGGGATGACCCCGTGTCTACCAACACATGGGAGAGGACTGCTCCTTTGCATTCCATGGTGATGTGCAAGGCTTTGTTATGGTTGCGGCCATCCGCCGTCAAGTCAGTATTGGTGAACCCTAGCCCATTGCTAGCAGTAACATTTCCAACCACGGTTTCCAACTGGTTGACAGTGATCTCTTCAGGCACATAAGCTGCGTGCAAGACTTTGAGTAGTGCATTCCGATGGGCTTCGGAGCACATAAGCAGTGAGAGGATAGAGATCTTGGATGGCGTCTGGTGAAGCTGATCCACAATTTTATAATCACTCTTTTTGATGATTCTCATAAACTCATCAACTTCTTGATCGAATGGTGTCTTCAAAGCTTCCTTAACAGCTTGATCTTCCTGCACCTGACTCTTTCCTTTTGCCTTGGCAGCAGCTTCTGCTTCGGCAGTAGGTCTTTGAACTTGTGGAGCAAAGAGACGTCCGCTTCGAGTGAAGCCTCCGCCTCCTCCCACATTATCTATTTGTGGTGCAGGTGTTGATGCATCAAGAGTGATTCTTTGCCCCTTGCAGTACACGTCAGAGCCGTAGTGCCAAGGGATGGCCCTACTGCTTTCATATGGTACGGGTCCAGGCACCGTGACAGTGACTGGACTGATTGCTGCTGCTGAAGGGACTATGACAGTTTGCGGATCGTAATAAATTGTAACTGGTGCTCTGATGGGAGCAGCACCTTCTGAATTGTAGGCAGAGTTGCTTTCAGGATCATAAAATATCGTGACGGTAGAGACATCTTCATGATTTGTTGCTGGAGTTGTAGGAGACATTGGCGGAAGGATGGATGTTGTTGTTGTAGGAGATTCAAAATGGAATGAAGCTGAAGTTGTAGCAGGAGAAATTGTTGAAAACTGATCAGTTGAGAAGACATATGAAGTACTTGTTGATGAAGCCGAAGAATTGTCAGGAACAATGGTTGCTGCAGTTGTAGGAGGTTCTGAAACCGTTGCTGATGAGATTGCTGGATTTGTTGGAAATGATGTGGTGATCTGAAGTTGGCCGCTCTGAATAAGACCATCTATGCCATTCCTTAGATTATCGCACCCATTTACTGAGATATTGCAGTAAGCACACCCCAACTCGCATCCCGGGAACATTTGACATTCCAGGAGTTGAGCCTTGATTTCTACCAACGATGTCCTGATCTGACCCACACTGGTTATTAAATAAGACGGCTTGTCTTCTTCAATAGCGTTAATTCGGGGACCACCATGGTTCGACATAGGGTTTTTGTTGACATTGGGTGGCGGTGCAAAATTCAGAGCTTTCGAGTCTACCAGGTCTTGTACCTTCATGTGCAAGGCTCTGCACTTTTCCGTACTATGGCCAGGTGCGTTTGAATGAAAGGCACACCTAGCGTTGGAGTCGTAGTTCCTGGGTAGACTGTTGGGATCTGGAGGTGCCAACGTCCTTAGCTCAACTAGGTTGAGTTTCAGGAGTTGTGGCAGCAGGGTAGCATATGGCATAGGGATCGGATCGATCACCCTGTTAGCTTGAGATGGCCTCTGCTGAAATGGCCTTTGTTGACTGTGGTCGTTGGTGTTGCTGTTGTTGTAATTTCTTGGAGGGTACTGATTTTGCTGATGGTACTGATGTTGCGGCTGATAGTTTTGTTGTGGAGGTTGATAAACTGGCTGAGGATGTGCTGGAGCAGGAATGGTGACTGCTGCTATTGACCTTTGAGCATATTGGGGCCTGCCCCTGTTGGTGTGGATGGCATTGGTCTCGCCAGTTCTTCTTGGGCCTGCAAAAGGCTTTCTTGTACTACTGGACGAGCTTGCACCATTGTCTGAGATCTTACCCATCTTCAATAGGCTTTCAATTCTCTCCCCGGCTATGACAACATCTGCAAAGCTGGTGGATGAGAAGGCAGCTAGCCTATCAATATAGGTTCCCTGAAGGGTGTTCATGAACATATCTGCCATTTCCCTTTCAGACATAGGGGGCTGAACAGCAGCAGCCAGTTGCCTCCATCTCTGGGCATATTCTCGGAAACTTTCCCTTGACGACTGTGACATTCCCATTAGGAGGGTCCTGTTGGGTGCCATGTCTAAGTTATATTGATACTGTCTGATGAAGGCCTCTGCCAGGTCCTTCCAGCATCTAATAGTTGCCCTTGTCAAGTGAGAGTACCATTCTCTTGACGCTCCAGTCAAGCTGTCTTCGAAATAGAACATCCAGAGCTTCTCATCCATAGTATAGGCCTTTAGCCTCCCCAAGAATGATTGTAAATGAGTCCGGGGACAGGAAGTCCCATTGTATTTTTCAAATCAAGGAGGCTTGAACTTATGGGGGATCCTGACCCCGTCTACCAAGCCCATGTCCATGACGTCGAAACCCAAAGAGTTTTGAGATTCTAAGGACCTCAATTTCTCAGCTATCTCATCCAACCTTCTATCATAAGCTTCTTCCCCAGCACCCATTACTGTGAATTGATCCTCTTGGGGGTCCTCTTGAAGTACCCTGGCTGCAGTGGCAGTCCCTTGAACATTTGCAGGAATATTGATCTCAGGATGCAGATGTGGACCAAACACAGGGGGGTTAACATGAGGTTGGACCCTTTCATTGTTACTGGTGCCGGCAGTCCCTATATGTGGATCTTCTTGATTTTGCCTTTCCACCATGGCCCTCAATCTTTCCTGGCTCTGAGCCATGTTGTTCATCACTTCCATGAACTGAGTCATCTGTGTTCTCATTTCCAATCTTTCGTTTGCCATTTGATTTCTGACCTCAGCAAGGTCCTGTTGTACCTGATCCATTTGAATTCCCGGAAGGTTGTTTCGGGTTGGATAACGGTGCGGACGGTTGAGGGGAAATACCCGGCGCCTAGCAATAGTTCCTGAACATCACAACATAGTTAGTGGTAATAAAACAAAAACCTACAAAACAAACAAAAGGGTTAGTATGCAATGCAGTTATGCTTATTTGTTCTCAAGGCATCCGGTTTGGCGTTTCAGTTTTGACCCTTCCAGACCCTTGAAGATGTTGTTGTTGTTGCTTGAAGAAAACTCAGATGAAGCAAACTAACACAAATATATTACAGAAGGTGAAATAATACAACTTGTTCATTTTACAACACAAGCCCTCTAAGGGGTCAAAATACATTACAAGAAAATAAAAGTACACGGAAAGAAAGCAACAACAAGCAAATGGTCAAACACCAAGACCAAACTCATCCTCACGAACTTCCTTGAGAAGTGCTTCGGTCACAGGATCAGCCGGGCGCTCCGTGAGATTCCTGATGAGGAGATTCCGGGTTGTAACAGCTGTTGTTAGCTTCTTGTGTTGATCTTGGTCCTTTGACCTCTTCACTCCTGCTTTGATCTTCAGCTCTGATATCTCCCTCTGGGCTGCCGCCAGGGCTTCTTGCTGTTCTTTTGCACTGGCTTCCAGTTGCTCCATCTTGTCTTGAACTCTCTTGTCTTCCAAAGTACGAGCCTCGGTGATCCTGACCCACCGAGCCTGACTCTCCTTCAGATACAAGTCTGTCCTTGCTCTCTGGAACTGGGCTTCTTTGCAAGCATTCTTCAGGATTTGTTCTCCAGCTTTAGACTTTTTGATATAATCTCCAGACTTCTCAATCTTAACCAAATGCTCCACTCTCAACTTCTCCAATCTCTCAACCTCCCTCATACCCTCACTCCTCTCTCGGAGGGTCTTCTGCAAAGCTTGAGTTAACTTCTCATTGCTTTCCTTCAAACTCTCATACTCTTCCAAACTGATAGTGGCAGGGGGTGGTGCTGAAGATGACTCAGGCATGTCTTCTATGGTAAAGGGCATCCCAGAGAATTGGGCCCTGGCACGGGACCACTCATAATATTGTGCTGATGCCACATTGTTACACTTCCCCAGAATGGTTATTCCCTTGGTTTGAACATTATCCCAGGTCCAGGCAGCCTGCCTAACAACAGTCAAATTAATCTTGTTCTCACAATAAAGGGTCTCCACCAAGTCCTGTGCCTTAGGAGTATGGACCAGTGCATAGCCCAGTTGTCGTCTAAACAGCAGAGGGTTGTAATTGATACTACCCTTAACTCCTATTAAAGGTACATTGGGAAAATGCCCACAGCTGGTGATGATATCCCTGCCCTTGGTGCTTTGAGTGCACCATCTGATATCTGCTGAAGTTAGAGCAGTGAGTCTCTTAGCCCAGTTGCTCTGCTGATGAGGGTTCAGAAATGCATCTGTCCTGGGCAGATGCCTGAGAAGCCAAGTGGGGAACAATGGAGCACAACACCTCACTAATCTTCCCCTCTGCTTCTCATTCCTCTGATGCACTGAATAGTAGAGATCCCCCAATAAAGTGGGCACTGGGTTCTTCAGGATGAACAGATGGATTGCATTCTTGCAAATGAATCGAGGCTCATCTGCAAACAACACAATTCCATATATGCTCAAAGCCAATAAGGCACAAACAGCTTTCCACTCTCCTAAAGAAGCTTTCAGGATAGCTTGAGAAATCAGGAAATCCAGATGGAAGCCAGGGATTCCAGCCTTAGAAGTCATATGCTGCTCAATCAAAACAAGTTCCAGATGCAAAGCTTTTGCTACTTCTCCATTAGCAGGAAAGACCATCTCAGGGTTGAAAGGGATTCCACCCCTGATAGGCATACCAACTAATGAAGAGTACTCTTCTAATAAGGGGCCCAACTGAAAGTCCTGAAAGGTGAAACATCTCAGTGGGGGATCATAGAACTGAATGCAAGTGTGAATGTGGCTCCTCTGTGAAGGGTCCAGATCCATAACCATATCAAGTATATCCCCATAATGTTCCCTGAACAAAGGTATGTGATCTGGAGTGATCAGGGTCTGAACCCTCCTGATATCTGATAGCTCTGGCTGGAAGAAGTGATAGGTGATGTTGCTCTTTTTAGGAGCCATGATGCTGAAGATTGAGTAGAGACAGGTGCTGATGATAATGCTGAAGTAATGAGCCACTGATTGGCTAGTGCTGATGATAACTGAAGCAGATGCTGGTGAGGATAGGTCAATACTGAAGATGGGGTCAAAACCAAAACCAAATGAAGATGGATACCCTGAAACAAATAAGCAAATGTCAATATGATGCAATGATTATGTATGCAAATGAAATGCAAGGGTCTGTGACTGAGCTGGATCTGATCAAAATGCTCTGATATAGGTCCAAGTATGTTCAAGAATTCCAGATGGAGGTCTATAAATCCAGTAACCAAGGTGGGGGGACTCAAATAAAGAGTCACATGTCCAGGGTTTTAGAATCACAAGAACTGTCCCAACATGGAGTACTCTTAAACAAAACAAAGCAACAGGGTATTTTGAGGTCGAGGTACCTGCAAACCTGTAAACAGCCCAACCCCCTCACAGGTGGTGTTCTAAAACAAGGATCCTCAGACTTGGATCAGTTATGAGAAGTGTAAACACTTCTAACCCGGAGGTACAGTGTTTACAATAACCATAAAAGTTCCTCCTCTAATTCACCTCAGTTTATGAAGGTCAATACTAAAAGGTCATCCAGACTTAGCAGGCTTCCCAGATAGCCCTAGCATTGCAGGAAATCTGCAACACAGAGTTCTCAAGAAGAAACCCATATCTGAACCGTGTTTCATATTCCCGCACCAGACCGAAATGGAATGGGAAATAATATGATTCACTCTAGCCTAGGTGTCACTCAGGTCCCAGGTATAGGACCTTAACTCTCAACGAATCACCCACCCACCAAAGCAAAACCAGATCCAGCCAGACAGCATGACAGTATGATATATGAAAAGCAATAAAGAAAGCAGTAAAGCAACTGTACATAAAGAAAATAAACAAAAATAAATATACAAGCACAGATAGCACATAACACCCCAGTAAACACAAATCAAACAAGCGCTAGGAGGAACCCACAAAAAGAACCAGAAGCCCTGGTTGCAGTATAAGATTCCCCAGCAGAGTCGCCAAGCTGTCGCTCCCGACAAATGAAATGGATCAAATGAAGGTACAGACGCGAACGGTCGGCGAAGGGAACAGTGAGAACACACAGCCGTCAACTCACTGGAGATGAAAAGAGTCACCAGCTAGGCATTTTTATCCCGGAGGAAAGGTAATGCTGCATAGACCTAGAAAGATACGGATAAGACGGCTGCGAACCAGAGAGACTGAGAAAGGGGGTTGGTTACAACCTGGGAAGGTATTAGCACCCAGATTGTCCGCCGTACTCGACGGGATCCACGCTTAAAAGATTTGTGTTTTAAAGGGGTAGTGTCAGTGCAATTTGTGTATACAATAGCTGGAAAAGGATGTACAGGTGTCAGTGTAAAGGGAGTGTGAAGTGTAATATATATACAGTGTCAGTGTGAGAACAGGAGTGAAATGCTCAAGATCATGAGGCTAAAGAATGAAGCTGGAAAGAGGGGGGATGTACAGAGACTTTTGTTCGATAACTGTTAAGTTATGCCTACGTATCCTCTCGTGCAATGAGGAAGTCAGAACACCGTAGTTCGACCCAAAGAGACTGAAAGATGAATTGACTTATGAACTGCTTACTTGTCTATGCTCAAGTGTATGACCTGTCTGGCTCAGGTGCAAACTGTCTTGCCTTAGACGGAAGAAGCAAGTTCTCGACTTGTGAGTGAATGAGGTGAGAAAAGAATCCCGGAGGAGACGATTATTGTTTGTTTTTGTGTTTTCAGTCTTTTATTGTTTTTGAAAGTTTGTCATGAGTTAATGAGCTTAAGCCTAAACCAATGGATTTAGTAAACTCATCACATCTTCCCTCTGATTAGGGGTAATGAGAATACCTTAAGTGTGAAGTCAGATTCTCACACTTAATCACCTTTGGTGTAGGATTAAGATCATTAACCTACTTGTGATTATTTAGATGTTTTTGGTGTTTTTGTTTAGTGTTGAGTAATGAGGTTAAGCCATAATCAGGGATTAAACAGACTCATTACACCATCCTAATAGAAGGATAATAGATGAGAATGTTTAAGCTGAGGAATGCTCCTCAACTTAATCCATGATTAGGGATTAAACTCATGACAAAACAAAGCCTTTATTAAGTGGATTTTATTTAATGATATGATGATGAAGTGTTTTTTTAGGGTTTGTAAGACAACTTGAGGGGGACTTGTCCATTAACACTAGGGTTAGTCCTTCTTGACCAGTTAAGGAAGAATTAGAACCCTAATGCAAGGCCCAAGTTACAAGTGTGATGTCTTGATGATTATTACGTGAATTGATTAAGAGATTTAAACACATTAAGGGTTTAACACTTAGGATTAAAGTTATACACTCCATCCTAATAGAAGGATGCAGGCATAAGCTCAATCACAAAGCCTTAAAGCCTTTAGGGTTTAGTCCCTGATTATGAGATGAGAAGAGAAGACTCAAAAGAGACACAAAGGTAAAACTAAGAGGGGAGACTAATCAAAACCCTAATCATTGTCATGCTTGGTTGTTCCTAAGGTTTGTGAGGTTCCAAGAGCAATCTTCAAAGAGAAACACCAGGAAGCAGATGAAAGGATCAAGAGAAGCAAAGTGACTTGCTTCATTCAAGAAGTCAAGTCACTTGAAGAAAGAAAGTGGGAAGAAGAAGAATGAGCAAGCCCAATCTCATACACATGTAGAAATGCAGCAATGGATGCAAGAGAGATGACAAGAAAAGTTATGAGAAGTGAAGGCAAATTCACTTCTCAAATCACTTACCACCTGAAATGTTAGGAAAGGAAATGCAATGCCATGCCAAATGTGATGAGATGACATGATGATAAACAAAACCAGAAGCATGTTGATGATGCTAATGATGCTATGAAGTGCTATAAACATGAGACAAGGCATGGAGATGAGTCATACAAGTTCATGGGTGCAAAGGATGCAAGTTAGGAACCATGACAACACATGAAAAGTTATGAAGTGCACATGACATACAACATGGCAAATACATGATGCAATGATCAAACATGCTTTCAATATGTCTTATGATGTCAAATGAATCAAATGGATGCTTGAAATGTCATGGCAAGTCATGTTATGCAAGAGAATGCAAGATGGATGCACATGGAAGCCCAAATTAGGGTTTATGAACCAAACATCAAACAAAAACCAAAAACAGAAACAAACCCTAAGATAAAAAAATGGAAAATGCCACTCAAAGAAACCCTAATCCTATACTAAACCACTGTCCAAAGGGGAAGTCTCAACTCTTAACCAATCTCAAGTTATGATTTTTACAAGTTTTTAGGGTTTTTTAGGGTTCCTAAACAAAAGAAATTCCAAACAAATTGAAAATGAGGAATCAAAACATGACCATTTAATCCTATAAACTAAATGCTAAACACAATGCAATGCAAGAAGAATCAATGTCCAACTCTTCATAGATAGGCAGAAATGATTTTTTGAACTTAGGATCAAAATAATGCACAAAAATGATTTTTATTCAATGAAAAATTCTCAAAATGCATCAAGATCAAAGAAGAAATTTGGTTTGAAGGTTGGACAATGTTTCTAAATGTCTTAGAACATTTCATGAATTTTTTGGTGATTTTTAAATACCTAAAAGTATTTTTAATAAATTAATTTCCATTAATCAATTAAAAATAATCTTTTAAATATTTAAAAATACTTTTTTAATGGTAAAAATAAAAATGAAAATATTTTTGGGTCTTAAAAATTAATAAAACTTATGAGAAAAAGTTTCTTAATTTTTAGACATTTTTTACTATTTTTAATAAAATATGCAAGTTAAATGAAAAAAGAAATGAATAAAAATAAAGAAAAAGGAAAAGTAATCAGAAGGGATGGCTAGGATTGAATCTGGATTCAAAGGGGTGGACTGCGCGCGTGAATGGAGGGTCTAGATTCACTCTGGATAAATTAATTTAATTATAATTAATTACAACTAATTAAGTGGATTAGGGCATAATGACTTGATCTGAACCATTCACACGCGCGGGAGGTCAAGGGAGTCAACGGATCCTACGGCCCAAATTCAAATGGCACTAATTACAGGGGTTATTCCCTAATTATTTTCAGGTGGCCGGAGAAGACCTCCGGTCGTCTTCTCCGGTGGGAAGTCCACCTGAAAATCTCCAAACTCTCTCAAATCGTAACAAAAATGAAAACCAAACATACAGAAATGATTCCCATGATCCACTGAATCAAAACCCCATCACAAACAACATTTATTTTTCCCCAAACTCATGAATCGAACAAAACAAATTTTAGGTCAACTGAGTTTCAGAGATTAATTAAATTCTCATCTCATCACCATTTCAGAAACTAAAAGCATATTCATGATCAGGAAGTCATGTAGAACAGGTTTAGAACTTAAAAATCCATTTCTGGAAAAAAAAGTTCTTGAGCTACCTGAGATTCGAAGCTTTCACTCCAGCTACTTTCTGACTTCCTCTCTTGGTGAAATCTACTCCTTATGACCTCTTGATGATGCTTGAGTGCTCAGGAGAAATTTATATTGGCTGGATGAAGAGTTTGAGTAACTTCTGCTCAAGCTCAGTTGAACATGGCAATGATGATTCTGGCTATTTCTGGCAAGGGTGAAGGGTTGTTTGTGGTCCAGATGACGAGTAGAGAAGGTTTATGGAGTTTGTTTGGATGTTTGTGAGCTGTGGAGAGAGTTTCGAATGAAACTGCAAGTTGGAGTGAAAATGGTGAAGTGGTGTTATGGCATGTTTCAGGCTTGGTTCTTTGATGCTTTCTACTCAATGGAACATGGTGAGATGATTGGTGAAAATGGTTTGGATGTTTGAAGTCTGGGCAGAGAGATTCGAAGAAGTTTGCAAAAGGGAGTGAGTTTGAGTATGTGATGGTGTGTCTGGTTTTTTTGCCTTGCTTCTTGAGTGTTATGGCCAGCATTTTCCTTGCATAAAGAACTCCCATTGGTCAGGTGATGTGACCTGGCCTGCTGTGATTGGGATGTCCACTTTTGCAAAATGTCAACTTGTTTGTAAGAGAGGCATGGGCTTGGTTCTAGCTTGGTACAAGGGCTAGGGCTGGCGCAGCATGGTGTGGTGAGAGACTATGGCTGGTTCAAAGGCCAATGCAGCAAGTGGTGAGAGACTATGGCTGGTTCAAATGATGGTTTTGCAAGTTGGCACACTTTTGAAACTTCATGGAAAAGTCTTGTTACACAAACCATAACCATGTGAAACCTTGGTCCAATTCTGATTTTTAAGGCTCATAGAATGTTTGTGTAATGGTTTGAAGTGAATTAGAAGTTACAAATGGCATTGGTTCATGGTTTTGCAAAATTCACATTTGAGGCATGTCTTGAAAATCAATGATTTTTGCCAACTTTGTCACACCACAACTTTTGATCCAAGAAGAATTTGATCATGTTCTTGTACTTTTTGAAAAGTGAAAAATGTATTCTACAACTTTCATGACCAAAGTTTTTCCATTTGAAGCATTTTTGGATCAAGAATCAAGGCTTGAAAAATGACCTAAAATGAAGCATTCTTGAAAAGTCAACTATGCCCAAAAAGTCAACACTTGCAAAAACCCCAAATTCTTGATTTTTTGTGAACTTCAACCTTCTTCCATGATCAAATAAAGATCATATACACTCAAAATGATGAAGATCACCCATTGGTTGGGTCATTGGGGGCCTCCTATGCCCTGATCTTGCACTGACTTGTCTGAAAAGTCAACTCTTGATCAGATGACTTCCCCATGGAATTTCTTCATGAAAATTGATATGCATACTCCCTATACCATATAGAGACCAATGGAAACAAGAATGACCAAAAAAATTGGGGTTATGGCCTCTGAAACCAAAACCCTAATTTCAGGTCAATTGTGTAGTCAAACCTGGCTCTGCATCCATTCCAAACCCAGTTCTTGTGATTCTTTTGAAATTTTGACTTTGAGAGGGTGTAATATGATAAAAGAACACATATGGATCCCTTTGAAGTGATTGGTTGCCTTTGGAGTGGCTCAAGAGGTTCTTGGATTGCTCAGATCACAAACCCTAGGTGTAGATGACTTAGAAACTATGCAGTGAATCCAAAATGAGATGTGAGATGATATGATTGTGTTTATGCATATGAAAGATCACAAGCCATGGTGTGAATGGGTGAGGGCAAATTTGGGGTGTTTACACCTTGCAAATGAAAGTCCAAGATCTGGTGGATTCTAAAGCCCTCAACTTTGCACCTCCTCCGAATGTCAACAAAAATCCTATGCCTAATCATGGAGGGCCGAGGATTAATGCCATTGAGGAAGACAAACCATCTACCTTGATCACCAGTGTTGCACAAATACGAACACCTTTGGTCGAAATTAAAGCTCAGCTTTTAGAATGCCAAGTGTTCCCCGGGTGTGAGCTCGGTTGTGGGTATTGCAACATTGCAGTCAACGGGTGTGAAAATTTGAGAAGCGGCATAGATGGTCTTATTAAGAATGGTATCCTTCAGATTTCAACAACGGAGCCTACAAATCCAGCAATTCCTTTGACAACAATTCCCGAGTCTTCTACAACAGCAGCAACAATCATTCCTACCAATTCATCAATATCATCAACAATGGCTCCATCCATCACTTCAACAAGTCAAAATTCAACAACCATTTCTTCTACAACATCAGCATCCACTTTATTAGCAGAATCTTCTACAACGCCAGCAAAAATTAATGAAGATGTCTCAGTAGTTACAATCTACTATGACCCATCAGAGGTTCCTCCCAGCAGCAATTTCCAACAACAGACCGTGGCACCTCCTGCCAGGTCACCAGTCACAATTTACTACGATCCGCACACCATTTCAGTACCCTCCTCTGCAGCAGTCAGTCCAATTACTATTACGGTGCCTGGACCCCTTCCTTATGAAAGCAGTAATGCCATACCTTGCCATTATGGCTCTGGTCTCTACTGCAACGGGGAGAAAATCACTCTGGATTCATCAACCTCTTCTCCACAAATTGATAATGTTGGGGGAGGCGGAGGCTTCACGAGGAGTGGACACCTTTTTGCCTCACAAACCCAAAGACCTAATGTTGAAGCAGAGGCTGCTGCCAAAGCAAAAGGAAAGAGTGTGGTACCCGAAGAGCCAACTGTCAGAGAAACTCAGAAGACATCTTTTGAACAAGATGTAGACGAGTTTTTGAGAATCATAAAAAGAAGTGATTACAAGGTGGTAGATCAGCTTCACCAAACTCCCTCAAAAATCTCCATATTATCCCTGTTGATGTGTTCTGAATCTCACAGGAAGGCATTATTAAAAGTCCTGCACGCAGCATACGTGCCAGAAGAGATCACTATTAATCAGCTAGAAACTTGTGGTTGCGAATGTCAACACCAGTCATGGACTGGGCTTTACCAATGCTGACTTACCAACTGAGGGACGTAACCACAACAAGGCTTTACATATCACCTTGGAATGCAAGGGTGCTATTCTATCTCATGTACTGGTGGACACTGGGTCATCACTCAATGTTCTACCAAAGAAAGCCTTAGTGAAGCTGGAGTATGATGGCTTGGCATTGCGTCCGATTAATTTGGTGGTGAAAGCATTTGATGGCTCTAAAAGATCAGTGCTTGGGGAGATTGATCTGCCTGTGATGATTGGCCCGCAGACCTTCAAAATTACCTTATTTGTGATGGACATTCAGCCGGCCTACAACTGTCTGTTGGGTAGACCCTGGATCCACGTCGCTGGCACTGTTACGTCTACCCTTCACCAGAAGTTGGAATTCGAGTGGGAAGGCCAAATCATCACCATCTGTGGGGAGGAAGACATCTTTGTTAGCCATCTGGCTACGTATAAGTACATAGAAATGGATGGAGAAATCCACGAAACCATGAGCCAGGGGTTTGAGGCCCTGAACATTAATGAAGCATCTGTTGTACTGGAAACTTCCATAACATAATACCAGCAAGCCCGGAAGGTTGTTGAGGAAGGTACCGCCCAAGGCTGGGGCAAGCTGTTGCCCGTGGAAAAGAAAGAAGACCGATTTGGGTTGGGTTACAAACCAACTCAACAAGATCAATCAGAGGCTGCAAAAGAGCCCAATTTTGTCAGCGGGGGAATGCTCACCCCGGATGCTGTGAACAATTTGGAAGACGAGGAGGAAGGCGACCGCAACCTGGAGAGCTGGATACGTCCAAGGATCCCGGGGAACCAAGTCCTTAACTGGTCTTCCCAAGAAATTATAAGGGTTACTCCCGCAGAGTAATTATTATTTCTTGTATTTTAAAAGCATGCATCAAGTCTTGCATCTTTCCCAAGATGTCAAGACTCATTTTCTAATCGGGCCATCTTGTATTTTGTGCAAAGATCAATCAATGAATATCAGGACATCTTTTGCAAATGAGTCTTTTCTTTTCCGCTCACTGTTTTTCATTTTTTCTTTTGTAAAAAAATAAAATGGCAATGCTTTTCAAAATAAATAACTTCATTTTCACTTTTTTCTAAATAAGATAAAACTGATCACTAAAATGAACAAATCTAAACCCTTGCAGAAAGTTCCCTCCAGACTGCACCGACAACAACACTGCTATGACTTCGTATGACTTTGACAATCCGATCAATCAAGCCGATGAAGGGGTTGAAGAAGATTATGAGCTACCTGAAGAGTTAGCTAGGTTGTTAAGACAAGAGGAGAAGGTTATCACTCCTCATCAGGAGGAGATTCAAACAGTTAATCTTGGTACGGAAGAGGACGTGAAAGAGGTCAAGATCGGGGCCTGCTTACAAGATTCAGTGAAAGAACAACTGATCGACATGCTCCGGGAATATGTGGATGTTTTTGCTTGGTCTTATCAAGATATGCCAGGGTTGGACACCGACATTGTCATGCACAAGCTGCCTCTGAAAGAAGACTGCCCGCCAGTAAAACAGAAGTTGCGCCGTACTCGCCCAAATATGGCAATGAAGATAAAAGATGAGGTACAAAAGCAGTGGGACGCCGGTTTCCTTGCTGTGACTAGCTATCCGCCGTGGGTTGCTAATATTGTACCTGTGCCTAAAAAGGACGACAAGGTGAGAATGTGTGTGGATTACCGGGATTTGAACAGTGTCGCTCCCACCTGATGACACATAGTTAGAAGGGGTACTGACGCGAACGGTCGGCGAAAGAGAAAGAATGAATAGAGTCGCCAGCTAGGCATTTTTATCCCGAGGGAAAGGTAATGCTGCATAAACCTAGGAAAAGATGGATAAGACGGTTGCGAACCAGAGAGACTGAGAAAAGGGGTTGGTTACAACCTGGGAAGGTATTAGCACCCAGATTGTCCGCCGTACTCGACAAGATCCACGCTTAAAAGATTTTTGTTTAAAAGGGGTAGTGTCAGTGTAAGAACAAGAATGAAATGCTCATGACCATGAGGCTTAAAGAATAAGGCTGTAAAGAGGGGGAATATACAGAGACTTTTGTTCGATAACTGTTAAGTTATGCCTATGTATCCTCTCGTGCAATGAGGAACTCAGAACACCGTAGTTCGACTCAAAGAGACTGAAAGATAAATTGACTTGTAAATTGCTTACTTGTCTATGCTCAAGTGTATGACCTGTTTGGCTCAGGTGAAAACTATCTTGCATTAGACGGAAGAAGCAAGTTCTCGTTTGTGAGTGAATGAGATGAGAAAAGAATCCCGGAGGAGATGATTATGGTTTGTTTTTGTGTTTTCAATCTTTTATTGATTTTTGAGATTTGTCATAAGTTAATGAGCTTAAGCCTAAACCAATGGGTTAGTAAACTCATCACATCCTCCCTCTGATTAGGGGTAATGAGAATACCTTAAGTATGAAGTAAGCACCTCACACTTAATCACCATGATGTAGGATTAAGATCATTAACCTACTTGTGATTAATTAGATGTTTTTGTTGTTTTTGTTTAATGTTAAGTAATGAGTTTAAGCCATAATCAGGGATTTAATGGACTCATTACACCATCCTAATAGAAGGATAATAGATGAGAACATTTAAGCTGAGAAAGACTCCTCAACTTAATCCATGATTAGGGATTAACCTCATGACAAAACAAAGCCTTTATTAAGTGTATTTTAGTTAATGATAAGATTAAGAAGTGGATTTTATGGTTTGTAAGACAACTTGAGGAGGACTTGTCCATTAACACTAAGGTTAGTCCTTCTTAACCAATTAAGGAAGAATTAGAACCCTAATGCAAGACCCAAGTTACAAGCTTGATGTCTTGATGATTATTAAGTGGATTGATTAAAGGATTTAAACACATTAAGGTTTTAACACTTAGGATTAAAGTTATACACTCCATCCTAATAGAAGGATGCAGGCATAAGCTTAATCACAAAGCCTTAAAGCCTTTAGGGTTTAGTCCCTGATTATGAGATGACAAGAGAAGACTCAAAGAGACACCAAGGTAAAATTAATGGGGGGACTAAATCAAACCCTAATTATTATCATGCTTGGTCATTCCTAGGGTTAGTGAGGCTTAAGAGAGAAAGATCTTCAGAGAAACCACCAGGAAGGAAGCAGATGAAAGGAGGAAGAAGCAAAGAGAAGTAAAACAACTTGTTTCACTTAAGAAGAAAAGTTGCTTGAAGAAAGAAAGTAGGAGATGAACATGAATGAGCAAGCTCACTCAAATACACAAGGTAAAATGCAGCAAAGATGCAAGAGAGATGAGAAGAGATTGTGAGAAGTGAAGGCAAATTCACTTCTCAAAACAACTTACCACCTGAAAAGTTAGCCAAAAGAAATGAAATGCAATGCAAATGAGATGAAATGTCATGATGCAAACCAAAGTCAGAAGCATTTACATGATGTTAATGATGCTAAGAGATGATACAAACATGAGGCAAGACATGAGAATGATCATACAAGGCAATGGATGCAGATGAAGCATGTTTTGAACCATGAATGTACATGAAAAGTTATGAAATGCAATGGACATATAACATGGCAAATGAAAGATGCAATGATCAAACATGATTCTAATATGTCCTAAGATGTATTATGAATCATGTGGATGCATAAAATGTCATGGCAAGTCATTGGATGCAAGCAAATGAAAGATGGATGCAAAAGAAGGCACAAATTAGGGTTTATGATCAACACACAAAGCAAAACTCAAAATCAGAAGCATAAGGCATGATAAAAAATTGAAAATGCAATCAAAGATACCCTAAACCTATACAAGCTCACTGCCCAAAGGAGGGGATCCAATTCTTAACCTAGTGTAAGTTATGAATTTCCTAAGATTACTAGGGTTTTAAGGTACCTCATCATGAAAAATGTAAAACAAATTGAAAATGCAAGATCAATTCAAACCAAATTTATCCTATAAACTAAATGCTATGAAGGATGCAATGCAAGAAGAATCATCATCCAACTCTCAAGGGTTAGGCAGAAGGGATTTTCCAAAGTTTGAACCAAAATATTGCCTTAAAATGAATTTAATTCCAATGAAAATGATCAAAAGGCATCAAGAACAAAAAAGAAATTTGGTTTGAGAGTTGGATAATGTTTCTAAATGTTTCTAAATGCAATGTGAATATTTTGGTGATTTTTAAATACCTAAATGCATTTTTAATTAATTAATTTTCATTAATTAATTAAAAATAAATATTTAAATGATTTAGAAATTATTTTTAATGCAAAAAATAAAAATAAAAATATTTTTGGGTTTTAAAAATTAATGAAATCTTTGACAAAAAGTTTCATAATTTTTAAATGATTTTTGCTATTTTAAATAAAATATGTAAAACAAATAAGAAAATATGAATTAAAAATTAAATAAAACAGAAGTAAACACAAGGGAAGGCTGAGATTGAATCTGGGAAATGATTTGTTGACTGCGCGCCAGATCTTGTGGCTGGAATTCAAACTGAGTTAAACCTAATTAATTAACTTAATTAAACACAATTAGGGCTAAGTGAAAACATCCTGGCCCTCCAACACGCGCGGGAAGCCCAGATCCAATGCCCCACATTTAAACCTGGCTAACCCTAATTATCAAACCCTAATAACTTTCAGGTCACCGGAGAAGAGCTCCGGTCGTCTTCTCCGGTGACACCCTCCCTGAGAAATCTCAAACTCACTCTCCTGGTCATTTCTAGAGCTCTAAAGCTCCATATCACTTCCTCTCACCTCCCTAAACTCATCCCTGCCCCCAAATGGAATTTATTTCTCACCATGAAACAGTTCCAAAGCAAGATTCAAAAATGGCAGAATTTTCAGTCAGGCCATACACACTCATTTTTCAACCATTTTCGAAAATTCAAAGTTCATTGAACTCAGGAGATCAAACTTAACCATTTAATAACTCAAAACAAAGCTTCTGGAAAAATGAATTTCAGTGGCTACCTGAGTTGAAGCTTTCAATCCAGGAGCCTTTTGACCAGTTCCTTGCTTCCAATCACCTCTACTGACCTCCCTCAAGTGTTTGCAAATCTTGTTTGGAGTTTATTTTGGCTGGTTTGGGAGTTTGATGGAGTTCTGTTCAGTGAGGGGTGAGAATCGTGTTTGAGTTTCAGGGGGTTTCAAGGCAAGGTGAAGGGTGGTTTATGCTCCATGAAGCTCTTCTGAATGAATGGTGAAGTTAGTTTCAAGGTTTGATGCTTGTATGATCAGATTCGAAGGAAAGTGCATAAGAGGTGAAAACTTGGAACTATGGCTTATGAGAGAGATCAGGCTTGTGTGTGTTATGAAAATGAACCCTTGGAGTATGCTTGTAAGGTCTGGATTGGGCAGAGAGTGGGTGGTGGACTGTTGTGATTGGTATGGGTGTTTTTGCCAAAAAGTCAAAAGTGTTGTACTTGAGGTATGGGCAATGGTGTAGCTGTCTCATTGGCTTGTCTTGGCTCAGCTGAGATTAAGGATGTCCATGGAATTGGTTTTGAGACAATTCAGCAAGTGGATCAAAGCTTATGTGATGTTTTGCAATTTTCCCAAAGTTTGGCCCCTTTGGAAATTCATGAAGTTCAAGGCATCAAAATGCATGATTCTTGGGCCAATTCTGATTTTTAGAAGTCACATGAGCATGTTGAGAAGAATTTGTGCACATTTGAAGTCTTTAGAATGCTTTATCATACCATTTTGCAAAATGCCTCTTTGGTGTAAAACATGAAATTATGTGATTTTTCCCAACTTTGACAAGCCATAACTTTTGATCCAAAATGAATTAGAATGAGTTCTTGTACTTTTTGAAAAGGGAATGATCCATTCTAAAACTTTCATGACCAAAGTTTTCTCATTTGAAGCATTTTTGAATCAAAAAGAAAGGGTTGAAGAACTTTCCCAAAATGGCAAGTTTTCATTACAAGTCACTTTCCCAAAAAGGCAATTTTGCAAATGGCTTGAAATTATTCAACTTTGTGAACTTCCAACATCTTCTATGATCATATAAAGATCATACACAATCAAAATGATTATGAACACCCTTTGGTTGGGTCATTGGGGGCCTCAGATGCCCTGATTTTGCACTGACTTGCTCAAGAAGTCAACTCTTGATTAGATGTCTTCCCCATGGAATTTCTTCATGAAAATTGATATGCATGATCCTCATAACATATATAGACCAATAGAAACAAGAATGACCAAAAAATTTGGAGTTATGGCCTCTGAAACCAAAACCCTAATTTTAGGTCATCTGTGTAGTTAAACCTGGCTCTGCTTCCATGCCTTTTTCAGTTCTTGTGATTTTTTGACTTCTTTGACCTTGTGAGGATGTAATATGATGCTTGAACATACATGGACCCCTTTGAAGTGATTAATGACCTTTGGAGTGGCTCAAATGGCTCTTGGATTGCTCAGATCACAAACCCTAGATGCAGATGACTTTGAATCAATGCAGTGAATCAAAAATGTAATATGAGATGCTATGGTTGAATTTATGCACATGAAAAGATCACAAGCCATGGTGTGAATGGGTGAGGGCAAATTTGGGGTGTTTACAGAAAGGAATGAGAAGTTATCTGAGGCTTTAAAGAAAACTCTTTGGGAGAGGAGTGATGGTCTTCTGGACATTGAGAGATTGGAGAAACTCAAGGTTGGGCATCTAACCAAAATTGAAAGGACAGAAGACTACATAAGGAAAGCAAGGACTGGAGAATAGATATTGAAGAATTCCTGCAAGGAGGCTAAGATTCAGAAAGCTAGGGATGAGCACTATCTGCAAGAGAGTCAGGCTAGGTGGGTCAGGATCACTGAAGCCCGTACATAAGAAGACTAGAAGACTTAAGCCAAGATTGAACAGCTAGAGGCCAATGAGAAGAAGCAGCAGGAAGCTTTGTTGGCAGCCCAGAAGGAGATTTCAGAGTTGAAGCTCAGAGCAGGATTGAAGAGATCAAAGGACCAAGACAGGCATAAGAAGCTGACTACTGCTATTGCCACCAGGAACCTCCTCATTAGGACCATTACAGAGCACCCAGCTGGTCCGGTGACTGAGGCCCTCCTGAAGGAGGACAGTGAGGATGAGTTTGGGCTGGATGTCTGATCCTTTGCTTTTTGTTTGTTTCCATTTGATGTACTTTTCTTTTGTTATGTTTTGACCCTTCAGGGGCATGTACTGTAAAACAAATAATGTATTGTTCACCATTTGTAATATATTTTAGTTGGTTTCCATTTAGGTTTTCTCTCAAATATCAAGCATCTTCCTCGAGGTCTGGAAAGGTCAAAACCAAAAACCAAACCGGATACCTTGGAAGACAAATAAGCATATTGCATTGCATACTAACCTTGTTTTTGTTTTGTAGGTCTTTAATATTATTGTTTCTAACTTTGTTATGATCTCAGGAAACATTGCTCGTCGCCGAGTGTTCCCTGTCAACCGCGCGCACCGGTACCCAACTCGTAACAACCTTCCCGGCATTCAAATGGGACAAGTACAACAGGACCTGTCTGAGGTCAGAAACCAGATGGCTAATGAGAGAGTGGAGATGAGAAATCAGATGTCTCAGTTCATGGCAGTGATGACTGGCTTAGCCCAGAGTCAAGAAAGGTTAAGAGAGCTGGTGGAAAGACAAACTCCTGAAGAGCCTTATCTTGGAACAGGAGGAACTAGCAACAATGAACGGGGCCAGCCTCGTATTGACCCACCAGTATATGGACCTCATCTGGATCCAGAGGTTAATATCCCGAGGAATGTTCAAGGTAACACTGCTGGGGGCCAAATCTTGCAGGAGGACCCTCAAGGAGAACAATTTACTATTATAGGAGCTGGGGATGAGGTATATGACAGAAGATTGGACGAGATTGCTGAAAAGTTAAGATCTTTGGAGTCTCAAAATTCTTTGGGCTTCGATGTGATGGATATGGGACTAGTAGATGGGGTGAGAATTCCCCACAAATTCAAACCCCCATGCTTTGAAAAGTATAATGGTACCTCCTGTCCTCGCACTCACCTGCAGTCTTTCCTGGGAAGGCTCAAAGATTATACTATGGATGAAAAGTTGTGGATGTTCTACTTTGAAGACAGTCTAATGGGGGCTTCAAGGGAGTGTTATTCGCATTTGTCTAGGGCCACCATAAGATGTTGGAAGGATTTGGCCGAGGCTTTCATCCGTCAGTATCAATACAACCTGGACATGGCTCCCAATAGGACCCTCCTAATGGGAATGTCTCAATCTTCTAGAGAGAGCTTCCGGGAGTATGCTCAAAGATGGAGACAGCTTGCTGCTGCTGTCCAACCACCCATGTCAGAGAGGGAAATGACTGACATGTTCATGAACACATTGCAAAGGACTTATATTGATAGGCTTGCTGCTTTCTCCTCTACCAGTTTTGCTGATGTGGTCATAGTTGGTGATAGAATTGAGAGCCTATTGAAGATGGGCAAAATCTCCGACAGTGGTGCAAGTTCCTCCAACAATCCCAGAAAACCATTTGCCCAAAGGGCAGGTGAAACTAATTCCATTCATACAAGCAGGGGCAGGCCTCAATATGCTTACCGGTCAGTAGCTGTTGTTACCATTCCAGCTCCAATTCCACAGCAACCATCATATCCTCAACAACAACAGCCATAGTATCAACAACAATCTCACTATTAGCAACAATCTCATTTTCCACAACAGAGAACCTACAACAACAGTAGTAACAACCAACAACAGCGTCCTTTCCAACAAAGGCCATCACAAGCAAACAGGGTAATTGACCCAATCCCAATGTCGTATGCTGCACTCTTGCCACAACTCCTGAAGCTCAACCTAGTTGAGTTAAGGACATTGGCACCTCCAGATCCCCTCAATATGCCAAAGAACTATGATGCAAATGCCAGGTGTGCTTTCCACTCAAACGCACCGGGGCATAATACTGAAAAATGCAGGGCCTTACAGATGAAAGTTCAGGATTTGGTGGACTCAAAAGCTCTCAATTTTGCGCCTCCTCCGAACGTCACAAGAAATCCAATGCCTAGTCACAACGGGCCTAGGATTAATACTATTGATGAGGGAAAACCATCCACATTGATTAGTAGTGTTGCACAAATCCGAACACCTTTGGTTGAAATCAAAGCCCAGCTGATAGAATGCCAAGTGTTCCCCGGGTGTGAGCTCGGCTGTTGATATTGCAACATTGCCTTTAATGGATGTGAAAGACTGAAAAATGGCATAGATGGTCTTATTAAGGATGGCGTTCTTCAGATTACGACAACATCGACTACAGCTCCAACATTTCCTTCATCAACAATCACAGATACTCCTACAACGTCAGCAACCATTGTTCCAACAGATTCTACTACAACTCCAACAACTGCTCAACCAATCACTTCAATGGATACAAGTTCAGTCACCATTCCTTCTACAACGACAACACCCATTATTCCATCAGTTCCTGCTACAACTTCAACACCATCTACAACACCCGCAATAGTTAATGAAAGCGTCTCAACGGTTACGATATACTACGATCCCGCAAATGTTCATTCCAGAAACTCACAACAAAATGCTACTCCTGTCAAAGCACCAATTACCATATATTATGACCCACACACCATTGTGGTCCCCTCTGCAGCTGCTATCAGTCCGGTCACTATCACAGTGCCTGGGCCAGTTCCTTATGAAAGCAATAATGCCATCCCTTGGCATTATGGCTCAGATCTATACTGCGAGGGGCAGAAAATCACTTTAGAGTCATCAACTTCTTCACCTCAGATAGACAATATGGGGGGAGGTGGAGGCTTCACTTGAAGCGGACGTCTCTTTGCCTCGCAAATACCTAGACCCATTGCTGAAGCAAAGGCTGCTGCTAAGGCAAAAGGGAAGAGTATGGTGCAAGAAGAATCATTTGTTAAAGAAGCTTTGAAGACTCCCTTTGACCAAGAGGTTGATGAATTCATGAGGATCATCAAGAAGAGTGATTACAAGGTGGTGGACCAGCTTCACCAAACGCCTTCCAAAATCTCCATACTATCATTGTTAATATGCTCCAAGGCTCATCGGAACGCACTATTAAAGGTCCTGCATGCAGTTTATGTGCCGGAGGAGATTACTGTCAATCAGTTAGAGGCTGTGGTTGGAAATGTCAACGTTAGTCATGGACTAGGATTTACCAACGCTGATCTGACAACGGAGGGTCACAATCACAACAAGGCTTTGCACATTACCTTGGAGTGTAAGGGTGCAGTTCTTTCTATATATATGCATTACCTTGGAGTGTAAGGGTGCAGTTCTTTCTATATTACCCTCAATATCCTGCCCAAGAAAGCCCTTGTGAAGCTGGAGTATGACGGATTGGCACTACGCCCAAGAAACTTGGTAGTAAGAGCCTTTGACAGTTCTAAGAGATCAGTTCTGGGAGAGATAGAGTTGCCTATAATGATTGGCCCACAGGTTTTCAAAACGACCTTCTTTGTGATGGATATACAGCCTGCCTACAGCTGTCTATTGGGTAGACCATGGATCCACGCCGCTGGCGCCGTGACGTCAACCCTTCACCAGAAGTTAAAATTCGAGTGGGAAGGCCAAGTCATTACTATTTGTGGGGAGGAGGATATCTTCGTTAGCCAGCTGGCCACTTTCAAATACATTGAAATGGATGGGGAGATTCACGAAACCATGAATCAAGGGTTTGAGGCCCTGAATATTAATGAAGCATCTGTTGTACTGGGGACATCCATCACCTCATATCAACAAGCCCGAAAGGTTTTTGAGGAGGGTACTGCTCAAGGCTGGGGCAAGCTGCTACCAATTGAGAAGAAAGAAGACCAATTCGGGTTGGTTTACAGACCAACTCGACAAGATCAACCAGAGGCTGCAACGGAGCCCAAGTTTGTCAGCGGGGGGATGCTCACCCTGGATGTTGTGAATAGTTTGGAAGATGAGTCAGAAGACGAGCGCAACCTGGAAAGCTGGATACGTCCAAGGATCCCGGGGAACCATGTCTCAAACTGGTCTTCCCAGGAAATTATAAGAGTTACTCCTGCAGAGTAATTATTATTTCCTGTCTTTAAGCATGCATCAAGTCCTGCATCTTGCCCAAGATGTCAGGGCTCATTTTGTAATCGGGCCATCTTGTATTTTATGCAAACGATCAATTAATGAATATTAGGACATCTTTTGCAAATGAGTCTTTTCTTTTTCCGCTCACTGTTTTTCATAAAAATAAAATGGCAATGGTTTTTAAAATAATAAACTTCATTTTCACTTTTTTCTAAGCAAGATAAAATTGATCACTAAAATGAACAAATCTAAACCCTTGCAGAGAGTGCCCTCCAGACTGCCCCGACAACAACACTGCTATGACTTCGTACGACTTTGACAATCCGATTAATCAAGCTGATGAAGGGGTTGAAGAAGATTGTGAGCTACCTGAAGAACTAGCCAGGTTGTTGAGACAAGAGGAGAAGGTTATAACTCCTCATCAGGAGGAGGTTGAAACGGTTAATCTTGGTACAGAAGAAGACCTGAAAGATGTTAAGATCGGGGCCTGTCTGCAAGATTCAGTGAAAGAACAACTTATTGATATGCTTCGGGAGTATGTGGATGTTTTTGCTTGGTCTTATCAAGACATGCCAGGTCTGGACACCAACATTGTTATGCATAAGCTGCCTTTGAAAGAAGATTGTCCTCCAGTAAAGCAGAAGCTACGCCGTACTCGCCCGGATATGGCAATGAAGATAAAAGAAGAGGTACAAAAACAGTGGGAAGCCGGTTTCCTTACTGTAACTAGTTACCCGCCGTGGGTTGCTAACATTGTACCAGTGCCTAAGAAGGACGACAAAGTGAGGATGTGTGTGGATTACCGGGATCTAAACAGAGCCAGCCAAAAGATGACTTCCCTTTACCTCACATTGATGTATTGGTCGACAATACGACTCAGTTCTCGGTATTCTCCTTCATGGATGGATTTTTAGGATATAATCAGATCAAGATGTCACCTGAAGACATGGAGAAGACAACTTTCGTCACACCCTGAGGTACGTTCTGTTATAAGGTGATGCCATTCAGACTGAAGAATGTTGGTGCCACTTATCAACGGGCTATGGTAACATTATTCCACGACATGATCCATAAAGAAATTGAATGTTATGTGGATGACATGATTTTGCAAGTCCCTCACAGAAGAAGACCACCTGGTGAATCTGTTGAAGCTATTCAAGCGTTTGAGGAAGTACCAATTGAAGTTAAACCCCAACAAGTGCACATTCAGGGTGCGATCCGGTAAGCTGCTGGGATTTATTGTGAGTGAAAAGGGAATTGAAGTTGACCCTGATAAATTCAAAGCCATCCAAGAGATGCCTGCACCAAAAACGGAAAAAGAAGTTCGGGGGTTTCTAGGTAGATTGAACTACATTTCACGGTTCATATCTCACCTTACAACAACCTGTGAGCCCTTGTTCAAGTTGTTGAGAAAAGAACAAACAGTCAGGTGGAATGAAGACTGCCAAAGGGCTTTTGACAAAATCAAGGAATACTTACAAGAGCCTCCAATCCTTATGCCTCTAGTCGAAGGAAGACCTCTAATAATGTACTTGACAGTATTAGAAGAGTCAATGGGGGTGTGTGTTGGGCCAGCATGACGAGTCTGGTCGAAAAGAGTATGAAATATACTACCTAAGCAAAAAGTTTACCGACTGTTAACAACGTTATTCACTGCTCGAGAAAACTTGCTGTGCTTTAGCGTGGGCTGCTCGCCGACTAAGGCAGTATATGTTGACCTACACTACCTTATTGATCTCAAAGATGGACCCTATTAAGTACATATTTGAGAAGCCAGCGCTTACCGGACGGGTTGCAAGATGGCAAATGATCCTCACAGAATATGACATTCAATACACATCTCAGAAGGCCATCAAAGGCAGTGTATTATCTGATTATCTTGCTGAGCAACCCATTGATGATTACCATCCTATGAGATTTGACTTCCCTGATGAAGACATCATGTTCATAAAAGCAAAAGATCATGAAGAGCCTATTCACACTGAAGGGCCTGACCCAGAAAAAGAATGGACTCTGATGTTTGATGGGGCTGTTAATATGAATGGTCATGGTGTTGGTGCAATACTCATTACACCTAAGGGAGTTCACATGCCTTTCTCGAAAAAACTCACCTTTAACTGCACTAACAACGAAGCTGAATACGAAGCTTGCATTATGGTTCTTAAGGAAGCCATTGACCTCAGGATCAAGACTTTAACGGTATTTGGAGATTCAGCTCTGGTAATTAATCAAACCAACGACAAATGGTACACTCACCAGGAGCATCTAATACCTTACTTGGACTATACAAGAAGGTTGCTTACTTTCTTCACTACAGTCAAGCTTGAGTATATCCCTCGAGATGAAAATCAGTTTGCAGATGCTCTGGCTACCATTTCATCCATGATTAAAGTTCAAGCTGCCAACTTTATGCCTCGAATTTCAGTATTCAGACTTGATAGACCAGCATACGTATTCTCTGCGGACCTTGTTAAAGATGATAAGCCTTGGTTCCATGACATCAAATGCTTCTTGGAGGATCCAACATACCCACCTGGGGCATCATCCAATGATAAGAAGACATTAAGAAGGCTAACTGGTAGTTTCTTCCTGAATACTGATGGATCTTTGTACAAGAGGAACTTTGATATGGTACTTCTCAGATGCGTTGATAAGACAGAAGCAGACTTGTTAATGCACGAGGTGCACGAAGGATATTTTGGTACCCATGCGGGAGGGCATGCAATGGCTAAAAAGTTTTTAAGATCAGGCTATTACTGGATCACAATGGACGCAGACTGCTGTGCTTATGCCAGGAAATGCCATAAATGCCAGATTTATGCAGATAAGGTGCATGCGCCTCCACATCCTTTAAATGTAATGTCTTCACCTTGGCCCTTTGCCATGTGGGGCATTGACATGATAGGCAAGATTGAGCCTACTGCTTCAAATGGTCACAGATTCATCCTGGTAGCCATTGACTATTTTACCAAGTGGGTTGAAGCAGCCTCGTATGCAAACGTTACCAGGCAAGTGGTAGCCCGATTCTTGAAGAAAGAAATCATTTGTCGGTATGGAGTGCCCGAGCGAATCATTACTGATAATGGTTCCAACTTGAACAATAAAATGATGACAAAACTGTGTCGGGACTTCAAGTTCCAACACCACAATTCTTCTCCTTACAGGCCAAAGATGAATGGCGTTGTTGAGGCAGCTAACAAGAATATCAAGAAGATTGTGCAGAAGATGGTGGTCACATACAAAGACTGGCATGAAATGCTACCATTTGCCTTGCATGGGTACCATACGTCAATCAGAACATCCACTGGGGCAACACCGTATCAGCTTGTGTATGGCATGGAGGCAGTCCTACCTGTTGAAGTTGAATTACCCTCCTTGCGGGTACTAATGGATGTCAAACTGAATGAAGCAGACTGGGTCCGATCCCGATACGAACAACTGAGTCTGATTGAAGAGAAGAGATTGGATGCAATTTGTCATGGGCAGCTGAATCAGAAAAGAATGAAGAAATCATTTGATCAGAAAGTCAGGCTTCGGGAATACCGAGTAGGAGATCTTGTGCTGAAAAGACTCCTTTCTCCTCATAAGACCACAGGGGCAAGTGGACTCCGAATTATGATGGTCCGTTCATAGTAAAGAAAGTATTCTCTGGCGGAGCACTGATGCTCAATACTATGGATGGTGAAGACTTCATGTCCCCTGTAAATTCAGATGTAGTTAAAAAATACTTCGCATAAAATGACCCGCTGGACATAAAAACAGAATGTGAGTCCCGGCAAAAATAGGGCATCCCGGCGAGTCAAAAACAGAATAAAAGACTCGGGAAAAAATAAGGGAAAATAAATAAAAAAATATACACCCGCTGAGTTGAAAAGACACATTGGACAGCTCAGGCAAAAATGGGTATCCCGGTGGATTGAAAACCCGAAAGGGCGATCCACGCAAAATAAGGGAATAAGCGAACAACTGCACTCTGAATTTGTCTGTATCACTTGCAACATGGCAAACTTCGAAAGGTTAAAGCATCGGTTAGAATCAGCCGTTTTTAGAAAGCGGGAGAAGAAGAACGTCAATGTCATACGAGTCATAGCAAAAAGGAAGCACACTGAAGCGTCATCAACATTGCCAACACCTTTTTGTTTCTCAATTTGTAACAATCTCCTCATTTTAGGGGATTTGTTTCTTTGACTGTATTCGCCAATTCATGGCACGCAAATTAATAAAATCAGAATTTCAGTCACATGCTATCGCGTATATTTTATTTTTATTTGCAAAAATGTCCGATGTCTTTAATATAATGATTGCATAAATACAGATGCGTCTTTTCTAAATTATATGCTAGCGGGAAATGTATTTTCTCCCGGGAGTGTTTAAATTCCTATGATGGAATCCGGTAAGAGACACCTCGAGGTACTTGTATGTTTTTGTCATAAAAGGATTGCAGGCATGAAAGCTCCTCCCCAAACCAAACAGCATCAGAATGGGCTCCTTTCCCCAACAAATTTCACCATCCTCAGCAGGATCTTTACAGAAGCCTCTAGGAAAGTCGTTCAGTGATCGTTCCTCCCCAGCCAAGTGCAAAGACTGGGAACCATCTCCCGGTAGAGCTCCAGCCTCTATCCAGAAGAACAATGTCTGGAGATCTCACAACAAAGTGACAGAAACTTCCGCAAGACCCCAGCTGGGCTCCTCACCAACAAGATAGGCCTATCATTGACTTGTTTCCCCAAGCAGTCATACATCTTATCAGATCTACCAATGATCTTCTCCCCAGCTGGGACATTCTTTCAAAGCAGATCAGCCAGAAATCTTTACAGCAACGGGATCTGAATCCCGGATCGGTATCTTTTGCATAATCATAGCATTCGCATCATATCTTCCCCCAGAGCATAGCATTCCGTCTAATACGGAGCATTACGGCAAAAATCAAACATATTGCATGATCACAAGTCATGTTTTGAATCAGTCACCTGTGAATACTGACATACCATCAACATTATACATAATACCTCCCAAATTTCTCGGCATAATGTCAAAGCATCTTCTTTTCATTCCCAAAAATACAAATACAGGCCCCTTTTGACATTCGTCCGTGTCATCTTTCCCCAGAAAGTCGTCAGAACATCCCCTACAAACAGACACTTATACATTACAAATACTTCTCGACACTCGTCTGTGTCATATCCCCAGCAGAAAGCCAAAGCGTCCCCTTTGCACTCACAAATACATGTTCACAATATCCCCTACAGATATATCTACACACTCTTTTGACACCCGTCCGTGTCACCATTCTCCAGCATGGTTGCCTAAACACTTATTGCAAACCAAACACTAACTCATCTGTATCACACTCTCTCCAGCATATTGAACACTCGTCTGCGTCTCATTCATGTTTATTTTCACTCATACTGATACTCGTCTGTATCTTGTATACACACTTAATTCCCCTCAGAGCCGACATTCGTCTGTGTTCTTTGTTAACCGGTTGGTACTCGTCCGTACCATCATCTCTGGACATGCATCAGCATTTGTTCCTACTGATACTCGTCAGTATCATAGTCTTAAGGATGCTCGTCCGCATTTTTAATCTATACACAGTGTCAAACACTTTTACCTTTTCTTTCTTGAATTTAGACACTCGTCAGTGTCTACTATTCCCCAGAAGAGTTCCCAGCAAATCCCAATAAATTATTTCCTTTCTATCTGACATTCGTCCCATGTCAGGATACTTTTCGGCAGCCGTACCCTGCCAGGTGATCGTCCTTCATCATTTCCCCAACGGAGTCTCCATTATTGGAACCCTTCCCTATCCGACATTCGTCCTATGTCGTGATAATTTAGTAGCCGTCCCCTGCTAGGTGATCATCCTTCACCTGTCGATGATCGTCCTTCATCATTTTTATCCGATGGTCATCCCCATCGTTGATTCTGTTATCTGACATTCGTCCTATGTCATGGTAAACCCCGAGAGCAGCCGTACCCTGCTAGGTGATCGTCATTCACCTCTTGATGATCGTCCTTCATCATGCTTATCCGATGGCCGTCCCCATCGTCGACCTTTTCTATCCGGCATTCGTCATATGTCGTGATAGTTTTGGTAACCGTACCCTGCCAGGTGATTGTCCTTCACCTTAGATGATCGTCCCTCATCTTATCCCCAACAGAGCAGCCCTCCCCTGCCAGGTGATCGTCTTTCACCTTAGATGACCGTCCTTCATCATTTATTCCTTCAGCATGATGGTCGTCCCCATCATTGCCTTTACCGTTAATCCCCATATAATCTCTTTTCTTTACCTGATGGCCGTCCCCATCATGATATCTCCATTTCCCCAGCATGTCGGCCGTACCCGCCATTGCTTGACCCCCAACAGTCGTCATCTGCTCGACGGTCGTCCTCCGTTGCCCGAACTTTATGATCATACTTTATTTTCCTTTACAATCTATATCCCTTTTCTTCTTCATTCAGTGAGTGCAAATTTTGGACTATCTTTGGTATTCAACCACAAGTTATCTTGTTTGCCTGTTAAGCCGCTGCTTACATCCTGCACAACTAACTCATGTTTGAATAGGGGCAGCTGTAAACACCCCAAATTTTCCCTCACTCACTTCACCATGGCTTGTGATTCTCTTCATTTGCATAAGTTCAATCATATCATCTCATATTGCATTTTTGCTTCACTGCATTGGTTCAAAGTCATCTGCATCTAGGGTTTGTGATCTGAGCAACCCCTGAGCTATCTGAGCCACTCCAAAGGTCACCAATCATCTCAAGCGGGTCCATGTATGTTCAAGGATCATATTATATCCTCCCAAGATCAAGAAATCTAGAAAATCACAAGAACTAAGAAAGGTATGGAAGCAGAGCCAGGTTTAACTACACAGATGACCTAAAATTAGGGTTTTGGTTTCAGAGGCCATAACTCCAAATTTTTTGGTCATTCTTGTTTCTATTGGTCTCTATATGTTATAAGGATCATGCATACCAATTTTCATGAAGATATTAAATAGGGAAGGCATCTGATCAATAGATGACTTCTTGAGCAAGTCAGTGCAAAATCAGGGCATTTGAGGCCCCCAATCATCCAACCAAAGGGTCTTCTCCATCATTTTGGATGTTTATGATCTTTATTTGATCTCAGAAGAGGTTAGAAGTTCACAAAATTTAAGAATTTCAAGCCATTTGCAAAGTTGCCATTTTGGGAAAGTGACTTGTAATGCAAACTTGCCATTTTGGGAAAGTTTTTCAACCTCCTCTTTTTGATTCAAAAATGCTTCAAATGAAAAATTCGTGGTCATGAAAGTTGTATATTGGATCATTCCCTTTTCAAAAAGTACAATAACTTGATCTAATTCATCATAGAACTCAAGTTATGACCTTGCAAAGTTGGGAAAAATCACAAAATTTTACTTATGCACCAAAGAGGGAAGTTTGCAAAAACACTTGCCAAAGCCAAATGTGACTTCTAATTGACTTCTAAGCATTGCACAAACATCATACATGACCTATAATTCAGAATTGCACAAAGAAATCCCAAGTTTCATGCCTTGAACATCAAGATTTCTTAAAGGGGCCAAAACATCACATAATTGCAAAACACCCCATAACTTTCTTCTCTCTTGCTGAATTGACTCAAGAATGGATTTGTGGACATCCATGAAGTCAGCTGCGCATGGACATGCCCAAGGGCCAGCTGTGTTCTTGCCCATACCTCAAGTACAAGTAATGTTGACATTTTTGCAACTTGCCCATACCAATCAACATAGGTCACCACCCACCCTCTGACCTATCACAGCTTACTATGTGAATCAAAACCAAGCGAAAACACACAACATTGCAGCCTAACACTTGAGATTGCTCAGCATACACAAAATCCCTCAAACTTGCAAGAGCCTTCGAAACTCAAACACAAGCTTCAAACCTCAAAACAAATTCCATAGAACAACTCCACAATCATCACTGACCATTTCCCACCCCTCATTATGCCTTGAAACACCTTGTATCAAAAACACGATTTTGACATTTCTTGAACTAAACTTCTGCCAACTTCATTTAGAGACCATTTAAACTCCAACCAAGCATCACAAACTCTTCAGGAGGATCATTGGAGTTGATTTGAAGCAAAGAAGCAGCCAGCCAGTGCCATTTTCGAAAGCTTCAGTTCAGGTGAGCTCAAGAACTTTTTTTCCAGAACCTTCATTTTAAGTTCTTAATTGATTCTATGTGCTCTCCTGAGAAATAAGCATTTCATAAGCTTCTGAAATTTCTGATATGTTTTCCGTTTTGCTTCGATTCATGTTCTTGATGATGAATAAATGAATTTTGTTGTGTGATTCTTGTTGGGGTTGGTGTGAGGATCATTTCTGGAGAGTTTAAGGGCTTGGGGTTGCATATTGAGGGAGATTGGATGAGAGGCTAGCCGGAGAAGATGACCGGAACACTGTTCCGGTCACCTGAAAGTGATTAGGGTTCAAATTAGGGTCTAATTGTGTAATTAGCGTAGTTTGAATTCTGGCCCTTGGATAGCGCGCGAAGTCAATTCCCTCCCTTTCTCATTCAAATCTGGACCACTGGATCATCATACTTCCATTAATTCACAATTTAATTTCATTTTAATTTCATTTCTTTGTACATTTTATTAAAAATAGCAAAACACTTTCAAAAAATTTTATCTTTTGCATTTCCCTTTCAAATATTTTTCTCATTCTGAAAATAATTTTTATTTTATTTTTTGCATAAAATTCGTATTTTTAAAATATTTAAATGTTTATTTTAATTAATTAATGAGAATTAATTAATTAAAATACCATTTAAGTTTCTAAAAATCACCAAAAAAATCACATTGCATCTTGATACATTTAGAAACATTATCAAACCCTTCACACAAATTTCTTTTTGGTTCTTGACCTATTTTTACATTTTTGTTTGGATTTAGGGTTCTTAAAAGTCAATATTTTTACCCTAACTTAGAAAAATCCTTTCTTCCTAACCATGAAGATTTTGATGATGGTTCTTTTTGCATTGCATTCCTCATGTCATTTAGTTTCTAGGATAAAATTGGTTTGAATTTATCTTTCATTTTCAATTTGTTTTGTATTTTTCCTTTTGAGGCATCCTAAAACCCTAGCCAACTTGAGAAAATCATAACTTCCATTAGGTTAAGATTTAAGTATCCTCCTTTGGGCAGTGAACTTATATAGGTTTAGGGTACCTTTGATCCCATTTTCAATTTTTTACCATGTCATTTGCTTCTGATTTTGAAATTTGCATTGCATATTGTATGTAAACCCTAATTTTTGCCTTCATTAGCACCCATCTTGCATAAGCTTGCATACATGAACTTACCATGACACTTTGTGCATCCACATGACACATAAGGCACCCTAAGACATATTGGAATCATGTTTGATCATTGCATCATCCCTTTTCCATGCTTTTGCTTTCATTTTCTGTCATATGCATTCATGTACTTTCATGGTTCTTACATGTTTCATTTGCATCCTCCTTGCTTGTATGATCATCCACATCACATGACATGCTCTCATACTATCTTATAGCATCATTTGCTCATGTTTATGCTTCTGACTTTGGTTTTCATCTTTGCATTTCATCTCATTTTCATTTCATTTCATTTTCTTGTTACTAACTTTTCAGGTGGTAAGTGTTTGAGAAGTGAATTTGCCTTCACTTCTCATAATCTCTTCTCATCTCTCTTGTGCATTCATTGCTGCATTTTATTTGTGGATTAAGAGTGAGCTTTCTCATTCATGCTCCCTCCTCTCTCTCTTTCTTCAAGCAACTTATCTTCTTAGGGGAAGTAAGTTGTCTTGCTTCTTCTGCTTTTCCTCCTTTCATCTGCTTCTTCCTTGGTGGCTTTTCTCTTGAAGATATATTGCAAGCCTCATAAACCCTAGGAACATCCAAGCATGATCACAATTAGGGTTTGATTAGTCCCCTATTAGTTTTTCCTTTGTGTCATCTTTGTGTCTTTTCTTCTCATCTCTTAATCAAGGACTAAACCCTTAAGGCTTTAAGGCTTTGTGATTAGGGTTATGACTGTATCCTTCTATTAGGATGGAGTGTATAACTTTAATCCTAAGTGTTAAACCCTCAATGTGTTTAAATCCTTTAATCAATCCATCTAATAATCACTAAGACATCAAGCTTGTAGCTTGGGCCTTGCATTAGGGTTCTAATTCTTCCTTAATTAGTTAAGAAGGACTAACCCTAGTGTTAATGGACAACTCCCCCTCAAGTTGTCTTTCAAACCATAAAATCCACTTCTTAATCTTGTCATTAACTAAAATCCACTTAGTGAAGGATTTGTTTTGTCATGAGGTTAATCCCTAACCATGGATTAAGTTGAGGAGCCTTCCTCAGCTTAAATGTTCTCATTTATCATCCTTCTATTAAGATGGTGTAATGGGTCCATTAAATCTTTGATTATGGCTTAAACTCATTACTTAACACTAAACAAAAACTCCAAAAACATCTAAATAATTGCAAGTAGGCTAATGATCTTAATCCTACATCATGGTGATTAAGTGTGAGGTGCTTACTTCATACTTAAGGTATTCTCATTACCCCTAATCAGAGGGAGGATGTAATGAGTTTACTAACCTTTGGTTTAGGCTTAACCTCATTATCTTATGACAAACACCAAAAAGCAATAAAAGAATGAAAACACAAAAAACAAACAATAATCGTCTCCTCCGGGATTCTTTCCTCATCAGATTCATTCACAAACGAGAACTTGCTTCTTCCGTCTAATGCAAGACAATTTGCACCTGAGCCAGACAGGTCATACACTTGAGCATAGACAAGCAAACAGTTCACAAGTTAATTTATCCTTCAGTCTCTTTGAGTCGAACTACGGTGTTTTGACTTCCTCATTGCACGATAGGATACGTAGGCATAACTTAACTGTTATCGAACAAAAGTCTCTGTATATTCCCCCCTCTTCCAGCATTATTATTTAAGCCTCATAGTCTTGAGCTTTGCATTCCTGTTCTTACACTGACACTTTACATATTTCATTTCACTTTTTTCTTACACTGACACTTGCATTCTTTCCAGCTTTGACACACAGATAGCACTGACACTACCCCTTTAAACACAAATCTTGTAAGCGTGGATCCCGTCGAGTACGACGGACAATTTGGGTGCTAATACCTTCCCAGGTTGTAACCAACCCCCTTTCTCAGTCTCTCTGGTTCGCAACCGTCTTATCCATCTTTTCTTAGGTTTATGCAACATTACCTTTCCTTCGGGATAAAAATGCCTAGCTGGCGACTCTTTTCTTTTCAGTTCACCCTTGTGTGTCCTCTCCTCTTCGCCGACCGTTTGTGTCTGTACCCCATTTGAGTTAGCCTCATTTGGTGGGAGCGACACGACGGAAAGAAGATCACTCTAGATTCATCAACCTCTTCACCACAAGTTGACAATGTTGGGGGAGTCGGAGGCTTCACCAGAAGCGGACGGCTTTTTACCTCACAAACACCAAGACCCAATGCTGAAGCAGAAGCTGTTGCTAAAGCAAAAGGGAAGAATGTGGTACTTGAAGAGCCAACTGTTAAAGAAACTCCAAAGACGTCTTTTGAACAAGAAGTGGACGATTTCATGAGAATAATAAAAAATAGTGATTACAAAGTGGTGGACCAGCTTCATCAGACACCCTCCAAAATATTTATATTATCATTGCTAATGTGTTCCGAAGACCACATGAATGCATTGTTGAAGGTCCTGCACGCAGCATATGTGCCGGAAGAGATTACGGTTAATCAGCTGGAAACGGTGGTAGAAAATGTTAACACCAGTCATGGACTGGGCTTCACGAATGCTGATTTAACGACAGAGGGACGCAATCATAATAAGGCTTTACACATCACCTTAGAGTGCAAAGGTGTTGTTCTTTCTCATGTACTGGTAGACACTGGGTCTTCACTCAATGTCCTCCCAAAGAAAGCCTTGGTGAAGCTGGAGTATGATGGTTTGGCTTTACATCCAAGTAACTTGGGGGTGAGAGCATTTGATGGCTCTAAGAGATCGGTGCTTGGAGAGATTGATCTACCTGTGTTGATTGGCCTACAAACCTTTAAAGTTATCTTCTTCGATATGGACATACAGCCGGCCTACAACTGTTTGTTGGGTAGACCATGGATTCACATCGCTGGCGCGGTTACATCTACCCTTCACCAGAAGTTAAAATTTGAGTGGGAAGGCCAGATCATCACAATCTGCGGAGAGGAAGACATTTTTGTTAGCCAGCTGGCTACTTACAAATATATAGAGATGGATGGGGAGATCCATGAGACTATGAGTCAGGGGTTTGAGGCCCTTAACATTAATGAAGCAACTGATGTATCTGGAACTTCCATCACATCATATCAACAGGCCCGGAAGGTTGTTGAGGAGGGTACCGCTCAAGGCTGGGGCAAGCTGCTGCCAGTAGAAAAGAAATAAGACAAATTCGGGTTGGGTTACAGACCAACTCGACAAGATCAAACAGAGGCTGCAACGGAGCCCAAATTTTCAACGGGGGAATGCTTACCCCGGATGCTGTGAACAGTCTGGAAGACAAGGAAGAAGACGAACACAACCTGGAAAACTGGATACGTCCAAAGATCTCGGGGAACCAAGTCTCAAACTGGTTTTCCCAGGAAATTATAAGAGTTACTCCTGCAGAGTAATTATTGTTTCCTGTCTTTAAGCATGCATCAAGTCTTGCATCTTGCCTAAGGTGTCAGGACTCATTTTGTAATCGGGCCATCTTGTATTTTGTGCAAACGATCAATTAATGAATATCAGGACATCTTTTGCAAATGAGTCTCTTTTTTCCCGCTCACTGTTTTTCATTTTTCATTTTTTGTACAAAAATAAAATGGCAATGTTTTTTTCCAAAATAATAACTTCATTTTCACTTTTTCTAAACAAGATAAAACTGATCACTAAAATGAACCAATCTAAACCCTTGCAAAAAGTGCCCTCCAGACTGCACCGACAACGACACTGCTATGACTTCGTATGACTTCGATAATCCGATTAATCAATCCGATGAAGGGGTTGAAGAAGATTATGAATTACCTGAAGAACTAGCCAGGTTATTGAGACAAGAGGAGAAGGTTATTACTCCTCATCAGGAGGAAGTTGAGACAATTAATCTTGGTATCGAAGAAGACTTGAAAGAAGTGAAGATCGGGGCCCGTCTGCAAGATTCAGTGAAGGAACAACTTATTGACATGCTGCGAGAGTACGTTGATGTCTTTTCTTGGTCCTACCAAGACATGCCAGGTCTGGATATCGACATTGTTATGCACAAGCTGCCTCTAAAAGAAGACTATCCTCCAGTAAAACAGAAGTTGCGTCGTACTCGTCTAGACATGGCCATGAAGATAAAAGAAGAGGTACAAAAACAGTGGGACGCCGGTTTCCTTGTTGTAACTAGTTACCCGCCGTGGGTTGCTAACATTGTACCTGTGCCTAAGAAAGATGGCAAAGTACGGATGTGTGTGGATTACCGGGATCTGAACAGATTCAGCCCGAAAGATGACTTCCCATTACCTCACATTGATGTATTGGTCGACAATACGGCTCAGTTCTCGGTGTTCTCTTTCATGGATGGATTTTCAGGATATAATCAGATCAAGATGTCACCTGAAGACATGGAGAATATTACCTTCATCACACCCTGGGGCACATTCTGTTATAAGGTAATGCCATTTGGAGTGAAGAATGCTGGTGCCACTTATCAACGGGCTATGGTAACATTATTCCACGACATGTTCCACAAAGAAATTGAATGTTATGTGGATGACATGATTTCCAAGTCCCTCAAAGAAGAAGACCACCTGGTAAATCTGTTGAAGTTGTTTAAACGCCTGAGGAAGTACCAGCTGAAGCTAAACCCCAACAAATGCACATTCGGGGTACGTTCTGGTAAGCTGTTGGGGTTCATTGTAAGTGAAAAGGGGATTGAAGTTGACCCTGACAAAGTCAAAGCCATTCAAGAGATGCCTGCACCAAAGACTGAAAAAGAAGTTCGGGGATTCCTAGGTAGATTGAACTACATTTCAAGGTTCATATATCACCTTACTGCAACCTGTGAGCCCCTGTTCAAGTTATTAAGAAAAGAGCAAACAGTTAGGTGGAACGAAGACTGCCAAAGGGCTTTTGACAAAATCAAGGAGTACTTACAAGAGCCTCTAATCCTTATGCCTCCAGTTGAAGGAGGACCTCTAATAATGTACTTGACAGTATTAGAAGAGTCAATGGGGTGTGTGCTGGGCCAGCATGACTAGTCTAGTCGAAAAGAGTATGCAATATACTACCTAAGCAAAAATTTTACCGACTGTGAACAGCGTTATTCACTGCTCGAGAAAACTTGATGTGCTTTAGCGTGGGCTGCTCGCCGACTAAGGCAGTATATGTTGACCCACACTACCTTGTTAATCTCAAAGATGGACCCAGTCAAGTACATATTTGAGAAGCCAGCACTCACCGGATGGGTTGCAATATGGCAAATGATTCTCACAGAATATGACATTCAATACACATCTCAAAAAGTTATCAAAGGCAGTGTATTGTCTGATTATCTTGCTGAGCAACCCATTGATGATTACCAGCCTATGAGATTTGACTTCCCTGATGAAGACATCGTGTTCATAAAAGCAAAAGATCACGAAGAGCCTGTTTGCACTGAAGGGCCTGACCCAGAAGAAGAATGGACAATGATGTTTGATGGGGCTGTTAATATGAATGGTCGTGGAGTTGGTGCAGTGCTCATTACACCTAAGGGAGTCCACATGCCTTTCTCGGCAAAAATCACCTTCAACTGCACTAACAACGAAGCAGAATACGAAGCTTGTATCATGGGTCTTGAGGAATCCATTGACCTCAGGATCAAGACTTTAACTGTATTCGGAGATTCAACTCTGGTAATCAATCAGACCAACAGTAAATGGTACACTCACCAGGAGCATCTGATTCCATACCGGGACTACACGAGGAGATTACTGACTTTCTTCACTACAGTCAAACTTGAGTATATTCCTCGAGATAAAAATCAGTTTGCAGATGCTCTGGCTACCATTTCCTCCATGATCAAAGTTCAAACTGCCAACTGTGTGCCTCGGATTTCAGTATCCAGACTTGACAGACCAGCGTACGTGTTCTCCGTGAACATTGTCAAAGATGACAAACCTTGGTTCCATGACATCAAATGCTTCTTAGAGGATCAAACATACCCACCCGGGGCATCATCCAATGATAAGAAGACTTTAAGAAGGTTAGCTGGTAGTTTCTTCCTGAATACTGATGGTTCCTTATACAAGAAAAACTTTGATATGGTACTGCTCAGATGTGTTGATAAGACAGAAGCAGACTTGCTGATGCACGAGGTGCATGAAGGATCTTTTGGTACCCATGCTGGAGGGCATGCAATGGCTAAAAAGTTATTAAGAGCAGGCTACTACTGGATCATATTGGATGCAGACTATTGTGCCTATGCCAGGAAGTGCCACAAATGCCAGATCTATGCAGACAAGGTGCATGTTCCTCCGAATCCTTTGAACGACATGTCTTCACCTTGGCCCTTTGCCCTGTGGGGCATTGACATGATTGGAAAGATTGAGCCGAATGCTTCAAATGGCCACAGATTCATCCTGGTAGTCATTGACTACTTCACCAAATGGGTTGAAGCAGCTTCGTATGCAAATGTCACCAGGCAAGTGGTAGCCCGATTCCTGAAGAGAGACATCATCTGTCGGTATGGAGTGCCCGAGCGAATCATTACTGATAATGGTTCCAGTTTGAACAATAAGATGATGGCAGAAATGTGCCGGGACTTCAAAATCCAACACCACAACTCTTCTCCTTACAGGCCGAAGATGAATGGCGTTGTTGAGGCAGCTAACAAGAATATCAAGAAGATTGTGCAGAAGATGGTGGTTACTTACAAAGACTGGCATGAAATGCTACTATTTGCCTTGCATGGGTACCGTACCTCAACCAGAACATCCACTGGGGCAACACCGTATCAGCTCGTGTATGGTATGGAGGCAGTCCTACTTGTTGAAGTTGAATTACCCTCCTTACGGGTACTGATGGATGCCAAGTTGAATGAAGTAGAATGGCTCCGATCTCGGTACAATCAACTGAATCTGATCAAAGAAAAGAGATTAGCTGCAATCTGTCATGGGCAGCTATACCAGAAAAGAATGAAGAAAGCCTTCGATCAGAAATTCAGGCTTCGGTAATACCAAGTAGGAGATCTTGTGCTAAAAAGACTCCTTCCTCCACATACAAACCACAGGGGCAAGTGGACTCCGAATTACGATGGTACATTCATAGTAAAGAAGGTTTTCTCCGGTGGAGCACTGATGCTCACTACTATGGATGGTGAAGATTTTTTGTCCCCTGTAAATTCAGATGCAGTTAAAAAATACTTCGCATAAAATGACTCGCTGAACATAAAAACAGAATGTAAGTCCAGGAAAAAATAGGGCATCCCGGCGAGTCAAAAACATAATAAAAGACTCGGGCAAAAATAAGAGAAAATAAAGAAAAATGTACACCCGCTGAGTTGAAAAGCCGCATTGGACAGCTCAGGCAAAAATGGGTATCCCGGTGGATTGAAAACTCGAAAGGGTGATCCACGCAAAATAAGGGAATAAGCAAACAACTGTATTCTGAATTCGTCTGTATCATTCATGACACGGCAAGTTTCGAAAGGTTAAAGCATCGATCAGAATCAACCTTCTTCAGAAGGTAGGATGAGAAGAACGTCAAGGTCATACGGGTCATAGCAAAAGGGAAGCATTGAAGTGTCTTCAACATTGCCAGCACCTTTTTTTTCTCAATTTTGTAACAATCTCCTCATTTCAGGGGATCTGTTTCTTTGACTGTATTTGCCAATTCAGGGCACACAAATTAATAAAATCAGATTTTCAGTCACATTTCGTCTTGTACATTTTATTTCATTTGCAAAAAAAATGTCTGATATCCTTGATATAACGTTTGCATAAAAACAGATGTGGCTTTCTAATCACATGTTGGCAGGAAATATATTGCTTACTCCCAGGAGTGTCTAAACTCCTATGATGGAATCCAATAAGGGATACCTCGGAGTACTTGTGCGTTTCTTTGTCATAACATGATTGCAGGTATTCAGAGCGCAACATGGTGCATGAAAAGTTTTCCCCAACAAAGTTGCTAAATCATTATTTCCTCAGCACATCTTCCAAACAGCCCTTGAAATACTTCCTCCCCATCAGAGTTGTCGGGCATCACTTCTACCACACATCTTTCTTCAGAGCAGTACCAGAAGATGCCCATTTCCCAGTCGAGTTATCAAGTAGCATCATCCTCAGCAAGATCCCCACGAAAAATCTCTAGAAAGACCGTTCAGTGGTCCTTCCTCTCCCAACAGAGTGCTAGACAAGGAACCCTCTCTCCACAGAGCTCCAGCCTCCTTACGAAGGAGCGATGTCTGATTTCCCGCACAACAAAGTGACGAAAGCTTCCACATCCCCAGCTGGGCTCCTCATTACTAAGATAAGTCTATCAGTGACTTATTTCCCCAAGCAGAGTCGTACATTTTATCAGATCTACCAATGATCTCCTCCCCAGCTGGGATGTCCTTTCAAGCAGATCAGTCAGAGATCTCCATAACAACAGGATCCGAATCCCGGATCGGTATCTTTTGCATAATCATAGAATTCGCATCATTTTCCCCCCCAGAGCGTACCATTCCGTCTAATGCGGAGCATTACGGAAAAAATCAAACATATTGCATAATCACAATTCAGGTTCGAACCAGTCACCTGTAAATACCAACAATACCTCATCAGCAATATACAAAATACGAAGCGTCCCCTTTGTACTCTCAAATACAGATACATGCTCCTTTTGACACTCGTCTGTGTCATCATTCCCCAGTAAAGTCCCCAGAACACTTTCTACAAGTAGATGCTCATACACAATATGTTTTTCCCGACACTCGTCCGTGCCATCTCATATCTACCCACAGAAAGCCAAAACGTCCCCAATACAGATACATGTCCTATATACCTTTTCCGACACTCGTCCGTGTCATCTTGTATCATTCCCATGCAGATATAAACCATAAACAGATACCTATACAAACTTTTCTGGCACCCGTCCGTTTCACCACTCCCTAGCATGGTTGCCAAACACTTGTTTATAATACACTCCTGTTGACACCCGTTTGTGTCGCCTTATCCCCACTGGCCGCCAGAACACCTTTTACACTCTCATATACAAATATAAGTTCATAACTTATACATTTTCTCTTCTGACACCCGTCCGTGTCATACTCTACCCAGCTAGTTGAACACTCATTCGTGTCTCACTCATGTTTATTTTTACCCATACAGATACTCGTCTGTATCTTGCGTACACACTTTTTTCCCCTCAGATTCGACACTCGTCCGTGTTCTTTGTTAACCAGTTGGTACGCATCCGTATCATCATCTCTGAACATGCGTCAGCGTTTGTTTCTACTGATACTCGTCTGTATCATGGTCTTAAGGATGCTCGTCCGCATCTTTAATCTATACATAGCGTCAGACACTTACACATTTTATTTCTTGGATGTAAGCACTCTCCCGTGTTTACCATCCCCCAACAAGTCCCCAGCGAAACATCTTTTCTATCCGCTATTCGTCCTATGTCGCGATACTTTCGGCAGTCGTACCCTACCAGGTGTTCGTCCTTCACCTTTTGATGATCGTCCCTCATCATTCCCCCAGCGGGGTCTCCATTATTGGAACCCTTTTCTATCCTACATTCGTCCTATGTCGTGATATTTTAGCAGCCGTCCCCTACTAGGTGATCATCCTTCACCGTCCTGATGATCGTCCTTCATCATTTTATCTGATGGCCGTCCCCATCGTCGACCTTTTCTATCCGGCATTCGTCCTATGTCGTGATACTTTCGGCAGTCGTACCCTGCCAGGTGATCGTCCTTCACCTTTGGATGACCGTCCGTCATCCTTATCCCCAAACAGAGCAGTCGTCCCCTGCTAGGTGATCGTCCTTCACCTTCTTGATGATCGTCCTTCATCATTTTATCCAATGGCCGTCCCCATTGTTGATCTCGTTATCTGACATTCATGCTATGTCATGATAAAACCCCAAGAGCAGTCGTACCCTGCTAGGTGATCGTCCTTCACCTCTTGATGATCGTCATTCATCACGCTTATCCGATGGCCGTCCACATCGGTGACCTTTTCTATCCGACATTCGTCCTATGTCGTGATAAAGAGCAGTCGTCCCCTGCTAGGTGATCGTCCTTCACCATTGATGATCGTCCCTCATCATTACTTCATTACTTTATGAACCTGATGGCCGTCCCCATCATTTCCTTTACTTTTAATCCCTATAGAATCTTGTTTCCTTTACCTGATGGTCGTCCCCATCATGATCTCTTTATTTCCCCAACATGTCGGCCGTCCCCGTCATTGCTTTATCCCCAGCAGTCACCCTCTGCTCGATGGTCATCCTCCATCGCTCGCACTTTATAATCATACTATACTTTCCTATTACAATCTATATCCCTTTTCTTCTTCTCCCAAGTGAGTGCAAATTTTGGACTGTCTTTGGTATTCAACCACAAGTTATCTTATTTGTCTGTTAAGCCCGTCGTTTACACCCTGCACGGCTAACTCATGCTTGAATAGGGGCAGCTGTAAACACCCCAAATTTTCCCTCACTAAGTTCACACCATGGCTTGTGATCTTTCATCTTTGCATAAGTTTAATCATATCATATCATGTTGCTTTTTTTCTTCACTGCATTAGTTTTAGTTCATCTGCATCTAGGGTTTATGATCTGAGCAATCCAAGATCCTTTTGAGCCACTCCAAAGGCCATCAATCATTTCAAGATGGTCCATGTATGTTCAATCATCATATTATATCCTCCAAAGATCAAGAAAGTCAAAGAATCACAAGAACTGGCAAAGCATGGAAGTAGAGCTAAGGTTTAACTGCACAGATGACCTAAACTTAGGGTTTTGGTTTCAGAGGCCATAACTCCAATTTATTTGGTCATTCTTGTTTCTATTGGTCTCAATATGATATAAGGATCATGCATACCAAGTTTGAAGAAATTCATTGTGGAAGTCATCTGATCACTGGTAACTTCTTGAGCAAGTCAGAGCAAAATCAGGGCATATGAGGCCCCCATCCAATGGAACCAAAGTGGATTTTTTCATCAAATTGAAGTTATATGATCTTTATTTGATCATTGAAGTGTTTATAAGTTCACAAAATAGAAGAAAACTGAGCTAAGCCAAAAGTTTCCAAAAATGGAAATGACTTGTAATGTAAATTTTCCATTTTGGGAAAGTTTTTCAACCTCCATTTTCTTAACCAAAAATGCTTCAAATGAAAAATTATTGGTCATGAAAGTTGTAGATTGGATCATTCCCTTTTCAAAAAGTACAAGAACAAGATCTAATTCATTTTGGAACTCAAGTTATGGCTTGTCAAAGTTGGCAAAAGTCACATAATTTTCAAGAATGCACCAAAGAGTGTTTAGGCCATAATTAGGGTTAGCTGCGTAATTAAGCTGAGTTTGAATGAGGACCCTTGGATTTTTCTTTCCCGCGTGAGATGAGTGGCTGAGATTAGATCATTTATTTTAATTCTGGATTAATTAAATGTTTAATTAGGATTAATGATATTTCAATATGGGCCATTGGATGTGGCGCCAGGTCAATCCCTTTAAACCCATAATCAATCCTGGCCCTTCCCTCTGCATACTTCTCATTTATTTTGTTTTTTTAATTCATTTTTCTTATTTATTTTGCACATTTAATTTAAAATAGTTAGAAAATCTCAAAAAAAAAATTTATTCATTATTTTAATTCCAAATAATTTTCTCATCCCAAAAATATTTTAATTTTAATTTTTTGCATTAAAAAATCATTTTTTAGACATTTTATTTTTTATTTTTATTAATTAATGAAAATTAATTAATTAAAATATCATTTAGGTTTTTAAAAAATACCAAAAATTCATGTTGCATCTTTAAACATTTAGAGACATTGTCATACCATCCACAAAAATTTCTTTTTGGTTTTGAATCATTTTGACATTTTTTCTTTGAATTTAGTGTTCATAAAATCCCATTTTTGAACCTTAACTTCAAGAATTATTTTCTGCCTAACCATGAATGGTATGACATTGATTCTTTTTGCATTGATCTTCATTTGAAGTCTATTTTCTAAAATAATTTTTTCATAAATTTCTTCTGCCTTTTTGAATTGATTTGTATTTTTTCCCTTTAGGTACCTTAAAACCCTAGAAAACGTAGAAAAATCATAAGTCCCTTAGGGTTAAGAGTTAGGTCTCATCCTTTTGGGTGTGATATCATATGAGGTTAGGGTTCTCTTGATTGCATTTTAAATTTTTTATCTTGTCATTTGTTTCTATTTTTGAGTTTTGCATCTCATGTTGCATGAAAACCCTAATTTCTCATATTCCTTTGCATACATCTTACATAAGCATTCATACAAGAACTTGCCATGACATTTCTTGCATCCATATGACTTCTAAGACATCTTATGACACATTAGACTCATATTTTATCATTGCATCATCCATTTTCCATGTTATGCATTCCTTTCATTCCATGTGCATTCATGAACTTTCATGCTCCTTTCATGCTTCATTTGCATCCTCATTACTTGTATGATCATTCACATCTCTTGACATACATTTGTACCATCTATTAGAATTATTTGCATCATGAATATGCTTCTGGTTTTGGATTGCATCCTTGCATTCATTTCATTTCATTTACTTTTACTAACTTTTCAGGTGGTAAGTTACTTTGAGAAGTGAATTTGCCTACACTTCTCACAATCTCTTCTCATATCTCTTATGCATTCATTGCTGCATTTTGTATTTGTATTAGAGTGAGCTTGCTCATTCATGTTCCTCCTCACTTTCTTTCTTCAAGCAACTTATCTTCTTAAGTGAAGTAAGTTGACTTGTTTCTTTTGCTTCTCCTCCTTTCATCTTGCTTCTCCTTGGTGGCTCTTTTTGAAGATCTCTTGCAAGCCTCATAAACCCTAGGAACACCCAAGAATGATAATAATTTGGGTATGATTAGTCCCCCATTAGTTTTACCTTTGTGTCATCTTTTGTGTCTCTTTTCTCATCTCATAATCAGGGACTAAACCTTCAAGGTTTTAAAGCTTTGTGATTAAGGGTATGCCTGCATCCTTCTCTTAGGATGGAGTGTATAACTTTAATCCTAAGTGTTAAACCCTTAATGTGTTTAAATCTCTTAATCAATCCACCTAATAATCACTAAGATATCAAGCTTGTAACTTGGGCCTTGCATTAGGGTTCTAATTCTTCCTTAATTGGTTAAGAAGGACTAACCCTAGTGTTAATGGACAAGTCTCCCTCAAGTTGTCTTACAAACCATAAAATTCACTTCTTAATCTTACCATTAACTAAAATCCACTCTAATAAAGGCTTGTTTTGCCATGAGGTTAATCCCTAATCATGGATTAAGTTGAGGAGCCTTCCTCAGCTTAAATGTTCTCATCTATTATCCTTCTATTAGGATGGTGTAATGGGTCCATTAAATCCTTGATTATGGCTTAAACTCATTACTTAACACTAAACAAAAAAACCCAAAAACATCTAAGTAATAACAAGTAGGTTAATGATCTTAATCCTACATCATGGTGATTAAGTGTGAGGTGCTTACCTCATACTTAAGGTATTCTCATTACCCCTAATCAGAGGGAAGATGTGATGAGTTTACTAACCCTTGGTTTAGGCTTAAGCTCATTTTCTTATGACAAACTCCAAAAAAAGGCAATAAAAGATTGAAAACTCAAAAAAACAAACAATAATCGTCTCCTCCGGGATTCTTTTCTCACCTCATTCACTCACAAACGAGAACATTCTTCTTCCGTCTAATGCAAGACAGTTTGCACCTGAGCCAAACAGGTCATACACTTGAGCATAAACAAGTAAGCAGTTCACAAGTCAATTTATCTTTCAGTCTCTTTGAGTCAAACTACGGTGTTCTGACTTCCTCATTGCACGAGAGGATACGTAGGCATAACTTAACTGTTATCGAACAAAATTCTCTGTGTCTTTCCCCCTCTTTCAGCATTATTCTTTTAAGCCTCATTGTCTTGAGCATTGCACTCTTTTCTTACACTGACACTCCTTTATTTCACCTCACACTTCTTTTGCATTGACACTTGTATTCTTTTCCAGCTTTTATACACAAAATAGCACTGACACTACCCCTTTAAAACACAAACTTTCAAGCGTGGCTCCCGTCGAGTACGGCGGACAATCTGGGTGCTAATACCTTCCCAGGTTGTAACCAACCCCCTTTCTCAATTTCTCTGGATCGCGACCGTCTTATCCATTTTTTCCCAGGTTTATGCAGCCTTACCTTTCCTTCGGGATAAAAAGGCCTAGCTGGCGACTCTTTTTAGTTCATCTTCATGTTCTCTCTCTTTCACCGACCATTCGCGTCTGTACCCCTTCTGGCCCGTTCTCATTTGGTGGGAGCGAGAATTACAACTCCTTATTTGTGGAAAAGATGGATTCTAACGTGGGATCTAAGGTGTGGATCATTTTATCCAAGTTAGGGGTTAAGGCCAAGGATGGGTATAGAGGGTATTCAGCTCATATTGCAGAAATGGAGGCAAGGGATAAAGGTATCTCAAAGGGTAAGAAAGTGTTAATCAAATCGGTGAAATGATTGTGGGGTCCTTGAATATAAGAGGAGGGGGCAACTATTCTAAGAGGAAAAGGACTAGTTGCTTGATTAAAGCGGCCATAGTGGATTTGTTCTTATGTCAAGAATCGAAGATGCAGTTTGTGGACTCCAGAATTTTCAAAAGTTTCTGGGGGATAATGAGGTAAGTTGGTATTTCTCTAACGAAAACGATTTTTCTAGGGGGTTGATAACTTTGTGGAATGATGGTACAGTTGTGACAATCATGTCTTTTAGCGGTTTGGGGTTCTTGGGGCTGAAATTATTATGGAAGGATATTGTTTTTTATGTTGTCAATATATACTTTAGATGCTCGTTGGGCACAAAAATAAAATTGTAGGCTGATTTGGGAGAGTTTAAGTCAAAGTGGACTAATGTAATTTGGATATTTGGTGGGGATTTCAATGCAACTACAGTTGATTCAGAGAGGAAGGGAGTTTCTAGTGGTTCTAGAAATTGGGAGAACTTGGAATTTTCATAGTTGATGTTGAATTTTGGGCTGGTAGACCTTCCAATATCGGGAAATCAGTTTACTTGGTTTAGCGGAGACGGTAAAGCGATTAGTAGATTGGACATGTTCTTGGTAGATTCCTCCTTTGTTCGTAAATAGGGAATGATCGGTCAGAGTATAGGACAAAAGGGATATTAGTGATCACTGCCTAGTTTGGTTGAGGATTAAAGAGATTAATTGGGACCCGAAACCTTTCAGGACCTTTGATTGCTGGTTCGATCATCCGAATTTTATGGAGTTTATGGAGGGAAAGAAAAAGAACTATACAATTGCTAGAAGGAGTGATTTTGTTATTAAGGATAAACTCATATTTCTTAGACGGGATTTAAGGGAGTGGATAAAAATGGTGTTCATTTGGTATGACTTGAAGGTGGAGGAAGGGGAGGAGGAGATCAATGTTATAGATACAGAGCTTGCAAAGAAAACTATAATGGATGTTAAAGCTTTAGTTAAGAGAAGAGCTGAAACTTGGAACTTTGTTTGGTTGAATCTCCAAGTAAAAGACAATTTGTTAATATAGAAGGCACGGATAAGGTGGAACAAGGAGGGTGATTTAAATTCCAGGATTTTGCATAATGTGATAAAAGGTAGGAAGCGTAACAACTTCATTGGAGCGGTAAATACATAGGCAGGAAAGGATGAATCAAGGAGTTTGTGAGGGAATTTTTTAAAGAAAAATTCAAGGAACCAGTCTGCGATATGCCATAATTTACAGACATTAATTTTAATAAACTTTCTGTTTTGCAGACCATTAATCGTAAGGCTCCGTTCGAGGAAGAAGAAATCCGTCAAGCAATTTGGAGCTGCGATGGTAATAAAAGCCCCAGATCTGACAGTTTCAACTTCGAGTTCTTGAGAAAATGTTGGCACTTCATGAAGTTTAATATTTTCTATTTTTTTTATCGGAATTCCATTAACATGGTTATCTTTCAAAGGCTCTGTGTTCCTCCTTTTTGGTATTAATTCCGAAAGTTCACCATCTGTTAGAGTTGAATGAATTTCGCCTTATTTGCTTGGTTGACAGCTTGTACAAGATTCTTGCAAAGGTGTTGGCAGGGAGGCTAAAGAGAGTTTTAGATAATTTAATTTCTCACAATCAATCTGCTTTTGTGACAGGAAGACAAGTTGTAGATGAAGTGGTTATTGCAAACGAAGTGATCGATTTAGCAAGCAAAACGGGAAAGGAGTGTGTGTTGTTCAAAGTCGAATTTGAGAAAGCATACGATTGTGTTAATTGGTATTTTCTCAAGTTGGTGATGGTCAAAATGGGATTTGGTATTACTTGGATGAAATTGAATAAAGCTTGTGTGTTTAAAGGATTTTTGTCGGTTCTCATCAACGGCAGCCCAACGAAGGATTTCGAGATTAAGAGGGGCCTTACGAAAGGTGAACCTTTATCCCGTTTTTTGTTTGTGATAGTTGTAAAGGGGTTAACGAGATTAATCAAAAAAGTTGTTGATATCATAGAATTTAGAGATTTCAAAGTTAATGAAGAAGTTTTTGTCGAAGTAGCTCAATTCGCGGACAATACTTTGATTATGGGGGAGGGGGATGGCAAAATATTTGGTGTATTAAAGCTCCTTTGCACGAATTTGAGTTAGTGTCGGGTCTTTAGATCAATTATAGAAAGAGAATGATAATTGGAATGAATGTTTCAATTCACTTTCTGTCTGTTGCATCCTGTTTTATGGGATGCAGAATTGAGCAAGCGGCGTTTTCGGTTTTGGGCATAACCGTTGGGATTGATCAATCAATTATGGGATCATAAAATTTCATTATTTCAATGTTCAAAAAGATATTGGAGTCTTGGAACAGAAATCAATTGACTATGGAGGGAAGGGTGGTGTTAATCAATTCTATTCTTTCTAGTCTTCTGGTCTTCCTTTTTTCGTTTTAAAAGGCTTCAGTGGCAGTATGGTTGAAGATTGATAAAATCCGGAGGAATTTCTTATGGGGATATATGGAGGGGGGTGAAGATAATATGTTGATTTAATTGGAGAGAGGTTCTTAATAACAAAGAGATAGGGGGTTTAGGAATAAGAAGTATGAAAGAATTCTATATAGCTTTACTTTCGAAGTGGAAATGGAGAATTTGTTCTGAAAAAAATTCCTTTTGGAATCGTCTCATATGGCCAAGTATGGAGATTCTTGCTGTCTATTTCTATCTAACAGGTTTTTGTATGATAATTGAGCTTCCCGATGGTGGAATGATATTAGAAAACTTGGAGTTTTGGCCACGGAAGTTGGTTTTGACTTTCAGGACTGTATGAGGACAGTTATGGGGGATGGTCATCAAACTTCTTTTTGGTGGGCAAACTAGAGTCTCCATGGTTCATTTGCAGATCTGTATCCTGTTTTATATAACCATAGTAGCAGGAAATTGGTAATGATATGGGAGATGGGAGGCTGGGTTAATGAAGTGTGGGTGTCGAATATTTTTTTATTGATGATGAATGTCAAGCAACCCACCCTTCCCTTGTTACTAGCCTTCGGTCTGATGTGGGTACACTGGAGTTGAAAAAGGATCACGCAGATGCAATATTTTGGGAGTTGGACGAATTCAATGAATTTTCCACTTAATTAGTGTATAATCTTTCGATGGAAGATTATGGGATTAACTTTATCCATGGAGACCAGAAGTGGGTGTTTTGCTTTCTTTGGAAGATGAAAATCCCTTATAGAATTAAATTTTTTAGGTGGAAGGTTTTTTGGTAGAGATTTCCAATGGGAGTAGCTTTATGAGATAGAGGAATGTCGGTTGCAGGTATTTGTGGTTTGTGCAACATGGAGGATGAAAATTCGGTCCACCTCTTGTTTTGTGCCCGTTAGCAGTTATGGTTTGGAGAACTATCTCTTCTTGTAGTGGTATCTTGGCTCGATATGTAGGGGACGTGTCTTTGTTCTTTTTGGAATGGTCAGGGGAAGGTAGAACCTGTTTGTTTAGAGGAGCCATTTGGTTGGCGTGCATTTGGGCAATTTGGACGGAGAAAAATAATTTTATTTTCAATGTTGTTAGGAGTAGTGTAGATAATATTTGCGGGAACATTAAGATTTCCATTTGGAAGTGGGGGTGTGTAGTTGAGATTCCCTTTTTCAATCCATCATTTATAGAGTTTTGTATGAATCCTCTATAGAGCGGTGTTGGTGGAGAATTTCTTTCCTACCTCTCTTTTTGTAAGGGATTGAATACCCCTTGTATTCCCTTTATCTAATCAATTTCCTTTTAAAAAAAGGTGTTAACAAAAAAATACTTGGTCTATAATAGAGCTTTTGGAATAAACATTTTCATAGTGATAACTTTTTTAGTCAGACCCCATTCGTTATATATATTAGTGCTTTCTATAAACACTATTATATTTTTTTATTAAAAAAATATTAAAAAATCAATTTTGTTTTATCTTTTTAAAAATAATTTATAATAAAATAAAATAATAAACACGAAACTCTATCATCTTGAATCAATTTCATCGTAACTCGCGATTATATAAAGTTCATATCTATTTATGATTCATTCTTTTCCAATTATAACATCTCATCTTCATTTCCATTTTAGAATTTTGGTGAAGTAGTTCCAAAGTTCTTGAGGTAGTGACAATGTTCTTTGTTTTCATGACTCGGGAAATTGCTTATTAAAATTTCAAGACTTATTTTGTTCAAGTCTTTGGCTTCTTGGATGGCTATCACCTTTGATTTATATTCTGAAGGAAGACTCTTAAGAATCTTCTTGGCATGATCAAAAGTTATATAGCTCTTGTTTAGAACTTGAAGTTCATATACCATAACTTGAAACCATTAGAACATGGTTTCAATATCTTCATTTTCATTCATTTTGAATAATTCATATTATTGGACCAAAAGGTTATCCTTTGCCTATTTCACGTGTTGATTACCTTCATAGGTATAACACAAGGAATTAAAAATACTTTGTTTTCAGTATACTTGTTGATTATATTGAGGTACTAAGAATGAGTTAAAGCATCTGTCAAAATGTGATACACTCTGTAATGTATTCTATAAATCTTCTTTTGAACAGGTGTGAGGTTTTCTCTATCAACAACCATTCCTACTCCATCATTTGGAATATCAATACCATCTTCAAGAATGTCCCATAACTCATCATCAATGCTTATTACGTGAGTTTGCATCTTATTTTCCACCATTGAAACTATGTGTGTAACACCCCAATTTCGACTTTAATTATATTGATGTGTTTTCTTGTAAATTTTGATGTTTATGAGATTATTTGATGTTTTGTGAAGTTTTGAGGGTAGCTTATTATTTTAATAATATTAGAATAATTAAGTTTTTATGGGGTTTAGTTTATTATTTGAGGTTTAATTGAATAAAATGAAAGGAATTAGAGGATAAGGGCAACATGGTCATTTGATGGAGAATTAGTGAGGGTTTTATGGGGAAAGACTTAAAGAGGTCCTAGGGGCAATAGTGACAAAAGAGGGGAAAGTTGGAGAGTACGGTCATTTGGAACGATCGCACTTTTGGGAAAAAGAGCTCTGGAGAAGAGGAAAAGCTAGGGCTTGAAGGTTGGAAGAATTTACGAAGAGTTGATCGAAAGCTTACAAAAATTAAGGTATGGGGAGTATTTTCCCTTAGAAATTATAATATGGGAATGGAATTGGGGGTTTTGTGGTGTCATTTAGGGAATAACGTTTTGATTGATGATTTTGTGTTGTTAATGATGAATTCCTGATGATTTTGATGAATACAATGATGTACATGATGTAGATGATGTCATTATGATGCATGTTGATGTTAATGAGGTTTTCTGATGTAATGTTGTTAAATTATGATTTTTTAGGGGTTTTATCGCAGAAGGAGAAGACTAAAATCACAAGAAAAAATTATGCATAAATCGTGAAGCTCGCTTAGCCAAAAGAGTCGGTGAGTTGGGCGCTTAGCGAGCATGATGTCTCGTTTAGCGAGCCCTGAGAAACTTGGAAAAATGTTTTAATTTTGAAAATTGTTTTTAAGGTAGTATATTCTAGGTTGCTATGACGTTGTAGAGTTGTCACATGATGTATCTTGGAGGCTATATGAGTAGAGTTAGTAGTTAAGTGATGTATGATGAAGTCTTTGATTTTTCTTCGAGTTACGATGTATGATTTCATGATGTAGAGATATGATATAGGATGAGTGTGTTGTATGATGCTTCATGACTATGTACATGATGTTATGAATGATTATGAGGAAGGATTGTTTAATAATGAATGTGGATGCAATGTTATGATTTTTTGAGGATGATGTGTATTATTGCGTCTTGCATTCATGGCATTGAATTTATGAGGGGACTTCGGTCCATTGGTAGCTTCAATCTCATTGTGTGGATTGAAGGGATATGATGTTTATGATGTGCTCCCTTAGGGGAGGGTTGATGGCCCAATGTCCATCACATGAGGATTTTTTGGTACCACATGCATTATTAAGAGGTTGCATATCATTCTAAATGACATATCATGAGTTGCATTGATTTTGTGTAATGATGAGATGCATTTGATGATGTGTCTTAAATGAGTATGGTGTATGTTTCTATGATGTGATAATATGTATAAATGAGTTATAAATGAATTGTTGTTGTTGATGGTTATAAATTCTTACTTCTATATTATATTTTGGAATGTGAATTTACTCACCTTGTCTGCCTTTTGGTGATGGTCTATTATGCCATCCTACAGATAATCAAGGTTAGCTCGGAGATAGTGAGTCTTCAAGTTAGTTAAAAGTGGAGTCCTGCTCTGTGTCCAGTAACATCGGGATGAGTTTCGTTTGAATGTTATGTTTTATGTTGATTAAGATTTTGAATTTTGTTTAAATATTTTCATAAAATTTTATTTTAGAACCAATTATGAGTTTTGTTTTATTAAAGAATATTTTATGACTTATTTGTTTTTCCATTGCATATTTATGAATAAAATATTTATCGTGTTTTCATAATTATATGAACCTGTGTTACGGGATAGGACTCTATGTGATGTTATGATTTTTTATTTAAGAAGTAATGTGATACCCTTTTAATGAGTTTACTCTTATATATGATTTAAATTTCCTATTTATGTGATGGGGTAGAAAGGGTGTTACAATGTGGAATCTCCACTGAAGGTTGGAGTTGAAGGTGTGAGAAAACACAGAAGAAAGGGGGGGGGGGGTGAATTGGGGTTTTCAATCTTGAAAACTTTTCGATCTTAACATTATTATGTTAAGTGATGCTTTAAGTTACGTTGCAGAAGCATAAACAGTAAAGTAAAGCATAAGTAAGAGTAAAGAACACACAATATATCCTAGTTCACTTGAGAAATTCCCAAGCTAGTCCACTCCACCCCAAGGTGATTTGACTTGGGAAATTACTTAATCTACTATAGCCAAACTGATTACAAGGCGCGACCAACTGTCATGACTAACTACGCATAGATATGCGACTTCCTTGTGTGGCTACCCGCTGTGACTATCTGCACATAGACATGTGACTTCCTTACGTGGCTACCTGCCGTGACTAACTGCATAACCAACTATAGCGACTTACCAAATGGTGCTACTAGCTAATGCGACTTCCAAGCACCAAGACACATAGTCACGAGTATCATAACTTATTCTTCTTGGATCTTCTTATCTAGATATTCAGACATTCTTTGACTTCTGATTTGCTCATATCTTCTGAAAAGCATCTTTGAATGTAGACTTTGTCTTGACTACTCTCAGGAAGATTTCTGCTTCTGATTCTTATGTTATGAATATCATATTCTCAGACAGTTTACAACTTTTGAACATTATGATGCAAAAATCACATTAACTTTAACTTTCAAAAAGTTCTCAAAATCACGATAACTATCTGGTTCTGAACATATGTTCACGAAGTGTACAACTTCGATTATATGAACAATCAGTTCTAAGATCTTAACAGAGTTCTTTCATTTTAACCTATCTTAGAATTCCTAGTGAAATTGTTCATATTTCCTTGGTTAAACATCAAACAATCAAACTAAGGATATTTCATTTTAACCTATCTTAAAATGCCTAGTGAACTTTTAAGATCTATCAAAATCATATTATCAATTCTCCCCCAATTTTGACATCATCAAAAAGGTTGTATTAGGTTAAGCATTTTAAGCATTTGCAATATGATAATGAGTCTATCAGAGTTTTATTTATGCATATCAAGATGTTAAAGTGGACTTATACATAATAATAAGACAATATGAGAATTTAAAAATTCTTAAGCCATAATCCATTCAATAAGAAAAATAAGGATATTTCATTCATAATTTGAAAGAGAGTATAATGACTAAAGGGAGCACAACCAAACAAAACAAGATACATCAGTACCATGACTCCTAAGACAACTAAAGATTCTAACTTTCTAACTTAAACCTCAAAGGTCATCGGTTGGCAGAAGTCAGGAAGAAGTTTCTCAGTCATTTCATTTCTTATGCCGTGTGCAAGCACTCCTTAGAGGTCAAGAATGTGGAAAATGACTCTGTAGTAGGGAATCTGGTAGACCGTTTCTTCTCTGGATGAAAGAATTTCTTCTTTCAAATGGTTGTACATGAATTGGGGCAGATTTATTTTGATCTTGTAGAATAAGAAGGAAAAAAAATAGCCAATCATTTTCAGACAACCATCATGCTCCTCTTTCTCTTGGTTTCAAATTGGTTACCATGATTTTGTACCAAGTTTTTGCAACAGGAGTGAGAGTATAGGGTTGACTAGCACGTCCTTCAGATTCACAAATGACTCAGTCATTTCATTTCTTATGCCGTGTGCAAGCACTCCTTAGAGGTCAAGAATGTGGAAAATGACTCTGTAGTAGGGAATCTGGTAGACCGTTTCTTCTCTGGATGAAAGAATTTCTTCTTTCAAATGGTTGTACATGAATTGGGGCAGATTTATTTTGATCTTGTAGAATAAGAAGGAAAAAAAATAGCCAATCCTTTTCAGACAACCATCATGCTCCTCTTTCTCTTGGTTTCAAATTGGTTACCATGATTTTGTACCAAGTTTTTGCAACAGGAGTGAGAGTATAGGGTTGACTAGCACGTCCTTCAGATTCACAAATGACTCAGTCATTTCATTTCTTATGCCGTGTGCAAGCACTCCTTAGAGGTCAAGAATGTGGAAAATGACTCTGTAGTAGGGAATCTGGTAGACCGTTTCTTCTCTGGATGAAAGAATTTCTTCTTTCAAATGGTTGTACATGAATTGGGGCAGATTTATTTTGATCTTGTAGAATAAGAAGGAAAAAAAATAGCCAATCCTTTTCAGACAACCATCATGCTCCTCTTTCTCTTGGTTTCAAATTGGTTACCATGATTTTGTACCAAGTTTTTGCAACAGGAGTGAGAGTATAGGGTTGACTAGCACGTCCTTCAGATTCACAAATGACATGAATGTGCTTGTCAAGGTGGTTATCATTTATGTGGCTCTCATCTATCACTTCTTCTTCATCACACTCAATAGCTTGAGCAATGAAAGTAGTGTTAATCATAAAAGGATGACCAACAACAACGGACAAAATAACACATATGTCGTGCTCGTACTTAATAACTCTAGCATTGGCCCAAAATTTTTCCACAAGATCAGGGAAGACAGGTCCAACCAGCATGTTGAACTAGCTTTCCCGGTTTTATAATTGAACTCTAGAGATAATTCTTGGTTTTCTTAATTCAATTAGGGAGCTTGAACAAAGAGTGTATTCCTTGAGGAGTTCAAGGTCAGAAATTTCTCCTTTGATGTGTTTTGGAAGAAATTTTAGTCAAGAGTGAGATAGCCTGATAAGTGAGTAACTTCTATGGAAACTGGATGTAAAAAGATGAGTTGAATGTTTAGAATAACTAGTTGTGGACTACACTTATTTAAAGAAGAAGTTACAAGAGGAGAGTAAATGATAGTCAATACTAGATGATTTGAAACGATAACTGATATACATTTCAAGATAGGTTACAAAGATCGAGAGTAGAAGAAATGATTGAAGTATCAAGATATAGGAAAGAAGTGTAGCAATTTCTTTGATGAATCTATATGATAAGTCACAAATAAGGATACATAAAGATATATACTTAAGAGTGGCTAGATAGAAACTAACATGCAATAAAGACACTAATAAACATAGCTTATTACTTAGAGAATCAATTTTTCACATATGCCTTTATCATGAATGTGTGAATCGTTAAGGGGAAAGCATAATGATTTTAATCTATTTCCAACAAGTTTGTGAACCCAAATGTGTTATTCAATGACTACGCATGATCAGCACTTATGACCGGTGTCACAACTATTGTTCACATGATCTCAGATGAAAGAACACCATTAAATATTGTGACTATTCACTTTCCATAAATTAAATTAATAGATTTCCTTTTGGAGGGAAAGTGTTCTTACTGATGAAACTTTCATTGTTCCGAAAGCTCATTTTTCAGAATTGCACAAGCATCGGATTAGATGTGTTTAAAATTAAAAATATCTTCTAACTTGTAGAAGTGTCTTTATCAGAACATCTAATGAAATAAGTCATTAAAGATAAAACATTACCTTTTTATTCTGAATATCTTTCTCGGATAGCTTTCCATTATGATTCACATTTTGACTTAAGTTGGCTTGTACTGAGGGATTCTGACTTTCTTCAGAGATTTACTTCATTCTGGTTTTGAAGGAGGTATTCTCCTTCTGAGGTGTTTTCTAGTTTAACAACTAAAACCAGTCTTTTTCAGCTTTTGTCTTCACATCTTCTGAATCATCCATGAGAAGTATTTTGAGTAAGATGACCTCTGGACTTCCTCGTTTTCCTTTTTGGTGGATTGACAACATTTGTTTTGATAATTGTCATGTTCTTGAATGATAGAGAAGAAACATATTTTTCTCTCTTTATCGTCAGAACATCCATCTTCTCAGAAGTTCATACATTTCCTAGCTTGAACATATACTACAAAGAGTTATGTACTGTGAAAACTTGTTGACATCTTCTTGCATCTTTAGCATTCACTATTTTGAATGGATGCAGAGTCTCAACATATAAAGTATCAATTAACCCAGAATGTAAACTTTTAAGAGGGTTTAAATGACAATCTTGTTCTTACTCGACATAATCGATTCTTCTAGATTCAGCTCATCAGATGGTGACAACTATTTTCTTTCCTTTGCAAGGATCGGATGAACTGTTATGACTTCTTAAGGAGATATCAACTAACTTCTAAAAGTGATTAGTAGAATCAATCCTTTACCTCACAGAATATAACTTCTAGCTTGTATTCTGCTAGACAACTTAGATTATGGAATTCATGCAACTGAGTTCTGAGAAGAACTTCAAATAACTTTCTGACCAATTTAATGTTTGTTAGACTGATATATCTTCTCAAGTTAACAGAACATAATTGTGTATGTTACCAGAATTTTTCTTCAGATGCACAATGATACTAAGAAGGCCGGATGTATCATATGTTACATTTCCTTGAGTGTGTTTTTGATGACTCAGTAGACTTTTCTTTTATTACATAACCTCAGATATAAGTAGAGCTTCTTTGCAAAAACACTTTCCAGATCTTCTGCATCATATGTAATCAACATAACTATTATAGCTATTTTACTTATCCTTTTCTCTGGAGTGATAAGGGATCTTATAACTTCTAGATCAATTATTACTAATGCTTATAACTTAACATCTTATCGTCTTTTCAAAATTTCTTAGAGGAAACATTGTTTAGAACTTTATTCTTTACTCAAGAAAATTCTTAGAGGAAAAATTCTTTAGAACTTTATTCTTTTCAGCATACTTCATCTTGAAGTCTTCAGGCTTCAGAATCATGAATCTTGCAATCTTTCTTCTTTACTCAAGAAAATTTCTAATGAGCTTCACAAGAGAAAGTCAAGGGTGGACTAATCTGTTTCTTGAAAACATCTCATACTCATAAAGAATTAATCTTTGGCAAACAAGATTTCTTGCTTTCTGATAACTTGATCTTTTACAAAATATGTTATTCATCCAATTGTATTTCAAGATTAGCATTCAACAGATATTACTCCTTAATTGATGAATCTATCTTATCAGCTGATTCTTCAATCTTCTTCCAAACTCCAATGGAGAAGATTTTGTTGTTGATAACTTTAAACTTCAAAGAATCAGTGACTTGCTCAAGATAATCCTTTTGGTTACAACTCAGTACTCAAGCCTCATCATCATCTACTGATATGAGACTGGAATTACAAGTGGATTAGAATCTCACCTAGAGTATTTATCATTGAGAATTTGGATATTTATCATACACTATTAAGTGTTTGATATCAATCAATAACAAAACCCAAGCTCTTATACTAATTGAAGGAATGAGAAAACACACAAGAAGGTGGGTTTGAATTGGAGTTTTCATTATTGTCAACTTTTCTACTCTTAACGTTATTGCGTTATGTGATGCTTTGAGTTGCGTTGCGGAAGCATAAACAATAAAGTGAAGCATAAGAATGAGTAAAGACCACATTATATATCCTGGTTCTCTTGAGAAATTCCCAAGCTAGTCCAGTCCACCCCGCTAGGTGATTTTCCTTAGCTACTTGCCATAACTAACTCTGCATAGAAACACGACTTCCTTGCGCGGCTAATAGTCGTGACTAGTTTCGAATAGACATGTGACTTCCTTGTCTGGAACCTGCCGTGACTAACTGCACAACCAACTAAAGAGCCTTACCAAATGGCACTACTAGCTGATGCAACTTCCAGGATTCAAGACACATAGTCTTGAGCAACACCAGAACATTAACCCCTGATCAATCACCAGAACCCCATGTTTTGAGAAAGCACCAAGCTGCTAAGTTTTGAGCCACCTAAAGTTCTTACCTACACTCGGTCCTTTAGGGAGAGTCGGTAACATTTACATATGTTTCTTGTTACATAAGCATGAGTAAACACAGTTAAGTACATTAGATGATCTTAATACACACAAAGATAATGCATTGTATTGTAGCACAAATATGTGAAGTCTTCTTCTTATTCTTCTTCTTCTTTAAGTTGGTTCTTCAAGGACAACAACCCAAAGCACTTAATTCTTAAAGGTTTCTTCTTCTCCTTAAGCTTCTGAATGCTTAGCTTGATCTTAATATGGCGTTGAGAAGAACTTCTTCATCTTGATTCACATGAGAACATTCTGGACATCAACCTTTGTTCTCTCAATCCAATGATCACTTCAGAACACAACATTCATTTTGTGGATTTTTAATTGGAGCTTCCATGATCCTCTTCATTATATTCTACAGCTTTGCAAGCTTCTTGCAACATATGAATTAAAGTACTTGTGAATCAATCATTTCTACAATATCAAATTGTTGTCAAACAATAATCGGCCTTTGGTTGCATATCAGTTTGAACACACAAGCATTGTCACCACAAAGTTGACATCCTTATTTGTTAACGAAAACTTTGTTGTATCAACTTCAGTTGTGTTGATCAACAACCTACAACAACCTTGGTTGCGTTTAATAACAACAACAACAACAAAATTACAAGAGCATGTGATCCTTTCCTTATATAGCCAAGCAAAATAGAGTTGTTAGAGAGCAGTTGGCTACCGAGAAATGTCATTATACAAAGATGAAAATAGTACTGTCACGTATGTCCTTTTCCCATAATTCAAGATTAATAAAGAGGTAGTGGGATACAACATTTTTTGTAATGTCTACTATCCTTACTAACGGTCATATTGTATTATGATCTTTTAAGGCTTCTGATTGTAGATGATTGAAGCATGAGTAGAAACGTGATGATTGGGTCTTCAGAATATCAAGTCTCCAGTCTTCAGAACTTGTTCACTCAGAACTGTGTCTTCAAAACTTCATCAATTGTCTTTGAAACCCTCGTTCTTCAGAACTTCAAGTCTTTAGAGTCTTCAGAACCTTGTTCACTCAGAACTTATGTTCAGAGTCTTTAGAACTTGGTCTTTAGAACCTTAGTCTTCAGAACCCTCAGCACTTCGTTCCATCAAAACTGTACGTCTTCAGAGTTCTTCAACACTTGGTCTTCAGAAGATGGTAACTTCATAAGCTATGCTAGCTTCAGAATCAAAACCATTCTCATAACATAATCCAAAAGAGCATTACAATAGCAACATTAGGCATCTTTGGATCTTTCTGATTATGATCAGACACAGAAGCATACTTGCTTCTTTAGCACACTTGCAACTAGTGTTACACATAGTAACTTGCATATGCCCTTTGACGCGCATTTTGTCGCTCCCACCAAATGAAGCCGGGTCAAATGGGGTACAGACGCGAACGGTCGGCGAAAGAGGGATGTGAGAACACACAGGAGTGAACTCACGAGAAAAGAAAAGAGTCGCCAACTAGGCATTTTTATCCCGGAGGAAAGGTAATGCTACATAGACCTAGAAAATACATGGACAAAACGGTTGCGAACCAGAGAGACTGAGAAAGGGGGTTGGTTACAACCTGGGAAGGTATTAGCACCCAGATTGTCCATCGTACTCGACGGGATCCACGCTTAAAAGATTTGTGTTTTAAAGGGGTAGTGTCAGTGCAATTTGTGTGTAAAAGAGCTGGAAAAGATGTACAGGTGTCAGTGCAAGAGAAGTGTGAAGTGTAATATATACAGTGTCAGTGTAAGAACAAATGTGAAATGCTCAGGAGTATGAGGCTTAAAGAATAAAGCTGGAAGTAGGGGGAATATACAGAGACTTTTGTTCGATAAGAGTTAAGTTATGCCTACGTATCCTCTCGTGCAATGAGGAAGTCAGAACACCGTAGTTCGACCCAAAGAGACTGAAAGATGAATTGACTGATGAACTGCTTACTTGCCTATGCTCAAGTGTATGACCTGTCTGGCTCAGGTGCTAACTGTCTTGCATTAGACGGAAGAAGCAAGTTCTCGTTTATGAGTGAAGGTGATGAGAAAAGAATCCCGAAGGAGACGATTATTGTTTGTTTTTGAGTTTTCAGTCTTTTATTGCTTTTGAAAGTTTGTCATAAGTTAATGAGCTTAAGCCTAAACCAATGGATTTAGTAAACTCATCACATCTTCCCTCTTATTAGGGGTAATGAGAGTACCTTAAGTGTGAAGTCAGCTTCTCACACTTAATCACCTTTGATGTAGGATTAATATCATTAACCTACTTGTGATTATTTAGATATTTTTGTTGTTTTTGTTTGGTGTTGAGTAATGAGATTAAGCCATAATCAGGGATTAAACAGACTCATTACACCATCCTAATAGAAGGATAATAGATGAGAATGTTTAAGCTGAGGAAAGCTCCTCAACTTAATCCATGATTAGGGATTAAACTCATGACAAAACAAAGCCTTTATTAAGTGGATTTTAGTTAATGATAAGATGATGAAGTGTTTTTTTAGGGTTTGTAAGACAACTTGAGGGGGACTTGTCCATTAACACTAGGGTTAGTCCTTCTTAACCAGTTAAGGAAGAATTAGAACCCTAATGCAAGGCCCAAGTTACAAGTGTGAAGTCTTGATGATTATTATGTGGATTGATTAAAGGAGATAAACACATTAAGGGTTTAACACTAAGGATTAAAGTTATGCACTCCATCCTAATAGAAGGATGCATGCATAAGCTTAATCACAAAGCCTTAAAGCCTTTAGGGTTTAGTCCCTGATTATGAGGTGAGAAGAGAAGACTCAATGAGACACAAAGGTAAAATCTAAATGGGGGACTAATCAAACCCTAACTATTGTCATGCTTGGATGTTCCTAGGGTTTATGAGGCTTGCAAAAGATCTTCAAGGAAAAGCCACCAAGGATGAAGCAGGATGGAAGGAGAAAGAAGCAGAAGAAGCAAGTCAACTTACTTCACTTAAGAAGATAAGTTTCTTGAAGAAAGAAAGTGAGGAGAGAACATGAGTGAACAAGCCCACTCTAATCCACAAGAGTAATATGTAGAAATGATGCATAAGAGAGATGAGAAGAGATTATGAGAAGTGAAGGCAAATTCACCTCTCAAGTACTTACCACCGGAAAAGTTAGTAACAAGAAATGAAATGAAATGAAAATGAGATGAAATGCAATGATGCAAACCAAAGTCAGAAGCATAAACATGATGTTAATGATGCTAAGAGACAAAGCAAACACAAGACAAGAGGTGTGGATGATCATACAAGGATGAGGATGCAAATGGAACATGTTTTGAACCATGAAAGTTCATGAAAGTTTATGAAATGGAATGAATGCATAACATGGAAAATGAATGATGCAATGATCAAACATGATTCTAATATGTCCTAAGATGGCTTAGAAGTCATGTGAATACACAAAATGCTATGGCAAGACATGGTATGAATGCAAATACAAGATGAATGCAAAAGGAAACCCAAATTAGGGTTTATGATCAATGCAATGCAAAAAGAATCAAAGTCCAACTCTCAATGGTTAGGCAGAAATGATTTTTTGAAGTTTGGATCAAAATAATGCCTTGAAATGATTTTAATTCCATGAAAAATTCTCAAAAGACATCAAGATCAAAAAATAAATTTGGTTTGAGGGTTGGACAATGTTTCTAAATGATTATGAAGGTTTCATGAATTTTTTGGTGATTTTTAAATACCTAAAAGTATTTTTAATTAATTAATTCTCATTAATTAATTAAAAATAAACCTTTAAATGATTTAAAAATATTTTTTAATGGAAAAAATAAAAATAAAAATGTTTTTGGTTTCTGAAAATTAATAAAAGTTTATATAAAAATTTTCAGAATTTTTGAAAAGGTTTTACTATTTTTAAATAAATGTACAAAATAAAATAAAAGAAATGAATAAAAAATGAAATAATAGGGAAAGTATGCGCAATGGAGAGCCAGGATTGATTCTGGGGAAGGACCTGTTGACTGCGCGCGCAATCCAAAGGCTGAAATTCAAACTGGCCAGATTAATTATAAACTTAATTAATTAAGATAATGACGTGGATTAGGGTTAAGTGGGTGGATCCAGACCATTGAATGCACGCGGGAATTGACCAAGTCAGCTCATCCAACGCTCAGGATTCAAACTCTCATTAATTACAGGGATTAGCCCTAATCATTTTCAGGTGGCCGGAGAAGACCTCCGGTCGTCTTCTCCGGTGGGACTCCCACCTGAAAATCCCTAAAATCCACAAAACTTCACAAAAATGAAAACTAAAATCCCAGAAATCATTCCCACACCTCACTGAATCAAAACCCCCACTCAAATCTCATTTTTCACTCATCAATCAGCTGAATCGAAACAAAACAATTTTAGGGAAAAAAATTTCAGACAGTTCATACATGCTGGTTTCTCAACCATTTTCAAAAGTAAGCACATATTCATGATCAGGGGAGTGCATAGAAGCTATTAAGAACTTAAAAACATGTTTCTGGAAAAAAGTTTTGAGTTGACTACCTGAACTGAAGCTTTCGATTCAGGAGCTTTCTGGCTGTTTCTTTGGCTCAAATGCACTCCAATGACCCTCCTAGGAAGCTTGCAATGTTTGTTTGAAGTTTGCAATGGCTGGTTTGAGAGATGGCAGGAGTTCTGTTCAATGGCAGGTGGTGATCGTGTTTTTGATTCTCTGAGTTTTAGGCTATGGTGAAGGGTGCCTTGTGATCAGGAAGGTGTGTTGAGTTGATTGGTGAAGTTTGTTTGTGTGTTTGTGGCCTGTGTGATGAGTTTCGAATGCTCTTGCAAGATGAGGTGAAAATGAGAATGCTGAGTTATGGAGTGTTTCAGGCTTGTGTTCTTGTTGCTTTGGCTTGCTTTTGGCTTGTATAAACTATTATGATTGGTCAGAAGAAGTGATGTGTGCTTTATTGATTGGTATGGGTCTCTTGCCAAAATGTTAAACTTGGTGTAAGAGAAGTATGGGCTACTTTCTAGCCAAGGACAAAGGGTGTGTCCTGCGCAGCATGATGTGGGGAGATGCCTAGGGTGGTTCAGCAGGCTAGCAAGCAAGTGGGTTGTGTCTTATGATGGGTTTTGCAACTTGCCTTGCCTTTAATTCTTATGAAAAAATCTTGATCCATAGGCCACAAAATGAATGATCCCTTGGCCCATTCTGATTTTTAGGTCTTGTATGATCATGTGTTGAAGTTTAGAAGTGCATTTGATGACTAAATTTGCCTTGAGAAGTGAATTTGCAACTTTGCCTCTTTGGTGGAAACTTTGAAATTTTGTGATTTTAGCCAACTTTGACAAGCCATAACTTTTGATCCAAAATGAATTAGGTCATGTTCTTGTACTTTTTGAAAAGGGAATGATCTATTCTACAACTTTCATGACCAAAGTTTTTTCATTTGAAGCTTTTTTGAATCAAAAAGTAAAGGTTGAAAAAGTTGCCTAAAATGACAATTTCATTAAAAGTCAAACTCTCCCAAAAAGTCAACTTTGCAAAAGACTTGAAATTATTCAATTTTGTGAACTTCTAACATCTTCCATGATCAAATAAAGATCATATACAATCAAAATGATGAAGAACACCCTTTGGTTGGGTCAATGGGGGTCTCAGATGCCCTGATTTTGCACTGACTTGCTTGAAAAGTCAACTCATGATCAGATGACTTCCCCATGGAATTTATTCATGAAAATTGATATGCATACTCCCTATACCATGTAGAGACCAATAGAAACAAGAATGACCAAAAAATTTGGAGTTATGGCCTCTGAAACCAAAACCATAATTTTAGGTCATCTGTGCAGTTAAACCTGGCTCTGCTTCCATGCCATTCTCAGTTCTTGTGATCCTTTGACATTCTTGACTTTGAGAGGATATAATGTGATGCTTGAACATACATGGACATCTTTGAAGTGATTGATGACCTTTGGAGTGGCTCAAGAAGCTCTTGGATTGCTCAGATCGCAAACCCTAGGTGCAGATGACTTTGAACCAATGTAATGAATAAAAAATGTGGTATGAGATGCTATGATTGGATTTAGGCATATGAGAAGATCACAAGCCATGGTGTGAATGGGTGAGGGAAATTTTGGGGTGTTTACAGCTGCCCCTATTCAAACATGAGTTAGCTGTGCAGGATGTAAGCGACGGCTTATCAGGCAAACAAGATAACTTGTGGTTGAATACCGAAGACAGTCCAAAATTTGCACTCACAGAATGAAGAAGAAAAGGGATATAGATTGTAAAAGAAAATAAAGTATATTGTAAAGTGGGCGGCGGAGGACGACCGTCGAGCAGAGGACGACATGCTGGAAAAGTGCGGAAAATAAAGCAATGACGGGGGACGGCCGACATGCTGGGGATAAAAGGGATTATGATGGGGACGGCCATCAAGATAAAGCTGTAAGATTCTCTGGGGATTAATGAAACATGACGGGGACGGCCATCAAGTTCATAAAGTAAAGTAACCAACGATGGGGACGGCCATCGGGATAAACTGATGAAGGACGATCATCAGGAAAAGGAAAAGGGACCAGGACGGGGACGACCATCGGGTTAAAGAATAAATGAAATAAACAAATGATGAGGTATGGTCATCAAAGGTGAAGGACGATCACCTAGCAGGGGACGGCTGCTCTGTTGGGGATAAGATGAGGGACGGTCATCTAAGGTGAAGGACGATCACCTGGCAGGGTACGGCTGCCGAAAATATCGCGACATAGGACGAATGCCGGATAAAAGGTCAAAGATGGGGACGGCCATCGGACGAGCATGATGAAGGACGATCATCAAGAGGTGGAGGACGACCACCTAGCAGGGGACGGCTGCTCTCAAGGTTTATCATGACATAGGACGAATGTCAGATAACCAAAGTCAACAATGGGGACGGCCATTGGATAAAATGATGAAGGGTGATCATCAAAAGGTGAAGGATGATCACCTAGCAGGGGACTGCTGTTAAATATCACGACATAGGACGAATGTCGGATAGAAAATCAACGATGGGGACGACCATCGGATGAGCATGATGAAGGACGATCATCAAGAGGTGGAGGACGACCACCTAGCAGGGGACGGCTGCTCTCAGGGTTTATCATGACATAGGACGAATGTCAGATAGAAAAAGAATTTGCTTCGTTGGCGATCTACTGGGGAATAGTAAACACGGACGAGTGTTTACATCCAAGAAGTAAAGGGTATAAGTGTTTTGACACTGCGATAGGTTAAAGATGCGGACGAGCATCCTTAAGACTACGATACGGACGAGTATCGAGTAGAAACAAATACTGACACGTGTTCAGAGATGATGATACGGACGAGCATCAACTAGTTAACAAGGAACACGGACGAGTGTTGAATCTGAGGGGACTCTTCTGGGGAATAGTAGACACAGACGAGTGTCTAAATTCAATAAGACGTAAGTGTTTGACACGGTGTATGGATTAAAGATGCGGACGAGCATCCTTAAGACTATAATACGGACGAGTATCAGGTAGAAACAAACGCTTGACGCATGTTCTGAGATGATGGTACGGAAGAGTACCAACTGTTTAACAAAGAACACGGACTAGTGTCGAATCTGCGGGGATATAAATGGTGCATACAAGATACGGACGAGTATCTGTATAAGGGTAATAAGTAGTAAGTATGAGTGATGTATAGATGAGTGTTTAACCTGCTGGGGAAGTGACACGGACGAGTGCCAAGGAGAAAAGTATAATATAAACAAGTATCTGATGTACAAAGTGTTTAGATGTCAAGGAAATGTATATATAAGCATGTCCGTGAGTGCAAAGGGGATGTGCCTGGCTTTCTGCTGGGGATATGACATGGACGGGTGCCACAACAAGTATATACTGGTGTTTGGGCATGTAAGGCAACTGTGTTTGCTGGGGAATCTGGGGGGTATTCTGTATATTGCGGATGGATTGTCATTATCCACAAGCGTTCGATTCAGAACATGGCTTATGATTATGTAATATGTTTGATTTTTGCCGTAATGCTCCGTATTAGACGGAATGCTACGCTTTGTGGGTGAATATGATGCGAATGCCATGATTATGCAAGGATACCGATCCAGGATTCGGATCCCGATGCTGCGAAGATCTCCGGTTGATCTGCTTGAAATGGACATCCCAGCTAGGGATGAGATCATTGATAAATTTGATGAGATGATATCTGCTTGGGGGGATAGGTCACTGATAGACCCATTCCCGTAAATGAGGGACCCAGCTGGGGTTTGTAGAAGCTTTCTTCACTCTGTTGTGATCCCTTCATGCGCTGCTCTTCTGGATAGAGGCTGAAGCTCTGTGGGGAGATGGTTCCCTGACTTTTGTACTTAGCTGAGGAGGAAGAATGGTTGGCACCTCAGCTGGGGAGAAATAGCAAGTGGAAACTCAGCTGGGGAGAAAACACTTTGGGTGCTAAGACTGAGTGTTGATTTGTCAGCTTGCTGGGGTGAAGCTTCCATGCCCCAAGTTGCGTTTTGGATACCTGCAATCCTGCAAAGATAGGGAAACGCACAAGTAATCCCGAGGTATCCTTTACTGGATTCCGTCATAGGAGTTTAGACACTTCTGAGAGTAAGTATATTTCCTGCAAGCATGTGACTTTTATATTTTTTTTTAAGATAAGCATCTGTATTCAGGCAATCAGTTTTTCTTAAGACATCAGACATTTTTGCAAATAAAAATGTACAAGACGAAACATGACTGAAAATCTGATTTTATTAATTCATGTGCCCTGAATTGGTGAGATACAGTCAAAGAAACAAATCCCCTAGAATGAGGAGATTGTTACAAAATGAGAAACAAAAGGCTGGCAATGTTGTCGACGCTCCAAGAAGCTTCCCTTTTGCTATGACTCGTATGACATTTGACGTTCTTCTCGTCTTGCCTTCTGAAGAAGGCTGATTCTGAAAGAAGCTTGATCCTTTCGAAGCTTACCAAGTTGTAGGTGATACAGAAAAATTCAGAATGCAGTTGTTCGCTTATCCCCTTATTTTGCATGGATTGCCCTTTCGGGTTTTCAATCCATCGGGATACCCATTTTTGCCTGAGTTGTCCGATGCGGCTTTTCAAACTCAGCGGGTGTACGTTTTTTTGCTTATTTTCCCTTATTTTGCCCGAGTCTTTTATTCTGTTTTTGACTCGCCGGGATGCCCTATTTTTGCCTGGACTTACATTCTGTTTTTGTGTCCAGCGGGTCATTTTTATGCGAAGTATTTTTTAACTGCATCTGAATTCACAGGGGACGGGAAGTCTTCACCATCCATGGTGCTGAGCATGAGTGCTCCACCAGAGAAAACTTTCTTTACCACGAATGGTCCTTCATAGTTCGGAGTCCACTTGCCCCTGTGATCTGTATGCGGAGGGAGGATCCTCTTCAGCACAAGATCTCCTACTTGGTACTCTCGGTGCCTGACTTTCTGATCGAAGGCTTTCTTCATTCTCTTCTGATACAACTGCCCATGACAGATTGCAGCCAATCTTTTCTCTTCAATCAGACTCAGTTGTTCGTATCGGGACCGGACCCACTCTGCTTCGTTTAGCTTAACATCCATTAGTACCCGTAGGGAGGGTAGTTCAACCTCAACTGGTAGGACCGCCTCCATACCGTACACAAGCTGATACGGTGTTGCCCCAGTGGATGTTCTGATTGACGTGCGGTACCCATGCAAGGCGAATGGTAGTATTTCATGCCAGTCTTTGTAGATGACTACCATCTTCTGCACAATCTTCTTGATATTCTTATTAGCTGCCTCAACAGCGCCATTCATCTTCGGCCTGTAAGGAGAAGAATTATGGTGTTGGATCTTGAAGTCCCGGCATAATTCAGCCATCATTTTGTTGTTCAGGTTGGAACCATTGTCAGTAATGATTCGCTCGGGCACTCCGTATCGACAGATGATATCTCTTTTCAGAAATCTGGCTACCACTTGCCTTGTAAAATTTGCATAAGAAGCTGCTTCGACCCACTTGGTGAAATAGTCAATGGCAACCAGGATGAATCTGTGGCCATTTGAAGCAGTCGGTTCGATCTTGCCAATCATATCAATGCCCCACATAGCAAAGGGCCAAGGTGAAGACATCACATTCAAAGGATTGGGAGGCACATGCACCTTATCCGCATAAATTTGGCATTTATGGCACTTTCTGGCATAGGCACAACAGTCGGCATCCATTGTGATCCAATAATAACCTGATCTTAGCAATTTCTTAGCCATCGCATGTCCTCCAGCATGGGTACCAAAGGATCCTTCGTGCACTTCATGCATCAACAAGTCTGCTTCTGTTCTATCAACGCATCTGAGGAGTACCATATCAAAGTTTCTCTTGTACAGGGAACCATTAGTATTCAAGAAGAAACTTCCAGCAAGCCTTCTCAAAGTCTTCTTATCATTGGAAGATGCCCCAGGTGGGTATGTTTGATCCTCTAAGAAGCACTTAATGTCATGGAACCAAGGCTTATCATCCTTGACAACATCTGTTGCGAATACATATGCTGGTCTGTCAAGTCTGGACACTGAGATTTGAGGTACAAAGTTGGCAGCTTGCACTTTGATCATGGATGAAATGGTAGCCAGAGCATCTGCAAACTGATTCTCGTCTCGAGGGATATACTCAAGCTTGACTGTTGTAAAGAAAGTCAATAACCTCCTTGTATAATCCCTGTAAGGTATCAGATGATCCTGGTGGGTGTACCATTTGCCGTTGGTTTGATTAACTACCAGAGCCGAATCTCCGAATACAGTCAAAGTCTTGATCCTGAGGTCAATGGCTTCCTCAAGACCCATAATGCATGCTTCGTATTCAGCTTCGTTGTTAGTGCAGTTGAAAGTGAGTTTTGCCGAGAAAGGCATGTGAACTCCTTTAGGTGTAATGAGTACTGCACCAACACCACGACCATTCATATTAACAGCCCCATCAAACATCATAGTCCATTCTTCTTCCGGGTCATGCCCTTCAGTATGAACAGGCTCTTCATGATCTTTTGCTTTTATGAACATGATGTCTTCATCAGGGAAGTCAAATCTCATAGGCTGGTAATCATCAATAGGTTGCTCAGCAAGATATTCTGACAATACACTGCCCTTGATGGCTTTCTGAGAAGTGTACTGGATGTCATATTCTGTGAGGATCATTTGCCATCTTGCAACCCGTCCGGTAAGTGCTGGCTTCTCAAATATGTATTTGACCGGATCCATTTTTGAGATCAATAAGGTAGTGTGGGTCAACATATACTGTCTCAGTCGGCGAGAAGCCCACGCTAAAGCACAGCAAGTTTTCTCGAGCAGTGAATAACGTTGTTCACAGTCGGTAAACTTTTTGCTTAGGTAGTATATTGCATACTCTTTTCGACCAGACTCGTAATGCTGGCCCAACACGCACCCCATAGACTCTTTTAACACTGTCAAGTACATTATCAGAGGTCTTCCTTCAACTGGAGGCATAAGGATTGAAGGCTCTTGTAAGTATTCCTTGATCTTGTCAAAAGCCTTTTGGCAGTCTTCGTTCCACCTGACCGTTTGTTCTTTTCTCAACAGCTTGAACAAAGGTTCACAAGTTGCTGTGAGGTGAGATATGAACCGTGAAATGTAGTTCAATCGTCCTAAGAACCCTCGAACTTCTTTTTCTGTCTTCGGTGCAGGCATTTCTTGAATAGCTTTGACTTTATCAGGGTCAACCTCAATCCCCTTCTCGCTTACAATAAATCCCAACAGCTTACCAGATCGTACCCCGAATGTGCATTTGTTGGGGTTTAACTTCAGTTGGTACTTCCTCAGACGCTTGAATAGCTTCAGCAGATTTACCAGGTGGTCTTCTTCAGTGAGGGACTTGGCAATCATGTCATCCATATAACATTCGATTTCTTTATGGATCATATCGTGGAATAATGTTACCATAGCCCGTTGATATGTTGCACCAGCATTCTTTAGTCCGAATGGCATCACCTTGTAACAGAACGTGCCCCAGGGTGTGATGAAGGTTGTCTTCTCCATGTCTTCAGGTGACATTTTAATCTGGTTGTATCCTGAAAATCCGTCCATGAAGGAGAATATCGAGAACTGAGCCGTATTATCAACCAATACATCAATGTGAGGTAAAGGGAAGTCATCTTTCGGGCTGGCTCTGTTCAGATCCCGGTAGTCAACACACATTCTCACTTTGCCGTCTTTCTTAGGCACAGGTACTATATTAGCAACCCACGGCGGATAGCTAGTCACAGCAAGGAACCCGGCGTCCCACTGCTTTTGTACCTCTTCTTTGATTTTCATTGCCATGTCTGGGCGAGTACGGCGCAGTTTCTGTTTAACCTGCGGGAAATCTTCTCTTAAAGGCAGCTTGTGCACAACAATGTCGGTGTCCAACCCTGGAATATCTTGATAAGACCAAGCAAACACGTCCACATACTCTTGAAGCAGGTCAACCAGTTGTCTCTTCACTGAGTCTTGTAGGCAGGCCCCGATTTTAACTTCTTTCACATCTTCATCTGTACCAAGATTGATCGTCTCTACCTCCTCCTGATGAGGAGTGATAACCCTTTACTCTTGTCTCAACAACCTGGCTAGCTCTTCAGGAAGCTCATACTCTTCTTCAACCCCTTCATCAGCTTGATTGATTGGATTGTCAAAGTCATATGAAGTCATAGCCGTGTTGTTGTCGGTGCAGTCTGGAAGGCACTCTCTGCAAAGGTTCAGTTTGTTCATTTTAGTGATTGATTTTAATCTTGCTTAGAAAAGTGAAATAAAGTTAACATTTTGAAAACACTGCCATTTATTTTTTGTACAAAAAGAAAAATGGAAAAACAGTGAGCGGAAAAGAAAAAGAGACTCATTTGCAAAAGATGTCTGATATTTCATTGATTAGTCTTGTTGCACAAAAATTACAGATGGCCCGATTACAAAATGAGTCTTGTCATCTTGGGCAAGATGCAAGACTTGATGCATGCTTAAAATATACAGGAAATAATAATTACTCTGCAGGAGTAACTCTTATAATTTCTTGGGAAGACCAGTTTGAGATACTGCTCCCCGGGATCTTTGGACGTATCCAACTCTCCAGGTTGCGGTCGCTTTCATCCTCGTCTTCCAAATTGTTGACAGCATCAGGGGTGAGCATCCCCCCACTAACAAAGTTGGGCTTCTTAGCAGCCTCTTCTTGATCTTGTTGAGTTGGTTTGTAACCCAACCCAAATCTATCCTCCTTCTTCTCTACAGGCAGCAACTTGCCCCAACCTTGGGCAGTCCCTTCTTCAACAACCTTCCGGGCTTGTTGATAAGATGTCATTGAGGTTCCAGGTACAGCAGATGTTTCATTTATGTTCAAGGCCTCGAACCCTTGACTCATTGTTTCGTGGATCTCCCCATCCATCTCAATGTATTTGTATGTAGCCAGATGGCTAACAAAAATATCTTCCTCTCCACAAATAGTAACGACTTGGCCCTCCCACTCGAATTTTAACTTCTGGTGAAGGGTAGACGTAATTGCACCAGCGGCATGAATCCATGGTCTACCCAACAAACAGCTGTAGGCCGGCTGAATGTCCATCACGTAGAAGGTCGTTTTGAAAGTTTGTGGGCCAATCGTTATAGGCAACTCAATTTCTCCCAGAACTGATCTCTTAGAACCGTCAAAGGCTCTCACTACCAAGTTACTGGGACGTAATGCCAATCCTTCATACTCTAGCTTCATAAGGGCTTTTTTAGGTAAGACATTGAGGGATGATCCTGTGTCTACCAGAACATGGGAAAGAACTGCACCCTTACACTCCATGGTAATGTGCAAAGCCTTGTTATGATTGCGGCCTTCCGTAGTTAAATCAGTGTTGGTGAACCCTAGTCCATTACTAGCATTAACGTTTCTAACTGATTGACGGTAATCTCCTCTGGCACATAAGCTGCGTGCAAGACTTTTAGTAGTGCGTTCCGATGAGCCTCGGAGCACATTAACAATGATAGAATGGAGATCTTAGAAGGCGTCTGGTGAAGCTGGTCCACTATCTTGTAATCACTTTTCTTGATGATTCTCATGAATTCATCAACTTCTTGATCAAAAGGTGTTTTCAAAGCCTCCTTAACAATTTGCTCTTCTTGCACCATGCTCTTCCCTTTTGCCTTAGCAGCAGCTTCTGCCTCAGCAGTGGGTCTTTGAATTTGCGGGGCAAAGAGACGTCCGCTTCGAGTGAAGCCTCCGCCTCCTCCCACATTGTCTATTTGTGGTGAAGAAGTTGATGATTCGAGAGTGATTTTCTGTCCTTCGCAGTATAGATCAGAGCCGTAATGCCAAGGGATTGCATTACTGCTTTCATAAGGTACTGGCCCAGGCACTGTGATAGTGACTGGACTGATGGCAGCCGCAGAAGGGATCATGATAGTATGTGGATCATAGTATGTTGTGACTGGTGCTCTGATAGGAGTGGCGCTTTGTGAGTTGTAGGCAGAATCATTTTCAGGATCATAATAAATTGTAACTGTTGAGACGCTTTCATTGTTTGCTGTTGATGTTGTAGGAGACACTGTTGAATGGATAGGTGTTGCTGTTGTAGGAGATTCTGAATGAAGGGGTGCTGAAGTTGTAGAAGGGATGTTTGCTGATATTTGGTCTGTTGAAGTAACAGATGAAGCATTTGTTGATGAAACTGAAAAGTTGTTTGGAACAATGGTTGTTGCAGTTGTAGAAGACTCGGGAACTATTGTTAAGGAGATTGCTGGATTGGTAGGTATTGATGTTGTGATTTGGAGCAGGCCACTCTGGATGAGACCATCTATGCCATATCTCATGTTATCACAACCATTTACTGAAATTTTGCAATAAGCACACCCTAGCTCACATCCCGGGAATATTTGACATTCAAGGAGTTGAGCTTTAATCTCTACCAAGGGTGTCCGAATCTGACCCACACTGGTTATCAAGTAAGACGGCTTGTCTTCTTCAATAGCATTGATTCTGGGGACACCATGGTTTGGCATAGGGTTCTTGTTAACATTTGGTGGTGGTGCAAAGTTTAGAGCCTTAGAATCTACCAAGTCCTGTACCTTCATGTGCAAAGCTCTGCACTTCTCTGTACTATGGCCAGGTGCATTCGAATGAAAAGCACATCTGGCGCCGGCGTCATAATTTCTGGGTAGACTGGCAGGATCTGGAGGTGCCAATGTCCTTAGCTCAACCAGGTTGAGTTTTAGGAGTTGTGGCAATAATGTGGCATAAGGCATAGGGATCGGATCGATCACCCTATTGGCCTGAGACGGTCTCTGTTGAAATGGTCTTTGCTGAATGTTGTTGTTGGTGTTGTTGTAGTTTCTCTGAGGAGGATACGGAGTTTGTTGCTGATAATTTTGTTGCTGTGGTTGATAAGCTGGTTGTGGATGAATTGGAGCGGGAATGGTGACTGCTGCCACAGACCTATGAACATATTGGGGGTCTGCCTCTGCTGGCATGGATAGCATTGGTCTCACCAGTTCTTCTTGGGCCCACAAAAGGCTTCCTTGTGTTGCTGGATGAGCTGGCACCGTTGTCAGAAATTTTGCCCATCTTTAATAGGCTCTCAATTCTTTCTCCAGCTATAACGACATCTGCAAAGCTGGTAGAAGAAAAGGCAGCTAGCCTATCAATGTATGTCCCTTGGAGGGTGTTCATAAACATATCAGCCATCACCCTTTCTGACATGGGTGGCTGGACAGCAGCAGCTAGCTGTCTCCACCTCTGGGCGTACTCCCGGAAGCTTTCCCTGGATGACTGTGACATTCCCATCAGGAGGGTCCTGTTGGGTGCCATATCCAAATTATACTGGTACTGTCTGATAAAGGCCTCAGCCAGGTCCTTCCAACATCTGATGGTCGCCCTAGTCAGATGACAGTATCATTCCCTTGAAGCTCCCGTTAAGCTATCCTCAAAATAAAACATCCATAGCTTTTCATCCATGGTATATGCCTTCAGCCTCCCCAGAAAGGATTGTAAGTGGGTCCGTGGACAGGAGGTTCCGTTGTACTTTTCAAAGCACGGAGGTTTAAACTTGTGGGGAATCCTGACCCCGTCCACTAAGCCCATGTCCATAACATCAAAACCAAAGGAGTTTTGAGACTCCAAGGACCTTAATTTTTCAGCAATTTCATCTAGCCTTCTGTCATAGGCTTCATCCCCAGCTCCCATCACTGTGAACTGATCTTCCTGGGGGTCTTCTTGCAGCACTCTGCCCGTAGTAGCATTCCCTTGTACATTAGCGGGGATGTTGATCTCTGGATGAAGGTGGGGTCCAAATACAGGTGGGTTGATATGAGGCTGAACCCTCTCATTGTTGCTTGTCCCACCAGTCCCTAGATGGGGATCTTCCTGAGTCTGCCTCTCTACCAAGGCTCTTAATCTCTCTTGGCTCTGTGCCAATCCATTCATCACCTCCATAAATTGTGTCATCTGATTCCTCATTTCCAATCTCTCATTGGCCATTTGGTTCCTGACCTCTGTAAGGTCCTGTTGTACCTGGTCCATCTGTATACCTGGAAGGTTGTTGCGGGTGGGATATCTGTGTGGACGGTTGAGTGGGAACACCCGACGTCGAGCAATAGTTCCTGAGATCACAACAGAGTTAGTAACAAAAACAAAACAATCCTACAAAACAAACAAAGGTTAGCATGCAATGCAGTATGCTTATTTGTTTCCAAAGTATCCGGCTTGGCACTTGGTTTTGACCTTTCCAGACCCTTGAGGGAGATGCTTGTGATGTTGCTTGAAAGAAACTCAGATCGAATAAACTGATACATATATTACAAAAAGTAAATGATACATAGTTTGTTTCTTACAAATTATGCCCTCTGAGGGGTCAAAAATACAACATAAAAAATAAAAGTACATGAAATGAAAGCAACAACAAGCAAAAGTCAGACACCAAGACCAAACTCATCCTCCTGAACTTCCTTGAGAAGTGCTTCAGTCACAGGATCAGCTGGACGCTCTGTGAGATTCCTGATAAGGAGATTCCTGGTAGTAACAACTGCAGTTAGCTTCTTGTGTTGACTCTGGTCCTTTGACCTCTTCACACCAGCTCTAATCTTCAACTCTGAGATCTCTCTCTGGGCTGCTAGCAGGGCTTCCTGTTGCTCCTTTGCACTAGCCTCCAACTGCTCAATCTTGTCCTGAGTCCTCTTATCTTCCAGAGTACGAGCTTCGGTGATCCTGACCCACCTGGCTTGACTCTCTTTCAGATACAAATCAGACCTGGCCTTCTGGAACTGAGCCTCTTTGCAGGCATTCTTCAAGATCTGCTCTCCAGCCCTGGACTTCTTAATGTAGTCCTCTGACATTTCAATCCTAGCCAGATGCTCCACCTTTATCTTTTCTAACCTCTCAATGTCCAGCCGACCATCACTCCTCTCCCAGAGGGTCTTCTGTAGAGCCTGAGTCAGATTCTCATTTCTCTCTTTCAGTTTCTCAAACTCCTCTAGACTGACAGTGGCAGGAGGTGGTGTTGTGGATGGCCCAGGGGTGTCTTCAATGGTAAAGGGTATCCCAGAAATTTGTGCCCTGGCATGAGACCACTCATAGTACTGTGCTGAGGCCACATTGTTGCATCTTCCCAGAATGGTTACCCCTTTAGTCTGGACATTGTCCCAAGCCCAGGATGCTTGCCTGACAATAGCCAGATTAGGCTTAATCTCACAGTAAAGGGTCTCAGCCAAGTCTTGTGCCTTAGGAGTGTGGACCAATGCATAGCCCAGTTGTCTTTTGAATAGCAGAGGGTTATAGTTGATGCAACCCTTTACTCCTATCAGGGGTACATTGGGGAACTGCCCACAACTAGTAATGATGTCCCTGCCTTTTGTGCTTTGAGTGCACCACCTGATATCAGCTGAAGTTAAAGCAGTGAGTCTTCTAGCCCAATTCCTCTGCTGATGAGGATTCAAAAATGCATCAGTCTTGGGCAAGTGCCTGAGCAACCAAGTATGGAAAAGGGGAGCACAGCACCTCACCAATCTTCCTCTCTGCTTTTCATTCCTTTGGTGGACAGAGTAGTAGAAATCTCCCAGTAAGGTGGGCACTGGGTTCCTCAGGATAAAAAGATGGATTGCATTCTTGCTAACAAACTTAGGCTCATCTGAAAATAATAGGACCCCATATATGCTAAGGGCCAATAATGCACAGACTGCCTTCCATTCCCCCAAAGAGGCCTTCAGGATGGCCTGAGAAGTCAAGAAATCCAAGTGTAGACCAGAGATTCCAGCCTTGGTAGTCATATTCTGCCCAATCAGAACTGGTTCCAGATGTAATGCCTTTGCTATCTCTTCATTACTGGGAAAAGCCATCTCAGGGTTGAAGGGGACTCCACCCCTGATAGGTACACCAACCAATGATGAATACTCCTCTAATAAAGGTCCCAACTGAAAATCCTGAAAAGTGAAACACCTCAGAGGGGGATCATAGAACTGCAGGCAAGTATGAATCAGGCTCCTCTGTGAAGGGTCCAAATCCATAACCACATCAAGTATGCCTCCATAGTGTTCTCTGAATAGTGGTATATGGTCTGGAGTAATCAGGGTCTGAATCTTCCTGATGTTAGCCAACTCAGGCTCAAAGAAATGGTAGGAGATATTACTCTTCTTGGGTGCCATGTTGCTGAAGAAGAGCTGAGACAGATGCTGAGAATAACACTGAAAATGGGCCACTGACAGGCTGGTGCAGGTGACTGAAGCAGGTAGCTGATAGCTGAAGTAGATACTGATGAGGATAGGTCTATGCTGATGAAGGGGTCAAAACCAAGCCAAAATAAAGTGTGGATACCCTGAAAAACAAATAAGAAAATGTTAAAATGATGCAATGGTGATGTATGCAAATGATATGCAATGGTTTGTGGCTGAGCTGGATCTGATCAAGTGCTCTGATATAGGTCCATGTATGTTCAAGAAATCCAGATGGAGGTTCATAAGTCCAGTAACCAAGGTGGGGGACTCAAATAAAGAGTCACATGTCCCGGGTTAAAATCACAAGAACTGTTCCAACATGGATTACTCTTAATCAAAACAAAGTAATAGGGTATGCTGAGGCCAAGGGTTCCTGCAAACCTGTAAACAGCCCAACCCCCTCACAGGTGGTGATCTAAAACAAGGATCCTCAGACTCGGATCAGTTACGAGAAGTGTAAACACTTCTAACCCGGAGGTACAGTGTTTACAATAACCATAAAAGATCCTCCTCTAATTCACCTCAGTTTCTGAAGGTCATAATAAAGGTCATCCAGACTTAGCAGGCTTCCCAGATAGCCCTAGTACTACAGGAAATCTGCAGCACAGAGTTCTCAAGAAGAAACCCATATCTGAACCGTGTTTCATATTCCCGCACTAGACCGAAATGGAATGGGAAAGAACATGAAGCACTCTAGCCTAGGTGTCACTCAGGTCCCAGGTATAGGACCTCAACTCTCAATAGAACACCCACCCACCAAAGCAACAAAACAGATCCAGCCAGCACAGTATGACAATTTGATATATGTAAAGCTATAAAGAAAGCAGTAAAACAACTGTACATAAAGCAAAAATAAATACAAATACAAGCACAAATAGCACATAACACCCCAGTAAACACAAATCAATCAAGCGCTAGGAAGAACCCACAAAAAGAACCAGAAGCCCTGGTCACCGTATAAGGGTCCCCAGCAGAGTCGCCAAGCTGTCGCTCCCACCAAATGAAGCCGGGTCAAATGGGGTACAGACGCGAACTGTCGGCGAAAGAGGGATGTGAGAACACACAGGAGTGAACTCACGAGAAAAGAAAAGAGTCGCCAACTAGGCATTTTTATCCCGGAGGAAAGGTAATGCTGCATAGACCTAGAAAAGACATGGACAAGACGGTTGTGAACCAGAGAGACTGAGAAAGGGGGTTGGTTACAACCTGGGAAGGTATTAGCACCCAGATTGTCCGTCGTACTCGACGGGATCCACGCTTAAAAGATTTGTGTTTTAAAGGGGTAGTGTCATTGCAATTTGTGTGTAAAAGAGCTGGAAAAGATGTACAGGTGTCAGTGCAAGAGAAGTGTGAAGTGTAATATATACAATGTCAGTGTAAGAACAAAAGTGAAATGCTCAGAAGTATGAGGCTTAAAGAATAAAGCTGGAAGGAGGGGGAATATACAGAGACTTTTGTTCGATAAGAGTTAAGTTATGCCTACGTATCCTCTCGTGCAATGAGGAAGTCAGAACACCGTAGTTCGACCCAAAGAGACTGAAAGATGAATTGACTGATGAACTGCTTACTTGCCTATGCTCAAGTGTATGACCTGTCTGGCTCAGGTGCTAACTGTCTTGCATTAGACGGAAGAAGCAAGTTCTCGTTTATGAGTGAAGGTGATGAGAAAAGAATCCCGAAGGAGACGATTATTGTTTGTTTTTGAGTTTTCAGTCTTTTATTGCTTTTGAAAGTTTGTCATAAGTTAATGAGCTTAATCCTAAACCAATGGATTTAGTAAACTCATCACATCTTCCCTCTGATTAGGGGTAATGAGAGTACCTTATGTGTGAAGTCAGCTTCTCACACTTAATCACCTTTGATGTAGGATTAAGATCATTAACCTACTTGTGATTATTTAGATATTTTTGTTGTTTTTGTTTAGTGTTGAGTAATGAGATTAAGCCATAATCAGGGATTAAACAGACTCATTACACCATCCTAATAGAAGGATAATAGATGAGAATGTTTAAGCTGAGGAAAGCTCCTCAACTTAATCCATGATTAGGGATTAAACTCATGACAAAACAAAGCCTTTATTAAGTGGATTTTAGTTAATGATAAGATGATGGAGTGTTTTTTTAGGGTTTGTAAGACAACTTGAGGGGGACTTGTCCATTAACACTAGGGTTAGTCCTTCTTAACCAGTTAAGGAAGAATTAGAACCCTAATGCAAGGCCCAAGTTACAAGTGTGAAGTCTTGATGATTATTATGTGGATTGATTAAAAGAGTTAAACACATTAAGGGTTTAACACTTAGGATTAAAGTTATGCACTCCATCCTAATAGAAGGATGCAGGCATAAGCTTAATCACAAAGCCTTAAAGCCTTTAGGGTTTAGTCCCTGATTATGAGGTGAGAAGAGAAGACTCAATGAGACACAAAGGTAAAATCTAAATGGGGGACTAATAAAACCCTAACTATTGTCATGCTTGGATGTTCCTAGGGTTTATGAGGCTTGCAAAAGATCTTCAAGGAAAAGCCACCAAGGATGAAGCAGGATGGAAGGAGAAAGAAGCAGAAGAAGCAAGTCAACTTACTTCACTTAAGAAGATAAGTTGCTTGAAGAAAGAAAGTGAGGAGAGAACATGAGTGAACAAGCCCACTCTAATCCACAAGAGTAAGATGTAGAAATGATGCATAAGAGAGATGAGAAGAGATTATGAGAAGTGAAGGCAAATTCACCTCTCAAGTACTTACCACCGGAAAAGTTAGTAACAAGAAATGAAATGAAATGAAAATGAGATGAAATGCAATGATGCAAACCAAAGTCAGAAGCATAAACATGATGTTAATGATGCTAAGAGACCAAGCAAACACAAGACAAGAGGTTTGGATGATCATACAAGGATGAGGATGCAAATGGAACATGTTTTGAACCATGAAAGTTCATAAAAGTTTATGAAATGGAATGAATGCATAACATGGAAAATGAATGATGCAATGATCAAACATGATTCTAATATGTCCTAAGATGGCTTAGAAGTCATGTGAATACACAAAATGCTATGGCAAGACATGGTATGAATGCAAATACAAGATGAATGCAAAAGGAAACCCAAATTAGGGTTTATGATCAATGCATCAAACAAAAACCAAAATCAGAAGCAAACATCAAGATAAAAAATTGAAAATGCATTCAAAGGAACCCTAAACCTACACAAACTCACTGCCCAAAGGAGGGGTTCTAACTCTTAACCTAATGTAAGTTATGAATTTCCTAAGTTTCCTAGGGTTTTAGGGTACCTTAACAAGAAAAATGCCAAACAAATTGAAAATGAAAGATCAAATCATGCCAATTTAATCTCACAAACTACATGCTAAACAAAATGCAATGCAAAAAGAATCAAAGTCCAACTCTCAATGGTTAGGCAGAAATGATTTTTTGAAGTTTGGATCAAAATAATGCCTTGAAATGATTTTAATTCCATGAAAAATTCTCAAAAGACATCAAGATCAAAAAATAAATTTGGTTTGAGGGTTGGACAATGTTTCTAAATGATTATGAAGGTTTCATGAATTTTTTGGTGATTTTTAAATACCTAAAAGTATTTTTAATTAATTAATTCTCATTAATTAATTAAAAATAAACCTTTAAATGATTTAAAAATATTTTTTAATGCAAAAAATAAAAATAAAAATGTTTTTGGTTTCTGAAAATTAATAAAAGTTTATATAAAAATTTTCAGAATTTTTGAAAAGGTTTTACTATTTTTAAATAAATGTACAAAATAAAATAAAAGAAATGAATAAAAAATGAAATAAAAGGGAAAGTATGCGCAATGGAGAGCCAGGATTGATTCTGGGGAAGGACCTGTTGACTGCGCGCGCAATCCAAAGGCTGAAATTCAAACTGGCCAGATTAATTATAAACTTAATTAATTAAGATAATGACGTGGATTAGGGTTAAGTGGGTGGATCCAGACCATTGAATGCACGCGGGAATTGACCAAGTCAGCTCATCCAACGCTCAGGATTCAAACTCTCATTAATTACAGGGATTAGCCCTAATCATTTTCAGGTGGCCGGAGAAGACCTCCGGTCGTCTTCTCCGGTGGGACTCCCACCTGAAAATCCCTAAAATCCTCAAAACTTCACAAAAATGAAAACTAAAAGCCCAGAAATCATTCCCACACCTCACTGAATCAAAACCCCCACTCAAATCTCATTTTTCACTCATCAATCAGTTGAATCGAAACAAAATAATTTTAGGGAAAAAAATTTCAGACAGTTCATACATGCTGGTTTCTCAACCATTTTCAAAAGTAAGCACATATTCATGATCAGGGGAGTGCATAGAAGCTATTAAGAACTTAAAAACATGTTTCTGGAAAAAAGTTTTGAGTTGACTACCTGAACTAAAGCTTTCGATTCAGGAGCTTTCTGGCTGTTTCTTTGGCTCAAATGCACTCCAATGACCCTCCTAGGAAGCTTGCAATGTTTGTTTGAAGTTTGCAATGGCTGGTTTGAGAGATGGCAGGAGTTCTGTTCAATGGCAGGTGGTGATCGTGTTTTTGATTCTCTGAGTTTTAGGCTATGGTGAAGGGTGCCTTGTGATCAGGAAGGTGTGTTGAGTTGATTGGTGATGTTTGTTTGTGTGTTTGTGGCCTGTGTGATGAGTTTCGAATGCTCTTGCAAGATGAGGTGAAAATGAGAATGATGAGTTATGGAGTGTTTCAGGCTTGTGTTCTTGTTGCTTTGGCTTGCTTTTGGCTTGTATAAACTATTATGATTGGTCAGAAGAAGTGATGTGTGCTTTATTGATTGGTATGGGTCTCTTGCCAAAATGTCAAAGTTGGTGTAAGAGAAGTATGGGCTACTTTCTAGCCAAGGACAAAGGGTGTGTCCTGCGCAGCATGATGTGGGGAGATGCCTAGGTTGGTTCAGCAGGCTAGCAAGCAAGTGGGTTGTGTCTTATGATGGGTTTTGCAACTTGCCTTGCCTTTAATTCTTATGAAAAAATCTTGATCCATAGGCCACAAAATGAATGATCCCTTGGCCCATTCTGATGTTTAGGTCTTTTATGATCATGTGGTGAAGTTTAGAAGTGCATTTGATGACTAAATTTGCCTTGAGAAGTGAATTTGCAACTTTGCCTCTTTGGTGGAAACTTTGAAATTTTGTGATTTTTGCCAACTTTGACAAGCCATAACTTTTGATCCAAAATGAATTATGTCATGTTCTTGTACTTTTTGAAAAGGGAATGATTTATTCTACAACTTTCATGACCAAAGTTTTTTCATTTGAAGCTTTTTTGAATCAAAAAGTAAAGGTTGAAAAAGTAGCCTAAAATAACAATTTCATTAAAAGTCAAACTCTCCCAAAAAGTCAACTTTGCAAAAGACTTGAAATTCTTCAATTTTGTGAACTTATAACATCTTCTATGATCAAATAAAGATCATATACAATCAAAATAATGAAGAACACCCTTTGGTTGGGTCATTGGGGGTCTCAGATGCCCTGATTTTGCACTGACTTGCTTGGAAAGTCAACTCTTGATCAGATGACTTCCCCATGGAATTTCTTCATTAAAATTGATATGCATACTCCCTATACCATGTAGAGACCAATATAAACAAGAATGACCAAAAAAATTGGAGTTATGGCCTCTGAAACCAAAACCCTAATTTTAGGTCATCTGTGCAGTTAAACCTGGCTCTACTTCCATGCCATTCTCAGTTCTTGTGATCCTTTGACATTCTTGACTTTGAGAGGATATAATGTGATGCTTGAACATACATGGACCTCTTTAAAGTGATTGATGACCTTTGGAGTGGCTCAAGAAGCTCTTGGATTGCTCAGATCGCAAACCCTAGGTGCAGATGACTTTGAACCAATGTAATGAATCAAAAATGTGGTATGAGATGCTATGATTGGATTTATGCATATGAGAAGATCACAAGCCATGGTGTGAATGGGTGAGGGCAAATTTGGGGGTTTACACATTTGAACAATGTTTGTTGGATCTGATATCATCAATAATCATGATCTGCACAGTAACAAACATTATAACATTAAATTGTTCTTATTAAAATACTTCATTGCTATCATCAAAACATATAGATAGAATGCAGAGATAACTCTTGTATTTACAAGAGGTTTTACATTATAGTTGTTCTTCTCTAAAGCATTATAATCATAGTTTACAAAATTGTTACCACAATTACCACCAATAGAGTAGATGTTTTAGATTGGCAGAATTTTATGGTAAGAACATGTTCTAATTCTGAATGTCATGTATGGTGTTATAACATGTGATTTAAGCATTCTACAGGTATGAATGTTTAAAGCACGCAGTTGTTTAATCAGGATGTCAAGACTGATGTAATGACATCTTTGACTGGGCCTGAAGGCTTAATTCATGCGCGCATTTTCTATTATCAAATTGTGTGTTTTGTTGAGAATTAACAAGCGCGTTTATTAGAATGATACGATACAACATGGAATAATATTAGTAGAACATTTTATATGTTTCTATTTTTTTTCCTTTATTTTAGGAATTATTGTATTTAATTGTGCAAGTTAAGTAGGCCCATGCCAATGATTCAGACTCTACTTAAAGGCTGATATACCCTAGTTTATAAAGACAGAAAATAAGGATTGAAGTGTTCAGAGTTTTCTACGTGTGTTTAGTTTTCTTGTGAGCCAAACAATTATAATGTTGATTTTTGTTTTGGACTAGGTTTATCAAGTTGTATGTTGTCCACTCAAAGCTTTAAAGAAATAGTGATTTTGTACTCGATTGAAGCTTTGAAGAAGGGTCAAGGATTGTTTTTGAAGTGTGTCTTCTCTTTTATTGATATCGTGTTTTGTTATCACTGATGTGATTGAGGGGGAGTTAGAGGTGTCTCATATTTAGGAGTTCCTTGAAAGAACTAGCATTAGGTTATGATTAAGTGAACAAGGTAAACTGAGTGGTTTAGATCTGAATTGATACTACTGATAGTGGAGTTCCTTCTTTGCTTGGTAGTCCTCATAGTAGGTGTGTTTGCGTCGAACTGGGTTAACAATTCCTTGTGTTCTTTTATACTGTATTTATTTATTTACCTTGTTATTGTTAACCTTATCTGATATTAGTGTGGTAACATCCTATTCAACATCTTATATCTGTAGCCAATATTTCCATTGGCATCAGAGCAGGCACCCTGCCTGTTTTTCTAGGTGAGATCTAGGGGAAATACTTTCTTGTAATATGGACAAGGATGGAAGATTTGGGAATTGACCACCCATTCTGGATGAGTCTAACTATGATTATTGGAAACCTCGTATGGTTGTCGTCTTAAAATATCTGGACAAGAAGGCATGGAAAGCTGCAGACAAAGGATGGGAACATCTTGTCTTTGTTGAAAATGATGGATCAAAGACTTTGATTCCTGAGGAAGATTGGAGCAAGGATGAGGATGAGTTGGCTCTAGGGAATTATAAAGCCATAAATTCCTTGTTCAATGGAATTTATAGAAACATATTCAGATTGGTGCATCATTGTGAATTGGCCAATGAGGTTTGGGATATTATCAAAACCACTCATGAAGGAACCTCGAAAGTCAAGATGTTAAGACTTCAGATGCTTATTACTAAATTTGAAAATCTAAGAATGAAAGAAGATGAGACTATTCATGATTTTCCCATGAATATTCTTGAGATTGCTAACACTTCATGAGCTTTAGGAGAAACATATCTGATGAAAAGCTTATGAGGAAAATTCTCAGATCGCTTCCCAAAAGATTTGCGATGAATGTGACTACTACAGAAGAGGCACAAGACATCCACAAAATGAAAGTTGAAGACCTCATTGGATTCCTTCAAATATTTGAAATGGGAATCAATGATGTGCCTGAAAAGAAGAATAAAAGCATAACCCTTGTGTCAAATACCGAGGAAGAAGCATAAGAAGGTGAAGTGGAAATTGAAGAAAGCCTGGCATAAGCTATTGCCTTGATTGGAAGACAGTTCAACAAGGTTATGAAAAGGATGAGTATGAATTCAAGGCCAAATGTCTGGTGTAACACCCTATTTATACCCGACTTTATAAATTAAATCAGATTTATAAAATTTCATCAACAAACATGGGATATCACATTTCCCAACTTTAAAACTAAATAACAACTTCATTAATATAATTAATTTGAAAAACAACGCAGCGGATCAACAAGTTTCAACTTTAAACAACTTTAATGAATCAACATCAAAATAACCTCAACTTGGTTCTTCAACATAAAACAACTTAAAACTAGTTCATAAACTTAAATAAAATCCACAAAGACAAAACACACGTTCATCCCCCCGAAGTGCTACGTATCAGAGCGACAAACATTGACTTGAAGCTACTAAGTATTTGACTCTTTGTTACCTGCAAGTTACCAACAGAGGGCAACATTTAAACAAAAGGGGTGAGATATTGAATAACATAAACTGGATACGATAATCAATATGTAAACAAGATAATCATATAATCACACCACTTCAAATAACAAGCAACGTCAACATACCACTTACATCCAACAAACAAGATAATTAATATGCAACTCTATGCGAATCAACTTATATGCATGTCGTACCATTCAAAGTAAACTCCCAACTTAAAACATTGCCAGGTTATCGAGGCATCATCAACTTATTTTCCAATCCATGCCAACTTGAATCGAGCATATGATCCAACTTGAAATATGTACATGTATGAAACTATGGACGGCATACAACAACAACAAAAACAACAACAATATAACCAACATCTTTTCAACATAACAACTTGAACAACTCAACAACATGAATCATCATTGGTCATAGGACCTACAACATATTAATCTTCCACAAAATCAGAACAACATGATGCATAACAACTTCAGCGTGAAAACAACAAAATCACAGCTTAATCGATTCGATAACTAAATTATCATTTTTTAATCTTCCAATCTACTATAATTAACTTATTTCATCTCTACATTGAGTCTAAGATCAATCTAACTCGAAACAGATGCAGAAACAGGTCGAATCGCCAAAAACTGCAGTTTTTGCATATGCCCTGCTCATACGCGTATAGCCACCTTGATACGCGTATTTCCCTCAAATGTTACGCATATGTCCTGTGTATAAGGGTCTTGTTATGTGTATTTCCTTGTCTGATACGCGTAACACCAGATTTGTTATGCAAATGACCATAATGCTTCTAATTCTAACTCTGCTAGGATTTCTCTCAATTTCATCATTCTGTTCAATCTTAATTCGGTTTATACATTGATTTTACACTCAAAATCTCATGTATCTATTCATCTATCACTAAAACACAATAGTGAAATTACACGAAAATCCCAACCTACATACGATCATCTAGTCCCGGTTATGGAATTCGAACCCCATCCTTACCTTGGATTGAAGGCAGCTCGAATTCACCGCAAAAATTCCCGCAAAAATCTTCAACCTAGCCTATTCTTGATCACCCTCAAAGACTTATTCTTCCTTCTCTTACAAAATTTTGATTATTCTATCTAATTAGGTTTTTAGTTGGTTTTTACTAAACTCTCACTAATTAACCTAATTACTAAAGGGTCCAACTTAGCACCCCCAACTTACCACTCCTACAGCATAAACTAGCCCAACTTAATATTATACTAATAATACTTATTTTATTTATTCGACTTATTTTAATTAATAAAACCACCCAAACACAATTTAACCCGCAACGTAAACTCGACTTAACAACTTTTATCAACTTATTAACATAAACGACACAATATACCAGCTCAAACAACTTAACGACACAAACGACTAAATGACACTTAACACCTATAATTGGGAAACATATTCAATAATATTTAATTAAATTAATTAATTAAATACGGGCGTTACATATCTCTCCCACGGTAAACTATACGTCTAACAGTTTCTAACTGCAAGTGCACAACCTATCGCGTAGTAATAAAGATATCGAACCCACAGAGACCAATGTCAACCTACCGTTTTCTGTTGTTGCATTGTTAAGCTAAGGCTAATGATATTTTTATGTTTTAATGGAAACTAGAACTAAAACTAAAATAAATCTAAGAAAGAAAATAAGAATAAAACGAGGCCGGGATATGGATTCCGCGCTCCTAAGGGACTTTATAGAATTCGGTACTAATTACGACTATAGCTAGTTCCGTAGAATATATCAGCTTAAAGACTCCGTCTCACGCTCTCGCGGTCTTAACTAAAGCCACACTTCCTAATCCCAAGATTTTGCTCTCGCTCGCCCGGTAACTAAGAAACGTGTTTTGAAAGCTAATAATATCATAAACGTCTCTAAAGCGCTCTCGCTGTATTTAGATAAGTTTCCTAATTTCCACTATCTGGTTCGATCCCCACGCTCTCGCTGTTCCGGCTCTAACCTTAGTTAGTTTCTCACTCTCGTGACAAAACCGTGTTAAATAACATCTCACTCTCGTGACAATGCTAATTAAATTACGCTTAGAAATTAAAACCAAAACAGACATACAATCATAATTTCGCACCTAATAATTTCTACGGAGTTCCGTCGGTAACGACGGTCCTCATACGCCGGACTCTAAACTATTTATCTAGACATAGAATTAAAAATAAACAAACCAAACATGATAATATCAATTGAAAGAAACATGATAATTAATTAAGGAATTCAAGAATGATAATAATAATAATAATAAATGCGATAAAAACCTGTAAAAGCCGAAGATAAATTGCGAGACTTTGGAATAAATGCAGAATTGAAATAACTTGTATAAATTGATCCAAGCAGTTACATAGATTGGCCTAAACACTAATGGTGGAGTACTTCCTCAGTGTAAGAAACTACTCCTTTTACAATAGTAATTTCTGCCTAAAAAAATAAGAACAAAATAAGCAGCGCTTTCGCGCCCAAAAACTTGGATGCTTTCTCAAAACTACGAAGACTCTATTTATAGAGAGAAGCTTCCCCTTCTGTAACTTCCGTTGGAGAGAAATAAGGAGTTGTGGGCACAGTAGGAAGTTGAGAGAAAATAGGAAGGATGACTTGGTATGAAGTAGTAGCTTGGTCTTGGAAGGTGGAGAAATAATAGGAGCAGCTTTCTTTTTGTTGCACGTCTTCATATATACATCCAAATAAATTAAATAAAGTTTGTAACGGTCGTAACATGTGTGTAACGGGCAAATTTCTCATATTACGCGCGTCACGGTCGTGAGACCATTGTGACGATCGTAACACATCAAAAAGGAGGGTCACGGTCGTGAGACCCTTGTCACGACCGTGACACCTTCTTAACTCTTCCAGAAATGTAGATTTTTCCGTTAGCTTTCCAGCGCTTCGAACGGGGCGTCGTTTCGATTTACGGTTCAAAAGTTATGTCCATTTTCGTCAGACAGCTCCTTATATGCGAATTGTTCCATTTCTCGCCTGATTTGCTTCATTTCTTCGCATACGACTCTTAAATGGTTGAATACCTGAAATAAACAAAATAAACAGAATACCAACATAATATGGTGCAAATGAAAGTCAAAACGAGTAAAAAATATGCATTAATAAAGTCAAATAAACGATGTATTTTCATGAGAAGGATCGGAAATATACTTCTAGAGTTGCGACACGTGGAACACATCATGCAATTTCGACAAGTTTGGTGGTAAAGCCACTCTATAAGCAACATTTCCAACTCTATCTGAAATTTGATACAGACCAATAAAACGAGGAGTAAGTTTCTTAGATTTCAACGCTCGCACAACACTTGTCACAGGCGTAACTCTAAAAAATACATGATCACCAGCTCGAAATTCTAAATCTTTCCTTCGCTTATCATGATAACTTTTCTGGAGACTTTGAGAAGCCTTCATTTTCTCTCGAATCAACTTTACCTTTTCGGTAGTCTCTCGAACTATCTCTGGTACAAGTATTACACTCTCTCCAGACTCATACCAACACATCAGAGTCCTACATCTCCAACCATACAACGCCTTGAAAGGTGCCATTCTAATACTATAATGATAACTATTATTATGCATGAACTTGATCAATGGAAGATAAGTATCCCACGAACCTCCCTGCTCAAGTACACAAGCTCTTAAAAAATCCTCCAACGATTGAATCGTCCTCTCAATTTGACCATATGTTTGAGGATGATACGCTGAACTCAACCTCAACTTAGAACCCAATGCTTCTTGCAGACTCTTCCAAAATTCCGACGTAAATCTTGGATCTCTATCCGACACAATACACAAAGGAACACCATGCAACTTTACAATCGCTCTAATATAAATCTTAGCCAACTTCAATACTAGAAAAATGATGTTTATAGGAATAAAATGAGCTGACTTAGTAAGCATATCAATAATCACCTAAATCGAAACATGTCCTCTTGGAGTAATAGGCAAACCTGTCACAAAGTCCATATAAATGCTATCCCATTTCCATTCTGTAATTTCCAATGGTTGTATCAGACCAGAAGGCTTTTGATGTTCAACTTTCGACTTATGAAAAACCAAACAAGCATACACAAAACGTGCTACATCATTCTTCATCACAGGCCACCAAAACAACTTCTTCAAGTCCTGATACATCTTAGTCGCTCCTAGATGAATACTCAAATTAATTATATGACTTTCCTCAAGAATCATTCTTTTCACATCTTCGTTTTTCAGGAATACAAATCCCATCATAAAATCTCAAAACACCATGCGCATCCAACTTAAAACCATTCTTCTCAGATTCACAAGAATCAACTATAATATCTACTAGTTTCATATCCAATTTCTGATTTTCTCTAATATTATCGAAGAAATCATTATTAATCTTCAGCATACCTAACATAACAATCTATCGCTCCCGGGATTTTCATCCTAGTACAAATGCGAAAGTGGCGCGGAAAAGTAGAGTTGCCAGCCAGACATTTTTATCCCGAAGGAACAGGAAAGGTAGTGTTGCACGAACCCGTGGAAGAAGGAAAAGGATGAGGCCTTGCGAACCAAAGATCTGGGTCCGAAGTCGGTTACGAATTAAGAAGGTATTAGCACCCAAATCTGTCTGTCGTACCCGACGGGATCCACGCTTATAAGTCTGTTTCAAAGGGTGAAAAATGATATGTTGTTTGAACGAAAGAATGGCTATCTGGAATGGAAGAGGAATATGGAAAGTATTTGGAAAGAAAAATGGAAAGAAAGGGGGAAAATGTAGGGAAAAAGAAAGATTGTGCTCGAATGGGTCCTACCCCACTGCCTACGTACCTCATCGGGAAAATGAGGATCAGAGTCATCGTAGTTCGTCTAAATAAGGCGGGAATTTTCTTATGTTTTTTAGGATGATGTTGCCATAGATCTAGCTCAGGTGTTACCGGCTCTGACTCGAGGGTGTTTACCGTATCGCTGTTTGAACTATTGAGACAAGTCATGTTCGTCCGCAAGGAGTATGAGATGAGAAGAGAAGATGTGATGTCTTGGTTTGTTGTCTTTTAGAAGAAGTGTTTTGAATTTGTGTTTGTCGTATGTATAACACTAAAGACTATGATACAGGAGTGAATACTTTCCAAGATCGCCCCCAATGGAACGTTTGTAAAGTACCCTAGAAGAGTGGAGGAGACCTCCACTAGTCATTTCCCGTATAGCTTAAGGCTCGTGGCGCATTGTACACATTTTCTTTTATTAAGTATTTTGATTTTTCTTTAAGATGAGAAGTGAGACTCAAGTTACAAAAGGAAAAACTCTAAGGGAAACTAGACTTACCCTAAGTTAATTGAGTTTAAAGATGACCTATGGTTAGTGAGGTTTGAAAGATTAAACCTAAGGATATTAGACTAGAAATGCGAGTACAAAAAATAATAATGAACAATATGGTTCTCCTAAGTCATGGTGGGTGAAAACGTGTATGAATCGTAAGTGAGATGGAACGATGGATCGGGTGGGTCGATTGCGTGGTGCTAAGACGCACGACTTATGGTGTGCAACATACAAGGCTTGCTTTTGGTATAATGGAGTGGAACGATGGTAATCGAGGAATCCTAAAGTCACATGAAACTTTATTTATTTCTTTGAAAATTTTACTCGTCGTTGGATCGAGTATTTCTTTATTTTATTTTTGAGATTTTGGTTTTCTATCGATTCGTTTTATCTTTTCTATCCTAAATATAGGAACTATACAAGTATTACATCACAAAGTACAAAAAATATAATCGAGGCATAATAAACATAATTCGAGTCCATACGCGAATCCTCGAAAAATACCTTCAACAAAAAGAAAATCGTTAGTAAATGAAATGAGGATGCATATGCAACAATATGATGAAAATGAATTAAGATAACAAAAATATCAAAAGTCCTTGAAAAAATATGAAATTAATTCCCTAGGGCCTCTAACCTGACTGTAACATTGTGTTAAAAAATATCCTAAAAATTCAAAGTCTAACTATGTCAAATGGCCACTTAAATCTATCTAAGATTCAATCACAATTTTACACAAACAACACTACCAAAACAGTGGATAAAATGGGACCAAAATCATACAGCAAGTGGGAGAAATAAAATTTACAAAATTATGTGTTCATGCAAGGATTCAATAGAAAATCAATTAAATGAAAAATCGAAATTAAATTGAAAAATGACAAAATTCAGAAAATAAAAATGTAGAAAAGTTCTAAATTGAGCTAAAAGGCTACTATAATTTTTGTAGAATTTTATTATGAGTTTTCATATTTTTAATGGATTTAAATCGAAACTATACTAAACAAAAATTAAAAGAAAAAGAAAATGGATAAGGGGTGCATCTAAAGTAATTTATTAGTTAAAAAAACAACATGGGCCCATCTTGGAGGGTGTAGATTGCCTTTTTCCAAAGCCCAAAGCGCCAGGAGGCTTGAAGGTGTATCATATAAGCCTTCATTCAATTTTGTTGACTTTAGGGATCGATCTGGACCGTCCGATCTTGCTAATGGTATTTAAAATGAAATGAAGGTTGATGATGTGGGGATGCACCATTACTGTGGTGGGGGAAGTACGCATGATTGCACTACAGTGGTCCAACCGGACGGTGATACGTGTCACCGCCGGAGTGGACCGAAGAACAAAATCTTATCTCCTGAAGAAAATCAAAATAGGCGGAGGGGAGTTTAAGGAGTTTTATGACTTTTTAATGTGTCATTAATTTTATTTTTATGGTTTTGATGAAGGATTATTTTACATCATGAGTTTTGTTTACTCCATAATTAAATTAATTCAAATACAATAACTTATAATCAAAACGTGAGAAACTTAGGGTTACACAAAGCCTCCCTTTCAAACCCTATATTCATCTTCCTCATTCAAGACAACAAACCTAGCCGGCGGCGGCGGAGGATCTCCTCCGACCAACTCTCTCAAACCGTAAATAAGAAACAACGAACCTTCACTCATTTACTCTCCTCCAAACTCAGATTACCCTAAAATCCTTCCTAATTCATAAATCAAAACCACTGATTCTAACATCAAACAACTGATTCAAGTCTTAGTTTAGTGTTATGCACTTGTACGCGAAGATGACTGGAGGTTGTGAAGGTACGGTATGGCTCACGAAGGCGACAATCTCCAAGTATTTCAGGTGTGATCTTCTTCTTCGTTCGGTGCTGTGGTTCTTGATTTTATTGAGAAGTAGTCGTTGTTGTTGATGACTCCATCTTCTTCTAGTTCTTCGTCGCCATTCGCCCGATGAAAATGAAGGAGATGACAACGGTGAAACGATGAGGATGAAACGGCTTTCAAAATATGACGGTGATGATCAAAGGTCGAGATTCGGATGGTGATTGGATGATCGTTGATGATTGATGAGGCCGAGTTGATGAAGATTGTTGTTGATTCAAGATGATGCGGCTATTGACACCGATGACGAAGGTTTGATGCGACCATGGATTTAAGGTCGCAAAGAACGTGTTCTTGATAATGCGTGAGCTGCAGTTGCGGTGCTATTATCTTGTGAAGACGATGCCGAAATGATTTAGGTATGGTTCAGTAGTATTCTCTTTCTCCTTATGCATTATTGAATCCGCAAAGATTACGATCTTCTTTTGCTCCTCTTTGTACTGATGTTCAGCTTCGTGATGAAGCTTTCTTGAGACCGAAGATGAAGTGCAGAAGGCTCTTGTTGATGAAGTTGAACCCGAGGGATTGATTGGAGACTGGAGAAGAGTGAGTGTCTAAGATGAAGAATTGAGGATCAGGGGTGAAGATGCAGTGAAGATGAGAGATGAAAGAGTTCCCCTAATTCGTGAAGTTTAATGTCAGATTTATAGAGGATTCAGTTAGGGGTGCTTAGAGATCCAGGTAAAAATTAGTTATTTTTTTTGTTATGGTTGTTAGGGTGTAACTGAATTTAGTTTTGTGTGGTGATTCATCTCTTCTATCATTACACTTTCCTTATAATTTTTTCTAATAAAGAGTTCTTTTTGTTCTTATAGAGTTTCGGCGATTGATGGAGGCTCTGAGATTGAGAGAGGTTGATAAATGATGAAGAAGTTGGAAGATTGAGAGGGAGTAGATTAAAGCATGAACAAAATGGATGAACCCCTCTGTAAACACCCCAAATTTGCCCTCACCCATTCACACCATGGCTTGTGATCTTCTCATATGCATAAACTCAATCATAGCATCCCATATCATATTTGAGTCACTACATTGATTCTAAGTCATCTGCATCTAGGGTTTGTGATCTGAGCAATCCAAGAGCCTCTTGAGCCACTCCAAAGGTCATCAATCACTTCAAAGGGATCCATGTGTGTTCAAGCATCATATTATATCTTCTCAAAGTCAAGAATGTCAAAGAATCACAAGAACTGAAAATGGCATGGAAGTAGAGCCAGGTTTGACTGCACAGATGACCTAGAATTAGGGTTTTGGTTTCAAAGGCCATAACTCCAAATTTTTTGCTCATTCTTGTTTCTATTGGCCTCTATGTGGTATAGGGAGCATGCATATCAATTTTCATGAAGAAATTCAATGGGGAAGTCATCTGATCAAGGGTTGACTTTCTGAGCAAGCCAGTGTAAAATCAGGGCATCTGAGGCCCCCAATGACCCAACCAAAGGGTGTTCTTCATCATTTTGATTGTGTATGATCTTTATTTGATCATGGAAGGTGTTGGAAGTTCACAAAATTGAAGAATTTCAAGTCATTTGCAAAGTTGACTTTTTGGGAAAGTTTGACTTTTAATGAAATTGCCATTTTAGGAAACTTTTTCAACCCTTGCTTTTTGATTAAAAAATGCTTCAAATGAAAAAACTTTGGTCATGAAAGTTTTAGATTGGATCATTCCCTTTTCAAAAAGTACAAGAACATGACCTAATTCATTTTGGATCAAAAGTTATGGCTTGTCAAAGTTGGCTAAAATCACAAAATTTGAAGTTTTCTACCAAAGAGACATTTTGCAAAATGGTTTGTTCAAGTGTTCTAAAGGCCTCAAATGTGTATCATTTCTTCACAACATGATCATATAACATCCAGAATTCAGAATGGGCCAAGGGATCATTCATCTTCATGACTTATGGAGCAAGATTTCTCAAAGGAAACAAAAGTGAAGCAAGTTGCAAAAACTCACTCAAGTGTGAATCCACTTGCTTGCTGACTTCACAACCAATCCTATGGCTCTCCACATATCTTGCTGCGCAGGACACCCCATCTGTCCTTGGCTAGCTAGTAGCCCATGCCTCTCTTACACAACTTTGACATTTTGGCAACTTGAGCCATACCAATCACAAAAGCACACATCAACTCATCTGACCAATCCCATTAGTTTATACAAACAAAAAGAAAGAAAAAGCACATACAACACAAGCCTAAAAGCACCCAGAACTCAGCTCTCTCATTTTCACCCCATTTTGCAAAAGCTTTCGAAAAACTCTCCACAAGCTGCAAACACACAAACCAACTTCACAAATCAACTCAACACACTTCCCTGGTCACAAACCACCCCTCAACATAGCCTGAAACTCATTGAAACAAAAACACGATCACCACCTTCCATTGAACAGAACTTCTGCCATCTCAAAAACCAGCCATCCTCAAAGCTTTCTAAGCTTCATTTCATCATCAGAGGGTTCAAAGGAGTAGACTTGCAGCAAAGGAATGGCCAGAAAGCTCAGGACCAGGAGTTTCCATCTCAGGTAGCCATCTCAAACTTTTTTTCCAGAAACTCCATTTTTAGTTCTTAAATGCTTCTATGTACTCCCCTGATCATGGGGATATGATTATTTTTGAAAATGGTTGAGAAACCAGGATGTATGAATGTTCTGAAACTTTTTTGCCCTAGAAATGTTTTGCTTCGATTTGGCTGATTGATGAATGAAAAATGATTTTTGTTTGGGGGTTTTGATTCAGTGTTGAATGGGGATTGATTATGGGCATTTAGATTTCATTTTTATTGCGTGTAGAGAGAGTTAGAGGTTTGGCTCGTCGGAGAAGATGACCGGAACCACTGTTCCGGTCATCTGAAAGTAATTAGGGCATTTAATTAGGGCACTAATCATAATTAGCAAATTTGAATATTGGCCGTCCAGATGCGCGCCAGGTCAATTCGCGCGCGTGTGAGTTCAAATCTCAGCCTTTGATCTTGCTGACTTTCCCATTTTCAGTTTAATTTCTTTTTATTTTTTCATTTAATTCCATTTGTTTTCTTCATTTTATTAAAAATAGTAAAACATTTTGAAAAATTCTGAAATTTTTTATACAACCTTATATTAATTTTAAGAAACCAAAAACATTTTTATTTTTATTTTTTGCATTTAAAAATATTTTTAAATCATTTAAAAGTTTATTTTTAATTAATTAATGAGAATTAATTAATTAAAAATACTTTTAGGTATTTAAAAATCACCAAAAAATTCATGAAACCTTTAAAATCATTTAGAAACATTGTCCAACCCTCAAACCAAATTTCGTTTTTGATCTTGATGTCTTTTGACAATTTTTCATGGAATTAATTTCATTTCAAGGCATTATTTTGATCCAATCTTTGAAAATTCATTTCTGCCTAGTCTTTAAGAGTTGGACTTTGATTCTTTTTGCATTGCATCTTGCATATCATGTAGTTTATAGGATTAATTTGGCATGATTTGATCTTGCATTTTCAATATGTTTGACATTTTTTTTTGACAAGGTACCTTAAAACCCTAGGAATCTTGAGAAATTCATAACCCTAATTAGGTCAAGAGTTAGAACCCCTCCTTTGGGCAGTGAGTTTGTGTAGGGTTAGGGTTCCTTGGATTGCATTTCCAATTTTTTATCTTGATGTTTGCTTCTGGTTTTTGTTTTTGTTTTGTGCATTGATCATAAACCCTAATTTGGGGTTTCCATTTGCATCAACCTTCTATTTGCTTGCATATCATGACTTGCCATGACATTTTATGCATCCATTTGATTCATTAGACATCTTAAGACATGTTAGAAGTATGTTTGATCATTGCATCTTTCATTTTCCATGTTGTATGTCATTTGCATTCCATAACTTTTCATGTATGTTCATGGTTCTAAGCATGCTTCTCTTGCATCCATTTGTTTGTATGATCATCCCCATGCCTTGTTTCATGTTTGCATCATCTCATAACATCATTATCATCACACACATGCTTCTGATTTTGGTTTACATCATGCCATTTCATTTCATTTTGCATTGCATTGCATTTATTTCACTAACTTTTCAGGTGGTAAGTTACTTTGAGAAGTGAATTTGCCTTCACTTCTCACAATTTCTTTTCATCTCCTCTTATGCATCATTGCTGCATTTTATCTTGTGTTTGTGATTGAGCTTGCTCTTTCTTCTTCTTCTTACTTTCTTTCCTCATGTGACTTGTCTTCTTAAATGAAGCAAGTTACTTTGCTTCTCTTTGCTCCTTTCATCTGCTTCCTGGTGGTTTCTCTGAAGATCTCCCTTGTAAACCTCACAAACCTTAGGAACAACCAAGCATGATAAAAATTAGGGTTTTGATTAGTCCCCCATTTAGTTTTCGCCTTTGTGTCATCTTTGAGTCTTCTCTTCTCATCTCATAATCAGGGACTAAACCCTAAAGGCTTTAAGGCTTTGTGATTAAGCTTATGCCTGCATCCTTCTATTAGGATGGAGTGTATAACTTTAATCCTAAGTGTTAAACCCTTAATGTGTTTAAATCCTTTAATCAATCCATCTAATAATCATAAAGACATCAAGCTTGTAACTTGGGCCTTGCATTAGGGTTCTAATTCTTCCTTAATTGGTTAAGAAGGACTAACCCTAGTGTTAATGGACAAGTCCCCCTCAAGTTGTCTTACAAACCCTAAAAATCACTTCATCATCTTATCATTAACTAAAACCCACTTAATAAAGGCTTTGTTTTGTCATGAGTTTAATCCCTAATCATGGATTAAGTTGAGGAGCTTTCCTCAGATTAAACATTCTCATCTGTTATCCTTATATTAGGATAGTGTATTGAGTCTGTTTAATCCCTGATTATGGCTTAGTCTCATTACTTAACACTAAACAAAAACCACAAAAGCATCTAAATAATCACAAGTAGGTTAATGATCTTAATCCTACACCATGGTGATTAAGTGTGAGAAGCTGACTTCACACTTAAGGCATTCTCATTACCCCTAATCAGAGGGAAGATGTGATGAGTTTACTAACCCATTGGTTTAGGCTTAAGCTCGTTAACTTATGACAAACTCCAAAAGCAACAAAAGACTGAAAACAACATAAAAAAAAACAATAATCGTCTCCTCTGGGATTTTTTTCTCATCTCATTCACTCATAAACGAGAAATTGCTTCTTCCGTCTAATGCAAGACAGTTTGCACCTGAGCCAGACAGGTCATACATTTGAGCATTGGCAAGCAAGCAGTTCACAAGTCAATTCATCTTTCAGTCTCTTTGGGTCGAACTACGGTGTTCTGACTTCCTCATTGCACGAGAGGATACGTAGGCATAACTTAACAGTTATCGAACAAAAGTCTCTGTATATCCCCCCCTCTTCCAGCTTTATTCTTTAAGCCTCATGATCTTGAGCATTTCACCCTTATTCTTACACTGACACTTCACTTGTACACTTCACACTTCTTTTACACTGACACTTTCATTCTTTTCCAGCTTTGACACACAAATTACACTGACACTACCCCTTTAAACACAAATCTTTTAGGCATGGATCCCGTCAAGTACGACGGACAATCTGGGTGCTAATACCTTCCCAGGTTGTAACCAACCCCCTTTCTCAGTCTCTCTGGTTCGCAACAGTCTTATCCATATCTTTTCCTAGGTTTATGCAGCATTACCTTTCCTTCGGGATAAAAATGCCTAGCTGGCGACTCTTTTCTTTTCCTGTGAGTTCACTCCTGTGTGTTCTCACATCCTCCTTTCGCCGACCGTTCGCGTCTGTACCTGATTTGAGCAAGTCTCATCTTTTGGGAGCGACAGCTTGGCGACTCTGTTGGGGACCCTTATATTGTAACCAGGGCTTCTGGTTCTTTTTGTGGGTTCCTCCTAGCGCTTGTTTGATTTGTGTTTACTGGGGTGTTATGTGCTATTTGTGTTTGTATATTTATTTTGTTTATTGCTTTATGTACAGTTGTTTTATTTCTTTCTTTACAGCTTTATATACATCATACTGCCATACTGTTCTGGCTGGATCTGGTTTTGTTGCTTTGGTGGGTGGGGTTCTATTGAGAGTTAAGGTCCTATACCTGGGACCTGAGTGACACCTAGGCTAGAGTGGTTCATGTTCTTTCCCATTCCATTTTGGTCTGGTGCGGGAATATGAAACACGGTTCAGATATGGGTTTCTTCTTGAGAACTCTGTGCTACAGATCTCCTGTAGTGCTAGGGCTATCTGGGAAGCCTGCTAAGTCTGGATGACCTTCAGTATTGACCTTCAGAAACTGGGGAGAATTAGAGGAGGATCTTTTATGGTTATTGTAAACACTGTACCTCCGGGTTAAAAGTGTTTACACTTCTCATAACTGATCCAAGTCTGAGGATCCTTGTTTTAGAACATCACCTGTGAGGGGGGTTGGGCTGTTTACAGGTTTACAGGTACCCTTGGCCACATCATACCCTGATACTTTGTTTTGATTAAGAATACTCCATTTCGGGACAGTTCTTGTGATTTTAACCCTGGACATGTGACTCTTTATTTGAGTCCCCCACCTTGGTTACTGGACTTATGAACCTCCATATGGATTTCTTGAACATACATGGACTTATATCAAAGCAGTTAATCAGATCCAGCTTGATCACAAACCCTTGCATATCATTTGCATACATCATCATTGCATCCTTTTAACATTTGCTTATTTATTTTTCAGGGTATCCACATCATATATTTTGGCTTGGTTTTGACCCCTTCATCAGCATAGACCCCTGTTCACCAGCTATCTGCTACCTGCTTCAGTCACCTGCATCATCAGTATTAGCCTGTCAGTGGCCCATCTTCTAGTATCAGTCATCATCATCAGCATCTGTTTCAGCTCTTCTTCAGCAACATGGAACCCAAGAAGAGCAACATCTCATATCATTTCTTTGAGCCTGAGCTGACTGGCATCAAGAAGATCCAGGCGCTTATTACTCCAGACCATATACCACTGGTTAGAGAACATTATGGAGGCATCCTTGATGTGGTTATGGATTTGGACCCTTCCCAGAGGAGCTTGATTCACACTTGTCTACAGTTCTATGATCCTCCTCTGAGGTGCTTCACCTTCAAGGATTTTCAGTTGGGACCCTTGTTGGAAGAGTATTCATCATTGATTGGTGTACCTGTCAGGGGTGGTGTCCCCTTCAACCCTGAGATGGCTTTTCCCAGTAATGAAGAAGTGGCAAAGGCATTGTATCTGGAACCTTGTCTGATTGGGCAGAACATGACAACCAAGGCAGGAATCTCTGGTCTGCATTTAGATTTCTTGACTTCTCAGGCCATCCTGAAGGCCTCCTTGGGAGAATGGAAGGCAGTCTGTGCATTATTAGCCCTTAGCATATATGGGGTTATATTATTTGCAGATGAGCCTAAGTTTATTAGCAAGAATGCAATCCATCTTTTCATTCTGAGGAACCCAGTGCCCACCTTACTGGGAGACTTCTACTACTCTATTCATCAAAGGAATGAAAAGCAGAGAGGAAGATTGGTGAGATGTTGTGCTCCCCTATTCCATACCTGGTTGCTCAAACACTTGCCCAAGAATGATGCATTCTTGAATCCTCACCATCAAAAGAATTGGGCTAGAATACTGATTGCTTTGACCTCAGATGACATCAGGTGGTGCACTCAGAGCACCAAGGGCAGGGACATCATTGCTAGTTGTGGGCAGTTCCCCAATGTACCTCTGATAGGAGTGAAGGGTTGCATCAACTACAACCCTTTGCTATTCAAAAGACAATTGGGCTATGCATTGGTCCACCCTCCCAGAGCCCAAGACTTGGCTGAAACCCTTTATTGTGAAATTAAGCCTAATCTAGCTATTGTCAGGCAAGCATCCTGGGCTTGGGACAATGTCCAGACCAAAGGGATGGCCATTCTTGGGAGATGCAACAATGTAGCCTCAGCCCAGTGCTATGAGTGGTCTCATGCCAGGGCACAAATTTATGGGATGCCCTTCACCATTGAGGATGCACCTGGACCATCCTTAGCACCACCTCCTGCCACTGTTAGCCTGGAAGAGTTTGAGAAATTGAAAGAGAGGAATGAGAACCTGACTCAAGCTCTGCAAAAGACCCTCTGGGAGAGGAGTGATGGTCGTCTGGACGTTGAAAGGTTGGAAAAGCTTAAGGTGGAGCATCTAGCCAGGATTGAGAAGTCAGAAGACTACATCAAGAAGTCAAGGGCTGGAGAGCAGATTCTGAAGAATGCCTGTAAGGAGGCTCAGTTCCAGAAGGCCAGGACTGATTTGTATCTGAAAGAGAGTCAAGCAAGATGGGACAGGATCACTGAAGCTCGTACTCAGGAGGATAAGAGGACTCAGGACAAGATTGAGCAGTTGGAGGCCAGTGCAAAAGAGAAACATGAAGCCCTGCTAGCAGCCCAGAAAGAGATCTCAGAGTTGAAGATTAGGGCTGGTGTGAAGAGGTCAAAAGACCAGGGTAAACACAAGAAGCTAACTGCAGCTATTGCCATAAGGAATCTTCTCATCAGGAACCTCACGGAGCGTCCGGCTGACCCGGTAACTGAAGCACTTCTAAAGGAAGTTCAGGAGGATGAGTTTGGTCTTGGTGTCTGACTTTTGCTTGTTGTTGCTTTCATTTCATTGTACTTTTCTTTCTTATGTTGTATTTTGACCCCTCAGGGGCATGCATTGTAAAAAACAAACTATGTATCATTCACTTTTTATAATATATCCATTAGTTTGTTTCATTTGTATCTCTCTCTCAAAGCAACATCAAAAGCATCTTCCTCAAGGGTCTGGAAAGGTCAAAACCAAATACCAAGCCGGATACCTTGGAAACAAATAAGCATACTGCATTGCATACTGACCTTTGTTTTGTTTTGTAGGTTTTGTTTTGTTACTAACTCTGTTGTGATTCAGGAACTATTGCTCGACGTCGGGTGTTCCCAATCAACCGTCCACACAGATATCCTACCCGCCACAACCTTCCGGGTATACAGATGGACCAGGTACAACAGGATCTTACAGAAGTCAGGACTCAAATGGCCATTGAGAGGTTGGAAATGAGGAACCAGATGACTCAGTTCATGGAGGTGATGAATGGGTTGGCACAGAGCCAAGAAAGATTAAGGGCTTTGGTAGAAAGGCAGACTCAAGAAGACCCCCATCTAGGGACTGGTGGAACAAGCAACAATGAGAGGGTTCAACCTCATGTCAACCCACCTGTGTATGGCCCTCATCTTCACCCAGAGATCAACATCCCTGCTAATGTACAAGGGAATGCTACTACAGGAAGAGTACTACAAGAAGACCCCCAAGAAGATCAGTTCACTGTGATGGGAGCTAGGGATGAAGCCTATGACAGAAGGCTAGATGAAATTGCTGAGAAATTAAGATCCTTGGAGTCTCAAAACTCCTTGGGTTTTGATGTCATGGACATGGGCTTAGTGGACGGGGTAAGGATTCCCCACAAGTTTAAACCTCCGTGCTTTGAGAAGTACAATGGAACCTCCTGTCCACGAACCCACTTGCAATCCTTTCTGGGGAGGCTGAAGGCATACACCATGGATGAAAAACTGTGGATGTTTTATTTCGAAGACAGTTTAACAGGAGCTTCAAGGGAATGGTATTCTCATTTGACCAGAGCAACCATCAGATGCTGGAAGGACCTGGCTGAGGCCTTCATTAGACAATACCAGTACAACTTGGATATGGCTCCCAATAGGACCCTCCTGATGGGAATGTCCCAATCATCCAGGGAAAGCTTCCGGGAATATGGCCAGAGGTGGAGACAGCTTGCTGCTGCTGTCCAGCCACCCATGTCGGAAAGGGAAATGGCCGACATGTTTATGAACACCCTCCAAGGGACATATATTGATAGGCTAGCTGCTTTTTCTTCCACTAGCTTCGCGGATGTAGTCATAGCTGGAGAAAGAATTGAGAGCCTATTAAAGATGGGCAAAATTTCTGACAATGGTGCGAGCTCGTCCAGCAACCCCAGAAAGCCTTTTATGGGCCCAAGAAGAACTGGTGAGACTAATGTTATCCATACCAGCAGGGGCAGACCCCAGTATGTTCATAGGTCAGTGGCAGCTGTCACCATTCCCGCTCCAGTTCATCAACAACCAGCATACCAACCACAGCAACAACCCCACTACCAGCAACAAGCTCAGTATCCACCTCAGAAAAATTATAACAACAACAACACCAGCAACAACAATCAGCAGAGACCGTTTCAACAGAGACCATCTCAGGCCAATAGGGTGATTGATCCGATCCCTATGCCAGTCTGCCCAGGAATTATGACGCCAGCGCCAGATGTGCTTTTCATTCCAACGCACCTAGCCACAGTACAGAGAAGTGCAGAGCTTTGCACATGAAAGTACAGGATCTAGTGGATTCCAAAGCTCTAAACTTTACACCACCGCCAAATGTCAGTAAAAACCCTATGCCCAACCACGGAGGATCCAGAATCAATGCTATTGAGGAAGATAAGCCGTCTTACTTGATAACCAGTGTGGGGTAGATTCGGACACCCCTGGTAGAGATTAAAGCTCAACTCCTTGAATGTCAAATATTCCCCGGGTGTGAGCTAGGGTGCGGTTATTGCAACATTTCGGTAAATGGGTGTGATAACCTGAGAAGCGGCATAGATGGTCTCATCCAGAGTGGCCTACTTCAAATCACAACATCAGTACCTACAAATCCAGCAATCTCCTTAACAACAATTCCCGAGTCTTCTACAACTGCAACAACAATTGTTCCAAACAATTCTTCAATCTCATCAACAAATGCTTCATCTGTCACTTCAATGGACCAAATATCAACAAACATCCATTCTACAACTTCAGCACCCCTTCATTCAGAACCTCCTACAACAGCAACACCTATCCAGTCAACAGTGCCTCCTGCAACATCAACAGCAAATAATGAAAGTATCTCAACGGTTACAATTTATTATGATCCTGCAAACGATTCTGCCTACAACTCACAAAATGCCACTCCTATCAGAGCACCAGTTACAATATACTATGATCCACATACTATCATGGTCCCTTCCGCAGCTGCCATCAGTCCAGTCACTATCACAGTGCCTGGGCCAGTCCCTTATGAAAGCAATAATGCCATCCCTTGGCATTACGGCTCAGATCTATACTGCAAAGGGCAGAAAATCACTTTGGAATCATCAACTTCTTCACCACAGATAGACAATGTGGGGGGAGGTGGAGGCTTCACTCGAAGCGGACGTCTCTTTGCCCCGCAAATTCCAAGACCCATTGCTGAAGCAGAAGCTACTGCCAAGGCAAAAGGGAAGAGCATGGTGCAAGAAGAACAAGTTGCTAAAGAAGCTTTAAAGACCCCTTTTGATCAAGAGGTTGATGAATTCATGAGAATCATCAAGAAAATTGATTACAAGATAGTGGACCAGCTTCACCAGACACCTTCAAAGATCTCCATTTTATCATTGCTAATGTGCTTCGAGGCTCATCGGAACGCACTATTAAAAGTCTTGCACGCAGCTTATGTGCCAGAGGAGATTACCGTCAATCAGTTGGAGGCTGTAGTTGGAAATGTCAACGCTAGTCATGGACTAGGATTTACCAACACTGATTTGACAACGGAAGGTCGCAATCACAACAAGGCGTTGCACATTACCTTGGAGTGTATAGGTGCAGTTCTTTCTCATGTATTGGTGGACACAGGGTCATCCCTCAATGTCTTACCTAAAAAAGCCCTTGTGAAGCTGGAGTATGAAGGATTGGCATTACGCCCAAGCAACCTAGTAGTGAGAGCCTTTGATGGTTCTAAGAGATCAGTTCTGGGAGAAATTGAGTTGCCTATAATAATTGGCCCGCAGACTTTCAAAACGACCTTCTTCGTGATGGATATACAGCCTGCCTACAGCTGTCTATTGGGTAGACCATGGATACACGCCGCTGGCGCCGTGACATCAACCCTTCACCAGAAGTTAAAATTCGAGTGGGAGGGCCAAGTCGTTACTATTTGTGGAGAGGAAGATATTTTTGTTAGCCATCTGGCTACATACAAATACATTGAGATGGATGGGGAGATCCATGAAACTATTAGTCAAGGGTTTGAGGCCTTGAAATAAATGAAGCATCCGCTGTACCTGGAACCTCAATGACATCTTATCAGCAAGCCCGAAAGGTTGTTGAAGAAGGGACTGCCCAAGGCTGGGGCAAGTTGCTGCCCGTAGAGAAGAAGGAGGACAGATTTGGGTTGGGTTACAAACCAACTCAACAAGATCAATCAGAGGCTGCTAAGAAGCCCAATTTTATCAGTGGGGGGATGCTCGCCCCAGATGCCATGAACAACTTGGAAGACGAGGATGAAAGCGACCGCAACCTGGAGAGCTGGATACGTCCAAGGATCCCGGGGAGCAGTATCTCAAACTGGTCTTCCCAGGAAATTATAAGAGTTACTCCTGCAGAGTAATTATTATTTCCTGTATTTTTAAGCATGCATCAAGTCTTGCATCTTTCCCAAGATGACAAGACTCATTTTGTAATCGGGCCATCTGTAATTTTGTGCAAATAGATCAATCAATGATAATCAGACATCTTTTGCAAATGAGTCTTTTTCTTTTCTGCTCACTGTTTTTCCATTTTTCTTTTTGTACAAAAATAAATGGCAATGTTTTCAAAATGACAACTTCATTTTCACTCTTTCTAAACAATATTAAAATCAATCACTAAAATGAACAAACTGAACCCTTGCAGAGAGTGCCTTCCACACCGCACCGACAACAGCACGGCTATGACTTCGTATGACTTTGACAATCCAATCAATCAAGCTGATGAAGGGGTTGAAGAAGAGTATGAGCTTCCTGAAGAGCTAGCTAGGTTGTTAAGGCAAGAGGAGAAGGTTATCACTCCTCATCAGGAGGAGGTCGAAACGATTAATCTTGGTACAGATGAAGAGGTGAAAGAGGTTAAGATCGGGGCCTGCTTACAAGACTCAGTGAAAGAGCAACTGATTGACCTGCTTCGTGAATATGTGGATGTGTTTGCTTGGTCTTATCAGGATATGCCAGGGTTGGATACCGATATTGTTATGCACAAGCTGCCTTTAAAAGAAGATTGCCCGCCGGTTAAACAGAAACTGCGTCGTACTCGCCCAGACATGGCAATGAAAATCAAAGAAGAGGTACAAAAGCAGTGGGACGCCAGGTTCCTTGCTGTAACTAGCTATCCCCCGTGGGTTGCTAATATAGTACCTGTACCTAAGAAGGACGGCAAAGTAAGAATGTGTGTGGACTACCGGGATCTGAACAGAGCCAGCCCAAAAGATGACTTCCCTTTACCTCACATTGATGTATTGGTTGATAATACGGCTCAGTTCTCGGTATTCTCCTTCATGGATGGATTTTCAGGATACAATCATATTAAGATGTCACCTGAAGACATGGAGAAGACAACTTTTATCACACCCTGGGGCACGTTCTGTTACAAGGTGATGCCATTCGGACTAAAGAATGCTGGCACAACATATCAACGGGCTATGGTAACGTTATTCCACGACATGATCCATAAAGAAATCGAATGTTATGTGGATGACATGATTGCCAAGTCCCTCACAGAGGAAGATCACTTAGCGAATCTGTTGAAGTTATTCAAGCGTCTGAGGGAGTACCAACTAAAGTTAAACCCCAACAAATCCACATTCGGGGTGCGATCCGGTAAGCTGCTGGGATTTATTGTAAGCGAGAAAGGGATTGAAGTTGACCCTGGTAAAGTCAAAGCCATTCAAGAAATGCCTGCACCGAAGTCTGAAAAAGAAGTTCGAGGGTTTCTAGGTCGATTGAACTACATTTCACGGTTCATATCTCATCTTACAGCAACCTGTGAACCCTTGTTCAAATTGTTGAGAAAGGAACAAACGGTCAGGTGGAACGAAGACTGCCAGAAGGCTTTTGACAAGATCAAGGAATACTTACAAGAACCTCCAATCCTTATGCCTCCAGTCTAAGGAAGACCTCTGATAATGTACTTGACAGTATTAGAAGAGTCGATAGGGTGTGTGTTGGGCCAGCATGACGAGTCTGGTCGAAAAGAGTATGCAATTTACTACCTAAGCAAAAAGTTTACCGACTGTGAACAACGTTATTCACTGCTCGAGAAAACTTGTTGTGCTTTAGCGTGGGCTGCTCGCCGACTAAGGCAGTATATGTTGACCCACACCACTTTATTGATTTCAAAGATGGACCCAGTTAAGTATATTTTTGAGAAGCCAGCACTTACCGGACGGGTTGCAAGATGGCAAATGATCCTCACAGAATATGACATCCAATACACCTCTCAGAAAGCCATCAAGGGCAGTGTATTGTCTGATTATCTTGCTGAGCAACCTATTGATGATTACCAGCCTATGAGATTTGACTTCCCTGATGAAGACATCATGTTTATAAAAGCAAAAGATCATGAAGAGCCTGTTCACACTGAAGGGCCTAACCCGGAAGAGGAATGGACTATGATGTTTGATGGGGCGGTCAATATGAACGGTCGTGGCGTTGGTGCAGTACTCATTACACCTAAAGGAGTTCACATGCCTTTCTTGGCAAAACTCACCTTTAACTGCACTAACAACGAAGCTGAATACGAAGCTTGCATTATGGGTATTGAGGAAGCCATTGACCTCAGGATCAAGACTTTGACTGTGTTCGGAGATTCAGCTCTGGTAGTTAATCAAACCAATGGCAAATGGTACACACACCAAGATCATCTGATACCTTACAGGGATTATACAAGGAGGTTATTGACTTTCTTTACAACAGTCAAGCTTGAGTATATCCCTCGGGACGAGAATCAGTTTGCAGATGCTCTGGCTACCATTTCATCCATGATCAAAGTTCAAGCTGCCAATTTTGTACCTCAAATTTCAGTGTCCAGACTTGACAGACCAGCATATGTGTTCGCAGCAGATGTTGTCAAAGAGGATAAGCCTTGGTTCCATGACATTAAGTGCTTCTTGGAGGATCAGACATACCCACCTGGGGCATCTTCCAACGATAAGTCGCTGGTAGTTTCTTTCTGAACACTGATGGTTCCTTGTACAAAAGAAACTTTGATATGGTACTCCTCAGATGCGTTGATAGAACAGAGGCAGACTTGTTGATGCACGAGGTGCACGAAGGATCCTTTGGTACCCATGCTGGAGGACATGCAATGGCCAAGAAATTGCTAAGATCAGGATATTACTGGATCACAATGGATACCGACTTTTGTGCTTACGCCAGAAAATGCCATAAATGCCAGATCTATGCGGATAAGGTGCATGTGCCTCCCAATCCTTTGAATGTGATGTCTTCACCTTGGCCCTTTGCTATGTGGGGCATTGACATGATTGGCAAGATTGAGCCAACTGCTTTGAATGGCCATAGATTCATCCTGGTTGCCATTGACTATTTCACCAAGTGGGTCGAAGCAGCTTCCTATGCAAATGTTACAAGGCAAGTGGTAGCCCGATTTCTGAAGAGAGATATCATCTGTCGATATGGAGTGCCCGAGCGAATCATTACTGACACTGGTTCCAACTTAAACAACAAAATGATGGCAGAGCTATGCCGGGACTTCAAGATCCAACACCACAATTCTTCTCCTTACAGGCCAAAGATGAATGGCGCTGTTGAGGCAGCTAATAAGAATATCAAGAAGATTGTGCAGAAGATGGTAGTCACATACAAAGACTGGCATGAGATGCTACCGTTTGCCTTGCATGGGTACCTCACGTCAATCAGAACATCCACTGGGGAAACAACGTATCAGCTTGTGTATGGTATGGAAGCAGTCCTACCAGTTGAAGTTGAATTACCCTCCCTACGGGTACTGATGGATGTTAAGCTAAACGAAGCAGAGTGGGTCCGGTCCCGATACGAACAACTGAGTCTGATTGAAGAAAAAAGATTGGATGCAATCTGTCATGGGCAGTTGTATCAGAAAAGAATGAAGAAAGCCTTTGATCAGAAAGTCAGGCACCGAGAGTACCAAGTAGGAGATCTTGTGCTGAAGAGAATCCTCCCTCCTCATACAGACCACAGGGGCAAATGGACTCCGAATTATGAAGGACCATTTGTAGTAAAGAAAGTTTTCTCGGGTGGAGCTCTGATGCTCAGCACCATGGATGGTGAGGACTTCCTGTTTTGTCATGAGTTTAATCCCTAATCATGGATTAAGTTGAGGAGCTTTCCTCAGCTTAAACATTCTCATCTGTTATCCTTCTATTAGGATAGTGTATTGAGTCTGTTTAATCCCTGATTATGGCTTAGTCTCATTACTTAACACTAAACAAAAACTACAAAAGCATCTAAATAATGACAAGTAGGTTAATGATCTTAATCCTACACCATGGTGATTAAGTGTGAGAAGCTGACTTCACACTTAAGGCATTCTCATTACCCCTAATCAGAGGGAAGATGTGATGAGTTTACTAACCCATTGGTTTAGGCTTAAGCTCATTAACTTATGACAAACTCCAAAAGCAACAAAAGACTGAAAACAGCATAAAAAAAAACAATAATCGTCTCCTCTAGGATTCTTTTCTCATCTCATTCACTCATAAACGAGAACTTGCTTCTTCCGTCTAATGCAAGACAGTTTGCACCTGAGCCAGACAGGTCATACACTTGAGCATTGACAAGCAAGCAGTTCACAAGTCAATTCATCTTTCAGTCTCTTTGGGTCGAACTATGGTGTTCTGACTTCCTCATTACACGAGAGGATACGTAGGCATAACTTAATAGTTATCGAACAAAAGTCTCTGTATATCCCCCCCTCTTCCAGCTTTATTCTTTAAGCCTCATGATCTTGAGCATTTCACCCTTATTCTTACACTGACACTTCACTTGTACACTTCACACTTCTTTTACACTGACACTTGCATTCTTTTCCAACTTTGACACACAAATTACACTGACACTACCCCTTTAAACACAAATCTTTTAGGCGTGGATCCCGTCGAGTACGACGGACAATCTGGGTGCTAATACCTTCCCAGGTTGTAACCAACCCCCTTTCTCAGTCTCTCTGGTTCGCAACCGTCTTATCCATATCTTTTCCTAGGTTTATGCAGCATTACCTTTCCTTCGGGATAAAAATGCCTAGCTGGCGACTCTTTTCTTTTCCTGTGAGTTCACTCCTGTGTGTTCTCACATCCTCCTTTCGCCGACCGTTCGCGTCTGTACCTGATTTGAGCAAGTCTCATCTTTTGGGAGTGACACCCTCTCAACACAGTTGGCTGATCGGGTTTTGTATAGACAAGATCTTTGAGGATTCAAATGGTATTTCAAGGTAAAACTTTGTTATCAGTTGGTTATGATTTGGTTAGGGTGGTTTAGGCTTTGCAACCATTTTTTTTATAGCTTTTGATATCTTTCCCTTTTTGATCCTTCTGTTTCTGAATTTTTATTATGGATTTTCTTAACAGATTTTCTGCATTTCTGCTGAGTTATTGATGAGTGGTGATGATGGTTTTCGAAGATATGCGACGGCGGGCTTTAGTAATTTCAGGAAGCTGATAATATGGCGATAAAGAAAAGAAAAGATGGATGAGGATTGATGGTGAAAAGCGACTATTGAAGAATGAGATTTGAAGGTGTCGAGATTAGAGGATCAAGAGTGAAGATAATTGTGTCAATGATGCTTCTGTGAAGAAAGTATTCTTTTGTTTATTCTGCTATTAATTTCACCGACTTTCTCCCTATTGTCCCATTCTGATTTTGTAAATGAACGATTTTCAACTGATTTTCCCGGTATTCAATTGAAGGATTCATAACTGAATTTTTGTTGTAAACCTCTTCAATGAATCATTTTCTGGTTGTTATAACTTTTCCTTTATTGATTTTTCTTCTGAATTTTTCTGGTGTGCTTAATAAAAGGTGGATTATTTTTTTATTCATAATTTAATTCAAAGTTGGACTTTAATATGACTCAGGATGATAATATGGTATGGATAGACTTATGAATATTGGTTTAAAAAAATAAAAATTGGTCTTTGGTCAAACAAATGGATTTGGACATAGAATTATATGATTGAATGATTATTTTAATAGAGGCAAATGCATTAGTGGATGTTATAGAAACCCGAAATTGGGTGAAACTTGGTTTAACAAAAATGTTTAGGAGAATTGATGGTATAGAATGGAAAACAAAGGAATTTTTTTCTAACAATTGGATGTGAGGAAAAAGTGAGTTTGGGCTCAAGTGTGTGATCCAAAGGTCAATAGTTGACCAAAAAATCAACTTAACAATGGGCTTAAAAAGGATATAGATTCAAAAAATGCGAATATTTGTTTGGGCAATGGATAAACATTGAGTCTAACAACAATGTGAGGAGAACAAAGGTTTTAAAAAGACATAAAGTTAATCATGATTATAAAAATGGAGCATGATTTATGGCATGAAAAATCGCAAGGATTTTAGCTTAAAAACTGGTGAGCTTAATATAAAGATGGTAACAATGGACCGAATTCGACAAGGCTTAAGAGTATGGGAAACGGATAATTGAATTCAAAGTAAACTTGAACCACATACTCCAACTAAATCATGACCACACACATTTCCTCACCTTGAACACAAACCACTTCTTAAGAACTTGTGATACCCTAATGAATCCACGAATCAATAATGCCTCAAATCACGCTTCTTAAATCGCTTGGTAATACCATTCTCGAATCAAGCCATAAGCAACAAATAAAGTGCCTTGACAATGATGGATGATATGGAGGAACTCATGAGAGCTCAAATTTTGCTTCAATTTAGGTGAAATACATCTAGATAAATCCTCTGAATATGAATAAACAAATCATAAGAATGCCTTTGATCCCACGTCTTCAGAGCTCAATGAAATACATGATTGCAAATATGTTTTTGGCCTAGAAAAATTTTGATGAACATGAAACATAAGCCAATCCAGGTAATAAATTAAGAGGGCAAATTTTTGGGTGTTACATATGCCCCTATTCAATCACTGTAGACCTGAATGAATGACAGCAGTTGCTTTCAGACGTTTGAGGTATGCAGGGATTAAATACCTTAAACAACCAGAAAATTTGCATTCTGCGGCAAAAGAATAGGGAAATAAACTCAAACGAACGATCTCTGCTTGGATATAATTATGATGGGAAGAATAGTAAACATGTGATGCCTTTTGAAAGCAAATGACTTACCACACTGCGGGTGGACTTTTGAAAGTCTGTCTTTTGAACCACGCCAGACGATTACTGGCTTGCCACACTGCGAGTGGACTTTTACCAATTTATAGTTGAACTTCAAGATACTTTGACAACCTGAGGATGGAATTTCGCCAATCTGTAGTTGATCTTCAGATACTTCGCCACACTGCGGGTGGACTTTTGTCCACTGCGGGGGACTTTAGAAATTTGCCACCCGAAGATGGACTTTGGCCAATCTGTGGCTGGAATTTTGCTCACTACGGGAGACTTTAGAAATTTGCCACAATGTGGGTGGACTTCTGCTCACTGCGGGAGATTTTGAAACTTGCCACCCGAAGATGGACTTTGGCCAGTCTGTGGCTAGACTTTTGCTCATTGCGGGAGACTTTTGAAATTTGCCACCCGAATATGGACTTTGGCCAGTCTGCGGCTGGACTTTTGCTCACTGCGGGAGACTTTTGAGATTTGCCACCCGAAGATGGACTTTGGCCAGGTTGCGGCTGGGCTTTTGCTCATTGCGGGAGACTTTTGAAATTTGCCACCCGAAGATGGACTTTGGCGAGTCTGCGGCTGGACTTTTGCTCACTACGGGAGACTTTTGAGATTTTCTACCCGAAGATGGACTTTGGCCAGTCTGCGGCTGGACTTTACAAGATATCAAACTTCGATTATGCTGGGTATGCATATGTTGAATCGCATGGCATGATGCCCCATGACACTAGGGATGTTATGTTTTGAACATGTCAATGAACTGGTATGAGTGTAAAGGTAATTCCAGACGCAGAAGTAATAAGTCCTTGCTAACTCTGTGGGGAAACACAATGATCGTGAATTCGATCTCAAGAAGCCCTTTGGGGATAACATCTCTGTTGGAGAAGAGCGTGAATAATTCATTCGTCCCGAATTACCACCTTTGCCAAAAATAAATTGGACTTTAGACTTGAGGACCGTGCCAGGGGATACCTCGACTATTGGAGATTATCCACTCTTATGGATCTACTGGGGAAGAGAATGACTTATCTAAAATCATCTAGGGGAATAGGAGTTACCTTAGATCTGTTGAGGAACCGAGATCAAGGAAACCAGTTGGAGGAAAAACTTAGTGACTTTACTGGGGATAAATTCCATCCGTCTGTTGGGAATGACAAAACCGAGACATGTCCCGTTGGGGAGGAAAAGAATTCAAGTTGTCTCTTGCTGGGGATCATTTGCTTCTGCATGGACTTTACCTCAAGGGGATTTTACAAAAGACTTGGTGTCTTTAAACTCTTGGGTATCGCAGTGATTGATTGAATTGGCGTAATAACCTTGTTGAGGAGGTAACCATTGTCAACACAAGTGAGTTGGTAGCTGTTGGAAGCGCTGAACAAGATAATTGGCTTGACGAGTGTCCACTATATGAGTAATAGACTCAATCAGTAAGAATTATGACAAGAGGGTGACATAGGAACTCTTCGGGAGCATAACTGTCTCGGTAGTCTGAATTCTATATAGGTGCTTCCGACTGTCTGTCTTCGAGAAAGAATGAATTCTCGTGCTATTAGGGTGGCCTGCCCTAGTACGAGTATTTGAATAGTTTTGCACTTGACTGACTAATCTTCGCTCTTGGAGAGATTTGAATCTCGAAGTGATTGCCACAGTTTGGCTTAATTTTGAAGATATTGCTCGACGTAATTGCCCCGGATTGGCTAGCTCTTACCATGACTAGTTGGGAAAGTCCCTGCTCAATGAAGCATTCTCGGAAAAGTACACCTCGACGTGACTGTCTTTCAGAATTTTTAGACTTCTCAACTTAGCAAGCTAAAGTTTCTGGACTGAATTTCCGCATGTGAACCATTTATGATGCCAAACAAATGTATGCAAGCAAAAAAAGTTTATTCTTAGAATGAAAATTCTAATGCAACACACATGCTAATCTTGAAGTCTTTATTAAGAAGGGTGTCGCAAACCTCTGTGAGTGAATCATGTAGTTTTAAGAGTGCACCTAAGAGGGGGGGTGAATTAGGTTGTTAACAAATTCTTCGATTTTTACCGGTTTTGGTTTATTTTCCTGCTTAAGGTTAGATGCTAAAAAATAAAGTGCTGAAAGTAGAGAAGAGACGGCGATGTATAGTGGTTCCCCTCACAATCCGAGAGTACTCCACTCCTCCTTCGACTCGAAAGAGAATTTTACTATGTTTTGGACTTGTACAAGACACTCCTAGTCTTAAGCCACTAAACCACCAAGAACAATCCTCTTGGATTTTTCCTAAGTTCAAGTAGAGAACAATCCTCTCTAAATGAACACACTTGTTTCCAACTAACCCTTGAAACACAAGTAATACAACTCCACAACTTTGTCTTAACAATCCTAAAACAAAGTGTGACTTTAGAAATAATTTAGAATTTTTGAAGTGTATGAAAATGATTTCTATGTTGTATATCAATCAATTGATTGATCTTCTCCTTGTAGACAATCTCAATATAGTATACAAGTGTTCAATGCAAATGATATGTATTCTTAGCAATGTATGAAATTTTTGTGCAAAGAATACTTTAGTGACAATTTGTGAACACTTGAGAAAATTTGAAAATATATGTGAGAAATTGTTTATAAAAAGTATTTGCAAAAAGGAGGTGAAAAGTGAAATCTGAAAAATGTTGAATTTATATTGCTACACACACCTTTCTAAAGGAGTATAATGAGTGAAAGAATGCCATGGATCATCACAATGCATCAAAAAATTCTGGATGAAGAAATGCAATTTTTTGCCAAATTTTATCAGTGGTAACCGGTTACTTACCCTGGGGTAACCGGTTTCTTATTCCCAACGTTAATTTTTTTTTAAAAAAACAACAGTGGTAACCGGTTACTTACCCTGGGGTAACCGGTTACTGAAGCTGAAAAATGAAAATAAAAATAAAAATTTCTTGGCAAAATGTTTAATGCAATGACACAAAATTATGATGGATGATCCAAGACACTATTAGATGAATATTTTGAACACTTGTATATCATATTAGAGAAAGTTTAAGATATACCATTTATGTTGCTTGATCATTTGAAAGAAAATGCTCCATTTGAAATTATTTTTAGTCTTCACTTTAATTTTCACTCCAAGTCTTCAACTCAATCTTTTTTTGATCTTTGCTCATGAGAGTTGTTGAGAGATGTTGTCTTCATCAAAATTACCAAGAAGCTATGCCTTCACATTCTCCCCCTTTTTGATGATGACAACTCATTATTTGAACAATGATTTCCACCAAGTTTCTATACACCAAGGAATCTCCCCCTAAGGATGTGCTCCCCCTTTCTTTTAGAATATGAGCAATGCTTTGAGACTATGAAAAAAATTTCCTGCATAAATTTTAAACAACAAGCAACAAAGCAAGCAACAATGCAATTCTTCTCCCCCTTTGGCATTATCAAAAAGGTTGGGTCAAGACTTAAAAGTTATGAGCATTTTCACATTTTACCACAAACATTGTAAAATATAGAAACATAGCATATCAAGTTTCAAAAAGGAAAAGCCTACCCTTGTAGGACTTTAAAGTGCATAACAACATAATATAACAAAAACCATAAAAAGATTAAAAACATAGATAGAAAAACATCAATTAAACCAACACATTTAGTCACTTCCGGAACCTTCTCCCATCTCCACATCTTCTTCTTCTTCATTAGACCGGTGAGAAGCGCGGTGAAGTTTTAGAAGTTTGTTAATGCCACGCATTGCTTGAGCATGGTTGGAGGTCATTTGAATCTTCATGGCCATCATCTCACGGTGAAGTGATTCCATTGTATATCCTCCTTCCGGAACAGCAGCATCTAATTCCTCTTTATATTTATAAGTCCCGTCCGGAGCCAACACAATGCCGGTATTCTTGAGAAGTGTGTTTTTGTTGAGTTCACATATTTGATCATCCATTTCAAGACACTCTTCATTGTCAAGAGGCACCTTACAATAAGCCAACAACTTAGAGATAAAGAAACCATATGGCAAACCACCGGAAAGACCAAATTGATGTCTTAAATGATAAAAGATCAAATGAGACCAATTAATCTTCCATCCCATTCTCAAAGATTTTAGTAAAAACATATCAAAATCGGAAACTTGGGCATGATTGGAATGGCGAGGAACTAAAATATAAGCTAGCATAAAATGCAACATTTGGTCACTAACCATCAATGACTTAGCATATTTGATAATACGGGATGATTGAGATTGTCTCCCAATTAAGTCATCATGAGTACCACGAGATATTTCAACAAAATAATTCAAGGTATCAAAGTCTTTCCAATGAGTACCTTCGGGAACATATCCGAAAAGAAATTCATCTCCCTCATTTGGAATTTCTAAACACTTAGCAATATCATCCAATCCAATGCATATATTAGTATTATTCACCACAGATTCCATAAAAACATCATCAAATTCATCATGAGTAAACTTAAGATTCCGATAAAAAGTTTTAACAAGTTCCGGATAAATCAAACCTGTCTCGGAGACTAACTTGTTCACACCGGAGTTTGCCAGAAGCTGTTCAAAATCAAAACTATGAACTGGAAAAGCAGAGAACTTCACATATTTGGTCTTCATCATCTCCCTTCGACTTACATCAGAGCTGGATTTTCTTCCCTTCGAAGGATGCATGTGACTAACATCCATGGATTCTTCCTTATTTCTAGTTTGTGAACCTTCACCCATAGCTTTCTTTCCCTTGTTCTTCTTGGTAGGATCCATAATTTAGGTTTTGAAAAGTGAGGGTTTTGAGAGGAATCCGAAAATGTAATCCTTGATAGAGAGATATGGGAATGGTAGGATGTATGTCGAGAGTGTGGGTTTGCTTTTTATGGAGTTAATTTTGGAATTTGTGTGAGTGGGTTATTTTTCCAAGTGAGGGTTTATGAGACATTGAAGGAGGAAGGTTGAAGAAGATGAGATGAGTTCCAAGACAAGTGATAATGTTTGGTCTTAAAGTACAACACTTTAAAAGTTATTTTTTCCAGAGTTGTTCAGCAGTAACCGGTTACTTACCCTGGGGTAACCGGTTACGCATGCGCGAAAATAAAAAAAAAGAAATAAAACAGTGGTAACCGGTTACTTACCCTGGGGTAACCGGTTACTCATGCCAAACATGCAAAAACAGCAAGCTTCTAGAGACAAAAAGGTGAGAGAAATTCATATTTTTGCTCATGGACATGATTAAACACATATTAAGACAACTTTTGATCATAGTACAAAAACTTGAAAAATAATTTAACTCTACGAAAAATCGAGAAAACTCATTTTTTAAACATAAATCATCAAAAAAATGTGACTTACCGAAGTCGAAAAATTATGAAAAATACATACCTTTGATCCTTAATGATGTATGATGAATATTTGATGAAGAAATTAGAGATCCGTTTCGGTCAAAATTCCAAGTTCTCGGCTCTTTTGTAAAATGGCTCTTTTGCAAGGGGTTTGGTGAATATGTCCGCAAGTTGGTTATGTGTATCCACAAAAGTGACTTCGACATCTCCATTAAGCACATGATCTCGTAAGAAATGATGCCGGATGTCAATGTGCTTAGTTCTTGAATGCATGACAGGATTTTTTGTGATGTTGATAGCACTCGTATTGTCGCATCGAAGGGGAATGCATCCAAGGTTTAATCCATAATCATCAAGTTGTTGTTTAAGCCATAAGATTTGTGCACAGCAACTTCCCGCTGCTATGTACTCCGCTTCAGCCGTACTTAGATCAACACATGCTTGTTTCTTGCATGCCCATGAAACCAATGCATTTCCTAGGATGTGACATGTACCACATGTACTTTTTTGATCTGTTTTGCATCCTGCATAATCAGCGTCAGAATAACCAACTAAATTACACATACTACCTTTCGGATACCATAATCCAATGTCCGTTGTTCCTTTAAGGTACTTCATGATCCTCTTGACTGCCGTAAGGTGTGACTCCTTTGGATTAGCTTGAAACCGAGCACACAAACAAACACTAAACATAATATCAGGACGGCTTTCCGTCAAATAGAGTAAAGAACCAATCATACCTCGATATTTCGTGATATCAATTGGAATTCCGAATTCATCTTGATCAACGTAGGTACCGGACCCCATTGGAGTAGCCATAGGTTTGCACGTATCCATTTCGAATCTCTTCAATAATTCCTTGCAATATTTAGATTGGTTGATGAAGATTCCTTCTTCTAGTTGCTTGATTTGAAGACCAAGGAAATAGTTCATCTTTCCCATCATGGACATTTCGAATTCTCCTTGCATTATTGATGATAATTCCTCACAAAGATCTTTGTTAGTTGAACCAAAAATGATATCATCAACGTAAACTTGAACTAATAACGTATTACCTCTTGTTTTCTTAATGAACAAAGTTTTATCGACTTTTCCTTTTACGAAGCCCTTTTCGCAAAGAAAGTTTCTAAGGCGATCATACCATGCTCTTGGTGCTTGCTTTAGACCATAGAGAGCTTTTCTTAGTTTGAAAACATGAGATGGATTCTTGAAGTCTTCAAAACCCGGGGGTTGTTTGACATATACTTCTTCATTGATGTATCCGTTCAAGAAAGCACTTTTGACGTCCATTTGGTAGAGTTGAAAGTTCATGGAACATGCATAGGCAAGCAAAAGTCAAATAGCTTCCAATCTTGCAACCAGAGCAAAGGTTTCTTCAAGGTCAATTCCTTCCTCTTGATTGTAACCTTGCGCCACTAATCTTGCCTTATTCCGAATGATAATACCATTTTCATCAAGTTTATTTTAGAATACCCATCTTGTACCTATAATATGTTTATCACATGGTCTAGGGACAAGTTCCCAAACTTGATTCCGTTCGAATTGATTCAATTCTTCTTGCATAGCGAGTATCCATTGATCGTCTTTTAATGCTTCATTGATTTTGGAGGGTTCTATTTGTGAGACAAACGCCATGTTCATGCAAGCATCTTTGAGATTTAACCTTGTTGCTACCCCTTGGCTTATATCTCCGATAACCTTGTCAATAGGGTGATCTCTATGAATTCTCCATTCTATAGGTAGATTGTTGATATCTTGATCTTGTTGAATCGAATCTTCACTTTCAACTTGATCTTCAACATGGTTTTTCGAGGTATCTTCTTTAGGAACTTCTAAAATTTCATCATCATCATCACACAAAATAATATCCTCCTTGGAGGGGTTAGTTTCATCAAATTTAACATGAATAGATTCTTCAATAGTTAAGGTTCTTTTGTTATAAATTCTATATGCTTTACTATGAAGGGAATAACCGAGAAATATACCTTCATCCGATTTCTCATCAAACTTACCGAGATTGTCCTTGTCGTTGTTAAGGACAAAGCACTTACAACCAAAGACATGAAGAAATGCAATGGTTGGTTTTCTTCCTCTAAACAATTCGTATGGAGTCTTTTTGAGAATTGGTCTAATGTTGACACGATTACTTACAAAGCACACCGTGCTTACCGCGTCCGCCCAAAAGTATTTAGGTAGATTTGAGTCACTAAGCATGGTCCTTGCAAGCTCTATCAATGACCGATTCTTTCTTTCTACGACACCGTTTTGTTGTGGAGTTCTTGGTGCGGAGAAATTATGTGATATCCCATTCTCTTCACAAAATTCATCAAATGATGCATTTTGAAACTCACCACCGTGGTCGCTTCTTATGGAGACAATTGAAAGAGACTTCTCATTTTGGACTTGCTTGGCATACTTCTTGAATGCTTTAAAAGCGTCACTTTTCTACACTAGAAACAAAGTCCAAGTATATCTAGAAAAATCGTCTACAATAACTAGTACATAAACATTACCTCCGAAGCTCTTAGTTCTTGATGGACCAAAAAGATCCATGTTTAGTAATTGTAGCGGCCTCGATGTGGACACCACGTTTTTGGATATGAAAGTTGATTTGATTTGTTTGCCCTTTTGGCATGCATCACAAAGTCTATCTTTGACAAACTTCATCTTCGGTAATCCAATAACAAGATCATGCTTAACCAATTTGTTTAAGTGCTCCATGTGAATGTGAGCCATCCTTTTATGCCATAGCCATGACTCATTGTTATTTTCCACAAGGCATTTTACCTTCAAAGAAACATTGTCAAGAGAAATCATAAAAATATTATTGATTCTATTACCTTTTAACATAACCTCATGAGTGACTTCATCTACAATCAAACATTCACCTTTATTGAAGTTAATCTTGAATCCTTTGTCACAAAGTTGGCTAATGCTAAGAAGATTGTGCTTGAGTCCTTCGACATAGAGTACATCTTCTATAGTTGTAAAAGGTGGTGAACCAATGGTGCCAATGCCAAGAATCTTTCCTTTGTTGTTGTCACCATAAGTAACATAACCCTTGGCCTTAAGCTTTAGATTTGAAAATTTGTTTATGTCTCCCGTCATATGCTTTGAGCAACCGCTATCGAGATACCATTGATTAGTGGTTGACTTCAAGCATACCTACAACACAAAATCAAGTAGTGTTAGGTACCCAAATTGCTTTGGGTCCTTGATAGTTAGTACCCTTTTCAACCCACACATAATGCCCTTTAGCAACACCAATGTTACGCACATAGCAAGCATTAGGTGTGTGGCCTTTAATTCCACAATAAAAACAAGTAGGTTGAAAATGACTTCTATATCTAGGAACATAATTCTTTTTCTTCACAACTCTTTTCTTTTTATGATTTTGATGCTGAATTTTAGAAGTGATTGCCTTCTCTTTAACAACTTGTTCACTTGCTCTTACGAAAACGGTCTCATTGGTGCTTGGTTTGGAAAACTTGGAATATCCTAATTCACTTTTATCATTAGGATATCTTTGATGTTTAAGAATTTCTTCCAAGCCAATTTGACCTTTTTCGTATCTTTCTAACACTCTTTTGAGTTGAACAATTTGAAAAGATAAGGATTCACAATTCTTGCATACAAGACTTTGTTTTTCATCCATCAATTTTTGTTTTTCGTTTTCAATATTTTTCATAAAAACTGAATTTTGTTCTTCTAAAAATGAAATTCTTTTCTTTTGAGATGAGATGCTTTTATACAAAGTCTTGCATTATTTTAGAAGTTCATCTATAACTTCTTGTGCATCATTATCATAAATAGAGTAATTGCTACTAACCTCATCATGTTCGTCATCGGAGTGGTGAGAAGCCATCAAAGCCATATTTGCACGTTCTTCATTTTTTGATTCCGATGATGAACTTATCTCATTGTCTTCCCACGCAACATATGCCTTCTTGTTTTTATAGTCCTTCTTGCCTTTGAATCCTCCTTTCTTTTGAAGCTTTGGACAATCCGGTTTGATATGTCCTTGCTTCCCACATTCATAGCATGTAACATCTTGATTTGATGTGGATCCCTCTCTTTTCCTGAAATGTCTATTCTTTTTAGTGAAAAGATATTTATCATTTTTATTAAAAAACTTACCGAGCTTTTTCACAAGTAGCATGAAGTCTTCATCTTCCGATGTGTCCTCATCTTTATCTTGTTTAGATTCGACTTTCAAGGCAATTCCTTTAGACTTCTTTTCTTGATTCTCATGTTTTTCTAATCTTCCAAGTTCCATTTCATGTTCTTGGAGTTTTCCGAACAAGGATGCAGATGTCATCGTTGAGAGACTCTTTTTCTCGGAAATAGCCGTCACTTTTGGTTGCCATTCTCTTGTTAATGATCTTAGGACTTTAAGATTGAGATCATCATTTGTAAATGTTTTTCCAAGAGCAATCAAATTATTTGTAAGATGAACAAATCTCTTTTGCATTTCTACAATGGATTCTCCGGGCTGCATTCGAAACATTTCATACTCTTGGCTTAGGGTGTTTAGCCTTGATCTCTTCACTTCGGTGGTTCCTTCATGTGTTTCTACCAAGGTGTCCCAAATTTACTTTGCCGATTTACATTGAGATATGCGAAAGAACTCATCCATACTAAGAGCGCTTTGGAGTATGTTGATTGCCTTCTTCTCATCTAGAATCCTTTTCTTATCATCTTCATCATAAGTATTTTTCAATTTCGCGGTTCCAATGTCATTGATAACATTCATCGGATTATGTGGACCGTTTTCAATTGCTTCCCATATACCTTCTCCTTGGGCTTCAAGATGTGCCTTCATTCTAATCTTCCAAAAGTCAAAATATTCTCCGGAGAAGAGTGGGGGCTTGTTGCTACTTCCACCGTCTTTGAAAACCGGATGTGTGTTTGCGGAAGCCATGCTGGATCACTAGGAACAAGTTACCTATAACTTGCTCTGATGCCAATTGTAGTTTTAAGATTGCACCTAAGAGGGGGGGGGGGGGTGAATTAGGTTGTTAACAAATTCTTCGATTTTTACCGGTTTTGGTTTATTTTTCTGCTTAAGGTTAGATGCTGAAAAATAAAGTGTTGAAAGTAGAGAGGACACGGCGATGTATAGTGGTTCCCCTCACAATCCGAGAGTACTCCACTCCTCCTTCGACTCGAAAGAGAATTTTACTATGTTTTGGACTTGTACAAGACACTCCTAGTCTTAAGCCACTAAACCACCAAGAACAATCCTCTTGGATTTTTCCTAAGTTCAAGTAGAGAACAATCCTCTCTAAATGAACACACTTGTTTCCAACTAACCCTTGAAACACAAGTAATACAACTCCACAACTTTGTCTTAACAATCCTAAAACAAAGTGTGACTTTAGAAATAATTTAGAATTTTTGAAGTGTATGAAAATGATTTCTATGTTGTATATCAATCAATTGATTGATCTTCTCCTTGTAGACAATCTCAATATAGTATACAAGTGTTCAATGCAAATGATATGTATTCTTAGAAATGTATGAAATTTTTGTGCAAAGAATAGTTTAGTGACAATTTGTGAACACTTGAGAAAATTTGAAAATATATGTGAGATATTGTTTATAAAAAGTATTTGCAAAAAGGAGGTGAAAAGTGAAATCTGAAAAATGTTGAATTTATATTGCTACACACACCTTTCTAAAGGAGTATAATGAGTGAAAGAATGCCATGGATCACCACAATGCATCAAAAAATTCTGGATGAAGAAATGCAATTTTTTGCCAAATTTTATCAGTGGTAACCGGTTACTTACCCTGGGGTAACCGGTTACTTATTCCCAACGTTAATTTTATTTTAAAAAACAACAGTGGTAACCGGTTACTTACCCTGGGGTAACCGGTTACTGAAGCTGAAAAATGAAAAAAAAAAAATTCTTGGCAAAATGTTTAATGCAATGACACAAAATTATGATGGATGAACCAAGACACTATTAGATGAATATTTTGAACACTTGTATATCATATTAGAGAAAGTTTAAGATATACCATTTATGTTGCTTGATCATTTGAAAGAAAATGCTCCATTTGAAATTATTTTTAGTCTTCACTTTAATTTTCACTCCAAGTCTTCAACTCAATCTTTTTTTGATCTTTGCTCATGAGAGTTGTTGAGAGATGTTGTCTTCATCAAAATTACCAAGAAGCTATGCCTTCACAAATCACTGGTTAAGATACGAAATTATTTTTAATGAAAGTATGCACATGCAATACCAACAAGGAGATTTTAGCACAACTCATAGGAGTCAGGAACGCTATCTCGTGGTAGTATGCTCTCAAAGTAACCCTGTTTCAGTTAGGACTTTTGAGGGTTGTATCGTGGCCTGGTTCACGGTTATAGAAACAAAGGGTATAGGCTCGAAGTTTATTTTTGCCCACCCACTCTTCGTGATGTTCTCCATTCCTATGTTCAGCTAGTTTTCACAAGCATTCACCTTTCATAAGGATTTTGTGTTGATTGAGGAACCATTGTTGCTATCGGTTCAAGCACCAATAAGGTTATTGTTGAGAGTCAGTCATCCTTCTATCTTTCGTTTCTGTGCCACACGACTTTGTTCTCATTTGAGGATCTTTCTTGTGTAATCCTTTTCGTCTTTCGCTTTTGCGTTATTTTGCTTATCCCTAACTTTTTCCTGGACTGATTCTTGTGAATCTTTGACTATAAAGTCCAGTGGGATGCTCTAACTTTTTCCTAAGTCGCATGTTTTCAAGTTACGACTTAGCGCGCTTTTTTCATCATTTTTTTTTGCTTTTTGAACGAGTCGTGTAACTCTATTTGTCTTGATTGCTTTGTGAGGGTTATGACCGCCTCATTTTTTGGTTGACGAAGGATAACCATTGTGGTTTTCAATCTTTGGACCTTTTTACTTGGATAACCATTGTGGTTTCGGGTCTTTGGACCTCTTGATTAGCATAGTAGGATGTAATGGATCCTCAAATACACTCCTTTATGAAAGCCTGAACGCTTGGTCCGACTAGATGACATCTACCCTGCCCCTAGGTTACATGTGAGGGTTTTTCATGCGAAAAGAAACTCCTACTTCAAGGCTCAAAGGGGTTAGCGAGGGTTTATCTCCTTTATATCTCCAGTGTTTAGGGATTTGAAACAAAGCCTATAACTCGTCAACAGGGCCTTACTCGAGAGCACATAATTAGAGATTTTGCATTTTTGTTTCGTCATTCTCCTTTATAGAGTTTAAGCACGATAATTGGTATTGTGATGTACACATGCAAAATTATAAGTGAATGCGAATGGATTACTTCAAGAAAAAACATGTGAGTTTTATTATTGCTAACATTCAAAAGCAAACAAATTTCATACATGTAGACAAATGTTTAGCACATAAAAGAAACTACAAAATGGAAATCTAGTAAAGAAACTGAATATTGTCGTAGTTGAGGAGGCTTGACTCCGTCTGGACCTATCAGTCTTGGATATTTTCAGTGATCAATAGCTCTTTCATAGACTTGTAATCTTCAATTCGCAGTTGTATACCCAACCCTGGCAATCATACCTCTTCTTCTAGTTATTCTGACTCTGACACGAGACGTCTGAAAGAAAGAGTAAAGCTGGGGAGTAAAGTTGCCCCATAAGGTTGCTCGGAAATACCTGATGATCTTCTGCCTACGTATCTCCATTGACCCATGACCAATGAAGAATCAGAGCGACGTAGTTCCCCTCAATAGGGATGAAAATGAACAATGAAGAAAGGAAAACACACAAATGCCATCACTGAGAGTACTTGAACACTACTGGCTTTATTTGCTTAATGAATACCCTGGCGTCCTGGGTGATTAACTCAAAGACTTTAGCTTAACGTGGACCATCTGGTAGAACAACCGTGACACCGGTTCCACTGTGACTAGGCATTGGATTCTGGAGTACATTTGGGAGAGGAGCGAAATTGATCGCCTTAGAGTCAACTAGGTCATGTACCTTGTTCAGAAAAGCCCAACATTTCTCAATACTGTGCCCCTGGGCACCCGAATGGAATTCGCATCTAGAGTTAGCATCAAAATTCGGAGGTAGATTGTCCGGAGGATGAGGTCTCATGGTACGAAGCTCGACCATGTTCAACTTTAGCAGCTCTGGGAGTAATACAACATATGGACATGGGACAGAATCAATCCTACGGTCTTTTGCTCTCGCTCTTTACTGGAACGGTCTTTGTACCTGTTGTTGCTGACCCTGTGGTCGTTGTTGAACCTGTGGAGTAATAGTCACTGCAGCTGCTTGGTAGTAACCTTGAGAATAACCTCTGTCTCGGCCTCTATACACAACATTTGTCTCGCCTTCTCTTCTTTTCTGGCCATTTCCAAAGGGCTTCCTCATACCAAAAGAACTAGCACTACTTGCATCCTGAATCTTTCCCAATTTCAGAAAATTCTCTATTCTTTCTCCAGCAATGACGATATCAGAAAAACCAATGGATGGGCAGGCGGCCAGACGATCCAAGTAAACTCCTTGCAAGGTGCCCATAAACATGTCGGCCATTTCCCGATCCAGCAATGGAGGTTGAACCCTTGCTGCCAGCTCATGCCACCTCTGGGCATACTTCTTAAAACTCTCCTTAAGTCCTTGAGACAAGTTCTGCAACTGAGTGCGGTTCGGAGCCATATCAATGTTATATTGATACTGCTAGAGAAAAGCTTCAGCTAAATCTTTCCAGCTTCGAATAGAGACCCTTCTCAGCTTCATGTACCAGTTCAACGAAGCTCCGGATAAAATATTTAGGTAGAAATGCATCCAAAGTTTCTCGTCATCAGTGTGAGCCGAGATTCTTCCAAAGTATGTGTCAATGTGAGTTCTGGGGCATGTGATACCATCGTACTTATCAAACGATGGTTCCTTGAACTTAGGAGGGATTCTGACTCCTGGTACTAACCCGAGATTGATTACATCGATGCCTAGGGAATTCTGACATTCCATGGCCTTGATCTTCTCTGCCAGCTCTTCATACCTGCGGTCATTGATCTCATTCATGTTACCCATATCAGCATCCATTAGAGTGAACTGGTCCTCATGATTGTCTTTTAAACCTACGTTACGTGTCGCGGTCCTATTCGGATTAGGCTCTCCGTTACGGGCAGCGTTAGAATCCACATTCTCAGTCGGTATTCCAATATTAGCATTCCCATGGGGTTGCTCAACCATCATCCTGAGACGCTCCTGGTTCTGGGCCATGCTAGTCATCATTTCCATAAACTGATCCATCCTCTGTCAGAGCTCATTGAGATCAGTCTGCATTCGTTCATCCATCCTTACTCGGTTTCCTTTAGTCAGATATCGGTGAACGCGTTGACCAGCTATATTGCCTGCGATTGAATAAGTTAGAAACTCTGGGTAACCTGCAAAAACACAAGAATATGATATGCAGGAAATGAATGCTTGTGGCATGTCGATTCATTCTTAGGGCATTCCATCCCTGGTTCCAGTTTTGTGGGTTTGATGAAGACAGAAACTCCTTTTGCTGCAAATAACAAGCAGTGTTGATAGTATAAGGTGTGTGTGTGTGTGTGTAGCAGACGTGTCAAATAATTCCAAGAACATGAAGACCAACGTGTTTTGCAAACGTGTCGGATGTGTCGGTGATCACAAAGCGAGAGCACACGGAATGATAGTAAAGAGACCTTTTTATGATAAGAACTTGTTGATATAGTCAAAACACACAAAACATGGATTTTAAACAGAAGTGCAATGATAAAAATGATTCCAACAACAGTCCTGATGGTAATCCCACAACATACAAACAAACAGAAAGATGTCTTTGTCAATGTGATCCTCTATCTAGGTTGGAGTCAACGATCGGTCATGTCTTTGGAACTTCTACCAATTCCTTCGTCTGCGCCTGGTTGTCTTCAACTCTCTTCAGCTTCTTATGATAGTAGATCATCATCCACTTGTAATAAGCAGCTTCCTCTCGGGTTTTAGCAAGTTCTGCATCCTTTTCTCTCAACTTACCAGCAACCTCTTCATCTTTCTCCTTTAGCTTACTCATGATCTCTTCAGCTTGAATTTTATCTTTTTCTTCTCTTTTGATCCTGTAAGCAGCATGCTTCTTTTTCATGCTCTCGAACATCAAGGTCTTTTGATCCAGTTGCCTTCTAGTGTCAATATGTTCCTTGGAAGAGCTCCTAGTAGAAAACTCGAACCTCGCATACCGAGCTAACTCAACTTCACACTGTTTCCTTGCAATAGTATGCTTCTTAGCATCTTCTTGAGCTTTCCACTCAATCTCAAGTCTGGTGTGATTATCCTTAGCAAGCTCTTGACTCAACTGTGCATTCTCCTTTAACAACCCATCTCTTTCCGTCTTCATATTTTTGAACTCTTCAATGCTAACTGTGGTAGGCTGTTCAATGACCATGGGATATAAAAGAGGCGCAGGCCCAAATGGTAACAGTAACACTTCAACCCGTTCTCTTAGCCATTCTGCAAACGGTGGATACATTCGATAATCCCCTACTCCCAAAGTCTTCTTCTCTCTTGTTTTTCGACTATACCAAGCATTAGAAGCTTTCTGACCAATCTCGAATCCATCTGTTGATTGAAAATACAAGGACTCTGTGATGTCCATAGTGGCTGGTGTTTCCTTTAAGGCGTACCCGAACTGTCTAACTGTGAGGGAAGGGTTATAATTAATTTCCCCTTTCCTCCCGATCAAAGGAACATTAGGGAATCCTCCGCAACTATGAAGAATGTCAATGCATCACAATCCCTGATTAACCCAGACAATGTCCTTTGCTTGCAAGCCCATCAGTATTTCTGACCATTCAAGTGAGTTATTCGTCCTCTCAAAAGCCCCTGATTATGGAAGAAAGCGTGTGAACCAATTATAGAATACAGTCGCGCAACAATTAAACATTCCACCCCTTCGCTTCTCATTCTTATAATGCACATAGTGGTAGAGATCACCTAAGAGAGTAGGAATATGATTCTTTGGTATGAAAATGCGAATAGTATCGACATCCACGAAGTTCGGCATGTTCGGGAAAAAAGTGATTCCATAGACACACAAAGCTAGGATCGCATTGAAGGTACTCCAACTTTTTGCTTCAGCAGCTTTAGTAGCCTCATCTAACAAGAAACTCAAATGATATCCTCGGAAGCCTCCTTTGCTATCAATCCGATCTTCCAATAATGACTTGCTCAAATAAAGAGCAGTTGCTACATCTTTGAAGTCGGGGTCAATCTTGGACCCAAAGAATGGTGCACAGTCCTTCACAGAAACTCTCAGGATGCTCGAGTACTCCTCTAATGTAGGTGCCAATACGAAATCAGAAAGTACGAAACATCTAAGATGTGGATCATAAAACAGTAGCAAGGTGTGCATCCCTCTGAAAGCGTAGTCATTGATGGGCTCTATGAAATACAAAATCCACCTGTAATCCTGCTTGAAGACATTGAGAACTTCTGGAGGAGCCAAGGCTTTTACTTTGAGAATTTATTTCACAACAGGCTGATGTACCTTGTAGGATATAATACACTTGGTCTTTTTCTTGGATTCCATGCTCATAGAACAATACCCACAACTGGAATCAAGGATGTGATATGCAGCCCTGCAAATGAATAAACACGCGTTAGGAATGTAAGTATGCGGATGATGTGATAAAATGCAATGGCGTGTGATCACTGTTGCATATACTGAGCATTGTTGTACTGCCTTCTGATTTGCCCGATTGTCAAGAATACCATATCACAATTATGTGTCAAAAGAAAAACCCAAGTATCAAGAACAAGGTAGGTTGAAGGTTAATTTTCCTGCAAACCTGTAAACTCCTCCCAATCTCACGGGTATGCTACTACGGGTCAACATCACAGACTCTCAAAGCTGAGTAGCAATAATACGTTCACCATTTCCGAGAAATGGATCATGACCAAATCAGGGAATCGGTTTGGCATTATGTACTACCCAGGGAGGCCTCAGCTGAGTCTGGAAAAATAAGTATCCCTCATAAGTTCCCGGCTTCAAGCACTGAAGTCGAGAAACAATAGTACATTCATCCCGAAGGGTACAATACTATCGTCATATGACCAGTCGCTTTAACGGGGTTCCTATGAGAGAACAAGGTAATCCTATGTGATTTCCTAGTGGCCCCTCAGGTGCGAATGGGTTTGCCACAAAATGTGGTCTGCCACTATCACCACTGGAGAGGGTTGTTTCCACTAAGGTCCTCGATGATCGGTTCCCAGTGTTAGTAGCTCAGGTAGGAAAATTCTATGGTCTGCCTAGGCAGTATAGAACATATACCAAGAAATCCTGATCTGGGTGTGGGACTCGTGAAAACTACACGTGCTCAAGACCACGCAAGCCACACGACTGCCCACTCTAAATCCTATGTGTATACTCAAGCCGGGCATTTGGCTTATCTCACAATAATCCCATCCTGCCAAGGAAAACCAGAACAACCAGTACAGTATATGCCAATATATGCAACAATAAAGTAAAATGCAGAAAGCTGTAAAGTAAAGCGATAAACATTAAATAAAACAGTAAAGCTAAACTAAAGCACAACAACAAATGAATAAACACCCAAAGAAAACAGAAACAGACAAGCGCTAGGATTGACTCTCAAAGGGGAAACCTGTGATTCTGGGTTCGATCCATAGCAGAGTCGCCAGTTGTCGCTCCCGGGATTTTCATCCTAGTACAAACGCGAAAGTGGTGCGGAAAAGTTAGAGTCGCCAGCCAGACATTTTTATCCCGAAGCAACAGGAAAGGTAATGTTGCACGAACCCGAGGAAGAAGGAAAAGGAAGAGTCCTTGCGAACCAAAGATCTGGGTCCGGAAGTCGGCCACAAATTGAGAAGGTATTAGCACCCCAATCCGTCTGCCGTACCCGACGGGATCCACGCTTATAAGTCTGTTTCAAAGGGTGAAAAATGATATGTTGTTTGAAAGAAAGAATGGCTATCTGGAATGGAATAGGAATATGGAAAGGATTTGGAAAGAAAAATGGAAAGAGAGGGGGAAAATGTAGGGAAAAAAATAGATTGTGCTCGAATGGGCCCTACCCCACTGCCTATGTACCTCATCGGGAAAATGAGGATCAGAGTCGTCGTAGTTTGTCTAACTAAGATAGGAATTTGCTTATGTTTTTTAGGATGACGTTGCCATAGCTCTAGCTCAGGTGTTACCGGCACTGACTCAAGGGTGTTTACCGTGTCGCTGTTTGAACTGTCGAGATAAGTCATGTTCGTGGCGCATTGTACACATTTTCTTTTATTAAGTATTTTGATTTTTCTTTAAGATGAGAAGTGAGACTCAAGTTACAAAAGGAAAAACTCTAAGGGAAACTAGACTTACCCTAAGTTAGTGGAGTTTAAAGATGACCTGTGGTTAGTGAGGTTTGGAAGATTAAACCTAAGGATATTAGACTAGAAATATGAGTACAAAAAATAATAATGAACAATATTGTACTCCTAAGTCATGGTGGGTGAAAACGTGTATGAATCGTAAGTGAGATGGAACGATGGATCGGGTGGGTCGATTGCGTGGTGCTGAGACGCACGACTTATGGTGTGCAACATACAAGGCCTGCTTTTGGTATAATGGAGTGGAATGATGGTAATCGAGGAATCCTAAAGTCACATGAAACTTTATTTATTTCTTTGAAAATTTTACTCGACGTTGGATCGAGTATTTCTTTATTTTATTTTTGAGATTTTGGTTTTCTATCTATTCGTTTTATCTTTTCTATCCTAATTATAGGAAATATACAAGTATTAAATCACAAAGTACAAAAAATATAATCGAGTCATGATAAACATAATCCGGGTCAATACGCGAATCCTCGAAAAATACCTTGCACAAAAAGAAAATCGTTAGTAAATGAAATGAGGATGCATATGCAACAATATGATGGAAATGAATTAAGATAACAAAAATATCAAAATCCTGGAAAAAATATGAAATTAATTCCCTAGGGTCTCTAACCTGACTATAACATTGTGTTAAAAATTCTCCTAAACATTCAAAGTCTAACTATGTCAAATGGCCACTTAAATCTATCTAAGAATCAATCACAATTATACACAAACAACATTACCAAAATAGTGGATAAATTGGCCTAAAAATATACCAAAAATTATTCCAGGTTCTATTATTAGTCCTCTAATCATAACAAAAAGAATGGGACCAAAAACATACAGGAAGTGGGAGAAATAAAATGTACAAAATTATGTGTTCATGCAAGGATTCAATAGAAAATCAATTAAATGAAAAATCGAAATTATATTGAAAAATGACAAAATTCAGAAAGTAAAAATGCAAAAAGTTCTAAATTTAGCTAAAAGGCTACTATAATTTTTGTAGAATTTTATTATGAGTTTACATATTTTTAATGGCTTTAAATCGAAACTATACTAAACAAAAATTAAAATAACAAGAAAATGGATAAGGGGTGCATCCAAAGTAATTTATTAGTTAATAAAACAACATGGGCCCATCTTGGAGGGTGCGGATAGCCCTTTTCCAAAGCCCAATGCGCCAGGAGGCCTGAAGGTGTGTCATATAAGCCTTCAGTCAATTCGGTTTACTTGAGGGATCGATCTGGACCGTCCGATCTTGCTAATGGTATTGAAAATGAAATGAAGGGTGATGATGTGGGGACGCACCATTACTGTGGTGGGGGAAGTACGCACGATTGCACTACAGTGGTCCAACCGGAAGGTGACACGTGTCACCGCCGGAGTGGACCGAAGAACAAAATCTTATCTCCTGAAGAAAATCAAAATGGGCGGTGGGGAGTTTAAGGAGTTTTATGACTTTTTAATGTGTCATTAATTTGATTTTTATGGTTTTGATGAAGGATTATTGTTCATCATGAGTTTTGTTTACTCCATAATTAAATTAATTCAAATACAATAACTTATAATCAAAACGTGAGAAACTTAGGGTTACACAAAGCCTCCCTGTCAAACCCTATATTCATCTTCCTCATTCAAGACAACAAACCTAGCTGGCGGCGACGGAGGATCTCCTCCGACCAACTCTCTCAAACCGTAAATAAGAAACAATGAACCTTCACTCATTTACTCTCCTCCATACTCGGATTACCCTAAAATCCTTCCTAATTCATAAATCAAAACCACCGATTCTAACATAAAACAACCGATTTAAGTCTTAGTTCAATGTTAAGCACCTGTACACGAAGATGAGTGGAGGTTGTGAAGGTACGGTATGGCTCACGAAGGCCACAATCTCCAAGTATTTCAGGCGTGATCTACTTCTTCGTTCGGTGTTGTGGTTCCTGATTTTATTGAGATGTCGTCGTTGTTGTTGATGAATCCATCTTCTTGTAGTTCGTCTTCGCCGTTCGCGCGATGAAAATGATGGAGATGACGACGGTGAAACGATGAGGATGAAACCGCTTGCAAAATATGACGGTGATGATCAAAGGTCGATATTTGGATGATGATTGGATGATCTTTGAAGATTGATGAGGCCGAGTTGATGAAGATTGTCGTTGATTCAAGATGATGCGGCTATTGACACCGATGCCGAAGGTTTGATGCGGACGTGGATTTAAGGTCGCAAAGAATGTGTACTTGATGATGCGTGAGCTGCAGTTGCAGTGCTATTATCTTGTGAAGACGATGCCGAAATGATTTAGGTATGGTTCTGTAGTCTTCTATTTCTCCTTCTGCATTGTTGAATCCGCAAAGATTACGATCTTCTTTTGCTCCACTCTGTAGTGATGTTCAGCTTCGTGATGAAGCTTTCCTAAGACCGAAGATGAAGTGCAGAAGGCTCTTGTTGATGAAGTTGAACCCGAGGGATTGATTGGAGACTGGAGAAGAGTGAGTGTCTAAGATGAAGAATTGAGGATCAGGGGTGAAGATGCAGTGAAGATGAGAGATGAAAGAGTCCCCCCAATTCGTGAAGGTTAATGTCAGATTTATAGAGGATTCAGTTAAGGGTGCTTAGAGATCTAGGTAAAAATTTGTTATTTTTCTGTTATGGTTGTTAAGGTGTAACTGAATTCATTTTTGTGTGGTGATTGATCTCTTCTATCATTACACTCTCCTTCTAATGTTTTCTGATAAAGAGTTCTTTTTGTTATTATAGAGTTTCGGCGATTGATGGAGGCTCTGAGATTGAGAAAGGTTTATAAATGATGAAGAAGTTGAAAGATTGAGAGGGAGTAGATTTAAGCATGAACAAAATGGATGAACCCCTCTCAACACAGTTGGCTGATCGGTTTTTGTATAGACAAGATCTTTGAGGATTCAAATGGTATTTCAAGGTAAAAATTTGTTATCAGTTGGTTATGATTTGGTTAGGGTGGTTTAGGCTTTGCAACCGTTTTTTTTGGAGCTTTTGATATCTTTCTCTTTTTGATCCTTCTGTTTCTGAATTTTTATTATGGATTTTCTTAACAGATTTTCTGCATTTCTGCTGAGTTATTGATGAGTGGTGATGTTGGTTTTCGAAGATATGAGACGGCGGGCTTTACTAATTTTAGGAAGCTGATAATATGGCGATAAAGAAAAGAAAAGATGGATGAGTATTGATGGTGCCGAGATTAGAGGATCAAGAGTGAAGATAATTGTGTCAATGATGCTTCTGTGAAGAGAGTTTTCTTTTGTTTATTCTGCTATTAATTTCACTGACTTTCTCCCCATTCTCCCATTCTGATTTTGTAAATGAACTATTTTCAACTGATTTTCCCGGTATTCAATTGAAGGATTCATAACTGAATTTCTGTTGTAAACCTCTTCAATGAATCATTTTTTGGTTGTTATAACTTTTCCTTTATTGATTTTTCTTCTGAATTTTTCAGGTGTACTTAATAAAAGGTGGATTATTTTTTTATTCATAATTGAATTCAAAGTTGGACTTTGATATGACTCATGATAATAATATGGTATGGATAGACTTATGAATATTGGTTTAAAAAAATGAAAATTGGTCTTTGGTCAAACAAATGGATTTGGACATAGAATTATAGGATTGAATGATTATTTTAATAGAGACAAATGCATTAGTGGATGTTATAGAAACCCGAATTGGGTGAAACTTGGTTTAACAAAAATGTTTAGGAGAATTGATGGTATAGAATGGAAAACAAAGGAATTTTTTTCTAACAATTGGATGTGAGGAAAAAGTGAGTTTGGGCTCAAGTGTGTGATCCAAAGGTCAATAGTTGACCAAAAAATCAACTTAACAATGGGCTTAAAAAGGATATAGATTCAAAAACTATGAATATTTGTTTGGGCAACGGATAAACATCGGGTCTAATAACAATGTGAGGAGAACAAAGGTTTTAAAAAGACATAAAGTTAATCATGATTATAAAAATGGAGCATGATTTATGGCATGAAAAATCATAAGGAGTTTAGCTTAAAAACTGATGAGCTTAAAATAAAGATGGTAACAATGGACCGAATTCGACAAGGCTTAAGAGTATGGGAAATGGATAATTGAATTCAAAGTAAACTCGAACCACGTCCTCAAAATAAATCATGACCACGCACATTTCCTCACCTTGAACACAAACCACTTCTTAAGAACTTGTGATACCCTATTGAAACCACGAACCAATAATGCCTCAAATCACGCTTCTTAAATCGCTTGGTAATACCATTCTCGAATCAAGCCATAAGCAACAAATAAAGTGCCTTGACAATGATGGATGATATGGAGGAACTCATGAGAGGTCAAATTTTGCTTCAATTTAGGTGTAATACATCTAGATAAATCCTCTAAATATGAACAAATAAATCACAAGAATGCCTTTGATCCCACGTCTTCAGAGCTCAATGAAATTCATGATTGCAAATGTGTTTTTGGCCTAGAAAAAATGTTGATGAACTTGAAACATAAGCCAGTCGAGGTAATAAATTAAGAGGGCAAATTTTGGGGTGTTAGACACTCTTTGGTGTTACTTCGCAAACAAAACTCATATCTCGAAACTGCTTAATCAACTCCAACTCTTTAACCATCATCGTCGACATATGCAACGTCTTCCGACTCAAGGCATCTGCCACAACATTATCTTTACCCGGATGGTAATTCAAACTGAAACCATAATCTTTCAATAGTTCCAACCATCTTATCTGCCTCATATTCAACTCTTTCTGATCAAACATATACTTTAAACTCTTATGGTCACTAAACACTTCAAATATAAAACCGTAAATATAATGTCTCCAGATCTTCAATACAAAAACAACTGCAACAAGTTCCAAATCTTATGTAGGATAGTTCTTCTCATGAACTCTCAACTGTCTCGATGCATAAGCAATTAATTTACCATTCTGCTAAGAACACCTCCCAAACTCATCAACGAAGCATCAAACTACCCCACAAACGTTTCTTCTGAATTCGGTAAAGTCAACACTAGAGCCGGCGTCAACCTATTTTTCAACTCTACAAAGCTTTCTTCATAGTGGATATCCCACACAAACGCTTTACTCTTGCAAATTAACCGAGTCAGTGGAAGTGACAACTTAGAAAATCCTTCAATGAACCTTCGGTAATAACCGGCCAATCCCAAGAAACTTCTAATCTCAATAGCCGACTTTGGAGTTTCCCACTACAACATAACATCTATCTTAGAAGGATCTACAACAATACCACTTCCTGAAATCACATGGCCAAGAAAACTGACTTCTTTCAACCAAAATTCACACTTGGAAAACTTCGCATACAACTTCTTATCTTTCAAGACTTCCAACACTGTTCTCAAATGTTCTGCATGCTCTTCTTCTAACTTGGAATAAAGCAAAATATCATCTATAAACACAACCACAAAACGATCCAGATAAGCATGAAAAATATGATTCATGTATTTCATGAAAACACCTGGTGCATTAGTCACACCTAAAGGCATCTCCGAATACTCGTAATATCCATACCATGTACCGAACACCATCTTCTGAATATCCTCATCTTTCACCTTAATCTGATGATAGCCCGGTCTCAAATCGATCTTGCTAAACACACGAGCACCTACCAATTGATCCATCAAATCATCTATTCTGGGTAACAGATACTTGTTCTTAATTATCCCTTTGTTCAATTGTCTATAATCCACACAAAGCCTCATACTTCCATCGTTCTTCTTAACTAGCAACACCGGAGCTCCCCACGATGATACACTTGGTCTCACAAACATCTTCTCAAGTAACTCTTCCATCTGCTTCTTTAATTCAGCTAACTTAGAGGCAGACATCATGTATGGTGCCATAGACACATGTCTAGTACCAGGTACAAGATTAATCGCAAACTCGACTTCTCTTTCAGGCGGCGCATCAGGAATTTCATCAGGGAAAACTTCCGGAAATTCCTTCACCACTTGAAACTCTTCAATCTTAGCTTTACTTTCTACAGACAACGACGCCATCAACGAAAACATTTGGGCTTCCTCCCTCATCAACTTCTTCAACTCTCTAAACGACAACAACCCAACTCCCCTCTCTTCTGGAGTAGAAAACCTCACCTACTTATGGAAACAATTAATATGAACATAGTTATACTATAACTAGTTCATACCTAGGATTACATCTATCCCAGTCAATGGCAAACACACTAGATCAATGTAAAATTCTATCAAATATAGACAACGGACAACTCAAACACACTAAGAAAGTAGTCACCGATCCCTTAGCCTAAATCTCTACGACCATTTTTCCTTTCATCTCAGAAAACTTAAGACCCAACTTCTTAACACAATCAGCAACAATAAAACAATGGGTAGCACCCGTGTCAATAATAGTAACTAAATGAATATTATTAATGAAACACATACCTCTGACGAGCTTGTCCTCATTAGTTGTCTGGGTCCCAACCAAAGTGAACACTTATCCTCCTGACTTTGCTTTCTTTGTCTTCTTTCACTGGCTACCAATATGCCATTCTTCACCGCAGTTAAAACAAATCATCTCTTTGTGCGTGCAATCAGATGTCGCATGCCTAACTTTTCCACAACGGAAACAACGCTTCACTTCAGCAGTGCACACATTACTCTTGTGTCCAGCTTGTCCACACTTAAAACAAACAATACCAGCAGGAACATATCCCCCACTAGTTCTCTAACCCGAAGAAACATTCTACTTATCCTTACCAGTTGGAGTATCATACGGCTTGCCACGGTTTCGCTGGTTCTTGCCCTTCCGATTCGTAACAATCTTGTAGTGAGCATTTTTATCTTCCTCAAAGATTCTTCAACTATCCACCAGATCAGCAAAAACACGAATCTTCTGATACCTCACAGCCTTCTTAATCTCTAAACGCAACCCATTCTCAAAATTGATACACTTCGAAAACTCAACAATCGCTGCATCATGGTGAGTATAAAACTTAGACAACAACGTGAACTTTGCAGCATACTCCGTCACCGACATATTCCCCTATTTCAGTGTAAGAAACTAAATCTCTTTCTTACCACACACATCTTCAGGATAATACTTCTGCATAAACTCCCTACGGAAAATAGCCCAAGTGATCTCTTCACCTGCCACTTCCAACCTTTCTCTAATTTCCAACCACCAGTCATTAGCTTCAACTGCCAACATAATTGTCCCATAACGAACCTTATGTACTGGAGTGCAATCCATCACATGGAAAATCCTCTCATTTTCTTTCAACTAAACCAACTCATCATTAAGGTCATACTTTCCCTTGAAGGTAGGAGGCTTCTCCCTCTGAAAAGTCACGAAAGTACGAGACTCATCATTCCCGCCAGCATTCGACAAGTTTTGCACAACTTGACCCATTGCTTGCATTGCAATAGCCATCGCATCATCGTTTCTTCCAGCCATCTCAACTTAACACTATAACACAACAAGAGTTGGAACCACATAACAATACTTGATTGTTAAACAACTACGACTCAACACTTGGTCAGACAGACCGACCTGCTCTGATACCACTAATGTAACACCCCATTTCTACCCGACTTTATAAATTAAATCAGAGTTATAAAATTTCATCAACAAACATGGGATATCGCATTTCCCAACTTTAAAACAAAATAACAAATTCATAAATATAATTACTTTGAAAAACAACATAGGGGATCAACAAGTTTCAACTTTAAACAACTTTAATGAATCAACATCAAAATAACCTCAATATGGTTCTTCAACATCAAACAAATTAAAACTAGTTCATAAACTTAAATAAAATCCAAAAAGACAAAACACATGTTCATCCCCCCAAAGTGCTACATATCAGGGCGACAAACACTGACTCAAAGCTACTAAGTACTGGACTCTTTGTTACCTGCACGTTACCAACATAGGGCAACATTCAAACAAAATTGGTGAGATATCGAATAACATAGAGAGGATAAGATAATCAATATGTAAACAAGATATTCATATAATCACACCTCTTCAAATAACAAGCAACGTCAACATACCACTTACATCCAACAAACAACATAATTAATATGCAACTCGATGCGAATCAACTTATATGCATGTGGTACCATTCAGAGTAAACTCCCAACTTAAAACATTGCCAGGTTATCAAGGCATCGTCAACTTATTTTCCAATCCATGCCAACTTGGATCGAGCATATGATCCAACTTAAAATATGTACATGTATGATACAATGGATGGCATACAACAACAACAACAATATAACCAACATCTTATCAACATAACAACTTGAATAACTCAACTACATGAATCATCATTGGTCATAGGACCTACAACATATTAATCTTCCTAAATTCGGAACAACATGACGCATAACAACTTCAGCGCGAAAACGAAAAAATCACAGCTTAATCGATTCGATAACTAAATTATCATTTTTTAATCTTCCAATCTACTATAATTATCTTATTTCATCTCTACATTAAGTCTAAGATCAATCCAACTTGAAACAGATGCGAAAACATGTCGAATCGCCAAAAACTACATTTTTTTGCATATGCCCTGCCCATACGCGTATAGCCACCTTGATACGCGTATTTCCCTTGAATGTTACGCGTATGTCTTGTGTATAAGGGTCTTTTTACACGTATTTCCTTGTCTGATACGCGTAACACCAGATTTGTTACGCAAATGACCATAATGTTTCTAATTCCAACTCTACTAGGATTTCTCACAATTTCATCATTCTGTTCAATCTTAATTGGGTTTATACATTGATTTTACTCTCAAAAACTCATGTATCTATTCATCTATCAAATTCTATGATCGATTTTAGGAGCCCTAACATCTTCTACACGAATTCTTCAATAACTATATAACAACAACACAAACAACATATACAGCAACGATTATATCAGTAATACAACATGAGCAACGGGTTTCTTCATCAGATTTTAACACGAAATCGACAAAAAAAATCATATCACTAAAACACAACAGTGAAATTACACAAAAATCCTAACCTACATACGATCATCTAGTCCCAGTTATGGAATTCGAACCCCACCCTTACCTTGGATTGAAGGCAGCTCAAATTCCCCGCAAAAATTCCCGCAAAAATCTTCACCCTAGCCTATTCTTGATCACCCTCAAAGACTTATTCTTCCTTCTCTTAAAAAATTTTGATTATTCTATCTAATTAGGTTTTTAGTTGGTTTTTACTAAACTCTCACTAATTAACCTAATTACTAAAAGGTCCAACTTAGCACCCCCAACTTACTACTCTTACAGCATAAACTAGCCCAACTTAATATTATACTAATAATACTTATTTTATTCAGTAGACTTATTTTATTCAGTCGACTTATTTTAATTAATTAAACCACCCAAACACAACTTAATCCGCAATTTAAACTTGACTTAACATCTTTTATCAACTTATTAACATAAATGACACAATATACCAACTCAAACAACTTAACGACACAAACGACTAAACGACACTTAACACCTATAATCAGGAAACATACACAATAATATTTAATAAAATTAATTAATTAAATACGGGCGTTACAACTCTCCCCCGCTTAGAACATCTTCATCCTCGAAAATCTTACCTTGCTCAAACAACTCAGGATATGATTCTTCCATCTTGTTTTTTGTCGCTCCCCGGACTTACGTCCCGGTGCAAACGCGAACTGTCGGTGAAAGAGAAAGGGTTGAATAGAGTCTCCAACTAGGCATTTTTATCCAGAAGGAAACGTAATGCTGCATAAACTTGGAAAGAGATGGATAAGATAGTTGTGCCTTGCGAGGGGCCCGAGCTGGATGACCTTTTTAGATGACCTTCAGCATCTGAGGTGAATTATAGGAGGATGCTTTATGATTAGGATAAATGTAACAGCCCGGGCCCCTCGCAAGGCAATCCCGTCACTGCCACCTCACGATCTTCTCTACCCTCCTCTCTAGTAGAGTTTTTGCCTTCCGTGGTAATCGAACCATGTGCCCTGAGGTTCAAGAACTTGTTCAATCCATTCCCACTACCAATTGAGCTTTTTTTGTAACAGCCCGGGCCCCTCGCAAGGCAATCCCGGCACTGCAACCTCACGATCTTCTCTACCCCCCTCACTAGTAGAGTTTTTTCCTTCCGTGGGAATCGAACCCTGTACCATGGGGTTCAAGTACTAGCTCAAGTGGTAGTGGGAATGGATTGAGCATGTACTTGAACCCCATGGTACCGGGTTCGATTCCTACGGAAGGCAAAAACTCTACTAGTGAGGGGGATAGAGAAGATCGTGAGGTGGCAGTGTCGGGATTGCCTTGCGAGGGGCCCGAGCTGTTACAGTATACCAATGTATCTCTTATTGGAGTGAAGGGTTGCATCAACTACAATCCTTTGCTTTTCAAAAGAAAGCTAGGGTATGCCTCAGTACATCCACTAAGAGAGCAGGATTTAGCAGAGACCCTTTACTGTGATATTCAGAATAATCATGCCATCACCCGACAAGCATCCTGGGCTTGGGATAATATTCAGACAAAAGGGACTACCATTTTTGGCAAGTGCAACAACATAGCTTCAACTCAGTATATTGATTGGTCTCGCATCAGAGGACATATCACCCGCATGCCATTCACCCTGAAGGATGTGCCAGGGCCATCAGCAGTAGAGCATATAGCTACAGTCAATTTAGAGTCAGTTTAGAGGGAATTTTGCAATTTCACTTGCCAAGCCATTTCATGACCTCTAATCAACTTCTATGCAACATAACATGTCAAGGAAACTTAAAAAGATCAGAATTGGCCTTTGAATTTAGGGTTTTGGTGACTTGATTCTTAAGAAATCTAAAAATGGCCAAAATACATAACTTTGCAAAAACTCTTGAAACACTTCATCCATTTGTGCCAGCTGCATAATCTTGATCCTAAGGCCATCCTTGAACCAAGATGAAGCCAAGACACCCCAAAAGCTAGTTCTGCCATGGCCCATGTTTGAAGTACAAAGTTGTTGACTTTTTTTGCAACTTGCCCATACCAATCACACTATGCCACCACCAACCTTCTGACCATTAAAGACCTCTTATGCAAACCCTAAGGAGCTCATTCCATAACACACATTGGCCTGAATGCTCCCACAAGTCAGAATCACCAAACTCCCCAAAAATATTTATCTCTTCGATTCATTCAACACAAGCCACAAACCTCAAAACTCTTTGAACCATTCAATCATACACATCCTCAGGATCACAAAGCAACCCTCACAATGACCTAAAAGCCTCTCAAACAAGAACACGATTTCTGCCTCAACAGAGTTGAATCTCCAAAACCAGCCATCACAAACTTGTTTCAAGCATTCCAAAAGTCTAAGGGGACCCATTGGAGTGATTTTACTTCAAGGAAAGGTCCAGAAAGCTCAGATTAAGAAAGCTTCATCTCAGGTAGCTCCTTAGAACTTTTTTTCCAGAACTCTTGTTTTAAGTTACAATACGATTCCATATGTTCCCCTGATCACACTGGTATGATTTGTTTTAAAAATGAGTGAGAAATGGCCATATATGGAGCTTCTGAAACTTTTTAACCTAAAATTTGTTTGCTTCGATTCAGCTTGTGAATGGAGAATAAATTTGTTTTGCTTGTTGATTATTGTTCTATAATGCTTGGTGTGTGATTCTGGGAAAGATTTGTGAGTTTTAGTGGCTTATAGGAAGAGTTGGGTTTTTGATTCGCTAGAGAAGACGACTGGAGCTTGTCTCCGGTCGCCTGAGTGTAATTAAGGGTTTAATTAGGGTTAGTGCAGGTTTGAATATTGGCCTTTGGATGTGAGCTTTGCGCGCGTTATGGACGGCCCAGATATTGTGTTTAAACCCTAATTCATAATTAATTAGTTTAATTAGGATTAATTAATTTAATTTGCCAAATTGGATCCTGACCCCTCATTCACGCGCCAGTCAACACCCTTTTGAATCCTGGCCCTCAGATCTGCATACTTCCATTTTATTTTATTTTTATTTCATTTTTCTTTTCATTTGTTTCCATAATTTATTTAAAATATCATAACACCTTCAAAAAATCTCATTTTTTTGCATTTCAATTTCAAATATTTTTCTTTATCTGAAAACATTTTTTTTTTGCATTAAAAAAGTATTTTTAAAATATTTAAATGTTATTTTTAATTAATTAATGGATTTTAATTAATTAAAAATGCATTTAGGTTTCTAAAAATCACCAAAAAAAGCATGAATCATTCCAATACATTTAGAAATATTTTCAAACTCACCATACAAATTTCTTTTTAGGTTTGGTCATATTTTCACAATTTTCTTTGAATTAGGGTTCTTAAAAACACATTTTTCTAACCCTATGTCGCTCCCAAAAGATGAGACTGGGCTCAAATGAGGTATAGACGCGAACGGGCGGCGAGAGGAGGATGTGAGAACACACAGGAGTGAACTCACAGGAAAAGAAAAGAGTCGACAGCTAGGCATTTTTATCCCGGAGGAAAGGTAATGCTGCATAAACCTAGAAAGATACGAATAAGATGGTTGCGAACCAGAGAGACTGAGAAAGGGGGTTGGTTACAACCTGGGAAGGTATTAGCACCCAGATTGTCCTCCGTACTCGACGGGATCCACGCTTAAAAGATTTGTGTTTTAAAGGGGCAGTGTCAGTGCAATCTGTGTATAAAAGAACTGGAAAAGGATGTACAGGTGTCAGTGTAAGAGAAGTGAGGTGTATAAGTGAAGTGTCAGTGTAAGAACAGGAATAAGATGCTCAAGATCATGAGGCTTAAAGAATAAGGCTGGAAAGAGGGGGAATATACAGAGACTTTTGTTCGATAACTGTTAAGTCATGCCTACGTATCCTCTCGTGCAATGAGGAAGTCAGAACACCGTAGTTCGACCCAAAGAGACTGAAAGACAAATTGACTGGTGAACTGCTTGCTTGTCTATGCTCAAGTGAAAGACCTGTCTGGCTCAGGTGCAAACTGTCTTGCATTAGACGGAAGGAGCAAGTTATCGTTTATGAGTGAAGATGATGAGAAAAGAATCCCGGAGGAGACGATTATTGTTTGTTTTTGAGTTTTCTGTCTTTTATTGCTTTTTGAAGTTTGTCATAAGTTAATGAGCTTAAGCCTAAACCAATGGATTTAGTAAACTCATCACATCCTCCCTCTGATTAGGGGTGATGAGAATACCTTAAGTGTGAAGTCAGTATCTCACACTTAATCACCATGATGTAGGATTAAGATCATTAACCTACTTGTGATTATTTAGATGTTTTTGTTGTTTTTGTTTAGTGTTAAGTAATGAGGTTAAGCCATAATCAGGGATTAAACAGACTCATTACACCATCCTAATAGAAGGATAATAGATGAGAATGTTTAAGCTGAGGAAAGCTCCTCAACTTAATCCATGATTAGGGATTAAACTCATGACAAAACAAAACCTTTATTAAGTGTATTTTAGTTAATGATAAGATGATGAAGTGATTTTTATGGTTTGTAAGACAACTTGAGGAGGACTTGTCCATTAACACTAGGGTTAGTCCTTCTTAACCAATTAAGGAAGAAATAGAACCCTAATGCAAGGCCCAAGTTACAAGCTTGGTGTCTTGGTGATTATTAGATGAATTGATTAAAGGATTTAAACACATTAAGGGTTTAACACTTAGGATTAAAGTTATACACTCCATCCTAATAGAAGGATGCAGGCATAAGCTTAATCACAAAGCCTTAAAGCCTTTAGGGTTTAGTCCCTGATTATGAGGTGAGAAGAGAAGACTCAAAGAGACACAAAGGCAAAATCTAAAGGGGGGACTAATCAAAACCATAATCATTGCCATGCTTGGTTGTTCCTAAGGTTTGTGAGGTTAACAAAAGGAATCTTCAGAGGAATCACCAGGAAGCAGATGAAAGGAGCAAAGGAAGCAAAGTAACTTGCTTCATTTAAGAAGACAAGTCACTTGAGGAAAGAAAGTAAGAAGAAGAAGAATGAGCAAGCTCAATCTAAAACACAAAACAAAATGCAGCAATGATGCATAAGAGAGATGAAAAGAAATTGTGAGAAGTGAAGGCAAATTCACTTCTCAAAGTGACTTACCACCTGAAAAGTTAGTGAAAGAAATGCAATGCAATGCAAAATGAAATGAAATGGCATGATGCAAACCAAAATCAGAAGCATGTGTGTGGTGATAATGATGCTATGAGATGATGCAAACATTAAACAAGGCATGGGGATGATCATACAAACATATGGATGCAAGAGAAACATGCTTAGAACCATGAACATACATGAAAAGTTATGGAATGCAAATGACATACAACATGGCAAATGAAATATGCAATGATCAAACATGCTTCTAACATGTCTTAAGATGTCTAATGAATCAAATGGATACATAAAATGTCATGGCAAGTCATGGTATGCAAGAAAATGCAAGATGAATGCAAAAGAAAGCCCAAATTAGGGTTTATGATCAATGCACAAAACAAAAACCAAAACCAGAAGCAAACATCAAGATAAAAAATTGAAAATGCAATCAAGGGAACCCTAAACCTATACAAACTTACTTCCCAAAGGAGGGGATCCAATTCTTAACCTAGTGAAAGTTATGAATTTCCTAAGTTGGCTAGGGTTTTAAGGCACCTTGTCAAGAAAAATGTCAAACAAATTGAAAATGCAAGATCAAATCATGCCAATTTAATCCTACAAACTACATGATATGCAAGACACAATGCAAAAAGAATCAAAGTCCAACTCTTAAAGACTAGGCAGAAATGAATTTTTGAACATTGGATCAAAATAATGCTTTGAAATAGAATTAATTCCATGGGAAATTGTCAAAATGCATTAAGATCAAAAAAGAAATTTAGTTTGAGGGTTGGACAATGTTTCTAAATGATGTTAAAGGTTTCATGAATTTTTTTGTGATTTTTAAATACCTAAAAGTATTTTTAATTAATTAATTCTCATTAATCAATTAAAAATAAACTTTTAAATGATTTAAAAATTATTTTTAATGCAAAAAATAAAAATAAAAATGTTTTTGGTTTCTGAAAATTAATAAAAGCTTTGACAAAAATTTTCAGAATTTTTCAATGATTTTTACTATTTTTAATAAATTGAACAAAACAAATGAAATTAAAATGAAATAAAAATGAAATAAAACTGAAAAATAGAAAAGTCAGCAAGATCAAAGGCTGAGATTTGAACTCACACGCGCGCGAATTGACCTGGCGCGCATCTGGACGGCCAGTATTCAAACTTGCTAATTATGATTAGTGCCCTAATTAAATGCCCTAATTACTTTCAGATGACCGGAACAGTGGTTCCGGTCATCTTCTCCGACGAGCCAAATTTCTAACTCCCTCTACACGCAATAAAAATGAAATCTAACTTCCCAGGATTCATCCCCATTCAACACTGAATCAAAACCCCCAAACAAACATCATTTTTCATCCATTAATCAAGCAAATCGAAGCAAAACTCATTTAGGGCAAAAAGTTTCAGACAGTTCATACATGCTCAATATTCCACCACTTTCATTTTTAAACACATCATGATGATCAGGATATCATATAGAATCAATTTATAACAAGAAAAATGAGTTCTGGAAAATTTGTTCTTGATGGATACCTGAACTAAAGCTTTGGTTTCTGGCACTTTCTGGCTGATTTCTTGCATTCAATCAACTCCACTGGACCCCCTAAGAAGCTTCTAATGCTTGTTTGAAGTTTATAATGGATGGTTTGAGAGATGGAAGAAGTTATGTTCAAGGGAGGGTGGTGATCGTGTTTTTGATTTAGGGAGTTTCAGGCTATGGTGATGGGTGGTTTTTGACCAGTGAAGTGTGCTGAGTTGATTTGTGAAATTGGTTTGTGTGTTTGCAGCTTGTGGAAAGTGTTTCGAAAGCTTTTGCAAAATGGGGTTAAAATGAGAGAGTTGTGTTGTGGGTGTCTTCAGGCTTGTGTTGTATGTGCTTTTGCTTGCTTTTTGTTTGCATAAACTAATGGGATTGGTCAGATGAGTTGATGTGTGCTTTTGTGATTGGTATGGCTCAAGTTGCCAAAATGTCAAAGTTGTGTAAGAGAGACATGGGCTACTAGCTAGCCAAGGACAGATGGGGTGTCCTGCACAGCAAGATGTGTGGAGAGCCATAGGATTGTTTGTGGAGTCAGCAAGCAAGTGGATTCACACTTGAGTGAGTTTTTGCAACTTGCTTCACTTTTGTTTCCTTTGAGAAATCTTGCTCCATAAGTCATGAAGATGAGTGATCTCTTGGCCCATTCTGAATTTTAGATGTTGTATGATCATGTTGTGAAGGAATGATACACATTTGAGGCCTTTATAACACTTGATCAAACCATTTTGCAAAATGTCCCTTTGGTAGAAAACTTCAAATTTTGTGATTTTAGCCAACTTTGACAAGCCATAACTTTTGATCCAAAATGAATTAGGTCATGTTCTTGTACTTTTTGAAAAGGGAATGATCCATTATACAACTTTCATGACCAAAGTTTTTCCATTTGAAGCACTTTTGAATCAAAAAGCAAGGGTTGAAAAAGTTTCCCAAAATGGCAATTTCATTAAAAGTCAAACTTTCCCAAAAAGTCAACTTTGCAAATGACTTGAAATTCTTCAATTTTGTGAACTTCCACCATCTTCCATGATCAAATAAAGATCATACACAATCAAAATGATGAAGAACACCCTTTGGTTGGGTCATTGGGGGCCTCAGATGCCCTGATTTTACACTGACTTGCTTAGAAAGTCAACTCTGTATCAGAAGACTTCCCCATGGAGTTTCTTCATGAAAATTGATATGCATGCTCCCTATACCATATAGAGACCAATAGAAACAATAATGGCCAAAAAATTTGGAGTTATGGCCTCTGAAACCAAAACCCTAATTCTAGGTCATCTGTGCAGTCAAACCTGGCTCTGCTTCCATACCATTCTCAGTTCTTGTGATTTTTTTGACATTCTTGACTTTGAGAGGACATAATATGATGTTTGAACATATATGGACCCCTTTGAAGTTATTGATGACCTTTGGGGTGGCTCAAGAAGCTCTGGGATTGCTCAGATCACAAACCCTAGATGCAGATGACTTAGAACCAATGCAATGAATCAAAAATGTGGTATGAGATGCTATGATTGGATTTATGCATATGAAATGATCACAAGCCATGGTGTGAATGGGTGAGGGAAAATTTGGGTTGTTTACAGCTGCCCCTATTCAAACATGAGTTAGCTGTGCAGGATGTAAGCAGCGGCTTAACAGGCAAACAAGATAACTTGTGGTTGAATACCAAAGACAATCCAAAATTTGCACTCACAGAATGAAGAAGAAAAGGGATATAGAGTGTAAGGGAAAATAAATTATACTATAAAGTGTGGGCAACGGAGGACGACCGTCGAGCAGAGGACGACTGCTGGGGAAAGAGCAATGACGGGGACGGCCGACACGCTGGGAAAGGCGCGGGAAATAAAGCAATGACGGGGACGGCCAACATGCTGGGGATAAAAGGGATTATGATGGGGAAGGCCTTCAAGTAAAGCTATAAGATTCTCTGGGGATTAATGAAAAATGATGGGGACGGCCATCAAGTTCATAAAGTAATGTAAACAAACGATGGGGACGACCATCGGGCTAAACTGATGAAGGACGATCATCAGGAAAAGGAAAAGGGACCACGACGGGGACGACCATCGGGTTAAAGAATAAATGAAATAATGATGAGGGACGGTCATCAAAGGTTAAGGACGATCACCTGGCAGGGTACGGCTGCCGAAAATATCGCGACATAGGACGAATGTCGGATAAAAGGTCAACGATGGGGACGGCCATCGGACGAGCATGATGAAGGACGATCATCAAGAGGTGAAGGACGATCACCTAGCAGGGGACGGCTGCTCTCAAGGTTTATCATGACATAGGACGAATGTCAGATGACAAGATCGACGATGGGGACGGCCATCGGATAAAATGATGAAGGACGATCATCAAAAAGGTGAAGGACGATCACCTAGCAGGGGACGGCTGGTAAATATCACGACATAGGACGAATGCCGGATAAAAGGTCAACGATGGGGACGGCCATCGGACGAGCATGATGAAGGACGATCATCAAGAGGTGAAGGACGATCACCTAGCAGGGGATGGCTGCTCTCAAGGTTTATCATGACATTGGACGAATGTCAGACAACCAAAGAAATTTTGCTTTGCTGGCGATCTCCAGGGGAATAGTAAACACGGACGAGTGTTTATATCCAGGAAATAAAAGGTATAAGTGTTTAGATGTTTGTGTATATATTAAAGATGCGGACGAGCATCCTTAAGGCTACGATACGGACGAGTATCGAGTAGAAACAAATACTGACACGTGTTCAGAGATGATGATACGGACGAGTATCAACTGGTTAACAGAGAACACGGATGAGTGCTGAATCTGAGGGGACTCTTCTGGGGAATAGTAGACACAGACGAGTGTCTATATTCAAGAAGACAAGAGTGTTTGACACGTGGATGGATTAAAGATGCGGACGAGCATCCTTAAGACTATGATACGGACGAGTATCAGGTAGAAACAAACGCTTGACACATGTTCTGAGATGATGGTACGGACGAGTACCAACTGGTTAACAAAGAACATGGACTAGTGTCGAATCTGAGATGATATAAGTGGTGTATACAAGATACGAACGAGTATCTGTATAAGTGAAATATGAGTAATAAGTATGAGTAGTGTATAGACGGGTATTTAACCTGCTGGGGAGAGTGACACAGACGAATGTCGAAAGGAGAAAAGTATAGTATAAACAAAATCTGATATACAAAGTGTTTATGTTACTGTGTTGGGGAAGGCGACACGGAAGGATGCCAAGGAGTATATACTGATGTTTGTGAATGCAAGGCAACTGCTTTAGCTTTAGCCCTCTGTTGGGGAATCTGGGGAGCACTCTGTACATTGTTTGATGGATTGTCATTATTCACAGGCGTTTGATTCAGAACATGGCCTATTATTTATGCAATATGTTGGATTTTTGCCGTAATGCTCCGTTTTAGACGGAATGCTACGCTTTGCGGGGTGAATATGATGCGAATGCCATGATTATACAAGGATATCAATCCGGGATTCGGATCCCGTTGCTGTGAAGATTTCTGGTAGATCTATTTGAAATGGTCATCCCAGCTGGGGGTGAGATCATTGGTAGATCTGATGAGATGTATCTGCTTGGGGGGATAGGTCACTGGTAGACCCATCCTTGGTAATGAGGGACCCAGCTGGGGTTTGTAGAAGCTTTCGTCACTCTGTTGTGATTCCTTCATGCGTTGCTCTTCTGGCTAGAGGCTGAAACTCTGTGGGGAGATGGTTCCCAAGCCTTACACCTGACTGTGGAGGAATAGTAAATGGTAACCCGGCTGGGGAGAAAGCAAGTGGCAACTCAGCTGGGGAGAAAACACTTTGGGTGCTAAGACTGAGTGAGTGTTGATTTTGCATCTTGCTGGGATGAAGCTCACACGCCCCATGTCGCACTTTTGAATACCTGCAATCCTGCAAAGATAGAAATGCACAAGTAATCCCGAGGTATCTTTTACTGGATCCCATCACGAGAGTTCCGACACTCCCGGGAATAAGTATATTTCCTGCAAGCACACAGTTTCAGAAAGACGCATCTGTATTTATGCAATCAGTATCTCTAAAGACATCAGACATTTTGCAAATGAAAATAAAATGTACGAGACGAGACATGACTGAAAATCTGATTTTATTAATTCATGTGCCCTGAATTGGCACGATACAGTCAAAGAAACATATCTCCTAAAATGAGGAGATTGTTACAAATTGAGAAACAAAAGATGTCGGCAATGTTGATGACGCTTCAAGGTGCTTCCTTTTGCTACGAATCGTATGACATTTGACGTTCTTCTCGTCTTGCTTTCTGAAGAAGGCTGATTCTGAAAGAAGCTTGATCCTTTCGAAGCTTATCAAGTTGTAAGTGATACAGACGAAATCAGCATGCAGTTGTTCGCTTATTCCCTTATTTTGCATGGATCGCCCTTTCGGGTTTTCAATCCATCGGGATACCCATTTTTGCCTGAGTTGTCCAATGCGGCTTTTCAACTCAGCGGGTGTACATTTTTGTTTCTTTTCCCTTATTTTTGCCCGAGTCTTTTATTCTGTTTTTGACTCGCCGGGATGCCCTATTTTTGCCTGGACTTACATTCTGTTTTTGTGTCCAGCGGGTCATTTTATGCGAAGTATTTTTTAACTGCATCTGAATTCACAGGGGACGGGAAGTCTTCATCATCCATAGTGCTGAGCATGAGTGCTCCACCCGAGAAGACTTTCTTTACTACAAATGGTCCTTCATAATTCGGAGTCCACTTGCCCCTGTGGTCTGTATGCGGAGGGAGGATTCTTTTCAGCACAAGATCCCCTACTTGGTACTCTTGGTGCCTAACTTTCTGATCGAAGGCTCTCTTCATTCTTTTCTGATACAACTGCCCATGACAGATTGCAGCCAATCTTTTCTCTTCAATCAGACTTAGTTGTTCGTATCGGGACCGGACCCACTCTGCTTCGTTCAGCTTAACATCCATCAGTACCCGTAGGGAAGGTAATTCAACTTCAACTGGTAGGACTTCTTCCATACCATACACAAGCTGATACGGTGTTGCCCCAGTGGATGTTCTGATTGACGTGCGGTACCCATGCAAGGCAAATGGTAGCATCTCATGCCAGTCTTTGTAGGTGACTACCATCTTCTGCACAATCTTCTTGATATTCTTATTAGCTGCCTCAACAGCGCCATTCATCTTTGGCCTGTAAGGAGAAGAATTGTGATGTTGAATCTTGAAGTCCCGGCATAGTTCTGCCATCATTTTGTTGTTCAAGTTGGAACCATTGTCAGTAATGATTCGCTCGGGAACTCCATATCGACAGATGATATCTCTCTTCAGAAATCGGGCTACCACTTGCCTTGTAACATTTGCATAGGAAGCTGCTTCGACCCACTTGGTGAAATAGTAAATGGCAACCAGGATGAATCTATGGCCATTCGAAGCAGTTGGCTCAATCTTGCCAATCATGTCAATGCCCCACATAACAAAAGGCTAAGGTGACGACATCATATTCAAAGGATTGGGAGGCACATGCACCTTATCCGCATAAATCTGGCATTTATGGAATTTTCTGGCGTAGGCACAACAGTCGGCATCCATTGTGATCCAGTAATAACCTGATCTTAGCAATTTTTTGGCCATTGCATGCCCTCCAGCATGGGTACCAAAGGATCCTTCGTGCACTTCGTGCATTAACAAGTCTGCTTCTGTTTTATCAACGCATCTGAGGAGTACCATATCGAAGTTTCTCTTGTACAGGGAACCATCAGTATTCAGGAAGAAACTACCAGCAAGCCTTCTCAAAGTCTTCTTATCATTGGAAGATGCCCCAGGTGGGTATGTTTGATCCTCCAAGAAGCATTTAACGTCATGGAACCAAGGCTTATCATCTTTGACAACATCTGCTGCGAATACATATGCTGGTCTATCAAGTCTGGATACTGAAATTTGAGGTACAAAGTTGACAGCTTGAACTTTGATCATGGATGAAATGGTAGCCAGAGCATCTGCAAACTGATTCTCATCCCGAGGGATATACTCAAGCTTGACTATTGTAAAGAAAGTCAACAACCTCCGTGTATAATCCCTGTAAGGTATCAGATGATCCTGGTGTGTGTACCATTTGTCGTTGGTTTGATTAACTACCAGAGCTGAATCTCCGAGTACAGTCAATGTCTTGATCCTGAGGTCAATGGCTTCCTCAAGACCCATAATGCATGCTTTGTATTCAGCTTCGTTGTTAGTGCAGTTGAAGGTGAGTCTTGCCGAGAAAGGCATGTGAACTCCCTTAGGTGTAATGAGTACGGAACCAACGCCACGACCATTCATGTTAACAGCCCCATCAAACATCATAGTCCATTCTTCTTAAGGGTCAGGCCCTTCAGTGTGAACAGGCTCTTCATGATATTTTGCTTTTATGAACATGATGTCTTCATCAGGGAAGTCAAATCTCATAGGCTGGTAATCATCAATAGGTTACTCAGCAAGAAATTCAGACAATACACTTCCTTTGATGGCTTTCTGAGATGTGTACTGAATGTCATATTCTGTGAGGATCATTTGCCATCTTGCAACCCGTCCGGTAAGTGCTGGCTTCTCAAAAATGTACTTGACTGGGTCCATCTTTGATATCAATAAAGTAGTGTGGGTCAACATATACTGTCTTAGTCGACGAGCAGCCCACGCTAAAGCACAGCAAGTTTTCTCGAGCAATGAATAACGTCGTCCACAGTCGGTAAACTTTTTGCTTAGGTAGTAAATTGCATACTCTTTTCGACCAGACTCGTCATGCTGGCCCAGCACACACCCCATCGACTCTTCTAATACTGTCAAGTACATTATTAGAGGTCTTCCTTCAACTGGAGGCATAAGGATTGGAGGCTCTTGCAAGTATTCCTTGATTTTGTCAAAAGCCCTCTGGCAGTCTTCGTTCCACCTGACCGTCTATTCTTTTCTTAACAGCTTGAACAAGGGTTCACAGGTTGCTGTAAGGTGAGATATGAACCTTGAAATGTAGTTCAATCTACCTAGAAAACCTCGAACCTCTTTCCCAGTTTTCGGTGCAGGCATTTCTTGAATGGCTTTGACTTTATCTGGGTCAACTTCAATCCCTTTTTCACTTACGATAAATCCCAGCAGCTTACCGGATCGCACCCCGAATGTACACTTGTTGGGGTTCAACTTCAGTTGGTACTTCCTCAGACGCTTGAATAACTTCAGCAGATTCACCAGGTGGTCTTCTTCTATGAGGGACTTGGCAATCATGTCATCCACATAACATTCGATTTCTTTATGGATCATATCGTGGAATAATGTCACCATAGCCCGTTGGTATGTTGCACCGGCATTCTTCAGTCCGAATGGCATCACCTTGTAACAGAATATGCCCCAGGGTGTGATGAAGGTTGTCTTCTCCATGTCTTCAGGTGACATTTTGATCTGATTGTATCCTGAAAATCCGTCCATGAAGGAGAATACCGAGAACTGAGCCGTATTATCCACCAATACATCGATGTGAGGTAATGGGAAGTCATCTTTTGGGCTGGCTCTGTTCAGATCCCGGTAATCAACACACATTCTTACTTTGTCGTCCTTCTTAGGCACATGTACTATATTAGCAACCCACGGCGGATAGCTAGTCACAGCAAGGAACCCGGCGTCCCACTACTTTTGTACCTCTTCTTTGATTTTCATTGCCATGTCTGGGCGAGTACGGCGCAGTTTCTGTTTAACCGGCGGGAAATCTTCTCTTAAAGGCAGCTTGTGCATAACAATTTCGGTATCCAACCCTGGCATATCCTGATAAGACCAAGCAAACACATCCACATATTCCTGAAGCAGGTCAACCAGTTGTTTCTTTACTGAGTCTTGTAAGCAGGCCCCGATTTTAACTTCTTTCACATCTTCATCCGTACCAAGATTAATCGTTTCGACCTCCTCCTGATGAGGAGTGATAACCTTTTCTTCTTGTCTCAACAACCTAGCTAGCTCTTCAGGAAGCTCGTAATCTTCTTCAACCCCTTCATAAGCTTGATTGATTGGATTGTCAAAGTCATACGAAGTCATAGCCGTGCTATTGTCGGTGCGGTCTGGAGGGCACTCTCTGCAAGGGTTCAGTTCGTTCATTTTAGTGATTGATTTTAATCTTGTTTAAAAAGAGTGAAATGAAGTTATCATTTTGAAAACATTGCCATTTATTTTTGTACAAAAAGAAAAATGGAAAAACAGTGAGCGGAAAAGAAAAAGACTCATTTGCAAAAGATGTCTGATTATCATTGATTGATCTATTTGCACAAAATTACAGATGGCCCGATTACAAAATGAGTCTTGTCATCTTGGGCGAGATGCAAGACTTGATGCATGCTTAAAAAATATAGGAAATAATAATTACTCTGCAGGAGTAACTCTTATAATTTCCTGGGAAGACCAGTTTGAGATACTGCTCCCCGGGATCCTTGGACATATCCAGCTCTCCAGGTTGCGGTCGCTTTCATCCTCGTCTTCCAAGTTGTTCACGGCATCTGGTGTGAGCATCCCCCCACTGACAAAATTGGGCTTCTTAGCAGCCTCTGTTTGATCTTGTTGAGTTGGTTTGTAACCCAACCCAAATCTATCCTCCTTCTTCTCTACAGGCAGCAACTTGCCCCAGCCTTGGGCAGTCCCTTCTTCAACAACCTTCCGGGCTTGCTGATAAGATGTCATTGAGGTTCCAGGTACAGCGGATGCTTCATTTATGTTCAAGGCCTCAAACCCTTGACTCATAGTTTCGTGGATCTCCCCATCCATCTCAATGTATTTGTATGTAGCCAGGTGGCTAACAAAGATATCTTCCTCTCCACAAATAGTAACGACTTGGCCCTCCCACTCGAATTTTAACTTCTGGTGAAGGGTTGACGTCATGGCGCCAGCGGCGTGTATCCATGGTCTACCCAATAGACAGCTGTAGGCAGGCTGTATATCCATCACGAAGAAGGTCGTTTTGAAAGTCTGTGGGCCAATCGTTATAGGCAACTCAATTTCTCCCATAACTGATCTCTTAGAACCGTCAAAGGCTCTCACTACCAAGTTGCTGGGGCGTAATGCCAGTCCTTCATACTCCAGCTTCACAAGGGCTTTTTTAGGTAAGACATTGAGGGATGACCCTGTGTCTACCAGTACATGGGAAAGAACTGCACCCTTACACTCCAAGGTAATGTGCAAAGCCTTGTTGTGACTGCAGCCTTCCGTAGTCAATTCAGTGTTGGTAAATCCTAGTCCATTACTAGCGTTAACATTTCCAACCACTGCCTCTAACTGATTGACGGTAATCTCCTCTGGCACATAAGCTGCGTGCAAGACTTTTAGTAATGCATTCCGGTGAGCTTCGGAGCACATTAGTAATGATAAAATGGAGATTTTGGAAGGTGTCTGGTGAAGCTGGTCCACTATCTTGTAATCACTTTTCTTAATGATTCTCATGAATTCATCAACCTCTTGATCAAAAGGGGTTTTCAAAGCTTCTTTAGCAACTTGTTCTTCTTGCACCATGCTCTTCCCTTTTGCCTTGGCAGCAGCTTCTGCTTCAGCAATGGGTCTTGGAATTTGCGGGGCAAAGAGACGTCCGCTTCGAGTGAAGCCTCCGCCTCCCCCCACATTGTCTATTTGTGGTGAAGAAGTTGATGATTCCAGAGTGTTTTTCTCCCCTTCGCAGTATAGATCTGAGCCGTAATGCCAAGGGATGGCATTATTGCTTTCGTAAGGAACTGGCCCAGGCACTGTGATAGTGACTGGACTGATAGCGGCTGCAGAAGGGACCATGATGGTATGTGGATCATAGTATATTGTAACCGGTGTTCTGATAGGAGTGGCATTTTGTGAGTTGTAGGCAGAATCATTTGCAGGATCATAATAAATCGTAACCGTTGAGACACTTTCATTGTTTGCTGTTGATGTTGTAGGAGACACTGTTGACTGGATGGATGTTGCCGTTGTAGGAGGTTCTGAATGAAGGGATGCTGAAGTTGTAGAAGGGATGTTTGTTGATATTTGGTCCGTTGAAGTGACAGACGAAGCATTTGTTGATGAGATTGAAGAGTTATTTGGAACAATTGTTGTTGCAGTTGTAGAAGACTCGGGAATTGTTGTTAAGGGGATTGCTGGATTTGTAGGTATTGATGTTGTGATTTGAAGCAGGCCAATCTGGATGAGACCATCTATGCCACTTCTCAAGTTATCACACCCATTTACTGAAATGTTGCAATAAGAACATCCTAGCTCACATCCGGGGAACATTTGACATTCAAGGAGTTGAGCTTTAATCTCTACCAAGGGGTTCCGAATCTGCCCCACATTGGTTATCAAGTAAGACGGCTTATCTTCTTCAATAACATTGATTCTGGGTCCTCCATGGTTGGGCATAGGGTTCTTACTGACATTCGGTGGGGGTGCAAAGTTTAGAGCTTTGGAATCCACTAGATCCTGTACTTTCATGTGCAAAGCTCTGCACTTCTCTGTACTGTGGCCAGGTGCATTTGAGTGAAAAGCACATTTGGCGCTGGCGTCATAATTTCTGGGAAGACTGGCAGGATCTGGAGGTGCCAATGTCCTTAGCTCAACCAGGTTGAGTTTTAGGAGTTGTGGCAATAATGTGGCATAAGGCATAGGGATCGGATCAATCACCCTATTGGCCTGAGATGGTCTCTGTTGAAACGGTCTTTGCTGATTGTTGTTGTTGGTGTTGTTGTTGTTATAATTTCTCTGAGGTAGATATTGAGCTTGTTGCTGGTAGTGGGGTTGTTGATGTGGTTGGTATGCTGGTTGTGGATGAATTGGAGTGGGAATGGTGACAGTCGCCACTGACCTATGAACATACTGGGGTCTGCCCCTGCTGGTATGGATAGCATTAGTCTCACCAGTTCTTCTTGGACCTACAAAAGGCTTTCTTGGGTTGTTGGACGAGCTTTCACCGTTGTCGGAAATCTTTCCCATCTTTAGAAGGCTCTCAATTCTTTCTCCAGCTATGACTACATCTGCGAAGCTGGTGGAAGAAAAAGCAGCTAGCCTATCAATGTATGTCCCTTGGAGGGTGTTCATAAACATGTCGGCCATCTCCCTTTCCGACATGGGTGGTTGGAGAGCAGCAACAACCTGTCTCCACCTCTGGGCGTACTCCCGGAAGCTTTCTCTGGATGATTGAGACATTCCCATCAGGAGGGTCCTGTTGGGAGCCATATCCAGGTTGTACTGGTATTGTCTAATGAAGGCCTCAGCCAGGTCCTTCCAGCACCTGATGGTTGCTCTAGTCAAGTGAGAGTACCATTCCCTTGAAGCTCCTGTTAAACTGTCTTCGAAATAAAACATCCACAGTTTTTCATCCATGGTGTATGCCTTCAGCCTCCCCAGAAAGGATTGCAGGTGGGTTCGCGGACAGGAAGTTTCGTTGTACTTCTCAAAGCACGGAGGTTTAAACTTGTGGGGAATCCTGACCCCGTCCACTAAGCCCATGTCCATGACATCAAAACCCAAGGAGTTTTGAGACTCCAGGGATCTTAATTTCTCAGCAATTTCATCTAGCCTTCTGTCATAGGCTTCATCCCCAACTCCCATCACAGTGAACTGATCTTCCTGGGGGTCTTCTTGCAGTACCCTACCTGTAGTAGCATTCCCTTGTACATTAGCAGGGATGTTGATCTCTGGGTGAAGATGAGGGCCATACACAGGTGGGTTGACATGAGGCTGAACCCTCTCATTGTTGCTTGTTCCACCAGTCCCCAGATGGGGGTCTTCCTGAGTCTGCCTCTCTACCAAAGCTCTTAATCTTTCTTGGCTCTGTGCCAATCCATTCATCACCTCCATAAACTGGGTCATCTGATTTCTCATTTCCAGTCTCTCATTGGCCATTTGATTCCTGACCTCTGTAAGATCCTGTTGTACCTGGTCCATCTGTATACCTGGAAGGTTGTTGCGGGTAGGATATCTGTGTGGACGGTTGAGTGGGAACACCCGACGTCGAGCAATAGTTCCTGAACCACAACAGAGTTAGTAACAAAAACAAAACAAACCTACAAAACAAAACAAAGGTTCGTATGCAATGCAGTATGCTTATTTGTTTCCAAGGTATCCGGCTTGGCACTTGGTTTTGACCTTTCCAGACCCTTGAGGAAGATGCTTTTGATGTTGCTTAGAGAGAGAGATTCAAATGAAACAAACCAATAAATATATTACAGCAAAGTGAAAGATACATAGTTTGTGTTTTTACAATACATGCCCCTAAGGGATCAAAATACAACATAAGAAAGAAAAGTACAATGAAATGAAAGCAACAACAAGCAAAAGTCAGACACCAAGACCAAACTCATCCTCCTGAACTTCCTTTAGAAGTGCTTCAGTTACCGGATCAGTCGGACGCTCTGTGAGGTTCCTGATAAGAAGATTCCTGGTGGCAACAGCTGCAGTTAGCTTCTTGTGTCGACTCTGGTCCTTTGACCTCTTCACACCAGCCCTGATCTTCAACTCTGAGATCTCCCTCTGGGCTGTTAGCAGGGCTTCTTGTTGCTCCTTTGCACTAGCCTCCAACTTCTCAATCTTTTCCTGAGTCCTTTTATCTTCCTGAGTACTAGCTTCGGTGATCCTGACCCACCTAGCTTGACTCTCTTTCAGATAGAGATCAGTCCTGGCCTTCTGGAACTGAGCCTCCTTACAGGCATTCTTCAAGATCTGCTCTCCAGCCCTTGACTTTTTAATGTAGTCCTCTGACTTCTCAATCCTAGATAGATGCTCCACCTTAAGCTTTTCCAACCTTTCAATGTCCAGCCGACCATCACTCCTCTCCCAGAGGGTCTTCTGTAGAGCCTGAGTCAGATTCTCATTCCTCTCTTTCAATTTCTCAAACTCCTCTAGGCTGACAGTGGCTGGAGGTGGTGCTGAGGATGGTCCAGGTGCATCCTCAATGGTGAAGGGCATCCCAGAAGTTTGTGCCCTGGCATGAGACCACTCATAGTACTGAGCTGAGGCCACATTGTTGCATCTCCCAAGAATGGCCATCCCTTTGGTCTGGACATTGTCCCAAGCCCAGGATGCTTGCCTGACACTAGCTAGATTAGGCTTAATCTCACAATAAAGGGTTTCAGTCAAGTCTTGTGCTCTAGGAGGGTGGACCAATGCATAGCCCAATTGTCTTTTGAATAACAGAGGGTTGTAGTTGATGAAACCCTTCACTCCTATTAGGGGTACATTGGGGAACTGCCCACAACTAGTAATGATGTCCCTGCCCTTGGTGCCCTGAGTGCACCACCTGATGTCAGCTGAGGTCAAAACAATGAGTCTTCTAGCCCAATTCGTTTGCTGGTGAGGATTCAAGAATGCATCAGTCTTGGGCAAGTGTTTGAGCAGCCAGGTATGGAACAGGGGAGCACAGCATCTCACCAATCTTCCCCTTTGCTTTTCATTCCTTTGGTGAACAGAGTAGTAGAAATCTCCCAGTAAGGTGGGCACTGGGTTCCTCAGAATGAAAAGGTGAATGGCATTCTTGCTAATAAATTTAGGCTCGTCTGCAAAAAGTATAACCCCATATATGCTGAGGGATAACAAAGCACAGACTGCCTTCCATTCTCCCAAGGAGGCCTTCAGGATAGCCTGGGAAGTTAAGAAATCCAAGTGTAGACCAGAGATTCCAGCCTTGGTAGTCATGTTCTGTCCAATCAGAGAGGGTTCCAGATATAGTGCCTTTGCCACTTCTTCATTACTAGGAAAATCCATCTCAGGGTTGAAAGGGATACCACCCCTGACAGGTACACCAACCAATGATGAATACTCCTCTAATAAAGGCCCCAACTGAAAATCCTGAAAGGTGAAGCACCTCAGAGGGGGATCATAGAACTGCAGGCAAGTATGAATCAAGCTCCTCTGGGAAGGATTCAAATCCATAACCACATCAAGGATGCCTCCATAATGTTCTCTGAATAGTGGTATATGGTCTGGAGTAATCGGGGCCTGGACCCTCCTGATGCCAGCCAGCTCAGGCTCAAAGAAATGGTAGGAGATGTTGCTCTTCTTGGGTGCCATGTTGCTGGAGAAGAGCTGAGACAGATGCTGATGATGGAGAATAATACTGAAGATGGGCCACTGACAGGCTGATGCTGGTGATGCAGGTGACTGAAGCAGGTAACTGATGAGGATAGCTGAAGCAGATAGGTCTATGCAGATGAAGGGGTCAAAACCAAGCCAAAATATAGTATGGATACCCTGAAAAACAAATAAGCAAATGTTAAATGATGCAATGATGATGTATGCAAATGATATGCAAGGGTTTGTGATCAAGCTGGATCTGATTGCTGCTTTGATATAAGTCCATGTATGTTCAAGAAATCCAGATGGAGGTTCATAAGTCCAGTAACCAAGGTGGGGGACTCAAATAAAGAGTCACATGTCCAGGGTTAAAATCACAAGAACTGTCCCAAAATGGAGTACTCTTAATCAAAACAAAGTAACAGGGTATGCTGAGGTCAAGGGTACCTGCAAACCTGTAAACAGCCCAACCCCCTCTCAGGTGGTGTTCTAAAACAAAGATCCTCAGACTTGGATTTGTTATGAGAAGTGTAAACACTTCTAACCCGGAGGTACAATGTTTACAATAACCATAAAAGATCCTCCTCTAATTCACCTCAGTTTCTGAAGGTCAAAACAAAGGTCATCCAGACTTAGCAGGCTTCCCAGATAGCCCTAGCACTACAGGAAATCTGTAGCACAGAGTTCTCAAGAAGAAACCCATATCTGAACCGTGTTTCATATTCCCGCACCAGATTGAAATGGAATGGGAAAGAACATGAACCACTCTAGCCTAGGTGTCACTCAGGTCCCAGGTATAGGACCTCAACTCTCAATAGAACCCCACCCACCAAAACAACAAAACCAGATCCAGCCAGCACAATATGACAGTATGATATATGTAAAGCTGTAAAGAAAGCAATAAACAAAACTGTACATAAAGCAATAAAATAAAATAAATATACAAACACAATTAGCACATAACACCCCAGTAAACACAAACCAAACAAGCGCTAGGAGGAACCCACAAAAAGAACCAGAAGCCCTGGTTGCAGTATAAGGGTCCCCAGCAGAGTCGCCAAGCTGTCGCTCCCAAAAGATGAGACTGGGCTCAAATGAGATACAGACGCGAACGGTCGGCGAGAGGAGGATATGAGAACACACAGGAGTGAACTCACAGGAAAAGAAAAGAGTCGCCAGCTAGGCATTTTTATCCCGGAGGAAAGGTAATGCTGCATAAACCTAGAAAGATACGGATAAGACGGTTGCGAACCAGAGAGACTGAGAAAGGGGGTTGGTTACAACCTGAGAAGGTATTAGCACCCAGATTGTCCGCCGTACTCGACGGGATCCACGCTTAAAAGATTTGTGTTTTAAAGGGGCAGTGTCAGTGCAATCTGTGTATAAAAGAACTGGAAAAGGATGTACAGGTGTCAGTGTAAGAGAAGTGAAGTGTATAAGTGAAGTGTCAGTGTAAGAACAGGAATAAGATGCTCAAGATCATGAGGCTTAAAGAATAAGGATGGAAAGAGGGGGAATATACAGAGACTTTTGTTCGATAACTGTTAAGTCATGCCTACGTATCCTCTCGTGCAATGAGGAAGTCAGAACACCGTAGTTCGACCCAAAGAGACTGAAAGACAAATTGACTGGTGAACTGCTTGCTTGTCTATGCTCAAGTGAAAGACCTGTCTGGCTCAGGTGCAAACTGTCTTGCATTAGACAGAAGGAGCAAGTTCTCGTTTATGAGTGAAGATGATGAGAAAAGAATCCTGGAGGAGACGATTATTGTTTGTTTTTGAGTTTTCAGTCTTTTATTGCTTTTTGAAGTTTGTCATAAGTTAATGAGCTTAAGCCTAAACCAATGGATTTAGTAAACTCATCACATCCTCCCTCTGATTAGGGGTGATGAGAATACCTTAAGTGTGAAGTCAGTATCTCACACTTAATCACCATGATGTAGGATTAAGATCATTAACCTACTTGTGATTATTTAGATGTTTTTGTTGTTTTTGTTTAGTGTTAAGTAATGAGGTTAAGCCATACTCAGGGATTAAACAGACTCATTACACCATCCTAATAGAAGGATAATAGATGAGAATGCTTAAGCTGAGGAAAGCTCCTCAACTTAATCCATGATTAGGGATTAAACTCATGACAAAACAAAACCTTTATTAAGTGGATTTTAGTTAATGATAAGATGATGAAGTGATTTTTATGGTTTGTAAGACAACTTGAGGAGGACTTGTCCATTAACACTAGGGTTAGTCCTTCTTAACCAATTAAGGAAGAAATAGAACCCTAATGCAAGGCCCAAGTTACAAGATTGGTGTCTTGGTGATTATTAGATGAATTGATTAAAGGATTTAAACACATTAAGGGTTTAACACTTAGGATTAAAGTTATACACTCCATCCTAATAGAAGGATGCAGGCATAAGCTTAATCACAAAGCCTTAAAGCCTTTAGGGTTTAGTCCCTGATTATGAGGTGAGAAGAGAAGACTCAAAGAGACACAAAGGCAAAATCTAAAGGGGGGACTAATCAAAACCCTAATCATTGCCATGCTTGGTTGTTCCTAAGGTTTGTGAGGTTAACAAAAGGAATCTTCAGAGGAATCACCAGGAAGCAGATGAAAGGAGCAAAGGAAGCAAAGTAACTTGCTTCATTTAAGAAGACAAGTCACTTGAGGAAAGAAAGTAATAAGAAGAAGAATGAGCAAGCTCAATCTCAAACACTAGACAAAATGCAGCAATGATGCATAAGAGAGATGAAAAGAAATTGTGAGAAGTGAAGGCAAATTCACTTCTCAAAGTGACTTACCACCTGAAAAGTTAGTGAAAGAAATGCAATGCAATGCAAAATGAAATTAAATGAAATGATGCAAACCAAAATCAGAAGCATGTATGTGGTGATAATGATGCTATGAGATGATGCAAACATGAAACAAGGCATGGAGATGATCATACAAACATATGGATGCAAGAGAAACATGCTTAGAACCATGAACATACATGAAAAGTTATGGAATGCAAATGACATACAACATGGCAAATGAAATATGAAATGATCAAACATGCTTCTAACATGTCTTAAAATGTCTAATGAATCAAATGGATACATAAAATGTCATGGCAAGTCATGGTATGCAAGCAAATGCAAGATGAATGCAAAAGAAAGCCCAAATTAGGGTTTATGATCAATGCACAAAACAAAAACAAAAACTAGAAGCAAACATCAAGATAAAAAATTGAAAATGCAATCAAGGGAACCCTAAACCTATACAAACTTACTGCCCAAAGGAGGGGATCCAATTCTTAACCTAGTGAAAGTTATGAATTTCCTAATTGGCTAGGGTTTTAAGGCACCTTGTCAAGAAAAATGTCAAACAAATTGAAAATGCAAGATCAAATCATGCCAATTTAATCCTACAAACTACATGATATGCAAGACACAATGCAAAAAGAATCAAAGTTCAACTCTTAAAGACTAGGCAGAAATGAATTTTTGAACATTGGATCAAAATAATGCTTTGAAATAGAATTAATTCCATGGGAAATTGTCAAAATGCATTAAGATCAAAAAAGAAATTTAGTTTGAGGGTTGGACAATGTTTCTAAATGATGTTAAAGGTTTCATGAATTTTTTTGTGATTTTTAAATACCTAAAAGTATTTTTAATTAATTAATTCTCATTAATCAATTAAAAATAAACTTTTAAATGATTTAAAAATTATTTTTAATGCAAAAAATAAAAATAAAAATGTTTTTGGTTTCTGAAAATTAATAAAAGCTTTGACAAAAAATTTCAGAATTTTTCAATGATTTTTACTATTTTTAATAAATTGAACAAAACAAATGAAATAAAAATGAAATAAAAATGAAATAAAACTGAAAAATAGAAAAGTCAGCAAGATCAAAAGCTGAGATTTGAACTCACACGCGCGCGAATTGACCTGGCGCGCATCTGGACGACCAGTATTCAAACTTGCTAATTATGATTAGTGCCCTAATTAAATGCCCTAATTACTTTCAGATGACCGGAACAGTGGTTCCGGTCATCTTCTCCGACGAGCCAAATTTCTAACTCCCTCTACACGCAATAAAAATGAAATCTAACTGCCCAGGATTCATCCCCATTCAACACTGAATCAAAACCCCCAAACAAACATCATTTTTCATCCATTAATCAAGCAAATCGAAGCAAAACTCATTTAGGGCAAAAAGTTTCAGACAGTTCTTGCATGCTCAATATTCCACCATTTTCATTTTTAAACACATCATGATGATCAGGATATCATATAGAATCAATTTATAACAAGAAAAATGAGTTCTGGAAAATTTGTTCTTGATGGATACCTGAACTGAAGCTTTGGTTTCTGGCACTTTCTGGCTGATTTCTTGCTTTCAATCAACTCCACTTGACCCCCTAAGAAGCTTCTAATGCTTGTTTAAAGTTTATAATGGATGGTTTGAGAGATGGCAGAAGTTCTGTTCAAGGGAGGGTGGTGATCGTGTTTTTGATTTAGGGAGTTTCAGGCTATGGTGATGGGTGGTTTCTGACCAGTGAAGTGTGCTGAGTTGATTTGTGAAATTGGTTTATGTGTTTGCAGCTTGTGGAAAGTGTTTCGAAAGCTTTTGAAAAATGGGGTTAAAATGAGAGAGTTGTGTTGTGGGTGTCTTTAGGCTTGTGTTGTATGTGCTTTTGCTTGCTTTTTGTTTGCATAAACTAATGGGATTGGTCAGATGAGTTGATGTGTGCTTTTGTGATTGGTATGGCTCAAGTTGCCAAAATGTCAAAGTTGTGTAAGAGAGACATGGGCTACTAGCTAGCCAAGGACAGATGGGGTGTCCTGCACAGCAAGATGTGTGGAGAGCCATAGGATTGTTTGTGGAGTCAGCAAGCAAGTGGATTCACACTTGAGTGAGTTTTTGCAACTTGCTTCACTTTTGTTTCCTTTGAGAAATCTTGCTCCATAAGTCATGAAGATGAGTGATCTCTTGGCCCATTCTGAATTTTAGATGTTGTATGATCATGTTGTGAAGGAATGATACACATTTGAGGCCTTTAGAACACTTGATCAAACCATTTTGCAAAATGTCCCTTTGGTAGAAAACTTCAAATTTTGTGATTTTAGCCAACTTTGACAAGCCATAACTTTTGATCCAAAATGAATTAGGTCATGTTCTTGTACTTTTTGAAAAGGGAATGATCCATTCTACAACTTTCATGGCCAAAGTTTTTCCATTTGAAGCACTTTTGAATCAAAAAGCAAGGGTTGAAAAAGTTTCCCAAAATGGCAATTTCATTAAAAGTCAAACTTTCCCAAAAAGTCAACTTAGCAAATGACTTGAAATTCTTCAATTTTGTGAACTTACACCATCTTCCATGATCAAATAAAGATCATACACAATCAAAATGATGAAGAACACCCTTTGGTTGGGTCATTGGGGGCCTCAGATGCCCTGATTTTACACTGACTTGCTTAGAAAGTCAACTCTTGATCAGACGACTTCCCCATGGAGTTTCTTCATGAAAATTGATATGCATGCTCCCTATACCATATAGAGACCAATAGAAACAATAATGGCCAAAAAATTTGGAGTTATGGCCTCTGAAACCAAAACCCTAATTCTAGGTCATCTGTGCAGTCAAACCTGGCTCTGCTTCCATACCATTCTCAGTTCTTGTGATTTTTTGACATTATTGACTTTGAGAGGACATAATATGATGTTTGAATATATATGGACCCCTTTGAAGTGATTTATGACCTTTGGGGTGGCTCAAGAAGCTCTGGGATTGCTCAGATCACAAACCCTAGATGCAGATGACTTAGAACCAATGCAATGAATCAAAAATGTAGTATGAGATGCTATGATTGGATTTATGCATATGAAATTATCACAAGCCATGGTGTGAATGGGTGAGGGAAAATTTGGGGTGTTTACACCCTAACTTGAAAAATTCATTTCTGCCCAACCAAGATGAGTTTGAACTTGATTCTTTTTGCAATTTTTTACATATTGCATATAGTTTCTAGGTTATTTTTCTCATGATTTTATCTTGCATTTTCATTTTGATTTTCATTTTCCTTTTAGAAGCACCCAAAAATCCTAGCAAACTTAGGAATTTCATAACTTCCACTAGGTTAAGCTTCTGACTTTCTCCTTTAGGGTGTGATCTTATATGGGATTAGGGTTTGTTTATGCTCAATTTCAATTTTTTATCATGGTGAATGCTTCTGTTTTGGTCATATGCATCTCATGTTGCCTTAAAACCCTAATTTTGCATCTTCATTTGCATTCTTCTTTGAATATCATGAACTTATGAACTTGCCATGCCATTCCATTCTTTTTTATGTCATCTTAGACATCTTAGGACATGTTCGAAACATTGCTTGATCATTGTTGCATCATTTTTGTATGCTTTTCATCCATTACATTCCATGAACATCCATGTGTTTTCATGCTTCCATTGCATCTCATCCTTGTATTATCATTCATATGCATCTTGTATGACTTTGCATCATCTCATTACACATTTGCATTGCATAATCACTTCTGTTTTTGGTCTTTGCATCCTTGTTCATCTCATTTCTTTTTCCCTTGCATCTTATGCATTCATACTAGCATTTCAGGAACTTTTGGTAAGTTATCTGGGAGGTGTATTTGCCTTTACCTCCCACCTATTCTCATCTCTTCATGTGCATTCTTATTTGTCTTTGAAGTGAATTTGCTTCACTTATGCTCTCTATTTCTTAATTTCTTTCTCCTAAGTTACTTATCTTCTTCAGGAAGTAAGTAACTTATTCTTCTTCCTCCTTCTCTTTTCATCTGCTTCTTCCATGGTGGCCTTCTTGAAGATCCTTTCTGTTAAGCCTCACAAACCATAGGATATCCAATCATGATAACTATTAGGGTTGTATATAGTCCCACCTAGCTTTTTACCTTTGAGTCTCCTTGAGTCCCTCATCTCATCTCTTAATCAGAGGCTAAACTCTTAAAGCTTTAGGACTTTGAATTAGGGTTATGCCTGCATCCTTATCTTAGGATGGAGTGTATAACTTTAATCCTTAGTGTTAAACCATTAATTTGTTTACACCTCTTAATCAAAACACATTAATAATCACTAAGACTTCATCTTGTAACTTGGGCCTTGCATTAGAGTTTTATCTCTTCCTTATGGTTAAGAGGGACTAACCCTAGTGTTTAATGGACAAGTCCCCCTCAAGTTGTCTTACAAACCATACAAATCACTTCTTAATCTCATCCTTTAATTAAAATCCATTTAATAAAGACTTGTTATATAATAAATTTAATCCCTAACCAAGGATTAAGTTGAGGTATCTTCCTCAGCTTAAGTGTTACCATATATCATCCTTCTATTAGGATGGTGTAATGAGTTCACTAATCTGTGATTAGAGATTAAACTCATTACTTAACACTAAACAAAAAAACCAAAAACATCTTAATAATCACAAGTAGGTTAATGATCTTAATCCTACATCATCATGGTAATTAAGTTGAGATGCTTATCTCATACTCAAGTAGGCTCATTATCCCTAACCAGGGAGGATATAATGAGTTTAAAAGCCCTTCATTTAGGCTTAAGCTCATAGTCCTATGCAAAACATCAAAAACAATAAAAAGCTGAAAACACAAAAAAAAAACAATAATCATCTCCTTCGTGATTCTTTTCTCATGGTAGCTCAATTGGTAGTGGGAATGGATTGAACAAGTACTTGAACCCCAGGGTACTGGGTTCGATTCTCACGGAAGGCAAAAACTCTACTAGTGAGGGGGGTAGAGAAGATCGTGAGGTGGCAGTGTCGGGATTGCCTTGCGAGGGGCCCGGGCTATTACATATACTGCCCACAACTCGTAATTATATCTTTGCCCTTGGTGCTCTGAGTGCACCACCTGATGTCTTCTGAAGTGAGAGCAATCAATATCTTAGCCCAGTTTCTTGACTGATGAGGATTCAGGAAGGTTTTTGTCTTTGGAAAGTGCCTTAATAACCAACAGTAGAAGAAAGGTGCACAACATCTGACCAGTCTTCCCCTCTGCTTCTCATTTCTCTGATGCACTGAGTAATAGAAATCTCTTAGCAAGGTAGGAACTGGATTTTTTAGCAGGAAAAGATGGATAGCATTCTTGGTTACAAATTTAGGCTCGTCTGCAAACAAGATGATTCCATATATGCTAAGGGCCAAAAGAGCACAAACAGTCTCCCACTTCCCTACTGCAGCATGAGTAGTGGCCTGAGTGATCAAGAAGTCCAAATGGAGGCATGGGATTCCTTCCTTGGTGGTCATATGTTAATAAATGATGGTGGCTTCCAAGTGTAGGGCCTTAGCTATGTCTTCATTCCTAGGAGCAGTCATCTCAGGGTTAAAAGGAATCCCTCTCCTGATGGGGACACCCAACAACATGGAAAACTCTTCCAATAAAGGACCCATCTGAAAGTCTGGGAAAGTAAAGCATCTGAGAGGAGAGTCATAAAACTAAAGGAAAGTGTGGATCATGCTCCTATGAGATGCATCTAAGTACATGATCATGTCCATAATACCACCATAATGTTCCCTGAATAAAAGGACATGATCAGGAGTGATAAGTGTATGAATCTGCCTGATGCCTGCTAGGGAGGGCTCAAAGAAATGATAAGTAATGTTGCTTTTCCTGGATGAGTCCATACTAACAATGGATGCTGATGCAGATAACTGAGGAGATTAACAACTAGAGAAGACCTCTGAGGAAGAAATATGATGAAGAAGCTCTCTGGTGAAGATAACTGATGAATATGGTTGAGCAGAAGAATAGTCAAAACCAAACCAAAGATTATATGGGTACCCTGTAAAACAATTAGACACATGTTAAATGATGAAAAATTATGTATGCAGAATGATATGCAAGGGTTTGTGATCAAGTGCTGGATTTGTTATATGCTTTGATATGGTCCATGTGAGTTCAGAAATCCAGATGAAGGTTAGAGAACTAGTAACCAGGTGGGGGGACTCAAATAAAGAGTCACAAGTATAAGGTTTCATAGAATCAATCCAAAATAGTGTAACCTTAAAACAAAATCCAGTAACAGGGTATGTTGAGGCCAAGGGTTCCTGCAAACCTGTAAACATCCCAACCCCCTCACAGGTATTGTTCTAGAACAAGGATCCTCATACTTGGATCTATTATAAGAAGTGTAAACACTTCTAACCCGGAGGCACATTGTTTACATTAATCATAATGAATCCTCCTCTAATTCACCTCAGATGTTGAAGGTCATCTAAAAAAGGTCATCCATACTTAGCAGGCTTCACAGATAGCCCTAGCACTATAGGAGATCTGTAGTGCAGAGTTCTCAAGAAGAAATCCATGTCTGTACCATGTTTCATATTCCCGCACCAGACCGAAATGGAATGGGAAAGAATATGAAGCCACTCTAATCCTATGTGTCACTCAGGCTCCTGGTGTGTAACCTTACTCACTGAAGTATCCCTCCCACTAATGCAAACCAACAAATCCAGCACAGATGATATGGCAATAATAATATGAAATGCATAAAAAAATAAATGAAAGCAATAAATAAAGTTGTACAAAAAGCAATAAATAAAGCAATAAACAAAAAGCACATACAACACATAACACCCCCATAAACACAAATCAGACAAGCGCTAGGAGAAACCCACAAAAAGAATCAGAAGCCCTGGTTGCAAGAAACTTATATCCCCAGCCGAGTCGCCAAGCTGTCGCTCCCCGGACTTACGTCCCGGTGCAAACGCGAACCGTCGGTGAAAGAGAAAGGGTTGAATAGAGTCTCCAACTAGGCATTTTTATCCAGTAGGAAACGTAATGCTGCATAAACCTGGAAAGAGATGGATAAGATAGTTGTGAACCAGAGAAACTGAGAAAGGGGGTTGGTTACAACCTGGAAAGGTATTAGCACCCAGATCGTCCGTCGTACTCATAGGGATCCATGCTTACAAGATTGTGTTTAAAAGGGGTAAGTGTATGTGCTATCTGTGTGCAAAATCTAGGGAAAGAAAGTACAAGTGTCAGTGCAAAAGGGTGTGAATTGCTCAGGAATACAGGCTTTAGAAAGAATGCTGAAAGAGGGGAAAGACACTGAGACTTTTGTTCGATAACTGTTAAGTTATGCCTACATATCCTCTCGTGCAATGAGGAAGTCCGAACACCGTAGTTCTACTCAAAGAGACTGAAAATAAATTGACTGTGAACTGTTTGCTTGTATATGCCCAAGTGTGTGACTCGTCTGGCTCGAGTTCTAATTGTCATGCATTAGATGGAACAAGCGAGTTCTTATTTGTGAATGAGTGTGATGAGAAAAGAATCCCGAAGCAGATGATTATTGTTTTTTTTTTGTGTTTTCAACTTTTTATTGTTTTTGATGTTTTGCATAGGATTATGAGCTTAAGCCTAAAGCAAGGGCTTGTAAACTCATTATATCCTCCGTGATTAGGGATAATTAGCCTACTTAAGTATGAGATAAGCATCTCAACTTAATTACCCGATGATGTAGGATTAAGATTATTAACCTACTTATGATTATTAAGATGTTTTTTCGTTTTTTTCTTTAGTGTTAAGTAATGAGTTTAATCTCTAATCACAGATTAGTGAACTCATTACACCATCCTAATAGAAGGATGATAGATGAGAACACTTAAATTGAGGAAGAGACCTCAAATTAATCCATGGTTAGGGATTAAATTAACTATATAAAAATCCTTTATTAAATGGATTTTAATTAAAGGATGATATTAAGAAGTGATTTTTATGGTTTGTAAGACAACTTGAGGGGGACTTGTCCATTAAACACTAGGGTTAGTTCCTCTTAACCATAAGTAAGAGATAGAACCCTAATGCAAGGCCCAAGTTACAAGATGAAGTCTTAGTGATTATTAATGTGTTTTGATTAAGAGGTGTAAACAAATTAAAGGTTTAACACTAAGGATTAAAGTTATACACTCCATCCTAAGATAAGGATGCGGGCATAACCCTAATTCAAAGTCCTAAAGCTTTAAGAGTTTAGCCTCTGATTAAGAGATGAGAAGAGGGATTCAAGGAGACTCAAAGGTAAAAAGCTAGGGGGGACTATATACAACCCTAATAGTTATCATGCTTGGATATCCTATGGTTTGTGAGGCTTAAGAGAAAGGATCTTTAAGAAGGCCACCATGGAAGAAGCAGGTGAAAAGAGAAGGAGGAAGAAGAATAAGTTACTTTCTTCCTGAAAAAGATAAGTAAAATAGGAGAAAGAAAGTAAAAAAGAGAGAGCATAAGTGAAACAAATTCACTTCAAAGACAAATAAGAATGCACATGAAGAGATGAGAAGAGGTGGGAGGTGAAGGAAAATCCACCTCCCAGATAACTTACCAAAAGTTCCTGAAATGCTAGTATGAATGCATAAGATGCAAGGCAAAAAGAAATGAGATGAACAAGGATGAAAAGACAAAAACCAGAAGTGATTATGCAATGCAAATGTGTTATGAGATGATACAAAGTCATACAAGATGCATATGAATGATCATACTAGGATGAGATGCAATGGAAGCATGAAAACACATGGATGTCCTAAGATGTCTAAGATGTCTAAGAGCATGTCCTAAGATGTCTAAGATGACATACAAAATAATGGAATTGCATGGCAAGTTCATAAGTTCATGATATGCAAAGAAGAATGCAAATGAAGATGCAAAATTAGGGTTTTAAGGCAACTTGAGATGCATATGACCAAAACAGAAGCATTCACCATGATAAAAAATTGAAATTGAGCACAAACAAACCCTAATCGCATATAAGATCACACCCCAAAGGAGAAAGTCAGAAGCTTAACCTAGTGGAAGTTATGAAATTCCTAAGTTTGCTAGGGTTTTTGGGTGCTTCTAAAAGTAAAATGAAAATCAAATTGAAAATCCAAGATAAAATCATGAGAAAAATAACCTAGAAACTATATGCAATATGTGAAACAATGCAAAAAGAATCAAGTTCAAACTCATCTTGGTTGCGCATAAATGAATTTTTCAAGTTAGGGTTAGAAAAATATGATTTTTAAGAACCCTAATTCAAAGAAAATTGTGAAAAAATGATCAAACCTAAAAAGAAATTTGTATGGTGAGTTTGAAAATGTTTCTAAATGTATTGGAATGATTCATAATTTTTTGTGATTTTTAGAAACCTAAATTCATTTTTAATTAATTAAAATCCATTAATTAATTAAAAATAACATTTAAATATTTTAAAAATACTTTTTTAATGCAAAAATAATAAATAAAAATTATTTTCAGATAAAGAAAAATATTTGAAACTGAAATGCAAAAAATGAGATTTTTTGAAAGTGTTTTGATATTTTAAATAAATTATGGAAACAAATGAAAAGAAAAATGAAATAAAAATAAAATAAAATGGAAGTATGCAGATCTGAGGGCCAGGATTCAAAAGGGTGTTGACTGGCACGTGAATGAGGGGTCAGGATCCAATCTGGAAAATTAAATTAATTAATCCTAATTAATCTAATTAATTATGAATTAGGGTTTAAACACAATATTTGGGCCGTCCATAACGCGCGCAAAGCTCACATCCAAAGGCCAATATTCAAACCTGCACTAACCCTAATTAAACCCTTAATTACACTCAGGCGACCAGAGACAAGCTCCAGTCGTCTTCTCCGGCGAATCAAAAACCCAACTCTTCCTATAAGCCACTAAAACTCACAAATCCTGCCCAGGATCACACCCCAAACATTATAGAACAATAATCAACAAGCAAAACAAATTTATTCTCCATCCACAGGCTGAATCAAAGCAAACAAATTTTAGGTTAAAAAGTTTCAGAGGCTCCATACATGGCCATTTCTCACTTATTTTTAAAACAAATCATACCAGTGTGATTAGGGGAACATATAGAATCGTATTGTACCTTAAAACAAGAGTTCTGGAAAAAAAAAGTTCTAAGGAGCTACCTGAGATGAAGCTTTCTTAATCTGAGCTTTCTGGACCTTTCATTGATGCAAAATCACTCCAATGGGTCCCCTTAGGCTTCTGGAATGCTTGAAACAAGTTTGTGATGGCTCGTTTTGGAGATTCAACTCTGCTGAGGCAGAAATCGTGTTCTTGTTTGAGAGGCTTGTAGGTCATTGTGAGGGTTGCTTTGTGATCCTGAGGATGTGTATGATTAAATGGTGCAAAGAGTTTTGAGGTTTGTGGCTTGTGTTGAGAGAATCGAAGAGATGAAGATTTTTGGGGATTTTTGTGATTCTGACTTGTGGGAGCATTCATGCCAGTGTGTGAAATGGAATGAGCTCCTTAGGGTTTGCATAAGAGGTCTTGATTGGTCAGAAGGTTGGTGGTGGCATAGTGTGATTGGTATGGGCAAGTTGCAAAAAAAGTCAACAACTTTGTACTTCAAGCATGGGCCATGGCTGAGCTGGCTTTTGGGGTGTCTTGTCTTCAGCTTGGTTCAAGGATGGCCTTAGGATCAAGATTATGCAGCTGGAACAAATGGATGAAGAGTTTCATGAGTTTTTGCAAAGTTATGCATTTTGGCCATTTTGAGATTTCTTAAGAATCAAGTCATCAAAACCCTAAGTTCAATGGCCAATTCCGATCTTTTGAAGTTTTCTTGACATGTTATGGTGCATAGAAGTTTATTAGAGGTCATGAAATGGCTTGACAAGTGAAATTGTAAAATTCCCTCTTTGGCATGAACTTGAAAATTATAGGATTTTTGCCAACTTTGAAAGGCCATATCTTGAGTTCTAGGATGAATCAAGACATGTTCTTGTACTTTTTGAAAATGGGAATACATAATCTACAACTTTCATGCCCAAGAATATTTCATTTGAAGCATTTTTGGTCATGAAAGAATAGGTTGAATATCTTTCCTAAAATGGAAAGTTTCCATTACAAGTCATTTCCAAAAATAGCAAGTTTGCATTTGGCTCAAAATTCTTCAACTTTGTGAACTTCCAACCACTTCTAAGATCAAATAAAGATCATAGAGACTCAAAATTATGGTGATGACCCTTTGGTTCCCTTGGGGGAGGCCTCAGATGTCCTGATTTTGACTTTACTTGCTCAAGAAGTTACCCAATGATCAAATGACTTCCACAGTGAATTTCTTCATCAAATTTGGTACAGATGATCCCTATAACATATCAAGACAATTAGAAACAAGGATGACCAAAAAATTTGGGAATAAGGCCTCTGAAACCAAAACCCTAATTTTAGGTCATCTGTGTAGGAAATCTTTAGTCTGCCTCTATGCCTTTGTCATTCTTTGGGATCCCTTGACCTTTATGAACTTTGGGGAATATATTATGATCATGGAATACACATGGACCCTCTTGGAAAGCCTCAAGACCTTTGGGATGGCTCAGATCACTTCTTTGGATTGCTCAGATCACAAACCCTAGATGTAGATGAAATGGAATTATGCAGTGAAACAAATATGCAATATGAGATGGTATGCTTATGCTAATGCCAAAATGAAAGATCACAAGCCATGGCGTGAGAAAAAGTGAGGGAAAATTTGGGGTGCTTACACTTTCCAACTCCCAAGTTATACTTTCTCCGACAGCTCCCAACCAAACAACTTTAAATAAAGAAATCTCTTTGCCTCTTAAGGTTTTCATTTCACGACCCTCAATTTGTACCGGCATAGTCTCTACCGTGAGATTATCTCGTACTTGCACATCATCCATACTAATCACATGAGAAGGATCGGAAATATACTTCCAGAGTTGTGACATGTGGAACACATCATGCAATTTTGACAAGTTTGGTGGTAAAGCCACTCTATAAGCAACATTTCAAACTCTATCTGAAATCTGATACAGAACAATAAAATGAGGAGTAAGCTTCTTAGATTTCAACGCTCGCCCAACACTTGTCACAAGCGTAACTCTCACAAATACATGATCACCAGCTCAAAATTCTAAATCTTTCCTTCGCTTATCATGATAACTTTTCTGGCGACTTTGAGAAGCCTCCATTTTCTCTCGAATCAACTTTACCTTTTCGGTAGTCTCTCGAACTATCTCTAGTACAAGTACTACACTCTCTCCAGACTCATACCAACACATCGGAGTCCTACATCTCCAACCATACAACGCCTCAAAAGGTGCCATTCTAATACTATAATGATAAATGCTATTATACATGAACTCGATCAAAGGAAGATAAGTATCCCACGAACCTCCCTGCTCAAGTACACAAGCTCTCAAAAAAACCTCCAACGATTCAATCGTCCTCTCAGTTTGACCATATGTTTGAGGATGATATGTTGAACTCAACCTCAACTTAGAACCCAATGCTTCTTGCAGACTCTTCCAAAATTCCGACTTAAATCTTGGATCTCTATCCGACACAATACACAAAGGAACACCATGCAACTTTACAATCGCTCTAATATAAATCTTAGCCAACTTCAATACTAGAAAAATGATGTTTATAGGAATAAAATGAGCCGACTTAGTAAGCATATTAATAATCACCTAAATCGAATCATGTCCTCTTGGAGTAATAGGCAAACCCGTCACAAAGTCCATAGAAATGCTATCCCATTTCCATTCTGGAATTTCCAATGGTTGTATCAAACCAACAGGCTTTTGACGTTCAAATTTCGACTTATGAAAAACCAAACAAGCATACACAAAACGTGCTACATCATTCTTCCTCCCAGGCCACCAAAACAACTTCTTCATGTCCTGATACATCTTAGTCGCTACTGGATGAATACTCAAATTAATTCTATGACTTTCCTCAAGAATCATTCTTTTCACATTTTCATTTTTCAGGAATACAAATCCCATCATAAAATCTCAAAACACCATGCGCATCCAACTTAAAACCATTCTTCTCAGATTCACCAGAATCAACTATAATATCTACTAGTTTCATATCCAATTTTTGAGTGTCTCTATTATTGTCCAAGAAATCATTATTAATCTTCAGCATACCCAACATAACACTCTTCGGCGTTACTTCGCATACTAAACTCATATTTCGAAACTGCTCAATCAACTCCAACTCTTTAACCATCATCGCCGACATATGCAACATCTTCCGACTCAAGGCATCTGCCACAACATTATCGTTACCCAGTTGGTAATTAAAACCGAAACCATAATCTTTCAATAGTTCCAACCATTTTCTCTGCCTCATATTCAACTCTTTCTGATCAAACATATACTTTAAACTCTTATGGTCACTAAACACTTCAAATCTAGAACTATAAATATAATGTCTCCAGATCTTCAATACAAAAACAACTGCAGCAAGTTCCAAATCATATGTAGGATAGTTCTTCTCATGAACCATCAACTGTCTCGATGCATAAGCAATTACTTTACCATTCTGCATAAGAACACCTCCTAAACTCGTCAAGGAAGCATCAAAATAACCCACAAACGATTCTTCTGAATTCGATAAAGTCAACACTAGAGTCGATGTCAACCTATTTTTCAACTCTACAAAGCTTTCTTCATAGTGGATATCCCACACAAACGCTTTACTCTTGCAAATTAACCGAGTTAGTGGAAGTGACAACTTAGAAAATCCTTCAATGAACCTTCGGTAATAACCGGCCAATCCCAAGAAACTTCTAATCTCAATAGCCGACTTTAGAGTTTCCCACTACAACATAACATTTATCTTAGAAGGATCTACAACAATACCACTTCCTGAAATCACATGGCCAAGAAAACTGACTTCCTTCAACCAAAATTCACACTTGGACAACTTCGCATACAACTTCTTATCTTTCAAAACTTCTAACACTGTTCTCAAATGTTCTACATGCTCTTCTTCTAACTTGGAATAAAGCAAAATATCATTTATAAACACAACCACAAAACAATCCAGATAAACATGAAAAATATGATTCATGTATTTCATGAATACACCTGGTGCATTAGTCACACCGTCTTCTGAATATCCTCATATTTTACCTTAATCTGATGATAGCCCGTTCTCAAATCGATCTTGCTAAACACACGAGCACCTACCAATTGATCCATCAAATCATCTATTCTGGGTAACTTATACTTGTTCTTAATTGTCACTTTGTTCAATTGTCTATAATCCACACAAAGCCTCATATTTCCATCTTTCTTCTTAACTAGCAACACTGGAGCTCCCCACGATGATACACTTGGTCTCACAAACTTCTTCTCAAGTAACTCTTCTAACTGCTTCTTTAATTCAGCTAACTCAGAGGCAGACATCATGTATGGTGCCATAGACACAGGTCTAGCACCAGGTACAAGATTAATCGCAAACTCGACTTCTCTTTCATGCGGTGCATCATGAATTTCATCAGGGAAACCTTCAAGGAAATTCCTTCACCACTTGCAACTCTTCAATCTTAGCTTTACTTTCTACAGACAATGACGCCATCAACGAAAATATTTGGGCTTCCTCCCTCATAAACTTCTTCAACTCTCTAAACGACAACAACCCAAATCCCCTCTCTTCCGGAGTAGAAAACCTCACCGACTTACGGAAAAAATTAATATGAACATAGTTATACTCTAACTAGTTCATACCTAGGATTACATCAATCTCAGTCAATGGAAAACACACTAGATCAACATAAAATTCTATCAAATATAGACAACAGACAACTCAAACACACTAGAAAAGTAGTCACCGATCCCTTAGCCTAAATCTCTACGGCCATTTTTCCTTTCATCTCAGAAAACTTAAGACCCAACTTCTTAACACAATCAGCAAGCAAAAAACAATGGGTAGCACCCGTGTCAATAATAGTAATTAAATGAATACTATTAATGAAACACGTACCTCTTACGAGCTTGTCCTCATTAGTTGTCTGAGTCCCAGCCGAAGCGAACACTTCTCCTCCTGACTTTGCTTTCTTTGTCTTCTTTCACTGACAACCAATATGCCCTTCTTCACCGCAGTTAAAACAAATCATCTCTTTGTGCATGCAATCAGATGTCGCATGCCCAACTTTTCCACAACGGAAACAACGCTTCACTTCAGCAGTGCACACATTACTCTTGTGTCCAGCTTGTCCACAATAAAAACAAACAATACTAGCAGGAGCATGTTGTCGCTCCCGACAAATGAAACAGGTTCATATGAAGGTACAGACGCGAACGGTCAGCGAGAGGGACAATGAGAACACACAGCCGTGAACTCACTGGAGATGAATAGAGTCGCCAGCTAGGCATTTTTATCCCGGAGGAAAGGTAATGCTGCATAAACCTAGAAAGACATGGATAAGACGGTTGCGAACCAGAGAGACTGAGAAAGGGGGTTGGTTACAACCTGGGAAGGTATTAGCACCCAGATTGTCCGTCGTACTCGACGGGATCCACGCTTGAAAGATTTGTGTTTTAAAGGGGTAGTGTCAGTGCAATTTGTGTGTAAATGAGCTGGAAAAGAATGTACAGGTGTCGGTGTAAGAGAAGTGAAGTGTAAGTGTAAAAGAAGTGTATAAGAGAAGTGTCAGTGTAAGAACAGGAGTGAAATGCTCAAGATCACGAGGCTAAAAGAATGAGGCTAGAAAGAGGGGGAATGTACAGAGACTTTTGTTCGATAACCGTTAAGTTATGCCTACGTATCCTCTCGTGCAATGAGGAAGTCAGAACACCGTAGTTCGACCCAAAGAGACTGAAAGATGAGTTGACTTGTGAACTGCTTACTTGTCTATGCTCAAGTGTATGACCTGTCTGGCTCAGGTGCAAACTGTCTTGCATTAGACGGAAGAAGCGAGTTCTCGTTGGTGAGTGAATGAGATGAGAAAAGAATCCCGAAGGAGACGATTATTGTTTGTTTTTGTGTTTTCAGTCTTTTATTGCTTTTTGAAGTTTGTCATAAGTTAATGAGCTTAAGTCTAAACCAATGGATTTAGTAAACTCATCACATCTTCCCTCTGATTAGGGGTAATGAGAATACCTTAAGTGTGAAGTCAGATTCTCACACTTAATCACCTTTGGTGTAGGATTAAGATCATTAACCTACTTGTGATTATTTAGATGTTTTTGTGGTTTTTGTTTAGTGTTAAGTAATGAGGTTAAGCCATAATCAGGGATTAAACAGACTCATTACACCATCCTAATAGAAGGATAATAGATGAGAATGTTTAAGCTGAGGAAAGCTCCTCAACTTAATCCATGATTAGGGATTAAACTCATGACAAAACAAGCCTTTATTAGATGGATTTTAGTTAATGATATGATGATGAAGTGTTTTTTATGATTTGTAAGACAACTTGAGGGGGACTTGTCCATTAACACTAGGGTTAGTCCTTCTTAACCAATTAAGGAAGAATTAGAACCCTAATGCAAGGCCCAAGTTACAAGTGTGATGTCTTGATGATTATTAAGTGAATTGATTAAGAGATTTAAACACATTAAGGGTTTAACACTTAGGATTAAAGTTATACACTCCATCCTAATAGAAGGATGCAGGCATAACCCTAACCACAAAGTCTTAGAGCCTTTAGGGTTTAGTCTCTGATTATGAGGTGAGAAGAGAGGACTCAAAGAGAGACACAAAGGTAAAACTATGGGGGGACTAATCAAAACCCTAATTCATTATCATGCTTGGTTGGTCCTAAGGTTTGTGAGGTTTTCAAGAACAATCTTCAAAGGAGCCACCAGGAAGCAGATGAACAAGATCAAGAGAAACAAAGTGACTTGCTTCATTCAAGAAGTCAAGTCACTTGAAGAAAGAAGGTGGGAGGAACAAGAATGAGCAAGCTCAATCTCAAACACAAATAGAATGCAGCAATGGATGCAAGAGAGATGAAAAGAAAAGTTATGAGAAGTGAAGGCAAATTCACTTCTCAAGGTCACTTACCACCTGAAATGTTAGAAAGAAATGCAATGCAATGCTAAATGAAATGAAATGGTATGATGCAAAGCAAAACCAGAAGCATGTTGATGATGATTATGATATTATGAGGTGCTGCAAACATGAGACAAGGCAAGGAGATGTTCATACAAGATTATGAATGCAAATGATGCAAGTTAAGGAGCATGAATGAACATGGAAAGTTATGAATCATACAAGACAAATGACATGGCAAATATGTAATGCAATGGTCAAACATGCTTCCTACATGTCTTAAGATGTCAAATGAATCACAAGAATGCACAAAATGCAATGACAAGTCAAGTTATGCAAGGAAATGCAAGAAGGATGCAAAAGAAAGCCCAAATTAGGGTTTATGAATCAAACATCAAACAAAAACCCAAAACAGAAGCAAACCTTAAGATAAAAAATGGAAAATGGCACCCAAAGAAACCCTAAACCTATAATGAACCACTGTCCAAAGGGGAACTCTCAACTCTCAACCAAACTCTAGTTATGATTTTTACAAGTTATTAGGGTTTTTTAGGGTTCTTAACAAAAGAAATGCCAAACAATTAGAAAATGCAAGATCAAATCATGGCCATTTTATCTTAGAAACTATATGCTAAACACAAAACAATGCAAGAAGAATCAATGTCTCAACCTTCTCCAATAAGCAGAAATGAATTTTTGAATCCATGATCAAAATAATGCATAAAAAATGATTTAATTCAATGAAAAATTCTTAAAATGCATCAAGATCAAAAAAGAAATTTGGTTTGAAGGTTGGACAATGTTTCTAAATGTCTTAGAACATTTCATGAATTTTTTGGTAATTTTTAAATACCTAGAAGTATTTTTAATTAATTAATTTCCATTAATCAATTAAAAATAATCTTTTAAATATTTAAAAATACTTTTTTAATGATAAAAAATAAAATAAAAATGTTTTTGGGTCATAAAAATTAATAAAACTTTAGGGAAAAAGTTTCATAATTTTTAAGATATTTTTGCTATTTTAAAATAAATGTGCAAGTTAATTGAAAAGAAATGAATTAAAAATCAAATAAAATAAAAGTAAACAGAAAGGAGGGCCAGGATTCACTCTGGGTTCAAAGGGGTTGACCGCGCGCGTTTTTGGAAGGCCAGGATTGCTCCTGATCAGATTAATTTAATTATGGATTAATTAAAATAAACACGTGGATTAGGGCATAATGGCTTGATCTGAACCATTCACACACGCGGGAGGTCAACACTTTCAACGCATCCAATGGTCCACATTCAAACTGGAATTAATTACGTGATTAGGGCTTAAACACTCTCAGGTGGCCGGAGAAGACCTCCGGCCGTCTTCTCCGGCCAGCACCTCACCTGAAAACTCCCCAAATCCCTCAAATCGTAACGAAAATGAAAACTAAGCACACCAAAATGATCCCCATGACCCCCTGAGCTAAAACCCTAAGTCCAAACAAATTTCTTCTTCCTCAAAACCATGAATCGAACAGAACAAGTTTTAGGGCAAACCAGTTTCAGAGACAAATTAAATGCTTATTTCACCACCATTTCAAAAACCAAAGACATATTCATGACCAGGACAACACAAAGAACAAGTTTGTAACAAGAAAAATGATTTCTGGAAAAATAATTTTCGAGCTACCTGAGATTTGGAGCTTTCAGTTTGAGGACTTTCTGGCCACTTCTCTTTGTGCAATCCACTCCACTTGGTCCCCAGAAGATGTTTGAATGCTCAATGAGAGTTTAAGCTGGCTGGATAGTGAGATTCGAAAGCTTCTGCTCAAGCTTGGTCAGAAATGGCAATGGTGAAATAGAGAGCTTCAGGTCATGATGAATGGTTGTTTGTGATCCTGAGGATGAATGGAGAAGGTCTGGAGTGTTTGTTTGTGTGTTTGTGAGCTATGGTGAGAGTTTCGAATGAAACTGCAAAATGGAGTGAGAAATGGCAGTGGGATGTTCTGGCTGTTTCAGGCTTGGGTTCTTGGTGCTGAGTGGTCTATGGAGCAAGGTGAGTTGAATGGTGAAGATGGTTGAAGTGTTTTCAGGCTGTGGAGAGAAATTCGAAGGCTTATGCAAAATGGAGTGTTTTTGTGTATGTGATGAATGAATGTGTTTCAGCCTTGCCTTGTGTTATGTTTAGCTTGCAAATGGATAGTATAAACTAATCCAATTGGTCAGAGGATGTGACTTGTGCTTTATGGATAGGTGTAGCCACTTTTGCAAATATGTCAACTTCTTGTAAGATAGGGCATGGGCAACTTCTAGCCAAGTACAAAGGGCATGGTCTGCGCAGCAAAGTGAAGGGAAAGGCTAGGCTTGGTCCAGCATTCAAGGCAGCAAGTTGGTGAAATGTTATGAGTGGTTTTGCAAGTTGTTGTAACTTTGGTTCACATGTGATTCTTTTGCCTAACCAAGCATAAACCATAGGCATTCTTGGTCCAAATCTGATTTTTAGGACTTAGAGAATGTTTATGTGCTGGTTTGAAATGAATTAGAGGCTGCAATATGCATTGGTCCAAGACTTTGCAAAATTTCCACTTAGGGCATGCCTTGAAAATCAATGATTTTAGCCAACTTTGCATTGCCATAACTTTTGATTCAAGAAGAGTTTGATCATGTTCTTGTACTTTTTGAAAAGGGAAAAATGAGATCTACAACTTTCATGACCAAAGTTTTTCCATTTGAAACCTTTTTGGATCAAGAATCAAAGCTTGAAAAATGACCTAAAATGATGCATTCTTGAAAAGTCAACTATGCTCCAAAAGTCAACATTTGCAAAAACCCTAAATTCTTGATTTTTATGAACTTCAACCTTCTTCCATGATCAAATAAAGATCATATACACCCAAAATGATGAAGATCACCCATTGGTTGGGTCATTGGGGCCTCAGATGCCCTGATTTTACACTAACTTGTCTGAAAAGTCAACCCTTGATCAGATGACTTCCCCATGGAATTTCTTCATGAAAATTGATATGCATACTCCCTATACCATATAGAGATCAATGGAAACAAGAATGACCAAAAATTTTGGGGTTATGGCCTCTGAAACCAAAACCCTAATTTTAGGTCAACTGTGCAGTTCATCCTGGCTCTGCATCCACTCAAACCCTAGTTCTTGTGATTCCTCTGCATTTTTGACTTTGAGGAGAGGGAATATGACATAAGAACACACATGGACCACTTTGAAATGATTGGTGGCCTTTGGAATGGCTCAAGATGCTTTGGGATTGCTCAGATCACAAACCCTAAGTGCAGATGCCTTAGAAACTATCCAGTGAATCAAAAATGAGATGTGAGATGATATGATTGTGTTTATGCATATGAGGTGATCACAAGCCATGGTGTGAATGAGTGAGGGCAAATTTGGGGTGTTTACAGCTGCCCCTATTCAAGCATGAGTTAGCTGTGCAGGTTGTAAGCGACGGCTTAACAGGCAAACAAGATAACTTGTGGTTGAATACCAAAGACAGTCCAAAATTTGCACTCACAGAATGAAGAAGAAAAGGGGTATAGATTGTAAATGAAGAAAAATAAAGTATATTGTAAAGTGTGGGCGACGGAGGACGACCGTCGAGCAGAGGACGACTGCTGGGTAAATAGCAATGACGGGGACGGCCGACATGGTGGGAAAGTGTAGGAAATAAAACAATGACGGGGACGGCCGACATGCTGGGGATAAAAGGTAAAGCTAAGACGGGGACGGCCGACTAGCTGGGAAAAATAAAATATCATGATGGGGACGGCCATCAAGATAAAGTTGTAGCATTCTCTGGGGGTTAATGAAACATGACGGGGACGGCCATCAAGTTCATAAAGCAAAGTAACCGACGATGGGGACGGCCATCGGATTAAAAGGAAAAGGGACCACGACGGGGACGGCCATCGGGTTAAAGAATGAATGAAATAAACAGATGATGGGGTACGGCCATCAAAGGTGAAGGACGATCACCTAGCAGGGGACGGCTGCTCTGTTGGGGGATAAAAGGAATACGATGGGGACGGCCATCAAAGGTGGAGGACGACCACCTGGCAGGGTACGGCTGCCGAAAATATCAACGATGGGGACGGCCATCGGATAGAAAAGGTCAACGATGGGGACGGCCATCGGACGAGCATGATGGAGGACGACCATCAAGAAGTGGAGGACGACCACTCAGCAGGGTACGGCTGCTCTCGAGGTTTCTCATGACATAGGACGAATGCCAGATAACCGAAAATCAACAATGGGGACGGCCATTGGATAAAGTGATGAAGGACGATCATCAAAAGGTGGAGGACGACCACCTAGCAGGGGACGGCTGCTAAAAATCAACGATGGGGACGACCATCGGATGAGCATGATGGAGGACGACCATCAAGAAGTGGAGGACGACCACTCAGCAGGGTACGGCTGCTCTCAGGGTTATCATGACACAGGACGAGTGTCAGATAAAAGAAAAAAAACTTTGTTGGTGATCTACTGGGGATATAGTGAACACGGACGAGCGTTCACAACCAAGAAAAGAAAGTATAAGCGTTTGGTATTGTGTATAGATTAAAGATGCGGACGAGCATCCTTAAGACTATGATACGGACGAGTATCATGTAGAAACAAACTGACACATGTTCAGAGATGATGATACGGACGAGTATCAACTGGTTAACAAGGAACACGGACGAGTGTTGAATCTGAAGGAATCCTTCTGGGGAATAGTAGACACAGACGAGTATCTATGTTCAAGAAGGCATAAGTGTTTGACACGGTGTATGGATTAAAGATGCGGACGAGCATCCTTAAGACTATGATACGGACGAGTATCATGTAGAAACAAACACTAGACGCAATGTTCTGAGATGATGATACGGACGAGTACCAACTGGTTAACAAAGAACAAGGACTACTGTCGAATCTGTGGGGATATGAGTGATGATGTATACAAGATACGGACGAGTATCTGTACAAGCGCACCAATGAGTAGTGAGTATATATAATGTATAGATGAGTGTTTTAACTGCTGGGGAGAGTGACACGGACGAGTGTCAAAAGAGAAAAGTATAATATTAACAGGTGTATGGGTTGATGAAAGTGTAAGCGACTGCGCTGGGGAATATGACACGGACGGGTGTCAAGGAAGGTGTATATACAAGTATATGTGAGTGCAAAGAGGATGTCTTGGGCTTTCTGCTGGGGATGTGACACGGACGGGTGTCCAAAGGTGTATCTGTAATACGGGTGATCTTGTTTGTAAAGAGTGTTCAGGCGACTTTACTAGGGAATGATGACACGGACGGGTGTCAAAATGAGTATATACTGGTGTTCGATTGGAGAGGCAACTGCTTTTGCTGGGACTCTGATGGGGATTTTTTGTGTATTGTATTCTGTATGCCGACAGATTGTCAATATTTACAAGTGTTCAACTCACAACATGACTTATGATTATGCTATGCATTTGATTTTTGCCGTAATGCTCCGTATTAGACGGAATGCTACGCTCTGAGGGGATAATATGATGCGAATGCTATGATTGTGCAAAGAGGCACCGATCCGGGATTCGGATCCCATCACTGCGAAGATCTCTGGTCGATCTGTTGGAAATGGACCTCCCAGCTGGGGATGAGATCATTGGTAGATCCAATGATGCATCTGTTTTGGGGATACAGGTCACTGATTGGCATATCCTTGTAATACGGGACCCAGCTGGGGTTTGTAGAAGCTTTCTTCACTCTGTTGTGATCTCTTCATGCGTTGCTCTTCTGGATAGAGGCTGAAGATCCTGTGGGGAGATGATTTCCTGACTCCTGTACTCAGCTGAGGATGAAATGGCAACTCGGCTGGGGAATTATGAGAGGCAACTCAGCTGGGGAGAGCAACAAGAGGCAACTCAGCTGGGGATAGAGCCTTTCAGATGCTGAGATTGAGTGTATGTCGATTTGGCAACTTTGCTGGGGAAGTGGGCACTCTCCAGTGCCGCGTGGAAGATAGACCGAGTTGATAATGATTTGCCAGCTTGCTGAAACGTAACTTGCATGCCCCAGGTTGCGTTCTGGATACCTGCAATCCTGCAAAGATAAGGAAACGCACAAAAGGTCCCGAGGTATCCTTCACTGAATTCCGTCAAAGGAGTTAAGCACTCTCACGAGTAATTATATTCCATGCAAGCATGTGTTTTATTATTATTACTTCTGGGAGAAAAACATCTGTACTTATGCAACTAGTTTTTTAGAGACATCAGACATCCTTTGTAAATAAAAATGTACAAGACGAAACATGACTGAAAAATCTGATTTTATTAATTCATATGCCCTGAATTGGCGAGATACAGTCAAAGAAACAAATCCCCTGAAATGAGGAGATTGTTACAAATGGAGAAACAAAATGCTGGCAGTGTTGGCGACGCTTTGAGGAGCTTCTTCTCCCGCTATGACTCGTATGACAATGACGTTCTTCTCATCTTGCTTTCTGAAGAAAGTTGATTCTGATTGAAGCTTGATTCCGTCGAAGCTTTCTAAGTTGTAAGCGATACAGACGAATTCAGAATGCAGTTGTTCGCTTATTCCCTTATTTTGCATGGATCGCCCTTTCGGGTTTTCAATCCATCGGGATACCCATTTTTGCCTGAGTTGTCCAATGCGGCTTTTCAACTCAGCGGGTGTACATTTTTCATTTATTTCCCTTATTTTTGCCCGAGTCTTTTATTCTGTTTTTGACTCGCCGGGATGCCCTATTTTTGCCTGGACTTACATTCTGTTTTTGTGTCCAGCGGGTCATTTTATGCGAAGTATTTTTTAACTGCATCTGAATTCACAGGGGATGGGAAATCTTCACCATCCATGGTGCTGAGCATCAGCGCTCCGCCAGAGAAAACTTTCTTTACAACGAATGGTCCTTCATAATTTGGAGTCCATTTGCCCCTGTGGTCTGTATGAGGAGGGAGGATTCTTTTCAGCACAAGATCCCCTACTTGGTACTCTCGATGCCTGACTTTCTGATCGAAGGCTCTCTTCATTCTCTTCTGATACAATTGTCCATGACAGATTGCAGCCAATCTTTTCTCTTCAATCAGACTCAGTTGCTCGTATCGGGACCTAACCCATTCTGCTTCACTCAGTTTGACATCCATTAATACCCGTAGAGAGGGTAATTCAACTTCAACAGGTAGGACTGCCTCCATACCATACACAAGTTGATACGGTGTCGCCCCAGTGGATGTCCTGATTGACGTGCGGTACCCATGCAAGGCAAACGGTAGCATTTCATGTCAGTCTTTGTATGTGATTACCATCTTCTGCACAATCTTCTTAATATTCTTATTCGCTGCCTCAACAGCGCCATTCATCTTTGGCCTGTAAGGAGAAGAATTGTGATGTTGGATCTTGAAGTCCCGGCACAGCTCTGCCATCATTTTGTTGTTTAGATTGGAACCATTATCAGTAATGATTCGCTCGGGCACTCCATACCGACAGATGATATCTCTCTTCAGAAATCGGGCTACCACTTGTCTTGTAACATTTGCATATGAGGCTGCTTCAACCCACTTAGTGAAATAGTCAATGGCGACCAGGATGAATCTGTGACCATTTGAAGCAGTCGGCTCAATCTTACCAATCATATCAATGCCCCACATGGCAAAGGGCCATGGTGAAGACATAATGTTCAAAGGATTTGGAGGCACATGCACTTTGTCTGCATAGATCTGGCACTTATGGCATTTCCTGGCATAGGCACAACAGTCTGCATCCATTGTGATCCAATAATAGCCTGATCTTAACAACTTTTTAGCCATTGCATGTCCCCCAGCATGGGTACCAAAAGATCCTTCATGCACTTCATGCGTCAACAAATCTGCTTCTGTCTTATCAACACATCTGAGGAGTACCATATCAAAGTTCCGCTTATATAAAGACCCATCAGTGTTCAGAAAGAAACTACCAGCAAGCCTTCTTAAAGTCTTCTTATCATTGGAAGATGCCCCAGGCGGGTATGTTTGATCCTCCAAGAAGCTTTTAATGTCGTGGAACCAAGGCTTATCATCTTTTACAACATCCGCTGCAAATACATATGCTGGTCTATCAAGTCTAGACACTGAAATCTGGGGTACAAAGTTAGCCGTTTGAACTTTGATCATGGATGAAATGGTAGCCAGAGCATCTGCAAACTGATTCTCGTCCCGAGGGATATACTCAAGCTTGACTGTTGTGAAGAAAGTCAATAACCTCCTTGTATAATCCCTGTAAGGTATCAGATGATCTTGGTGGGTGTACCATTTCTCGTTGGTTTGATTGACTACCAAAGCTGAATCTCTGAATACAGTCAAAGTTTTGATCCTGAGGTCAATGGCTTCCTCAAGACCCATAATGCAAGCTTCGTATTCAGCTTCGTTGTTAGTGCAGTTGAAAGTGAGTTTTGCCGAGAAAGGCATGTGAACTCCTTTAGGTGTAATGAGTACTGCACCAACACCACGACCATTCATGTTAACAGCCCCGTCAAACATCATAGTCCATTCTTCTTCCGGGTCGGGCCCTTCAGTGTGAACAGGCTCTTCATGATCTTTTGCTTTAATGAACATGATGTCTTCATCAGGGAAGTCAAACCTCATAGGCTGGTAGTCATCAATGGGTTGCTCAGCAAGATATTCAGATAGTACACTGCCTTTGATGGCTTTCTGAGAAGTGTACTGTATGTCGTATTCTGTAAGGATCATTTGCCATCTTGCAACCCGTCTGGTAAGCGCTGGCTTCTCGAAAATGTACTTAACTGGATCCATTTTTGAGATTAATAAGGTAGTGTGGGTCAACATATACTGTCTCAGTCGGCGAGCAGCCCACGCTAAAGCACAGCAAGTTTTCTCGAGCAGTGAATAACGCTGTTCACAGTCGGTAAACTTTTTGCTTAGGTAGTATATTGCATACTCTTTTCGACCAGACTCGTCATGCTGGCCCAGCACACACCCCATTGATTCTTCTAACACTGTCAAGTACATAATCAGAGGTCTTCCTTCTACTGGAGGCATGAGGATTGGAGGTTCTTGTAAGTACTCTTTGATCTTGTCAAAAGCCTTCTGGCAATCTTCGTTCCACCTGACCGTCTGTTCTTTTCTTAACAGCTTGAACAAGGGTTCACAGGTCGCTGTAAGGTGAGATATGAACCGTGAAATGTAGTTCAATCGACCTAAGAACCCTCGAACTTCTTTCTCAGTTTTCGGCGCAGGCATTTCTTGAATAGCTTTGACTTTATCAGGGTCAACTTCAATCCCTTTCTCGCTTACAATAAAGCCCAGCAGCTTACCGGATCGCACCCCGAATGTGCATTTGTTGGGGTTCAACTTCAGTTGGTACTTTCTCAGACGCTTGAACAGCTTGAGCAGATTCACCAGATGATCTTCTTCAGTAAGGGACTTGGCGATCATATCATCCACATAACATTCTATTTCCTTGTGGATCATATCGTGGAACAATGTCACCATAGCCCGTTGATATGTGGCACCAGCATTCTTCAGTCCGAATGGCATCACTTTGTAACAGAACGTGCCCCAAGGTGTAATGAATGTTGTCTTCTCCATGTCTTCAGGTGACATCTTGATCTGATTATACCCTGAAAATCCATCCATGAAGGAGAATACCGAGAACTGAGCCGTGTTATCCACCAATACATCAATGTGAGGTAATGGGAAGTCATCTTTCGGGCTGGCTCTATTCAGATCCCGGTAGTCAACACACATTCTTACTTTGCCGTCCTTCTTAGGCACAGGTACTATATTAGCAACCCACGGTGGGTAGCTAGTCACAGCAAGGAACCCGGCGTCCCATTGCTTTTGTACCTCTTCCTTGATTTTCATAGCCATGTCCGGGCGAGTTCGGCGCAGCTTCTGTTTCACTGGTGGGCATTCTTCCCTCAAAGGCAGCTTGTGCACAACTATATCGGTGTCCAACCCTGGCATGTCTTGATACGACCAAGCAAACACATCAACATACTCCTGAAGCAGATCTACCAGTTGCCTCTTCACTGAGTCTTGCAGGCAGGCCCCAATTTTAACTTCTTTCGCGTCTTCGTCTGTACCAAGATTAATCACTTCAATCTCCTCCTGGTGAGGAGTAATAACCTTTTCCTCTTGTCTTAACAACCTGGCTAGCTCTTCAGGAAGCTCATATTCTTCATCAACCCCTTCATCAGCTTGATTGATTGGATTGTCAAAGTCATACGATGTCATAGCCGTGCTGTTGTCGGTGCTGTCAGGAAGGCACTCTCTGCAAGGGTTAAGTTGGTTCATTTTAGTGATTGATTTTAATCTTGATTTAGAAAAAAGTGAAATGAAGTTATCATTTTGAAAACACCGCCATTTATTTTTGTACAAAAAGAAAAATGGAAAAACAGTGAACAGAAAAGAAAAAGACTCGTTTGCAAAAAGATGTCTGATATTTCATTAGTTTAATCTTGTTTGCACAAAAGTACAGATGGCCCTGATTACAAAATGAGTCTTGTCATCTTGGGCAAGATGCAAGACTTGGATGCATGCTATAAAAATACAGGAAATAATAATTACTCTGCATGAGTAACTCTTATAATTTCCTGGGAAGACCAGTTCGAGACACTGCTCCCCGGGATCTTTGGACGAATCCAATCCTCCAGATTGCGCTCCTCTTCCAGCTCGTCTTCCAGACAGTTGATAGCATCGGGGGTGAGCATTCCCCCACTGACAAAACCTGGCTCTGCAGCAGCCTTTGCTTGATGTTGAGTTGGTCTGTAACCCAACCCAAACTTGTCCTTCTTCTCCTCCACAGCTAATACCTTGCCCCAGCCTAGGGCAATTCCTTCTTCAACAACCTTCCGGGCTTGTTGGTATGATGACATTGGAGTACCAGATACAGCAGATGCTTCATTCACATTCAAAGCTTCAAAACCTTGGCTCATTGTTTCATGGATCTCCCCATCCATCTCAATGTATTTGTAGGTTGCCAGGTGGCTGACAAAAATGTCCTCCTCTCCACAGATTGTGACAACTTGGCCTTCCCACTCAAATTTTAACTTTTGGTGAAGGGTAGACGTTATTGCGCCGGCGGCGTGAATCCAGGGTCTACCCAACAAACAGCTGTAGGCGGGCTGAATGTCCATCACATAAAAGATAGTTTTAAAGGTCTGTGGGCCAATTGTCACAGGCAGCTCAATCTCTCCCAGAACCGATCTCTTAGAGCCATCAAAGGCTCTTACCACCAGGTTGCTGGGCCTCAATGCCAATCCATCATATTCTAACTTCACCAGAGCCTTCTTTGGTAAGACATTCAGGGAAGAACCTGTATCCACCAGCACATGAGAAAGGACAGCTCCTTTGCACTCCATGGTTATGTGCAAGGCTTTTTTGTGGTTGCGGCCATCCGCTGTCAAGTCAGAATTGGTAAATCCTAGCCCATTGCTAGCAGTAACATTTCCAACCACGGTTTCCAACTGGTTGACAGTAATCTCTTCAGGCACGTAAGCTGCGTGCAAGACCTTGAGTAGTGCATTCCGATGGGCTTCGGAGCACATAAGCAGTGAGAGGATAGAGATTTTGGATGGCGTCTGGTGAAGTTGATCCACAATTTTGTAATCACTCTTTTTGATGATTCTCATAAACTCATCAACTTCTTGATCGAACGGTGTCTTCAAGGCTTCTTTAACAGTTTGATCTTCCTGCACAGGGCTCTTTCCTTTTGCCTTGGCAGCAGCTTCTGCTTCGGCAGTAGGTCTTTGCATTGGTGGGGCAAAGAGACGTCCGCTTCGAGTGAAGCCTCCGCCTCCCCCCACATTGTCAATTTGTGGTGCAGGTGTTGATGTTTCAAGAGTGATTCTTTTTCCTTCGCAATACACGTCAGAGCCATAGTGCCAAGGGATGGCCCTGTTGCTCTCATATGGTACTGGTCCAGGCACCGTGACAGTGACTGGACTGATTGCTGCTGCTGAAGGGACTGTAATTGTCTGTGGATCATAAAAGATTGTAACTGGTGCTCTGGTGGGAGCAGCACCTTCTGAATGGTAGGCGGAATTATTTTCAGGATCGTAGAATATGGTAACAGTGGAGACATCTTCATGATTGATTGCTGGCGTTGTAGGAGGTACTGTTGAAAGGACTGTTGTTGTTGTTGATGGAGATTCGAAATGGAATGAAGCTGAAGTTGTAGCAGGAGAAACTGTTGAAAACTGATCATTTGGGAGGACAGATGAAGTACTTGTCGGTGTTGCTGGTGAATTGTCGGGAACAATAGTTGCTGCATTTGTAGGAGGTTCTGGAACCGTTGCTGATGAAGTTGTTGGGTTTGTCGGGAATGATGTAGTGATCTGTACCAGGCCACTCTGAATAAGGCTGTCAATGCCATTCCTCAAGTCCTCACACCCATTCCATGAAATATTACAATAGGGACACCCTAGTTCACACCCTGGAAATATTTGGTTTTCACGGAGTTGAGCTTTGATTTCCACCAATGGTGTCCTGATCTGATCCACACTGGTTATTAAATAAGACGGTTGGTCTTCTTCAATAGCATTAATTCGGGGGCCACCATGGTTTGGCATTGGGTTTTTATTGACATTGGGCGGAGGTGCAAAATTCAGAGCCTTGGAGTCTACCAAGTCTTGTACCTTCATATGCAGAGCCCTGCATTTTTCTGTACTGTGACCAGGTGCATTTGAGTGAAAAGCACACCTAGCATTGGAGTCATAGTTTCTTGGTAGACTGTTGGGATCCGGAGGTGCCAACGTTCTTAGCTCAACTAGGTTGAGTTTCAGAAGTTGTGGCAGCAAGGCAGCATACGGCATTGGGATCGGGTCGATCACTCTGTTAGCTTGGGATGGCCTCTGTTGGAATGGCCTCTGTTGATTGTTGTTGTTGGAGTTGTTGTTGTTGTAGTTTCTTGGAGGATATTGATTCTGCTGATACTGAGGTTGTTGCTGGAAGTTTTGTTGCGGAGGTTGATAGACTGGCTGAGGATGTGCTGGAGCAGGGATAGTGACCGCTGCTATTGACCTTTGAACATACTGGGGCCTACCCCTGTTGGTGTGAATGGAATTGGTCTCGCCAGTTCTTCTTGGGCCTGCAAAAGGCTTTCTTGTACTGCTGGACGAGCTGGCACCATTGTCAGAGATCTTACCCATTTTTAACAGGCTTTCAATTCTCTCCCCAGCTATAACAACATCTGCGAAGCTAGTGGAAGAGAAAGCAGCCAACCTGTCAATATACGTTCCCTGGAGAGTGTTCATAAACATGTCTGCCATTTCTCTCTCAGACATTGGTGGTTGAACGGCAGCAGCCAATTGCCTCCATCTCTGGGCATATTCTCGGAAACTTTCCCTTGACGACTGTGACATTCCCATAAGGAGAGTCCTATTGGGTGCCATATCTAAGTTGTATTGATACTGTCTGATGAAGGCCTCTGCCAGGTCCTTCCAGCATCTTACAGTTGCCCTAGTCAAGTGGGAATACCATTCCCTTGATGCTCCAGTCAAGCTGTCTTCGAAGTAGAACATCCAAAGTTTCTCATCCATTGTATAGGCCTTCAACCTTCCCAGAAATGATTGCAAATGAGTCCGGGGGCATGAAGTCCCATTATACTTTTCAAAACAAGGAGGCTTGAACTTATGGGGGATCCTGACCCCGTCTACCAAACCCATGTCCATGACGTCGAAGCCCAAAGAATTTTGAGACTCCAGTGATCTCAACTTCTCAGCTATTTCCTCCAATCGTCTATCATAAGTTTCCTCTCCAGCACCCATTACTGTAAATTGGTCCTCCTGAGGATCTTCTTGAAGTACTCTGGCTGCAGTGGCTGTTCCTTGAATGTTTGCAGGAATGTTAATCTCAGGATGTAGATGTGGGCCAAACACAGGAGGGTTAACATGGGGTTGCACCCGTTCATTGTTACTTGTGCCGGCAGTCCCCACATGGGGCTCATCTTGATTCCTCCCTTCTACCAAGGCTCTGAGCCTCTCCTGGCTTTGAGCTAAGTTGTTCATTACTTCCATGAATTGTGTTATCTGGGTTCTCATCTCCAACCTTTCGTTGGCCATCTGGTTTCTGACCTCCGTAAGGTCTTGCTGCATCTGATCCATCTGAATTCCCGGAAGGTTGTTTCTAGTTGGGTACCTGTGTGGCCTGTTGAGAGGAAATACCCGGCGGCGAGCAATAATTCCTGGGTATCACAACAGAGGTTAGCAACAACAAAACAAAAACCTACAAAACAAACAAAAGGGTTAGCATGCAATGCAGTTATGCTTATTTGTTCTCAAGGTATCCGGCTTGGTCTTCAGTTTTGACCCTTCCAGACCCTTGAAGATGCTGCTGTTGAAGTTGCTTTTGAAGTAACCCAGATGGAAACTAACACAAACATATTACAAAGGTGAAATAATACAATTTGTTCATTTTACAACACCAGCCCTCAAAGGGGTCAAAATACATCACAAAAAACAAAAGTACATGGAAAAGGAACAACAACAACAAGCAAATGATCAAACTCCAAGGCCAAACTCATCCTCACGAACTTCCTTAAGAAGTGCTTCGGTCACAGGATCAGCCGGACGCTCCGTGAGACTTCTGATGAGAAGGTTTCTTGTTGCAACAGCTGCAGTCAACTTCTTATTCTGACTTTGGTCCTTAGACCTCTTCACTCCAGCTCTGATTTCTAGCTCTGATATTTCCTTCTGGGCTGCTGCCAGGGCTTTTTCCATCTGCTCCATCTTATCCTGGACTCTCTTGTCTTCTAGAGTACGGGCCTCAGTGATCCGGACCCACCTGGCCTGACTCTCTTTCAGGTACAAGTCTGTTCTTGCTCTCTGGAACTGGGCTTCTTTACAAGCATTCTTCAGAATCTGCTCACCAGCTTTAGACTTGTTGATATAATCTCCAGACTTCTCAATTTCAGTCAAGTGTTCCACCCTCAACTTCTCCAATCTCTCAATCTCCCTCACACCTTCACTCCTCTCCCGGAGGGTCTTCTGCAAAGCCTGGGTTAACTTCTCATTTCTTTCCTTCAAGCTCTCAAACTCTTCCAAACTGATAGTGGCAGGGGGTGGTGCTGAAGATGACTCAGGCATGTCTTCTATGGTGAAGGGCATTCCAGAGAATTGGGCCCTAGCATGGGACCACTCATAATATTGTGCTGATGCCACATTATTGCACTTCCCCAGAATGGTGATTCCCTTGGTTTGAACATGATCCCAGGCCCAGGCAGCCTGCCTAACAACAGCCAAACTAATCTTGTTCTCACAGTAGAGGGTCTCAACCAAGTCCTGTGTCTTAGGAGTATGGACCAATGCATAGCCCAATTGCCTCCTGAACAGCAGAGGGTTGTAATTGATACTTCCCTTGACCCCTATTAAAGGCACATTGGGAAAGTGCCCACAGCTTGTAATGATATCTCTGCCCTTGGTGTTTTGAGCACACCATCTGATATCTGCTGAAGTGAGAATAGTGAGCCTCTTAGCCCAGTTGCTTTGCTGATGAGGGTTTAGAAATGCATCTGTCCTGGGTAGATGCCTGAGAAGCCAAGCATGGAATAATGGAGCACAACACCTCACTAGCCTTCCCCTCTGCTTCTCATTTCTCTGATGTACTGAGTAATAGAGATCACCCAGTAAAGTTGGCACTGGGTTCTTCAGGATGAACAAATGGATTGCATTCTTGCTAATGAATCGAGGCTCATCTGCAAACAACACCATTCCATATACACTTAAGGCCAACAAAGCACAAACAGCTTTCCAATCCCCCAAGGAGGCCTTCAGACTAGCTTGAGAAATTAAGAAGTCCAGATGAAAACCAGGGATCCCAGCTTTAGAGGTCATATGCTGTTCAATCAAAACAGGCTCCAGGTGCAAAGCTTTTGCTATCTCTCCATTGCTGGGAAAGACCATTTCAGGGTTGAAAGGGATTTCTCTCTTGATAGGCAAACCAATCAAAGATGAGTATTCTTCTAATAGAGGCCCCAACTGAAAGTCTTGAAAGGTGAAACATCTCAATGGGGGGTCATAAAACTGAATACAGGTATGGATCAGGCTCCTCTGAGATGGGTCCAAATCCATAACCAAGTCAAGTATATCCCCATAATGCTCCCTGAACAAAGGTATGTGATCTGGGGTGATCAGGGTCTGGATCCTCCTGATGTCTGATAAGTCTGGTTGGAAGAAATGATAAGTGATGTTGCTTTTCTTTGGAGCCATGATGCTGAGACTGAGTAGGATAAGTGCTGATGAAGATGCTGAGGAGTGGGCCACTGGCTGGCTAGTGCAAGTAACTGAAGTATATGGCTGACAAGCTGAAGCAAATGCTGGTGGAGATAGGTCAATATAGCAGATGGGGTCAAAACCAAAACCAGATGAAGGTGGATACCCTGAAACACAAATAAGAAAATGTTAATATGATGCAATGGGTATGTATGCAAATGATATGCAAGGGTTTGTGACTGAGCTGGATCTGATCAAAATGCCCTGACATAAGTCCATGTGTGTCCAAGAATTCCAGATGGAGGTCTATAAATCCAGTAACCAAGGTGGGGGACTCAAATAAAGAGCCACATGTCCAGGGTTTAGAATCACAAGAACTATCCAACATGGAGTATTCTTAACAAAGTCAAAGTAACAGGGTATTCTGAAGTCAAGGTACCTGCAAACCTGTAAACAGCCCAACCCCCTCACAGGTGGTGATCTAGAACAAGGATCCTCAGACTTGGATCAGTTATGAGAAGTGTAAACATTTCTAACCCGGAGGTACAGTGTTTACAATAACCATAACAATTCCTCCTCTAATTCACCTCAGTTTCTGAAGGTCAATACTAAAAGGTCATCCAGACTTAGCAGGCTTCCCAGATAGCCCTAGTATTGCAGGAAATCCGCAACACAGAGTTCTCAAGAAGAAACCCATATCTGAACCGTGTTTCATATTCCCGCACCAGACCGAAATGGAATGGGAAAGAATATGATTCACTCTAGCCTAGGTGTCACTCAGGTCCCAGGTATAGGACCTTAACTCTCAATGAATCACCCACCCACCAAGGCAAACAACCAGATCCAGCCAGCAGCAATGACAATATGATATATAAATGCAGTAAAGAAAGCAGTAAAGTAACTGTACATAAAGCAATAAACAAAAATAAATACAAGCACAAGCAAGCACATAACACCCCAGTAAACACAAATCAAACAAGTGCTAGGAAGAACCCACAAAAAGAACCAGAAGCCCTGGTTGCAGTATAAGGGTCCCCAGCAGAGTCGCCAAGCTGTCGCTCCCGACAAATGAAACAGGTTCATATGAAGGTACAGACGCGAACGGTCGGCGAGAGGGACAATGAGAACACACAGCCGTGAACTCACTGGAGATGAATAGAGTCGCCAGCTAGGCATTTTTATCCCGGAGGAAAGGTAATGCTGCATAAACCTAGAAAGACATGGATAAGACGGTTGCGAACCAGAGAGACTGAGAAAGGGGGTTGGTTACAACCTGGGAAGGTATTAGCACCCAGATTGTCCGTCGTACTCGACGGGATCCACGCTTGAAAGATTTGTGTTTTAAAGGGGTAGTGTCAGTGCAATTTGTGTGTAAATGAGCTGGAAAAGAATGTACAGGTGTCGGTGTAAGAGAAGTGAAGTGTAAGTGTAAAAGAAGTGTATAAGAGAAGTGTCAGTGTAAGAACAGGAGTGAAATGCTCAAGATCACGAGGCTAGAAGAATGAGGCTAGAAAGAGGGGGAATGTACAGAGACTTTTGTTCGATAACCGTTAAGTTATGCCTACGTATCCTCTCGTGCAATGAGGAAGTCAGAACACCGTAGTTCGACCCAAAGAGACTGAAAGATGAGTTGACTTGTGAACTGCTTACTTGTCTATGCTCAAGTGTATGACCTGTCTGGCTCAGGTGCAAACTGTCTTGCATTAGACGGAAGAAGCGAGTTCTCGTTGGTGAGTGAATGAGATGAGAAAAGAATCCCGAAGGAGACGATTATTGTTTGTTTTTGTGTTTTCAGTCTTTTATTGCTTTTTGAAGTTTGTCATAAGTTAATGAGCTTAAGTCTAAACCAATGGATTTAGTAAACTCATCACATCTTCCCTCTGATTAGGGGTAATGAGAATACCTTAAGTGTGAAGTCAGATTCTCACACTTAATCACCTTTGGTGTAGGATTAAGATCATTAACCTACTTGTGATTATTTAGATGTTTTTGTGGTTTTTGTTTAGTGTTAAGTAATGAGGTTAAGCCATAATCAGGGATTAAACAGACTCATTACACCATCCTAATAGAAGGATAATAGATGAGAATGTTTAAGCTGAGGAAAGCTCCTCAACTTAATCCATGATTAGGGATTAAACTCATGACAAAACAAGCCTTTATTAGATGGATTTTAGTTAATGATATGATGATGAAGTGTTTTTTATGATTTGTAAGACAACTTGAGGGGGACTTGTCCATTAACACTAGGGTTAGTCCTTCTTAACCAATTAAGGAAGAATTAGAACCCTAATGCAAGGCCCAAGTTACAAGTGTGATGTCTTGATGATTATTAAGTGAATTGATTAAGAGATTTAAACACATTAAGGGTTTAACACTTAGGATTAAAGTTATACACTCCATCCTAATAGAAGGATGCATGCATAACCCTAACCACAAAGTCTTAGAGCCTTTAGGGTTTAGTCTCTGATTATGAGGTGAGAAGAGAGGACTCAAAGAGAGACACAAAGGTAAAACTATGGGGGGACTAATCAAAACCCTAATTCATTATCATGCTTGGTTGGTCCTAAGGTTTGTGAGGTTTTCAAGAACAATCTTCAAAGGAGCCACCAGGAAGCAGATGAACAAGATCAAGAGAAACAAAGTGACTTGCTTCATTCAAGAAGTCAAGTCACTTGAAGAAAGAAGGTGGGAGGAACAAGAATGAGCAAGCTCAATCTCAAACACAAATAGAATGCAGCAATGGATGCAAGAGAGATGAAAAGAAAAGTTATGATAAGTGAAGGCAAATTCACTTCTCAAGGTCACTTACCACCTGAAATGTTAGAAAGAAATGCAATGCAATGCTAAATGAAATGAAATGGTATGATGCAAAGCAAAACCAGAAGCATGTTGATGATGATTATGATATTATGAGGTGCTGCAAACATGAGACAAGGCAAGGAGATGTTCATACAAGATTATGAATGCAAATGATGCAAGTTAAGGAGCATGAATGAACATGGAAAGTTATGAATCATACAAGACAAATGACATGGCAAATATGTAATGCAATGGTCAAACATGCTTCCTACATGTCTTAAGATGTCAAATGAATCACAAGAATGCACAAAATGCAATGACAAGTCAAGTTATGCAAGGAAATGCAAGAAGGATGCAAAAGAAAGCCCAAATTAGGGTTTATGAATCAAACATCAAACAAAAACCCAAAACAGAAGCAAACCTTAAGATAAAAAATGGAAAATGGCACCCAAAGAAACCCTAAACCTATAATGAACCACTGTCCAAAGGGGAACTCTCAACTCTCAACCAAACTCTAGTTATGATTTTTACAAGTTATTAGGGTTTTTTAGGGTTCTTAACAAAAGAAATGCCAAACAATTAGAAAATGCAAGATCAAATCATGGCCATTTTATCTTAGAAACTATATGCTAAACACAAAACAATGCAAGAAGAATCAATGTCTCAACCTTCTCCAATAAGCAGAAATGAATTTTTGAATCCATGATCAAAATAATGCATAAAAAATGATTTAATTCAATGAAAAATTCTTAAAATGCATCAAGATCAAAAAAGAAATTTGGTTTGAAGGTTGGACAATGTTTCTAAATGTCTTAGAACATTTCATGAATTTTTTGGTAATTTTTAAATACCTAGAAGTATTTTTAATTAATTAATTTCCATTAATCAATTAAAAATAATCTTTTAAATATTTAAAAATACTTTTTTAATGATAAAAAATAAAATAAAAATGTTTTTGGGTCATAAAAATTAATAAAACTTTAGGGAAAAAGTTTCATAATTTTTAAGATATTTTTGCTATTTTAAAATAAATGTGCAAGTTAATTGAAAAGAAATGAATTAAAAATCAAATAAAATAAAAGTAAACAGAAAGGAGGGCCAGGATTCACTCTGGGTTCAAAGGGGTTGACCGCGCGCGTTTTTGGAAGGCCAGGATTGCTCCTGATCAGATTAATTTAATTATGGATTAATTAAAATAAACACGTGGATTAGGGCATAATGGCTTGATCTGAACCATTCACACACGCGGGAGGTCAACACTTTCAACGCATCCAATGGTCCACATTCAAACTGGAATTAATTACGTGATTAGGGCTTAAACACTCTCAGGTGGCCGGAGAAGACCTCCGGCCGTCTTCTCCGGCCAGCACCTCACCTGAAAACTCCCCAAATCCCTCAAATCGTAACGAAAATGAAAACTAAGCACACCAAAATGATCCCCATGACCCCCTGAGCTAAAACCCTAAGTCCAAACAAATTTCTTCTTCCTCAAAACCATGAATCGAACAGAACAAGTTTTAGGGCAAACCAGTTTCAGAGACAAATTAAATGCTTATTTCACCACCATTTCAAAAACCAAAGACATATTCATGACCAGGACAACACAAAGAACAAGTTTGTAACAAGAAAAATGATTTCTGGAAAAATAATTTTCGAGCTACCTGAGATTTGGAGCTTTCAGTTTGAGGACTTTCTGGCCACTTCTCTTTGTGCAATCCACTCCACTTGGTCCCCAGAAGATGTTTGAATGCTCAATGAGAGTTTAAGCTGGCTGGATAGTGAGATTCGAAAGCTTCTGCTCAAGCTTGGTCAGAAATGGCAATGGTGAAATAGAGAGCTTCAGGTCATGATGAATGGTTGTTTGTGATCCTGAGGATGAATGGAGAAGGTCTGGAGTGTTTGTTTGTGTGTTTGTGAGCTATGGTGAGAGTTTCGAATGAAACTGCAAAATGGAGTGAGAAATGGCAGTGGGATGTTCTGGCTGTTTCAGGCTTGGGTTCTTGGTGCTGGGTGGTCTATGGAGCAAGGTGAGTTGAATGGTGAAGATGGTTGAAGTGTTTTCAGGCTGTGGAGAGAAATTCGAAGGCTTATGCAAAATGGAGTGTTTTTGTGTATGTGATGAATGAATGTGTTTCAGCCTTGCCTTGTGTTATGTTTAGCTTGCAAATGGATAGTATAAACTAATCCAATTGGTCAGAGGATGTGACTTGTGCTTTATGGATAGGTGTAGCCACTTTTGCAAATATGTCAACTTCTTGTAAGATAGGGCATGGGCAACTTCTAGCCAAGTACAAAGGGCATGGTCTGCGCAGCAAAGTGAAGGGAAAGGCTAGGCTTGGTCCAGCATTCAAGGCAGCAAGTTGGTGAAATGTTATGAGTGGTTTTGCAAGTTGTTGTAACTTTGGTTCACATGTGATTCTTTTGCCTAACCAAGCATAAACCATAGGCATTCTTGGTCCAAATCTGATTTTTAGGACTTAGAGAATGTTTATGTGCTGGTTTGAAATGAATTAGAGGCTGCAATATGCATTGGTCCAAGACTTTGCAAAATTTCCACTTAGGGCATGCCTTGAAAATCAATGATTTTAGCCAACTTTGCATTGCCATAACTTTTGATTCAAGAAGAGTTTGATCATGTTCTTGTACTTTTTGAAAAGGGAAAAATGAGATCTACAACTTTCATGACCAAAGTTTTTCCATTTGAAACCTTTTTGGATCAAGAATCAAAGCTTGAAAAATGACCTAAAATGATGCATTCTTGAAAAGTCAACTATGCTCCAAAAGTCAACATTTGCAAAAACCCTAAATTCTTGATTTTTATGAACTTCAACCTTCTTCCATGATCAAATAAAGATCATATACACCCAAAATGATGAAGATCACCCATTGGTTGGGTCATTGGGGCCTCAGATGCCCTGATTTTACACTGACTTGTCTGAAAAGTCAACCCTTGATCAGATGACTTCCCCATGGAATTTCTTCATGAAAATTGATATGCATACTCCCTATACCATATAGAGATCAATGGAAACAAGAATGACCAAAAATTTTGGGGTTATGGCCTCTGAAACCAAAACCCTAATTTTAGGTCAACTGTGCAGTTCATCCTGGCTCTGCATCCACTCAAACCCTAGTTCTTGTGATTCCTCTGCATTTTTGACTTTGAGGAGAGGGAATATGACATAAGAACACACATGGACCACTTTGAAATTATTGGTGGCCTTTGGAATGGCTCAAGATGCTTTGGGATTGCTCAGATCACAAACCCTAAGTGCAGATGCCTTAGAAACTATCCAGTGAATCAAAAATGAGATGTGAGATGATATGATTGTGTTTATGCATATGAGGTGATCACAAGCCATGGTGTGAATGAGTGAGGGAAAATTTGGGGTGTTTACACATGTCCCCTACTAGTTCTATGACCCGAAGAAACTTTCTGCTTACCCTTACCAGCTGGAGTATCATACGGCTTTCCACGGTTTCGCTGGTTCTTGCCCCTCCGATTCGTAACAATCTTGTAGTTATCATTTTTATCTTCCTCGAAGATTCTTCACCTATCCACCAGATCAGCAAAAACACGAATCTTCTGATACCTCACAGCCTTCTTAATCTCCGAACGCAACCCGTTCTCAAACTTGATACACTTCAAAAACTCAGCAGTCGCTGCATCATTGTGAGTATAAACCTTAGACAACTCCATAAACTTTGTAGCATAGTCCGTCACCGACATATTCCCCTATTTCAGTGTAAGAAACTAAATCTCTTTCTTACCACACACATCTTCAGGATAATACTTCCGCATAAACTCCCTACGGAAAATAGCCCAAGTGATCTCTTCGCCTGCAACTTCCAACCTTTCTCTAGTTTCCAACCACCAGTCATCAGCTTCAACTGCCAACATAATTGTCCCATAACGAACCTTCTGTACTGGAGTGCAATCCATCACATGGAAAATCTTCTCAATTTCTTTCAACCAAACCAACGCATCATTACGGTCATGCTTTCCCTTGAAGGTAGGAGGCTTCTCCCTCTGAAAAGTCACGAAAGTACGAGACTCGTCATTCCCGCCAACATTCAACAAGTTCTGCACAACTTGACCCATTGCTTGCATTGCAATAGCCATCGTGTCGTAGCTCGAAAAAATACGATCCTAAAACAAAAGAACAGAGCCTCCACCTAATTCTATTTATTCTACGAGAGAAAAGGGAGATATAGATACAACCTAAAGGAAGGATAAGAAATGGTTTACGGAACCAAATTCTAAGTTCGGGAGTCAGTTACGCAAGGGGAAGATATTAGCACCCCTCACGTCCGTTGTACTCAACGGAAACCTCTTAGATAATTACACGATTAAATGTTTGATCTTAAGTATTTGTCTTCTAAATGATTATTAATATGTTTGTTCTAAATTATTATTAAGACGGAGAAAGGATTAAAGTTTTTAAACGGAGAAATAGTTAAATTTTTTTTATTAGGGTGCTCGCGAAGGATTAAAATCCCCGTGCCTACGTATTCCCTTGTGCAATGGGAAAGTCAGAGCTTCGTAGTTCGTGCTACTACGATTTGTGGTTTTTTAACTGAACGATTGTTTGAAATGCATTCTATTGTTAAGCATTGGCCTATACTCGCGGTGGAGGCTGAAGCGCTAGCTTGTTCGAGAGATAGAATGATTTAAATAATGTTCGTTTTAGAGAAAAGGTGTTTGACTTTCTTAAGATGTTTTAAACGAAAGGGCGAATGAACACATCGCGTGGAGCTAGCCCATGTTGCGGTCCAATCCAAAACGTGTGGAGTGCTAGACTCCGAAATTTTGTCTTTCGATAATTAATTATAAAAATGATTTAAATTTGTTGGTATACGAATGATGATTGAACCATCGCGTGGGGCTAGCCCATTTCCTGTTCAATCCAGAACGTGCGGAGTGTTAGACTCCGGAATTCTGTCTTTCGATAATTAATTATAAAAATGATTTAAATTTGGTATACGAATGATGATTGAACCATCGCGTGGGGCTAGCCCATTTGCGGTTCAATCCAGAACGTGCGGAATGCTAGACTCCGGAATTCTGTTTTCGTAATTTAATTTAAATAAATGATTTGAATATTTTGATATATGAAAGGTGATTGAACCATCGCGTGAGGCTAGCCCAGTTGCGGTCCAATCCAGAACGTGCGGAATGCTAGACTCCGAAATTCTGTTTTCGTATATTAATTAAATAAATTATTTGAAAGTTTGATATATGAATGGTGATTGAACCATCGCGTGAGGCTAGCCCAGTTGCGGTTCAATCCAGAACGTGCGGAATGCTAGACTCCGGAATTCTGTTTTCGTATATTAATTAAATAAATTGGATAATTGTTTTTTTTAACGTTTTAAAAATTGATGTGATTAATAACGAAGGAGTGAATGAACAATACGCGTGGGGCTAGCCCAGTTGCAGTTTGTTCTAGAACGTGCGGAGTGCTAGACTCCGGAATTCTATTCCTTGTTAAATTATTTAATATGCGATAAGTAGTGCAGATGGCGACCATTTGATAATCGACTTACGTGTGTGAAGTGTAGACGATGAATTGTTTGATTGATTAAGTGAATTGATTTCTAGTTCTTATGGATATTCCTAGTAATACAAAACTATAAAAGTAAACGGCGGGGAATTTTAAATTTAGAGGTAAGTGGTACGAAGAAAATAATGGATTAGGTTAAAGGGGAACTAGGGATTTCTAAACTATCTATGACATTGGGTCAAAAGTAACGGCAAATAAACAACACATTATGGTATATGGGTCCAACATGAAATTAGATCGACAAAATATCAACAAAGTACCTAAACAAATTGATCCAAGTATCGAAATGTTCAAAAACAAATAACAAGCTAAAAACCTAAATAAATGAAAGAGGGAACAAACCCTTTTTTTTAAAATTTTAATATGAAACAAGTATATATAATTCTTTATAATGTTTTTAATATAAAATAAAATCCTAAATGGATAACTAAACAACATAAATTTTTCAGAATTTTTAATATCTTAACAATTAATGACAATAAAATTAAAAAAAATTACTTAAACAAAAATATTTCTTAGTATACATTAAGGTACTTACTGGAAAATAAGAGAAATAAAGAAAAATAGGAATAAAAAGTCAAATGGGCTGAACATATGGCTCACAAGCCCAAATCATAAAACCACAAAACATAGGAAGGTGTGTGTGTGTTGAGTCTGGGTGTCTGGAAAGTAAATTATGTTAGTAGCATTATGGGCTCAGCCCGTTTCCTTATTAGGTTAACAATGAATTGTAAATAAATAAAGAAGTAGTAAATAAATAAAAAGTAGCATTGTAAAGAGAACATAAACACAGAAGCACAAAAAAACAAAAGCCAATGAAGAAAACGCAGTCTCACTACCTTATGCCGTCATCTCCCTTACCCTCGCGTTTCACGGCTTGTCTCTCTCAATCTCGTCTCTCTCGATGACAGCCCCTGCGATTTCGACTTTCTCTCCCACGCGGCAGCAACAGTTCGCTTGATCACCCGATTTTCGTCTCTCGCTCAAATCTCAAATGGGTGTCTCTCACCGTCGATTCACGGTTGTTTGGTGGTGTGCGGTTTAGGTTAATGGCAAATTCGTGGTGATTATGGAGTGTATTGGTGGAAGGGGTTTCCTGGGTTTAAAGCGGTGTTGGCTTGTGTTATAGTTTCAGCAAACAGTTGTTGGGAATGTCGTTGTTGTTGCTGTGATTTATAAGGTTTTTTTTTGCGGTAAGTTGATGAGAGAATGAGTGAAGGTGTTTCGACTGTGGTCGGCGGTTTCCGTCGGTGGGTGAAGGGGTTGTTGGGAGGCGACGGTTTTGAACGGTGAAGGGAGGTGGTTGAGGCCTGACTTGTTTCGTCGGAGATGGTGACGACCTCGTCCGTTGCGTTGTTGTTATTGAAATGGAATGAGGATGAGGTTCACGGTGGATTGGTGGAGTGATGTGAAAGGTTTGTGTGGGTTTCAACGGCAGCTGAGGGGTAGGTCGCGTTTGGATTTGAGTTGTGCGATTTTCAGAAGAAGGCTGAGGGTGGTCTGTGTTGAATGGTTTGTGCATTGGTGTGGCAGTTGGGGCGTAATTATTTGAGGTGAAGGAGGTGCGATTGTGGTGTAAGATCGTGAAGGGTGGTTGTGAAGCAATGGAATTGATTTGCTGTTGTTATGAGCCTCCTCCCTGTTATGGTTTTGCCGCTGTTTCTTTTAAGTGTTTTTTGTTCAAAGGTTTTTTTTTTTATTTTTTGGTTCTCCCCTGTTTGGTTATGCAGGTCCTTTCCTTTAAAATCCTTGTTGCTGTTTTTTTTCAAAAATATGAAGGAATCAGTTCCTTTTCGTTTCTGCTTTCTTTCTCTGTTCTATGTGCCCTCCCTTTTTTGGTGAAAGTCAAATCTGTGGTGCCTTGTGCCTTTTTTATTGACTTGTTTTTTTTTTAACTTTTTGGTGCAGGTTTGGATTCTCACATTTTAGTGAAAAAATTCTGATGGAGTGTTGGAGGGTTTATGTGAAACAATTCTTGAAATCTGGTTATATATGAACTAAATGTTGTCAAAACAAACTGAACATTAGATTCAAAAATAAAAAATTAAACTTGGTGAAAACTAAATAATAAATTAAAATAAACAAAAACTTAATTAATAAAAGTTATAAATAAAATTTAAATTTAAATTGATTAATAAAGTTACAAACTAAATTTAAAATTAACCTTTAAACTAAAATTAAACTTTAAAAGAAAAATTACTAATTAATAAAAGAAAATTCTAAATTTAAAACAATTTCTAAATCTACCCCTCAAAGTTCTAAACTTATCTAATAAAATTAAAACAAATTCTAACATGAATTATTTATCTAGAATAAAATAAATAAAAAGAAAAATGATTATAAAATGAGACGGAACAAATGAATTCTAAAATTGACTTAAATTCTAATGTATAGATTAAAATGATTAAAAAAAAGACAAGCCTTCTAATTCAAAAATCGAAACAAAAAATTTTTTAAAATAAAAACAAGAGTATGGTTAAAGAAATGTTTTAACTTTAAAATGCAAAATGATTAATTAATGATATTGCGACAAAATGCGCTGAAAAATGCAAAGATAAATGATTTATGATACGTTTAACCTAAAAAACAGAAATGCTTGAATTCTCAAACATCGACAGAATGCGTCAGAAAAAAATGAACGAAAAATTGAAAATGTTCGGTCAAAATTTAGGGTGTGACACATCGCAACATCGTTTCTTCCAGCCATCTCAACTTAACACTATAACACAACAAGAGTTAGAACCACATAACAATACTCGATTGTTAAACAACTACGACTCGACACTTGGTCAGACAGACCGACCTCCTCTGATACCACTAATGTAACACCCCATTTCTACCTGACACTATAAATTAAATCATAGTTATAAAATTTCATCAACAAACATGGGATTTCGCATTTCCCAACTTTAAAACCAAATAACAATTTCATAAATATAATTACTTTGAAAAACAACGCAGGGGATCAACAAGTTTCAACTTTAAACAACTTTAATGAATCAACATCATAATAACCTCAACATGGTTCTTCAACATCAAACAAATTAAAACTAGTTCGTAAACTTAAATAAAATCCACAAAGACAAAACACACGTTCATCCCCCCAAAGTGCTACATATCAGGGTGACAAACACCGACTCGAAGCTACTAAGTACTGGACTCTTTGTTACCTGCACGTTACCAACATAGGGCAACATTCAAACAAAATGGGTGAGATATCGAATTACATAGACAGGATAAGATAATCAATATGTAAACAAGATATTCATATAATCATACCACTTCAAATAACAAGCAATGTCAACATACCACTTACATCCAATAAACAACATAATTAATATGCAACCCGATGCGACTCAACTTATATGCATGTGGTATCATTCAGAGTAAACTCTCAACTTAAAACATTGTCAGGTTATCGAGGCATCGTCAACTTATTTGCCAATCCAGACCAACTTAAATCGAGCATATGCTCCAACTTGTAATATGCACATGTATGTAACTATGGATGGCATACAACAACAACAATAACATAATCAACAGCTTATCAACATAACAAATTGAATAACTCAGTAACATAAATCAACAATGGTCATAGGACCTACAACATATTAATCTTCCACAAAATTGGAACAACATAATGCATAACAACTTTGGCGCAAAAACGACAAAATCACGACTTAATCGATTCAATCACTAAATTATCATTTTTAAATCTTCCAACCTACTATAATTAACTTATTTTATCTATACATTAAGACTAAGGTCAATCCAACTCAAAATGGATGGGAAAACAGGTCGAATCGCCAAAAACTGCATTTTTCTGCACATGCCCTGCCCATACGCGAATAGCTACCTTGATATGCGTATTGACCTTGAATGTTACGCGTATATCCTGCTTATAAAGGTATTGTTACGTGTATTGCCCTTGTTTGATATGCGTAACACCATATTTGTTACGCAAATGACCAGAATGCTTCTAATTCCATCTCTGCTGCGATTTCTCACAATTTCATCATTCTGTTCAATATTAATTGGGTTTCTACATCGATTTTACTCTAAAAAACTCATGTCTCAATTCATATATCAAATTTTATGATCAATTTTATGAACCATAACTTCTTCTACACGAATTCTTCAACAACAGACCTACAACATCACAAACCACATATACAACAACGATTATAACAACAATACAACAAGAGCAACATGTTTCTTAATCAGATATCAACACGAAATCGACAACAATCATATCACAAAAACACAACAATGAAATTACACGAAAATCCCAACCTACATGCGATCATCTAGTCCCAGTTATGGAATTCGAACCCCACCCTTACCTTGGATTGAAGGTAGCTCGAATTCACCGCAAAAATTCCCGTGAAAATCTTCAACTTAGCCTCTTCTTGATCAACCTCTAAGACTTCTTCTTCCTTCTCTTACAAAATTCTGATTATTCTATCTAATTAGGCTTTCAGTTTGTTTTTACTAAACTCTCACTAATTAACCTAATTACTAATGGGTCCATCTTAGCACCCCCAACTTACTACTCTTACACCATAAACTAGACCAACTTAATTTTATACTAATAATACTTATTTTATTCAGTCGACTTATTTTAATTAATTAAACCACCCAAACACAGCTTAACTCGCAACCTAAAATAGACTTAACAACTTTTATGAATTTATTAACATAAACGACACAATATACCAACTCAAACAACTTAACGACACAAACGACTAAACGACACTTAACAGCTATAATCGGGAAACATACGCAATAATATTTAACTTAATTAATTAATTAAATATGGACGTTGCATCAGGAACACCTCATCTGATATCATTAGATCCAGTGAATCAAGCAGAAGGACAAAGCCTGAAGAAAAGTCAAGCCAAAGCAAAAGAGTTCAATGTCATGATTCTGAGGGTTTTAGCCACATTAGAGCTGAATGTCCTACTTATATTAAGAGACAAAAGAAAGACATGTATGTTTCATGGTCTGATGGAGATTCTGAAAGTGATTTTGAAGAGGAATCGGCTAAATATATCACTGTTTTGACAGAGACATGTATTTCAGATGATGACTCTAGTGAGGATGAGCTAACCTTTAAAGAACATGCTTCTTCTTATAGAAAGTTATATATAAGATATGCATAAGGGATTCAAGAAGGAAAAAAGAAGAAGAAGATAATAGCACAACTAGAGGCTGAAAAGGTAGAGCATTTAACAACAATATATAATATGAATAATGAATTCATAATGTTGAATTACAAGCTTGATCAAATGACCAAATCCATCAGAATGTTGAATAGTGTATCTGAAACACTAGATGAGATTCTTCAGACTGGAAGAAGTGCGGGAGACCTATCTGAGATAGCCTTTGATAGTATTAACAACAACAATATATAATATGAATAATGAATTCATAATGTTGAATTACAAGCTTGATCAAATGACCAAATCCATCAGAATGTTGAATAGTGTATCTGAAACACTAGATGAGATTCTTCAGACTGGAAGAAGTGCGGGAGACCTATCTGAGATAGGCTTTGATAGTATTAACAACAATTCCTCAAGTAGCGACCAACCTGATCTCAAGAATAAGGCTTCAAATCAGATGTCGAAACCAATGTCTCAACATCATGGTACATGAAGATTAACTCATCAAAGGAAAAGATATCAAAGATGGATGTGTCATTACTATGGCAGATTTTGTCACAGAAAACCTTTCTGTTACAAACTACATGGATATCCTGATCATAATCCTCAGCCCAAACCTAAGCAAAATGTGATAATCAAGAAACAACAATGGGTTTTGAAGAAGGTTGCCTTGGTAGCTCATACTTCTCTTATAGTATCAGCTAAAGAGGATTGGTATTTTGACAGTGGCTGTTCTAAGCATATGATTGGAATAAAAAATTTGTTGGTTGACTTCAAACCTCACTCTACCAGTTATGTGACGTTTGGTGATGGAGCTAAAGGAGAAATCAAAGGACTTGGAAAATTTGAGTGTTCAGGTGTTCCAAATGTTGATGGTGTTTTACTTGTGAATAGATTGACTGATAATCTCACTAGTATCATTCTGATTTGTGATCAAGGATTGAATGTCAATTTCACCAAATTTGAATGTCTTGTCATAAATAGAGAGAATGTAGTGATATTTAAGGGATTCAGGTCTAGAGATAACTATTATCTCTAGGTTAATCAAGATTCCAACTATTCATTTGTGTGTTCCATATCCAAAGAAAATGAAGTAAAATAGTGGCATAAAAAATTGGGTCATCTTCATATAAGAGGAATGAAATGAATTAAAACTATGGAAGCTGTAAGAGGAACTCTTAAGCTTCATATTGATAAATGCAAAGTGTGTGGTGAATGTCAAGTAGGCAAGAAAACTAAGATGTCACATCTAAAGATTCGACATCTTACTACATCTAAAGTCTTGGAGTTGTTATACATGGACTTGATGAGTCCAATACAAGTGGAAAGTCTTGGTGAAAAGAGGAATGCTTATTTAGTGGTGGATGACTATTCAAGGTTCACTTGGATAAATTTCATCTAAGAAAAATATGATGTTCTTGATGTGTTGAAGGACCTTTGTCAAAGACTTCAGAGGGAAAACGAGAGTTGTATTATCATAATAAGAAGTGAACATGGAAAGGAATCATCCATGAAGTTTCTTCTCCCATTACTCCTCAGTAAAATGGAGTTATGGAAAGGAAGAACAGAACGATTCAAGAATCAGCTAAGGCTATGATTCATGCAAAGAAATTTCCTTTGTATTTTTGGACTGAAGCTATGAACACTTCTTGTTATGTTCATAATAGAGTCACTCTAAGAAAGGGAACTCCTACTACTCTCTATGAGATATGGAAGGTAAGAAAATACAATGTCAAATACTTTCATGTATTTGGTAGTAAGTGTTACATTCTGGCAGATAGAGAACAAAGAAGAAAGATGGATCCCAAAAGTGATGAAGGCATATTTCTAGGTTACTCTACTAACAATAGAGCTTATAGAGTTTTCAACTCTAGAACAAGAGTCATGATAGAGTCCTTAAATGTGATTATTGATTATCTACTGATAAGGAAGGTGATCCAAATCTAGCTATCTCTGAATCTGAGTCAGAATCAACAAACAAGGGACCTTCCATCAGAATCCACAAGGACCATCCTAAAGATATTTATATAGGTGATCATAACAGTGGTGTTATGACTAGATCAATGGGTTTCATCTCTAACTCTTGTTTTGTGTCAAAGATTGAACCTAAAAAGGTTAAATAAGCTTAGCAATTCAAAAGGAATGAAGTGTGGGAATTTGTACAAAGACTTGAAGGAACCAATGTTATTAGTACTAAATGGGTGTATAAGAAAAAATCTGATGAACAAGGAGTTATAACCAGAAACAAAGCCAGACTAGTTGCTCTAGGATAAACGTAAGTTGAAGGCATTGATTTAATGAGACGTTTGCTCATGCTGCTTGACATGAGTCAATAAGACTGCTATTGGGAGTTGCATGCATTTTGAAGTTCAAATTGTTCCAAATGGATGTGAAAAGTTCTTTTTTGAATGGATACTTGAATGAGGAAGTTTATATGGAGTAGCCTAAAGGTTTTGTTGATCCAAACTTTTCAGATCATGTCTACAAGTTGAGAAAGGCTTTATATGGATTGAAACAAGCTCAAAGGGCTTGGTATGAAAGATTAACAGAGTTTCTCATCCAGAATGGATACAGGAAATGAGGAACAGACAAAACTCTATTTGTCAAAGATGAAGAAGGAAAGATTATGATTGCTCAGATCTATGTGGATGATATAGTTTTTGGTGGGATGTCAGATAAGATGGTTAAACATTTTGTCATACAAATGCAATATGAATTTAAAATGAGTCTTGTTGGAGAGTTAACTTTATTTCTTGGATTGCAAGTTAAACAGATGGAAGATTCCATTTTTCTTTCTCAAAGCAAGTTTGTCAGAAACATTGTCAAGAAGTTTGGAATGGAGAGTGCCAGCCACAAAAGAACACCTGCTCCCACTCATCTTAAGATGACTAAAGATGAAAAAGGTGTAAGTGTTGATCAAACCTTTTATAAAAGCATGATAGGCAGCCTATTGTATCTTACAGCTAGCAGGCCTGATATTGCTTTTGCAGTTGGAGTTTGTGCCAGATATCAAGCAGAACCTAAGGACTTTCACATAAATCAAGTCAAAAGAATACTAAAATATGTGAGTTGGACTTGTGATTATGGAATGTTGTATTCTCATGGGTGTGATCCTGTCTTATCTGGGTATTGTGATGCTGATTGGGATGGTAGTGCAGATGATAGGAAAAGTACTTTTGGAGGGTGTTTCTTTGTAGGAAACAAACTCATCTCCTGGTTCAGCAAGAAGAAGAACTGTGTTTCCTTGTCTACTACAGAGGCTGGGTGTATAGGAGCTGGTAGCAGTTGTTCTCAGCTTGTTTAGATGAAACAAATGTTGTCATAGTATAATGTCACACAGGATGTCATGACATTATATTGTGACAATCTCAGTGCAATCAATATTTCCAAGAATCCTATTAAGCACAATAGGACAAAGCATATTGATATTAGACATCATTTCATCAAAGATATTGTGGAAGATAAAGTGATCAAGTTTTAACATGTTGCCACTGAGTTACAGTTAGCTGATATATTCACAAAGGCCTTGGATGAAAATCAATTTGAAAATCTAAGAGACAAATTAGGCATATGTCTTTATGAGGGTTTATATCAATTATTGACATGTGGTAACATCCTTAAGGACATTTTGTATTTTCAAGAATCAATATTAATGCAATTAAAATGGAAACGCGGAATATTTGATTTTATCATCAATTATTTTATTCAAATGAAATAGATTCAAAATCCCATTACTCCTCATCAAACACGCCACTGCACCATACTGCATATCTACTTTCTCATCTACCATAGTCACTCAAATTCTATTTTCTTTCTCATATTGCAAATATCAACATGCTCCCAAATGTATCAACATTCATTTGTTTCTCCATCAAAGAAATCATCCTCTAAGACTGAGTTTATCACGTATTCTAGGGTTCATCATCTTTTTGAAGATGTTCTGGATGTTTCTCCCATGAATGTAGTCATTCCTAATGCCTCTAGGGTTTCAAAACATAGAACACCAAATACATGAAGACCAAAATATTCATCTGCATGTTCATCTTCTAGTGTTAGTGAAAAGAAGGGCTATGTGTTTGCAAATGAAGCCATTAAAGAACTCATTACAAGAATTATGTTTGAATATCATGATGTTGCTGGGGTCTTTGTCCCATCTATTCTTGGTTCAAGTGATGAGTTAGCCAAAGAAGATGTTGTTGTTTATTTTATTGAAGGTAGTAAAAAGGATGCTAAGGAGAATGTTGTAACATTTGATGTTAAAGGTGTTCAATTTGATGTTCGAGGTACACATAAGGATGTTGAAGTTTCTCAAAAGGATAGTGATATCCCTGAGGCTGATATAAACAACGATGTTATTCCTGATGATGTGATTAACCTGGATGATGTGTCTAAAAATGATCTCATTGTCAACATCAATCCTAGCATAGCCAAAATGTTAACATCTAGTAAAGGTAAAAGTGTTGTTGGTCAAAGGACTCCTCAGAGTACGACTACTCAGAGAAAAGGTAAGACTGATGTTGGACCCTCCAAAGGATGGAGTAAGGTAATCACAAAGAAAAGAAAAGCTATAGTTGTCTCTGAGCCTGATGTTGATGTCGAAAGTGATGTCCCAAACATCACTCCAAAGAAGAAGCAAACTACAAGTAAGCTTGCTACTAAGGTGCCTGATGCACCTCTGGATAATATCTCCATTTATTGCATCATCAGTGTGAGCAAGTGGAAATTTGTATATCAAATAAAGATGGCTTTAGAAAGGGAGATTGTTGCTTCTATTTTGGATTGTTTTGAGGTTATGGACCTGATTTACTTTGCAAGATTGTTGAAGACTGTTACAAGATTTTCAAAGTGTTATGAAACTCTTGTTAAGGAATTTATTGTGAACCTATCTAAGGAGTGTTTTGATGGGAAATCAAAGGATTTCAGGGAGGTTTATGTGAGAGGTAAGTGTATTAATTTTTCCCCTATTGTGATTAATACTTACCTAGGAAGATACACTATTAGTCATCTTGAATTGGAAGTCACTGACAATCAGATTTGCAAAACCCTCACTACAAACCAAGTTAAACATTAGCCTAGGAAAGGAATGCTTTCAACTAGCATGTTTAGTGGTAAGTATGCTATGCTGAATAGAATTGGGGCAGCTAATTGGCTACCAACAAACAAGACCTCCAATATTGCAACTGGTTTAGGTAGATTTATATATATTGTAGGTACAAAAACAAAATTTGATTATGGTACTTATATCTTTGAACAAACCATGAAGCATGAAAGTACCTTGGATGTTAAGTTACCCATTGCTTTTCCTTCCATCTTATGTGGTATAATTCTGAATCAGTACCCTGCTAGTTTGATTGATTCTGACACTACTTACAAGAGGGGGAATGTTCTCTCTTTCCACAATAAGTTGTTTCAGGGGTCACATGTCCTTGACATTGTTGTGACATCTACTAGCACATCTACTAGCAACAAGCCTCTCAACAAGAATTTAATCATTGTTGAGCTCAAAAAAGCATGCAAAGAGTTAAATGCAAGGAAGTTGAAAATTGGGAAAGTGATTGAGATGTTGGAAAAAGACGGGACAACTAATGGTGAGCAGGCTGAAGAGGAAGCTAAATCTGATTCTAATGGTGGTTCGATGGGGATAATGCTAGTGGATGGCTGCTGGATATTTCTGATGAGGTATTTTTTTCTATTTGGATTTTAGCCCTTGAATGCCCTTTGTAATATGTTCTCTGTTTGGATTTCTGTGATCTCTACTGATTGTTGGGTTTCTGGTGTATCCCTGGATTTTTGCTCTTCATGAGCTTATGTATCAACACTTTATTTGGCTCCATGATTATTTATGTGTTTGGCTCAATTTTTGGCTAAAATGGGGAGCAATTACAGATAGCTAGATGTCCTGGGGTGTGCAAAAATATGGTTAACCAAACTGAATTGTTAAATTGAATCGCATTGCACCATAAAAAACTGAACCACTTAAATGGTTAATGAACTAATCCATTTAATTAAAACAATTTTAATTCAGTTCAAAACTGATTCATAACAAGTTTTCTTTTATAAACTACTTTAGAATATCAGAAAATATTGTTTTTAAAAAAATTCATGAAAAATATATATATATATATATATATATATATATATATATATATATATATATATATATATATATATATATATATATATATTTTAGAAAATATATTTTTTGAAATAAGAAAATTTGAAAAATAAAAATTTTGGAATAAAAATATATTTTTTCTAAAAAATAAAAAATAATTTTCAAAATAAAATTTTGGAATAGATTTTTTTCTGAAAAATTAAAAATTAATTTTTTTCAAAAAAATATTATGAATAATTGTTTTTTGATATAAATAAATTCTAAAATAAAAATAAAGGTTTTTTTTTCTAACAAATAAAAATTTATTGGTTTTTTTGAAAAAAATTCTGAATTAAAAAATAAATTCTGAAAAAAATAATTTCCGAAATATTTCGTAGAAGGGCTAGTTTTCTTCATGATGTTGAACTTGAAAGACGAAATCTAACGTGATAAAATCGGTGATAAAGTTACAGTAAATTGACTTTTATTGTGATTTGGAGGTTACGTTTGAGAATGAGTGGAGGCTACTTACCCTCACTATGAAATTCCAAACTAACAAAAATATATGCAACGAAAGTATCAATTATTAATCCTCTTATTTTAATGAAATTATATTAAAATAATATCATTTAATATATTCGTAGAAGTTTGTTTTATATTGAGTTTCATTCCTCCAAACCTAACATATATTGTATTTTATAATATTTTTTATTGAATTTTTTTATAACATGTATTGGTAGAAATATGTTTTATAAATTGAAAATTTTAATTATTTGATAAAAAATTAAATATATATTATATACTATATTATTATTAAATTAAATAAATTCATTTTTATAAAAACAAATCATTTTTTAAGTTTATAACTTTATAAATATTTTATAAAAAAAAATTAGAACATAAATTTTGGAATAAAAACAATTTTTTCTGAATAAAAAAATTCTTGTTTTTTTAAATAAAAAATATATGGATTTTTTTTTTGAAATAAGAGAATTTAGGAATAAAAAAATTTATTCTACAAATTTTTAAATAAAAAAATTGTATTATGAAATTATTGTTTGGAAAAAATTTATTCTGAAATTAATATTTTTTGAAAAAAATTATTTTCTTGAAAAAAAAAATTATTACCGAAAATAAAAATATTTTTCCTGATTTATTTTTTTTTTGAAAAAAATTCAGTTTTTTATCTAAATAATAAAAGTTTAAATAAAAATTTTCAAATATTATTTAAAAAAATTGGTTTTGAAAGTGTTCATATTATAAAATTGTTTTATAATTGCAAACTGATTATAAAAAAGTAAACACAAACTGGTTTATAAACTAGTTTCAAAAATACAAATTGGTTCTAAACTAGTTTATAAACACAAATTGGTTCTAAACTAGTTTTAAATTGAATTGAAACCATTTTAGCAGTTAATTGTATTTTTATGAAAATGGTTATTGTAAACTTAACTGAATCATAAATATGGTTTGGTTCATTGCAATTCATGAACCATGAACACCCATATGTCCTGCTATCTGGTTGTATACTTTTTATTTTAGTATAGTCAGACTATTTTCTGCAGGTTGTGTTGAGGGGCAGATGAAACCTCTCTTGTGTTTGAAACTTCTGTTGTTGTACTCTGATACATGTTTTGTTTGAGGGGGAGATTGTCTATCTCTCTGATGTGTTTCTGCTGTTGTGTTTGCTCTGAATAATGCTTAAATTGTTTTTGCAGAATTTTTTCCAAAGGGGGAATTTGTAGATGTTTTAGATTGGCAGTATTTTATGGTAAAACATGTTCTGATTCTGAATGTCATGTATGATGTTATAACATGTAATTTAAGCATTCTACATGTATGAAGGTTTAAAGAATGTAGTTGTTTAATCAGGATGTCAAGACTGGTGTCATGACATCTCTGACTGGGCATGAAGTCCTATCTGAATCCTTATTTGATGCCCATGTTTTCTGTTATCAAATTGTGTGTTTTGTTGAGAATTATCACGCGCGTTTATTAGAAGGATACGATTCAACATGGAGTAATATTAGTAGAACATTTTATGTGCTGCTATTTTTGTTCCTTTATTTTAGGAATTATCGTATTTAATTGTGGAAGTTCAGCCGGCTCATGCCCATGATTCAAACTCAACTTAAATGTTGTTATACCATATTTTGTAAAGACAGAAAATAAGGATTGAAGTGTTCAACATTTTCTGCGTGTGTTTAGTTTTCTTGTGAGCCAATCAATTATCATGTTGATGGTTGTTTTGGACTAGGTTTATCGAGTTGTATGTTATCCACTCAAAGCATTTAAGCAAGAGTGATTTTGTACTTGACTGAAGCTTTGAAGCAAGGTCAAAAATTGTTTTTGAAGTGTGTCTTCTCTTTTATTGATTTCGTGTTTTGTTTTCACTGTTTTGATTGAGGGAGAGTGAGGGGTGTCTCATATTTAGGAGTTCCTAGATAGAACTAGCATTGGGTAAGTGAAGAGGGTAAACTGAGTGGTTTAGCTCTGAATTGATACTACTGATAGTGGAGTTCCTTCCTAGCTTGGTAGCCCCCAAAGTAAGTGTGTTTGCACCGAACTGGGTTAACAATTCTCTGTGTTCTTTTCTGCTGTATTTATTTATTTACCTTTTTATTTTTAACCTTGTCAGATATTAGTGTCGTAACATCTTATTCGACATGTTATATATGTAACTAGAATTTCAAATACCCCTGATACCATCAGAGTTATCAGACACTCGATATATAGACATGCTTTTATGTCAAAATCTTTTATGTACCATTGTTAGGTGTCATTACTCATTGTAATACCTCAAAATTTGCCCTCTCATTTCCTCAACACTTGGCATAGCATTTAACATACATAAGTTCATAAAATAACTAACAACATTGCATCATGTGTAGCATAGCTGAGGCATAGGTATGTGATCAGTGAGTGGAGCAACTGAAGGCTATACAAAGGCAATCAAATTGCCACAAAGCTTCTCAATATTGTGCAAAGGGTTCACAACATCCCACAAGTTCTCATTTGAAGCCACAAGTTATGGAAAGATTTGGTTTGATCAAAGAAGGCAAGCAATGCAACATCTCCTAACAAAAAAGGCCAAATTAGGGTTTCATTCCTATTTGGCTTCTGCAGGAAGTTATGATACAATGAGGATTACATTGTCTTATATATGATGACAAGTTCCTAGGCTTCAAATTTCATCCACAAATTCATTTTGGAAGAGATTCAATTGGCTAGATGACTGAAAATCAAGGATTTGGGGAAAAGTCAACCATGCTGAAGAAAAAGTCAACTCTTGACTTTTTGAGATCATAATCATGAAATTAGGGTTACAAGGATCATATGGTTCAAATTTGATCAAGAAATGATGGAGGAATCAAGAGAAATCAAGAAAACCAAAACTTACCATTTTTGGAAAATTAGGGTTTCCAAAAATGCCAAGTTTTGGCCATTTTTGCAGCATCTTTGAGAGAGGCCTTCTCCCAAAATATGAGGGTTATCAAAATTCTACTTTAAGCCAATTAAAGAGGGCATCTTGAGCTTCAAATCCATAGGTGGAACTCCTTCATGGCATCAAAAATGAGTAAGATATGATCTTGTCAAATTTGAACAATTCAAGGCTCAAGGCAAGTCATGGGCAAGGCAAATGCAGGCCAGCGCGCGCATCCTGCCTGGCATATCATCAAACAGGTGGTGGTTCAAATGTCATGACATTTTTCTTGGTCAAGAAGGATTCAAATCATTTTTTGTAAACTACAAAGTTGTTCCCCTACATAATCACTGCAATGTTGATGTTCAACATTTTTTCATCTGATCAAAGGATTGAGAGCTATGAGTGGCTAAAGGGAGAGGGTTGCAATTGGTCATGTATAGGAACCATGGGCTCGAGGCAAGGAAATCTGGCTGGCCAATTGTGCAGCCTGTTGGCATGCTATTCAATGATCATTTTGAGATGATTAGAGGTCATCATTCATCATGGTATCAACTTCAAACTTGTTCCACACATCACCATCTTCAATTCGAGTCCAAGGTTTACTTGCATTGATTGCTTGAGATGGAAGAAATCTTCCATTGATAGTCATGATTCTCAACTGGTTTCTTGTTAGAGAAGGAATTGCACCAAAGTTCACATCAGATCAGTTTATTGGCACTAATACATAAATAATGATCAGAATACATTGTTCTAAGAGGATGTGATCTCATGGATGCTTCTCCACACCATGGCCATGCACCAGCAGCCATGCAAAATCCAATGGAATGAGGATGGAGGTTCAACATAGTGCAGCCAGTTTGTCATCATTGATCAACAAAGCAATTGAGCATGTCATCCCCACCATAACTTCCTTAAACATCACCACACTGAATTGAGCTCGAGTATGGAAATTTCTAGAGATTTCTATGGCATAACTAACTTGACTCACCTTCTAACTAATTCAACTCAGTTAATCATTGATGGAACCCTGGTTCTAACTATTAACTTGAGGTCAAGGAGTCTATAAAAGGAAGAGTGCAGTGCATTTTGAAGCCCTCTCACCATTTTGCTCAATTCACACCATAGAAATTCATCAAAGTTCTCTCTGTATCCTCACTGCACTTTGCTTCGAGGAAGCTCCATTCTCAATCTCCTTGATCCATTATCCTTCAATCCATCATCTTCATCATATCAAGCATAATCTCCATTGATTACAAAGCTTGATTCCTCAAGGATAAGCTACTGCAACATTGAGATTGCACTGCATTTTGGATCAAAGATCCTCTATCTTCAACACTTAAGCTCAAATTTACATCCATTCATCATCAGCATCATTTCTAGCTTCATCTCTATGGCTTGATCACCTCAAATCATCAAGGATTCAATACTGCATATCATTGATTATCGCTACATCTTCATCAATTTCTCAAGATCCACGCATCACAGAGTGTTTATTTCACTCTTGTTGTCCTGAAGCAAGCTCAAGCATTCTAAGGAGTCTCATCTCTAGCCTTCTAACAACACTTTGACACCTCTGCAACTCAGATATGTCTTGAATTTCTACTTACTCGAATTGCATATTTCTGGTTGATTTTATGTTAATTAAGGCCTGATAGAGGTTATGGATTGGCTAGCTAGTTGATATGCATCATAGATGCTCAGATTCAATTTTCAGGCTTAGATTATTGCTTTCGATTCAGGAAATTTAGGAACCTTAAGTGATTTTTGAAGGCATATTTATGATCAGTGTAGAGAGGCGAATCCATTGATGGTCATGATTTTCAGTTTAGTGAGGTTTAAAAGTTTTCCCTACCGGAGCTTGAAAAGAGAAGATGACCAGAATTTATCTTCGGTCATCAGAATAGTGTAGCCCTAATTTCCCAGCTTTAAGTCCCAACCGTTGATCTTTTGTCATCCAACACATATAAGCATGCCAGCACATTAATGAGGGCGTGCCAGACATGTGCCTCCTCTGTTGACCTTGACTTCCTACTCACACCCCCTGCACGCATGTGTTCATCCCAAATATGTTGTTTTTGTTACTTTTGAAACCCCCTAAGGCCCAAACCAATTCATTCCCTTTTTATTTCTTTTTCTCATAAAATTCCAATTTCGTTTCTTATATTTTAAAATACAAAAGTGTATAAAAAAAATTCCAATTTAATTCATGTAGGATCTTCATAATTTTCTATAATTTTCAATATTTTTGGATTTTATTTTTGTTTAATCTTGAGATCAGAATTAATTTTCACTTTAATTGTTTCTCAATTTTCACCCTTTTTGACCAACAAATTTTCCCATTTTTTTTCTCCCAAACCAAATATGATAAATGTCCCATTCATTTTGTGTTATTTTATTAGCTCATTAAAATTTCTTAAAATATTTTTCTTTGGAATTTTTAGGCCATGATTAGGTCCCTTTTGAGTCCATTATTTAAAATAGATTCATACAAACCCTAATTTCATTCTAGTGATCCTTTAACCATTCAAAATTTAGATTTTTCATGAGATTTGTTTTACACATGTTATTCTCTGGATTTTAATATCCAATATTAAATTTCATAATTTTTCTAGGTCATTTGATATTTTTCTCAAGTTACTTAAGTCCTAAGTCATTTTTGGTCACTTTTAGAAGCTTCCTTCATCTCCGTTTGAATAAGGCATTCATGCCATGAATCTAAGGTCTTGGTTCTGAGTCTTGTAGGTCATATTAGAGGTTCTTAAGTGTAGAGTACAATCATTAGTTTCTTGTCTTTTGATATTATGGTTTGCTTGAGTCTTAAGTTTCCTTTACCTCATTTTGACCTAATTCTTCTTCACCCTACATCTTAACCTTTCAAAACTAGTTTTGTGATGATCATTTCATGTTTAAACCACTTATTAATATTTCATAAATCCCTGGTCTTTGTATGGGGAATTAAAATCTTCTTGGTCTTGTTTGAATTTTACTTTGAGTTTCTTTGTTCATTTGAATTCTTATATGCATTTTCTTCTCATTCTCACATCATTACACATAGAGTTTGCATCTCTTTCACTTGGATCTCTTCATCCCATTGTAGTATGACATCTTAGGAGACTTTGATTAGGTGTTAGCCCCTGGATTTCCTATTCACCTTAGTGTTTATGCAATTTTAGCTTACTTAACCCTTTAAGTTTCTCCATGTAACCCTACCTTAGCTCTTATTAGGGTTTAACTTCATTTTAGGGTATAGTTTTAATTTGTTCACTCTTGTAGCTTTAGAATTCTTAAGTTGAGCTTAGCTACTGAATTTTTAAGTTTACCATCTTATAAGGTGCTTTAGGCTTAATTATATGTCTTAGGAGTTCAATAATCTTTTCCTTAGATAGTGTGGATTGTTTTTGAAAGATTTACCATGTAATAATTGTTCACTTTTATTCATCATACTAATATTTGTTTTGTATAGGGGAAGATGAGGTAATCACTTCATTCTTATTCCTTTATGCATTTATTAGTTTTTCCTTAGCACATTGGTACTTTGCTCATAGGGCTTCCCTCTTTCTTTAGATTTCAACTTAACTTCCTTAGGAAGTAAGTTGAATTCTAGTTTGCTCTTTCTTCTCTTTAGGTTAGAATGCCTCATTAACCACAGAACCACATTTTTGTACATAATAGGATAACTTAGGATTGTGTCTTAGTCCTCCATTAGCTTTGACCTTTGCCATTTGAGTCTTTCTTTTCTCATCTTTAAACAAAATCCAAGAACACTTAATAAATGCATGAAAGAATCTCTTGTGTATATCCTTATTCCATGGGGCACTTGCATTCATTCCATCTTGGAATAGTGTAAGCTTGTCTAGCATGATGTACAAGTATCATCAAGGGATTGTTTCACAAAGAAATAAATCTAAAAGATACTTCTTCACAAAAGCTACAAACACACTTAATAAAGTTCAACAAGCTAGTGAACTTAAACCTTAATTCATGGAAACCAGTCTTTGATAAATTCTCCTTGTTGGATGTGCTTGTTCTATAATTCCATCTTGGAATGTAGTAGCAAGTACACATTCCATGGAAAAGATTTTGAATTCACTTCCTTGTGCCAAATTCATAAAACTCTGAAAAAGAAAATAACAAACAATAAGCGACTGTCCTACGGGAACCTCTCTTTCTCATCTCATTCATTCACAACGTGAACTTGCGACGACTTGTCTCGCATGCAAGATGGTAAATGAACTCGTACCAGACAAGCCTGCAACACCTGAACATAGACATAAGCAGTTCCAGTGCATAAAAAATACAAACATAGTTCTCGCCTGGTTAGGCGAACTACGTCGACTCTGATCCTCATTTTCCCGATGAGGTACGTGGGCAGCGGGGTAGGGCCCGTTCGAGCACATTCTTTATTTTCCCTACATTTCCCCCATTCTTTCTTTCATTCTCTTTTCCAGTTCCTTTTCTCATTTCCATTCTCATTCCAGTAGCAGTTTTATTCAGCAGCATCTTATTTCTCACCCTTTGAAATAAGCAAGCAAACGTGGATCCCGTCGGTTACGGCGGGCGATTTGGGGTGCTAATACATTCCCAGGTCGTAACCGACTACTGAACACAGATATTTGGTTCGCATGACCTTGTCCTTTCCTTCTTCCTTGGGTTTGTGCAACATTACCTTTCTCGTTCCTTCGAGATAAAAATGTCTGGCTGGCGACTCTACCTTTTTCGCGCCACTTTCCCGTTTGTACTAGGATGAAAATCCCGGGAGCGACAGCTGGCGACTCTGCTGGGGACCGAACCCAAAATCTATGGTTTCCCTTGTAGAGTCAATCCTAGCGCCTGTTTGTGTTTGTTTCTTTGGGTTTTTATATGTGTGTGTTATTGTGTTTATTTACTGTTTTATTTACAGTGGGATGGACTTTGTTACTGTGAGATGAGCTCGTAAACGGGGCTCAAGTGCACCCTAGGACTTAGAGTCGTTCCACTTTGGCTTCATGGCATCTTGCTATGTTGGTAGTAGTGAGTTCCACACCCAGACTTGCGACCTTCTTGGAAATGTATTGATACCAGAATCTTTCTGGGGAAATACACAACCTTGATAGTTATGTGCAGTCAGGGGACCATTCATTAAGAACCTTTGTGGAAACATCCCTCTCCATTGACGACAGTGGCAGACCATATTTGTTGGAAAACCCACTCGCATCTGAGGGTCCACTAGGAACTTGCATAGGATGGCCTGGCTCTCTCATGGGAATCCAGTTAAGGCAAATTGTTCGTATGACAATAGTATTGTACCCTTCGGGATGAATGTACTATTGTTTCTCGATTCAGTGCTTGAAGCTGGGGACTTATGAGGGATGCTTTTTTCCTTGGACTCAGTTGAGACCTCCCTGAGTAGTGCATAATGCCAAACCGATTCCCTGATTTGGTCATGAGCCATTTCTCGGAGATGGTGAGCGTATTATTGCTATTCGGCATTGATAGTCCGTGATGTTTAACCTAAGCAGCACACCTATGAGATTGGGAGGGGTTTACAGGATTGAAGGAGCCTTAACCTTCAACATACCCATTATACCATCATGCTTCAGTTGTTCCTTGCGAGGGGCCCGAGCTGGATGACCTTTTTAGATGACCTTCAGCATCTGAGGTGAATTATAGGAGGATGCTTTTTGATTAGGATAAATGTAACAGCCTGGGCCCCTCACAAGGCAATCCCGTCACTGTCACCTCACGATCTTCTCTACCCCCTCTCTAGTAGAGTTTTTGCCTTCCGTGGTAATCGAACCATGTGCCCTGAGGTTCAAGAACTTGTTCAATCCATTCCCACTACCAATTGAGCTTTTTTTGTAACAGCCCGGGCCCCTCGCAAGGCAATCCCGGCACTGCAACCTCACGATCTTCTCTACCCCCCTCACTAGTAGAGTTTTTGCCTTCCGTGGGAATCGAACCCTGTACCCTGGGGTTCAAGTACATGCTCAATCCATTCTCACTACCAATTGAGCTAGTAGCTCAAGTGGTAGTGGGAATGGATTGAGCATGTACTTGAACCCCATGGTACAGGGTTCGATTCCCACGGAAGGAAAAAACTCTACTAGTGAGGGGGATAGAGAAGATCGTGAGGTGGCAGTGTCGGGATTGCCTTGCGAGGAGCCTGAGCTGTTACAGTATACCAATGTACCTCTTATTGGAGTGAAGGGTTGCATCAACTACAATCCTTTGCTTTTCAAAAGAAAGTTAGGGTATGCCTCAGTACATCCACTAAGAGAGCAGGATTTAGCAGAGACCCTTTACTGTGATATTCAGAATAATCATGCCATCACCCGACAAGCATCCTGGGCTTGGGATAATATTCAGACAAAAGGGACTACCATTCTTGGCAAGTGCAACAACATAGCTTCAACTCAGTATATTGATTGGTCTCGCATCAGAGGACATATCACCCGCATGCCATTCACCCTGAATGATGTGCCAGGGCCATCAGCAGTAGAGCATATAGCTACAGTCAGTTTAGAGTCAGTTTATAGGGAATTTTGCAATTTCACTTGCCAAGCCATTTCATGACCTCTAATCAACTTCTATGCAACATAACATGTCAAGGAAACTTAAAAAGATCAGAATTGGCCTTTGAATTTAGGGTTTTGGTGACTTGATTCTTAAGAAATCTAAAAATGGCCAAAATACATAACTTTGCAAAAACTCTTGAAACACTTCATCCATTTGTGCCAGCTGCATAATCTTGATCCTAAGGCCATCCTTGAACCAAGATGAAGCCAAGACACCCCAAAAGCTAGTTCTGCCATGGCCCATGTTTAAGGTACAAAGTTGTTGACTTTTTTTGCAACTTGCCCATACCAATCACACTATGCCACCACCAACCTTCTGACCATTAAAGACCTCTTATGCAAACCCTAAGGAGCTCATTCCATAACACACATTGGCCTGAATGCTCCCACAAGTCAGAATCACCAAACTCCCCAAAAATCTTCATCTCTTCGATTCTCTCAACACAAGCCACAAACCTCAAAACTCTTTGAACCATTCAATCATACACATCCTCAGGATCACAAAGCAACCCTCACAATGACCTAAAAGCCTCTCAAACAAGAACACGATTTCTGCCTCAACAGAGTTAAATCTCCAAAACCAGCCATCACAAACTTGTTTCAAGCATTCCAAAAGTCTAAGGGGACCCATTGGAGTGATTTTACTTCAAGGAAAGGTCCAGAAAGCTCAGATTAAGAAAGCTTCATCTCAGGTAGCTCCTTAGAACTTTTTTTTCCAGAACTCTTGTTTTAAGTTACAATACGATTCCATATGTTCCCCTGATCACACTGGTATGATTTGTTTTAAAAATGAGTGAGAAATGGCCATATATGGAGCTTCTGAAACTTTTTAACCTAAAATTTGTTTGCTTCGATTTAGCTTGTGGATGGAGAATAAATTTGTTTTGCTTGTTGATTATTGTTCTATAATGCTTGGTGTGTGATTCTGGGAAAGATTTGTGAGTTTTAGTGGCTTATAGGAAGAGTTGGGTTTTTGATTCGCTAGAGAAGACGACTGGAGCTTGTCTACGGTCGCCTGAGTGTAATTAAGGGTTTAATTAGGGTTAGTGCAGGTTTGAATATTGGCCTTTGGATGTGAGCTTTGCGCGCGTTATGGACGGCCCAGATATTGTGTTTAAACCCTAATTCATAATTAATTAGTTTAATTAGGACTAATTAATTTAATTTGCCAAATTGGATCCTGACCCCTCATTCACGCGCCAGTCAACACCCTTTTGAATCCTGGCCCTCAGATCTGCATACTTCCATTTTATTTTATTTTTATTTCATTTTTCTTTTCATTTGTTTCCATAATTTATTTAAAATATCAAAACACCTTCAAAAAATCTCATTTTTTTGCATTTCAATTTCAAATATTTTTCTTTATCTGAAAACATTTTTTTTTTTGCATTAAAAAAGTATTTTTAAAATATTTAAATGTTATTTTTAATTAATTAATGGATTTTAATTAATTAAAAATGCATTTAGATTTCTAAAAATCACCAAAAAAAGCATGAATCATTCCAATACATTTAGAAATATTTTCAAACTCACCATACAAATTTCTTTTTAGGTTTGGTCATATTTTCACAATTTTCTTTGAATTAGGGTTCTTAAAAACACATTTTTCTAACCCTATGTCGCTCCCAAAAGATGAGACTGGGCTCAAATGAGGTACAGACGCGAACGGTCGGCGAGAGAAGGATGTGAGAACACACAGGAGTGAACTCACAGGAAAAGAAAAGAGTCGCCAGCTAGGCATTTTTATCCCGGAGGAAAGGTAATGCTGCATAAACCTAGAAAGATACGGATAAGACGGTTGCGAACCAGAGAGACTGAGAAAGGGGGTTGGTTACAACCTGGGAAGGTATTAGCACCCAGATTGTCCGCCGTACTCGACGGGATCCACGCTTAAAAGATTTGTGTTTTAAAGGGGCAGTGTCAGTGCAATCTGTGTATAAAAGAACTGGAAAAGGATGTACAGGTGTCAGTGTAAGAGAAGTGAAGTGTATAAGTGAAGTGTCAGTGTAAGAACAGGAATAAGATGCTCAAGATCACGAGGCTTAAAGAATAAGGCTGGAAAGAGGGGGAATATACAGAGACTTTTGTTCGATAACTGTTAAGTCATGCCTACGTATCCTCTCGTGCAATGAGGAAGTCAGAACACCGTAGTTCGACCCAAAGAGACTGAAAGACAAATTGACTGGTGAACTGCTTGCTTGTCTATGCTCAAGTGAAAGACCTGTCTGGCTCAGGTGCAAACTGTCTTGCATTAGACGGAAGGAGCAAGTTCTCGTTTATGAGTGAAGATGATGAGAAAAGAATCCCGGAGGAGACGATTATTGTTTGTTTTTGAGTTTTCAGTCTTTTATTGCTTTTTGAAGTTTGTCATAAGTTAATGAGCTTAAGCCTAAACCAATGGATTTAGTAAACTCATCACATCCTCCCTCTGATTAGGGGTGATGAGAATACCTTAAGTGTGAAGTCAGTATCTCACACTTAATCACCATGATGTAGGATTAAGATCATTAACCTACTTGTGATTATTTAGATGTTTTTGTTGTTTTTGTTTAGTGTTAAGTAATGAGGTTAAGCCATAATCAGGGATTAAACAGACTCATTACACCATCCTAATAGAAGGATAATAGATGAGAATGTTTAAGCTGAGGAAAGCTCCTCAACTTAATCCATGATTAGGGATTAAACTCATGACAAAACAAAACCTTTATTAAGTGGATTTTAGTTAATGATAAGATGATGAAGTGATTTTTATGGTTTGTAAGACAACTTGAGGAGGACTTGTCCATTAACACTAGGGTTAGTCCTTCTTAACCAATTAAGGAAGAAATAGAACCCTAATGCAAGGCCCAAGTTACAAGCTTGGTGTCTTGGTGATTATTAGATGAATTTATTAAAGGATTTAAACACATTAAGGGTTTAACACTTAGGATTAAAGTTATACACTCCATCCTAATAGAAGGATGCAGGCATAAGCTTAATCACAAAGCCTTAAAGCCTTTAGGGTTTAGTCCCTGATTATGAGGTGAGAAGAGAAGACTCAAAGAGACACAAAAGCAAAATCTAAAGGGGGGACTAATCAAAACCCTAATCATTGCCATGCTTGGTTGTTCCTAAGGTTTGTGAGGTTAACAAAAGGAATCTTCAGAGGAATCACCAGGAAGCAGATGAAAGGAGCAAAGGAAGCAAAGTAACTTGCTTCATTTAAGAAGACAAGTCACTTGAGGAAAGAAAGTAAGAAGAAGAAGAATGAGCAAGCTCAATCTCAAACACAAGACAAAATGCAGCAATGATGCATAAGAGAGATGAAAAGAAATTGTGAGAAGTGAAGGCAAATTCACTTCTCAAAGTGACTTACCACCTGAAAAGTTAGTGAAAGAAATGCAATGCAATGCAAAATGAAATGAAATGGCATGATGCAAACCAAAATCAGAAGCATGTGTGTGGTGATAATGATGCTATGATATGATGCAAACATGAAACAAGGCATGGGGATGATCATACAAACATATGGATGCAAGAGAAACATGCTTAGAACCATGAACATACATGAAAAGTTATGGAATGCAAATGACATACAACATGGCAAATGAAATATGCAATGATCAAACATGCTTCTAACATGTCTTAAGATGTCTAATGAATCAAATGGATACATAAAATGTCATGGCAAGTCATGGTATGCAAGCAAATGCAAGATGAATGCAAAAGAAAGCCCAAATTAGGGTTTATGATCAATGCACAAAACAAAAACCAAAACCAGAAGCAAACATCAAGATAAAAAATTGAAAATGCAATCAAGGGAAACCTAAACCTATACAAACTTACTGCCCAAAGTAGGGGATCCAATTCTTAACCTAGTGAAAGTTATGAATTTCCTAAGTTGGCTAGGGTTTTAAGGCACCTTGTCAAGAAAAATGTAAAACAAATTGAAAATGCAAGATCAAATCATTCCAATTTAATCCTACAAACTACATGATATGCAAGACACAATGCAAAAAGAATCAAAGTCCAACTCTTAAAGACTAGGCAGAAATGAATTTTTGAACATTGGATCAAAATAATGCTTTGAAATAGAATTAATTCCATGGGAAATTGTCAAAATGCATTAAGATCAAAAAAGAAATTTAGTTTGAGGGTTGGACAATGTTTCTAAATGATGTTAAAGGTTTCATGATTTTTTTTGTGATTTTTAAATACCTAAAAGTATTTTTAATTAATTAATTCTCATTAATCAATTAAAAATAAACTTTTAAATGATTTAAAAATTATTTTTAATGCAAAAAATAAAAATAAAAATGTTTTTGGTTTCTGAAAATTAATAAAAGCTTTGACAAAAATTTTCAGAATTTTTCAATGATTTTTACTATTTTTAATAAATTGAACAAAACAAATGAAATTAAAATGAAATAAAAATGAAATAAAAATGAAAAATAGAAAAGTCAGCAAGATCAAAGGCTGAGATTTGAACTCACACGCGCGCGAATTGACCTGGCGCGCATCTGGACGGCCAGTATTCAAACTTGCTAATTATGATTAGTGCCCTAATTAAATGCCCTAATTACTTTCAGATGACCGGAACAATGGTTTCGGTCATATTCTCCGACGAGCCAAATTTCTAACTCCCTCTACACGCAATAAAAATGAAATCTAACTGCCCAGGATTCATCCCCATTCAACACTGAATCAAAACCCCCAAACAAACATCATTTTTCATCCATTAATCAAGCAAATCGAAGCAAAACTCATTTAGGGCAAAAAGTTTCAGACAGTTCATACATGCTCAATATTCCACCATTTTCATTTTTAAACACATCATGATGATCAGGATATCATATAGAATCAATTTATAACAAGAAAAATGAGTTCTGGAAAATTTGTTCTTGATGGATACCTGAACTGAAGCTTTGGTTTCTGGCACTTTCTGGCTGATTTCTTGCTTTCAATCAACTCCACTGGACCCCCTAAGAAGCTTCTAATGCTTGTTTGAAGTTTATAATGGATGGTTTGAGAGATGGCAGAAGTTCTGTTCAAGGGAGGGTGGTGATCGTGTTTTTGATTTAGGGAGTTTCAGGCTATGGTGATGGGTGGTTTCTGACCAGTGAAGTGTGCTGAGTTGATTTGTGAAATTGGTTTGTGTGTTTGCAGCTTGTGGAAAGTGTTTCGAAAGCTTTTGCAAAATGGGGTTAAAATGAGAGAGCTGTGTTGTGGGTGTCTTCAGGCTTGTGTTGTATGTGCTTTTGCTTGCTTTTTGTTTGCATAAACTAATGGGATTGGTCAAATGAGTTGATGTGTGCTTTTGTGATTGGTATGGCTCAAGTTGCCAAAATGTCAAAGTTGTGTAAGAGAGGCATGGGCTACTAGCTAGCCAAGGACAGATGGGGTGTCCTGCGCAGCAAGATGTGTGGAGAGCCATAGGATTGTTTGTGGAGTCAGCAAGCAAGTGGATTCACACTTGAGTGAGTTTTTGCAACTTGCTTCACTTTTGTTTCCTTTGAGAAATCTTGCTCCATAAGTCATGAAGATGAGTGATCTCTTGGCCCATTCTGAATTTTAGATGTTGTATGATCATGTTGTGAAGGAATGATACACATTTGAGGCCTTTATAACACTTGATCAAACCATTTTGCAAAATGTCCCTTTGGTAGAAAACTTCAAATTTTGTGATTTTAGCCAACTTTGACAAGCCATAACTTTTGATCCAAAATGAATTAGGTCATGTTCTTGTACTTTTTGAAAAGGGAATGATCCATTCTACAACTTTCATGACCAAAGTTTTTCCATTTGAAGCACTTTTGAATCAAAAAGCAAGGGTTGAAAAAGTTTCCCAAAATGGCAATTTCATTAAAAGTCAAACTTTCCCAAAAAGTCAACTTTGCAAATGACTTGAAATTCTTCAATTTTGTGAACTTCCACCATCTTCCATGATCAAATAAATATCATACACAATCAAAATGATGAAGAACACCCTTTGGTTGGGTCAAAGGGGGCCTCAGATACCCTGATTTTACACTGACTTGCTTAGAAAGTCAACTCTTGATCAGATGACTTCCCCATGGAGTTTCTTCATGAAAATTTATATGCATGCTCCCTATACCATATAGAGACCAATAGAAACAAGAATGGCCAAAAAATTTGGAATTATGGCCTCTGAAACCAAAACCCTAATTCTAGGTCATCTGTGCAGTCAAACCTGGCTCTGCTTCCATACCATTCTCAGTTCTTGTGATTTTTTGACATTCTTGACTTTGAGAGGACATAATATGATGTTTGAACATATATGGACCCCTTTGAAGTGATTGATGACCTTTGGGGTGGCTCAAGAAGCTCTGGGATTGCTCAGATCACAAACCCTAGATGCAGATGACTTAAAACCAATGCAATGAATCAAAAATGTGGTATGAGATGCTATGATTGGATTTATGCATATGAAATGATCACAAGCCATGGTGTGAATGGGTGAGGGCAAATTTGGGGTGTTTACACCCTAACTTGAAAAATTCATTTCTGCCCAACCAAGATGAGTTTGAACTTGATTCTTTTTGCATTTTTTTACATATTGCATATAGTTTCTAGGTTATTTTTCTCATGATTTTATCTTGCATTTTCAATTTGATTTTCATTTTCCTTTTAGAAGCACCCAAAAATCCTAGCAAACTTAGGAATTTCATAACTTCCACTAGGTTAAGCTTCTGACTTTCTCCTTTAGGGTGTGATCTTATATGGGATTAGGGTTTGTTTATGCTCAATTTCAATTTTTTATCATGGTGAATGCTTCTGTTTTGGTCATATGCATCTCATGTTTCCTTAAAACCCTAATTTTGCATCTTCATTTGCATTCTTCTTTGAATATCATGAACTTATGAACTTGCCATGCCATTCCATTCTTTTTTATGTCATCTTAGACATCTTAGGACATGTTCGAAACATTGCTTGATCATTGTTGCATCATTTTTGTATGCTTTTCATCCATTACATTCCATGAACATCCATGTGTTTTCATGCTTCCATTGCATCTCATCCTTGCATGATCATTCATATGCATCTTGTATGACTTTGCATCATCTCATTACACATTTGCATTGCATAATCACTTCTGTTTTTGGTCTTTGCATCCTTGTTCATCTCATTTCTTTTTCCCTTGCATCTTATGCATTCATACTAGCATTTCAGGAACTTTTGGTAAGTTATCTGGGAGGTGGATTTGCCTTTACCTCCCACCTATTCTCATCTCTTCATGTGCATTCTTATTTGTCTTTGAAGTGAATTTGCTTCACTTATGCTCTCTATTTCTTAATTTCTTTCTCCTAAGTTACTTATCTTCTTCAGGAAGTAAGTAACTTATTCTTCTTCCTCCTTCTCTTTTCATCTGCTTCTTCCATGGTGGCCTTCTTGAAGATCCTTTCTGTTAAGCCTCACAAACCATAGGATATCCAATCATGATAACTATTAGGGTTGTATATAGTCCCACCTAGCTTTTTACCTTTGAGTCTCCTTGAGTCCCTCATCTCATCTCTTAATCAAAGGCTAAACTCTTAAAGCTTTAGGACTTTGAATTAGGGTTATGCCTGCATCCTTATCTTAGGATGGAGTGTATAACTTTAATCCTTAGTGTTAAACCTTTAATTTGTTTACACGTCTTAATCAAAACACATTAATAATCACTAAGACTTCATCTTGTAACTTGGGCCTTGCATTAGAGTTTTATCTCTTCCTTATGGTTAAGAGGGACTAACCCTAGTGTTTAATGGACAAGTCCCCCTCAAGTTGTCTTACAAACCATACAAATCACTTCTTAATCTCATCCTTTAATTAAAATCCATTTAATAAAGGCTTGTTATATAATAAATTTAATCCCTAACCATGGATTAAGTTGAGGTATCTTCCTCAGCTTAAGTGTTACCATATATCATCCTTCTATTGGGATGGTGTAATGAGTTCACTAATCTGTGATTAGAGATTAAACTCATTACTTAACACTAAACAAAAAAAACAAAAACATCTTAATAATCACACCATAGGTTAATGATCTTAATCCTACATCATCATGGTAATTAAGTTGAGATGCTTATCTCATACTCAAGTAGGCTCATTATCCCTAACCATGGAGGATATAATGAGTTTAAAAGCCCTTCATTTAGGCTTAAGCTCATAGTCCTATGCAAAACATCAAAAACAATAAAAAGCTGAAAACACAAAAAAACAAACAATAATCATCTCCTTCGTGATTCTTTTCTCATGGTAGCTCAATTGGTAGTGGGAATGGATTGAACAAGTACTTGAACCCCAGGGTACTGGGTTTGATTCTCACGGAAGGCAAAAACTCTACTAGTGAGGGGGGTAGAGAAGATCGTGAGGTGGCAGTGTCGGGATTGCCTTGCGAGGGGCCCAGGCTATTACATATACTGCCCACAACTCGTAATTATATCTTTGCCCTTGGTGCTCTGAGTGCACCACCTGATGTCTTCTGAAGTGAGAGCAATCAATCTCTTAGCCCAGTTTCTTGACTGATGAGGATTCAGGAAGGTTTTTGTCTTTGGAAAGTGCCTTAATAACCAACAGTAGAAGAGAGGTGCACAACATCTGACCAGTCTTCCCCTCTGCTTCTCATTTCTCTGATGCACTGAGTAATAGAAATCTCTTAGCAAGGTAGGAACTGGATTTTTTAGCAGGAAAAGATGGATAGCATTCTTGGTTACAAATTTAGGCTCGTCTGCAAACAAGATGATTCCATATATGCTAAGGGCCAAAAGAGCACAAAAAGTCTCTCACTTCCCTACTGCAGCATGAGTAGTGGCCTGAGTGATCAAGAAGTCCAAATGGAGGCATGGGATTCCTGCCTTGGTGGTCATATGTTAATCAATGATGGTGGCTTCCAAGTGTAGGGCCTTAGCTATGTCTTAATTCCTAGGAGCAGTCATCTCAGGGTTAAAAGGAATCCCTCTCCTGATGGGGACACCCAACAACATGGAAAACTCTTCCAATAAAGGACCCATCTGAAAGTCTGGGAAAGTAAAGCATCTGAGAGGAGAGTCATAAAACTAAATGAAAGTGTGGATCATGCTCCTATGAGATGCATCTAAGTCCATGATCATGTCCATAATACCACCATAATGTTCCCTGAATAAAAGGACATGATCAGGAGTGATAAGTGTATGAATCTTCCTGATGCCTGCTAGGGAGGGCTCAAAGAAATGATAAGTAATGTTGCTTTTCCTGGATGAGTCCATACTAACAATGGATGCTGATGCAGATAACTGAGGAGATTAACAACTAGAGAAAACCTCTGAGGAAGAAATATGATGAAGAAGCTCTCTGGTGAAGATAACTGATGAATATGGTTGAGCAGAAGAATAGTCAAAACCAAACCAAAGATTATATGGGTACCCTGTAAAACAATTAGACACATGTTAAATGATGAAAAATTATGTATGCAGAATGATATGCAAGGGTTTGTGATCAAGTGCTGGATTTGTTATATGCTTTGATATAGTCCATGTGAGTTCAGAAATCCAGATGAAGGTTAGAGAACTAGTAACCAGGTGGGGGGACTCAAATAAAGAGTCACACATATAAGGTTTCATAGAATCAATCCAAAATAGTGTAACCTTAAAACAAAATCCAGTAATAGGGTATGTTGAGGCCAAGGGTTCCTGCAAACCTGTAAACATCCCAACCCCCTCACAGGTATTGTTCTAGAACAAGGATCCTCATACTTGGATCTATTATAAGAAGTGTAAACACTTCTAACCCGGAGGCACATTGTTTACATTAATCATAATGAATCCTCCTCTAATTCACCTCAGATGTTGAAGGTCATCTAAAAAAGGTCATCCAGACTTAGCAGGCTTCACAGATAGCCCTAGCACTATAGGAGATCTGTAGTGCAGAGTTCTCAAGAAGAAATCCATGTTTGTACCATGTTTCATATTCCCGCACCAGACCGAAATGGAATGGGAAAGAATATGAAGCCACTATAATCTTATGTGTCACTCAGGCTCCTGGTGTGGAACCTTACTCACTGAAGTATCCCTCCCACCAATGCAAACCAACAAATCCAGCACAGATGATATGGCAATAATAATATGAAATGCATAAAAAAATAAATGAAAACAATAAATAAAGTTGTACAAAAAGCAATAAATAAAGAAATAAACAAAAAGCACATACAACACATAACACCCCCATAAACACAAATCAGAAAAGCGCTAGGAGAAACCCACAAAAAGAATCAGAAGCCCTGGTTGCAAGAAACTTATATCCCCAGCCGAGTCGCCAAGCTGTCGCTCCCCAGACTTACGTCCCGGTGAAAACGCGAACCGTCGGTGAAAGAGAAAGGGTTGAATAGAGTCTCCAACTAGGCATTTTTATCCAGAAGGAAACGTAATGCTGCATAAACCTGGAAAGAGATGGATAAGATAGTTGTGAACCAGAGAAACTGAGAAAGGGGGTTGGTTACAACCTGGAAAGGTATTAGCACCCAGATCGTCCGTCGTACTCAAGGGATCCATGCTTACAAGATTGTGTTTAAAAGGGGTAAGTGTATGTGCTATCTGTGTGCAAAATCTAGGGAAAGAAAGTACAAGTGTCAGTGCAAAAGGGTGTGAATTGCTCAGGAATACAGGCTTTAGAAAGAATGCTGAAAGAGGGGAAAGACACTGAGACTTTTGTTCGATAACTGTTAAGTTATGCCTACGTATCCTCTCGTGCAATGAGGAAGTCCGAACACCGTAGTTCGACTCAAAGAGACTGAAAATAAATTGACTGTGAACTGTTTGCTTGTATATGCCCAAGTGTGTGACTCGTCTGGCTCGAGTGCTAATTGTCATGCATTAGATGGAACAAGCGAGTTCTTATTTGTGAATGAGTGTGATGAGAAAAGAATCCCGAAGCAGATGATTATTGTTTTTTTTTGTGTTTTCAACTTTTTATTGTTTTTGATGTTTTGCATAGGATTATGAGCTTAAGCCTAAAGCAAGGGCTTGTAAACTCATTATATCCTCCGTGATTAGGGATAATTAGCCTACTTAAGTATGAGATAAGCATCTCAACTTAATTACCCGATGATGTAGAATTAAGATTATTAAGATGTTTTTTCGTTTTTTTCTTTAGTGTTAAGTAATGAGTTTAATCTCTAATCACAGATTAGTGAACTCATTACACCATCCTAATAGAAGGATGATAGATGAGAACACTTAAATTGAGGAAGAGACCTCAAATTAATCCATGGTTAGGGATTAAATTAACTATATAAAAATCCTTTATTAAATGGATTTTAATTAAAGGATGATATTAAGAAGTGATTTTTATGGTTTGTAAGACAACTTGAGGGGGACTTGTCCATTAAACACTAGGGTTAGTCCCTCTTAACCATAAGTAAGAGATAGAACCCTAATGCAAGGCCCAAGTTACAAGATGAAGTCTTAGTGATTATTAATGTGTTTTGATTAAGAGGTGTAAACAAATTAAAGGTTTAACACTAAGGATTAAAGTTATATACTCCATCCTAAGATAAGGATGCGGGCATAACCCTAATTCAAAGTCCTAAAGCTTTAAGAGTTTAGCCTCTGATTAAGAGATGAGAAGAGGGATTCAAGGAGACTCAAAGGTAAAAAGCTAGGGGGGACTATATATAACCCTAATAGTTATCATGCTTGGATATCCTATGGTTTGTGAGGCTTAAGAGAAAGGATCTTTAAGAAGGCCACCATGGAAGAAGCAGGTGTAAAGAGAAGGAGGAAGAAGAATAAGTTACTTTCTTCCTGAAGAAGATAAGTAAAATAGGAGAAAGAAAGTAAAAAAGAGAGATCATAAGTGAAACAAATTCACTTCAAAGACAAATAAGAATGCACATGAAGAGATGAGAAGAGGTGGGAGGTGAAGGAAAATCCACCTCCCAGATAACTTACCAAAAGTTCCTGAAATGCTAGTATGAATGCATAAGATGCAAGGCAAAAAGAAATGAGATGAACAAGGATGAAAAGACAAAAACCAGAAGTGATTATGCAATGCAAATGTGTTATGAGATGATGCAAAGTCATACAAGATGCATATGAATGATCATACAAGGATGAGATGCAATGGAAGCATGAAAACACATGGATGTCCTAAGATGTCTAAGATGTCTAAGAGCATGTCCTAAGATGTATAAGATGACGTACAAAATAATGGAATGGCATGGAAAGTTCATAAGTTCATGATATGCAAAGAAGAATGCAAATGAAGATGCAAAATTAGGGTTTTAAGGCAACATGAGAAGCATATGACCAAAACAGAAGCATTCACCATGATAAAAAATTGAAATTGAGCACAAACAAACCCTAATCGCATATAAGATCACACCCCAAAGGAGAAAGTCAAAAGCTTAACCTAGTGGAAGTTATGAAATTCCTAAGTTTGCTAGGGTTTTTGGGTGCTTCTAAAAGGAAAATGAAAATCAAATTGAAAATCCAAGATAAAATCATGAGAAAAATAACCTAGAAACTATATGCAATATGTGAAACAATGCAAAAAGAATCAAGTTCAAACTCATCTTGGTTGCGCATAAATGAATTTTTCAAGTTAGGGTTAGAAAAATGTGATTTTTAAGAACCCTAATTCAAAGAAAATTGTGAAAAAATGATCAAACCTAAAAAGAAATTTGTATGGTGAGTTTGAAAATGTTTCTAAATGTATTGGAATGATTCATAATTTTTTGTGATTTTTAGAAACCTAAATTCATTTTTAATTAATTAAAATCCATTAATTAATTAAAAATAACATTTAAATATTTTAAAAATAATTTTTTAATGCAAAAATAATAAATAAAAATTATTTTCAGATAAAGAAAAATATTTGAAACTGAAATGCAAAAAATGAGATTTTTTGAAAGTGTTTTGATATTTTAAATAAATTATGGAAACAAATGAAAAGAAAAATGAAATAAAAATAAAATAAAATGGAAGTATGCAGATCTGAGGGCCAGGATTCAAAAGGGTGTTGACTGGCACGTGAATGAGGGGTCAGGATCCAATCTGGAAAATTAAATTAATTAATCCTAATTAATCTAATTAATTATGAATTAGGGTTTAAACACAATATTTGGGCCGTCCATAACGCGCGCAAAGCTCACATCCAAAGGCCAATATTCAAACCTGCACTAACCCTAATTAAACCCTTAATTACACTCAGGCGACCAGAGACAAGCTCCAGTCGTCTTCTCCGGCGAATCAAAAACCCAACTCTTCCTATAAGCCACTAAAACTCACAAATCCTGCCCAGGATCACACCCCAAACATTATAGAACAATAATCAAAAAGCAAAACAAATTTATTCTCCATCCACAGGCTGAATCAAAGCAAACAAATTTTAGGTTAAAAAGTTTCAGAGGCTCCATACATGGCCATTTCTCACTTATTTTTAAAACAAATCATACCAGTGTGATTAGGGGAACATATAGAATCGTATTGTACCTTAAAACAAGAGTTCTGGAAAAAAAAAGTTCTAAGGAGCTACCTGAGATGAAGCTTTCTTAATCTGAGCTTTCTGGACCTTTCCTTGATGCAAAATCACTCCAATGGGTCCCCTTAGGCTTCTGGAATGCTTGAAACAAGTTTGTGATGGCTCGTTTTGGAGATTCAACTCTGCTGAGGCAGAAATCGTGTTCTTGTTTGAGAGGCTTGTAGGTCATTGTGAGGGTTGCTTTGTGATCCTGAGGATGTGTATGATTAAATGGTGCAAAGAGTTTTGAGGTTTGTGGCTTGTGTTGAGAGAATCGAAGAGATGAAGATTTTTGGGGATTTTTGTGATTCTGACTTGTGGGAGCATTCATGCCAGTGTGTGAAATGGAATGAGCTCCTTAGGGTTTGCATAAGAGGTCTTGATTGGTCAGAAGGTTGGTGGTGGCATAGTGTGATTGGTATGGGCAAGTTGCAAAAAAAGTCAACAACTTTGTACTTCAAGCATGGGCCATGGCTGAGCTGGCTTTTGGGGTGTCTTGTCTTCAGCTTGGTTCAAGGATGGCCTTAGGATCAAGATTATGCAGCTGGAACAAATGGATGAAGAGTTTCATGAGTTTTTGCAAAGTTATGCATTTTGGCCATTTTGAGATTTCTTAAGAATCAAGTCATCAAAACCCTAAGTTCAATGGCCAATTCCGATCTTTTGAAGTTTTCTTGACATGTTATGGTGCATAGAAGTTTATTAGAGGTCATGAAATGGCTTGACAAGTGAAATTGTAAAATTCCCTCTTTGGCATGAACTTGAAAATTATAGGATTTTTGCCAACTTTGAAAGGCCATATCTTGAGTTCTAGGATGAATCAAGACATGTTCTTGTACTTTTTGAAAATGGGAATACATAATCTACAACTTTCATGCCCAAGAATATTTCATTTGAAGCATTTTTGGTCATGAAAGAATAGGTTGAATATCTTTCCTAAAATGGAAAGTTTCCATTACAAGTCATTTCCAAAAATAGCAAGTTTGCATTTGGCTCAAAATTCTTCAACTTTGTGAACTTCCAACCACTTCTAAGATCAAATAAAGATCATAGAGACTCAAAATTATGGTGATGACCCTTTGGTTCCCTTGGGGGAGGCCTCAGATGCCCTGATTTTGACTTTATTTGCTCAAGAAGTTACCCAATGATCAAATGACTTCCACAGTGAATTTCTTCATCAAATTTGGTACAGATGATCCCTATAACATATCAAGACAATTAGAAACAAGGATGACCAAAAAATTTGGGAATAAGGCCTCTGAAACCAAAACCCTAATTTTAGGTCATCTGTGTAGGAAATCTTTAGTCTGCCTCTATGCCTTTGCCATTCTTTGGGATCCCTTGACCTTTATGAACTTTGGGGAATATATTATGATCATGGAATACACATGGACCCTCTTGGAAAGCCTCAAGACCTTTGGGATGGCTCAGATCACGTCTTTGGATTGCTCAGATCACAAACCCTAGATGTAGATGAAATGGAATTATGCAGTGAAACAAATATGCAATATGAGATGGTATGCTTATGCTAATGCCAAAATGAAAGATCACAAGCCATGGCGTGAGAAAAAGTGAGGGAAAATTTGGGGTGCTTACACTTTCCAACTCCCAAGTTATAGTTTCTCCGACAGCTCCCAACCAAACAACTTTAAATAAAGAAATCTCTTTGCCTCTTAAGGTTTTCATTTCACGACCCTCAATTTGTACCGGCATAGTCTCTACCGTGAGATTATCTCGTACTTGCACGTCATCCATACTAATCACATGAGAAGGATCGGAAATATACTTCCAGAGTTGTGACATGTGGAACACATCATGCAATTTTGACAAGTTTGGTGGTAAAGCCACTCTATAAGCAACATTTCAAACTCTATCCGAAATCTGATACAGAACAATAAAATGAGGAGTAAGCTTCTTAGATTTCAACGCTCGCCCAACACTTGTCACAAGCGTAACTCTCAAAAATACATGATCACCAGCTCAAAATTCTAAATCTTTCCTTCGCTTATCATGATAACTTTTCTGGCGACTTTGAGAAGCCTCCATTTTCTCTCGAATCAACTTTACCTTTTCGGTAGTCTCTCGAACTATCTCTAGTACAAGTACTACACTCTCTCCAGACTCATACCAACACATCGGAGTCCTACATCTCCAACCATACAACGCCTCAAAAGGTTCCATTCTAATACTATAATGATAAATGCTATTATACATGAACTCGATCAAAGGAAGATAAGTATCCCACAAACCTCCCTGCTCAAGTACACAAGCTCTCAAAAAAACCTCCAACGATTCAATCGTCCTCTCAGTTTGACCATATGTTTGAGGATGATATGTTGAACTCAACCTCAACTTAGAACCCAATGCTTCTTGCAGACTCTTCCAAAATTCCGACTTAAATCTTGGATCTCTATCCGACACAATACACAAAGGAACACCATGCAACTTTACAATCGCTCTAATATAAATCTTAGCCAACTTCAATACTAGAAAAATGATGTTTATAGGAATAAAATGAGCCGACTTAGTAAGCATATTAATAATCACCTAAATCGAATCATGTCCTCTTGGAGTAATAGGCAAACCCGTCACAAAGTCCATAGAAATGCTATCCCATTTCCATTCTGGAATTTCCAATGGTTGTATCAAACCAACAGGCTTTTGACATTCAAATTTCGACTTATGAAAAACCAAACAAGCATACACAAAACGTGCTACATCATTCTTCCTCCCAGGCCACCAAAACAACTTCTTCATGTCCTGATACATCTTAGTCGCTACTGGATGAATACTCAAATTAATTCTATGACTTTCCTCAAGAATCATTCTTTTCACATTTTCATTTTTCAGGAATACAAATCCCATCATAAAATCTCAAAACACCATGCGCATCCAACTTAAAACCATTCTTCTCAGATTCACCAGAATCAACTATAATATCTACTAGTTTCATATCCAATTTTTGAGTGTCTCTATTATTGTCCAAGAAATCATTATTAATCTTCAGCATACCCAACATAACACTCTTCGGCGTTACTTCGCATACTAAACTCATATTTCGAAACTGCTCAATCAACTCCAACTCTTTAACCATCATCGCCGACATATGCAACATCTTCCGACTTAAGGCATCTGCCACAACATTATCGTTACCCAGTTGGTAATTCAAACAGAAACCATAATCTTTCAATAGTTCCAACCATCTTCTCTGCCTCATATTCAACTCTTTCTGATCAAACATATACTTTAAACTCTTATGGTCACTAAACACTTCAAATCTAGAACCATAAATATAATGTCTCCAGATCTTCAATACAAAAACAACTGCAGCAAGTTCCAAATCATATGTAGGATAGTTCTTCTCATGAACCATCAACTGTCTCGATGCATAAGCAATTACTTTACCATTCTGCATAAGAACACCTCCTAAACTCGTCAACGAAGCATCAAAATAACCCACAAACGATTCTTCTGAATTCGATAAAGTCAACACTAGAGCCGACGTCAACCTATTTTTCAACTCTACAAAGCTTTCTTCATAGTGGATATCCCACACAAACGCTTTACTCTTGCAAATTAACCGAGTTAGTGGAAGTGACAACTTAGAAAATCCTTCAATGAACCTTCGGTAATAACCGGCCAATCCCAAGAAACTTCTAATCTCAATAGCCGACTTTGGAGTTTCCCACTACAACATAACATTTATCTTAGAAGGATCTACAACAATACCACTTCCTGAAATCACATGGCCAAGAAAACTGACTTCCTTCAACCAAAATTCACACTTGGACAACTTCGCATACAACTTCTTATATTTCAAAACTTCTAACACTGTTCTCAAATGTTCTGCATGCTCTTCTTCTAACTTGGAATAAAGCAAAATATCATTTATAAACACAACCACAAAACGATCCAGATAAGCATGAAAAATATGATTCATGTATTTCATGAATACACCTGGTGCATTAGTCACACCGTCTTCTGAATATCCTCATATTTTACCTTAATCTGATGATAGCCCGTTCTCAAATCGATCTTGCTAAACACACGAGCACCTACCAATTGATCCATCAAATCATCTATTCTGGGTAACTTATACTTGTTCTTAATTGTCACTTTGTTCAATTGTCTATAATCCACACAAAGCCTCATATTTCCATCTTTCTTCTTAACTAGCAACACTGGAGCTCCCCACGATGATACACTTGGTCTCACAAACTTCTTCTCAAGTAACTCTTCTAACTGCTTCTTTAATTCAGCTAACTCAGAGGCAGACATCATGTATGGTGCCATAGACACAGGTCTAGCACCAGGTACAAGATTAATCGCAAACTCGACTTCTCTTTCATGCGGTGCATCATGAATTTCATCAGGGAAACCTTCAAGGAAATTCCTTCACCACTTGCAACTCTTCAATCTTAGCTTTACTTTCTACAGACAATGACGCCATCAACGAAAATATTTGGGCTTCCTCCCTCATAAACTTCTTCAACTCTCTAAACGACAACAACCCAAATCCCCTCTCTTCCGGAGTAGAAAACCTCACCGACTTACGGAAAAAATTAATATGAACATAGTTATACTCTAACTAGTTCATACCTAGGATTACATCAATCTCAGTCAATGGAAAACACACTAGATCAACATAAAATTCTATCAAATATAGACAACAGACAACTCAAACACACTAGAAAAGTAGTCACCGATCCCTTAGCCTAAATCTCTACGGCCATTTTTCCTTTCATCTCAGAAAACTTAAGACCCAACTTCTTAACACAATCAGCAAGCAAAAAACAATGGGTAGCACCCGTGTCAATAATAGTAATTAAATGAATACTATTAATGAAACACGTACCTCTTACGAGCTTGTCCTCATTAGTTGTCTGAGTCCCAGCCGAAGTGAACACTTCTCCTCCTGACTTTGCTTTCTTTGTCTTCTTTCACTGACAACCAATATGCCCTTCTTCACCGCAGTTAAAACAAATCATCTCTTTGTGCATGAAATCAGATGTCGCATGCCCAACTTTTCCACAACGGAAACAACGCTTCACTTCAGCAGTGCACACATTACTCTTGTGTCCAGCTTGTCCACAATAAAAACAAACAATACTAGCAGGAGCATGTTGTCGCTCCCGACAAATGAAACAGGTTCATATGAAGGTACAGACGCGAACGGTCGGCGAGAGGGACAATGAGAACACACAGCCGTGAACTCACTGGAGATGAATAGAGTCGCCAGCTAGGCATTTTTATCCCGGAGGAAAGGTAATGCTGCATAAACCTAGAAAGACATGGATAAGACGGTTGCGAACCAGAGAGACTGAGAAAGGGGGTTGGTTACAACCTGGGAAGGTATTAGCACCCAGATTGTCCGTCGTACTCGACGGGATCCACGCTTGAAAGATTTGTGTTTTAAAGGGGTAGTGTCAGTGCAATTTGTGTGTAAATGAGCTGGAAAAGAATGTACAGGTGTCGGTGTAAGAGAAGTGAAGTGTAAGTGTAAAAGAAGTGTATAAGAGAAGTGTCAGTGTAAGAACAGGAGTGAAATGCTCAAGATCACGAGGCTAAAAGAATGAGGCTAGAAAGAGGGGGAATGTACAGAGACTTTTGTTCGATAACCGTTAAGTTATGCCTACGTATCCTCTCGTGCAATGAGGAAGTCAGAACACCGTAGTTCGACCCAAAGAGACTGAAAGATGAGTTGACTTGTGAACTGCTTACTTGTCTATGCTCAAGTGTATGACCTGTCTGGCTCAGGTGCAAACTGTCTTGCATTAGACGGAAGAAGCGAGTTCTCGTTGGTGAGTGAATGAGATGAGAAAAGAATCCCGAAGGAGACGATTATTGTTTGTTTTTGTGTTTTCAGTCTTTTATTGCTTTTTGAAGTTTGTCATAAGTTAATGAGCTTAAGTCTAAACCAATGGATTTAGTAAACTCATCACATCTTCCCTCTGATTAGGGGTAATGAGAATACCTTAAGTGTGAAGTCAGATTCTCACACTTAATCACCTTTGGTGTAGGATTAAGATCATTAACCTACTTGTGATTATTTAGATGTTTTTGTGGTTTTTGTTTAGTGTTAAGTAATGAGGTTAAGCCATAATCAGGGATTAAACAGACTCATTACACCATCCTAATAGAAGGATAATAGATGAGAATGTTTAAGCTGAGGAAAGCTCCTCAACTTAATCCATGATTAGGGATTAAACTCATGACAAAACAAGCCTTTATTAGATGGATTTTAGTTAATGATATGATGATGAAGTGTTTTTTATGATTTGTAAGACAACTTGAGGGGGACTTGTCCATTAACACTAGGGTTAGTCCTTCTTAACCAATTAAGGAAGAATTAGAACCCTAATGCAAGGCCCAAGTTACAAGTGTGATGTCTTGATGATTATTAAGTGAATTGATTAAGAGATTTAAACACATTAAGGGTTTAACACTTAGGATTAAAGTTATACACTCCATCCTAATAGAAGGATGCAGGCATAACCCTAACCACAAAGTCTTAGAGCCTTTAGGGTTTAGTCTCTGATTATGAGGTGAGAAGAGAGGACTCAAAGAGAGACACAAAGGTAAAACTATGGGGGGACTAATCAAAACCCTAATTCATTATCATGCTTGGTTGGTCCTAAGGTTTGTGAGGTTTTCAAGAACAATCTTCAAAGGAGCCACCAGGAAGCAGATGAACAAGATCAAGAGAAACAAAGTGACTTGCTTCATTCAAGAAGTCAAGTCACTTGAAGAAAGAAGGTGGGAGGAACAAGAATGAGCAAGCTCAATCTCAAACACAAATAGAATGCAGCAATGGATGCAAGAGAGATGAAAAGAAAAGTTATGAGAAGTGAAGGCAAATTCACTTCTCAAGGTCACTTACCACCTGAAATGTTAGAAAGAAATGCAATGCAATGCTAAATGAAATGAAATGGTATGATGCAAAGCAAAACCAGAAGCATGTTGATGATGATTATGATATTATGAGGTGCTGCAAACATGAGACAAGGCAAGGAGATGTTCATACAAGATTATGAATGCAAATGATGCAAGTTAAGGAGCATGAATGAACATGGAAAGTTATGAATCATACAAGACAAATGACATGGCAAATATGTAATGCAATGGTCAAACATGCTTCCTACATGTCTTAAGATGTCAAATGAATCACAAGAATGCACAAAATGCAATGACAAGTCAAGTTATGCAAGGAAATGCAAGAAGGATGCAAAAGAAAGCCCAAATTAGGGTTTATGAATCAAACATCAAACAAAAACCCAAAACAGAAGCAAACCTTAAGATAAAAAATGGAAAATGGCACCCAAAGAAACCCTAAACCTATAATGAACCACTGTCCAAAGGGGAACTCTCAACTCTCAACCAAACTCTAGTTATGATTTTTACAAGTTATTAGGGTTTTTTAGGGTTCTTAACAAAAGAAATGCCAAACAATTAGAAAATGCAAGATCAAATCATGGCCATTTTATCTTAGAAACTATATGCTAAACACAAAACAATGCAAGAAGAATCAATGTCTCAACCTTCTCCAATAAGCAGAAATGAATTTTTGAATCCATGATCAAAATAATGCATAAAAAATGATTTAATTCAATGAAAAATTCTTAAAATGCATCAAGATCAAAAAAGAAATTTGGTTTGAAGGTTGGACAATGTTTCTAAATGTCTTAGAACATTTCATGAATTTTTTGGTAATTTTTAAATACCTAGAAGTATTTTTAATTAATTAATTTCCATTAATCAATTAAAAATAATCTTTTAAATATTTAAAAATACTTTTTTAATGATAAAAAATAAAATAAAAATGTTTTTGGGTCATAAAAATTAATAAAACTTTAGGGAAAAAGTTTCATAATTTTTAAGATATTTTTGCTATTTTAAAATAAATGTGCAAGTTAATTGAAAAGAAATGAATTAAAAATCAAATAAAATAAAAGTAAACAGAAAGGAGGGCCAGGATTCACTCTGGGTTCAAAGGGGTTGACCGCGCGCGTTTTTGGAAGGCCAGGATTGCTCCTGATCAGATTAATTTAATTATGGATTAATTAAAATAAACACGTGGATTAGGGCATAATGGCTTGATCTGAACCATTCACACACGCGGGAGGTCAACACTTTCAACGCATCCAATGGTCCACATTCAAACTGGAATTAATTACGTGATTAGGGCTTAAACACTCTCAGGTGGCCGGAGAAGACCTCCGGCCGTCTTCTCCGGCCAGCACCTCACCTGAAAACTCCCCAAATCCCTCAAATCGTAACGAAAATGAAAACTAAGCACACCAAAATGATCCCCATGACCCCCTGAGCTAAAACCCTAAGTCCAAACAAATTTCTTCTTCCTCAAAACCATGAATCGAACAGAACAAGTTTTAGGGCAAACCAGTTTCAGAGACAAATTAAATGCTTATTTCACCACCATTTCAAAAACCAAAGACATATTCATGACCAGGACAACACAAAGAACAAGTTTGTAACAAGAAAAATGATTTCTGGAAAAATAATTTTCGAGCTACCTGAGATTTGGAGCTTTCAGTTTGAGGACTTTCTGGCCACTTCTCTTTGTGCAATCCACTCCACTTGGTCCCCAGAAGATGTTTGAATGCTCAATGAGAGTTTAAGCTGGCTGGATAGTGAGATTCGAAAGCTTCTGCTCAAGCTTGGTCAGAAATGGCAATGGTGAAATAGAGAGCTTCAGGTCATGATGAATGGTTGTTTGTGATCCTGAGGATGAATGGAGAAGGTCTGGAGTGTTTGTTTGTGTGTTTGTGAGCTATGGTGAGAGTTTCGAATGAAACTGCAAAATGGAGTGAGAAATGGCAGTGGGATGTTCTGGCTGTTTCAGGCTTGGGTTCTTGGTGCTGGGTGGTCTATGGAGCAAGGTGAGTTGAATGGTGAAGATGGTTGAAGTGTTTTCAGGCTGTGGAGAGAAATTCGAAGGCTTATGCAAAATGGAGTGTTTTTGTGTATGTGATGAATGAATGTGTTTCAGCCTTGCCTTGTGTTATGTTTAGCTTGCAAATGGATAGTATAAACTAATCCAATTGGTCAGAGGATGTGACTTGTGCTTTATGGATAGGTGTAGCCACTTTTGCAAATATGTCAACTTCTTGTAAGATAGGGCATGGGCAACTTCTAGCCAAGTACAAAGGGCATGGTCTGCGCAGCAAAGTGAAGGGAAAGGCTAGGCTTGGTCCAGCATTCAAGGCAGCAAGTTGGTGAAATGTTATGAGTGGTTTTGCAAGTTGTTGTAACTTTGGTTCACATGTGATTCTTTTGCCTAACCAAGCATAAACCATAGGCATTATTGGTCCAAATCTGATTTTTAGGACTTAGAGAATGTTTATGTGCTGGTTTGAAATGAATTAGAGGCTGCAATATGCATTGGTCCAAGACTTTGCAAAATTTCCACTTAGGGCATGCCTTGAAAATCAATGATTTTAGCCAACTTTGCATTGCCATAACTTTTGATTCAAGAAGAGTTTGATCATGTTCTTGTACTTTTTGAAAAGGGAAAAATGAGATCTACAACTTTCATGACCAAAGTTTTTCCATTTGAAACCTTTTTGGATCAAGAATCAAAGCTTGAAAAATGACCTAAAATGATGCATTCTTGAAAAGTCAACTATGCTCCAAAAGTCAACATTTGCAAAAACCCTAAATTCTTGATTTTTATGAACTTCAACCTTCTTCCATGATCAAATAAAGATCATATACACCCAAAATGATGAAGATCACCCATTGGTTGGGTCATTGGGGCCTCAGATGCCCTGATTTTACACTGACTTGTCTGAAAAGTCAACCCTTGATCAGATGACTTCCCCATGGAATTTCTTCATGAAAATTGATATGCATACTCCCTATACCATATAGAGATCAATGGAAACAATAATGACCAAAAATTTTGGGGTTATGGCCTCTGAAACCAAAACCCTAATTTTAGGTCAACTGTGCAGTTCATCCTGGCTCTGCATCCACTCAAACCCTAGTTCTTGTGATTCCTCTGCATTTTTGACTTTGAGGAGAGGGAATATGACATAAGAACACACATGGACCACTTTGAAATGATTGGTGGCCTTTGGAATGGCTCAAGATGCTTTGGGATTGCTCAGATCACAAACCCTAAGTGCAGATGCCTTAGAAACTATCCAGTGAATCAAAAATGAGATGTGAGATGATATGATTGTGTTTATGCATATGAGGTGATCACAAGCCATGGTGTGAATGAGTGAGGGCAAATTTGGGGTGTTTACACATGTCCCCTACTAGTTCTATGACCCGAAGAAACTTTCTGCTTACCCTTACCAGCTGGAGTATCATACGGCTTTCCACGGTTTCGCTGGTTCTTGCCCCTCCGATTCGTAACAATCTTGTAGTTATCATTTTTATCTTCCTCGAAGATTCTTCACCTATCCACCAGATCAGCAAAAACACGAATCTTCTGATACCTCACAGCCTTCTTAATCTCCGAACGCAACCCGTTCTCAAACTTGATACACTTCAAAAACTCAGCAGTCGCTGCATCATTGTGAGTATAAACCTTAGACAACTCCATAAACTTTGTAGCATAGTCCGTCACCGACATATTCCCCTATTTCAGTGTAAGAAACTAAATCTCTTTCTTACCACACACATCTTCAGGATAATACTTCCGCATAAACTCCCTACGGAAAATAGCCCAAGTGATCTCTTCGCCTGCAACTTCCAACCTTTCTCTAGTTTCCAACCACCAGTCATCAGCTTCAACTGCCAACATAATTGTCCCATAACGAACCTTCTGTACTGGAGTGCAATCCATCACATGGAAAATCTTCTCAATTTCTTTCAACCAAACCAACGCATCATTACGGTCATGCTTTCCCTTGAAGGTAGGAGGCTTCTCCCTCTGAAAAGTCACGAAAGTACGAGACTCGTCATTCCCGCCAACATTCAACAAGTTCTGCACAACTTGACCCATTGCTTGCATTGCAATAGCCATCGTGTCGTAGCTCGAAAAAATACGATCCTAAAACAAAAGAACAGAGCCTCCACCTAATTCTATTTATTCTACGAGAGAAAAGGGAGATATAGATACAACCTAAAGGAAGGATAAGAAATGGTTTACGGAACCAAATTCTAAGTTCGGGAGTCAGTTACGCAAGGGGAAGATATTAGCACCCCTCACGTCCGTTGTACTCAACGGAAACCTCTTAGATAATTACACGATTAAATGTTTGATCTTAAGTATTTGTCTTCTAAATGATTATTAATATGTTTGTTCTAAATTATTATTAAGACGGAGAAAGGATTAAAGTTTTTAAACGGAGAAATAGTTAAATTTTTTTTATTAGGGTGCTCGCGAAGGATTAAAATCCCCGTGCCTACGTATTCCCTTGTGCAATGGGAAAGTCAGAGCTTCGTAGTTCGTGCTACTACGATTTGTGGTTTTTTAACTGAACGATTGTTTGAAATGCATTCTATTGTTAAGCATTGGCCTATACTCGCGGTGGAGGCTGAAGCGCTAGCTTGTTCGAGAGATAGAATGATTTAAATAATGTTCGTTTTAGAGAAAAGGTGTTTGACTTTCTTAAGATGTTTTAAACGAAAGGGCGAATGAACACATCGCGTGGAGCTAGCCCATGTTGCGGTCCAATCCAAAACGTGTGGAGTGCTAGACTCCGAAATTTTGTCTTTCGATAATTAATTATAAAAATGATTTAAATTTGTTGGTATACGAATGATGATTGAACCATCGCGTGGGGCTAGCCCATTTCCTGTTCAATCCAGAACGTGCGGAGTGTTAGACTCCGGAATTCTGTCTTTCGATAATTAATTATAAAAATGATTTAAATTTGGTATACGAATGATGATTGAACCATCGCGTGGGGCTAGCCCATTTGCGGTTCAATCCAGAACGTGTGGAATGCTAGACTCCGGAATTCTGTTTTCGTAATTTAATTTAAATAAATGATTTGAATATTTTGATATATGAAAGGTGATTGAACCATCGCGTGAGGCTAGCCCAGTTGCGGTCCAATCCAGAACGTGCGGAATGCTAGACTCCGAAATTCTGTTTTCGTATATTAATTAAATAAATTATTTGAAAGTTTGATATATGAATGGTGATTGAACCATCGCGTGAGGCTAGCCCAGTTGCGGTTCAATCCAGAACGTGCGGAATGCTAGACTCCGGAATTCTGTTTTCGTATATTAATTAAATAAATTGGATAATTGTTTTTTTTAACGTTTTAAAAATTGATGTGATTAATAACGAAGGAGTGAATGAACAATACGCGTGGGGCTAGCCCAGTTGCAGTTTGTTCTAGAACGTGCGGAGTGCTAGACTCCGGAATTCTATTCCTTGTTAAATTATTTAATATGCGATAAGTAGTGCAGATGGCGACCATTTGATAATCGACTTACGTGTGTGAAGTGTAGACGATGAATTGTTTGATTGATTAAGTGAATTGATTTCTAGTTCTTATGGATATTCCTAGTAATACAAAACTATAAAAGTAAACGGCGGGGAATTTTAAATTTAGAGGTAAGTGGTACGAAGAAAATAATGGATTAGGTTAAAGGGGAACTAGGGATTTCTAAACTATCTATGACATTGGGTCAAAAGTAACGGCAAATAAACAACACATTATGGTATATGGGTCCAACATGAAATTAGATCGACAAAATATCAACAAAGTACCTAAACAAATTGATCCAAGTATCGAAATGTTCAAAAACAAATAACAAGCTAAAAACCTAAATAAATGAAAGAGGGAACAAACCCTTTTTTTTTAAATTTTAATATGAAACAAGTATATATAATGCTTTATAATGTTTTTAATATAAAATAAAATCCTAAATGGATAACTAAACAACATAAATTTTTCAGAATTTTTAATATCTTAACAATTAATGACAATAAAATTAAAAAAAATTACTTAAACAAAAATATTTCTTAGTATACATTAAGGTACTTACTGGAAAATAAGAGAAATAAAGAAAAATAGGAATAAAAAGTCAAATGGGCTGAACATATGGCTCACAAGCCCAAATCATAAAACCACAAAACATAGGAAGGTGTGTGTGTGTTGAATCTGGGTGTCTGGAAAGTAAATTATGTTAGTAGCATTATGGGCTCAGCCCGTTTCCTTATTAGGTTAACAATGAATTGTAACTAAATAAAAAAGTAGTAAATAAATAAAAAGTAGCATTGTAAAGAGAACATAAACACAGAAGCACAAAAAAACAAAAGCCAATGAAGAAAACGCAGTCTCACTACCTTATGCCTTCATCTCCCTTACCCTCGCGTTTCACGGCTTGTCTCTCTCAATCTCGTCTCTCTCGATGACAGCCCCTGCGATTTCGACTTTCTCTCCCACGCGGCAGCAACAGTTCGCTTGATCACCCGATTTTTGTCTCTCGCTCAAATCTCAAATGGGTGTCTCTCACCGTCGATTCACGGTTGTTTGGTGGTGTGCAGTTTAGGTTAATGGCAAATTCGTGGTGATTATGGAGTGTATTGGTGGAAGGGGTTTCCTGGGTTTAAAGCGGTGTTGGCTTGTGTTTTGGTTTCAGCAAACAGTTGTTGGGATTGTCGTTGTTGTTGCTGGGATTTATAAGGTTTTTTTTGCGGTGAGTTTATGAGAGAATGAGTGAAGGTGTTTCGGCGGTGGTCGGCGGTTTCCGTCGGTGGGTGAATGGGTTGTTGGGAGGCGACGGTTTTGAACAGTGAAGGGAGGTGGTTGAGGCCTGACTTGTTTCGTCGGAGATGGTGACGACCTCGTCCGTTGCGTTGTTATTATTGAAATGGAATGAGGATGAGGTTCACGGTGGATTGGTGGAGTGATGTGAAAGGTTTGTGTGGGTTTCAACGGCAGCTGAGGGGTAGGTCGCGTTTGGATTTGAGTTGTACGATTTTCAGAAGAAGGCTGAGGGTGGTCTGTTTTGAATGGTTTGTGCGTTGGTGTGGCAGTTGGGGCGTAAGTATTTAAGGTGAAGGAGGTGCGGTTGTGGTGTAAGATCGTGAAGGGTGGTTGTGAAGCAATGGAATTGATTTGCTGTTGTTATGAGCCTCCTCCCCGTTATGGTTTTGCCGCTGTTTCTTTTAAGTGTTTTTTGTTCAAAGGTTTTTTTTTTTGATTTTTTGGTTCTCCCCTGTTTGGTTATGCAGGTCCTTTCCTTTAAAATCCCTGTTGCTATTTTTTTCAAAAATATGAAGGAATCAGTTCCTTTTCGTTTCTGCTTTCTTTCTCTGTTCTATGTGCCCTCCCTTTTTTGGTGAAAGTCAAATCTGTGGTGCCTTGTGCCTTTTTTATTGACTTGTTTTTTTTTTAACTTTTTGGTGCAGGTTTGGATTCTCACATTTTAGTGAAAAAATTCTGATGGAGTGTTGGAGGGTTTATGTGAAACAATTCTTGAAATCTGGTTATATATGAACTAAATGTTGTCAAAACAAACTGACATTAGATTCAAAAATAAAAAATTAAACTTGGTGAAAACTAAATAATAAATTAAAATAAACAAAAACTTAATTAATAAAAGTTATAAATAAAATTTAAATTTAAATTGATTAATAAAGTTACAAACTAAATTTAAAATTAACCTTTAAACTAATATTAAACTTTAAAAGAAAAATTACTAATTAATAAAAGAAAATTCTAAATTTAAAACAATTTCTAAATCTACCCCTCAAAGTTCTAAACTTATCTAATAAAATTAAAACAAATTCTAACATGAATTATTTATCTAGAATAAAATAAATAAAAAGAAAAATGATTATAAAATGAGACGGAACAAATGAATTCTAAAATTGACTTAAATTCTAATGTATAGATTAAAATGATTAAAAAAAAGACAAGCCTTCTAATTCAAAAATCGAAACAAAAAATTTTTTAAAATAAAAACAAGAGTATGGTTAAAGAAATGTTTTAACATTAAAATGCAAAATGATTAATTAATGATATTGCGAAAAAATGCGCTGAAAAATGCAAAGATAAATGATTTATGATATGTTTAACCTAAAAAACAGAAATGCTTGAATTCTCAAACATCGACAGAATGCGTCAGAAAAAAATGAACGAAAAATTGAAAATGTTCGGTCAAAATTTAGGGTGTGACACATCGCAACATCGTTTCTTCCAGCCATCTCAACTTAACACTATAACACAACAAGAGTTAGAACCACATAACAATACTCGATTGTTAAACAACTACGACTCGACACTTGGTCAGACCGACCGACCTCCTCTGATACCACTAATGTAACACCCCATTTCTACCTGACACTATAAATTAAATCATAGTTATAAAATTTCATCAACAAACATGGGATTTCGCATTTCCCAACTTTAAAACCAAATAACAATTTCATAAATATAATTACTTTGAAAAAAAACGCAGGGGATCAACAAGTTTCAACTTTAAACAACTTTAATGAATCAACATCATAATAACCTCAACATGGTTCTTCAACATCAAACAAATTAAAACTAGTTCGTAAACTTAAATAAAATCCACAAAGACAAAACACATGTTCATCCCCCCAAAGTGCTACATATCAGGGTGACAAACACCGACTCGAAGCTACTAAGTACTGGACTCTTTGTTACCTGCACGTTACCAACATAGGGCAACATTCAAACAAAATGGGTGAGATATCGAATTACATAGACAAGATAAGATAATCAATATGTAAACAAGATATTCATATAATCATACCACTTCAAATAACAAGCAATGTCAACATACCACTTACATCCAATAAACAACATAATTAATATGCAACCCGATGCGACTCAACTTATATGCATGTGGTATCATTCAGAGTAAACTCTCAACTTAAAACATGGTCAGGTTATCGAGGCATCGTCAACTTATTTGCCAATCCAGGCCAACTTGAATCGAGCATATGCTCCAACTTGTAATATGCACATGTATGTAACTATGGATGGCATACAACAACAACAATAACATAATCAACAGCTTATCAACATAACAAATTGAATAACTCAGTAACATAAATCAACATTGGTCATAGGACCTACAACATATTAATCTTCCACAAAATTGGAACAACATAATGCATAACAACTTTGGCGCAAAAACGAAAAAATCACGACTTAATCGATTCAATCACTAAATTATCATTTTTAAATCTTCCAACCTACTATAATTAACTTATTTTATCTATACATTAAGACTAAGGTCAATCCAACTCAAAATGGATGGGAAAACAGGTCGAATCGCCAAAAACTGCATTTTTCTGCACATGCCCTGCCCATACGCGAATAGCTACCTTGATATGTGTATTGCCCTTGAATGTTACGCGTATATCCTGCTTATAAAGGTATTGTTACGTGTATTGCCCTTGTTTGATATGCGTAACACCATATTTGTTACGCAAATGACCAGAATGCTTCTAATTCCATCTCTGCTGCGATTTCTCACAATTTCATCATTCTGTTCAATATTAATTGGGTTTCTACATCGATTTTACTCAAAAACTCATGTCTAAATTCATATATCAAATTTTATGATCAATTTTATGAACCATAACTTCTTCTACACGAATTCTTCAACAACAGACCTACAACATCACAAACCACATATACAACAACGATTATAACAACAATACAACAAGAGCAACATGTTTCTTAATCAGATATCAACACGAAATCGACAACAATCATATCACAAAAACACAACAATGAAATTACACGAAAATCCCAACCTACATGCGATCATCTAGTCCCAGTTATGGAATTCGAACCCCACCCTTACCTTGGATTGAAGGTAGCTCGAATTCACCGCAAAAATTCCCGTGAAAATCTTCAACTTAGCCTCTTCTTGATCAACCTCTAAGACTTCTTCTTCCTTCTCTTACAAAATTCTGATTAGTCTATCTAATTAGGCTTTCAGTTTGTTTTTACTAAACTCTCACTAATTAACCTAATTACTAATGGGTCCATCTTAGCACCCCCAACTTACTACTCTTACACCATAAACTAGACCAACTTAATATTATACTAATAATACTTATTTTATTCAGTCGACTTATTTTAATTAATTAAACCACCCAAACACAGCTTAACTCGCAACCTAAAATAGACTTAACAACTTTTATGAATTTATTAACATAAACGACATAATATACCAACTCAAACAACTTAACGACACAAACGACTAAACGACACTTAACAGCTATAATCGGGAAACATACGCAATAATATTTAACTTAATTAATTAATTAAATATGGACATTGCATCAGTAACACCTCATCTGATATCATTAGATCCAGTGAATCAAGCAGAAGGACAAAGCCTGAAGAAAAGTCAAGCCAAAGCAAAAGAGTTCAATGTCATTATTCTGAGGGTTTTAGCCACATTAGAGCTGAATGTCCTACTTATATTAAGAGACAAAAGAAAGACATGTATGTTTCATGGTCTGATGGAGATTCTGAAAGTGATTTTGAAGAGGAATCGGCTAAATATATCACTGTTTTGACAGAGACATGTATTTCAGATGATGACTCTAGTGAGGATGAGCTAACCTTTAAAGAACATGCTTCTTCTTATAGAAAGTTATGTATAAGATATGCATAAGGGATTCAAGAAGGAAAAAAGAAGAAGAAGATAATAGCACAACTAGAGGCTGAAAAGGTAGAGCATTTAACAACAATATATAATATGAATAATGAATTCATAATGTTGAATTCCAAGCTTGATCAAATGACCAAATCCATCAGAATGTTGAATAGTGTATCTGAAACACTAGATGAGATTCTTCAGACTGGAAGAAGTGCGGGAGACCTATCTGAGATAGGCTTTGATAGTATTAACAACAATTCCTCAAGTAGCGACCAACCTGATCTCAAGAATAAGGCTTCAAATCAGATGTCGAAACCAATGTCTCAACATCATGGTACATGAATATTAACTCATCAAAGGAAAAGATATCAAAGATGGATGTGTCATTACTATGGCAGATTTTGTCACATAAAACCTTTCTGTTACAAACTACATGGATATCCTGATCATAATCCTCAGCCCAAACCTAAGCAAACCGTGATAATCAAGAAACAATAATGGGTTTCGAAGAAGGTTGCCTTGGTAGCTCATACTTCTCTTATAGTATCAGCTAAAGAGGATTGGTATTTTGACAGTGGCTGTTCTAAGCATATGATTGGAATAAAAAATTTGTTGGTTGACTTCAAACCTCACTCTACCAGTTATGTGACGTTTGGTGATGGAGCTAAAGGAGAAATCAAAGGACTTGGAAAATTTGAGTGTTCAGGTGTTCCAAATGTTGATGGTGTTTTACTTGTGAATAGATTGACTGATAATCTCACTAGTATCATTCTGATTTGTGATCAAGGATTGAATGTCAATTTCACCAAATTTGAATGTCTTGTCATAAATAGAGAGAATGTAGTGATATTTAAGGGATTCAGGTCTAGAGATAACTATTATCTCTAGGTTAATCAAGATTCCAACTATTCATTTGTGTGTTCCATATCCAAAGAAAATGAAGTAAAATAGTGGCATAAAAAATTGGGTCATCTTCATATAAGAGGAATGAAATGAATTATAACTATGGAAGCTGTAAGAGGAACTCTTAAGCTTCATATTGATAAATGCAAAGTGTGTGGTGAATGTCAAGTAGGCAAGAAAACTAAGATGTCACATCCAAAGATTCGACATCTTACTACATCTAAAGTCTTGGAGTTGTTATACATGGACTTGATGAGTCCAATACAAGTGGAAAGTCTTGGTGAAAAAAGGAATGCTTATTTAGTGGTGGATGACTATTCAAGGTTCACTTGGATAAATTTCATCTAAGAAAAATATGATGTTCTTGATGTGTTGAAGGACCTTTGTCAAAGACTTCAGAGGGAAAACGAGAGTTGTATTATCATAATAAGAAGTGAACATGGAAAGGAATCATCCATGAAGTTTCTTCTCCCATTACTCCTCAGTAAAATGGAGTTATGGAAAGGAAGAACAGAACGATTCAAGAATCAGCTAAGGCTATGATTCATGCAAAGAAATTTCCTTTGTATTTTTGGACTGAAGCTATGAACACATCTTGTTATGTTCATAATAGAGTCACTCTAAGAAAGGGAACTCCTACTACTCTCTATGAGATCTGGAAGGGAAGAAAATACAATGTCAAATACTTTCATGTATTTGGTAGTAAGTGTTACATTCTGGCAGATAGAGAACAAAGAAGAAAGATGGATCCCAATAGTGATGAAGGCATATTTCTAGGTTACTCTACTAACAATAGAGCTTATAGAGTTTTCAACTCTAGAACAAGAGTCATGATAGAGTCCTTAAATGTGATTATTGATTATCTACACAAAGAAGTTGATGTCACATATGATGTTGGAACATTCTTTGATACTCCAGCTAAAGTTACTGATAAGGAAGGTGATCCAAATCTAGCTATCTCTGAATCTGAGTCAGAATCAACAAACAGGGGACCTTCCATCAGAATCCACAAGGACCATACTAAAGATATTTATATAGGTGATCATAACAGTGGTGTTGTGACTAGATCAATGGGTTTCATCTCTAACTCTTGTTTTGTGTCAAAGATTGAACCTAAAAAGGTTAAATAAGCTGAGCAATTCAAAAGGAATGAAGTGTGGGAACTTGTACAAAGACTTGAAGGAACCAATGTTATTAGTACTAAATGGGTGTATAAGAAAAAATCTGATGAACAAGGAGTTATAACCAGAAACAAAGCCAGACTAGTTGCTCTAGGATAAACTTAAGTTGAAGGCATTGATTTAATGAGACGTTTGCTCATGCTGCTTGACATGAGTCAATAAGACTGCTATTGGGAGTTGCATGCATTTTGAAGTTCAAATTGTTCCAAATGGATGTGAAAAGTTCTTTTTTGAATGGATACTTGAATGAGGAAGTTTATGTGGAGTATCCTAAAGGTTTTGTTGATCCAAACTTTTCAGATCATGTCTACAAGTTGAGAAAGGCTTTATATGGATTGAAACAAGCTCAAAGGGCTTGGTATGAAAGATTAACAGAGTTTCTCATCCAGAATGGATACAGGAAATGAGGAACAGACAAAACTCTATTTGTCAAAGATGAAGAAGGAAAGATTATGATTGCTCAGATCTATGTGGATGATATAGTTTTTGGTGGGATGTCAGATAAGATGGTTAAACATTTTGTCATACAAATGCAATATGAATTTAAAATGAGTCTTGTTGGAGAGTTAACTTTATTTCTTGGCTTGCAAGTTAAACAGATGGAAGATTCCATTTTTCTTTCTCAAGAATCAGCTAAATTGAAAATTAAATATATATTATATACTATATTATTATTAAATTAAATATATTAATTTTTATAAAAACAAATCATTTTTTAAGTTTATAACTTTATAAATATTTTATAAAAAAAATTAGAACATAAATTTTGGAATAAAAACAATTTTTTCTGAATAAAAAAATTCTTGTTTTTTTAAATAAAAAATATATGGAATTTTTTTTTTGAAATAAGAGAATTTATGAATAAAAAAATTTATTCTACAAATTTTTAAATAAAAAAATTGTATTATGAAATTATTGTTTGGAAAAAATTTATTCTGAAATTAATATTTTTTGAAAAAAATTATTTTCTTGAAAAAAAAAATTATTACCGAAAATAAAATTCAGTTTTTTATCTAAATAATAAAAGTTTAAATAAAAATTTTCAAATATTATTTAAAAAAATTGGTTTTGAAAGTGTTCATATTATAAAATTGTTTTATAATTGCAAACTGATTATAAAAAAGTAAACACAAACTGGTTTATAAACTAGTTTCAAAAATACAAATTGGTTCTAAACTAGTTTATAAACACAAATTGGTTCTAAACTAGTTTTAAATTGAATTGAAACCATTTTAGCAGTTAATTGTATTTTTATGAAAATGGTTATTGTAAACTTAACTGAATCATAAATATGGTTTGGTTCATTGCAATTCATGAACCATGAACACCCATATGTCCTGCTATCTGGTTGTATACTTTTTATTTTAGTATAGTCAGACTATTTTCTGCAGGTTGTGTTGAGGGGCAGATGAAACCTCTCTTGTGTTTGAAACTTCTGTTGTTGTACTCTGATACATGTTTTGTTTGAGGGGGAGATTGTCTATCTCTCTGATGTGTTTCTGCTGTTGTGTTTGCTCTGAATAATGCTTAAATTGTTTTTGCAGAATTTTTTCCAAAGGGGGAATTTGTAGATGTTTTAGATTGGCAGTATTTTATGGTAAAACATGTTCTGATTCTGAATGTCATGTATGATGTTATAACATGTAATTTAAGCATTCTACATGTATGAAGGTTTAAATAATGTAGTTGTTTAATCAGGATGTCAAGACTGGTGTCATGACATCTCTGACTGGGCCTGAAGTCCTATCTGAATCCTTATTTGATGCCCACGTTTTCTGTTATCAAATTGTGTGTTTTGTTGAGAATTATCACGCGCGTTTATTAGAAGGATACGATTCAACATGGAGTAATATTAGTAGAACATTTTATGTGCTACTATTTTTGTTCCTTTATTTTAGGAATTATCATATTTAATTGTGGAAGTTCAGCCAGCTCATGCCCATGATTCAGACTCAACTTAAATGTTGTTATACCATATTTTGTAAAGACAGAAAATAAGGATTGAAGTGTTCAACATTTTCTGCGTGTGTTTAGTTTTCTTGTGAGCCAATCAATTATCATGTTGATGGTTGTTTTGGACTAGGTTTATCGAGTTGTATGTTATCCACTCAAAGCATTTAAGCAAGAGTGATTTTGTACTTGACTGAAGCTTTGAAGCAAGGTCAAAAATTGTTTTTGAAGTGTGTCTTCTCTTTTATTGATTTCGTGTTTTGTTTTCACTGTTGTGATTGAGGGAGAGTGAGGGGTGTCTCATATTTAGGAGTTCCTAGATAGAACTAGCATTGGGTAAGTGAAGAGGGTAAACTGAGTGGTTTAGCTCTGAATTGATACTACTGATAGTGGAGTTCCTTCCTAGCTTGGTAGCCCCCAAAGTAAGTGTGTTTGCACCGAACTGGGTTAACAATTCTCTATGTTCTTTTCTGTTGTATTTATTTATTTACCTTTTTATTTTTAACCTTGTCAGATATTAGTGTCGTAACATCTTATTCGACATGTTATATATGTAACTAGAATTTCAAATACCCCTGATACCATCAGAGTTATCAGACACTCGATATATAGACATGCTTTTATGTCAAAATCTTTTATGTACCATTGTTAGGTGTCATTACTCATTGTAATACCTCAAAATTTGCCCTCTCATTTCCTCAACACTTGGCATGGCATTTAACATACATAAGTTCATAAAATAACTAACAACATTGCATCATGTGTAGCATAGCTGAGGCATAGGTATGTGATCTGTGATTGGAGCAACTGAAGGCTATACAAAGGCAATCAAATTGCCACAAAGCTTCTCAATATTGTGCAAAGGGTTCACAACATCCCACAAGTTCTCATTTGAAGCCACAAGTTATGGAAAGATTTGGTTTGATCAAAGAAGGCAAGCAATGCAACATCTCCTAACAAAAAACGCCAAATTAGGGTTTCATTCCTATTGGGCTTCTGCAGGAAGTTATGATACAATGAGGATTACATTGTCTTATATATGATGACAAGTTCCTAGGCTTCAAATTTCATCCACAAATTCATTTTGGAAGAGATTCAATTGGCTAGATGACTGAAAATCAAGGATTTGGGGAAAAGTCAACCATGCTGAAGAAAAAGTCAACTCTTGACTTTTTGAGATCATAATCATGAAATTAGGGTTACAAGGATCATATGGTTCAAATTTGATCAAGAAATGATGGAGGAATAAAGAGAAATCAAGAAAACCAAAACTTACCATTTTTGGAAAATTAGGGTTTCCAAAAATGCCAAGTTTTGGCCATTTTTGCAGCATCTTTGAGAGAGGCCTTCTCCCAAAATATGAGGGCTATCAAAATTCTACTTTAAGCCAATTAAAGAGGGCATCTTGAGCTTCAAATCCATAGGTGGAACTCCTCCATGGCATAAAAAATGAGTAAGATATGATCTTGTCAAGTTTGAATAATTCAAGGCTCAAGGCAAGTCATGGGCAAGGCAAATGCAGGCCAGCGCGCGCATCCTGCCTGGCATATCATCAAACAGGTGGTGGTTCAAATGTCATGCCATTTTTCTTGGTCAAGAAGGATTCAAATCATTTTTTGTAAACTACAAAGTTGTTCCCCTACATAATCACTGCAATGTTGATGTTCAACATTTTTTCATCTGATCAAAGGATTGAGAGCTATGAGTGGCTAAAGGGAGAGGGTTGCAATTGGTCATGTATAGGAACCATGAGCTCGAGGCAAGGAAATTTGGCTGGCCAATTGTGCAGCCTGTTGGCATGCTATTCAATGATCATTTTGAGATGATTAGAGGTCATCATTCATCATGGTATCAACTTCAAACTTGTTCCACACATCACCATCTTCAATTCGAGTCCAAGGTTTACTTGCATTGATTGCTTGAGATGGAAGAAATCTTCCATTGATAGTCATGATTCTCAACTGGTTTCTTGTTAGAGAAGGAATTGCACCAAAGTTCACATCAGATCAGTTTATTGGCACTAATACATAAATAATGATCAGAATACATTGTTCTAAGATGATGTGATCTCATGGATGCTTCTCCACACCATGGCCATGCACCAGCAGCCATGCAAAATCCAATGGAATGAGGATGGAGGTTCAACATAGTGCAGCCAGTTTGTCATCATTGATCAACAAAGCAATTGAGCATGTCATCCCCACCATAACTTCCTTAAACATCACCACACTGAATTGAGCTCGAGTATGGAAATTTCTAGAGATTTCTATGGCATAACTAACTTGACTCACCTTCTAACTAATTCAACTCAGTTAATCATTGATGGAACCCTGGTTCTAACTATTAACTTGAGGTCAAGGAGTCTATAAAAGGAAGAGTGCAGTGCATTTTGAAGCCCTCTCACCATTTTTCTCAATTCACACCATAGAAATTCATCAAAGTTCTCTCTGTATCCTCACTGCACTTTGCTTCGAGGAAGCTCCATTCTCAATCTCCTTGATCCATTATCCTTCAATCCATCATCTTCATCATATCAAGCATAATCTCCATTGATTACAAAGCTTGATTCCTCAAGGATAAGCTACTGCAACATTGAGATTGCACTGCATTTTGGATCAAAGATCCTCTATCTTCAACACTTAAGCTCAAATTTACATCCATTCATCATCAGCATCATTTCTAGCTTCATCTCTATGGCTTGATCACCTCAAATCATCAAGGATTCAATACTGCATATCATTGATTATCGCTACATCTTCATCAATTTCTCAAGATCCACGCATCACAGAGTGTTTATTTCACTCTTGTTGTCCTGAAGCAAGCTCAAGCATTCTAAGGAGTCTCATCTCTAGCCTTCTAACAACACTTTGACACCTCTGCAACTCATATATGTCTTGAATTTCTACTTACTCGAATTGCATATTTCTGGTTGATTTTATGTTAATTAAGGCCTGATAGAGGTTATGGATTGGCTAGCTAGTTGATAGGCATCATAGATGCTCAGATTCAATTTTCAGGCTTAGATTATTGCTTTTGATTCAGGAAATTTAGGAACCTTAAGTGATTTTTGAAGGCATATTTATGATCAGTGTAGAGAGGCGAATCCATTGATGGTCATGATTTTCAGTTTAGTGAGGTTTAAAAGTTTTCCCTACCGGAGCTTGAAAAGAGAAGATGACCAGAATTTATCTTCGGTCATCAGAATAGTGTAGCCCTAATTTCCCAGCTTTAAGTCCCAACCGTTGATGTTTTGTCATCCAACACATATAAGCATGCCAGCACATTAATGAGGGCGTGCCAGACATGTGCCTCCTCTGTTGACCTTGACTTCCTACTCACACCCCCTGCACGCATGTGTTCAGCCCAAATATGTTGTTTTTGTTACTTTTGAAACCCCCTAAGGCCCAAACCAATTCATTCCCTTTTTATTTCTTTTTCTCATAAAATTCCAATTTCGTTTCTTATATTTTAAAATACAAAAGTGTATAAAAAAATTCCAATTTAATTCATGTAGGATCTTCATAATTTTCTATAATTTTCAATATTTTTGGATTTTATTTTTGTTTAATCTTGAGATCAGAATTAATTTTCACTTTAATTGTTTCTCAATTTTCACCCTTTTTGACCAACAAATTTTCCCATTTTTTTCTCCCAAACCAAATATGATAAATGTCCCATTCATTTTGTGTTATTTTATTAGCTCATTAAAATTTCTCAAAATATTTTTCTTTGGAATTTTTAGGCCATGATTAGGTCCCTTTTGAGTCCATTATTTAAAATAGATTCATACAAACCCTAATTTCATTCTAGTGATCCTTTAACCATTCAAAATTTAGATTTTTCATGAGATTTGTTTTACACATGTTATTCTCTGGATTTTAATATCCAATATTAAATTTCATAATTTTTCTAGGTCATTTGATATTTTTCTCAAGTTACTTAAGTCCTAAGTCATTTTTGGTCACTTTTAGAAGCTTCCTTCATCTCCGTTTGAATAAGGCATTCATGCCATGAATCTAAGGTCTTGGTTCTGAGTCTTGTAGGTCATATTAGAGGTTCTTAAGTGTAGAGTACAATCATTAGTTTCTTGTCTTTTGATTTTATGGTTTGCTTGAGTCTTAAGTTTCCTTTACCTCATTTTGACCTAATTCTTCTTCACCCTACATCTTAACCTTTCAAAACTAGTTTTGTGATGATCATTTCATGTTTAAACCACTTATTAATATTTCATAAATCCCTGGTCTTTGTATGGGGAGTTAAAATCTTCTTGGTCTTGTTTGAATTTTACTTTGAGTTTCTTTGTTCATTTGAATTCTTATATGCATTTTCTTCTCATTCTCACATCATTACACATAGAGTTTGCATCTCTTTCACTTGGATCTCTTCATCCCATTGTAGTATGACATCTTAGGAGACTTTGATTAGGTGTTAGCCCCTGGATTTCCTATTCACCTTAGTGTTTATGCAATTTTAGCTTACTTAACCCTTTAAGTTTCTCCATGTAACCCTACCTTAGCTCTTATTAGGGTTTAACTTCATTTTAGGGCATAGTTTTAATTTGTTCACTCTTGTAGCTTTAGAATTCTTAAGTTGAGCTTAGCTACTGAATTTTTAAGTTTACCATCTTATAAGGTGCTTTAGGCTTAATTATATGTCTTAGGAGTTCAATAATTTTTTCCTTAGATAGTGTGGATTGTTTTTGAAAGATTTACCATGTAATAATTGTTCACTTTTATTCATCATACTAATATTTGTTTTGTATAGGGGAAGATGAGGTAATCACTTCATTCTTATTACTTTATGCATTTGCTCATAGGGCTTCCCTCTTTCTTTAGATTTCAACTTAACTTCCTTAGGAAGTAAGTTGAATTCTAGTTTGCTCTTTCTTCTCTTTAGGTTAGAATGCCTCATTAACCACAGAACCACATTTTTGTACATAATAGGATAACTTAGGATTGTGTCTTAGTCCTCCATTAGCTTTGACCTTTGCCATTTGAGTCTTTCTTTTCTCATCTTTAAACAAAATCCAAGAACACTTAATAAATGCATGAAAGAATCTCTTGTGTATATCCTTATTCCATGGGGCACTTGCATTCATTCCATCTTGGAATAGTGTAAGCTTGTCTAGCATGATGTACAAGTATCATCAAGGGATTGTTTCACAAAGAAATAAATCTAAAAGATACTTCTTCACAAAAGCTACAAACACACTTAATAAAGTTCAACAAGCTAGTGAACTTAAACCTTAATTCATGGAAACCAGTCTTTGATAAATTCTCCTTGTTGGGTGTGCTTGTTCTATAATTCCATCTTGGAATGTAGTAGCAAGTACACATTCCATGGAAAAGATTTTGAATTCACTTCCTTGTGCCAAATTCATAAAACTCTGAAAAAGAAAATAACAAACAATAAGCGACTGTCCTACGGGAACCTCTCTTTCTCATCTCATTCATTCACAACGTGAACTTGCGACGACTTGTCTCGCATGCAAGACGGTAAATGAACTCGTACCAGACAAGCCTGCAACACCTGAACATAGACATAAGCAGTTCCAGTGCATAAAAAATACAAACATAGTTCTCGCCTGGTTAGGCGAACTACGTCGACTCTGATCCTCATTTTCCCGATGAGGTACGTGGGCAGCGGGGTAGGGCCCGTTCGAGCACATTCTTTATTTTCCCTACATTTCCCCCATTCTTTCTTTCATTCTCTTTTCCAGTTCCTTTTCTCATTTCCATTCTCATTCCAGTAGCAGTTTTATTCAGCAGCATCTTATTTCTCACCCTTTGAAACATGCAAGCAAACGTGGATCCCGTCGGGTACGGCGGGCGATTTGGGGTGCTAATACATTCCCAGGTCATAACCGACTACTGAACACAGATATTTGGTTCGCATGACCTTGTCCTTTCCTTCTTCCTTGGGTTTGTGCAACATTACCTTTCTCGTTCCTTCGAGATAAAAATGTCTGGCTGGCGACTCTACCTTTTTCGCGCCACTTTCCCGTTTGTACTAGGATGAAAATCCCGGGAGCGACAGCTGGAGACTCTGCTGGGGACCGAACCCAAAATCTATGGTTTCCCTTGTAGAGTCAATCCTAGCGCCTGTTTGTGTTTGTTTCTTTGGGTTTTTATATGTGTGTGCTATTGTGTTTATTTACTGTTTTGTTTACAGTGGGATGGACTTTGTTACTGTGAGATGAGCTCGTAAACGGGGCTCAAGTGCACCCTAGGACTTAGAGTCGTTCCACTTTGGCTTCATGGCATCTTGCTATGTTGGTAGTAGTGAGTTCCACACCCAGACTTGCGACCTTCTTGGAAATGTATTGATACCAAAATCTTTCTGGGGAAATACACAACCTTGATAGTTATGTGCAGTCAGGGGACCATTCATTAAGAACCTTTGTGGAAACATCCCTCTCCATTGACGATAGTGGCAGACCATATTTGTTGGAAAACCCACTCGCATCTGAGGGTCCACTAGGAACTTGCATAGGATGGCCTGGCTCTCTCATGGGAATCCAGTTAAGGCAAATTGTTCGTATGACAATAGTATTGTACCCTTCGGGATGAATGTACTATTGTTTCTCGATTCAGTGCTTGAAGCTGGGGACTTATGAGGGATGCTTTTTTCCTTGGACTCAGTTGAGACCTCCCTGAGTAGTGCATAATGCCAAACCGATTTCCTGATTTGGTCATGAGCCATTTCTCGGAGATGGTGAGCTTATTATTGCTATTCGGCATTGATAGTCCGTGATGTTTGACCTGAGTAGCACACCTATGAGATTGGGAGGGGTTTACAGGATTGAAGGAGCCTTAACCTTCAACATACCCATTATACCATCATGCTTCAGTGATATGATCTTGTTATGTTATACAGGGATTATGGACCCCTGATCAGAAAGATACTTGTGATGATGTTGTGATCTTGCACAAAAACTTGATTACTTGATTCACTACACATACACATCATTGATCACATGCCTTGCCTTGCATAACATCATAACATCATTAATCATTTGTGTTCCTTTTTATTCTCAGGGTCCATATTACTTTTTATTCCCGGTCATACTGCTGCTTCAAGATGGAGGTTCCTAGGAAAAGAAATATCCATTATACTTTCCCACAACCAGAGACAGAGAGTATTCAGGGGTTGATTAGCTTGATGGGTGACAAAGTCCTTGATGATTTCAGAAAGGAGTTTGGCAAGATCCTGGATTATGTGAACAAGCCCACAATTGACCAGAGGGATAGCTTGCATTCTTTATTGCAGTTCTATGATCCAAAGCTGAGGGTTTTAGTTTTCCCTGATTACATCTTGGCACCCATATTGGAGGAGATCTCTAGTATCCTGAATGTTCCTATTAGAGAAGGTAAGCCTTACTATGCTTTAGAGAGAACCTCTCCTTATGAAGACATCACTGTTGTCTGTCATTTGAGTATGCTCAGATTCAAGATGGGATTAGAAGCAAGCTAAGGTAATGGGATTTCCTTGGATTTTCTTATCACAGAGGCTCATGTTATGGCAATAGGAAAAAAATGGGCAGACTTCAAATCATTATTACCCATGATGGTGTATGGAATCAGTTTTTTCCAAGAGAGAATGGGCTAATTAGCATGGAGGCTATTACCATCTTTGTCAAAAGAAACCCTGTACCTACATTACTGGATGACTTCTATTATGGGGTTCACCATAGGAATGAAAAGAGAAAGGGACATGTGAATTGTCGTGCTCCCTTGTTTGCTGGCTGGTTTGTTAGGCAACTCCCTAAATCAGGGCCTTTTTCAGGATTTGAAACAATCTTGGAAGTGGTCCAAACGATTAATGGGCTTAACCTCAGTTGACATTGCTTGGGGATGCAACAAGGATCTTGTAGGCAAAGAGATCTTGGTAAGTTGTGGGAGTTTCCCAAATGTGCCCTTGATAGGAAGAAAAGGTGGGATCAGCTACAATCCTATCTTATCCAGGAAACAGTTTGACTATCCTCTGAGAGAGGTACCTTTGATTGAAGAAGTGAATGAGTCACTATATTTTCCAGCTGAAGGTAACCTAAAGATGAGCTTGCTAGCATCCCAAGCTTGGGAGGTTAGAGTGATGAAAGGGAAGAAAGACTTTGGGAGAGTAAACCCCAAGACTTATGACCCTTTGGCCACCTGATTGGAAAATCGTGTGGAGACTTTGTTGCTCCCATTCTCTAAGGAACCACCTCTTTACCCTAAGGAGGTGACACCCACAACTTCAGTGCCTCTTAAGGAATATCAAAAATTAGAAGCCTTGGTTAAGCAACTCAGGTTGGAGAATCAGGAAGCCTACAATTCATGCCAGAAGTTGAAAATGCAAAATCAGAAATTGGAGGAAAAAGCTCACAAAGCTGAAGAAATGGTCAAGCTCAAGCAGCAAGACTTTCAAGAGAGGGAGCTTTACTTCAAGAAGAGGGGATTATCTGAAACTCATAGGGCGGACCAGCGCCAAAAAGATAAGAACGAGTTGAATGAAGCTAATGAAGCTATCACCTTATGGCAAGAGAACTGGGAAGACAACTTAAAGAAGCAGAAAGAGCTGGAAGTCAAGTACAAGTTAGAGATCAAAGCCCTTCAGGATTCTTTAGCTGAGCAAGGGAAACTACTTCAAAATGCCCATCACCAAGAGAAGAGCCACCTCCAAGATCTAGAAAAGAGTCAGCAAGCAGTAGAGGAAGCTCAGAAAGACATAGAAGAGTTGAAGATGAGAGTTGATGTCAAGAGGACCAAGAATGATTCCCTCACAAGCCAGGGAGTGAAAAGGTGTTCCTACAGCAAATTGAGGAATTGCATGCCTCCTTTGACCTTAGGGATGTGCTAATTCAAAAGCTCATCCAAGAACCATCACATCCAGATATAGCTCAACTGCTGCAAGGTGCCAAACGCCTTTGTTGGACATTGCATGATGCAGATTTTCCTAAGCTTTAGTCTTGTATTCACATGATTTGGATTACCCACAGGATTGTTGTGGGAGTCCTCTCTCTATTGATGTAAATTTTTATGTATGAACTTGTACCCATTGAGGGTTCTGCTATTACAGTTTCCTTTTGATTCACCTGAAGTCTCTGATTGTTTATCTGTTGCACGAACACAAGATATTAAATGCTGCCACTGCACATCTGAATGTCACACAAGTCTTCTTTTTTTCTCTCAACACCAGAATGGGAAAGTAAACAAAACCTTGAGGATAAAAGGAACACATTGCATTGCATACATATCATTTGCATTTTTTTTTGCAGGTTTCTCCAGGTTACTTAACTTATCTGCATTTCAGGAAAAGATTGCGCGAGTTTCCAAGACCCGGCACTTCAGACAGAACATTCCTCATTGTTGTGCAACACGCAACAACCAGAGGATAGTCATGGATGCTATGCAAACTAAGCTCAATGAACTCCGCACTAGGATGGGGGAATTCATGGTCATGATGCAAGGGATGGCCCAGGGGCAACAGGATTTAAGGAATGCAATTCAGGGGCTCAACCCTCCTCAGACTTATCCTCCTGTAGTCACTCCAGAAGTACATGTGAATCCTCCCAACACCAACAATGACCCAGGTGCACCTCCAGTTTCAGAACCTGGCACAACCTTCATCCCTATGCAAGACAGGCAAGAGGATCAATTTCCTTCCTTTAACAATGATATGGGATTTGGTGCGGAAGGAAATTTCCAGGACCTTTTGCTGCTAGCTGTAACACCCAAAATTTGCCCTCTGGTTTTCTATCCTTTTCTGCCTTTCGTTTGCATCTTTTTCTGGCTTTTCGTTTGCATATCATTCGTATTTTCCATTAGATCATACATTATGTCATATCATCTGCATAAGCTCCTAAGACATGGGATCAATATTTTTCTGAGGATTAGGGTTTCGCATCCTATTTGTGAATTATCAGAGGAATTCAAGGTTTTGGCTACGCAGTCATTGGTGGCATCATGTTCTTATTTCTTTTGTCACTGAATTAGAGTTTATTTCCCTGATCAAGGACTTCACATATGAATATTATTCACTGGCGCATCAGGTGCATCATCAGGCTATTCTATTCTTCATCATGTCCAAAGGCTATTCTACTTTTTCTCAGCATCTTAGGCTATCTTCATTCTCAAAGAGCTATGGTTTTGTTTCGAGTGTGGTTGTTCAGTGGAGATCCAGTTCAAATGGAAGTTTGACCTAATTTGGTCAAACTATAAGGAGATTTCTTCAAGGGCAAGTTATCTGTTTCAGGACTATTTCTCAAGCAATGAGCATTCAAAGTCAAGTTGTGGTGTGATGAATTCATCAGGTCATCAAGTTGTGGTTCATGAGAAGTTTGGGCCAGATTATTTGTTCATCAGTGTTCCATCTGTGAATTTATTTTTCCAGTGATTGACTTAGACAGACTCAAGCGGCGTATTGCTTAGTGGTTCAGGAGATTCGTTTTTATAAAGGGATTTGTGGAAAAAGTTCGAATATGGTTGTTGGTTTAAATTCAATTAAGATGTGTGTGGAAGGCATATTCAAGTTTATTCCGAACTTTATTCAATTTCAAGTTCATGTCCAATCAATACCGTAATCGTGTCCATTTTAAATTCAAGTTTTTATCCATTTATCATGTTCATTTATTCTCTTCCATTATCCGTTTTTATTCCCATTAGTCATATTTCATCCAATAAACCATACATGTTTCATCTCAAAACCAATTCTCATTTTCCAAGTCCAAATTTTTAGTCCATTGTTGATATCCATATTCAAACCATATTTTGATTACCAAAATTCATTTATTCAATTATCCACTTTATCCAAATTCTTTTTATATCCCTTTCTATTCTTTCTTATTCAATTAAATCCATCATGTCATTTTATCATGTAATACACTTATGTTCATATTAACGTTTGATTTCATTTTTTTTAATTTTCAATAACAGCCAACTATCCATGTTAATTCCTTAGTTCTAAAACAATTTCGCCTTGGCCCAAAGATCAATGAGAAAAATACAAGAAGTTCTTTCTTGCAGGTAACATGGCCAAGTTTTACTGCATGAATATCATCTAAAGTGGATTCAATTTGGAACACACATCACGGTCCCACCAAAAAAAACTTTTACAACAACAATTTGCACATCCTTCTCATGAATCACCAATTATCTTGTGACCCTAGCACTACATGATTTTCCAGCCATTACATTTTTAGCCGGCCCCACAGTCACAATCATAATCAGCCTTCTCAACAATTCATACAGGCTGCTAGCAACAAATGCAATACCCACACAAGTAACAAGCTTTCCAACACACACAAATCCCGTACACACAATTTTTCGTCACGCACCAACGCATAACAAACACCACCTCAACGCAACTTACACACAATTGATTACCAAAAAGAAAAAAACGCATACCCATCCTTCTTCATCACTCTGCTCATATTCTTCAACTAATCTGCTACACTACTCACAACACTTGTTCATAATCCTTCATCGTCATTTTCAACCTTTCCTCCTCGTCAACTCAAAACAAACCATATTTTTCCCTTCATTTTCAATACACCTCAATCATATTCTTCACTTAAAATCACAAACCCAAATAATCCTTCAACCCATACAATAACAGAACCAAATCGAAAAATGGAAGAAGGAAAAGGATGAAAAGAAACGCAGCACCTTCATACTCAAAATTCTACATTAAATCACAAACATAACCATAAAAAAGGCATTCAATAAAAACTATCTCACTCACCATAGACCAACAAAAAGCCGATGACCTTCTTTTCACACACATAACTTTAGCTCCTCACTAAGAATCGGTAAATCCATCATCTCCCTAACAACTCCATAAACAACAAATCTATCTCATCACAAACTTCAACCATACTACAACAACAAAAATCGCAGAACAACCTCCATCATGAGACACAACAAACAACACAGAACTCAGATTTAAAATGGAAGAGAAGAAGAAGACGAGGCATGAAGATTTGATGAGAAGAAGAAGAACAAACCGCGAGCATAGTGAGAGTCGGAGCCGTGCGATATCGAACTAAGCGGAGGCGGAGAAAGCGAAATCAGTGAAGATCTAGGTAGGTTTGTCGGTGTAGTGCGGTTTGCCGACGAGAGCGAGTTAAGCCTTTGACGTTGTTGCGAGAAATCGACGGAAGCCTGAGATTTTCACGGAGAAACTTCTTCATCTTCCGGCGGTGTGATGTGACGACGTTCATGAACAGAGAGAGACTGAATCGCGCAAAGAGGGGCCCGAGAGTTTATCACGTCGGAAGGTTTTAATAAAGATGGAGTGATAGCAAGTCTGGCGAGAGGTTTGAGAGGGTGGTGTTCCCCTGAGCCGCGATCTTGACTTCGGGGGTTCTGGATTGTGAAAAGATGGGTTGCTGACATATCTAAACATTTTTTTTTTACTTTTTCTTTATTTTATTTGTTTTTTTTCCTTCATTTATTTATTTTATGTTATTAAGACATGGGCCCTAGGCCCGTTCAATTTCCTGCACACACCAACAAATCAAGCGACATACCTCTCATTCCTCTAAGTATTTTTTATTTTATTTCGTTTAATAAATTTGTTTAATTAATTACAATTAGAATTTAATTAATTTTTGTTAATAGTTTGATTTAGGATTTTGTTAGAGTTTTGTTAACTTTGATTATTAATATAGTTGTGGTTTTAGTTTCGTTTAATTTTTGTTTAGTTAAATAGAATTTTATTTGATGTTGGTTCTAGTTTGGTTTGATGTTTTGTAGGTTCATTGATTCAATGATGGAGATTGTAGCATGAAGTTGGCTTGGTGATTATTTTATTTTCATAATCTTGTTGCAAATTCTTTGGTATTGCACGAGTCAATTCTTGTTAGTTATGATTCTCTCTGTTGGTCGACTTGGATGCTGGAAGCTTATATTTGATTTTTGTCTGATACTCGAATAATTGGCAATTGCGCTTGACTGTTGAATCCGATCTGGACTTGATATTCTTTCCTGAGTTTCTCTTGCGCGTATTAAAGAAGCAACGGACCTTCTCCGTTAGGTATCACTGAAATAATTTTTTTTCACACCTCATTCTAGTCCTGATGATTAGGAGCATGCTGCTGCATCTGGAAGTCATACTGGTGTATGCTCTATTTATGCATTGATCGATTACTCCATATTGCATTCTCCTCTCCTCGCTTATTTCTTTTTTATCTCAATTTCTTCCTCCATTTCTTTTTATGCTTTCTTATCTTGTTCGAGATGTGCTTAGGCCATCTTTCGTCTAGCTTCTTCTCTTTTCCTCTTCTTATTTCTTTCTCTTCTTTAGGATGGTTCAAACCTCACTAACCTAGGAATCCCATGCATGATAACATTAGGAGTAGTCTTCCCCTTAGATTTTTACCTTTAAGATCCTTTTAGTTCTTCTCTCTTCTAGTTTTCAAACTTAATTTCAAGTCACTGTAATAAATAACAAGTCTTTTCATGTGACACGAGACTTTGCTCTGAGATACTTACACGCGTTCCGTTTCGGGGCGAGGTGTAGGATATCCCTCGTGGTGGATAGGTCTTAGCATGAGTTTACTTCAGAAAGAAAATATAAAAAACAGTTCTTAACCAAAAATCACAAAAACACTTAATAAATGCCAGTAGGTCAGTGTGCCTGAGCCTTCACTTGTGGGACTAGATCTGGGGATTTCCTCCATAGCTAGGTATGCCTCTTGCGCAATCCATTTTGGGGTGATGTAAGAAGTACACATCCCATTAAGTAAGACTTAGGTACACTTGCCTACGCAAACTTCAAAGCATAAGACTCCTAAAAAACACTCGACAAACAATAAGCGTCTCCTTCGGGACTTCTCTTCTCATCACCTTCACTCTTATCGTACGAACTTGCTCCTACTTGTCATTTTGCAAGACGGTAACGCACTCGTCGTTCGAGCTTGCAACACCTGAGCATTGACATAGGGAGTTCAAGCCTTAAGAAACAAGCAATCTTTTCCACCCCTAGTTAGGGGAACTACGACGACTCTGATCCTCATTTTCCCGATGAGGTACGTAGGAAGAGGGGTAGGGCCCGTTCGAGCACACTCTTTTATTTTCCCTACATTTTCCCCCTTTCTTTTCTTTTCTTTTCTTTTCTTTTCTTTTCTGGTTCCAGTCTCATTTTTGCAGCAACTTTCATTTCTTCACCCTTTGAAACAGTTACTTTGCAAGCGTGGATCCCGTCGGGTATGGCCGACGATCTGGGGTGCTAATACCTTCCCAGGTCGTAACTGACTCCCGAAACCAGTCTCTTTGGTTCGCAGGACCCGTGTCCTTCCTTTTCTTTTCCTCTGGTTTGTGCATCATTACCATACCCGTTCCTTCGGGATAAAAATGCCTGGCTGATGACTCTACCACTTTTCGCGCCACTTTCGCGTTTGTACAAGGATGGAAATCCAGGGAGCGACAGCTGGCGACTCTGCTGGGGAACGAACCCAGAATCTCTAGTTCCCATGAGAGTAGGGGTGGCAAAACGGGTCGTGGCCCGCCGGCCCAGCCCGCGCACCCGCCTAAAAATGGCGGGTTGGTTGGGATTTCGAGCCCGCCGCCCACCAGAGCCTGCCCTGCTAAAGACCGCCACCCGCCAAAGCCCGCCCCGCCAAAAACCGCCACCCGCCAAAGCCCGTCGCACCTATGAAATAAACATTTTTCCTTATATTTTGCTTATAATTTAGGTGAAAGCTTGTTGAAAGTTCTATTTTTTATTGAAGATTAATACTTGATGGACTTAGTCTTTTGCCATTTATGCTTTCAAAATGTTGGTATGATGTTTTTTTATTGAAATTAAAAAAAAACCATTTAATTTATTTTAAAAAATAGAAAAAAATAAATAAATAATGAAGGCGGGCAAGCCCGCCGCCCGCCAACCCGCCACTTTGGTGGGGCGGGCTAAACTTTTATGCCCATATCAACTTGGCGGGCATGCCCGCCCCGCTCGTTTTTTGGCGGGCTTTAGGCGGGGCGGTGTGGGGCGGGGCGGGCGGCCCGTTTTGCCACCCCTACTTGAGAGTGTCTCCTAGCGCTTGTGTGTGTTTGTTTCTTTGGATGTTGATTTGTTTGCTGTTGTGTGTTTATTTTACTGTTGTTTATTTACAATTTTATTTACAACTTTATTTACAGTTTTCAGTATTTTATTTTCATGCATCATATATTATATTGGACTGTCTGGACTGGATTTCTTCTGTTTGGTGGGACTCGGGTGATACTGTTACTGAGAGATAAGCCAAATACTCGGATTTAGTGCACCTTAGGATTAGCGTGGACACATTGTACTCGCATGTGGCATGATGAGTGGCGATGTGTTTCACACCCAGAATGCGACCGTCTTGGAATTATCTTGTGTGGGGATTTCCTCCACGTCGCGATAGAACCTTGATAATTATGTACATCTGGGGACCGATCATTGAGAACCTTTGTGGAAACAACCCTCTCTAGTGGTGACAGTGGCAGACCACATTCTGTGGCAAACCCATTCGCACCCGAGGGGCCACTGGGAACTCGCATAGGATGGCTTGGTTCTCTTATAGGAACTCATTCAAAGCATCTGGTCGTATGACAATAGTGATGTATCTTACGGGCTGAATGTACTATTGTTTCTCGATTTCGGCGCTCGAAGCTTGGGACTTATAAGGGATGCTTGTTTTTTCCTGACTCACGCTGAGGCCTCCCTGAGTAGTATATAATGCCAAACCGATTCCCTGATTTGGTCATGAGCCATTTCTCGGAAATGGTGAACGTATTATTGCTATTCGGCTTTGAGAGTCCGTGATGTTTGACCCGGAGCACACCTGTGAGATTGGGAGGGGTTTACAGGTTTGCAGGAACCCATGACCTCAACATACCCTCATTACCAGTGCAGTCTTATGTTTTGATCCGATCGATATGATTCTGATGTTCTTGATCCTTTGGTTCTCGATTATTATCTGGGTTATTATACAGAGATCTTGTGATTACAGACACTCGATTATTGGTTCAGTATTCCAGATTCCAGACAGTTTCCAGCATTGATCCCATGTCTTTGCATCTTCATATTGCATTTTGCATTTGCATCAACATTGCATTTCCTTTTTCTAGAGAGCTCATTCCTCTTTTTGTCCATGAACAACCAGTTGATTTCCCGGTACTCAGTTTGAACAAGTGGTAACTGTTGGAAGACGGAAAAAGTTGTTTAAAGCTAGACTGAGCAGTATTAAGAGGTAAAAGGTTAGTTGAGAAGCCTTCAGTAGCTATGTCAGAGAACAACCGTCAGAATTTTGAGTTTCCACCTGGTTTCACTTCGATGACTAATCCCCTGTATGGTCTTTCTCCTGATGAGGATCTTTCACAAGTGAACAACCTCACTCAAGCTCAACCTGCACAGACCTCGATCGTGAATCAGAGTGTACCTGAACCATCTGTTGTCTGAGGTGGACCTTCATCTTCTTCTGATGCTACAGATTATCAGAGTTTTGCTTTCCCTATGCCGAACTTCCAAGGGGAAATATCTCTTGTGAAAACCAAGGATCCACAACCTATTGATCCTGTTGAAAGGTTTCATGTGTTGGATGAGCAACTCAAAGCCTTAGTGGATCCAGATGCCTTTGGTTTTGATGCTCTAAACTTGTGTTTGGTGCCTGGTCTTGTCATCCCTCCAGATTTCAAAGCTCCGAAGTTCGAGAAGTACACTGGTGTCAGTTGCCCGACGCGTCATTTGGTGATGTTTTGTAGAAAAATGACTTCTTACGTCCGCAATGATGAGCTGATGATTCACTGTTTTCATAATAGTTTAAGCGGTGCATCCTTAAGTTGGTATATGGATTTGGAAAGCAGTCGTATCCGATCTTGGAATGATTTATCCAGAGCTTTCGTAAAGCAATACCAGTACAATGTGGACATGGAGCCTTGTCGCACGCACTTGCAGAGCCTATCTCAGAGGAGTGGTTAATATTTCAGAGAATATGCACAACGGTGGAGGGAATTGGCAGCCCAAGTGCAACCACCACCTTCCAACAGAGAATTAGTTGACCTGTTCGTGGGCATCTTGCAAGGTCCATACTTGGAAAGAATGAGTAGCATTGGGACATCAAGCTTCTCTGATTTGATGATAGTTGGGGTACGCATCGAGAGCCTTCTCAAAAGTGGAAAGATCCAGTACTTTTCGAACATCCCAGCTAGTGAAGATGTATCTGTTGGTAGCTCTCAAGGGGAAGAAGGGTATGACATCAATGAAGTAATGGCAAATATTGAATATTCTGGACCAACATCTTCTCAGAGATCATCTTTTCCTAGGTCTGGCTACTCTTACAGACAACAAGCGATGCTTAGAGCACCGTATCAGAAACCCTGGACTCTTCCTCGTCCAAATCTGCAAGCTCATGGTCGAAGACCTCATAATCAAATTTAGAGCCAGCCTAGGACTCGCAACAATCTTGAAAGAAGGAACGCTCCTCTCCATCCAGTTCCCATGGCATACAGTGAACTTTAGCCGCATCTAATTCAGAGCTCATTGGTGGTTCCCAAGCCTCTCAAGTCATTGCGAGAGCCGTACCCTCCAGAGTACAATCCTCATGAGCAGTGCGAGTATCATGGTGGATCAATGGGGCATTCAACCGAAGATTGTAAAGCTTTTCAAGCCAAAGTACAACAGTTGATCGACAAGGGGTACATATCCTTTCCAGAAGGAAGCTTGGTTGTGCACGTTAACCTTTTGCCTGATTGAGTTCAAAGACTTCGAAGGAGCATCTCCTGATTTTAGTGGCTCAGACAAGAATATGTCATCAGAGTTGGCAATCATTGTATCCTTTTATCATTTGCATTGTAGTTTCTTTCCTGTTAGCAGCTACTTGTCTTTTAAACGTTTTCGTTTTGAATGGTAATGTTAATGAAGTGAGCGTGCACTTTTTGAATTAATTATGTCGCATTCGCTCATTTTTCTTTACTTGCATTGAAAAAAAAACAAAAAAATTGCATCCATATACCTCCCATTTATTTCACTAATGTTTAGCAGGCTTGAGGGAGGATGATGAACACTGAATACCCATAATTATTGAACGTATGCTTTCAGATTAGAACCTGCTGACGATGTACAGGCATTGCTTCAATTCCCAAACACCGGAGATATAAGGGAGATAAACCCTCGTCAACCCCTTTGAGCCTTGAAGTAGGAGTTTGTTTTCTAAACGGAAAAACCCTCACATCCAACCCGGGGCTGGGTAGTTGTCAGTTAGTTTGATCGAGCGTTCAAATTCCCAAAGGAGAATGCATCCGAGGATCCATTACCTTTTATTCATTACACCTAGAGAGGTTAAGGGATGTGAAACCACGATGGTTATCCCTCAACAACAAAGGAATGAGGCAGTCACAGTCCTTTTATGCAAGTCAGACAACCAGTGTCACACGATTTGTTCAAAAAAAAAGGAAATAAAGTCCGCTAAGTCGAAAAAGAAAAATGATATGAGGACAAATGACTTAGGAAAAAGTTAGGGCATCCCGCTGGACTTCAAAATCGAAAAATTAAAAAAAAAAAAGAGATTCAGTCCAGGCAAAAGTTAGGGAGTAAAAAAATCAAAGAAAGACATATTTCATTAGAACAAAGTCGTGTGACCAAACACAAAGACAAAGGGGTGACTGTTACTCCAAAAACCTCATTGGTGCTTAAATCGTAAACGTCATTGGTTCCTCAACCATCACAAAACCCTTTCGAGAGGTGAGCGCTTAGGCCAAATTAGCTGAACATAGGACTGGAAAACATCAAGGAGAATGGGTGGGCACATATAAACTTTGAGCCATAAATCTTTCTTTCTAAAACCGTAAACCAGGCTACGTTATAACCCTTGAAAGTCCTAATTGAATCAGGTTCAATTCTGGAAGCATACTGTGACCCGGTTGCGTAAATTGACTCCTAACGATTTGCTAACTCGGCACTACGTTTGGACTAATGGTCCATTCGTCACACACTGTTACAACATTCAAATAAATAAATTTCCAAAAATTGCATGTGCACTGCATTAAAATTACCATTTGTAAATGAGCAGTTTTAATTGCAAGTCAGTCTGTGTCTTCAGGGAAGTTCCTACAAAGAGCAATCACGAGAGAACTTGGTCATTCAATTGATGACCAAAATCAAGAGCATCTTGTAGGCCTACGAATCAGGGGCATGTTATCCAGTGGTTTTGTCGACCAAGGAATCAGTCAATCTAAAGCATGTTCCCAAGCATCAGTTGATTGAGGAACATCATTCAAATTCAGTTGATCAGAGTTAAATCTACCAAGCAGGGGCAGGACACCCGGAGTTTCTGTTAACCATGGATGAATTCTTCCATTACTTAGTCAGATTGAATCAGTTCGCTTCCATGATCATATTGGGGAAGAACACTTCCGGAGCTCACTAAGTGCAACTCTCCTCCAGAAGGGACATCCGAGTCCGCCATGCCAGGAATTGGATAATCAGTGACAGTCTGTTCAGAGACTCACCCAACCAGGGGCAAACTTTATCCACACAGAACATGTTATATCAGTAATCTCCGAGTTCAAGACGAGTATTGGGAAATCGTGTTACCCACCCTATTGTTACCCTTTTCAACATAAAGCTTTGCCACATAAGACCTTTCTTCTCACCTTGGGAGTTTTTCTAGCTTTTCATAAGCATTACATAAATCATTTGCATACATTGTTCATGTCGCTTCGTTAGAGCATACACATCATAAGTGCATTGGGCATCCTACCCCCACATACATCAGACTCACACCCAGGGCCTCGTAACCCCAACTTCTTAACCTCTTTAAAGTCCAGTTCTCGTCTGGCAAACCAACCCAAAGTCCAGTTCTCGTCTGGAAAACCAACTTCAAATACCAGTTCTCGTCTGGTAGGCGAACCTCTAAAACAGTTCTCGTCTGGTCACCTTTTCATTTAGCCTGTTGAACGCCAGTTCTCATCTGGTAGTCATTCTTTTTCAGAGTCAATTCTCATTTGACAATGAACCCAAAGAGTCAGTTCTCGTCTAACGATTTATTCTTTGCCCATCAGTTCTCGTCTGTTGGCCTACCTTTAATAAACTGGTACTCGTCTGGTAATTCACCTTCAAAGTCCAATTGCTTGGTAACCATAAAAACCAAAAACAAAAAAAAATCTCTATCAACCTAGCCCTAACACCCAACCATCCTTGTTTCATCATCACCCGTATCTTACATATCATCACATCCTTAACATCACGAGCAAACGTCTACATCTTGCATCCTTTGCATTGCATCTTCATACTACATTGTTTTTGTTTCTTCGTGTGGGGCAATATCGTTTCAAGGCGTAATCTAGGGCAGTTATCTCAAGATTTGATGAGTTTCTGCGAGAGTTTGAAGACACTGGGGCAATTCTGGAAGCCAAGTCTTTTGTAAAGTCCTCTGGAGACAATCTTTTTCATAGATGATGCAGTATGGCATAATTGAGGAGCAAGGAATGCTTATTCACTCGTGATAATCAGTATGCAACAATTAATTATCAGGGAATGTCTGGTATTTATTTTTCCAGCAAGGCATTGGAAGTTTATTTCTTCCCCGAGCAGAGAATTTTACTTCAACCGACAAGGTTTCCTCATGAGGAGTTGATTATGCTCATTCAGTCAAAGTCCAATTTTCATTGGCATATCTTTCGAATACAATCATCATACTATACCCGGGGCATAATTTGGCTTATTGTGATCTCTAATTCTCCAGCAAAGTCTCTACTCAGTAGAGCATTGCCAAATTTGCTTCTTAGCTAAGCCAAAAGGTTGACATTTCCCCAGCTTAGGTAGAGCAGATGATGTCCCCAGCAGAACTTCAAGAATAATTGAATTGCTCTCATCCCCAAGAAAATTTATCTTTGCACAGTGAAGTTTTCCCAGCAAGCAGCTGAAGGCCTTGCATTTCCCCACAGAGCTTAGAATTATCAGAATTCTCTCCCCAACAAGAGTATTGGTGAAGCATTTCCCCAGCCAAGTCGAAAGATGATCTTTCCCCACAGAGTTTCATGGTCGAGATTCACAACCATCATTGAAATATCCCCAGTGAGATAGCCAATTTATTTTTGGCCAGTGTGACAAATTAATACAGACATTTGTTCACATTTCATTCTTCAACCAAGTATTTCCAAGATATCTTTGTCTCCTCAGCAGAATGTTAGTCAGAATGTTCTCATACCCAGCGGAGTTACATATGGCATTATCCCTTGCAGAGTTGTTACTCTCTTCTCAAATCAACTAATATTATATTGATCGCGTTGTCCCATGTCAACGGACCTGTGGTGGATGGATCGTTTGATACCATTCTCTTATCAGATTGCTCGATCTTGTTTGGTTTGCAAATCGCTCGATATTGCAACTCCGTTAAAGTCCACCGTCGTTGTGGCAAGCCAGTAGTCGCCCGGTGTCGTACATACATGTTTGAGTCGTAAATCTCTTGATATTATTTTCTTGTCTTTCGGGTTATGGATCGCTCGATACCATTTCCTTAGCAGATCCCTTGATCTTGTCCGAGTTGTAAATCGCTTGATATTACTCCTCGTTGTTTGAGTTGTGTTCATGTTCTTGGTTGTGGATCGCTCGATACCATTTCCTTAGCAGATCTTTTGATCTTGTCCGAGTTGTAAATCGCTTGATATTGCTCCTCGTGGTTTGAGTTGTAAATCGCTTGATGTTACGTTCTCTTCTTCCTGGTTATGGATCGCTTGATGTCGTTTCCCTAGCAAATCACTTGTCTTATCCAACACTCGGCCGTGTTGAAGAGGTTTGAAGTCTTGACGGTGAAATTAAATGTCAAAATGTTTACTGGTCCTGGCGTAACAGTTTTATTTGAAGGAGGTTCATCTTCCTCAAACAACACTTATCTACGCAAGATTTGTGAAGAGGGTTCGTCCAATCCTAATGTCGCACCTGGCGTAACAGGTTATCTAAAGAAGACTCGTTTGTCTTAGACCATATATAACTACGGAGGATATATGAAGAGGGTTTGTCTATCCTGATTATGCATGTGTATCCCACAGACTTAAGTGCATCACCGGTCCTGGCGTAACAGGTTTATCCGAAGGAGGTTTGTCTGTCTCAAGTCATACATTTTTGTAAAGTGCATGAAAGGGGCTTGTATATCCAGTTCCTAGCGTAATAGGTTTGCTTGAAGAAGACTCGTTTGTCTAAGTTTTTCTTACCCAATGTAACAAATAAATTTGGAAGGAGCTCGTCTACTTTGTCTTCACTTCAATTGCCCAGAGTGTTTTTTGTTTGGGTTTATTTCCCATTTTCTGCATTCTCCCGCAGAGTGCAAATTTCAGGTTTTCTTGGTAATCAACCCCAGTTCATATTGAACGGACGAGAGCCTAGGCTTTCATCCTTTTCAGATTAACAGTTGCTTGAATAGGGGGAGTTGTAACACCCCAAATTTTCCCTCTGGTTTTCTATCCTTTTCTACCTTTCGTTTGCACCTTTTTCTGGCTTTTCGTTTGCATATCATTCGCATTTTCCATTAGATCATACATTAGGTCATATCATCTGCATAAGATCCTAAGACATGGGATTGATATTTTTTTGAGGATTAGGGTTTCGCATCCTATTTGTGAATTATCAGAGGAATTCAAGGTTTTGGCTACGCAATCATTGGTGGCATCATGTTCTTATTTCTTTTGTCACTGAATTAGAGTTTATTTCCCTGATCAAGGACTTCATGTCTGAATATTATTCACTGGCGCATCAGGTGCATCATCAGGCTATTCTCTTCTTCATCATGTCCTAGGGCTATTATGCTTTTTCTCAGCATCTTAGGCTATCGTCCTTCTCAAAGAGCTCTGGTTTTGTTTCGAGTGTGGTTGTTAAGTGGCGATCCAGTTCAAATGGATGTTTCACCTAATTTGGTCAAACTATAAGGATATTTCTTCACGGGCAAGTTATCTATTTCAGGGCTATTTCTCAAGCAATGAGCATTCAAAGTCAAGTTCTGGTGTGCTGAATTCATCAGGTCATCAAGTTGTGGTTCATGAGAAGTTTGGGCCAAATTATTTGTTCATTAGTGTTCCATCTGTGAATTAATTTTTCCAGTGATTGACTTAGACAGACTCAAGCGGCGTATTGCTTAGTGGTTCAGGAGATTCGTTTTTATAAAGGGATTTGTGGAAAAAGTTCGAATATGGTTGTTGGTTTAAATTCAATTAAGATGTGTGTGGAAGGCATATTCAAGTTTATTCCGAACTTTATTCAATTTCAAGTTCATGTCCAATAAATACCGTAACCGTGTCCATTTTTAATTCAAGTTTTTATCCATTTATCATGTTCATTTATTCTCTTCCATTATCCGTTTTTATTCCCATTATTCATATTTCATCTAATAAACCATACCTGTTTCATGTCAAAACCAATTCTCATTTTCCAAGTCCAAATTTTTAGTCCATTGTTGATATCCATATTCAAACCATATTTTGATTACCAAAATTCATTTATTCAATTATCCACTTTATCCAAATTCTTTTTATATCCCTTTCTATTCTTTCTTATTCAATTAAATCCATCATGTTATTTTATCATGTACTACACTTTATGTTCATATTAACGTTTGATTTCATTTTTTTTAATTTTCAATAACAGCCGACTATCCATGTTAATTCCTTAGTTCTAAAAAAAATTCACCTTGGCCCAAAGATCAATGAGAAAAATACAAGAAGTATTTTTTTGCAGGTAACATGGCCAAGTTTTGCTACATGAATATCATCCAAAGTGGATTCAATTTGGAACACACATCACGGTCCCACCAAAAAAAACTTTTACAACAACAATTTGCACATCCTTCTCATGAATCACCAATTATCTTGTGACCATACCACTACATGATTTTCCAGCCATTATATTTTTAGCCGGCCCCACACTCACAATCATAATCAGCCTTCTCATCAATTCATACAGGCTGCTAGCAACAAACGCAATACCCACACAAGTAACAAGCTTTCCAACACACACAAATCCCGTACACACAATATTTCGTCACACATCATGCACCAACGCATAACAAACACCACCTCAATGCAACTTACACACAACTGATTACCAAAAAGAAAAAAAACGCATACCCATCCTTCTTCATCACTCTGCTCATATTCTTCAACTAATCTGCTACACTACTCACAACACTTGTTCATAAACCTTCATCGTCATTTTCAACCTTTCCTCCTCGTCAACTTAGCAATTGGTCGTCTGAAAGGCTTATCTCAGTCACCTCCTTTGAAGAGTAATGATTTTTGCTTTTGTCTTTTCTGTAATCAAGCACTATGTCTTGCCCGGGGCATAATAGCTTATTGTAAGGGTTATTTTGTCATAACACAATTCATAATCATTAATAAAGCTGATGTTTCGCATTCATCCATGTTGTTCTTTGTCTTTCATTTTTGCTTTTGTTTTTCAAAAAAAAGAAAGAAAAGTTTTAAAGCGGAAATGTTTATCATTCTCTCAAACTCTTTCTAAAGCCTTGCATGAATCACCATTCATGTTGGTGCTCGTCACCGGATCTTATCAATGATTGTCGTACCCCGAAAAATACGACCTCACGCGATCCGAAGGGGATGGAGTCGCGCGCTGGACAGACTGAAGAGTCGCCACCTAATTCTATTTATTCCCGAAGAGGGAAAGGGAAGATATAGATAAAACCCGGGAAGAAGAGATAAGGACAAAGGTCAATGGAACCATTGCTTGGGTTCAGGAGTCGGTTATGCAGGGGGAAGGTATTAGCACCCCCTACATCCATCGTACTCGATGGGAACCATCTAGGTTGTCATGTGCGAAAGGATGTCTATGCTTAAACGTATTACTTTCTAGAGGGAAAAGAGTTGAAATTATAAGTTAGATTGATCCTAGGTGATCGGCAAGGATTGAGATCCTTGTGCCTACGTACTCCCGCGTGCAATGGGAAAGTCAGAGCCTCGTAGTTCGGCCTACTACGGTTGATGGTTGTTGATTTTATTACCTTTCTTGGATGAAAGGGTTTAAGAGTCGATTTGTACTAAAGACTATGGATAGTTTATTCCGTCCAACAAGACGAGCGTCTTGCGTCGAAATAATTGGAGCGAGTAACGAGAGCTCGTTATCCTCCTTTCTACCGCTTAAGGCTCGTGGCGTACTATTCTTCTCGTATTATTAGAATGTTTTATTTTCTAAGACCGCTTGATGTTGGATCAAGGGTCTGGATCTAAAAAGAATCGTTTCGATTTTTGAGGTTAGAGGGTGAATGCAAATGGAGGTTTATTTTGTGGTTTGTTTAGCGAGGCACAATGTGATCGGCTCGCAAGGTGAAGTGAATCCTAATAAACGATAACTGAAAAAATAAAGTGTGAGTGTGAGAGTGCAACCGCTTGGCGTTGGACCAAGGATTCGCGAATTAAACTGAATCGATAAAACGGAAAATAAAAATGCGTACAAAGTAATGGGAGAGGGATACAAAATAAATTACAGGGGATTGCGAGAAATAAATGGTCTCGTTGTAATTTGCCCAAGAGAAAGCGTGTGTGAAGTGGTTTTTGAACTGTTCGGAGGCGTTCGGCCTTTTTATTCGAATGCAACTGTTCGTAGGCGTTGGACCTTTTCGGACGTGCGAGATGTGGTTCGTTAACTACCTTAGAACTGTTTCAAAGTTTAGAACCATTCTATGAGTAGTCGAACGTCGATTTGTGCGTTCATACTGTTCTCAAAAGCAAAATCGAATTATGCTCTGAAATTGCAACGGATAACAAAAATACAACAACATCACACACATTTCCCATATTACTACAAAATCAAAATAGAATTAAAAGTAAATATAAATATTAAAGTATATATAATTCACGAAAATCAAAAGTATATATTTAATTATAAAACTTTAGAATATATTTGTATTACTCTAGAACTTAAGAAGATATAATATATATATATATATATATATATATATATATATATATATATATATATATATATATATATATATATATATATATATATATATATATATATATATATATATAATAAAAACAAAATATAAAAAAAATAAAGTATGAATATATAGCTTATATATTAATCACATATGTACACATAATAATTGTAAAACGTAAGACACAGTAAACAAGTATATATATTTAAGACATGCAGTATATGTATTATAACACTAATAAGAGTGATATCAAGTTACACAATTCACACCACCAAAAAAATATATATATCAAGTATAAAAGTTTAGCCAATCGGTCTACAGTGACAAGATATAATATATGCCGGTTTGATTCTTCGAACCTTTTAAAATGTACTCAATTTCAAAAAAAAATTAGAATAAAGAAAACAAGCTCAGGATATCATGAAAGCCAAACAAAAAGTGTGTGTGCGCATTGTGTATTCAGCGGGTCAATTAGCCAGGGATTTGGACTCAAGAGACCAAACAGAAGTATTGATTCACAAATTATACAAAATAAAAAAAATAAATAATAAAAATAAATAAAACCCAAACGTCAGAATTCACAACACATACGCTATCTTCTTCTTCTCAAAAGTGATTTAAAAAAAACAAAACTCACCCAATACTATTCACGGCGTCGGTTCAGTTTTAGTTGTTCGGTTTGTGATTATCACGGTGGATTCGCGGTGAGTTTTTCAGATTTATGTTTGTATCGGATCTGGTTATGGTGAAGCTCTTCACGGTTTGTATTTGGGTTTTGTGATTGGAATGATTTTGTGTTTGAAGGGTGTTTGTATGAAGAAGAAGGTTGAAATGGTTGTAATGAAGGTGAGTAATTCTTAGTTTCTGGATTTTTTGATTACTGTTTGAATGGTTTAGTTTATTTATGAGTTGGGTTTGGATTGAAGAAAAAGATGATGGTTCGGACTGTTGTTTTTCCTAATTTTTCTGATTTTTTTTTTGTTGAAGCTTGTTTTCGAATTGATTTTGCAGAGTTTTAATATGCTCTCCAAGCTTGATAATATTGTGAATCAAAAGCTGGTTTTTATAGAGATTAAAAGAGGGATAGAATTGGAAAACTTGGAGGAAAAGATTGAGCAAAATTTTGTTTGAGAGATTTTGTGAGCTGTCAGATCTAATGTTGATTGTGCAGAAAATTAGTTAGTGGAGTAGTGGAATGAAGGAGAAAATATGTGCAGAATTTTGTGACTTGATTAGTAAAATGGATTAAAAGAAAAAGTTAATATAACAATAATAATAACTAAATAATACTAATAATAATAATAATACTAATAAAAATAAAAATAATATAAAAGTAAAAGTAATAGAAATATAAAAATATAATAATAACAAAAAATAAAAAGTTAATAACAATAATAAGGAATTGTGGTATTAATAAAGAAAATGGGTATAAAAGAGAAATAATAATAATAAAAATAACAATAAGAATAAAGACTTGATTTAATGGAAATGATCTTGATAGAAATGATAATAGTTATAAAAAATAGTAATATGCAAAAATGGTGACAGAAATTGAATATAAACAATATGAATAATTTTTTTTGTATATTTTGTGAAATGGGCTTTAGAAGAAGAAAACGTGATAATGTGTCTTGAAATAAAAAATTAAGGTGATTTTAGAATAATGGAAATTAAAATATAAATAGAATTTTTTGTAGAATTTTATAATGACTAAATAATAAAGGTAGGAATAAAACTCGAAATAAAAAAGAGAATTCGAATTTTTTAGCCTGCAAAGAAATAAATGCTTTTTTTTAAAAATATTTTCGAATACCAGACAGAAAATAAAGTGTGACATATTTTTGGATTTTTGCAATATCTGTTAGACAAAAATAAAATAGTGCACCTTTTAGGATTTTTGGAATATATTGGTAAACTAGAAAATAAAGGTAGGACAAATTTGGGGTATGACAGTTGCCCCAATCGAATTGTCTTAGACCGGGTAAGATGAATTGGTATGCATTCATACTTTCAAGGTATAAGACAATTAGATACTAAAAGACTCCGAATTTGTCCGCAAAAGAAAGAAATTGTACACTAAATTGACGATTAAAATTGGAAAATAAAGGTGATACGAAACAAAAACAGGTTGATAGAAAATTGAATAATCGCTTATCACCGCAAGGATGATAATGCGACCCCAACACACGATGTTGAGTAACAGAAAAATAAATAATCGCTTACCACTACAAGGATGATAATGCGACCCCAACACACGATACTGGGTTGATGCTGAGTAACAGAAAATTAAAATAATCGCTTACCACCACAAGGATGATAATGCGACCCCAACATTCAATGCTAGGTCGATGTTGAGTAACAAAAAATTAAAATAATCGCTTACCACCATAAGGATGATAATGCGACCCCAACACTCGATGCTAGGTCGATGCTGAGTAACAGAAAATTAAAATAATCGCTTACCACCACAAGGATGATAATGCGACCCCAACACTCGATGCTAGGTCGATGCTAAGTAACAAAAAAAATTAAAATAATCGCTTACCACCGCAAGGATGATAATGCAACCCCAACACTCGATGATAGGTCGATGCTGAGTAACAAAAAATTAAAATAATCACTTACCACTGCAAGGATGATAATGCGACCCCAACACTTGATGCTAGGTCGTTGCTGAGTAATAGAAAATTAAATAAATAATCGCTTACCACCGCAAGGATGATAATGCGACCCCAACACTCGATGTTGAGTAACAGAAAAATAAATAATCGCTTACCACCGCAAGGATGATAATGCGACCCAAACACTCGATGCTAGGTCGATGCTGAGTAATAGAAAATTAAAATAATCTGGAAGAGGAATATCCAACGGGGACGTCTACTAAAAAACACCTTAGAAACTTTGGAACCTTCGATCGACCCTGGATTCTGACTTCCGCTGGGGGGATGCCTAGAATCTTGGATTGATATTGGATCCTGAGTTATGCAACTATGTTTGTTTGTTTTTGAAATGGTATTCCATAAAGATGGAGATACGATGCAAGTGCTTATACATTGCTGAAAGTTAAAATGTTGGGAGTATGAAAAGTTGATTTATTTAGGTATGCATATGATGCACATGTTGTAAATGATTGATGTAAATGATGCGTATGACGTTGATGATGCATAATGATGCATATGATCGATTGAAAGATGCCAGCTTGGTGGACTTTTGGTCTGGTAATTGCCAATAACGATTGGACTTTGGGTGGGTGGAGGGTTTGATTCCCCGACACTCAATCTTTGACAATTGTAAGATCAAAAGATGGATCTGTATGCTCCAAGTTTTGGTCACCTGCTGATGAGCGGAGCGACTTAATTGACACGTGAAGATTGCTTTGCTTTGAAAAGCTGACAACGTCTGGCAAGATCTGCTTGTTCAACTGGGGAAAAGAGATAGGAAGACTTGCTCCTTGTTTGCTTACCCCTGTCTGTAAGGTGTTGGAGAGAATTCTTGTGGGGAAACTTTGAGAGTGACCATGACATGACCTGCCCCAGTGTCTGGATTTGATAGGCGTCTGCCCCTTGTCTGATCTGTTGGAAGATAAATTGCCCCTGATTGGGCCATTGAAGATGATTTTACCCCTGATTGAGCTGATTTTGAAGAAGTATTGATTCAAATTCCTCTTTTGATTGCCCCTTGTTGGGATTGCACTGATGTCGAGCACTGATTTGCAATTAAATTGTTCATACACAAATGGTAGTGTTAATGCAACGTTCATGTAAGTTTAGAAAAAGTCGTTTTGAATGTTGTGAAAGTGTGACGAATGGGCCGTTAGTCCAAAAGAGGTGAGAATTTAGAAAGTGTGTGAAAGATGCACCAAGAATAATGTGCAATCGAGATTGAAGATTAGCAAATATATGGGAGTCATTTTACGCAACCTTGTTGGTAGTATGCTTTCAGAATAAACCATGCCTCAATTAGGTCTTTCGAGGGTTGTAACGTGGTTTGGTTAATGATTTGAGAAACAAAGGATATAAGGCTCAAAGTTTGATTTGTACCCAACCCTTCTCCATAGTGTTCTCCAATCCTACATTCAGTTAACTCTACACCTGCGTTTATTTTGATGTTGCAAAAGTGAAAATGGAGCTTCAAAGTTCGCTTGAAGTGGCAGTCATCTTATTTTGCTGGTGACCTTTTGATTCTTGATTTTGTGGTCACTGACATTGGTTTTGCTTTTGTTGAGGATTTGAGTTCCTCTTTTGATTTGTTCTTTTTCGACTAAGTCTCCCTTAGGGTACTCAACTTAGTGGTTTTTTCTTTTCTTTTCTTTTTGTTTGAACGTTGTGACTGCCAAGTCATTTGTTGATTGATCCTCCGACGGGATGTCTAATCTTGTGATTTGAAAGTGTAGTCAGGTTAACTGAACAACTACCCTGCCCCAGGTTAGATGTAAGGGTTATATCCGAAAGAAACTCTTACTTCTATACCCGAAGTGGTTGACTAGGGATTGTCTCCTTGTATCTCCAGTGTTTGGGGATTTGAACAAATTCTTGTACATCATTGACGAGGTTTTATCTGAAAGCATACCGCAACAATTATGGGTATTTCGTTTTCATCATCCTCCCTCAAATATTTGCTAAAGTGAAGTGAGGAAATATTTTTGTGATTTTTGTGATAAATGATAAATAATGAGCGAATGCCAATAAATTGATTCAAAACATGCATAAACATAACATTAACAAAACCAAGTACAAACGATAATGTCCAGAGCAAATAATACTTAACAAATAGTACAAAATAACAAATGAGCGAAAATGATAAACGGCGACGACTGCCTTGATTTGAGGAATGAACTTCTCTCGATTTGACTTGCTCAAAGTTGGAGACCACTCAGCTTAATCTTCAACAACCCCTTCAAAAGCTCTCACTTGTTGGCACCGTGCGGCGGCATTGGATTGTTCTGGACATTTGGATTTCTCGGAGTGAAGGTGAGATCCTTAGAGTCGATTTAGTCTTGGAATTTGTGCTTGAATACTCTGCATTTTTTAATTGTGTGACCTGCAGCACCCTTGTGATACTCACAGCGAGCGTTGGCATCATAATCTCGGGAGATACTAGTTTGTGGTGGCATATCCCTCAAAGTAAGAGATCCCTTTGCCACTAGCCCGTTAAAGATTTCTCCATATGACATAGGCAATGGATCAAAGTTTCTTTTAGGCCTTCTTTGCTGATATGGTGGGCGCTATTGAGGAGCGTGTTGGTGTGGTTGACCAGGCCGTTGCGGATAAGCCGATTGCTGGTATGGTCCAGGTGCATATTGAGCAGCTGCAACTAGAGGATATGGACGTGGTTGATAAGCCATCTGAGGTGGAAATGGAGCTTGAATAGCTGGCTGGTAAGGAATTGGAGGAACTGGTTGATATGGCACAGGAGCGTATTGTGCAGCAGCAACATACGAGTACTGATAGTAGGGGATTGAAGTAGGCGCACTTTGTTGAAGTTTCCCACTTGCAGTAGAAATGGCATTTGTTTCGCCCTTTTTGTACCCGTTGAAAGGCTTCTTGACATTAGCTTGGCTGCTAGAACCTCCTTGGATTTTTCCACTTTTCAGACCTTCTTCGATTCTTTCTACGACGATTACCATGTCTGAAAATCCAGAAGATACGTTGCTGATCAGTTTCTCGTAGTATTGCCCCTGTAAGGTACCCATGAAGATGTCAATCAATTCACGGTCAACCAATGGCGGATGCACTCTGGCAGCTAACTCCCTCCAGCGTTGGGCGTACTCCTTAAAGGATTCGTTCTCCTTTTGAGTCATACTCTGAAGTTGAGTACGGTTAGGAGCTAAGTCGGTGTTGTACTTGTATTGCTTTTTGAACGCATCAGATAAATCAAGCCAAGTACATACATTATTACGCTCAAGTTGCAAGTACCATTCAAGAGATGCTCCTGACAGGCTGTCTTGGAAGCAATGGATCATGAGTCTGTCGTCTTTGGCATGAGCGGCCATTTTTCTACAATACATCCTCAAATGGAGTTCAGGACAACTGAGGCCTTTGTATTTTTTGAATTCTAGAAGTTTGACCTTAGCAGGGATCACAACATCCGGAACTAGGCACATGTCTGAGGCACTCAGAGAAGTTGAGTTGTGTCCTTCCGTGATTCGGAGTTTTTCAGCTAACTCACGACACATCTTCATAGCTTCAGATTCTTGAACAGCATGAGGATTGATGATTGGAACAGCGGTATGCATCTCATACTCAACTTGATGATCCTCTTCAGCATGAGGAAACTGGACTTGGGTAACGGCAGGTTGAGCTTGAGGAATAGCACCAACAGTAACACCAGAGGTAGGTATTGGTTGGGAAGTGACCTCTTCAACAGTAGGAGTGAAGCCTGGAGGAAAACCATAGACCAAAGGATTTGGAACTGGAACTGAAGGCATTGCTCGCGAGGCAGATCCTTGCACTAGAGCATTGTTCATTGCGGCAGCAGCTTCGCGACGTTCTTCCATCCTTGCCAAAGCTTGTATGGTCTCATAAATTTGGTGAATTTTGTTCTTGACCGAGTCAATCTCTTCCCTCATAGCAGCTTGCTCTTCTTGAATCACGTCCATTAGTCTTCTAGTGTTGGCTCGAGTTAGGTACAGGCGTCTAGCACGATACAGGCGTCAGGAAACCAACTTGATTTACTAAAGATGGAGGAGCATGAAATAAGTTTTCGAATTTTGGAATGAAATGCAAGAATTGATGCAAATGAAATGATATGCAATGTCCGAATCCAGGATCACAAGATCAGGGTCTGGAGTCCAAGGTACAGATGGAGGATACTCTGATCAGGAACTCACTGGGTAGACTCTAAGGTTTTAGGGACCCCAAAGTTGTCAATTCATATGGATATTCATCACACACGCCATAAGAATGACGATTGATTGACTCCCCCATATGAATCTATTTTGGGTGAGATCTTCGTATCGACAACCCACGAGAGAAAATTTTCTCGGGAGCCTATACTACGCAATCATTGACACAAGGTTTAAACAAAGGCCTCAGAGTTATGGACTTTGCTCAAATGTTTGATGCACATGTCAGTTCTTGACAGTCAATCAACTCCATTGAGAATGTCTATTCTGAGTGAGGTCTTCATACCGAAAACCCACGAGAGCAAATTTCTCGGGAGCCAATACTACGCGACCATCAATCGATGTTTTAACTAGAAGGCTCTAAAGGTCCTCAGATTCGATGACCCTAATGAAAACAACTAAGCACACACGCCAAGAACTTGACGGTCGTCAGTATTATCACTAGAATCTACTCCAAGCGAGGTTTTTCGTATCGACAACCCACGAGAGTGGTTCCCTCGGGAGCCCATACTACACAACCTCGCTAACTTATGTTTGTACTCGTAAGCCCAGGTATAGAGCCTTTCCCTCCAGTTTCTTTTGCGATCAATGTATCGATCCAAATTATAGTACCAAGGAGCCACAAGATATATAATATGGAATGCGATGAAAGTAAACAAGCAAGGAATAAAAGAAAACATCCAAACAAGCGCGAGAACCTAGACTAGGCTTGACTCGCATAGGGGTGTGAAGGAAAATTGCGATCTAAACGCAGCGGAAAACAACAATTTCCTTTAGTGATCCTTACGAATGAGCATGGTCAGTGATAGAATCGTTACCTCTTTGTGGCGATTCAGATCTTTGATGCAGCGATCACAAGCGTTGATGAAGTGCAACGCCTCTACTCAGTCCACACGAACAGCTTCCGGTCACAGTGCTAGCTGCTTACGAACGGAATTATTTGAGTGAGAAAAGAGAATCAAAAACGAAATTGCATCAAGTGAAAGCTTCATCACAAGGGTTCCTTTTATAGACTCTCTTGTGGGCTGCGGGTTAAAAGCCCAATTCACATGATCCATAATAATATTATATATTATTATAATAACTATTATTATAATAAATATATTTATTTTATTATTATTTTATAACCATTATAAAATAACAATAATTATTATTATATTATCCGAATTTCTATTTTCGCTTAAGTGCACCGTACCTTACGGTGTTCCTTTGATTTCTCTATCTCTCATCAAACTGTCCTTATGTGTGTGACCCTGTAGGATTTCGTAACGTTGGTAATTATATTAAATTATATATTTAACATAATAAACAGTGAGCGGTATCTAGCAACACATCACTGCTACCCAAGTCACGAAAATGTCATGTGATCTGACAAAACCTTTTTCGTGATAATATATGTTTGTACAATTACCCTTTTGCCCCTATGTCTATATTGAACACAAGGCATACACTGTGTCATCCTTGTCCAGTTCAATATTGGGACCTTAGACATTTCTCCTGTTATGCAGGATTGGCAAATTCCATCTAGGACACTCATGTCCCTCAGCATGCTTCGTGGAGTGCCCATCAACTGTCTTTATGATCATCCAGTTACGGATAATGTTTGATCAGCAATAAAGCACCCGACTCTACATCTAGGGTCCATAGTGGTTTCAGGTCGAAGGGTGGTAATACACCATTATCACCATGAGAATAACTTATGACACTTTGCATAACATACTATGTAGTATTCTCATAGCGGGTCAATCCGGTATAAATATTACTCCTAATATTTATACCTATGTCAAGACTTGATAACTCTTTATCCATGATCCATGAGATGTGATCATCAGTCTATCTTCATAATAGTCTCAATGCTTTAATGTTATCCCACTTTGCAATAAAGCTTGACTACGGATATTTTAAGAATAATGTCTTTATGTTTAATGGGATCTCATGATTAAGTCACACTTAACATTTCATTAAACAGACTAACTATTCTAGGGACTTTATTATTCTGAAAGACAAACATAATAAAGAAATGCCTTTTTATTATTAAACGAATAATCCGATACAAGTACCAAAAAGTATTGGCCTCTAGGGCTTACACCAACAGGGTGAACCAGTCCCCAGCAGAGTCACCAGTTGTCGTACCCCGAAAAATACGACCTCACGCGATCCGACAGGTCGGAGCCGCGCGCTGGACAAACTGAAGAGTCGCCACCTAATTCTATTTATTCCCGAAGAGGGAAAGGGAAGATATAGATAAAACCCGGGAAGAAGAGATAAGGACAAAGGTCAACGGAACCATTGCTTGGGTTCGGCAGTCGGTTATGCAGGGGGAAGGTATTAGCACCCCCTACATCCATCGTACTAGATGGGAACCATCTAGGTTTTCACGCGCGAAAGGATGTCTATGCTTAAACGAATTACTTGCTAGAGGGAAAAGAGTTGAAATTATAAGTTAGATTGATCCTAGGTGCTCAGCAAGGATTGAGATCCTTGTGCCTACGTACTCCCGCGTGCAATGGGAAAGTCAGAGCCTCGTTGTTCGGCCTACTACGGTTGATGGTTGTTGATTTATTACCTTTCTTTGATGAAAGGGTTTAGGAGTCGATTTGTACTAAAGACTATGGATAGTTTATTCCGTCCAACAAGATGAGCGTCTTGCGTCGAAATAATCGGAGCGAGTAACGAGAGCTCGTTATCCTCCTTTCTACCGCTTAAGGCTCGTGGCGTACAATTCTTCTCGTATTATTAGAATGTTTTATTTCCTAAGAACGCTTGACGTTGGATTAAGGGTCTGGATCTAAAAAGAATCGTTTCGGTTTTTGAGGTTAGAGGGTGAATGCAAATGGAGGTTTATTTTGTGGTTTGTTTAGCGAGGCACAATGCGCTCGGCTCGCAAGGTGAAGTGAATCCTAATAAACGATAACTGAACAAAATAAAGTGCGAGTGTGAGAGTGCAACCGCTTGGACCAAGGATTCGCGAATTAAACTGAATCGATAAAACGGAAAATAAAAATACGTACAAAGTAATGGGAGAGGGATACAAAATAAATTACAGGGGATTGCGAGAAATAAATGGTCTCGTTGTAATTTGCCCAAGAGAAAGCGTGTGTGCAGTGTTTTTTGAACTGTCCGGAGGCATTCAGCCTTTTTATTCGAATGCAACTGTTCGAAGGCGTTGGACCTTTTTGGACGTGTCGATATGTGGTTAGTTAACTACCTTAGAACTGGTTCAAAGTTTAGAACCGTTCTATGAGGAGTCGAGCGTCGATTTGTGCGTTCATACTGTTCTCAAAAGCAAAATCGAATTATGCTCTGAAATTGCAATGGATAACAAAAATACAACAACATCACACACATTTCCCATATTACTACAAAATCAAAATAGCATTAAAAGTAAAAATAAATATTAAAGTATATATAATTCACGAAAATCAAAAGTATATATTTAATTATAAAACTTTAGAATATATTTGTATTACTCTAGAACTTAAGAAGATATAATATATATATATATATATATATATATATATATATATATATATATAATTAAAACAAAATATACAAAAAATAAAGTATGAATATATAGATTATGTATTAATCACATATGTACACATAATAATTGTAAAACGTAAGACACAGTAAACAAGTATATATATTTTAGACATGCAGTATATGTATTATAACACTAATAAGAGTGATATCAAGTTACACACTTCACACCACCAAAAAAAATATATATATCAAGTATAAAAGCTTAGCCAATCGGTCTACAGTGACAAGATATAATATATGCCGGTTTGATTCTTCGAACCTTTTAAAATGTACTCAATTTCAAAAAAAAATTAGAATAAAGAAAACAAGCTCAGGATATCATGAAAGCCAAACAAAAAGTGTGTGTGCGCATTGTGTATTCAGCGGGTCAATTAGCCAGGGATTTGGACTCAAGAGACCAAACAGAAGTATTGATTCACAAATTATACAAAATAAAAAAAATAAATAATAAAAATAAATAAAACCCAAACGTCAGAATTCACAACACATATGCTATCTTCTTCTTCTCAAAAGTGATTTAAAAAAAACAAAACTCACCCAATACTATTCACGGCGTCGGTTCAGTTTTGGTTGTTCGGTTTGTGATTATCACGGTGGATTCGCGGTGAGTTTTTCAGATTTATGTTTGTATCGGATCTGGTTATGGTGAAGCTTTTCACGGTTTGTATTTGGGTTTTGTGATTGGGATGATTTTGTGTTTGAAGGGTGTTTGTATGAAGAAGAAGGTTGAAATGGTTGTAATGAAGGTGAGTAATTCTTAGTTTCTTGTTTTTTTATTACTGTTTGAATGGTTTAGTTTATTTATGAGTTGGGTTTGGATTGAAGAAAAAGATGATGGTTCGGACTGTTGCTTTTCCTAATTTTTCTGATTTTTTTTTTGGGTTGAAGCTTGTTTTTGAATTGATTTTGCAGAGTTTTAATATGCTCTCCAAGCTTCATAATATTGTGAATCAAAAGCTGGTTTTTATAGAGATTAAAAGAGGGATAGAATTGGAAAACTTGGAGGAGAAGATTAAGCAAAAAATCTGTTTGAGAGATTTTGTGAGCTGTCAGATCTAATGTTGATTGTGCAGAAAATTAGTTAGTGGAGTAGTGGAATGAAGGAGAAGATATGTGCAGAATTTTGTGACTTAATTAGTAAAATGGATTAAAAGAAAAAGTTAATATAACAATAGTAATAACTAAATAATACTAATAATAATAGTAATAATAAAAATAAAAATAATATAAAAGTAAAAGTAATAGAAATATAAAAATATAATAATAACAAAAAATAAAAAGTTGATAACAATAATAATAAATTGTGGTATTAATAAAAAAAATGGGTATAAAAGACAAATACTAATAATAAAAGTAACAATAAGAATAAAGACTTGATTTAATGGAAATGATCTTGATAGAAATGATAATAGTTATAAAAAAATAGTAATATGCAAAAATGGTGATAGAAATTGAATATAAACAATATGAATAATTTTTTTGTATATTTTGTGAAATGGGCTTTAGAAGAAGAAAAAGTGATAATGTGTCTTGAAATAAAAAAAAAAGGTGATTTTAGAATAATGGAAATTAAAATATAAATAGAATTTTTTGTAGAATTTTATAATGACTAAATAATAAAGGTAGGAATAAAACTCGAAATAAAAAAGAGAATTCGAATTTTTTAGCCTGAAGAGAAATAAATGCTTTTTTTTTATTTTTTCGAATACCAGACAGAAAATAAAGTGTTACATATTTTTGGATTTTTGCAATATATGTTAAACAAAAATAAAATAGTGCACCTTTTAGGATTTTTGGAATATATTCGTAAACTAGAAAATAAAGGTAAGACAAATTTGGGGTATGACAATGATGACCCTGCTATGGCTAAGTATGACTTTGACAATCCGATTTACCAAGCCTACGAGGAAGGTGAAGAAGACTGCGAACTACCTAAAGAGTTAGCCAGACTGCTTAAACAGTTGGAAAAGATGATTCAGCCACATGAAAAGGCCATCGAGGTGATAAACTTGGGTACCGAAGAGGACAAGAAAGAAGTTAAGATCGGGGCTGTGTTAGAAGAATCTATAAATACACGTCTAATGGACATGCTTCGAGAATATGTTGATGTCTTCGCCTAGTCTTACTAGGACATGCCTGGTTTAGACACTGAAATTGTGGTACACAAGCTTCCTTTGAGAGAAGACTGCCCGCCAGTGAAGCAAAAATTGAGGCACACACGCCCTAATATGGCAATCAAAATCAAAGAGGAAGTACATAAGCAATTTGATGCTCGTTTCTTGGCTGTGACTAGTTACCCTCCATGGGTTGCTAATATTGTGTCGGTCCCTAAAAAAGACGGTAAAGTCAGGATGTGTGTAGATTACAGGGATTTGAATGCCCTAAAGATGATTTCCCTCTACCTCATATAGATGTGCTTGTTGATAATACTGCTCAGTTTTTGGTGTTCTCTTTCATGGATGGGTTTTCAGGTTATAACCAGATTAAGATGTCTCCCGATGATATGGAAAAGACTACCTTCATCACCCCTTGGGGAACCTTTTGTTACAAGGTCATTCCATTTGGTCTTAAGAATGCTGGAGCCACTTACCAACGGGCAATGGTGACGCAATTTCATGACATGATTCATCATGAAATCGAGGTTTATGTTGATGATATGATAGCAAAATCCCAAACAGGAGAAGAGCATTTGGTCAATCTAGCAAAATTGTTTGACAGACTCCGGAAGTTCAGGTTGAGGTTGAATCCGAACAAATGCACCTTTGGGGTCCATTTTGGCACGTTACTAGGATACATTGTTAGTGAGCGGGGAATTGAGGTTGATCCAGTCAAATTAAAATCCATCCAAGAGATGCTTGAGCCAAAGACTAAAAAGCAAGTGCATTTGTTCTTAGGGAAACTAAACTACAATGCACGGTTTATCTCACACCTAACAGCCACGTGTAAACCCATCTTTAAGCTTCTAAGGAAAAGTCAGGCCATCAAATGGAATGAAGACTGTCAGCAAGCCTTTGACCGAATCAAGGAGTATTTGTTAGAACCTTCAATTCTCATGCCTCCGGTTCTAGGGAAACCCTTGATCATGTATCTTACTATGCTTGAAGGATCAATGAGGTGTGTGTTGGGTCAATAGGACGAGTATGGTCGAAAAGAGCACGCCATTTATTACCTTAGCAAAAAGTTTACCGATTGTGAGACACGTTACTCACTACTCGAGAAAACTTGTTGCGTTTGGGCATGGGCTGCTCGCCGACTAAGACAGTACATGCTGACTCATACCACTTTCCTTATTTCTAAAATGGATCCTGTGAAATATATCTTCGAGAAGCCGACTCTAACAAGAAGGGTAGCCCGATGGAAGATGATTCTAACAGAATACGATATCCATTACACTTCGGAAAAAGCAATAAAAGGGAGTGTATTGTCAGAATACTTGGCTCAGCAGCCAATTGACGATTATCAACCCATGAAATTCGAGTTTCCGGATGAGGACATCATGTTTCTCAAGTTGAAATATTGTGAAGAACCACTTCCGAAGGAGGGGCCAGACCCTGAATCAAAATGGAAGTTGATGTTTGACGGAGATGTGAACATGAACGAAAGCGAAGTAGGTGTTTTTATCATCTCAATAGAAGGGGTCCATACACCTTTAGCTGCTCGGTTGACTTTCGAATGCACTAACAATGAGGCAGAGTATGAAGCTTGCATCATGGGAGTTGAAGAGGCAATCAACTTGCGAGTCAAGAACCTCGAGATCTTCGGAGATTCTGCTCTTGTGGTAAACCAAGTCAATGGCAAATGGTTAGTTCATCAACCTCACTTGGTTGCTTATAGGGATTATACCAAAAGGGTGCTAACTTTCTTCACGAAGGTCAAGTTGAGTTATATTCCTCGAGATGAAAACCAATTCGCTGATGCTCTAGCAACTTTGTCGTCTATGAGTAAAGTTTGACAAGAGAATTTCGTGCCTCAGATCATGGTCTCCCGTCTTGAAAGACCTGCCTATGTCTTTGTAGTTGACAGTGTTGAAGATAACAAACCTTGGTACCATGATATCAAGCACTTCATGAAGACTCAAGAGTACCATACCGGGGAATCCAGTAAAGACAAGAAAACCCTCAGAAGACTAGCAGGTGGCTTCTTCTTGAATCAAGATGGTGTGCTATACAAGCGAAACTTCGACATGGTTTTGTTCAGATGCGTGGATAGACACGAAGCAGACCTGTTGATGCAAGAGGTTCATGAAGTATCCTTTGGTACTCATGCTGGAGGACATACTATAGCTAAGAAATTGTTGAGATTGGGATATTATTGGATCATCGTGAAATCCGAATGCAGTAAATACTCTTGTAAATGTCACAAATGCCAGATTTATACCGATAAGGTCCATGTACCTCTGAATCCCTTGAGTGTCATGTCTTCGCCTTGGCCATTCGCCATGTGGGGCATTAATATGATTGGAAAGATTGAACCAACAGCTTCCAACGGTCACCGCTTCATCCTAGTTGCTATAGACTATTTTACGAAGTGGGTCGAAGCGGCGTCTTACGCCAACATTACAAAAAAAGTGGTAGCCCGGTTTATCAAAAGAGACATCATTTGCTGGTATGGAATTCCCGAAAGAATCATTACTGATAATGGCTCTAACCTCAACAACAAGATGATGGCTGACTTGTGTCGGGATTTCAAAATAGAACACCATAACTCTTCTTTGTATCGCCCAAAGATGAATGGCGCCATTGAGGCGGCCAACAAGAACATCAAGAAAATCGTGCAGAAGATGGTTGGGACATACAAAGACTGGCATGAGATGCTACCATTTGCTTTACATGGGTACATAATGTTTGTGCGTACCTCAACGAGGAAAATCCTATTCTCATTGTTATATGGTATGGAGGCAGTCTTACCAATTGAAGTGGAGATCTCCTCGTTGAGGTTAATGATGGACATTAAGCTAGATGAAGCTGAATGGCTCCGATCCAGATACAATCAACTGAGCCTCATTGAAGAGAAACTCCTAAAAGCTGTTTGCCATGGACAGTTGTATCAGCGGCAAATGAAGCAGGCTTTCGACAAGAAGGTACGACCTCAAAGTTATATATTAGGCGACCTGGTGCTGAAAAGGATTCTTCCTCCTCTTAATGATCACAAGGGAAAATGGAAACCCAATTATGAAGGACCATTCGTGGTTAAAAAGGTTTTCTCAAGTGGAGCCTTGATGCTAACAACTTTAAACACCCCATATTTTCCCTCACTCTTTATCACACCATAGCTTGTGATATTTCATTTTTGCATAAGCATAAGCATACCACCTCATATTACATATTTGTTTCATCTGCATAGTTCAATTTCATCTGCATCTAAGGGTTTGTGATCTGAGCAATCCAAGAATCAATCTGAGACATCCCAAAGGTCTTGAAGCTTTCCAAGAGGGTCCATGAGTGTTATATGATCATATTATGCTCTCCAAAGTTCATGAAAGTCAAGGGAACACAAGAATATGCAAAGGCATGGAAGCAGAGCTAGGGTTTTCACTACACAGATGACCAAAATTAGGGTTTTAGTTTCAGAGGCCTTAACTCCAAATTTTTTGGTCATTCTTGTTTCTAATGTTCTTTATGTGTTATAAGGATCATGTGCACCAAGTTTGATGAAGAAATTCATTGTGGAAGTCATCTGATTATTGGGTAACTTCTTGAGCAAGTTAAGTTAAAATCAGGGCATCTGAGGCCCCCAACAATGGAACCAAAGGGATATTTTCATCAAATTGAAGTTCAATGATCTTTATTTGATCTTATAAGTGGTTGGAAGTTCACAAGATTGAAGAATTTTGAGCCAATTGCAAACTTGCCATTTTTGGAAATGACTTGAAATGCAAACTTTCCATTTAGGGAAAGATTTTCAACCTCCTCTTTCATGACCAAAAATGCTTCAAATGAAAAATTCTTGGGCATGAAAGTTGTAGATTACGTCTTTCCCTTTTCAAAACGTACAATAACATGTCTTGATTCATCCTATAATTCACGATATGGCCTTTCAAAGTTGGCAAAAATCAAATAATTTTCAAGTTTATGTCAAAGAGGGATTTTTGCATATTGGCATTTCAAGCTTCTACATGACTTCTAATGTGCCCAAATGTGACATAACATGTTCATACAACACTGCAAGACCAAACTTGTGACTTGGATCACAATTTTTCATGCCTAATCTTCACAAAAATTCCAAAGAGGGAAAATTGCAAAAGTTATGATATCTCATGAATCAAGTGTTACAGCTCATCCATTTCCATCCAAGGGCTCTCCATAAAGCCAGCTGAGGCAAATCCAACTTCTAGATCACCTCTGACCCGAGCCCATGCTTGTGGTACACTTTCCTTGACTTTTTACAAAACACACCATACCAATCAAACTATGCCACACCAACTCTCTGAACCAATGAGCACACCTTATACAAACATCATGGACCTCAAAACATACATCACACAAGCCTGAATGTTTCCATAACTCAGATTGCACAAAAAATTGCAAAACCTTCATCTCTTTCAAACTCATTCCACAACCATCAAAACTTCAAAGTTCTTCCACCAATCAACTCAAAAACACTCAGATATCATTTCCCACCCTTCACCATGACCTAAAAGCCATTGAATCATAAACACGATTTCTGCTTTGTCAGAACTGAAACACACAACCAGCCACTCTAAGCTTCGTTCAAGCTTGCCAATAGCCTCAGGGGGTTAAAGGGGACTGGATTGCACAAGGAAGAGGCCCAGAAATCTCAAAATTGCAAAGCTTCATCTCAGGTATCATGAAGAACAATTTTTCCAGAACTCTTGTTTTAAGTTCCTAAATGATTCTACATGTTTAGTTGATCACTCTGGTATGATTTGTTTTGAAAATGGTTGAGAAATGACCATGTATGAAGCTTCTGAAACTTTTTAACCTAAGATTTTTTTGCTTCGATCCAGCTTTATTATGCATGATAAATTTGTTTTGTTTGTGGATTCATGATATATGATGTTTGGGGATCATTTTTGGGCAAGAAATTTTTTGTTTAGTGACCTAGGGGAGAAGTTGGCATATTGACTGGCCAGAGAAGATGACCGGAGCTTGGTCCGGTCCTCTGAAAGTGATTAGGTTAGTTAATAAGGGTTAGCGCGTCAGTTTGAATGTTGGCCTTTGGATTTTGTTTGCCGCGTATTTGGACGGATCAGATGCATCCACTTAACCCTAATTCTTAATTAATTAAGTTAATTAATTCAATTAGCCAGATTCAATCCCAGCCTCACATTTGCGCGCGATGTCAAGCCAAGTTTAAACCTCAGCCTTCAGATGCGTTGACTTCGTATTAAATCCATTTTATTTCATTTTTATTTCATTTCTTTTGTGCATTTATTTTAAAATAGCAAAAACAATTAAAAAATCTCATTTTCTGCATTTTCATTTTAAATATTTTTCTTAACCTAAAAATGATTTTTATTTTATTTTTTGCATATAAAAAGTATTTTTCAAATATTTAAATGTTATTTTTAATTAATTAAATTATTTTAATTAATTAAAAATGCATTTAGGTTTCTAAAAATTACCAAAAAAATCATGAACCATTCCAATGCATTTAGAAACATTTTCAAATTCTTCATACAAATTTCTTTTTAGGTTTTATCATAGTTTCCCAATTTTCTTTGAATTAAGGGTCTTTAAAATCACATTTTTAAACCTTAACTATGAAAATTCATTTCTGCCTAACCAAGAAGAGTTTGAACTTGATTCTTTTTTCATTGTTTCACATATTGCATGCAGGTTATAGGTTATTTTCCTCATGAATTTATCTTGCATTTTCAATTTGATTTGCATTTTTCCTTTTGAATCACCCAAAAAACCTAGCAAACTTAGGCAAATCATAAATTTCAATAGTATTAGCTTCTGACTTTCTCCTTTGGGGTTTAACCTAATATGGGATTAGGGTTTGTTTGAGCTTGATTTCAAATTTTTATCATGTTTCATGCTTTTGTTTTGCTCATTTGCATCTCACATGTTCATAAAACCCTAATTTCTCAATGTTCATTTGCATTCACCTTGCATATTCATCATCACATGAACTTGCCATGACATCTCAAGCATTCATATGTCATCTTAGACATCTTAGTGTCGCTCCCACCTGATGACACGGGGCTATGAGTGGTACAGACGCGAACGGTCGGCGAAAGGAGAGAACATGAAGATGAACTGAAAAGAGTCGCCAGCTAGGCATTTTTATCCCAAAGGAAAGGTAATGCTGCATAAACCTAGGAAAGAAATGGATAAAACGGTCGCAAACCAGAGAAACTGAGAAAGGGGATTGGTTACAACCTGGGAAGGTATTAGCACCCAGATTGTCCGTCGTACTCGACGGGATCCACGCTTGAAAGATTTGTGTTTAAAGGGGTAGTGTCAGTGTTGTTTTGTGTGCAAAAACTGGAAAAGAATGCAAGTGTCAGTGCAAAAGAAGTGTAAAGTGAAGAAGAGGAGTGTCAGTGTAAGAAAAGAATGCAAAGCTCAAGACAATGAGGTTTAAAGAATAATGCTGGAAGAGGGGGGAAGAGACATAGACTTTTGTTCGATAACAATTAAGTTATGCCTACGTATCCTCTCGTGCAATGAGGAAGTCAGAACACCGTAGTTCGACTCAAAGAGACTGAAAGATAAATTAACTTATGAACTGCTTACTTGTCTATGCTCAAGTGTATCACCTGTCTGGATCAGGTGCAAACTGTCTTGCATTAGACGGAAGAAGCAAGTTCTCGTTTGTGAGTGAATGAGGTGAGAAAAGAATCCCGGAGGAGACGATTATTGTTTGTTTTTGGTATTTTCAATCTTTTATTGTTTTTTTTTAGTTTGTCATAAGAAAATAAGCTTAAGCCTAAACCAAGGGTTAGTAAACTCATCACATCCTCCCTTTGATTAGGGGTAATGAGAATACCTTAAGTATGAAGTAAGCACCCCACACTTAATCACCATGATGTAGGATTAAGATCATTAACCTACTTGCAATTATTTAGATGTTTTTGGTGTTTTTGTTTGGTGTTAAGTAATGAGTTTAAGCCATAATCAAGGATTTAATGGATCCATTACACCATCCTAATAGAAGGATAATAATGAGAACATTTAAGCTGAGGAAGGCTCCTCAACTTAATCCATGATTAGGGATTAACCTCTTGACAAAACAAAGCCTTTATTAGAGTGGGTTTTAGTTAATGGTAAGTTTAATAAGTGGATTTTATGGTTTGTAAGACAACTTGAGGAGGACTTGTCCATTAACACTAGGGTTAGTCCTTCTTAACCAATTAAGGAAGAATTAGAACCCTAATGCAAGGCCCAAGTTACAAGCTTATTGTCTTAGTGATTATTAGATGGATTGATTAAGGGATTTAAACACATTAAGGATTTAACACTTAGGATTAAAGTTATACACTCCATCCTAAGAGAAGGATGCAGACATAACCTTAATCACAAAGCCTTAAAACCTTTAAGGTTTAGTCCCTGATTATGAGATGAGAAGAGAAGACACAAAAGAAGACACAAAGGTAAAAACTAAAGGGGGACTAAACAAAACCCTAATTATTGTCATGCTTGGATGTTCCTATGGTTTGTAAGGCTTGCAAGAGATCTTCAAGGAGAGCCACCAAGGAAGATGCAATGGAAGGAAGAGAAGCATAAGAAACAAGTCAACTTACTTCACATAAGAAGATAACTTGCTTGAAGAAAGAAGGTAAGAAGGAACATGAATGAGCAAGCTCACTCTACTACAAATAAAAAATGCAATAATGAATGCATAAGAGAGATGAGAAGAGATTGTGAGAAGTGAAGGTAAATTCACTTCTCAAAGTAACTTACCACCTGAAAAGTTAATAAAAGGAAATGAAATGAAATGAAAATGAAATGAATGCAAGGATGCAAACCAAAACCAGAAGCGTGTTCATGATGTAAATGATTCTAAGAGATGATGCAAATGTATGTCAAGAGATGCAAATGATCATATAAGAGATGGGAATGCAAATGAAGCATGTAAGAAGCATGAAAGTTCATGAATGCATATGAAATGAAATGAATGCATAACATGGAAAATGGATGATAAAATGATCAAACATGATTCTAATGTGTCCTAAGATGTCTTAGAAGCCATGTGAATGCCTAAAATGTCATGGAAAGTTCATGAATGCAAGCATATGCAAGATGTATGCAAATGAAGATGCAAAATTAGGGTTTTATGAAAGGATGAGATGCAAATGGCAAAGACAGAAGAAAATGACATGATAAAAAATTGAAAATGCACTCCAAGGAACCCTAAACCTATACTAAGTTACCATTCAAAGAGCGAAATCAGAAGCTAAACCTAGAAGGAGTTATGAATTTCCTAAGTTTCTAGGGTCTTTTGGGTGATTCTCAAAGTAAAATTCCAAACAAATTGAAAATGAAAGATAAAAATGAAACAAAAGTGTTTTTAGAAACTAGAAGTCATGCATAGAACAATGCAAAAAGAATCATTCACAAACTTAACTTGGTTTAAAAGTTATGAATTTTTGAAGTTAGGGTTAGAAAATGAACAATTTTAAGAACCCTAATTCATTGAAAAATGTCAAAGCATGATCAAGACCAAAAAGAAATTTGTATGGTGAGTTTGTAAATGTTTCTAAATGTCTAAGAATGTTCTCTGATTTTTTTGGTGATTTTTAAATACTTAAATGTATTTTTAATTAATTAAAATTAATTATTTAATTAAATAAAACATTTAAATGATTTAAAAATACTTTTTTAATGCAAAAAATAAAAATAAAAATATTTTTGGGTTCTGAAAATGGAAAAGTCTGTTGATCCTAGGGCTTAGATCCAAAGCTGGGTTGGAGGGAATTGACCACGCGCGCATCTGGACGGCTAGAATTCAAACTTGCACTAATTACATGATTAAGCCCTAATCTAAACCATAATCTCTCTCAGGTGACCGGAACAGTGTTCCAGTCATTTTCTCCGGCAACCATTTCACTCTATCTCTCTCAAAACGCCACAAAAACTCACTAAACTCTCCAGAATCAATCATTGAACATTATTAAACACAAATCAAACAGCAAAACTCATTTATTTTCCATGAATCATGTGAATAGAAACAAAACATATTTCACGGGCAAAGTTTCAGAGGTTCATAAAATCCTTAAAACTCAACCATTTTCAAAAAGAAAAGCATCAGCATGATCAACACAACATGAGGAACAATTCTATAACCTAAAATCACATTTCTGGAAAATTTGTTCTTGAGGTTATCTGAGTTGAAGCTTTCGAAACTTGCACTTTCTGGGCTCTTCTTTGGTGCTTTTCCACTCCCCTTGATCCCCTTATGCTTCAGGAATGCTTGAAAGGAGTTTATATGGAGTGTTTTGAAGGTTTCAGTTTAGTCGTGATGAAAATCGTGTTTTTGTTTGAGGTGGTTTCAGGCCAATGTAAGGGGTGGGAAATGATCCTGGGATGATGCTGAGTTAATTGGTGGAAGAGTTTGGGATTTTTGTTGGCTGAGGAGTGAGTTTCGAAAGAAAATGCAAGAGGGATGATTTTTATGAACTAGAGAATCCTGAAGTGTTAGGCTGAGTTCTTCTGTGTTATGGCTTGCATAAAGTCCACATATCAAGTTGTGATAGGTCTGTGGAGTTGGTGTGGGCTATGCTGATTGGTATGGGGTGATTTGCAAAAAGTCAAGGTTGGTTGTACTTTGAGGTATGGGCTGGTTCAGGCTTGGTACAATGGGGTGTCTGGTGCAGCAAGGATCAAGGATGGCCATGGAATTCACTTTAAGGCAATTCAGCATGTTTGTGAAAGGTTCTTGGTCATTTTGCAATTTTGACAAAGTTTGGCCCTTTTGAGATTTCTTCATGTTCAAGGCATGAAATGTTGTGGTTCCTTGGGAAATTTGCAGCAAAATGAGTCATGTGATGTTGTTATGATGTTTAGAAGTCAATTAGAGGTCACTTAGAAGCTTGGTAAGTGGATTTGCAAAAGTCCCCCTTTGGCATGGAACATGAAATTATGTGATTTTTGCAAACTTTGGAAAGCCATAACTTAAGCTCCAAAATGAATTAGATCTTGTTCTTGAACTTTTTGGAAAGGGAATGATCCAATCTACAACTTTCATGACCAACAATTTTTCATTTGAAGCATTTTTGGTTGAGAAAGAGGAGGTTGAAAAACTTTCCCAAAATGGAAAGTTTACATTACAAGTCATTTCCATTTTTGGCAACTTTTGGTTTTGCTCATTTTTCTTCAAATTTGTGAACTTCTAGGCACTTAAATGATCAAATAAAGACCATATAACTTCAATTTGATGAAAATCCACTTTAGTTCCATATTGGGGGGTCTCAGATGCCCTGATTTTGCTCTGACTTGCTCAAGAAGTTACCCAGTGATCATATGACTTCCACAATGAATTTCTTCATCAAACTTGGTACACATGATCCTTATAACATATTGAGACCAATAGAAAAAATAATGACCAAAAAAATTGGAGTTATGGCCTCTGAAACCAAAACCCTAATTTTAGGTCATTTGTGTAGTTAAACCCTAGCTCAGCTTCCATGCTTTCTCAGTTCTTGTGATTCTTTGACTTCCTTGATCTTTGGAGGATAAAATATGATGATTGAAAATACATGGACCCTCTTGAGATGATTGGAGGCCTATGGAGTGGCTCAAATGGATCTTGGATTGCTCAGATCACAAACCCTAGATGCAGATGAATTTGAGCTAATGCAGTGAAGCAAAAATGCAACATGATATGATATGATTAAACTAATGAAAATATGAAAGATCACAAGACATGGTATGAACTTAGTGAGGGTAAATTTAGGGTGTTTACAGCTGCCCCTATTCAAACATGAGTTAACTGTGTAGGATGTAAGCGACGGGCTTAACAGACGAACAAGATAACCTGTGGTTGAATACCAAAGAAAGTCCAAAATTTGCACTCACTGGGGAGAAGAAGAAAATGGATATAGATTGTAAGATTAAAGTATAGCATGATTATAAAGTGCGGGCGATGGAGGACGACCATCGAGCAGAGGATGACTGTTGGGGATAGAGCGATGACGGGGACGGCCGACATGCTGGGGAAATAAGGAAATCATGATGGGGACGACCATCAAAGAAAAACTCTCAGGGGATTAAAATAAAGGCAATGATGGGGACGACCATCAGGTTTGGAGAAATAAATGAAGTAATGATGAGGTAAGGTTATCAAAAGGTGAAGGACGATCACCTAGCAGGGGAGGGCTGCTCTGTTTGGGATAAAGATGAGGGACAATCATCTTAGGTGAAGGACGATCACCTGGCAGGGTACGGCTGCCGAAAATATCACGACATAGGACGAATACCGGATAGAAAAGGTTGACGATGGGGACGGCCATCGGATAAGCATGATGAAGGACGATCATCAAGAAGGTGAAGGACGATCACCTAGCAGGGTGCGGCTGCTCTCGGGGTTTATCATGACATAGGACGAATGCCAGATAACAAGATCAATGAAGTGGACGGTCATCGGATAAAATGATGAAGGACGATCATCAGGAAGGTGAAATACGATCACCTAGAAGGGGACGGAAGCTAAAATATCACGACATAGGACGAATGCCGGATAGAAAAGGGTTCCAATAATGGAAACTCCGCTGGGAGAAGGATGAGGGACGGTCATCCGAAGGTGAAGGACGATCACCTGGCAGGGTATGGCTGCCGAAAGTATCATGACATAGTACGAATGTCAGATAGAAGAAAAATAATTTCAATGACGATTTGCTGGGAAATAGTAAACACTGACGAGTGTTTACATCCGAGAAATGAAAGGTATAATTGCTTGATACTGTGTATAGATTAAAGATGCAGACGAGCATCCTTAAGACCATGATACGAACGAGTATCGGTAGAAACAAACGCAGACGCATGTTCAGAGATGATGATACGGACGAGTATCAACTGGTTAACAAAGAACACGGACGAGAGTCGAATCTGAGAACACATAAGTGTGTATACAAGATACGGACGAGTATCTGTATGAGTAAAGATAAGCATAAGTGAGACACAGACAAGTATTCAACTTGCTGGGGAGAGTATGACATGGACGGGTGTCAAAAGAGAAGGTGAATAAGTCATGAACTTGAGTGTAAAAGGTAATCTAGAGATCTGTGGGGATAAGATGACACGGACGGGTGTCAATGAGAGTGTATTATGAAGAAGTGTTTGATTTACAATAAGTGTTTAGGCAACCATGCTGGGGAGAGTATGACACGGACGAGTGTCGAAAGAGTATGTAAAGTTTCTGTATTCAAAAGAAGGATATTTGTGGCTTATATCTGCAGGGGGTGATATGACACGGACGAGTGTCGAATGAGTATATATAAACATGTGTTTGTGTTTGAGAGTGCAAAGAGGACGTTTTGGCTTTCTGTTGGGAAATATGAGATGACACGGACGAGTGTCGAGAAGAACAGGTTATGTATAAGTATCTGTTCATAGAGAGTGTTCTGGTGACTTTACTGGGGAAAGATGACACGGACGAGAGCCAAAAAGGGCATGTATCTTTATTTGAGGAGTGCAAGGGGACGCTTTGGCTTTCTGCTGGGGAAATTGAGAGGTATTTTGTATATCGCTGATGTGGTATTGTTGGTATTTACAGGTGACTGGTTCGAACCTGACTTGTCATTTATGCAATATGTTTGATTTTTGCCGTAATGCTCCGTATTAGACGGAATGCTACGCTCTAAGGGGTAAATGATGAAAATGCTATGATTATGCAAAAGATACCAATCCAGGATTCAGATCCCGTTGCTGTGAAGATCTCTGATTGATCTGCTTGAAAGAATATCCCAGTTGGGAATGAGATCATTGGTAGATCTGATAAGATGTATGACTCTACTTGGAGAAATAGGTCACTGATAGACCTATCTTTGTAAATGAGGAGCCCATCTGGGGATGTGGAAGCTTTCGTCACTTTATTATGCGGGAGATTCAGACATTGCTCTTCTGGGAGAGGCTGGAGCTCTGTGGGGAGATGGTTCCCTGTCTAGCACTCTGTTGGGAGAGGAAAAGACCACTGAACGGTCTTCTCAAAGATTTATGTGGGGATCCTGCTGAGGATGATGATACTTGATAACTCAGCTGGGGATATGAGCACCTTCTGGTACTGCTCAGAAAGATGTGCTGGAGAAGTGATGCCTGGCAACTCTGATGGGGAGAAGGCATTTCCGGTGCTGTTTGGAAGATGTTCTGAGGAAATAAAGATTTGGCAACTTTTCTGGGGAAAACCTTTCATGCCCCTTGTTGCGCTTTGAATACCTGCAATCCTGTTATGACAAAGAAACGCACAAGTACCCCAAGGCATCCCTTACTGGATTCCATCATAGGAGTCTAGATACTCCTGGGAGTAAAAATATATTTCCTGCAAGCATATGATTAGAAAGGCACATTTGTTTTTATGTAAACACTATATCAGAGATATCTGACATTTTTGCAAACGAGATAAAAATGTACAAGGTGAGATGTGACTGAAAATTATGGCTTTATTAATTCGGGTGCCCTGAATTGGCAAATACAATCAAAGAAACACATCCCCTGAAATGAGGAGATTGTTACAAATTGAGAAAAAAGAAGGTGCTGGCAATGTTGATGACGCTTCAGTGAGCTTCCCCTTGCTATGACTCGTATGACATTGACGTTCTTCTCATCTTGCTTTCTGAAGAAGGCTTATTCTGACCGATGCTTTAACCTTTCGAAGCTTGCCATGTTGCGAGTGATACAGACGAATTCAGAATGCAGTTGTTCACTTATTCCCTTATTTTTGCATGGATCGCCCTTTCGGGTTTTCAATCCACTGGGATACCCTTTTTTGCCTGAGCTGTCCAATGCGGCTTTTCAACTCAGCGGCTGTACATTTTTCTTTATTTTCCCTTATTTTTGCCCGAGTCTTTTATTCTGTTTTTGACTCATCGGGATGCCCTATTTTTGCCTGGACTTACATTCTGTTTTTATGTCCAGCGGGTCATTTTTTATGCGAAGTATTTTTTAACTGCATCTGAATTCACAGGGGATAGGAAATCTTCACCATCCATAGTAGTGAGCATCAGTGTTCCACCAGAGAAAACTTTCTTTACTATGAACGGACCATCGTAATTAGGAGTCCACTTGCCCCTGTGGTCTGTATGAGGAGGAAGGAGTCTTTTCAGCACAAGATCTCCTACTTGGTATTCCCGAAGCCTGACTTTCTGATCGAAGGCTTTCTTCATCTTTTCTGATACAGCTGCCCATGACAGATTGCAGCTAATCTCTTCTCTTCGATCAGATTCAGTTGATTGTACCGAGATCGGACCCATTCTGCTTCATTCAACTTGACATCCATCAGTACCCGCAATGAGGGTATTTCAACTCCAATAGGTAGGACTGCCTCCATACCATACACAAGCTGATACGGTGTTGCCCCAGTGGATGTTCTGATTGAGGTACGATACCCATGCAAGGCAAATGGTAGCATTTCATGCCAGTCTTTGTAGGTGATCACCATCTTTTGCACAATCTTCTTAATGTTCTTATTAGCTGCTTCAACAACGCCATTCATCTTTGGCCTCCAAGGAGAAGAATTATGGTGTTGGATTTTGAAGTCCCGGCACAGTTCTGCCATCATTTTGTTGTTCAAGTTGGAACCATTATCAGTAATGATTCGCTCGGGCACTCCATACCGGCAGATGATGTCTCTCTTTAGGAATCGGGCTACCACTTTCCTGGTGACGTTTGCATATGATGTTGCTTCAACCCATTTGGTGAAATAATCAATGGCTACCAAGATGAATCTATGGCCATTTGAAGCAGTCGGTTCGATCTTTCCAATCATGTCAATGCCCCACATGGCGAAGGGCCAGGGTGAAGACATCACATTCAATGGATTTGGAGGCACATGCACCTGATCTTAGCAATTTCTTAGCCATTGCATGCCCTCCAGCATGGGTACCGAAAGATCCTTCATGCACCTCGTGCATCAGCAAGTCTACCTCTTTCTTGTCAACACATCTGAGAAGCACCATGTCAAAGTTTCTCTTGTATAACGAACCATCAGCATTCAAGAAAAAACTACCAGCCAGCCTTCTTAATGTCTTCTTGTCATTGGATGATGCCCCAGGTGGGTATGTTTGATCCTATAAGAAGCATTTTATGTCATAGAACCAAGGCTTATCATCCTTAGCAATGTCCACAGAGAATACGTATGCTGGTCTGTCAAGTCTGGACACTGAAATCCGAGGTACAAAGTTGGCAGCTTGAAATTTGATCATGGAGGAAATGGTAGCCAGAGCATATGCAAACTGATTTTCATCTCGAGGGATATACTCAAGTTTGATTATAGTGAAGAAAGTTAGTAATCTCCTCGTGTAATCCCGGTATGGAATCAGATGCTCCTGGTGAGTGTACCATTTGCCGTTGGTTTGATTGATTACCAGAGCTGAATCTACGAATACAGTTAAAGTCTTGATCCTGAGGTCAATGGCTTCCTCAAGACCCGTGATACAGGCTTCATATTCAGCTTCGTTGTTAGTGCAATTAAAGGTGAGTTTAGCCGAGAAAGGCATGTGAACTCCCTTAGGCGTAATGAGTACTGCACCAACTCCACGACCATTCATATTAACAACCATATCAAACATCATTGTCCATTCTTCTTCTGGATTAGGCCCTTCAGTGTGAACAGGCTCTTCATGATCTTTTGCTTTTACGAACATCATGTCCTCATCAGGGAAGTCAAATCTCATGGGCTGGTAATCATCAATGGGTTGCTCAGCAAGATAGTCAGACAGTACATTGCCTTTGATGGCCTTCTGAGATGTGTATTGAATGTCATATTTTGTGATAATCATTTGTCATCTTGCAACCCTTCCAGTAAGTGTTGGCTTCTCAAATATGTACTTGACTGGGTCCATCTTGGAGATCAACAAGGTAGTGTGGGTCAACATATACTGCCTTAGTCGGCGAGTAGGCCACGCTAAAGCACAACAAGTTTTCTCGAGCACTGAATAACGTTGTTCACAGTCGGTAAACTTTTTGCTTAGGTAGTATATTGCATACTCTTTTCGACCAGACTCGTCATGTTGGCCCAGCACACACCCCATTGACTCTTCTAATACTGTCAAGTACATTATTAGAGGTCTTCCTTCAACTGTAGGCATAAGGATTGGAGGTTCTTGTAAGTACTCTTTGATTTTGTCAAAAGCCTTCTGGCAGTCTTCATTCCACCTGACCGTTTGTTCTTTCCTTAACAACTTGAACAGGGGCTCACAGGTTGCAGTAAGGTGAGATATGAACTGTGAAATGTAGTTCAATCTACCTAGAAACCCCCGAACTTCCTTTTTTATCTTTGGTGCAGGCATCTCTTGAATGGCTTTGACTTTGTCAGGGTCAACTTCAATTCCCTTTTCACTCACAATAAATCCCAGCAGCTTACCGGATCGTACCCCGATTGTGCAATTGTTGGGGTTTAACTTCAGCTGGTACTTTCTCAGACGCTTGAATAACTTCAACATATTTACCAGGTGGTCTTCTTCTGTGAGGGACTTGGCAATCATGTCATCCACATAAAATTCAATTTCTTTGTGGATCATGTCATGGAATAATGTTACCATAGCCCGCTGATAAGTGGCACCAGCATTGTTCAATACAAATGGCATTACCTTATAACAGAATGTGCCCAGGGTGTGATGACAGTAGTCTTCTCCATGTCTTCAGGTGACATCTTGATCTGATTATATCCTGAAAATCCATCCATGAAGGAGAACATCGAGAACTGAGCCGTATTATCGACCAATACATCAATGTGAGGTAGTGGGAAGTCATCTTTCGGGCTGGCTCTGTTCAGATCCCGGTAATCAACACACATCCGTACTTTTCCATCCTTCTTAGGCACTGGTACAATGTTAGCAACCCACGGCGGGTAACTAGTTACAGCAAGGAAACCGACGTCCCACTGTTTTTGTACCTCTTCTTTTATCTTCATGGCCATATCCGGACGAGTACGACGCAACTTCTATTTTAATAGAGGGAAGTCTTCTTTTAGAGGCAGTTTGTGCATAACAATGTCGGTATCCAGACCTGGCATATCTTGATAAGACCAAGCAAAAACATCCACATACTCCCGAAGCATGTCAATAAGTTGTTCCTTCACTGAATCTTGTAGACGGGCCCCGATCTTAACTTCTTTCAAATCTTCTTCAGTACCAAGATTAACGGTCTCAACTTCCTCCTGATGAGGAGTGATAACCTTCTCCTCTTGCCTTAACAGTCTGGCTAGTTCTTCGGGTAGCTCATAATCTTCTTCAACCCCTTCATTGGCTTGATTAATCGGATTGTCGAAGTCATACGAAGTCATAGCAGTGTCGTTGTCGGTGCAGTCTGGAGGGCACTCTCTGCAAGGGTTTAGATTTGTTTATTTTAGTGATCAATTTTATCTTGTTTAGAAAAAGTAAAAATGAAGTTATTATTTTGAAAAACATTGCCATTTTATTTTTGTACAAAAAATGAAAAATGAAAAACAGTGAGCGGGAAAAAGAGACTCATTTGCAAAAGATGTCCTGATATTCATTAATTGATCGTTTGCACAAAATACAAGATGGCCTGATTACAAAATGAGCCCTGACACCTTGGGCAAGATGCAGGACTTGATGCATGCTTAAAGACAAGAAATAATAATTACTCTGCAGGAGTAACACTTATAATTTCCTAGGAAGACCATTTTGAGACTTGATCCCTCGGGATCCTTGGACGTATCCAGTTTTCCAGGTTGCGTTCGTCTTCTTCCTCGTCTTCCAGACTGTTCACAACATCCGGGGTTAGCATTCCCCCGCTGACAAATTTGGGCTCCGTTGCAGCCTCTGGTCGATCTTGTTGAGTTGGTCTGTAACCCAACCCGAATCTGTCTTCTTTCTTTTCAACTGGAAGCAGCTTGGCCCAGCCTTGAGCGGTACCCTCCTCAACAACCTTTCGGGCCTGTTGATATGAAGTGATGGAAGTCCCAGATACAGCAGTGGCTTCATTGATGTTAAGAGCCTCAAACCCCTTACTCATAGTATCATGGATCTCCCCATCCATCTCTATATACTTATAAGTAGTCAGCTGACTAACAAAGATGTCTTCCTCTCCGCAGATTGTGATGATCTAGCCTTCCCACTCAAATTTTAACTTCTGGTGAAGGGTAGATGTAACAGCGCCAGCGGCGTGAATCCAGGGTCTACCCAACAGACAGTTGTAGGCCGGTTGTATGTCCATCACGAAGAAGGTAGTTTTAAAGGTCTGTGGGCCAATCAAAACAGGTAAATCAATCTCTCCATGTACTGATCTCTTAGAGCCATCAAATGCTCTCACCACCAAGTTACTTGGACGCAATGCCAAACCATCATACTCCAACTTCACCAAGGCTTTCTTTGGAAAGACATTGAGCGAAGACCCAGTGTCCACCAGCATATGAGAAAGAACAACACCTTTGCATTATAAGGTGATATGTAAGGCCTTGTTATGGTTCCGTCCCTCCGTCGTTAAATCAGCATTTGTGAAGCCCAGTCCATGACTGGTGTTAACATTTGCCACCACTGTTTCCAGCTAATTAACCGTAATCTCTTCCGGCACATATGTTACGTGCAGGACCTTCAACAATGCATTCCTATGGGCTTCAGAACACATTAACAGTGATAATATAGAGATTTTGGAGGGTGTCTGATGAAGCATGTCCACCACCTTGTAATCACTCTTTTTGATTATTCTCATGAACTCGTCCACCTCTTGTTCAAAAGACGTCTTCAAAGTTTCTTTAGCAATTGGCTCTTCAAGTACCACATTCTTCCCTTTTGCCTTAGCAGCAGCTTCTGCTTCAGCATTGGGCCTTGGTGTTTGTAAGGAAAAGAGGCGTCCGCTTCTAGTGAAGCCTCCACCTCCCCCAACATTGTCTACTTGTGGTGAAGAGGTTTTTGAATCTAGAGTGATTTTCTTTTCGTCGTAGTAGAGATCAGAACCGTAGTGCCAAGGTATGGCATTACTGCTTTCATAAGGAACAGGTCCAGGTACCGTAATGGTGACCGGACTGATTGCTACAGCGGAAGGAACTTTGATGGTATGCGGATCATAGTAGATTGTGACTGGAGATATGATAGGAGGTGTTGCAGTTTGTTTGTTGGAAATTGTTATGGGGATGAACATTTGCCGGGTCATAATAGATCGTGACCGTTGAGACATCTTCATTAGTGTTTGCTGGTGTTGTAGGCGTTTCCATTGATAAGATGGGTGCTGATGTTGTAGAAGTAAATGTTACTGAACTCTAATCTATTGAAATAATGGATGGAGTTATTGATGGAGTCGTGGATGAATCAGTGGGAATGATAGTTGTTGCTGTTGTAGGAGGATCTGACATCTCTGGAGAAAGAATTGTCGGTGTTGAAGGAGAATTCATTGTTGCTGCAGGAAGAGTTGTTGTTGTTGAAGGAGCCGTTGTGGTAATTTTCAAAATTTTATCTCTGATAAGGCCATCTATGCCAAACCTTAGCTTCTCACAACCATTAATAGCAGTTTTGCACAATCCGCAGCAGACCCCACAACCTGGGAATACTTGGCATCTTAAGAGTTGAGTCTTGACTTCTGCCAATGGTGTTTGAATTTGTGCAACATTATCAATTAGTACAGATGGTTGATCTTCCTCTATGGAATTAATCCTGGGCCCAACATGATTAGGTATAGGATTTCTATTAACATTCAGAGGAGGTGCGAAATTGAGAGCTTTGGAATTGACCAGATCTTGAACCTTCATTTGCAAGGCTCTACACTTCTCAGTATTGTAACCAGGTGCGTTGGAATGAAAGGAACACCTGGCATTAGCATCATAATTCTTCGGGAGGTTGAGAGGATCTGGTGGAGCTAACATCCTTAACTCAACCAGGTTAAGCTTCAGGAGTTGTGGCAGTAAAGCATCATAAGGCATAGGGATGGGGTCAATCACCCTATTTGCTTGAGACGAACTCTGTTGAAAGGGGCGCTATTGTTGGTTGTTGTTGTTATTGTTGTACGTTCTTTGTTACGGAAAATGAGATTGTTGTTGATAGTGTTGTTGTTGTTGTTGAGGATAAAGTGGTTGCTGTGGAACCGGAGCCGGAATGGTAACAGCTGCTATGGATCTGTGAGAATACTGGGGTCTGCCCCTGCTTGCATGGATAGCATTTGTTTCACCCGCCCTTCGGGGTCCTGCAAAAGGTTTTCTGGGGTTGTTGGAGGAACTGGCACCATTGTCAGAGATTTTTCCCATCTTTAGAAGACTCTCCATTCTCTCACCAGCTATAACTACATCGGCAAAACTGGTGGAAGAGAATGCAGCAAGCCTATCAATATAAGTTCCCTGCAAGGTGTTCATAAACATGTCATCCATCACTCTTTCTGACATGGGTGGATGGACAGCAGCAACAAGCTGTCTCCACCTCTGAGCATAATCCCGAAAGTTTTCCCTTGAAGACTGAGACATGCCCATTAGAAGAGTTCTATTAGGAGCCATGTCTAGGCTGTACTGGTATTGCCGGATGAAGGCTTCGTCCAAGTCTTTCCAACATCTTATAGTGGCCCTTGTCAGATGCGAATACCATTCTCTTCATGCTCCAGTCAGGCTGTCCTCAAAATAGAACATCCATAACTTCTCGTCCATGGTATAAGCCTTGGGTCTCCCTAAGAAGGATTGCAAATGGGTACACAAGCAAGAGGTACCATTATATTTTTCAAAGCATGGGAGTTTGAATTTGTGGGGAATCCTCACCCCATCTACCATCCCCATATCCATCACGTCGAAGCCTAAAGAATTCTGGGATTCCAAAGATCTTAACTTTTCAGCAATCTCATCCAACCTTCTGTCATACACCTCATCTCCCACCCCAATAACAGTGAATTGTTCTTCTTGGGGATCCTCTTGCAGGATTCTTTCCCCAGCAGCATTACCTTGAACATTCCTTGTACCATTAGCATCTGGATTCAAGTGGGGCCCATACTCTGGTGGGTCGATATGGGGCTGTCCTCGTTCATTTTTGCTGGTTCCCCCTGTTCCAAGATGGGGCTCTTCAGGTGTCTGCCTTTCTACCAGCTCTCTCAACCTCTCTTGGCTCTGGCCTAAGCCAGTCATCATTGCCATAAATTGAGACATTTGGTTTCTCATCTCGACCCTTTCATTTACCATCTGATTTCTCACATCATTTAGGTCCTGTTGTACCTGCTCCATCTGAATGCCTGGACGGTTGTTACGTGTTGGGTACCGGTGTGTGCGGTTGACAGGGAACACTCGGCGACGAGCAATGTTTCCTGAAAGCACAACAAAGTGAGAAACAAAGAATAAACAAAAACCTACAAAACAAAGAGAATGTTAGTATGCAATGCAGTATGCTTATTTGTTTTTCAAGGTATCCGGTTTGGTTCTTTGTTTTGACCTTTCCAGACCTCGAGGATATGCTTTGATGATGTTGAGAGAAAGCCCACCAAAAATAAAACAAACTGATATATTACAAATAATGAAAATACATAGTCTGTTTACAACACAAGCCCATGGTGGGTCAAAAATACAACAAAAAGGAAAAGTACATCAAAAGAAAGGAAATACAGGCAAAAATAATCAGACATCCAATCCATAGTCATTTTCTCTAACTTCCTTCAGGAGTGCCTCAGTCACCGAACCAGCTGGGTGCTCTGTGATGGTCCTAATGAGGAGGTTCCTGGTAGAAATGGTATTAGTCAGCTTCTTATGTTTGTCCTGATCCTTTGATCTCTTTAACCCCGCTCGGAGCTTCAATTCTGATATCTCCTTCTGAGCTGCCAACAAAGCTTCCTGCTGCTTCTTCTCATTGACCTCCAGCGGCTCAATCTTGGCCTGAGTCCTCTGGTCTTCTTGTGCATGGGCTTCGGTGATCCTGATCCACCTAGCCTGGCTTTCCTCCAGGTAATGCTCAGCCCTAGCTTTCTGAATCTTGGCCTCCTTGCAGGAATTCTTCAATATCTGTTCCCCGGCTCTTGCTTTCCTTATGTAGTCATCTGTCCTCTCAATCTTGGTCAGATGCTCAGTCTTGAGCCTTTCCAATCTTTCAATGTCCAGACGACTGTCATTTCTTTCCCAAAGAGTCTTCTTCAGGGCCTCAGATAGCTGATTATTCGTCTCTTTCAGCTTTTCAAATTCCTCCAGGCTAACAGTTGCTGCAGGCTGTACTGTAGAAGGTCCAGGTGTGTCTTCCAAGGTGAAAGGCATTCTGGTGATCTGAGCTCTAGTACGGGACCAGTCAGAGTACTGAGCTGAAGCAACATTGTTGAACCTTCCAAGGATGGATGTCCCTTTGGTCTGAATGTTGTCCCAAGCCCAAGCCGCTTGACTGATAACAGTTGAATTAGGTTGCACTTCACAGTATAAGGTCTCAGCTAAATCCTGTCCTCTGGGAGGGTGAACTAAGGCATATCCCAATTGTCTCTTAAACAAAAAAGGGTTGTAGTTGATGCAACCTTTTACTCCTATTAGAGGCACATTAGGGTATTGCCCACAGCTGGTAATAATCTCCTTGCCTTTGGTGCTCTGGGTGCACCATCTGATATCATCTGATGTTAAGGCAATGAACCTCTTGGCCCAATTCTTCTGCTAGTGTGGGTTCAAGAAGGCATCTGACTTAGGCAGGTGTCTGAGTAGCCAAGAGTAGAACAAGGGAGCACAACATCTAACCAACTTCCCCCTTTGTTTTTCATTTCTCTTATGGATGGAGTAGTAAAAATCCCCTAGCAATGTAGGCACAGGGTTCCTCAGCAGAAACAAGTGGATGGCATTCTTACTGAAAAATTTAGGCTCATCTGCAAACAATATATCCCCATATATACTGAGGGCTAAAAGTGCACAGACTGCCCTCTATTCTCCCACTGCAGCCTTTAGGATGGCCTGAGAAATCAAGAAGTCCAAATGTAAACCAGGAATCCCAACTTTTGTTGTCATATTTTGCTCAATAAAGGCATGCTCCAAGTACAATGGCCTAGCTATTTCTTCACTTCTAGGAGCGGTCATCTCTGGGTTGAAGGGGATCCCTCCTCCGATAGGTACTCTAATCAGTAAAGAAAACTCTTCCAACAGAGGCCCCATCTGAAAGTCAAGAAAGGTGAAGCATCTAAGTGGAGGGTCATAGAACTGCAAGCATGTGTGGATCATGCTTCTCTGAGAATAATCAAGGTCCATAACCATGTCCAAAATACCCCCATAGTTCTCTCTAAACAATGGGATGTGGTCAGGTGTGATAAGAAACTGGACCTACCTGATACCAGTCAATATGGGCTCAAAGAAGTTATAAGATATGTTACTTTTCCTTGGAACATCCATTAGTGCTGAAGAAGCTGAAGACAAATGCTGATGAAGATCACAGACTGAGGAGCTGGAGGTAAGTCTCTGATAGACTGATGCAGGTGAGTCTCTGACTGACTGAAGGAGATGCTGAAGGAGATAGCTGAAGAAGATAACTGAAGCGGATGTCTAAGCAACAGAAGGGGTCAAAACCAAACCAAATATGATATGATGGATTCCCTGAAAAAACAATAAACAAATGTTAAATGATGCAATGATGATATATGCAAATGATATGCAAGGGTTTGTGATCAAGAGCTGGATCTGATTATCTGTCTTGGTATAAGGTCCATGTATGTTCAAAGGTCCGGATGGAGGCTCAAAAATCCAGTAACCAGGGTGGGGGACTCAAATAAAGAGTCACATATCCAAGGTTAATCACAATAACTGTCCAAAGTGAAGTATTCTTAAACAATACAGTAACAGGTATGATGTGGCCAACGGTTCCTGCAAACTTGTAAACAACCCAACCCCCTCACATGTAACATTCTAGAACAAGGATCCTCAGACTTGGATCAGTTATGAGAAGTGTAAACACTTCTAACCAGGAGGTACAGTGTTTAAAATAACCATAAAAGATCCTCCTTTAATTCACCCCAGATTCTGAAGGTCAAAATAAAGGTCATCCAGACTTAGCAGGCTTCCCAGATAGCCCTAGCACTACAGGAAATCTGTAGCACAGAGTTCTCAAGAAGAAACTCACATCTGAACCGTGTTTCATATTCCCGCACCAGACCGAAATGGAATGGGAAAGAATATGAACCACTCTAGCCTAGGTGTCACTCAGGTCCCAGATATAGGACCTTAATCTCTCAATGCAACCCCACCCACCAAAGAAAACCAGATCCAGCACAGTGATAATGACAGTATGAAATATGCATAAGACTGTAAAAGAAATCAATAAATAAAGCGACACATAAATCAATAAATAAATCAAATAAATAAACACAATTAGCACATAACACCCCAGTAAACACAAATCAAACAAGCGCTAGGAGGAACCCATAAAAAGAACCAGAAGCCCTGGTTGCAGTATAAGGTTCCCCAGCAGAGTCGCCAAGCTATCGCTCCCACCTGATGACACGGGGCCAAGAGGGGTACAGACGCGAACGGTCGGTGAAAGGACAGAACATGAAGATGAACTGAAAAGAGTCGCCAACTAGGCATTTTTATCCCGAAGGAAAGGTAATGCTGCATAAACCTAGGAAAGAAATGGATAAGACGGTCGCGAACCAGAGAAACTAAGAAAGGGGGTTGTTTACAACCTGGGAAGGTATTAACACCCATATTATCCGTCGTACTCGAAGGGATCCACGCTTGAAAGATTTGTGTTTAAAGGGGTAGTGTCAGTGTTGTTCTGTGTGCAAAAGCTGGAAAAGAATGCAAGTGTCAGTGCAAAAGAAGTGTAAAGTGAAGAAGAGGAGTGTCGGTGTAAGAAAAGAATGCAAAGCTCAAGACAATGAGGCTTAAAGAATAATGCTGGAAGAGGGAGGAAGAGACAAAGACTTTTGTTCGATAACAATTAAGTTATGCCTACGTACTCTCGTGCAATGAGGAAGTCAGAACACCGTAGTTCGACTCAAAGAGACTGAAAGATAAATTGACTTGTGAACTGCTTACTTGTCTATGCTCAAGTGTATGACCTGTCTGGCTCAGGTGCAAACTGTCTTGCATTAGACGGAAGAAGCAAGTTCTCGTTTGTGAGTGAATGAGGTGAGAAGAGAATCCCGGAGGAGACGATTATTGTTTATTTTTGGTATTTTCAATATTTTATTGTTTTTTTTTTAGTTTGTCATAAGAAAATGAGCTTAAGCCTAAACCAAGGGTTAGTAAACTCATCCCATCCTCCCTTTGATTAGGGGTAACGAGAATACCTTAAGTATGAAGTAAGCACCCCACACTTAATCACCATGATGTAGGATTAAGATCATTAACCTACTTGCAAATATTTAGATGTTTTTGGTGTTTTTGTTTGGTGTTAAGTAATGAGTTTAAGCCATAATCAAGGAATTAATGGACCCATTACACCATACTAATAGAAGAATAATAGATGAGAACATTTAAGATGAGGAAGGCTCCTCAACTTAATCCATGATTAGGGATTAACCTCATGACAAAACAAAGCCTTTATTAGAGTGGATTTTAGTTAATGGTAAGATTAAGAAGTGGATTTTATGGTTTTTAAGACAACTTTAGGAGGACTTGTCCATTAACACTAGGGTTAGTCCTTCTTAACCAATTAAGGAAGAATTAGAACCCTAATGCAAGGCCCAAGTTACAAGCTTATTGTCTTAGTGATTATTAGATGGATTGATTAAGGGATTTAAACACATTAAGGATTTAACACTTAGGATTAAAGTTATACACTCCATCCTAAGAGAAGGATGCAGGCATAACCTTAATCACAAAGCCTTAAAACCTTTAAGGTTTAGTCCCTGATTATGAGATGAGAAGAGAAAACACAAAAGAAGACACAAAGGTAAAAACTAAAGGGGGACTAAACAAAACCCTAATTATTGTCATGCTTGGATGTTCCTATGGTTTGTAAGGCTTGCAAGAGATCTTCAAGGAGAGCCACCAAGGAAGATGCAGATGGAAGGAAGAGAAGCAGAAGAAACAAGTCAACTTACTTCACTTAAGAAGATAAGTTGCTTGAAGAAAGAAGGTAAGAAGGAACATGAATGAGCAAGCTCACTCTAATACAAATACAAAATGCAACAATGAATGCATAAGAGAGATGAGAAGATATTGTGAGAAGTGAAGGAAAATTCACTTCTCAAAGTAACTTACCACCTGAAAAGTTAGTAAAAGGAAATGAAATGAAATGAAAATGAAATGAATGCAAGGATGCAAACCAAAACCAAAAGCATGTTCATGATGTAAATGATTCTAAGAGATGATGCAAATGTATGTCAAGAGATGCAAATGATCATACAAGAGATGGGAATGCAAATGAAGCATGAAAGTTCATGAATGCATATGAAATGAAATGAATGCATAACATGGAAAATGGATGATGCAATGATCAAACATTATTCTAATGTGTCCTAAGATGTCTTAGAAGCCATGTGAATGCATAAAATGTCATGGAAAGTTCATGAATGCAAGCATATGCAAGATGTATGCAAATGAAGATGCAAAATTAGGGTTTTATGAATGGATGAGATGCAAATGGCAAAGACGGAAGCAAATGACATGATAAAAAATTGAAAATTCACTCCAAGGAACCCTAAACCTATACTAAGTTACCATCCAAAGGGGGAAGTCAGAAGCTAAACCTAGAAGGAGTTATGAATTTCCTAAGTTTCTAGGGTCTTTTGGGTGATTCTCAATGTAAAATGCAAAACAAATTGAAAATGAAAGATAAAAAGGAAACAAAAGTTTTTTTAGAAACTAGAAGTCATTCTTAGAACAATGCAAAAATAATCATTCACAAACTCAACTTGGTTTAAAAGTTATGAATTTTTGAAGTTAGGGTTAGAAAATGAACAATTTTAAGAACCCTAATTCATTGAAAAATGTCAAAGCATGATCAAAACCAAAAATAAATTTGTATGGTGAGTTTGTAAATGTTTCTAAATGTCTAAGAATGTTCTCTGATTTTTTTGGTGATTTTTAAATACTTAAATGTATTTTTAATTAATTAAATCAATTAATTAATTAAATAAAACATTTAAATGATTTAAAAATACTTTTTTAATGCAAAAAATAAAAATAAAAATATTTTTGGGTTCTGAAAATTAATAAAAGGTTTGATAAAAATATTCAGAATTTTTTGATGGTTTTTACTATTTTTTAAAATTCGTACAAAATAAGTAAGAAAAATGTGAAATAAAATCAAATAAATGGAAAAGTCAGTTGATCCTAGGGTTGAGATTCAAAGCTGGGTTGGAGGGAATTGACCACGCGCGCATCTGGACGGCTAGAATTCAAACTTGCACTAATTACATGATTAAGCCCTAATCTGAACCCTAATCACTCTCAGGTGACCAGAACAATGTTTCGGTCATCTTCTCCGGCAACCATTTCACTCTATCTCTCTCAAAACGCCACAAAAACTCACTAAACTCTCCAAAATCAATCATTGAACATCATTAAACACAAATCAAACAACAAAACTCATTTATTTTCCATGAATCATGTGAATCGAAACAAAACATATTTCACGGGCAAAGTTTCAGAGGTTCATAAAATCCTTAAAACTCAACCATTTTCAAAAAGAAAAGAATCAGCATGATCAACACAACATGATGAACAATTCTATAACCTAAAATCACGTTTCTGGAAAATTTGTTCTTGAGGTTACCTGAGTTGAAGCTTTCGAAACTGGCACTTTCTGGGCTCTTCTTTGGTGCTTTTCCACTCCCCTTGATCCCCTTATGCTTCTGGAATTCTTGAAAGGAGTTTATATGGAGTATTTTGAAGGTTTCAGTTTAGAGGTGATGAAAATCGTGTTTTTGTTTGAGGTGGTTTCGGGCCAATGTAAGGGGTGGGAAATGATCCTAGGATGATGCTGAGTTGATTGGTGGAAGAGTTTGTGATTTTTGTTGGCTGAGGAGTGAGTTTCGAAAGAAAATGCAAGAGGGATGATTTTTGTGAACTAGAGAATGTTGAAGTGTTAGGCTGAGTTCTTCTGTGTTATGGCTTGCATAAAGTCCACATATCAAGTTGTGATAGGTCTGTGGAGTTGGTGTGGGCTATGCTGATTGGTATGGGGTGATTTGCAAAAAGTCAAGGTTGGTTGTACTTTGAGGTATGGGCTGGTTCAGGCTTGGTACAATGGTGTGTCTGGTGCAGCAAGGATCAAGGATGGCCATGGAATTCACTTTGAGGCAATTCAACATGTTTGTGAAAGGTTCTTGGTCATTTTGCAATTTTGATAAAGTTTGGCCCTTTTGAGATTTCTTCATGTTCAAGGCATGAAATGTTGTGGTTCCTTGGGCAATTTGCAGCAAAATGAGTCATGTGATGTTGTTATGATGTTTAGAATTCAATTAGAGGTGATTAGAAGCTTGGTAAGTGGATTTGCAAAAATCCCCCTTTGGCATGAAACATGAAATTATGTGATTTTTGCCAACTTTGGAAAGCCATAACTTGAGTTCCAAAATGAATTAGATCTTGTTCTTGTACTTTTTTGGAAAGGGAATGATCCAATATACAACTTTCATGACCAACAATTTTTCATTTGAAGTATTTTTGGTTGAGAAAGAGGAGGTTGAAAAACTTTCCCAAAATGGAAAGTTTACATTACAAGTCATTTCCATTTTTGGCAACTTTTGGTTTTGCTCATTTTTCTTCAAATTTGTGAACTTATAGGCACTTAAATGATCAAATAAAGACCATATAACTTCAATTTGATGAAAAATCCACTTTGGTTCCATGTTGGGGGGTCTCAGATGCCCTGATTTTGCTCTGACTTGCTCAAGAAGTTACCCGATGATCATATGACTTCCACAATGAATTTCTTCATCAAACTTGGTACACATGATCCTTATAACATATTGAGACCAATAGAAAAAATAATGACCAAAAAAATTGGATTTATGGCCTCTGAAACCAAAACCCTAATTTTAGGTCATCTGTGTAGTTAAACCCTAGCTCAACTTCCATGCTTTCTCAGTTCTTGTGATTCTTTGACTTCCTTGATCTTTGGAGGATAAAATATGATGATTGAACATACATGGACCCTCTTGAGATGATTGGAGGCCTCTGGAGTGGCTCAAATGGATCTTGGATTGCTCAGATCACAAACCCTAGATGCAGATGAATTTGAATTAATGCAGTGAAGCAAAAATGCAACATGATATGATATTATTAAACTAATGCAAATATGAAAGGTCAAAAGCTATGGTATGAACTTAGTGAGGGAAAATGTTGGGTGTTTACACTTAAGACGTGTTAGAACCTTGCTTGATCATTTTCTTCATTCATTTGTTATGTCTTGCATCCATTTCATTTCATAAACATCCATGTGTTTCAAACTTCTAAGCATGCTTTCATAACATATCATCTTTGTATGATCATTCATATGCACATTGTATGATATTGCATCATCTCATATGTCATTTGCATTGCATAAACACTTCTGACTTTGGTCTTAGCATCTCATTTCATCTCATTTTAAATCATTTCTTTATGCTTTATACTTTATGCATTCATACTAAAACTTTCAGGTACTTTTGGTAAGTTATTTGGGAGGTGGATTTTCCTTCACCTATCAATCCTTCTTATCTCATTCATATGCATCTCATTTGTTCTTTGAAGTGAATCTAATTCACTTATGTTCCATCTTTCTCACTTTCTTCCTTTAAGTTACTTATCTTCTTAGGAAGTAAGTAACTTATTCTTTTGCTTCTTCCTCCTTCCATCTGCTTCTTCCATTGGTGGCTTCCTTAAAGATTCCTTCTCTTAAGCCTCACAAACCATAGGATATCCAATCATGATAACATTTAGGGTTGTGTTTAGTCCCCCTTAGCTCTTTTACCTTTGAGTCTCCTTGAGTTTCTCTACTCATCTCAATAATTAGAGACTAAACTCTTAAAGTTTTAGGACTTTGGAGTTAGGGTTATGCCTGCATCCTTCTCTTAGGATGGAGTGTATAACTTTAAATCCTAAGTGTTAAACCTTTAATTTGTTTAAACCTCTTAATCAAATCACATTAATAATCACCAAGACTTTATCTTGTAACTTGGTCCTTACATTAGGGTTCTAACTCTTCCTGATGGTTAAGAGGGACTAACCCTAGTGTTTAATGGACAAGTCCCCCTCAAGTTGTCTTACAAATTTAAAATCCACTTCTTAATCTCATCCCTTAATTAAAATCCACATAATAAAGGCTTGTTATCTAATGAATTTAATCCCTAACCATGGATTAAGTTGAGGTATCTTCCTCAGCTTAAGTGTGCTCATCTATTATCCTTCTATTAGGATGGTGTAATGAGTTCACGAATCCGTGATTAGAGATTAAACTCATTACTTAACACTAAACAAAAACCCAAAAAAAACATCTAAATAATCACAAGTAGGTTAATGATCTTAATCCTACATCATCATGGTAATTAAGTTGAGATGTTTATCTCATGCTTAAGTAGGCTCATTATCCCTAATCAGGGAGGATATAATGAGTTTACAAACCCTTGATTTAGTCTTAAGCTCATTAACTTATGCAAAACACTAAAAACAATTAAAAAACCTGAAAACACAAAAACAAACAATAATCGTCTCCTCCAGGATTCTTTTCTCATCACACTCATTCACAAACGAGAACTCGCTTCTTCCGTCTAATGCAAGACAATTAGCACTCGAGCCAGACGAGTCATACACTTGAGCATAGACTAGCAAGAAGTTCACAGTCAATTTATTTTCAGTCTCTTTGAGTCGAACTACGGTGTTCTGAATTCCTCATTGCATGTGAGGATACGTAGGCATAACTTAACGGTTATCGAACAAAAGTCTCTGTGTCATCCCCCTCTTCCAGCTTTCTTTTCAAGACCCTCAGTCCTGAGCATTTCACTTCCTTTTGCACTGGCACCTGTACATTCATTTTTATCTTTTGTACACAGATAGCACATACACTACCCCTTTAAACACAATCTCGTAAACGTGGTTCCCGTCGAGTACGACGGAAAATCTGGGTGCTAATAACTTCCCAGGTTGTAACCAACCCCCTTTCTCAGTTTCTCTAGTTCGCAACCGTCTTATCCATCTTTTTTCTAGGTTTATGCAGCATTACCTTTCCTTCAGGATAAAAATGCCTAGCTGGCGACTCTATTCAATTACTTTCACCTTCTCCTTTTGCTGACCGTTCGCGTCTGCACCGGGATGAAAATCCGGGGAGCGACAGCTTGGTGACTCTGCTGGGGAAACTTATATTGTAACTAGGGCTTCTAGTTCTTTTTGTGGGTTTCTCCTAGCGCTTGTTTGATTTGTGTTTACGGGGGTGTTATGTGCTACTTGTGCTTGTTATTTATTGCTCTATTTATTACTTTCTATACAACTTTATTTACTACTTTCGTTTACTGTTTTTATGCATTTCATATTATCATCATATCATGTGTTGGATCTTCTGTTTGTCTTAGTGGGAGGGATATTCAGTGAGTAAGGCTCAATACCGGGAGCCTGAGTGACACATAGGATAGAGTGGATTCATATTCTTTCCCATTCCATTTCGGTCTAGTGCGGGAATATGAAACACGGTTCAGACATGGGTTTCTTCTCGAGAACTCTGTGCTACGGATTTCCTGTAGTGCTAGGTCTATCTGGGAAGCCTGTTAAGTCTGGATGAACTTTTTATGACCTTCAACATCTGAGGTTAATTAGATGAGGATCCTTTATGATTAATGTAAACAATGTACCTCTGGGTTAGAAGTATTTACACTTCTCATAACTGATCCAAGTTTGAGGATCCTTGTTCTAGAACAATACCTGTAAGGGGGTTGGGATGTTTACAGGTTTGCAGGAACCCTTGGGCTCATCATACCCTGTTACTAGATTTGTTTTAAGGTTACATCATTTTGGACTATTCTTGTGAAACCCTGGACTTGTGACTCTTTATTGTAGTCCCCCACCTGGTTACTGGTTCTCTAAGCCTTCATCCGGACTTATGAACACACATGGACTTTATCATGACAGATAACAGATCCAACACTTGATCACAAACCCTTGCATATCATTCTGCATACATCACTTTGCATAATTTTAACATTTGTCTCTTTGTTTTATAGGGTATCCATTTTCTTTAGTTTGGTTTTGACCTATTCTACTACTCAGATTCCTTCAGCTATCTGCATCAGCCATCTTCACCAGTTATCTTCATCAGAGATCTTCTTCATCTGATATATTCACCAGCCATCGTCATCAGAGACTTTCTTTAGCATCTTCATAAGTTGTCTTCATCAGCAGTTCTCCTCAGTTGTTTCCTTCAGCATCCATTGTTAGCATGGACCCATCCAGGAAGAGCAACATCACTTACCATTTCTTTGAGCCCACTCTGGCAGGTATCAGACAGATACAGACACTCATCACTCCTGATCATGTCCCTTTATTCAGGGAACATTATGGTGGCATTATGGACATGATCATGGACTTAGATGCATCATAGAGGAGTATGATCCATACTTGCCTTCAGTTCTATGACCCTCCACTCAGATGCTTTACCTTTCCAGACTTTCAGCTAGGTTTTTTGTTAGAGGAGTTTTCCATGTTGTTGGGTGTCCCCATCAGGAGAGGGATTCCTTTCAACCATGAGATGACTGCTCCCAGGAATGAATATATAGCTAAGGCTCTGTATTTGGAATCCACCATCATTGATCAGAATATGACTACTAAGGCTGGAATCCCAGGCCTCCATTTGGACTTCTTGATTACTCAGGCCACCAGTCATGCTACAGCAAATAAGCGGGACATTGTCTGTGCTCTCTTGGCCCTTAGCATATATGGTATCATCTTGTTTGCAGACGAGCCTAAGTTTGTAAGCAAGAATGCTATCCATCTTTACTTGTTGAAGAATCCAGTTCCCACCTTGCCTCGGGACTTTTATTACTCAGTGCATCAAAGGAATGAGAAGCAGAGGGGTAGATTAGTCATATGTTGTGCACCTCTCTTCTACTGCTGGTTGTTGAGACACTTGCCAAAATCAGAAGCTTTATTGAATCCTCAACAGTCAAGAAACAGGGCTAAGCGAATGATTGCTCTCACTTCAGAAGACATCAGGTGGTGCACTCAGAGCACCAAGGGCAGAGACATCATCACCAACTTTGGGTAGTATCCCAATGTACCTCTGATTGGAGTAAAGGGTTGCATCAACTACAATCCTTTGATGTTCAAAAGGAAATTAGGGTATGCCTTGGTACATCCACCAAGAGAGCAGGACTTATCAGAAACTCTTTACTGTGATATTCAGACAAAAGGGATTACCATTCTTGGCAAGTGTAACAACATAGCTTCAGCTCATTACCTTGATTGGTCTCGTATCAGAGGACAAATCACCCGTATGCCATTCACCCTGGAGGATGTGCTTGGACCATCAGTAGTAGAGCGTGTAGCTACAGTCAGCTTAGAAGAGTTTGAAAAGTTGAAGGAAAGGAACACTCAGCTTTATGAAGCTCTGAAGAAGACCCTCTGGGAGAGGAATGATAGTCGTCTGGATAATGAAAGGTTAGAGAAGCTCTGGATCGAGCACATGACCAAGATTGAGAAGACAGATGATTACATTAGAAGGGCTAGAGAAAGGGAGTTGGTATTGAAGAATGCTTGCAAAGAATCCAAGATTCAGAAAGCCAGAGTTGAGCACTACTTAGAAGAGAGTCAGGCTAGATGGATTAGAATTACTGAGGCTCGTTCACAGGAAGATCAGAAGACCCAGACCAAGATAGAGCAGCTAGAAGCTAATGAGAAGAAGAATCAGGAGGCCTTGTTAGCAGCACAAAAGGAAATCTCTAAATTTAAACTCCGGGCGGGGTTGAAGAGATCAAAGGACCAAAACAAGTATAAGAATTTGACAAATGTTATCTCCACCAGGAACCTTCTTATCAGGACCATCACAGAGCATCTAGTTGGACCAGTAACTGATTCTCTCTTGAAGGAAGTCAAAGAAGATGACTATGGGATGGATGTTTGATTTCTTTGTATTTCTACTTCATTTTGTTTGTACTTTTGATTTTGTTGTATTTTGACCCATCATGGGGAGATTGTTGTAATCAAAACTATGTATCGTTACCTCTTTGTAATATATGGTTTGTGTTATTTTGTGGGCTTCATCTCTCTTCAACATCATCATTCCTCGAGGTCTGGAAGGTTAAAACCAAAGAACCAAACCGGATACCCTTGGAAGACAAATAGACATCCTGCATTGCATACTAACCTCATTTTCTTTGTTTTGTAGGTTTTTGTTTGTTGCTTTCTCACTTTGTTGTGGTTTTAGGAAACATTTCTCGTAGGAGAGTCTTCCCCATCAACAGCGTTCACCGGTATCCTACAAGAAACAACCTTCAGAGCTTACAGATGGACCAGGTTCAACAAGATTTGACTGACGTGAGAACTCAGATGCCTAATGAAAGAATGGAAATGAGGGATCAAATGAACCAGTTTATGGCAGTGATGATTGGGTTGGCCCAAAGCCAGTTAAGATTAAAAGAGTTGGTCGAGTGGCAAACTCCTGAAGAAAACCACCCAGGTACAGGGGGTACCAGCAACAATGATCATGTACAACCTCGTACTGATCCCCCGGAGTTTGAACCTCATCTTAACCTTGGCATTAATGCTATCAGGAATACCCAGGGTAACACTTGAGGGCGTGCCTTGCAAGAGGACCCTCAGGAGGAACAATTCACTGTAGTTGGGGCAGGAGATGAAGTCTACGATCGTCGGCTGGACGAGATAGCAGAAAATTTGAGGTCTCTGGAGTCTCAAAACTCCTTAGGGTTTGATGTTATTGATATGGGGCTAGTGGAGGGGGTTATAATTCCTCACAAATTCAAACCTCCCTGCTTTGAAAGATACAATGGTACATCCTGCCCTCGCACCCATCTCCAATATTTCCTGGGAAGATTAAAGGCCTACACCATGGATGAAAAGCTATGGATGTTTTATTTTGAGGATAGCTTGACAGGGGCATCCCGTGAGTGGTACTCTCATCTGACTAGGGCCACAATAAGAAATTGGAAAGATCTGGCCGAGACTTTCATTCGCCAATACCAATACAATCTAGACTTGGCTCCTAACAGAACACTTCTAATGGGTATGTCACAATCCTCCAGGGAAAGCTTCAGAGAGTATGCTCAGAGATGGAGGCAATTAGCTGTTGCCGTTTAACCTCCAATGTCAGAAAGAGAAATGGTAGATATGTTTATGAACACCCTCCAAGGGACATACATTGATAGGTCTGCTAATTTCTCTTCCCCTAGCTTTGCAGATGTGGTCATAGCTGGAGAAAGGATTAAGAGTTTACTGAAAATGAGAAAGATTTCTGATAATGGCGCCAACTCAAGCAGCACGAGGAAACCATTTGCAGGACTTCGCAGGTCCGGTGAAACAAATTCAATACACATGGACAGAGGAAGACCCCAGGATATGCCAAGATCAATTGACGCTGTCACGATTCCTACTCCACCTCCTCAACAACAATACCCTCTGCAACCACAACATTTCCCTCAAAAGAAAACTTTCCCCAGCAAAAGTCCTACAACAACAACAACCAACAGCAACGTCCTTTCCAGCAAAGGCCATCTCAAGTCAACAGGGTAATTGAGCCTATACCAATGTCCAATGCCACTTTATTGCCACAACTTTTGAAGCTTAATCTTGTTGAATTAAGGACTCTGGCTCCACCAGATCCTCAGAACCTTCCGAGAAATTATGACGTCAACGCCAGATGTGCCTTCCATTCTAATGCACCTGGTCACACCATAGAAAAGTGCAGAGCTTTGCATATGAAGGTCCAGGATCTAGTTGATTCAAAGGCTTTAAATTTTTCACCACCTCCTAATGTCATGAAGAATCCTATGCCCAGCCACGGTGGGCCAAGGATAAATGCAATCGAAGAGGATCAACCCATGAATTTAATTGAAGATACTGCAAGCATTCAAACACCTCTGGAAGAGGTTAAAGCTCGGCTTTTAAAATTCCAGGTGTTCCCAGGTTGTGAAGCCTGCTGTGAATCTTGCAAAGTTTCCGACAATGGGTATGCAAGCTTGAGAAGTGGCATCAATGGTCTTATCAAAGAAGGTATCCTGCAGATAACATCAACGATTTCTACAACATCAGCAATTCCTCTTACAACAACAACAAGTACTCCTCCTACAACTTCAAAGACAATTGTTCCGACAGACTCGTCTACAAAATCAACAATCATCTCTTCCACCACTTCAACAAATGTTAGTTCAACCGCGTCTGCTTCTACAACTACAACAACCATTAACAACAATGTCTCCACAATCACCATATATTATGACCCGACATTGGTCCCCGATTCCAACAACTTTCAACAACAATCTCAACAACAACCATCTTCAGTCATTCACCACCACCACCAATCAGAAGTCCTGTCACCATATATTACGATCCACAGATAATCACAGTTCCTACCTCCGCTGCAGTTAGTCCAGTCACCATCACGGTACCTAGACCCATCTCATATGAAAAAGATAATGATGTACCATGGCACTATGGTTCAGATCTTTACTGCAACGGGAAAAGAGTCTCTCTTGATTCTTCAGATTACACACCACAGGTCGATAATGTCGGGGGAGGCGGAGTCTTCACCTGAAGCGAACGCCTCTTCGCGTCATAAGTTCCAAGAGTTAATGCTGAGGCAGAGGCTGCTGCCAAAGCTAAGGGTAAAAATGTGGTGCCGGAAGAACCCGTTTTGAAAGAAGCCCATAAAACATCCTTTGATCAAGATGTGGATGAATTTATGAGGATAATCAAGAGAAGCGACTACAAGGTTGTGGATCAGCTCCACCAGACTCCTTCAAAGATCTCCATCTTATCATTGCTTTTGTGTTCCAAAGCTCATCGGGTAGATGCCTGAGAAGCCAAGTGTGGAACAACGGAGCACAACACCTCACTAATCTCCCCCTCTGCTTTTCATTTCTCTGATGCACTGAATAGTAAAGATCTCCCAATAAAGTTGGCACTGGGTTCTTCAAGATGAACAGATGGATTGCATTCTTGCTAATGAATCGAGGCTCATCTGCAAACAATACAATTCCATATATGCTCAAGGCCAGTAAAGCACAAACAGCTTTCCACTCTCCTAAAGAAGCTTTCAGGGTAGCTTGAGAGATCAAGAAATCCAGATGAAAGCCAGGGATTCCAGCTTTAGAAGTCATATGCTGCTCAATCAGAACCAGTTCCAGGTGCAAAGCCTTTGCTACTTCTCCGTTAGCAGGAAAGACCATCTCAGGGTTGAAAGGAATTTCTCTCCTGATAGGCATACCAACTAATGAGGAGTACTCTTCCAATAAGGGGCCCAGCTGAAAGTCTTGAAAAGTAAAACATCTCAGTGGAGGATCATAAAACTGAATGCAGGTGTGGATGAGGCTCCTCTGTGAAGGGTCCAGATCCATAACCATGTCCAGTATATCTCCATAACTCTCCCTGAACAAAGGTATGTGATCTGGAGTGATCAGGGTTTGAATCCTCCTGATGTCTGATAATTCTGGCTGGAAGAAGTGATAGGTGATGTTGCTTTTCTTTGGAGCCATGATGCTGAAGACTGAGTAGGGTGCTGATGACAATGCTGAAGGAATGAGCCACTGATTGGCTGGTGCTGGTGAAGACAGGTCAATACTGCAGATGGGGTCAAAACCAAAACCAGGTGAAAATGGATACCCTGAAACACAAATAAGCAAATGTTAATATGATGCAATGATTATGTATGCAAATGATATGCAAAGGGTTTGTGACTGAGCTGGATCTGATCAAAATGCCCTGGTATAAGCTCATGTGTGCAAGAAATCCAGGTGAAGGTCTATAAATCCAGTAACCAAGGTGGTGGACTCAAATAAAGAGCCACATATCCAGGGTTTAGAATCACAAGAATTGTTCCAACATGGAGTATTCTCATCAAATCAAAGTAACAAGGTATTCTGAGGTCAAGGTACCTGCAAACCTGTAAACAGCCTAACCCCCTCACAGGTGGTGATCTAGAACAAAGATCCTCAGACTTGGATCAGTTATGAGAAGTGTAAACACTTCTAACCCGGAGGTACAGTGTTTACAATAACCATAACAATTCCTCCTCTAATTCACTCCAGTTTCTGAAGGTCAATACCAAAAGGTCATCCAGACTTAGCAGGCTTCCCAGATAGCCCTAACATTGCAGGAAATCTGCAACACAGAGTTCTCAAGAAGAAACCCATATCTGAACCGTGTTTCATATTCCCGCACCAGACCGAAATGGAATGGGAAAGAATATGATTCACTCTAGCCTAGGTGTCACTCAAGTCCCAGGTATAGGACCTTAACTCTCACTGTATCACCCACCCACCAAAGCAAACAACAGATCCAGCAAGTAACAATGACAGTATGATATATACAAATGCAATAAAGAAAGCAGTAAAGTAACTGTACATAAAGCAACAAACAACAACAAATACAAGCACAAACAAGCACATAACACCCTAGTAAACACAAATCAATCAAGCGCTAGGAGGAACCCACAAGAAGAACCAGAAGCCCTGGTTGCAATATAAAGTCCCCAGCAGAGTCGCCAAGCTGTCGCTCCCGACAAATGAGACAGGGTCATATGAAGGTACATACGCGAACGGTCGGCGAAGGGAACAATGAGAACACACAGCCGTGAACTCACTGGAGATGAAAAGAGTCGCCAGCTAGGCATTTTTATCCCGGGGGAAAGGCAATGCTGCATAGGCCTAGAAAAAGATGGATAAGACGGTTGCGAACCAGAGAGACTGAGAAAGGGGGTTGGTTACAACCTGGGAAGGTATTAGCACCCAGATTGTCCGCCGTACTCGACGGGATCCACGCTTAAAAGATTTGTGTTTTAAAGGGGTAGTGTCAGTGCAATTTGTGTGTAAAATGGCTGGAAAGAGAATGTACAGGTGTCAGTGTAAAGTGTATAAGTGATGTGAAGTATGAAAGTGTCAGTGTAAGGACAGGAGTAAAATGCTCAAGATCATGAGGCTAAAGAATGAAGCTGGAAGAGGGGGAATATACAGAGACTTTTGTTCGATAACTGTTAAGTTATGCCTACGTATCCTCTCGTGCAATGAGGAAGTCAGAACACCGTAGTTCGACCCAAAGAGACTGAAAGATGAATTGACTTGTGAACTGCTTACTTGCCTATGCTCAAGTGTATGATCTGTCTGGCACAGATACAAACTGTCTTGCTGTAGACGGAAGAAGCAAGTTCTCGTTTATGAATGAAGATGATGAGGAAAGAATCCCGGAGGAGACGATTATTGCTTGTTTTTGTGTTTTCAGTCTTTTATCGCTTTTGAAAGTTTGTCATAAGTTAATGAGCTTAAGCCTAAACCAATGGGTTAGCAAACTCATCACATCTTCCCTCTGATTAGGGGTAATGAGAATACCTTAAGTGTGAAGTCAGATTCTCACACTTAATCACCTTTGGTGTAGGATTAAGATCATTAACCTACTTGTGATTATTTAGATGTTTTTGGTGTTTTTATTTAGTGTTGAGTAATTAGGTTAAGCCATAATCAAGGATTAAACAGACCCATTACACCATCCTAATAGAAGGATAATAGATGAGAATGTTTAAGCTAAGGAAAGCTCCTCAACTTAATCCATGATTAGAGATTAAACCCATGACAATACAAGCCTTTGATTAAGTGGATTTTATTTAATGATATGATGAAGAAGTGATTTTTAGGGTTTGTAAGACAACTTGAGGGGGACTTGTCCATTAACACTAGGGTTAGTCCTTCTTAACCAGTTAAGGAAGAAATAGAACCCTAATGCAAGGCCCAAGTTACAAGTGTGATGTCTTGATACTTATTAAATGAATTGATTAAGAGTTTTAAACACATTAAGGGTTTAACACTTAGGATTAAAGTTATACACTCCATCCTAAGAGAAGGATGCAGGCATAAGCTTAATCACAAAGCCTTAAAACCTTTAGGGTTTAGTCCCTGATTATGAGATGAGAAGAGAAGACTCAAAAGAGACACAAAGGTAAAACTAAGAGGGGAGACTAACCAAGACCCTAATCATTGTCATACATGGTTGTTCCTAAGGTTTGTGTGGTTTTCAAGAGCAATCTTCAAAGAGAACCACCTGGAAGCAGATGAACAAGATCAAGAGAAGCAAAGTGACTTGCTTCATTCAAGAAGTCAAGTCACTTGAAGAAAGAAAGTGGGAGGAAAAAGAATGAGCAAGCTCAAACTCAAACACAAACAAAAATGCAGCAATGGATGCAAGAGAGATGAAAAGAAAAAGTTATGAGAAGTGAAGGCAAATTCACTTCTCAAGCCACTTACCACCTGAAAATGTTAGAAGAGAGATGCAATGCAATGCAAAATGAGATGAAATGGTATGATGCTAAGAAAAACCAGAAGCATGTTGATGATGGTTATGATGTTATGAGGTGCTGCAAACATGAGGCAAGACATGGAGATGTTCATACAAGATCATGGATGCAAATGATGCAAGTTAAGGGGCATGAACAAGCATGGAAAGTTATGAAGCATACAAGGCAAATGACATGGCAAATATGAGATGCAATGATCAAACATACTTCCTATGTGTCCTATGATGTCAAATGAACCAAATGGATGCTTGAAATGTCATGGCAAGTCATGTTATGCAAGAGAATGCAAAAGGGATACAAGAGAAAGCCCAAATTAGGGTTTATGAATCAAACATCAAACCAAAACCAAAAACAGAAGCAAACCCTAAGATAAAAAAATGGAAAATGCTACCCAAAGAAACCCTAAACCTATACTAAACCAAGGTTCAAAGGGGAGCTCTCAACTCTTAACCAATCTCAAGCTATGATTTTTCTATGTTATTAGGGTTTTTTAGGGTTCTTAACAAAAGAAATGCCAAACAATTTGAAATTGAAAGATCAAATCAAGACCATTTAATCCTAGAAACTACATGTTAAACACAATGCAATGCAAAAAGAATCAATGTCCAACTCTTCTCAAATAGGCAGAAACGAATTTTTGAACTTAGGATCAAATTAATGCATAAAAAATGATTTAATTCCATGAAAAATTCTTAAAATGCATCAAGATCAAAAAAGAAATTTGGTTTGAAGGTTTGACAATGTTTCTAAATGTCTTAGAACATTTCATGAATTTTTTTGTAATTTTTAAATACCTAAAAGTATTTTTAATTAATTAATTTCCATTAATCAATTAAAAATAATCTTTTAAATATTTAAAAATACTTTTTTAATGATAAAAAATGAAATAAAAATATTTTTGTGTCATAAAAATTAGTAAAACTCAGAGGAAAAAGTTTCATAATTTTTATGCATTTTTTACTATTTTAAAATAAATATGCAAATAAAAGGAAAGAAAAATGAATTAAAATTAAATAAAAGGAGAAGTAATCAGGATGGAGGGCCAGGATTTGGTCTGGATTCAAATTGGTTGACTGGCGCGTGAATGGAGGGTCTGGATTCAATCTGGCCAAATTAATTTAATTACGAATTAATTAAAACTAATTAAGTGGATTAGGGCAAACGAAATGATCTGGGCCATCCAAACTGGAGGGAAGTCAACAGGTCAAAGGCCATCTACGGCTCACATTCAAATGATCATTAATCACGCAATTAGGGCTCAATCACTCTCAGGCGGCCGGAGAAGACTTCCGGTCGTCTTCTCCGGCCAGCATCCTCCCTGAGAAATCCCCAAACCCCTCAAATCGTAACAAAAATGAAACCTAAGAACTGGGAAATGTTCCCCAACCCCTCACGAATCAAACCCCTCTCCCAAAACAAATTTCTTTTTCCTAACTAAGCTGAATCGAAGAAAAAGAAAACTAGGGCACGCAGGTTTCAGAGAGAAATTAAATGCTCATTTCAAAGCCATTTTAGAAACCAATGACATCAGGATGATCAGTGAAGCACATAGAACAAGTTTATAACATGAAAAACGATTTCTGGAAAAATAATTTTCAAGCTACCTGAGATTCGAAGCTTTCACTCTGATGACTTTCTGGCCACTTCTCCTTGTGCAATCCACTCTACTTGATCCCCAGAAAGTGTTTGAATGCTCAAGAAGAGTTTATGTTGGCTGGATAATGAGTTTCGAAAGCTCCTGCTTCAACTCAGTTGAAAATGGCTATGGTGAAATAGGCAGCTTCAGGCCATTGTGAGGGGTTGTTTGTGATCCTGAGGGTGAATGAAGAAGGTCTGTGGTGTTTGATGGTATGTTTGTGAGCTATGGTGAGAGTTTCGAAGGAAACTGCAAAATGAGGTGAAGAATGGCAGTGGGATGTTCTTGCTTGTTTCAGGCCAGGCTCTTGGTGGTTTGAGGTCTATGAAGTGTGATGAGTTGAATGGTGAAAATGGTTTGAGTGTTTGAAGGCTGGGCAGAGAGATTCGAAGCAACTTGCAGCTTGGTGTGTTTTTGTGAATGTCTTTGTATGTAGTGTTTCAGCCTTGCCTTGTACATGAAATGGCTTGCAATTTGTCCACAAAAACCTCTCTCATTGGTCAGTTGACAAGACATGTCCTTTATTGATTGGTAAGTCACCTTTTGCAAAAAGTCAAAAATTGTGTAAGGAAGGTATGGCTCATGATCTAGGCTAGTACAAGGCTGGTTCTGGTGCAGCAAGGTGAGGTGAGAGGCTAGCCAAAGTGCAGCATCCAATGCATCAAGTGGTAGAAGCACAATGATGATTTTGCAAGTTGTTGGCTTTTTGGTTCACATGTGACTTCCTAATCCCACAAGCCATAATTCATGGGCATTCTTGGTTCAATTCTGATTTTTATGACTTATAGAATGTTTGTATGCTGGTTTAAAATGAACTAGAGGTCACAAGAGGCATTGGTTCATGACTTTGCAAAATTTCCATTTGAAGCATGCCTTGAAAATCAATGATTTTAGCCAACTTTGTCATGCCATAACTTTTGATCCAAGAAGAGTTTGATCATGTTCTTGTACTTTTTGAAAAGGGAAAGATGAGATCTACAACTTTCATGACCAAAGTTTTTCCATTTGAAGCCTTTTTGGATCAAGAATCAAGGCTTGAAAAATGACCTAAAATGATGCATTCTTGAAAAGTCAACTATGCCCAAAAAGTCAACATTTGCAAAAACCCTAAATTCTTGATTTTTGTGAACTTCAACCTTCTTCCATGATCAAATAAAGATCATATACACTCAAAATGATGAAGATCACCCATTGGTTGGGTCATTGGGGGCCTCAGATGCCCTGATTTTGCACTGACTTGTCCAGAAAGTCAACCCTTGATCAGATGACTTCCCCATTGAATTTCTTCATGAAAATTGATATGCATACTCCCTATACCATGTAGGGACCAATGGAAACAAGAATGACCAGAAAAATTGGAGTTATGGCCTCTGAAACCAAAACCCTAATTTTCAGTCAACTGTGCAGTTTAACCTGGCTCTGCATCCACTCAAACCCTAGTTCTTGTGATTCCTTTGCATTTTTGACTTTGAGGAGATGGAATATGATGTAAGAACACTCATGGACCTCTTTGAAGTGATTGGTGATCTTTGGAGTGGCTCAAGAGGCTCTTGGATTGCTCAGATCACAAACCCTAGGTGCAGATGACTTAGAATCTATGCAGTGACTCAAAATTGAGACATGAGATGATATGATTGTGCTTATGCCTATGGGATGATCACAAGCCATGTTGAAATGGGTGAGGGCAAATTTGGGGTGTTTACACTAGGCTTCACCAACGTTGATTTGGCAACGGAAGGTCGTCACCATAACAAAGCTTTACATATCACTCTGGAGTGTAAAGGGGCTGTGCTTTCATATGTTCTAGTCGACATTGGGTCCTCACTCAATGTCTTGCCAAAGAAAGCCCTTGTCAAGCTTGAATATGATGGTATAGCTCTCCGACCAAGCAATCTGGTGGTTAGAGCTTTTGATGGTTCCAAGAGGTCTGTTCTTGGAGAAATGGAGCTTCCTGTGATAATTGACCCTCAGGTCTTTCAAACTACTTTCTACGTGATGGACATTCAGCCGGCCTACAACTGTTTGTTGGGTCGACCCTGGATTCACACCACTGGGACAGTTACGTCGAACCTTCACCAGAAATTAAAATACGAGTGTGAAGTGAAAATTATCACAATCTGTGGTGAAGAGGATATTTTTGTTAGCCATCTGGCTACCTATAAATACATTGAGATGGATGGTGAAATCCACGAGACCATGATTCATGGTTTTGAAGCTCTGAACTTCAATTAGGCGACAACTGAAGTATTTGCTGCATCCCAGGAGGATAGGATGGGTACTTCAATTGTCTCTTATCAACAATCTTGGAAGGTTGTTGAAGATGGGAACGCCCAAGGCTGGGGCAAGCTGCTACCGGTGGAGAAGGAGGAGGACAGATTCAGTTTGGGTTACAAGCCATTCCAACAAGATCAAGTAGAGGCTGCTAAGGAGCCCAAGTTCATAAGTGGGGGGATGCTCACCCCAGATGTTGTCAATAACGTGGAAGACGAGGCTGAAAGCGACCTCTACCTGGAGAGCTGGATTCGTCCAAGGATCCCGGGCCAACAAGTCCTTAACTGGTCTTCCCAGGAAATTATAAGGGTTACTCCTGCAGAGTAATTATTATTTCCTACTTTTAGCATGAATCAAGTCCTGCATCTTCCCCAAGGTGTCAGGACTCATTTTGTAATAGGGCCATATTTGTATTTTTGTGCAAATGGAATATCAATGAATATTGGACATCTTTTGCAAACAATTTTCTCTTTCGCTCACTGTCTTTTCATTTTTGTCATTTTTTGCACAAAACAATAAAATGGAAATGTTTTCAAAATAAATAACTTCATTTTTTTTAACAAGATTAAAATTGATCACTAAAAAGAACAAATCTCAACCCTTGCAGAGATTATCCTCCAAATTACACCGACAACAGCATTGTTGTGACCTTGTATGACTTCGACAATCCAATTAATCAAGTAGATGAAGGGGTTGATGAAGACTGCGAGTTTCCTGAAGAGTTAGCAAGGTTGTTGAGGCAAGAAGAGAAAGTGATTACTCCTCATCAGGAGGAGATTAAAATTGTTAATCTTGGTACCGAGGAGGAATTGAAAGAAGTGAAGATTGGGGCCGGTCTGCAGGCTCTAGTAAAAGAACAACTTATCAGCATGCTTCGGGAATACGTCGACGTCTTTGCTTGGTCCTATCAAGACATGCCAGGTCTAGATACGGATTTGTCATGCATAGGCTACCCTTGAAAGAAGATTGCCCTCCAGTCAAGAAAAAGCTACGCCGTACTCGCCCAGATATGGCCATGAAGATTAAAGAAGAGGTACAAAAACAGTGGGATGTCGGTTTCCTTGTTGTAACTAGTTACCCGCCGTGGGTTGCTAATATTATACCCGTGCCTAAGAAGGACGACATGGTGCGTATGTGTGTGGATTACCGGGACCTAAACAGAGCTAGCCCGAAGGATGATTTGCCATTACCTCACATTGATGTATTGGTCGACAACACATCTCAGTTCTCGATGTTTTCTTTCATGGACGGATTTTCTGGATACAATCAGATCAAGATGTCACCCGAAGACATGGAGAAAACAACCTTCATCACACTGTGGGGCACATTTTGCAACAAGGTAATGCTGTTTGGACTAAATAATGTCGGTGCGACGTATCAACGGGCTATGGTAACGTTATTCCACGATATGATCCACAAAAAAATTGAATGTTATGTGGATGATATGATTTCTAAGTCCCTTACTGAAGAAGACTGTAAAACCCCAAATTTTCCCTCTTCTTTTTAAGCATCATCATCATATCATGATCATCATAAGCATATCATGTCTTTGGCATCTCTGCATGGAAAAATAAAGCATAACATTCTCATATTCTAGCATTGGGCATATGATCAATTATTGGTGGATTTGAGGCACAACAAGCTATAGCAAGAGGCCAAGTAGACTTGTCCAAGTCCCTTGAAGAGTCTACATGACATTCACAAGTTCAAGATCCTTTACAAGAGCCCAGAAGGTTGGGAGATCATCAGAGAATCCAAGTTAGGGCAAGCTCCTACACAATGGTTCCCAAATTAGGTTTTCACTTTCAAGCAGGAATTCTTTGTGACTTTGGCCATTTCATGTGGGCAAAGTCTTTCATATGATAAGAGGTTCATATGGATGAAATTTGGTGAGAAAATTCCTTGTGGAAGACAGTTGTTTCATCAGTTGCTTGCATAAGAAGAAATTAGTCAACTGTGCATTTTAAAAGTCAACTGTGAGAATTCAAGGGGTCCAATCCCATTTTTCAAGTCAAGGGATGTCCTTAAGACCTTAGAAGAGGTTTGGAAAGGTCAAAGATCAAGAATCAAGGGGTTTTGAAGAACTTTCCATTTTTGGCATATGGCTTGTTTTAGAACTTTCCATTTTTGGCAACTTTTGCCCTAATTTTCAAAGGCCTCTTTCATGATGAAAATGATCTCAAATGAATTTCCAACAAACATGAAAGTTGTAGGGTATGCTCTCCCATTTTCAAAAAGTACAAGAACTTGTCCATAGCATTTATGGTTGGAAAGGTATGAGCAAGGGAAGTTTGGCCATTTTTAGGGTTTTACATGAATTATCATTTTACACCAAGTTGCAAAAAGCCTTGTAAGTCATTTCTAAGCTGATCAATGGGAAAAGTGAGGCCATAATATCACAATTTATTGCATAAAGAATGTTTAGCTCAAGAGAAAACCTCAAAATCGTGCATGGATACATGATGTTTTACTTAATAAAAAAAAATGCAAAAGCATGAGAATTGCATGAACCAAACATCCAAGGGCCAATATTAAATCATGGGTTAATGAGTAAATCAAAATGGATCAGCATGTGCAAAGGGTGGAGGGAGAGCACGTGCAAATCACCCTATCACACAACTTTTGCAATTTTGAAAAATCACTCTTCCCTCACTATCCTCACGTGCATCCTCTTCACAATTCAAAACATGATTCATTGGCACATTATATAAGATTGCTAGGGTTTCATTTCACATGAGAACCTCATCATTTGCTCTCTTCCAAGTTTTTGCTATCACTGCATTTTCCTTCGAATCCCCTCATCCATACACTCATTCACAAAACAAACTTCATATTCTTCTTCCTGGAGCTTCATAGATCATAGATCAATCCTTACTTTGAGAAATAGAAGAGTTTTTGCATCAGTCTAATCTCAGCTCAGTTTCATTCGAAGAGCAAGATTCAAGTTGTTCTAAGGTTTCTTTCACATTTATTTTGTGAATAGAGGTCACATGAGGTTCATCTGGAGCTGGAGATTGGTTTTCTTGGTGAAATTTGAAGATCTGCAAACTCAGGTATGCTCCAAAATTCATCATCCTGGATTTGAATTCTCTTGTGTGCATTGTGATCTGCGTGTTCCCCTGATTCTAATGATGTGTTTTGTTTTTGAAATGATGTTGAAATGAGGTCAAACTGAGGATCTGAAAGTTTTAGATCCAAACTTATCTTCTTCGATTTGGCTTGTGTGTGTTAGATAAATGATTTTTGATGCCATATTCGTGATGTACATGATGTGAGGTTTGTTTTGATGTATGATTGTTGCACCCCAAAATTTGCCCTCACAATACAAGACTTTGTGTGCTAAGAAGGTTCACAAGGTTCACAAGTTTCTCAACATCTTCAAGACCTTTCATGAAGTTCATGAAGTCTACAAGTTACTTTATGAAGGTTCACAAGGTTCACAAGATTCACAATGATTACAAAGCTCTTCTGAGGTTCATAAGGTCTACAAAGCCACTTCATGAGGTTCACAAGGTTCACAAGACACTTTATGAAGATTCACAAGGTTCACAAAGTTCACAATTGGTCAGAAGATTTGACAAATCCCTCAGACAATGCACCTCCTAAGCAGTGCATTCAAAACTAGGGTTTTGACTTTAATCAGGCTAAATGAACTTCCAAGACTTAAAGTGAGCTTCATAATATCTTATATGTGTATAAGAACCCCCATGTCAAGTTTCAAGACTTTTCTCAAAAGTTTGCTCAGTCAGATGATCAGATAAGTCAAAATCAGTCAAAGCAGTTAAAAAGTCAAACTGAGGTCAACTGTGGTCAAACCAAAGTCAAACTTCATGATTTTTTTGCCAACGTCAAGAATATGAAGTAAAATTCATCATTTGATCAAGGGTTGATCATGATTCATCATTAGGGTTTCCTCAGTAAAAGTCAACTGAACTTTGACCAGCCATAACTTTCGCATACTTCATCACCAAGTCTCCATCCAAAGCTCATTTAGAAGGAAATTGAATTCTCTACAACTTTGATGTTGAAAGTTAAGCCCAAAAATGCTCCATTTGAAAGATATGATCTAAGACATTATAGGTCATTTCAAAAGTCAACAAAAAGTCAACAACTTCAAAAGGGCATAACTTGAGATTGGTAAATGATATGGACCTGAAACCAATGGGGTTGTTTAGAGGACTCTTCAAGCTTTCCAAAATGTCCAAGAACACCCTCATACCTTTAAAATTGAGGGAGATGTGCCCTTGCAAAGTTGGGAAAGTTTGTGATGGTTTATGATGAAAATGGGGGCTTAAAAGCAATTTTCTCCAAATGGGCTGGCCAAGTTATGACCCAACCCATACAATAACATCATGCACGAAATTTCCATAATATTTTCATAATTTTTATTTTATTTAATTAATTTATTATGATTTTTTATACTTAAAATCATTTTAAATTTAAATAAAATATTAAAAATGAAGATTTATTTTTGTGATTGATTCTAGAAAGTCTTAATTGGTGATTAGAATTAAAGAAGAAGGAAATCATGTGAATAATACAAAAATAGCAAGTCTTCATAAGCCAATATTTGAAATTCAAAGCACCATCTTTTTCAATCTTTTTAAATCAATTCTTCCACATGATCCATCAATGTTTTAACCTAGAATCATTCACCTATATATGCTGATCATAACCCTAGCCTCAGACACGAATTCCAGAAGCCCATAGGTAAGTTTCCAAAACTCAAAAATTCAAGCAAAAAGTGAGATTCGGATTTTGAAATCCAGGACATTAGAAGGTAAACCAAGAACATAGAGTTGTTCCTTGATCATCCATGAAGCAAAACCAATGCCCATACGCATCTATAGCATGCATATATGAACAACCCGAAGCTTTGTTGTTCTTGTAAATTTATTTTTCGATTCTCATTATTTGATCATTATTAATGGAATTTGTGTGTTTATTTGATGTTAGTGGAAGCTTTTGAACAATTCTGGACAAATCAATTGGATTTTCGTGACCTTATACAGATTCAGCCATTGCTAGGGTTTCTATCCTCCATTAGGGCTTTGTGTTCTAGGCCATATAAATCGATTCTAAAAACGTGGTTTGATTCCAAATGGTCTGGTGATCATGTTTGACTGATCAATTTGTTGAAATTTTACAGTTTTAACCATGAACGAGATCCATAGGTATTGCTGCAAAATTGATTTTCGCAGGTATCTTGATGGAAGATTTTGCAGGAAAAATCGTAGGTCTCAAGGAAGAAGAAGATCATCTCCCGCGCATTCAAAAATTCAAATTATGTTAATTTATTTTATTGTTGTTTTGTTGTTTGCTATCACATGCGCGTGTGTGCCCTGGTGGTAAGCTGGATATACGTATGTTATAAAGGCCCTGGTTCGATTCTTGGCCAGTGCATTGTTTTGTTTTATTTTTCAGGATAAAAAGGAGATTGAATATATTATGTATTCTTGCCATTCAATAGTCAGATGGGCTCTTCCAGCCAGGCGGTAGCGCGCGCATGCTTGCATTCATAAGGTCCTGGGTTCAACTCCCACCCCAGGCCTTTTTGTTTCTTCATTTTCCTGGATTTTTCAAGCAAGCAACAAAACGAATTCTTCCCCCTCACTTATTGCCTGCGCACCAATGGCCTGGTGGTTGTTATTCTTGTTGGAAATCAAGCTGGCCTGGGTTCAAACCCCAGCCAGGTAAGTTTGCACATTTTTTTCTTTTATTTGTTTTTAAGTATTATAATATTAAATTGAATATAATTATATGAATGTATGTTTCTAAATAATAAATAAATAATAATAAAGCATGTTTGTTTTTTTTTGATTTATTTTCTAAAATACATAAATTTTCATAAATTACATTTTTATCTCTTATGACTAAATTATAATATGTATATATTAATTAAAATTATTTTGTGTATAACTAAACCCTAATTTTTCTTAAAAAACAAACCCTAAAAATATTCTAAGATAAAACCTAACCCTATTTTTTCTAAATAATTTTATTTCTCTAATTTTTTAATGTAATTATTTATGCACAATTATTCTTGTAAATTTATTTGTAAATATATTTATAATCCAAATTATTTTTCTTTTAATGTTTAGAAACAATTTAATTTATAATAATTATATTTTTGTATATGGTTTAAAATAATTTATAAATATAATAATTAATAGAATTAAATTTTATAAATATGATTAATATTGTAAATATGATATTTAAAACCTAATTTCTTCTTATAATGTGTAAATGTTTTTTTAAAAAAAAAATAATAAATGTTAATATATGTTTAAAAAGAATTAAATTTGTAATAACTAAAATTTATAACTACATTATGTTTTTATTAAAATCCAATTTTTGTGTGTATAATATTTAATTCTATTTTATTTAATTATTGTTATTAATCATATTATTAATCTTGCTCTGTTAATTTTATATATTATTATTATTTCACTAATCTTTATTATTTACTAACCATACTATTATTTATTATTATATTTTTATTATTATGTTTCTAACCTTGTTTATTATTTCTAAATTATTATTATTATTATTTTATTATTACTAACCCCTTATTATTTATTTTTTATTATTTATTGCTTATTTATTTATTATTTATCTTGCTTTTTATTTTGCTTATTATTATAATGTTGTAATTATTCCTCGGATGTAAATTTGTAAATATTTTTATTTTTGCTATGGTTAGTAATTAGGGAGTGCAAAAACATGTATTCTATGTAAAAATAAATTTAGATCATTTTTAATCATAAGATAATTAAATTAAACACTCACACACGTAAGTCGATTTTTAATCGTCGTCTCACTTTCTAAGGTTATCCCTCAAGTTGCCTACGAATAAGGTCAAGTGGGGTGTGTAAAGCAAGTCCCTTTAAAAAGAAAAATCATCAAGTCCCTCATGGTTGCCTATACGAATCAAGTCCCTTCGAATAATGATGATAGTCCCTCCTATATGCTTATTACACCCCTCAGTTGCCTTCATAAAACAGAATGTCCCTCACATGTCCCTTTACATCCAAGGTAATAACTACCTACTCCTTAATAGTAGGGATAGTCTTACCAATGAAAGGATAAAGAACAAGAAAGACTTTAAACATTAGGGTAGGTTCCTCTTATGTACTTGCTCACTTCAAAAATTTTTCAAACTCTTCACAATTTCAAACAAATTTTCAAAAAAACAAGTTTTTACACATCCGTACATGGATTATTATTAACTATTATGAAAATTTTTCTATTCACACACTACACTTTCAAAAACAATTCAAAAGTGAGCTAAGTAACTAAGAGCCCATGGATAACCATGGATGTAAAGGGTGCTAACACCTTCCCTTTACATAACCTACCCCCCGGACCCAAAATATTCTCTTAAGGTCTTTCCTGTTCTTTTATACCCTTTCCTTTTGGATAAAATAAAAGTCGGTGGCGACTCTTGCTATCCGCAACATAACTAAAGTCAGTTCTCCCACCGTGTTACAGAACTGGCGACTCTGCTGGGGATCTATTTAAGAGGGGTACCCTTAGGAATTAGATCACTTTAAATTGTTTGCCTTGTTTGCTTTATTATTATATTGTTGGGGTGCTCTTATGTGTGAAAGGTCCTAACCCGGATCTAGTGTACCTTAGGTAAATGGCAATAGACCAAGGAAACTGTACGACGTATATCGATACGGTTGATCTGGTGGCCATAATTAGTGCGACTTCTTGGTTGGTGCTTATGTTCCTTAAGTCAAGTCGAGGATAATATGAGGCTGCCATATGTTGTCAATGCACTAACTAACTTTTAGAACCCTAGTTAACTCATCTTGGCCTTTAGAAAGTAGTGAGGTAACCGGCTTTGGTGCAGACTGAAGTTGGTTGACACTCGATACTACGCTCATTGAGATCTCGAACTTGGAGGGTTTTGGTTGGCAAGTAAGTTGCCTACTGAACAACCACCCTTGTGAAGGATCAATGATATTGAGATCCCTTAGAACCCGGTTACTTTTGTAGGACAGGATGAACCATCTAACTTCAGGGGAGGGTACTTACCTTTGAACCTCATGCAAGCCTTTAAACTTAGGGCTATGATGTGACTTGCTTGTGTGTGCCACATGTTTGTGATTGAGCATAACATCATGACATCATCATGCATCATAAGCATAGCATTTTCACTAACCATTTCAAGGACCAAAGGATTTATCTTTGTTCTTTGTTGCAGGTCATGGCTTCTGCTCGTAGAAACACCATCAGGATCAACTTTGTAGGGATACCTCCCAAGCTCAAAGAGTTGGTTTCCCAAGTGCCTGATCATTCCCAGTTCAACAAGAGACATGGTCACTTATTGGATCTAGTTACTTCAGGGTTCAGTGAAGACATGATGAGTGTGCTGTTTCAGTTCTTTGACCCTAAGCACCATTGCTTCACATTCCCCGACTATCAGCTGGTTCCAACCATGGAGGAGTTCTCTAAACTTCTGGGCATACCCGTTCTTGATCAAAGACCTTTTACAGGCTTGGAGAAAGAGCTTAAACCAGAAGTTATTGCTGCAGCTCTACATCTGAAGAAGTCTGACATTGTTCTAGAGACAAGAAGCGGAGTCAAGGGTATTCTTGCCAAGGTGCTAATGGATAAGGCACAAATGTTATTGAAGGCCATGAGCTATGATGCTTTTGAGGAGATCTTAGCCTTGCTGATATATGGCTTAGTATTGTTCCCCAATCCATATCAGTTCATAGATGTTCATGCCATCAACATTTTCCTGAGTCACAATCCAGTGCCTACATTGCTTGGAGATATCCTACATTCTCTTCACACCCGTACTACAAGGGCAAGAGGAACTTTGATGTGCTGCATACCTTTACTTTCTAGGTGGTTTATTTCTCACCTTCCTCGCTCAGTAATGAAGAATGAGCAAGGGTTTAGATGGTCCAAGAGGATCATGTCACTTTCTCACTCAGACATCCATTGGTGCTCCAGATCTATGGAGAATGTCACCATCATTGACCGTTGTGGGGAGTTTCCTAATGTGCCACTTCTAGGCATAAGAGGAGGCATCACCTACAACCCATCTCTAGCTTTACGACAGTTTGGTTACGCCCGGAGCGATGTTCCACATGACATGTTGATTCAGGGCATTGTGTTTGATTACGACAACGATCTTCAGGGTTACCGTCAGAGATTCATCCGAGCTTGGGGAAAGGTAAACAGGATTGACAGCAAGACACTGGAGCCTAAGTACACTATTCCTATGGAGGCTTATCTCAGATGGGTACGATATCGTGCTCAGACACTCATGATGCCATATCCTGCCGTCCTACCAGTTACCATGGAACCTGTTGCTGAAGGAGACACTGCTTATACCATCCTTCACCCAGACATGCCTACTGATATGGAAGACTTGCAGAGATCATGGATCCAACTGAAGGAGCAAAGGGATACTTTCGAGGCTCATTACAAAGCAAGCCAAGCAAGGATCTTAGAGCTAACCAAGCTACTTCACGAGGAACGAAACTTCAATTCATACCTCAATACAAAGAGGAAACGTCCATGGGAGACTTAAAACCCCATCTTTTGTACTTATTTCACTTTCATTTTTTGTAAGCCTAAAAGGCAAAACAAGTTATTGCTAATAAAAAGTTACTTTCTTGTTTGTTTAAGCAAATTTAAATCCTACGGTCCTTGAAAACATTGCATATGCATTCACATATCATTTCACTGCATCACAGGTTTATAATTGTGCACAGGTTTCTCATCCTCTCGCTGTTTATTTCAGCAATGGCTCTTGAACAATCAGTTAAGGATCTCCAGGCACAAAATGCACAGTTCCAAGAGCTGATCCTGAACCTATCCAAGGGGCAGGATGAATTGAAGGCACTGCTGGCCAAGAAGACTAAGAAGGATAGGAGGTCTGCTGGGTTGATCAACATGGGAAGAAGGTTCAAAGGTCTTGCCAAGACCAAAGAACCAGCTGAAGACTATGAATCTGAAGAATCTGAGCAAGAGGTAGGCAGTCTCCACCATACAATGGGGGACTCTGATTCTGAGGCTAATTACTACCATGAGCCTAATGAAGACAAATTCAAGATGCTGGTGGATAGAATGGATGCTATGGAATTACAGAAATCATCTGGGCTGGATTTTGAGGATTTGAGTTTGATATTTGGGGTTGTGATACCCATTGGTTTCAAGGTTCCTACCTTTGTTGTTTATGATGGGGTCTCTTGTCCCAAGCTGCATTTGAGGTCATATGTCAGAAGAATTCAACCCCACACTGCTGATAAGAAGTTGTGGATCCATTTCTTTCAAGAGAGTTTATCCGGAGCTCAGTTGGAGTGGTATTATCAGTTTGAGAGTGTCAACATCAGAGACTGGAATGATCTTGCTGAAGCTTTCTACAAGCAGTATCAATACAATGCTGACTTAGCCCCCACTCGCATGCAGCTTCAGAGCATGTCTATGGGTGCCAAAGAAAGTTTTAAGGAGTATGCTCAGAAGTGGAGAGATTTAGCTGGAAGAGTTCAACCCCCTTTGACTGACAGGGAATTGGTTGATATGTTCATGTGTACGCTGAATGGTCCGTTTTACAGTCATCTCATTGGAAGCTCATCATCTGGCTTCACTGAATTGATCATGACAGGAGAACGAGTAGAGAATGGTATAAAGAATGGCAAGATCCATGTGGGTGCTTCCTCATCAGCTGCTGCAAAGAAGCCTCCCACTGGGAAGAAAGAATCCAATGCTGTTTATGGTCAACCTGATCGTAACAGAAGGCATTAGTCTGTTAGTGCAGTTCATATCTCAAATCCAACTCCTGCGACAACAGAGCAGCCTCAAGGCAACCAACAGAGGGTTAGAAGACAGTTCACTAAGATCAACATGTCAATGGCTCAGGCATTGCAACACTTGTTGAAGGCTGAACTTATTACCCTGAGGGAGGCTCCTCAGAATCCCAATGTTACATCTCCCAAGTACAATCCCAATGCACGATGTGCATATCATTCAAACTGTCCAGGACATGATACTAATAACTGCTGGGTCTTGAAGAACAAAATTCAAGATATGATTGATGCTGGAGAAATTGAGTTTGATCCTCCAAATGTGATTACAGCACCAATGCCAAATCACGAGAAGACTGTCAATGCCATTGATGAAGCTCTTCATATCTATTCAGTTGCGGAGTTGACCACACCATTGTCTGTCATCAGAAAGAAGTTAGTGCAAGCTGGGTTCTTTCCGGGTTGTCGTGAAGATTGTGTTTATTGTGAGTATAATCCAGAGAAGTGCTTCAGGTTGAAGGATGGAATTCAACGTCTCATGGATAAGTATACTATAGTGTTTGAAAGAAGACCAGCATCTGTAGAAAGTATGGTGGATCATCTGACTCGGAGTAAGAAGATTGAAGAGGTTGATATGGTTGACAAAGTACCGGTAAGAATCACTTCAAAGGGTCCCATTAAAATCACTCATCAGGGTCCAATCAAGATTACTGTCGAAGGTCCTGTGAAAGTTGTTGCTGAAGCCCGAGTAGCTCCTGTGGTCATTACTACTCCTGGTCCTATACCTTATACATATGACAAAGCTGTGCCTTGGCACTATGGGTCTGACGTTTACATCCATGGTGTTAAGCAGGAGCCTTTACCTGATGTGCCTGTTGACATTGATAATATTGCTGGATCTAGCAAGATCACTCGTAGTGGAAGAGTCTTCTCTCCTCCAGATACTTCCAAGAATGAAGTTACTCCTACTGCTACTTCCACCACTAATGCTCGGGGCAAGGGTCCTGTTATTGAGCCTGTATCTACTGATGTGCCAGCTGCTGATGATCTCTCTAAGCAGATGGAAGAAGTATTGAAAATCATTCGCAAAAGTGATTATGACATTGTTGATCAGTTGGGGCATACTCCCTCAAAGATTTCTATGCTTTCCCTATTATTATGTTCTGAGGCTCATGCCAAGTCATTGATCAAGTTTCTGAAGATGGCTCATGTACCCAGTGCAATTTCTGTTGACCAATTTGAGAACTGTGTTGCCCACCTGACCTATGACAATGGGTTAGGATTTTCTGATGCTGACTTGACCCCTGCCAAGAGGGATCATAACAGGGCCTTGCATATTTCAATTGAATGCAGGGGCACTACCCTGTCTCATGTGCTGATAGACAATGGTTCCTCTTTGAATGTGTTGCCCAAGGAAGTCCTGAATAAGTTGAGTCCTGAAGATGCTGTGCTAAAGCCCAGTAATATTGTGGTAAAGGCTTTTGATGGTTCTAGAAGAGTAGTGCATGGAGAAATTGATCTTCCAATCAAAGTTGGTTCTCAGGTGTTTACTGCTACATTTTATGTGATGGATATTCGTCCTTCATATTCTTGTCTGCTTGGTCGTCCCTGGATCCATGGGGCAGGTGCTGTGACCTCTACATTGCACCAAAAGTTAAGATATCCGGTGAATGGAAAGGTTGTTACTGTCTATGGAGAGGAAGAATACTTTGTCAGCCATGTAAACACTTTCAAGTATCTGGAAGTGGAAGGTGAATACATTGAGACTCCGTGTCAGTCATTTGAAGTGGTTCCCTGGGTTGTTAATGATTGTGTAGCTCCTCCTGCTGTGAAGAAAGTTCCTGTTGTCACCAGAAAACCTCCAACAATGGCAATGGCCTCCCTCAATGATGCTAGAGCTGTGGTGGATGAAGGTGGTTGTACTATTTGGGGTCAGCTTCCTGATATTCCATACAAGTCTGACAAGTTTGGTTTGGGTTTCACTGCAGAGTCCCAGAAGGCTGTTCGTCGTGCTCGTGCTGCTCGTGTCACTAATCAAGGGGTTATCAATGCTGTGGGAGACTATGATGAAGACTACAACTTGGATGCATGGATTTTTCCTACTGTGGGTGCTGGACTTAATAATTGGAAAGCTGAAGATGTTATCCCTATCTCCTTTAGTCAGGAGTAAATACTATTACTGTGTTTTTTTTTAAAATTTGTAATTTCTTGAACAATAAAACTTTCAAGCCATGTGCCTTACCCGGGGCACAATGGTGTGCTTGTTACGGGTTGTCATTTCATTTGCATACTTCATTCAATAAAATCAGTGGACGTTTCGTTTTCGTAAATATTGTGTTCCTTGTCTTTCTTTTCTTTATTTTTGCTTTATCAGCTATGTGTTCTTACACACACCCACATCACTAAAATGCAGATCCTCATCCACTCTGGATCCTGTTGATAACAGTTCTACTATTGCCAATTATGATTTCGAGAATCCGATCTATCAAACTGAAGACGGAAATGAGGACGATTGTGAAATACCTGTAGAGCTTGCTAGGTTGTTACAACAAGAAGAGAAAGCTATACAGCCACATGAAGAGCCAGTCGAAGTTGTGAATCTGGGAACTGAAGAAAACAGAAAAGAGGTCAAGGTAGGGGCTGATTTAGAGGACAGTGTCAAGAACAGGTTGATTCAGATGTTACGTGACTATGTAGAAATCTTTGCTTGGTCTTATGAAGATATGCCAGGGTTGGATACAGACATTGTGGTTCACCGTTTGCCAATGAAAGAAGATTGTCGTCCAAAGAAGCAGAAGGTTCGTCGTATGCGTCCTGAAATGTCAGAAAAGATCAAGGCAGAGGTAATGAAACAGTTCAATGCAGGGTTCTTAGCAGTGACTTCTTATCCTCAGTGGGTTGCAAATGTGGTACCAGTTCCTAAGAAAGATGGCAAGGTACGTATGTGTGTGGACTACAGAGATTTGAACAAGGCTAGCCCCAAAGATGACTTCCCACTTCCTCATATTGATGTTCTGGTAGACAACACTGCTCAGCATAAGGTATTCTCTTTTATGGATGGTTTCTCTGGTTATAATCAAATCAAGATGGCTCCTGAAGACATGGAGAAGACAACATTTGTGACACAGTGGGGCACTTTTTGCTATAAGGTGATGCCATTTGGTTTGAAGAATGCAGGGGCAACATATCAGCGTGCTATGGTGGCTTTGTTTCATGATATGATTCATCATGAGATAGAGGTATATGTGGACGATATGATAGCCAGATCTCAGAATGAAGAGCAGCATCTTGATCATCTGCACAAGTTGTTTGAGAGGTTGAAGAAATACAAGTTGAGATTGAACCCAAACAAGTGTACTTTTGGAGTTAGATCTGGAAAGCTCCTGGGTTTCATTGTCAGTGGAAAAGGTATTGAAGTGGATCCTGCAAAAATAAAAGCTATACGGGAAATGCCAGCTCCCCGTACTGAGAAGGAGGTTAGAGGTTTCTTGGGACGATTGAATTACATTGCAAGATTTATTTCCCAATTGACTGCCATCTGTGAGCCAATCTTCAAGTTGTTGAAGAAAGATCAGGTGATGGCATGGAATGATGAGTGCTAGATTGCCTTTGATGAAATCAAGAAATATCTGTTGGAACCACCAATTTTGATGCCACCAGTTGATGGAAGACCCTTGATTATGTACTTAACAGTATTAGACAACTCAATGGGGTGTGTATTGAGGCAACATGACGAGTCTGGTCGAAAAGAGCAGGCAATATACTACCTTAGCAAAAAGTTTACCGACTGTGAAACAAGATACTCACTGCTCGAGAAAACTTGCTGCGCTTTGGCATGGGCTACTCGCCGACTAAGACAGTATATGTTGACCCATACTACCTTATTGATTTCAAAGATGGATCCAATCAAGTACATATTTGAGAAACCTGCTTTCTCCGGAAGAATTGCAAGATGGCAAATGATCTTGACAGAATATGACATACAGTATACTACTCAGAAGGCCATTAAAGGAAGTGTTGTTGCTGATCATTTGGCTCATCAAGCAGTGGATGATTATCAGTCAATGAATTTTGAGTTTCCTGATGAAGACATTATGATTATTACCAAAGAACCTGGACAATATGACGGACCTGAACCAGGATCCCGATGGACTATGGTTTTTGATGGTGCCTCTAATGCACTTGGTAATGGTGTTGGTGTTGTGATTAGTTCCCCTGAAGGTTGTCATACCCCGATTACTGCCAGACTTTGTTTCCAGTGTACCAATAACATGGCTGAGTATGAGGCATGTATCCTGGGTATTAAAGCTGCTATTGATATGAAGATTCAGTTCCTTGATGTGTATGGAGATTCAGCCCTGGTAGTAAGTCAGATTAAAGGAGATTGGGATACCAAGCATGATAACCTCATTCCTTACAGAGAGCATGTGTTGTTTTTGATCCCACATTTCAAAGATATTACCTTTGAACATATTCCACGAAGAGAGAATCAGTTGGCAGATGCATTAGCCACCATGGCATCTATGTTTAAGATCAGTTGGGATGATGAAGCTCCCAAGATTACCATTGATAGATTTGAGAAGCCTGCATACTGCAATGAGATTGACACTGAAGGGGCAGAGGAGAAACCTTGGTTCTATGAAGTAAAAAGATATCTTGAAGCTCAGGAGTTCCCTTAAGGGGCATCTGTCAAAGATAGGAAGTTTCTGAGAAGGTTTTCTGCTAAGTTCTTTTTGAGTAATGGCATTTTGTACAAACGCAATCATGATTCAACGTTGCTTCGTTGTGTGGATAAGAAGGAAGCAGCTGAGATTATGGAAGACATGCATGGTGGGATCTTTGGCACTCATTCTAGTGGTCATACTATGGCAAAGAAGATATTGAGAGCAGGTTACTATTGGTCTACTATGGAAGCTGATTGCTATCAACACTCCAGAACTTGTCACAAATGTCAAATCTATACTGATAAAGTTCATGTACCTCCATCACCATTGAATGTGTTGACTGCTCCTTGGCCCTTTGCCATGTGGGGCATTGATATGATTGGTGAGATCAAGCCTACTGCTTCTAATGGGCATCGTTTCATCCTGGTTGCTATTGATTACTTCACGAAGTGGGTGGAGGCAGCTTCATTTGCATCTGTTATAAAGAATGTTGTGGCTAGATTCATTAAGAGTAATCTCATATGTAGGTATGGCATCCCTGAAAGGATTATCACTGACAATGGCTCTAATCTGAACAACACTATGATTACTGATCTCTGCATGCAGTTCAAGATTAAGCACCACAACTCTTCTCCTTATCGTCCAAAGATGAATGGGGCAGTTGAAGCTGCTAATAAGAACATTAAGAAGATTGTACAGAAGATGACTGTTACTTACAAGGATTGGCATGAGATGTTACCATTTGCTCTTCACGGTTATCGTACTACAATACGTACTTCAACAGGGGCAACTCCATTCTCCTTAGTCTATGGTATGGAAGCAGTTTTGCCCATAGAAGTTCAGATCCCCTCCTTAAGAATTATGAAGGATGCAGGCTTGGATGAAGATGAGTGGATTCAGACTCGACTTGACCAGATAAATTTGATTGATGAGAAGAGGTTAGCAGCAGTTTGTCATGGCCAGATGTACCAAAAGCGAATGATCAAAGCTTTTAACAAAAAGGTTAAGCCAAAGGTATATCAGGTTGGTGACTTGGTAATCAAACGTATCATATTACCACAGGGTGATCCTAGGGGCAAGTGGACTCCGACATATGAATGACCATTTGTAGTCAAGACAGTATTCTCAGGAGGTGCCATGATACTGACTACAATGGATGGTGAAGACTTCCCACAGCCGGTAAACGCAGACATAGTTAAAAAATACTACGCATAAAAAGAGACCCGCTAGGTTGACAGGTGTCGCTCCCGACAAATGAAACAGGTTCATATGAAGGTACAGACGCGAACGGTCGGCGAGAGGGACAATGAGAACACACAGCCGTGAACTCACTGGAGATGAATAGAGTCGCCAACTAGGCATTTTTATCCCGGAGGAAAGGTAATGCTGCATAAACCTAGAAAGACATGGATAAGACGGTTGCGAACCAGAGAGACTGAGAAAGGGGGTTGGTTACAACCTGGGAAGGTATTAGCACCCAGATTGTCCGTCGTACTCGACGGGATCCACGCTTGAAAGATTTGTGTTTTAAAGGGGTAGTGTCAGTGCAATTTGTGTGTAAATGAGCTGGAAAAGAATGTACAGGTGTCGGTGTAAGAGAAGTGAAGTGTAAGTGTAAAAGAAGTGTATAAGAGAAGTGTCAGTGTAAGAACAGGAGTGAAATGCTCAAGATCACGAGGCTAAAAGAATGAGGCTAGAAAGAGGGGGAATGAACAGAGACTTTTGTTCGATAACCGTTAAGTTATGCCTACGTATCCTCTCGTGCAATGAGGAAGTCAGAACATCGTAGTTCGACCCAAAGAGACTGAAAGATGAGTTGACTTGTGAACTGCTTACTTGTCTATGCTCAAGTGTATGACCTGTCTGGCTCAGGTGCAAACTGTCTTGCATTAGACGGAAGAAGCGAGTTCTCGTTGGTGAGTGAATGAGATGAGAAAAGAATCCCGAAGGAGACGATTATTGTTTGTTTTTGTGTTTTCAGTCTTTTATTGCTTTTTGAAGTTTGTCATAAGTTAATGAGCTTAAGTCTAAACCAATGGATTTAGTAAACTCATCACATCTTCCCTCTGATTAGGGGTAATGAGAATACCTTAAGTGTGAAGTCAGATTCTCACACTTAATCACCTTTGGTGTAGGATTAAGATCATTAACCTACTTGTGATTATTTAGATGTTTTTGTGGTTTTTGTTTAGTGTTAAGTAATGAGGTTAAGCCATAATCAGGGATTAAACAGACTCATTACACCATCCTAATAGAAGGATAATAGATGAGAATGTTTAAGCTGAGGAAAGCTCCTCAACTTAATCCATGATTAGGGATTAAACTCATGACAAAACAAGCCTTTATTAGATGGATTTTAGTTAATGATATGATGATGAAGTGTTTTTTATGATTTGTAAGACAACTTGAGGGGGACTTGTCCATTAACACTAGGGTTAGTCCTTCTTAACCAATTAAGGAAGAATTAGAACCCTAATGCAAGGCCCAAGTTACAAGTGTGATGTCTTGATGATTATTAAGTGAATTGATTAAGAGATTTAAACACATTAAGGGTTTAACACTTAGGATTAAAGTTATACACTCCATCCTAATAGAAGGATGCAGGCATAACCCTAACCACAAAGTCTTAGAGCCTTTAGGGTTTAGTCTCTGATTATGAGGTGAGAAGAGAGGACTCAAAGAGAGACACAAAGGTAAAACTATGGGGGGACTAATCAAAACCCTAATTCATTATCATGCTTGGTTGGTCCTAAGGTTTGTGAGGTTTTCAAGAACAATCTTCAAAGGAGCCACCAGGAAGCAGATGAACAAGATCAAGAGAAACAAAGTGACTTGCTTCATTCAAGAAGTCAAGTCACTTGAAGAAAGAAGGTGGGAGGAACAAGAATGAGCAAGCTCAATCTCAAACACAAATAGAATGCAGCAATGGATGCAAGAGAGATGAAAAGAAAAGTTATGAGAAGTGAAGGCAAATTCACTTCTCAAGGTCACTTACCACCTGAAATGTTAGAAAGAAATGCAATGCAATGCTAAATGAAATGAAATGGTATGATGCAAAGCAAAACCAGAAGCATGTTGATGATGATTATGATATTATGAGGTGCTGCAAACATGAGACAAGGCAAGGAGATGTTCATACAAGATTATGAATGCAAATGATGCAAGTTAAGGAGCATGAATGAACATGGAAAGTTATGAATCATACAAGACAAATGACATGGCAAATATGTAATGCAATGGTCAAACATGCTTCCTACATGTCTTAAGATGTCAAATGAATCACAAGAATGCACAAAATGCAATGACAAGTCAAGTTATGCAAGGAAATGCAAGAAGGATGCAAAAGAAAGCCCAAATTAGGGTTTATGAATCAAACATCAAACAAAAACCCAAAACAGAAGCAAACCTTAAGATAAAAAATGGAAAATGGCACCCAAAGAAACCCTAAACCTATAATGAACCCCTGTCCAAAGGGTAACTCTCAACTCTCAACCAAACTCAAGTTATGATTTTTACAAGTTATTAGGGTTTTTTAGGGTTCTTAACAAAAGAAATGCCAAACAATTAGAAAATGCAAGATCAAATCATGGCCATTTTATCTTAGAAACTATATGCTAAACACAAAACAATGCAAGAAGAATCAATGTCTCAACCTTCTCCAATAAGCAGAAATGAATTTTTGAATCCATGATCAAAATAATGCATAAAAAATGATTTAATTCAATGAAAAATTCTTAAAATGCATCAAGATCAAAAAAGAAATTTGGTTTGAAGGTTGGACAATGTTTCCAAATGTCTTAGAACATTTCATGAATTTTTTGGTAATTTTTAAATACCTAGAAGTATTTTTAATTAATTAATTTCCATTAATCAATTAAAAATAATCTTTTAAATATTTAAAAATACTTTTTTAATGATAAAAAATAAAATAAAAATGTTTTTGGGTCATAAAAATTAATAAAACTTTAGGGAAAAAGTTTCATAATTTTTAAGATATTTTTGCTATTTTAAAATAAATGTGCAAGTTAATTGAAAAGAAATGAATTAAAAATCAAATAAAATAAAAGTAAACAGAAAGGAGGGCCAGGATTCACTCTGGATTCAAAGGGGTTGACCGCGCGCGTTTTTGGAAGGCCAGGATTGCTTCTGATCAGATTAATTTAATTATGGATTAATTAAAATAAACACGTGGATTAGGGCATAATGGCTTGATCTGAACCATTCACACACGCGGGAGGTCAACACTTTCAACGCATCCAATGGTCCACATTCAAACTGGAATTAATTACGTGATTAGGGCTTAAACACTCTCAGGTGGCCGGAGAAGACCTCCGGTCGTCTTCTCCGGCCAGCACCTCACCTGAAAACTCCCCAAATCCCTCAAATCGTAACGAAAATGAAAACTAAGCACACCAAAATGATCCCCATGACCCCCTGAGCTAAAACCCTAAGTCCAAACAAATTTCTTCTTCCTCAAAACCATGAATCGAACAGAACAAGTTTTAGGGCAAACCAGTTTCAGAGACAAATTAAATGCTTATTTCACCACCATTTCAAAAACCAAAGACATATTCATGACCAGGACAACACAAAGAACAAGTTTGTAACAAGAAAAATGATTTCTGGAAAAATAATTTTCGAGCTACCTGAGATTTGGAGCTTTCAGTTTGAGGACTTTCTGGCCACTTCTCTTTGTGCAATCCACTCCACTTGGTCCCCAGAAGATGTTTGAATGCTCAATGAGAGTTTAAGCTGGCTGGATAGTGAGATTCGAAAGCTTCTGCTCAAGCTTGGTCAGAAATGGCAATGGTGAAATAGAGAGCTTCAGGTCATGATGAATGGTTGTTTGTGATCCTGAGGATGAATGGAGAAGGTCTGGAGTGTTTGTTTGTGTGTTTGTGAGCTATGGTGAGAGTTTCGAATGAAACTGCAAAATGGAGTGAGAAATGGCAGCGGGATGTTCTGGCTGTTTCAGGCTTGGGTTCTTGGTGTTGGGTGGTCTATGGAGCAAGGTGAGTTGAATGGTGAAGATGGTTGAAGTGTTTTCAGGCTGTGGAGAGAAATTCGAAGGCTTATGCAAAATGGAGTGTTTTTGTGTATGTGATGAATGAATGTGTTTCAGCCTTGCCTTGTGTTATGTTTAGCTTGCAAATGGATAGTATAAACTAATCCAATTGGTCAGAGGATGTGACTTGTGCTTTATGGATAGGTGTAGCCACTTTTGCAAATATGTCAACTTCTTGTAAGATAGGGCATGGGCAACTTCTAGCCAAGTACAAAGGGCATGGTCTGCGCAGCAAAGTGAAGGGAAAGGCTAGGCTTGGTCCAGCATTCAAGGCAGCAAGTTGGTGAAATGTTATGAGTGGTTTTGCAAGTTGTTGTAACTTTGGTTCACATGTGATTCTTTTGCCTAACCAAGAATAAACCATAGGCATTCTTGGTCCAAATCTGATTTTTAGGACTTAGAGAATGTTTATGTGCTGGTTTGAAATGAATTAGAGGCTGCAATATGCATTGGTCCAAGACTTTGCAAAATTTCCACTTAGGGCATGCCTTGAAAATCAATGATTTTAGCCAACTTTGCATTGCCATAACTTTTGATTCAAGAAGAGTTTGATCATGTTCTTGTACTTTTTGAAAAGGGAAAAATGAGATCTACAACTTTCATGACCAAAGTTTTTCCATTTGAAACCTTTTTGGATCAAGAATCAAAGCTTGAAAAATGACCTAAAATGATGCATTCTTGAAAAGTCAACTATGCTCCAAAAGTCAACATTTGCAAAAACCCTAAATTCTTGATTTTTATGAACTTCAACCTTCTTCCATGATCAAATAAAGATCATATACACCCAAAATGATGAAGATCACCCATTGGTTGGGTCATTGGGGCCTCAGATGCCCTGATTTTACACTGACTTGTCTGAAAAGTCAACCCTTGATCAGATGACTTCCCCATGGAATTTCTTCATGAAAATTGATATGCATACTCCCTATACCATATAGAGATCAATGGAAACAAGAATGACCAAAAATTTTGGGGTTATGGCCTCTGAAACCAAAACCCTAATTTTAGGTCAACTGTGCAGTTCATCCTGGCTCTGCATCCACTCAAACCCTAGTTCTTGTGATTCCTCTGCATTTTTGACTTTGAGGAGAGGGAATATGACATAAGAACACACATGGACCACTTTGAAATGATTGGTGGCCTTTGGAATGGCTCAAGATGCTTTGGGATTGCTCAGATCACAAACCCTAAGTGCAGATGCCTTAGAAACTATCCAGTGAATCAAAAATGAGATGTGAGATGATATGATTGTGTTTATGCATATGAGGTGATCACAAGCCATGGTGTGAATGAGTGAGGGAAAATTTGGGGTGTTTACAGCTGCCCCTATTCAAGCATGAGTTAGCTGTGCAGGTTGTAAGCGACGGCTTAACAGGCAAACAAGATAACTTGTGGTTGAATACCAAAGACAGTCCAAAATTTGCACTCACAGAATGAAGAAGAAAAGGGGTATAGATTGTAAATGAAGAAAAATAAAGTATATTGTAAAGTGTGGGCGACGGAGGACGACCGTCGAGCAGAGGACGACTGCTGGGTAAATAGCAATGACGGGGACGGCCGACATGCTGGGAAAGTGTAGGAAATAAAACAATGACGGGGACGGCCGACATGCTGGGGATAAAAGGTAAAGCTAAGACGGGGACGGCCGACTAGCTGGGAAAAATAAAATATCATGATGGGGACGGCCATCAAGATAAAGTTGTAGCATTCTCTGGGGGTTAATGAAACATGACGGGGACGGCCATCAAGTTCATAAAGCAAAGTAACCGACGATGGGGACGACCATCGGATTAAAAGGAAAAGGGACCACGACGGGGACGGCCATCGGGTTAAAGAATGAATGAAATAAACAGATGATGGGGTACGGCCATCAAAGGTGAAGGACGATCACCTAGCAGGGGACGGCTGCTCTGTTGGGGGATAAAAGGAATACGATGGGGACGGCCATCAAAGGTGGAGGACGACCACCTGGCAGGGTACGGCTGCCGAAAATATCAACGATGGGGACGGCCATCGGATAGAAAAGGTCAACGATGGGGACGGCCATCGGACGAGCATGATGGAGGACGACCATCAAGAAGTGGAGGACGACCACTCAGCAGGGTACGGCTGCTCTCGAGGTTTCTCATGACATAGGACGAATGCCAGATAACCGAAAATCAACAATGGGGACGGCCATTGGATAAAGTGATGAAGGACGATCATCAAAAGGTGGAGGACGACCACCTAGCAGGGGACGGCTGCTAAAAATCAACGATGGGGACGACCATCGGATGAGCATGATGGAGGACGACCATCAAGAAGTGGAGGACGACCACTCAGCAGGGTACGGCTGCTCTCAGGGTTATCATGACACAGGACGAGTGTCAGATAAAAGAAAAAAAGCTTTGTTGGTGATCTACTGGGGATATAGTGAACACGGACGAGCGTTCACAACCAAGAAAAGAAAGTATAAGCGTTAGGTATTGTGTATAGATTAAAGATGCGGACGAGCATCCTTAAGACTATGATACGGACGAGTATCATGTAGAAACAAACTGACACATGTTCAGAGATGATGATACGGACGAGTATCAACTGGTTAACAAGGAACACGGACGAGTGTTGAATCTGAAGGAATCCTTCTGGGGAATAGTAGACACAGACGAGTATCTATGTTCAAGAAGGCATAAGTGTTTGACACGGTGTATGGATTAAAGATGCGGACGAGCATCCTTAAGACTATGATACGGACGAGTATCATGTAGAAACAAACACTAGACGCAATGTTCTGAGATGATGATACGGACGAGTACCAACTGGTTAACAAAGAACAAGGACTACTGTCGAATCTGTGGGGATATGAGTGATGATGTATACAAGATACGGACGAGTATCTGTACAAGCGCACCAATGAGTAGTGAGTATATATAATGTATAGATGAGTGTTTTAACTGCTGGGGAGAGTGACACGGACGAGTGTCAAAAGAGAAAAGTATAATATTAACAGGTGTATGGGTTGATGAAAGTGTAAGCGACTGCGCTGGGGAATATGACACGGACGGGTGTCAAGGAAGGTGTATATACAAGTATATGTGAGTGCAAAGAGGATGTCTTGGGCTTTCTGCTGGGGATGTGACACGGACGGGTGTCCAAAGGTGTATCTGTAATACGGGTGATCTTGTTTGTAAAGAGTGTTCAGGCGACTTTACTGGGGAATGATGACACGGACGGGTGTCAAAATGAGTATATACTGGTGTTCGATTGGAGAGGCAACTGCTTTTGCTGGGACTCTGATGGGGATTTTTTGTGTATTGTATTCTGTATGCCGACAGATTGTCAATATTTACAAGTGTTCAACTCACAACATGACTTATGATTATGCTATGCATTTGATTTTTGCCGTAATGCTCCGTATTAGACGGAATGCTACGCTCTGAGGGGATAATATGATGCGAATGCTATGATTGTGCAAAGGGGCACCGATCCGGGATTCGGATCCCATCACTGCGAAGATCTCTGGTCGATCTGTTGGAAATGGACCTCCCAGCTGGGGATGAGATCATTGGTAGATCCAATGATGCATCTGTTTTGGGGATACAGGTCACTGATTGGCATATCCTTGTAATACGGGACCCAGCTGGGGTTTGTAGAAGCTTTCTTCACTCTGTTGTGATCTCTTCATGCGTTGCTCTTCTGGATAGAGGCTGAAGATCCTGTGGGGAGATGATTTCCTGACTCCTGTACTCAGCTGAGGATGAAATGGCAACTCGGCTGGGGAATTATGAGAGGCAACTCAGCTGGGGAGAGCAACAAGAGGCAACTCAGCTGGGGATAGAGCCTTTCAGATGCTGAGATTGAGTGTATGTCGATTTGGCAACTTTGCTGGGGAAGTGGGCACTCTCCAGTGCCGCGTGGAAGATAGACCGAGTTGATAATGATTTGCCAGCTTGCTGAAACGTAACTTGCATGCCCCAGGTTGCGTTCTGGATACCTGCAATCCTGCAAAGATAAGGAAACGCACAAAAGGTCCCGAGGTATCCTTCACTGAATTCCGTCAAAGGAGTTAAGCACTCTCACGAGTAATTATATTCCCTGCAAGCATGTGTTTTATTATTATTACTTCTGGGAGAAAAACATCTGTACTTATGCAACTAGTTTTTTAGAGACATCAGACATCCTTTGTAAATAAAAATGTACAAGACGAAACATGACTGAAAAATCTGATTTTATTAATTCATATGCCCTGAATTGGCGAGATACAGTCAAAGAAACAAATCCCCTGAAATGAGGAGATTGTTACAAATGGAGAAACAAAATGCTGGCAGTGTTGGCGACGCTTTGAGGAGCTTCTTCTCCCGCTATGACTCGTATGACAATGACGTTCTTCTCATCTTGCTTTCTGAAGAAAGTTGATTCTGATTGAAGCTTGATTCCGTCGAAGCTTTCTAAGTTGTAAGCGATACAGACGAATTCAGAATGCAGTTGTTCGCTTATTCCCTTATTTTGCATGGATCGCCCTTTCGGGTTTTCAATCCATCGGGATACCCATTTTTGCCTGAGTTGTCCAATGCGGCTTTTCAACTCAGCGGGTGTACATTTTTCATTTATTTCCCTTATTTTTGCCCGAGTCTTTTATTCTGTTTTTGACTCGCCGGGATGCCCTATTTTTGCCTGGACTTACATTCTGTTTTTGTGTCCAGCGGGTCATTTTATGCGAAGTATTTTTTAACTGCATCTGAATTCACAGGGGATGGGAAATCTTCACCATCCATGGTGCTGAGCATCAGCGCTCCGCCAGAGAAAACTTTCTTTACAACGAATGGTCCTTCATAATTTGGAGTCCATTTGCCCCTGTGGTCTGTATGAGGAGGGAGGATTCTTTTCAGCACAAGATCCCCTACTTGGTACTCTCGATGCCTGACTTTCTGATCGAAGGCTCTCTTCATTCTCTTCTGATACAATTGTCCATGACAGATTGCAGCCAATCTTTTCTCTTCAATCAGACTCAGTTGCTCGTATCGGGACCTAACCCATTCTGCTTCACTCAGTTTGACATCCATTAATACCCGTAGAGAGGGTAATTCAACTTCAACAGGTAGGACTGCCTCCATACCATACACAAGTTGATACGGTGTCGCCCCAGTGGATGTCCTGATTGACGTGCGGTACCCATGCAAGGCAAACGGTAGCATTTCATGCCAGTCTTTGTATGTGATTACCATCTTCTGCACAATCTTCTTAATATTCTTATTCGCTGCCTCAACAGCGCCATTCATCTTTGGCCTGTAAGGAGAAGAATTGTGATGTTGGATCTTGAAGTCCCGGCACAGCTCTGCCATCATTTTGTTGTTTAGATTGGAACCATTATCAGTAATGATTCGCTCGGGCACTCCATACCGACAGATGATATCTCTCTTCAGAAATCGGGCTACCACTTGTCTTGTAACATTTGCATATGAGGCTGCTTCAACCCACTTAGTGAAATAGTCAATGGCGACCAGGATGAATCTGTGACCATTTGAAGCAGTCGGCTCAATCTTACCAATCATATCAATGCCCCACATGGCAAAGGGCCATGGTGAAGACATAATGTTCAAAGGATTTGGAGGCACATGCACTTTGTCTGCATAGATCTGGCACTTGTGGCATTTCCTGGCATAGGCACAACAGTCTGCATCCATTGTGATCCAATAATAGCCTGATCTTAACAACTTTTTAGCCATTGCATGTCCCCCAGCATGGGTACCAAAAGATCCTTCGTGCACTTCATGCGTCAACAAATCTGCTTCTGTCTTATCAACACATCTGAGGAGTACCATATCAAAGTTCCGCTTATATAAAGACCCATCAGTGTTCAGAAAGAAACTACCAGCAAGCCTTCTTAAAGTCTTCTTATCATTGGAAGATGCCCCAGGCGGGTATGTTTGATCCTCCAAGAAGCTTTTAATGTCGTGGAACCAAGGCTTATCATCTTTTACAACATCCGCTGCAAATACATATGCTGGTCTATCAAGTCTAGACACTGAAATCTGGGGTACAAAGTTAGCCGTTTGAACTTTGATCATGGATGAAATGGTAGCCAGAGCATCTGCAAACTGATTCTCGTCCCGAGGGATATACTCAAGCTTGACTGTTGTGAAGAAAGTCAATAACCTCCTTGTATAATCCCTGTAAGGTATCAGATGATCTTGGTGGGTGTACCATTTCTCGTTGGTTTGATTGACTACCAAAGCTGAATCTCCGAATACAGTCAAAGTTTTGATCCTGAGGTCAATGGCTTCCTCAAGACCCATAATGCAAGCTTCGTATTCAGCTTCGTTGTTAGTGCAGTTGAAAGTGAGTTTTGCCGAGAAAGGCATGTGAACTCCTTTAGGTGTAATGAGTACTGCACCAACACCACGACCATTCATGTTAACAGCCCCGTCAAACATCATAGTCCATTCTTCTTCCGGGTCGGGCCCTTCAGTGTGAACAGGCTCTTCATGATCTTTTGCTTTAATGAACATGATGTCTTCATCAGGGAAGTCAAACCTCATAGGCTGGTAGTCATCAATGGGTTGCTCAGCAAGATATTCAGATAGTACACTGCCTTTGATGGCTTTCTGAGAAGTGTACTGTATGTCGTATTCTGTAAGGATCATTTGCCATCTTGCAACCCGTCCGGTAAGCGCTGGCTTCTCGAAAATGTACTTAACTGGATCCATTTTTGAGATTAATAAGGTAGTGTGGGTCAACATATACTGTCTCAGTCGGCGAGCAGCCCACGCTAAAGCACAGCAAGTTTTCTCGAGCAGTGAATAACGTTGTTCACAGTCGGTAAACTTTTTGCTTAGGTAGTATATTGCATACTCTTTTCGACCAGACTCGTCATGCTGGCCCAGCACACACCCCATTGATTCTTCTAACACTGTCAAGTACATAATCAGAGGTCTTCCTTCTACTGGAGGCATGAGGATTGGAGGTTCTTGTAAGTACTCTTTGATCTTGTCAAAAGCCTTCTGGAAATCTTCGTTCCACCTGACCGTCTGTTCTTTTCTTAACAGCTTGAACAAGGGTTCACAGGTCGCTGTAAGGTGAGATATGAACCGTGAAATGTAGTTCAATCGACCTAAGAACCCTCGAACTTCTTTCTCAGTTTTCGGCGCAGGCATTTCTTGAATAGCTTTGACTTTATCAGGGTCAACTTCAATCCCTTTCTCGCTTACAATAAAGCCCAGCAGCTTACCGGATCGCACCCCGAATGTGCATTTGTTGGGGTTCAACTTCAGTTGGTACTTTCTCAGACGCTTGAACAGCTTGAGCAGATTCACCAGATGATCTTCTTCAGTAAGGGACTTGGCGATCATATCATCCACATAACATTCTATTTCCTTGTGGATCATATCGTGGAACAATGTCACCATAGCCCGTTGATATGTGGCACCAGCATTCTTCAGTCCGAATGGCATCACTTTGTAACAGAACGTGCCCCAAGGTGTAATGAATGTTGTCTTCTCCATGTCTTCAGGTGACATCTTGATCTGATTATACCCTGAAAATCCATCCATGAAGGAGAATACCGAGAACTGAGCCGTGTTATCCACCAATACATCAATGTGAGGTAATGGGAAGTCATCTTTCGGGCTGGCTCTATTCAGATCCCGGTAGTCAACACACATTCTTACTTTGTCGTCCTTCTTAGGCACAGGTACTATATTAGCAACCCACGGTGGGTAGCTAGTCACAGCAAGGAACCCGGCGTCCCATTGCTTTTGTACCTCTTCCTTGATTTTCATAGCCATGTCCGGGCGAGTTCGGCGCAGCTTCTGTTTCACTGGTGGGCATTCTTCCCTCAAAGGCAGCTTGTGCACAACTATATCGGTGTCCAACCCTGGCATGTCTTGATACGACCAAGCAAACACATCAACATACTCCTGAAGCAGATCTACCAGTTGCCTCTTCACTGAGTCTTGCAGGCAGGCCCCAATTTTAACTTCTTTCGCGTCTTCGTCTGTACCAAGATTAATCACTTCAATCTCCTCCTGGTGAGGAGTAATAACCTTTTCCTCTTGTCTTAACAACCTGGCTAGCTCTTCAGGAAGCTCATATTCTTCATCAACCCCTTCATCAGCTTGATTGATTGGATTGTCAAAGTCATACGATGTCATAGCCGTGCTGTTGTCGGTGCTGTCAGGAAGGCACTCTCTGCAAGGGTTAAGTTGGTTCATTTTAGTGATTGATTTTAATCTTGCTTTAGAAAAAAGTGAAATGAAGTTATCATTTTGAAAACACCGCCATTTATTTTTGTACAAAAAGAAAAATGGAAAAACAGTGAACAGAAAAGAAAAAGACTCGTTTGCAAAAAGATGTCTGATATTTCATTAGTTTAATCTTGTTTGCACAAAAGTACAGATGGCCCTGATTACAAAATGAGTCTTGTCATCTTGGGCAAGATGCAAGACTTGGATGCATGCTATAAAAATACAGGAAATAATAATTACTCTGCATGAGTAACTCTTATAATTTCCTGGGAAGACCAGTTCGAGACACTGCTCCCCGGGATCTTTGGACGAATCCAATCCTCCAGATTGCGCTCCTCTTCCAGCTCGTCTTCCAGACAGTTGATAGCATCGGGGGTGAGCATTCCCCCACTGACAAAACCTGGCTCTGCAGCAGCCTTTGCTTGATGTTGAGTTGGTCTGTAACCCAACCCAAACTTGTCCTTCTTCTCCTCCACAGCTAATACCTTGCCCCAGCCTAGGGCAATTCCTTCTTCAACAACCTTCCGGGCTTGTTGGTATGATGACATTGGAGTACCAGATACAGCAGATGCTTCATTCACATTCAAAGCTTCAAAACCTTGGCTCATTGTTTCATGGATCTCCCCATCCATCTCAATGTATTTGTAGGTTGCCAGGTGGCTGACAAAAATGTCCTCCTCTCCACAGATTGTGACAACTTGGCCTTCCCACTCAAATTTTAACTTTTGGTGAAGGGTAGACGTTATTGCGCCGGCGGCGTGAATCCAGGGTCTACCCAATAAACAGCTGTAGGCGGGCTGAATGTCCATCACATAAAAGATAGTTTTAAAGGTCTGTGGGCCAATTGTCACAGGCAGCTCAATCTCTCCCAGAACCGATCTCTTAGAGCCATCAAAGGCTCTTACCACCAGGTTGCTGGGCCTCAATGCCAATCCATCATATTCTAACTTCACCAGAGCCTTCTTTGGTAAGACATTCAGGGAAGAACCTGTATCCACCAGCACATGAGAAAGGACAGCTCCTTTGCACTCCATGGTTATGTGCAAGGCTTTGTTGTGGTTGCGGCCATCCGCTGTCAAGTCAGAATTGGTAAATCCTAGCCCATTGCTAGCAGTAACATTTCCAACCACGGTTTCCAACTGGTTGACAGTAATCTCTTCAGGCACGTAAGCTGCGTGCAAGACCTTGAGTAGTGCATTCCGATGGGCTTCGGAGCACATAAGCAGTGAGAGGATAGAGATTTTGGATGGCGTCTGGTGAAGTTGATCCACAATTTTGTAATCACTCTTTTTGATGATTCTCATAAACTCATCAACTTCTTGATCGAACGGTGTCTTCAAGGCTTCTTTAACAGTTTGATCTTCCTGCACAGGGCTCTTTCCTTTTGCCTTGGCAGCAGCTTCTGCTTCGGCAGTAGGTCTTTGCATTGGTGGGGCAAAGAGACGTCCGCTTCGAGTGAAGCCTCCGCCTCCCCCCACATTGTCAATTTGTGGTGCAGGTGTTGATGTTTCAAGAGTGATTCTTTTTCCTTCGCAATACACGTCAGAGCCATAGTGCCAAGGGATGGCCCTGTTGCTCTCATATGGTACTGGTCCAGGCACCGTGACAGTGACTGGACTGATTGCTGCTGCTGAAGGGACTGTAATTGTCTGTGGATCATAAAAGATTGTAACTGGTGCTCTAGTGGGAGCAGCACCTTCTGAATGGTAGGCGGAATTATTTTCAGGATCGTAGAATATGGTAACAGTGGAGACATCTTCATGATTGATTGCTGGCGTTGTAGGAGGTACTGTTGAAAGGACTGTTGTTGTTATTGATGGAGATTCGAAATGGAATGAAGCTGAAGTTGTAGCAGGAGAAACTGTTGAAAACTGATCATTTGGGAGGACAGATGAAGTACTTGTCGGTGTTGCTGGTGAATTGTCGGGAACAATAGTTGCTGCATTTGTAGGAGGTTCTGGAACCGTTGCTGATGAAGTTGTTGGGTTTGTCGGGAATGATGTAGTGATCTGTAGCAGGCCACTCTGAATAAGGCTGTCAATGCCATTCCTCAAGTCCTCACACCCATTCCATGAAATATTACAATAGGGACACCCTAGTTCACACCCTGGAAATATTTGGTTTTCACGGAGTTGAGCTTTGATTTCCACCAATGGTGTCCTGATCTGATCCACACTGGTTATTAAATAAGACGGTTGGTCTTCTTCAATAGCATTAATTCGGGGGCCACCATGGTTTGGCATTGGGTTTTTATTGACATTGGGCGGAGGTGCAAAATTCAGAGCCTTGGAGTCTACCAAGTCTTGTACCTTCATATGCAGAGCCCTGCATTTTTCTGTACTGTGACCAGGTGCGTTTGAGTGAAAAGCACACCTAGCATTGGAGTCATAGTTTCTTGGTAGACTGTTGGGATCCGGAGGTGCCAACGTTCTTAGCTCAACTAGGTTGAGTTTCAGAAGTTGTGGCAGCAAGGCAGCATACGGCATTGGGATCGGGTCGATCACTCTGTTAGCTTGGGATGGCCTCTGTTGGAATGGCCTCTGTTGATTGTTGTTGTTGGAGTTGTTGTTGTTGTAGTTTCTTGGAGGATATTGATTCTGCTGATACTGAGGTTGTTGCTGGAAGTTTTGTTGCGGAGGTTGATAGACTGGCTGAGGATGTGCTGGAGCAGGGATAGTGACCGCTGCTATTGACCTTTGAACATACTGGGGCCTACCCCTGTTGGTGTGAATGGCATTGGTCTCGCCAGTTCTTCTTGGGCCTGCAAAAGGCTTTCTTGTACTGCTGGACGAGCTGGCACCATTGTCAGAGATCTTACCCATTTTTAACAGGCTTTCAATTCTCTCCCCAGCTATAACAACATCTGCGAAGCTAGTGGAAGAGAAAGCAGCCAACCTGTCAATATACGTTCCCTGGAGAGTGTTCATAAACATGTCTGCCATTTCTCTCTCAGACATTGGTGGTTGAACGGCAGCAGCCAATTGCCTCCATCTCTGGGCATATTCTCGGAAACTTTCCCTTGACGACTGTGACATTCCCATAAGGAGAGTCCTATTGGGTGCCATATCTAAGTTGTATTGATACTGTCTGATGAAGGCCTCTGCCAGGTCCTTCCAGCATCTTACAGTTGCCCTAGTCAAGTGGGAATACCATTCCCTTGATGCTCCAGTCAAGCTGTCTTCGAAGTAGAACATCCAAAGTTTCTCATCCATTGTATAGGCCTTCAACCTTCCCAGAAATGATTGCAAATGAGTCCGGGGGCATGAAGTCCCATTATACTTTTCGAAACAAGGAGGCTTGAACTTATGGGGGATCCTGACCCCGTCTACCAAACCCATGTCCATGACGTCGAAGCCCAAAGAATTTTGAGACTCCAGTGATCTCAACTTCTCAGCTATTTCCTCCAATCGTCTATCATAAGTTTCCTCTCCAGCACCCATTACTGTAAATTGGTCCTCCTGAGGATCTTCTTGAAGTACTCTGGCTGCAGTGGCTGTTCCTTGAATGTTTGCAGGAATGTTAATCTCAGGATGTAGATGTGGGCCAAACACAGGAGGGTTAACATGGGGTTGCACCCGTTCATTGTTACTTGTGCCGGCAGTCCCCACATGGGGCTCATCTTGATTCCTCCCTTCTACCAAGGCTCTGAGCCTCTCCTGGCTTTGAGCTAAGTTGTTCATTACTTCCATGAATTGTGTTATCTGGGTTCTCATCTCCAACCTTTCGTTGGCCATCTGGTTTCTGACCTCCGTAAGGTCTTGCTGCATCTGATCCATCTGAATTCCCGGAAGGTTGTTTCTAGTTGGGTACCTGTGTGGCCTGTTGAGAGGAAATACCCGGCGGCGAGCAATAATTCCTGGGTATCACAACAGAGGTTAGCAACAACAAAACAAAAACCTACAAAACAAACAAAAGGGTTAGCATGCAATGCAGTTATGCTTATTTGTTCTCAAGGTATCCGGCTTGGTCTTCAGTTTTGACCCTTCCAGACCCTTGAAGATGCTGCTGTTGAAGTTGCTTTTGAAGTAACCCAGATGGAAACTAACACAAACATATTACAAAGGTGAAATAATACAATTTGTTCATTTTACAACACCAGCCCTCAAAGGGGTCAAAATACATCACAAAAAACAAAAGTACATGGAAAAGGAACAACAACAAGCAAATGATCAAACTCCAAGGCCAAACTCATCCTCACGAACTTCCTTAAGAAGTGCTTCGGTCACAGGATCAGCCGGACGCTCCGTGAGACTTCTGATGAGAAGGTTTCTTGTTGCAACAGCTGCAGTCAACTTCTTATTCTGACTTTGGTCCTTAGACCTCTTCACTCCAGCTCTGATTTCTAGCTCTGATATTTCCTTCTGGGCTGCTGCCAGGGCTTTTTCCATCTGCTCCATCTTGTCCTGGACTCTCTTGTCTTCTAGAGTACGGGCCTCAGTGATCCGGACCCACCTGGCCTGACTCTCTTTCAGGTACAAGTCTGTTCTTGCTCTCTGGAACTGGGCTTCTTTACAAGCATTCTTCAGAATCTGCTCACCAGCTTTAGACTTGTTGATATAATCTCCAGACTTCTCAATTTTAGTCAAGTGTTCCACCCTCAACTTCTCCAATCTCTCAATCTCCCTCACACCTTCACTCCTCTCCCGGAGGGTCTTCTGCAAAGCCTGGGTTAACTTCTCATTTCTTTCCTTCAAGCTCTCAAACTCTTCCAAACTGATAGTGGCAGGGGGTGGTGCTGAAGATGACTCAGGCATGTCTTCTATGGTGAAGGGCATTCCAGAGAATTGGGCCCTAGCATGGGACCACTCATAATATTGTGCTGATGCCACATTATTGCACTTCCCCAGAATGGTGATTCCCTTGGTTTGAACATGATCCCAGGCCCAGGCAGCCTGCCTAACAACAGCCAAACTAATCTTGTTCTCACAGTAGAGGGTCTCAACCAAGTCCTGTGTCTTAGGAGTATGGACCAATGCATAGCCCAATTGCCTCCTGAACAGCAAAGGGTTGTAATTGATACTTCCCTTGACCCCTATTAAAGGCACATTGGGAAAGTGCCCACAGCTTGTAATGATATCTCTGCCCTTGGTGTTTTGAGCACACCATCTGATATCTGCTGAAGTGAGAATAGTGAGCCTCTTAGCCCAGTTGCTTTGCTGATGAGGGTTTAGAAATGCATCTGTCCTGGGTAGATGCCTGAGAAGCCAAGCATGGAATAATGGAGCACAACACCTCACTAGCCTTCCCCTCTGCTTCTCATTTCTCTGATGTACTGAGTAATAGAGATCACCCAGTAAAGTTGGCACCGGGTTCTTCAGGATGAACAAATGGATTGCATTCTTGCTAATGAATCGAGGCTCATCTGCAAACAACACCATTCCATATACACTTAAGGCCAACAAAGCACAAACAGCTTTCCAATCCCCCAAGGAGGCCTTCAGACTAGCTTGAGAAATTAAGAAGTCCAGATGAAAACCAGGGATCCCAGCTTTAGAGGTCATATGCTGTTCAATCAAAACAGGCTCCAGGTGCAAAGCTTTTGCTATCTCTCCATTGCTGGGAAAGACCATTTCAGGGTTGAAAGGGATTTCTCTCTTGATAGGCAAACCAATCAAAGATGAGTATTCTTCTAATAGAGGCCCCAACTGAAAGTCTTGAAAGGTGAAACATCTCAATGGGGGGTCATAAAACTGAATACAGGTATGGATCAGGCTCCTCTGAGATGGGTCCAAATCCATAACCAAGTCAAGTATATCCCCATAATGCTCCCTGAACAAAGGTATGTGATCTGGGGTGATCAGGGTCTGGATCCTCCTGATGTCTGATAAGTCTGGTTGGAAGAAATGATAAGTGATGTTGCTTTTCTTTGGAGCCATGATGCTGAGACTGAGTAGGATAAGTGCTGATGAAGATGCTGAGGAGTGGGCCACTGGCTGGCTAGTGCAAGTAACTGAAGTATATGGCTGACAAGCTGAAGCAAATGCTGGTGGAGATAGGTCAATATAGCAGATGGGGTCAAAACCAAAACCAGATGAAGGTGGATACCCTGAAACACAAATAAGCAAATGTTAATATGATGCAATGGGTATGTATGCAAATGATATGCAAGGGTTTGTGACTGAGCTGGATCTGATCAAAATGCCCTGACATAAGTCCATGTGTGTCCAAGAATTCCAGATGGAGGTCTATAAATCCAGTAACCAAGGTGGGGGACTCAAATAAAGAGCCACATGTCCAGGGTTTAGAATCACAAGAACTATCCAACATGGAGTATTCTTAACAAAGTCAAAGTAACAGGGTATTCTGAAGTCAAGGTACCTGCAAACCTGTAAACAGCCCAACCCCCTCACAGGTGGTGATCTAGAACAAGGATCCTCAGACTTGGATCAGTTATGAGAAGTGTAAACATTTCTAACCCGGAGGTACAGTGTTTACAATAACCATAACAATTCCTCCTCTAATTCACCTCAGTTTCTGAAGGTCAATACTAAAAGGTCATCCAGACTTAGCAGGCTTCCCAGATAGCCCTAGTATTGCAGGAAATCCGCAACACAGAGTTCTCAAGAAGAAACCCATATCTGAACCGTGTTTCATATTCCCGCACCAGACCGAAATGGAATGGGAAAGAATATGATTCACTCTAGCCTAGGTGTCACTCAGGTCCCAGGTATAGGACCTTAACTCTCAATGAATCACCCACCCACCAAGGCAAACAACCAGATCCAGCCAGCAGCAATGACAATATGATATATAAATGCAGTAAAGAAAGCAGTAAAGTAACTGTACATAAAGCAATAAACAAAAATAAATACAAGCACAAGCAAGCACATAACACCCCAGTAAACACAAATCAAACAAGCGCTAGGAGGAACCCACAAAAAGAACCAGAAGCCCTGGTTGCAGTATAAGGGTCCCCAGCAGAGTCGCCAAGCTGTCGCTCCCGACAAATGAAACAGGTTCATATGAAGGTACAGACGCGAACGGTCGGCGAGAGGGACAATGAGAACACACAGCCGTGAACTCACTGGAGATGAATAGAGTCGCCAGCTAGGCATTTTTATCCCGGAGGAAAGGTAATGCTGCATAAACCTAGAAAGACATGGATAAGACGGTTGCGAACCAGAGAGACTGAGAAAGGGGGTTGGTTACAACCTGGGAAGGTATTAGCACCCAGATTGTCCGTCGTACTCGACGGGATCCACGCTTGAAAGATTTGTGTTTTAAAGGGGTAGTGTCAGTGCAATTTGTGTGTAAATGAGCTGGAAAAGAATGTACAGGTGTCGGTGTAAGAGAAGTGAAGTGTAAGTGTAAAAGAAGTGTATAAGAGAAGTGTCAGTGTAAGAACAGGAGTGAAATGCTCAAGATCACGAGGCTAAAAGAATGAGGCTAGAAAGAGGGGGAATGAACAGAGACTTTTGTTCGATAACCGTTAAGTTATGCCTACGTATCCTCTCGTGCAATGAGGAAGTCAGAACACCGTAGTTCGACCCAAAGAGACTGAAAGATGAGTTGACTTGTGAACTGCTTACTTGTCTATGCTCAAGTGTATGACCTGTCTGGCTCAGGTGCAAACTGTCTTGCATTAGACGGAAGAAGCGAGTTCTCGTTGGTGAGTGAATGAGATGAGAAAAGAATCCCGAAGGAGACGATTATTGTTTGTTTTTGTGTTTTCAGTCTTTTATTGCTTTTTGAAGTTTGTCATAAGTTAATGAGCTTAAGTCTAAACCAATGGATTTAGTAAACTCATCACATCTTCCCTCTGATTAGGGGTAATGAGAATACCTTAAGTGTGAAGTCAGATTCTCACACTTAATCACCTTTGGTGTAGGATTAAGATCATTAACCTACTTGTGATTATTTAGATGTTTTTGTGGTTTTTGTTTAGTGTTAAGTAATGAGGTTAAGCCATAATCAGGGATTAAACAGACTCATTACACCATCCTAATAGAAGGATAATAGATGAGAATGTTTAAGCTGAGGAAAGCTCCTCAACTTAATCCATGATTAGGGATTAAACTCATGACAAAACAAGCCTTTATTAGATGGATTTTAGTTAATGATATGATGATGAAGTGTTTTTTATGATTTGTAAGACAACTTGAGGGGGACTTGTCCATTAACACTAGGGTTAGTCCTTCTTAACCAATTAAGGAAGAATTAGAACCCTAATGCAAGGCCCAAGTTACAAGTGTGATGTCTTGATGATTATTAAGTGAATTGATTAAGAGATTTAAACACATTAAGGGTTTAACACTTAGGATTAAAGTTATACACTCCATCCTAATAGAAGGATGCAGGCATAACCCTAACCACAAAGTCTTAGAGCCTTTAGGGTTTAGTCTCTGATTATGAGGTGAGAAGAGAGGACTCAAAGAGAGACACAAAGGTAAAACTATGGGGGGACTAATCAAAACCCTAATTCATTATCATGCTTGGTTGGTCCTAAGGTTTGTGAGGTTTTCAAGAACAATCTTCAAAGGAGCCACCAGGAAGCAGATGAACAAGATCAAGAGAAACAAAGTGACTTGCTTCATTCAAGAAGTCAAGTCACTTGAAGAAAGAAGGTGGGAGGAACAAGAATGAGCAAGCTCAATCTCAAACACAAATAGAATGCAGCAATGGATGCAAGAGAGATGAAAAGAAAAGTTATGAGAAGTGAAGGCAAATTCACTTCTCAAGGTCACTTACCACCTGAAATGTTAGAAAGAAATGCAATGCAATGCTAAATGAAATGAAATGGTATGATGCAAAGCAAAACCAGAAGCATGTTGATGATGATTATGATATTATGAGGTGCTGCAAACATGAGACAAGGCAAGGAGATGTTCATACAAGATTATGAATGCAAATGATGCAAGTTAAGGAGCATGAATGAACATGGAAAGTTATGAATCATACAAGACAAATGACATGGCAAATATGTAATGCAATGGTCAAACATGCTTCCTACATGTCTTAAGATGTCAAATGAATCACAAGAATGCACAAAATGCAATGACAAGTCAATTTATGCAAGGAAATGCAAGAAGGATGCAAAAGAAAGCCCAAATTAGGGTTTATGAATCAAACATCAAACAAAAACCCAAAACAGAAGCAAACCTTAAGATAAAAAATGGAAAATGGCACCCAAAGAAACCCTAAACCTATAATGAACCCCTGTCCAAAGGGGAACTCTCAACTCTCAACCAAACTCAAGTTATGATTTTTACAAGTTATTAGGGTTTTTTAGGGTTCTTAACAAAAGAAATGCCAAACAATTAGAAAATGCAAGATCAAATCATGGCCATTTTATCTTAGAAACTATATGCTAAACACAAAACAATGCAAGAAGAATCAATGTCTCAACCTTCTCCAATAAGCAGAAATGAATTTTTGAATCCATGATCAAAATAATGCATAAAAAATGATTTAATTCAATGAAAAATTCTTAAAATGCATCAAGATCAAAAAAGAAATTTGGTTTGAAGGTTGGACAATGTTTCCAAATGTCTTAGAACATTTCATGAATTTTTTGGTAATTTTTAAATACCTAGAAGTATTTTTAATTAATTAATTTCCATTAATCAATTAAAAATAATCTTTTAAATATTTAAAAATACTTTTTTAATGATAAAAAATAAAATAAAAATGTTTTTGGGTCATAAAAATTAATAAAACTTTAGGGAAAAAGTTTCATAATTTTTAAGATATTTTTGCTATTTTAAAATAAATGTGCAAGTTAATTGAAAAGAAATGAATTAAAAATCAAATAAAATAAAAGTAAACAGAAAGGAGGGCCAGGATTCACTTATGACAAACTTCCAAGACTAGGGTTTTGACTTTAATCAGGCTAAATGAACTTCCAAGACTTAAAGTGAGCTTCATAATATCTTATATGTGTATAAGAACCCCCATGTCAAGTTTCAAGACTTTTCTCAAAAGTTTGCTCAGTCAGATGATCAGATAAGTCAAAATCAGTCAAAGCAGTTAAAAAGTCAAACTGAGGTCAACTGTGGTCAAACCAAAGTCAAACTTCATGATTTTTTTGCCAACGTCAAGAATATGAAGTAAAATTCATCATTTGATCAAGGGTTGATCATGATTCATCATTAGGGTTTCCTCAGTAAAAGTCAACTGAACTTTGACCAGCCATAACTTTCGCATACTTCATCACCAAGTCTCCATCCAAAGCTCATTTTGAAGGAAATTGAATTCTCTACAACTTTGATGTTGAAAGTTAAGCCCAAAAATGCTCCATTTAAAAGATATGATCTAAGACATTATAGGTCATTTCAAAAGTCAACAAAAAGTCAACAACTTCAAAAGGGCATAACTTGAGATTGGTAAATGATATGGACCTGAAACCAATGGGGTTGTTTATAGGACTCTTCAAGCTTTCCAAAATGTCCAAGAACACCCTCATACCTTTAAAATTGAGGGAGATGTGCCCTTGCAAAGTTGGGAAAGTTTGTGATGGTTTATGATGAAAATGGGGGCTTAAAAGCAATTTTCTCCAAATGGGCTGGCCAAGTTATGACCCAACCCATACAATAACATCATGCACGAAATTTCCATAATATTTTCATAATTTTTATTTTATTTAATTAATTTATTATGATTTTTTATACTTAAAATCATTTTAAATTTAAATAAAATATTAAAAATGAAGATTTATTTTTGTGATTGATTCTAGAAAGTCTTAATTGGTGATTAGAATTAAAGAAGAAGGAAATCATGTGAATAATACAAAAATAGCAAGTCTTCATAAGCCAATATTTGAAATTCAAAGCACCATCTTTTTCAATCTTTTTAAATCAATTCTTCCACATGATCCATCAATGTTTTAACCTAGAATCATTCACCTATATATGCTGATCATAACCCTAGCCTCAGACACGAATTCCAGAAGCCCATAGGTAAGTTTCCAAAACTCAAAAATTCAAGCAAAAAGTGAGATTCGGATTTTGAAATCCAGGACATTAGAAGGTAAACCAAGAACATAGAGTTGTTCCTTGATCATCCATGAAGCAAAACCAATGCCCATACGCATCTATAGCATGCATATATGAACAACCCGAAGCTTTGTTGTTCTTGTAAATTTATTTTTCGATTCTCATTATTTGATCATTATTAATGGAATTTGTGTGTTTATTTGATGTTAGTGGAAGCTTTTGAACAATTCTGGACAAATCAATTGGATTTTCGTGACCTTATACAGATTCAGCCATTGCTAGGGTTTCTATCCTCCATTAGGGCTTTGTGTTCTAGGCCATATAAATCGATTCTAAAAACGTGGTTTGATTCCAAATGGTCTGGTGATCATGTTTGACTGATCAATTTGTTGAAATTTTACAGTTTTAACCATGAACGAGATCCATAGGTATTGCTGCAAAATTGATTTTCGCAGGTATCTTGATGGAAGATTTTGCAGGAAAAATCGTAGGTCTCAAGGAAGAAGAAGATCATCTCCCGCGCATTCAAAAATTCAAATTATGTTAATTTATTTTATTGTTGTTTTGTTGTTTGCTATCACATGCGCGTGTGTGCCCTGGTGGTAAGCTGGATATACGTATGTTATAAAGGCCCTGGTTCGATTCTTGGCCAGTGCATTGTTTTGTTTTATTTTTCAGGATAAAAAGGAGATTGAATATATTATGTATTCTTGCCATTCAATAGTCAGATGGGCTCTTCCAGCCAGGCGGTAGCGCGCGCATGCTTGCATTCATAAGGTCCTGGGTTCAACTCCCACCCCAGGCCTTTTTGTTTCTTCATTTTCCTGGATTTTTCAAGCAAGCAACAAAACGAATTCTTCCCCCTCACTTATTGCCTGCGCACCAATGGCCTGGTGGTTGTTATTCTTGTTGGAAATCAAGCTGGCCTGGGTTCAAACCCCAGCCAGGTAAGTTTGCACATTTTTTTCTTTTATTTGTTTTTAAGTATTATAATATTAAATTGAATATAATTATATGAATGTATGTTTCTAAATAATAAATAAATAATAATAAAGCATGTTTGTTTTTTTTTTGATTTATTTTCTAAAATACATAAATTTTCATAAATTACATTTTTATCTCTTATGACTAAATTATAATATGTATATATTAATTAAAATTATTTTGTGTATAACTAAACCCTAATTTTTCTTAAAAAACAAACCCTAAAAATATTCTAAGATAAAACCTAACCCTATTTTTTCTAAATAATTTTATTTCTCTAATTTTTTAATGTAATTATTTATGCACAATTATTCTTGTAAATTTATTTGTAAATATATTTATAATCCAAATTATTTTTCTTTTAATGTTTAGAAACAATTTAATTTATAATAATTATATTTTTGTATATGGTTTAAAATAATTTATAAATATAATAATTAATAGAATTAAATTTTATAAATATGATTAATATTGTAAATATGATATTTAAAACCTAATTTCTTCTTATAATGTGTAAATGTTTTTTTAAAAAAAAAATAATAAATGTTAATATATGTTTAAAAAGAATTAAATTTGTAATAACTAAAATTTATAACTACATTATGTTTTTATTAAAATCCAATTTTTGTGTGTATAATATTTAATTCTATTTTATTTAATTATTGTTATTAATCATATTATTTATCTTGCTCTGTTAATTTTATATATTATTATTATTTCACTAATCTTTATTATTTACTAACCATACTATTATTTATTATTATATTTTTATTATTATGTTTCTAACCTTGTTTATTATTTCTAAATTATTATTATTATTATTTTATTATTACTAACCCCTTATTATTTATTTTTTATTATTTATTGCTTATTTATTTATTATTTATCTTGCTTTTTATTTTGCTTATTATTATAATGTTGTAATTATTCCTCGGATGTAAATTTGTAAATATTTTTATTTTTGCTATGGTTAGTAATTAGGGAGTGCAAAAACATGTATTCTATGTAAAAATAAATTTAGATCATTTTTAATCATAAGATAATTAAATTAAACACTCACACACGTAAGTCGATTTTTAATCGTCGTCTCACTTTCTAAGGTTATCCCTCAAGTTGCCTACGAATAAGGTCAAGTGGGGTGTGTAAAGCAAGTCCCTTTAAAAAGAAAAATCATCAAGTCCCTCATGGTTGCCTATACGAATCAAGTCCCTTCGAATAATGATGATAGTCCCTCCTATATGCTTATTACACCCCTCAGTTGCCTTCATAAAACAGAATGTCCCTCACATGTCCCTTTACATCCAAGGTAATGACTACCTACTCCTTAATAGTAGGGATAGTCTTACCAATGAAAGGATAAAGAACAAGAAAGACTTTAAACATTAGGGTAGGTTCCTCTTATGTACTTGCTCACTTCAAAAATTTTTCAAACTCTTCACAATTTCAAACAAATTTTCAAAAAAACAAGTTTTTACACATCCGTACATGGATTATTATTAACTATTATGAAAATTTTTCTATTCACACACTACACTTTCAAAAACAATTCAAAAGTGAGCTAAGTAACTAAGAGCCCATGGATAACCATGGATGTAAAGGGTGCTAACACCTTCCCTTTACATAACCTACCCCCCGGACCCAAAATATTCTCTTAAGGTCTTTCCTGTTCTTTTATACCCTTTCCTTTTGGATAAAATAAAAGTCGGTGGCGACTCTTGCTATCCGCAACATAACTAAAGTCAGTTCTCCCACCGTGTTACAGAACTGGCGACTCTGCTGGGGATCTATTTAAGAGGGGTACCCTTAGGAATTAGATCACTTTAAATTGTTTGCCTTGTTTGCTTTATTATTATATTGTTGGGGTGCTCTTATGTGTGAAAGGTCCTAACCCGGATCTAGTGTACCTTAGGTAAATGGCAATAGACCAAGGAAACTGTACGACGTATATCGATACGGTTGATCTGGTGGCCATAGTTAGTGCGACTTCTTGGTTGGTGCTTATGTTCCTTAAGTCAAGTCGAGGATAATATGAGGCTGCCATATGTTGTCAATGCACTAACTAACTTTTAGAACCCTAGTTAACTCATCTTGGCCTTTAGAAAGTAGTGAGGTAACCGGCTTTGGTGCAGACTGAAGTTGGTTGACACTCGATACTACGCTCATTGAGATCTCGAACTTGGAGGGTTTTGGTTGGCAAGTAAGTTGCCTACTGAACAACCACCCTTGTGAAGGATCAATGATATTGAGATCCCTTAGAACCCGGTTACTTTTGTAGGACAGGATGAACCATCTAACTTCAGGGGAGGGTACTTACCTTTGAACCTCATGCAAGCCTTTAAACTTAGGGCTATGATGTGACTTGCTTGTGTGTGCCACATGTTTGTGATTGAGCATAACATCATGACATCATCATGCATCATAAGCATAGCATTTTCACTAACCATTTCAAGGACCAAAGGATTTATCTTTGTTCTTTGTTGCAGGTCATGGCTTCTGCTCGTAGAAACACCATCAGGATCAACTTTGTAGGGATACCTCCCAAGCTCAAAGAGTTGGTTTCCCAAGTGCCTGATCATTCCCAGTTCAACAAGAGACATGGTCACTTATTGGATCTAGTTACTTCAGGGTTCAGTGAAGACATGATGAGTGTGTTGTTTCAGTTCTTTGACCCTAAGCACCATTGCTTCACATTCCCCGACTATCAGCTGGTTCCAACCATGGAGGAGTTCTCTAAACTTCTGGGCATACCCGTTCTTGATCAAAGACCTTTTACAGGCTTGGAGAAAGAGCTTAAACCAGAAGTTATTGCTGCAGCTCTACATCTGAAGAAGTCTGACATTGTTCTAGAGACAAGAAGCGGAGTCAAGGGTATTCTTGCCAAGGTGCTAATGGATAAGGCACAAATGTTATTGAAGGCCATGAGCTATGATGCTTTTGAGGAGATCTTAGCCTTGCTGATATATGGCTTAGTATTGTTCCCCAATCCATATCAGTTCATAGATGTTCATGCCATCAACATTTTCCTGAGTCACAATCCAGTGCCTACATTGCTTGGAGATATCCTACATTCTCTTCACACCCGTACTACAAGGGCAAGAGGAACTTTGATGTGCTGCATACCTTTACTTTCTAGGTGGTTTATTTCTCACCTTCCTCGCTCAGTAATGAAGAATGAGCAAGGGTTTAGATGGTCCAAGAGGATCATGTCACTTTCTCACTCAGACATCCATTGGTGCTCCAGATCTATGGAGAATGTCACCATCATTGACCGTTGTGGGGAGTTTCCTAATGTGCCACTTCTAGGCATAAGAGGAGGCATCACCTACAACCCATCTCTAGCTTTACGACAGTTTGGTTACGCCCGGAGCGATGTTCCACATGACATGTTGATTCAGGGCATTGTGTTTGATTACGACAACGATCTTCAGGGTTACCGTCAGAGATTCATCCGAGCTTGGGGAAAGGTAAACAGGATTGACAGCAAGACACTGGAGCCTAAGTACACTATTCCTATGGAGGCTTATCTCAGATGGGTACGATATCGTGCTCAGACACTCATGATGCCATATCCTGCCGTCCTACCAGTTACCATGGAACCTGTTGCTGAAGGAGACACTGCTTATACCATCCTTCACCCAGACATGCCTACTGATATGGAAGACTTGCAGAGATCATGGATCCAACTGAAGGAGCAAAGGGATACTTTCGAGGCTCATTACAAAGCAAGCCAAGCAAGGATCTTAGAGCTAACCAAGCTACTTCACGAGGAACGAAACTTCAATTCATACCTCAATACAAAGAGGAAACGTCCATGGGAGACTTAAAACCCCATCTTTTGTACTTATTTCACTTTCATTTTTTGTAAGCCTAAAAGGCAAAACAAGTTATTGCTAATAAAAAGTTACTTTCTTGTTTGTTTAAGCAAATTTAAATCCTACGGTCCTTGAAAACATTGCATATGCATTCACATATCATTTCACTGCATCACAGGTTTATAATTGTGCACAGGTTTCTCATCCTCTCGCTGTTTATTTCAGCAATGGCTCTTGAACAATCAGTTAAGGATCTCCAGGCACAAAATGCACAGTTCCAAGAGCTGATCCTGAACCTATCCAAGGGGCAGGATGAATTGAAGGCACTGCTGGCCAAGAAGACTAAGAAGGATAGGAGGTCTGCTGGGTTGATCAACATGGGAAGAAGGTTCAAAGGTCTTGCCAAGACCAAAGAACCAGCTGAAGACTATGAATCTGAAGAATCTGAGCAAGAGGTAGGCAGTCTCCACCATACAATGGGGGACTCTGATTCTGAGGCTAATTACTACCATGAGCCTAATGAAGACAAATTCAAGATGCTGGTGGATAGAATGGATGCTATGGAATTACAGAAATCATCTGGGCTGGATTTTGAGGATTTGAGTTTGATATTTGGGGTTGTGATACCCATTGGTTTCAAGGTTCCTACCTTTGTTGTTTATGATGGGGTCTCTTGTCCCAAGCTGCATTTGAGGTCATATGTCAGAAGAATTCAACCCCACACTGCTGATAAGAAGTTGTGGATCCATTTCTTTCAAGAGAGTTTATCCGGAGCTCAGTTGGAGTGGTATTATCAGTTGGAGAGTGTCAACATCAGAGACTGGAATGATCTTGCTGAAGCTTTCTACAAGCAGTATCAATACAATGCTGACTTAGCCCCCACTCGCATGCAGCTTCAGAGCATGTCTATGGGTGCCAAAGAAAGTTTTAAGGAGTATGCTCAGAAGTGGAGAGATTAGCTGGAAGAGTTCAACCCCCTTTGACTGACAGGGAATTGGTTGATATGTTCATGTGTACGCTGAATGGTCCGTTTTACAGTCATCTCATTGGAAGCTCATCATCTGGCTTCACTGAATTGATCATGACAGGAGAACGAGTAGAGAATGGTATAAAGAATGGCAAGATCCATGTGGGTGCTTCCTCATCAGCTGCTGCAAAGAAGCCTCCCACTGGGAAGAAAGAATCCAATGCTGTTTATGGTCAACCTGATCGTAACAGAAGGCATTAGTCTGTTAGTGCAGTTCATATCTCAAATCCAACTCCTGCGACAACAGAGCAGCCTCAAGGCAACCAACAGAGGGTTAGAAGACAGTTCACTAAGATCAACATGTCAATGGCTCAGGCATTGCAACACTTGTTGAAGGCTGAACTTATTACCCTGAGGGAGGCTCCTCAGAATCCCAATGTTACATCTCCCAAGTACAATCCCAATGCACGATGTGCATATCATTCAAACTGTCCAGGACATGATACTAATAACTGCTGGGTCTTGAAGAACAAAATTCAAGATATGATTGATGCTGGAGAAATTGAGTTTGATCCTCCAAATGTGATTACAGCACCAATGCCAAATCACGAGAAGACTGTCAATGCCATTGATGAAGCTCTTCATATCTATTCAGTTGCGGAGTTGACCACACCATTGTCTGTCATCAGAAAGAAGTTAGTGCAAGCTGGGTTCTTTCCGGGTTGTCGTGAAGATTGTGTTTATTGTGAGTATAATCCAGAGAAGTGCTTCAGGTTGAAGGATGGAATTCAACGTCTCATGGATAAGTATACTATAGTGTTTGAAAGAAGACCAGCATCTGTAGAAAGTATGGTGGATCATCTGACTCGGAGTAAGAAGATTGAAGAGGTTGATATGGTTGACAAAGTACCGGTAAGAATCACTTCAAAGGGTCCCATTAAAATCACTCATCAGGGTCCAATCAAGATTACTGTCGAAGGTCCTGTGAAAGTTGTTGCTGAAGCCCGAGTAGCTCCTGTGGTCATTACTACTCCTGGTCCTATACCTTATACATATGACAAAGTTGTGCCTTGGCACTATGGGTCTGACGTTTACATCCATGGTGTTAAGCAGGAGCCTTTACCTGATGTGCCTGTTGACATTGATAATATTGCTGGATCTAGCAAGATCACTCGTAGTGGAAGAGTCTTCTCTCCTCCAGATACTTCCAAGAATGAAGTTACTCCTACTGCTACTTCCACCACTAATGCTCGGGGCAAGGGTCCTGTTATTGAGCCTGTATCTACTGATGTGCCAGCTGCTGATGATCTCTCTAAGCAGATGGAAGAAGTATTGAAAATCATTCGCAAAAGTGATTATGACATTGTTGATCAGTTGGGGCATACTCCCTCAAAGATTTCTATGCTTTCCCTATTATTATGTTCTGAGGCTCATGCCAAGTCATTGATCAAGTTTCTGAAGATGGCTCATGTACCCAGTGCAATTTCTGTTGACCAATTTGAGAACTGTGTTGCCCACCTGACCTATGACAATGGGTTAGGATTTTCTGATGCTGACTTGACCCCTGCCAAGAGGGATCATAACAGGGCCTTGCATATTTCAATTGAATGCAGGGGCACTACCCTGTCTCATGTGCTGATAGACAATGGTTCCTCTTTGAATGTGTTGCCCAAGGAAGTCCTGAATAAGTTGAGTCCTGAAGATGCTGTGCTGAAGCCCAGTAATATTGTGGTAAAGGCTTTTGATGGTTCTAGAAGAGTAGTGCATGGAGAAATTGATCTTCCAATCAAAGTTGGTTCTCAGGTGTTTACTGCTACATTTTATGTGATGGATATTCGTCCTTCATATTCTTGTCTGCTTGGTCGTCCCTGGATCCATGGGGCAGGTGCTGTGACCTCTACATTGCACCAAAAGTTAAGATATTCGGTGAATGGAAAGGTTGTTACTGTCTATGGAGAGGAAGAATACTTTGTCAGCCATGTAAACACTTTCAAGTATCTGGAAGTGGAAGGTGAATACATTGAGACTCCGTGTCAGTCATTTGAAGTGGTTCCCTGGGTTGTTAATGATTGTGTAGCTCCTCCTGCTGTGAAGAAAGTTCCTGTTGTCACCAGAAAACCTCCAACAATGGCAATGGCCTCCCTCAATGATGCTAGAGCTGTGGTGGATGAAGGTGGTTGTACTATTTGGGGTCAGCTTCCTGATATTCCATACAAGTCTGACAAGTTTGGTTTGGGTTTCACTGCAGAGTCCCAGAAGGCTGTTCGTCGTGCTCGTGCTGCTCGTGTCACTAATCAAGGGGTTATCAATGCTGTGGGAGACTATGATGAAGACTACAACTTGGATGCATGGATTTTTCCTACTGTGGGTGCTGGACTTAATAATTGGAAAGCTGAAGATGTTATCCCTATCTCCTTTAGTCAGGAGTAAATACTATTACTGTGTTTTTTTTTTTTAAATTTGTAATTTCTTGAACAATAAAACTTTCAAGCCATGTGCCTTACCCGGGGCACAATGGTGTGCTTGTTACGGGTTGTCATTTCATTTGCATACTTCATTCAATAAAATCAGTGGACGTTTCGTTTTCGTAAATATTGTGTTCCTTGTCTTTCTTTTCTTTATTTTTGCTTTATCAGCTATGTGTTCTTACACACACCCACATCACTAAAATGCAGATCCTCATCCACTCTGGATCCTGTTGATAACAGTTCTACTATTGCCAATTATGATTTCGAGAATCCGATCTATCAAACTGAAGACGGAAATGAGGACGATTGTGAAATACCTGTAGAGCTTGCTAGGTTGTTACAACAAGAAGAGAAAGCTATACAGCCACATGAAGAGCCAGTCGAAGTTGTGAATCTGGGAACTGAAGAAAACAGAAAAGAGGTCAAGGTAGGGGCTGATTTAGAGGACAGTGTCAAGAACAGGTTGATTCAGATGTTACGTGACTATGTAGAAATCTTTGCTTGGTCTTATGAAGATATGCCAGGGTTGGATACAGACATTGTGGTTCACCGTTTGCCAATGAAAGAAGATTGTCGTCCAAAGAAGCAGAAGGTTCGTCGTATGCGTCCTGAAATGTCAGAAAAGATCAAGGCAGAGGTAATGAAACAGTTCAATGCAGGGTTCTTAGCAGTGACTTCTTATCCTCAGTGGGTTGCAAATGTGGTACCAGTTCCTAAGAAAGATGGCAAGGTACGTATGTGTGTGGACTACAGAGATTTGAACAAGGCTAGCCCCAAAGATGACTTCCCACTTCCTCATATTGATGTTCTGGTAGACAACACTGCTCAGCATAAGGTATTCTCTTTTATGGATGGTTTCTCTGGTTATAATCAAATCAAGATGGCTCCTGAAGACATGGAGAAGACAACATTTGTGACACAGTGGGGCACTTTTTGCTATAAGGTGATGCCATTTGGTTTGAAGAATGCAGGGGCAACATATCAGCGTGCTATGGTGGCTTTGTTTCATGATATGATTCATCATGAGATAGAGGTATATGTGGACGATATGATAGCCAGATCTCAGAATGAAGAGCAGCATCTTGATCATCTGCACAAGTTGTTTGAGAGGTTGAAGAAATACAAGTTGAGATTGAACCCAAACAAGTGTACTTTTGGAGTTAGATCTGGAAAGCTCCTGGGTTTCATTGTCAGTGGAAAAGGTATTGAAGTGGATCCTGCAAAAATAAAAGCTATACGGGAAATGCCAGCTCCCCGTACTGAGAAGGAGGTTAGAGGTTTCTTGGGACGATTGAATTACATTGCAAGATTTATTTCCCAATTGACTGCCATCTGTGAGCCAATCTTCAAGTTGTTGAAGAAAGATCAGGTGATGGCATGGAATGATGAGTGCTAGATTGCCTTTGATGAAATCAAGAAATATCTGTTGGAACCACCAATTTTGATGCCACCAGTTGATGGAAGACCCTTGATTATGTACTTAACAGTATTAGACAACTCAATGGGGTGTGTATTGGGGCAACATGACGAGTCTGGTCGAAAAGAGCAGGCAATATACTACCTTAGCAAAAAGTTTACCGACTGTGAAACAAGATACTCACTGCTCGAGAAAACTTGCTGCGCTTTGGCATGGGCTACTCGCCGACTAAGACAGTATATGTTGACCCATACTACCTTATTGATTTCAAAGATGGATCCAATCAAGTACATATTTGAGAAACCTGCTTTCTCCGGAAGAATTGCAAGATGGCAAATGATCTTGACAGAATATGACATACAGTATACTACTCAGAAGGCCATTAAAGGAAGTGTTGTTGCTGATCATTTGGCTCATCAAGCAGTGGATGATTATCAGTCAATGAATTTTGAGTTTCCTGATGAAGACATTATGATTATTACCAAAGAACCTGGACAATATGACGGACCTGAACCAGGATCCCGATGGACTATGGTTTTTGATGGTGCCTCTAATGCACTTGGTAATGGTGTTGGTGTTGTGATTAGTTCCCCTGAAGGTTGTCATACCCCGATTACTGCCAGACTTTGTTTCCAGTGTACCAATAACATGGCTGAGTATGAGGCATGTATCCTGGGTATTAAAGCTGCTATTGATATGAAGATTCAGTTCCTTGATGTGTATGGAGATTCAGCCCTGGTAGTAAGTCAGATTAAAGGAGATTGGGATACCAAGCATGATAACCTCATTCCTTACAGAGAGCATGTGTTGTTTTTGATCCCACATTTCAAAGATATTACCTTTGAACATATTCCACGAAGAGAGAATCAGTTGGCAGATGCATTAGCCACCATGGCATCTATGTTTAAGATCAGTTGGGATGATGAAGCTCCCAAGATTACCATTGATTGATTTGAGAAGCCTGCATACTGCAATGAGATTGACACTGAAGGGGCAGAGGAGAAACCTTGGTTCTATGAAGTAAAAAGATATCTTGAAGCTCAGGAGTTCCCTTAAGGGGCATCTGTCAAAGATAGGAAGTTTCTGAGAAGGTTTTCTGCTAAGTTCTTTTTGAGTAATGGCATTTTGTACAAACGCAATCATGATTCAACGTTGCTTCGTTGTGTGGATAAGAAGGAAGCAGCTGAGATTATGGAAGACATGCATGATGGGATCTTTGGCACTCATTCTAGTGGTCATACTATGGCAAAGAAGATATTGAGAGCAGGTTACTATTGGTCTACTATGGAAGCTGATTGCTATCAACACTCCAGAACTTGTCACAAATGTCAAATCTATACTGATAAAGTTCATGTACCTCCATCACCATTGAATGTGTTGACTGCTCCTTGGCCCTTTGCCATGTGGGGCATTGATATGATTGGTGAGATCAAGCCTACTGCTTCTAATGGGCATCGTTTCATCCTGGTTGCTATTGATTACTTCACGAAGTGGGTGGAGGCAGCTTCATTTGCATCTGTTATAAAGAATGTTGTGGCTAGATTCATTAAGAGTAATCTCATATGTAGGTATGGCATCCCTGAAAGGATTATCACTGACAATGGCTCTAATCTGAACAACACTATGATTACTGATCTCTGCATGCAGTTCAAGATTAAGCACCACAACTCTTCTCCTTATCGTCCAAAGATGAATGGGGCAGTTGAAGCTGCTAATAAGAACATTAAGAAGATTGTACAGAAGATGACTGTTACTTACAAGGATTGGCATGAGATGTTACCATTTGCTCTTCACGGTTATCGTACTACAATACGTACTTCAACAGGGGCAACTCCATTCTCCTTAGTCTATGGTATGGAAGCAGTTTTGCCCATAGAAGTTCAGATCCCCTCCTTAAGAATTATGAAGGATGCAGGCTTGGATGAAGATGAGTGGATTCAGACTCGACTTGACCAGATAAATTTGATTGATGAGAAGAGGTTAGCAGCAGTTTGTCATGGCCAGATGTACCAAAAGCGAATGATCAAAGCTTTTAACAAAAAGGTTAAGCCAAAGGTATATCAGGTTGGTGACTTGGTAATCAAACGTATTATATTATCACAGGGTGATCCTAGGGGCAAGTGGACTCCGACATATGAAGGACCATTTGTAGTCAAGACAGTATTCTCAGGAGGTGCCATGATACTGACTACAATGGATGGTGAAGACTTCCCACAGCCGGTAAACGCAGACATAGTTAAAAAATACTACGCATAAAAAGAGACCCGCTAGGTTGACAGGTGTCGCTCCCGACAAATGAAACAGGTTCATATGAAGGTACAGACGCGAACGGTCGGCGAGAGGGACAATGAGAACACACAGCCGTGAACTCACTGGAGATGAATAGAGTCGCCAGCTAGGCATTTTTATCCCGGAGGAAAGGTAATGCTGCATAAACCTAGAAAGACATGGATAAGACGGTTGCGAACCAGAGAGACTGAGAAAGGGGGTTGGTTACAACCTGGGAAGGTATTAGCACCCAGATTGTCCGTCGTACTCGACGGGATCCACGCTTGAAAGATTTGTGTTTTAAAGGGGTAGTGTCAGTGCAATTTGTGTGTAAATGAGCTGGAAAAGAATGTACAGGTGTCGGTGTAAGAGAAGTGAAGTGTAAGTGTAAAAGAAGTGTATAAGAGAAGTGTCAGTGTAAGAACAGGAGTGAAATGCTCAAGATCACGAGGCTAAAAGAATGAGGCTAGAAAGAGGGGGAATGAACAGAGACTTTTGTTCGATAACCGTTAAGTTATGCCTACGTATCCTCTCGTGCAATGAGGAAGTCAGAACACCGTAGTTCGACCCAAAGAGACTGAAAGATGAGTTGACTTGTGAACTGCTTACTTGTCTATGCTCAAGTGTATGACCTGTCTGGCTCAGGTGCAAACTGTCTTGCATTAGACGGAAGAAGCGAGTTCTCGTTGGTGAGTGAATGAGATGAGAAAAGAATCCCGAAGGAGACGATTATTGTTTGTTTTTGTGTTTTCAGTCTTTTATTGCTTTTTGAAGTTTGTCATAAGTTAATGAGCTTAAGTCTAAACCAATGGATTTAGTAAACTCATCACATCTTCCCTCTGATTAGGGGTAATGAGAATACCTTAAGTGTGAAGTCAGATTCTCACACTTAATCACCTTTGGTGTAGGATTAAGATCATTAACCTACTTGTGATTATTTAGATGTTTTTGTGGTTTTTGTTTAGTGTTAAGTAATGAGGTTAAGCCATAATCAGGGATTAAACAGACTCATTACACCATCCTAATAGAAGGATAATAGATGAGAATGTTTAAGCTGAGGAAAGCTCCTCAACTTAATCCATGATTAGGGATTAAACTCATGACAAAACAAGCCTTTATTAGATGGATTTTAGTTAATGATATGATGATGAAGTGTTTTTTATGATTTGTAAGACAACTTGAGGGGGACTTGTCCATTAACACTAGGGTTAGTCCTTCTTAACCAATTAAGGAAGAATTAGAACCCTAATGCAAGGCCCAAGTTACAAGTGTGATGTCTTGATGATTATTAAGTGAATTGATTAAGAGATTTAAACACATTAAGGGTTTAACACTTAGGATTAAAGTTATACACTCCATCCTAATAGAAGGATGCAGGCATAACCCTAACCACAAAGTCTTAGAGCCTTTAGGGTTTAGTCTCTGATTATGAGGTGAGAAGAGAGGACTCAAAGAGAGACACAAAGGTAAAACTATGGGGGGACTAATCAAAACCCTAATTCATTATCATGCTTGGTTGGTCCTAAGGTTTGTGAGGTTTTCAAGAACAATCTTCAAAGGAGCCACCAGGAAGCAGATGAACAAGATCAAGAGAAACAAAGTGACTTGCTTCATTCAAGAAGTCAAGTCACTTGAAGAAAGAAGGTGGGAGGAACAAGAATGAGCAAGCTCAATCTCAAACACAAATAGAATGCAGCAATGGATGCAAGAGAGATGAAAAGAAAAGTTATGAGAAGTGAAGGCAAATTCACTTCTCAAGGTCACTTACCACCTGAAATGTTAGAAAGAAATGCAATGCAATGCTAAATGAAATGAAATGGTATGATGCAAAGCAAAACCAGAAGCATGTTGATGATGATTATGATATTATGAGGTGCTGCAAACATGAGACAAGGCAAGGAGATGTTCATACAAGATTATGAATGCAAATGATGCAAGTTAAGGAGCATGAATGAACATGGAAAGTTATGAATCATACAAGACAAATGACATGGCAAATATGTAATGCAATGGTCAAACATGCTTCCTACATGTCTTAAGATGTCAAATGAATCACAAGAATGCACAAAATGCAATGACAAGTCAAGTTATGCAAGGAAATGCAAGAAGGATGCAAAAGAAAGCCCAAATTAGGGTTTATGAATCAAACATCAAACAAAAACCCAAAACAGAAGCAAACCTTAAGATAAAAAATGGAAAATGGCACCCAAAGAAACCCTAAACCTATAATGAACCCCTGTCCAAAGGGGAACTCTCAACTCTCAACCAAACTCAAGTTATGATTTTTACAAGTTATTAGGGTTTTTTAGGGTTCTTAACAAAAGAAATGCCAAACAATTAGAAAATGCAAGATCAAATCATGGCCATTTTATCTTAGAAACTATATGCTAAACACAAAACAATGCAAGAAGAATCAATGTCTCAACCTTCTCCAATAAGCAGAAATGAATTTTTGAATCCATGATCAAAATAATGCATAAAAAATGATTTAATTCAATGAAAAATTCTTAAAATGCATCAAGATCAAAAAAGAAATTTGGTTTGAAGGTTGGACAATGTTTCCAAATGTCTTAGAACATTTCATGAATTTTTTGGTAATTTTTAAATACCTAGAAGTATTTTTAATTAATTAATTTCCATTAATCAATTAAAAATAATCTTTTAAATATTTAAAAATACTTTTTTAATGATAAAAAATAAAATAAAAATGTTTTTGGGTCATAAAAATTAATAAAACTTTAGGGAAAAAGTTTCATAATTTTTAAGATATTTTTGCTATTTTAAAATAAATGTGCAAGTTAATTGAAAAGAAATGAATTAAAAATCAAATAAAATAAAAGTAAACAGAAAGGAGGGCCAGGATTCACTCTGGATTCAAAGGGGTTGACCGCGCGCGTTTTTGGAAGGCCAGGATTGCTTCTGATCAGATTAATTTAATTATGGATTAATTAAAATAAACACGTGGATTAGGGCATAATGGCTTGATCTGAACCATTCACACACGCGGGAGGTCAACACTTTCAACGCATCCAATGGTCCACATTCAAACTGGAATTAATTACGTGATTAGGTCTTAAACACTCTCAGGTGGCCGGAGAAGACCTCCGGTCGTCTTCTCCGGCCAGCACCTCACCTGAAAACTCCCCAAATCCCTCAAATCGTAACGAAAATGAAAACTAAGCACACCAAAATGATCCCCATGACCCCCTGAGCTAAAACCCTAAGTCCAAACAAATTTCTTCTTCCTCAAAACCATGAATCGAACAGAACAAGTTTTAGGGCAAACCAGTTTCAGAGACAAATTAAATGCTTATTTCACCACCATTTCAAAAACCAAAGACATATTCATGACCAGGACAACACAAAGAACAAGTTTGTAACAAGAAAAATGATTTCTGGAAAAATAATTTTCGAGCTACCTGAGATTTGGAGCTTTCAGTTTGAGGACTTTCTGGCCACTTCTCTTTGTGCAATCCACTCCACTTGGTCCCCAGAAGATGTTTGAATGCTCAATGAGAGTTTAAGCTGGCTGGATAGTGAGATTCGAAAGCTTCTGCTCAAGCTTGGTCAGAAATGGCAATGGTGAAATAGAGAGCTTCAGGTCATGATGAATGGTTGTTTGTGATCCTGAGGATGAATGGAGAAGGTCTGGAGTGTTTGTTTGTGTGTTTGTGAGCTATGGTGAGAGTTTCGAATGAAACTGCAAAATGGAGTGAGAAATGGCAGCGGGATGTTCTGGCTGTTTCAGGCTTGGGTTCTTGGTGCTGGGTGGTCTATGGAGCAAGGTGAGTTGAATGGTGAAGATGGTTGAAGTGTTTTCAGGCTGTGGAGAGAAATTCGAAGGCTTATGCAAAATGGAGTGTTTTTGTGTATGTGATGAATGAATGTGTTTCAGCCTTGCCTTGTGTTATGTTTAGCTTGCAAATGGATAGTATAAACTAATCCAATTGGTCAGAGGATGTGACTTGTGCTTTATGGATAGGTGTAGCCACTTTTGCAAATATGTCAACTTCTTGTAAGATAGGGCATGGGCAACTTCTAGCCAAGTACAAAGGGCATGGTCTGCGCAGCAAAGTGAAGGGAAAGGCTAGGCTTGGTCCAGCATTCAAGGCAGCAAGTTGGTGAAATGTTATGAGTGGTTTTGCAAGTTGTTGTAACTTTGGTTCACATGTGATTCTTTTGCCTAACCAAGAATAAACCATAGGCATTCTTGGTCCAAATCTGATTTTTAGGACTTAGATAATGTTTATGTGCTGGTTTGAAATGAATTAGAGGCTGCAATATGCATTGGTCCAAGACTTTGCAAAATTTCCACTTAGGGCATGCCTTGAAAATCAATGATTTTAGCCAACTTTGCATTGCCATAACTTTTGATTCAAGAAGAGTTTGATCATGTTCTTGTACGTTTTGAAAAGGGAAAAATGAGATCTACAACTTTCATGACCAAAGTTTTTCCATTTGAAACCTTTTTGGATCAAGAATCAAAGCTTGAAAAATGACCTAAAATGATGCATTCTTGAAAAGTCAACTATGCTCCAAAAGTCAACATTTGCAAAAACCCTAAATTCTTGATTTTTATGAACTTCAACCTTCTTCCATGATCAAATAAAGATCATATACACCCAAAATGATGAAGATCACCCATTGGTTGGGTCATTGGGGCCTCAGATGCCCTGATTTTACACTGACTTGTCTGAAAAGTCAACCCTTGATCAGATGACTTCCCCATGGAATTTCTTCATGAAAATTGATATGCATACTCCCTATACCATATAGAGATCAATGGAAACAAGAATGACCAAAAATTTTGGGGTTATGGCCTCTGAAACCAAAACCCTAATTTTAGGTCAACTGTGCAGTTCATCCTGGCTCTGCATCCACTCAAACCCTAGTTCTTGTGATTCCTCTGCATTTTTGACTTTGAGGAGAGGGAATATGACATAAGAACACACATGGACCACTTTGAAATGATTGGTGGCCTTTGGAATGGCTCAAGATGCTTTGGGATTGCTCAGATCACAAACCCTAAGTGCAGATGCCTTAGAAACTATCCAGTGAATCAAAAATGAGATGTGAGATGATATGATTGTGTTTATGCATATGAGGTGATCACAAGCCATGGTGTGAATGAGTGAGGGAAAATTTGGGGTGTTTACAGCTGCCCCTATTCAAGCATGAGTTAGCTGTGCAGGTTGTAAGCGACGGCTTAACAGGCAAACAAGATAACTTGTGGTTGAATACCAAAGACAGTCCAAAATTTGCACTCACAGAATGAAGAAGAAAAGGGGTATAGATTGTAAATGAAGAAAAATAAAGTATATTGTAAAGTGTGGGCGACGGAGGACGACCGTCGAGCAGAGGACGACTGCTGGGTAAATAGCAATGACGGGGACGGCCGACATGCTGGGAAAGTGTAGGAAATAAAACAATGACGGGGACGGCCGACATGCTGGGGATAAAAGGTAAAGCTAAGACGGGGACGGCCGACTAGCTGGGAAAAATAAAATATCATGATGGGGACGGCCATCAAGATAAAGTTGTAGCATTCTCTGGGGGTTAATGAAACATGACGGGGACGGCCATCAAGTTCATAAAGCAAAGTAACCGACGATGGGGACGGCCATCGGATTAAAAGGAAAAGGGACCACGACGGGGACGGCCATCGGGTTAAAGAATGAATGAAATAAACAGATGATGGGGTACGGCCATCAAAGGTGAAGGACGATCACCTAGCAGGGGACGGCTGCTCTGTTGGGGGATAAAAGGAATACGATGGGGACGGCCATCAAAGGTGGAGGACGACCACCTGGCAGGGTACGGCTGCCGAAAATATCAACGATGGGGACGGCCATCGGATAGAAAAGGTCAACGATGGGGACGGCCATCGGACGAGCATGATGGAGGACGACCATCAAGAAGTGGAGGACGACCACTCAGCAGGGTACGGCTGCTCTCGAGGTTTCTCATGACATAGGACGAATGCCAGATAACCGAAAATCAACAATGGGGACGGCCATTGGATAAAGTGATGAAGGACGATCATCAAAAGGTGGAGGACGACCACCTAGCAGGGGACGGCTGCTAAAAATCAACGATGGGGACGACCATCGGATGAGCATGATGGAGGACGACCATCAAGAAGTGGAGGACGACCACTCAGCAGGGTACGGCTGCTCTCAGGGTTATCATGACACAGGACGAGTGTCAGATAAAAGAAAAAAAGCTTTGTTGGTGATCTACTGGGGATATAGTGAACACGGACGAGCGTTCACAACCAAGAAAAGAAAGTATAAGCGTTTGGTATTGTGTATAGATTAAAGATGCGGACGAGCATCCTTAAGACTATGATACGGACGAGTATCATGTAGAAACAAACTGACACATGTTCAGAGATGATGATACGGACGAGTATCAACTGGTTAACAAGGAACACGGACGAGTGTTGAATCTGAAGGAATCCTTCTGGGGAATAGTAGACACAGACGAGTATCTATGTTCAAGAAGGCATAAGTGTTTGACACGGTGTATGGATTAAAGATGCGGACGAGCATCCTTAAGACTATGATACGGACGAGTATCATGTAGAAACAAACACTAGACGCAATGTTCTGAGATGATGATACGGACGAGTACCAACTGGTTAACAAAGAACAAGGACTACTGTCGAATCTGTGGGGATATGAGTGATGATGTATACAAGATACGGACGAGTATCTGTACAAGCGCACCAATGAGTAGTGAGTATATATAATGTATAGATGAGTGTTTTAACTGCTGGGGAGAGTGACACGGACGAGTGTCAAAAGAGAAAAGTATAATATTAACAGGTGTATGGGTTGATGAAAGTGTAAGCGACTGCGCTGGGGAATATGACACGGACGGGTGTCAAGGAAGGTGTATATACAAGTATATGTGAGTGCAAAGAGGATGTCTTGGGCTTTCTGCTGGGGATGTGACACGGACGGGTGTCCAAAGGTGTATCTGTAATACGGGTGATCTTGTTTGTAAAGAGTGTTCAGGCGACTTTACTGGGGAATGATGACACGGACGGGTGTCAAAATGAGTATATACTGGTGTTCGATTGGAGAGGCAACTGCTTTTGCTGGGACTCTGATGGGGATTTTTTGTGTATTGTATTCTGTATGCCGACAGATTGTCAATATTTACAAGTGTTCAACTCACAACATGACTTATGATTATGCTATGCATTTGATTTTTGCCGTAATGCTCCGTATTAGACGGAATGCTACGCTCTGAGGGGATAATATGATGCGAATGCTATGATTGTGCAAAGGGGCACCGATCCGGGATTCGGATCCCATCACTGCGAAGATCTCTGGTCGATCTGTTGGAAATGGACCTCCCAGCTGGGGATGAGATCATTGGTAGATCCAATGATGCATCTGTTTTGGGGATACAGGTCACTGATTGGCATATCCTTGTAATACGGGACCCAGCTGGGGTTTGTAGAAGCTTTCTTCACTCTGTTGTGATCTCTTCATGAGTTGCTCTTCTTGATAGAGGCTGAAGATCCTGTGGGGAGATGATTTCCTGACTCCTGTACTCAGCTGAGGATGAAATGGCAACTCGGCTGGGGAATTATGAGAGGCAACTCAGCTGGGGAGAGCAACAAGAGGCAACTCAGCTAGGGATAGAGCCTTTCAGATGCTGAGATTGAGTGTATGTCGATTTGGCAACTTTGCTGGGGAAGTGGGCACTCTCCAGTGCCGCGTGGAAGATAGACCGAGTTGATAATGATTTGCCAGCTTGCTGAAACGTAACTTGCATGCCCCAGGTTGCGTTCTGGATACCTGCAATCCTGCAAAGATAAGGAAACGCACAAAAGGTCCCGAGGTATCCTTCACTGAATTCCGTCAAAGGAGTTAAGCACTCTCACGAGTAATTATATTCCCTGCAAGCATGTGTTTTATTATTATTACTTCTGGGAGAAAAACATCTGTACTTATGCAACTAGTTTTTTAGAGACATCAGACATCCTTTGTAAATAAAAATGTACAAGACGAAACATGACTGAAAAATCTGATTTTATTAATTCATATGCCCTGAATTGGCGAGATACAGTCAAAGAAACAAATCCCCTGAAATGAGGAGATTGTTACAAATGGAGAAACAAAATGCTGGCAGTGTTGGCGACGCTTTGAGGAGCTTCTTCTCCCGCTATGACTCGTATGACAATGACGTTCTTCTCATCTTGCTTTCTGAAGAAAGTTGATTCTGATTGAAGCTTGATTCCGTCGAAGCTTTCTAAGTTGTAAGCGATACAGACGAATTCAGAATGCAGTTGTTCGCTTATTCCCTTATTTTGCATGGATCGCCCTTTCGGGTTTTCAATCCATCGGGATACCCATTTTTGCCTGAGTTGTCCAATGCGGCTTTTCAACTCAGCGGGTGTACATTTTTCATTTATTTCCCTTATTTTTGCCCGAGTCTTTTATTCTGTTTTTGACTCGCCGGGATGCCCTATTTTTGCCTGGACTTACATTCTGTTTTTGTGTCCAGCGGGTCATTTTATGCGAAGTATTTTTTAACTGCATCTGAATTCACAGGGGATGGGAAATCTTCACCATCCATGGTGCTGAGCATCAGCGCTCCGCCAGAGAAAACTTTCTTTACAACGAATGGTCCTTCATAATTTGGAGTCCATTTGCCCCTGTGGTCTGTATGAGGAGGGAGGATTCTTTTCAGCACAAGATCCCCTACTTGGTACTCTCGATGCCTGACTTTCTGATCGAAGGCTCTCTTCATTCTCTTCTGATACAATTGTCCATGACAGATTGCAGCCAATCTTTTCTCTTCAATCAGACTCAGTTGCTCGTATCGGGACCTAACCCATTCTGCTTCACTCAGTTTGACATCCATTAATACCCGTAGAGAGGGTAATTCAACTTCAACAGGTAGGACTGCCTCCATACCATACACAAGTTGATACGGTGTCGCCCCAGTGGATGTCCTGATTGACGTGCGGTACCCATGCAAGGCAAACGGTAGCATTTCATGCCAGTCTTTGTATGTGATTACCATCTTCTGCACAATCTTCTTAATATTCTTATTCGCTGCCTCAACAGCGCCATTCATCTTTGGCCTGTAAGGAGAAGAATTGTGATGTTGGATCTTGAAGTCCCGGCACAGCTCTGCCATCATTTTGTTGTTTAGATTGGAACCATTATCAGTAATGATTCGCTCGGGCACTCCATACCGACAGATGATATCTCTCTTCAGAAATCGGGCTACCACTTGTCTTGTAACATTTGCATATGAGGCTGCTTCAACCCACTTAGTGAAATAGTCAATGGCGACCAGGATGAATCTGTGACCATTTGAAGCAGTCGGCTCAATCTTACCAATCATATCAATGCCCCACATGGCAAAGGGCCATGGTGAAGACATAATGTTCAAAGGATTTGGAGGCACATGCACTTTGTCTGCATAGATCTGGAACTTGTGGCATTTCCTGGCATAGGCACAACAGTCTGCATCCATTGTGATCCAATAATAGCCTGATCTTAACAACTTTTTAGCCATTGCATGTCCCCCAGCATGGGTACCAAAAGATCCTTCGTGCACTTCATGCGTCAACAAATCTGCTTCTGTCTTATCAACACATCTGAGGAGTACCATATCAAAGTTCCGCTTATATAAAGACCCATCAGTGTTCAGAAAGAAACTACCAGCAAGCCTTCTTAAAGTCTTCTTATCATTGGAAGATGCCCCAGGCGGGTATGTTTGATCCTCCAAGAAGCTTTTAATGTCGTGGAACCAAGGCTTATCATCTTTTACAACATCCGCTGCAAATACATATGCTGGTCTATCAAGTCTAGACACTGAAATCTGGGGTACAAAGTTAGCCGTTTGAACTTTGATCATGGATGAAATGGTAGCCAGAGCATCTGCAAACTGATTCTCGTCCCGAGGGATATACTCAAGCTTGACTGTTGTGAAGAAAGTCAATAACCTCCTTGTATAATCCCTGTAAGGTATCAGATGATCTTGGTGGGTGTACCATTTCTCGTTGGTTTGATTGACTACCAAAGCTGAATCTCCGAATACAGTCAAAGTTTTGATCCTGAGGTCAATGGCTTCCTCAAGACCCATAATGCAAGCTTCGTATTCAGCTTCGTTGTTAGTGCAGTTGAAAGTGAGTTTTGCCGAGAAAGGCATGTGAACTCCTTTAGGTGTAATGAGTACTGCACCAACACCACGACCATTCATGTTAACAGCCTCGTCAAACATCATAGTCCATTCTTCTTCCGGGTCGGGCCCTTCAGTGTGAACAGGCTCTTCATGATCTTTTGCTTTAATGAACATGATGTCTTCATCAGGGAAGTCAAACCTCATAGGCTGGTAGTCATCAATGGGTTGCTCAGCAAGATATTCAGATAGTACACTGCCTTTGATGGCTTTCTGAGAAGTGTACTGTATGTCGTATTCTGTAAGGATCATTTGCCATCTTGCAACCCGTCCGGTAAGCGCTGGCTTCTCGAAAATGTACTTAACTGGATCCATTTTTGAGATTAATAAGGTAGTGTGGGTCAACATATACTGTCTCAGTCGGCGAGCAGCCCACGCTAAAGCACAGCAAGTTTTCTCGAGCAGTGAATAACGCTGTTCACAGTCGGTAAACTTTTTGCTTAGGTAGTATATTGCATACTCTTTTCGACCAGACTCGTCATGCTGGCCCAGCACACACCCCATTGATTCTTCTAACACTGTCAAGTACATAATCAGAGGTCTTCCTTCTACTGGAGGCATGAGGATTGGAGGTTCTTGTAAGTACTCTTTGATCTTGTCAAAAGCCTTCTGGAAATCTTCGTTCCACCTGACCGTCTGTTCTTTTCTTAACAGCTTGAACAAGGGTTCACAGGTCGCTGTAAGGTGAGATATGAACCGTGAAATGTAGTTCAATCGACCTAAGAACCCTCGAACTTCTTTCTCAGTTTTCGGCGCAGGCATTTCTTGAATAGCTTTGACTTTATCAGGGTCAACTTCAATCCCTTTCTCGCTTACAATAAAGCCCAGCAGCTTACCGGATCGCACCCCGAATGTGCATTTGTTGGGGTTCAACTTCAGTTGGTACTTTCTCAGACGCTTGAACAGCTTGAGCAGATTCACCAGATGATCTTCTTCAGTAAGGGACTTGGCGATCATATCATCCACATAACATTCTATTTCCTTGTGGATCATATCGTGGAACAATGTCACCATAGCCCGTTGATATGTGGCACCAGCATTCTTCAGTCCGAATGGCATCACTTTGTAACAGAACGTGCCCCAAGGTGTAATGAATGTTGTCTTCTCCATGTCTTCAGGTGACATCTTGATCTGATTATACCCTGAAAATCCATCCATGAAGGAGAATACCGAGAACTGAGCCGTGTTATCCACCAATACATCAATGTGAGGTAATGGGAAGTCATCTTTCGGGCTGGCTCTATTCAGATCCCGGTAGTCAACACACATTCTTACTTTGCCGTCCTTCTTAGGCACAGGTACTATATTAGCAACCCACGGTGGGTAGCTAGTCACAGCAAGGAACCCGGCGTCCCATTGCTTTTGTACCTCTTCCTTGATTTTCATAGCCATGTCCGGGCGAGTTCGGCGCAGCTTCTGTTTCACTGGTGGGCATTCTTCCCTCAAAGGCAGCTTGTGCACAACTATATCGGTGTCCAACCCTGGCATGTCTTGATACGACCAAGCAAACACATCAACATACTCCTGAAGCAGATCTACCAGTTGCCTCTTCACTGAGTCTTGCAGGCAGGCCCCAATTTTAACTTCTTTCGCGTCTTCGTCTGTACCAAGATTAATCACTTCAATCTCCTCCTGGTGAGGAGTAATAACCTTTTCCTCTTGTCTTAACAACCTGGCTAGCTCTTCAGGAAGCTCATATTCTTCATCAACCCCTTCATCAGCTTGATTGATTGGATTGTCAAAGTCATACGATGTCATAGCCGTGCTGTTGTCGGTGCTGTCAGGAAGGCACTCTCTGCAAGGGTTAAGTTGGTTCATTTTAGTGATTGATTTTAATCTTGCTTTAGAAAAAAGTGAAATGAAGTTATCATTTTGAAAACACCGCCATTTATTTTTGTACAAAAAGAAAAATGGAAAAACAGTGAACAGAAAAGAAAAAGACTCGTTTGCAAAAAGATGTCTGATATTTCATTAGTTTAATCTTGTTTGCACAAAAGTACAGATGGCCCTGATTACAAAATGAGTCTTGTCATCTTGGGCAAGATGCAAGACTTGGATGCATGCTATAAAAATACAGGAAATAATAATTACTCTGCATGAGTAACTCTTATAATTTCCTGGGAAGACCAGTTCGAGACACTGCTCCCCGGGATCTTTGGACGAATCCAATCCTCCAGATTGCGCTCCTCTTCCAGCTCGTCTTCCAGACAGTTGATAGCATCGGGGGTGAGCATTCCCCCACTGACAAAACCTGGCTCTGCAGCAGCCTTTGCTTGATGTTGAGTTGGTCTGTAACCCAACCCAAACTTGTCCTTCTTCTCCTCCACAGCTAATACCTTGCCCCAACCTAGGGCAGTTCCTTCTTCAACAACCTTCCGGGCTTGTTGGTATGATGACATTGGAGTACCAGATACAGCAGATGCTTCATTCACATTCAAAGCTTCAAAACCTTGGCTCATTGTTTCATGGATCTCCCCATCCATCTCAATGTATTTGTAGGTTGCCAGGTGGCTGACAAAAATGTCCTCCTCTCCACAGATTGTGACAACTTGGCCTTCCCACTCAAATTTTAACTTTTGGTGAAGGGTAGACGTTATTGCGCCGGCGGCGTGAATCCAGGGTCTACCCAACAAACAGCTGTAGGCGGGCTGAATGTCCATCACATAAAAGATAGTTTTAAAGGTCTGTGGGCCAATTGTCACAGGCAGCTCAATCTCTCCCAGAACCGATCTCTTAGAGCCATCAAAGGCTCTTACCACCAGGTTGCTGGGCCTCAATGCCAATCCATCATATTCTAACTTCACCAGAGCCTTCTTTGGTAAGACATTCAGGGAAGAACCTGTATCCACCAGCACATGAGAAAGGACAGCTCCTTTGCACTCCATGGTTATGTGCAAGGCTTTGTTGTGGTTGCGGCCATCCGCTGTCAAGTCAGAATTGGTAAATCCTAGCCCATTGCTAGCAGTAACATTTCCAACCACGGTTTCCAACTGGTTGACAGTAATCTCTTCAGGCACGTAAGCTGCGTGCAAGACCTTGAGTAGTGCATTCCGATGGGCTTCGGAGCACATAAGCAGTGAGAGGATAGAGATTTTGGATGGCGTCTGGTGAAGTTGATCCACAATTTTGTAATCACTCTTTTTGATGATTCTCATAAACTCATCAACTTCTTGATCGAACGGTGTCTTCAAGGCTTCTTTAACAGTTTGATCTTCCTGCACAGGGCTCTTTCCTTTTGCCTTGGCAGCAGCTTCTGCTTCGGCAGTAGGTCTTTGCATTGGTGGGGCAAAGAGACGTCCGCTTCGAGTGAAGCCTCCGCCTCCCCCCACATTGTCAATTTGTGGTGCAGGTGTTGATGTTTCAAGAGTGATTCTTTTTCCTTCGCAATACACGTCAGAGCCATAGTGCCAAGGGATGGCCCTGTTGCTCTCATATGGTACTGGTCCAGGCACCGTGACAGTGACTGGACTGATTGCTGCTGCTGAAGGGACTGTAATTGTCTGTGGATCATAAAAGATTGTAACTGGTGCTCTGGTGGGAGCAGCACCTTCTGAATGGTAGGCGGAATTATTTTCAGGATCGTAGAATATGGTAACAGTGGAGACATCTTCATGATTGATTGCTGGCGTTGTAGGAGGTACTGTTGAAAGGACTGTTGTTGTTGTTGATGGAGATTCGAAATGGAATGAAGCTGAAGTTGTAGCAGGAGAAACTGTTGAAAACTGATCATTTGGGAGGACAGATGAAGTACTTGTCGGTGTTGCTGGTGAATTGTCGGGAACAATAGTTGCTGCATTTGTAGGAGGTTCTGGAACCGTTGCTGATGAAGTTGTTGGGTTTGTCGGGAATGATGTAGTGATCTGTAGCAGGCCACTCTGAATAAGGCTGTCAATGCCATTCCTCAAGTCCTCACACCCATTCCATGAAATATTACAATAGGGACACCCTAGTTCACACCCTGGAAATATTTGGTTTTCACGGAGTTGAGCTTTGATTTCCACCAATGGTGTCCTGATCTGATCCACACTGGTTATTAAATAAGACGGTTGGTCTTCTTCAATAGCATTAATTCGGGGGCCACCATGGTTTGGCATTGGGTTTTTATTGACATTGGGCGGAGGTGCAAAATTCAGAGCCTTGGAGTCTACCAAGTCTTGTACCTTCATATGCAGAGCCCTGCATTTTTCTGTACTGTGACCAGGTGCGTTTGAGTGAAAAGCACACCTAGCATTGGAGTCATAGTTTCTTGGTAGACTGTTGGGATCCGGAGGTGCCAACGTTCTTAGCTCAACTAGGTTGAGTTTCAGAAGTTGTGGCAGCAAGGCAGCATACGGCATTGGGATCGGGTCGATCACTCTGTTAGCTTGGGATGGCCTCTGTTGGAATGGCCTCTGTTGATTGTTGTTGTTGGAGTTGTTGTTGTTGTAGTTTCTTGGAGGATATTGATTCTGCTGATACTGAGGTTGTTGCTGGAAGTTTTGTTGCGGAGGTTGATAGACTGGCTGAGGATGTGCTGGAGCAGGGATAGTGACCGCTGCTATTGACCTTTGAACATACTGGGGCCTACCCCTGTTGGTGTGAATGGCATTGGTCTCGCCAGTTCTTCTTGGGCCTGCAAAAGGCTTTCTTGTACTGCTGGACGAGCTGGCACCATTGTCAGAGATCTTACCCATTTTTAACAGGCTTTCAATTCTCTCCCCAGCTATAACAACATCTGCGAAGCTAGTGGAAGAGAAAGCAGCCAACCTGTCAATATACGTTCCCTGGAGAGTGTTCATAAACATGTCTGCCATTTCTCTCTCAGACATTGGTGGTTGAACGGCAGCAGCCAATTGCCTCCATCTCTGGGCATATTCTCGGAAACTTTCCCTTGACGACTGTGACATTCCCATAAGGAGAGTCCTATTGGGTGCCATATCTAAGTTGTATTGATACTGTCTGATGAAGGCCTCTGCCAGGTCCTTCCAGCATCTTACAGTTGCCCTAGTCAAGTGGGAATACCATTCCCTTGATGCTCCAGTCAAGCTGTCTTCGAAGTAGAACATCCAAAGTTTCTCATCCATTGTATAGGCCTTCAACCTTCCCAGAAATGATTGCAAATGAGTCCGGGGGCATGAAGTCCCATTATACTTTTCGAAACAAGGAGGCTTGAACTTATGGGGGATCCTGACCCCGTCTACCAAACCCATGTCCATGACGTCGAAGCCCAAAGAATTTTGAGACTCCAGTGATCTCAACTTCTCAGCTATTTCCTCCAATCGTCTATCATAAGTTTCCTCTCCAGCACCCATTACTGTAAATTGGTCCTCCTGAGGATCTTCTTGAAGTACTCTGGCTGCAGTGGCTGTTCCTTGAATGTTTGCAGGAATGTTAATCTCAGGATGTAGATGTGGGCCAAACACAGGAGGGTTAACATGGGGTTGCACCCGTTCATTGTTACTTGTGCCGGCAGTCCCCACATGGGGCTCATCTTGATTCCTCCCTTCTACCAAGGCTCTGAGCCTCTCCTGGCTTTGAGCTAAGTTGTTCATTACTTCCATGAATTGTGTTATCTGGGTTCTCATCTCCAACCTTTCGTTGGCCATCTGGTTTCTGACCTCCGTAAGGTCTTGCTGCATCTGATCCATCTGAATTCCCGGAAGGTTGTTTCTAGTTGGGTACCTGTGTGGCCTGTTGAGAGGAAATACCCGGCGGCGAGCAATAATTCCTGGGTATCACAACAGAGGTTAGCAACAACAAAACAAAAACCTACAAAACAAACAAAAGGGTTAGCATGCAATGCAGTTATGCTTATTTGTTCTCAAGGTATCCGGCTTGGTCTTCAGTTTTGACCCTTCCAGACCCTTGAAGATGCTGCTGTTGAAGTTGCTTTTGAAGTAACCCAGATGGAAACTAACACAAACATATTACAAAGGTGAAATAATACAATTTGTTCATTTTACAACACCAGCCCTCAAAGGGGTCAAAATACATCACAAAAAACAAAAGTACATGGAAAAGGAACAACAACAAGCAAATGATCAAACTCCAAGGCCAAACTCATCCTCACGAACTTCCTTAAGAAGTGCTTCGGTCACAGGATCAGCCGGACGCTCCGTGAGACTTCTGATGAGAAGGTTTCTTGTTGCAACAGCTGCAGTCAACTTCTTATTCTGACTTTGGTCCTTAGACCTCTTCACTCCAGCTCTGATTTCTAGCTCTGATATTTCCTTCTGGGCTGCTGCCAGGGCTTTTTCCATCTGCTCCATCTTGTCCTGGACTCTCTTGTCTTCTAGAGTACGGGCCTCAGTGATCCGGACCCACCTGGCCTGACTCTCTTTCAGGTACAAGTCTGTTCTTGCTCTCTGGAACTGGGCTTCTTTACAAGCATTCTTCAGAATCTGCTCACCAGCTTTAGACTTGTTGATATAATCTCCAGACTTCTCAATTTTAGTCAAGTGTTCCACCCTCAACTTCTCCAATCTCTCAATCTCCCTCACACCTTCACTCCTCTCCCGGAGGGTCTTCTGCAAAGCCTGGGTTAACTTCTCATTTCTTTCCTTCAAGCTCTCAAACTCTTCCAAACTGATAGTGGCAGGGGGTGGTGCTGAAGATGACTCAGGCATGTCTTCTATGGTGAAGGGCATTCCAGAGAATTGGGCCCTAGCATGGGACCACTCATAATATTGTGCTGATGCCACATTATTGCACTTCCCCAGAATGGTGATTCCCTTGGTTTGAACATGATCCCAGGCCCAGGCAGCCTGCCTAACAACAACCAAACTAATCTTGTTCTCACAGTAGAGGGTCTCAACCAAGTCCTGTGTCTTAGGAGTATGGACCAATGCATAGCCCAATTGCCTCCTGAACAGCAAAGGGTTGTAATTGATACTTCCCTTGACCCCTATTAAAGGCACATTGGGAAAGTGCCCACAGCTTGTAATGATATCTCTGCCCTTGGTGTTTTGAGCACACCATCTGATATCTGCTGAAGTGAGAATAGTGAGCCTCTTAGCCCAGTTGCTTTGCTGATGAGGGTTTAGAAATGCATCTGTCCTGGGTAGATGCCTGAGAAGCCAAGCATGGAATAATGGAGCACAACACCTCACTAGCCTTCCCCTCTGCTTCTCATTTCTCTGATGTACTGAGTAATAGAGATCACCCAGTAAAGTTGGCACTGGGTTCTTCAGGATGAACAAATGGATTGCATTCTTGCTAATGAATCGAGGCTCATCTGCAAACAACACCATTCCATATACACTTAAGGCCAACAAAGCACAAACAGCTTTCCAATCCCCCAAGGAGGCCTTCAGACTAGCTTGAGAAATTAAGAAGTCCAGATGAAAACCAGGGATCCCAGCTTTAGAGGTCATATGCTGTTCAATCAAAACAGGCTCCAGGTGCAAAGCTTTTGCTATCTCTCCATTGCTGGGAAAAACCATTTCAGGGTTGAAAGGGATTTCTCTCTTGATAGGCAAACCAATCAAAGATGAGTATTCTTCTAATAGAGGCCCCAACTGAAAGTCTTGAAAGGTGAAACATCTCAATGGGGGGTCATAAAACTGAATACAGGTATGGATCAGGCTCCTCTGAGATGGGTCCAAATCCATAACCAAGTCAAGTATATCCCCATAATGCTCCCTGAACAAAGGTATGTGATCTGGGGTGATCAGGGTCTGGATCCTCCTGATGTCTGATAAGTCTGGTTGGAAGAAATGATAAGTGATGTTGCTTTTCTTTGGAGCCATGATGCTGAGACTGAGTAGGATAAGTGCTGATGAAGATGCTGAGGAGTGGGCCACTGGCTGGCTAGTGCAAGTAACTGAAGTATATGGCTGACAAGCTGAAGCAAATGCTGGTGGAGATAGGTCAATATAGCAGATGGGGTCAAAACCAAAACCAGATGAAGGTGGATACCCTGAAACACAAATAAGCAAATGTTAATATGATGCAATGGGTATGTATGCAAATGATATGCAAGGGTTTGTGACTGAGCTGGATCTGATCAAAATGCCCTGACATAAGTCCATGTGTGTCCAAGAATTCCAGATGGAGGTCTATAAATCCAGTAACCAAGGTGGGGGACTCAAATAAAGAGCCACATGTCCAGGGTTTAGAATCACAAGAACTATCCAACATGGAGTATTCTTAACAAAGTCAAAGTAACAGGGTATTCTGAAGTCAAGGTACCTGCAAACCTGTAAACAGCCCAACCCCCTCACAGGTGGTGATCTAGAACAAGGATCCTCAGACTTGGATCAGTTATGAGAAGTGTAAACATTTCTAACCCGGAGGTACAATGTTTACAATAACCATAACAATTCCTCCTCTAATTCACCTCAGTTTCTGAAGGTCAATACTAAAAGGTCATCCAGACTTAACAGGCTTCCCAGATAGCCCTAGTATTGCAGGAAATCCGCAACACAGAGTTCTCAAGAAGAAACCCATATCTGAACCGTGTTTCATATTCCCGCACCAGACCGAAATGGAATGGGAAAGAATATGATTCACTCTAGCCTAGGTGTCACTCAGGTCCCAGGTATAGGACCTTAACTCTCAATGAATCACCCACCCACCAAGGCAAACAACCAGATCCAGCCAGCAGCAATGACAATATGATATATAAATGCAGTAAAGAAAGCAGTAAAGTAACTGTACATAAAGCAATAAACAAAAATAAATACAAGCACAAGCAAGCACATAACACCCCAGTAAACACAAATCAAACAAGCGCTAGGAGGAACCCACAAAAAGAACCAGAAGCCCTGGTTGCAGTATAAGGGTCCCCAGCAGAGTCGCCAAGCTGTCGCTCCCGACAAATGAAACAGGTTCATATGAAGGTACAGACGCGAACGGTCGGCGAGAGGGACAATGAGAACACACAGCCGTGAACTCACTGGAGATGAATAGAGTCGCCAGCTAGGCATTTTTATCCCGGAGGAAAGGTAATGCTGCATAAACCTAGAAAGACATGGATAAGACGGTTGCGAACCAGAGAGACTGAGAAAGGGGGTTGGTTACAACCTGGGAAGGTATTAGCACCCAGATTGTCCGTCGTACTCGACGGGATCCACGCTTGAAAGATTTGTGTTTTAAAGGGGTAGTGTCAGTGCAATTTGTGTGTAAATGAGCTGGAAAAGAATGTACAGGTGTCGGTGTAAGAGAAGTGAAGTGTAAGTGTAAAAGAAGTGTATAAGAGAAGTGTCAGTGTAAGAACAGGAGTGAAATGCTCAAGATCACGAGGCTAAAAGAATGAGGCTAGAAAGAGGGGGAATGAACAAAGACTTTTGTTCGATAACCGTTAAGTTATGCCTACGTATCCTCTCGTGCAATGAGGAAGTCAGAACACCATAGTTCGACCCAAAGAGACTGAAAGATGAGTTGACTTGTGAACTGCTTACTTGTCTATGCTCAAGTGTATGACCTGTCTGGCTCAGGTGCAAACTGTCTTGCATTAGACGGAAGAAGCGAGTTCTCGTTGGTGAGTGAATGAGATGAGAAAAGAATCCCGAAGGAGACGATTATTGTTTGTTTTTGTGTTTTCAGTCTTTTATTGCTTTTTGAAGTTTGTCATAAGTTAATGAGCTTAAGTCTAAACCAATGGATTTAGTAAACTCATCACATCTTCCCTCTGATTAGGGGTAATGAGAATACCTTAAGTGTGAAGTCAGATTCTCACACTTAATCACCTTTGGTGTAGGATTAAGATCATTAACCTACTTGTGATTATTTAGATGTTTTTGTGGTTTTTGTTTAGTGTTAAGTAATGAGGTTAAGCCATAATCAGGGATTAAACAGACTCATTACACCATCCTAATAGAAGGATAATAGATGAGAATGTTTAAGCTGAGGAAAGCTCCTCAACTTAATCCATGATTAGGGATTAAACTCATGACAAAACAAGCCTTTATTAGATGGATTTTAGTTAATGATATGATGATGAAGTGTTTTTTATGATTTGTAAGACAACTTGAGGGGGACTTGTCCATTAACACTAGGGTTAGTCCTTCTTAACCAATTAAGGAAGAATTAGAACCCTAATGCAAGGCCCAAGTTACAAGTGTGATGTCTTGATGATTATTAAGTGAATTGATTAAGAGATTTAAACACATTAAGGGTTTAACACTTAGGATTAAAGTTATACACTCCATCCTAATAGAAGGATGCAGGCATAACCCTAACCACAAAGTCTTAGAGCCTTTAGGGTTTAGTCTCTGATTATGAGGTGAGAAGAGAGGACTCAAAGAGAGACACAAAGGTAAAACTATGGGGGGACTAATCAAAACCCTAATTCATTATCATGCTTGGTTGGTCCTAAGGTTTGTGAGGTTTTCAAGAACAATCTTCAAAGGAGCCACCAGGAAGCAGATGAACAAGATCAAGAGAAACAAAGTGACTTGCTTCATTCAAGAAGTCAAGTCACTTGAAGAAATAAGGTGGGAGGAACAAGAATGAGCAAGCTCAATCTCAAACACAAATAGAATGCAGCAATGGATGCAAGAGAGATGAAAAGAAAAGTTATGAGAAGTGAAGGCAAATTCACTTCTCAAGGTCACTTACCACCTGAAATGTTAGAAAGAAATGCAATGCAATGCTAAATGAAATGAAATGGTATGATGCAAAGCAAAACCAGAAGCATGTTGATGATGATTATGATATTATGAGGTGCTGCAAACATGAGACAAGGCAAGGAGATGTTCATACAAGATTATGAATGCAAATGATGCAAGTTAAGGAGCATGAATGAACATGGAAAGTTATGAATCATACAAGACAAATGACATGGCAAATATGTAATGCAATGGTCAAACATGCTTCCTACATGTCTTAAGATGTCAAATGAATCACAAGAATGCACAAAATGCAATGACAAGTCAAGTTATGCAAGGAAATGCAAGAAGGATGCAAAAGAAAGCCCAAATTAGGGTTTATGAATCAAACATCAAACAAAAACCCAAAACAGAAGCAAACCTTAAGATAAAAAATGGAAAATGGCACCCAAAGAAACCCTAAACCTATAATGAACCCCTGTCCAAAGGGGAACTCTCAACTCTCAACCAAACTCAAGTTATGATTTTTACAAGTTATTAGGGTTTTTTAGGGTTCTTAACAAAAGAAATGCCAAACAATTAGAAAATGCAAGATCAAATCATGGCCATTTTATCTTAGAAACTATATGCTAAACACAAAACAATGCAAGAAGAATCAATGTCTCAACCTTCTCCAATAAGCAGAAATGAATTTTTGAATCCATGATCAAAATAATGCATAAAAAATGATTTAATTCAATGAAAAATTCTTAAAATGCATCAAGATCAAAAAAGAAATTTGGTTTGAAGGTTGGACAATGTTTCCAAATGTCTTAGAACATTTCATGAATTTTTTGGTAATTTTTAAATACCTAGAAGTATTTTTAATTAATTAATTTCCATTAATCAATTAAAAATAATCTTTTAAATATTTAAAAATACTTTTTTAATGATAAAAAATAAAATAAAAATGTTTTTGGGTCATAAAAATTAATAAAACTTTAGGGAAAAAGTTTCATAATTTTTAAGATATTTTTGCTATTTTAAAATAAATGTGCAAGTTAATTGAAAAGAAATGAATTAAAAATCAAATAAAATAAAAGTAAACAGAAAGGAGGGCCAGGATTCACTCTGGATTCAAAGGGGTTGACCGCGCGCGTTTTTGGAAGGCCAGGATTGCTTCTGATCAGATTAATTTAATTATGGATTAATTAAAATAAACACGTGGATTAGGGCATAATGGCTTGATCTGAACCATTCACACACGCGGGAGGTCAACACTTTCAACGCATCCAATGGTCCACATTCAAACTGGAATTAATTACGTGATTAGGGCTTAAACACTCTCAGGTGGCCGGAGAAGACCTCCGGTCGTCTTCTCCGGCCAGCACCTCACCTGAAAACTCCCCAAATCCCTCAAATCGTAACGAAAATGAAAACTAAGCACACCAAAATGATCCCCATGACCCCCTGAGCTAAAACCCTAAGTCCAAACAAATTTCTTCTTCCTCAAAACCATGAATCGAACAGAACAAGTTTTAGGGCAAACCAGTTTCAGAGACAAATTAAATGCTTATTTCACCACCATTTCAAAAACCAAAGACATATTCATGACCAGGACAACACAAAGAACAAGTTTGTAACAAGAAAAATGATTTCTGGAAAAATAATTTTCGAGCTACCTGAGATTTGGAGCTTTCAGTTTGAGGACTTTCTGGCCACTTCTCTTTGTGCAATCCACTCCACTTGGTCCCCAGAAGATGTTTGAATGCTCAATGAGAGTTTAAGCTGGCTGGATAGTGAGATTCGAAAGCTTCTGCTCAAGCTTGGTCAGAAATGGCAATGGTGAAATAGAGAGCTTCAGGTCATGATGAATGGTTGTTTGTGATCCTGAGGATGAATGGAGAAGGTCTGGAGTGTTTGTTTGTGTGTTTGTGAGCTATGGTGAGAGTTTCGAATGAAACTGCAAAATGGAGTGAGAAATGGCAGCGGGATGTTCTGGCTGTTTCAGGCTTGGGTTCTTGGTGCTGGGTGGTCTATGGAGCAAGGTGAGTTGAATGGTGAAGATGGTTGAAGTGTTTTCAGGCTGTGGGGAGAAATTCGAAGGCTTATGCAAAATGGAGTGTTTTTGTGTATGTGATGAATGAATGTGTTTCAGCCTTGCCTTGTGTTATGTTTAGCTTGCAAATGGATAGTATAAACTAATCCAATTGGTCAGAGGATGTGACTTGTGCTTTATGGATAGGTGTAGCCACTTTTGCAAATATGTCAACTTCTTGTAAGATAGGGCATGGGCAACTTCTAGCCAAGTACAAAGGGCATGGTCTGCGCAGCAAAGTGAAGGGAAAGGCTAGGCTTGGTCCAGCATTCAAGGCAGCAAGTTGGTGAAATGTTATGAGTGGTTTTGCAAGTTGTTGTAACTTTGGTTCACATGTGATTCTTTTGCCTAACCAAGCATAAACCATAGGCATTCTTGGTCCAAATCTGATTTTTAGGACTTAGAGAATGTTTATGTGCTGGTTTGAAATGAATTAGAGGCTGCAATATGCATTGGTCCAAGACTTTGCAAAATTTCCACTTAGGGCATGCCTTGAAAATCAATGATTTTAGCCAACTTTGCATTGCCATAACTTTTGATTCAAGAAGAGTTTGATCATGTTCTTGTACTTTTTGAAAAGGGAAAAATGAGATCTACAACTTTCATGACCAAAGTTTTTCCATTTGAAACCTTTTTGGATCAAGAATCAAAGCTTGAAAAATGACCTAAAATGATGCATTCTTGAAAAGTCAACTATGCTCCAAAAGTCAACATTTGCAAAAACCCTAAATTCTTGATTTTTATGAACTTCAACCTTCTTCCATGATCAAATAAAGATCATATACACCCAAAATGATGAAGATCACCCATTGGTTGGGTCATTGGGGCCTCAGATGCCCTGATTTTACACTGACTTGTCTGAAAAGTCAACCCTTGATCAGATGACTTCCCCATGGAATTTCTTCATGAAAATTGATATGCATACTCCCTATACCATATAGAGATCAATGGAAACAAGAATGACCAAAAATTTTGGGGTTATGGCCTCTGAAACCAAAACCCTAATTTTAGGTCAACTGTGCAGTTCATCCTGGCTCTGCATCCACTCAAACCCTAGTTCTTGTGATTCCTCTACATTTTTGACTTTGAGGAGAGGGAATATGACATAAGAACACACATGGACCACTTTGAAATGATTGGTGGCCTTTGGAATGGATCAAGATGCTTTGGGATTGCTCAGATCACAAACCCTAAGTGCAGATGCCTTAGAAACTATCCAGTGAATCAAAAATGAGATGTGAGATGATATGATTGTGTTTATGCATATGAGGTGATCACAAGCCATGGTGTGAATGAGTGAGGGCAAATTTGGGGTGTTTACAACAGGCCTAGGCAAAAATAAGGGCATCCCGGCAAACCAAAAGGGTTTGGGCAAAAATTAGGGATATATATAAAAAGATGTACACCCGGCAAGTCGAAAACCTGAAAAGGCGGCTTGGGCAAAAAAGGGTATCCCGGTGGATTGAAAACCTGAAAGGGCAATCCAGGCAAAAGTTAGGGATTAAAGCGTATGACTATGTCTCGTTTGGATCACCCATAAAACTGCAACCAGTTGTACTACTTATTCAAGCTCGAACAGATAAAGCTCAATCCAATCATTTCCGTCTCAACAGCAAGAAGATGAGATACTTGAGTGGCAATAGTAGAATTGAAGCTCAATAGGATTATTTCCCACATAGCTGATACTCTCTGTTTTGTAAAAACTTTATGACAAAATCCTCTTACTAGGGTTTATGTCTCCTTGTACAAACTTACCCGTGTATGGGTCACCTTTTGATATAAATAAATTCCATCTTTTGAATCCAGATATACTTTTACCCTATTTACATAAGCGAAACGTCTGTTGGTTGTGTTCGAATGTATGTATGCTTTTGAATATGATTAATGTTTACCAAAAATGCATGTATGCCTTTTAATATGATTGATGTTTACCAGAAATGCATGAAAATGCAGTAATAGTATTTACTAAGGACGAACGAGGGGAGGATTTCAACGAAGCTCCGACGGTTCACCTTTACAAGACAGTTACAAACTCTCAGTAGGACAAATCCATCTTCATAAAGTCTTATCTCCCCTGGAATTTATATCCATCTCCTTTATCCTCATACGGATATTCGGGAATTTACTTTCCAATAAGGGTACGACGAACGAAGACGGGAGGTTATATCTGCTCTACCATCAAACGAAGACGAAGGTTATATATACCCTGCTATCCCCAGCAGACGGGAGGTTATATATACCTTTGTATCCCCAGCATACGGGAAGTTATCTATACCCTGTTATCCCCAGCAGACGGAGGGTTATATATTCTTCAACAACGAATCGGGATTTATTTTCCCTGGCCAGCAGTTGTTATACGAAGATATCCAGACGCTTCCGGCCGTATCATATCATACATACATCATTTACATCATACCATAGCATATATATCCATAGACACATAATACATTACTTGAGTACATCATATCATACATGCATACATAAAGCATAAACTAATGTTATGATACAAAATGCTGCCTTGTTTTCAGGTTAATTATCCAACAAACAAACTTATGATCTTCGGGACTGCTTTATCGTCACCTCAGGGTTACTTTATCCTCCTGATAAATTCTCATGACTTCAAGACTGCTTTAGAGTTATCATTATTGATTGCTCTATCCTCCGGAAATCACATTATTATTTCAAGACTGCTTTAGAGTTATCATTATTGATGACTCTATCCTCCTGAAATCATTACTTCAAGACTGCTTTAGAGCTATTGATTGCTCTATCCTCCTGAAATCACATTATTATTTCAAGACTGCTTTAGAGCTATTGATTGCTCTATCCTCCTGAAATCATATTACTACTTCAAGACTGCTTTAGAGTTATCATTTGGCTCTATCCTCCTGAAATCATTACTTCAAGACTGCTTTAGGGTCATCATTATTGATTGCTCTATCCTCATGAAGACATGTTGTTACATCAATATTACTCCAGTATCCTGAACGCATATCATTAATACCTCAGGACTGCTCCAGACTCCTGACAGCTTTCATTATACCTCCATATTTTGGACTGCTTTACCTTCCAAGAAATGTATCTGAAGAACTTCCCCCCTAGTGGTATCTTTAAGCCCACTCAATCATATTCAACTAGCCATCTGTATTACTCTATGCACTGGTGAGTGCAAATTTTTGGGCTTTTGTGTTCAATCCCCTTCAACCTTCCAGGTTACGACTGGCAAATATACCAATCTAACCCCTCAGGTTTCAGAAAATTGAACAGGGGCAGCTGTTGCACCCCAAAATTTGACCTCACAATACAAGACTTTGTGTGCTAAGAAGGTTCACAAGGTTCACAAGTTTCTCAACATCTTCAAGACCTTTCATGAAGTTCATGAAGTCTACAAGTTACTTTATGAAGGTTCACAAGGTTCACAAGATTCACAATGATTACAAAACTCTTCTGAGGTTCATAAGGTCTACAAAGCCACTTCATGAGGTTCACAAGGTTCACAAGACACTTTATGAAGATTCACAAGGTTCACAAAGTTCACAATTGGTCAGAAGATTTGACAAATCCCTCAGACAATGCACCTCCTAAGCAGTGCATTCAAAACTAGGGTTTTAACTTTAATCAGGCTAAATGAACTTCCAAGACTTCAAGTGAGCTTCATAATATCTTATATGTGTATAAGAACCCCCATGTCAAGTTTCAAGACTTTTCTCAAAAGTTTGCTCAGTCAGATGATCAGATAAGTCAAAATCAGTCAAAGCAGTTAAAAAGTCAAACTGAGGTCAACTGTGGTCAAACCAAAGTCAAACTTCATGATTTTTTTGCCAACGTCAAGAATATGAAGTAAAATTCATCATTTGATCAAGGGTTGATCATGATTCATCATTAGGGTTTCCTCAGTAAAAGTCAACTAAACTTTGACCAGCCATAACTTTCACATACTTCATCACCAAGTCTCCATCCAAAGCTCATTTTGAAGGAAATTGAATTCTCTACAACTTTGATGTTGAAAGTTAAGCCCAAAAATGCTCCATTTGAAAGATATGATCTAAGACATTATAGGTCATTTCAAAAGTCAACAAAAAGTCAACAACTTCAAAAGGGCATAACTTGAGATTGGTAAATGATATGGACCTGAAACCAATGGGGTTGTTTAGAGGACTCTTCAAGCTTTCCAAAATGTCCAAGAACACCCTCATACCTTTAAAATTGAGGGAGATGTGCCCTTGCAAAGTTGGGAAAGTTTGTGATGGTTTATGATGAAAATGGGGGCTTAAAAGCAATTTTCTCCAAATGGGCTGGCCAAGTTATGACCCAACCCATACAATAACATCATGCACGAAATTTCCATAATATTTTCATAATTTTTATTTTATTTAATTAATTTATTATGATTTTTTATACTTAAAATCATTTTAAATTTAAATAAAATATTAAAAATGAAGATTTATTTTTGTGATTGATTCTAGAAAGTCTTAATTGGTGATTAGAATTAAAGAAGAAGGAAATCATGTGAATAATACAAAAATAGCAAGTCTTCATAAGCCAATATTTGAAATTCAAAGCACCATCTTTTTCAATCTTTTTAAATCAATTCTTCCACATGATCCATCAATGTTTTAACCTAGAATCATTCACCTATATATGCTGATCATAACCCTAGCCTCAGACACGAATTCCAGCAGCCCATAGGTAAGTTTCCAAAACTCAAAAATTCAAGCAAAAAGTGAGATTCGGATTTTGAAATCCAGGACATTAGAAGGTAAACCAAGAACATAGAGTTTTTCCTTGATCATCCATGAAGCAAAACCAATGCCCATACGCATCTATAGCATGCATATATGAACAACCCGAAGCTTTGTTGTTCTTGTAAATTTATTTTTCGATTCTCATTATTTGATCATTATTAATGGAATTTGTGTGTTTATTTGATGTTAGTGGAAGCTTTTGAACAATTCTGGACAAATCAATTGGATTTTCGTGACCTTATACAGATTCAGCCATTGCTAGGGTTTCTATCCTCCATTAGGGCTTTGTGTTCTAGGCCATATAAATCGATTCTAAAAACGTGGTTTGATTCCAAATGGTCTGGTGATCATGTTTGACTGATCAATTTGTTGAAATTTTACAGTTTTAACCATGAACGAGATCCATAGGTATTGCTGCAAAATTGATTTTCGCAGGTATCTTGATGGAAGATTTCGCAGGAAAAATCGTAGGTCTCAAGGAAGAAGAAGATCATCTCCCGCGCATTCAAAAATTCAAATTATGTTAATTTATTTTATTGTTGTTTTGTTGTTTGCTATCACACGCGCGTGTGTGCCCTGGTGGTAAGCTGGATATACGTATGTTATAAAGGCCCTGGTTCGATTCTTGGCCAGTGCATTGTTTTGTTTTATTTTTCAGGATAAAAAGGAGATTGAATATATTATGTATTCTTGCCATTCAATAGTCAGATGGGCTCTTCCAGCCAGGCGGTAGCGCGCGCATGCTTGCATTCATAAGGTCCTGGGTTCAACTCCCACCCCAGGCCTTTTTGTTTCTTCATTTTCCTGGATTTTTCAAGCAAGCAACAAAACGAATTCTTCCCCCTCACTTATTGCCTGCGCACCAATGGCCTGGTGGTTGTTATTCTTGCTGGAAATCAAGCTGGCCTGGGTTCAAACCCCAGCCAGGTAAGTTTGCACATTTTTTTCTTTTATTTGTTTTTAAGTATTATAATATTAAATTGAATATAATTATATGAATGTATGTTTCTAAATAATAAATAAATAATAATAAAGCATGTTTGTTTTTTTTTTGATTTATTTTCTAAAATACATAAATTTTCATAAATTACATTTTTATCTCTTATGACTAAATTATAATATGTATATATTAATTAAAATTATTTTGTGTATAACTAAACCCTAATTTTTCTTAAAAAACAAACCCTAAAAATATTCTAAGATAAAACCTAACCCTATTTTTTCTAAATAATTTTATTTCTCTAATTTTTTAATGTAATTATTTATGCACAATTATTCTTGTAAATTTATTTGTAAATATATTTATAATCCAAATTATTTTTCTTTTAATGTTTAGAAACAATTTAATTTATAATAATTATATTTTTGTATATGGTTTAAAATAATTTATAAATATAATAATTAATAGAATTAAATTTTATAAATATGATTAATATTGTAAATATGATATTTAAAACCTGTTTTCTTCTTATAATGTGTAAATGTTTTTAAAAAAAAATAATAATAAATGTTAATATATGTTTAAAAAGAATTAAATTTGTAATAACTAAAATTTATAACTACATTATGTTTTTATTAAAATCCAATTTTTGTGTGTATAATATTTAATTCTATTTTATTTAATTATTGTTATTAATCATATTATTTATCTTGCTCTGTTAATTTTATATATTATTATTATTTCACTAATCTTTATTATTTACTAACCATACTATTATTTATTATTATATTTTTATTATTATGTTTCTAACCTTGTTTATTATTTCTAAATTATTATTATTATTATTTTATTATTACTAACCCCTTATTATTTATTTTTTATTATTTATTGCTTATTTATTTATTATTTATCTTGCTATTTATTTTGCTTATTATTATAATGTTGTAATTATTCATCGGATGTAAATTTGTAAATATTTTTATTTTTGCTATGGTTAGTAATTAGGGAGTGCAAAAACATGTATTCTATGTAAAAATAAATTTAGATCATTTTTAATCATAAGATAATTAAATTAAACACTCACACACGTAAGTCGATTTTTAATCGCCGTCTCACTTTCTAAGGTTATCCCTCAAGTTGCCTACGAATAAGGTCAAGTGGGGTGTGTAAAGCAAGTCCCTTTAAAAAGAAAAATCATCAAGTCCCTCATGGTTGCCTATACGAATCAAGTCCCTTCGAATAATGATGATAGTCCCTCCTATATGCTTATTACACCCCTCAGTTGCCTTCATAAAACAGAATGTCCCTCACATGTCCCTTTACATCCAAGGTAATGACTACCTACTCCTTAATAGTAGGGATAGTCTTACCAATGAAAGGATAAAGAACAAGAAAGACTTTAAACATTAGGGTAGGTTCCTCTTATGTACTTGCTCACTTCAAAAAATTTTCAAACTCTTCACAATTTCAAACAAATTTTCAAAAAAACAAGTTTTTACACATCCGTACATGGATTATTATTAACTATTATGAAAAATTTTCTATTCACACACTACACTTTCAAAAAAAATTCAAAAGTGAGCTAAGTAACTAAGAGCCCATGGATAACCATGGATGTAAAGGGTGCTAACACCTTCCCTTTACATAACCTACCCCCCGGACCCAAAATATTCTCTTAAGGTCTTTCCTGTTCTTTTATACCCTTTCCTTTTGGATAAAATAAAAGTCGGTGGCGACTCTTGCTATCCGCAACATAACTAAAGTCAGTTCTCCCACCGTGTTACAATGATTTGTGTGATTTGGTTGAGAAATGTGTTTCTCAAATTTCTGGTTGGCCGAAGAAGATGACCGACGCTTCTCCGACCGGTAGGGTTTATCTTAGGGCTAATTAGGGTTTATGATTTTCCAGATTTGATCCTGGCCATTGGATCGTGATTAATTAGTTTAATTTTGTTTTATTAATTTAATTAATAAGATTTATATTAATTTAAAAACGTAGCCATTGGATATGTTTTAATTAATAAGTTTAAATGTGATACGTTGGATCTGATTACCTCCAAGTCATGCTGACTTCACACACAAGCCCTTGGATCTGATTACTTTGTTTGTGAGCCTTTGGATTTGCGTACTTTTAATTTTTGTTTGAATGAGTGCTCATTGGGCTTGTGCTGCTATTCGCACCCTTCCCTTTCTCAGCCCATTAGATTTGAACTGGATTCCTTGCTGTTTGCACCCCCTGGCCCACTCCTTTCATTTTTTTATTTTTATTTTATTTCAGTTTGATTTTCAATTAATAAAAATAGTTAGAAGTTATTAAAAATTCTTAAAAAAATCATGAATGTTATTTTGAGTTTTCTTTAATTTTTGACATTTTTAATTTCCATTTATTTTTATTTTCCACGCTGGAATTAATTGTTGCTTTTATTAATTGTTTGTAATTCACTTTTAACACATGCTGACTTGTAGAATTTATATCTTGATCATTAATTTTAATTTTGAATTGATTCTTTTTGCTCTGGATTCACATTGATATGTAGTTTATGGTTGACTTTTCTTCTGATTTTTAGAAGTTTGCTTGATTATTTTTTATCTTTGACTTGTGTTTGAAGTTTCATAACCCTCATCCATGTTTAGGAACATATTTGACCTACTTAGCTTCTGATTTTGAATCCTATCCTTTTGGCATGTTAATTTTATATGTTTGAAGAGCCATTGTGCAAATGTGTGGAATTTTTGGATGAACTCTTGATTTAATTTGAATTTTAGTGTGTGCTTCTCTCCTTTTGCATCCTTTTTGGTAATATGTTTAGTCCTTAGGTTAGGAGGGCACTTGTGCCAACTCCCTTAGGTTGTGTAGAGCCCTTTTAGGATGAGGATACCTCTCTGGTCTTTGGTTGATGTTTGTGATTAGAGAAGTCTTGTGTTTGTTTGTCTTTGAAGTTCATTCCCTTATGTACATGTTCACCTCACTTCTTATGCTTATTTGTTTCTCATGTTGATAATGTTTAAGTTTGTATGCTTATATTCTTAATCTCTTGTGATGCTTAGGCACATTCTGGACATGTTAGGGTTCTGGTCTTGAAGTGTGTGATGTTTGTTTTCTTTGTGTTATCTCATAATTGTTTTGTTTTATCATGATAATCTGTAATGCTTTATGTTGAACTATTTGATCCACTTCTCATTTTGTGTTGTGTGTTTGATCTTGACACTTGTAATTGATGTCTCTATTCTGGTTGTATTGTCTTGGCTTGATCTTATGCTCATCTTGTGTTTCATTTGGTTTATTTTGCATGTTACTTGTTTATGCTTTTAACCATTTCAGGGGCTCTGGTATGTGAGAGGTGTGGATGAGATTCCCACATCTCCAATTCTTATCTCTTCTCTTTTCATGATGTTTTCTTATTTGTGTTTGATGTTCTTAGGCCATCCTTTCTATCTTCTTCCCTTCTTCATTCTTCTCCTTCCTTCATATCTCTTTCTTCTTTAGGACAGTAAGCCTCACTTACTTAGGAATCCCATGCATGTTGACATTAGGATTGGTTAGTCCCCCTTTAGTTCTTTTACCTTTAAGATATTTGGTTCTTTTCTATTCTCACCTCAAAACAAAAACCTAAAAAAACACCTTAATAAGGATTGAAGTGGTCTCCTGTGCAATAGCCTTATTCCATGAAACACTTGTAATTTTCCCATCTTGGGATAGTACAAGCTTGTTCATCATGATGCACAAGTCTGATCATGAGACCATCTTCATCAAGAAAATCATAAAACACACTTCTTCATTTTAATTACAAAAACACTTAATAAATTGAATGAGTTAGTGAGCCTAGGCCCTAATCTCTGGAACCAAGTTTTGGGGATCTTCTCCTTACTTGAGTATGCTTGTTCTATTATTCCATCTTGGAATATAGTAGCAAGTACACGTTCCATGGAAAAGAGATTGAGTTCACTTCCTTGTGCCACACCAATAAAAGCTTATAAAAAACCACAAACAAACAATAAGCGTCTCTCCTTCGGGAATTCTTCTCTCATCTCCTTCGCTCTGTCCGTGAACTTGCTCCAACTTGTCATTTTGTAAGACGGTAACACACTCGTCGTCTAAGCCGGCAACACCCGAGCATTGACATAGCCAGTTCAAGCCTTAATACACAAGCAATCATTTCCACCCCTAGTTAGGGGAACTACGACGACTCTGATCCTCATTGTCCAGATGAGGTACGTAGGCAGCGGGGTAGGGCCTGTTCGAGCACAATCTTTATTTTCCCTACATTTTTCCTATTCGTTTCTTTTTTCAGCTTCTTGCTATCTTATCCACCTCAGTTCTCTTTTGCAGCAGCTTTCATTTCTTCACCCTTTGAAATAGACTTCTTTGCAAGCGTGGATCCTGTCGGGTACGACTGACGATCTGGGGTGCTAATACCTTCCCAGGTCGTAACCGACTCCCAAACTCTGTCTCTTTGGTTCGCAGGACCTTTGTCCTTCCTTTCGTTTCCTCTGGTTTGTGCAGCATTACCATTCCCGCGCCACTTTCGTGTACCAGGATGGACAGTGAGGGCAGCTGGCGACTCTGCTGGGGAATCCTAACCAGAGTATCGTTGGTTCCCTTGAGAGTCTCTCCTAGCGCTTGCTTGTTTCTGTTTCATTGGGTGTTGATTGTTTGCTGTTGTGTGTATTTTACTGTTGTTTATTTACAATTTTATTTATAGCTTTATTTACAGTTTTCAGTATGTTATATTCATGCGTCATATATTATTATTGGACTGTCTGTACTGGATTTTTTCTGTTTGGTGGGACTTGGGTGATACTGTTACTGTGAGATGAGCTAATTACCAAGGCTCGAGTGCCCCTTAGGACTTAGAGTGGTTCCACTTTGGCCTCATGAGATCTTGTCATGGGGGTAGTAGTGAGTTCCACGCCCAGATTTGCGACCGTCTTGGAAATGTATTGATTTGGGGTTCTTCCTCTCTCATTTCATAACCTTGAAAGTTATGTGCAGCTGGTGACCGATCATTGAGAACCATGTGGAAACATCCCTCCTTAGTGGTGACAGTGGCAGACCACATTGTGTGGCAAACTCATTCGCACCCGAGGGCCCACCTGGAACTTACATAGGATGACCTTGTTTTCCCGGATTCAACTGAGGCCTCCCTGAGTAGTACATAATGCCAAACAGATTCTCTGATTTGGTCATGAGCCATTTCTTAGAAATGGTGAACATATTATTTCTATTCGGCTTTGAGAGTCTGTGATGTTTGACCCGAAGCACACCAGTGAGATTGGGAGGGGTTTACAGGTTTGCAGGAACCCTTGACCTCTACTTACCCTCATTATCAGTATGTTCTCTGTTGTGATTTGGTTACTATGGTTCTGGATTTCATGGTCTTTTGGTTCTGAGGGTTTCTATCAGATGGTTATGTTTACAGTTTAGCACCCAGTTCTGGTAATTGTAAGCTTTCCAGATGGCAGAAGTTAAGAAAATTACAAGAAAGAAAAATGTCCATTACACCTTCTTTCAGCCAGAAGTCAAGAGTGTTCAGAGACTAGCAGGGCTAATGAATGATCAAATTTTAGGGAACTTCCGAAAGAGTTATGGTCAGATTTTGAAGTATGTGGATAAACCTACTGCAGAACAGAAGGATAGCTATCACACTTTGCTTCAGTTCTATGATCCCTTGTTGCGGTGTTTTGTATTTCCAGATTATATTTTGGCTCCTACCTTGGAGGAGATTTCTAGCATTTTGGGTATTCCTGTCAGAGATACTTTGCCTTACTATGGATCAAAGATAATTCTCAAGGAAGAAGACATATCCAGAGTATGTCATATACCAGCTACAAAGGTCAAGAAAGCTTTGAAGGACAGTGAGGGCAGAGGACTTCCCTGGGATGTGCTTATACCAGAAGCTGAAGAGTATGCCAAAGAGAGTAAGTGGGGAGATTTTGGGGCTGTGGAGTCCCTGATGGTATATGGATCTAGTCTTTTCTAGGGAGAAAAGGAGTTTGTGAGTTTGGAGGTGATCTCCATTTTTTCTAAAGGTAATCCTGTACCAACCTTGTTGGGAGATTTCTACTACAATGTTCATTACCGGAATGAGAAAGGCAGAGGTGGACCAGTGAGTTATTGTGCTCCATTATTAGCTGATTGGTTTGCTAAGCAATTACCAAAGTCAGGCTCTTTCAAAGAGATGAGAGATGAATGGAGGTGGTCCAGGAGACTAATGGGACTAACTTCTGAGGATATAGCTTGGGGTTATAACAGGGATTTGTTGGGTAAAGATTTACTGGTTAGTTGTGGGAATTTTGCTAATGTGCCTTTGCTAGGAAGAAAGGGTGTGATCAGTTACCATCCATTCTTAGCCAGGAAACAATTTGGATATCCTCTGAGAGATCCACCAAGTATGGAAGAATTAGATGGGTCTTTTTACTTTTCTGTGGAGGAAAACAAAGAGTTAGTCATACAAGCATCTCAGGCTTGGGCTCACAGGGTGAAGAAAGGAAAGAAGGATTTTGGAAGGGTGGATCCCATGACATATCCTCCTTTTGCTACATGGTTACAGAAGCGAGTAGAGGAATTGCGCATGCCATTTTCAATGGAAGCTCCATTGTATCCCAAAGAAGTGCCATGTCAGAATACTGTTTATCACGAAAAATATAAGAAGTTGGAAGCTCAGTTGCACGAGGTCCGGATAGAGAATGCTGAAATGGTTAACTTGTACCACCTTTCCAATCGTGCTAAGAATGAAGCAGAGGAAAAGCTACAGAGGATGCAAGTTACCTTAAAAGCTAAAGAAAAGGAGTTTGCTGGAAGAGAAGCTCATTTTCAGAGATTGGGTCTAATGGAATCAAAAAGAGAAGCGGAGCGTAAGAAGACTTTGAAGACTCTTAAGGAAGCTCGCCAGTCCATTGTTTGGTTACATGGCCAAAGGGAACAGGAGCAGAAGAAGTACAAAGAAAAGGAAGAGTTTTTCGAGGTACAGATGGCCTTCAAGAAGGAAGAAGTAGAACAAGTTCACAAAATACGAAGGGAAAAGACTCAACAATTGGTACAGAGCCAGATAGCCTTGGAGGAGGCAATGAAAGAAATTGCAGAGCTTAAGCTGAGAGCAGGTATGAAGAAGAACCAGACAGAAGTGATGGCTACAGAAGAAGAACCTGAGTCTTTCCTATAGTCTAGGATTTTAGTTTATTGTTGTCCTGGCTACCTACAGGCTTGTTGTAGGAGTTTTGCTTTATTTTTCTTTAAGTTCATGTATTGACTTGTAACCCTCTGAGGAATTTGTATGTGCTCTAACTATGGCTTCCCGTGGGTTATCCATGTTATGCAATGTTAAATTCCAGTTACCATTTCTAAGTACGCAAAGCTTGTTTGTTTGAGGCAGCTGAGATCTGAACACTCTTCAAAGGGGGAGTTTTAAAATTAATGCTCAAAGGGGCTATCTAGAGCAAATACCAGAACCGGGGCATATAAGTGCCTGAACCTGGAAACATGAATAGTTACATTGCACGCATATAACGTGTTTGCTGTTTTGCAGGTAGTTCATCAGTTTTCTAACGTTTATGACATTTCAGGCACTATAGCTACCAAGAAGGTTCGTGAACAGCCAACAATGCACAGATATCCTGCGAGAGTAAATAGAGAGAGCAATGGATCAGATGCAAGCAGATCTGGCTGACTTAAGGACAAGATGGACAACTTCATGACCCTCATGGCTGGGATGGGTCAAACTCAAGAGCGTTTATGCGAAATGGTGGAAAGAAATCTGGCCAGGAACAATGGGGCAGCAGATAGAGGTAACCGCAATGGGGTTGGCGCCCGTCACGTAGAGATCCCTGTGGTGCAACCAAGGGTTACTATTGTCAATGATGGAGTGAATAATGTGCAGATGGATGGGAAGGATGAACAGTTCACTTTGGTGGATGAGGCAGAAGGCCAAGGAATTGACATGAATAGAAAGTTTGAAGAGATGGCTGAGCAGATTCGTGCCATTCAATCTCAGAGTTCTATGGGGTTTGACATCACTGACTAGGGATTGGTGCTAGGGGTTAGAATTCCCTACAAGTTTAAGGTCCCTTTTTTTGACAAGTATAACGGCACAGCGTGCCTGAAGACTCACCTCCAGTATTTTGTCGGAAGAATTGCTGCACATACAGATGATGAGAAGCTGTGGATGTATTACTTCCAAGATAGCCTTGTGGGGGCCTCCTTGGAGTGGTACATGAAGCTGAGCAGGGTTAATATTTGAAGCTGGAAGGATTTAGCTGAGGCATTTGTGAAACAGTATCAGTACAATTTGGATATGGCTCCAAATCGTACCCAATTGCAGACCATGTCTCAGAATGCTAAAGAAGGGTTCAAGGAGTACGCTCAGAGGTGGCGTCAACTTGCTGCTAGAGTACAACCTCCCTTGTTGGAAAATGAAATGGCGGACATGTTCATGGGAACACTACAGGGTGTGTTTATTGAGAGACTGGCGTCTTGTTCTGATACAAAGTTCAATGACATTGTGATAGCGGGAGAGAGGTTTGAAACTCTTTTGAAAATGGGGAAATTCAAGACACCGGTGCAGGTAGCTCAAGCAGTGTGAGAAAAGCTTTTAATGGACCTCCAAGAAGAAGGGAGGGAGAAACTAATGTGGTGTAAGGCTGAGGTCGGGGCCAGGGATACAGAGGATCATATGAGCAAGTGGCAGCTGTCACTATTCCCATAAGTCATGTGCAAAAAACTCAACCACAACAGCAACAACAACAACAGCCACAACACAATAATTATCAGCAAAGACCCTATCAACAGAGACAAGCTCTTCCATCTAACAGGGTACTCGAAGCCATCCCAATGACATACACGACACTACTTCAAAGGTTGTTAGATTTGAACTTGGTTCAATTGAGGACATTAGCACCACCTCCACCTGGAGAGCTTCCAGTGGGGTATGATGCTAACGCAAGATGTGCGTTTCATTCAGGAGCTCCCAGGCATTCAACAGAGAAGTGAAGGCATTACAACATAAGGTTCAAGACTTGATTGATTCAAAGGCGATTAACTTTGCACCGCCTCCTAATGTCACATCAAATCCCATTCCAAACCACGGAGGGGCAAGGATAAATGATGTGGACGGTGGTGAGAGGTTAAGCTTGATTTTGAACATGGAGGAAGTGAAGACTTCATTGTTGGTTGTGAAAAATAGACTGTTGAAAGGATAAGTATTCCCAGGGTGTAGGTATGATTGCGAGGGGTGTTTGAGTTCAGTTAATGGCTGTGGGGACTTGAAGGTTGGACTGCAATATCTGATTGACGAGGGGTCGCTACAGTTTGATAAGGTCGATGATAGAAACAATTGTGTGTCTACCATAACAATTTACTTTGATCTTGCTGAAGTTCCTGTCCGGAGGGAGCCTGTGACTATCTATGCTCCAGAGGTGAGTCCAGTGACCATTACTGTTCCAGGGCCAGTTCCTTATGCTGATGACAAGGCCATCCCGTGGCACTATGGCTCGGATGTGTATGTAGGAGGTCAGAAGGTGGAAAGTAAGGCATTAACAATTGACCCAACTGTGGTGAATGTCGGAGGAGTCAGTGGATTTACAAGAAGCAGGCGTCTTTTTGCTCCTCAAGTTCTTAGAGGGGATCCTGAAGCTGAAGTTGCTACAAAGGCTAAGGGTAAACAGATCGCAACCAAAGAAGTGGTAACTCCTGCTGCCGGGCAAGGAACTTTTGAAAAAGAAGTCGAAGAGTTTATGAGGATAATAAAGAAAAGCGACTATAAAGTGGTTGAACAGCTGAATCAAACTCCGTCCAAAATATCCATTATGTCCTAGTTAATGTGTTCTCCAGCTCATAGGGAAGCTCTACTGAAAGTTTTACAGATGGCATATGTACCACAAGAGATAACGATTAATCAGTTAGAGGCTGTGGTAGGCAGCATGAACGCCAACTATGGGTTGGGTTTCACAGATAGAGATCTTACTTCTGAAGGCCGCAATCACAACAAGGCCCTGCACATCACCATGGAGTGTAAGGGTGTTGTTCCATCACATGTCTTGGTAGACACATGATCTTCCCTCAATGTGCTCCCTAAGAAGGCCTTAATGAAGCTGAACATTGATGGCATTGTTTTACGACCCAGTGATTTAATTGTGAAAGCCTTTGATGGGTCCCGGAGGTCTGTGTTCGGGGAGGTTGAGCTACCGGTGAAGATTGGGTCTCAAGTGTTCAAGAGCACATTCTATGTCATGGATATTCAACCTTCTTATAGTTGCTTTCTAGGACGTCCCTGGATTCATGCTGCAGGTGCAGTGACATCCACGTTGCATCAGAAGCTGGAGTATGTGGTAGATGGCCAGGTGATCATTGTGTGTGGAGAAGAGGATATTTTTGTGAGTCATCTGTCAACTTTCAAGTACGTGGAAATGGATGGGGAAATTCATGAAACGTTATGTCAAGCTTTTGAGGCAGTCAATGTTAGTACTTTGGCTCTCGCAGATCGGAACAATGAGAAGGAAGGGACTTCTATCTACTACTACAAGCAAGCCAAAGAAGTGGTCCAATCCGGAAGTTCCCAGAGCTGGGGCAAGTTGCTAGTGATGGAAAAGAAGGATGACAAGTTCGGTCTGGGTTACCAACCTGGTGGGTCCGACTGGCCTCAGGGTGGTAAGTCCATAACTTTCACAAGTGCCGAAATGCTTGATCACAACAACATATGTGCAACTAGTGAGGAAGGAGATAATGACTGCGACTGGGATAGCTGGATTCACCCATATGCACCTGGGGAGGAGCTCCGGAACTGGTCTGCCGAGGATTTCGTTCAAGTTACTTGGCAATCAAAGTAATTTACTTGTTTCTTTTTATCATGCTGCATGTCAATCCTGCACTCTTCCCAAGGTGCACGGAGCCATTTGTAGGGCCACCATGCTTTTAATGCATTTTCGTTTTCCATGAAATAAAGGACATTTTTCAAGCAAATTTTAGTTCTCTTTCTTTCGTTTTGAAATTTTTCACAAAAAAAAAATAAAATGGAAATGTTTTTCCTTTTCTTGTGTTTGTGTGTTTGCGTCTCTTTTGAAAAGAACAGATTCTGAAATAAGCACATCATTTGTGCAGTGCTGATCATTCAGATTCTAGTGATAACGTTCCTGCTATGACCACGCATGACTTTGACAATCCTATTTACCAAGCTGATGAAGGGGTTAAGGAAGACTGTGAACTCCCGGAAGAATTGGTCAGGTTGTGGAAACAATAGGAAAGGGTCATTCAGCCTCATCAGGAAGAAATAGAGATCATCAACATCGGGACTGAATGGAAAGAGAGAGATAAAGATTAGGGCCAGTCTGCGGGCCGAGGTAAAGAAGGAGTTGATTGGCATGTTACGTGAGTATGTGGATATCTTTGCCTGGTCGTATCAAGATATGCCAGGACTAGATACTGACATTGTTGTGCACAAACTGCCACTAAGAGGAGACTGTCCTCCGGTGAAACAAAAGCTGAGAAGAACTCGTTCTGACATGGCGATGAAGATCAAGGAGGAAGTCCAAAAGCAGTGGGATGTCGGATTCCTTGCCATAACTAGTTACCCACCTTGGGTAGCTAACATTGTGCCTGTACCAAAGAAAGACGGCAAAGTTCGGATGTGCGTTGATTATCGGGATCTAAACAGAGCGAGTCCAAAGGATGACTTTCCGTTACCACATATTGATATGTTGGTAGATAACACCGCTCAGTTCTCGGTATTTTCCTTCATGGATGGCTTCTCCGGGTATAATCAGATCAAAATGGCACCGAAAGACATGGAGAAAACAACGTTCATTACCCCGTGGGGTACATTCTGTTAGAAGGTTATGCCCTTTGGATTGAAGAACGTCGGGGCAACGTATCAACGGGCTATGGTCACATTGTTCCACGACATGATACACAAGGAAATTGAATACTATGTGGACGACATGATTGCCAAGTCCCGAGACGAAGAAGAGCATTTGGTCAATCTCAAAAAGTTGTTCGATAGATTGATAAAGTATAAGCTGAGGTTGAATCCAAACAAGTGTATTTTCGGAGTGCGGTCCGAAAAATTGCTGGGTTTCATTGTTAGCCATAAAGGAATCGAGGTGGATCCTGCAAAAGTAAAAGCAATACAAGATATGCCCGCACCGAAAATAGAAAAAGAAGTGCGCGGGTTTTTAGGGAGGTTGAACTACATTTCACGGTTCATATCTCATCTAACTGCCACGTGTGAGCCAATATTCAAATTGTTGAGAAAAGAGAAAATGGTTAGGTGGAATGAGGACTGTCAAAGAGCCTTTGAAAAGATAAAAGAATATTTGCAGACACCTCCAATTCTAATGCCTCCAGTTCCAGGACGGCCACTAATCATGTACTTGACTGTGCTAGAGGGGTCGATGGGGTGTGTTCTAGGCCAACATGACGAGTCTGGTCGAAAAGAGTATGTTATTTACTACCTTAGCAAAAAGTTTACTGACTGTGAATCTCATTACTCACTGCTCGAGAAAACTTGATGCGCTTTGGTATGGGCTGCTCGCCGACTAAGACAGTATATGTTGACCCATACCACACTGCTAATCTAAAAAATGGACCTTGTCAAGTATATTTTCGAGAAACCAGCGTTAACCGTAAGGGTTGTAAGGTTGCAAATGATCTTAACAGAGTATGATATACAATATACTTCCCAGAAATCCATCAAAGGAAGTGTATTGTCAGATTATCTTACACAACAACCTCTTGAAGACGATTATCAGCCGATGAAATTCGATTTCCCTGGTGAGGACATCATGTACCTCAAAGCAAAAGATTGCAAGGAACCACTTCCGGAGGAGGGACCAGACCCTGAATCTAAATGGAAGTTGATGTTTGATGGGGCAGTCAATATCAACAGACGTGGAGTTGGCACCGTTCCTATCACCCCCGAAGGTGTTCACTTTCCCTTCGCTGCCAGAATAACTTTTGGTTGCACCAACAATGAAGCGGAATACGAGGTGTGCATAATGGGAATAGAGGAGGCTATTAATCTTCGGATTAAGACCCTCGATATATTTGAAGATTCAGCCCTCGTTATCAATCAGATTACTGGCAAGTGGTATACACATTAAGAACATTTAATTCCTTATAGGGATTATGCCAGAAGACTATTGACGTTCTTCACCACGTTTAAGCTGTAATACATACCACGAGATGAGATTCAATTTGCCGATGCATTGGCTACTCTTTCTCTGTCCATCAAAGTCTTGTGTTGGAATTATGTGCCCAGGATTGACATTTCTCGGCTTGACGCACCAGCTTATGCTTTCTCTATAGACGCAGTGTCTGATGAGAAACCTTGGTACTTTGATATCAAGTTGTTCCTGGAAAAACAAGAATACCCAGCTGGGGCATCATCCAACGACAAGAATACCTTAAGAAGAATGGTTGCTAGTTTCTTCTTGAATACAGATGGGGTTTTGTATAAGAGGAAGTTTGACATGGTCTTGCCCAGATGCGTGGATAGACACAAGGCAAGCCTGTTAATGCAAGAAGTCCACGAGAGATCTTTCGGTACCCGTGTAGGAGGACATGCAATGGCTAAGAAGTTGTTGAGATCGGGGTATTATTGGCTGACAATGGATGCGGAATGTTTTTCGTACGTCTGTAAGTGCCACAAGTGCCAGATTTATGTAGACAAGGTGCATGTTCCTCCCAGCCCGCTCAACATCATGTCATCTCCTTGGCCCTTTTCTATGTGGGGCATTGACATGATCGGGAAAATAGAGCCTACTGCTTTAAACGGTCATCGTTTCATTTTGGTTGCGATCGATTACTTCACTAAGTGGGTTGATGCAACATCTTATGCCAATGTTACTCGTCAAGTGGTAGCTAGATTTTTGAAAAGAGACATCATTTGCAGATACGGAGTGCCCGAGCGAATCATTACTGACAATGGTTCTAATTTGAACAACAAGATGATGGCAGAATTGTGTCGGGACTTCCAGATCCAGCATCACAATTCTTCTCCTTACAGACCAAAGATGAATGGGTCGGTAGAAGCGGAAAATAAGAAAATCAAGAAGATTGTGCAAAAGATGGTTGTCACTTACAAAGATTGGCATGAGATGTTACCATTTGCGTTACATGGGTACCGAACGTCAGTCAGGACGTCAACCGGGGCAACTCCTTTCTCATTGGTATATGGTATAGAGGCAGTCTTTCCTGTTGAGGTGGAAATTCTTTCATCGCGTATGATGATGGATGTGAAGCTTGATGAGGCTGGGTGGGTACGTGCTCGATACAATCTGAAATTCTGTGATCAGGTATGAGATGTCCTAAGAAATGTCCCAACACTTAATAGGACATTTGACAAATTTAACCAAAACTTAAACAGCAAGAAAAGTAAACAACACAGAAGTTTGTTAACCCAGTTCAGTGTATAACCACACCTACATCTGGAGGCTACCAAGCCAGGAGGAAATCCACTATTAGTAATATTAATTCTAGACTTAAACCACCCTGTTTAATCTATCACTTAATACTTACCCAATGCAATTTCTACCTAAGACTCACTTAGATAAGAGTACCCTACTCACTCCCCCTCAATCACCCAGTGATCAAGTTTACAAGTTTACTGAAATTGAAGACATCCTTCAAACAAAACAGCTTGATCTTACTTAACAGTTTCAATCAAGTCACAAATGCACTTTTGCTTAAAAGCTCATAAAGTGGTACATAAAAACAACCTGCTATTAAAACACTAGACACCCTATTTGGTCTTCTGAAATTCGTACTCAATTCTATGAGTTTCTGTTGTTTAAATAGGTATCTGAATTTTGGGCTTTCTGTAGAATGATCCAGCCCTAATGTGCAGCAACTGTCACCTTGAATTTAGGGTTTGTTACCTCCTATATTCTAGGTGCATTAGGTCTTCTGTTTTAATCTGAATCTTCAATTTAAAACTCCCTACAGATGCGCCTTGTTCTGTTTTTATCCAGCATTAATTAATTCCAGATAGTTCTCCTTAAATATCTCTGATCTGTTAATCACTAATTAATTCTGGTAGCAGGTCTGAGATGTCTCAACATCTGTTGGGACATCCTGAAAAACTGAACTTAATTTATTCACACAATGTCCCAACATCTGATGAGACATCCTGAAATAAATTCACATACTCTGTTTGATAATGTCCCAACATCTGATAGGACATTCTGAACTGAATTTAACATTTCTTGTTTGGTCAAAAATTCTGCCAATTCTTAAACATCTACAAACTCCCCCTTTGGCTAATTTTTGGCTAACATCTTTCCTGGTTTTCAGAGTGTAGCAGAAGATCTTTTTATCAGAGTATATCATTACTTTTCTGTTGATTCTTATTTGAGATTACTCCCCCTCAAACAAATATGAGTCCAGTCTTGTTGCAACAGAAATACACACTGATTCAGTTCAGACAGAAACAAACAGATTTCATTCAAAAATTAAACAGCAGTACAAATTTGTTGTTGTTCTCCCCCTTGGTAGACACAAAATTAAGGGCCAAAGAACTATTATCCAGAATTACAAATTATTGCTGTCATTACAAATGCCTCACATACACAGATCACTCAGATTCATCACTCTCAGTAGCTTCCTCCACTTCAGTGTCTTCATCTTTATCAGCTTCACTTTCAGCTTCACTGTCTTCATCAGATGCAGCTGTCTGATCTTCTTCACTTTCCAACCTCTTAATTATTTCCTCCAGCTTCTTCTTTCTAGCTTCAAGCTCTTTGCAGGTGCACTTTAGCTCAGCAATTAATTCTTTCTTGGAGATTGGATTCTTAGCAGAGGAGGGACCAACAGATGTCCCAGCAGGTGTTTCAACATCTGCAGCATGGTGACTGAGAAATAATTTGTAGTGAAAAGCCAGGGGGCTCTCTCTTTTGCATGTTGTATCCTTGTCAGTGAGAATGCCAGGGTATTGATTGAGCACTATTCCACATAGCAATGATGGAAAGGCTATTGGAAGCTTTGTTGATGAGGAGCTGGCATGCTTCATGGTTTGATCAAAGATAAAAGCTCCAAAGTCCAGATTGGTTTGAGTTCCCACAGCATAGATGAATCTGGCTAGACCAGTTGAGATTGAGGAAGTGTGGTTGGTAGGCACCCAGTTAGCAGTTCCAATTCTGTTCAGCATGGCATACTTTCTGGTAAGCATGCTCACAGAGAGCTTTCCCTTCACAGGCCATGCCTTGACCTGGTTTGCAGTGATCACTTTACAGACTTGATTATCTGTCTTACCTAATTCATTAGGTCCATCTGTTTCTCTTCCTAGATACTCATTGATGATTTGAGGAGAAAACTGTACACATTTACCTCTAACAAAAACTTTTCTAAATTCAGAAGACTTACCATTTGAGCAATCCTCCTGAAGATTCACAATGAACTCTTTGACAAGTAGTTCATAGCAGGGAGAGAGATCTGAGACTGTTTTGAATAGTCCTGCAGCAGAGATGAGGTCTATCAGTTCTGTGCACTCAAGTGCATTGCTGCTTAGTTCTCTTTCCAAGGCAACCCTTCTTTGATACACATATTTCCATCTGTTGACACTGGAGACATGATGGAAGGATATGTTGTCCAAAGGAGCTTCTGGGACAGCAGTTGAAACTCTAGCTTGTGCTGGTTTCTTCTTGGGAGGAGATGTTGGGACATCTGATCCAACATCTGAATCTGATGGTGTTGCAGCTTTTCTCTTCTGGGTTTGAACTTTGCTCCATGGTTTTGGTTGGACCAAAGATAGCTTTAGCTTTGCCTTTCTTTGAACTAGCCTTATTTTTCTCAGGGATGACAGGTTCAGCTTGCATCTTTCCTTTCCTGGACCTTAGTCTTTTAGCAATGCTGGGTTTCACAGATGCTATGATCTCTGCATCAGAGTCCTGCTCCAGATTGGCCACTGGAGGAGATTGAGCAGCCTCCTCTTCAGCTGGTTGATCAGCCGGGATTTGATCTTCATTTGAGCCTTGAGCCTGTTCTTCAGAGACCTCTTCATCATTTTCATTTGAGACTTTGTCCTTAGATTGTTCAACATCAGATAAGTTCTTTTTCTTATCTTCAGATGTTCCAACATCTGTTGGGACATCTTGTTCTGCAGCAGTGTCCTTTGTAGCCTGAGCTGGTTCTTCTTGAGGTGCAGGAATGGTGTTCAAAGGAACAGAGATCCCTTTCACCACTCTTTGTTCAGAAAAGACTTGGTTAACAATCTCCTTGATGGAATCATCAACATATTTGGAGTATCTTGTAGACATGTTAGCAGGAGAGGGAATGCCTTTAGCTTTGCTTCTGATTTGATCTTTACATCTCTTTGGTGTTCTTGCCTTTTTAGTGTGAGAGGCGCTTCCCTTGAGCTCGTCCAATGGTGTTGAAGGCATTGGCACAACAGAGATTGGAGTGGCATGAACCACGTCTTCCTTGTTGAGAATTTCCTCAGCTGTTTTAGGGTTTTGAGACATTGTAGAGGAAGAAGGATGAACAGCTTTAGGGTTTATGATTTCTGAAGATTTGAGAGGTAATGTGATTCGCTTGTGATGATATGATGAGAATCTTGATAGCTTCTTATAAGTAGTTACTAAATAAGTAGCCGTTACAGTCCAAATGATTAAGAATGGAATTCCCAAGGATCTTGTCCAGACTAGCTTTGCCATCTGGAACTTATGCCATGCAATGTCATATGACATGTTGGCACATCTCATTAACTGCTAAATATCACATAAACATATTCCAAGTTTGCCCCTTAAGTTCTCAAATTGTGTAGCATCCAATGCTTTGGTAAAGATATCAGCTAATTGCAGATCTGTAGCAACATGCTCCAAAGAAATCACCTTCTCTTCTACAAGATCTCTGATGAAATGATGTCTGATATCAATATGCTTTGTCCTGCTATGTTGAATAGGATTTTTAGATATGTTGATTGCACTTAAGTTGTCACAGTACAATGTCATGACATCCTGTGGGACATTGTACTCAGTGAGCATCTGCTTCATCCAAACCAACTGAGAACAACTGCTACCTGCTGCTATGTATTCAGCTTCAGCTGTAGATAAAGATACACAATTCTGTTTCTTACTGAACCAAGAAATCAGATTGTTTCCTAGAAAGAAGCATCCTCCTGAAGTGATTTTTCTGTCATCAGCACTTCCTGCCCAATCAGCATCACAGAAGCCAGTGAGAATAGGTTTGCAACCATGAAAGTACATTATGCCATAGTCACAAGTACCATTAACATATTTAAGGATTCTCTTGACTTGATTGAGATGACTGACTTTTGGATCAGCTTGATATCTTGCACAAACTCCTACTGCAAATGCAATATCTGGTCTGCTAGCAGTCAAGTATAACAAGCTTCCAATCATGCTTCTATATAAACTATGATCTACATTCTCACCCTTCTCATCTTTAGTCAGCTTTAAATGTGTAGGAGCAGGAGTTCTTTTATGAGAAGCATTTTCCATTCCAAATTTCTTCACTATGTTCTTGGAGTACTTGCTTTGTGAGATGAACATTGAGTCTTCCATTTGCTTAACTTGCAGACCAAGAAAATAGGTTAATTCACCTACTAGACTCATTTCAAATTCAGCTTCCATCTGCTTGACAAAATGTTTGACCATCTTATCAGACATCCCACCAAACACAATGTCATCAACATATATTTGTGCAATCATGACATTTCCTTCTTCATCTTTAACAAACAGGGTTTTATCAATCCCACCTTTTCTGTATCCTTGCTTGACAAGAAATGTGGTAAGTCTTTCATACCATGCCCTTGGAGCTTGCTTCAGACCATAAAGTGCTTTCTTGAGTTTGTATACATGATTTGGACAGCTTGGATCAACAAATCCTTTAGGCTGTTCTACATATACCTCTTCATTAAGATAACCATTAAGAAAGGCACTTTTCACATCCATTTGAAATAGCTTGAACTTTAAGATACAAGCAATTCCCAACAGTAGTCTTATTGATTCAAGCCTTGCTACTGGTGCAAAGGTTTCATCAAAGTCTACCCCTTCAATTTGAGTGTATCCTTGAGCCACAAGTCTAGCTTTGTTCTTTGTAACAATTCCTTGTTCATTTGACTTGTTCTTATACACCCATTTTGTACCAATCACATTTATGTCATCAGGTCTAGGTACAAGATTCCACACTTCATTCCTTGTGAATTGACCTAATTCCTCTTGCATAGCACAAATCCAGTATTCATCAGTGAGAGCTTCCTTGACATTTTTAGGTTCTATTTTGGAAACAAAACAAGAACCTGAAATCACTTCTCTTGATCTAGTGCTCACTCCTCTGTTGAGATCACCAATTATCAAATCTTTGGGATGATCCTTCTGTATTCTGATGGAGGGAGGTTTGCTTGAATCTTCTGACCTTGTATCATTTTGAGTGAAGTTATATTGATCATTCTTTTCTTCAGCTTCAATCTTGACATCAGCAGATGTTCCAACATCTTCTGGGACATCTGTAGAAACATCATCAATTACCACATTTATGGACTCCATGATAACCTTTGTTCTGTAATTAAATACTCTATATGCTCTGCTGTTTATAGAGTATCCAAGGAAAATCCCTTCATCACTTTTAGGATCCATTTTTCTCCTTTGCTCCCTATCTGCCAGAATATAGCATTTACTTCCAAACACATGAAAGTACTTCACAGTGGGTTTTCTGCCCTTCCAGACTTCATATATTGTGGACAGGGTTCCTTTTCTCAAGGGAACTCTGTTATGGATGTAGCATGCAGTGTTCATAGCTTCAGCCCAGAAATACAGAGGTAACTTTTTAGCATGGATCATAGCTCTTGCTGATTCTTGAATAGTTCTATTCTTCCTTTCAACAATCCCATTCTGTTGAGGAGTGATAGGAGAGGAATACTCATGGTTGATTCCTTCTGAAGAACAGAAATCTAAGAACTTTTGATTCTCAAATTCTTTTCCATGATCACTTCTTATTCTGATCACACAGCTGGATTTTTCCCTTTGCAATCTTTGACATAATTCTTTGAATACATCAAATACATCTGACTTTTCTTTGATGAAGTTTATCCATGTATATCTTGAAAAATCATCAACTACAACATAGGCATACCTTTTACCACCAAGACTTTCAACTTGCATAGGTCCCATAAGATCCATATGTAGAAGTTCCAAAACTTTGGAAGTTGTCAGATGTTGGAGCTTTGGATGGGACATCTTGGTTTGTTTGCCTATTTGACATTCACCACATATCTTGCCATCATCAATCTTCAGTTTAGGAATACCTCTTACAGCATCCATAGATATGATCTTCTTTATGCCTCTGAAATGAAGATGACCTAGTCTTTGATGCCACAGTTTCACTTCTTCTTCCTTAGCTAGAGAGCAGGTTGAAGTGAGACTGAGATTTTGGGATTCCCACATGTAACAGTTGTCTTTAGATCTGGCTCCTTTCATGACAACCTCTTGTTCTTTGTTAGTCACTATGCATTCAGATTTGGTAAAGTTTACACTGTATCCTTGATCACATAGTTGACTTATGCTGATCAGATTAGCAGTTAAACCTTTAACAAGCAGCACATCATCTAATCTTGGAACATCTTGACAATCCAAGGTTCCAACTCCCTTGATCTCTCCTTTAGCTCCATCTCCAAAGGTAACATACCTGGATGAATGTGGCTTTAAGTTTACTAGCAAATTCTTCAATCCAGTCATGTGTCTTGAGCATCCACTGTCAAAGTACCAGTCTTCTTTAGCTGATACTTTCAATGATGTATGTGCTATGAATGCAGTACTTTTCTTTGACCAGATGAGTTGAGATTTCTTTTGATGCCTCTGCTCTGAGTGTTGTTCAGCTGATATCCAAGCTTGATTGTTGATCTTGTTCTTGTGTATGTGGCTTTGATCAGTCTGAATGTCAGCTTTTGGTCTCCAAACTTTCTTGATTACTTCTGTCTTTTGCTTAGGATATTGCTGACTTTTATGCAGCACTTTCTTGGTACCTACTACTTTCTGCTTGGAAGGTTGCTGACACATCTGATTTGGATATCCATGTAGCTTATAACAGTGAGGTTTGATATGCCCAAATCTTCCACAGTGATGACATCTCCATCTTTGATATTTTTTCTTCATTTTGTTCTTTCCAGAATGTTGAGACATCTGTTGGAACATTATGTTTGTCTTTGTGTTCTGATGTTGGAGCATCTGTTGGGACATCTTGTTTGACTGTGTAGTTTTTGAAGTAGTTCTGCTAGAGCTTGCTTCATCTCTGTCATATCCCAGTCCACTTTTGTCCCCTGAATGTTTATTATTGCTGAGAATAACATCCAGTGTGTTTGAGCTGCTGTTCAACATTCTAACAGATTTGGACATATGTTCCAATTTAGAGTTGAGAAGGCTTACTTCACTTTTTAAGGTTTCAATGATCTCCTGATCATTTGCTTTGTCATCTTCTAAAGTCTCATTCTGCTTCTTTAGCTTTATAACATCACTGCATATTTCAGAGCTTCTTTTGTATAGATCTTTGAATGCTTTCTCAAGTTCTTCATAAGTAAGTTCTCCACAACTGGAATCACTATCATATTCACACAGTCCAGCTAGAGCAGTAATATGCTTAGCTGATTCTTCTTCTGACTCTCCTGAGTCTTCATCAGACCAGGTCACAGAGAGTCCTTTCTTTTGCCTCTTTAAGTAGGTAGGACATTCAAACTTGATGTGTCCATATCCTTCACATTCATGGCATTTGACTCCTTTATCTTGACTGGTCTTTTCAGCAAACTTTGACTTTCTGTTAGCATCATATGGTCTCCTGTTCTCAGAGTTTGTGTTTCTTCCACTGGATTTGGATTGGCCTTCCATTCCTCTGAGAATCTGTTTGAATTGTCTTCCAAGCAAGGCAAGGTTTTCTGATAAGCTTTTGTCATTTGCTGATTCATCATCTTCTTCTTCATCTGTATTTGACACCAAGGCTATGCTTTTGTTCTTTTTAGCATGTGTGTCATTCATTCCCATTTCAAAAGTTTGAAGGGAACCAATTAGTTCTTCAGCTTTCATGGAGCATATGTCTTGTGCTTCTTCTATTGCTGTGACTTTCATGTCAAATCTTTTTGGCAAAGATCTGAGAATCTTCCTTACAAGCTTTTCATCAGTCATCTTTTCTCCCAAGGCTCCAGAAGTATTGGCTATATCCAAGATGTTCAAGTAGAACTCATGAATTGATTCATCTTCCTTCATTCTTAAGTTCTCAAACTTGGTGGTGAGAAGTTGAAGTCTTGACATTTTTACTTTTGATGTTCCTTCATGAGTTGTCTTGAGGGTATCCCACACATCTTTGGCCAGCTCACAATGATGCACTAGTCTGAAAATATTTCTATCAATGCCATTGAATAAAGCATTTATGGCTTTTGAGTTGCCTAGTTCTGAATCTTCTTCCTCTTTACTCCATTCTTCTTCAGGTTTCAGAACTATTGATCCATCTTTGGTGTCTTGAACAGGATGTTTCCATCCAACATTTACTGCTCTCCATGCCCTGTTGTCAAGTGACTTTAAGAATGCAGTCATTCTTGGCTTCCAGTAGTCATAATTAGAACCATCCAGTATAGGTGGTCTATTTACTGACCCTATATCTCTGTCCATGTTACAGAATTTGTTTTCCCTAGATCTCACCCAGTATAAACAGGCAGGGTGCCTGCTCTGATGCCAATTGAAATTCTGTGATCAGGTATGAGATGTCCTAAGAAATGTCCCAACACTTAATAGGACATTTGACAAATTTAACCAAAACTTAAACAGCAAGAAAAGTAAACAACACAGAAGTTTGTTAACCCAGTTCAGTGTATAACCACACCTACATCTGGAGGCTACCAAGCCAGGAGGAAATCCACTATTAGTAATATTAATTCTAGACTTAAACCACCCTGTTTAATCTATCACTTAATACTTACCCAATGCAATTTCTACCTAAGACTCACTTAGATAAGAGTACCCTACTCACTCCCCCTCAATCACCCAGTGATCAAGTTTACAAGTTTACTGAAATTGAAGACATCCTTCAAACAAAACAGCTTGATCTTACTTAACAGTTTCAATCAAGTCACAAATGCACTTTTGCTTAAAAGCTCATAAAGTGGTACATAAAAACAACCTGCTATTAAAACACTAGACACCCTATTTGGTCTTCTGAAATTCGTACTCAATTCTATGAGTTTCTGTTGTTTAAATAGGTATCTGAATTTTGGGCTTTCTGTAGAATGATCCATCCCTAATGTGCAGCAACTGTCACCTTGAATTTAGGGTTTGTTACCTCCTATATTCTAGGTGCATTAGGTCTTCTGTTTTAATCTGAATCTTCAATTTAAAACTCCCTACAGATGCGCCTTGTTCTGTTTTTATCCAGCATTAATTAATTCCAGATAGTTCTCCTTAAATATCTCTGATCTGTTAATCACTAATTAATTCTGGTAGCAGGTCTGAGATGTCTCAACATCTGTTGGGACATCCTGAAAAACTGAACTTAATTTATTCACACAATGTCCCAACATCTGATGAGACATCCTGAAATAAATTCACATACTCTGTTTGATAATGTCCCAACATCTGATAGGACATTCTGAACTGAATTTAACATTTCTTGTTTGGTCAAAAATTCTGCCAATTCTTAAACATCTACACAATCAACTATGTCTAATTGAGGAAAAGAGATTAGCGGCTATCTGTCATGGTCAACTTTATCAGAGGATAATGAAGCGAGCATTCGACCAACGAGTACGTACTCGAGAATATGAAGTAGGCGAGCTCGTGCTCAAGAGGATCGTTCCTCCAGGTTCAGATCACAGGGGCAAGTGGACCCCAATCTACGAAGGTCCATTCATAGTAAAGAAAGTTTTCTCAGGTGGAGCACTGATGCTCTCTACTATGGATGGAAAAGATTTCCAATCCCTTGTTAACTCGGACGTAGCTAAAAAATACTTCGCATAAAAAGACCCGCTGGACACAAAAACAGAATTAAAGTCCAGGAAAGAAAAGGGCATCCCGGCGAGCTAGAAATAGAATAAAAAGCTCGGGAAAAAGTTAGGGAAAACAAATAAAAAAATGTACACCCGCTGAGTTGAAAAACCACATCTGATAGCTCAGGCAAAAAGGGTATCCCGGTGGATTGAAAACCCGAAAGGGAGATCCACGCAAAACAAGGGAGTAAGCGAACAACTGTGATCCGGGTAATCTGAACCAAATCACCGTTTCGTACAGCTTGACAATATCATAAGGATAGGAATCGGTCCCCTCATCTTTTTCGGAAAGTAAAGGCAAAAACGGAAAGTTTTGAAGATATGCTGGTCATAACAAGGAGGAAACTCATTGGAATGCCGTGAACATTGCCATTAGGTTAGTTTATTTTCTAAATTTTATGGTAGCTACCTCTTTCCAGGTGGTTGCTTCTTGATGTAAAAAAAAACACTTTGCCTATTCAGAGGCATTTCAATAAATGAATATTCAGTCAAAATGTTGTGTCGTGTTTATTTTGTTTGCAAAAATGTCCTGAGTTTTTGGCAAAAAAGAACATTGCATTTGAAACATGGTGTTTTCTCTAAAAAATGACATTGCAGGCAAACATTTAAAACCATCTTTGAGTGTCGGTTGACGATGGATGAACGGATCATACCATGCAAGTCCACGGGGCACATATGTGTATTCTGTTGTTGCAGGTTTTGCAGGACCGGTATCACACTTTCCCAAGCAGAATATTCCCCAGCTGAGGCAGATCAGATGAAATGAAATGGATTCCTAGCAGATTCTCAAGACTGTGTGAAGAGCTGGTTTTCCCCAAGAGGATTATCTTTCCACAAGCGAAGTATGCCCAGTAGGCAGCTGAATGCCTGATTTCCCCACTTCATGTTTGGGTTTCACTCTCATCATTGAAATATTCCCTAGAGAAGTTGCCAACTTATCTTTGGTCAGTATGATGATACAAACAGCTATTCATCCCCAGTCAGAGTTAGGCATCGTCAAAGCCCCTTGACCAGGCCCCCTAGCACTCGTCTTTGTTTTTGTTATCGTTTTATGCTTGTCTGTACTTCCCAACACTCGTCTGTGTGTACCATCCATTTGATGCTTGACACTCGTCTGTGTTTGAACTTATGCGATGCTCCTCTACATTCCTCATCGCTCGTCTGTGTTTAATGTTTGGTAGTTGCTCGTTAACATCACCCCAACACTCGTCTGTGTTCACACTTTGTTATTGCTCGTTTGCTTTCCCCAGCAGTCGCCCATGGTTGTTGGTTGATGTTGCTCGTCTGCACTTCCCAGCACTCGTCTGTGTGTACCATCCATTTGATGCTCGACACTCGTCTGTGTTTGAACTTATGTGATGCTCGTCTGCATTCCTCATCACTCGTTTGTGTTTGATACTTACTTGATGCTCGTCGGCATTCCCAACGCTTGTATGTATTTGGTATATGCTTGAAGCTCGTTTGCATTGTTTGGATACTTGTCTATATCATTTCTGGTACTCGTCTGTGTTGGATCTCTGGTATTCGTCTGTATCAGTGGCTGGTATTCATCAGTATCATCACCTGAAGTGCTCGTCTGTGTTTCCTAGATTATCGTCTGATATTCGTTTGTATCATTGACTTATGGCACTCGTCTGTGCTCTCTTGATGATCATCCAATACTCGTCTGTGTTGAAGAGGTTTGAAGTCTTGACGGTGGGATTAAACTTCAAAATGGTTACCGGTCCTGGCGTAACAGGTTATCCGAAGGAGGTTCGTCTGTTTCAGACACCACTTATCTATGCAAGATTTGTGAAGAGGGTTCATCCAGTCATAATGTTGCACCTGGCGTAATAAGTTTATCCAGAAGTCTCGTCTGTCTTAGACCATATATCTATGGAGAATATATGAAGAGGGTTTGTACATCCTGATTATGCATGTCTATCCCACAGACTTAAGTGCATCACCGGTCACGGTGTAACAGGTTTATCCGAAAGAGATTCGTCTGTCTCAGGTCATATATTTTTGAAAAGTGTATGAGGAGGGCTCGTATGTCCAGCACCTGGCATAACAGGTTTGTTCGAAGGAGACTCGGCTGTCTAAGTTTTCCTTATCTGGCGTAACAGTTCATTATAGAAGGAGCTCGTCTGCTTTCTCCCCACTTAAGTCACCAAAGCGTCATTTGGTTGGGTTTATTTCCCATTGCTTGCATTCCCCAGCAGAGTGCAAATTTCAGGTTTTCTTGGTATTCAACCACAATTTATCTTGAACGGTCGATAGCCCGTGCTAGCGTCCTTTTTAGATTAACGGTTGCTTGAATAGGTGCAGCTGTAACAACCCAAATTTGCCCTCTTCTTTTTAAGCATCATCATCATATCATAATCATCATAAGGATATCATGTCTTTGGCATCTCTGCATTGAAAAATAAAGCATAACATTCTCATGTTCTAGCATTGGGCATATGATCAATTATTGGTGGATTTGAGGCACTACAAGCTATAGCAAGAGGCCAAGTAGACTTTTCCAAGTCCCTTGAAGAGTCTACATGACATTCACAAGTTCAAGATCCTTTACAAGAGCCCAGAAGGTTGGGAGATCATCAGAGAATCCAAGTTAGGGCAAGCTCCTACACCATGGTTCCCAAATTAGGGTTTCACTTTCAAGCAGGAATTCTTTGTGACTTTGGCCATTTCATGTGGGAAAAGTATTTCATATGATAAGAGGTTCCTATGGATGAAATTTTATGACAAAATTCCTTGTGGAAGACAGTTGTTTCATCAGTTGCTTGCATAAGAAGAAATTGGTCAACTGTGCATTTTAAAAGTCAACTGTGAGAATTCAAGGGGTCCAATCCCATTTTTCAAGTCAAGGGATGTCCTTAAGACCTTAGAAGAGGTTTGGCAAGGTCAAAGATCAAGAATCAAGGGGCTTTGAAGAACTTTCCATTTTTGGCATATGTCTTGTTTTAGAACTTTCCATTTTTGGCAACTATTGCCCTAATTTTCAAAGGCCTCTTTCATGATGAAAATGATCTCAAATGAATTTCGAACAAACATGAAAGTTGTAGGGTATGCTCTCCCATTTTCAAAAAGTACAAGAACTTGTCCATATCATTTATGGTTGGAAAGTTATGAGCAAGGGAAGTTTGGCCATTTTTAGGGTTTTACATGAATTATCATTTTACACCAAGTTGAAAAAAGCCTTGTAAGTCATTTCTAAGCTGATCAATGGGAAAAGTGAGGCCATAATATCATAATGTATTGCATAACGAATGTTTATCTCAAAAGAAAACCTCAAAATCGTGCATGGATACATGATGTTTTACTTAATAAAAAAAATGCAAAAGCATGAGAAGTGCATGAACCAAACATCCAAGGGCCAGGATTAAGTCATGGGTGAATGAGTAAATCAAAATGGATCAGCATGTGCAAAGGGTGGAGGGAGAGCACGAGCAAATCACCCCACCACACAACTTTTGTAATTTTGCAAAATCACTATTCCCTCACTATCCTCACATGCATCCTCTTCAGAATTCAAAACATGATTCATTGGCACATTATATAAAATTGCTAGGGTTTCATTTCACCTGAGAACCTCACCATTTGCTCTCTTCCAAGTTTTTTCTATCACTGCATTTTCCTTCGAATCCCCTCATCCATACACTCATTCACCAAAAAACTTCATATTCTTCTTCCTGGAGCTTCATAGATCATAGATCAATCCTTACTTTGAGTTATAGAAGAGTTTTTGCATCAGTCTAATCTCAACTCAGTTTCATTCGAAGAGCAAGATTCAAGCCGTTCTAAGGTTTCTTTCACATTTATTTTGTGAATAGAGGTCACAAGAGGTTCATCTGGAGCTAGAGATTGGTTTTCTTGGTGAAATTTGAAGATCTGCAAACCCAGGTATGCTCCAAAATTCATCATCCTGGATTTGAATTCTCTTGTGTTCATTGTGATCTGCGTGTTCCCCTGAGTCTGATTATGTGTTTTGTTTTTGAAATGATGTTGAAATGAGGTCAAACTGAGGATCTGAAAGTTTTAGATCCAAATTTATCTTCTTCGATTTCGCTTGTGTGTGTTAGATAAATGATTTTTGATGCCATATTCGTGATGTACATGATGTGAGGTTTGTTTTGATATATGATTTGTGTGATTTGGTTGAGAGATGCGTTTCTGCAATTTCTGGTTGGCCGAAGAAGATGATCGGCGCTTCTCCGGCCGGTAGGGTTTATCTTAGGGCTAATTAGGGTTTATGATTTTCCAGATTTGATCCTGGCCATTGGATCGTGATTAATTAGTTTAATTTTGTTTTATTAATTTAATTAATCATACTTATATTAATTTTAAAACGTAGCCATTGGATCTGTTTTAATTAATAAGTTTAAATGTGATACGTTGGATCTGATTACCTCCAAGTTATGCTGACTTCACACACAAGCCCTTGGATCTGATTACTTTGTTTGTGAGCCTTTGGAATTGCGTACTTTTAATTTTTGTTTGACTGAGTGCTCATTGGGCTTGTGCTGCTATTCGCACCCCCTCCTATTAATAAAAATAGTTAGAAGTTATTAAAAATTCTAAAAAAATTCATGAATGTTATTTTGAGTTTTCTTTAATTTTTGACTTTTTTAATTTCCATTTATTTTTATTTTCCACGCTGGAATTAATTGTTGCTTTTATTAATTGTTTGTAATTCACTTTTAACACAAGCTGACTTGTAGAATTTATATCTTGATCATTAATTTGAATTTTGAATTGATTATTTTTTCTATGGATTCACATTGATATGTAGTTTATGGGAGATTTTATTTCTGATTTTTAGAAGTGTGCTTGATTATTTTTGATCTTTGACTTGTGTTTGAAGTTTCATAACCCTAATCCATGTTTAGGCACATATTTGACCTACTTAGCTTCTGATTTTGATCCTATCCTTTTGGCATGTTAATTTCAGATGTTTGAAGAGCCTTTGTGCAAATGTGTGGAATTTTTGGATGAACTCTTGATTTAATTTGAATTTTAGTGTGTGCTTCTCTCCTTTTGCATCCTTTTTGGTCGTATGTTTAGTCCTTAGGTTAGGAGGGCACTCGTGCCAACTCCCTTAGGTTTTTTAGAGACCTTTTAGGATGAGGATACCTCTCTGGTCTTTGGTTGATGTTTGTGATTAGAGAATTCTTGTGTTTGTTTGTCTTTGAAGTTCATTCCCTTATGTACATGTTCACATCATTTCTTATGCTTATTTGTTTCTCATGTTGATAATGTTTAAGTTTGTATGCTTCTATTCTTAATCTCTTGTAATTCTTAGGAACATTCTTGACATGTTAGGGTTCTGGTCTTGAAGTGTGTGATGTTTGTTTGCTTTGTGTTATCTCATAATTGTTTTGTTTTATCATGATAATTTGTAATGCTTTATGTTGAACTATTTGATCCACTTCTCATTTTGTGTTGTGTGTTTGATCTTGACACTTATAATTGAAGTCTCTATTCTGGTTGTATTGTCTTGGCTTGATCTTATGCTCATCTTGTGTTTCATTTGGTTTTATTTGCATGTTACTTGTTTATTCTTTTAACCATTTCAGGGGCTCTGGTAAGTGAAAGGTGTGGGTGAGATTCCCACATCTCTAATTCTTTTCTCTTCTCTTTTCATGATGTTTTCTTATCTGTGTTTGATGTGCTTAGGCCATCCTGTCTATCTTCTTCCCTTCTTCATTCTTCTCCTTCCTTCCTATCTCTTTCTTCTTTAGGATAGTAAGCCTCACTAACTTAGGAATCCCATGCATGTTGACATTAGGATTGGTTAGTCCCCCTTTAGTTCTTTTACCTTTAAGATCTTTGGTTCTTTTCTATTCTCACCTCAAAACAAAAACCTAACAAAAGCACCTTAATAAGGATTGAAGTGGTCTCCTGTGCAATAGCCTTATTCCATGAAACACTTGTAATTTTCCCATCTTGGGATTGTAAACACCCCAAATTTGCCCTCACTCATTTCACCATGGCTTGTGATTCTCTTCATTTGCATAAGTTCAATCATATCATCTCACATTGCATTTTTACTTCATTGCATTGGTTCAAAGTCATCTGCATCTAGGGTTTGTGATCTGAGCAATCCCTGAGCTATCTGAGCCACTCCAAGGGTCTTCAATCATCTCAAGAGGGTCCATGTATGTTCAAGCATCATATTATATCCTCCCAAGGTCAAAGAAGTCAGAAAATCACAAGAACTGAGGAAGGTGTGGAAGCAGAGCCAAGCTTAACTGCACAGATGACCCGAAATTAGGGTTTTGGTTTCAGAGGCCATAACTCCAAATTTTTTGGTCATTATTGTTTCTATTGGTCATTATATGCTATAAGGATTATACATACCAATATTCATGAAGAAATTCAATGGGGAAGGCATTTGATCAATAGATGACTTCTTGAGCAAGTCAATGCAAAATCAGGGCATCTGAGGCCCCCAATCATCCAACCAAAGGGTCTTCTCCATCATTTTGGGTGTATATGATCTTTATTTGATCTTATAAGAAGTTATAAGTTCACAAAATTGAAGAATTTCAAGCCATTTGCAAAGTTGCCATTTTGGGAAAGTGACTTGTAATGCAAACTTGCCATTTTGGGAATGTTTTTCAACCTATTCTTTCATGACCAAAAATGCTTCAAATGAAAAATTCTTGGACATGAAAGTTGTAGATTGGATCATTCCCTTTTCAAAAAGTACAAGAACTTGATCTAAATCATCATGGAACTCAAGTTATGGCCTTGCAAAGTTGGGAAAAATCACTAAATTTCACTTATGTGCCAAAGAGGGAAACTTGCAAAAACACTTGCCAAAGCATTTTGTGACCTCAATTTGACTTCTAACCATTACACAAACATCATACATGACATAAATTTCATAATTGCCCAAGGAATTTCTCATTTTCATGCTTTGATTTACAAGTCACCATAAGGCATTTCTCATGAATCTTCTAGAATGGATTTTTTGCAAAAAGGACTTCTAGTGATTGGATTAGTTGCTAAGGGATCTTATAGCATAATAACAACTTCATGTGGTCCATTTTGCTGCAAATTTCCCAAGAGTTCATAGGATTCATTGCTTTGGTTCACAAAGAATTCCAAAGAGGGAAAATTTGCAAGAGCCATGCTACCACTTGCCTCAGCCCTTACAGCTGCACAAAAATAATCCAAAGGCTTTCCTTGATCCATGCTGAGCCCAGCCATGCCCCTAATATTCCTCTGACCCGAGCCATACCTATGGTACACAAAATCATGACTTTTTGCATCTTTGCCCATACAAATCAAACTGTGACATTACCAACCCTCTGCCCAATCAAAACTTAATATGTGGACCTCATGGACTTGAAACATACACACACACAAGCCAGCATCCTCCCATAAGCCAGGATTGATAAAAACTGCAAATTTCTTCATCTCTTCGAAACTCTTCCCACAACCATCAAACCTCAAACTTTTCTTCACCAATAAGTCACAAACTATCCATGGATCAAGAATCAAGCATTGAAACAACCTAGAACATCACATACACAATCCTCCAAATCTGCTACACCAGAGCCAAAACCTTCAAACCAGGACTTATAAGCTTGTTCTAAGCTTCATTTCATCATCAGGAGGTTCATAGGAGGGGATTTGCACTAAAGGGGTATCCAGAAAGCTCAGCATCAGGAGGATTAATCTCAGGTACAACTTATGAACTTTTTTCCCAGAAGTTTATTTTTAAGTTCTTTTATGATTCCCTGAGCTTCCCTGGTCATGGGGATGCGATTTTTATTGAAAATGGTTGAGGAACCACCATGTATGCAAGTTCTGAAACTTTTGCCCATTTTTACGTTTTGGTTCGATTCTTGTTCTTGATGCGAAATAAATGAGTTTTGGTTGGGGATTTAGGTTTAGGAATGTTAGAGGATCATTTCTGGGCAAGAAATTTGGAGATTAGAGGCTTAGGGAAGAAGTTAGGATTTATTTTCGCCGGAGAAGATGACCGGAACACTGTTCCGGTCATCTGAAAGTGGTTATGCCCTAATCCTGTAACTAAGCCAAGTTTGAATTATGGCCTTTGGATCTTGAGCTACCCGCGCGTATGGACGCCCCAGATCACTTGATTAAACCCTAATCCATCATTTAATTAATAATCATGTTTAATTAATCAGGACACATCTCAGCCTTTCAAAAACGCGCTGGTCAACCATTTTCCTTCAACTTCAAATCTGGATCATTGGATCTGTTTACTTTTCATTTAAATTAGTTTTATTTCCATTTTATTTACATTTCTTTGTCCATTTTATTTAAAATAGCAAAATACTTTCAAAAAAATTTATTTTTTGCATCATGATTTCAAACATTTTTCTCTTTCTGAAAATAATTTTTATTTTATTTTTTTCAAAAATTTCGTATTTTTAAAATATTTAAGTGTTTATTTTAATTAATTATTGAGAATTAATTAATTAAAATACCATTTAAGTTTCGAAAAATCACCAAAAAAAATCACATTGCATTTTGAAACATTTAGAGACATTATCAAACCCTTCACACAAATTTCTTTTTGGTTCTTGACCTATTTTGACATTTTTCTTTGGATTTAGGGTTCTTAAAAGTCAATATTTTTGCCCTAACTTAGAAAAATCCTTTTTGTCTAACCATTAAGAGTTTGATGATGGTTCTTTTTGCATTTCATTCTTCATGTCATGTAGTTTCTAGGGTAAAATTGGTTTGAATTTATCTTTCATTTTTTATTTGTTTTGCATTTTTCATTGTGGGGTCCCTTAAAACCCTAGCCAACTTGAGAAAATCATAACTTCCATTAGGTTAAGATTTAGGTCTCCTCCTTTGGGCAGTGAACTTATGTAGGGTTAGGGTTCCTTTGATCCTATTTTCAATTTTTTATCTCATGTTTTGCTTCTGATTTTGAATTTTGCATTGCATATTGTATGTAAACCCTAATGTTTGCCTTCATTTGCATTCATCCTTCATATGCTTGCATACATGAACTTGCCATAACATTGTGTGCATCCACATGACATATAAGACATATTAGGACACATTAGAATCATGTTTGAGCATTACATTATCCATTTGCCATGCTTTTGCCCTCATTTCATGTCATGTGCATTCATGGCCTATCATGGTCCTTACATGCCTCATTTGTATTCTTATCTTTTGTATGATCATCCACACCTCTTGGTTTGCTTCCACACCATCTCATATCATCATTTGCATCATGAATATGCTCTTGGTTTTTGTTTGCATCTTTACATTCTTGTCATTTTCATTTCCTTTTCATTCCTTTCACTAACTTTTCAGGTGGTAAGTGTTTGAGAAGTGAATTTGCCTTCACTTCTCATAATCTCTTCTCATCTCTCTTATGCATCATTGCTGCATTTTACTTGTGAATTAGAGTGAGCTTGCTCATTCATTCTTCTTCTCCTCTTTCTTTCTTCAAGCAACTTATCTTCTTAAGTGAAGTAAGTTGTCTTGCTTCTTCTGCTTCTCCTCCTTTCATCTGCTTCTTCCTTGGTGGCTTTTCTCTTGAAGATCTCTTGCAAGCCTCATAAACCCTAGGAACATCCAAGCATGATCACAATTAGGGTTTGATTAGTCCCCCATTAGTTTTTCCTTTATGTCATCTTTGTGTCTTCTCTTCTCATCTTTTAATCAAGGACTAAACCTTTAAGGCTTTAAGGCTTTGTGATTAAGGTTTTGCATGTATCCTTCTATTAGGATGGGGTGTATAACTTTAATCCTAAGTGTTAAACCCTTAATGTGTTTAAATCCTTTAATAAATCCACCAAATAATCACTAAGACATTAAGCTTGAAACTAGGGCCTTGCATTAGGGTTCTAATTCTTCCTTAATTGGTTAAGAAGGACTAACCCTAGTGTTAATGGAAAAGTCCCCCTCAAGTTGTCTTACCAATCATAAAATCCACTTCCTAACCTTACCATTAACTAAAATCCACTTAATAAAGGTTTTGTTTTGTCATGAGTGTCGCTCCCGATAAGTGACACCAGGTCAGATAAGGGTACAGACGCGAACGGTCGGCGAGAGGGACAATGAGAACACACAGCCGTGAACTCACTGGAGATGAATAGAGTCGCCAGCTAGGCATTTTTATCCCGGAGGAAAGGCAATGCTGCATAGACCTAGAAAGATACGGATAAGACGGTTGCGAACCAGAGAGACTGAGAAAGGGGGTTGGTTACAACCTGGGAAGGTATTAGCACCCAGATTGTCCGTCGTACTCGACGGGATCCACGCTTAGAAGATTTGTGTTTTAAAGGGGTAGTGTCAGTGCAATCTGTGTATAAAGAGCTGGAAAAGATGTACAGGTGTCAGTGTAAAAGAAATGAAGTGTATAAATGTACATTGTCAGTGTAAAGATAGGAGTGAAATGCTCATGATAATGAGGCTTAAAGAATGAAGCTGGGAAGAGGGGGAATGTACAGAGACTTTTGTTCGATAACTGTTAAGTTATGCCTACGTATCCTCTCGTGCAATGAGGAAGTCAAAACACCGTAGTTCGACCCAAAGAGACTGAAAGATGAATTGACTTGTGAACTGCTTACTTGCCTATGCTCAAGTGTAAGACCTGTCTGGCTCAGGTGCAAACTGTCTTGCATTAGACGGAAGAAGCAAGTTCTCGTTTATGAGTGAAGATGATGAGAAAAGAATCCCGGAGGAGACGTTTATTGTTTGTTTTAGTGTTTTCAATCTTTTATTGCTTTTGAATGTTTGTCATAAGTTAATGAGCTTAAGCCTAAACCAATGGATTTAGTAAACTCATCACATCTTCCCTCTGATTAGGGGTAATGAGAATACCTTAAGTGTGAAGTCAGCTTCTCACACTTAATCTCCTTTGGTGTAGGATTAAGATCATTAACCTACTTGTGATTAATTAGATGTTTTTGGTGTTTTTGTTTAGTGTTGAGTAATGAGGTTAAGCCATAATCAAGGATTAAACAGACTCATTACACCATCCTAATAGAAGGATAATAGATGAGAATGTTTAAGCTGAGGAAAGCTCCTCAACCTAATCCATGATTAGAGATTAAACTCATGACAAAACAAGCCTTTGATTAAGTGGATTTTATTTAATGGTATGATGATGAAGTGTTTTTTATGATTTGTAAGACAACTTGAGGGGGACTTGTCCATTAACACTAGGGTTAGTCCTTCTTAACCACTTAAGGAAGAATTAGAACCCTGATGCAAGGCCCAAGTTACAAGTGTGATGTCTTGATGATTATTAGATGGGTTAATTAAGAGATTTAAACACATTAAGGGTTTAACACTTAGGATTAAAGTTATACACTCCATCCTAAGAGAAGGATGCAGGCATAAGCTTAATCACAAAGTCTTAAAGCCTTTAGGGTTTAGTCCCTGATTATGAGGTGAGGAGAGAAGACTCAAAGAGAGACACAAAGGTAAAACTATGAGGGGAGACTAATCAAAACCCTAATCCATTGTCATGCTTGGTTGTCCCTAAAGTTTGTGAGGTTTTCAGGAACAATCTTCAGAGGAGCCACCAGGAAGCAGATGAACAAGATCAAGAGAAGCAAAGTGACTTGCTTCATTCAAGAAGTCAAGTCACTTGAAGAAAGAAAGTGGGGGGAAGAAGAATGAGCAAGCTCAAACTCAAACACAAATAAAATGCAGCAATGGATGCAAGAGAGATGAAAAGAAAAGTTATGAGAAGTGAAGGCAAATTCACCTCTCAAGTTTACTTACCACCTGAAATGTTAGAAAGGAATGCAATGCAATGCAAGATGAGATGAAATGATATGATGCTAAGCAAAACCAGAAGCATGTTGATGATGATAATGATGTTATGAAGTGCTGCAAACATGAGGCAAGACATGGAGATGTTCATACAAGATCATGAATGCAAATGATGCAAGCTAAGGAGCATGAATGAACATGAAAAGTTATGAATCATACAAGACAAATGACATGGCAAATATGTAATGCAATGATCAAACATGCTTTCTATATGTCTTAAGATGCCAAATGAATCACAAGAATGCACAAAATGCAGAGACAAGTCATGTTATGCAAGGAAATGCAAGAAGGATGCAAATGGAAGCCCAAATTAGGGTTCATGGATCAAACATCAAACAAAAACCCAAAACAAGAAGCAAACCCTAAGATAAAAAATGAAAAATGGCACTCAAAGAAACCCTAAACCTCTAATGAACCACTGCCCAAAGGGGAACTCTCAACTCTTAACCAAACTCAAGATATGAATTTTCTAAGTTATTAGGGTTTTTTAGGGTTCTTAACAAAAGAAATGCAAAACAATTAGAAAATGCAAGATCAAATCATGGCCATTTTATCCTTGAAAATACATGCCAAACACAAGGCAAAGCAAAAAGAATCAATGTCCAAACCTTCTCCAATAGGCAGAAATGAATTTTTGAATCCATGATCAAATTAATGCATAAAAAATGATTTAATTCAATGAAAAATTCTTAAAATGCATCAAGATCAAAAAAGAAATTTGGTTTGAAGGTTGGACAATGTTTCTAAATGTCTTATAACATTTCATGAATTTTTTTGTAATTTTTAAATACCTAAAAGTATTTTTAATTAATTAATTCCCATTAATCAATTAAAAATAATCTTTTAAATATTTAAAAATACTTTTTTAATGATGAAAAATAAAATAAAAATATTTTTGGGTCTTAAAAATTATTAAAACTCTTAGGAAAAAGTTTCATAATTTTTAAGACATTTTTTCTATTTTAAATTAATTATGCAATTTAAATGAAAAGAAAATGAATTAAAATAAATGAAAATGAAAAGTAAAACAAATGGAAGGCTGAGATTCATTCTGGATTCAAATGGGTTGACTGCGCGCGTTTTTGAATGGCCAAGATTGCTTCTGATCAAATTAACTTAAATATGGATTAATTAAATAAAACACGTGGATTAGGGCATAATGAGCACATCTGGGCCGTCCACGCGCGCGCGAAGTCAAGGGAGTCAACGGATCCTATGGCCTAAATTCAAATGGCAATTAATTACTGGATTAAGCCCTAATGACTTTCAGGTGGCCGGAGAAGACCTCCGGTCGTCTTCTCCGGCCAGCACCTCACCTGAAAAATCCCCAAACCCCTCAAATCGTATCAAAAATGAAAAACAAGAACTGGGAAATGATCTCCAAGCTCTCACGAACCAAACCCCTCTCCTAAAACAAATTTCTTCTTCCTAAACAAGCTGAATCGAAGGAAATGAAAACTAGGGCACGCAAGTTTCAGATACAAATTAAATGCTCAAAACAAAGCCATTTTCAAAACCAATGATACCAGGATGATCAGTGAATCACATAGAACAAGTTTGTAACAAGAAAAATGATTTCTGGAAAAATAAATTTCGAGCTACCTGAGATTTGAAGCTTTCAACTTGAAGACTTTCTGGCCACTTCCTTCAGTGCAAAGTACTCCACTTGGTCCCCAGAAGATGTTTGAATGCTCAAAGAGAGTTTAAGCTGGCTGGATAGTGAGATTCGAAAGCTTCTGCTCAAGCTTGATCAGAAATGGCAATGGTGTTTCTGGAGGTTTCAGGCCATTGTGAATGATGGTTTGTGATCCTGAGGATGAATGGAGAAGGTCTGGAGTGTTTGTTTGTGTGTTTGTGAGCTATGGTGAGAGTTTTGAATGAAACTGCAAAATGGAGTGAGAAATGGCAGTGAGATGTTCAGGCTGTTTCAAGCTTGGGTTCTTGGTGCTGGGTGGTCTATGGAGTGTGGTGAGTTGAATGATGAAAATGGTTGAAGTGTTTGCAAGCTGGACAGAGAGATTCGAAGGCTTATGCAGTTTGGTGTGTTTTTGTGAATGTGTCGAATGTGTGTGTTTCAGCCTTGCCTTCTCATATCTTTGGCTTGCCAAGGGATATTGTATTATAATCCTATAGGTCAGATGATGTGACCTGGCCTATAGTGATTGGTAAGTTTACTTTTGCTCAAAATCCACTTTATGTGTAAGAGAGGTATGGTGAAGTGCTAGCTTGGTACAAAGCATGGGCTGGCGCAGCAAGGGTGAGGGAGAGGTCTAGCAAAGCTCAGCATCCAAGGCTGCAAGGTGTAAGAAGAATGATCATGAGTTTTTGCAAGTTGTGGCCTTTAGTTCACATGTGACTTCTTTTGCCTAACCAAACATAAACCATAGGCATTCTTGGTCCAAATCTGATTTTTTAGGGCTTAGAGAATGTTTATGTGCTGGTTTGATGCCAATTAGAAGTTGCAATTTGACTTAGCACATGATTTTGCAATTTTCACACTTGGTGCATATCTTGAAAATAAGTGATTTTTGCCAACTTTGCATTGCCATAACTTTTGATCCAAGAAGAGTTTGATCATGTTCTTGTACTTTTTGAAAAGGGAAAGATGAGATCTACAACTTTCATGACCAAAGTTTTTCCATTTGAAGCATTTTTGGATCATGAATCATGGCTTGAAAAATGACCTAAAATGATGCATTCTTGAAAAGTCAACTATGCCCAAAAAGTCAACATTTGCAAAAACCCTAAATTCTTGATTTTTATGAACTTCAACCTTCTTCCATGATCAAATAAAGATCATATACACTCAAAATGATGAAGATCACCCATTGGTTGGGTCATTGGGGGCCTCAGATGCCCTGATTTTGCACTGACTTGTCTGAAAAGTCAACCTTTGATCAGATGACTTCCCCATGGAATTTCTTCATGAAAATTGATATGCATACTCCCTATACCATATAGAGATCAATGGAAACAAGAATGACCAAAAATTTTGGGGTTATGGCCTCTGAAACCAAAACCCTAATTTTAGGTCAACTGTGCAGTTCATCCTGGCTCTGCATCCACTCAAACCCTAGTTCTTGTGATTCCTCTGCATTTTTGACTTTGAGGAGATAGAATATGATATAAGAACACACATGGACCCCTTTGAGTTGATTAGTGGCCTTTGGAATGGCTCAAGATGCTTTTGGGATTGCTCAGATCACAAACCCTAGGTGCAGATGCCTTAGAAACTATGCAGTGAATCAAAAATGAGATGTGGGATGATATGATTGTGTTTATGCATATGAGAATGATCATAAGCCATGGTGAAATGAGTGAGGGCAAATTTGGGGTGTTTACAATGAGGTTAATCCCTAATCATGGATTAAGTTGAGGAGCCTTCCTCAGCTTAAATGATCTCATCTATTATCCTTCTATTAGGATGGTGTAATGAGTCCATTAAATCCTTGATTATAGCTTAAATTCATTACTTAACACTAAACAAAAACTCCAAAAAAAAATCATCTAAATAATTACAAGTAGGTTAATGATCTTAATCCTACATCATGGTGATTAAGTGTGAGGTGCTTACTTCATGCTTAAGGTATTCTCATTACCCCTAATAAGAGGGAAGATGTGATGAGTTTACTAACCCTTAGTCTAGGCTTAAGCTCATTTTCTTATGACAAACTTCAAAAGGCAATAAAAGATTGAAAACACAAAAAACAAACAATAATCGTCTCCTCCGGGATTCTTTTCTCATCATCTTCACTCACAAACGAGAACTTGCTTCTTCTGTCTAATGCAAGACAGTTTGCACCTGAGCCAGACAGGTCATACACTTGAGCATAGACAAGCAAGCAGTGCACAAGTTAATTTATCTTTCTGACCGTTCACGTCTGTACCCCTCTTGACCAGGTGTCATTTTGGTGGGAGCGACAGCTTGGCGACTCTGCTGGGGAAACTTATATTGCAACCAGGGCTTCTGGTTCTTTTTATGGGTTCCTCCTAGCGCTTGTTTGATTTGTGTTTATTGGGGTGTTATGTGCCATGTGTGTTTATTTATTTGCTTTATTTATTTCTTTATGTATAGCTTTATTTATTGCTTTCTTTACAGTTTTACATACTTCATATTGTCATATTGCTGGATCTGGTTTGTTGTCTTGGTGGGTGGGGTTCCATTGAGAGATTAAGGTCCTATACCTGGGACCTGAGTGACACATAGGCTAGAGTGGTTCATGTTCTTTCCCATTCCATCTCGGTCTGGTGCGGGAATATGAAACGCGATTCAGATGTGGGTTTCTTCTTGAGAACTCTGTGCTACAGATTTCCTGTAGTACTAGGGCTATCTGGGAAGCCTGCTAAGTCTGGATGACCTTTTGTTATGACCTTCAGAAGCTGAGGTGAATTAGAGGAGGAACTTTTATGATTATTGTAAACACTGTACCTTCGGGTTAGATGTGTTTACACTTCTCATAACTGATCCAAGTTTGAGGATCCTTGTTCTAGAACATTACCTATGAGGGGGCTGGGTTGTTTATAGGTTTGCAGGAACCCATGGCCACATCATACCCTGTTACTGTATTTGTGTAGGAATACTTCACTTTGGACAGTTCTTGTGATTAACCCTGGACATGTGACTCTTTATTTGAGTCCCCCACCCTGGTTACTGGATTTCTGAGCCTTCATCCTGAACCTTTGAACATATTATGGACCTTGTATCAAGACAGATAATCAGATCCAGCTTGATCACAAACCCTTGCATATCATTTGCATATTCATCATTGCACCATTTAACATTTGTTTATTTGATTTTCAGGGTATCCACCTCATCATCTTGGTTTTGGTTTTGACCCCTTCATCTACATCGACCTCTGCTTCAGTCATCACCAGCATCAGTCTATATTCAGTCTTAGTCTGTGATCTTCATCAACACTCATATTCAGCTTCTTCATCAGCACTTATCTTCAGTTTTCTTCAGCAGCACTCATGACTACTCCCAGGAAGAGCAACATATCCTACCACTTTTTTGAGCCTGTGTTGACTAGTATCAGGCAAGTCCAGTCACTCATCACACCTCACCATATCCCATTGTTTAGAGAACGCTATGGAGGTATCCTAGATATGGTTATGGACCTTGACCCCTCTCAGAGGAGCATGATCTTCACATGCTTACAGTTCTATGACCCTCCTTTGAGATGTTTCACCTTTCCAGACTTCCAGTTAGGGCCTCTACTGGAAGAATTCTCTTTGTTAATTGGAGTGCCTATCAGAGGTGGAATCCCCTTCAACCCAGAATTGACATCTCCTAGGAATGAAGAGATAGCAAGGGCACTGTACTTGGAGCCTGCCCTGATTGAGCAAAGCATGACCACAAAGGCTGGGATCCCTGGTTTGCACTTGGACCTCTTGATTTCTTAAGCTATCTTGAAGGCTTCATTGGGAGAATAGAGGGCAGTCTGTTCACTGTTAGCCCTCAGCATATATGGGGCTATATTGTTTGCAGATGAGCCCAAATTTGTCAGCAGGAATGCCATCCATTTGTTTCTCCTGAAGAACCCAGTACCTACATTGCTGGGAGATTTCTATTATTCCATCAATTAGAGGAATGAGAAACAAAGGGGGAAGTTGGTAAGATGTTGTGCTCTTTTGTTTTACACCTGGCTTCTCAGACACCTGCCTAAATCTGATGCCTTCTTGAACCCACTCCAACAGAAGAATTAGGCCAAAAGGCTCATTGCTTTGACTTCAGATGATATCAGATGGTGCACCCAGAGCACCAAAGGTAAAGAGATTATCACCAGCTGTGGACAGTACCCAAATGTGCCTCTGATAGGAGTAAAGGGTTGCATCAACTACAATCCTTTATTGTTTAAGAGATAACTGGGTTATGCCTTAGTTCACCCTCCCAGAGGACAGGATTTAGCTGAGACCTTATATTGTGAAGTGCAACCTAATTCAACTGTTGTCAGACAAGCATCCTGGGCTTGGGACAACATCCAGACAAAAGGGGTTGCTATTCTTGGAAGATGAAACAATGTTGCTTCAGCTCAGTATTATGACTGGTCCCGTGCTAGAGCTCAGATTACCAGGATGCTTTTCACCTTGGAGGACATGCCTGGACCATCTACTGTACAGCCAACAGCAACAGTTAGCCTAGAGGAGTTTGAAAAGTTGAAAGAAAGGAATGAGAACTTATCTCAAGCCTTGAAGAAGACTCTTTCGGAAAGAAGTGATGGTCGTCTGGATATTGAGAGATTGGAGAAGCTTAGGGTGGAACATCTTACCAATATTGAGAAGACAGAGGACTACATAAGGAAAGCAAGGGCTGGAGAACAGATATTGAAGAATGCCTGCAAGGAGGCCAAAATTCAGAAAGCTAGGGTTGAGCACTATCTACAAGAAAGTCAGGCTAGGTGGGTCAAGATCACCGAAGCCTGTACACAAGAAGACTAGAAGACTCAAGCTAAGATTGAACAACTGGAAGCCAATGAGAAGAAGCAGCAGGAAGCTTTGTTGGCTGCATAGAAAGAGATATCAGAGCTGAAGCTCAGAGAAGGATTGAAGAGATCAAAGGACCAAGGCAAATATAAGAAGCTAACCACTACTATTGCCACCAGGAACCTCATCATTAGGACCATTACAGAGCACCCAGCTGGTCCGGTGACTGAGGCCCTCCTGAAGGAGGTCAGAGAGGATGAGTTTGGGTTGGATGTTTGATCCTTTGCTTGTTGTTTGTTTCCATTTGATGTACTTTTATTTTGTTATGTTTTGACCCTTCAAGGGCATGTACTGTAAAACAAACAATGTATTGTTCACCATTTATAATATATTTGTTTGTTTTTTGGGCTTTCTATCAAACGACATCAATCATCTTCCTCGAGGTCTGGAAAGGTCAAAACCAAGAACCAAACCGGATGCTTTGGAAAACAAATAAGCATACTGCATTGCATACTAACTTTGTTTTTGTTTTGTAGGTTTTGTAATTATTGTTTCTAACTTTGTTGTGATCTCAGGAAACATTGCTCGTCGCCGAGTGTTCCCTGTCAACCGCGTGCACCGGTACCCAACTCGTAACAACCTTCCCGGCATTCAAATGGAACAAGTACAGCAGGACCTGTCTGAGGTCAGAAACCAGATGGCCAATGAGAGAGTGGAAATGAGAAATCATATGTCTCAGTTCATGGCAGTGATGACTGGCTTAGGCTAGAGTCAAGAAAGGTTAAGAGAACTGGTGGAAAGACAAACTCCAGAAGAGCCTCATCTGGGAACAGGAGGAACTAGAAACAATGAACGGGGCCAGCCTCGTATTGACTCACCAGTATATGGACCTCATCTGGATCCAGAGGTTAACATCCCGAGGATGTTCAAGGTAACACTACTGGGGGCAGAATCCTGCAGGAGGATCCCCATGAAGAACAATTCACTGTCATAGGGGCTGGAGATGAAGTATATGATAGGAGATTGGATGAGCTTGCTGAAAAGTTAAGATCTTTGGAATCTCAGAATTCTTTGGGCTTTGAAGTGATGGACATGGGATTGGTGGATGGGGTGAGAATTCCCCACAAATTCAAACCCCCATGCTTTGAAAAATACAATGGTACCTCCTGTCCATGCACTCACCTGCAGTCTTTCTTGGGAAGGCTCAAAGCTTATACTATGGATGAAAAGTTGTGGATGTTCTACTTTGAGGACAATCTGACTGGAGCTTCGAGAGAATGGTATTCGCACCTGACTAGAGCCACCATAAGATGTTGGAAGGATTTTGCCGAAGCTTTCATCCGGCAATATCAGTACAACCTGGACATGGATCCCAATAGAACTCTTCTAATGGGCATGTCTCAGTCTTCTATAGAAAGCTTCCGGGATTATGCTCAAAGATGGAGACAGCTCGCTGCTGCTGTCCAACCACCCATGTCAGAAAGGGAAATGGCTGACATATTCATGAACACATTGCAAGGAACTTACATTGATAGGCTGGCTGCTTTCTCCTCTACCAGTTTTGCTGACGTAGTCATAGCTGGTGAAGGAATTGAAAGTCTCTTGAAGATGGGTAAGATCTCCGACAGTGGTGCTAGTTTTTCCAGCAATCCAAGAAAACCATTTGCAGGACCCCAAAGGGCAGGTGAAACTAATTCCATTCATACAAACAGGGGCAGGCCTCAATATGCTCACAGGTCAGTAGCAACTGTTACCATTCCAGCTCCATTTCCACAGCAACCATCATATCCTCAACAACAACAACCTCAGTATCAACAACAAGCTCATTATCCGCAACAAAGGTCGTATAACAACAACAATGGTAATCAACAACAGCGTCCTTTCCAATAGAGGCCATCGCAAGCAAACAGGGTGATTGACTCAATCCCAATGCCGTATGTTGCACTCTTGCCACAACTCCTAAAGCTCAACCTAGTTAAGTTAAGGACATTGGCACCTCCAGATCCTCTTAATATGCCAAAGAATTATGATGCAAATGCCAGGTTTGATTTCCACTCAAACGCATCGGGGCATAATACTGAAAAATGCAGGGCCCTACAAATGAAAGTCCAAGATCTGGTGGACTCAAAAGCTCTCAATTTTGCACCTCCCCCGAACGTCACAAGAAATCCAATGCCTAGTCACAACGGGCCAAGGATTAATGCTATTGAGGAGGGCAAACAATCCACATTAATCAACAGTGTTGCACAAATCCGAACACCTCTGGTTGAAATCAAAGCTCAACTGTTAGAATGCCAGGTGTTCCCCGGATGTGAGCTCGGCTGTGGATATTGCAACATTGTTGTTAATGGATGTGAGAGACTGAGAAACGGAATATATGGTCTTATTAAGGATCGTATTCTTCAGATTACGACAATAGCAACTACAACTCCAACAATTCCTTCATCAACAATCACAGATACTCCTACAGCGTCAGAAACCATTGTTCCAACAGATTCTATTACAACTCCGACAATTGTCCAATCAATCACATCAACGGATATAAGTTCAGTCACCATTCCTTCTACAACGACAACACCCATTATTCCATCAGTTCCCATTACAACTGCAATGCCCTCTACAACATCATCAACAATTAATGAAAGCGTCTCAACGGTTACGATATACTATGATCCAACAAATGTTCCTTCCAACAACTCACAACAGAATGCTACCCATGTCAGAGCCCCGGTTACCATATATTATGATCCACACACCATTGTGGTCCCTTTTGCAACTGCTATTATTCCGGTCACTATCACAGTGCCTGCGCCAGTTCCTTACGAAAGCAATAATGCCATCCCTTGGCACTATGGCTCAGATCTATACTACGAGGGGCAGAAAATCATTTTAGAATCATCGACTTCTTCACCTCAGATAGACAATGTGGGGGGAGGCGGAGGCTTCACTAGAAACGGACGTCTCTTTGCCTCGCAAATACCAAGACCCATTGCTGAAGCAGAAGCTGCTGCTAAGGCAAAAGGGAAGAGCATGGTGCAAGAAGAACAAGTCGCTAGAGAAGCTTTGAAGACTCCTTTTGATCAAGAGGTTGATGAATTCATGAGAATCATAAAGAAAAGTAATTACAAGGTGGTGGACCAGCTTCACCAAACACCTTCCAAAATCTCCATACTATCATTGCTAATGTGCTCCGAGGCTAATCGGAACGCACTATTAAAAGTCCTGCACGCAACTTATGTGCCGGAAGAGATTACCGTCAATCAGTTAGAGGCTGTGGTTGGAAATGTCAATGCTAGTCATAGGCTAGGATTTACCAACACTGATCTGACAGTGGAAGGTCACAATCACAACAAGGCTTTGCACGTTACCTTTGAATGTAAGGGTGCAGTTCTTTCTCACGTACTGGTAAACACAGGGTCATCCCTCAATGTCCTGCCCAAGAAAGCCCTTGTGAAGCTGGAACATGATGGATTGGCACTACGCCCAGGCAACTTGGTAGTGAGAGCCTTTGACGGTTCTAAAAGATCAGTTCTGGGAGAGATAAAGTTACCTATAATGATTAGCCCACAGGTTTTCAAAACGACCTTCTTTTTAATGGATATACAGCCTGCCTACAGCTGTCTATTGGGTAGACCATGGATCCACGCCACTGGCGCCGTGACGTCAACCCTTCACCAGAAGTTAAAATTCGAGTGGGAAGGCCAAGTCATTACCATTTGTGGGGAGGAGGATATTTTTGTTAGCCAGCTGGCTACTTTCAAATACATTGAAATGGATGGGGAAATCCATGAAACCATGAGTCAAGGGTTTTAGGCCCTTAATATCAATGAAACATCTGCTGTGCTGGGGACTTCCATCACCTCGTATCAACAAGCCCGGAAGGTTGTTGAAGAGGGTACTACTCAAGGCTAGGGCAAGCTGCTGCCAGTTGAGAAGAAAGAAGACCGATTCGGGTTGGTTTACAGACCAACTCGACAAGATCAACCAGAGGCTGCAACGGAGCCCAAGTTTGTCAGCGGGGGAATGCTCACCCCGGATGCCGTGAATAATTTGGAAGATGAGTCAGAAGACGAGCGCAACCTGGAAAGCTGGATACGTCCAAGGATCTCGGGGAAACGTGTCTCAAACTGGTCTTCCCAGGAAATTATAAGAGTTACTCCGACAAAGTAATTATTATTTCCTGTCTTTAAGCATGCATCAAGTCCTGCATCTTTCCCAAGATGTCAGGGCTCATTTTGTAATCGGGCCATCTTGTATTTTATGCAAACGATCATTTAATGAATATCAGGACATCTTTTGCAAATGAATCTTTTCTTTTCCGCTCACTGTTTTTCATTTTTTCATTTTTTGTACAAAAAAAATGGCAATGTTTTTCAAAATAATAACTTCTTTTTCACTTTTTCTAAACAAGATAAAACTGATCACTAAAATGAACAAATCTAAACCCTTGCAGAGAGTGCCCTCCAGACTGCACCGACAACAACACTGCTATGACTTCGTATGACTTCGACAATCCAATTAATCAAGCCGATGAAGGGGTTGAAGAAGATTATGAGCTACCTGAAGAACTAGCCAGGTTGTTGAGACAAGAGGAGAAGGTTATAACTCCTCATCAGGAGGAGGTTGAAACGGTTAATCTTGGTACAGAAGAAGACTTGAAAGAGGTGAAAATCGGGGCCTGTCTGCAAAATTCAGTAAAAGAGCAACTTATTGACATGCTTCGGGAGTATGTGGATGTTTTTGCTTGGTCTTATCAGGATATGCCAGGGTTGGACACCGACATTGTTATGCACAAGCTACCTCTAAAGGAAGATTGTCCGCCAGTAAAATAGAAGCTTCGCCGCACTCACCCGGATATGGCAATGAAGATAAAAGAAGAGGTACAAAAACAGTGGGACGTCGGTTTCCTTGCTGTAACTAGTTACCCGCCGTGGGTTGCTAACATTGTACCTGTGCCTAAGAAAGATGGGAAAGTGACAATGTGTGTGGATTACCGGGACCTGAACAGAGCCAGCCCAAAAGACGACTTCCCTTTACCTCACATTGATGTATTGGTCGACAATACGGCTCAGTTCTCGGTATTCTCCTTCATGGATGGATTTTCAGGATATAATCAGATCAAGATGTCACCTGAAGACATGGAGAAGACAACTTTCATCACACCCTGGGGCACTTTCTGTTATAATGTGATGCCATTAGGACTGAAGAATGCTGGAGCCACTTATCAGCGGGCTATGGTGACATTATTCCAAGACATGATCCATAAAGAAATTGAATGTTATGTGGATGACATGATTGCCAAGTCCCTCACAGAAGAAGACCACCTGGTGAATCTGTTGAAGCTATTTAAGCGTCTGAGGAAGTACCAACTGAAGCTGAACCCTAACAAATGCACATTCAGGTGCGGTCCGGTAAGCTGTTGGGATTTATTGTAAGCGAGAAAGGGATTGAAGTTGACCCTAACAAAGTTAAAGCCATTCAAGAAATGCCTGCACCAAAGACTGAAAAAGAAGTTCGAGGGTTCCTAGGAAGATTGAACTACATGTCAAGGTTCATATCTCACCTAACAGCAACCTGTGAACCTTTGTTCAAGTTGTTAAGAAAAGAACAAACGGTCAGGTGGAATGAAGACTGCCAGAGGGCTTTTGACAAAATCAAGGAATACTTACAAGAGCCTCCAATCCTTATGCCTCCATTTGAAGGAAGACCTCTAATAATGTACTTGACAATATTAGAAGAGTCAATGGGGTTGTGCTGGGCCAGCATGACGAGTCTAGTCGAAAAGAGGATGCAATATACTACCTAAGCAAAAAGTTTACCGACTGTGAACAACGTTATTCACTGCTCGAGAAAACTTGTTGTGCTTTAGCGTGGGCTGCTCGCCGACTAAGGCAATATATGTTGACCCACACTACCTTATTGATCTCAAAGATGGACCCGGTTAAGTACATATTTGAGAAGCCAACGCTTACCGGACGGGTTGCAAGATGGCAACTGATTCTCAAAGAATATGACATTCAATACACATCTCAAAAAGCCATCAAGGGCAGTGTGTTGTTTGATTATCTTGCTGAGCAACCCATTGATGATTACCAGCCTATGAGATTTGATTTCCCTGATGAAGACATCATGTTCATAAAAGCAAAAGATCATGAGGAGCCTATTCACACTGAAGGGCCTGACCCAGAAGAGGAATGGACAATGATGTTTGATGGGGCTGTTAATATGAATGGTCGTGGTGTTGGTGCAGTACTCATTACACCTAAGGGAGTTCACATGCCTTTCTCGGCAAAACTCACCTTTAACTGCACTAACAAAGAAGCTGAATACGAAGCTTGTATTATGGGTCTTGAGGAAGCCATTGACCTCAGGATCAATACTTTAACTGTATTTGGAGATTCAGCTTTGATAATCAATCAAACCAACGACAAATGGTATACTCACCAGGAGCATCTGATACCTTACTAGGATTATACAAGGAGATTACTTACATTTTTCACAACAGTCAAGCTTGAGTATATCCCTCAGGACGAAAATCAGTTTGCAGATGCTCTGGCTACCATTTCATCCATGATCAAAGTTCAAGCTGCCAACTTTGTGCCTCGGATTTCAGTATCCAGACTTGATAGACTAGCATACGTATTCTCTGCAGACCTTGCTAAAAATGATAAGCCATGGTTCCATGACATCAAATGCTTCTTGGAGGATCAAACATACCCACCTAGGGCATCATCCAATGATAAGAATACATTAAGAAGGCTAGCTGGTAGTTTCTTCCTGAATACTGATGGATCTTTGTACAAGAGGAACTCTGATATGGTACTTCTCAGATGCGTCGATAAGACAAAAGCATACTTGTTAATGCACGAGGTGCACGAAGGATATTTTGGTACCCATGCGGGAGGGCATGCCATGGCTAAAAAGTTGTTGAGATCAGGCAACTACTGGATCAAAATGGATGCAGACTATTGTGCTTATGCCAAGAAGTGCCATAAATGCCAGATTTATGCAGATAAGGTGCATGTGCCTCCAAATCCTTTAAATTTAATGTCTTCACCTTGGCCTTTTGCCATGTGGGGCATGGACATGATTGGCAAGATTGAACCCACTACTTCAAATGGCCACAGATTCATCCTGGTAGCCATTGACTATTTTACCAAATGGGTTGAAGCAGCCTCGTATGCAAACGTTACCAGGCAAGTGGTAACCCGATTCTTGAAAAGAGAAATCATCTGTCGGTATGGAGTGCCCGAGTGAATCATTACTGATAATGGTTTCAAGTTGAACAATAAAATGATGGCAGAACTGTGCCGGGACTTCAAGATGCAACACCACAATTCTTCTCCTTACAGGCCAAAGATCAATGGCGCTGTTGAGGCAGCTAACAAGAATATCAAGAAGATTGTGCAGAAGATGGTGGTCACATACAAAGACTGGCATGAAATGCTATCATTTGCCTTGCATGGGTAATGTACGTCAATAAGAACATCCACTGGGGCAACACCGTATCAGCTTGTGTATGGCATGGAGGCAGTTTTACCTGTTGAAGTTGAATTACCCTCCTTACGGGTATTGATGGATGTTAAGCTGAACGAAGCAGAATGGGTCTGATCCCGATACGAACAACTGAACCTGATTGAAGAGAAGAGATTGGCAGCAATTTGTCATGGGCAGCTGTATCAGAAAAGAATGAAGAAATCCTTCAATCAGAAAGTCAGGCTTCGGGAATACCAAGTAGGAGATCTTATGCTGAAAAGACTCTTTCCTCCTCATACAGACCACGGGGGCAAGTGGACCCCGAATTATGATGGTTCGTTCATAGTAAAGAAAGTTTTCTCTGGTGGAGCGCTGATGCTCATTACTATGGATGGCGAAGATTTCCTGTCCCCTGTGAATTCAGATGCAGTTAAAAAATACTTCGCATAAAATGACCCGCTGGAAATTGTCGTACCTCGAAAAATACGATCCTCGCGAATGCGGTCGCGGCTGGGATGACTTGAGAGTCGCCACCTAATTTTGATTTATTCCCAAAGAGGGAAAGGGAAAATATAGATAAAACCCGGGAAGAAAGGATAAAGACAAGGTCGACGGAACCATTGTCGGGGTTCGGAAGTCGGTTATGCAGGGGGAAGGTATTAGCACCCCCTACATCCATCGTACTCGATGGGAACCTTCTAAGTTGTCACGCGTGAAAGTATGTCTATGCCTAATGAATTACTTGCTAAAGGAGGAAAAGGATTCAAATTTTATTTATCTTTCTTTAGGAGTCGAATTGCACTAAAGACTATGGATAGTTTATTCCGAACCAACAAGCCAAGTATCTTGCGACAGAATAATCGGAGCGAATAACGAGAGCTCGTAATCCTCCTTTCTACCACTTAAGGCTCGTAGCATACAATTTTTCTCATATTATTAAAGTATTTTAATACCTAAGACCACTTGACGTTGGATCAAGGGTTTGGATTTAAAAGAACCGTCTTGGTAAGTCAATTGCGAGGCATAAAGAGATCGCGAAGGGTGAGTGCAAAATGGAGGTTAAGGATTAATGTTTGCGCAAGAATGATTCCTAATACTAAGCTAAGGTGGAGCCGTTGAAGCTCGAATTAAACCGAAAGCGTCAAAATATAGCTCTTTAACTATCTTAGAATCGATTCACAGTTAGAATCATTCTATGAGAAGTCGAGCGTTACTTTATAATCAAATAATTATTTAAATAAAAGAAATGCGATAAAAAATACAATTAGTCTCATATTGATCTAAATGAAACCGATTTGTCGAAATCGAACATTTAGATCGTTTGTTAAATTATCGACCATAAAACTGATATAAAGTCAAAATAATAATAAAATAAGAGTTTAGCCTCATATTTAATTTAAAAAACGTCGATTTATTTGAAATCGAATATTTAAATATTTATTCATCGGCCGGATAAATAATAAATCGAGATAATATGAAACATTAAGAAAAATAAACGTGTGGCCTCAAATTAGGGGATAACATCGATTTATTAGAAATCGAATATCACCATTTATCATTGGCCGAATAAATAATAAAGTCGATAAATAATAACGGATCTAAAATTAATTAGAAACCATAAAATAATAGAAAACGGTCTCATATCAATTTGGACAACGTCGGTAAATCAAATGTCACAAATCAGATCATAATATCATAGACCAAGTAATAAATTTAAATAAACCAATGAATCGATAAAATAATAAAGGAAGAAAAAGTCGGCCTCAAATTGGTTTAGACAACGTCGCAAAGTGGAATGTCAATAAACCATATTTTTATCATAGGCCCCAAAATAAATATTAAATAATGAGAAAATAATGAAATCGGTCTCAATTTAATGGATAACATCGATTAAAATAATCGAATATCACATTTTATCATTAACCGAATAATGAAATAATCGACTAAATAATAGCAAGAAAAATAAAAGTTGGCCTCATACCGGTATCGATAACGTCGAATCAAAAAATGATTGAATATCGATACCATAATTATATCATCGGCCCAATAAACAATATAAATAATAAAATAAGTATAAAAATACTTATGAATTAATATAAACAAAATGGTCTCATAATGATTCCGATAACGTCGGTAAATACCGAATATCAAGGAAACGCGGTTATATCATAGACCCACAAAAGAATAATGACCACAAAAATCATAAAGTTCTAAAACATTAAAAAAAATATAAACAAACATCAAGTTGCATTAGATATGGGGATGTCCAAAGCCATCAGATCTGGGCTTTTAAAGCCCAACGAAACATCTTATAAGTGAGTAAACAAAAGAAATGATAAAAAACAGGGGTTAAATAATTCAGATAATAAAGAAAAGAAACACATACATACCACTTAATGATAAAAAAAATAAAGAAACATAAATGAAGTTATTGTCATAAGAAGAAATAAAAAAGGTCATAAAACACAGTTCTTGAAGAACGAAGGAAACCCACCCTTGTTCAAGATATCAAACCGACGCGATTCTCCCAGTCTCAAACGCAGGTTCGTCGGTTCTTATGGTCTCACTCACGACGCTCTCTGCTTCTCTCGGATTCTCTCAAACGCGTTCAGTTTCGCTCGATCTCATATCTCTCACAGCAAGGGTTTTGATTCAGTGGCGGTTCACGGCGGAGGTGAAGATTCACAGCGGCTGATACTTTGCGCGGTGGATTAGCGATGTTTTGGGTCTCGGTTCAAGTGGAAATCGGAAGAGTTTTTGGTTCAATTGGGTGCATCCCGTCTTCGGATGACTCACGGTTTCTGGTGAGGAATGGTGGTGGCTTAGGGTTTCTTGGGGAAATTTGCAGATTGACGTTAGGTTTTTTAGGTGTTTTTCTCCCCCCTTCTTGCAAATGATTGAGGGATTTATATAGAGGGGCAAGGATGATTTTGGGTGCGTCGGATTGAAGAGGAATTTGAGGAAATTGTGAGCTTCTTTTTGCAATCCGTTGGGGAAGATTTTCTGTGAGATTTGGTGGGGACCATTCGGTGATTCATGGATTTATTTTGTCTACAATGTGATTCTGGAAGGGAGGTGGTCCCCTGCTGATGAAATCTAATAGGAGTAAAAACTTGAAATTACTGCTTGTGTAAACTGTAAATTCACTTGATGTTGACTCACTTATTTTATCACTACTGAGACTTCTAACTTTGTTTACTACTGTGAAACCTGAAACCGTGCCTCTACTTGTGTTTCATATCACCTTTTTTTTGTATCTTTTGCTGAATGATTTCTTACAACACTTTGCTTGTTTATGCTCATCTAAGAAAGTTTTGTAGCAGCTGAGTTTGTCAGCCTTGATGCCTTGCCATGAATTCTTTGTGACAACGATCTGTATGATTTAATCTTTGCCTTGTATTGTATTAATTCGGAGAAAAATGTCCATTGCAGGTGCTATTAGGACTAGCAGGACGATGGAATTTGATGTACCTGTTATGATGGGTTTAGTTCAGCTGATTAGGGACTTCCTGTGAGCTGGAAATTGAAGCTCGAGGTACCTATTATGTTGTTGGTTACGAAGCGGGTGCGTGTTGCGTATCCGTTGCGAGAAGGACTCAGAAATGGGGAGGTTGCTTGGTTCATTGTTAAAGATAGTCACAAGAGGGATACTGGATTCTTCAATGAATTTCTCTAGAGCTTCAACATTGAAATCCTTGGAGTCAACAAATAGCTCGTCAAAATGGCTTAAACGACCTAACTACAGGGCCGGACATAGATGAATCTCCCCTTGGGAGGTATTTGACATCCAAGGTGTGAGCAATGTCATAGTCTTGCATTCATAAGCTTCATCTGCTATGATCATGGCATGAAGGTTTTTTTTACTTGTATACTAACGGTCCGTTCTTATCTTACGTTTTGGCCACAAAATAAAGTGTATTTCTTGAATCTTAAATGCCTCTTATTGATGTCTTGCAGATTTTGAAAAGCTGGATGAGGAAATTGATGAGAGACTTAATATGAAGAAGTTGGTGAGGGAACTGTCATGAAGGTATTGTTTTCTTTTGTTTACTGATGACAAGTCTCATGCCATTGGAATTAGGAGTCTGCAAGTAAGAGAAACGGAGCTCAATAGAACACTAGCATGATATTAGTGATAGCGGTAGCTTTGGAAGGTAGCTTGGAGAAGGATCATTCTGAATAGTATAGGCTTGTACTACTCTGTTTCTTTCAAATCTCATACCTGCAAATGTTTGGATTTGGAATTTGTATGGCTGGTCTGTCATGAGGTAACCGCAAGTTTCGTTGATTTTAATGGTTGGATGCCTTGCACTTTAGATTATAATTTAGCACTGATTCTGTCTATTCTTTGTAGGTCGTGAAAAGTCCAGGAGTATCACATAAGTATGTTTTCGTCATCTTCCGCCTTGAGGCACCTGTTTCTTTGTGATCTTTAATTTTCAAATGATCTTTTAATTCCTAGCTGTGCGTTTTGACAGGTTGGATATGAAGAATTCACAAAGAAAAATGCTGATGCACTTCGGCCGTGGCATATTTGTTCGGCAAGCAACTTATTGAATCATAAAAGGAAATGTGACTTATCCTTATTTAGGAATTACTCTGCCTGCTTTGATGAAATGTAAAATCTCATGCCTTTGCAATTTACCCGGTGATCCTTCAACATTAGAAGGAAATAAAGCTGACGGATGCAACTCTATGCCTGCCTATCCTAAGATCTCCCCTTGAATAAACGAAAACGTAGACCTGTTACTTCTATGCAATTTTGTGTCTTTGCTCAATTAGCTTAGGATAATAATTGACTGAATATTCAATAATCTGAGCTAATCCATCATTGTAGCAAAGCTTTTAATTATATCCATTATGGCATTTTGAAGCTAGTTTTCACCAATTTTGTTCCTGCTTGAATTTCTTTAACTTATGCCAAAATTATTTTGGATTAAATTCAGACTTCTTTTGCATTATCTGACTGATTACACATTGAGACCCTTTTGCAACATGGCTTGAGACATATGAAAATAATCCAAACACGGTCATTTGAGCATAGTGCACACACGGCTTGACATGACCATAAGTCAATCTGACTTTGCAAATTAGAATTTAAGACCAATCTTGTAACCACACTCATAATATACCATGCTTCAATTAACTCCACGAATTAAATTCAAATTTCCTTTGAATTAATTGTTGAAAATAAACTTGGAGTGAAATCTTGAGAGAATTAATTCAACCATGAATCAATAAATGATTTTTTTTAACGTGGCCATGGGTTTTGGATTTGTAAATTTGTGCCTTCCATCTTAAAAACAAATACTCATTTTTATCATATTTTAACTTGAATAATCCATAGAAGACCCCTATTTTCTTGTACCATTGTGAATCTTGAGAAACCACACCATAACAAATCTTGAATAATTGACATGTTGGATACCAAGAAAATGGACATACATAAATGAAGTTTTGCAAAAAACTTGGACTATGAGCCCAGACTTCGCGACTACTCTGTATTCTGACTCCATCACACTTTATCTAATGGACTACCAACGCAACCATATAGCCTCCTTGTGATGCTGACCCTACAAAAAAGAAAACTAAAATCCACATATTCTTTTATTATTTTTCTTAATAAAGGTTAAACAAAAATAAAATGCAGGTAGGACAAATTTGGGGTATGACATACATAAAAACAGAATGTAAGTCCAGGAAAAAATAGGGCATCCCGGCGAGTCAAAAACAGAATAAAAGACTCGGGCAAAAATAAGGGAAAATAAATAAAAAATGTACACCCGCTGCGTTGAAAATCCGCATTGGACAGCTCAGGCAAAAATGGGTATCCTGGTGGATTGAAAACCCGAAAGGGCGATCCACACAAAATAAGGGAATAAGCGAACAACTGCACTCTGAATTCGTCGGTATCATTCACAACATGGCAAACTTCGAAAGGTTAAAGCATCGGTCATAATTAACCTTCTTCAGAAAGCAGGGCGAGAAGAGCGTCAAGTGTCATACGGGTCATAGCAAAGGGAAGCACACTGAAGCGTCATCAACATTGCCAGCATCTTTTTGTTTCTCAATTTGTAACAATCTCCTCATTTCAGAGGATCTGTCTCTTTGACTGTACTTGCCAATTCAGGGCACACAAATTAATAAAATCAGATCTTCAGTTACACTTAGTCTCGTACATTTTACTTTCATTTTGCAAAAATGTCTGATGTCCTTAAAATATTGATTGCATAAATACAGATGCGTCTTTCCTAAATCACATGCTTACAGGAAATATATTTTCTCTCGGGAGTGTCTAAACTCCTATGATGGAATCCAGTAAGGGATACCTCGGGATACTTGTACGTTTCTTTGTCATAACAGGATTGCATGAATCCAAAGCACAACATGGGGCATGAAATTTTATCCCCAGCAGGAGACCAAATCATGAATTCCTCAGCTCCTTGTCCAGGATAGCATCAGGAAAGGCTCATTTCCCCAACTGAGTTCATCATCCTTAACAGGATCTCTACAGAGACCTCTAAGAAGATCGTTCAGTGATCGTTCCTCCTCAGCCAAGTACAAAGACGGGGAACCATCTCCCCGCAAAGTTTCAACCTCTATCCAGAAGAGCAATATCTGAAGATCTCACAACAAAGTGACGAAAGCTCCCACAAGCCCCAGCTGGGCTCTTCATCATTAAGATAGGGCTATCAGTGACCTGTTTCCCCAAGCAGTCAATCATATATCAGATCTACCAATGATCTTTTCCCCCAGCTGGGATATTCTTTCAAAGCAGATCAATCATAGATCTCCATAGCAACGGGATCCGAATCCCGGATCGGTATCTTTTGCATAATCATAGCATTCTCATCATATTCTCCCCCAGAGCATAGCATTCCGTCTAATACGGAGCATTATGACAAAAGTCAAACATATTGCATAATCATAAGCCATGTTTTGAATCAAACACCTCTTTATACCGACACTCCATCAGCAATATACAAATACCTCTAAATATCCCCAGTAGAAGGCCAGAGCATCCTCTTTGCACTCTCAAATACAGATACATGCTCCTTTTGACACTCGTCCGTGTCATCATTCCCCAGTAGTCGCCAAAACACTTCCCACAAATATATACTTACATAACAGATACTCCTTGACACTCGTCTGTGTCATATTCCCAGCAGAAAGCCAAAGCGTCCCCTTTGCACTCACAAAAATATATTAATACACTCTTCTGACACCCGTCCGTGTCACCTATCCCCAGCGCAGTTGCCTAAACCCTTTGCTTATTACACTCGTCCATGTCATCCTATCCCCACAGGTTGTCAAACACCTTTTATGTTTATAAATTCATAACTTATACACTTTCACTTATGATACTCGTCTGTATCATACTCTCCCCAACAAGTTGAGCACTCGTCTGTGTCTCACTCATACTTTCTTACTCATACAAATACTCGTCCGTATCTTGTATACACCGTCTATTTCCCCTCAGAGTCGACACTTGTCCGTATTCTTTGTTATCCAGTTGATACTCGTCCGTATCATCATCTCTGAACATGCGTCAACATTTGATTCTACCGATACTCGTCCGTATCATGGTCCTAAGGATGCTCGTCCGCATCTTTAATCCATACACAGAGTCAAAAAACTTATACCCTTCCTTCATTGAATGTAGACACTCGTCTGTATCTACCATTCCCCAGAAGGGTTACCAGCAAATCCCAATCATTTCTTTTCTATCCGACATTCGTCCTATGTCATGATACTTCCGGCGGCCGTACCCTGCCAGGTGATCGTCCTTCACCTTTTGATGATCGTCCTTCATCATTCCCCCAGCGGAGTCTCCATTATTGGAACCCCTTCCCTATCCGGTATTCGTCCTATGTCGTGATATTTTAGCAGTCGTCCCCTGCTAGGTGATCGTCCTTCACCTTTTGATGATCGTCCTTCATCATCTTTATCCGATGGTCGTCCCCATCATTGATCCTATTATCTGACATTCGTCCTATGTCATGGTAAACCCCGAGAGCAGTCGTACCCTGCTAGGTGATCGTCCTTCACCTCTTGATGATCGTCCTTAATCATGCTTATCCGATGGTCGTCCCCATCGTCGACCTTTTCTATCCGACATTCGTCCTATGTCGTGATACTTTTGGCAACCATACCCTGCCAGGTGATCGTCCTTCACCTTAGATGACCGTCCCTCATCTTATCCCCGACAGAGCAGCCGTCCCCTGCTAGGTGATCGTCCTTCACCCTTGATGACCGTACCTCATCATTTATTTCATTAACCTGATGGTCATCCCATCATTACCTTTGTCCTTAAAACCCCAAAGAACCCTGTTATTGTATTTGATGGCCGTCCCCATCGTAATCTCTTTATTCCCCCAGCATGTCGGTCGTCCCTGTCATTGCTTTATCCCCAGCAGTCGTCCTCTGCTCGACGGTCTTCCTCCGTCACCCGCACTTTATGATCATACTTTATTTTCCTTTACAATATATATCCCTTTTCTTCTTCATTCAGTGAGTGCAAATTTTGGACTGTCTTTGGTATTCAACCACAAGTTATCTTGTTTGCCTGTTAAGCCGCTGCTTACATCCTACACAGCTAACTCATGTTTGAATAGGGGCAGCTCTAAACACCCCAAATTTTCCCTCACTCATTTCACAATGGCTTGTGATTCTCTTCATTTTCATAAGTTCAATCATATCATCTCACATTGCATTTTTACTTCATTGCATTGGTTCAAAGTCATCTGCATCTAGGGTTTGTGATCTGAGCAATCCCTGAGCTATCTGAGCCACTCCAAGGGTATTCAATCATCTCAAGAGGGTCCATGTATGTTCAAGAATCATATTATATCCTCCCAAGGTCAAAGAAGTCAGAAAATCACAAGAACTGAGGAAGGTGTGGAAGCAGAACCAAGCTTAACTGCACAGATGACCTAAAATTAGGGTTTTGGTTTCAGAGGCCATAACTCCAAATTTTTTGGTCATTCTTGTTTCTATTGGTCATTATATGCTATAAGGATCATACATACCAATTTTCATGAAGAAATTAAATGGGGAAGGAATCTGATCAATATATGACTTCTTGAGCATGTCAGTGCAAAATCAGGGCATCTGAGGCCTCCAATCATGCAACCAAAGGGTCTTCTCCATCATTTTTGGTGTATATGATCTTTATTTGATCTTATAAGAAGTTAGAAGTTCACAAAATTGAAGAATTTCAAGCCATTTACAAAGTTGCCATTTTGGGAAAGTGACTTGTAATGCAAACTTGCCATTTTGGGAAAGTTTTCAACCTATTCTTTCATGACCAAAAATGCTTGAAATGAAAAATTCTTGGACATGAAAGTTGTAGATTGGATCATTCCCTTTTCAAAAATTACAAGAACTTGATCTAAATCATCATGGAACTCAATTTATGGCCTTGCAAATTTGGGAAAAATCACTAAATTTCACTTATGTGCCAAAGTGGGAAACTTGCAAAAACACTTGCCAAAGCATTTTGTGACCTAAATTTGACTTCTAACCATTACACAAACATCATACATGACATAAAATTCAGAATTTCCCAAGGAATTTCTCATTTTCATGCTTTGATTTACATGTCACCATAAGGCATTTCTCATGAATCTTCAAGAATGGATTTTTTTGCAAAAAGGACTTCTAGTGATTGGATTAGTTGCTAAGAGATCTCAAAGCATAATAACAACTTCATGTGGTCCATTTTGCTGCAAATTTCCCAAGAGTTCATAGGATTCATTGCCTTGGTTCACAAATAATTCCAAAGAGGGAAAAGTTGCAAGAGCCATGCTACCACTTGCCTCAGCCTTTACAGCTGCACAAAAACAATCCAATGGCTTTCCTTGATACATGATGAGCCAAGCCATGCCCCTAATCTTCCTCTGACCCGAGCCATACCTATGGTACACAAAATCATGACTTTTTGCATCTTTGCCCATACCAATCAAACTGTGACATTACCAACTCTCTGCCCAATCAAAACTTAATATGTGGACCTCATGGACTTGAAACATACACACACACAAGCCAACATCCTCCCATAAGCCAGGATTGAGAAAAACTGCAAATTTCTTCATCTCTTTGAAACTCTACCACAGTCATCAAACCTCAAACTTTTCTTCACCAATAAGTCACAAACTATCCATGGATCAACAATCAAGCATTGAAACAACCTAGAACATCACATACACAATCCTCCAAATCTGCTACACCAGAGCCAAAACCTTCAAACCAGGCCTTATAAGCTTGTTCTAAGCTTCATTTCATCATCAGGAGGTTTATAGGAAGGGATTTGCACTAAACGGGGATCCAGAAAGCTCAGCATCAGGAGGATTAATCTCAGGTACAACTTATGAACTTTTTTCCCAGAAGTTTATTTTTAAGTTCTTTTATGATTCCCTGAGCTTCCCTGGTCATGGGCATGTGATTATTATTGAAAATGGTTGAGGAACCACCATGTATGCGAGTTCTGAAACTTTTACCCGTTTTTACGTTTCTGTTCGATTCTTGTTCTTGATGCGAAATAAATGAGTTTTGGTTGGGGATTTAGGTTTAGGAATGTTAGAGGATCATTTGTGGGCAAGAAATTTGGAGATTAGAGGCTTAGGGAAGAAGTTAGGGTTTATGTTCGCCGGAGAAGATGACCGGAACACTGTTCCGGTCACCTGAAAGTGGTTATGCCCTAATCCTGTAATTAAGCCAAGTTTGAATTGTGGCCTTTGGATCCTGAGTTACCCGCGCGTATGGACGCCCCAGATCACTTGATTAAACCCTAATCCATCATTTAATTAATTAATCATGTTTAATTAATCAAGACACATCTCAGCCATTAAAAAACGCGCTGGTCAACCATTTTCCTTCAACTTCAAATCTGGATCATTGGATCTGTTTACTTTTCATTTAAATTAGTTTTATTTCCATTTTATTTACATTTCTTTGTCCATTTTATTTAAAATAGCAAAATACTTTCAAAAAATTTTATTTTTTGCATCATGATTTCAAACATTTTTCTCTTTTTGAAAATAATTTTTATTTTATTTTTTGCATAAAATTCGTATTTTTAAAATATTTAAGTGTTTATTTTAATTAATTAATGAGAATTAATTAATTAAAATACCATTTAAGTTTCTAAAAATCACCAAAAAAATCACATTGCATTTTGAAACATTTAGAGACATTATCAAACCCTTCACACTAATTTCTTTTTGGTTCTTGACCTATTTTGACATTTTTATTTGGATTTAGGGTTCTTAAAAGTCAATATTTTCGCCCTAACTTAGAAAAATCCGTTCTGCCTAACCTTTAAGAGTTTGATGATGGTTCTTTTTGCATTGCATTCCTCATTTCATGTAGTTTCTAGGATAAAATTGGTTTGAATTTATCTTTCATTTTTGATTTGTTTTGCATTTTTCATTGTGGGGTCCCTTAAAACCCTAGCCAACTTGAGAAAATCATAACTTCCATTAGGTTAAGATTTAGGTCTTCTCCTTTGGGCAGTGAACATATGTAGGGTTAGGGTTCCTTTGATCCTATTTTCAATTTTTTATCTCATGTTTTGCTTCTGATTTTGAATTTTGCATTGCATATTGTATGTAAACCCTAATTTTTGCCTTCATTTGCATTCATCCTTCATATGCTTGCATACATGAACTTGCCATAACATTTTGTGCATGCACATGACATATAAGACATCTTAGGACACATTAGAGTCATTTTTGAGCATTACATTATCCATTTGCCATGCTTTTTCCCTCATTTCATGTCATGTGCATTCATGGACTTTCATGGTCCTTACATGCCTCATTTGTATTCTCATCTTTTGTATGATCATCCACACCTCTTGGTTTGCTTCCACACCATCTCATAGCATCATTTGAATCATGAATATGCTCCTGGTTTTGGTTTGAATCTTTACATTCTTGTCATTTTCATTTCCTTTTCATTCCTTTCACTAACTTTTCAGGTGGTAAGTGTTTGAGAAGTGAATTTGCCTTCACTTCTCATAATCTCTTATCATCTATCTTATGCATCATTGCTGCATTTTACTTGTGAATTAGAGTGAGATTTCTCATTCATGCTTCTTCTCCTCTTTCTTTCTTCAAGCAACTTATCTTCTTAAGTGAAGTAAGTTGTCTTGCTTCTTCTGCTTCTCCTCTTTTCATCTGCTTCTTCCTTGGTGGCTTTTCTCTTGAAGATCTTTTGCAAGCCTCATAAACCCTAGGAACATCCAAGCATGATCACAATTAGGGTTTGATTAGTCCCCAATTAGTTTTTCCTTTATGTCATCTTTGTGTCTTCTCTTCTCATCTCTTAATCAAGGACTAAACCTTTAAGACTTTAATGCTTTGTGATTAAGGTTATGCATGTATCCTTCTATTAGGATGGGGTGTATAACTTTAATCCTAAGTGTTAAACCCTTAATGTGTTTAAATCCTTTAATCAATCCACCTAATAATCACTAAGACATTAAGCTTGAAACTTGGGCCGTGCATTAGGGTTCTAATTCTTCCTTAATTGGTTAAGAAGGACTAACCCTAGTGTTAATGGACAAGTCCCCCTACAGTTGTCTTACCAATCATAAAATCCACTTCCTAACCTTACCATTAACTAAATTCCACTTAATAAAGGTTTTGTTTTGTAACGAGGTTAATCCCTAATCATGGATTAAGTTGAGGAGCCTTCCTCAGCTTAAATGATCTCATTTATTATCCTTCTATTAGGATGGTGTAATGAGTCCATTAAATCCTTGATTATGGCTTAAACTCATTACTTAACACTAAACAAAAACTCCAAAAAAAAACATCTAAATAATTACAAGTAGGTTAATGATCTTAATCCTACATCATGGTGATTAAGTGTGAGGTGCTTACTTCATGCTTAAGGTATTCTCATTACCCCTAATCAGAGGGAAGATGTGATGAGTTTACTAACCCTTAGTCTAGGCTTAAGCTCATTTTCTTATGACAGACTTCAAAAGGCAATAAAAGATTGAAAACACAAAAAAAACAAACAATAATCGTCTCCTCCGGGATTCTTTTCTCATCATCTTCACTTACAAACGAGAACTTGCTTCTTCCGTCTAATGCAAGACAGTTTGCACCTGAGCCAGACAGGTCATAAACTTGAGCATAGATAAGCAAGCAGTGCACAAGTTAATTTATCTTTCAGTCTCTTTGAGTCGAACTACGGTGTTCTGACTTCCTCATTGCACGAGAGGATACGTAGGCATAACTTAACTGTTATCGAACAAAAGTCTCTGTATATTCTCCCTCCTCCAGCATTATTCTTTTAGCCTCATTATCTTAAGCTTTGCACTGACACTTCACATATTTCACTTCACATTTCTTTTGCACTGACACTTGCATTCTTTTCTAGCTTTGATACACAAATTGCACTGACACTACCCTTTAAGCACAAATCTTTCAAGCGTGGATCCAGTCGAGTACGGCGGACAATCTGGGTGCTAATACCTTCCCAGGTTGTAACCAACCCCCTTTCTCAGTTTCTCTGGTTCGCAACCGTCTTATCCATCTTTTATTAGGTTTATGCAGCATTACCTTTCCTTTGGGATAAAAATGCCTAGCTGGCGACTCTTTTCTTTTCAGTTCACCCTTGTGTGTTCTCTCTTCTTCGCCGACCGTTCGTGTCTGTACCCCTCTTGACCAGGTGTCATTTTGGTGGGAGCGACTGGGATAGTATAAGCTTGTTCATCATGATGCATAAGTCTGATTATGAGACCATCTTCATCAAGAAAATCATAAAACACACTTCTTCATTTTAATTACAAAAACACTTAATAAATTCAATGAGTTAGTGAGCCTAGGCCCTAATCTTTGGAACCAAGTTTTGGGGATCTTCTCCTTACTTGAGTATGCTTGTTCTATTATTCCATCTTGGAATGTATTAGCAAGTACATATTCCATGGAAAAGAGCTTGAGTTCACTTCCTTGTTCCACACCAATAAAAACTTCTAAAAAAACACAAACAAACAATAAGTGTCTCTCCTTCGGGAGTTCTCCTCTCATCTCCCTCGATCCGTCCGCGAACTTGCTCCTACTTGTCATTTTGCGAGACGGTAACGCATTCATCGTCCGAGCCTGCAACACCTGAGCATTGACATAGCCAGTTCAAGCCTTAATACACAAGCAATCCTTTCCACCCCTATTTAGGGGAACTACGAAGACTCTGATCCTCATTGTCCAGATGGCGTATGTAGGCAGCGGGGTAGGGCCCGTTCGAGCACAATCTTTATTTTCCCTACATTTTTCCTATTCTTTTCTTTTTTGAGCTTCTTGCTATCTTATCCAGCTCAGTTCTCTTTTGCAGCAGCTTTCATTTCTTCACCCTTTGAAACAGACTTCTTTGCAAGCGTGGATCTCGTCGGGTACGGCGGACGATCTGGGGTGCTAATACCTTCCCAAGTCGTAACCGACTCCCAAACTCAGTCTCTTTGGTTCGCAGGACCTTTGTCCTTCCTTTCTTTTCCTCTGGTTTGTGCAGCATTACCATTCCCGTTCCTTCGGGATAAAAATGCCTGGCTGGCGACACTAACCTTTTCCGCGCCACTTTCGCGTTTGTACAAGGATGGAAATCCGGGGAGCAACAACTGGCGACTCTGTTGGGGAATCCTAACCAGAGTATCGCTGGTTCCCTTGAGAGTCTCTCCTAGTGCTTGCTTGTTTCTGTTTCGTTGGGTGTTGATTGTTTGCTGTTTTGTGTATTTTACTGTTGTTTATTTACAATTTTATTTACAGCTTTATTTACAGATTTCAGTATTTTATATTCATGCGTCATATATTATTATTGGACTGTTTGGACTGGATTTTTTCTGTTTGGTGGGACTTGGGTGATACTGTTACTGTGAGATGAGCTCATTACCAAGGCTCGAGTGCACCTTAGGACTTAGAGTGGTTCCACTTTGGCCTCATGAGATCTTGTCATGGGGGTAGTAGTGAGTTCCACGCCCAGATTTGAGACCGTCTTGGAAATGTATTGATTTGGGGATCTTCCTCTCTCATTTCATAACCTTGATAGTTATGTGCAGCTGGGGACCGATCATTGAGAACCTTGTGGAAACATCCCTCCTTAGTGGTGACACTGGTAGACCACATTGTGTGGCAAACCCATTCGCACCCGAGGGCCCACCTGGAACTCACATAGGATGACCTAATTTTCCCGGACTCAACTGAGGCCTCCCTGAGTAGTACATAAATCCAAACTGATTCTCTGATTTGGTCATGAGCCATTTCTCGGAAATGGTGAACGTATTATTGCTATTCGGCTTTGAGAGTCTGTGATGTTTGACCCGAAGCACACCAGTGAGATTGAGAGGGGTTTACAGGTTTGCAGGAAACCTTGACCTCTACATACCCTCATTATCAGTATGCTCTCTGTTGTGATTTGGTTAGTATGGTTCTGGATTTCATGGTCTTTTTGTTCTGAGGGTTTCTATCAGATGGTTATGGCTCAGAGAATCTTGGTTTTCAGTCACTTGGGGTCCTAATATCCAGTATCCAAATGGTCCCAGATTGATCATATGCCTGCATTGCATTTGCATCGCATCATACTCCCATTAACTATTTGTGTTTCCATTTTCAGGTTTTGTTTACAGTTTAGCACCCAGTTCTGGTAATTGTAAGCTTTCCAGATGGCAGAAGTTAAGAAAATTACAAGAAAGAAAAATGTCCATTACACCTTCCTTCAGCCAGAAGTCAAGAGTGTTCAGAGAATAACAGGGCTGATGAATGATCAAGTTTTAGGGAACTTCCGAAAGAGGTATGGTCAGATTTTTAAGTATGTGGATAAACCTACTGCAGACCAGAAGGATAGCTTGCACACTTTGCTTCAGTTATATGATCCCTTGTTGCGGTGTTTTGTATTTCCAAATTATATTTTGGCTCCAACCTTGAGGAGATTTCTAGCATTTTGGGTATTCCTGTCAGAGATACTTTTCCTTACTATGGATCGGAGATAATTCTCAAGGAAGAAGACATATCCAGAGTCTGTCGTATACCAGTTGCCAAGGTCAAGAAAGCTTTGAAGGACAGTGAGGGCAGAGGACTTCCCTGGGATGTGCTTATACCAGAAGCTGAAGAGTATGCCAAATAGAGTAAGTGGGGAGATTTTGGGGTTGTGGTGGCCCTGATGGTATATGGATCTAGTCTTTTCCAGGGAGAAAAGGAGTTTGTGAGTTTGGAGGTGATCTCCATTTTTGCTAAAGGTAATCCTGTACCAACCTTGTTGGGAGGTTTCTACTACAATGTTCATTACCAGAATGAGTAAGGCAGAGGTGGACCAGTGAGTTGATGTGCTCCATTATTTGCTGATTGGTTTGCTAAGCAATTACCAAAGTCAGGCTCTTTCAAAGAGATGAGAGATGAATAGAGGTGGTCCAAGAGACTAATGGGACTAACTTTTGAGGATATAGCTTGGGGTTATAACAGGGATTTGTTGGGAAAAGAGTTACTGGTTAGTTGTGGGAATTTTGCTAATGTGCCTTTGCTAGGAAGAAAGGATGTGATCAGTTACCATCCAGTCTTAGCCAGGAAACAATTTGGCTATCCTCTGTGAGATCCCCCAAGTATGGAAGAATTAGATTGGTCTTTGTACTTTTCTCTAGAAGGAAACAAAGAGTTAGACATACAAGCATCTCAGGCTTGGGCTCACAGGGTGAAGAAAGGAAAGAAGGATTTTGGAAGGGTGGATCCCATGACATATCCTCCTTTTGCTACATGGTTACAAAAGCGGGTAGAGGAATTGCTCATGCCATTTTCAGTGGAAGCTCCATTGCATCCCAAAGAAGTGCCATGTCAGAATACTGTTTCTCTAGAAGAATATAAGAAGTTGGAAGCTCAGTTGCACGAGGTCCGGATAGAGAATGCTGAAATGGTTAACTTGTACCACCTTGCCAATCATGCCAAGAATGAAGCAGAGGAAAAGCTACATAGGATGCAGGTTACCTTAAAAGCTAAAGAAAAGGAGTTTGCTGGAAGAGAAGCTCATTTTCAGAGATTGGATCTAATGGAATCAAAAAGAGAAGCAGAGCGTAAGAATACTTTGAAGACTCTTAAGGAAGCTCGCCAGTCCATTGTTTGGTTACAGGGCCAAAGGGAACAGGAACAGAAGAAGTACAAAGAAAAGTAAGAGTTTTTCGAGGTATAGATGGCCTTCAAGAAGGAAGAAATAGAACAAGTTCACAAAATACGAACGGAAAAGACTCAACAATTGGTACAGAGCCAGATAGCCTTGGAGGAGGCAATGAAAGAAATCGCAGAGCTTAAGCTGAGAGCAGGTGTGAAGAAGAACTAGACAGAAGTGATGGCTACAGAAGAAGAACCTGAGTCTTTCCTATAGTCTAGTATTTTAGTTTATTGTTGTCCTGGCAACCTACATGCTTGTTGTAGGAGTTTTGCTTTATTTTTCTTTTTGTTCATGTATTGACTTGTAACCCTCTAGGGAATTTGTTTGTGCTCTAACTTTGGCTGTCAGTGGGTTATCCATGTTATGCAATGTTAAATTCCAGTTACCATTTATGAGTACGCAAAGCTTGTTTGTTTGAGGCTACTGAGATCTGAACACTCTTCAAAGGGGGAGTTTGAAAATTAATGCTCAAAGGGGCTATCTGGAGCAAATACCAGAACTGGGGCATATAAGTGCCTGAACCTGGAAACATGAATACTTACATTGCATGCATATAATGTGTTTGCTGTTTTGCAGGTAATTCATCATTTTTCTAACGTTTATGTCATTTCAGGCACTATAGCTCCCAGGAAGGTTTGTGAACAGCCAACGGTGCACAAATATCCTACGAGAGTAAACAGAGAGAGAACAATGGATCAGATGCAAGCAGATCTGGCTGACTTAAGGACAAGAATGGACAACTTCATGACGCTCATGGATGGGATGGGTCAAACTCAAGAGCGTTTACGCGAAATGGTGGAAAGCAATCAGGCCAGGAACAATGGGGCAGCAGATGGAGGTAACCGTAATGGGGTTGGCGCCCGTAACGTAGAGATCCCTGTGGTGCAACCAGGGGTTACTATTGTCAATGATGGAGTGAATAATGTACAGATGGATGGGCAGGATGAATAGTTCACTTTTCTTGATGAGGCATAAGGCCAAGGAATTGACATGAATAGAAAGTTTGAAGAGATGGCTGAGCAGATTCGTGCCATTCAATCTCAGAGTTCTCTGGGGTTTGACATCACTGACTTGGGCTTAGTGCCAGGGGTTAGAATTCCCAACAAGTTTAAGGTCCCTACTTTGACAAGTATAACGGCACGGCGTGCCCGAAGACTCACCTCCAGTCTTTTGTCGAAAGAATTGATGCACATACAGATGATGAGAAGCTGTGGATGTATTAATTCAAGGATAGCCTTGTGGGGGCCTCCTTGGAATGGTACATGAAGCTGAGCAGGGTTAATATTCGAAGCTGGAAGGATTTAGCTGAGGCATTTGTGAAACAGTATCAGTACAATTTGGATATGGCTCCAAATCGTACCCAATTGTAGACCATGCCTCAGAATGCTAAAGAAGGGTTCAAGGAGTACACTCAGAGATGGCGTCAACTTGCTGCTAGAGTACAACCTCCCTTGTTGGAAAATGAAATGGCGGACATGTTCATGGGAACACTACAGGGTGTGTTTATTTAGAGACTGGCATCTTGTTCAACAACAAAGTTCAATGACATTGTGATAGCCAGAGAGAGGGTTGAAACTCTTTTGAAGATAGGGAAAATTCAAGACACCGGTGCAGGTAGCTCAAGCGGTGTGAGAAAAGCTTTTACTGGACCTCCAAGAAGAAGGGAGGGAGAAACTAATGCGGTGTACCACCGAGGTTGGGGCCAGGGATACAGAGGATCATATGAGAAAGTGGCAGCTATCACTATTCCCTCAAGTCCTGTGCAACAAACTCAACCACAACAGCAACAACAACAACAACCACAGCGCAATAATTATCAACAGAGACCCTATCAACAGAGACAAGCTCGTCCAACTAACAGGGTACTCGAAGCCATCCCAATGACATACACGACACTACTTTAAAGGTTGTTACATTTGAACTTGGTTCAATTGAGGACACTAGCACCACCTCCACCTGGAGAGCTTCCAGTGGGGTATGATGCTAACGCAAGATGTGCGTTTCATTCAGGAGCTCTCGGGCATTAAATAGAGAAGTGCATGGCATTACAACAGAAGGTTCAAGACTTGATTGATTCAAAGGCGATTAACTTTGCACCGCTTTCTAATGTCACATCAAATCCCATTCCAAACCACGGAGGGGCAAGGATAAATGATGTGGACGGTGGTGAGAGGTTAAGCTTGATTTTGAATGTGGAGGAAGTGAAGACTTTATTGTTGGTTGTGAAAAATAGACTGTTGAAAGGACAAGTATTCCCAGGGTGTGGGTATGACTGCGAGGGGTGTTTGAGTTTAGTTAATGCCTGTGGGGACTTGAAGGTTTGACTACAATATCTGATTGACGAGGGGTCGCTGCAGTTTGATAAGGTCGATGATAGAAACAATTGTGTGTCTACCATAACAATTTACTTTGATCCTGCTGAAGTTCCTATCCGGAGGGAGCCTGTGACTATCTATGCTCCAGAGGTGAGTCCAGTGACCATTACTGTTCCAGGGCCAGTTCCTTATGCTGATGACAAGGCCATCCTGTGGCACTATGGCTTGGATGTGTATGTAGGAGGTCAGAAGGTGGAAAGTAAGGCAGTAACAATTGACCCGACTGTGGTAAATGTCGGAGGAGTCGGTGGATTTACAAGAAGTAGGTGTCTTTTTGCTCCTCAAGTTCTTAGAGGGGATCCTGAAGCTGAAGCTGCTGCAAAGGCTAAGGGTAAACAGATTGCAACCGAAGAAGTGTTAACTCCGGCTGCCGGGAAAGGCACTTTTGAAAAAGAAGTCGAAGAGTTTATGAGGATAATAAAGAAAAGCGACTATAAAGTGGTTGAACATCTGAATCAAACTCCGTCCAAAATATCCATTCTGTCCTTGTTAATGTGTTCTCCAGCTCATAGGGAAGCTCTACTGAAAGTTTTACAGATGGAATATGTACCACAAGAGATAACGGTTAATCAGTTAGAGGCTGTGGTAGGCAGCGTGAACGCCAGCCATGGGTTGAGTTTCACGGATAGAGATCTTACTTATGAAGGCCGCAATCACAACAAGGCCCTGCACATCACCATGGAGTGTAAGGGTGTTGTTCTATCACATGTCTTGGTAGACACGGGCTCTTCCCTCAATGTGCTCCCTAAGAAGGCCTTAATGAAGCTGAACATTGATGGCATTGTTTTACGACCCAGTGATTTAATTGTGAAAGCCTTTGATGGGTCCCGGAGGTCTGTGTTCGGGGAGGTTGAGGTACCGGTGAAGATTGGGTCTCAAGTGTTCAAGAGCATGTTTTATGTCATGGATATTCAACCTGCTTATAGCTGCTTGCTAGGACGTCCCTAGATTCATGCTTCTGGCGCAGTGACATCCACGTTGCATCAGAAGCTGAAGTATGTGGTAGATGGCCAGGTGATCACTATGTGTGGAGAAGAGGATATTTTTGTGAGTCATCTGTCAACTTTCAAGTACGTGGAAATGGACGGGGAAATTCATGAAACGTTGTGTCAAGCTTTTGAGGCAGTCAATGTTAGTACTTTGGCTCTCGCAGATCGGAACAACGAGAAGGAAGGGACTTATATCTACTCCTACAAGCAAGTCAAAGAAGTGGTCCAATCCGAAAGTTCCCAGAGCTGGGGAAAGTTGCTAGAGATGGAAAAGAAGGATGACAAGTTCGGTCTGGGTTACCAACCGGGTGGGTCCAACTGGCCTCAGGGTGGTAAGTCCATAACTTTCACAAGTGCCGGAATGCTTGATGGCAACAACATTTGTGCAACTAGTGAGGAAGGAGATAGTGACTGCGACTGGGATAGCTGGATTCACCCATATGCACCTGGGGAGGAGCTCCGGAACTGGTCTGCCGAGGATTTCGTTCAAGTTACTTGGCAATCAAAGTAATTTACTTGTTTCTTTTCATCATGCTGCATGTCAATCCTGCACTCTTCCCAAGGTGCACAGATCCATTTGTAGAGCCAACATGCTTTTAATTCATTTTCGTTTTCCATGAAATAATGGACATTTTTCAAGCAAATTTTAGTTCGCTTTCTTTCGTTTTGAAATTTTTCACAAAAAAAAATAAAATGGCAATGTTTTCCCTTTTCTTGTGTTTGTGTGTTTGCGTCTATTTTGAAAAGAACAGATTCTGAAGTAAGTACATCATCTGTGCAGTGTTGATCATTTGGATTCTAGTGATAACGTTCCTGCTATGACCACGCATGACTTCGACAATCCTATATACTAAGCTGATGAAGGGGTTGAGGAAGACTATGAACTCCCGGAAGAATTGGTCAGGTTGTGGTAACAATAGGAAAGGGTCATTCAGCCTCATCAGGAAGAAATAGAGATCATCAACATCGGGAATGAAGATGTAAAGAGAGAGATAAAGATTGGGGCCAGTCTGCAGGCCGAGGTAAAGATATGCTAGGACTAGATACTGACATTATTGTGCACAAGCTGCCACTAAGAGAAGACTGTCCTCCGGTGAAACAAAAGCTGAGAAGAACTCGTCCTGACATGGCGATGAAGATCAAGGAGGAAGTCCAAAAGCAATGGGATGCCAGATTCCTTGTCGTAACTAGTTACCCACCTTGGGTAGCTAACATTGTGCCTGTACCAAAGAAAGACGGCAAAGTTCGGATGTGCGTTGATTATCGGGATCTAAACAGAGCAAGTCCAAAGGATGACTTTCTGTTACCACATATTGATGTGCTGGTAGATAACACCGCTCAGTTCTCGGTATTTTCCTTCATGGATGGCTTCTCCGGGTATAATCAGATCAAAATGGCACCGGAAGACATGGAGAAAACAACGTTCATTACCCCGTGGGGTACATTCTGTTACAAGGTTATGCCCTTTGGATTGAAGAACGCCGTGGCAACGTATCAGCGGGCTATGGTCACATTGTTCCACGACATGATACACAAGGAAATTGAATGCTATGTGGACGACATGATTGCCAAGTCCCGAGACGAAGAAGAGAATTTGGTCAATCTCAAAAAGTTGTTCGATAGATTGATAAAGTATAAGCTGAGGTTGAATCCAAACAAGTGTACTTTCGGAGTGCAGTCCAGAAAATTGTTGGGTTTCATTGTTAGCCAGAAAGGAATCGAGGTGGATCCTGCAAAAGTAAAAGCAATACAAGATATGCCTGCACCGAAAACAGAAAAAGAAGTGAGCGGGTTTTTTGGGAGGTTGAACTACATTTCACAGTTCATATCTCATCTAACTGCCACGTGTGAGCCATTATTCAAATTGTTGAGAAAAGAGAAAACGGTCAGGTGGAATGAGGACTGTCAAAGAGCCTTTGAAAAGATAAAAGAATATTTGCAGACACCTCCAATTATAATGCCTCCAGTTCCAGGACGGCCACTTATCATGTACTTGATTGTGCTAGAGGGGTCGATGGGGTGTGCTCTAGGCCAACATGACGAGTCTGGTCGAAAAGAGTATGTTATTTACTACCTTAGCAAAACGTTTACCGACTGTGAATCTCGTTACTCACTGCTCGAGAAAACTTGCTGCGCTTAGGTATGGACTGCTCGCCGACTGAGAGAGTATATGTTGACCCATACATCACTGCTAATTTCAAAAATGGATCCTGTCAAGTATATTTTCAAGAAAACAATGTTAACCGGAAGGTTTGCAAGGTGGCAAATGATCTTAACAGAGTATGATATACAATATACTTCCTAGAAAGCCATCAAAGGAAGTGTATTGTTAGATTATCTTGCACAACAACCTCTTGAAGAAGATTATCAGCCGATGAAATTCGATTTCCCTGATGAGGACATCATGTAACTCAAAGCAAAAGATTGCGAGGAACCACTTCCGGAGGAGGGGACAGACCCTGAATCCAAATGGAAGTTGTTGTTTGATGGGGCAGTCAATATCAACCGACGTGGAGTTGGTACCGTTCTTATCACCCCCGAAGGTGTTCACTTTCTCTTCGCTGCCAGAATTACTTTTGGTTGCACCAACAATGAAGCAGAATACGAGGCGTGCATAATGGGAATAGAGGAGGCTATTAATCTTCTGATTAAGACCCTCAATATATTTGGAGATTCAGCCCTCGTTATCAATAAGATTACCGCCAAGTGGTATACACATCAAGAACATTTAATTCCTTATAGGGATTATGCCAGAAGACTGTTGACGTTCTTCACAATGTTTAAGCTGCAGTACATACCACGAGATGAGAATCAATTTGCCGATGCATTGGCTTCTCTTTCTTCGTCCATCAAAGTCTTGTGTTGGAATTATGTGCCCAAGATTGACATTTCCCGGCTTGACACACCAGCTTATGATTTCTCTGTAGACGCAGTGTATGATGAGAAACCTTGGTACTTTGATATCAAGTTGTTCCTAGAAAAACAAGAATACCTAGTCGGGGAATCATCAAACGACAAGAAGACCTTAAGACGAATGGCTGCTAGTTTCTTCTTGAATACAAATGGGGTTTTGTATAAGAGGAACTTTGACATGGTCTTGCTCAGATGCGTGGATAGACACGAGGCAAGCCTGTTAATGCAAGAAGTCCATGAGGGATCTTTCGGTACTCATGCAGGAGGACATGCAATGGCTAAGAAGTTGTTGAGATCGGGGTATTATTGGCTGACAATGGATGCAGACTGTTGTTCGTACTCCCGTAAGTGCCACAAGTTCCAGATTTATGCAGACAAGGTGCATGTTCCTCCCAGCCCGCTCAACGTCATGTCATCTCCTTGGCCCTTTTCTATGGGGGGCATTGACATGATCGGGAAAATAGAGCATACTGCTTCAAAAGGTCATCTTTTCATTTTGGTTGCGATCGATTACTTCACTAAGTGGGTTGAAGCAGCATCTTATGCCAATGTTACTCGTCAAGTGGTAGCTAGATTTTTGAAAAGAGACATCATTTGCAGATACGGAGTGCCCGAGCGAATCGTTACTGACAATGGTTCTAATTTGAACAACAAGATGATGGCAGAATTGTGCCGGGACATCCAGATTCAACATCACAATTCTTCTCCTTACCGACCAAAGATGAATGGGGCGGTAGAAGCGGCAAATAAGAACATCAAGAAGATTGTGCAAAAGATGGTTGTCAGTCTTGCCTGTTGAGGTGCAAATTCCTTCATCGCGTGTGATGATGGATGTGAAGCTTGATGAGACTGAGTGGGTACGTGCTCGATACAATCAGCTATGTCTAATTGAGGAAAAGATATTAGCGGCTATCTGTCATGGTCGACTTTATCAGAGGATAATATAGCGAGCATTCGACCAACGAGTACGTACTCGAGAGTATCAAGTAGGCGAGCTCGTGCTCAAGAGGATCGTTCCTCCAGGTTCAGATCACAGGGGCAAGTGGACCCCAAGCTACGAAGGCTCATTCATAGTAAAGAAAGTTTTATCAGGTGGAGCACCGATGCTCACTACTATGGATGGAGAAGATTTCCAATCCCCTGTTAACTCGGACGCAGTTAAAAAATACTTCGCATAAAAAGACCCATTGGACACAAAAACAGAATTAAAGTCTGGCAAGAAAAGGGCATCCCGGCGAGCTAGAAACAAAATAAAAAGCTCGGGCAAAAGTTAGGGAAAACAAATAAAAAAAATGTACACCCGCTGAGTTGAAAAGCCACATCGGACAGCTCAGGCAAAAAAGGGTATCCCGGTGGATTGAAAACCTGAAAGGGCGATCCACGCATAACAAGGGAGTAAGCGAACAACTGTGATCCGGGTAATCTGAACCAAATTAGCGTTTCGTACAGCTTGACAATATCAGAAGGATAGGAATCAGTCCCCTCATCTTTTTCGGAAAGCAAAGGCAAGAACGGAAAGTTTTGAAGATATGCTGGTCATAGCAAAAAGGAAACTCATTGGAATGTCGTGCACATTGCCATTAGGTTAGTTTATTTTCTCAATTTTATGGTAGCTACCTCTTTCTAGGTGGTTGCTTCTTGATGTAAAAAAAAACTTTGCCTATTCAGAGGCATTTCAATAAATGAATATTCAGTCAAAAAGATGTGTCATGTTTATTTTGTTTGCAAAAATGTCCTGAGTTTTTGGCAAAAAAGAACATTGCATTTGAAGCATGGTGTTTTCTATAAAAAATGACATTGCAGGCAAACATTTAAAACCATCTTTGAGTGTCGGGTGACGATGGATGAACGGATCATACCATGCAAGTCCCTGGGGCACATATGTGTATTCTGTTGTTGCAGGTTTTACAGGACGGTATCACACTTTCCCAAGCAGAATATTCCCCAGCTGAGGCAGATCAGATGAAATGAAATGGATTCCCAGCAGATTCTCAAGACTGTGTGAAGAGCTGGTTTTCCCCAAGCGGGTTATCTTTCCACAAGCGAAGTATGCCCAGCAGGCAGCTGAATGCCTGATTTCCCCACAGAGTTCATGTTTTGGTTTCACTCTCATCATTGAAATATTCCCTAGAGAAGTCACCAATTTATCTTTAGTCAGTATGATGATACAAGCAGCTATTCATCCCCAGTCAGAGTTAGGCATCGTCAAAGCCCCTTGACTAGGCCCCCTAGTACTCGTCTGTATTTTTGTTATCATTTTATGCTCGTCTGCACTTACTAGCACTCGTCTGTGTGTACCATCCATTTGATGCTTGACACTCGTCTGTGTTTGAACTTATGTGATGCTCGTCTGCATTCCTTATCGCTCGTTTGTGTTTAATGTTTGGTAGTTGCTCGACAACATCACCCCAACACTCGTCTGTGTTCAGACTTTGTTATTGCTCGTTTGCTTTCCCCAGCAGTCACCCATGGTTGTTGGTTGTTGTTGCTCGTTTGCACTTCCCAGCACTCGTCTGTGTGTACCATCCATTTGATGCTCGACACTCGTCTATGTTTGAACTTATGTGATGCTCATCTGCATTCCTCATCACTCGTTTGTGTTTGATACTTACTTACTGCTCGTCTGCATTCCCAACGCTCGTCTGTATTTGGTATATGCTTAAAGCGCGTTTGCATTGTTTGGATACTTGACTGTATTATTTCTGGTACCCGTCTGTACTGCTACTCCAAATGCTCGTCTGTGTTAGATCTCTGGTATTCGTCTGTATCAGTGGCTGGTATTCTTCTGTATCATCACCTGAAGTGCTCGTCTGTGTTTCCTAGATCATCGTCTGATATTCGTTTGTATCATTGACTTATGGCACTTGTCTGTGCTCTCTTGATGATCATCCAATACTCGTCTATGTTGAATAGGTTTGATGTCCTGACAGTGGGATTAAACGTCAAAATGGTTACCGGTCCTGGCGTAATAGGTTATCCGAAGGAGGTTCGTCTGTTTCAGACACCACTTATCTACGCAAGATTTGTGAAGAGTGTTCGTCCAATCCTAATGTTGCACCTGGCGTAACAGGTTTATCCAGAAGACTCGTATGTCTTAGACCATATATCTACAAAGAATATATGAAGAGGGTTAGTACATCCTGATTATGCATGTCTATCCCACAGACTTAAGTGCATCACCAGTCCTGGCGTAACAGGTTTATCCGAAAGAGATTCGTCTGTCTCAGGTCATATATTTTTGAAAAGTGTATGAGGAGGGCTCGTATGTCCAACACCTGGCGTAACAGGTTTGTTCGAAGGAGACTCGGCTATCTAAGTTTTCCTTATCTGGCGTAACAGTTCATTATGGAAGGAGTTCGTCTGCTTTCTCTCCACTTCAGTCACCAAAGCGTCATTTGGTTGGGTTTATTTCCCATTGCTTGCATTCTCCAGCAGAGTGCAAATTTCAGGTTTTCTTGGTATTCAACCACAGTTCATCTTGCACGGTCGATAGCCCGTGCTACCGTCCTTTTCAGATTAACAGTTGCTTGAATAGGGGCAGCTGTAACACCCCAAATTTTCCCTCTTCTTTTTAAGCATCATCTTCATATCATGATCATCATAAGCATATCATGTCTTTGGCATCTCTGCATTGAAAAATAAAGCATAACATTCTCATGTTCTAGCATTGGGCATATAATAAATTATTGGTGGATTTGAGGCACTACAAGCTATAGCAAGAGGCCAAGTAGACTTTTTCAAGTCCCTTGAAGAGTCTACATGACATTCACAGTACAAGATCCTTTACAAGAGCCCAGAAGGTTGGGAGATTATCAGAGAATCCAAGCTAGGGAAAGCTCCTACACAATGGTTCCCAAATTAGGGTTTCACTTTCAAGCATGAATTCTTTGTGACTTTGGCCATTTCATGTGGGCAAAGTCTTTCATATGATAATAGGTTCCTATGGATGAAATTTGGTGAGAAAATTCCTTGTGGAAGACAATTGTTTCATCAGTTGCTTGCATAAGAAGAAATTGGTCAACAGTGCATTTTAAAAGTCAACTGTGAGAATTCAAGGGGTCCAATCCCATTTTTCAAGTCAAGGGATGTCCTTAAGACCTTATAAGAAGTTTGGCAAGGTAAAAGATCAAAAATCAAGGGGTTTTGAAGAACTTTCCATTTTTGGCATATGGCTTGTTTTAGAACTTTCCATTTTTGGCAACTTTTGCCCTAATTTTCAAAGGCCTCTTTCATGATGAAAATGATCTCAAATGAATTTCCAAAAAACATGAAAGTTGTAGGGTATGCTCTCCCATTTTCAAAAAGTACAAGAACTTGTCCATAGCATTTATGGTTGGAAAGTTATGAGCAATGGAAGTTTGGTCATTTTTAGGGTTTTACATGAATTATCATTTTACACCAAGTTGCAAAAAGCCTTGTAAGTCATTTCTTAGCTGATCAATGGGAAAAGTGAGGCCATAATATCACAATGTATTGCATAAAGAATGTTTAGCTCAAGAGAAAACCTCAAAATCGTGCATGGATACATGAGAAGTGCATGAACCAAACATTCAAGGGCCAGGATTAAATCATGGGTGAATGAGTAAATCAAAATGGATCAGTATGTGCAAAGGGTGGAGGGAGAGCACGAGCAAATCACCCCATCACATAACTTTTGCAATTTTGCAAAATCACTCTTCCCTCACTATCCTCACATGCATCCTCTTCACAATTCAAAACATGATTCATTGGCACATTATATATAATTGCTAGGGTTTCATTTCACCTGAGAACCTCACCATTTGCTCTCTTCCAAGTTTTTGCTATCACTGCATTTTCCTTCGAATCCCCTCATCCATACACTCATTCACCAAAAAATTTCATATTCTTCTTCCTGGAGCTTCATAGATCATAGATCAACCCTAACTTTGAGCTATAGAAGAGTTTTTGCATCAGTCTAATCTCAGCTCAGTTTCATTCGAAAAGCAAGATTCAAGCTGTTCTAAGGTTTCTTTCACATTTATTTTGTGAATAGAGGTCACAAGAGGTTCATCTGGAGCTGGAGATTGGTTTTCTTGGTGAAATTTGAAGATCTGCAAACTCAGGTATGTTCCAAAATGCATCATCCTGGATTTGAATTCTCTTGTGTGCATTATGATCTGCGTGTTCTCCTAAGTCTAATGATGTGTTTTGTTTTTGAAATGATGTTGAAATGAGGTCAAACTGAGGATCTGAAAGTTTTAGATCCAAACTTATCTTCTTCGATTTGGCTTGTGTGTGTTAGATAAATGATTTTTGATGCCATATTTGTGATGTACATGATGTGAGGTTTGTTTTGATGTATGATTTGTGCGATTTGGTTGAGAGATGCGTTTCTGCAATTTCTGGTTGGCCGAAGAAGATGACCGGCGCTTCTCCGGCCGATAGGGTTTATCTTAGGGCTAATTAGGGTTTATGATTTTCCAAATTTGATCCTGGCCATTGGATCGTGATTAATTAGTTTAATTTTTTTTAATTAATTTAATTAATCATATTTATATTGATTTTAAAACGTTGCCATTGGGTCTGTTTTAATTAATAAGTTTAAATGTGATACGTTGGATCTGATTACCTCCAAGTCATGCTGACTTCACACACAAGCCCTTGGATCTGATTACTTTGTTTGTGAGCCTTTAGATTTGCGTACTTTTAATTTTTTTTGAATGAGTGATCATTGGGCTTGTGCTGCTATTTGCACCCCCTCCCTTTCTTAGCCCATTAGATTTGAACTGGATTCCTTGCTGTTTGCACCCCCTGGCCTACTCATTTCATTTTTTTATTTTTATTTTATTTCAGTTTGATTTTCAATTAATAAAAATAGTTAGAAGTTATTAAAAATTCCAAAAAAATTCATTAATGTTATTTTGAGTTTTCTTTAATTTTTGACATTTTTAATTTCCATTTATTTTTATTTTCCACGCTGGAATTAATTTTGCTTTTATTAATTGTTTGTAATTCACTTTCAACACATGCTGACTTGTAGAATTTATATCTTGATCATTAATTTGAATTTTGAATTGATTCTTTTTGCTCTGGATTCACATTGATATGTAGTTTATGGGTGATTTTTCTTCTGAGTTTTAGAAGTTTTCTTGATTATATTTGATCTTTGACTTGTGTTTGAAGTTTCATAACCCTAATCCATGTTTAGGCACATATTTGACCTACTTAGCTTCTGCTTTGGATCCTATCGTTTTGGCATGTTAATTTTAGATGCTTGAAGAGCCTTTGTACAAATATGTGGAATTTTTGGATGAACTCTTGATTTAATTTGAATTTTAGTATGTGCTTCTCTCCTTTTGCATCCTTTTTGGTCATATGTTTAGTCTCTAGGTTAGGAGGGAACTTGTGCCAACTCCCTTAGGTTGTTTAGAGCCCTTTTAGCATGAGGATACCTCTCTGGTCCTTGGTTGATGTTTGTGATTAGAGAAGTCTTGTGTTTGTTTGTCTTTGAAGTTCATTCCCTTATGTACATGTTCACCTCACTTCTTATGCTTATTTGTTTCTCATGTTGATAATGTTTAAGTTTGTATGCTTCTATTCTTAATCTCTTGTGATGCTTAGGCACATTCTTGACATGTTAGGGTTCTGGACATGAAGCGTGTGATGTTTGTTTGCTTTGTGTTATCTCATAATTGTTTTGTTTTGTCATGATAATTTGTAATGCTTTATGTTGAACTATTTGATCCACTTCTCATTTTGTGTTGTGTGTTTGATCTCGACACTTGTAATTGAAGTCTCTATCCGGGTTGTATTGTCTTGGCTTGATCTTATGCTCATCTTGTGTTTCATTTGGTTTTATATGCATGTTACTTGTTTATGCTTTTAACCATTTCAGGGGCACTGGTAAGGGAGAGGTGTGGATGAGATTCCCACATCTCCAATTCTTATCTCTTCTCTTTTCATGATGTTTTCTTATTTGTGTTTCATGTGCTTAGGCCATCCTTTCTATCTTCTTCCCTTCTTCATTCTTCTCCTTCCTTCCAATCTCTTTCTTCCTTAGGATAGTAAGCCTCACTAACTTAGGAATCCCATGCATGTTGACATTAGGATTGGTTGGTCCCCCTTTAGTTCTTTTACCTTTAAGATCTTTGGTTCTATTCTATTCTCACCTCAAAACAAAAACCTAAAAAAAGCACCTTAATAAGGATTGAAGTGGTCTCCTGTGCAATAGCCTTATTCCATGAAACACTTGTAATTTTCCCATCTTGGGATAGTACAAGCCTGTTCATCATGATGCACAAGTCTGATCATGAGACCATCTTCATCAAGAAACTCATAAAACACACTTCTTCATTTTAATTACAAAAACACTTAATAAATTCAATGAGTTAGTGAGCCTAGGCCCTAATCTCTGGAACCAAGTTTTGGGGATCTTCTCCTTACTTGAGTATGCTTGTTATATTATTCCATCTTGGAATGTAGTAGCAAGTACACATTCCATGGAAAAGAGCTTGAGTTCACTTCCTTGTGCCACACCAATAAAAGCTTCTAAAAAAACACAAACAAACAATAAGCGTCTCTCCTTCGGGAATTCTTCTCTCATCTCCTTCGCTCTGTCCGCGAACTTGCTCCTACTTGTCATTTTGCAAGACGGTAACGCACTCGTCGTCCGAGCCTGCAACACCTAAGCATTGACATAGGCATATCAAGCCTTAATACACAAGCAATCCTTTCCACCCCTAGTTAGGGGAACTACAGCGACTCTGATCCTCATTGTCCAGATGAGGTACGTGGGCAGCGGGGTAGGGCCCGTTCGAGCACAATCTTTATTTTCCCTACATTTTCCTGTTCGTTTCTTTTTTCAGCTTCTTGCCATCTTATCCAGCTCAGTTCTCTTTTGCAGCAGCTTTCATTTCTTCACCCTTTGAAACAGACTTCTTTGCAAGCGTGGATCCCATCGGGTACAACGAACGATCTGGGGTGCTAATACCTTCCCAGGTCGTAACCGACTCCCGAACTCAGTCTCTTTGGTTCGTAAGACCTTTGTCCTTCTTTACTTTTCCTTTGGTTTGTGAAACATTACCATTCCCGTTCCTTCGGGATAAAAATGCCTGGCTGGCGACTCTAACCTTTTCCGCGCCACTTTCGCGTTTGTACCAGGATGGAAATCCGGGGAGCGACAAAGACCATCTGGTGAATCTGTTGAAGTTGTTTAAGCGTCTGAGGAAGTATCAGCTGAAGTTGAACCACAACAAATGCATATTCGGGGTATGTTCTGGTAAGTTGCTGGGATTTATCGTAAGTGAAAAGGGAATTGAGGTTGATCCCGAAAAAGTCAAAGCCATTCAGGAGATGCCTGCACCTAAGAATGAAAAAGAAGTTCGGGGGTTCTTAGGTAGATTGAACTAGATATCAAGGTTCATATCGCATCTCACTACAACCTGTGAACCCCTGTTCAAGCTGTTAAGAAAGGAACAAACAGTCAGAACCTCCAATTCTCATGCCTCCAATTGAAGGAAGACCTCTAATAATGTACCTGACAGTATTAGAAGGATCAATGGGGTGTGTGTTGGTCCAGCATGAAGAGTCTGGTCGAAAAGACTATGCAATATACTACCTAAGCAAAGAGTTTACCGACTATGAACAACGTTATTCACTGCTCGAGAAAACTTGTTGTGCTTTAGCGTGGGCTGCTCGTCGACTAAGACAGTATATGCTGACTCACACTACCTAATTGATCTCAAAAATGGACCCCGTCAAGTACATATTTGAGAAGCCAACACTTACCAGAAGTGTTGCAAGATGGAAAATGATTCTAATAGGGTATGACATTTAGTACACATCTCAAAAAGCCATCAAGGGCAGTGTACTGTCTGACTATCTGGCTGAGCAACCCATTGATGATTACCAGCCCATGAGATTTGACTTCCCTGATGAAGACATCATGTACTTAAAAGCAAAAGAAGAGCCAGTTCACACTGAAGGGCCTTATCCAGAAGAAGAATGGATTATGATGTTTGACGGCACTTTCAATATGAACGATCGTGGAGTTAGTGCAGTGCTCATTACACCGAAATGAGTTCATATGCCTTTCTCGGTAAAACTCACCTTTGCCTGCACTCACAACGAAGCAGAATACGAAGCATGTATCATGGGACTTGAGTAAGCCATTGACCTCTGGATCAAAACTTTGAATGTATTCGGAGATTCAACTTTGGTAATCAACCAGACCAATGGCAAATGGTACACTCATCAGGAGTATCTGATTCCGTACCATGATTATACGAGGAGATTATTGACCTTCTTCACAACGGTCAAACTTGAAAACATCCCTCGAGATTAGAATCAGTTTGCAGATGCTTTAGCTACAATTTCCTCCATGATCAAAGTTAGAACTGCTAATTATGTGCCTCAGATTTTGGTATCCAGACTGGACCGACCAACATACGTATTCTCTGTGGACGTTGCTAGTGATGACAAACCTTGGTTCCATGACATCAAATGCTTCTTAGAAAATCAGAAGTACCCACCTGGGGCATCATCTATTGATAAGAATACATTAAGAAGGTTGGCCGACAGTTTCTTCCTTAATGATGATGGTTCATTATACAAGCGAAACTTCGACATGGTCCTGCTCAGATGTGCTGACAAAAAGGAAGCAGACCTGCTAATGCATGAGGTGCATGAAGGTTATTTTGGTACCCATGCCGGAGGGCATGCAATGGCAAAGAAATTATTAAGATCGGGTTACTACTAGATCACAATGCATGCAGACTGTTGTGCCTATGCCAGAAAATGTCACAAGTGCCAGATCTACGTGGATAAAGTGCATGTGCCTCCAAATCCGTTAAACATAATGTCTTCACCTTGGCCCTTTTCCATGTGGGGCATTGAAATGATTGGAAAGATTGAACCAACTGCTTCAAATGGCCACAGATTCATCCTGGTAGCCATTGATTACTTCTCCAAGTGGGTTGAAGCAGCTTCATACGCAAACGTCACCAGACAAGTGGTAGCCAGATTTCTGAAAAGAGATATCATCTGTCGATATGGAGTTCCCGAGTGAATCATTACTTACAATGGTTCAAATTTAAACAACAAAGTGATGGAAGAACTGTGCCGTGACTTCAAAATCCAACATCATAACTCTTCTCCTTACAGGCCAAATATGAATGGCGCTTATGAGGACGCTAAAAAGAATATCAAGAAGATTGTGCAGAAGATGGTAGTTACCTACAAAGACTGGCACGAAATGCTACCATTTGCCTTGCATGGGTACCGAACCTCTATCAGAACATTTACTGGGGCAACGCCTTATCAGCTTGTGTACGGTATGGAAGTTGTCCTACCTGTTGAAGTTGAGCTACCCTCCTTACGGGTAATAATGGATATGAAGCTGGATGAAGCAGAATGGGTCCGGTCTCGGTACAATCAACTGAATCTGATTGAAGAGAAAAGGCTAGCTGCCATCTTTCATGGGCAGTTATATCAGAAGCGAATGAAGAAAGCCTTTGATCAGAAAGTCAGACCTCGGGAATACCAAGTAGGAGAGCTTGTTCTGAAGAGAATCCTTCCTCCTCATACAGAACACAGGGGCAACTAGACACCAAACTATAAAGGTCCTTATGTCATAACTAAAGTCTTCTCAGGTGGAGAACTGATGCTCGCAACCAGGGATGGTGAAGACTTCCCTTCTCTAGTGAATTCAGATGCAGTTAAAAAATACTTCGCATGAAATGACCCGTTGGACATAAAAATAGAATGTAAGTCCAGGCAAAAATAGGGCATCCCGATAAGTAAAAAACAGAATAAAAGACTCGGGTGAAAATAAGGGAGAAAATGTACAACCGCTGAGTTGAAAACCCGCATTGGACAGCTCAGGCAAAAATGGGTATCCCGGCGGATTGAAAACCCGAAAGGGCGATCCACGCAAAATCAGGGAATAAGCGAACAACTGCATTCTGAATTCGTCTGTATTACTCACAACATGGCAAGCTTCGAAAGGACAAAGCATCGGTCAGAATCAACCTTCTTCAGAAAGCAAGATAAGAAGAACGTCAAGGTCATACAAGTCATAGAAAAGGAAGCTCACTGGAGAGTCATCTTCAAACATTGCCAACAATTTTATTTTCTCAATTTAAAACAATCTCCCCATTTCAGGGGATTCGCTTCTTTTGACTGTACTTGCCAATTCAGGGCACACAAATTAATAAAATCAGAGTTTTCAGTCACACCTTGTTTTGTACATTTTTTGTTTCGCTTGCAAAATGTCCAATGTTCATAATACAACACTCGCATAAAAAAATGAGCCATTTTGAATAAATTCTTGTAGGAAATATATTACTATCAGGTAAATCTAACTCCTATGACGGAATCCGGTTAAGGATACCTCAGGACACTTGTGCCTTTTCCTTTGTCTTAACAGGTTGCAGGTATTCAATACGCAACAAGGGGCATATCAAGCATTGAATCCCCAACATGCTACTTCCCAAAAGTTATCTCCTCCCCAAGAAGGACCTCTCGAGCAGTGCCTAACAACCTCTTCCACAACAAGTTGATCAAGGAATTTCCTATCCCCTACCAGAGATACCAGATTTCTCTCATCCTCTACAGAGTTGGTGGAACTGATTCCCCACAGAGTTACCTCCCCGGAAGAGCAATGCCTGAAACCCATCCCCAACGGAGTGGCTAAAACTTCCTTCTCCCCAGCTGAGTTCTCCCTCCTGATAGATCTACCGATGATTTATTCCCCCAAGCAGAGTTCTCCCTTCAGACAGAGCCATCAATGATCTCTTCCCCCAATCGGGTTATTCCTCCAAGCAGATCTGCCAGAGATCTTTATCCCCGCAGGATCCGAATCCCGGATCAGTTTCTCTTTTGCATAATCATAGCATGTGCATCATATCCACCGGAATAAGTGTAGCATTACGTCTAATACGGAGCATTACGACAAAAGTCAAACATTTGCATGATCACAAGCCAGGTTCGAGCCAGTCACCTGCAAATACCATCATCACTCACCAGTAATATACAAAACTCATATCCCTTGCAGATAAAGGCCAAAGCGTCCCCTTTACACTCTCAAAAACAGATACCTATACGGGTTATTTGTTGACACTCGTCCATGTCATCCTTCCCCAGCAAGGTCGCCAGAACACCTTCTTCAAACAAATACTTGTTCATAATATGCTCTTTTCAACACCCGTATGTGTCATCGTATCCCCCACAGGTTGCCAAAATTCCTTCTGCACTCTCAAATACAGATTTTTGTTCATAACTTGTACGTATTCCTATTGACACTCGTCCATGTCATCCTTCCCCAACAAGTTAAACACTATTCTGTGTCATGCTCATACCTCACTAACAAATCAATGCTTGTGCATACCAATACAGGTTTCCTTTAATACTCGTCTGTATCATTGTATATATCACTCCTCATCAGATTCAACACTCGTCCGTGTTCCTTGCTAAACCAATTTATACTCGTCCGTATCATCATCTTTAAACACATGTCAGTGTTTGATTTTATCGATACCCGTCTGTATCATGGTCCTAAGGATGCTCGTCCACATCTTTAATCTACACACATTGTCAAACACTTATACCTTTTATTTTCTAAGCGTAAGAACTCGTCCGTGTTTACCATTCCCTAGTAAGTCGTCAACCAAACCACTTTCTCTTATCAGACGTTCGTCCTATGTCGTGATACTTTAGGCAGCCATCCCCTGCTAGGTGATCGTCCTTCACCTTTGGATGACCGTCCCTCATCCTTTCCCCAGTGGAATCTCCATTATTGGAACCTTCTATCCGACATTTGTATTATGTCGTGATTTTTTAGCAGCCGTCCCCTGCTAGGTGATCGTCCTTCACCTTTTGATGACCGTCCCTCATCATTTTATCTGATGGCCGTCTCCATCGCTGATCTTGTTATCCGGCATTTGTCCTATGTCGTGATAAACCTCGAGAGCAGCCGTACCCTGCTAGGTGATCGTCCTTCACCTCTTGATGACCGTCCTTCATCATGCTTATCCGATGGTCGTCCCCATCGTTGGCCTTTTTCTATCCGACATTCGTCCTATGTCGTGACATTTTCAGCAGTCGTCCCCTGCTAGGTGATCGTCCTTCACCTCTGATGACCGTCCCTCATCAAATATTTCATTTATTCTTTAACCGATGGCCATCCCCATCGTTGTTTACTTTACTTTCCAAAGCCCATTGGTCGTCCCCACCATTACTTTTCTCATTACTATAACCCCCAGAGAATCTTATTTCCTTACCCGATGGTCGTCCCATCATGATCTCTTTATTTCCCCAGCTTGTCGGCCGTCCCCGTCATTACTTAACTTACCATTTTATCCCCAGCAGTCGTCCTCTGCTCGATGGTCGTCCTCCATCGCCTTCATTTGATAATCACACTATACTATCTTTTACAATTTGTATCCCTTTTCTTCTTCTCCCCAGCGAGTGCAAATTTTAGACTGTCTTTGGTATTCAACCACAAGTTATCTTGTTTGTCTGTTAAGCCAAGCACTTAAATCATGCACAGCTAACTCATGTTTGAATAGGGGAAGCTGTAAACACCCCAAATTTTCCCTCACTCTTAATCACACCATGGCTTGTGATCTTTCATTTTTGCATAAGCATAAGCATAAGCATACCACCTCATATTGCATATTTGTTTCATCTGCATAGTTCAATTTCATCTGCATCTAAGGGTTTGTGATCTGAGCAATCCAAGAATGAATCTGAGCCATCCCAAAGGTCTTGAAGCTTTCTAAGAGGTTCCATGAGTGTTCTATGATCATATTATTCTCCCCAAAGTTCATGAAAGTCAAGGGATCACAAGAATTGGCAAAGGCATGGAAGCAGAGCTAGGGTTTTCATTGCACATATGACCAAAATTAGGGTTTTTGTTTCAGAGGCCTTAACTCCAAAAAATCTGGTCATTCTTGTTTCTAATGTTCTTAATATGTTATAAGGATCATGTGTACCAAGTTTGATGAAAAAATTCATTGTGGAAATCATCTGATCATTGGGTAACTTCTTGAGCAAGTTAAGTTAAAATCAGGGCATCTGAGGCCCCCAACAATGGAATCAAAGGGTTATTTTCATCGAATTGAAGTTCAATGATCTTTATTTGATCTTATAAGTGGTTGGAAGTTCACAAGATTGAAGAATTTTGAGCCAATTGCAAACTTGCTATTTTTGGAAATGACTTGAAATGCAAACTTTCCATTTTGGGAAAGATTTTCAACCTCCTCTTTCATGACCAAAAATGCTTCAAATGAAACATTCTTGTCCATGAAAGTTGTATATTAAGTTTTTCCCTTTTCAAAAAGTACAAAACATGTCTCGATTCATCCTAAAACTCAAGATATGGCCTTTCAAAATTGGCAAAAATCACATAATTTTCAAGTTCATGTCAAAGAGGGATTTTTACATATCGGCATTTCAAGCTTCTACATGACTTCTAATGTGCCCAAATGTGACAAGACCAAATTTGTGCCTTGGATCACAAGTTTTCATGCCTAAGATTCACAAAATTTCCAAAGAGGGAAAATTGCAAAAGTTATGATATCTCATGAATCAAGTGTTACAGCTCATCCATTTCCATCCAAGGGCTGTCCACAAAGTCACCTAAGGAAAATCCACCCTCTAGATCACCTCTGACCCGAGCCCATGCTTGTGGTACACTTTCCTTGAATTTTTTCAATACACACCATACCAATCAAATTATGCCACACCAACTCTCTGAACCAATCAGCACACCTTATACAAACATTATGGACCTCAAACCATACAACACACAGGCCTGAATGTTCCCATAACTCAGATTGCACAAAAACTTGCAAAACCTTCATCTCTTCGAAACTCATTCCACAACCACCAAAACTTCAAACTTCTTCCACCAATCAAATCGAAAACACTCAGAGATCATTTCCCACCCTTCACCATGACCTAAAAGCCATTGAATCATAAACACGATTTCTGCTTTGTCAGAACTGAAACACACAAACCAGCCACTCTAAGCTTCGTTCAAGCTTGCCAATAGCCTCAGGAGGTCAAAGATAACTGGATTGCACAAGGAAGAGGCCTAGAAAGCTCAAAATTGCAAAGCTTCATCTCAAGTATCATGAAGAACAATTTTTCCAGAACTCTTGTTTTAAGTTCCTAAATGATTCTACATGTTTAGCTGATCACTCTGGTATGATTTGTTTTGAAAATGGTTGAGAAATGACCATGTATGAAGCTTCTAAAACTTTTTAACCTAAGATGTTTTTGCTTCGATTCAGCTTTATTATGCATGATAAATGTGTTTTGTTTGTGGATTCATGATATATGATGTTTGGGGATCATTTATTGGCAAGAAATTTCTTGTTTAGTGACCTAATGGAGAAGTTGGCATTTTGACTGGCCAGAGAAGATGACCGGAACTTGCTCCGGTCACCTGAAAGTGATTAGGTTAGTTAATCAGGGTTAGCGCGTCAGTTTGAATATTGGCCTTTGGATTTTGTTTCCCGCGTGTTTGGACGGATCAGATGCATCCATTTAACCCTAATTCTTAATTAATTAAGTTAATTAATTCATTTGGCCAGATTCAATCCCAGCCTCACATCTTCGCGCACAGTCAAGCCAAGTTTGAACCTCAGCCTTCAGATGCGTTGACTTCATATTAAATCCATTTTATTTCAGTTTTATTTCATTTCTTTTGTGCATTTATTTTAAAATAGCAAAAACAATTAAAAAAAATCCCATTTTCTGCATTTTCACTTTAAATATTTTTCTTAACCTAAAAATGATTTTTATTTTATTTTTTGCATATAAAAATTATTTTTAAAATATTTAAATGTTATTTTTAATTAATTAAAGTATTTTAATTAATTAAAAATGCATTTAGGTTTCTAAAAATTACCAAAAAAATCATGAATCATTCCAATGCATTTAGAAACATTTTCAAACTCTTCATACAAATTTCTCTTTAGGTTTGATCATAGTTTCCCAATTTTCTTTGAATTAAGGGTCTTTAAAATCACAATTTTTAACCTTAACTTTGAAAAATCATTTATGCCTAACCAATAAGAGTTTGAACTTGATTCGTTTTGCATTGTTTCACATATTGCATGTAGGTTATAGGTTATTTTCCTCATTAATTTATCTTGCATTTTCAATTTGATTTTCATTTTTCCTTTTGAATCACCCAAAAAACCTAGCAAACTTTGGAAAATCATAACTTTCAATAGGATTAGCTTCTGACTTTCTCCTTTGGGGTTTGACCTAATATGGGATTAGGGTTTGTTTGAGCTTGATTTCAAATTTTTATCAAGTTGCATGCTTCTGTTTTGCTCATTTGCATCTCACATGTTCATAAAACCCTAATTTCTCATCTTCATTTGCATTCACCTTGCATATTCATCATCACATGAACTTTCCATGACATCTTAAGCATTCATATGTCAACTTAGACATCTTAGGACATGTTAGAACCTTGCTTGATCATTTTCTTCATTCATTTATTATGTCTTGCATCCATTTCATTTCATAAACATCCATGTGTTTCAAACTTCTAAGCATGCTTTCATAACATCTCATCTTTGTATGATCATTCATATGCACATTATATGAGATTGCATCATCTCATATGCCATTTTCACTGCATAAAAACTTCTGACTTTGGTCTTAGCATCTCATTTCAATTCATTTCTTTATGCTTTATACTTTATGCATTCATACTAACACTTTCAAGTACTTTTGGTATGTTATTTGGGAGGTGGATTTGCCTTCACCTCTCACTCCTTCTTATTTCATTCATATGCATCTTATTTGTTCTTTGAAGAGAATCTAATTCACTTATGTTCCATCTTTCTCACATTCTTCCTTTAAGTTACTTATCTTCTTAGGAAGTAAGTAAATTATTTTTCTACTTCTTCCTCCTTCCATCTGCTTCTTCCATTGGTGGCTTCCTTGAAGATTCCTTCTCTTAAGCCTCACAAACCATAGGATATCCAAGCATGATAACATTTAGGGTTGTTTTTAGTCCCCTTTAGCTCTTTTACCTTTGAGTCTCCTTGAGTCTCTCTTCTCATCTCAATAATCAGAGACTAAACTCTTAAAGTTTTAGGACTTTGGAGTTAGGGTTATGCATGCATCCTTCTCTTAGGATGGAGTGTATAACTTTAATCCTAAGTGTTAAACCTTGAATTTGTTTAAACCTCTTAATCAAATCACATTAATAATCACAAAGACTTTATCTTGTAACTTGGGCCTTACATTAGGGTTCTAACTCTTCTTGATGGTTAAGAGGGACTAACCCTAGTGTTTAATGGACAAGTCCCCCTCAAGTTGTCTTACAAACTTAAAATCCACTTCTTAATCTCATCCCTTAATTAAAATCCACTTAATAAAGGCTTGTTATCTAATGAATTTAATCCCTAACCATGGATTAAGTTGAGGTATCTTCCTCAACTTAAGTGTGCTCATCTATTATCCTTCTATTAGGATGGTGTAATGAGTTCACTAATCCGTGATTAGAGATTAAACTCATTACTTAACACTAAACAAAAACCCAAAAAAACATCTAAATAATCACAAGTAGGTTAATGATCTTAATCCTACATCATCATGGTAATTAAGTTGAGATTTTTATCTCATGCTTAAGTAGGCTCATTATCCCTAATCAGGGAGGATATAATGAGTTTACAAACCCTCTATTTAGGCTTAAGCTCATTAACTTATACAAAACACTAAAAACAATAAAATAACTGAAAACACAAAAACAAACAATAATAGTCTCCTCCGGGATTCTTTTCTCATCACACTCATTCACAAACGAGAACTCGCTTCTTCCGTCTAATGCAAGACAGTTAGTACTCGAGCCAGACGAGTCATACACTTGAGCATAGACTAGGAAGCAGTTCACAATCAATTTATTTTAAATCTCTTTGAGTCGAACTATGGTGTTCTGACTTCCTCATTGCACGAGAGGATACGTAGGCATAACTTAACGGTTATCGAACAAAAGTCTCTGTGTCATCCCCCTCTTCCAGCTTTCTTTTCAAAAGCCTCAGTCTTGAGCATTTCACTTCCTTTTGCACTGGCACCTGTACATTCAATTTTATCTTTTGTACACGGATAACACATACACTACCCCTTTAAACACAATCTCGTAAGCGTGGATCCCGTCGAGTACGATAGACAATCTGGATGCTAATACCTTCCTAGGTTGTAACCAACCCCCTTCTCAGTTTCTCTGGTTCGCAACCGTCTTATCCATATTTTTTCTAGGTTTATGAAACATTACCTTTCATTTGGGATAAAAATGCCTAGCTGGCGACTCTTTAATTCATTTCACCTTCTCCTTTCGCCGACCGTTCGCATCTGCACCAGGATTAAAATCCGGGGAGCGAAAACAACCATGGATGGAGAAGATTTCCATTCCCCTATCAACGTAAATGCAGTAAGAAAATACTTCGCGTAAAAAGGCCCGCTGGATAAAAACAGAATAAAGATCCAGGAAAAAATGGGCATCACGGTGGGCCAAAAACAGAATAAAAGGCTCGGGCAAAAATTAGGGAAATCTTGAGAAAACATGTACACCCACTGAGTTGAAAAGCCACTGAGGGACTAACACGAATGACTGCAATCTGTGAAATTCGCAATCCATCTGCAACTAAGGTTATTCTAAGGGTTGAAGACCATTCCAATCACTTTTCTCAAGGGGCAGAGCAAGCGGATAGTCTTGAAGATATACGAGTCATAGTCGGGTCGAAACTTGATGAGATTCATTTTTCACATTGCCAATAGGATAATATGTTTTCCTTTTTTTGTTACTTCCTCTTTCTAGGGAATGGCTTCTTGATGTAATGTCTATTCATGGCCATGTTCCAAATCAATAAAATTCAATTTCAGTCAACTTGTGACTATTTGCTTCTTGTTTTTGTTTTTCATATAGCATAGTTTGATTGCAAAAACATCCAGCAAATTGTGATTTATATTGTGTTGTGAACATTTGAATGCTTTCTAGCTCACGCAGGAGGACATAAACATTTAATACAAAACTAAAAAAGGGATGTTAAGTGGCCAGGATGATGATTCATGCTATAAGCCTAGGGCATACAGGTCCAAACTAACTCTCCATGTTGCAGGCATTATCCGTTGTGTCTATGCAGGTGCAGGTACACGTGTTACTAGCAGAGCTAAAGCAGATTTTCAGGAGGAATTTTTCAACAACATAGTTGAGCAAGAACATGTGCCTTCCCATGTGTCTCCTGTTATCCCCAATATAAGTGAAGTTGAAGTTCTTCCCCAGCAGTAATGACAAAAGATGCTTGTCCTCCCCAAGCGGAGGTTTTCTTTCAACACAGGGGCAATCCCCAGCAGTACAAGGAATGTCTTTCCTCCCCAACAGGTTGCTTCCTCAGCTGTGCCATACATATTGCTCCTCAGCCAAGTCAGAAGTGCCTTCATTTCCCCATCGGAGTGCAAGAAGGGTCCATCTCCAGCAGGGTCCATGCTCTCCGATCTCAAAGTCCAATTTATTTTTGGAAATGGCAGCAATTCAGAGCCGATGTATCATTAACAACATTCCCCCACAAAGTTGTTCCCTCCTCACCAGGACTAACCAGATCAATTCAGTGATCACCAGTTCTACCCATTCAAGCTATTTGGGATACTTGCAGGAGATCCTTTGCATTTGCATATGCATAATTATCATTACACGTGCATCCTCCAAAGCGTAGTGTTTCCATTGTCATGGAGCATTACGCCATCAATTCAAACATGTGCATACCAACATGGGCCAGTTTTTAGGTATATTACATACAACCTATAACATCTTCTCAACCAGAAATTCCCCACAAAAGATACTTGCACCATCTTCCAGGCATATTTGTCTTTCAAAGTCAATGTTTGTCATCCTTTTCGTGGCTTGATTCGTTCAGCAGTCACGTGTTAAACCCTGATTCGCCAACAGGCACCTTTCTTTGTGGCTTGATTCGCTCAACAGTCACATTGTCGAGTCTCATTTCGCTAATGGTCTCGTTTTCAAGCCCTGTTTCGCCAACAGACACCTTTCCGTGGCTTGATTCGCTCAATAGTCATGTGTTAAGCCCTGTTTCGCTAAAATGCACCTTTCTTTGTGGCTTTATTTGCTCAGCAGTCACATTGTCGAGTCTCATTTCGCTAATGGTCTCGTTTTCAAGCCCTGTTTCGCCAACAGACACCTTTCTTTGTGGCTTGATTCGCTCAACAGTCACATTGTCGTGTCTCATTTCGCTAATGGTCTCGTTTTCAAGCCTTATTTCACTAACAATCACCTTTCTTTGTGGCCTGATTCGCTCAGGAGTCACGTGTTAAGCCCTGTTTCGCCAACAGGCACCCTCTCTGTGGCTTGATTCGCTCAGCAATCACATTGCAGGTTATTTCAATGATTTTATTCCACCTTGTTCTCTTCCCGTTACCCATTCATAGGTCAAAACGAAAAAAATAAATAAAAGGCAGATGGCAATTCTCTTATCCACCGAGTTCAAATTTCCAGGTTTTTATTCGAGTATTCAATCACTTTATACCTTGAACGTCTAAAAGCTCTTGCGATTATTCATTCAGGCCTGCAGATGATTGAATAGGGGCAACTGTAATACCTCAAAATTTTCCCTCTCATTTCCTCAACACTTGGCATAAAATTTAACATACATAAGTTCATAAAATAACTAACAACATTGCATCATGTGTAGCATAGCTGGGGCATAGGTATGTGATCAGTGATTGGAGTAATTGAAGGTTATCAAAAGGAAATCAAAGGGCCACAAAACTTCTCAACATTGTGCAAAGGATTCACAACATCCCACAGTTCTCATTAGAAGCCACAAGTCAAGGAAAGATTTTGTTTGATCAAAGAAGGCAAGCAATGCAACATCTCCTGACAAAAAAGGCCAAATTAGGGTTTCATTCTTATTAGGCTTTTGCTAGAAGTTATGATCTAAAGAAGATTCCATTGTCTTATATATGATGACAAGTTCCTAGGGTTCAAATTTCATCCACAAATTCATTTTGGAAGAGGTTCAATTGGCGAGATGACTGAAAATCAAGGATTTGGGGAAAAGTCAACCATGCTGAAGAAAAAGTCAACTCCTGGCTTTTTGAGATCAAAATCATGAAATTAGTGTTACAAGGATCCTATGATTCAAATTTGATCAAGAAATGATGGAGGAATCAAGAGAAATCAAGAAAACCAAAACTTACCATATTTGGAAAATTAGGGTTTCCAAAAATGGCATGTTTTGGCCATTTTTGCAGCATCTTTGAGAGAGGCCTTCTCCCAAAATATGAGGGCTATAAAAATTCTACTTTGATCTAAATAAAGAGGGCATCTTGAGCTTCAAATACATAGGTGGAACTCTTCCATGGCATCAAAAATGAGTAAGATATGATCTTGGCAAATTTGAACAATTCAAGGCTCAAGGCAAGTCATGGGAAAGGCAAATGTAGGCCAGCGCGCGCGCCCTGCCTGGCATATCATCAAACAGGTGGTGGTTCAAATGTCATGCCATTTTTCTTGGTCAATAAGGCTTCAAATCATTTTTTTGTAAACGACAAAGTTGTTCCCCTACATGATCCATTGAATGTTGATGTTCAACATTTTTTCATCTGATCAAAGGATTGAGAGCTATTAGTGGCTAAAGGGAGAGGTTTGCAATTGGTCATGCATAGGCACCATGGGCTCAAGGCAAGGCAATCTGGAAGGCCAATTGTGCAGCTTGTTTCCATGATATTCAATGATCATTTTGAGATGATTAGAGGTCATCATTCATCATGGTATCAACTTCAAACTTATTCCACACATCACCATCTTCAATTTGAGTCCAAGGTTTACTTGCATTCATTGCTTGAGATGGAAGAAATCTTCCATTGAAAGTCATGATTCTCAACTGGTTTCTTATAAGAGAATGTATTTCACCAAAGTTCACATCTGTTCATTCTATTAGCATTAATCCATAAAGAATGATCAGAATAAATTGTTCTAAGAGGATGTGATCTCATGGATGCTTCTCCACACCATGGCCATGCACCAGCAGCCATGAAAAAACCAATGGAATGAGGATGAAGGTACAAAATAGTGCATCCAGTTTGTCATCATTGATCAGCAAAGCAATTGAGCATGTCATCCCCACCATAACTTCCATAAACTTCACCACACTGAATTGAGCTCGAGTATGGAAATTTCTAGAGAGTTCTATGCCATACCTAACTTGACTCACCTTCTAACTAATTCAAATCAGTTAACCATTGATGGAACCCTGGTTCTAACTGTTAACCTGAGGTCAAGGAGTCTATAAAAGGTAGAGTGTAGTGCATTTTGAAGCTCTTTCACCATTTTCTCAATTCACACCATATAAATTCATCAAAGTTCTCTCTGCATCCTCACTACACTTTGCTTCGAGGAAGCTCCATTCTCAATCTCCTTGATCCATTCTCTTTCAATCCATCATCTTCATCATATCAAGCATAATCTCCATTGATTACAAAGCTTGATTCCTCAAGGATAAGCTACTGCAACATTGAGACTGCACTGCATTTTGGATCAAAGATCCTCTATCTTCAACACTTAAGCTCCAATTTACATCCATTCATCAACAACATCGTGTCTATCTTCATCTCTATGGCTTGATCACCTCAAATCATCAAGGATTCAATACTGCATAACATTGATTCTCGTTGCATCTTCATCAATTTCTCAAGATCCACGCATAACAGAGTGTTTATTTCACTCTTGTTGTCCTGGAGCAAGCTCAAGCATTCTAAGGAGTTGCATCTCTGGCCTTCTAACAACACTTTGCCACCTCTGCAACTCAGGTATGTCCTGAATTTCTACTTACTCGAATTGCAAATTTCTGGTTGATTTTATGTTGATTAAGGACTGATAGAGGTAATGGATTGACTGGTTAGTTGATAGGCATCATAGATGCTCAGATTCAATTTTCAGGCTTAGATTCTTGCTTTCAATTCAGGAAATTTAGGAACCTTAAGTGATTTTTGAAGCCATATTTATGATCAGTGTAGAGAGGTGAATCCATTGATGGTCATGATTTTCATTTTAGTGAGGTTTAAAGGTTTTCCCTACCAGAGCTTGAACGGAGAAGATGACCAGAATTTATCTCCGGTCATCAGAACAATGTAGCCCTAATTTCCCAGCTTTAAGTCCCAACCGTTGAGCTTTTCTCATCCAACGCATATAAGCATGCCAACACATTAATGAGGGCGTGCCAGACATGTGCCTCCTATGTTGACCTTGACTTCCTACTCACACCCCCTACACGCATGTGTTCATCCCAATTATGTTATTTTTTTTACTTTTGAAACCCCCCAAGGCCCAAACCAATTCATTCCCTTTTTATTTTTTTTCTCATAAAATTCCAATTTCGTTTCTTATTTTTTAAAATACCAAAATGTATCAAAAAATTCCAATTTAATTCATATATGATCTTCATAATTTTATATAATTTTCCATTTTTTTGGATTTTATTTTTGTCCATTCTTGAGATCTGAATTAATTTTCACTTTAATTGTTTCTCAATTTTCACCCTTTTTGACCAACAAATTTTCCCATTTTTTTTCTCCCAAACCATATATGATAAATGTCCCATTCCTTTTGTGTTATTTTACTAGCTCATTACACTTCCTCAAAATATTTTTATTTGGATTTTTAGGTCAAGCTTAGGTCCTTTTTGAGTCCATTCTTCCACATAGGTCCATACAAACCCTGATTGCATTCTAGTGATCCTTTAACCATTCAAAATTAGGCGTTTTCATGAGAATTTTTGTACACATGTTATTCTCTGGAATGTGATGTCCAATATTAAATTTCATAATTTTTCTAGGTCATTTTATATTTTTCTCAAGTTACTTAAGTCCTAAGTCATTTTTGGTCACTTTTAGAAGCTTCCTTCATCTCCCTTTGAATAAGGCATTCAAGCCATGGATCTAAGGTCTTGGTTCTGAGTCTTGTAGGTCATATTAGAGGTTCTTAAGTGTAGAGTACAATCATTAGGTTCTTGTATTTTGATTTTAGGGTTTGCTTGAGTCTTAAATTGCCTTTACCTCCTTTTGACCTAATTCCTCTTCACCCTCCATCTTAGGAGACTTTTATTAGGTGCTAGCCCCTGGATTTCCTATTCACCTTAGTGTTTATGCAATTTTAGCTTACTTAACCCTTTAAGTTTCTCCATGTAACCCTACCTTAGATCTTATTAGGGTTTAGCTTCTTTTAGGGGATAGTTTGAATTTGTTCACTCTTGTAGCTTTAGAATTATTAAGTTGAGATTAGTTACTAACTTTTTAAGTTTACCATCTTATAAGGTGCTTTAGGCTTAAGTATTTTTCTTAGGAGTTTACTAATCTTTTACTTAGATAGTGTGTATTGTTTTTGAAAGATTTACTATGTAATAATTGTTCACTTTTATTCATCATACTAATATTTGTTTTGTAGGGGGAAGATGAGGTAATAACTTCATTCTTATTCCTTTATGCATTTATTTTTTTTGCCTTAGCACATTGGTTCTTTGTTCATATGGCTTCCCTCTTTCTTTAGATTTCAAATTAACTTCCTTAGGAAGTAAGTTGAATTCTAGTTTGCTCTTTCTTCTCCTTAGGTTAGAATTCCTCATTAACCATAGGTCCACATTTTTGTACTTAATAGGATAACTTAGGGTTGTGTCTTAGTCCCCCATTAGCTTTGACCTTTGCCTTTTTAGTCTTTCTTTTCTCATCTTCAAAAAAAATACAAGAACACTTAATAAATGCATGAAAGAATCTTTTGTGTATAGCCTTATTCCATAGGGAACTTGCATTCATTCCATATTGGAATAGTGTAAGCTTGTCTAGCATGATGTACAAGTCTCATCAAGGGATTGTTTCACAAAGAAAGAAATCTAAAAGATACTTCTTCAAAAAATCTACAAAAACACTTAATAAAGTTCAACAAGCTAGTGAACTTAAACCCTAATTCATGGAAACCAGTCTTTGATAAATTCTCCTTGCTGGGTGTGCTTGTTCTATAATTCCATCTTATAATATAGTAGCAAGTACACATTCCATGGAAAAGAGTTTGAATTCACTTTTGTAATACCTCAAAAGTTTCCCTCTCATTTCCTCAAACATTTTGCATAGCATTTATCATACATAAGTTCATAAAATAATTAAAAACATTGCATAACTGAGGCATAGGTATGTGATCAATGATTGGAGCAACTGAAGGCTATACAAAGGCAATCAAGGGGTCACAAAGCTTCTAAAAATTGTGAAAGGGGTTCACAACATCCCACAATTTCTCATTTAAATCCACAAGCCATGTAAAGATTTGGTTTGATCAGAGAAGGAAAGCAGTGCAACATCTATTGATGAAAAAGGCCAAATTAGGGTTTAATTTCTACTGGGCTTCTACATGAAGTTTTGATTCAAAGTGGATTTCATTGTCTTATATATGATGACAAGTGCCTAGGGTTCTAATTTCATCCACAAATTCATTATGGAAGAGGTCCAATTGGCAAGATGATTGAAAATCAAGGATTTGGGGAAAAGTCAACCATGTTGGAGAAAAAGTAAACTCCTGACTTTTTGAGATCAAAATCATGAAATTAGGGTTACAAGGATCCTATGGTTAAAATTTGATCAATAAATGATGGAGAAATCAAGAGAAATCAAGAAAACCAAAACTTACCATTTTTGGAAAATTAGGGTTTCCAAAAATGGAGAGTTTTGGCAATTTTTGCAGCATCTTTGAGACTGGCCTTCTCCCAAAATATGAGGGATATTAAAATTCTAATTTGAGCCAATTAAAGAGGGAATCTTGAGCTTCAAATCCATGGGTGGAACTCACCCATATCGTAAAAAATGAGAGAGATACGATCTTGCAAAGTTGAAGCAAACTAGGGCAAAACTAGGCCATGAGCAAGGCAATTGACAGGCCAGCTCGCGCGCCCTGCCCTGAATTTCAACAAACAGGTGGAGGGTCAAATCTCAAGCCATTATTCTTGGTCAAAAACACTTCAAAATCAATTTTTGGTGAACTATAAAGTTGTTCCTTGATGCAATCCCTACAATATTGGTATTCAAAGATTTTTCATTTGAGCAACTCTTCTTGGGCTATTTGAGGGTCAAAGTGGAGAGCTTGCAACTGGCTAGTCATAGGCCCATGGGCACAAGGCATGCCAAATTCGTGCAGGCCAATATGCAACCTTGTGACATGCTAGGCAATGGTCATTTTGAGATGATTAGAGGCCATCATTCATTATGGTCCAAACCCCAAACTTGTTCTATGATCCCTCCACTTCAATTTGAGCCCAATAGGCATTTGAATTGATTGCTTGAGATGGAAGAAATCTTACATTGAAAGTCATGATTCTCAACCGTTTTCTTGGATGGTAAGGAATTGCACATAACTTCACTTCAATTCGTTTGCATTGACATTCTTTATCACATTCAGATCAAAGGCATTGCTCTAAGAGGATATGATCTCACGAATGCATCTCCACACCATTTCCATGCACTTCACATCAGGCTACATTGGAATACTTTCTAGACTATGCTTCTTGCTATGCACCTCATGAAACATATGCTAAATCACAATGCACTGCAAATTATAATCAGAAGATCATGCTACTTATTGCCATGCTTTGATCCACATCATAAACTTCATAAATCTTGCAACATATGATCCAGCTCGAGTGGAAGCTTCTGGATGTTACAACTGGCATAACTGCCATAACTGCCTTACTCAGTTTAACCTCACTCACTCAGTTAACCCAAGGGATGATTAACCATGGTTAAGAGTTCTATAAAGCAAGGTCCTCACCTCAGTGCCAGGTTTAGATTCATTCTTCACCAAATATTGCAAAGTGCACTCTGAATTTTCACATTGTAAGAGGATTCGAGCAAGCATCATCATCAACAATTCATCCTCATTCTTTATCAAGTTATCATCTTCATCATCTCAAGCACCATCATCAAGCATTGCACAGCCTGAAAAGCTTCAAAATTTATCTCTGCAACATTAAGACTGCACTACATTTTTATCAAAGATCCCCTATCTTCAACACTCAAGCTCCAATTTACATCAATTCATCATCAACATCATGTCTAGCCTCATCTCCATGGATTGATAATCACAAATTAGCAAAGATCCACCACTGCATATTGTTGAATTGCTTGGCACCAGATCCATTATCCTCAAGAATCTTGCATCCAGAGTGTTTATTTCACTCTCCAAAGGCTCAAGAACATTCATAAAGCTTTGTGGAACCTCATCTCTAATCTTTCTTCAGCAAACTGAAGATCTGCATTTCAGGTTAGAGCTTGAATCTCAGGCATTCAATTTCATTGATTCTTGTTGGTTTCGTGTATTTTAAGGTTCAATAGGACCAATGCTTGAACTGTTTAGTTGATATGCACCCGAGGTGCTTAGATCCAATTTTAGGTCTAGATTTGTTTGGCTTCGATTTGTGATATTCATGAACCCTAGGTAGAATCTAAGACCATATTTATGTTCAGTGTGAAGAAACGAACCCAACCATAGCTCCAAATTTCATTTTCATGGAGGTTTGAACTGTGCCCTAGCCAGAGCCTCGCCGGAGAAGGTGACCGGAGTCCTTCTCCGGCGCCTGAACAGTGCCCTAACATTTCTTGCAAGTTTATAACACATCCATTGGATGTGTCTGATCCAAGAGTCTAAAACGCGCCAGCACATTAAAATTTATGTGACCCTCACGTGCCCTGAATCCTTCATAAAGTCTCTGTTGACCTTTGACTTCCTATTAGCACCCCAACGTGTTTGAACCAAGCCCAGTCATGTTGTTTTGTTCACTAAACACACCCCCAGGCCTAATGTCATTTGTTCCATTTTATTTTCTTTTTATATTTTATATCATTTTTGTTTCCTATTTTTAAAAATACCAAATATCCATGAAAAATTCCAATTAAATTCAAATAGGATCTTCATAATTTTATTTAATTTCCATATTTTTGGATTTCATTTTTGTCCATTTTTGAGATCAGAATTAATTTTCATTTTATTTGTTCTCTTATTTTCTCATTTTTTACCAACTAATTTGCTAATTTTTGTTCTCACAAACCTTATAGGATAAATATCCCATTCTTATTGTGTTATTTTAATGGTTCATTAAACTTCCCCAAAATAGTTTTTTCTGGATTTTTAGGTCATGCTAAGATCCCTTTTGAGTCCATTCTTCCACATAAGTCACATAAACCCTAATTGCATTCTAATGTTTCTTTCACCACTCAAAATTAGGAGTTTTCATGATATATTTTGTACACATGTTATTCTCTGGATTGTGAAGTCTAATGTTAAATTTCATAATTTTCCTAGGTCATTTGATATTTTTCTCAAGTTGCTCAAGTCCTATGTCCTTTTTGGTCCTTTTTAGAAGCTTCTTCCATCTCCCTTTGAATAAGGCATTCATGCCATTTATCTAGGGTCTTGGTTATGAGTCTTGTAGGTCATGTTAGAGGTTATTAAGTGTAGAGTACAATCATTAGGTCTTTATCTTTTGATTTTAGGGTTTGCTTGAGTCTTAAGCTTGCCTTTGCTTTCTTTCGACCTAATCCTTCTTCACCCTCCATCTTAACCTCTCAAAACTAATTTTGTGATAACCATTGCATGTTCAAACCACATTTTAGCATTTCATCAAGTCCCTAGTCATTTTATGGGGATTTCAAATCTTTTTATTCATGTTTGAGTTGTACTTTAAGTTTTTTCTTCCTTTGAAGCTTTATATGAATTTCCTTCTCATTCTCACACCATTTCACCTATATTTTGCATCTCCTTTACTTGGATCTCTTCATCCCCTTGTTGTATGACATCTTAGAGGACTTTATTGAGATGTTAGTCCATGGACTTTCTATTTACCTTAGGGTTTATACCATTTTAGTTTACTTAACCCTTTAAGTTTCTAAATGTAGCTTTACCTTAGCTCTCATTAGGGTTTGGTTTCTTTCCAAGACATAGTTTGAAGTTGTTCACTTTTGTAGCTTTAGAATATTTAAGTTGAGTTTAGGTACTGACTTTTTAATTTTGTCATCCAATAAGTTGCCTTAGGCTTAGGTATTTATATTAGGAGTTCACTAATCTTTTCCTTAGATAGTGTGAATTATTTGTGAAGATTACCATGTAATAATTGTTCATTTTTCTCCATCATGCTAACATTTGTTTTGTAGGGGTGGAAGATGAGGTAATCACGTCATTATTATTCCTTTGTGAATTTATTTGACTTGCCTTAGCACCTTTGTGCTTTGTTCATCGGGTTCCCTTTCTCTCTTTAGATTCAACTTAACTTTGTTAGGAAGTAAGTTGAATTCTAACCTGTTCTTTCTTCTCCTTATGTTAGAATACCTCATTAACTATAGGACCACACTTGTGAATAATAATATAACTTAGGGTTGTGTCTTAGTTCCCCATTATCTTTGACCTTTTCCTCTAAAGTCTTTCTCTTCTCATCTTCAAACAAAATCCAAAAAGACTTAATAAATGCATGAAAGGATCCCTTGTGTATAGCCTTATTCCATGGGGCACTTGCATTCATTCCATCTTGGAATGGTGTAAGCTTGTCTAGCATGATGTATAAGTCTCATCAAGGGGTTGTTCCACAAAGAAAACATAAAATATAATTCTTCATAAAAGGTACAAAAACACTTAATAAAGTTCAGCAAGCTAGTGAACTTAAACCCTAATTCATGGAAACAAGTCTTGGATAAATTCTCCTTGCTTGGTGTAATTTTTCTATTATTCCATCTTGGAATGTAGTAAAAAGTACACATTCCATGGAAAAAAGTTTAAATTCACTTCCTTGTGCCAAATTCATACAAAACTCTTAAAAAGAAAATAACAAACAATAAGCGACTTTCCTGCGGGAACTTCTTTTCTCACCTCATTCATTATCAACGTGAACTCGCGACAACTTGTCTCGCATGCAAGACAGTAAACGCACTCGTACCAGACGAGCTTGCAACACCTGAGCTAGAACTATGGCAACGTCATCCTAAAAATCATAAGCAAATTTCCTCCTTAGTTAGGCGAACTATGTCGACTATAATCCTCATTTTCCCGATGAGGTACGTAGGCAGCGGGGTAGGGCCCGTTCGAGCATATTCTTTATTTTCCCTACATTTTCCCCATTCTTTCTTTTTGTTCTATTTTTGTTCCATTTCTCATTTCAGTTCCAGTTCTAGTTAGCATATCTTTGTTCAGCAACATCTTATTTCTCACCCTTTGAAACAAACAAACAAGCGTGGATCCCGTCGGGTACGGTAGACGGTCTGGGGTGCTAATACCTTCCTAGGTCGTAAACGACTCCCGAACCCAGATCTTTGGTTCGCAAGTCCTTGTCCTTTCCTTCGTCCTCAGTTTTGTGCATCATTGTAATACCTCAAAATTTTCCCTCTCATTTCCTCAATATTTTGCATAGCATTTAGCATACATAAGTTCATAAAATAACCAAAAACATTGCATCATGTGTAGCATAGTTGAGGCATAGGTATGTGGTCAATGTCTGGAGCAACTTAAGGCTTCTAAATCATGTGCAAGGGGCCTACAACATCCCATAAGTCTCCATTTTAATCCTCAAGTATTAGGAAGAAGTGAATGGCTCCAAGGAATGCAAGCAGTGCAACATCTCCTGAGGAAATGATCCAAATTACGGTTTTAATTGTGAAGGGCTTCCCATGAATTTTTGAGCAAAAGTGGATTCAATTGTGTTCTATATGACAACAAGTGTATAGGGTTCAAATTTCATCCACAAATTCATTGTGGAAGAGGTTCAATTGGTCAGATGATTGAAAATCAGGAATTTGGGGAAACGCCAACCATGCTGAAGAAAAAGTCAACTCCTGACTTTTTGAGATCATAATCATGAAATTATGGTTACAAGGATCCTATTTTTCAAATTTGATCAAGAAATGATGGAGGAATCAAGAGAAATCAAGAAAACCAAAACTTACCATTTTTGGAAAATTAGGGTTTCCAAAAAGGGCAAGTTTTAGTCATTTTTGCAGCTACTTTGAATGAGGCCTTCGCCCAAAATAAGAAAGATATGAAAATTCTACTTGGAGCCAATTAAAGAGGGCATCTTGAGCTTCAAATCCATAGGTGGAACTCACCCATATCATAAATAATGAGAGAGATATGATCTTTCAAAGTTGTTGCAAATCAAGGCAAGTTAGGGCAAAACCAAGGAAGGCCTTGCCTGCTGCGTGCACGCCAGGCAAGGCATTCCCTCAAGCAGGTGGTGGTTCACAATGCAAGCTATTTTTCTCCATGTTAGATGCCTCAAATGAATTTTATTTGAACTACAAAGTTGTTCATTGCCATGTTTTCAACAACTTTGATGTTCAAAGATTTTTCATCTGATCAAAGGATTGAGAGTTATGGGAAGGCAAAGAGAGGGTGTTCAAACTGAAACTGTGCAGGGCATTTTGCCAAGCCTAGGGCAGGCCATGCAGGCCCATTATGCAGTGTTGAGTTGTGATTTTCAAGATGATATTTGAGGTATCTAGAGTCTTTATTTCATGATGGTTTGAACTACAAACTTGCTATGTGAAACATCTCCTTCAATTTGAGCCCAAGGTTCACATGTTTTGGTGACTTGTTCATGAAGAAACATTCAAAATAAGATGACAACATGCCATCTGTTTTCTTGCAACCTAGGGCAAAGCATCTCAGGCTTGATTCAATTCAGTCCAAGTGTATTTGATTCATTCAACATGCAATAATCACTATGCATTGCAGTAAAGGCTTCAATTTACCTCATGTCCACAAGATCATGCTAACTATCATGCACCATTTGAAATTTAAAGCAAAATATAGTTTCCACAACATGATACATCTAGTTTCTGCATTGGATCAAGCCAGTCATATTACATCACATTAAGCTTCATGTTAAGCAATATGAATATCACCACATGGGATCTAATTCGAGCACTACAAATCCAGCATTGCATCACTTGCTTCAAATTCATTTTGCTTCAAGCTTATTGCATAAGCAGGCTGCAATTGTGTGCAAGCTTGACCACACTAATTTCCATACATTTCATGTGAATCAAGTAAGGGGTGAACTTCCAAGGATTGAATTTAGGATGCTATGATCAGCTGACTCACACCACATCAAGCTCACCATGAATGCCATGCTTTACTCCACATATGATCCAGCTTGAGGAAAACAAGTTCATCATGCATTCTATCACCTCAAGTGTACCATAATTGTCATTACCCTCGTCACATGGGACCTAGTTCAAGCAATGGAAGTTTCTAGAGTTTATAGTTGGCATAACTAATTTTCATTCCATCAACCAACTCAACTTAGTTCTAACTGAATTGACTCAGTTAACCAGGGTTTTAACCCTGGTTCTAACTGTTAACTGAGGGTTAAGTTCCTTATAAAAGCATAAGTTATAACTGAATGTAGGGTTGGCTTCATTTTCTGGCTCGAATCAGATCACAAAGTTCATCGTTTTTGCTTTGCTCTTTCTCTGCAAGTTCAGTGCAATTTGAGTGGAGTTAGCTTCATATCTCACTAGCATTCTTCTTCTCATTCACTTAGTATCATCATCATCATTGCAGAGCTCCATTTCAATGGCTGCATTCAAGTGAACTTCTCAAACTGCATCATTGAAGATTGCTGCATAACATCAGGATTTGCACTGCATTTCATCTACAACATTGCAATCCTCCTCAAGTCATCACCAAGATATTGCTCTGCACCATTTCCATGGATCAAAAGGATTGAATACATCAAGGTCTGAGTTCTGCAACCTCCCTGCATTTTTCAAACTGCACCAGGATTCATCATCAATTGAGTGTTTATTTCACTCTGAAGCCATTCAAAGCCAAGCATAGAATGCATTGGAGTCCCCTCTCTGGTTTTCTACAACCTTGAAATTCTCTGCAACTCAGGTTCTCATTCTAAATCCACTTTCGCGTTTTCACTTTTTCTTGATGTATATGTGTTGTCTGCAGCTTACTAGAAGCAATGATATCATTGGCTAACTAATAGGCCTCTTACAGGCTTAGATTCAATTTTTAGGCATGGATCTGATTGCTTCGATTTAGGTCATTCTTGAGTGATAAATGGAAAATAAGACTGGATTAGTGAAGTAGGAGGAGAGGCGAGTGTTTATGTGTCCTTGATTTTCGTTTTCATGGAATTTCATGATGAACCCTAGCCAGGGGTCACCGGAGAAGACAACCGGAAATATCCTTCGGTGACCGGAACATAAACCCTAGAATTAATGCAAGATTATAACACAGCCCTTGGATTGTCTTGATCCCACGATCCAGATTGAGCCAGCACATTAAAAAACGTGTGCCCATCACATGACCAAGTCAACACCCAAAGTCCTCAGTTGACCTTTGACTTCATATTCACACCCCACACGCGTTTATCAATGAGCCCATTTTAGCGTTTATCTTTGCTAATGGAACCCCCCAAACCCAATCCAGTAATTCTTTTAATTTCTTTTTTCTTTCTTTTATTCCCATTTTATTTCAATTTCGTTTTTTATTATTAAAAATAGCAAAATCCACAAAAAAACTCCCAATTAATTCATGGACATTCCTCACATTTTTCTTTAATTTTACATAATTTTGGATTTTATTTTTGTTCATTTTTTAGATCAGAATTAATTTCTCATTTGAATTAAATTCTATTTTTCTCATTTTTGACCCATAAACTTGTATATTTTTTTCTCAAACCATGTATGATAAATGTATCATTCTTCTTGTGTTGTCTTCTTATCCCATCAAACTTCATCAAAATATTTTTCTCAGTATTTTTAGGTCATGTTTGGATCAATTTTGAGTCCTTTCTTTCACTTGTATATTCAAAAGCCCTAATTGAGTTCTACCCTTCCATTAACCATCGAAAAAGATGAATTTTAATGAGATTTTTGTACATATGTTACTCTCTGGATTTTGTATTGATTTGTCAACTTTCATAATTTTTAAGGTCATTTGGTATTTTTCTAGAATTGTTTGATGTATGATCCATTTTTGGTCCTTCATGTTGTATTCTCTTACTTCAAATGAATAAGGCATTCATGCCATTAGTTTAAGGTCTTGTTTATGGTTCTTGTGATTCATATTATAGGTCCTCTAACATTGAAAGCCATCCTTGAGTCTTTACTTTTTTTTTGGGGTTTTACTTGAACCTTAAGCCAACATTGTCCCCATTTTAACCTAATTCTTCTTTATCCCTCCTCTTAACCACTCAAAACTTATTGAATACACCAAATATATTTGTCCAAGTCTTGTTTTGTATCTTATATACATGTTTAGGTCATTCCTCTATGTTCATTTCACATTCACAAAGCTTTGCATCTTTTTGTGTTTCATTTGCCATTAAGAAGGTCAAAAAACCCTAATTTGAACACCTAGCCTTAGGATACTTCTTAACCCACCATTTGTGAACATTTTCCAAGTATAATCTCCATTTTATTTTGTGGTTAAGCCACTAGTTTTTGTATGGGTAAGTCAAGTCCCTTTGGTTATTTTTGAATATTTTCCTAGGTCATTTTGTTTCATCTTTATAACCATGTAATAATTGTTCATGTTTCTCCATCATGCTAACTCTTGTTTTGTAGGGGGGAAGATGAGGTAATCACTTCATTATTTATCTCTTATGCATCTATTTGTTTTGCTTAAGCACCTTTGTGCTTTGTTCATAGGTTTCTTCTTTCTCTCTTTAGATTCAACTTAACTTCCTTAGGAAGTAAGTTGAATTCTAACTTGTTCTTTCTTCTCCTTAAGATAGAATACCTCATTAACCATAGGATGACTTAGGATTGTGTCTTAGTCCCCCCATTATCTTTGACCTTTGCCTTTTGAGTCTTCTCTCCTCATCTTCAAACAAAATCCAAAAAAAGACTTAATAAATGTATGAAAGGATACCTTGTGTATAGCCTTATTCCATGGGGCACTTGCATTAATTCCATCTTGGAATGGTGTAAGCTTGTCTAGCATGATGTACAAGTCTTATCAAGGGGTTGTTTCACAAAGAAAATTTAAAATACACTTCTTCACAAAAGCCACAAAAACATGTAATTAAGTTCAACAAGCTAGTGAACTTAGAGCCTAATCCTTGGAAACAAATATTGGATAAATTCTCCTTGATTGGTGTGCTTGTTCTATTATTCCATCTTGGAATGTAGTGGCAAGGACACATTCCATGGAAAAGAGTTTGAATTCACTTCCTAGTGCCAAATTCATACAAAACTCTTAAAAAGCATACAACAAACAATAAGCGACTTTCCTGCGGGAACTTCTTTTCTCACCTCATTCATTCTCAACGTGAACTTGCGACGACTTGTCTCGCATGCAAGATGGTAAACGCACTCGTACCAGACGAGCCTGCAACACTTGAGCATAGGCATACGCAGTTCCAGCGCATAAAAAACATAATCAAAGTTCTCGCCTTAGTTAGGCGAACAACGTCGACTCTGATCCTCATTTTCCCGATAAGGTATGTAGGCAGCGGGGTAAGGCCCATTCGAGCACATTCTTTATTTTTCCTACATTTTACCCATCCTTTATTTCCATTCCAATTCCCTTTCTCCATTTCCATTCCCATTCTAGTTATAGTAGCAGTTTTATTCAGCAATACTTTATTTTCTCACCCTTTGAAGCAAGCAAGCGTGGATCCCGTCGGGTACGGCGGACGATCTGGGGTGCTAATACCTTCCCAGGTCGTAACCGACTCCTGAACCCAGATCTTTGGTTTGTAGGACCTTGTCCTTTCCTTCTTCCTCAGATTTGTGCAACATTACCTTTTCCGTTCCTTTGGGATAGAAATTCCTGGCTGGTGACTCTACCTTTTCTGCACCACTTTCGCGTATGTACTAGGATGTAAATCCCGGGAGCGACAGCTGGCAACTCTGTTGGGGAACGAACCTAGAATCTCTGGTTTCCCTCGTAGAGTCAATCCTAGCGCCTGTTTGTTTTTGTTTTCTTTGGGTGTTTATATGTGTGTGTTGTTGTGTTTATTTACTGTTTTCGTTTACAGTTTACTTTACAGCTTTATTTACTGCTTTCAGTATTTATTTTCACATGCATCATATACTGGACTATGATGGTTTTATTTTTTTTGTGGGATGGGCTTTGTTACTGTGAGATAAGCCAAATACTTGGCTTGAGTGTACCTAGGATTTAGAGTGGTTCCACTTTGGCTTCATGGCATCTTGCTATGTTGGTATTAGTGAGTTCCACGCCTTGACTTGCGACCTTCTCGGAAATGTATTGACGCCAGAATATTTTTGGGGCAATACACTACCTTGATAGTTATGTGCAGTTAGGGGACCGGTCATTGAGAACCATTGTGGAAACATCCCTCTCTAGTGATGAGAGTGGCAAACCACATTTGTTGGAAAACCCACTCACATCCGAGGACCCACTGGGAACTCGCATAGGATGGCCTGGTTCTCTCATAGGAATCCAGTTAAGGCAAATTGTTCGTATGACGATAATATTGTACCCTTCAGGATGAATGTACTATTGTTTCTCAATTCAGTCCTTGAAGCTGAGGACTTATGAGGGATGCTTGTTTCCTTGGACTCAACTGAGACCTCCTTCAGTAGTACATAATGCCAAACTGATTCTCTGATTTGTTCATGAGCCATTTCTCGGAGATGGTGAATGTATTATTATTATTCTGCTTTGAGAGTCAGTGATGTTTGACCCGAGTAGCACACCCGTGAGATTGGGAGGGGTTTACAGGTTTGCAGGAACCCTAAAACTTCAACATACCCATTGTGCCAACATACTTCAGTGATATGATCTTGTTCTGCTAATTATGGATTCTGAAATCATGGACTCCTAATCAGAAAGATACTTGTAATGATGTTGTAGCCTTGCACAGACACTTGATTACCTGATTCACTACACAGACACGTCACTGATCACATGCCTTGCCTTGCATAACATCATAACATCATTAATCATTTTGTGTTCTTTTTATTCTCAGGGTTCATTACTTCTTATTCCCGGTCATATTTGCTGCTTCAACATGGAGATTCCTTGGAAGAGAAATGTCCATTATACTTTCCCACATCTAGAGACAGATGCTATTCAGAAGTTAATTGTCTTGATGGGTGACAAAGTGCTTGATGGTTTCAGAAAAAAGTTTGGAAAGATCCTAGACTATGTGAATAAGCCAACCACTGACCAGAGGGATAGCTTGCATTCTCTATTGCAGTTCTATGATCCACAACTGAGGGTCTTTGTTTTCCCTGACTACATCTTGGCTCCCACATGTAAAAACCCTAAATTTTTCCTCACTAAGTTCACACCATGGCTTGTGATCTTTTCATTTGCATAAGTTCAATCATATCATCTCATATTGCATTTTTACTTCACTGCCTTGGTTCAAGTCATCTGCATCTAGGGTTTGTGATCTGAGCAGTCCCTGAACCATCTAAGCCACTCCAAAGGTCTTCAATCATCTCAAGAGGGTCTATGTATGTTCAATCATCATATTATATCCTCCCAAGATCAAGAAAGTCAGAAAATCACAAGAACTGGCAAGGCATGGAAGCAGAGCCAGGTTTGACTGCATAGATGACCTAAAATTAGGGTTTTGGTTTCAGAGGCCATAACTCCAATTTTTTGGGTCATTCTTGTTTCGATTGCTCTCAATATGATATAAGGATCATGCATACCAAGTTTTATGGAAACATTCATTGTGGAAGTCATCTGATCACTGGGTAACTTCTTGAGCAAGTCAGAGCAAAATCAGGGCATCTGAGGCCCCCCAACATGGAACTAAAGTGGATTTTTCATCAAATTGAAGTTATATGGTCTTTATTTGATCATTGAAGTGTTTAGAAGTTCATAAATTTGAAGAAAAGTGGGCTAAACCAAAAGTTGCCAAATATGGAAATGACTTGTAATGTAAACTTTCTATTTTGGAAAAGTTTTTCAACCTCCTCTTTCTCAACCAAAAATGCTTCAAATGAAAAATTCTTGGTCATGAAAGTTGTAGATTGGATCATTCGCTTTTCAAAAAGTACAAGAGCAAGATCTAATTCATTTTGGAACTCAAGTTATGGATTTCCAAAGTTGGGAAAAATCACATAAAAATCACTTTTACACCAAAGAGGTATTTTGCAAAATCTCCCACAACTTCCCACAAACTTGCCAAATTGACTCAAACTGATTTCCATGGTTGTCCTTGAATCATGTTGCGCCAGACACCCCCTTTCCTTTTCCTGAAACAGCCCATACCTCAAAGGACACATAACCTTGATTTTGTGCATTTTCACCCATACCAATCACACTATGCCATTACCAACTTTCTGACCAATCACATTTGTTTATACTAATCAAATGCAAGCCAAACATAACAAGAACATAGCCTGAACTCTCCCACAAGTCAGCATACACCAAAACCTCCCTTTTTGCATTTTCATTTGAAACTCTCAACACAAACATCAAAGCTCAAAAATTCTTCCACCATTCATCTCAGCATCAATCACTGATCATTTCCCACCCTTCACTTTGCCCTAAAATCCACCATACAAAAAACACGATTTCATTCCCCCTTTGAACTGAACTTCATCAAACTCACAAACCAGCCACAAAAAACTCCAACCAAGCATCAAAGCTTCTTCAGGGAGGTCATTGGAGGCATTTTGAAGCAAGAAAGCAGCCTGAAAGCTCTAGGGTTGAAAGCTCCATCTCAGGTAGCTCTCTCAAACTTTTTTTCCAAAAATCTTTTTTAAGGTTGTAGAAATTTTCCTTGTGATCCCCTGAGTACACTGAGCTTTGTAGTTTTGAAAATGGTTGCGAAATCAGGATGTATGCTTGCTCTGAAATTTTTGACATAAAACTTGATTTCTTCGATTCATCTTTGTTATGTATGAGAAATGATTTTTGTTTGTGGATTCATGTTCATTGATATTAGAGGATTGATTCTGGGCAAAAAATGGGGAGTTTTGATGCTTGTTTGGGTTACTGGTTTTTTAGCTTCGCCGGAGAAGATGACCGGAACATTGTTCCGGTCACCTGAAAGTAATTAGGGCACAATTAGGGCTAACTGCGTAATTAGGCTGAGTTTGAATGTGGACCCTCTGATTTGTCTTTCCCGCGCGCAGTGAATGGCCAAGATCTTCTCATTAATAATTAATCTGGCTTAATGAATTAATTAATTAGGATTATTAGGGTTTGAACCTGGGCCGTCCAGATGCGCGCCCAGTCAACCCTTTCAAGCCCAGATTGCATCCCATCCTTCCATCCTATTTACTTTCTTTTTATTTTCATTTTTCTTTCATTTCTTTTATTTTATTTCATACGTATTTTTAAAAATAGAAAAAGACATCAAAAAATTCTGAAAATTGTATTCAAACATTTTATTAATTTTAAGAACCCAAAAATATTTTTATTTTTATTTTTTGCTTTAAAAAAATTATTTTTAAATCATTTAAATGTTATTTTTAATTAGTTAATGAGAATTAATTAATTAAAAATACCTTTAGGTATTTAAAAATCACAAAAATATTCAGAGAGCATTTTCAAACATTTACAAACTCACCACACAAAATTCTTTTTGGTTTTGATCTTACTTTGACATTTTTCAATTGAATTAGGGTTCTTAAACTTGAATATTTTTAACCCTAACTTCAAAAATTCATAACTTTTGAACCAAAGTGAGTTTGTGAATGATTCTTTTTTGCATTGTGTTAAGCATGGTTTCAAGTATCTAAAAACATTTTTGTTTCATTTTTATAATGCATTTCCAATTTTTTTGGCATTTTACCTTTAGGATTACCCTTAAAACCCTAGAAACTTAGAAAAATAATAAGTCCTTCTAGGTTAAGCTTCTGACCTCCCCCTTTGGATGGTAGCTTAGTATAGGTTTATGGTTTCTTTGAGTCCATTTTCAATTTTTTATCTTATGTTTTCCTTCTGTTTTTGAGTTTTGCAACTCACATGTTCATGTAACCCTAATTTGCACCTTCCTTTGCATTCATCTTGTATATGCTTGCATACATGAACTTGCCATTACATTTTGTGCATCCACATGAAACATAAGACATCTTAGAACACATTGAAATCATGTTTGATCATTGCATCATCCATTTGCCATGTTTTTCTTTCATTTCATTTCATATGCATTCATGAACTTTCATGCTTCCTTTATGCTTCATTTGCATTCCCATCCTTTGTATGATCATCTTCATCTCATTACATACATTTATATCATCTCTTTGAATCATTAGCATCATGAACATGCTTCTGATTTTGGTTTTCATCCTTGCATTTCATTTCATTCTCAGTTCATTTCACTTCCTTTTGCTAACTTTTCAGGTGGTAAGTGTTTGAGAAGTGAATTTGCCTTCACTTCTCACAATCTCTTCTCATTTCTCTTATGAATTCATTGATAAATTTTACTTTTGTATTAGAGTGAGCTTGCTCATTCATGTACCTTTCCCACCTTCTTTCTTCAAGCAACTTATCTTCTTAGGTGAAGTAAGTTGTCTTGCTTCTTTCTGCTTCTCCTCCTTCCATCCTGCTTCTTCCTTGGTGGATTTTTCTTTGAAGATCTCTTGAAAACCTCATAAACCCTAGGAATACCCAAGCATGATAACAATTAGGGTTTGATTAGTCCCTCCATTAGTTTTACCTTTGTGTCATCTTTTTTGTCTTCTCTTCTCATCTCTTAATCAAGGGCTAAACCTTAAAGGTTTTAAGGCTTTGTGATTAAGCTTATGCCTGCATCCTTCTATTAGGATGGAGTGTATAACTTTAATCCTAAGTGTTAAACCCTTAACTTGTTTAAATCCTTTAATCAAATCACCTAATAATCACTAAGACATCAAGCTTGTAACTTGGGCCTTGCATTAGGGTTCTAATTCTTCCTTAATTGGTTAAAAAGGACTAACCCTGGTGTTAATGGACAAGTCCCCCTCAAGTTGTCTTACAAACCATAATATCCATTTCTTAATCTCACCATTAACTAAAATCCACTTTAATAAAGGCCTTATTTTGTCATGAGGTTAATCCCTAATCATGGATTAAGTTGAGGAGCCTTCCTCATCTTAAATGTTTCATCTATTATCCTTCTATTAGGATGGTGTAATGGGTCCATTGAATCCTTGATTATGGCTTAAACTCATTACTCAACACTAAACAAAAACTCCAAAAAACATCTAAATAATTACAAGTAGGTTAATGATCTTAATCCTACACCATGGTGATTAAGTATGAGGTGTTTACTTCATACTTAAGGTATTCTCATTACCCCTAATCAGAGGGAGGATGTGATGAGTTTACTGACCCTTGGTTTAGGCTTAAGCTCGGCAACTTATGACAAACACAAAAAGTAATAAAAGACTGAAATCATCAAAAAACAAACAATAATCGTCTCCTCCGGGATTCTTTTCTCACCTTATTCACTCACAAACGAGAACTTGCTTCTTCCGTCTAATGCAAGACAGTTTGCACCTGAGCAGGACAGGTCATACACTTGAGCATAGACAAGCAAGTAGTTCATCAGTCAATTTATCTTTCAGTCTCTTTGAGTCGAACTACGGTGTTCTGACTTCCTCATTGCACGAGAGGATACATAGGCATAACTTAACAGTTATCGAACAAACGTCTCTGTATATTCCCCCTCTTCCAGCATTATTCTTTAAGCCTCATAGTCTTGAGCTTTGCACTCTTTCCTTGCACTGACACTCCTTTATTTCACTTCACACTTCTTTCCAGCACTGACACTTGCATTCTTTTCCAGCTTTTGCACACAAAATAGCACTGACACAACCCCTTTTAAAACACAAATCTTTCAAGCGTGGATCCCGTCGAGTACGACGAACAATCTGAGTGCTAATACCTTCCCAGGTTATAACCAACCCCCTTTCTCAGTTTCTCTGGTTCAAGTCCGTCTTATCCATCTTTTCCCAGGTTTATGCAGCATTACCTTTCCTTCGGGATAAAAATGCCTAGTTGGTGACTCTTTTCAGTTTATCTTCATGTTCTCTCCTTTCGCTGACCGTTCGCGTCTGTACCCCTTCTGGCCTTGTGTCATTTGGTGGAAGCGACAGCTTGGCGACTCTGCCGGGGACCCTTATACTGCAACCAGGGCTTCTGGTTCTTTTTGTGGGTTCCTCATAGAGCTTGTTTGATTTGTGTTTACTGGGGTGTTATGTGCTATGTGTGTCTATCTATTTTCTTTATTTATTGCTTTATGTACAACTTTATTTATTGCTTTCTTTACAGCTTTTTGCATATTTCATATTGTCATTGCTGGATCTGGTTTTCTGTTTCGGCGGGTGGGGTTCCACTGAGTGATTAAGGTCCTATACCTGGGACCTGAGTGACACCTAGGCTAGAGTAGTTCATATTCTTTCCCATTCCATTTCGGTCTGGTGCGGGAATATGAAACACGGTTCAGATGTGGGTTTCTTCTTGAGAACTCTGTGCTACAGATTTCCTGTAGTGCTAGGGCTATCTGGGAAGCCTGCTAAGTCTAGATGACCTTTATTATGACCTTCATAATCTGGGTTGAATTAGATGAGGATCTTTTATGGTTATTTTAAACATTTTACCTCCGGGTTAGAAGTGTTTACACTTCTCATAACTGATCCAAGTCTGAGGATCCTTGTTCTAGAACATTACATGTAAGGGGGTTGGGTTGTTTACAGGTTTGCAGGAACCATTGGCCACATCATACCCTGTTACTGTTTTGTTTAAGAATGCTTCACTTTGGACAGTTCTTGTGATTAACCCTGGACATGTGACTCTTTATTTGAGTCCCCCACCCTGGTTATTGGATTTCTGAGCCTTCATCTGAACCTTTTAACATACATGGACCTTGTATCAAGACAGATAATCAGATCCAGATCTTGATCACAAACCCTTGCATATCATTTGCATATATCATTTGCATCATTTAACATTTGTTTATTTGTATTTCAGGGTATCCACCTCATTATATCTTGGTTTTGGTTTTGACCCCTTCTTCTGCTTAGACCTCAGCTTCAGATATCTTCTTCAGCATCTGCTTCAGTTATCTCCATCCTCACCAACATCAGTCTGTCAGAGACTTACTTCTTTATTAGCATTTGTCTTCAGATTCTTCAGCAGCACTCATGGCTACCCCCAGGAAGAGCAACATATCTTATCACTTTTTTGAGCCTGTATTGACTGGTATCAGGCAGGAACAGTCACTCATCACACCTGACCACATCCCACTATTCAGAGAGCACTATGGGGGTATCTTAGACATGGTTATGGACCTTGATTCTTATCAGAGAAGCATGATCCACACATGCTTGCAGTTCTATGACCCTCCACTGAGATGCGTCACCTTTCCTGACTTTTAGATGGGGCCTCTATTGGAAGAGTTTTCTTTATTGATTGGAGTACCTATCATAGGAGGGATCCCCTTCAACCCAGAGATGACTGCTCCCAGGAGTGAAGAGATAGAAAGGGCATTGTACTTGGAGCCTGCCCTTATTGAGCAAAGCATGACAACAAAAGCTGGGATTCCTGGTTTACATTTGGATTTCTTGATTTCTCAGGCCATCCTGAAGGCTTCATTGGGAGAGTGGAGGGCAGTCTGTGCACTTTTAGCCCTCAGCATATATGGGGCTATATTGTTTGCAGATGAGCCCAAATTTGTCAGTAAGAATGCCATCCATTTGTTTCTTCTGAAGAACCCAGTGCCTACATTGCTAAGGGATTTTTACTATTCCATCCACCAGAGGAATGAAAAACAAAGGGGGAAGTTGGTCAGGTGTTGTGCTCCCTTGTTTTATTCTTGGCTACTCAGACACCTGCCTAAATCTGATGCCTTCTTGAACCCACACCAGCAGAGGAATTGGGCCAGGAGGTTCATTGCCTTTACTTCAGATGACATCAGATGGTGCACCCAGAGCACCAAAGGCAAGGACATTATCACCAGCTGTGGACAATACCCAAATGTGCCTCTAATAGGAGTAAAAGGTTGCGTCAACTACAATCCTTTATTGTTTAAGAGACAATTGGGCTATGCCTTAGTTCACCCTCCCAGAGGACAGGATTTAGCTGAGACCCTATACTGTGAAGTGCAACCTAATTCAGCTGTTGTCAGGCAAACTGCTTGGGCTTGGGAAAACATCAAGACAAAAGGAATAGCTATTCTTGGAAGTTGTAACAATGTTGCTTCAGCTCAGTACTCAGACTGGTCCCGTACTAGAGCTCAGATCACCAGGATGCCTTTCACCTTGGAAGACACACCTGGGCCATCCACAGTACAGCCTGCAGCAACAGTTAGCCTGGAGGAATTTGAAAAGTTGAAGGAAAGGAATGAGAAGCTATCTCAGGCCTTGAAGAAGACTCTTTAGGAAAGAAGTGATGGTCGTCTGGACATTGAGAGATTGGAAAAGATCAAGATTGAGCATCTGACAAAGATTGAAAAGACAGAGGACTACATAAGGAAAGCAAGGGCTGGGGAACAAATATTGAAGAATGCCTGCAAAGAGGCCAAGATTCAAAAAGCTAGGGCTGAGCACTATCTGCAAGAGAGCCAGGCTAGGTGGGTCAGGATCACCGAAGCCCGTGCACAAGAAGACCAGAAGACTCAGGCCAAGATTGAGCAGTTGGGGGCCAATGAGAAGAAGCAGCAGGAAGCTTTGTTGGCAGCTCAGAAGGAGATTTCAGAATTGAAGCTTCGAGCAGGTTTAAAGAGATCAAAAGACCAGGACAGGCATAAGGAGCTGACTACTGCCATTGCTACTAGGAACCTCCTTATTAGGACTATTACAGAGCACCCAGCTGGTCCGGTGACTGAGGCACTACTGAAGGAGGTCAGGGAAGATGATTATGGATTGGATGTCTGATTCCTCTTTGCTTGTTGTTCTTTCCTTTTGATGTACTTTTCCTTTTTGTTGTATTTTTGACCCTCCATGGGCATGTATTGTAAACAGACTATGTATTTTTCATCCTTTGTAATATATTTAGTTTGTTTTCATTTGGGCTTTCTCTCAACAACATCAAGCATCTTCCTCGAGGTCTGGAAATGTCAAAACCAAGAACCAAACCGGATACCTTGGAAAACAAATAAGCATACTGCATTGCATACTGACTTTTTCTTTGTTTTGTAGGTTTTGATTATTACTATTGTGTCTAACTTTGTTGTGATTTCAGGAAACATTGCTCGTCGCCGAGTGTTCCTTGTCAACCGCACACACCGGTACCCTACCCGTAACAACCTTCTAGGCATTCAGATGGAGCAGGTACAGCAGGACCTGAATGAGGTCAGAAATCAGATGGAAAACGAAAGGGTCGAGATGAGAAACCCGATGTCTCAGTTTATGGTTGTCATGACTGGCTTAGCCCAGAGCCAAAAAAGACTGAGAGAGCTGGTAAAAAGACAGACTCCTGAGGAACCTCATCTTGGAACAGGGGGAACCGCAATAATGAACGGGGGCAGCCTCGTATTGACCCACCAGAGTATGGACCCAATTTGAATCCAGATGTTAATATCCCAAGAAATGTTCAGGGTAATACTGCTGGGGGCAGAATCCTGCAAGAGGATCCCCAAGAAGAACAATTTACTATTATTGGGGCTGGAGATGAGGTATATGATAGAAGATTGGATGAGATTGCTGAAAAGTTAAGATCTTTGGAGTCTCGGAATTCTTTGGGCTTCGACGTAATGGATATGGGGCTGGTAGATGGGGTGAGGATTCCCCACAAATTTAAACCCCCTTGCATTGAGAAGTATAATGGTACCTCCTGCCCACGTACTCATCTGCAATATTTCCTAGGAAGACTCAAGGCCTATACCATGGATGAGAAGTTATGGTTGTTCTATTTTGAGGACAGCCTGACTGGAGCTTCAAGAGAATGGTATTCGCATCTGACAAGGGCCACCATAAGATGTTGGAAGGACTTGGCCGAGGCATTCATCCGGAAATACCAGTACAACCTAGACATGGCTCCCAATAGAACTCTTCTAATGGGCATGTCTCAGTCTTCAAGGGAAAGCTTCCGGGATTATGCTCAAAGGTGGAGACAGCTTGCTGCTGCTGTCCAGCCACCCATGTCAGAAAGAGAAATGGCTGACATGTTCATGAACACCTTGCAAGGGACTTATATTGATAGACTTGCTGCTTTCTCCTCTACCAGTTTTGTTGATGTAGTTATAGCTGGTGAGAGAATTGAAATTCTTTTGAAGATGGGCAAAATCTCTGACAATGGTGCAAGTTCCTCCAGCAACCCCAGAAAACCTTTTGCAGGACCCAGAAGGGCGGGTGAAACAAATGATATTCACGCAAGCAGGGGCAGACCCCAGTATTCTCAAAGGTTAGTAGCCGCTGTTACCATCCCAGTTCCGGCTCCACAATAACCAATATATCCTCGACAACACCAACAACATCACTATCAGCAACCATCTCATTTTCCGCAACAAAGAACCTACAACAACAACAATAGCAACCAACAGCAGCGTCCCTTGCAACAAAGGCCATCTCAAGCAAATAGGGTAATTGACCCTATCCTTATGCCTTATGCTGCTTTATTGCCACAACTCCTGAAACTTAACCTGGTTGAGTTAAGGACGTTGGCACCACTGGATCCTCTTAATCTCCCGAAGAACTATGATGTTAATTCCAGGTGTGCTTTTCACTCCAACGCACCTGGTCACAATACTGAGAAATGCAGAGCCTTACAGATGAAGGTTCAAGATTTGGTCGATTCCAAAGCTCTCAATTTCGCACCTCCTCCGAACGTTAACAGAAATCCTTTTCCTAATCATGGTGGGCCTAGGATTAATGCCATTGAAGAGGACCAACCATCTACACTAATTGATAATGTTGCACAGATTCAAACACCACTGGCTGAAGTCAAAGTTCAACTTTTAAGATGCCAAGTGTTCCCGGGTTGTGGGGCCTCCTTTGAATTGTGCAAGACAGCTAGTAATGGTTGTGAGAAGCTAAGGTTTGGCATAAATGGCCTCATCAAAGATGGAATCTTGCAAATTACTTTAACAACTCCTTCAACAACTCTTATTTCAACAACAATGGATCCTCCTACAACACCAGGAATTCTTCCTCCAACAGTTTCTCCTACAACCATAACAACTATCATTCTTATTGATTCTTCAACAACTCCGGAAGTTCTTCCATCCATTTTCTCAATAGATCTGAGTTCAACAACTTTTTCTTCTACAACATCAGCACCCATTTTATCAACGGAATCTTCTACAACGCCAACAAACATTAATGAAGATGTCTCAACGGTCACAATCTATTATGACCCTGCAAATGTTCACAACAACATCAATTTCCAATAGAAAACTGCAACACCTCCTGTCAGGTCTCCAGTCACGATCTACTACGATCCGCACACCATCACAATTCCTTCCGCTTCATCGATCAATCCAGTTACTATTACGGTGCCTGGGCCTGTTCCTTATGAAAGCAGTAATGCCATACCTTGACACTATGGATCTGATCTCTACTGCAATGGGGGGAAAATCACTCTGGATTCATCAACCTCTTCACCACAAGTTTACAATGTTGGGGGAGGCGGAGGCTTCACCAGAAGCGGACGCCTTTTTGCCTCACAAACACAAAGACCTAATGCTGAAGCAAAAGTTGCTGCTAAGGCTAAAGGAAAGAATGTGGTATCGGAAGAGCCAACTGCCAAGGAAACTCAGAAGACATCTTTTGAACAAGATGTAGACGAGTTCATGAGAATAATAAAAAGGAGTGATTACAAGGTGGTGAATCAGCTTCACCAAACACCCTCCAAAATCTCCATATTATCATTGTTAATGTGTTTCGAAGCTCACAGGAACGCATTGTTAAAAGTCCTGCACGCAACATACGTGCCAGAGGAGATTACTGTTAATCAGTTAGAAACTGTGGTTGCAAATGTCAACACCAGTCATGGACTGGGCTTTACAAATGCTGATTTAACAAAGGAGGGGCGCAACCATAACAAGTCTTTACATATCACCTTGGAATGCAAAGGTGTTGTGCTGTCTCATGTGCTGGTGGACACTGGGTCTTCCCTTAATGTTCTACCAAATAAAGCCTTGGTAAAGTTGGGGTATGATGGCTTGGCATTACATCCAAGTAATTTGGTGGTGAGAGCATTTGATGGCTCTAAGAGATCGGTGCTTGGAGAAATCGATCTACCTGTGTTGATTGGCCCGCAGGCTTTTAAAACTACCTTCTTTGTGATGGACATACAGCCGGCCTACAGCTGTCTGTTGGGTAGACCTTGGATCCATTCCGCTGGCGCTGTTACATCTACCCTTCACCAGAAGTTAAAATTCGAGTGGGAAGGCCAAATCATCACCATCTGTGGGGAAGAAGATATCTTTGTTAGCTAGCTGGCTATGTACAAGTACATAGAAATGGATGGGGAGATCCATGAGACCATGAGTCAGGGGTTTTAAGCCCTTAACATCAATGAAGCATCTATTGTGTCTGGGACTTCCATCACATCATATCAACAGGCCCGGAAGGTTGTTGGGGAGGGTACTGCTCAAGGCTGGGGCAAACTGCTGCCAGTTGAAAAGAAAGAAGACAGATTCAGGTTGGGTTACAGACCAACTCGACAAGATCAACCAGAGGCTGCAATGGAGCCCAAATTTGTCAGCGGGGGAATGCTAACCCCGGATGCTGTGAATAGTTTGGAAGACGAGGAAGAAGACGAACGCAACCTGGAAAACTGGATACGTCCAAGGATCCCGGGGAACCAAGTCTCAAACTGGTCTTCCCAGGAAATTATATGAGTTACTACTGCAGAGTAATTATTATTTCCTGTCTCTTAGCATGCATCAAGTCTTGCATCTTGCCCAAGGTGTCAGGACTCATTTTGTAATCGGGCCATCTTGTATTTTGTGCAAACGATCAATTAATGAATATCAGGACATATTTTTTTTCCCACTCACTGTTTTTCATTTTTCATTTTTTGTACAAAAATAAAATGGCAATGTTTTCAAAATAATAACTTCATTTTCACTTTTTCTAAGAAAGATAAAATTGGTCACTAAAATGAACAAATCTAAACCCTTGCAGAGAGTGCCCTCCAGACTGCACCGACAACAACACTGCTATGACTTCGTATGACTTTGACAATTCGAATAATCAAGCAGATGAAGGGGTTGAAGAAGATTATGAGTTACCTGAAGAACTAGCTAGGTTGTTGAGACAAGAGGAGAAGGTTATTACTCCTCATCAGGAGGAGGTTGAGACGGTTAATCTTGGTACAGAAGAAGACTTGAAATAAGTGAAGATCGGGGCCCGTCTGCAAGATTCAATGAAAGAGAAACTTATTGACATGCTTCGGGAGTATGTGGATGTTTTTGCTTGGTCTTATCAGGACATGCCAGGTCTGGATACCGACATTGTTATGCACAAGCTGCCTCTAAAAGAAGACTGTCCTCCAGTAAAACAGAAGTTGCGTCGTACTCGTCCGGATATGGCAATGAAGATAAAAGAAGAGGTACAAAAACAGTGGGACGCCGGTTTCCTTGCTGTAACTAGTTATCCGCTGTGGGTCGCTAATATTGTACCTGTACCTAAGAAGGATGGCAAAGTATGAATGTGTGTGGATTACCGGGATCTGAATAGAGCTAGCCCGAAAGATGACTTCCCATTACCTCACATTGATGTATTGGTCGATAATACGGCTCAGTTCTCGGTATTCTCCTTCATGGATGGATTTTCAAGATATAATCAGATCAAGATGTCACCTGAAGACATGGAGAAGACAACTTTCATCACACCCTGGGGCACATTCTGTTATAAGGTAATGTCATTCGGATTGAAGAATGTTGGTGCCACTTATCAACGGGCTATGGTAACATTATTCCATGACATGATCCACAAAGAAATTGAATGTTATGTGGACGACATGATTGCCAAGTCCCTCACAGAAGAAGACCACCTGGTAAATCTGTTGAAGCTATTCAAGCGTCTGAGAAAGTACCAGTTGAAGTTAAACCCCAACAAGTGCACATTCGGGGTGCGATCCGGTAAGCTGCTGGGATTTATTGTAAGTGAAAAAGGGATTGAAGTTGACCTCGATAAAGTCAAAGCCAATTAAGAAATGCTTGCACCAAAGACTGAAAAAGAGGTTCGAGGGTTTCTAGGTAGATTGAACTACATTTCAAGGTTCATATCTCACCTTACAGCAACCTGTGAGCCTTTGTTCAAGCTGTTAAGAAAAGAACAAACGGTCAGGTGGAATGAAGATTGCCAGAGAGCTTTTGACAAAGTCAAGGAATACTTACAAAAGCCTCCGATTCTTATGCCTCCAGTTGAAGGAAGACCTCTAATAATGTACATGACAGTGTTAGAAGAGTCAATGGGGTGTGTGCTGGGCCAGCATATCGAGTCTGGTCAAAAAGAGTATGCAATATACTACCTAAGCAAAAAGTTTACCGACTGTGAACAACGTTATTCACTGCTCGAGAAAATTGTTGTTCTTTAGCGTTGGCTACTTGCCGACTAAGGAAGTATATGTTGACTCACATTACCTTTTTGATCTCCAAAATGGATCCAGTCAAGTACATATTCGAGAAGCTAACACTTACCAGAAGGGTTGCAAGATGGCAAATGATTCTCACAGAATATGACATTCAGTAAACATCTCATAAAGCCATCAATGGCAGTGTATTGTCTGACTACCTTGCTGAGTAACCCATTGATGATTACCAGCCTATGTGATTTGACTTCCCCGATGAAGACATCATGTTCATAAAAGCAAAAGATCATGAAGAGCTTGTTCACACTGAAGGGCCTGACCCAGAAGAAGAGTGGACAATGATGTTTGATGGGGCTGTTAATATGAATGGTCGTGGTGTTGGTGCAGTTCTCATTACACCTAAAGGATTTCACTTGCCTTTCTCGGCAAAGCTCACTTTTAACTGCACTAACAATGAAGCTGAATACGAAGCTTGTATCATGGGTCTTGAGGAAGCCGTTGACCTCAGGATCAAGACTTTAACTGTATTCGGAGACTCAGCTCTAGTAATCAATCAAACCAACGGCAAATGGTACACTCATCAAGAGCATCTGATTCCGTACCGGGATTACACGAGGAGATTACTGACTTTCTTCACCACAGTCAAACTTGAGTATATCCCTTGAGATGAAAATCAGTTTGCAGATGCTCTGGCTACCATTTCCTCCATGATCAAAGTTCAAGTTGCCAACTTTGTGCCTCGGATTTCAGTATCCAGACTGGACAGACCAGCATACGTATTCTCAGTAGACACTGCTAAAGATGATAAGCCTTGGTTCTATGACATCAAATGCTTCTTAGAGGATCAAACTTACCCGCCTGGGGCATCATCCAATGATAAGAAGACGTTAAGATGGCTAGCTGGTAGTTTCTTCCTGAATGCTGATGGTTCCTTGTACAAGAGAAACTTTGACATGGTACTTCTCAGATGTGTTGTAAGACAGAGGCAGAATTACTGATGCACGAGGTGCATGAAGGATCTTTTGGTACCCATGCTGGAGGGCATGCAATGGCTATGAAATTGCTACGGTCAGACTATTACTGGATCACACTGGATGCAGATTGTTGTGCTTATTCCAGAAAGTGTCACAAATGCCAGATTTATGCAGACAAAGTGCATGTGCCTCCGAACCCTTTGAATGTGATGTCTTCACCTTGGCCATTTGCCATGTGGGGCATTGATATGATTGGGAAGATTGAACCGACTGCTTCAAATGGCCACAAATTCATCCTAGTAGCCATTGATTATTTTACCAAGTGGGTCGAAGAAGCCTCGTATGCAAATGTCACCAGGCAGGTGGTAGCAAGATTCCTAAAGAGAGACATCATCTATCGGTATGGAGTGCCCGAGCGAATCATTACTGATAATGGTTCCAACTTGAACAACAAAATGATGGCAGAACTGTGCCGAGACTTCAAAATCCAACACCACGATTCTTCTCCTTACAGGCCAAAGATGAATGGCGTTGTTGAGGCGACTAACAAGAATATTAAGAAGATTGTGAAAAAGATGGTGGTCACATACAAAGACTGGCATGAGATGCTACCATTTGCCTTGCATGGGTACCGTACCTCTATCAGAACTTTCACTGGGGCAACATCGTATCAGCTTGAGTATGGTATGGAGGCAGTCCTACCCGTTGAAGTTGAATTACCCTCCTTACGGGTACTAATGGATGTCAAACTGAATAAAGCATAATGGGTCCGATCTCGGTACAATCAACTGAATCTGATCGAAGAAAAGAGATTAGCTGCAATCTGTCATGGGCATTTATATCTGAAGAGAATGAAGAGAGCCTTCGATCAGAAAGTCAGGCTTCGGGAATACCAAGTAGGAGATCTTGTGCTGAAAAGACTCCTTCCACCTCATACAGACCACAGGGGCAAGTGGACTCTGAACTATGATGGTCCATTCATAGTAATGAAGGTTTTCTCTGGTGGAGCACTGATGCTCACTGGTGAACTACGAGAAGAGCGTCAAGTGTCATACGGGTCATAGCAAAGGGAAGCACACTGAAGCGTCATCAACATTGCCGGTATCTTTTTGTTTCTCAATTTGTAACAATTTCCTCATTTCAGAGGATCTGTCTCTTTGACTGTACTTGCCAATTCAGGGCACACAAATTAATAAAATCAGATCTTCAGTTACACTTAGTCTCGTACATTTAACTTTCATTTTGCAAAAATGTCTGATGTCCTTAAAATATTGATTGCATAAATACAGATGCGTCTTTCCTAAATCACATGCTTACAGGAAATATATTTTCTCTCGGGAGTGTCTAAACTCCTATGATGGAATCCAGTAAGGGATACCTCGGGATACTTGTACGTTTCTTTGTCATAACAGGATTGCAGGAATCCAAAGCGCAGCATGGGGCATGAAAGTTTATCCCCAGCAGGAGACCAAATCATGAATTCCTCAGCTCCTTGTCCAGGATAGCATCAGGAAAGGCTCATTTCCCCAACTGAGTTCATCATCCTTAACAGGATCTCTACAGAGACCTCTAGGAAGATCGTTCAGTGATCGTTCCTCCTCAGCCAAGTACAAAGACGGGGAACCATCTCCCCGCAAAGTTTCAACCTCTATCCAGAAGAGCAATATCTGAAGATCTCACAACAAAGTGACGAAAGCTTCCACAAGCCCCAGCTGGGCTCTTCATCATTAAGATAGGGCTATCAGTGACCTGTTTCCCCAAGCAGTCAATCATATATCAGATCTACCAATGATCTTTTCCCCCAGCTGGGATATTCTTTCAAAGCAGATCAATCATAGATCTCCATAGCAACGGGATCCGAATCCCGGATCGGTATCTTTTGCATAATCATAGCATTCTCATCATATTCTCCCCCAGAGCATAGCATTCCGTCTAATACGGAGCATTATGACAAAAGTCAAACATATTGCATAATCATAAGCCATGTTTTGAATCAAACACCTCTTTATACCGACACTCCATCAGCAATATACAAATACCTCTAAATATCCCCAGTAGAAGGCCAGAGCATCCTCTTTGCACTCTCAAATACAGATACATGCTCCTTTTGACACTCGTCCGTGTCATCATTCCCCAGTAGTCGCCAAAACACTTCCCACAAATAGATACTTACATAACAGATACTCCTTGACACTCGTCTGTGTCATATTCCCAGCAGAAAGCCAAAGCGTCCCCTTTGCACTCACAAAAATATATTAATACACTCTCCTGACACCCGTCCGTGTCACCTATCCCCAACGCAGTTGCCTAAACCCTTTGCTTATTACACTCGTCTATGTCATCCTATCCCCACAGGTTGTCAAACACCTGTTATGTTTATAAATTCATAACTTATACACTTTCACTTATGATACTCGTCTGTATCATACTCTCCCAAACAAGTTGAGCACTCGTCTGTGTCTCACTCATACTTTCTTACTCATACAAATACTCGTCCATATCTTGTATACACCGTCTATTTCCCCTTAGAGTCGACACTTGTCCGTATTCTTTGTTATCCAGTTCATACTCGTCCGTATCATCATCTCTGAACATGCGTCAACATTTGATTCTACCGATACTCGTCCGTATCATGGTCCTAAGGATGCTCGTCCGCATCTTTAATCCATACACAGAGTCAAAACACTTATACCCTTCCTTCATTGAATGTAGACACTCGTCTGTATCTACCATTCTCCAGAAGGGTTACCAGCAAATCCCAATCATTTCCTTTCTATCCGACATTCGTCCTATGTCATGATACTTCCGGCGGCCGTACCCTGCCAGGTGATCGTCCTTCACCTTTTGATGATCGTCCTTCATCATTCCCCCAGCGGAGTCTCCATTATTGGAACCCCTTCCCTATCCGGTATTCGTCCTATGTCGTGATATTTTAGCAGTCGTCCCCTGCTAGGTGATCGTCCTTCACCTTTTGATGATCGTCCTTCATCATCTTTATCCGATGGTCGTCCCCATCGTTGATCCTGTTATCTGACATTCTTCCTATGTCATGGTAAACCCCGAGAGCAGCCGTACCCTGCTAGGTGATCGTCCTTCACCTCTTGATGATCATCCTTAATCATGCTTATCCGATGGCCTTCCCCATCGTCGACCTTTTCTATCCGGCATTCGTCCTATGTTGTGATACTTTTGGCAACCGTACCCTGCCAGGTGATCGTCCTTCACCTTAGATGATCGTCCCTCATCATATCCCCGACAGAGCAGTCGTCCCCTGCTAGGTGATCATCCTTCACCCTTGATGACCGTACCTCATCATTTATTTCATTAACCTGATGGTCATCCCATCATTACCTTTGTCCTTAAAACCCCAGAGAACCCTGTTACTGTATTTGATGGCCATCCCCATCGTAATCTCTTTATTCCCCCAGCATGTCGGTCGTCCCTGTCATTGCTTTATCCCCAGCAGTCGTCCTCTGCTCGATGGTCGTCCTCCGTCACCCGCACTTTATGATCATACTTTATTTTCCTTTACAATATATATCCCTTTTCTTCTTCATTCAGTGAGTGCAAATTTTGGACTGTCTTTGGTATTCAACCACAAGTTATCTTGTTTGCCTGTTAAGCCGCTGCTTACATCCTACACAGCTAACTCATGTTTGAATAGGGGCAGCTCTAAACACCCCAAATTTTCCCTCACTCATTTCACCATGGCTTGTGATTCTCTTCATTTGCATAAGTTCAATCATATCATCTCACATTGCATTTTTACTTCATTGCATTGGTTCAAAGTCATCTGCATCTAGGGTTTGTGATCTGAGCAATCCCTGAGCTATCTGAGCCACTCCAAGGGTCTTCAATCATCTCAAGAGGGTCCATGTATGTTCAAGCATCATATTATATCCTCTCAAGGTCAAAGAAGTCATAAAATCACAAGAACTGAGGAAGGTGTGGAAGCAGAGCCAAGCTTAACTGCACAGATGACCTGAAATTAGGGTTTTGGTTTCAGAGGCCATAACTCCAAATTTTTTGGTCATTATTGTTTCTATTGGTCATTATATGCTATAAGGATCATACATACCAATTTTCATGAAGAAATTCAATGGGGAAGGAATCTGATCAATAGATGACTTCTTGAGCAAGTCAGTGCAAAATCAGGGCATCTGAGGCCCCCAATCATCCAACCAAAGGGTCTTCTCCATCATTTTGGGTGTATATGATCTTTATTTGATCTTATAAGAAGTTAGAAGTTCACAAAATTGAATAATTTCAAGCCATTTGCAAAGTTGCCATTTTGGGAAAGTGACTTGTAATGCAAACTTGCCATTTTGGGAAAGTGACTTGTAATGCAAACTTGCCATTTTGGGAAAGTTTTTCAACCTATTCTTTCATGACCAAAAATGCTTCAAATGAAAAATTCTTGGACATGAAAGTTGTAGATTGGATCATTCCCTTTTCAAAAAGTACAAGAACTTGATCTAAATCATCATGGAACTCAATTTATGGCCTTGCAAATTTTGGAAAAATCACTAAATTTCACTTATGTGCCAAAGAGGGAAACTTGCAAAAACACTTGCCAAAGCATTTTGTGACCTCAATTTGACTTCTAACCATTACACAAACATCATACATGACATAAAATTCAGAATTTCCCAAGGAATTTCTCATTTTCATGCTTTGATTTACATGTCACCATAAGGCATTTCTCATGAATCTTCAAGAATGGATTTTTTGCAAAAAGGACTTCTAGTGATTGGATTAGTTGCTAAGGGATCTCAAAGCATAATAAAAACTTCATGTGGTCCATTTTGCTGCAAATTTCCCAAGAGTTCATAGGATTCATTGCCTTGGTTCACAAAGAATTCCAAAGAGGGACAAGTTGCAAGAGCCATGCTACCACTTGCCTCAGCCTTTACAGTTGCACAAAAACAATCCAATGGCTTTCCTTGATCCATGCTGAGCCAAGCCATGCCCCTAATCTTCCTCTGACCCAAGCCATACCTATGGTACACAAAATCATGACTTTTTGCATCTTTGCCCATACCAATCAAACTATGACATTACCAACCTTCTGCCCAATCAAAACTTAATATGTGGACCTCATGGACTTGAAACATACACACACACAAGCCAGCATCCTCCCATAAGCCAGGATTGAGAAAAACTGCAAATTTCTTCATCTCTTCGAAACTCTACCCCAGCCATCAAACCTCAAACTTTTCTTCACCAATAAGTCACAAACTATCCATGGATCAAGAATCAAGAATTGAAACAACCTAGAACATCACATACACAATCCTCCAAATCTGCTACACCAGAGCCAAAACCTTCAAACCAGGCCTTATAAGCTTGTTCTAAGCTTCATTTCATCATCAGGAGGTTTATAGGAAGGGATTTGCACTAAACGGGGATCCAGAAAGCTCAGCATCAGGAGGATTAATCTCAGGTACAACTTATGAACTTTTTTCCCAGAAGTTTATTTTTAAGTTCTTTTATGATTCCCTGAGCTTCCCTGGTCATGGGCATGTGATTATTATTGAAAATGGTTGAGGAACCACATGTATGCGAGTTCTGAAACTTTTGCCCGTTTTTACGTTTCTGTTCGATTCTTGTTCTTGATGCGAAATAAATGAGTTTTGGTTGGGGATTTAGGTTTAGGAATGTTAGAGGATCATTTGTGGGCAAGAAATTTGGAGATTAGAGGCTTAGGGAAGAAGTTAGGGTTTATGTTCGCCGGAGAAGATGACCGGAACACTGTTCCGGTCACCTGAAAGTGGTTATGCCCTAATCCTGTAATTAAGCCAAGTTTGAATTGTGGCCTTTGGATCCTGAGTTACCCGCGCGTATGGACGCCCCAGATCACTTGATTAAACCCTAATCCATCATTTAATTAATTAATCATGTTTAATTAATCAGGACACATCTCAGCCATTAAAAAACGCGCTGGTCAACCATTTTCCTTCAACTTCAAATCTGGATCATTGGATCTGTTTACTTTTCATTTAAATTAGTTTTATTTCCATTTTATTTACATTTCTTTGTCCATTTTATTTAAAATAGCAAAATACTTTCAAAAAATTTTATTTTTTGCATCAAGATTTCAAACGTTTTTCTCTTTTTGAAAATAATTTTTATTTTATTTTTTGCATAAAATTCATATTTTTAAAATATTTAATTGTTTATTTTAATTAATTAATGAGAATTAATTAATTAAAATACCATTTAAGTTTCTAAAAATCACCAAAACAATCACATTGCATTTTGAAACATTTAGAGACATTATCAAACCCTTCACACAAATTTCTTTTTGGTTCTTGACCTATTTTGACATTTTTATTTGGATTTAGGGTTCTTAAAAGTCAATATTTTCGCCCTAACTTAGAAAAATCCTTTCTGCCTAACCATTAAGAGTTTGATGATGGTTCTTTTTGCATTGCATTCCTCATTTCATGTAGTTTCTAGGATAAAATTGGTTTGAATTTATCTTTCATGTTTGATTTATTTTTCATTTTTCATTGTGGGTCCCTTAAAACCCTAGCCAACTTGAGAAAATCATAACTTCCATTAGGTTAAGATTTAGGTCTCCCCCTTTGGGCAGTGAACATATGTAGGGTTAGTGTTCCTTTGATCCTATTTTCAATTTTTTATCTCATGTTTTGCTTCTGATTTTGAATTTTGCATTGCATATTGTATGTAAACCCTAATTTTTGCCTTCATTTGCATTCCTCCTTCATATGCTTGCATACATGAACTTGCCATAACATTTTGTGCATGCACATGACATATAAGATATCTTAGGACACATTAGAGTCATGTTTGAGCATTATATTATCCATTTGCCATGCTTTTGCCCTCATTTCATGTCATGTGCATTCATGGACTTTCATGGTCCTTACATGCCTCATTTGTATTCTCATCTTTTGTATGATCATCCACACCTCTTGGTTTGCTTCCACACCATCTCATAGCATCATTTGCATCATGAATATGCTCCTGGTTTTGGTTTGCATCTTTACATTCTTGTCATTTTCATTTCCTTTTCATTCCTTTCACTAACTTTTCAGGTGGTAAGTGTTTGAGAAGTGAATTTGCCTTCACTTCTCATAATCTCTTCTCATCTCTCTTATGCATCATTGCTGCATTTTACTTGTGAATTAGAGTGAGATTTCTCATTCATGCTTCTTCTCCTCTTTCTTTCTTCAAGCAACTTATCTTCTTAAGTGAAGTAAGTTGTCTTGCTTCTTCTGCTTCTCCTCTTTTCATCTGCTTCTTCCTTGGTGGCTTTTCTCTTGAAGATCTTTTGCAAGCCTCATAAACCCTAGGAACATCCAAGCATGATCACAATTAGGGTTTGATTAGTCCCCAATTAGTTTTTCCTTTATTTAATCTTTGTGTCTTCTCTTCTCATCTCTTAATCAAGGACTAAACCTTTAAGACTTTAATGCTTTGTGATTAAGGTTATGCATGTATCCTTCTATTAGGATGGGGTGTATAACTTTAATCCTAAGTGTTAAACCCTTAATGTGTTTAAATCCTTTAATCAATCCACGTAATAATCACTAAGACATTAAGCTTGAAACTTGGGCCTTGCATTAGGGTTCTAATTCTTCCTTAATTGGTTAAGAAGGACTAACCCTAGTGTTAATGGACAAGTCCCCCTCAAGTTGTCTTACCAATCATAAAATCCACTTCCTAACCTTACCATTAACTAAAATCCACTTAATAATGGTTTTGTTTTGTCACGAGGTTAATCCCTAATCATGGATTAAGTTGAGGAGCCTTCCTCAGCTTAAATGATCTCATTTATTATCCTTCTATTAGGATGGTGTAATGAGTCCATTAAATCCTTGATTATGGCTTAAACTCATTACTTAACACTAAACAAAAACTCCAAAAAAAAAACATCTAAATAATTACAAGTAGGTTAATGATCTTAATCCTACATCATGGTGATTAAGTGTGAGGTGCTTACTTCATGCTTAAGGTATTCTCATTACCCCTAATCAGAGGGAAGATGTGATGAGTTTACTAACCCTTAGTCTAGGCTTAAGCTCATTTTCTTATGACAAACTTCAAAAGGCAATAAAAGATTGAAAACACAAAAAAAAAAAAAAATAATCGTCTCCTCCGGGATTCTTTTCTCATCATCTTCACTTACAAACGAGAACTTGCTTCTTCCGTCTAATGCAAGACAGTTTGCACCTGAGCCAGACAGGTCATACACTTGAGCATAGATAAGCAAGCAGTGCACAAGTTAATTTATCTTTCAGTCTCTTTGAGTAGAACTACGGTGTTCTGACTTCCTCATTGCACGAGAGGATACATAGGCATAACTTAATTGTTATCGAACAAAAGTCTCTGTATATTCTCCCTCCTCCAGCATTATTCTTTTAGCCTCATTATCTTAAGCTTTGCACTGACACTTCACATATTTCACTTCACATTTCTTTTGCACTGACACTTGCATTCTTTTCCAGCTTTGATACACAAATTGCACTGACACTAACCTTTAAGCACAAATCTTTCAAGCGTGGATCCCGTCGAGTACGGCGGACAATCTGGGTGCTAATACCTTCCCAGGTTGTAACCAACCCCCTTTCTCAGTTTCTCTGGTTCGCAACCGTCTTATCCATCTTTTATTAGGTTTATGCAGCATTACCTTTCCTTTGGGATAAAAATGCCTAGCTGGCGACTCTTTTCTTTTCAGTTCACCCTTGTGTGTTCTCTCCTCTTCGCCGACCGTTCGCGTCTGTACCCCTCTTGACCAGGTGTCATTTTGGTGGGAGCGACTGGGATAGTACAAGCTTGTTCATCATGATGCACAAGTCTGATTATGAGACCATCTTCATCAAGAAAATCATAAAACACACTTCTTCATTTTAATTACAAAAACACTTAATAAATTCAATGAGTTAGTGAGCCTAGGCCCTAATTTCTGGAACCAAGTTTTGGGGATCTTCTCCTTACTTGAGTATGCTTGTTCTATTATTCCATCTTGGAATGTAGTAGCAAGTACATATTCCATGGAAAAGAGCTTGAGTTCACTTCCTTGTGCCACACCAATAAAAACTTCTAAAAAAACACAAACAAACAATAAGTGTCTCTCCTTCGGGAGTTCTCCTCTCATCTCCCTAGATCCGTCCGCGAACTTGCTCCTACTTGTCATTTTGCAAGACGGTAACGCATTCATCGTCCGATCCTGCAACACCTGAGCATTGACATAGCCAGTTCAAGCCTTAATACACAAGCAATCCTTTCCACCCATAATTAGGGGAACTACGAAGACTCTGATCCTCATTGTCCAGATGGCGTACGTAGGCAGCGGGGTAGGGCCCGTTAGAGCACAATCTTTATTTTCCCTACATTTTTCCTATTCTTTTCTTTTTTGAGCTTCTTTCTATCTTATCCAGCTCAGTTCTCTTTTGCAGCAGCTTTCATTTCTTCACCCTTTGAAACAGACTTCTTTGCAAGCGTGGATCTCATCGGGTACAGCGGACGATCTGGGGTGCTAATACCTTCCCAAGTCGTAACCAACTCCCAAACTCAGTCTCTTTGGTTCGTAGGACCTTTGTCCTTCCTTTCTTTTCCTCTGGTTTGTGCAGCATTACCATTCCCGTTCCTTCGGGATAAAAATGCCTGGCTGGCGACACTAACCTTTTCCGTGCTACTTTCGCGTTTGTACCAGGATGGAAATCCGGGGAGCGACAACTGGCGACTCTGCTGGGGAATCCTAACCAGAGTATCGCTGGTTCCCTTGAGAGTCTCTCCTAGTGCTTGCTTGTTTCTGTTTCGTTGGGTGTTGATTGTTTGCTGTTGTGTGTATTTTACTGTTGTTTATTTACAATTTTATTTACAGCTTTATTAACAGTTTTCAGTATTTTATATTCATGCGTCATATATTATTATTGGACTGGATTTTTTCTGTTTGGTGGGACTTGGGTGATACTGTTACTGTGAGATGAGCTCATTACCAAGGCTCGAGTGCACCTTAGGACTTAGAGTGGTTCCACTTTGGCCCCATGAGATCTTGTCATGGGGGTAGTAGTGAGTTCCACGCCCAGATTTGAGACCGACATGGAAATGTCTTGATTTGGGGATCTTCCTCTCTCATTTCATAACCTTGATAGTTATGTGCAGCTGGGGACCGATCATTGAGAACCTTGTGGAAACATCCCTCCTTAGTGGTGACAGTGGTAGACCACATTGTGTGGCAAACCCATTCGCACCCGAGGGCCCACCTGGAACTCACATAGGATGACCTAGTTTTCCCGGACTCAACTGAGGCCTCCCTGAGTAGTACATAAATCTAAACTGATTATCTGATTTGGTCATGAGCCATTTCTCGGAAATGGTGAACGTATCATTTCTATTCGGCTTTGAGAGTCTGTGATGTTTGACCCGAAGCACACCAGTGAGATTGGGAGGGGTTTACAGGTTTGCAGGAAACCTTGACCTCTACATACCCTCATTATCAGTATGCTCTCTGTTGTGATTTGGTTACTATGGTTCTGGATTTCATGGTCTTTTTGTTCTGAGGGTTTCTATCAGATGGTTATGGCTCAGAGAATCTTGGTTTTCAGTTACTTGGGGTCCTAATATCATGTATCCAAATGGTCCCAAATTGATCATATGCCTGCATTGCATTTGCATCGCATCATACTCCCATTAATTATTTGTGTTTCCATTTTCAGGTTTTGTTTACAGTTTAGCACCCAGTTCTGGTAATTGTAAGCTTTCCAGATGGAAGAAGTTAAGAAAATTACAAGAAAGAAAAATGTCCATTACACCTTCCTTCAGCCAGAAGTCAAGAGTGTTCAGAGAATAGCAGGGCTGATGAATGATCAAGTTTTAGAGAACTTCCGAAAGAGGTATGGTCAGATTTTTAAGTATGTGGATAAACCTACTACAGACCAGAAGGATAGCTTGCACACTTTGCTTCAGTTATATGATCCCTTGTTGCGGTGTTTTGTATTTCCAAATTATATTTTGGCTCCAACCTTGAGGATATTTCTAGCATTTTGGGTATTCCTGTCAGAGATACTTTTCCTTACTATGGATCGGAGATAATTCTCAAGGAAGAAGACATATCTAGAGTCTGTCGTATACCAGTTGCCAAGGTCAAGAAAGCTTTGAAGGACAGTGAGGGCAGAGGACTTCCCTGGGATGTGCTTATACCAGAAGCTGAAGAGTGTGCCAAAGAGAGTAAGTGGGGAGATTTTGGGGTTGTGGTGGCCCTGATGGTATATGGATCTAGTCTTTTCCAGGGAGAAAAGGAGTTTGTGAGTTTGGAGGTGATCTCCATTTTTTCTAAAGGTAATCCTGTACCAACCTTGTTGGGAGGTTTCTACTACAATGTTCATTACCAGAATGAGTAAGGTAGAGGTGGACCAGTGAGTTGTTGTGCTCCATTATTTGCTGATTGGTTTGCTAAGCAATTACCAAAGTCAGGCTCTTTCAAAGAGATGAGAGATGAATGGAGGTGGTCCAGGAGACTAATGGGAATAACTTTTGAGGATATAGCTTGGGGTTATAACAGGGATTTGTTGGGAAAAGAGTTACTGGTTAGTTGTGGGAATTTTGCTAATGTGCCTTTTCTAGGAAGAAAGGGTGTGATCAGTTACCATCCAGTCTTAGCCAGGAAACAATTTGGCTATCCTCTGTGAGATCCCCCAAGTATGGAAGAATTAGATTGGTCTTTGTACTTTTCTCTGGAAGGAAACAAAGAGTTAGACATATAAGCATCTCAAGCTTGGGCTCACAGGGTGAAGAAAGGAAAGAAGGATTTTGGAAGGGTGGATCCCATGACATATCCTCCTTTTGCTACATGGTTACAAAAGCGGGTAGAGGAATTGCTCATGCCATTTTCAGTGGAAGCTCCATTGCATCCCAAAGAAGTGCCATGTCAGAATACTGTTTCTCTAGAAGAATATAAGAAGTTGGAAGCTCAGTTGCACGAGGTCCGGATAGAGAATGCTGAAATGGTTAACTTGTACCACCTTGCCAATCATGCTAAGAATGAAGCAGAGGAAAAGCTACATAGGATGCAGGTTACCTTAAAAGCTAAAGAAAAGGAGTTTGCTGGAAGAGAAGCTCATTTTCAGAGATTGGGTCTAATGGAATCAAAAAGAGAAGCAGAGCGTAAGAATACTTTGAAGACTCTTAAGGAAGCTCGCCAGTCCATTGTTTGGTTACAGGGCCAAAGGGAACAGGAACAGAAGAAGTACAAAGAAAAGGAAGAGTTTTTCGAGGTATAGATTGCCTTCAAGAAGGAAGAAGTAGAACAAGTTTACAAAATACGAACGGAAAAGACTCAACAATTGGTACAGAGCCAAATAGCCTTGGAGGAGGCAATGAAAGAAATCGCAGAGCTTAAGCTGAGAGAAGGTGTGAAGAAGAACTAGACAGAAGTGATGGCTACAGAAGAAGAACCTGAGTCTTTCCTATAGTCTAGTATTTTAGTTTATTGTTGTCCTGGCTACCTACAGGCTTGTTGTAGGAGTTTTGCTTTATTTTTCTTTTTGTTCATGTATTGACTTGTAACCCTATAGGGAATTTGTTTGTGCTCTAACTTTGGCTGTCAGTGGGTTATCCATGTTATGCAATGTTAAATTCCAGTTACCATTTCTGAGTACGCAAAGCTTGTTTGTTTGAGGCTGCTAAGATCTGAACACTCTTCAAAGGTGGACTTTGAAAATTAATGCTCAAAGGGGCTATCTGGAGCAAATACCAGAATTGGGGCATATAAGTGCCTGAACCTGGAAACATGAATACTTACATTGCATGCATATAACGTGTTTGCTGTTTTGCAGGTAGTTCATCATTTTTCTAACGTTTATGTCATTTCAGGCACTATAGCTCCCAGGAAGGTTCGTGAACAACCAACGGTGCACAAATATCCTACGAGAGTAAACAGAGAGAGAGCAATGGATCAGATGCAAGCAGATCTGGCTGACTTAAGGACAAGAATGGACAACTTCATGACGCTCATGGCTGGGATGGGTCAAACTCAAGAGCGTTTATGCGAAATGGTGGAAAGCAATCAGGCCAGGAACAATGGGGCAGCAGATGGAGGTAACCGTAATGGGGTTGGCGCCCGTAATGTAGAGATCCCTGTGGTGAAACCAGGGGTTACTATTGTCAATGATGGAGTGAATAATGTATAGATGGATGGGCAGGATGAACAGTTCACTTTGCTGGATGAGGCATAAGGCCAAGGAATTGACATGAATAGAAAGTTTGAAGAGATGGCTGAGCAGATTCATGCCATTCAATCTCAGAGTTCTCTGGGGTTTGACATCACTGACTTGGGCTTAGTGCCAGGGGTTAGAATTCCCAACAAGTTTAAGGTCCCTAATTTGACAAGTATAATGGCACGGCGTGCCCGAAGACTCACCTCCAGTCTTTTGTCGAAAGAATTGATGCACATACAGATGATGAGAAGTTGTGGATGTATTAATTCAAGGATAGCCTTGTGGGGGCCTCCTTGGAATGGTACATGAAGCTGAGCAGGGTTAATATTCGAAGCTGGAAGGATTTAGCTGAGGCATTTGTGAAACAGTATCAGTACAATTTGGATATGGCTCCAAATCGTACCCAATTGTAGACCATGCCTCAGAATGCTAAAGAAGGGTTCAAGGAGTACACTCAGAGATGGCGTCAACTTGCTGCTAGAGTACAACCTCCCTTGTTGGAAAATGAAATGGCGGACATGTTCATGGGAACACTACAGGGTGTGTTTATTTAGAGACTGGCGTCTTGTTCAGCAACAAAGTTCAATGACATTGTGATAGCCAGAGAGAGGGTTGAAACTCTTTTGAAGATAGGGAAAATTCAAGACACCGGTGCAGGTAGCTCAAGCGGTGTGAGAAAAGCTTTTACTGGACCTCCAAGAAGAAGGGAGAGAGAAACTAATGCAGTGTACAACCGAGGTTGGGGCCAGGGATACAGAGGATCATATGAGAAAGTGGCAGCTATCACTATTCCCTCAAGTCCTGTGCAACAAACTCAACCACAACAGCAGCAACAACAACAACCACAGCACAATAATTATCAACAGAGACCCTATCAACAGAGACAAGCTCGTCCAACTAACAGGGTACTCGAAGCCATCCCAATGACATACACGACACTACTTCAAAGGTTGTTACATTTGAACTTGGTTCAATTGAGGACACTAGCACCACCTCCACCTGGAGAGCTTCCAGTGGGGTATGATGCTAACGCAAGATGTGCGTTTCATTCAGGAGCTCCCGGGCATTCAATAGAGAAGTGCATGGCATTACAACAGAAGGTTCAAGACTTGATTGATTCAAAGGCGATTAACTTCGCACTGCCTCCTAATGTCACATCAAATCCAATTCCAAACCACGGAGGGGCAAGGATAAATGATGTGGACGGTGGTGAGAGGTTAAGCTTGATTTTGAATGTGGAGGAAGTGAAGACTTTATTGTTGGTTGTGAAAAATAGACTGTTGAAAGGACAAGTATTCCCAGGGTGTGGGTATGACTGCGAGGGGTGTTTGAGTTTAGTTAATGGCTGTGGGGACTTCAAGGTTTGACTACAATATCTGATTGACGAGGGGTCGCTGCAATTTGATAAGGTCGATGATAGAAACAATTGTGTGTCTACCATAACAATTTACTTTGATCCTGCTGAAGTTCCTATCCGGAGGGAGTCTGTGACTATCTATGCTCCAGAGGTGAGTCCAGTGACCATTACTGTTCCAGGGCCAGTTCCTTATGCTGATGACAAGGCCATCCTGTGGCACTATGGCTTGGATGTGTATGTAGGAGGTCAGAAGGTGGAAAGTAAGGCAGTAACAATTGACCCGACTGTGGTAAATGTCGGAGGAGTCGGTGGATTTACAAGAAGTAGGCGTATTTTTGCTCCTCAAGTTCTTAGAGGGGATCCTGAAGCTGAAGCTGCTGCAAAGGCTAAGGGTAAACAGATCGCAACCGAAGAAGTGTTAACTCCTGCTGTCGGGCAAGGAACTTTTGAAAAAGAAGTCGAAGAGTTTATGAGGATAATAAAGAAAAGCGACTATAAAGTGGTTGAACAGCTGAATCAAACTCCGTCCAAAATATCCATTCTGTCCTTGTTAATGTGTTCTCCAGCTCATAGGGAAGCTCTACTGAAAGTTTTAAAGATGGAATATGTACCACAAGAGATAACGGTTAATCAGTTAGAGGCTGTGGTAGGCAGCGTGAACGCCAGCCATGGGTTGGGTTTCACGGATAGAGATCTTACTTATGAAGGCCGCAATCACAACAAAGCCCTGCACATCACCATGGAGTGTAAGGGTGTTGTTCTATCACATGTCTTGGTAGACACGGGCTCTTCCCTCAATGTGCTCCCTAAGAAGGCCTTAATGAAGCTGAACATTGATGGCATTGTTTTACGACCCAGTGATTTAATTGTGAAAGCCTTTGATGGGTCCCGGAGGTCTGTTTTCGGGGAGGTTGAGGTACCGGTGAAGATTGGGACTCAAGTGTTCAAGAGCATGTTTTATGTCATGGATATTCAACCTGCTTATAGTTGCTTGCTAGGACGTCCCTAGATTCATGCTGCTGGCGCAGTGACATCCACGTTGAATCAGAAGCTGAAGTATGTGGTAGATGGCCAGGTGATCACTATGTGTGGAGAAGAGGATATTTTTGTGAGTCATCTGTCAACTTTCAAGTACGTGGAAATGGACGGGGAAATTCATGAAACGTTGTGTCAAGCTTTTGAGGCAGTCAATGTTAGTAGTTTGGCTCTCGCAGATCGGAACAACGAGAAGGAAGGGACTTATATCTACTCCTACAAGCAAGTCAAAGAAGTGGTCCAATCCGGAAGTTCCTAGAGCTGGGGAAAGTTGCTAGAGATGGAAAAGAAGGATGACAAGTTTGGTCTGGGTTACCAACCGGGTGGGTCCAACTGGCCTCAGGGTGGTAAGTCCATAACTTTCACAAGTGCCGGAATGCTTAATGGCAACAACATTTGTGCAACTAGTGAGGAAGGAGATAGTGACTGCGACTGGGATAGCTGGATTCACCCATATGCACCTGGGGAGGAGCTCCGGAACTGGTCTGCCGAGGATTTCGTTCAAGTTACTTGGCAATCAAAGTAATTTACTTGTTTCTTTTCATCATGCTGCATGTCAATCCTGCACTCTTCCCAAGGTGCACAGATCCATTTGTAGAGCCAACATGCTTTTAATGCATTTTCGTTTTCCATGAAATAAAGGACATTTTTCAAGCAAATTTTAGTTCGCTTTCTTTCGTTTTGAAATTTTTCACAAAATAAAATAAAATGGCAATGTTTTCCCTTTTCCTGTGTTTGTGTGTTTGCGTCTATTTTGAAAAGAACAGATTCTGAAGTAAGCACATCATCTGTGCAGTGTTGATCATTCGGATTCTAGTGATAACGTTCCTGCTATGACCACTCATGACTTCGACAATCCTATTTACTAAGATGATGAATGGGTTGAGGAAGACTATGAACTCCCGGAAGAAATGGTCAGGTTGTGGAAACAATAGGAAAGGGTCATTCAGCCTCATCAGGAAGAAATAGAGATCATCAACATCGGGACTGAAGATGTAAAGAGAGAGATAAAGATTGGGGCCAGTCTGCAGGCCGAGGTAAAGATATGTTAGGACTAGATACTAACATTATTGTGCACAAGCTGCCACTAAGAGAAGACTGTCCTCCGGTGAAACAAAAGCTGAGAAGAACTCGTCCTGACATGGCGATGAAGATCAAGGAGGAAGTCCAAAAGCAGTGGGATGCCAGATTCCTTGTCGTAACTAGTTACCCACGTTGGGTAGCTAACATTGTGCCTGTACCAAAGAAAGACGGCAAATTTCGGATGTGCGTTGATTATCGGGATCTAAACAGAGCAAGTCCAAAGGATGACTTTCTGTTACCACATATTGATGTGCTGGTAGATAACACCGCTCAGTTCTCGGTATTTTCCTTCATGGATGGCTTCTCCGGGTATAATCAGATCAAAATGGCACCGGAAGACATGGAGAAAACAACGTTCATTACCCCGTGGGGTACATTCTGTTACAATGTTATGCCCTTTGGATTGAAGAACGTCGTGGCAACGTATCAGCGGGCTATGGTCACATTGTTCCACGACATGATACACAAGGAAATTGAATGCTATGTGGACGACATGATTGCCAAGTCCCGAGACGAAGAAGAGAATTTAGTCAATCTCAAAAAGTTGTTCGATAGATTGATAAAGTATAAGCTGAGGTTGAATCCAAACAAGTGTACTTTCGGAGTGCGGTCCAGAAAATTGTTGGGTTTCATTGTTAGCCATAAAGGAATCGAGGTGGATCCTGCAAAAGTAAAAGCAATACAAGATATGCCTGCACCGAAAACAGAAAAAGAAGTGAGCGGGTTTTTAGGGAGGTTGAACTACATTTCACACTTCATATCTCATCTAACTGCCACGTGTGAGCCATTATTCAAATTGTTGAGAAAAGAGAAAACGGTCAGGTGGAATGAGGACTGTCAAAGAGCCTTTGAAAAGATAAAAGAATATTTGCAGACACCTCCAATTATAATGCCTCCAGTTCCAGGACGACCACTTATCATGTACTTGATTGTTCTACAGGGGTCGATGGGGTGTGTTCTATGCCAACATGACGAGTCTGGTCGAAAAGAGTATGTTATTTACTACCTTAGCAAAACGTTTACCGACTGTGAATCTCGTTACTCACTGCTCGAGAAAACTTGATGCGCTTAGGTATGGACTGCTCACCGACTGAGAGAGTATATGTTGACCCATACATCACTGCTAATCTCAAAAATGGATCCTGTCAAGTATATTTTCAAGAAAACAACATTAACCGGAAGGGTTGCAAGGTGGCAAATGATCTTAACAGAGTATGATATACAATATACTTCCTAGAAATCCATCAAAGGAAGTGTATTGTTAGATTATCTTGCACAACAACCTCTTGAAGAAGATTATCAGCCGATGAAATTCGATTTCCCTGATGAGGACATCATGTACCTCAAAGCAAAAGATTGCGAGGAACCACTTCCGGAGGAGGGGCCAGACCCTGAATCCAAATGGAAGTTGATGTTTGATGGGGCAGTCAATATCAACTGACGTGGAGTTGGTACCGTTCTTATCACCCCCGAAGGTGTTCACTTTCTCTTCGCTGCCAGAATTACTTTTTGTTGCACCAACAATGAAGCGGAATACGAGGCGTGCATAATGGGAATAGAGGAGGCTATCAATCTTCGGATTAAGACCCTCGATATATTTGGAGATTCAGCCCTCGTTATCAATAAGATTACCGCCAAGTGGTATACACATCAAGAACATTTAATTCCTTATAGGGATTATGCCAGAAGACTGTTGACGTTCTTCACAATGTTTAAGCTGCAGTACATACCACGAGATGAGAATCAATTTGCCGATGCATTGGCTTCTCTTTCTTCGTCCATCAAAGTCTTGTGTTGGAATTATGTGCCCAGGATTGACATTTCCCGGCTTGACACACCAGCTTATGCTTTCTCTGTAGACGCAGTGTATGATGAGAAACCTTGGTACTTTGATATCAAGTTGTTCCTATAAAAACAAGAATACCTAGTCGGGGAATCATCAAACGACAAGAAGACCTTAAGACGAATGGCTGCTAGTTTCTTCTTGAATACAGATGGGGTTTTGTATAAGAGGAACTTTGACATGGTCTTGCTCAGATGCGTGGATAGACACGAGGCAAGCTTGTTAATGCAAGAAGTCCACGAGGGATCTTTCGGTACTCATGCAGGAGGACATGCAATGGCTAATAAGTTGTTGAGATCGGGGTATTATTGGCTGACAATGGATATAGACTGTTGTTCGTACGCCCGTAAGTGCCACAAGTTCCAGATTTATGCAGACAAGGTGCATGTTCCTCCTAGCCCGCTCAACGTCATGTCATCTCCTTGGCCCTTTTCTATGGGGGGCATTGACATGATCGGGAAAATAGAGCATACTACTTCAAAAGGTCATCTTTTCATTTTGGTTGCGATCGATTACTTCGCTAAGTGGGTTGAAGCTGCATCTTATGCCAATGTTACTCGTCAAGTGGTAGCTAGATTTTTGAAAAGAGACATCATTTGCAGTTACGGAGTGCCCAAGCGAATCGTTACTGACAATGGTTCTAATTTGAACAACAAGATGATGGCAGAATTGTGCCGGGACATCCAGATTCAACATCACAATTCTTCTCCTTGCCGACCAAAGATGAATGGGGGCGGTAGAAGCGGCAAATAAGAACATCAAGAAGATTGTGCAAAAGATGGTTGTCAGTCTTGCCTGTTGAGATGGAAATTCCTTCATCGCGTGTGATGATGGATGTGAAGCTTGATGAGGCTGAGTGGGTACGTGCTCGATACAATCAGCTATGTCTAATTGAGGAAAAGAGATTAGCGGCTATCTGTCATGGTCGACTTTATCAGAGGATAATATAGCGAGCATTCGACCAACGAGTACGTACTCGAGAGTATCAAGTAGGTGAGCTCGTGCTCAAGAGGATCGTTCCTCCAGGTTCAGATCACAGGGGCAAGTGGACCCCAAGCTACGAAGGCTCATTCATAGTAAAGAAAGTTTTCTCAGGTGGAGCACCGATGCTCACTACTATGGATAGAGAAGATTTCAAATCCCTTGTTAACTCGGACTTAGTTAAAAAATACTTCGCATAAAAAGACCCGTTGGACACAAAAACAGAATTAAAGTCCAGGCAAGAAAAGGGCATCCCGGCGAGCTAGAAACAAAATAAAAAGCTCGGGCAAAAGTTAGGGAAAACAAATAAAAAAATGTACACCCGCTGAGTTGAAAAGCCACATCGGACAGCTCAGGCAAAAAAGGGTATCCCGGTGGATTGAAAACCCGAAAGGGCGATCCACGCATAACAAGGGAGTAAGCGAACAACTGTGATCCGGGTAATCTGAACCAAATCAGCGTTTCGTACAGCTTGACAATATCAGAAGGATAGGAATCAGTCCCCTCATCTTTTTCGGAAAGCAAAGGCAAGAACGGAAAGTTTTGAAGATATGCTGGTCATAGCAAAAAGGAAACTCATTGGAATGTCGTGCACATTTCCATTAGGTTAGTTTATTTTCTCAATTTTATGGTAGCTACCTCTTTCTAGGTGGTTGCTTCTTGATGTAAAAAAAAACTTTGCCTATTCAGAGGCATTTCAATAAATGAATATTCAGTCAAAAAGATGTGTCGTGTTTATTTTGTTTGCAAAAATGTCCTGAGTTTTTGGCAAAAAAGAACATTGCATTTGAAACATGGTGTTTTCTATAAAAAATGACATTGCAGGCAAACATTTAAAACCATCTTTGAGTGTCGGGTGACGATGGATGAACGAATCATACCATGCAAGTCCCTGGGGCACATATGTGTATTCTGTTGTTGCAGGTTTTGCAGGATGGTATCGCACTTTCCCAAGCAGAATATTCCCCAGCTGAGGCAGATCAGATGAAATGAAATGGATTCCCAGCAGATTGTCAAGACTGTGTGAAGAGCTGGTTTTCCCCAAGCGGGTTATCTTTCCACAAGCGAAGTATGCCCAGCAGGCAGCTGAATGCCTGATTTCCCCACAGAGTTCATGTTTTGGTTTCACTCTCATCATTGAAATATTCCCTAGAGAAGTCACCAATTTATCTTTGGTCAGTATGATGATACAAGCAGCTATGCATCCCCAGTCAGAGTTAGGCATCGTCAAAGCCCCTTGACTAGGCCCCCTAGCACTCGTCTGTATTATTGTTATCATTTTATGCTCGTCTGCACTTACTAGCACTCGTCTGTGTGTACCATCCATTTGATGCTTGATACTCGTCTGTGTTTGAACTTATGTGATGCTCGTCTGCATTCCTTATCGCTCGTTTGGGTTTAATGTTTGGTAGTTGCTCGACAACATCACCCCAACACTCGTCTGTGTTCAGACTTTGTTATTGCTCGTTTGCTTTCCCCAGCAGTCGCCCATGGTTGTTGGTTGTTGTTGCTCGTTTGCACTTCCCAGCACTCGTCTGTGTGTACCATCCATTTGATGCTTGACACTCGTCTATGTTTGAACTTATGTGATGCTCGTCTGCATTCCTCATCACTCGTTTGTGTTTTATACTTACTTGTTGCTCGTCTGCATTCCCAACGCTCGTCTGTATTTGGTATATGCTTGAAGCGCGTTTGCATTGTTTGGATACTTGTCTGTATCATTTCTGGTACCCTTCTGTACTGCTACTCCAAATGCTCGTCTGTGTTATATCTCTGGTATTCGTATATATCAGTGGCTGGTATTCTTCTGTATCATCACCTGAAGTGCTAGTCTGTGTTTTCTAGATCATCGTCTGATATCCGTTTGTATCATTGACTTATGGCACTTGTCTGTGCTCTCTTGATGATCATCCAATACTCGTCTATGTTGAAGAGGTTTGAAGTCCTGACGGTGGGATTAAACGTCAAAATGGTTACCGGTCCTGGCGTAATAGGTTATCCGAAGGAGGTTCGTCTGTTTCAGACACCACTTATCTACGCAAGATTTGTGAAGAGTGTCCGTCCAATCCTAATGTTGCACCTGGCGTAACAGGTTTATCCAGAAGACTCATATGTCTTAGACCATATATCTACAGAGAATATATGAAGAGGGTTCGTACATCCTGATTATGCATGTCTATCCCACAGACTTAAGTGCATCACCAGTCCTGGCGTAACAGGTTTATCCGAAAGAGATTCGTCTGTCTCAGGTCATATATTTTTGAAAAGTTTATGAGGAGGGCTCGTATGTCCAGCACCTGGCGTAACAGGTTTGTTCGAAGGAGACTCGGTTGTCTAAGTTTTCCTTATCTGGCGTAACAGTTCATTATGGAAGGAGTTCGTCTGCTTTCTCTCCACTTCAGTCACCAAAGCGTCATTTGGTTGGGTTTATTTCCCATTGCTTGCATTCTCCAGCAGAGTGCAAATTTCAGGTTTTCTTGGTATTCAACCACAGTTCATCTTGAACGGTCGATAGCCCGTGCTACCGTCCTTTTCAGATTAACAATTGCTTGAATAGGGGCAGCTGTAACACCCCAAATTTTCCCTCTTCTTTTTAAGCATCATCATCATATCATGATCATCATAAGCATATCATGTCTTTGGCATCTCTGCATTGAAAAATAAAGCATAACATTCTCATGTTCTAGCATTGGGCATATAATAAATTATTGGTGGATTTGAGGCACTACAAGCTATAGCAAGAGGCCAAGTAGACTTTTCCAAGTCCCTTGAAGAGTCTACATGATATTCACAAGTTCAAGATCCTTTACAAGATCCCAGAAGGTTGGGAGATCATCAGAGAATCCAAGCTAGGGCAAGGTCCTACACAATGGTTCCCAAATTAGGGTTTCACTTTCAAGCAGGAATTATTTGTGACTTTGGCCATTTCATGTGGGCAAAGTCTTTCATATGATAAGAGGTTCCTATGGATGAAATTTGGTGAGAAAATTCCTTGTGGAAGACAGTTGTTTCATCAGTTGCTTGCATAAGAAGAAATTGGTCAACAGTGCATTTTAAAAGTCAACTGTTAGAATTCAAGGGGTTCAATCCCATTTTTCAAATCAAGGGATGTCCTTAAGACCTTAGAAGAGGTTTGGCAAGGTAAAAGATCAAAAATCAAGGGGTTTTGAAGAACTTTCCATTTTTGGCATATGGCTTGTTTTAGAACTTTCCATTTTTGGCAACTTTTGCCCTAATTTTCAAAGGCCTCTTTCATGATGAAAATGATCTCAAATGAATTTGCAAAAAACATGAAAGTTGTAGGGTATGCTCTCCCATTTTCAAAAAGTACAAGAACTTGTCCATAACATTTATGGTTGGAAAGTTATGAGCAAGGGAAGTTTGGCCATTTTTAGGGTTTTACATGAATTATCATTTTACACCAAGTTGCAAAAAGCCTTGTAAGTCATTTCTAAGCTGATCAATGGGAAAAGTGAGGCCATAATATCACAATGTATTGCATAAAGAATGTTTAGCTCAAGAGAAAACCTCAAAATCGTGCATGGATACATGAGAAGTGCATGAACCAAACATCCAAGGGCCAAGATTAAATCATGGGTGAATGAGTAAATCAAAATGGATCAGCATGTGCAAAGGGTGGAGGGAGAGCACGAGCAAATCACCCCATCACATAACTTTTGCAATTTTGCAAAATCACTCTTCCCTCACTATCCTCACATGCATCCTCTTCACAATTCAAAACATGATTCATTGGCACATTATATATAATTGCTAGGGTTTCATTTCACCTGAGAACCTCACCATTTGCTCTCTTCCAAGTTTTTGCTATCACTGCATTTTCCTTCGAATCCCCTCATCCATACACTCATTCACCAAAAAACTTCATATTCTTCTTCCTGGAGCTTCATAGATCATAGATCAACCCTTACTTTGAGCTATAGAAGAGTTTTTGCATCAGTCTAATCTCAACTCAGTTTCATTCGAAAAGCAAGATTAAAGTTGTTCTAAGGTTTCTTTCACATTTATTTTGTGAATAGAGGTCACAAGAGGTTCATCTGGAGCTGGAGATTGGTTTTCTTGGTGAAATTTGAAGATCTGCAAACTCAGGTATGCTCCAAAATGCATCATCCTGGATTTGAATTCTCTTGTGTGCATTATGATCTGCGTGTTCTCCTAAGTCTAATGATGTGTTTTGTTTTTGAAATGATGTTGAAATGAGGTCAAACTGAGGATCTGAAAGTTTTAGATCCAAACTTATCTTCTTCGATTTGGCTTGTGTGTGTTAGATAAATGATTTTTGATGCCATATTTGTGATGTACATGATGTGAGGTTTGTTTTGATGTATGATTTGTGTGATTTGGTTAAGAGATGCGTTTCTGCAATTTCTGGTTGGCCGAAGAAGATGACCGGCGCTTCTCCGGCCGATAGGGTTTATCTTAGGGCTAATTAGGGTTTATGATTTTCCAAATTTGATCCTGGCCATTGGATCGTGATTAATTAGTTTAATTTTTTTAATTAATTTAATTAATCATATTTATATTAATTTTAAAACGTTGCCATTGGGTCTATTTTAATTAATAAGTTTAAATGTGATACGTTGGATCTGATTACCTCCAAGTCATGCTGACTTCACACACAAGCCCTTGGATCTGATTACTTTGTTTGTGAGCCTTTGGATTTGCGTACTTTTAATTTTTTTTTGAATGAGTGCTCATTGGGCTTGTGCTTCTATTTTCACCCCCTCCCTTTCTCAGCCCATTAGATTTGAACTGGATTCCTTGCTGTTTGCACCCCCTGGCCCACTCCTTTCATTTTTTTATTTTTATTTTATTTCAGTTTGATTTTCAATTAATAAAAATAGTTAGAAGTTATTAAAAATTCCAAAAAAATTCATTGATGTTATTTTGAGTTTTCTTTAATTTTTGACATTTTTAATTTCCATTTATTTTTATTTTCCACGCTGGAATTAATTTTGCTTTTATTAATTGTTTGTAATTCACTTTCAACACATGCTGACTTGTAGAATTTATATCTTGATCATTAATTTGAATTTTGAATTGATTCTTTTTGCTCTGGATTCAAATTGATATGTAGTTTATGGGTGATTTTTCTTCTGAGTTTTAGAAGTTTTCTTGATTATATTTGATCTTTGACTTGTGTTTGAAGTTTCATAACCCTAATCCATGTTTAGGCACATATTTGACCTACTTAGCTTCTGCTTTTGATCCTATCCTTTTGGCATGTTAATTTTAGATGTTTGAAGAGCCTTTGTGCAAATATGTGGAATTTTTGGATGAACTCTTGATTTAATTTGAATTTTAGTGTGTGCTTCTCTCCTTTTGCATCCTTTTTGGTCATATGTTTAGTCCTTAGGTTAGGATGGAACTTATGCCAACTCCCTTAGGTTGTTTAGAGCCCTTTTAGCATGAGGATACCTCTCTGGTCCTTGGTTGATGTTTGTGATTAGATAAGTCTTGTGTTTGTTTGTCTTTGAAGTTCATTCCCTTATGTACATGTTCACCTCACTTCTTATGCTTATTTGTTTCTCATGTTTCTCATGCTTAAGTTTGTATGCTTCTATTCTTAATCTCTTGTGATGCTTAGGCACATTCTTGACATGTTAGGGTTCTGGACATGAAGCGTGTGATGTTTGTTTGCTTTGTGTTATCTCATAATTGTTTTGTTTTGTCATTGTCGCTCCCGAAGATTTGCATCCCGGTACAAGCGCGAACGGTCGGCGAAAGGAACAGTGAGAACACACAGCCGTGAACTCACTGGAGAATGAATAGAGTCGCCAGCTAGGCATTTTTATCCCGGAGGAAAGGCAATGCTGCATAAGCCTAGAAAGAGATGGATAAGACGGTTGCGAACCAGAGAGACTGAGAAAGGGGGTTGGTTACAACCTGGGAAGGTATTAGCACCCAGATTGTCCGCCGTACTCGACGGGATCCACGCTTAAAAGATTTGTGTTTTAAAGGGGTAGTGTCTGTGCAATTTGTGTATAAAAGAGCTGGAAAAGGATGTACAGGTGTCAGTGTAAAAGGAGTGAAGTGTGATATATACAGTGTCAGTGTGAGAACTGGAATAAGATGCTCAAGATTATGAGGCTAAAGAATAAGGCTAGAAGAGGGGGAATGTACAGAGACTTTTGTTCGATAACTGTTAAGTTATGCCTACGTATCCTCTCGTGCAATGAGGAAGTCAGAACACCGTAGTTCGACCCAAAGAGACTGAAAGATGAATTGACTTGTGAACTGCTTGCTTGTCAATGCTCAAGTGTATGACCTGTCTGGCTCAGGTGCTAACTGTCTTGCATTAGACGGAAGAAGCAAGTTCTCGTTTGTGAATGAATGAGATGAGAAAAGAATCCCGGAGGAGACGATTATTGTTTGTTTTTGTGTTTTCAGTCTTTTATTGCTTTTGGAAGTTTGTCATAAGTTAATGAGCTTAAACCTAAACCAATGGATTTAGTAAACTCATCACATCTTCCCTCTGATTAGGGGTAATGAGAATACCTTAAGTGTGAAGTCAGATTCTCACACTTAATCACCTTTGGTGTAGGATTAAGATCATTAACCTACTTGTGATTATTTAGATGTTTTTTGGTTTTTTGTTTAGTGTTAAGTAATGAGGTTAAGCCATAATCAGGGATTAAACAGACTCATTACACCATCCTAAAAGAAGGATAATAGATGAGAATGTTTAAGCTGAGGAAGACTCCTCAACTTAATCCATGATTAGGGATTAAACCCATGACAAAACAAGCCTTTATTAAGTGGATTTCATTTAGATTAATGGTATGATGATGAAGTGTTTTTTATGATTTGTAAGACAACTTGAGGGGGACTTGTCCATTAACACTAGGGTTAGTCCTTCTTAACCACTTAAGGAAGAATTAGAACCCTAATGCAAGGCCCAAGTTACAAGTGTGATGTCTTGATGATTATTAGATGAATTGATTAAGAGATTTAAACACCTTAAGGGTTTAATACTTAGGATTAAAGTTATACACTCCATCCTAAGAGAAGGATGCAGGCATAAGCTTAATCACAAAGTCTTAAAGCCTTTAGGGTTTAGTCCCTGATTATGAGGTGAGAAGAGAAGACTCAAAGAGAGACACAAAGGTGAAAACTATGAGGGGAGACTAATCAAGACCCTAATTCATTATCATGCTTGGTTGGTCCTAAGGTTTGTGAGGTTTGCAAGAGAAGTCTTCAAAGGAGCCACCAGGAAGCAGATGAACAAGATCAAGAGAAGCAAAGTGACTTGCTTCATTCAAGAAGTCAAGTCACTTGAAGAAAGAAAGTGGGAGGAAGAAGAATGAGCAAGCTTAAACTCAAACACATATAAGAATGCAGCAATGGATGCAAGAGAGGTGAAGAGAAAAGTTATGAGAAGTGAAGGCAAATTCACTTCCCAAGTTACTTACCACCTGAAATGTTAGAAAGAAATGCAATGCAATGCTAAATGAGATGAAATGGTATGATGCTAGACCAAACCAGAAGCATGGTGATGATGAAAATGATGTTATGAGGTGCTGCAAACATGAGGCAAGGCATGGGGATGTTCATACAAGATTATGAATGCAAATGATGCAAGTTAAGGAGCATGAACAAGCATGAAATGTTATGAAGCATACAAGACAAATGACATGGCAAATATGCAATGAAATGATCAAACATGCTTTCTACATGTCTTAAGATGTCAAATGAATCATAAACATGTACAAAATGCAAAGACAAGTCATGTTATGCAAGAGAATGCAAGAAGGATGCAAGAGAAAGCCCAAAATTAGGGTTTATGGATCAAACATCAAACAAAAACCCAAAACAGAAGCAAACCTCATGATAAAAAATGGAAAATGGTATTCAAAGAAACCCTAGACCTATAATGAACCACTGCCCAAAGGGGAGCTCTCAACTCTCAACCAAACTCAAGATATGAATTTCCTAAGTTATTAGGGTTTTTTAGGGTTCTTAACAAAACAAATGCCAAACAATTTGAAAATGCAAGAACAATTCATGGCCTTTTTATCCTAGGAACTACATGCAAAACAAAAGACAATGCAAGAAGAATCAATGTCTCAACCTTCACCAATTGGCAGAAATGAATTTTTGAATCCATGATCAAAATAATGCATAAAAAATGATTTAATTCAATGAAAAATTCTTAAAATGCATCAAGATCAAAAAAGAAATTTGGTTTGAAGGTTGGACAATGTTTCTAAATGTCTTAGAACATTTCATGAATTTTTTGGTGATTTTTAAATACCTAAAAGTATTTTTAATAAATTAATTTCCATTAATCAATTAAAAATAATCTTTTAAATATTTAAAAATACTTTTTTAAAGATAAAAATAAAATAAAAAAATGTTTTTGTGTCATAAAAATTAATAAAACTTTAAAGAAAAAGTTTCATAATTTTTAAGGATTTTTTGCTATTTTAAATTAATTATGCAAATTAATCGAAAGAAAAATGAATAAAAATCAAATAAAAAGAAAAGTCAGAGGGATGGAGGGCCAAGATGCGCCCAGGATTTGAAAGTGTTGACTGGCGCGTGATCCTGTGGTTGGGATTGACTCTGAGATAATTAGTTTAATTATGAATTAATTAACTAAATGAAAAAGATTAGGGCTAATCAAACGCATCTGGGCCATCCAAAAGAGAGGGAAGTCAGCAAGTCAACGCTCATCAATGGATCAAATTCAAACTAGCATTAATTACGTGATTAGGGTTTAAACACTCTCAGGTGGCCGGAGAAGACTTCCGGTCGTCTTCTCCGGCCAGCACCTCACCTGAAAATTCCCCAACTCCCTCAAAACGTATCCAAAATGAAAACTAAGCACACCCAAATGATCCCCATGATCTCCTGACTCAAAACCCTAACCCCAAACAAATTTATTCTTCATCAATCGCATGAATCGAAAGCAAACATTTTTAGGGCAAACCAGTTTCAGAGACAAATTAAATGCTCAAATCACAACCATTTTCAAAACCAATGGTACCAGGATGATCAGGATAACACAAAGAACAAGTTTGTAACAATAAAAATGATTTCTGGAAAAATAATTTTCGAGCTACCTGAGATTTGAAGCTTTCAGTTTGAGAACTTTCTGGCCACCTCTCCTTGTGTAATCTACTCCACTTGATCCCCAGATGATGTTTGAATGCTCAAATGGAGTTTAAGTTGGCTGGATAGTGAGATTCGACAGCTTCTGCTCAAGCTTGCTCAGAAATGGCAATGGTGTTTCTGGAGGTTTCAGGCCATGGTGATGGGTTGTTTGAGGTCCTGAGGATGAATGGAGAAGGTCTGCAAGGTTTGTTTGGCTGTTTGTGAGCTAGGATGAGAGTTTCGAATGCAACTGCAAAATGGAGTGAGAAATGGCAGTGAGATGTTCTGGCTGTTTTAGGCTTGTGTTCCTGGTGATTTCAACTCAATGATACATGGTGAGTTGAATGGAGGAAAAGGTTTGAGTGTTTGCTTGCTGTGGAGAGGAATTCGAAGCAAGATGCAAATGGGAGTGTTTTTGTGTAAGTTATGAATGGGATGGTTTCAGCCTTGCTTCTCCTTATGGCTAGCTTGCAAATTGATAACATAAACAAATCTGATTGGCTGGATGATGTGACTTGTGCTTTTGTGATTGGTAAGTTTGCTTTTGCCAAAAGTCAAAAATCTTGTAAGAGAAGCATGGGCTTGATACTAGGCAAGTACAAGGGCTAGGGCTGGCGCAGCATGGTGAGTGTGTGAGGCTGGCTTGATTCAAGGACCAATGCAGCAAGTTGGTGAAGCATGATCATGAGTTTTGCAACTTGGTTACTTTATGGATTTTCATGAAAAATGCCTTGTTACATGAACTAAGCACATGTGATCTTTGGTTCAAATCTGATTTTTGGGACTTAGAGAATGTTTGTGTGCTGGTTTGAGAGGAATTAGAAGTCACATAATGCATTGGTCCATGACTTTGCAAAATTTCACACTTGGTGCATCTCTTGAACATAAGTGATTTTTGCCAACTTTAACAAACCATAACTTTTGATCCAAGATGAATTAGATCATGTTCTTGTACTTTTTGGAAAGGAAAAGATGAGATCTACAACTTTCATGACCAAAGTTTTTCCATTTGAAGCATTTTTGGATCCAAAATCATGGCTTGAAAAATGACCTAAAATGATGCATTCTTGAAAAGTCAACTATGCCCAAAAAGTCAACATTTGCAAAAACCCTAAATTCTTGATTTCTATGAACTTCAACCTTCTTCCATGATCAAATAAAGATCATATACACTCAAAATGATGAAGATCACCCATTGGTTGGGTCATTGGGGGCCTCAGATGCCCTGATTTTGCACTGACTTGTCTGAAAAGTCAACCCTTGATCAGATGACTTCCCCATGGAATTTCTTCATGAAAATTGATATGCATACTCCCTATACCATATAGAGATCAATGGAAACAAGAATGACCAAAAATTTTGGAGTTATGGCCTCTGAAACCAAAACCCTAATTTTCAGTCAACTGTGCAGTTCATCCTGGCTCTGCATCCACTCAAACCCTAGCTCTTGTGATTCCTCTGCATTTTTGACTTTGAGGAGATGGAATATGATGTAAGAACACACATGGACCCCTTTGAAGTGATTGGTAGCCTTTGGAATGGCTCAAGATGCTCTGGGATTGCTCAGGTCACAAACCCTAGGTGCAGATGCCTTAGAAACTATCCAGTGAATCAAAAATGAGATATGAGATGATATGTTTGTGTTTATGCATATGAGATGACCATAAGCCATGGTGTGAATGGGTGAGGGCAAATTTGGGGTGTTTACAGCTGCCCCTATTCAAACATGAGTTAGCTGTGCAGGGTGTAAGCAACGGCTTATCAGGCAAACAAGATAACTTGTGGTTGAATACCAAAGACAGTCCAAAATTTGCACTCACAGAATGAAGAAGAAGAGGGATATAGATTGTAAAGGCAAAATAAAGTATATTGTAAAGTGTGGGCGACGGAGGACGCCCGTCGAGCAGAGGACGACTGCTGGGTAAAGTGGTATGTGAAGCAAAGCGATGACGGGGACGGCCGACATGCTGGTAAAGTGCAGGAAATAAAGCGATGACGGGGACGGCCGACATGCTGGGGATAAAAAGTAAAGCTAAGACGGGGACGGCCGACTAGCTGGGGAAAAACAAGTAAAGCTAAGACGGGGACGGCCGACTAGCTGGGAAAAATAGGATATTATGATGGGGACGGCCATCAAGATAAAGCTGCAAAGTTCTCTGGGGATTAATGAAACATGACGGGGACGGCCACCAAGTTCATAAAGGTCAAGTAACCAATGATGGGGACGGCCATCGGGCTAAAAAGGAAAAGGGACCACGACGGGGACGGCCATCGGGTTAAAGAATAAATGAAATAAACAGATGATGGGGTACGGCCATCAAAGGTGAAGGACGATCACCTAGCAGGGGACGGCTGCTCTGTTGGGTATAAAAGAAATATGATGGGGACGGCCATCAAAGGTGGAGGACGACCACCTGGCAGGGTACGGCTGCCGAAAATATCAACGATGGGGACGGCCATCGGATAGATAAGGTCAACGATGGGGACGGCCATCGGACGAGCAAGATGGAGGACGACCATCAAGAAGTGGAGGACGACCACTCAGCAGGGGACGGCTGCTCTCGAGGTTTGTCATGACATAGGACGAATGCCAGATAACCAAAAATCAACAATGGGGATGCCCATTGGATAAAGTGATGAAGGACGATCATCAAAAGGTGGAGGACGACCACCTAGCAGGGGACGGCTGCTAAAATCAACGATGGGGACGGCCATCGGATGAGCATGATGGAGGACGACCATCAAGAAGTGGAGGACGACCACTCAGCAGGGTACGGCTGCTCTCAAAGGTATCATAACACAGGACGAGTGTTAGATAAAAAGAAAATTTGCTTTGTTGGCGATCTACTGGGGATAATGTAAACACGGACGAGTGTTTATAACCAAGAAAGGAAAGGTATAAGTGTTTGGTATTGTGTATAGATTAAAGATGCGGACGAGCATCCCTAAGACTATGATACGGACGAGTATCATGTAGAAACAAACTGACACATGTTCAGAGATGATGATACGGACGAGCATCAACTGGTTAACAAAGAACACGGACGAGTGTTGCATCTGAAAGAATTTTTCTGGGGAATAATAGACACAGGCGAGTATCTATATCCAAGAAGACATAAGTGTTTGACACGGTGTATGGATTAAAGATGCGGACGAGCATCCCTAAGACTATGATACGGACGAGTATCATGTAGAAACAAACACTAGACGCAATGTTCTGAGATGATGGTACGGACGAGTACCAACTGGTTAACAAAGAACAAGGACTATTGCCGAATCTGTGGGGATGTGAGTGATGATGCATACAAGATACGGACGAGTATCTGTATAAGTGTGAGTGGAGTATAGATGAGTGTTTATCTGCTGGGGAGAGTGACACGGACGAGTGTCAAGAGAGAAAAGCATAATATTAACAAGTATATGAGTGATGAAAGGTGTAAGCGACTGCGCTGGGGATATGACATGGGCGGGTGTCAGGAAAGTGTATATAGATATGTGAGTGCAAAGAGGATGTCTTTGGCTTTCTGCTGGTGGTTTGGCACGGACGGGTGCCAGGAAGTATCTGTAATACGGGTGATTTGTTTGTAAAGAGTGTATTCAGGCGACTTTACTGGGGAAGGATGACACGGACGGGTGTCAAAAGGTGTATATACTGGTGTTTGTGATTTGAAAGGGCAGCTGCTTTTTGCTGGGACTCTGGTGGGGACTCTGGGGGAAAGTAATCTGTATTCTGATGAATGGTTACTAATCACAAGCGTTCAATTCACAACATGACTTATGATTATGCTATGTATTTGATTTTTGCCGTAATGCTCCGTATTAGACAGAATGCTACGCTCTGAGGGGTGAATATGATGCGGATGCTATGATCATGCAAAGAGGCACCGATCCGGAATTCGGATCCCGTTGCTGCGAAGATCTCTGGTTGATCTGCTTGAAGTGAACATCCCAGCTGGGGATGAGATCATTGGTAGATCTAATGATGTATCTGCTTGGGGATATATGTCACTGATTGACATATCCTCGTAATATGGGACCCAGCTGGGGTTTGCAGAAGCTTTCTGTACTCTGTTGTGATTTCTCCGTGCGTTGCTCTTCTGAATAGAAGCTGGGGATTCTGTGGGGAGATGATTCCCTGATTCTGCATTCTGCTGAGGAAGAATGGTTGGCACTACAGCTGGGGAATGCTGTTGATAACTCAGCTGGGGAGAGAACATCCTGAGTGTTAAGCCTGTTAGTTGATTTGGCAACTTTGCTGGGGAAGGCAATGGGGAGCAACTCAGCTGGGGATAGAGCATTTCGGATGCTGAGATTGAGTGTATGCTGATTTGGCAGCTCCGCTGGGGAAATGGGCACCTTCTAGTGCCATGTGGAAGACAGACCGAGTTGATAATGATCCGCCTACTTGCTGAGACATAACCTGCATGCCCCAGGTTGCGTTCTGGATACCTGCAATCCTGCAAAGGTAAGGAAACGTACAAAAGGTCCCGAGGTATCCCTCACTAGATTCCATCATAGGAGTTAAGTATTTTCGAGAATAATCACATTCCCTGTAAACATGTGTTTTTTCTTTTTATTTTTAGAGAAAGGCATATGTACTTATGCAATTGTATTATTTTTTTTTAGAGATATCAGACAACTCTTTGCAAAACATAAATGTAAAAACGAAACATGACCGAAAATCTGATTTTATTAATTCATGTGCCCTGAATTGGCAAGATACAGTCAAGGAAACATATCTCCTGAAATGAGGAGATTGCTACAAATTGAGAAAAAAAATGTTGGCAGTGCTGACGACGCTTTCAAGGAGCTTCCTCTTCTGCTATGACTCGTATGACAATGACGTTCTTCTCGTCTTGCTTTCTGGAGAGAGTTGATTCTGATTGAAGCTTGATCCTTTTGAAGCTTACCAGGTTGTAGATAATACAGACGAATTCAGAGTGCAGTTGTTCGCTTATTCCCTTATTTTGCATGGATCGCCCTTTCGGGTTTTCAATCCATCGGGATACCCATTTTTGCCTGAGCTGTCCAATGCGGCTTTTCAACTCAGCGGGTGTACATTTTTTATTCATTTATTTCCCTTATTTTTGCCCGAGTCTTTTATTCTGTTTTTGACTCGCCGGGATGCCCTATTTTTGCCTGGACCTACATTCTGTTTTTATGTCCAGCGGGTCACTTTATGCGAAGTATTTTTTAACTGCATCTGAATTCACAGGGGATGGGAAATCTTCACCATCCATGGTGCTGAGCATCAGTGCTCCACCAGAGAAAACTTTCTTCACCACGAATGGTCCTTCATAATTTGGAGTCCATTTTCCCCTGTAGTCTGTATGAGGAGGGAGGATTCTCTTCAGCACAAGATCTCCCACTTGGTACTCTCGATGCCTGACTTTCTGATCGAAGGCTCTCTTCATTCTCCTCTGATATAGCTGCCCATGACAGATTGCAGCCAATCTTTTCTCTTCGATCAAACTCAGTTGTTCGAATCGGGACCGAACCCATTCTGCTTCACTCAGTTTAACATCCATTAGTACCCGTAGGGAGGGTAATTCAACTTCGACAGGTAGGACTGCTTCCATACCATACACAAGCTGATACGGTGTTGCCCCAGTGGATGTTCTGATTGATGTGCGGTACCCATGCAAGGCAAACGGTAGCATTTCATGCCAGTCTTTGTATGTGATTACCATCTTCTGCACAATCTTCTTGATATTCTTGTTAGCTGCCTCAACAGCGCCATTCATCTTTGGCCTGTAAGGAGAAGAATTGTGATGTTGGATCTTGAAGTCCCGGCATAGTTCTGCCATTATTTTGTTGTTCAAGTTGGAACCATTATCAGTAATGATTCGCTCGGGAACTCCGTATCGACAGATGATATCTCTCTTCAGAAATCTGGCTACCACTTGTCTTGTAACATTTGCATATGAGGCTGCTTCAACCCACTTGGTGAAATAGTCGATGGCAACTAGGATGAATCTGTGGCCATTTGAAGCAGTTGGCTCAATCTTGCCAATCATATCAATGCCCCACATAGCAAAGGGCCAGGGTGAAGACATGATGTTCAAAGGATTGGGAGGTACATGCACTTTATCTGCGTAGATCTGGCATTTGTGGCATTTTCTGGCGTAAGCACAACAGTCTGCATCCATTGTGATCCAGTAATAGCCTGACCTCAAAAATTTCTTAGCCATTGCATGTCCTCCAGCATGGGTACCAAAAGAGCCTTCATGCACTTCATGCATCAGTAAATCTGCTTCCGTCTTGTCAACACATCTGAGGAGTACCATGTCAAAGTTCCTCTTGTATAAAGACCCATCAGCGTTCAGAAAGAAACTACCAGCAAGCCTTCTCAAGGTCTTCTTATCATTGGAAGATGCCCCAGGTGGGTATGTTTGATCCTCCAAGAAGCACTTAATGTCATGGAACCAAGGCTTATTATCTTTGACAACATCCGCTGCAAATACATATGCTGGCCTGTCGAGTCTGGACACTGAAATCTGAGGTACAAAGTTAGCAGCTTGAACTTTGATCATGGACGAAATGGTAGCAAGAGCATCTGCAAACTGATTCTCGTCCCGAGGGATGTACTCAAGCTTGACTGTTGTGAAGAAAGTCAGTAACCTTCTCGTATAATCCCTGTAAGGTATCAGATGATCTTGGTGGGTGTACCATTTTCCGTTGGTTTGATTGACTACCAAAGCTGAATCTCCGAATACGGTCAATGTCTTGATCCTGAGGTCAATGGCTTCCTCAAGACCCATAATGCAGGCTTCGTATTCAGCTTCGTTGTTAGTGCAGTTGAAAGTGAGTTTTGCCGAGAAAGGCATGTGAACTCCTTTAGGTGTAATGAGTACTGCACCAACACCACGGCCATTCATGTTAACAGCCCCGTCAAACATCATAGTCCATTCTTCCTCCGGGTCAGGCCCTTCAGCGTGAATAGGCTCTTCGTGATCTTTTGCTTTAACGAACATGATGTCTTCATCAGGGAAATCAAACCTCATAGGCTGGTAGTCATCAATGGGTTGCTCAGCAAGATATTCAGATAGTACACTGCCCTTGATGGCTTTCTGAGAAGTGTACTGTATGTCGTATTCTGTGAGAATCATCTGCCATCTTGCAACCCGTCCAGTAAGAGCTGGCTTCTCGAAAATGTACTTAACCGGATCCATTTTTGAAATCAACAAAGTAGTGTGGGTCAACATATACTGTCTCAGTCGGCGAGCAGCCCACGCTAAAGCACAGCAAGTTTTCTCGAGCAGTGAATAACGTTGTTCACAGTCGGTAAACTTTTTGCTTAGGTAGTATATTGCATACTCTTTTCGACCAGACTCGTCATGCTGACCTAGTACACACCCCATTGACTCTTCTAATACTGTCAAGTACATAATCAGAGGTCTTCCTTCCACTGGCGGCATGAGGATTGGAGGTTCTTGTAAATACTCCTTGATCTTGTCAAAAGCCTTCTGGCAATCTTCGTTCCACCTGACCGTTTGTTCTTTTCTTAACAGCTTGAACAAGGGTTCACAGGTTGCTGTAAGGTGGGATATGAACCGTGAGATATAGTTCAATCGGCCTAAGAACCCTCGAACTTCTTTCTCAGTTTTCGGTGCAGGCATCTCTTGGATGGCTTTGACTTTATCAGGGTCCACTTCAATCCCTTTCTCGCTTACAATAAAACCCAGCAGCTTACCGGATCGCACCCCGAATGTGCATTTGTTGGGGTTCAGCTTCAATTGGTACTTCCTCAGACGCTTGAATAATTTGAGCAGATTCACCAGGTGGTCTTCCTCTGTAAGGGACTTGGCGATCATATCATCCACATAACATTCTATTTCTTTGTGGATCATATCGTGGAATAATGTCACCATAGCCCGTTGGTATGTTGCACCAGCATTCTTCAGTCCGAATGGCATCACTTTGTAACAGAACGTGCCCCAGGGTGTGATGAATGTTGTCTTCTCCATGTCTTCAGGTGACATTTTGATCTGATTATATCCTGAAAATCCATCCATGAAGGAGAATACCGAGAACTGAGCCGTGTTATCCACCAATACATCAATGTGAGGTAATGGGAAGTCATCTTTCGGGCTGGCTCTGTTCAGATCCCGGTAATCAACACACATTCTTACTTTGCCGTCCTTCTTAGGCACAGGTACTATGTTAGCAACCCACGGCGGATAGCTAGTTACAGCAAGGAACCCGGCGTCCCATTGCTTTTGTACCTCTTCCTTGATTTTCATAGCCATGTCTGGGCGAGTTCGGCGCAGCTTCTGTTTGACCGGTGGGCACTCTTCTCTCAAAGGCAGCTTGTGCACAACAATATCGGTATCCAACCCTGGCATGTCTTGATATGACCAAGCAAACACATCCACATACTCTTGAAGCAGATCTATCAGTTGTCTCTTCACTGAGTCTTGCAGGCAGGCTCCGATTTTAACTTCTTTCACGTCTTCATCTGTACCAAGATTAATCACTTCAATCTCCTCCTGGTGAGGAGTAATAACCTTTTCCTCTTGTCTTAACAACCTGGCTAGCTCTTCAGGAAGCTCATATTCTTCATCAACCCCTTCATCAGCTTGATTGATCGGATTGTCAAAGTCATACGATGTCATAGCCGTGCTGTTGTCGGTGCAGTCTGGAAGGCACTCTCTGCAAGGGTTAAGTTTGTTCATTTTAGTGATTGATTTTAATCTTGCTTTAGAAAAAGTGAAATGAAGTTATCATTTTGAAAACACCGCCATTTATTTTTGTACAAAAAGAAAAATGGAAAAACAGTGAACAGAAAAGAAAAAAAAACTCGTTTGCAAAAAGATGTCTGATATTTCATTAATTTAATCTTGTTTGCACAAAAGTACAGATGGCCCTGATTACAAAATGAGTCTTGTCATCTTGGGCAAGATGCAAGACTTTGATGCATGCTATAAAAATATACAGGAAATAATAATTACTCTGCATGAGTAACTTTTATAATTTCCTGGGAAGACCAGTTCGAGACACTGCTCCCCGGGATCTTTGGACGAATCCAATTCTCCAGATTGCGCTCCTCTTCCAGCTCGTCTTCCAGACAGTTGATAGCATCGGGGGTAAGCATCCCCCCACTGACAAAACCAGGCTCTGCAGCAGCCTTCGCTTGATGTTGAGTTGGTCTGTAACCCAACCCAAATTTGTCCTTCTTCTCCTCCACAGCTAATACCTTGCCCCAGCCTAGGGCAGTTCCTTCCTCAACAACCTTCCGGGCTTGTTGGTAAGATGACATGGAGATACCAGATACAACAGATGCTTCATTGACATTCAAAGCTTCAAACCCCTGGCTCATTGTTTCATGGATCTCTCCATCCATCTCAATGTATTTGTAAGTAGCCAGATGGCTAACGAAAATGTCCTCCTCTCCACAGATTGTGACAACTTGGCCTTCCCACTCAAATTTTAACTTTTGGTGAAGGGTAGACGTTATTGCGCCGGCGGCGTGAATCCAGGGTCTACCCAACAAACAGCTGTAGGCGGGCTGAATGTCCATCACATAAAAGATAGTTTTAAAGGTCTGTGGGCCAATTGTCACGGGCAGCTCAATCTCTCCCAGAACCGATCTCTTCGAACCATCAAAGGCTCTTACCACCAGGTTTCTGGGTCTCAATGCCAATCCATCATATTCTAACTTCACCAGAGCCTTCTTCGGTAAGACATTCAGGGAAGAACCTGTGTCCACCAGCACATGAGAAAGTACAGCTCCTTTGCATTCCATGGTTATGTGCAAGGCTTTGTTGTGATTGCGGCCATCCGCTGTCAAGTCAGAATTGGTAAACCCTAGCCCATTGCTAGCAGTAACGTTTCCAACCACGGTTTCCAACTGGTTGACAGTAATCTCCTCAGGCACGTAAGCTGCGTGCAGGACTTTAAGTAGTGCATTCCGATGGGCTTCGGAGCACATAAGCAGTGAGAGGATGGAGATTTTGGATGGCGTCTGGTGAAGCTGATCCACAACTTTATAATCACTCTTCTTGATGATCCGCATAAACTCATCAACTTCTTGATCAAATGGAGTCTTCAGGGCTTCTTTGGCAGCTGGATCTTCCTGCACCGGGCCTTTTCCTTTTGCCTTGGCAGCAGCTTCTGCTTCGGCAGTGGGTCTTTGAATTTGTGGAGCAAAGAGACGTCCGCTTCGAGTGAAGCCTCCGCCTCCCCCCACATTATCTACTTGTGGTGCAGGTGTTGATGTTTCAAGAGTGATTCTTTTTCCTTCGCAGTATACGTCAGAGCCATAGTGCCAAGGGATGGCCCTATTGCTTTCATATGGTACTGGTCCAGGCACCGTGACAGTGACTGGACTGATTGCTGCTGCTGAAGGGACTGTAATTGTTTGTGGATCGTAAAAGATTGTAACTGGTGCTCTGATGGGAGCAGCACCTTCTGAATGGTAGGCGGAGTTATTTTTAGGATCGTAGAATATGGTAACAGTGGAGACATCTTCGTGATTGATTGCTGGTGTTGTAGGAGGTACTGTTGGAAGGACTGTTGTTGTTGTTGATGGAGAGTCGAAATGGACTGAAGCTGAAGTTGTAGCAGGAGAAACTGTTGAAAACTGATCATTTGGAAGGACAGGTGAAGCACTTGTTGATGTTGCTGATGAATTGTCGGGAACAATAGTTGTTGCATTTGTAGGAGGTTCTGAAACCGTTGTTGATGAAGTTGTCGGATTTGCCGGAAATGATGTAGTGATCTGGAGTAGGCCACTCTGAATAAGGCTGTCAATGCCATTCCTCAGGTCCTCGCACCCATTCCATGAAATATTGCAATAGGGACACCCTAGTTCACATCCCGGAAATATTTGGTTTTCACGGAGTTGAGCTTTGATTTCCACCAATGGCGTCCGGATCTGATCCACACTAGTTATCAAATAAGACGGTTGGTCTTCTTCAATAGCGTTAATTCGGGGACCACCATGATTTGGCATTGGGTTTTTATTGACATTGGGCGGAGGTGCAAAATTCAGAGCCTTGGAGTCTACCAAGTCTTGTACCTTCATATGCAGAGCCCTGCATTTTTCTGTACTGTGACCAGGTGCGTTCGAATGAAAAGCACACCTAGCATTGGAGTCATAGTTTCTTGGTAGACTGTTGGGATCCGGAGGTGCCAACGTTCTTAGCTCAACTAGGTTGAGTTTCAGAAGTTGTGGCAGCAAGGCAGCATACGGCATTGGGATCGGGTCGATCACTCTGTTAGCTTGAGAGGGCCTCTGTTGGAATGGCCTCTGTTGATTGTTGTTGTTGGAGTTGTTGTTGTTGGAGTTGTTGTTGTTGTAGTTTCTTGGAGGATACTGATTCTGATGATACTGAGGTTGTTGTTGGAAGTTTTGTTGAGGAGGTTGATAGACTGGCTGAGGATGAGCTGGAGCAGGGATAGTGACTGCTGCTATTGTCCTTGGAACATATTGGGGCCTACCCCTGTTGGTGTGAATGGCATTGGTCTCGCCAGTTCTTCTCGGGCCTGCAAAAGGCTTTCTTGTACTACTGGACGAGCTTGCACCGTTGTCTGAGATCTTTCCCATTTTTAACAAGCTTTCAATTCTCTCCCCGGCTATGACAACATCTGCGAAGCTGGTGGAAGAGAAAGCAGCCAACCTGTCAATATAGGTTCCCTGGAGAGTGTTCATGAACATATCTGCCATTTCCCTTTCAGACATAGGGGGTTGAACGGCAGCAGCCAATTGCCTCCATCTTTGAGCATATTCTCTGAAGCTCTCCCTGGACGACTGTGACATTCCCATTAGGAGGGTCCTGTTGGGTGCCATATCTAGATTATACTGATACTGTCTGATGAAGGCCTCTGCCAGGTCCTTCCAGCATCTAATTGTTGCTCTTGTCAGATGGGAATACCACTCCCTTGAAGCTCCAGTCAAGCTATCTTCAAAATAGAACATCCACAATTTCTCATCCATTGTATAGGCCTTCAGCCTTCCCAGAAATGATTGTAGATGAGTCCGGGGGCATGAAGTCCCATTATACTTTTCAAAGCATGGAGGCTTGAACTTGTGGGGAATCCTGACCCCTTCTACCAAACCCATGTCCATAACGTCGAAACCCAAAGAATTTTGAGATTCTAAGGACCTCAACTTCTCAGCTATTTCTTCCAACCGTCTATCATAAGTTTCCTCTCCGGCACCCATTACTGTATACTGGTCCTCCTGAGGATCTTCTTGAAGTACTCTGGCTGCAGTGGCTGTTCCTTGAACATTTGCAGGAATATTAATCTCAGGATGTAGATGGGGACCAAACACAGGGGGGTTAACATGGGGTTGTACCCGTTCATTGTTACTTGTGCCAGCAGTCCCCACATGGGGTTCCTCTTGATTCCTCCCTTCTACCAAAGCCCTGAGCCTCTCCTGGCTTTGAGCTAAGTTATTCATCACTTCCATGAATTGTGTTATCTGAGTTCTCATCTCCAACCTTTCGTTGGCCATCTGGTTTCTGACTTCCGTAAGGTCCTGCTGCATCTGATCCATCTGAATTCCCGGAAGGTTGTTTCTAGTTGGGTACCTGTGTGGCCTGTTGAGAGGAAATACCCGGCGGCGAGCAATAATTCCTGAGATTCACAACAGAGGTTAGCAACAACAAAACAAAAGCCTACAAAACAAACAAAAGGGTTAGCATGCAATGCAGTTATGCTTATTTGCTCTCAAGGTATCCGGTTTGGCTTTCAGTTTTGACCCTTCCAGACCCTTGAAGATGATGCTGTTGAAGTTGCTTTTGATAGAAACCAACACAAATATATTACAAAGGTGAAATAATACAATTCGTTCATTTTACAACACCGGCCCCCTAAGGGGTCAAAATACATCACAAAAAACAAAAGTACATGGAAAAGGAACAACAACAAGCAAATGATCAAACTCCAAGGCCAAACTCATCCTCATGAACTTCCTTGAGAAGTGCTTCGGTCACAGGATCAGCTGGATGCTCCGTAAGATTCCTGATGAGAAGGTTTCTTGTCGCAACAGCTGCAGTCAACTTCTTGTTTTGACTTTGGTCTTTAGACCTCTTCACTCCAGCTTTGATCTTTAGTTCTGATATTTCCTCCTGGGCTGCTGCCAGGGCTTTTTCCATCTGTTCCATCTTGTCTTGAACTCTTTTGTCTTCTAGAGTACGGGCCTCAGTGATCCGGACCCACCTGGCCTGACTCTCTTTCAAATACGAGTCTGTTCTTGCTCTCTGAAACTGGGCTTCTTTACAAGCATTCTTCAGAATCTGTTCACCAGCTTTGGATTTGTTGATATAATCTCCAGACTTCTCAATCTTAGTCAAGTGTTCTACCCTCAATTTCTCCAATCTCTCAATCTCCCTCACACCTTCACTCCTCTCTCTGAGGGTCTTCTGCAAGGCTTGGGTTAACTTCTCATTTCTTTCCTTCAAGCTCTCAAACTCCTCCAAACTAATAGTGGCAGGGGGTGGTGCTGAAGATGACTCAGGCATGTCCTCTATGGTAAAGGGCATTCCAGAGAATTGGGCCCTGGCATGGGACCACTCATAATATTGGACTGATGCCACATTATTGCACTTCCCCAGAATGGTGATTCCCTTGGTTTGAACATGATCCCAGGCCCAGGCAGCCTGCCTAACAGTTACCAGACTAATCTTGTTCTCACAGTAGAGGGTCTCAACTAAGTCTTGTTCCCTGGGAGTATGGACCAGTGCATAGCCCAATTGTCTCCTGAACAGCAGAGGGTTGTAGTTGATACTTCCCTTAACTCCTATTAAGGGCACATTGGGAAAGTGCCCACAGCTTGTGATTATATCTCTGCCCTTGGTGCTTTGAGTACACCATCTGATGTCTGCTGAAGTTAGAACAGTGAGCCTCTTAGCCCAGTTGCTTTGCTGATGAGGATTTAGGAATGCATCTGTCCTGGGTAGATGCTTAAGAAGCCAAGCATGGAATAATGGAGCACAAATCCTCACTAATCTTCCCCTCTGCTTCTCATTTCTCTGATGGACTGAGTAATAGAGATCACCCAGTAAAGTTGGCACAGGGTTCTTCAGGATGAACAAGTGGATTGCATTCTTGCTGATGAATCGAGGCTCATCTGCAAACAGCACAATCCCATACACACTTAAGGCCAACAGAGCACAAACAACTTTCCACTCCCCCAAGGAGGCCTTCAGACTAGCTTGAGAAATCAGGAAGTCCAGATGAAATCCAGGGATCCCAGCTTTAGAGGTCATATGCTGTTCAATCAAAACAGGTTCCAGATACAAAGCTTTTGCTACCTCTCCATTGCTAGGAAAGACCATTTCAGGGTTGAATGGGATTTCTCTTTTGATGGGCAGACCAGTCAATGATGAGTATTCTTCCAGAAGAGGCCCCAACTGAAAGTCTTGAAAGGTGAAACATCTCAATGGGGGGTCATAAAACTGAATACAGGTGTGGATGAGGCTCCTCTGGGATGGGTCCAGATCCATAACCATGTCCAGTATATCTCCATAATGCTCCCTGAACAAGGGTATGTGATCTGGAGTGATCAGGGTTTGGATCCTCCTGATGTCTGACAAGTCTGGTTGGAAGAAATGATAGGTGATGTTGCTTTTCTTTGGAGCCATAAGTGCTGAGACTGAGCAGAATAAGTGCTGATGAAGATGCTGAGGAGTGGGCCACTGGCTGGCTAGTGCAAGTATCTGAAGTATATGGCTGACAAACTGAAGCAAGTGCTGGTGGAGATAGGTCAAAACTGCAGATGGGGTCAAAACCAAAACCAGATGAAAATGGATACCCTGAAACACAAATAAGCAAATGTTAATATGATGCAATGAGTATGTATGCAAATGATATGCAGGGGTTTGTGACTGAGCTGGATCTGATCAAAATGCCTTGGTATAGATCCATGTGTGTTCAAGAATTCCAGATGGAGGTCTGAAAAATCCAGTAACCAGGGTGGGGGGCTCAAATAAAGAGCCACAAGTCCAAGGTTTTAGAATCACAAGAACTGTCCAACATGGAGTATTCTTAACAAAGTCAAAGTAACAGGGTATTCTGAGGTCAAGGTACCTGCAAACCTGTAAACAGCCCAACCCCCTCACAGGTGGTGATCTAGAACAAGGATCCTCAGACTTGGATCAGTTATGAGAAGTGTAAACACTTCTAACCCGGAGGTACAGTGTTTACAATAACCATAACAATTCCTCCTCTAATTCACCTCAGTTTCTGAAGGTCAATACTAAAAGGTCATCCAGACTTAGCAGGCTTCCCAGATAGCCCTAGCATTGCAGGAAATCCGCAACACAGAGTTCTCAAGAAGAAACCCATATCTGAACCGTGTTTCATATTCCCGCACCAGACCGAAATGGAATGGGAAAGAATATGATTCACTCTAGCCTAGGTGTCACTCAGGTCCCAGGTGTAGGACCTTAACTCTCAATGAAACACCCACCCACCAAAGAAAAACCAGATCCAGCCAGCAGCACAGTATGACAATATGATAAATGAAAAAACAGTAAAGAAAGCAATAAATAAAGCTGTACAGAAAGCAGTAAATAAAGCAAATATACACATACGAATAGCACATAACACCCCCAATAAACACAAATCAATCAAGCGCTAGGAGGAACCCACAAAAAGAACCAGAAGCCCTGGTTGCAGTATAACCTTCCCCAGCAGAGTCGCCAAGCTGTCGCTCCCGAAGATTTGCATCCCGGTACAAGCGCGAACGGTCGGCGAAAGGAACAGTGAGAACACACAGCCGTGAACTCACTGGAGAATGAATAGAGTCGCCAGCTAGGCATTTTTATCCCGGAGGAAAGGCAATGCTGCATAAGCCTAGAAAGAGATGGATAAGACGGTTGCGAACCAGAGAGACTGAGAAAGGGGGTTGGTTACAACCTGGGAAGGTATTAGCACCCAGATTGTCCGCCGTACTCGACGGGATCCACGCTTAAAAGATTTGTGTTTTAAAGGGGTAGTGTCTGTGCAATTTGTGTATAAAAGAGCTGGAAAAGGATGTACAGGTGTCAGTGTAAAAGGAGTGAAGTGTGATATATACAGTGTCAGTGTGAGAACTGGAATAAGATGCTCAAGATTATGAGGCTAAAGAATAAGGCTAGAAGAGGGGGAATGTACAGAGACTTTTGTTCGATAACTGTTAAGTTATGCCTACGTATCCTCTCGTGCAATGAGGAAGTCAGAACACCGTAGTTCGACCCAAAGAGACTGAAAGATGAATTGACTTGTGAACTGCTTGCTTGTCAATGCTCAAGTGTATGACCTGTCTGGCTCAGGTGCTAACTGTCTTGCATTAGACGGAAGAAGCAAGTTCTCGTTTGTGAATGAATGAGATGAGAAAAGAATCCCGGAGGAGACGATTATTGTTTGTTTTTGTGTTTTCAGTCTTTTATTGCTTTTGGAAGTTTGTCATAAGTTAATGAGCTTAAACCTAAACCAATGGATTTAGTAAACTCATCACATCTTCCCTCTGATTAGGGGTAATGAGAATACCTTAAGTGTGAAGTCAGATTCTCACACTTAATCACCTTTGGTGTAGGATTAAGATCATTAACCTACTTGTGATTATTTAGATGTTTTTTGGTTTTTTGTTTAGTGTTAAGTAATGAGGTTAAGCCATAATCAGGGATTAAACAGACTCATTACACCATCCTAAAAGAAGGATAATAGATGAGAATGTTTAAGCTGAGGAAGACTCCTCAACTTAATCCATGATTAGGGATTAAACCCATGACAAAACAAGCCTTTATTAAGTGGATTTCATTTAGATTAATGGTATGATGATGAAGTGTTTTTTATGATTTGTAAGACAACTTGAGGGGGACTTGTCCATTAACACTAGGGTTAGTCCTTCTTAACCACTTAAGGAAGAATTAGAACCCTAATGCAAGGCCCAAGTTACAAGTGTGATGTCTTGATGATTATTAGATGAATTGATTAAGAGATTTAAACACCTTAAGGGTTTAATACTTAGGATTAAATTTATACACTCCATCCTAAGAGAAGGATGCAGGCATAAGCTTAATCACAAAGTCTTAAAGCCTTTAGGGTTTAGTCCCTGATTATGAGGTGAGAAGAGAAGACTCAAAGAGAGACACAAAGGTGAAAACTATGAGGGGAGACTAATCAAGACCCTAATTCATTATCATGCTTGGTTGGTCCTAAGGTTTGTGAGGTTTGCAAGAGAAGTCTTCAAAGGAGCCACCAGGAAGCAGATGAACAAGATCAAGAGAAGCAAAGTGACTTGCTTCATTCAAGAAGTCAAGTCACTTGAAGAAAGAAAGTGGGAGGAAGAAGAATTAGCAAGCTTAAACTCAAACACATATAAGAATGCAGCAATGGATGCAAGAGAGGTGAAGAGAAAAGTTATGAGAAGTGAAGGCAAATTCACTTCCCAAGTTACTTACCACCTGAAATGTTAGAAAGAAATGCAATGCAATGCTAAATGAGATGAAATGGTATGATGCTAGACCAAACCAGAAGCATGGTGATGATGAAAATGATGTTATGAGGTGCTGCAAACATGAGGCAAGGCATGGGGATGTTCATACAAGATTATGAATGCAAATGATGCAAGTTAAGGAGCATGAACAAGCATGAAATGTTATGAAGCATACAAGACAAATGACATGGCAAATATGCAATGCAATGATCAAACATGCTTTCTACATGTCTTAAGATGTCAAATGAATCATAAACATGTACAAAATGCAAAGACAAGTCATGTTATGCAAGAGAATGCAAGAAGGATGCAAGAGAAAGCCCAAAATTAGGGTTTATGGATCAAACATCAAACAAAAACCCAAAACAGAAGCAAACCTCATGATAAAAAATGGAAAATGGTATTCAAAGAAACCCTAGACCTATAATGAACCACTGCCCAAAGGGGAGCTCTCAACTCTCAACCAAACTCAAGATATGAATTTCCTAAGTTATTAGGGTTTTTTAGGGTTCTTAACAAAACAAATGCCAAACAATTTGAAAATGCAAGAACAATTCATGGCCTTTTTATCCTAGGAACTACATGCAAAACAAAAGACAATGCAAGAAGAATCAATGTCTCAACCTTCACCAATTGGCAGAAATGAAATTTTGAATCCATGATCAAAATAATGCATAAAAAATGATTTAATTCAATGAAAAATTCTTAAAATGCATCAAGATCAAAAAAGAAATTTGGTTTGAAGGTTGGACAATGTTTCTAAATGTCTTAGAACATTTCATGAATTTTTTGGTGATTTTTAAATACCTAAAAGTATTTTTAATAAATTAATTTCCATTAATCAATTAAAAATAATCTTTTAAATATTTAAAAATACTTTTTTAAAGATAAAAATAAAATAAAAAAATGTTTTTGTGTCATAAAAATTAATAAAACTTTAAAGAAAAAGTTTCATAATTTTTAAGGATTTTTTGCTATTTTAAATTAATTACGCAAATTAATCGAAAGAAAAATGAATAAAAATCAAATAAAAAGAAAAGTCAGAGGGATGGAGGGCCAAGATGCGCCCAGGATTTGAAAGTGTTGACTGGCGCGTGATCCTGTGGTTGGGATTGACTCTGAGATAATTAGTTTAATTATGAATTAATTAACTAAATGAAAAAGATTAGGGCTAATCAAACGCATCTGGGCCATCCAAAAGAGAGGGAAGTCAGCAAGTCAACGCTCATCAATGGCTCAAATTCAAACTAGCATTAATTACGTGATTAGGGTTTAAACACTCTCAGGTGGCCGGAGAAGACTTCCGGTCGTCTTCTCCGGCCAGCACCTCACCAGAAAATTCCCCAACTCCCTCAAAACGTATCCAAAATGAAAACTAAGCACACCCAAATGATCCCCATGATCTCCTGACTCAAAACCCTAACCCCAAACAAATTTATTCTTCATCAATCGCATGAATCGAAAGCAAACATTTTTAGGGCAAACCAGTTTCAGAGACAAATTAAATGCTCAAATCACAACCATTTTCAAAACCAATGGTACCAGGATGATCAGGATAACACAAAGAACAAGTTTGTAACAATAAAAATGATTTCTGGAAAAATAATTTTCGAGCTACCTGAGATTTGAAGCTTTCAGTTTGAGAACTTTCTGGCCACCTCTCCTTGTGCAATCTACTCCACTTGATCCCCAGATGATGTTTGAATGCTCAAATGGAGTTTAAGTTGGCTGGATAGTGAGATTCGACAGCTTCTGCTCAAGCTTGCTCAGAAATGGCAATGGTGTTTCTGGAGGTTTCAGGCCATGGTGATGGGTTGTTTGAGGTCCTGAGGATGAATGGAGAAGGTCTGCAAGGTTTGTTTGGCTGTTTGTGAGCTAGGATGAGAGTTTCGAATGCAACTGCAAAATGGAGTGAGAAATGGCAGTGAGATGTTCTGGCTGTTTTAGGCTTGTGTTCCTGGTGATTTCAACTCAATGATACATGGTGAGTTGAATGGAGGAAAAGGTTTGAGTGTTTGCTTGCTGTGGAGAGGAATTCGAAGCAAGATGCAAATGGGAGTGTTTTTGTGTAAGTTATGAATGGGATGGTTTCAGCCTTGCTTCTCCTTATGGCTAGCTTGCAAATTGATAACATAAACAAATCTGATTGGCTGGATGATGTGACTTGTGCTTTTGTGATTGGTAAGTTTGCTTTTGCCAAAAGTCAAAAATCTTGTAAGAGAAGCATGGGCTTGATACTAGGCAAGTACAAGGGCTAGGGCTGGCGCAGCATGGTGAGTGTGTGAGGCTGGCTTGATTCAAGGACCAATGCAGCAAGTTGGTGAAGCATGATCATGAGTTTTGCAACTTGGTTACTTTATGGATTTTCATGAAAAATGCCTTGTTACATGAACTAAGCACATGTGATCTTTGGTTCAAATCTGATTTTTGGGACTTAGAGAATGTTTGTGTGCTGGTTTGAGAGGAATTAGAAGTCACATAATGCATTGGTCCATGACTTTGCAAAATTTCACACTTGGTGCATCTCTTGAACATAAGTGATTTTTGCCAACTTTAACAAACCATAACTTTTGATCCAAGATGAATTAGATCATGTTCTTGTACTTTTTGGAAAGGGAAAGATGAGATCTACAACTTTCATGACCAAAGTTTTTCCATTTGAAGCATTTTTGGATCCAAAATCATGGCTTGAAAAATGACCTAAAATGATGCATTCTTGAAAAGTCAACTATGCCCAAAAAGTCAACATTTGCAAAAACCCTAAATTCTTGATTTCTATGAACTTCAACCTTCTTCCATGATCAAATAAAGATCATATACACTCAAAATGATGAAGATCACCCATTGGTTGGGTCATTGGGGGCCTCAGATGCCCTGATTTTGCACTGACTTGTCTGAAAAGTCAACCCTTGATCAGATGACTTCCCCATGGAATTTCTTCATGAAAATTGATATGCATACTCCCTATACCATATAGAGATCAATGGAAACAAGAATGACCAAAAAATTTGGAGTTATGGCCTCTGAAACCAAAACCCTAATTTTCAGTCAACTGTGCAGTTCATCCTGGCTCTGCATCCACTCAAACCCTAGCTCTTGTGATTCCTCTGCATTTTTGACTTTGAGGAGATGGAATATGATGTAAGAACACACATGGACCCCTTTGAAGTGATTGGTAGCCTTTGGAATGGCTCAAGATGCTCTGGGATTGCTCAGGTCACAAACCCTAGGTGCAGATGCCTTAGAAACTATCCAGTGAATCAAAAATGAGATATGAGATGATATGTTTGTGTTTATGCATATGAGATGACCATAAGCCATGGTGTGAATGGGTGAGGGCAAATTTGGGGTGTTTACAGTCATGATAATTTGTAATGCTTTATGTTGAACTATTTGATCCACTTCTCATTTTGTGTTGTGTGTTTGATCTCGACACTTGTAATTGAAGTCTCTATCCGGGTTGTATTGTATTGGCTTGATCTTATGCTCATCTTGTGTTTCATTTGGTTTTATATGCATGTTACTTGTTTATGCTTTTAACCATTTCAGGGGCATTGGTAAGTGAGAGGTATGGATGAGATTCCCACATCTCCAATTCTTATCTCTTCTCTTTTCATGATGTTTTCTTATTTGTGTTTCATGTGCTTAGGCCATCCTTTCTATCTTCTTCCCTTCTTCATTCTTCTCCTTCCTTCCAATCTCTTTCTTCCTTAGGATAGTAAGCCTCACTAACTTAGGAATCCCATGCATGTTGACATTAGGATTGGTTAGTCCCCCTTTAGTTCTTTTACCTTTAAGATCTTTGGTTCTTTTCTATTCTCACCTCAAAACAAAAACCTAAAAAAAGCACCTTAATAAGGATTGATGTGGTCTCCTGTGCAATAGCCTTATTCCATGAAACACTTGTAATTTTCCCATCTTGGGATAGTACAAGCTTGTTCATCATGATGCACAAGTCTGATCATGAGACCATCTTCATCAAGAAAATCATAAAACACACTTCTTCATTTTAATTACAAAAACACTTAATAAATTCAATGAGTTAGTGAGCCTAGGCCCTAATCTCTGGAACCAAGTTTTGGGGATCTTCTCCTTACTTGAGTATGCTTGTTATATTATTCCATCTTGGAATGTAGTAGCAAGTACACATTCTATGGAAAATAGCTTGAGTTCACTTCCTTGTGCCACACCAATAAAAGCTTCTAAAAAAACACAAACAAACAATAAGCGTCTCTCCTTCGGGAATTCTTCTCTCATCTCCTTCGCTCTGTCCGCGAACTTGCTCCTACTTGTCATTTTGCAAGACGGTAACGCACTTGTCGTCCGATCATGCAACACCTAAGCATTGACATAGGCATATCAAGCCTTAATACACAAGCAATCCTTTCCACCCCTAGTTAGGGGCACTACAGCGACTCTGATCCTCATTGTCCAGATGAGGTACGTGGGCAGCGGGGTAGGGCCCGTTCGAGCACAATCTTTATTTTCCCTACATTTTCCTATTCGTTTCTTTTTTCAGCTTCTTGCTATCTTATCCAGCCCAGTTCTCTTTTGCAGCAGCTTTCATTTCTTCACCCTTTGAAACAGACTTATTTGCAAGCGTGAATCCCATCGGGTACAACGAACGATCTGGGGTGCTAATACCTTCCCAGGTCGTAACCGACTCCCGAACTCAGTCTCTTTGGTTCGTAAGACCTTTGTCCTTCTTTACTTTTCCTTTGGTTTGTGAAACATTACCATTCCCGTTACTTCGGGATAAAAATGCCTGGCTGGCGACTCTAACCTTTTCCGCGCCACTTTCGCGTTTGTACCAGGATGGAAATCCGGGGAGCGACAAAGACCATCTGGTGAATCTGTTGAAGTTGTTTAAGCGTCTGAGGAAGTATCAACTGAAGTTGAACCACAACAAATGCATATTCGGGGTATGTTCTGGTAAGTTGCTGGGATTTATCGTAAGTGAAAAGGGAATTGAGGTTGATCCCGACAAAGTCAAAGCCATTCAGGAGATGCCTGCACCTAAGAATGAAAAAGAAGTTCGGGGGTTCTTAGGTAGATTGAACTAGATATCAAGGTTCATATCGCATCTCACTGCAACCTGTGAACCCTTGTTCAAGCTGTTAAGAAAGGAACAAACAGTCAGGTGAAATGATGACTGTCAGAAAGCTTTTGACAAGATCAAGGAGTACCTGCAAGAACCTCCAATTCTCATGCCTCCAATTGAAGGAAGACCTCTAATAATGTACCTGACAGTATTAGAAGGATCAATGGGGTGTGTGTTGGGCCAGCATGAAGAGTCTGGTCGAAAAGAGTATGCAATATACTACCTAAGCAAAAAGTTTACCGACTATGAACAACGTTATTCACTGCTCGAGAAAACTTGTTGTGCTTTAGCGTGGGCTGCTCGTCGACTAAGACAATATATGCTGACTCACACTACCTAATTGATCTCAAAAATGGACCCCGTCAAGTACATATTTGAGAAGCCAACACTTACCAGAAGGGTTGCAAGATGGAAAATGATTCTAATAGGGTATGACATTTAGTACACATCTCAAAAAGACATCAAGGGCAGTGTACTGTCTGACTATCTGGCTGAGCAACCCATTGATGATTACCAGCCCATGAGATTTGACTTCCCTGATGAAGACATCATGTACTTAAAAGCAAAAGAAGATCCAGTTCACACTGAAGGGCCTTATCCAGAAGAAGAATGGACTATGATGTTTGACGGCACTTTCAATATGAATGGTCGTGGAGTTGGTGCAGTGCTCATTACACCGAAAGGAGTTCATATGCCTTTCTCGGTAAAACTCACCTTTGCCTGCACTCACAACGAATCAGAATACGAAGCATGTATCATGGGACTTGAGGAAGCCATTGACCTCAGGATCAAAACTTTGAATGTATTCGGAGATTCAACTTTGGTAATCAACCAGACCAATGGCAAATGGTACACTCATCAGGAGTATCTGATTCTGTACCGTGATTATACGAGGAGATTATTGACCTTCTTCACAACGGTCAAACTTGAATACATCCCTCGAGATTAGAATCAGTTTGCAGACGCTTTAGCTACCATTTCCTCCATGATCAAAGTTAGAATTGCTAATTATGTGCCTCAGATTTTGGTATCCAGACTGGACCGACCAACATACGTATTCTCTGTGGACGTTGCTAGTGATGACAAACCTTGGTTCCATGACATCAAATGCTTCTTAGAAAATCAGACGTACCCACCTGGGGCATCATCTATTGATAAGAATACATTAAGAAGGTTGGACGACAGTTTCTTCCTTAATGATGATGGTTCATTATACAAGCGAAACTTCGACATGGTCCTGCTCAGATGTGTTGACAAAAAGGAAGCAGACCTGCTAATGCATGAGGTGCATGAAGGTTATTTTGGTACCCATGCCGGAGGGCATGCAATGGCAAAGAAATTATTAAGATCGGGTTACTACTAGATCACAATGCATGCAGACTGTTGTGCCTATGCCAGAAAATGTCACAAGTGCCAGATCTACGTGGATAAAGTGCATGTGCCTCCAAATCCGTTAAACATAATGTCTTCACCGTGGCCCTTTTCCATGTGGGGCATTGAAATGATTGGAAAGATTGAACCAACTGCTTTAAATGGCCACAGATTCATCCTGGTAGCCATTGATTGCTTCTCCAAGTGGGTTGAAGCAGCTTCATACGCAAACGTCACCAGACAAGTGGTAGCCAGATTTCTGAAAAGAGATATCATCTGTCGATATGGAGTTCCCGAGTGAATCATTACTTACAATGGTTCTAATTTGAACAATAAAGTGATGGCAGAACTGTGCCGTGACTTCAAAATCCAACATCATAACTCTTCTCCTTACAGGCCAAATATGAATGGCGCTTATGAGGCCGCTAACAAGAATATCAAGAAGATTGTACAGAAGATGGTAGTTACCTACAAAGACTGGCACGAAATGCTACCATTTGCCTTGCATGGGTACCGAACCTCTATCAGAACTTCTACTGGGGCAACGCCTTATCAGCTTGTGTACGGTATGGAAGTTGTCCTACCTGTTGAAGTTGAGCTACCCTCCTTACGGGTAATAATGGATATGAAGCTGGATGAAGCAGAATGGGTCCGGTCTCGGTACAATCAACTGAATCTGATTGAAGAGAAAAGGCTAGCTGCCATCTTTCATGGGCAGTTATATCAGAAGCGAATGAAGAAAGCCTTTGATCAGAAAGTCAGACCTCGGGAATACCAAGTAGGAGAGCTTGTTATGAAGAGAATCCTTCCTCCTCATACAGAACACATGGGCAACTGGACACCAAACTATAAAGGTCCTTATGTCATAACTAAAGTCTTCTCAGGTGGAGAACTGATGCTCGCAACCATGGATGGTGAAGACTTCCCGTCTCTAGTGAATTCAGATGCAGTTAAAAAATACTTCGCATGAAATGACCCGTTGGACATAAAAATATAATGTAAGTCCAGGCAAAAATAGGGCATCCCGATAAGTAAAAAACAGAATAAAAGACTCGGGTGAAAATAAGGGAAAAAATGTGCAACCGCTGAGTTGAAAACCCGCATTGGACAACTCAGGTAAAACTGGGTATCCCGGCGAATTGAAAACCCGAAAGGGAGATCCACGCAAAATCAGGGAATAAGCGAACAACTGCATTCTGAATTCGTCTGTATTACTCACAACATGGCAAGCTTCGAAAGGACAAAGCATCGGTCAGAATCAACCTTCTTCAGAAAGCAAGATAAGAAGAACGTCAAGGTCATACAAGTCATAGAAAAGGAAGCTCACTGGAGAGTCATCTTCAAACATTGCCAACAATTTTATTTTCTCAATTTAAAACAATCTCCCCATTTCAGTGGATTCGCTTCTTTTGACTGTACTTGCCATTTCAGGGCACACAAATTAATAAAATCAGAGTTTTCAGTCACACCTTGTTTTGTACATTTTTTGTTTCGCTTGCAAAATGTCCAATGTTCATAATACAACACTCGCATAAAAAAAAGGAGCCATTTTGAATAAATGCTTGCAGGAAATATATTACTATCAGGTAAATCTAACTCCTATGATGGAATCCGGTTAAGGATACCTCAGGACACTTGTGCGTTTTCCTTTGTCTTAACAGGTTGCAGGTATTCAATACGCAACAAGGAGCATATCAAGCATTGAATCCCCAGCATGCTACTTCCCAGAAGTTATCTCCTCCCCAAGAAGGACCTCTCGAGCAGTTCCTAACAACCTCTTCCACAAACATTTGCATGATCACAAGCCAGGTTCGAGCCAGACACCTGCAAATACCATCATCACTCACCAGTAATATACAAAACTCATATCCCTTGCAGATAAAGGCCAAAGCGTCCCCTTTACACTCTCAAAAACAGATACCTATACGGGTTATTTGTTGACACTCGTCCATGTCATCCTTCCCCAACAAGGTCGCCAGAACACCTTCTGCAAACAAATACTTGTTCATAATATGCTCTTTTCAACACCCGTATGTGTCATCGTATCCCCCGCAGGTTGCCAAAATTCCTTCTGCACTCTCAAATACATATTTTTGTTCATAACTTATACGTATTCCTATTGACACTCGTCCATGTCATCCTTCCCCAGCAAGTTAAACACTATTCTGTGTCATGCTCATACCTCACTAACAAATCAATGCTTGTGCATACCAATACAGGTTTCCTTTAATACTCATCTGTATCATTGTATATATCACTCCTCATCAGATTCAACACTCGTCCGTGTTCCTTGCTAAACCAATTTATACTCGTCCGTATCATCATCTTTAAACACATGTCAGTGTTTTCTTTTATCGATACCCGTCTGTATCATGGTCCTAAGGATGCTCGTCCACATATTTAATATACACACATTGTCAAACACTTATACCTTTTATTTTCTAAGCGTAAGAACTCGTCCGTGTTTACCATTCCCTAGTAAGTCGTCAACCAAACCACTTTCTCCTATCAGACGTTCGTCCTATGTCGTGATACTTTAGGCAGCCGTCCCCTGCTAGGTGATCGTCCTTCACCTTTGGATGACCGTCCCTCATCCTTTCCCCAGTGGAATCTCCATTATTGGAACCTTCTATCCGACATTTGTCTTATGTCGTGATATTTTAGCAGTCGTCCCCTGCTAGGTGATCGTCCTTCACCTTTTGATGACCGTCCCTCATCATTTTATCTGATGGTCGTCTCCATTGCTGATCTTGTTATCCGGCATTTGTCCTATGTCGTGATAAACCTCGAGAGCAGCCGTACCCTGCTAGGTGATCGTCCTTCACCTCTTGATGATCGTCCTTCATCATGCTTATCCGATGGTCGTCCCCATCGTTGGCCTTTTTCTATCCGACATTCGTCCTATGTCGTGACATTTTCAGCAGCCGTCCCCTGCTAGGTGATCGTCCTTCACCTCTGATGACCGTCCCTCATCAAATATTTCATTTATTCTTTAACCGATGGCCATCCCCATCGTTGTTTACTTTACTTTCCAAAGCCCGGTGGTCGTCCCCACCATTACTTTTCTCATTACTATAACCCCCAGAGAATCTTATTTCCTTACCCGATGGTCGTCCCATCATGATCTCTTTATTTCCCCAGCTTGTCGGTCGTCCCCGTCATTGCTTAACTTACCATTTTATCCCCAGCAGTCGTCCTCTGCTCGATGGTCGTCCTCCATCGCCTTCATTTGATAATCACACTATACTATCTTTTACAATTTGTATCCCTTTTCTTCTTCTCCCCAGCGAGTGCAAATTTCAGACTGTCTTTGGTATTCAACCACAAGTTATCTTGTTTGTCTGTTAAGCCAAGCACTTACATCATGCACAACTAACTCATGTTTGAATAGGGGCAACTGTAAACACCCCAAATTTTCCCTCACTCTTAATCACACCATGGCTTGTGATCTTTCATTTTTGCATAAGCATAAGCATACCACCTCATATTGCATATTTGTTTCATCTGCATAGTTCAATTTCATCTGCATCTAAGGGTTTGTGATCTGAGCAATCCAAGAATGAATCTGAGCCATCCCAAAGGTCTTGAAGCTTTCTAAGAGGTTCCATGAGTGTTCTATGATCATATTATTCTCCCCAAAGTTCATGAAAGTCAAGGGATCATAAGAATTGGCAAAGGCATGGAAGCAGAGCTAGGGTTTTCATTGCACATATGACCAAAATTAGGGTTTTTGTTTCAGAGGCCTTAACTCCAAAAAATTTGGTCATTCTTGTTTCTAATGTTCTTAATATGTTATAAGGATCATGTGTACCAAGTTTGATGAAAAAATTCATTGTGGAAGTCATCTGATCATTGGGTAACTTCTTGAGCAAGTTAAGTTAAAATCAGGGCATCTGAGGCCCCCAACAATGGAATCAAAGGGTTATTTTAATAGAATTGAAGTTCAATGATCTTTATTTGATCTTATAAGTGGTTGGAAGCTCACAAGATTTAAGAATTTTGAGCCAATTGCAAACTTGCTATTTTTGGAAATGACTTGAAATGCAAACTTTCCATTTTGGGAAAGATTTTCAACCTCCTCTTTCATGACCAAAAATGCTTCAAATGAAACATTCTTGGCCATGAAAGTTGTATATTAAGTTTTTCCCTTTTCAAAAAGTACAAAACATGTCTCGATTCATCCTAAAACTCAAGATATGGCCTTTCAAAATTGGCAAAAATCACATAATTTTCAAGTTCATGTCAAAGAGGGATTTTTGCATATTGGCATTTCAAGCTTCTACATGACTTCTAATGTGCCCAAATGTGACAAGACCAAATTTGTGCCTTGGATCACAATTTTTCATGCCTAATATTCACAAAATTTCCAAAGAGGGAAAATTGCAAAAGTTATGATATCTCATGAATCAAGTGTTACAGCTCATCCATTTCCATCCAAGGGCTGTCCACAAAGTCACCTGAGGAAAATCCACCCTCTAGATCACCTCTGACCCGAGCCCATGCTTGTGGTACACTTTCCTTGAATTTTTTCAATACACACCATACAAATCAAATTATGCCACACCAACTCTCTGAACCAATCAGCACACCTTATACAAACATTATGGACCTCAAAACATACAACACACAGGCCTGAATGTTCCCATAACTCAGATTGCACAAAAACTTGCAAAACCTTCATCTCTTCGAAACTCATTCCACAACCACCAAAACTTCAAACTTCTTCCACCAATCAAATCAAAAACACTCAGAGATCATTTCCCACCCTTCACCATGACCTAAAAGCCATTGAATCATAAACACGATTTCTGCTTTGTCAGAACTGAAACACACAAACCAGCCACTCTAAGCTTCGTTCAAGCTTGCCAATAGCCTCAGGAGGTCAAAGGGGACTGGATTGCACAAGGAAGAGGCCTAGAAAGCTCAAAATTGCAAAGCTTCATCTCAGGTATCATGAAGAACAATTTTTCCATAACTATTGTTTTAAGTTCCTAAATGATTCTACATGTTTAGCTGATCACTCTGGTATGATTTGTTTTGAAAATGGTTGAGAAATGACCATGTATGAAGCTTCTGAAACTTTTTAACCTAAGATGTTTTTGCTTCGATTCAGATTTATTATGCATGATAAATGTGTTTTGTTTGTGGATTCATGATATATGATGTTTGGGGATCATTTATGGGCAAGAAATTTCTTGTTTAGTGACCTAATGGAGAAGTTGGCATTTTTACTGGCCAGAGAAGATGACCGGAACTTGCTCCGGTTACCTGAAAGTGATTAGGTTAGTTAATTAGGGTTAGCGCGTCAGTTTGAATATTGGCCTTTGGATTTTGTTTCTCGCGTGTTTGGACGGATCAGATGCATCCACTTAACCCTAATTCTTAATTAATTAAGTTAATTAATTCATTTGGCCAGATTCAATCCCAGCCTCACATCTTCGCGCGCAGTCAAGCCAAGTTTGAACCTCAGCCTTCAGATGCGTTGACTTCATATTAAATCCATTTTATTTCAGTTTTATTTCATTTCTTTTGTGCATTTATTTTAAAATAGCAAAAACAATTAAAAAAATCCCATTTTCTGCATTTTCACTTTAAATATTTTTCTTAACCTAAAAATGATTTTTATTTTATTTTTTGCATATAAAAATTATTTTTAAAATATTTAAATGTTATTTTTAATTAATTAAAGTATTTTAATTAATTAAAAATGCATTTAGGTTTCTAAAACTTACCAAAAAAATCATGAATCATTCCAATGCATTTAGAAACATTTTCAAACTCTTCATACAAATTTCTTTTTAGGTTTGATCATAGTTTCCCAATTTTCTTTGAATTAAGGGTCTTTAAAATCACAATTTTTAACCTTAACTTTGAAAAATCATTTATGCCTAACCAAGAAGAGTTTGAACTTGATTCGTTTTGCATTGTTTCACATATTGCATGTAGGTTATAGGTTATTTTCCTCATTAATTTATCTTGCATTTTCAATTTGATTTTCATTTTTCCTTTTGAATCACCCAAAAAACCTAGCAAACTTTGGAAAATCATAACTTTCAATAGGATTAGCTTCTGACTTTCTCCTTTGGGGTTTGACCTAATATGGGATTAGGGTTTGTTTGAGCTTGATTTCAAATTTTTATCAAGTTGCATGCTTCTGTTTTGTTCATTTGCATCTCACATGTTCATAAAACCCTAATTTCTCATCTTCATTTGCATTCACCTTGCATATTCATCATCACATGAACTTTCCATGACATCTTAAGCATTCATATGTCAACTTAGACATCTTAGGACATGTTAGAACCTTGCTTGATCATTTTCTTCATTCATTTGTTATGTCATGCATCCATTTCATTTCATAAACATCCATGTGTTTCAAACTTCTAAGCATGCTTTCATAACATCTCATCTTTGTATGATCATTCATATGCACATTATATGAGATTGCATCATCTCATATGCCATTTTCACTGCATAAAAACTTCTGACTTTGGTCTTAGCATCTCATTTCAATTCATTTCTTTATGCTTTATACTTTATGCATTCATACTAACACTTTCAGGTACTTTTGGTATGTTATTTGGGAGGTGGATTTGCCTTCACCTCTCACTCCTTCTTATTTCATTCATATGCATCTTATTTGTTCTTTGAAGTGAATCTAATTCACTTATGTTCCATCTTTCTCACATTCTTCCTTTAAGTTACTTATCTTCTTAGGAAGTAAGTAAATTATTTTTCTACTTCTTCCTCCTTCCATCTGCTTCTTCCATTGGTGGCTTCCTTGAGGATTCCTTCTCTTAAGCCTCACAAACCATAGGATATCCAAGCATGATAACATTTAGGGTTGTTTTTAGTCCCCTTTAGCTCTTTTACCTTTGAGTCTCCTTGAGTCTCTCTTCTCATCTCAATAATCAGAGACTAAACTCTTAAAGTTTTAGGACTTTGGAGTTAGGGTTATGCATGCATCCTTCTCTTAGGATGGAGTGTATAACTTTAATCTTAAGTGTTAAACCTTTAATTTGTTTAAACCTCTTAATCAAATCACATTAATAATCACAAAGACTTTATCTTGTAACTTGGGCCTTACATTAGGGTTCTAACTCTTCTTGATGGTTAAGAGGGACTAACCCTAGTGTTTAATGGACAAGTCCCCCTCAAGTTGTCTTACAAACTTAAAATCCACTTCTTAATCTCATCCCTTAATTAAAATCCACTTAATAAAGGCTGGTTATCTAATGAATTTAATCCCTAACCATGGATTAAGTTGAGGTATCTTCCTCAACTTAAGTGTGCTCATCTATTATCCTTCTATTAGGATGGTGTAATGAGCACTAATCCGTGATTAGAGATTAAACTCATTACTTAACACTAAACAAAAACCCATAAAAACATCTAAATAATCACAAGTAGGTTAATGATTTTAATCCTACATCATCATGGTAATTAAGTTGAGATTTTTATCTCATGCTTAAGTAGGCTCATTATCCCTAATCAGGGAGGATATAATGAGTTTACAAACCCTCTATTTAGGCTTAGGCTCATTAACTTATACAAAACACTAAAAACAATAAAAAAACTGAAAACACAAAAACAAACAATAATCGTCTCCTCCGGGATTCTTTTCTCATCACACTCATTCACAAACGAGAACTCGCTTCTTCCGTCTAATGCAAGACAGTTAGTACTCGAGCCAGACGAGTCATACACTTGAGAATAGACTAGGAAGCAGTTCACAATCAATTTATTTTCAATCTCTTTGAGTCGAACTATGGTGTTCTGACTTCCTCATTGCACGAGAGGATACGTAGGCATAACTTAACGGTTATCGAACAAAAGTCTCTGTGTCATCCCCCCTCTTCCAGCTTTCTTTTCAAAAGCCTCAGTCTTGAGCATTTCATTCCTTTTGCACTGGCACCTGTACATTCAATTTTAGCTTTTGTACACGGATAACACATACACTACCCCTTTAAACACAATCTCGTAAGCGTGGATCCCGTCGAGTACGATGGACAATCTGGATGCTAATACCTTCCCAGGTTGTAACCAACCCCCTTCTCAGTTTCTCTAGTTCGCAACCGTCTTATCCATATTTTTTCTAGGTTTATGAAACATTCCCTTTCATTTGGGATAAAAATGCCTAGCTGGCGACTCTTTAATTCATTTCACCTTCTCCTTTCGCCGACCGTTCGCGTCTGCACCAGGATTAAAATTCGGGGAGCGACAACAACCATGGATGGAGAAGATTTCCATTCCCCTATCAACGTAGATGCAGTAAGAAAATACTTTGCGTAAAAAGGCCCGCTGGATAAAAACAGAATAAAGATCCAGGAAAAAATGGGCATCCCGGTGGGCCAAAAACAGAATAAAAGGCTCGGGCAAAAATTAGGGAAATCTTGAGAAAACATGTACACCCACTGAGTTGAAAAGCCACATCAGACAGCTCGGGCAAAAAAGGGTATCCCGGTGGTTTGAAAACCCGAAAGGGCGATCCACGCAAAAGAGGGACTAACACGAATGACTGCAATCTGTGAAATTCGCAATCCATCTGCAACTAAGGTTATTCTAAGGGTTAAAGACCATTCCAATCACTTTTCTCAAGGGGCAGAGCAAGCAGATAGTCTTGAAGATATACGAGTCATAGTCGGGTCGAAACTTGATGAGATTCATTTTTCACATTGCCAATAGGATAATATGTTTTCCTTTTTTTGTTACTTCCTCTTTCTAGGGAATGGCTTCTTGATGTAATGTCTATTCATGGCCATGTTCCAAATCAATAAAATTCAATTTCAGTCAACTTGTGACTATTTGCTTCTTGTTTTTGTTTTTCATATAGCATAGTTTGATTGCAAAAACATCCAGCAAATTGTGATTTATATTGTGTTGTGAACATTTAAATGCTTTCTAGCTCATGTAGGAGGACATAAACATTTAATACAACACTAAAAACGGGATGTTAAGTGGCCAGGATGATGATTCATGCTATAAGCCTAGGGCATACAGGTCCAAACTAACTCTCCATGTTGCAGGCACTATCCGTTGTGTCTACGCAGGTGCAGGTACACGTGTTACTAGCAGAGCTAAAGCAGATTTTCAGGAGGAATTTTTCAACAACATAGTTGAGCAAGAACAGGTGCCTTCCCATGTGTCTCCTATTATCCCCAATATAAGTGAAGTTGAAGTTCTTCCCCAGCAGTAATGACAAAAGATGCTTGTCCTCCCCAAGTGGAGGTTTTCTTTCAACACAGGGGCAATCCCCAGCAGTACAAGGAATGTCTTTCCTCCCCAACAGGTTGCTTCCTCAGCTGCACCATACATCTTTCTCCTCATCCAAGTCAGAAGTGCCTTCATTTCCCCATCGGAGTGCAAGAAGGGTCCATCTCCAGCAGGCTCCATGCTCTCCGATCTCAAAGTCCAATTTATTTTTGGCAATGGCAACAATTCAGAGCCGATGTATCATTAACAACATTCCCCCACAAAGTTGTTCCCTCCTCACCAAGACTAACCAGATCAATTCAGTGATCACCAGTTCTACCCATTCAAGCTATTTGGGATACTTGTAGGAGATCCTTTGCATTTGCATATGCATAATCATCATTACATGTGTATCCTCCAAAGCGTAGTGTTTCCATTGTCATGGAGCATTACGACATCAATTCAAACATGTGCATACCAACATGGGCCAGTTTTTATGTATATTACATACAACCTATAACATCTTCTCAACCAGAAATTCCCCACAAAAGATACCTGCACCATCTTCCAGGCATATTTGTCTTTCAAAGTCAATGTTTGTCATCCTTTTCGTGGCTTGATTCGTTCAGCAGTCACGTGTTAAGCCCTGATTCGCCAACAGGCACCTTTCTTTGTGGCTTGATTCGCTCAGCAGTCACATTGTCGAGTCTCATTTCGCTAATGGTCTCGTTTTCAAGCCATGTTTCCCCAACAGACACCTTTCCGTGGCTTGATTCGCTCAACAGTCATGTGTTAAGCCCTGTTTCGCCAACATGCACCTTTCTTTGTGGCTTTATTTGCTCAGCAGTCACATTGTCGAGTCTCATTTCGCTAATGGTCTCGTTTTCAAGCCCTGTTTCGCCAACATACACCTTTCTTTGTGGCTTGATTCGCTCAACAGTCACATTGTCGTGTCTCATTTCTCTAATGGTCTCGTTTTCAAGCCTTATTTCACTAACAATCACCTTTCTTTGTGGCCTGGTTCGCTCAGGAGTCACGTGTTAAGCCCTGTTTCGCCAACAGGCACCCTCTCTGTGGCTTGATTCGCTCAGCAATCACATTGCAGGTTATTTCAATGATTTTATTCCACCTTGTTCTCTTCCCGTTACCTATTCATAGGTCAAAACGAAAAAAATAAATAAAAGGCAGATGGAAATTCTCTTATCCACCGAGTTCAAATTTCCAGGTTTTTATTCGAGTATTCAATCACTTCATACCTTGAACGTCTAAAAGCTCTTGCGATTATTCATTCAGGCCTGCAGATGATTGAATAGGGGCAACTGTAATACCTCAAAATTTTCCCTCTCATTTCCTCAACACTTGGCATAACATTTAGCATACATAAGTTCATAAAATAACTAACAACATTGCATCATGTGTAGCATAGCTGGGGCATAGGTATGTGATCAGTGATTGGAGCAATTGAAGGTTATAAAAAGGAAATCAAAGGGCCACAAAGCTTCTCAACATTGTGCAAAGGGTTCACAACATCCCACAGTTCTCATTAGAAGCCACAAGTCAAGGAAATATTTTGTTTGATCAAAGAAGGCAAGCAATGCAACATCTCCTGACAAAAAAGGCCAAATTAGGGTTTCATTCTTATTGGGCTTCTGCTAGAAGTTATGATCTAAAGAAGATTCCATTGTCTTATATATGATGACAAGTTCCTAGGGTTCAAATTTCATCCACAAATTCATTTTGGAAGAGGTTCAATTGGCGAGATGGCTGAAAATCAAGGATTTGGGGAAAAGTCAACCATGCTGAAGAAAAAGTCAACTCCTGGCTTTTTGAGATCAAAATCATGAAATTAGTGTTACAAGGATCCTATGATTCAAATTTTATCAATAAATGATGGAGGAATCAAGAGAAATCAAGAAAACTAAAACTTACCATTTTTGGAAAATTAGGGTTTCCAAAAATGGAAAGTTTTGGCCATTTTTGCAGCATCTTTGAGAGAGGCCTTCTCCCAAAATATAAGGGCTATAAAAATTCTAATTTGATCTAAATAAAGAGGGCATCTTGAGATTCAAATACATAGGTGGAACTCCTCCATGGCATCAAAAATGAGTAAGATATGATCTTGGCAAGTTTGAACAATTCAAGGATCAAGGCAAGTCATGGGAAAGGCAAATGCAGGCCAGCGCACGCGCCCTGCCTGGCATATCATCAAATAGGTGGTGGTTCAAATGTCATGCCATTTTTCTTGGTCAATAAGGCTTCAAATCATTTTTTTGTAAACGACAAAGTTGTTCCCCTACATGATCCATTGAATGTTGATGTTCAACATTTTTTCATCTGATCAAAGGATTGAGAGCTATTAGTGGCTAAAGGGAGAGGTTTGCAACTGGTCATGCATAGGCACCATGGGCTCAAGGCAAGGCAATCTGGAAGGCCAATTGTGCAGCTTGTTTGCATGATATTCAATGATCATTTTGAGATGATTAGAGGTCATCATTCATCATGGTATCAACTTCAAACTTATTCCACACATCACCATCTTCAATTTGAGTCCAAGGTTTACTTGCATTCATTGCTTGAGAATGAAGAAATCTTCCATTGAAAGTCATGATTCTCAACTGGTTTCTTATAAGAGAATGTATTTCACCAAAGTTCACATCCGTTCAGTCTATTAGCATTAATCCATAAAGAATGATCATAATACATTATTCTAAGAGGATGTGATCTCATGGATGCTTCTCCACACCATGGCCATGCACCAGCAGCCATGAAAAATCCAATGGAATGAGGATGAAGGTACAAAATAGTGCATCCAGTTTGTCATCATTGATCAGCAAAGCAATTGAGCATGTCATCCCAACCATAACTTCCATAAAATTCACCACACTGAATTGAGCTTGAGTATGGAAATTTCTAGAGAGTTCTATGCCATACCTAACTTGACTCACCTTCTAACTAATTCAAATCAGTTAACCATTGATGGAACCCTGGTTCTAACTGTTAACATGAGGTCAAGGAGTCTATAAAAGGCAGAGTGTAGTGCATTTTGAAGCTCTTTCACCATTTTCTCAATTCACACCATATAAATTCATCAAAGTTCTCTCTGCATCCTCACTACAATTTGCTTCGAGGAAGCTCCATTCTCAATCTCCTTGATACATTCTCTTTCAATCCATCATCTTCATCATATCAAGCATAATCTCCATTGATTACAAAGCTTGATTCCTCAAGGATAAGCTACTGCAACATTGAGACTGCACTGCATTTTGGATCAAAGATCCTCTATCTTCAACACTTAAGCTCCAATTTACATCCATTCATCAACAACATCATGTCTAGCTTCATCTCTATGGCTTGATCACCTCAAATCATCAAGGATTCAATACTGCATAACATTTATTCTCGTTGCATCTTCATCAATTTCTCAAGATCCACGCATAACAGAGTGTTTATTTCACTCTTGTTGTCCTGGAGCAAGCTCAAGCATTCTAAGGAGTTGCATCTCTGGCCTTCTAACAACACTTTGCCACCTCTGCAACTCAGGTATGTCCTGAATTTCTACATACTCGAATTGCAAATTTCTGGTTGATTTTATGTTGATTAAGGACTGATAGAGGTAATGGATTGACTGGTTAGTTGATAGGCATCATAGATGCTCAGATTCAATTTTCAGGCTTAGATTCTTGCTTTCGATTCAGGAAATTTAGGAACCTTAAGTGATTTTTGAAGCCATATTTATGATCAGTGTAGAGAGGTGAATCCATTGATGGTCATGATTTTCATTTTAGTGAGGTTTAAAGGTTTTCCCTACCAGAGCTTGAACGGAGAAGATGACCAGAATTTATCTCCGGTCATCAGAACAATGAAGCCCTAATTTCCCAGCTTTAAGTCCCAACCGTTGAGCTTTTCTCATCCAACGCATATAAGCATGCCAACACATTAATGAGGGCGTGCCAGACATGTGCCTCCTATGTTGACCTTGACTTCCTACTCACACCCCCTATGCGCATGTGTTCATCCCAATTATGTTATTTTTTTTACTTTAGAAACCCCCCAAGGCCCAAACCAATTCATTCCCTTTTTATTTTTTTTCTCATAAAATTCCAATTTCGTTTCTTATTTTTTAAAATACCAAAATGTATCAAAAAATTCCAATTTAATTCATATATGATCTTCATAATTTTATATAATTTTCCATTTTTTTGGATCTTATTTTTGTCCATTCTTGAGATCTGAATTAATTTTCACTTTAATTGTTTCTCAATTTTCACCCTTTTTGACCAACAAATTTTCCCATTTTTTTCTCCCAAACCATATATGATAAATGTCCCATTCCTTTTGTGTTATTTTACTAGCTCATTACACTTCCTCAAAATATTTTTCTTTGGATTTTTAGGTCAAGCTTAGGTCCTTTTTGAGTCCATTCTTCCACATAGGTCCATACAAACCCTAATTGCATTCTAGTGATCCTTTAACCATTCAAAATTAGGCGTTTTCATGATAATTTTTGTACACATGTTATTCTCTGGATTGTGATGTCCAATATTAAATTTCATAATTTTTCTAGGTCATTTTATATTTTTCTCAAGTTAATTAAGTCCTAAGTCATTTTTGGTCACTTTTAGAAGCTTCCTTCATCTCCCTTTGAATAAGGCATTCAAGCCATGGATCTAAGGTCTTGGTTCTGAGTCTTGTAGGTCATATTATAGGTTCTTAAGTATAGAGTACAATCATTAGGTTCTTGTCTTTTGATTTTAGGGTTTGCTTGAGTCTTAAATTGCCTTTACCTCCTTTTGACCTAATTCCTCTTCACCCTCCATCTTAGGAGACTTTTATTAAAGCTAGCCCCTGGATTTCCTATTCACCTTAGTGTTTATGCAATTTTAGCTTACTTAACCCTTTAAGTTTCTCCATGTAACCCTACCTTAGCTCTTATTAGGGTTTAGCTTCTTTTAGGGGATAGTTTGAATTTGTTCACTCTTGTAGCTTTAGAATTCTTAAGTTGAGATTAGTTACTAACTTTTTAAGTTTACCATCTTATAAGGTGCTTTAGGCTTAAGTATTTTTCTTAGGAGCTTACTAATCTTTTCCTTAGATAGTGTGTATTGTTTTTGAAAGATTTACTATGTAATAACTGTTCACTTTTATTCATCATACTAATATTTGTTTTGTAGGGGGAAGATGAGGTAATAACTTCATTCTTATTCCTTTATGCATTTATTTTTTTTGCCTTAGCACATTGGTGCTTTTTTCATATGGCTTCCCTCTTTCTTTAGATTTCAAATTAACTTCCTTAGGAAGTAAGTTGAATTCTAGTTTGCTCTTTCTTCTCCTTAGGTTAGAATTCCTCATTAACCACAGGTCCACATTTTTGTACATAATAGGATAACTTAGGGTTGTGTCTTAGTCCCCCATTAGCTTTGACCTTTGCCTTTTGAGTCTTTCTTTTCTCATCTTCAAAAAAAATCCAAGAACATTTAATAAATGCATGAAAGAATCTTTTGTGTATAGCCTTATTCCATGGGGCACTTGCATTCATTCCATATTGGAATAGTGTAAGCTTGTCTAGCATGATGTACAAGTCTCATCAAGGGATTGTTTCACAAAGAAAGAAATCTAAAAGATACTTCTTCAAAAAATCTACAAAAACACTTAATAAAGTTCAACAATCTAGTGAACTTAAACCCTAATTCATGGAAACCAGTCTTTGATAAATTCTCCTTGCTGGGTGTGCTTGTTCTATAATTCCATCTTATAATATAGTAGCAAGTACGCATTCCATGGAAAAGAGTTTGAATTCACTTCTGTAATACCTCAAAAGTTTCCCTCTCATTTCCTCAAACATTTTGCATAGCATTTATCATACATAAGTTCATAAAATAATTAAAAACATTGCATAACTGAGGCATAGGTATGTGATCAATGATTGGAGCAACTGAAGGCTATACAAAGGCAATCAAGGGGTCACAAAGCTTCTAAAAATTGTGAAAGGGGTTCACAACATCCCACAATTTCTCATTTAAAGCCACAAGCCATGTAAAGATTTGGTTTGATCAGAGAAGGCAAGCAGTGCAGCATCTCTTGATGAAAAAGGCCAAATTAGGGTTTCATTTCTACTGGGCTTCTACATGAAGTTTTGATTCAAAGTGGATTTCATTGTCTTATATATGATGACAAGTGCCTAGGGTTCTAATTTCATCCACAAATTCATTATGGAAGAGGTCCAATTTGCAAGATGATTGAAAATCAAGGATTTGGGGAAAAGTCAACCATGTTGGAGAAAAAGTAAACTCCTGACTTTTTGAGATCAAAATCATGAAATTAGGGTTACAAGGATCCTATGGTTAAAATTTGATTAATAAATGATGGAGAAATCAAGAGAAATCAAGAAAACCAAAATTTACCTTTTTTGGAAAATTAGGGTTTCCAAAAATGGAGAGTTTTGGCAATTTTTGCAGCATCTTTGAGACTGGCCTTCTCCCAAAATATGAGGGATATTAAAATTCTAATTTGAGCCAATTAAAGAGGGCATCTTGAGCTTCAAATCCATTGGTGGAACTCACCATATCATAAAAAATGAGAGAGATACGATCTTGCAAAGTTGAAGCAAACTAGGGCAAAACTAGGCCATGAGCAAGGCAATTGGCAGGCCAGCGCGCGCGCCCTGCCTGGAATTTCATCAAACAGGTGGATGGTCAAATCTCAAGCCATTATTCTTGGTCAAAAACACTTCAAAATCAATTTTTGGTGAACTATAAAGTTGTTCCTTGATGCAATCCCTACAATATTGGTATTCAAAGTGGAGAGCTTGCAACTGGCTAGTCATAGGCCCATGGGCACAAGGCATGCCAAATTCGTGCAGGCCAATATGCAACCTTGTGACATGCTAGGCAATGGTCATTTTGAGATGATTATAGGCCATCATTCATTATGGTCCAAACCCCAAACTTGTTCTATGATCCCTCCACTTCAATTTGAGCCCAATAGGCATTTGAATTGATTACTTGAGATGGAAGAAATCATACATTGAAAGTCATGATTCTCAACCGTTTTCTTGGATGGTAAGGCATTGCACATAGCTTCACTTCAATTCGTTTGCATTGACATTCTTCATCACATTCAGATCAAAGGCATTGCTCTAAGAGGATATGATCTCACGAATGCATCTCCACACCATTTCCATGCACTTCACATCAGGCTACATTTGAATACTTTCTAGACTATGCTTCTTGCTATGCACCTCATGAAACATATGCTAAATCACAATGCACTGCAAATTATAATCAGAAGATCATGCTACTTATTGCCATGCTTTGATCCACATCATAAACTTCATAAAGCTTGCAACATATGATCCAGATCGAGTGGAAGCTTCTGGATGTTACAACTGGCATAACTGCCATAACTGCCTTACTCAGTTTAACCTCACTCACTCAGTTAACCCAAGGGATGATTAACCATGGTTAAGAGTTCTATAAAGCAAGGTCCTCACCTCAGTGCCAGGTCTAGATTCATTCTTCACCAAATATTGCAAAGTGCACTCTGAATTTTCACATTGTAAGAGGATTCGAGCAAGCATCATCATCATCAATTCATCCTCATTCTTTATCAAGTTATCATCTTCATCATCTCAAGCACCATCATCAAGCATTGCACAACCTGAAAAGCTTCAAAATTTATCTCTGCAACATTAAGACTGCACTACATTTTTATCAAAGATCCCCTATCTTCAACACTCAAGCTCCAATTTACATCAATTCATCATCAACATCATGTCTAGCCTTATCTCCACGGATTGATAATCACAAATTAGCAAAGATCCACCACTGCATATTGTTGAATTGCATGGCACCAGATCCATTATCCTCAAGAATCTTGCATCCAGAGTGTTTATTTCACTCTCCAAAGGCTAAAGAACATTCATAAAGCTCTGTGGAACCTCATCTCTAATCTTTCTTCAGCAAACTGAAGATCTGCATTTCAGGTTAGAGCTTGAATCTCAGGCATTCAATTTCATTGATTCTTGTTGGTTTCGTGTATTTTAAGGTTCAATAGGAGCAATGCTTGAACTGTTTAGATGATATGCACCCTAGGTGCTTAGATCCAATTTTAGGTCTAGATTTGTTTGGCTTCGATTTGTGATATCCATGAACCCTAGGTAGAATCTAAGACCATATTTATGTTCAGCGTGAAGAAACGAACCCAACCATAGCTCCACATTTCATTTTCATGGAGGTTTGAACTGTGCCCTAGCCAGAGCCTCGCCGGAGAAGGTGACCGGAGTCCTTCTCCGGCGCCTGAACAGTGCCCTAGCATTTCTTGCAAGTTTATAACACATCCATTGGATGTGTCTGATCCAAGAGTCTAAAACGCGCCATCACATTAAAATTTATGTGACCCTCACGTGCCCTGAATCCTTCACAAAGTCTCTGTTGACCTTTGACTTCCTATTAGCACCCCAACGTGTTTGAACCAAGCCCAGTCATGTTGTTTTGTTCACTAAACACACCCCCAGGCCTAATGTCATTTGTTCCATTTTATTTTCTTTTTATATTTTATATCATTTTTGTTTCCTATTTTTAAAAATACCAAATATCCATGAAAAATTCCAATTAAATTCAAATAGGATCTTCATAATTTTCTTTAATTTCCATATTTTTGGATTTCATTTTTGTCCATTTTTGAGATCAGAATTAATTTTCATTTTATTTGTTCTCTTATTTTCTCATTTTTTTACCAACTAATTTGCTAATTTTTGTTCTCACAAACCTTATAGGATAAATATCCCATTCTTATTGTGTTATTTTAATGGTTCATTAAACTTCCCCAAAATGGTTTTTTCTGGATTTTTAGGTCATGCTAAGATCCCTTTTGAGTCCATTCTTCCACATAAGTCACATAAACCCTAATTGCATTCTAATGTTTCTTTCATCACTCAAAATTAGGAGTTTTCATGAGATATTTTGTACACATGTTATTCTCTGGATTGTGAAGTCTAATGTTAAATTTCATAATTTTCCTAGGTCATTTGATATTTTTCTCAAGTTGCTCATGTCCTATGTCCTTTTTGGTCCCTTTTAGAAGCTTCTTCCATCTCCCTTTGAATAAGGCATTCATGCCATTTATCTAGGGTCCTGGTTATGAGTCTTGTAGGTCATGTTAGAGGTTCTTAAGTGTAGAGTACAATCATTAGGTCTTTATCTTTTGATTTTAGGGTTTGCTTGAGTCTTAAGCTTGCCTTTGCTTTCTTTCGACCTAATCCTTCTTCACCCTCCATCTTAACCTCTCAAAACTAATTTTGTGATAACCATTGCATGTTCAAACCACATTTTAGCATTTCATCAAGTCCCTAGTCTTTTTATGGGGATTTCAAATCTTTTTATTCATGTTTGAGTTGTACTTTAAGTTTTTTCTTCCTTTGAAGCTTTATATGAATTTCCTTCTCATTCTCACACCATTCCACCTATATTTTGCATCTCCTTTACTTGGATCTCTTCATCCCCTTCTAGTATGACATCTTAGAGGACTTTATTGAGATGTTAGTCCATGGACTTTCTATTTACCTTAGGGTTTATACCATTTTAGTTTACTTAACCCTTTAAGTTTCTAAATGTAGCTTTACCTTAGCTCTCATTAGGGTTTGGTTTCTTTCCAAGACATAGTTTGAAGTTGTTCACTTTTGTAGCTTTAGAATATTTAAGTTGAGTTTAGGTACTGACTTTTTAATTTTGTCATCCAATAAGTTACCTTAGGCTTAGGTATTTATATTAGGAGTTCACTAATCTTTTCCTTAGATAGTGTGAATTATTTGTGAAGATTACCATGTAATAATTGTTCATTTTTCACCATCATGCTAACATTTGTTTTGTAGGGGTGGAAGATGAGGTAATCACGTCATTATTATTCCTTTGTGAATTTATTTGACTTGCCTTAGCACCTTTGTGATTTGTTCATAGGGTTCCCTTTCTCTCTTTAGATTCAACTTAACTTTGTTAGGAAGTAAGTTGAATTCTAACCTGTTCTTTCTTCTCCTTATGTTAGAATACCTCATTAACTATAGGACCACACTTGTGAATAATAATATAACTTAGGGTTGTGTCTTAGTTCCCCATTATCTTTGACCTTTTCCTCTAAAGTCTTTCTCTTCGCATCTTCAAACAAAATCCAAAAAGACTTAATAAATGCATGAAAGGATCCCTTGTGTATATCCTTATTCCATGGGGCACTTGCATTCATTCCATCTTGGAATGGTGTAAGCTTGTCTAGCATGATGTATAAGTCTCATCAAGGGGTTGTTCCACAAAGAAAACATAAAATATAATTCTTCATAAAAGGTACAAAAACACTTAATAAAGTTCAGCAAGCTAGTGAACTTAAACCCTAATTCATGGAAACAAGTCTTGGATAAATTCTCCTTGCGTGGTGTAATTTTTCTATTATTCCATCTTGGAATGTAGTAAAAAGTACACATTCCATGGAAAAGAGTTTAAATTCACTTCCTTGTGCCAAATTCATACAAAACTCTTAAAAAGAAAATAACAAACAATAAGAGACTTTCCTGCGGGAACTTCTTTTCTCACCTCATTCATTATCAACGTGAACTCGCGACGACTTGTCTCGCATGCAAGACAGTAAACGCACTCGTACCAGACGAGCTTGCAACACCTGAGCTAGAACTATGGCAACGTCATCCTAAAAATCATAAGCAAATTTCCTCCTTTGTTAGGCGAACTATGTCGACTATAATCCTCATTTTCCCGATGAGGTACGTAGGCAGCGGGGTAGGGCCCGTTCGAGCATATTCTTTATTTTCCCTACATTTTCCCCATTCTTACTTTTTGTTCTATTTTTGTTCCATTTCTCATTTCAGTTCCAGTTCTAGTTAGCAAATCTTTGTTCAGCAACATCTTATTTCTCACCCTTTGAAACAAACAAACAAGCGTGGATCCCGTCGGGTACGGTAGACGGTCTGGGGTGCTAATACCTTCCTAGGTCGTAAACGACTCCCGAACCCAAATCTTTGGTTGGCAAGTCCTTGTCCTTTCCTTCGTACTCAGTTTTGTGCATCATTGTAATACCTCAAAATTTTCCCTCTCATTTCCTCAATATTTTGCATAGCATTTAGCATACATAAGTTCATAAAATAACCAAAAACATTGCATCATGTGTAGCATAGTTGAGGCATAGGTATGTGGTCAATGTCTGGAGCAACTTAAGGCTTCTCAATCATGTGCAAGGGGCCTACAACATCCCATAAGTCTCCATTTGAATCCTCAAGTATTAGGAAGAAGTGAATGGCACAAAGGAATGAAAGCAGTGCAACATCTCCTGAGGAAATGATCCAAATTACGGTTTTAATTGTGAAGGGCTTCCCATGAATTTTTGAGCAAAAGTGGATTCCATTGTGTTCTATATGACAACAAGTGTATAGGGTTCAAATTTAATCCACAAATTCATTGTGGAAGAGGTTCAATTGGTCAGATGATTGAAAATCAGGAATTTGGGGAAACGCCAACCATGCTGAAGAAAAAGTCAACTCCTGACTTTTTGAGATCATAATCATGAAATTATGGTTACAAGGATCCTATTTTTCAAATTTGATCAAGAAATGATGGAGGAATCAAGAGAAATCAAGAAAACCAAAACTTACCATTTTTGGAAAATTAGGGTTTCCAAAAAGGGCAAGTTTTAGTCATTTTTGCAGCTACTTTGAATGAGGCCTTCGCCCAAAATAAGAAAGATATGAAAATTCTACTTGGAGCCAATTAAAGAGGGCATCTTGAGCTTCAAATCTATAGGTGGAACTCACCCATATCATAAAAAAATGAGAGAGATATGATCTTTCAAAGTTGGTGAAAATCAAGGCAAGTTAGGGCAAAACCAAGGAAGGCCTTGCCTGCTGCGTGCGCGCCAGGCAAGGCATTCCCTCAAGCAGGTGGTGGTTCACAATGCAAGCTATTTTTCTCCATGTTAGATGCCTCAAATGAATTTTATTTGAACTACAAAGTTGTTCATTGCCATGTTTCCAACAACTTTTATGTTCAAAGATTTTTCATCTGATCAAAGGATTGAGAGTTATGGGAAGGAAAAGAGAGGGTGTTCAAACTGAAACTGTGCAGGGCATTTTGCCAAGCCTAGGGCAGGCCATGCAGGCCCATTATGCAGTGTTGAGTTGTGATTTTCAAGACGATATTTGAGGTATCTAGAGTCTTTATTTCATGATGGTTTGAACTACAAACTTGCTATGTGAAACATCTCCTTCAATTTGAGCCCAAGGTTCACATGTTTTGGTGACTTGTTCATAAAGAAACATTCAAAATAAGATAACAACATGCCATCTGTTTTCTTGCAACCTAGGGAAAAGCATCTCAGGCTTGATTCAATTCAGTCCAAGTGTATTTGATTCATTCATCATGCAATAATCACTATGCATTGCAGTAAAGGCTTCAATTTACCTCATGTCCACAAGATCATGCTAACTATCATGCACCATTTGAAATTTAAAGCAAAATATAGTTTCCATAACATGATACATCTAGTTTCTGCATTGGATCAAGCCTGTCATATTACATCACATTAAGCTTCATGTTAAGCAATATGAATATCACCACATGGGATCTAATTCGAGCACTACAAATCCAGCATTGCATCACTTGCTTCAAATTCATTTTGCTTCAAGCTTATTGCATATGCAGGCTGCAATTGTGTGCAAGCTTGACCACACTAATTTCCATACATTTCATGTGAATCAAGTAAGGGGTGAACTTCCAAGGATTGAATTCAGGATGCTATGATCAGCTGACTCACACCACATCAAGCTCACCATGAATGCCATGCTTTACTCCACATATAATCCAGCTTGAGGAAAACAAGTTCATCATGCATTCCATCACCTCAAGTGTACCGTAATTGTCATTACCCTCGTCACATGGGACCTAGTTCAAGCAATGGAAGTTTCTAGAGTTTACAGTTGGCATAACTAATTTTCATTCCATCAACCAACTCAACTTAGTTCTAACTGAATTGACTCAGTTAACCAGGGTTTTAACCCTGGTTCTAACTGTTAACTGAGGGTTAACTTCCTTATAAAAGCATAAGTTATAACTGAATGTAGGGTTGGCTTCATTTTCTGGCTCGAATCAGATCACAAAGTTCATCGTTTTTGCTTTGCTCTCTCTCTGCAAGTTCAGTGCAATTTGAGTGGAGTTAGCTTCATATCTCACTAGCATTCTTCTTCTCATTCACTGAGTATCATCATCATCATTGCAGAGCTCCATTTCAATGGCTGCATTCAAGTGAACTTCTCAAACTGCATCATTGAAGATTGCTGCATAACATCAGGATTTGCACTGCATTTCATCTACAACATTGCAATCCTCCTCAAGTCATCACCAAGATATTGATCTGCACCATTTCCATGGATCAAAAGGATTGAATACATCAAGGTTTGAGTTCTGCAACCTCCCTGCATTTTTCAAACTGCACCAGGATTCATCATCAATTGAGTGTTTATTTCACTCTGAAGCCATTCAAAGCCAAGCATAGAATGCATTGGAGTCCCCTCTCTGGTTTTCTACAACCTTGAAATTCTCTGAAACTCAGGTTCTCATTCTAAATCCACTTTCGCGTTTTCACTTTTTCTTGATGTATATGTGTTGTCTGTAGCTTACTAGAAGCAATGATATCATTGGCTAGCTAATAGGCCTCTTACAGGCTTAGATTCAATTTTTAGGCATGGATCTGATTGCTTCGATTTAGGTCATTCTTGAGTGATAAATGGAAAATAAGACTGGATTAGTGAAGTAGGAGGAGAGGCGAGTGTTTATGTGTCCTTGATTTTCGTTTTCATGGAATTTCATGATGAACCCTAGCCAGGGGTCACCGGAGAAGACAACCGGAAATCTCCTTCGGTGACCGGAACATAAACCCTAGAATTAATGCAAGATTATAACACAGCCCTTGGATTGTCTTGATCCCACGATCCAGATTGAGCCAGCACATTAAAAAACGTGTGCCCATCACATGACCAAGTCAACACCCAAAGTCCTCAGTTGACCTTTGACTTCATATTCACACCCCACACGCGTTTATCAATGAGCCCATTTTAGCGTTTATCTTTGCTAATGGAACCCCCCAAACCCAATCCAGTAATTCTTTTAATTTCTTTTTTCTTTCTTTTATTCCCATTTTATTTCAGTTTTGTTTTTTATTATTAAAAATAGCAAAATCCACAAAAAAACTCCCAATTAATTCATGGACATTCCTCACATTTTTCTTTAATTTTACATAATTTTGGATTTTATTTTTGTTCATTTTTTAGATCAGAATTAATTTCTCATTTGAATTAAATTCTATTTTTCTCATTTTTGACCCATAAACTTGTATATTTTTTTCTCAAACCATGTATGATAAATGTATCATTCTTCTTGTGTTGTCTTCTTATCCCATCAAACATCATCAAAATATTTTTCTCAGTATTTTTAGGTCATGTATGGATCAATTTTGAGTCCTTTCTTTCACTTGTATATTCAAAAGCCCTAATTGAGTTCTACCCTTCCATTAACCATCGAAAAAGATTAATTTTAATGAGATTTTTTGTACATATGTTACTCTCTGGATTTTGTATTGATTTGTCAACTTTCATAATTTTTTAAGGTCATTTGGTATTTTTCTAGAATTGTTTGATGTCTGATCCATTTTTGGTCCTTCGTGTTGTATTCTCTTACTTCAAATGAATAAGGCATTCATGCCATTAGTTTAAGGTCTTGTTTATGGTTCTTGTGAGTCATATTATAGGTCCTCTAACATTGAAATCCATCCTTGAGTCTTTACTTTTTTTTTTGGAGTTTTACTTGAACCTTAAGCCAACATTGTCCCCATTTTAACCTAATTCTTCTTTATCCCTCCTCTTAACCACTCAAAACTTATTGAATACACCAAATATATTTGTCCAAGTCTTATTTTTGTATCTTATATACATGTTTAGTTCATTCCTCTATGTTCATTTCACATTCACAAAGCTTTGCATCTTTTTGTGTTTCATTTGCCATTAAGAAGGTCAAAAAACCCTAATTTGAACACCTAGCCTTAGGATACTTCTTAACCCACCATTTGTGAACATTTTCCAAGTATAATATCCATTTTATTTTGTGGTTACGCCACTAGTTTTTGTATGGGGAAGTCAAGTCCCTTTGGTTATTTTTGAATATTTTCCTAGGTCATTTTGTTTCATCTTTATAACCATGTAATAATTGTTCATGTTTCTCCATCATGCTAACTCTTGTTTTGTAGGGGGGAAGATGAGGTAATCACTTCATTATTTATCTGTTATGCATCTATTTGTTTTGCTTAAGCACCTTTGTGCTTTGTTCATAGGTTTCTTCTTTCTCTCTTTAGATTCAACTTAACTTCCTTAGGAAGTAAGTTAAATTCTAACTTGTTCTTTCTTCTCCTTAAGATAGAATACCTCATTAACCATAGGATGACTTAGGATTGTGTCTTAGTCCCCCCATTATCTTTGACCTTTGCCTTTTGAGTCTTCTCTCCTCATCTTCAAACAAAATCCAAAAAAAGACTTAATAAATGTATGAAAGGATCCCTTGTGTATAGCCTTATTCCATAGGGCACTTGCATTAATTCCATCTTGGAATGGTGTAAGCTTGTCTAGCATGATGTACAAGTCTTATCAAGGGGTTGTTTCACAAAGAAAATTTAAAATACACTTCTTCACAAAAGCCACAAAAACATGTAATTAAGTTCAACAATCTAGTGAACTTAGAGCCTAATCCTTGGAAACAAGTCTTGGATAAATTCTCCTTGCTTGGTGTGCTTGTTCTATTATTCCATCTTGGAATGTAGTGGCAAGGACACATTCCATGGAAAAGAGTTTGAATTCACTTCCTAGTTCCAAATTCATACAAAACTCTTAAAAAGCAAATAACAAACAATAAGCGACTTTCCTGCGGGAACTTCTTTTCTCACCTCATTCATTCTCAACGTGAACTTGCGACGACTTGTCTCGCATGCAAGACGGTAAACGCACTCGTACCAGACGAGCCTGCAACACTTGAGCATAGGCATACGCAGTTCCAGCGCATAAAAAACATAAACAAAGTTCTCGCCTTAGTTAGGCGAACAACGTCGACTCTGATCCTCATTTTCCCGATAAGGTACGTAGGCAGCGGGGTAGGGCCCATTCGAGCACATTCTTTATTTTTCCTACATTTTACCCATCCTTTATTTCCATTCCAATTCCCTTTCTCCTTTTCCATTCCCATTCTAGTTATAGTAGCAGTTTTATTCATCAATACTTTATTTTCTCACCCTTTGATGCAAGCAAGCGTGGATCCCGTCGGGTACGGCGGACTATCTGGGGTGATAATACCTTCCCAGGTCGTAACCAACTCCTGAACCCAGATCTTTGGTTTGTAGGACCTTGTCCTTTCCTTCTTCCTCAGGTTTGTGCAACATTACCTTTCCCGTTCCTTTGGGATAGAAATTCCTGGCTGGTGACTCTACCTTTTCTGCACCACTTTCGCGTATGTACTAGGATGTAAATCCTGGGAGCGACAGCTGGCAACTTTGTTGGGGAACGAACCTAGAATCTCTGGTTTCCCTCGTAGAGTCAATCCTAGCGCCTGTTTGTTTTTGTTTTCTTTAGGTGTTTATATGTGTGTGTTGTTGTGTTTATTTACTGTTTTCATTTACAGTTTACTTTACAGCTTTATTTACTACTTTTAGTATTTATTTTCACATGCATCATATACTGGACTATGATGGTTTTATTTTTTTTGTGGGATGGGCTTTGTTACTGTGAGATAAGTCAAATACTTGGCTTGAGTGCACCTAGGATTTAGAGTGGTTCCACTTTGGCTTCATGGCATCTTGCTATGTTGGTATTAGTGAGTTCCACTCCTTGACTTGCGACCTTCTCGGAAATGTATTGACGCCTGAATATTTTTGGGGCAATACACTACCTTGATAGTTATGTGCAGTTAGGGGACCGGTCATTGAGAACCTTTGTGGAAACATCCCTCTTTAGTGATGACAGTGGCAAACCACATTTGTTGGCAAACCCACTCGCATCCGAGGAACCACTGGGAACTCGCATAGGATGGCCTGGTTCTCTCATAGGAATCCAGTTAAGGCAAATTGTTCGTATGACGATAGTATTGTACCCTTCGGGATGAATGTACTATTGTTTCTCAATTCAGTCCTTGAAGCTGAGGACTTATGAGAGATGCTTGTTTCCTTGGACTCAACTGAGACCTCCTTAAGTAGTACATAATGCCAAACTGATTCTCTGATTTGGTCATGAGCCATTTCTCGGAGATGGTGAATGTATTATTGTTATTCGGCTTTGAGAGTCAGTGATGTTTGACCCGAGTAGCACACCTGTGAGATTGGGAGGGGTTTACAGGTTTGCAGGAACCCTAAAACTTCAACAAACCCATTGTGCCAACATACTTCAGTGATATGATCTTGTTCTGCTAATTATGGATTCTGAAATCATGGACTCCTAATCAGAAAGATACTTGTGATGATGTTGTAGCCTTGCACAGACACCTGATTACCTGATTCACTACACAGACACGTCACTGATCACATGCCTTGCCTTGCATAACATCATAACATCATTAATCATTTTGTGTTCTTTTTATTCTCAGAGTTCATTACTTCTTATTCCTGGTCATATTTGCTGCTTCAACATGGAGATTCCTTGGAAGAGAAATGTCCATTATACTTTCCCACATCCAGAGACAGATTCTATTCAGAAGTTAATTGGCTTGACGGGTGAAAAATTACTTGATGGTTTCAGAAAAGAGTTTGGAAAGATCCTAGACTATGTGAATAAGCCAACCACTGACCAGAGGGATAGCTTGCATTCTCTATTGCAGTTCTATGATCCACAACTGAGGGTCTTTGTTTTCCCTGACTACATCTTGGCTCCCACATGTAAAAACCCTAAATTTTCCCTCACTAAGTTCACACCATTGCTTGTGATCTTTTCATTTGCATAAGTTCAATCATATCATCTCATATTGCATTTTTACTTCACTGCCTTGGTTCAAGTCATATGCATCTAGGGTTTGTGATCTGAGCAGTCCCTGAACCATCTGAGCCACTCCAAAGGTCTTCAATCATCTCAAGAGGGTCTATGTATGTTCAATCATCATATTATATCCTCCCAAGATCAAGAAAGTCAGAAAATCACAAGAACTGGCAAGGCATGGAAGCAGAGCCAGGTTTGACTGCATAGATGACCTAAAATTAGGGTTTTGGTTTCAGAGGCCATAACTCCAATTTTTTGGGTCATTCTTGTTTCTATTGCTCTCAATATGATATAAGGATCATGCATACCAAGTTTTATGGAAACATTCATTGTGGAAGTCATCTGATCACTGGGTAACTTCTTGAGCAAGTCAGAGCAAAATCAGGGCATCTGAGGCCCCCCAACATGGAACTAAAGTGGATTTTTCATCAAATTGAAGTTATATGGTCTTTATTTGATCATTGAAGTGTTTAGAAGTTCATAAATTTGAAGAAAAGTGGGCTAAACCAAAAGTTGCCAAATATGGAAATGACTTGTAATGTAAACTTTCTATTTTGGAAAAGTTTTTCAACCTCCTCTTTCTCAACCAAAAATGCTTCAAATGAAAAATTCTTGGTCATGAAAGTTGTAGATTGGATCATTCGCTTTTCAAAAAGTACAAGAGCAAGATCTAATTCATTTTGGAACTCAAGTTATGGCTTTCCAAAGTTGGGAAAAATCACATAAAAATCACTTTTACACCATAGAGGTATTTTGCAAAATCTCCCACAACTTCCCACAAACTTGCCAAATTGACTCAAACTGATTTCCATGGTTATCCTTGAATCATGTTGCGCCAGACACCCCCTTTCCTTTGCCTGAAACAACCCATACCTCAAAGGACACATAACCTTGATTTTGTGCATTTTCACCCATACCAATCACACTATGCCATTACCAACTTTCTGACCAATCACATTTGTTTATACTAATCAAATGCAAGCCAAACATAACAAGAACATAGCCTGAACTCTCCCACAAGTCAGCATACACCAAAACCTCCCTTTTTGCATTTTCATTTGAAACTCTCAACACAAACATCAAAGCTCAAAAATTCTTCCACCATTCATCTCAACATCAATCACTGATCATTTCCCACCCTTCACTTTGCCCTAAAATCCACCATACAAAAAACACGATTTCATTCCCCCTTTGAACTGAACTTCATCAAACTCACAAACCAGCCACAAAAAACTCCAACCAAGCATCAAAGCTTCTTCAGGGAGGTCATTGGAGGCATTTTGAAGCAAGAAAGCAGCCTGAAAGCTCTAGGGTTGAAAGCTCCATCTCAGGTAGCTCTCTCAAACTTTTTTTCCAAAAATCTTTTTTAAGGTTGTAGAAATTTTCCTTGTGATCCCCTGAGTACACTGATCTTTGTAGTTTTGAAAATGGTTGCGAAATCAGGATGTATGCTTGCTCTGAAATTTTTGACATAAAACTTGATTTCTTCGATTAAGCTTTGTTATTTATGAGAAATGATTTTTGTTTGTGGATTCATGTTCATTGATATTAGAGGATTGATTCTGGGCAAAAAATGGGGAGTTTTGATGCTTGTTTGGGTTACTGGTTTTTTAGCTTCGCTGGAGAAGATGACCGGAACACTGTTCCGGTCACCTGAAAGTAATTAGGGCACAATTAGGGATAACTGCGTAATTAGGCTGAGTTTGAATGTGGACCCTCTGATTTGTCTTTCCCGCGCGCAGTGAATGGCCAAGATCTTCTCATTAATAATTAATCTGGCTTAATGAATTAATTAATTAGGATTATTAGGGTTTGAACCTGGGCCGTCCAGATGCGCGCCCAATCAACCCTTTCAAGCCCATATTGCATCCCAGCCTTCCATCCTATTTACTTTCTTTTTATTTTCATTTTTCTTTCATTTCTTTTATTTTATTTCATACGTATTTTTAAAAATAGAAAAAGACATCAAAAAATTCTGAAAATTGTATTCAAACATTTTATTAATTTTCAGAACCCAAAAATATTTTTATTTTTATTTTTTGCTTTAAAAAATTATTTTTAAATCATTTAAATGTTATTTTTAATTAGTTAATGAGAATTAATTAATTAAAAATACCTTTAGGTATTTAAAAATCACAAAAAAATTCAGAGAGCATTTTCAAACATTTACAAACATTTACAAACTCACCACACAAAATTATTTTTTGTTTTGATCTTACTTTGACATTTTTCAATTGAATTAGGGTTCTTAAACTTGAATATTTTTAACCCTAACTTCAAAAATTCATAACTTTTGAACCAAAGTGAGTTTGTGAATGATTCTTTTTTGCATTGTGTTAAGCATGGTTTCAAGTATCTAAAAACATTTTTGTTTCATTTTTATAATGCATTTCCAATTTTTTTGGCATTTTACCTTTAGGATTACCCTTAAAACCCTAGAAACAGAAAAATAATAAGTCCTTCTAGGTTAAGCTTCTGACCTCCCCCTTTGGATGGTAGCTTAGTATAGGTTTATGGTTTCTTTGACTAAATTTTCAATTTTTTATCTTATGTTTTCCTTCTGTTTTTGAGTTTTGCATCTCACATGTTCATGTAACCCTAATTTGCACCTTCCTTTGCATTCATCTTGTATATGTTTGCATACATGAACTTGTCATGACATTTTGTGCATCCACATGAAACATAAGACATCTTAGAACATATTGAAATCATGTTTGATCATTGCATCATCCATTTGCCATGTTTTTCTTTCATTTCATTTCATATGCATTCATGAACTTTCATGCTTCCTTTATGCTTCATTTGCATTCCCATCCTTTGTATGATCATCTTCATCTCATTACATACATTTATATCATCTCTTTGAATCATTAGCATCATGAACATGCTTCTGATTTTGGTTTTCATCCTTGCATTTCATTTTATTCTCAGTTCATTTCACTTCCTTTTGCTAACTTTTCAGGTGGTAAGTGTTTGAGAAGTGAATTTGCCTTCACTTCTCACAATCTCTTCTCATTTCTCTTATGCATTCATTGCTAAATTTTACTTTTGTATTAGAGTGATATTGCTCATTCATGTTCCTTCCCCACCTTCTTTCTTCAAGCAACTTATCTTCTTAGGTGAAGTAAGTTGTCTTGCTTCTTTCTGCTTCTCCTCCTTCCATCCTGCTTCTTCCTTGGTGGCTTTTTCTTTGAAGATCTCTTGAAAACCTCATAAACCCTAGGAATACCCAAGCATGATAACAATTAGGGTTTGATTAGTCCCTCTATTAGTTTTACCTTTGTGTCATCTTTTGTGTCTTCTCTTCTCATCTCTTAATCAAGGGCTAAACCTTAAAGGTTTTAAGGCTTTGTGATTAAGCTTATGCCTACATCCTTCTATTAGGATGGAGTGTATAACTTTAATCCTAAGTGTTAAACCCTTAACGTGTTTAAATCCTTTAATCAAATCACCTAATAATCACTAAGACATCAAGCTTGTAACTTGGTCCTTGCATTAGGGTTCTAATTCTTCCTTAATTGGTTAAAAAGGACTAACCCTGGTGTTAATGGACAAGTCCCCCTCAAGTTGTCTTACAAACCATTATATCCATTTCTTAATCTCACCATTAACTAAAATCCACTTTAATAAAGGCCTTATTTTGTCATGAGGTTAATCCCTAATCATGGATTAAGTTGAGGAGCCTTCCTCATCTTAAATGTTTCATCTATTATCCTTCTATTAGGATGGTGTAATGGGTCCATTGAATCCTTGATTATAGCTTAAACTCATTACTCAACACTAAACAAAAACTCCAAAAAACATCGAAATAATTACAAGTAGGTTAATGATCTTAATCCTACACCATGGTGATTAAGTGTGAGGTGTTTACTTCATACTTAAGGTATTCTCATTACCCCTAATCAGAGGGAGGATGTGATGAGTTTACTGACCCTTAGTTTAGGCTTAAGCTCGGCAACTTATGACAAACACAAAAAGTAATAAAAGACTGAAATCATCAAAAAACAAACAATAATCGTCTCCTCCGGGATTCTTTTCTCACCTCATTCACTCACAAACGAGAACTTGCTTCTTCCGTCTAATGCAAGACAGTTTGCACCTGAGCCAGACAGGTCATACACTTGAGCATAGACAAGCAAGTAGTTCATCAGTAAATTTATCTTTCAGTCTCTTTGAGTCGAACTACGGTGTTCTGACTTCCTCATTGCACGAGAGGATACGTAGGCATAACTTAACAGTTATCGAACAAACGTCTCTGTATATTCCCCCTCTTCCAGCATTATTCTTTAAGCCTCATAGTCTTGAGCTTTGCACTCTTTCCTTGCACTGACACTCCTTTATTTCACTTCACACTTCTTTCCAGCACTGACACTTGCATTCTTTTCCAGCATTTGCACACAAAATAACACTGACACTACCCCTTTTAAAACACAAATCTTTCAAGCGTGGATCCCATCGAGTACGACGAACAATCTGGGTGATAATACCTTCCCAGGTTGTAACCAACCCCCTTTCTCAGTTTCTCTGGTTCAAGTTCGTCTTATCCATCTTTTCCCAGGTTTATGCAGCATTACCTTTCCTTCGGGATAAAAATGCCTAGCTGGCGACTCTTTCCAGTTTATCTTCATGTTCTCTCCTTTCGCTGACTGTTAGCGTCTGTACCCCTTCTGGCCTTGTGTCATTTGGTGGGAGCGACAGCTTGGCGACTCTGTCGGGGACCCTTATACTGCAACCAGGGCTTCTGGTTCTTTTTGTGGGTTCCTCGTAGCGCTTGTTTGATTTGTGTTTACTGGGGTGTTATGTGCTATGTGTGTCTATCTATTTTCTTTATTTATTGCTTTATGTACAGCTTTATTTATTGCTTTCTTTACAGCTTTTTGCATATTTCATATTGTCATTGCTGGATCTGGTTTTCTGTTTTGGCGGGTGGGGTTCCACTGAGTGATTAAGGTCCTATACCTGGGACCTGAGTGACACCTAGGCTAGAGTGGTTCATATTCTTTCCCATTCCATTTCGGTCTGGTGCGGGAATATGAAAAACGGTTCAGATGTGGGTTTCTTCTTGAGAACTCTGTGCTACAGATTTCCTGTAGTGCTAGGGCTATCTGGGAAGCCTGCTAAGTCTAGATGACCTTTATTATGACCTTCATAATCTGGGTTGAATTAGAGGAGGATCTTTTATGGTTATTGTAAACACTGTACCTCCGGGTTAGAAGTGCTTACACTTCTCATAACTGATCCAAGTCTGAGGATCCTTGTTCTAGAACATTACGTGTAAGGGGGTTGGGTTGTTTACAGGTTTGCAGGAACCATTGGCCACATCATACCCTGTTACTGTTTTGTTTAAGAATGCTTCACTTTGGACAGTTCTTGTGATTAACCCTGGACATGTGACTCTTTATTTGAGTCCCCCACCCTGGTTATTGGATTTCTGAGCCTTCATCTGAACCTTTGAACATACATGGACCTTGTATCAAGACAGATAATCAGATCCAGATCTTGATCACAAACCCTTTCATATCATTTGCATATATCATTTGCATCATTTAACATTTGTTTATTTGTATTTCAGGGTATCCACCTCATTATATCTTGGTTTTGGTTTTGACCCCTTCTTCTGCTTAGACCTCAGCTTTAGATATCTTCTTCAGCATCTGCTTCAGTTATCTCCATCCTCACAAACATCAGTCTGTCAGAGACTTACTTCTTCATCAGCATTTGTCTTCAGATTCTTCAGCAGCACTCATGGCTACCCCCAGGAAGAGCAACATATCTTATCACTTTTTTGCGCCTGTATTGACTGGTATCAGGCAGGTCCAGTCACTCATCACACCTAACCACATCCCACTATTCATAGAGCACTATGGGGGTATCTTAGACATGGTTATGGACCTTGATTCTTATCAGAGAAGCATGATCCACACATGCTTGCAGTTCTATGACCCTCCACTGAGATGCGTCACCTTTCCTAACTTTTAGATGGGGCCTCTATTGGAAGAGTTTTCTTTATTGATTGGAGTACCTATCAGAGGAGGGATCCCCTTCAACCCAGAGATGACTGCTCCCAGGAGTGAAGAGATAGAAAGGGCATTGTACTTGGAGCCTGCCCTTATTGAGCAAAGCATGACAACAAAAGATGGGATTCCTGGTTTACATTTGGATTTCTTGATTTCTCAGGCCATCCTGAAGGCTTCATTGGGAGAGTGGAGGGCAGTCTGTGCACTTTCAGCCCTCAGCATATATGGGGCTATATTGTTTGCAGATGAGCCCAAATTTGTCAGTAAGAATGCCATCCATTTGTTTCTTCTGAAGAACCCAATGCCTACATTGCTAAGGGATTTTTACTATTCCATCCACCAGAGGAATGAAAAACAAAGGGGGAAGTTGGTCAGGTGCTGTGCTCCCTTGTTTTATTCTTGGCTACTCAGACACCTTCCTAAATCTGATGCCTTCTTGAACCCACACCAGCAGAGGAATTGGGCCAGGAGGTTCATTGCCTTTACTTCAGATGACATCAGATGGTGCACCCAGAGCACCAAAGGCAAGGACATTATCACCAGCTGTGGACAATACCCAAATGTGCCTCTAATAGGAGTAAAAGTTTGCGTCAACTACAATCCTTTACTGTTTAAGAGACAATTGGGCTATGCCTTAGTTCACCCTCCTAGAGGACAGGATTTAGCTGAGACCCTATACTGTGAAGTGCAACCTAATTCAGCTGTTGTCAGGCAAGCTGCTTGGGATTGGGAAAACATCAAGACAAATGGAATAGCTATTCTTGGAAGTTGTAACAATGTTGCTTCAGCTCAGTACTCAGACTGGTCCCGTACTAGAGCTCAGATCACCAGGATGCCTTTCACCTTGGAAGACACACCTGGGCCATCCACAGTACAGCCTGCAGCAACAGTTAGCCTGGAGGAATTTGAAAAGTTGAAGGAAAGGAATGAGCAGTTATCTCAGGCCTTGAAGAAGACTCTTTAGGAAAGTAGTGATGGTCGTCTGGACATTGAGAGATTGGAAAAGATCAAGATTGAGCATCTGACAAAGATTGAAAAGACAGAGGACTACATAAGGAAAGCAAGGGCTGGGGAACAAATATTGAAGAATGCCTGCAAAGAGGGCAAGATTCAAAAAGCTAGGGTTGAGCACTATCTGCAAGAGAGCCAGGCTAGGTGGGTCAGGATCACCGAAGCCCGTGCACAAGAAGACCAGAAGACTCAGGCCAAGATTGATCAGCTGGGGGCCAATGAGAAGAAGCAGCAGGAAGCTTTGTTGGCAGCTCAGAAGGAGATTTCAGAATTGAAGCTTCGAGCAGGTTTAAAGAGATCAAAAGACCAGGACAGGCATAAGGAGCTGACTACTGCCATGGCTACTAGGAACCTCCTTATTAGGACTATTACAGAGCACCCAGCTGGTCCGGTGACTGAGGCACTACTGAAGAAGGTCAGGGAAGATGATTATGGATTGGATGTTTGATTCCTCTTTGCATGTTGTTATTTCGTTTTGATGTAATTTTCCTTTTTGTTGTATTTTTGACCCTCCATGGGCATGTATTGTAAACAGACTATGTATTTTTCATCCTTTGTAATATATTTAGTTTGTTTTTATTTAGGCTTTCTCTCAACAACATCAAGCATCTTCCTCGAGGTCTGGAAATGTCAAAACCAAGAACCAAACCGGATACCTTGGAAAACAAATAAGCATACTGCATTGCATACTGACTTTTTCTTTGTTTTGTAGGTTTTGATTATTATTATTGTGTCTAACTTTGTTGTGATTTCAGGAAACATTGCTCGTCACCGAGTGTTCCTTGTCAACCGCACACACCGGTACCCTACCCGTAACAACCTTCCAGGCATTCAGATGGAGCAGGTACAGCAGGACCTGAATGAGGTCAGAAATCAGATGGCAAACGAAAGGGTCGAGATGAGAAACCCGATGTCTCAGTTTATGGTTGTCATGACTGGCTTAGCCCAGAGCCAAAAAAGACTGAGAGAGCTGGTAGAAAGACAGACTCCTGAGGAACCTCATCTTGGAACAGGGGGAACCAGCAATAATGAACGGGGGCAGCCTCGTATTGACCCACCAGAGTATGGACCCCATTTGAATCCAGATGTTAATATCCCAAGAAATGTTCAGGGTAATACTGCTGGGGGCAGAATCCTGCAAGAGGATCCCCAAGAAGAACAATTTACTGTTATTGGGGCTGGAGATGAGGTATATGATAGAAGATTGGATGAGATTGCTGAAAAGTTAAGATCTTTGGAGTCTCGGAATTCTTTGGGCTTCGACGTAATGGATATGGGGCTGGTAGATGGGGTGAGGATTCCCCACAAATTCAAACCCCCTTGCATTGAGAAGTATAATGGTACCTCCTGCCCACATACTCATCTGCAATATTTCCTAGGAAGACTCAAGGCCTATACCATGGATGAGAAGTTATGGTTGTTCTATTTTGAGGACAGCCTGACTGGAGCTTCAAGAGAATGGTATTCGCATCTGACAAGGGCCACCATAAGATGTTGGAAGGACTTGGCCGAGGCATTCACCCGGAAATACCAGTACAACCTAGACATGGCTCCCAATAGAACTCTTCTAATGGGCATGTCTCAGTCTTCAAGGGAAAGCTTCCGGGATTATGCTCAAAGGTGGAGACAGCTTGCGCCTGTTGTCCAGCCACCCATGTCAGAAAGAGAAATGGCTGACATGTTCAAGAACACCTTGCAAGGGACTTATATTGATAGACTTGCTGCTTTCTCCTCTACCAGTTTTGTTGATGTAGTTATAGCTGGTGAGAGAATTGAAATTCTTTTGAAGATGGGCAAAATCTATGACAATGGTGCAAGTTCCTCCAGCAACCCCAGAAAACCTTTTGCAGGACCCCAAAGGGCGGGTGAAACAAATGATATTCACGCAAGCAGGGGCAGACACCAGTATTCTCACAGGTCAGTAGCCGTTGTTACCATCCCAGCTCCGGCTCCACAATAACCAATATATCCTCGACAACACCAATAACATCACTATCAGCAACCATCTCATTTTCCGCAACAAAGAACCTACAACAACAACAATAGCAACCAACAGCAGCGTCCCTTGCAACAAAGGCAATCTCAAGCAAATAGGGTAATTGACCCTATCCTTATGCCTTATGCTGCTTTATTGCCACAACTCCTGAAACTTAACCTGGTTGAGTTAAGGACGTTGGCACCACTGGATCCTCTTAATCTCCCGAAGAACTATGATGTTAATTCCAGGTGTGCTTTTCACTCCAACGCACCTGGTCACAATACTGAGAAATGCAGAGCCTTACAGATGAAGGTTCAGGATTTGGTCGATTCCAAAGCTCTCAATTTCGCACCTCCTCCGAACGTTAACAGAAATCCTATGCCTAATCATGGTGGGCCTAGGATTAATGCCATTGAAGAGGACCAGCCATCTACACTAATTGATAATATTGCACAGATTCAAACACCACTGGATGAAGTCAAAGTTCAACTTTTAAGATGCCAAGTGTTCCCGGGTTATGGGGCCTACTTTGAATTGTGCAAGACAGCTAGTAATGGTTGTGAGAAGCTAAGGTTTGGCATAAATGGCCTCATCAAAGATGGAATCTTGCAAATTACTTCAACAGCTCCTTCAACAACTCTTATTTCAACAACAATGGATCCTCCTACAACACCAGGAATTCTTCCTCCAACAGTTTCTCCTACAACCACAACAACTATCATTCTTATTGATTCTTCAACAACTCCGGAAGTTCTTCCATCCATTTTCTCAATAGATCTGAGTTCAACAACTTTTTCTTCTACAACATCAGCACCCATTTTATCAACGGAATCTTCTACAACGCCAACAAACATTAATGAAGATGTCTCAACGGTCACAATCTATTATGACCCTGCAAATGTTCACAACAACAGCAATTTCCAATAGCAAACTGCAACACCTCCTGTCAGGTCTCCAGTCACGATCTACTACGATCCGCACACCATCACAATTCCTTCCGCTGCATCGATCAATCCAGTTACTATTACGGTGCCTGGGCATGTTCCTTATGAAAGCAGTAATGCCATACCTTGACATTATGGCTCTGATCTCTACTGCAATGGGGGGAAAATCACTCTGGATTCATCAACCTCTTCACCACAAGTTGACAATGTTGGGGGAGGCGGAGGCTTCACCAGAAGCGGACGCCTTTTTGCCTCACAAACACAAAGACCTAATGTTGAAGCAGAAGTTGCTGCTAAGGCTAAAGGAAAGAATGTGGTATCGGAAGAGCCAACTTCCAAGGAAACTCAGAAGACATCTTTTGAACAAGATGTAGACGAGTTCATGAGAATAATAAAAAGGAGTGATTACAAGGTGGTGAATCAGCTTCACCAAACACCCTCCAAAATCTCCATATTATCACTGTTAATGTGTTCCGAAGCTCACAGGAATGCATTGTTAAAAGTCCTGCACGCAACATACGTGCCAGAGGAAATTACTGTTAATCAGTTAGAAACCGTGGTTGCAAATGTCAACACCAGTCATGGACTGGGCTTTACAAATGCTGATTTAACAAAGGAGGGGCGCAACCATAACAAGGCTTTACATATCACCTTTGAATGCAAAGGTGTTATGCTGTCTCATGTGCTGGTGGACACTGGGTCTTCCCTCAATGTTCTACCAAATAAAGCCTTGGTAAAGTTGGAGTATGATGGCTTGGCATTACATCCAAGTAATTTGGTGGTGAGAGCATTTGATGGCTCTAAGAGATCGGTGCTTGGAGAAATCGATCTACCTATGTTGATTGGCCCGCAGACTTTTAAAACTACCTTCTTTGTGATGGACATACAGCCGGCCTATAGCTGTCTGTTGGGTAGACCTTGGATCCATGCCGCTGGCGCTGTTACATCTACCCTTCACCAGAAGTTAAAATTCGAGTGGGAAGGCTAAATCATCACCATCTGTGGGGAAGAAGATATCTTTGTTAGCTAGCTGGCTACGTACAAGTACATAGAAATGGATGGGGAGATCCATGAGACCATGAGTCAGGGGTTTGAAGCCCTTAACATCAATGAAGCATCTATTGTGTCTGGGACTTCCATCACATCATATCAACAGGCCCGGAAGGTTGTTGGGGAGGGTACTGTTCAAAGCTGGGGCAAACTGCTGCCAGTTGAAAAGAAAGAAGACAGATTCAGATTGGGTTACAGACCAACTCGACAAGATCAACCAGAGGCTGCAATGGAGCCCAAATTTGTCAGCGGGGGAATGCTAACCCCGGATGCTGTGAATAGTTTGGAAGACGAGGAAGAAGACGAACGCAACCTAGAAAACTGGATACGTCCAAGGATCCCGGGGGAACCAAGTCTCAAACTGGTCTTACCAGGAAATTATATGAGTTACTACTGCAGAGTAATTATTATTTCCTGTCTCTTAGCATGCATCAAGTCCTGCATCTTGCCCAAGGTGTCAGGACTCATTTTGTAATCGGGCCATCTTGTATTTTGTGCAAACGATCAATTAATGAATATCAGGACATCTTTTGCAAATGATTCTCTTATTTTTTTTCCCACTCACTGTTTTTCATTTTTCATTTTTTGTACAAAAATAAAATGGCAATGTTTTCAAAATAATAACTTCATTTTCACTTTTTCTAAGAAAGATAAAATTGGTCACTAAAATGAACAAATCTAAACCCTTGCAGAGAGTGCCCTCCAGACTGCACCGACAACAACACCGCTATGACTTCGTATGACTTTGACAATTCGAATAATCAAGCCGATTGTAGATGTTTAAGAATTGGCAGAATTTTTGACCAAACAAGAAATCTTCAATTCAGTTCAGAATGTCCTATCAGATGTTGGGACATTATCAAACATAGTATATGAACTTACATCAGGATGTCTCATCAGATGTTGGGACATTGTGTTAATAACTTAGTTCAGTTTTTCAGGATGTCCCAACAGATGTTGAGACATCTCAGACCTGCTACCAGAATTAATTATTGATTAACAGATCAGAGATATTTAAGGAGAATTATCTGGAATTAATTAATGATGGATAAAAACAGAACAAGGCGCATCTGTAGGGAGTTTTATATTGAAGATTCAGTTTAAAACAGAAGACCTAAAAGCACCTAGAATCTAGGAGGTAACAAACCCTAATTCAAGGTGGAAGCTGCTGCGCATTAGGGCTGGATCATTCTACAGAAAGCCCAAAATTCAGATACCTATTTAAGCAACAGAAACTCATAGAATTGAGTACGAATTTCAGAAGACCAAATAGGGTGTCTAGTGTTTTAATAGCAGGTTGTGTTTTTTTATTGTACCACTTTATGAGCTTTTAAGCAAAAGTGCATTTGTGACTTGATTGAAACTGTTAAGTAAGATCAAGCTGTTTTGTTTGAAGGGTGTCTTCAATTTCAGTAAACTTGTAAACTTGATCACTGTGTGATTGAGGGGGAGTGAGTAGGGTACTCTTATCTAAGTGAGTCTTAGGTAGAAATTGCATTGGGTAAGTATTAAGTGATAGATTAAACAGGGTGGTTTAAGTCTAGAATTAATATTACTAATAGTGAATTTCCTCCTGGCTTGGTAGCCTCCAGATGTAGGTGTGGTTATACACTGAACTGGGTTAACAAACTTCTGTGTTGTTTACTTTTCTTGCTGTTTAAGTTTTGGTTAAATTTGTCAAATGTCCTATTAAGTGTTGGGACATCTCTTAGGACATCTCATACCTGATCACAGAATTTCAATTGGCATCAGAGCAGGCACCCTGCCTGTTTATACTGGGTGAGATCTAGGGAATACAAATTTTGTAACATGGACAGAGATTTAGGGTCAGTAAATAGACCACCTATACTGGATGGATCTAATTATGACTACTGGAAGCCAAGAATGATTGCATTCTTAAGGTCACTTGACAACAGGGCATGGAGAGCAGTTAATGTTGGATGGGATCATCCTGTCCAAGACACCAAAGATGGATCAAAAGTGCTGAAACCAGAAGAAGAATGGAGTAAGGAGGAAGAAGACTCAGCACTAGGCAACTCAAAAGCCTTAAATGCCTTATTCAATGGCATTGATAGGAACATTTTCAGACTTGTACATCATTGTGAGCTGGCCAAAGATGTTTGGGATACTCTCAAAACAACTCATGAAGGAACATCAAAAGTAAAAATGTCAAGACTTCAACTTCTCACCACCAAGTTTGAAAACTTGAGAATGAAGGAAGATGAATCAATTCATGAGTTCTATATGAACATCTTGGATATAGCCAATACTTCTGGAGCTTTGGGAGAAAAGATGACTGATGAAAAGCTTGTAAGAAAGATTCTCAGATCTTTGCCAAAAATATTTGACATGAAAGTCACTGCAATAGAAGAAGCTCAAGACATATGCTCCATGAAAGTTGAAGAACTCATTGGTTCTCTTCAAACTTTTGAGATGGGAATGAATGACACAAATGTCAAAAAGAACAAAAGCATAGCCTTGGTGTCAAATACAGATGAAGAAGAAGATGATGAATCAGCAAATGACAAAAGCTTATCAGAAAATCTTGTCTTGCTTGGAAGACAATTCAAACAGATTCTCAGAGGAATGGAAGGCCAATCCAAATCCAGTGGAAGAAACACAAACTCTGAGAACAGGAGACCATATGATGCTAACAGAAAGTCAAAGTTTGCTGAAAAGACCAGTCAAGATAAAGGAGTCAAATGCCATGAATGTGAAGGATATGGACACATCAAGTTTGAATGTCCTACCTACTTAAAGAGGCAAAAGAAAGGACTCTCTGTGACCTGGTCTGATGAAGACTCAGGAGAGTCAGAAGAAGAATCAACTAAGCATATTACTGCTCTAGCTGGACTGTGTGAATATGATAGTGATTCCAGTTGTGAAGAGCTTACTTATGAAGAACTTGAGCAAGCATTCAAAGATCTATACAAAAGAAGCTCTGAAATATGCAGTGAAGTTATAAAGCTAAAGAAGCAGAATAAGGCATTAGAAGATGACAAAGCAAATGATCAAGTAATCATTGATACCTTGAAAAGTGAAGTATCTCTTCTCAACTCTAAGTTGGAACATATGTCAAAATCTGTTAAAATGTTGAACAGCAGCTCAAATACACTGGATGTTATTCTCAGCAATAATAAACATTCAGGAGACAAAAGTGGTCTGGGATATAACAGAGATGAAGCCAGCTCTAGCAAAGCTACTGCAAAAACTACACAGTCAAACAAGATGTCCCAACAGATGCTTCAACATCAGAACACAAAGACAAACATAATGTTCCAACAGATGTCTCAACATTCTGAAAAGAACAAAATGAAGAAGAAGTATCAAAGATGGAGATGCCATCACTGTGGAAGATTTGGGCATATCAAACCTCACTGTTATAAGCTACATGGATATCCAAATCAGATGTATCAGCAACCTTCCAAACAGAAAGTAGAAGGTACCAAGAAAGTGCTGCATAGACATCAAAGAAATCAGCAACCTCCTAAGCAGAAGACAGAGGTCATCAAGAAGGTTTGGAGACCAAAAGCTGACATTCAGACTGATCAAAGCCACATACCCAAGAACCAGATCAACAATCAAGCTTGGAGATCAGCTGAACAACACACAGGGCAGAGGCATCAAAAGAAATCTCAACTCATCTGGTCAAAGAAAAATACTGCATATATAGCACATACATCTCTGAGAGTATCAGCTAAAGAAGACTGGTACTTTGACAGTGGATGCTCAAGACACATGACTGGATTGAAAAATTTACTAGTAAACTTAAAATCACATTCATCCAGGTATGTTACCTTTGGAGATGGAGCTAAAGGAGAAATCAAGGGAGTTGGAACCTTGGATTGTCAAGATGTTCCAAGACTAGATGATGTGCTGCTAGTTAAAGGTTTAACTGCTAACCTGATCAGCATAAGTCAACTATGTGATCAAGGATACAGTGTAAACTTTACCAAATCTGAATGTATAGTGACTAACAAAGAACAAGAGGTTGTCATGAAAGGAGCCAGATCTAAAGACAACTGTTACATGTGGGAATCCCAAAATCTCAGTCTCACTTCAACCTGCTCTCTAGCTAAAGAAGAAGAAGTGAAACTGTGGCATCAAAGACTAGGTCATCTTCATTTCAGAGGCATAAAGAAGATCATATCTATGGATGCTGTAAGAGGTATTCCTAAACTGAAGATTGATGATGGCAAAATATGTGGTGAATGTCAAATAGGCAAGCAAACCAAGATGTCCCATCCAAAGCTCCAACATCTGACAACTTCCAAAGTTTTGGAAATTCTACATATGGATCTTATGGGACCTATGCAGGTTGAAAGTCTTGGTGGTAAGAGGTATGCCTATGTTGTGGTTGACGATTTTTCAAGATATACATGGATAAACTTTATCAAAGAAAAGTCAGATGTATTTGATGTATTCAAAGAATTATGTCAAAGATTGCAAAGGGAAAAATCCAGCTGTGTGATCAGAATAAGAAGTGATCATGGAAAGGAATTTGAGAATCAAAAGTTCTTAGATTTCTGTTCTTCAGAAGGAATCAATCATGAGTATTCTTCACCTATCACACCTCAACAGAATGGGATTGTTGAAAGGAAGAATAGAACCATTCAAGAATCAGCAAGAGCTATGATCCATGCTAAAAAGTTACCTCTGTACTTTTGGGCTGAAGCTATGAACACTGCCTGTTACATCCATAACAGAGTTACCTTAAGGAAAGGAACTTTGTCCACAATATATGAAGTCTGGAAGGGCAGAAAACCCACTGTGAAGTACTTTCGTGTGTTTGGAAGTAAATGCTATATTCTGGCAGATAGGGAGCAAAGGAAAAAAATGGATCCTAAAAGTGATGAAGGGATTTTCCTTGGATACTCTATAAACAGCAAAGCATATAGAGTATTTAATTACAGAACAAAGGTTATCATGGAATCCATAAATGTGATAATTGATGATGCTTCTACAGATGTCCCAGAAGATGTTGGAACATCTGCTGATATCAAGATTGAAGCTGAAGAAAAGAATGATCAATATAACTTCACTCAAAATGATACAAGGTCAGAAGATTCAAGCAAACCTCCCTCCATCAGAATACAGAAGGATCATCCCAAAGACTTAATAATTGGTGATCCCAACAGAGGTGTAAGCACTAGATCAAGAGAAGTGATTTCAGGTTCTTGTTTTGTTTCCAAAATAGAACCTAAAAATGTCAAGGAAGCTCTCACTGATGAATACTGGATTTGTGCTATGCAAGAGGAATTAGGTCAATTCACAAGGAATGAAGTGTGGAATCTTGTACCTAGACCTGATGACATAAATGTGATTGGTACAAAATGGGTGTATAAGAACAAGTCAAATGAACAAGGAATTGTTACAAAGAACAAAGCTAGACTTGTGGCTCAAGGATACACTCAAATTGAAGGGGTAGACTTTGATGAAACCTTTGCACCAGTAGCAAGGCTTGAATCAATAAGACTACTGTTGGGAATTGCTTGTATCTTAAAGTTCAAGCTATTTCAAATGGATGTGAAAAGTTCCTTTCTTAATGGTTATCTTAATGAAGAGGTATATGTAGAACAGCCTAAAGGATTTGTTGATCCAAGCTGTCCAAATCATGTATACAAATTAAAGAAAGCACTTTATGGTCTGAAGCAAGCTCCAAGGGCATGGTATGAAAGACTGACCACATTTCTTATCAAGCAAGGATACAGAAAAGGTGGGATTGATAAAACACTATTTGTTAAAGATGAAGAAGGAAATGTCATGATTGCACAAATATATGTTGATGACATTGTGTTTGGTGGGATGTCTGATAAGATGGTCAAACATTTTGTCAAGCAGATGGAATCAGAACAAGATGTCCCAACAGATGTTGGAACATCCGAAGATAAGAAAAAGAACTCATCTGATGTTGATCTGGAACAAACTGAGGACAATGCCTCAAAAGAAAATGATGAAGAGGTCTCTGAAGAACAGGCTCAAGGCTCAAATGAAGATCAAATCCCTGCTGATCAACCAGCTGAAGAGGAGGCTGCTCAATCTCCTCCAGTGGTCAATCTGGAGTAGGACTCTGATGCAGAGATCATAGCATCTGTGAAACCCAGCATTGCTAAAAGACTCAGGTCCAGAAAGGGCAAGCTGCAAGCTGAAGCAGCAATTTCTGAAAAGACGAAAGCCTCTCCAAAGAAAGGGAAGGCTAAAGTCACTTTTGGGCCATCAAAACAATGGAGCAAAGTTCAAACCCAGAAGAGAAAAGCTGCAACACCATCAGATTCAGATGTTGGATCAGATGTCCCAACATCTCCTCCCAAGAAGAAACCAGCACCAGCTAGAGCTTCAACTGCTGTTCCAGAAGCTCCCCTGGACAACATATCCTTCCATCATGTCTCCAGTGTCAACAGATGGAAATATGTGTATCAAAGAAGGGTTGCCTTGGAAAGAGAACTAAGCAGCAATGCACTTGAGTGCACAGAACTGATAGACCTCATCTCTGCTGCAGGACTATTCAAAACAGTCTCAGACCTCTCTCCCTGCTATGAACTTCTTGTTAAAGAGTTCATTGTGAATCTTCAGGAGGATTGCTCAAATGGTAAGTCTTCTGAGTTTAGAAAAGTTTTTGTTAGAGGTAAATGTGTACAGTTTTCTCCTCAAATCATCAATGAGTATCTAGGAAGAGAAACAGATGGACCCAATGAATTAGGTAAGACAGATAATCAAGTCTGTAAAGTGATCACTGCAAACCAGGTCAAGGCATGGCCTGTGAAGGGTAAGCTTTCAGTGAGCATGCTTACCAGAAAGTATGCCATGCTGAATAGGATTGGAACTGCTAATTGGGTGCCTACAAACCACACTTCCTCAATCTCAACTGCTCTAGCCAGATTTATATATGCTGTTGGAACTCAAACCAAAATGGACTATGGAGCTTTCATCTTTGATCAAACCATGAAGCATGCCAGCTCTTCTGCAACAAAGCTACCAATAGCTTTTCCTTCATTGCTATGTGGTATAATATTAAGCCAATATCCTGGGATTTTAACTGAGAAGGACACAGTCTGCAAGAGAGAAAGCCCCCTGGCTTTTCACTACAAATTATTTCTCAGTCACCATGCTGCAGATGTTGAAGCACCTTCTGGGACATCTGATGGTCCCTCAACTGCTAAGAATCCCATCTCCAAGAAGGCTTTAATTGCTGAACTCAAAAGCACCTGCAAAGAGCTTGAAGCTAGAAAGCAGAAGCTTGAGGAAATCATTCAAAGGTTGGAGAATGAAGAAGACCAGAAAGCAAACTCTGATGAAGAAAGTGAAGCTGATAAAGATGAAGACACTGAAGTGGAGGAAGCAACTGAGAGTGATGAATCTGAGTGATCAATGTATGTGAGGCAAATGTAATGACAGCAATGTAATGACTGTAATAGTGTCTTTGGCCCCTAATTTTGTGTCTACCAAGGGGGAGAACAACAACAAATTGTATTGCTGTTTAATTATGAATGAAAAATTCTGTTTGTTTGCTTCTGAACTGAATAAGGTTTTCTGTTGGAACAAGACTGGATACATATATGTTTGAGGGGGAGTAATCTCAAATAAGAATCAACAGAAAAGTAATGCTATACTCTGATAATAAGAACTTCTGCTGCACTCTGATAATCAGAAAAGATGTTAGCCAAAAATTAGCCAAAGGGGGAGTTTGTAGATGTTTAAGAATTGGCAGAATTTTTGACCAAACAAGAAATGTTCAATTCAGTTCAGAATGTCCTATCAGATGTTGGGACATTATCAAACAGAGTATATGAACTTACATCAGGATGTCTCATCAGATGTTGGGACATTGTGTTAATAACTTAGTTCAGTTTTTCAGGATGTCCCAACAGATGTTGAGACATCTCAGACCTGCTACCAGAATTAATTATTGATTAACAGATCAGAGATATTTAAGGAGAATTATCTGGAATTAATTAATGATGGATAAAAACAGAACAAGGCGCATCTGTAGGGAGTTTTATATTGAAGATTCAGTTTAAAACAGAAGACCTAAAAGCACCTAGAATCTAGGAGGTAACAAACCCTAATTCAAGGTGGAAGCTGCTGCGCATTAGGGCTGGATCATTCTACAGAAAGCCCAAAATTCAGATACCTATTTAAGCAACAGAAACTCATAGAATTGAGTACGAATTTCAGAAGACCAAATAGGGTGTCTAGTGTTTTAATAGCAGGTTGTGTTTTTTTATTGTACCACTTTATGAGCTTTTAAGCAAAAGTGCATTTGTGACTTGATTGAAACTGTTAAGTAAGATCAAGCTGTTTTGTTTGAAGGATGTCTTCAATTTCAGTAAACTTGTAAACTTGATCACTGTGTGATTGAGGGGGAGTGAGTAGGGTACTCTTATCTAAGTGAGTCTTAGGTAGAAATTGCATTGGGTAAGTATTAAGTGATAGATTAAACAGGGTGGTTTAAGTCTAGAATTAATATTACTAATAGTGAATTTCCTCCTGGCTTGGTAGCCTCCAGATGTAGGTGTGGTTATACACTGAACTGGGTTAACAAACTTCTGTGTTGTTTACTTTTCTTGCTGTTTAAGTTTTGGTTAAATTTGTCAAATGTCCTATTAAGTGTTGGGACATCTCTTAGGACATCTCATACCTGATCACAGAATTTCACCGATGAAGGGGTTGAAGAAGATTATGAGTTACCTGAAGAACTAGCTAGGTTGTTGAGACAAGAGGAGAAGGTTATTACTCCTCATCAGGAGGAGGTTGAGACGGTTAATCTTGGTACAGAAGAAGACTTGAAATAAGTGAAGATCGGGGCCCGTCTGCAAGATTCAATGAAAGAGCAACTTATTGAAATGCTTCGGGAGTATGTGGATGTTTTTGCTTGGTCTTATCAGGACATGCAAGGTCTGGATACCGACATTGTTATGCACAAGCTGCCTCTAAAAGAAGACTGTCCTCCAGTAAAACAGAAGTTGTGTTGTACTCGTCCGGATATGGCAATGAAGATAAAAGAAGAGGTACAAAAACAGTGGGACGCCGGTTTCCTTGCTGTAACTAGTTATCCGCTGTGGGTCGCTAATATTGTACCTGTACCTAAGAAGGATGGCAAAGTACGAATGTGTGTGGCTTACCGGGATCTGAATAGAGCTATCCCGAAAGATGACTTCCCATTACCTCACATTGATGTATTGGTCGATAATACGGCTCAGTTCTCGGTATTCTCCTTCATGGATGGATTTTCAGGATATAATCAGATCAAGATGTCACCTGAAGACATGGAGAAGACAACTTTCATCACACCCTGGGGCACATTCTGTTATAAGGTAATGTCATTCGGATTGAAGAATGCTGGTGCCACTTATCAATGGGCTATGGTAACATTATTCCATGACATGATCCACAAAGAAATTGAATGTTATGTGGACGACATGATTGCCAAGTCCCTCACAGAAGAAGACCACCTGGTAAATCTGTTGAAGCTATTCAAGCGTCTGAGAAAGTACCAGTTGAAGTTAAACCCCAACAAGTGCACTTTCGGGGTGCGATCCGGTAAGCTGCTGGGATTTATTGTAAGTGAAAAAGGGATTGAAGTTGACCTCGATAAATTCAAATCCAATTAAGAAATGCCTGCACCAAAGACTGAAAAAGAGGTTTGAGGGTTTCTAGGTAGATTGAACTACATTTCAAGGTTTATATCTCACCTTACAGCAACCTGTGAGCCTTTGTTCAAGCTGTTAAGAAAAGAACAAACGGTCAGGTGGAATGAAGACTGCCAGAGGGCTTTTGACAAAGTCAAGGAATACTTACAAGAGCCTCTGATTCTTATGCCTCCAATTGATGGAAGACCTCTAATAATGTACATGACAGTATTAGAAGAGTCAATGGGGTGTGTGCTGGGCCAGCATGACGAGTCTGGTCGAAAAGAGTATGCAATATACTACCTAAGCAAAAAGTTTACCGACTGTGAACAACGTTATTCACTGCTCGAGAAAATTGTTGTGCTTTAGCGTTGGCTACTTGCCGACTAAGGAAGTATATGTTGACTCACACTACCTTATTGATCTCCACAATGGATCCAGTCAAGTACATATTCGAGAAGCCAACACTTACCGGAAGGGTTGCAAGATGGCAAATGATTCTCACAGAATATGACATGTAGTACACATCTCAGAAAGCCATCAATGGCAGTGTATTGTCTGACTACCTTGCTGAGCAACCCATTGATGATTACCAGCCTATGAGATTTGACTTCCCTGATGAAGACATCATGTTCATAAAAGCAAAAGATCATGAAGAGCCTGTTCACACTGAAGGGCCTGACCCAGAAGAAGAGTGGACAATGATGTTTGATGGGGCTGTTAATATGAATGGTCGTGGTGTTGGTGCAATTCTCATTACACCTAGAGGATTTCACTTGCCTTTCTCGGCAAAGCTCACTTTTAACTACACTAACAATGAAGCTGAATACGAAGCCTGTATCATGGGTCTTGAGGAAGCCGTTGACCTCAGGATCAAGACTTTAACTGTATTCGGAGACTGAGCTCTGGTAATCAATCAAACCAACGGAAAATTGTACACCCATCAAGAGCATCTGATTCCGTACCGGGATTACACGAGGAGATTACTGACTTTCTTCACCACAGTCAAACTTGAGTCTATCCCTTGAGATGAAAATCAGTTTGAAGATGCTCTGGCTACCATTTCCTCCATGATCAAAGTTCAAGTTGCCAACTTTGTGCCTCGGATTTCAGTATCCAGACTGGACATACCAGCATACGTATTCTCAGTAGACACTGCTAAAGATGATAAGACTTGGTTCTATGACATCAAATGCTTCTTAGAGGATCAAACTTACCTGCCTGGGGCATCATCCAATGATAAGAAGATGTTAAGATGGCTAGCTGGTAGTTTCTTCCTGAATGCTGATGGTTCCTTGTACAAGAGAAACCTTGACATGGTACTTCTCAGATGTGTTGTAAGACAGAGGCAGAATTACTGATGCACGAGGTGCATGAAGGATCTTTTGGTACCCATGCTGGAGGGCATGCAATGGCTATGAAATTGCTACGGTCAGGCTACTACTGGATCACACTAGATGCAGATTGTTGTGCTTATTCCAGAAAGTGTCACAAATGCCAGATTTATGCAGACAAAGTGCATGTGCCTCCGAACCCTTTGAATGTGATGTCTTCACCTTGGCCATTTGCCATGTGGGGCATTGATATGATTGGGAAGATTGAACCGACTGCTTCAAATGGCCACAAATTCATCCTAGTAGCCATTGATTATTTTACCAAGTGGGTCGAAGAAGCCTCGTATGCAAATGTCACCAGGCAGGTGTTAGCAAGATTCCTAAAGAGAGACATCATCTATCGGTATGGAGTGCTCGAGCGAATCATTACTGATAATGGTTCCAACTTGAACAACAAAATGATGGCAGAACTGTGCCGGGACTTCAAAATCCAACACCACGATTCTTCTCCTTACAGGCCAAAGATGAATGGCGTTGTTGAGGCGACTAACAAGAATATTAAGAAGATTGTGCAAAAGATGGTGGTCACATACAAAGACTGGCATGAGATGCTACCATTTGCCTTGCATGGGTACCGTACCTCTATCAGAACTTTCACTGGGGCAACATCGTATCAGCTTGTGTATGGTATGGAGGCAGTCCTACCTGTTGAAGTTGAATTACCCTCCTTACGGGTACTAATGGATGTCAAACTGAATAAAGCATAATGGGTCCGATCTCGGTACAATCAACTGAATCTGATCGAAGAAAAGAGATTAGCTGCAATCTGTCATGGGTAGTTATATCAGAAGAGAATGAAGAGAGCCTTCGATCAGAAAGTCAGGCTTCGGGAATACCAAGTAGGAGATCTTGTGCTGAAAAGACTCCTTCCACCTCATACAGACCACAGGGGCAAGTGGACTCTGAACTACGATGGTCCATTCATAGTAATGAAGGTTTTCTCTGGTGGAGCATTGATGCTCACTACTATGGATGGTGAAGATTTCCTGTCCCCTGCGAATTCAGATGCAGTTAAAAAATACTTCGCATAAAATGACCAGCTAGACATAAAAACAGAATGTAAGTCCAGGCAAAAATAGGGCATCCCGGCGAGTCAAAAACAGAATAAAGACTCGGGCAAAAATAAGGGAAAATAATAAAAAAATGTACACCCGCTGAGTTGAAAAGCCGCATTGCACAACTCAGGCAAAAAATGGGTATCCCGGTGGATTGAAAATCCGAAAGGGCAATCCACGCAAAACAAGGGAATAAGCGAACAAATGCATTCTGAATTCGTCTGTATCACTTACAACAGGGCAAGCTTCGAAAGGTTCAAGCATCGGTCAGAATCAGCCTTCTTCAGATAGCAAGATGAGAAGAACGTCAAAAGTCATACGGGTCATAGCGAAAGGGAAGCACTAAAGCCTCATCAACATTGCCAGCACCTTCATTTTTCCCAATTTGTAACAATCTCCGCATTTCAGGGGATCTGTTTCTTTGACTGTACTTGCTAATTCAGGGCACACAAATTAATAAAATCAGATTTCCAGTCACGTCTCATCTTGTACATTTTATTACGTTTGCAAAAATGTCTGATATCCCTGATATAACATTTGCATAAAAAAAACAGATGTTGCCTTTCTAATCACATGCTTACATGAAATATTTTACTTACTCCCAGGAGAGTCTAAATTCCTATGATGGAATCCGGTAAGGGATACCTCCGAATACTTGTAAGTTTCTTTGTTATAACAGGATTGCAGGTATTCAAAGCGCAACATGGGGCATAAAAGCTTCTCCCCAGCAAGCTGCCAAATCATTATTTCCTCAGCACATCTTCCAAACAGCACCAGAGCTGCTTTCTCCCCATCAGAGCAGCCAGACATCACTTCTCCAGCATTTCCTTCAGAGTAGCGTCAGAAGGTGTTCATTTCCCCAACTGAGTTGTCAGAAGTTATCATCATCAGCAGGATCCATACAGAAATCTCTAGTAAGATCATTCAATGATTGTTCCTCCCCAGCCGAGTGATAGACAGGGAATCATCTCCCCACAGAGCTCCAGCCTCTCCAGAAGAGAAATATCTGAAAAACTCACAACCAAGTGACGAAAGCTTCCACAGGCCCCAGCTGGGCTCCTCGTCACCAAGATAGGTCTATCAGTGACCTATTTTCTCCAAGCAGAATGATCTGTATCAGATCTACCAATGATCTCATCCCCAGCTGGGATATTCCTTCAAGCAGATCAGCCAGAGATCTTCACACACAGCGCGATCCGAGTCCCGGATCGTGTTCTTTTTGCATAATCATAGCATTCGCATCATATTTTCCCACAGAGCGTAACATTCCGTCTAATACGGAGTATTACGGAAAAAATCAAACATATTGCATAATCACAAGTCAGGTTCGAATCAATCACCTCCGAATCCCAAGTACCTCATCAACAATGCACCCAGTACATCCCTCTTCTTTTTGAAAAAAAAAGGGGGAAGGAGGGGAAGAGAGTACGAAACCCTAACCACACTTTTCACTCCCCTCTCTCCGTGGCTCCACTCATGTTTATCAAAGTGTAGCTGGCTTGGAATGCCATCATTGCTGCAGAAAATCTGAAGCCAAGCAGTCTTATGCTTTAGCCAGAAATTTTGATTCGCCTTCTAAGAGGCTTTGCTGCTGAAAAGGCAACGAAGGATTTGGGATACTATCTTGTTGTGGCAACACTGGATAAAATAAAAGAGGGGATTTTCTGGGTCATATTTCGCACTATGATATGTAGTTATGTTTCGCATAGCCAAGCACTAGCATTATGTATCATGATGAATGCAAACATTTTGTTGAGAAATTCCATGCACGTGCCACTGCGCCCCGAAAATGCACCAAAAAAAGCCGAATCGTTATCCATAACATATCCTTCTTGACACTTGTCCGTGTCATCTCATGTTTCCCAGCATAAAGCCAAAGCGTCCTCTTTGCACTCTTAAACACAAATACATATTAATATATACTCTTTTTCGACACCCGTCTGTGTCGTATTCATTCCCCTGCAGATATAAACCACAAACAGATATCTATACACTCTCTTGACACTTGTCCGTGTCACCTTTCCCCAGCATGGTTGCCTAAACACCTATTATAAACCAAACACTTGTTCATAATACACTTCTTTCAATACTCGTCCGTGTCATCTAATCCCCACAGATCACCAGATATCTTTTACACTTATAAGGTCATAACTTATACACTTTTTCTTATGGTACTCGTCTGTGTCATACTCTCCCCAACAAGCTGAACACTCGTCTGTGTCTCACTCATGCTTATTTTTCACTCATACAGATGTTCGTCCGTATCTTGTATACGCCCCTTATCTCTCCTCAGATTCAACACTCGTCCGTGTTCTTTGTTAACCAGTTGATACTCGTCCGTATCGACATCTCTGAACATGCGTCAGCGTTTGTTTCTACTGATACTCGTCCGTATCATAGTCTTAAGGATGCTCTTCCGCATCTTTAATCTATACACCGCGTCAAACACTTATACCTTTCCTTTCTTGAATGTAGACACTCGTCTGTGTCTACCATTCCCCAGAATAGTCCCTAGCAAATCCCCAGTAAAAAGAAAACTTCTTTTCTATCTGACATCCGTCCTATGTCATGATGCTTTCGGCAGCCGTACCCTTCCAGGTGATCGTCCTTCACCTTTAGATGACCGTCCCTCATCTTTCCCTCAACGGAGTCTCCATTATTGGAACCCTTTATTATCCGACATTCATCCTATGTTGTGGTATTTTAGAAGTCGTCTCCTGCTAGATGATCGTCCTTCACCTTCTTGATGATTGTCCTTCATCATTTTTGTCTGATGGTCGTCCCCGTCGTTGATCTTGTTATCTGACATTCGTCCTATGTCATGATAAACCTTGAGAGCAGCCGTACCCTGCTAGGTGATCGTCCTTCACCTCTTGATGATCGTCCTTCATCATGTTTATCCGATGGCCGTCCCCATCGACGACCTTTTCTATCCGGCATCCGTCCTATATCGTGATATTTTCGGCAGCCGTACCCTGCTAGGTGATCGTCCTTCACCTTTGATGACCGTCCCTCATCATTTATTTCATTAACCCAATGGCCGTCCTCATCATTGTATACCCTTACTTTACAAACCTGATGGTTGTCCCCATCATTGAATTTTCCTTTAATCCCCAGAGAATCTTGTTGGACGTCCCCATCATGATCCCTCTATTTCCCCAGCATGTCGGTCGTACCCGTCGCCGCTCTATCCCCAACAGTCGTCCTCTGCTTGATGGTCGTCCTCCATCGCCCGCACTTTAAAAATCATATTATACTTTCTTTTACAATCTATATCCCTTTTATTCTTCTCCTCAGTGAGTGCAAATATTGGATTGTCTTTGGTATTCAACCACAAGTTATCTCGTTTGTATGTTAAGCCCGTCGCTTACATCCTGCACAGCTAACTCATGTTTGAATAGGGGCAGCTGTAAACACCCCAAATTTTCCCTCAGTAAGTTCACATCATGGCTTGTGATCTTTTCATTTACATAAGTTCAATCATATCATCTCATATTGCATTTTTACTTCACTGCCTTGGTTCAAGTCATCTGCATCTAGGGTTTGTGATATGAGCAGTCCCTGAGCCATCTGAGCCACTCCAAAGGTCTTCAATCATCTCAAGAGGGTCTATGTATGTTCAATCATCATATTATATCCTCCCAAGATCAAGAAAGTCAGAAAATCACAAGAACTGGCAAGGCATGGAAGCAGAGCCAGGTTTGACTGCATAGATGACCTAAAATTAGGGTTTTGGTTTCAGAGGCCATAACTCAAATTTTTTTAGTCATTCTTTTTTCTATTGCTCTCAATATGATATAAGGATCATGCATACCAAGTTTGATGGAAAAATTCATTGTGGAAGTCATCTGATCACTGGGTAACTTCTTGAGCAAGTCAGAGCAAAATCAGAGCATCTGAGGCCCCCCCAACATGGAACCAAAGTGGATTTTTCATCAAATTGAAGTTATATGGTCTTTATTTGATCATTTAAGTGTTTAGAAGTTCACAAATTTGAAGAAAAGTGGGCTAAACCAAAAGTTGCCAAATATGGAAATGACTTGTAATGTAAACTTTCTATTTTGGGAAAGTTTTTCAACCTCCTCTTTCTCAACCAAAAATGCTTCAAATGAAAAATTCTTGGTCATGAAAGTTGTATATTAGATCATTCCCTTTTCAAAAAGTACAAGAGCGAGATCTAATTCATTTTGGAACTCAAGTTATAGCTTTCCAAAGAGGCATTTTTCAAAATGGCATGATAAGGCATTCTAAAGGCTTCAAATATGCACAAATACTTCACAACATGCTCATGTGAACCCTAAGGATCAGATTTGTGCTTTGAATCATTCCATTTCATGCCTTGTACATGAAGAAATTAAGAAAGTTCCAAACTTTGACAAAATTGCAAAACCTCCCACAACTTCCCACAAACTTGCCAAATTGCCTCAAACTGATTTCCATGGTTGTCCTTGAATCATGCTGCGCCAGACACCCCCTTGTACTTGGCCTGAAACAGCCCATACCTCAAAGGACACATAACCTTGATTTTGTGCATTTTCAACCATACCAATCACACTATGCCATTACCAACTTTCTGACCAATCACATTTGTTTATACTAATTAAATACAAGCCAAACATAACAAGAACATAGCCTGAACTCTCCCACAAGTCAGCATACACCAAAACCTCCCTCTTTGCATTTTCATTCGAAACTCTCAACACAAACATCAAAACTCAAAAATTCTTCCACCATTCATCTCAACATCAATCACTGATCATTTCCCACCCTTCACTTTGCCCTAAAAGCCACCATACAAAAAACACGATTTCCTTCCCCCTTTGAACTAAACTTCATCAAACTCACAAACCAGCCACAAAAAACTCCAACCAAGCATCAAAGCTTCTTCAGGGAGGTCATTGGAGGCATTTTGAAGCAAGAAAACAGCCTGAAAGCTCTAGGGTTGAAACTCCATCTCAGGTAGCTCTCTCAAACTTTTTTTCCAGAAATCTTTTTTAAGGTTGTAGACATGTTCCTTGTGATCCCCTAAGTACACTGAGCTTTGTAGTTTTGAAAATGGTTGCGAAATCAGGATGTATGCTTGCTCTGAAATTTTTGACCTAAAACTTGATTTCTTCGATTCATCTTTGTTATGTATGAGAAATGATTTTTCTTTGTGGATTCATGTTCATTGATGTTAGAGGATTGATTCTGGGCAAAAAAATGGGGAGTTTTGATGCTTGAATGTGGACCCTCTGATTTGTCTTTCCCGCGCGCAGTGAATAGCCAAGATCTTCTCATTAATAATTAATCTGGATTAATGAATTAATTAATTAGGATTATTAGGGTTTGAACCTGGGCCGTCCAGATGCGCGCCCAGTCAACCCTTTCAAGCCCAGATTGCATCCCAGCCTTCCATCCTGTTTACTTTCTTTTTATTTTCATTTTTAATTCATTTATTTTATTTTATTTCATACGAATTTTTAAAAATAGAAAAAGACATCAAAAAATTCTGAAAATTTGTATCAAACATTTTATTAATTTTTAGAACCCAAAAATATTTTTATTTTTATTTTTTGCATTAAAAAATTATTTTTAAATCATTTAAATGTTATTTTTAATTAGTTAATGAGAATTAATTAATTAAAAATACCTTTAGGTATTTAAAAATCACAAAAAAAATTCAGAGAGCATTTTCAAACATTTACAAACTCACCACACAAATTTCTTTTTGGTTTTGATCTTACTTTGACATTTTTCAATTGAATTAGGGCTCTTAAACTTGAATATTTTTAACCTTAACTTCAAAAATTCATAACTTTTGAACCAAAGTGAGTTTGTGAATGATTCTTTTTTGCATTGTGTTATGCATGGTTTCAAGTATCTAAAAACATTTTTGTTTCATTTTTATAATGCATTTCCAATTTGTTTGGCATTTTACCTTTAGGATTACCCTTAAAACCCTAGAAACTTAGAAAAATCATAAGTCCTTCTAGGTTAAGCTTCTGACCTCCCCCTTTGGATGGTAGCTTAGTATAGGTTTAGGGTTTCTTTGAGTCCATTTTCAATTTTTTATCTTATGTTTTCCTTCTGTTTTTGAGTTTTGCATCTCACATGTTCATGTAACCCTAATTTGCACCTTCCTTTGCATTCATCTTGTATAAGCTTGCATACATGAACTTGCCATGACATTTTGTGCATCCACATGACACATAAGACATCTTAGAACACATTGAAATCATGTTTGATCATTGCATCATCCATTTTCCATGTTTTTCTTTAATTTCATTTCATATGCATTCATGAACTTTCATGCTTCCTTTATGCTTCATTTGCATTCCCATCCTTTGTATGATCATCTTCATCTCATGACATACATTTATATCATCTCTTTGCATCATTAGAATCATGAACATGCTTCTGATTTTGGTTTTCATCCTTGAATTTCATTTCATTCTCAGTTCATTTCACTTTCTTTTGCTAACTTTTCAGGTGGTAAGTGTTTGAGAAGTGAATTTGCCTTCACTTCTCACAATCTCTTCTCATTTCTCTTATGCGTTCATTACTGCATTTTACTTTTGTATTAGAGTGAGCTTTCTCATTCATGTTCCTTCCCCACCTTCTTTCTTCAAGCAACTTATCTTCTTAAGTGAAGTAAGTTGTCTTGCTTCTTTCTGCTTCTCCTCCTTCCATCCTGCTTCTTCCTTGGTGGCTTTTTCTTTGAAGATCTCTTGAAAACCTCATAAACCCTAGGAATAACCAAGCATGATAACAATTAGGGTTTGATTAGTCCCCCCATTAGTTTTACCTTTGTGTCATCTTTTGTGTCTTCTCTTCTCATCTCTTAATCAAGGGCTAAACCTTAAAGATTTTAAGGCTTTGTGATTAAGCTTATGCCTGCATCCTTCTATTAGGATGGATTGTATAACTTTTATCCTTAGTGTTAAACCCTTAACGTGTTTAAATCGTTTAATTAAATCACCTAATAATCACTAAGACATCAAGCTTGTAACTTGGGCCTTGCATTAGGGTTCTAATTCTTCCTTAATTGGTTAAGAAGGACTAACCCTAGTGTTACTGGACAAGTCTGTCGCTCCCCGGATTTCCATCCTGGTACAAATGCAAAAGTGGCGCGGAAAAAGAATAGAGTCGCTAGCTAGGCATTTTTATCCCGAAGAAAGGGAATGGTAATGCTGCACAAACCAGAAGAAAGAAAGAGGAAGGACACAGGTCCTGCGAACCAAAGAGACTGAGTTCGGGAGTCGGTTACGACCTGGGAAGGTGTTAGCACCCAGATCGTCCGCCGTACCCGACGGGATCCACGCTTGCAAAAGAAATTGTTTCAAAGGGTGAGGGTATGAAAGTTGTTGCAAAGAAAATACAGAAACTGGAACTGGAAACTGAGAAAGAAACTGGATAAAAAAACAAGAGAAAAATGTAGGGAAAATAAAGATTGTGCTCAAACGGGTCATACCCCTCTGCCTACGTACCTCATCAGGATACTAAGGATCAGAGATGCCGTAGTTCCCCTAACTAGGGGTAACAAAGGAAAATTGTTTGTGAATTAAGGCTTGAACTGCCTATGCCATTGATCAGGTGTTGCAGACTCGGACGACGAGTGCGTAACCGTCTTGCAAAGTGACAAGTTGGAGCAAGTTCGTGTACGGAGCGAATGAGATGAGAAAAGAATTCTTGAAGGAAAGACGCTTATTGTTTGTTTGGTGTTTTTTAGAAGCTTTTATGAGTGAAAGTTTGCATAGGTAAGTGTAACTAAGTCTTACTCATTGGGATGTGTACGTCTCACATCATCCCGAAATGGAATGCGTAAGAGGCACACCTATCTATGGAGGAAATCCCCAAAGCTAGTCCCACAAGTGAAGGCTCAGACACACTGGCCTATTACCATTATTAAGTATTTTTTTGGTTTTTTGGTTAAGAAGTGTTTTTTTTTATAGCTTTTCTTTGTGAAGTACTCATGCTAAGACCTATCTACCACGAGGGATAACTCACACCTCGCCCAGAAACGGAACGCGTGCAAATATCTCATAGCAAAGTCTCATGTCACATGAAAGTACTCAACCTTTATTAAGTTAATTAAAATTGAGTTTGAAGATGAGTAGAGAAAACACCAAAGGATCACAAAAGGTAAAATTCTAAAAGGGGACTAAAGAATCCTAAGTGTTAACATGCATGGATGTCCTAAGGTTAGTGAGGTTTCTATCCTAATGAAGAAAGAAAGAAGAAGGGAAGAATAAGATAGAAGAAGAGATGAGAAAGGCCTAAGCCCAACAACAGAAGAGTTAGTACGGATAAACATAAGAAGAAGAGATAAGATTTGGAGGTGTGGAACTCAACTTCCACACCTCACACTTACCATAGCCCCTACAAGGTTAGCAAAGTGAACACCAATGAAATGAAATGAACAAATAACATGCCATCATCATACAAACAGAAGTGAAATGATATGAACAAATGCACAATGCAAATGCAACTCAAAAGAATGAGAGATGAAGCTTACAAGTCAACATGATGCAATATGAAACACCTATGAAAACAAATGCTCACTCAAGGAGGATGCAAAGCAAATATGCACAAATATGAACACAATGCACACAACCAGAACCAACACAAGGTAAGTAATATCTTAAGAAGCTAGCAAGATGAAGATAATGGAGGTACAAGACCAAACAAACACAAAAGGAGAGTGAAAGAAGCAAAGAGATGAGGTGAATTCATTTAAGGAATGAAAGAACTTAAAAGAAGCAAACACACCAAAATTTATGAGATAAAAACCCTAATCTAGGACCAGGAAGGTACCCATACCCCAAAAGAACCCCAAATGAGAAGAAGAAGTTGGCACAAGTGCCCTTCTTAGCTTATGAGAGAGCTAAAGGACCAAAATAAGCAAGATGGGACAAGGTGAGAACAAAAATCCACATTAAATCAACCAAGCATCTAAAAATTCCACAACTTAAACCAAATGATCTTCAAACATGGTATATCAATGAGCCAAAGGGTTTGGGAGAATTCAGAAGCAAACTAGGTCAAATGGAGGCTTAAACACAAGCTAGGGTTAATAACTTACAACAAAAGTCAAAGGACCAAGACCCAAGGAATAAAATTCTAAAAATAAGGAGCAAAATCACACATAAAATACATTATCTTAAGAATCCAGAGCAAAAAGAATGGGAACAAAATTCAAAATAATGAGACCTATGGAAAAAGGACAAGGCAGTGTACTCAAGAAAGGATTAAAAAGATGCTAATTGAAACAAGGATTTAATTATAACACGTGGAAATGGAAAATAAAAAATATAGAAAAATAAAAGAGACTTCAAAGATGTCTCATGATTTTTTTGGGAATTTTTTAATAAATAGAACTATTTTTAATAATTAGAAACCAAATGGATATAAAAGAAATAAAAAAAAGAAAAGAAATTAAAATAGAAATGGACTGGGAGGTGCAGGTAGTAAGGGTTTGAACTGAAATGGATTGGGCTTCAATGGACATGGGGTGCGAATAGCCACTCTAGGCCCAGCTCAATCTGCAGGCTTATGAGTTTTATGGTGGAATTTATGGAATTAAGCTGGGAAAATCAGGGAGGCGTGTGATCAATCAGACGGGTGTTGTGCAACTTTCATTAATTGACGTGTCAAAATGGAGAGATGTGAGTGGGTGGTACACAATAACTAATGTATGCTGAGAAACATATGGAATAAAAATAAAATATAAGATTCACGTGGCTGAGAGGGTGGTACTAGGGCTAGGTGTCATGATCCTACGCGTTGGCTGGGCAGATCCAAAGGCTGCTGGTCATCTCATTCCTCACGCAAACCCTAAACTTCATTTCCCAGTTTCCGGTGACCGGAGCTAGGGCTCCGGCACCGGAATTCTCACCATACACACAAAACCCAATAAAAAATGATCAAGACCTCCATATCCACTAAACAACATGTCCTGATTTCAAATATGGGATCAAAATCCTCTAAAACTTAATGAATCGAAGGGATCGAACAAGAACAACTTTGACCATCAAAACTGAAACTCTAATAACTCACTCAATATTACACCATTTTCAAAACTAAAAAGTGCAGCATGATCAGTGAACTTCACACATCACAAAACACCTCATAAATTTCATTTCTAGATCACAAGATTTGGATCCATACCTGAGTTGAAGATCTTGATTCAATGAGATAGAAGACCAAATGTTGCGTGCAAATTACTCCGCACTCACTCTAGATGCAAAATAAATGCATCTAAAGTCTTGAAATAAGCTGGATCTTAGGTTTCTCTCACACCTGCCCTGAAATGGAAAGCTTGCTGAACTTGAAGGAAAGCTTGAATGAATGGGTGCTTAATGATCCTTTGCTCTCACTGATCACAAATCCACAATTTGTTTTGAGATTGATCACTTGTATGAAGAGAAATGAGAGAAAATGCAAAGGTTTCAAGAAGTTGGAAATGAGAGAATGAGAGAGATCCTTCCAATTCTGAAACCCTAGCTGCTTTTATGTGATCTCACAATGCAATGCCGAAAAAATGCCCAAGTTTGCACGTGTGGATCATGAGATATTTGTGATTTTGCAAATTTTGCAAAATGTGAGATAAGCATGCCACCCTCATGCCTTTCTTGCTTTCTCAGCCCATGTGCAATGCAATCTGTACCCTTAATCATAATACAAAGGATCTTTGCCATTGGATTGAGGTATCACACTTTTTCCATGATTTTGCAAATAATCCACTTTGTAAGCAACTTACTTATTGTGCACGAAAATTGTAGTTTCTTTGGAGCAAATTGATCAAAATTTAATGTATTGTAACATTAGAAACCAATTTGAACCATACCAAGTCTTACAAACAAGTTTTGGAGCTTTTTGCCTTTGGTTGCATGCATGAAATTTGGATTTGCCCTAAAATACATCAAATTTTCGAGGAACCCTTAGGACAAACCACAAATCCTATGAAAATGTACTTTTACTTTTTGAAAATGGGAGCCCTTAATCTCCAACTTTCATGTTTGACTTTGGTCCATTTGAAGAATTTTTGATCATGTTAAGGCCATTTGAAAATTAGGGCAAAAGTTGCCAAATTTGGAAAATCTCAAAAACCAACTTTGTACCATTTTTGCAAAACCCTTCAAATCTCCATGATTCTTGAACTTTGATCATTCCAATCCTCTTATAACATTGTAAGGACCCCTCTTGGCCAAAAAATTTGGGTTAGACCCCTTGAAATCACACAGTTGTCTTTTTCAGGGCACAATTGACCAATTACTTCATCTGCAAGCAACTGAAGAATTCTCTGACTTCCACATGGAATTTTCTCATGAAAATTGACACCTAGGATCCTCTTGACATATAGAAGACTTTGCCCAAATGAAATGGCCAAAGTTGTGAGATTTTGGTGCTTGAATCTCAAACCCTAGTTTAGGTGCCTTGTATAGGAGCTTTGCCTTGTCCTGAGACCTCTGGTGATCATGCAATCTTCTGAGCTTTTGCCAATGGAATTGAACTTGTAAATGGAGTGTATACCCCTCATAGGACTTGTAAAAATTCACTGGAACCCTTGTCATGGCTTGTGATGATCCAAGAACCTCCACAGATGACCATATGCTTGATGCTAGGACATGAAGAATGTTATGCCTCATCTTTCCATGCTAGGATGCTAAAAAAATGATATGTTCATGATGAATATGATGTGATATGATGCTTAAAATGAAGAGGGAAAATTTAGGGTGTTACACAGTTAATTTGAAAAGGACGGTAGCACGAGCTATCGACCATTGAAGATAAACTGTGGTTGAATACCAAGAAGACCATAAATTTGAACTCTGACGAAGAATGCAACACTGGGAAATAAACCCAACCAAATGATGCTTTGGAGACTGAAGGGGAGAAAAAGCAGACGAGCTTCTTCCAAGTTGAAAATGATATCTGGAATAAGAACACTTTGACAGACGAGTCTTCAAACAAACCTGTGACGCCAGAAACTGGACATACGAGTCCTCAAACACTTCAAAACATATGACTTGAGACAGACGAATCTCCATCGGATTTACCTGTTACGCCAGGACCGGGATGCACTAAGGTCTGTGGGATAGACATGCATAATCAAGGTAGACGAACCTTCTTCATATATTTTTCGTGGATATATGGTACAAGAAAGACGAGTCTTCTTCGAGCAAACCTGTTACGCCAGGTGCAACATCTATAAGTGGTGCTTGAGACAGACGAGCCTCCTTCGGATATACCTGTTACGCCAGGACCGGTAACCATTTTGACATTTATTCCCACAGTCAGGATTTTAAACCTCTTCAATACAGACGAGTATTGGATGATCATCTAGATAACACAGAGCAGTGTCATAAGTCAATGATACAGACAAGTATCAGACGATGATCTGAGAAACACAGACGAGCGCTTCAGGCAATGATATAGACGAGTATCAGCAACTGGTACAGACGAATACCAGAAATTCAAACACAGACGAGCATTTGGAGCAACAATATGGAAAAGTAACAGGATAAACAGCAAATCCTCACAACAGATATAAGCTAACACAGACGAGTGTCAGGGAATGATAAAGACGAGTATCTAGGCAAAGCAGACTAGCTTCAAACAAAGTAATCAAATACCAAACACAGACAAGCATCGGCAATGATACAGACGAGTATCCAAACAAAGCAGACGAGCTTCAAACAAATAACAACACAGACGAGTGCTGGGGATATTACAGACGAGTATCCATATATTACAGATATCAAACATCAAACACATACGAGTGTTGGAAATTGCAGACGAGCAATAGAAAATACTGGGAAATCAAACACAAACGAGTGATGAGAGTTGCAGACGAGCAATATCAAGGTAATCAGGGACCACTACTGGGGAAGGTAGACGAGCAATACCGAAGTGATAACACAGACGAGTGTTGAGAGATGCAGACGAGCATCAATAAAGCATGAACACAGACGAGTGCTGGAGAGATGCAGACGAGCAACAAACAAAGCCAGAGCACAAACGAGTGCTGGAGATTACAGACGAGCAATAAACAAATGCCTTATTGGCCACAAGAGTTACAACTCTGCAGGGGAAGACAAGTCAGGAGTCCCGGATACCTAACTCTGACTGAGGTGATGAATACCTGACTGTATCATCAAATTGGCCTAAAGAATGGCAACTTTGCTGGGGAATATTTCACTGACGGAAGTGAAAATCAGATATGAACTCTGTGGGGAAAGATCATCTTCAGACTTGGCTGGGAAAGATGCCTCAACACTGCTCTGGCTGGGGAGAACATGCTGATTCTGAACTCTGGTTGTAACACTTTCTGGGGATAGAATTCTGCTTGGGGATGTCAGGCTTTCAGATACCTGCTGGGCATACTCCACTGGGGAAGAGTAAATTTCTTGGGGAGAATGTGACGCCATCCTGCAACCTGCAACAACAGAAAACACAAGTGTGCCCCGGGGATTTGCATTGTATAAACTATTCATCCATTGTCACCTAACACTTAAAGAGGGTTATAGTTTCGCTGCATGTCATTTGCTTTCAAAGTATCACCATGTTTAGATGCAATGCTATTTTTTGCCAAAAATTCAGAACATTTTGCAAACAAAAACAAACACACACAGCTTTTTTGACTGAATATTCTTTTTATTGAAAGGTCTCTGAATAGGCAAAGATTTACATCAGGAAGCAACCACCTGGAAAGAGGTAGCCACCATAAAAATTGAGAAAATAAACTATCCTAATGGCAATGGGCACGACATCCCACTGAGTTCCATTTCTGCTATGACCAACATGTCTTCGAGACTCTCCATTACTGCTTTGGCTTTTCTGAGAGGATGAGGGGACTATTTCATATCCTTCTGATATTGTCAAGTTGTACGAAACGATGACGTGGTTCAGACTACTCGGATCGCAGTTGTTCGAATATTCCCTTGTTTTGCGTGGATCGCCCTTTCGGGTTTTCAATCCACCGGGATACCCTTTTTTTCCTGAGCTGTCCGATGTGGCTTTTCAACTCAGCGGGTGTACATTTTTTCCCTAACTTTTGCCCGAGCTTTTTATTCTGTTTTTAGCTTGCCGGGATGCCCTTTTTTGCCTGGACTATAATTCTGTTTTTGTGTCCAGCGGATCTCTTTATGCGAAGTATTTTTTAACTGCGTCCAAGTTAACAGGGGACTGGAAGTCATCTCCATCCATAGTGGTGAGCATCAGTGCTCCTCCCAAGAAGACTTTCTTCACTATGAATGGTCCATCGTAATTTGGGGTCCACTTGCCCCTGTGATCTGAACCTGGAGGAACGATCCGCTTCAGCACAAGCTCTCCCACTTGATACTCTCGAGTACGTACTCGTTGTTCGAATGCCCGCTTCATTCTCCTCTGATAAAGCTGACCATGACAGATAGCCGCTAATCTCTTTTCCTTAATTAGGCATAGCTGATTGTAACGAGCACGCACCCATTCAGCCTCATCCAGCTTTACATCCATCATCACACGCAATGAAGGAATCTCTACTTCGACCGGAAGGACTGCTTCCATGCCATACACCAGAGAGAAGGGAGTTGCCCCTGTTGACGTCCTGACTGACGTACGGTACCCATGCAACGCAAATGGTAACATCTCATGCCAATCTTTGTAAGTGACAACCATATTTTGCACAATCTTCTTGATATTCTTATTAGCTGCCTCTACCGCACCATTCATCTTTGGTCGGTGAGGAGAAGAATTGTGATGCTGTATCTTGAAGTCCCGACACAAGTTTGCCATCATCTTGTTGTTAAGATTAGAACCATTGTCGGTAATGATCCTTTCGGGCACTCCGTATCTGCATATGATATCTCTTTTCAGAAATCTTGCCACCACTTGACGAGTGACGTTGGCATAAGATGCTGCTTCAACCCATTTGGTGAAGTAATCAATCGCGACCAAGATGAAGTGATGACCATTTGAAGCAGTAGGATCTATCTTCCCGATCATGTCAATGCCCCACATAGAAAAAGGCCAAGGAGATGACATGAAGTTGAGGGGGCTAGGAGGAACATGCACTTTGTATGCATATATCTGGCATATGTCCTCCTGCATGGGTACCGAAAGATCCTTCGTGGACTTCCTGCATCAACAGGCTTGCTTCGTGTCTATCCATGCATCTGAGCAAGACCATGTCAAAGTTTCTCTTGTACAAAACCCCGTCTGTGTTCAAGAAGAAGCTAGCAGCAAGTCGCCTTAAGGTCTTCTTGTCATTGGAAGATGCCCCAGCTGGGTATTCTTGCTTTTCCAGGAATAACTTGATATCAAAATACCAAGGTTTCTCTTCAGACACGGCGTCTACAGAGAAGGCATGAGCTGGAGCGTCGAGCCTGGATATGTCAATTATGGGCACATAATTCCAACACAAGACTTTAATTGACGAAGAAAGAGTGGCCAATGCGTCGGCAAACTGATTTTCATCACGTGGTATGTATTGAAGCTTAACTGTCGTGAATAACGTCAACAATTTTCTAGAATAATCCCTGTATGGAATTAGATGCTCTTGATGCGTATACCACTTGCCGGTAACTTGGTTAATGACGAGAGCTGAATCTCTGAATATATCGAGGTTCTTAATCCGAAGATTAATTGCCTCCTCTATTCCCATTATACATGCCTCATATTCCACTTCATTGTTGGTGCAGCCAAATGTAATTCTGGCAGCGAAGGGTAAGTGAACACCTTCAGGAGTGATAAGAACGACACCAACTCCACGTCCATTGATATTGACTTCCCATCAAACATCAGCTTCCATTTGGATTCAGGGTCTGGCCCCTCCTCCGGAAGTGGTTCCTCGCAATTGTTTTCTTTGAGGTTCATGATGTCCTCATCAGGGAAATCAAACTTCATTGGTTGATAATCATCTTCAAGAGGTTGTTGTGCAAGGTAATCCGACAATACACTTTCCTTTATGGCCTTCTGAGAAGTATACTAGATGTCGTATTCAGTTAAAATCATCTGCCACCTAGCAACCCTTCCGGTTAACGATGGTTTCTCAAAGATGTACTTGATAGGATCCATTTTGGAAATGAGCAGTGTGGTATGAGTCAACATGTACTGCCTCAGTCGGAGAGCAGCCCATACCAAAGTGCAACAAGTTTTCTCAAGCAGTGAGTATCGGGATTCATAGTCGGTAAACATTTTGCTAAGGTAATAAATAGCGTACTCTTTTCGACCAGACTCGTCATGTTGGCCTAGAACACACCCCATTGACCCTTTTAGCACGGTCAAGTACATGATTAATGGTCTTCCTTCAACCTGGAGGCATTAGATTTGGAGGCTCCTGCAAATATTCTTTTATTTTGTCGAAAGCTCTTTGGCAGTCATCGTTCCACCTGACCGTTTGCTCTTTTCTTAGTAGTTTGAATATTGGTTCGCACGTGGCAGTTAGATGAGATATGTACCGAGAAATGTAGTTCAACCTCCCTAAAAACCCGCGCACTTCCTTTTATGTTCTCGGTGCAGGCATATCTTGAATAGCTTTTACCTTAGTAGGATCTATCTCAATTCCTCTTTGACTAACAATGAAACCCAGCAGTTTCCCGGAACGCACTCCGAATGTGCACTTGTTTGGATTCAACCTCAGCTTGTACTTGATCAGTCTATCAAACAGCTTCTTTAGGTTGACCAGATCCTCTTCTTTGTCTCGGGACTTAGCAATCATATCGTCCACATAACACTCAATCTCCTTGTGTATCATGTCATGAAACAATGTGACCATCGCCCGCTGATAAGTTGCCCCGGTGTTTTTCAAACCAAAGGGCATGACTTTATAGCAGAATGTACCCCACAGGGTAATGAACGTTGTCTTCTCCATGTTTTTCAGTGCCATCTTAATTTGGTTATAACCGGAGAAGCCATCCATGAAGGAAAATACCAAGAATTGAGCAGTATTGTCTACCAACACATCAATGTGTGGCAACAGAAAGTCATCTTTTGGGATTGCTCTATTCAAATCCCGGTAGTCAATGCACATCCGGACCTTGCCGTCCTTCTTTGGTATAGGTACAAAGTTAGCTACCCAAGGTGGGTAACTAGTTACAGCATGGAACCCGGCATCCCATTGCTTCTGAACCTCCTCTTTGATCTTCATCGCCATGTCAGGACGAGTTCTTCTTAATTTCTGCTTCACAGGAGGACAGTCCTCTCTCAGAGGTAACTTATGCATAACGATGTCGGTATCCAACCCTGGAATATCTTGATATGACCAAGCAAAGATATCCACATACTCTCTCAGCATACTGATCAGCTCTTTCTTGACGTCGACCTGCAGACTGGCCCCAATCATGATCTCTTTCTTCACATCTTCACTGCCAATGTTGATAACCTCAATTTCTTCTTGATGAGGCTGAATAACCCGTTCCTCTTGTTTCAACAATCTGACTAATTCTTCAGGGAGGTCACAGTCTTCCTCAACCCCTTCATCAGCCTGGTAGACTGGATTGTCAAAGTCATGCATGGTCATATCAGGAACGTTATCAATGGAATCCGGATAATCGACACTGCATAGATGTTGTGCTTGTTCAGAATCTACTTATTTTGAAAAAGAGACGCAAACACAAAAAAACAAAAAGGGAAAACACATTGCCATTTTTATATTTTTGTGAAAAATTTTTAAAACAAAGAAAGATAACACAATTTGTCTGAAAATGTCCTTTTATTTCATAGCAAAAATAAGATGCATACAAAACATGGTGGCCCAATACAATGGATCCTAGCATCTTGGGAAGAATGCTGGATTTGACAATGCAGTATGATAATAAAAGTAAAAAAATGAATTACTCTGAGTGCCAGGTAACTTGGACAATGTCTTCAGCAGACCAGTTCCTTAGCTCCTCTCCGGGTGCACACGGGTGAATCCAGTTGTCCCAGTCACCGTCACTGTCCCTATCTTGGCTTGTTGTACAGATCTGGTTGCGGTCGAGCAACCCAACACTTGTAAATGTGATAGCCTTACCACTTGGAGTAGATCCACCAGGCTGATAACCCAAGCCAAACTTATCGTCTTTCTTTTCTAGCTCCAGCAATTTGCCCCAGCCGTGGGCACTTCCTGATTGAACAACCTCCTTTGCTTGCTTGTAAGAATGGATGGAGGTACCTTCTTTCTCACTGCTCTTCTCCACAAGTGTCAAGATGCTGACGTTGACTGCTTCGAAAGCTTGGCATAAAGTCTCATGGATCTCTCCATCCATCTCTACATACTTGAACGTTGACAAGTGGCTTACGAAGATGTCCTCCTCTCCGCATACTATGATAACCTGGCCGTCAACCACATATTTGAGCTTCTGATGCAGGGTTGAAGTAACAGCTCCGACAGCGTGGATCCATGGGCGACCCAACAAGCAGCTGTACGCAGGCTGGATGTCCATGACGTAGAAGACACTTTTGAAAACTTGAGAGCCTATCTTGACGGGCAGCTCAACTTCTCCAAAAACTGATCTTCTAGAACCATCAAAAGCTTTGACAATCAGATCACTCTGTCTCAGGACTATACCATCAACGTTGATCTTCATTAATGCCTTCTTCGGAAGCACATTCAGGGAAGAGCCTGTGTCTACAAGAACATGTGATAACATAACACCCTTGCACTCCATAGTGATATGTAGTGCCTTGTTGTGGTTTCGACCCTCTGACGTGAGGTCTCTGTCTGTAAAGCCTAGGCCATGGCTTGCATTAACACTGCCTATAACAAATTCAAGTTGGTTGACAGTAATTTCTTGAGGAACATAGGCCATTTGCAGTACCTTCAATAAGGCCTCTCGGTGTGCGGGAGAACACATCAGTAGTGATAGAATGGATATCTTGGAAGGTGTCTGGTTCAGCTGATCGACCACCTTATAATCACTCTTTTTGATAATCTGCATGAATTCCTCGACCTCTTTTTCAAATGTACCCTGCCCAACAACAGGAGTAGTTGATTCATCAGTCACAACTTGCATTCCCTTGGCTTTGGATGAAGCCTCAGCCTCAGGATCCCCTCTCAGCACAGGGGGAGCAAATAAACACCCACTTCTGGTAAAGCCTCCAGCTGGGTCCCTTATTACTGAGATAGGTCTATCAGTGACCTATTTCCCCATGTAGAGTCGGATATGTAAGATCTACCAATGATCTCATCCCCAGCTGGGACATCTATTTTAGGCAGATCAGCTGGTGATCTCTGCAGCAACGGGATCCGAATCCCGAATTAGTATCTTGCATAATCATAGCATTCACATCATATTTTCCCCCAGAGCGTAGCATTCCGTCTTATGCGGAGCATTGCGGCAAAAATCAAGCATGTTGCATGATCATAAGCCATGTTCTGAACACTTGTAAATACTAACAATCCATCAAACGATATACAGAATATTTCCCAATTCTCCACCAGAGAGCCAAAGCATTTCCCTTACAAATACAGAAACACACTTCTCGACACCCGTCCGTGTCATATCCCCAGCAGAAAGCCAAAGTGTCCCCTTTGCACTCATCAATGTCCGTGTCACCTCCCTCAGTATAGTTGCCTAAACACTTTGTAAATCAAATACTTGTTTATAGTATACTTTTTCCGACACTCGTCTGTGTCATGCTCTCCACAGCAATTTAAACCCTCGTCTGAGTCTCACTCCTACTTTTTACTCATACAGATACTCGTCCGTATCTTGTATATACCACTTAAATCCCCTCAGAATCAACACTCGTCCGTGTTCTTTGTTAACTAGTTGATACTCGTCCGTATCATCATCTCTGAACATGCGTCAAGCATTTGTTTCTATCTGATACTCGTCTGTATCATAGTCTTGAGGGTGCTCGTCCGCATCTTTGATCTATACACTATGTCAAACACTTATGTCCTCTTAAATTTAGACACTCGTCTGTGTCTACCCTTCCCTAGAAGAATCCCCAACAAAACTTGTTAAACTATTTTCTTTCTATCTGACATTCGTCCTATGTCATGATACCTTTTCGGCAGTCGTACCCTGCTAGGTGATCGTCCTTCACCTTTTTGATGATCGTCCTTCATCACTCCCAGAGGAGTCTCTTTTCATTAGAACCCCTTCCTATCCAACATTCGTCCTATGTTGTGATATTTTTAGCAGCCGCCCCCTGCTAGGTGATCGTCCTTCACCTCTTGATGATCGTCCTTCATCATTCTATCTGATGGTCGTCCCCATCGTTGACCTTGTTATCTGGAATTCTTCCTATGTCATGATAAACCCTAAGAGCAGCCGTACCCTGCTAGGTGATCATCCTTCACCTCTTGATGATCGTCCTTCATTATGTTCATCTGATGGCCTTCCCCATCGTCGACCTTTTCTATCCGGCATTCGTCCTATCTCGTGATACTTTCGGTAGCCGTACCCAGCCAGGTGATCGTCCTTCACCTTAGATGACCGTCCCTCATCTTATCCCCAACAGAGCAGCCGTCCCCTGCTAAGTGATCGTCCTTCACCTTTGATGACCGTACCTCATCATTTATTTCATTTATGCCTTGAGCTTGATGGTCGTCCCCATCATTTACCTGTAATCCTCGGAGAGTCTTATTTCTTTACTTGATGGTCGTCCCCATCATAATCTCTTATATCCCCAGCATGTCGGTCGTCCCCGTCATTGCGTTATCCCCAGCAGTCGTCCTCTGCTCGAAGGTCGTCCTCCGTCACCCGCACTTTATAATTATACTTTATTTTCTTTTACAATCTATATCCCTTTTCTTCTTCATTCTGTGAGTGCAAATTTTGGACTGTCTTTGGTATTCAACCACAAGTTATCTTGTTTGAAGGATAAGCTGTCGCTTACATCCTTCACAGCTAACTCATGTTTGAATAGGGGCAGCTGTAAACACCCCAAATTTTCCCTCACCCATTCACACCATGGCTTGTGATCTTTTCATTTGCATAAGTTCAATCATAGCATCTCATACAACATTTTTGATTCACTGCATTGATTCAAAGTCATCTGCATCTAGGGTTTGTGATCTGAGCCATCCCTGAGCCATTTGAGCCACTCCAAAGGCCTCCAATCACTTCAAAGGGGTCCATGTATATTCAAGCATCATATTATACCCTCTCAAGATCAAAGAAGTTAAAGAATCACAAGAACTGAGAAAGGCATGGAAGCAGAGCCAGGTTTAACTGCACAGATGACCTAAAATTAGGGTTTTGGTTTCAGAGGCCATAACTCCAAAATTTTTGGTCATTCTTGTTTCTATTAGTCTCTACATGTTATTAGGATCATGCATATCAATTTTCATGAAGAAATTCAATGGGGAAGGCATCTGATCAATAGATGACTTCATGAGCAAGTCAGTGCAAAATCAGGGCATCTGAGGCCCCCAATGACCCAACCAAAGGGTGTTCTCCATCATTTTGAATATATATGATCTTTATTTGATCATAGAAGGTGTTAGAAGTTCACAAAATTAGAAAATTTCAAGTCATTTGCAAAGTTGCCTTTTTGGGAAAGCGACTTGTAATGAAAACTTGCCATTTTGGGAAAGTTTGTCAACCTTCTCTTTTTGATTCAAAAATGCTTCAAATGAGAAAACTTTGGTCATGAAAGTTGTATATTGGATCATTCCCTTTTCAAAAAGTACAAGAACTTTTTCTAATTCATTTTGGATCAAAAGTTATGGCTTGTCAAAGTTGGCAAAAATCACATAATTTCATGTTTTGCACCAAAGAGGGAAAGTTGCAAAACCTCATGCCAAGGCAAAATGTGACTTCAAATGGACTTCTATGCATTACACAAACATAAACCATGACCTAAAAATCAGAATGCACCAAAGAATATCCAAGTTTCATGACTTGTGCATTAAGAAACTTCAAAAGGGCCAAAAGATCACAAAATTGCAAAACCACACATAAGCTCTGATCCACTTGCAAATTGGCCTCAAATTCATTTCCATGGTTCCCCTTGATCACAGCTGAACCAATCCATGCCTCTAAACCAGCCTGTCATGACCCATACCTCAAAGGACAAGTCACATTGACTTTTGGCAAAATGGACCATACCAATCAAGTTGTGCCACCAACAACTCTCTGCCCTATCACAGCTTGATATGTGGACTAAAAGGGACTCAAAACACACAAGGAAAGGGCCTGAATCCACAGCATTGCTAGAGTTCACAAAAATCCTCCATTTTGCATTTTCTATCGAATCCCATAACTCAGCCATTCATTCTCCAAATTTCTTCCACCAGTTATCTCAAAATGCTTCACTGATCATCCCTGACCCATCAAAACAGCCTAAGACCACCATAAACAGAAATACGATTTTCACCACCCCTGAACTGGAAGCTTCAAAATCCTCCATATAAACTCATTCCAAGCTTACCAGAAGCTTCAAGGAGTTCATTAGAGTGGAAAAGCACAAGGCAGAAAGTCAGAAAGCCCAGGATTCGAAAGCTCAATCTCAGGTAACATGATGAACAATTTTTCCAAAACTTTGATTTCTTGCTAAAATATTGTTCTATGTGTTACCCTGATCATGGGGATGTATTTGTTTTTGAAAATGAGCCAGAGACAAGCATTTTATGTTGCTCTGAAATTTTTGCCCTAAATCTGATCTTCTTCGATTCTCCTTGTATGAGTAAAATAAATTGTTTTTGATGATGGATTCTTGTTATTTGAGGTTAGAGGAAGAGTTCTGGAGATTTTGGCATGTTTTTATAGCTTAGGGAGAGAAATAGAAATTTTCAGGGAGGGATGTCACCGGAGAAGACAACTGGAGCTCTTCTCCGGTGACCTGAATGTAATTAGGGTTTAATCTGTGATTAGGGCAAAGTTTGAATCTGGAGCGTGCGATCTTGCTTCCCGCGCGTGAACCTAGGGCCAGGATCCTCTCATTAGCCATTAATCCTGATTTATTAAATTAATTAATTAGGGTTAAGTTAATTGAGTCAGTTCAAATATAGACCGTCCAGATACACGCGGGTCAACTCCCTCCATTTTTCTTTGAATGCCAGCCATTGGATCAGCTTACTTCTCCTTCTAATTAATTTTAATTAATTTGTTTTATAATTAACTTCCACGAATGATTAAAAATAGTAAAAAGCATTTAAAAATTCTGATTTTTTTTTGTCAAGCATTTCATTAATTTTCAGAACCCAAAAATATTTTTATTTTTATTTTTTGTATGATCATTCACAACTCTTGACATGTGTTTGCATCATCTCTTAGTATCATTAACATCATGTTTATGCTTCTTATTTTGGTTTGCATCATGACATTTCATCTCATTTGCATTGCATTTCATTCCTTTTGCTAACTTTTCAGGTGGTAAGTTGTTTTGAGAAGTGAAATTGCCTTCACTTCTCACAATCTCTTTTCATCTCCCTCTTGCATCATTTTTGCATTTTATCTTGTGCATTGGAGTGAGCTTGCTCATTCATGTTCATCTCTTACTTTCTTCCTTCAAGCAACTTGTCTTCTTAAGTGAAGCAAGTTGTCTTGCTTCTCTCTGTTTCTTTCTCCTTTCAGTTGCTTCTCTCCTTGGTGGCTCTTTGAAGATTCTTTCTCTCTTAGGCCTCACAAACCCTAGGATCTCCAAGCATGATAACAATTAGGGTTTTATTAGTCCCCCATTTAGCTTTTACCTTTGTGTCATCTTTGAGTCTTCTCTTCTCATCTCACAATCAAGGACTAAACCCTAAAGGTTTTAAGGCTTTGTGATTAAGCTTATGCCTGTATCCTTCTATTAGGATGGAGTGTATAACTTTAATCCTAAGTGTTAAGCCCTTAATGTGTTTAAACCCTTTAATCAATTCACTTAATAATCACTAAGACATCAAGCTTGTAACTTGGGCCTTGCATTAGGGTTCTAATTCTTTCTTAACTGGTTAAGAAGGACTAACCCTAGTGTTAATGGACAAGTCCTCCTCAAGTTGTCTTACAAACCATAAAAATTCATTTCTTCATCTTATCATTAATTAAAATCCATTTAATAAAGGCTCTGTTTTGTCATGAGGTTAATCCCTAATCATGGATTAAGTTGAGGAGTCTTCCTCAGCTTAAATGCTCTCATCTATTATCCTTCTATTAGGATGGTGTAACGAGTCCATTAAATCCTTGATTATGGCTTAAACTCATTACTTAACACTAAACAAAAACTCCAAAAACATCTAAATAAATGCAAGTAGGTTAATGATCTTAATCCTATATCATGGTGACTAAGTGTGAGGTGCTTACTTCATACTTAAGGTATTCTCATTACCCATAATCAGAGGGAGGATGTGATGAGTTTACTAACCCTTGGTTTAGGCTTAAGCTCATTAACTTATGACAAACACCAAAAAGCAATAAAAGATTGAAAACATCAAAAACAAGCAATAATCGTCTCCTCCGGGATTCTTTTCTCACCTCATTCACTCACAAACGAGAACTTGTTTCTTTCGTCTAATGCAAGACAGTTTGCACCTGAGCCATACAGGTCATACACTTGAGCATAGACAAGTAAGCAGTTCATCAGTCAATTTTACCTTTCAGTCTCTTTGAGTCGAACTACGGTGTTCTGACTTCCTCATTGCACGAAAGGATACGTAGGCATAACTTAACAGTTATCTAACAAAAGTCTCTGTATATTCCCCCTCTTTCCAGCATTATTTTTTAAGCCTCATGGTCTTGAGCATTTCATTCTTGTTCTTACACTGACACTTCTCTTATGCGCTTCACTTTTCTTTTACACTGACACTTGCATTCTTTCCAGCTTCGATACAAAAATTGAACTGACACTACCCCTTTTAAACACAAATCTTGTAAGCGTGGATCCCGTCGAGTACGGCGGACAATCTGGGTGCTAATACCTTCCCAGGTTGTAACCAACCCCCTTTCTCAGTTTCTCTGGTTCGTAACCGTCTTATCCATATCTTTCTAGGTTTATGCAGCATTACCTTTCCTTCGGGATAAAAATGCCTAGCTGGCGACTCTATTCATTCTTTCTTTTTTCGCTGTCCGTTCGCGTCTGTACCCCTTCTAACCAGGTGTCATTTGGTGGGAGTGACAGCTTGGCGACTCTGCTGGGGACCCTTATACTGTAACCAGGGCTTCTGGTTCTTTTTGTGGGTTCCTCCTAGCGCTTGTTTGATTTGTGTTTACTGGGGTGTTATGTGCTATATGTGTTTATGTATTTATTTTATTGCTTTATGTACAGTCTTGTTTACTGCTTTCTTTACAGTTTTATACATCATACTGTCATTATCATTGCTGGATCTTGTTTGTTGTTTTGATGGGTGGGGTTCCATTGAGAGTTAAGGTCCTATACTTGGGACCTGAGTGACACCTAGGCTAGAGTGGTTCATGTTCTTTCCCATTCCATTTCGGTCTGGAGCGGGAATATGAAACACGATTCAGATGTGGGTTTCTTCTTGAGAACTCTGTGCTACAGATTTCCTGTAGTGCTAGGGCTATCTGGGAAGCCTGCTAAGTCTGGATGACCTTCATTATGACCTTCAGAAACTGAGGTGAATTAGAGGAGGATCTATTATGGTTATTGTAAACATTGTACCTCTGGGTTAGAAGTGTTTACACTTCTCATAACTGATCCAAGTATGAGGATCCTTGTTCTAGAACATCACCTGTGAGAGGGTTGGGCTGTTTACAAGTTTGCAGGTACCATTGGCCACATCATACCCTGATACTTGTTTTGTTTAAGAGTACTTCATTTTGGACAGTTCTTGAGATTTATCCCTAGACATGTGACTCTTTATTTGAGTCCCCCACCTTGGTTACTGGATTTCTGAACCTTCATCTAGACTTCTTGAACATACATGGGCTTTATATCAAGACAGATAATCAGATCCGGCTTTATCACAAACCCTTGCATATCATTTGCATACATCATCATTACATCATTTAACATTTGTTTATTTGTTTTTTAGGGTATCCACATTATATCTGGTTTGGTTTTGACCCCTTCTTCTGCATAGACCTCTGCTACATCAGTTATCTGCTTCAGCTATCTTCATCCTCACCAGCATCAGCCTATCAGTGGCTCATCTCCAGTATCAGACTTGATCCTCATCAGCACTTGCCTTCAGCTCTTCATCAGCATTCATGGCTACACCCAGGAAGAGCAACATTTCATACCATTTCTTTGAGCCTGTGTTGACTGGTATCAGACAGGTCCAGTCACTTGTCACCCCTGACCACATCCCATTATTCAGAGAGCATTATGGAGGTATCCTTGATATGGTTATGGACCAAGACTCTTCTCAGAGGAGCATGATCCACACCTTCCTACAGTTTTATGATCCTCCTTTGAGATGCTTCACATTTCCAGACTTTAAGCTAGGACATCTGCTGGAGGAGTTTTCATCATTGATTGGAGTACCTGTCAGGGGTGGAGTCCCCTTCAACCCAGAGATGCCAGCTCCCAGTAATGGAGAAGTAGCAAAAGCACTATACCTGGAACCTGCCTTGATTGAGCAGAATATGACAACAAAGGCTGGGATCCCTGGTTTGCACATAGATTTCTTGATTTCTCAGGCCATCCTGAAGGCCTCTTTGGGAGAATGGAGGGCAGTTTGTGCATTGTTAGCCCTCAGCATATATGGGGTTGTACTGTTTGCAGATGAGCCCAAATTTATCAGCAAGAATGCCATTCATCTTTTCCTTCTGAGGAACCCAGTACCCACCTTGCTGGGAGATTTCTATTACTCCATTCATCAGAGGAATGAGAAGCAAAGAGGAAAGTTGGTGAGATGTTGTGCTCCTCTGTTTCACACTTGGCTGCTCAGACACCTGCCCAAATCAGATTCCTTCCTGAATCCCCACAAACAGAAGAATTGGGCCAAGAGGCTCATTGCTTTGACTTCAGATGACATCAGATGGTGCACCCAGAGCACCAAAGGCAAGGAAATAATCACTAGTTGTGGGAAGTACCCAAATGTACCCCTAATAGGAGTGAAGAGTTGCATCAACTACAATCCTTTGCTGTTTAAAAGACAACTGGGCTATGCTTTGTTTCATCCTCCTAGAGTGCAAGATTTAGCTGAGACCCTGTATTGTAAGATAAAGCCTAATCTAGCTGCTGTCAGACAGGCATCCTGGGCTTGGGACAACATCCAAACAAAAGGGATGGTTATTCTTGGAAGGTCCAATAATGTTGCTTCAGCTCAGTACTATGACTGGTCTCATGATAGAGCTCAGATTACTGGAATGCCCTTCACCATTGAGGATACACCTGGACCATCTACAGTACAGCCAGCAGCAACTGTCATCCTGGAAGAATTTGAGAAGCTGAAGGAAAGGAATGAGAATCTGTCTCAAGCTCTGAAGAAGACCCTTTGGGAAAGGAGTGATGGTCGTTTGGACATTGAAAGGTTGGAGAAGCTTAGGGTGGAGCATCTGGCCAAGATTGAGAAAACAGAGGACTACATCAGGAAGGCAAGGGCTGGGGAGCAAATATTGAAGAATGCCTATAAAGAGGCCAAGCTTCAGAAGGCTAGGATCGAGCTCTATCTGCAAGAAAGTCAGGCTAGGTGGGTCAGGATCACTGAAGCCCGGACACAAGAAGATCAGAGAACTCAGGCCAAGATTGAACAGTTAGAGGCCAATGAAAAGAAGCAGCAGGAAGCTTTGCTGGCAGCCCAGAAGGAGATTTCAGAGTTGAAGCTTAGGGCTGGTTTGAAGAGGTCAAAGGACCAAGACAGGCACAAGAAGCTGACCACTGCCATTGCCACCAGAAACCTCCTCATCAGGACCATTACAGAGCATCCAGCTGGCCCAGTGACTGAGGCACTTCTGAAGGAGGTTAAGGAGGATGAGTTTGGACTAGATGTCTGACTTTTTGATTGTTGTTGTTTTCATTTGATGTACTTTTCTTTTGTGTTGTATTTTGACCCTTCAGGGGCATGTGATGTAAAAAACAGACTATGTATGATTCACCATTTGTAATATATTTGTTAGTTTGTTTCCATTTGGATTTCTTTTCTCAACAACATCAAAGCATCTTCCTCGAGGTCTGGAAAGGTCAAAACCAAAGAACCAAGCCAGATACCTTGGAAAACAAATAAGCATACTGCATTGCATACTAACTTTTGTTTTGTTTTGTAGGTTTTTTTATTATTTTGTTTGTTTCTAACTCTGTTGTGGTTCAGGAAATATTGCTCGCAGAAGAGTGTTCCCTGTCAACCGTGCACACCGGTATCCTACTCGCAACAATCTTCCGGGTATTATAATGGAGCAAGTACAGCAAGACCTGACTGAGGTCAGAACCCAGATGGCTAATGAAAGAGTGGAGATGAGGAACCAAATGACCCAATTCATGAATGTAATGACTGGCTTGGCCCAGATCCAAGAGAGGTTAAGGGCATTGGTTGAAAGACAAACCCCCGAGGAACCTCATCCTGGAACTGGAGGAACTAGTAATAATGAGAGGGGCCAGCCTCATGTTAATCAACCAGTATTTGGACCTCATCTAGATCCGGAAGTCTACATCCCGGGAAATGTGCAGGGAAATACTGCTAGAGGGAGAATTTTACAAGAGGATCCCCAGGAGGAGCAGTTCACTGTCATGGGAGCTGGAGATGAAGTCTATGATAGAAGGTTTGATGAAATTGATGAGAAGTTGAGATCTTTGGAGTCTCAAAACTCCTTGGGTTTCGATGTAATGGATATGGGGTTAGTGGATGGGGTGAGAATTCCCCACAAGTTCAAACCCCCATGCTTTGAGAAATACAATGGAACCTCTTGTCCACGAACTCACCTGCAGTCTTTTCTGGGAAGACTTAAAGCATATATCATGGATGAAAAACTGTGGATGTTCTACTTTGAAGATAGCTTGACTGGAGCTTCAAGAGAGTGGTATTCACACTTGACCAGAGCTACTAGCAGATGCTGGAGGGACCTAGATGAAGCTTTCAACAGGCAGTACCAATACAATCTGGACATGGCTCCTAACAGGACCCTCCAAATGAGAATGTCTCAATCCTCCAGAGAAAGCTTCAGGGAATATGTCCAAAGGTGGAGACAGCTTGCTGCTGCTGTCCAGCCACCCATGTCGGAAAGAGAAATGGCCGACATGTTCACGAATACTTTGCAAGGAACATATATTGACAGACTGGCTGCCTTTTCTTCCACCAGTTTTGCTGACGTAGTTATAGCTGGGGAAAGGATTGAAAGCCTTTTGAAAATGGGCAAAATTTCTGATAATGGTGCAAGTTCATCCAGTAATCCCAGGAAGCCTTTTGTGGGACCTCGAAGGACCGGTGAGACAAATGCCATCCATGCCAGCAGGGGCAGACCTCAGTATGTTCACAGATCAGTAGCAGCTGTCACTATTCCAGCTCCGGTTCCTCAGCAACCAGCATATCAACCACAACAACCACATTATCAACAACAAGTTCAGTATCCGCAACAGAGGACCTACAACAATAGCAACAGCAATCAAGAACAACGACCCTTTTAACAAAGACCATCACAGGCAAACAGGGTGATTGACCCTATCCCTATGCCTTATGCTGCCTTATTGCCACAACTCCTGAAGCTCAACTTGGTTGAGTTAAGGACATTGGCACCACCGGATCCCTCCAATCTCCCAAGGAATTATGATGTCAACGCCAGATGTGCTTTCCACTCCAATGCACCTGGCCACAATACGAAAAAGTGCAGGGCCTTGCAAATGAAAGTCCAAGATCTGGTGGATTCTAAAGTCCTCAACTTTGCACCCCCTCCAAATGTCAACAAGAATCCTATTCCTAATCACAGCGGGCCGAGGATTAATGCCATTGAGGAAGACAAACCATCTACTTTGATCACTAGTGTTGCACAAATTCGAACACCTCTGGTCGAAATTAAAGCTCAGCTTCTAGAGTGCCAGGTGTTCCCCGGGTGTGAGCTCGGTTGTGGGTATTGCAACATTTCAGTCAACGGGTGTGATAATTTGAGAAGCGGCATAGATGGTCTTATCAAAGATGGTATCCTTCAGATCTCAACAACGGCGCCTACAAATCCAGCAATTCCTTTGACAACAATTCCTGATTCTTCTACGACAACAGCAACAATCATTCCTACCGATTCGTCAATATCATCAGCAATGGCTCCGTCCATCACTTCAACAAGTCAAAATTCAACAACCATTTCTTCTACAACATCAGCATCCTTTTTATCAGCATCCTTTTTACAATCTACTATGATCCATCAAATGTTCCTCCAAATAACAACTTTCAGCAACAGACAGTGGCACCTCCTGCCAGGTCACCAGTCACAATCTACTACGATCCGCACACCATTTCAGTACCCTCCTCTGCAGCAGTCAGTCCAGTAACCATTACGGTGCCTGGATCCGTTCCTTATGAAAGCAGTAATGCCATACCTTGGCATTATGGCTCTGATCTCTACTGCAACGGGGAGAAGATCACTCTGGATTCATCAACCTTTTCTCCACAAGTTGATAATGTTGGGGGAGGCGGAGGCTTCACCAGAAGCGGGCGCCTTTTTGCCTCACAAACTCAAAGACCTAATGTTGAAGCAGAAGCTGCTGCCAAAGCAAAAGGAAAGAGTGTGGTACTTGAAGATCCAACTATCAAAGAAACTCAGAAGACATCTTTTGAGCAAGATGTAGACGAGTTCATGAGAATCATAAAAAGAAGTGATTACAAGGTGGTGGATCAGCTTCACCAAACTCCCTCAAAAATCCCCATATTATCACTGTTGATGTGTTCTGAAGCTCACAGGAATGCATTATTGAAATTCCTGCACGCAACATACGTGCCAGAGGAGATTACCGTTAATCAGCTAGAAACCGTGGTGGCAAATGTCAACACCAGTCATGGACTGGGCTTTACCAATGCTGACTTAACAACAGAGGGATGTAACCATAACAAGGCTTTGCATATCACCTTGGAATGCAAAGGTTCTGTTCTATCTCATGTACTGGTAGACACTGGGTCGTCACTCAATGTTCTACCAAAGAAAGCCTTGGTGAATCTAGAGTATGATGGCTTGGCATTGCGTCCAAGTAATTTGGTGGTGAGACCATTTGATGGCTCTAAAAAATCAGTGCTTGGGGAGATTGATCTGCCTGTGATGATTGGCCCGCAAACTTTTAAAATTACCTTCTTTATGATGGACATTCAGTCGGCCTACAGTTGTTTGTTGGGTAGACCCTGGATCCATGCCGCTGGCGCTGTTACGTCTACCCTTCACCAGAAGCTTAAATTCGAGTGGGAAGGCCAGATCATCACCATCTGTGGGGAATACGACATCTTTGTTAGCCATCTGGCTACGTATAAATACATAGAAATGGATGGAGAGATCCATGAAACGATGAGCCAAGGGTTTGAGGCCCTGAACATTAATGAAGCATCTGTTGTACTGGGAACCTCCATAACGTCATATCAGCAAGCCCGGAAGGTTGTTGAGGAGGGTACTGCCCAAGGCTGGGGCAAGTTGCTGCCCGTGGAGAAGAAAGAAGACAGATTTGGGTTGGGTTACAGACCAACTCAACAAGATCAATCGGAGGCTGCAAAGGAACCCAATTTTGTCAGCGGGGGAATGCTCACCCCGGATGCTGTGAACAATTTGGAAGACGAGGAGGAAAGCGGCTGCAACCTGGAGAGCTGGATACGTCCAAGGACCCCGGGGAGCCAAGTCCTTAACTGGTCTTCCCAGGAAATTATAAGGGTTACTCCTGCAGAGTAATTATTATTTCCTGTATTTTATAAGCATGCATCAAGTCTTGCATCTTGCCCAAGATGTCAAGACTCATTTTGTAATCGGGCCATCTTGTAATTTTGTGCAAATAGATCAATCAATGAATATCGGACATCTTTTGCAAACGAGTCTCTTTTTCGCTCACTGTCTTTTCATTTTTCTTTTTGTACAAAAATAAAATGGCAATGTTTTCAAAATAAATAACTTCATTAAAATTGATCACTAAAATAAACCAATCTAAACCCTTGCAGAGAGTGCCTTTCAGATTGCACCGACAACAACACAGCTATGACTTCGTATGACTTTGACAATCCAATCAATCAAGCTGATGAAGGGGTTGAAGAAGACTATGAACTACCTGAATAGTTAGCCAGGTTGTTAAGGCAAGAGGAGAAGGTTATCACTCCTCATCAGGAGGAGATTGAAACGGTTAATCTTGGTACGGAAGAAGACGTGAAAGAAGTTAAGATCGGGGCCTGCCTACAAGATTCGGTAAAAGAGAAACTGATTGATATGCTTCGGGAATATGTGGATGTTTTCGCTTGGTCTTATCAGGATATGCCAGGGTTGGACACCGATATTGTCATGCACAAGCTGCCTTTGAAAGAAGATTGCCCACCAGTAAAACAGAAGTTGCGCCGTACTCGCCCAGATATGACAATGAAGATAAAAGAAGAAGTACAAAAGCAGTGGGACGGCGGGTTCCTTGCTGTGACTAGCTATCCGTCGTGGGTTACTAATATTGTACCTGTACCTAAGAAAGACGGCAAGGTGAGAATGTGTGTGGATTACCGGGATCTGAACAGAGCCAGCCCGAAAGATGACTTCCCTTTACCTCACATTGATGTATTGGTTGATAATACGGCTCAGTTCTCGGTGTTCTCCTTCATGGACGGGTTTTCGGGATACAATCAGATCAAGATATCGCCTGAAGACATGGAGAAGACAACTTTCATCACACCCTGGGGCACATTTTGTTACAAGGTGATGCCATTCGGACTGAAGAATGAGGGTGCAACGTATCAACTGGCTATAGTGACATTATTCCATGACATGATCCACAAAGAAATTGAATGTTATGTGGATGACATGATTTCCAAGTCCCTCACAGAAGAAGACCACCTGGTGAATCTGTTAAAGCTATTCAAGCGTCTGAGGAAGTACCAACTGAAGTTAAACCCCAACAAGTGCACATTCGGGGTGCGATCTGGTAAGCTGCTGGGATTTATTGTAAGTGAGAAGGGGATTGAAGTTGACCCTGATAAAGTTAAAGCCATTCAAGAAATGCCTGCACCGAAGTCAGAAAAAGAAGTTCGGGGGTTTCTAGGTAGATTGAACTACATTTCAAGGTTCATATCTCACCTTACAGCAACCTGTGAGCCTTTGTTCAAACTGTTAAGAAAAGAACAAACGGTCCGGTGGAATGAAGACTGCCAGAAGGCTTTTGACAAAATCAAGGAATACTTACAAGAGCCTCCGATCCTTATGCCTCCAGTTGAAGGAAGACCTCTAATCATGTACTTGACAGTATTAGAATAGTCGATGGGGTGTGTGTTGGGCCAGCATGACGAGTCTGGTCGAAAAGAGTATGCAATATACTACCTAAGCAAAAAGTTTACCGACTGTGAACAACATTATTCACTGCTCGAGAAAACTTGTTGTTCTTTAGCGTGGGCTGCTCGCCGACTAAGGCAGTATATGTTGACCCACACTACTTTATTGATATCAAAGATGGACCCAGTTAAATACATTTTTGAGAAGCCAGCACTTACCAGACGGGTTGCAAGATGGAAAATGATCCTCACAGAGTATGATATTCAGTACACGTCTCAGAAAACAATCAAGGGCAGTGTATTGTCTGATTATCTTGCTGAGCAACCCATTGATGATTACCAGCCTATGAGGTTTGACTTCCCTGATGAAGACATCATGTTCATAAAAGCAAAAGATCATGAAGAGCCTGTTCAAACTGAAGGGCTTGACCCGGAAGAAGAATGGACTATGATGTTTGACGGGGCTGTTAATATGATTGGTCGTGGTGTTGGTGCAGTACTCATTACACCTAAAGGAGTTCACATGCCTTTCTCGATAAAACTCACCTTTAACTGCACTAACAACGAAGCTGAATACGAAGCTTGTATTATGGGTCTTGAGGAAGCCATTGACCTCAGGATCAAGACTTTGACTGTGTTCGGAGATTCAGCTCTGGTAGTTAATCAAACCAACGGCAAATGGTACACGCACCAAGATCATCTGATACCTTACCGGGATTATACAAGGAGGTTGTTGACTTTCTTCACAATGGTCAAGCTTGAGTATATCCCTCGGGACGAAAATCATTTCGCAGATGCTCTGGCTACCATTTCGTCTATGATCAAGGTTCAAGCTGCCAACTTTGTGCCTCGGATTCAGTATCCAGACTAGACAGACCGGCATACGTGTTCTCAGCAGACGTTGCTAAAGATGATAAGCCTTGGTTCCATGACATCAAATGCTTCTTGGAGGATCAAACATACCCACCAGGGGCATCTTCCAATGATAAGAAGACATTAAGAAGGCTAGCTGGTAGTTTCTTCCTGAATACTGACGGTTCCCTTTACAAGAGAAACTTCGATATGGTACTCCTCAGATGTGTTGATAAGACAGAAGCAGACTTGTTGATGCACGAGGTGCACGAAGGATCCTTTGGTACCCATGCAGGAGGACATGCCATGGCTAAAAATTTGCTAAGATCAGGCTATTACTGGATCACAATGGATGCAGACTGTTGTGCCTATGCCAGAAAATGCCATAAATGCCAGATCTATGTAGATAAAGTGCATGTGCCTCTGAATCCTCTGAATGTGATGTCTTCACCCTAGCCCTTTGCTATGTGGGGCATTGATATGATTGGCAAGATTGAGCCGACTGCTTCAAACGGCCACAGATTCATCCTGGTAGCCATTGACTATTTTACCAAGTGGGTTGAAGCAACATCTTATGCAAATGTTACAAGGCAGGTAGTAGCCCGATTTCTAAAGAGAGATATCATTTGTCGGTATGGAGTTCCCGAGCGAATCATTACTGACAGTGGTTCCAACTTAAACAACAAAATGATGGCAGAACTGTGCCGAGAATTCAAGATCCAACACCACAATTCTTCTCCTTACAGGCCGAAGATGAATGGTGTTGTAGAGGCAGCTAACAAGAATATCAAGAAGATTGTACAGAAAATGGTGGTCACCTACAAAGACTGGCATGAAATGCTACCATTTGCCTTGCATGGGTACCGAACATCAATCAAAACATCCACTGGGGCAACACCGTATCAACTTGTGTATGGTATGGAGGCAGTCCTACCTGTTGAAGTTGAATTACCCTCCTTGCGGGTACTGATGGACGTTAAACTGAATGAAGCAGAATGGGTCCGATCCCGAAACGAACAACTAAGTCTGATTGAAGAAAAGAGATTGTCTGCAATTTATCATGGGCAGCTGTATCAGAAAAGAATGAAGAAAGCCTTCGATCAGAAAGTCAGGCTTCGAGAATACCATGTAGGAGATCTTGTGCTGAAAAGACTCCTCCCTCCTCATACAGACCACAGGGGCAAGTGGACTCCAAATTATGATGGCCCATTCATAGTAAAGAAAGTTTTCTCCGGTGGAGCACTGATGCTCAGTACTATGGATGGTGAATATTTCCTGTCCCCTGTGAATTCAGATGCAGTTAAGAAATACTTCGTGTAAAAATGACCCGCTGGACATAAAAATAGAATGTAAGTCCAGGCAAAAATAGGGCATCCCGGCGAGTCAAAAACAGAATAAAAGACTCGAGCAAAAATAAGGGAAAATAAAATGAAAAAAATGTACACCCGCTGAGTTGAAAAGCCGCCTTGGACAACTCAGGCAAAAAATGGGTATCCCGGTGGATTGATAACCCGAAAGGGCGATATATGCAAAATAAGGGAAATAAGCGAACAACTGCATTCTGAATTCATCTGTATCACTTACAACATGGCAAGCTTCGAAGGGTTCGAGCTTCGGTCAGAATCAGCCTTCTTCAGAAAGCAGGATGAGAATAACGTCAACGTCATACGAGTCATAGCCCAAGGGAAGCTCCTTGAAGCGTCATCAACATTGCCAGCATCTTTTTGTCTTTCAATTTGTAACGATCTCCTCATTTCAGGGGATCCATTTCTTTGACTGTATCTTGCCAATTCAGGGCACGCAAATTAATAAAATCAGATTTTCAGTCATATTTCGTCTCGTACATATTATTTTCATTTGCAAAATGTCCGATGTCCTTAAAAAATTGATTGCATAAGTACATATGCGTCTTTTCTAAACTACATGCTTACAGGAAATTTATTACTTACTCCCAGGAGTGTATAAACTCCTATGACGGAATCCAATAAGGGATACCTCGGGATACTTGTGTGTTTCTTTGTCATACAGGATTGCAAGCGGTCAAAACGCATCATGGGGCATGAAATCTTCTCCCCGGCAAGCTGTCAAATCACTATCTACTCAGTCTATCTTCCGATTAACACTAGAGGTGCTTTCTCCCCAGCTAAGTTGCCAGTCATCATTCCTCCTCAGCCATCAAACATCAGCTTCCATTTGGATTCAGGGTCTGGCCCCTCCTCCGGAAGTGGTTCCTCGCAATTGATTTCTTTGAGGTACATGATGTCCTCATCAGGGAAATCAAACTTCATTGGCTGATAATCATCTTCAAGAGGTTGCTGTGCAAGATAATCCGACAATACACTTCCCTTTATGGCCTTCTGAGAAGTATACTGGATGTCGTATTCAGTTAAAATCATCTGCCACCTAGCAACTCTTCCGGTTAACGATGGTTTCTCAAAGATGTACTTGACAGTATCCATTTTGGAAATGAGCAGTGTGGTATGAGTCAACATGTACTGCCTTAGTCGGCGAGCAACCCATACCAAAGCGCAACAAGATTTCTCAAGCAGTGAGTATCGGGATTCATAATCGGTAAACATTTTGCTAAGGTAATAAATAGCGTACTCTTTTCGACCAGACTCGTCATGTTGGCCTAGAACACACCCCATTGACCCTTCTAGCACGGTCAAGTACATGATTAATGGTCTTCCTTCAACCTGGAGGCATTAGAATTGGAGGCTCCCGCAAATATTCTTTTATTTTGTCGAAAGCTCTTTGGCAGTCATCATTCCACCTGACCGTTTTCTCTTTTCTTAGTAGTTTGAATATTGGTTCGCACATGGCAGTTAGATGAGATATGTACCGAGAAATGTAGTTCAACCTCCCTAAAAACCCGCGCACTTCCTTTTATGTTCTCGGTGCAGGCATATCTTGAATAGCTTTTACCTTAGCAGGATCTACCTCAATTCCTCTTTGACTAACAATGAAACCCAGCAGTTTCCCGGAACGCACTCCGAAAGTGCACTTGTTTGGATTCAACCTCAGCTTGTACTTGATCAGTCTATCAAACAGCTTCTTCAAGTTGACCAGATCCTCTTCTTCTTCTCGGGACTTAGCAATCATATCGTCCACATAACACTCAATCTCCTTGTGTATCATGTCATGAAACAATGTGACCATCGCCCGCTGATAAGTTGCCCCGGCGTTTTTCAAACCAAAGGGCATGACTTTATAGCAGAATGTACCCCACAGGGTAATGAACGTTGTCTTCTCCATGTCTTTCGGTGCCATCTTAATCTGGTTATAACCGGAGAAGCCATCCATGAAGGAAAATACCAAGAATTGAGCAGTATTGTCTACCAACACATCAATGTGTGGCAATAGAAAGTCATCTTTTGGGCTTGCTCTATTCAAATCCCGATAGTCAATGCACATCCGGACCTTGCCGTCCTTCTTTGGTACAGGTACAAAGTTAGCTACCCAAGGTGGGTAACTAGTTACAGCAAGGAACCCGGCATCCCATTGCTTCTGAACCTCCTCTTTGACCTTCATCGCCATGTCAGGACGAGTTCTTCTTAATTTCTGCTTCACAGGAGGACAGTCCTCTCTCAGAGGTAACTTATTCATAACGATGTCGGTATCCAACCCTTGCATATCTTGATATGACCAAGCAAAGATATCCACATACTCTCTCAGCATACTGATCAGCTCTTTCTTGACGTCGACCTGCAGACTGGCCCCAATCTTGATCTCTTTCTTCACATCTTCACTGCCAATGTTGACAAGTGGCTTATGAAGATGTCCTCCTCTCCGCATACTGTGATAACCTGGCCGTCAACCACATATTTGAGCTTCTGATGCAGGGTTGAATTAACAACTCTACATACTTCTCATGGATCTCATGGATCTCTCCATCCATCTCTACATACTTGAACGTTGACAAGTGGCTTACGAAGATGTCCTCCTCTCCGCATACTGTGATAACCTGGCCGTCAACCACATATTTGAGCTTCTGATGAAGGGTTGAAGTAACAGCTCCGACAGCGTGGATCCATGGGCGACCCAACAAGCAGCTGTACGCAGGCTGGATGTCCATGACGTAGAAGACACTTTTGAAAACTTGAGAGCCTATCTTGACGGGCAGCTCAACTTCTCCAAAAATTGATCTTCTCGAACCATCAAAATCTTTGACAATCAGATCACTCTGTCTCAGGACTATACCATCAACGTTGAGCTTCATTAATGCCTTCTTCGGAAGCACATTCAAGGAAGAGCATGTGTCTACAAGAACATGCGATAACATAACACCCTTGCACTCCATAGTGATATGTAGTTCCTTGTTGTGGTTTCGACCCTCTGACGTGAGGTCTCTGTCTATAAAGCCTAGGCCATGGCTTGCATTAACACTGCCTACAACAAATTCAAGTTGGTTGACAGTAATTTCTTGAGGAACATAGGCCATTTGCAGTACCTTCAATAAGGCCTCTCTGTGTGCGGGAGAACACATCAGCAGTGATAGAATGGATATCTTGGAAGGTGTCTGGTTCAGCTGATCGACCACCTTATAATCACTCTTTTTGATAATCCGCATGAATTCCTCGACCTCTTTTTCAAATGTACCCTGCCCAGCAATAGGAGTAGTTGATTCATCAGTCACAACGTGCTTTCCCTTGGCTTTGGATGAAGCCTCAGCCTCAGGATCCCCTCTCAGCATAGGGGGAGCAAATAAACACCCACTTCTGGTAAAGCCTCCAGCTGGGTACCTTATTACTGAGATAGGTCTATCAGTGACCTATTTCCCCATGTAGAGTCGGATATGTAAGATCTACCAATGATCTCATCCCCAGCTGGGACATCTATTTTAGGCAGATCAGCCGGTGATCTCTGCAGCAACGGGATCCGAATCCCGAATTGGTATCTTTGCATAATCATAGCATTTGCATCATATTTTCCCCCAGAGCGTAGCATTCCATCTTATGCGGAGCATTGCGGCAAAAATCAAGCATGTTGCATGATCATAAGCCATGTTCTGAACACTTGTAAATACTAACAATCCATCAAACGATATACAGAATATTTCCCAATTCTCCACCAGAGAGCCAAAGCATTTCCCTTACAAATACAGAAACACACTTCTCGACACCCGTACGTGTCATATCCCCAGGAGAAAACCAAAGTGTCCCCTTTGCACTCATCAAGACAGATGCATATATATACATCTTCCTTGACACTCGTCCGTGTCACCTCTCTCAGCATAGTTGCCTAAACACTTTGTAAATCAAATACTTGTTTATAATATACTTTTTCCGACACTCGTCCGTGTCATGCTCTCCACAGCAAGTTAAACACTCGTCTGAGTCTTACTCCTACTTTTTACTCATACAGATACTCGTCCGTATCTTGTATATACCACTTAAATCCCCTCAGAATCAACACTCGTCCGTGTTCTTTGTTAACCAGTTGATACTCGTCTGTATCATCATCTCTGAACATGCGTCAAGCGTTTGTTTCTATCTGATACTCGTCTGTATCACAGTCTCGAGGGTGCTCGTCCGCATCTTTGATCTATACACTGTGTCAAACACTTATGTCCTCTTAAATTTAGACACTCGTCTGTGTCTACCCTTCCCCAGAAGAATGCCCAACAAAACTTGTTAAACTATTTTCTTTCTATCTGACATTCTTCCTATGTCATGATACCTTTTCGGCAGCCGTACCCTGCTAGGTGATCGTCCTTCACCTTTTTGATGATCGTCCTTCATCACTCCCAGAGGAGTCTTTATTCATTAGAACCCCTTCCTATGCGACATTCGTCCTATGTCGTGATATTTTCAGCAGCCGTCCCCTGCTAGGTGATCGTCCTTCACCTCTTGATGATCGTCCTTCATCATTCTATCCGATGGTCGTCCCCATCGTTGACCTTGTTATCTAACATTCGTACTATGTCATGATAAACCCTGAGAGCAGCTGTACCCTGCTAGGTGATCGTCCTTCATCTCTTGATGATCGTCCTTCATCATGTTCATCCGATGGCCGTCCCCATCGTCGACCTTTTCTATTCGGCATTCGTCCTATGTCGTGATACTTTCGGTAGCCGTACCCTGCCAGGTGATCGTCCTTCACCTTAGATGACCGTCCCTCATCTTATCCCCAACAGAGCAGTCGTCCCCTACTAAGTGATCGTCCTTCACCTTTGATGACCGTACCTCATCATTTATTTCATTTATGCCTTGAGCTTGATGGTCGTCCCCATCATTTACCTGTAATCCTCAGAGATTCTTATTTCTTTACTTGATGGCCGTCCCCATCATAATCTCTTATATCCCCAGCATGTCGGCCGTCCCCGTCATTGCGTTATCCCCAGCAGTCGTCCTCTGCTCGACGGTCGTCCTCCGTTACCCGCACTTTATAATTATACTTTATTTTCTTTTACAATCTATATCCCTTTGCTTCTTCATTCTGTGAGTGCAAATTTTGGACTGTCTTTGGTATTCAACCACAAGTTATCTTGTTTGAATGATAAGCCGTCGCTTACATCCTGCACAGCTAACTCATGTTTAAATAGGGGCAGCTGTAAACACCCCAAATTTTCCCTCACCCATTCACACCATGGCTTGTGATCTTTTCATTTGCATAAGTTCTATCATAGCATCTCATACCACATTTTTGATTCACTGCATTGATTCGAAGTCATCTGCATCTAGGGTTTGTGATATGAGCCATCCCTGAGCCATTTGAGCCACTCCAAAGGCCTTCAATCACTTCAAAGGGGTCCATGTATATTCAAGCATCATATTATACCCTCTCAAAATCAAAGAAGTCAAAGAATCACAAGAACTGAGAAAGGCATGGAAGCAGAGCCAAGTTTAACTGCACAGATGACCTAAAATTAGGGTTTTGGTTTCAGAGGCCATAACTCCAAAAATTTTGGTCATTCTTGTTTCTATTGGTCTCTATATGTTATGATTATCATGCAAATCAATTTTCATGAAGAAATTCAATGGGGAAGGCATCTGATCAATAGATGACTTCTTGAGCAAGTCAGTGCAAAATCAGGGCATCTGAGGCCCCCAATGACCCAACCAAAGGGTGTTCTCCATCATTTTGAATATATATGATCTTTATTTGATCATAGAAGGTGTTAGAAGTTCACAAAATTAGAAAATTTCAAGTCATTTGCAAAGTTGTCTTTTTGGGAAAGTGACTTGTAATGAAAACTTGCCATTTTGGGAAAGTTTTTCAACCTTCTCTTTTTGATTCAAAAATGCTTCAAATGAGAAAACTTTGGTCATGAAAGTTGTAGATTGGATCATTCCCTTTTCAAAAAGTACAAGAAATTTTTCTAATTCATTTTGGATCAAAAGTTATGGCTTGTCAAAGTTGGCAAAAATCACATAATTTAATGTTTTGCACCAAAGAGGGAAAGTTGCAAAACCTCATGCCAAGGCAAAATGTGACTTCAAATGGAGTTCTATGCATTACACAAACATAAACCATGACCTAAAAATCAGAATGCACCAAAGAATCTCCAAGTTTCATGACTTGTGCATTAAGAAACTTCAAAAGGGACAAAAGATCACAAAATTGCAAAACCACACATAAGCTTTGATCCACTTGCAAATTGGCCTCAAATTCATTTCCATGGTTCCCCTTCATCACAGCTGAACCAAGCCATGCCTCTAAACCAGCCTATCATGACCCATATCTCAAAGGACAAGTCACATTGACTTTTGGCAAAATGGACCATACCAATCAAGATGTGCCACCAACAACTCTCTGCCCTATCATAGCTTGATATGTGGACTAAAAGGGACTCAAAACACACAAGGAAAGGGCCTGAATCCACAACATTGCTAGAGTTCACAAAAATCCTCCATTTTGCATTTTCTATCGAATCCCATAACTCAGCCATTCATTCTCCAAATTTCTTCCACCAGTTATCTCAAAATGCTTCACTGATCATCCCTGACCCATCAAAACAGCCTAAGACCACCATAAACAGAAATACGATTTTCACCACCCCTGAACTGGAAGCTTCAAAATCCTCCATATAAACTCATTCCAAGCTTACCAGAAGCTTCAAGGAGTTCATTAGAATGGAAAAGCACAAGGCAGAAAGTCAGAAAGCCCAGGATTCGAAAGCTCAATCTCAGGTAACATGATGAACAATTTTTCCAAAACTTTGATTTCTTGTTAAAATATTTTCTATGTGTTACCCTGATCATGGGGATGTATTTATTTTTGAAAATGAGCCAGAGACAAGCATATTATGTTGCTCTGAAATTTTTGCCCTAAATCTGATCTTCTTCGATTCTCCTTGTATGAGTAAAATAAATTGTTTTTGATGATGGATTCTTGTTATTTGAGGTTAGAGGAAGAGTTCTGGAGATTTTGGCATGTTTTTATAGCTTAGGGAGAGAGATAGAAATTTTCAGGGAGGGATGTCACCGGAGAAGACAACCGGAGCTCTTCTCCGGTGACCTGAATGTAATTAGGGTTTAATCTGTGATTAGGGAAAAGTTTGAATCTGGAGCGTGCGATCTTGCTTCCCGCGCGTGAACCTAGGGCCAGGATCCTCTCATTAGCCATTAATCCTGATTTATTAAATTAATTAATTAGGGTTAAGTTAATTGAGTCAGTTCAAATATAGACCGTCCAGATACGCGCGGGTCAACTCCCTCCATTTTTCTTTGAATGCCAGCCATTGGATCAGCTTACTTCTCCTTTTAATTAATTTTAATTCATTTGTTTTATAATTAATTTCCACGAATTATTAAAAATAGTAAAAAGCATTTAAAAATTTTGATTTTATTTTGTCAAGCATTTCATTAATTTTCAGAACCCAAAAATATTTTTATTTTTATTTTTTGCATTAAAAATCATTTTTAAATTATTTAAATGTTTATTTTTAATTGGTTAATGAAAATTAATTAATTAAAAATGCATTTAGGTATTTAAAAATCACCAAAAAATTCACATTGCATTTTAAAACATTTAGAAACATTATCAAACTCTCAAAACAAATTTCTTTTTGGTTCTTGACCTATTTTGACAATTTTCATTGGAATTAAGTTTGTTTATAGGCAATATTTTGATCCTAACTTGAAAACATTCATTCTGCCTAACCATGAAGAGTTTGATGATGGTTCTTCTTGCATTGCATCCTTCACATCATGTAGTTTCTAGGGTAAAATTGGTTTGACTTCATATATCATTTTCAATTTGTTTTGTATTTTTCATTGTGAGGTATCTCAAAACCCTAATTGACTTAGAAAAATCACAACTTCCATTAGGTTTAGATTTAGGTCTCCTCCTTTGGGCAGTGAACTTGTGTAGGGTTAGGGTTCCTTTGATCCCATTTTCAATTTTTTATCTTGTCATTTGCTTCTGACTTTGAATTTTGTGTTGCATGTTATGCATAAACCCTAATTCTTGCCTTCATTTGCATCCATCTCTCATTTGCTTGCATTTAAGAACTTGCCATGACATTTTGTGCATCCACATGATTCATAAGACATCTTAGGACATATTAGAATCATGTTTGATCATTGCATCTTTTATTTGCCATGTTATATGTCCATTCCATTTCATAAACTTTCATGAACCTTCATGGTTCAGGCATGCTTCATTTGCATCCTCATCCTTGTATGATCATTCACAACTCTTGACATGTGTTTGCATCATCTCTTAGTATCATTAACATCATGTTTATGCTTCTGATTTTGGTTTGCATCATGACATTTCATCTCATTTGCATTGCATTTTATTCCTTTTTCTAACTTTTCAGGTGGTAAGTTGTTTTGAGAAGTGAATTTGCCTTCATTTCTCACAATCTCTTTTCATCTCCCTCTTGCATAGTTGCTGAATTTTATCTTATGCATTGGAGTGATCTTGCTCATTCATGTTCATCTCTTACTTTCTTCCTTCAAGCAACTTGTCTTTTTAAGTGAAGCAAGTTGTCTTGCTTCTCTCCGTTTCTTTCTCCTTTCATCTGCTTCTCTCCTTGGTGGCTCTTTGAAGATTCTTTCTCTCTTAGGCCTCACAAACCCTAGGATCTCCAAGCATGATAACAGTTAGGGTTTGATTAGTCCCCAATTTATCCTTCTATTAGGATGGAGTGTATAACTTTATTCCTAAGTGTTAAGCCCTTAATGTGTTTAAACCCTTTAATCAATTCACTTAATAATCACTAAGACATCAAGCTTGTAACTTGGGCCTTGCATTAGGGTTCTAATTCTTCCTTAACTGGTTAAGAAGGACTAACCCTAGTGTTAATGGACAAGTCCTCCTCAAGTTGTCTTACAAACCATAAAAATTCATTTCTTCATCTTATCATTAATTAAAATCCATTTAATAAAGGCTCTGTTTTGTCATGAGGTTAATCCCTAATCATGGATTAAGTTGAGGAGTCTTCCTCAGCTTAAATGCTCTCATCTATTATCCTTCTATTAGGATGGTGTAATGAGTCCATTAAATCCTTGATTATGGCTTAAACTCATTACTTAACACTAAACAAAAACTCCAAAAACATCTAAATAAATGCAAGTAGGTTAATGATCTTAATCCTACATCATGGTGACTAAGTGTGAGGTGCTTACTTCATACTTAAGGTATTCTCATTACCCCTAATCAGAGGGAGGATATGATGAGTTTACTAACCCTTGGTTTAGACTTAAGCTCATTAACTTATGACAAACACCAAAAAGCAATAAAAGATTGAAAACATCAAAAACAAGCAATAATCGTCTCCTCCGGGATTCTTTTCTCACCTCATTTACTCACAAACGAGAACTTGTTTCTTCCGTCTAATGCAAGACAGTTTGCACCTGAGCCAGACAGGTCATACACTTGAGCATAGACAAGTAAGCAGTTCATCAGTCAATTTTACCTTTCAGTCTCTTTGAGTCGAACTACGGTGTTCTGACTTCCTCATTGCACGAGAGGATACGTAGGCATAACTTAACAGTTATCGAACAAAAGTCTCTGTATATTCCCCCTCTTTCTAGCATTATTTTTTAAGCCTCATGGTCTTGAGAATTTCATTCTTGTTCTTACACTAACACTTCTCTTATGCGCTTCACTTTTCTTTTACACTGACACTTGCATTCTTTCCAGCTTCGATACATAAATTGCATTGACACTACCCCTTTTAAACACAAATCTTGTAAGCGTGGATCCCGTCGAGTACGGCGGACAATCTGGGTGCTAATACCTTCCCAGGTTGTAACCAACCCCCTTTCTCAATTTCTCTGGTTCGCAACCGTCTTATCCATATATTTCTAGGTTTATGCAGTATTACCTTTCCTTTGGGATAAAAATGCCTAGCTGGCGACTCTATTCATTCTTTCTCTTTTCGCCGACCGTTCGCGTCTGTACCCCTTCTGACCAGGTGTCATTTGGTGGGAGCGACACTATAGAAAAAGGACAAGGAAGTGTACTCAAGAAAGGATTAAAAAGAAGCTAATTGAAACAAGGATTTAATTATAACACGTGGAAATGGAAAATAAAAAATATAGAAAAATAAAAGAGACTTCAAAGATGTCTCATGATTTTTTTGGGAATTTTTTAATAAATAGAACTATTTTTAATAATTAGAAACCAAATGGATATAAAAGAAATAAAAAAAAGAAAAGAAATTAAAATAGAAATGGACTGGGAGGTGCAGGTAGTAAGGGTTTGAACTGAAATGGATTGGGCTTCAATGGACAGGGGGTGCGAATAGCCACTCTAGGCCCAGCTCAATCTGCAGGCTTATGAGTTTTATGGTGGAATTTATGGAATTAAGCTGGGAAAATCAGGGAGGCGTGTGATCAATCAGACGGGTGCTGTGCTTAATTGACGTGTCAAAATGGAGAGATGTGAGTGGGTGGTACACAATAACTAATGCATGCTGAGAAACATATGGAATAAAAATAAAATATAAGATTCACGTGGCTGAGAGGGTGGTACTAGGGCTAGGTGTCATGATCCTACGCGTTCGCTGGGCAGATCCAAAGGCTGCTGGTCATCTCCTTCCTCACGCAAACCCTAAACTTCATTTCCCAAATTCCGGTGACCGGAGTTAGGGCTCCGGCACCGGAATTCACACCAGGCACACAAAACCCAATAAAAAATGATCGAGACCTCCAGATCCACTAAACAACATGTCCTGATTTCAAATATGGGATCAAAATCCTCTAAAACTTAATGAATCGAAGGGTTCGAACAAGAACAACTTTGACCATCAAAACTGAAACTCTAATAACTCACTCAATATTACACCATTTTCAAAACTAAAAAGTGCAGCATGATCAGTGAACTTCACACATCACAAAACACCTCATAAATTTCATTTCTAGATCACAAGATTTGGATCCATACCTGAGTTGCAGATCTTGATTCAATGAGATAGAAGACCAAATGCTGTGTGCAAATCACTCCGCACTCACTCTAGATTCAAAATAAATGCATCTAAAGTCTTGAAATAAGCTGGATCTGAGGTTTCTCTCACACCTTCCCTGAAATGGCAAGCTTGCTGAACTTGAAGGAAAGCTTGAATGAATTGGTGCTTAATGATCTTTAGCTCTCACTGATCACAAATCCACAATTTGTTTTGAGATTGATCACTTGCATGAAGAGAAATGAGAGAAAATGCAAAGGTTGCAAGAAGTTGGAAATGAGAGAATGAGAGAGAGCCTTCCAATTCTGAAACCCTAGCTGCGTTTATGTGATCTCACAATGCAATGTTGAAAAAATGCCCAAGTTTGCACGTGTGGATCATGAGATATTTGTGATTTTGCAAATTTTGCAAAATGTGAGATAAGCATGCCACCCTCATGCCTTGCTTGAATTCTCAGCCCATGTGCAATGTAATTTGTACCCTTAATCATAATACAAAGGATCTTGGCCATTGGATTGAGGTATCACACTTTTTCCATGATTTTGCAAACAATCCACTTTGTAAGAAACTTACTTATTGTGCACGAAAATTGGAGTTTATTTGGAGCAAATTGATCAAAATGCAATGTATTGTAACATTAGAAACCAATTTGAACCATAACAAGTCTTACAAACAAGTTTTGAAGCTTTTTGTCTTTGGTTGCATGCATGAAATTTGGATTTGCCCTAAAATACATCAAATTTTCGAGGGACCCCTAGGACAAACCACAAATCCTATGAAAATGTACTTGTACTTTTTAAAAATGGGAGCCCTTAATCTCCAACTTTCATGTTTGACTTTGGTCCATTTGAAGAATTTTTGATCATGTTAAGGCCATTTGAAAATTAGGGCAAAAGTTGCCAAATTTGGAAAATCTCAAAAACCAATTTGTACCATTTTTGCAAAACCCTTCAAATCTCCATGATTCTTGAACTTTGATCATTCTAATCCTTTTATAACATTGTAAGGACCCCTCTTGGCCAAAAAATTTGGGTTAGACCCCTTAAAATCACACAGTTGACTTTTTCAGGGCACAGTTGACCAATTACTTCATCTGCAAGCATCTGAAGAATTCTCTGACTTCCACATGGAATTTTCTCATGAAAATTGACACCTAGGATCCTATTTACATATAGAAGACTTTTCCCAAATTAAATGGCCAAAGTTGTGAGATTTTGGTGCTTGAATATCAAACCCTAGTTTAGGTGCCTTGTATAAGAGCTTTGCCTTGTCCTGAGACCTCTGATGATCATGCAATCTTATGAGATTTTGCCAATGGACTTGAACTTGTAAATGGAGTGTATACCCCTCATAGGACTTGTACAAATTCATTGGAACCCTTGTCTTGGTTTGTGATGACCCAAGAACCTCCACAGATGACCATATGCTTGATGTTAGGACATGAAGAATGTTATGCCTCATCTTTCCATGCTAGGATGCTAAAATAAATGATATGTTCATGACGAATATGATGTGATATGATGCTTAAAATGAAGAGGGAAAATTTGGGGTGTTACAAAGTCCCCCTCAAGTTGTCTTACAAACCATAAAATCCATTTCTTAATCTCACCATTAACTAAAATCCACTTTAATAAAGGCCTTGTTTTGTCATGAGCTTAATCCCTAATCATGGATTAAGTTGAGGAGCCTTCCTCAGCTTAAATGTTATCATCTATTATCCTTCTATTAGGATGGTGTAATGGGTCCATTGAATCCTTGATTATGGCTTAAACGCATTACTCAACACTACACAAAAACTCCAAAAAACATCTAAATAATTACAAGTAGGTTAATGATCTTAATCCTACACCATTGTGATTAAGTGTGAGGTGTTTACTTCATACTTAAGGTATTCTCATTACCCCTAATCAGAGGGAGGATGTGATGAGTTTACTGACCCTTGGTTTAGGCTTAAGCTCATCAACTTATGACAAACATAAAAAGTAATAAAAGACTGAAATCATCAAAAAACAAACAATAATCGTCTCCTCCGGGATTCTTTTCTCACCCCATTCAATCATAAATAGGAACTTGCCTCTTCCGTCTAATGCAAGACAGTTTGCACTTGAGCCAGACAGGTCATACACTTGAGCATAGACAAGCAAGCAGTTCATCAGTCAATTTATCTTTCAGTCTCTTTGAGTCGAAATACGGTGTTCTGACTTCCTCATTGCACGAGAGGATAAGTAGGCATAACTTAACAGTTATCGAACAAATGTCTCTGTATATTCCCCCTCTTCCAGCATTATTCTTTAAGCCTCATAGTCTTGAGCTTTGCACTCTTTCCTTGCACTGACACTCCTTTATTTCACTTCACACTTCTTTCCAGCACTGATACTTTCATTCTTTTCCAGCTTTTGCACACAAAATAGCACTGACACTACCCCTTTTAAAACACAAATCTTTCAAGCGTGGATCCCGTCGAGTACGACGGACAATCTGGGTGCTAATACCTTCCCTGGTTGTAACCAACCCCTTTCTCAGTTTCTCTGGTTCGCGTCCGTCTTATCCATCTTTTCTAAGGTTTATGCAGCATTACCTTTCATTCGGTATAAAAATTCCTAGTTGGCGACTCTTTTCAGTTCATCTTCATGTTCTCTCCTTTCGCCGACCGTTCGCGTCTGTACCCCTTCTGGCCTTATGTCATTTGGTGGGAGCGACACCACATTAGAAGAGATATCCAGCATCCTCAGAATCCCCATGAAAAATGGTGCTCCTTACTATGGCATAGAGAAGATGCCTTCATCCAAAGATATAGCTGATTTTTTTCTTCTTGACTTATCCAAGGTTAGCAGAGAAGTGGATGCCACCAAAGGTAAAGGACTCTTCTTAGATTTTCTTATAAAGGAAGCTCAGGACCTGGCCTGTGAAAACAACTGGGCTAAGTTCAGCACCATGCTTACTTTGATAGTGTATGGGACCAGTTTGTTTCCAGCAGAGAAGGGTTTAATCAATATGGAAGTTATCACTATATTTTCCAGAAGAAATCCAGTACCCACATTGCTAGGTGACTTTTATCATGGGGTTCACCATAGGAATGAAAAGAGGAAGGGACATGTAAATTGTTATTCTCCCCTATTTGCTAATTGGTTTGTAAGGCAACTCCCTAAATCAGGGCTTTTTCAGGATTTGAAACAATCTTGGAAGTGGTCCAAAAGATTAATTGGCTTAACCTCAGCTAACATTGCATGGGGATGCAACAGAGATCTTGTGGGCAAAGAATTATTGATCAGTTGTGCCTTTGATAGGAAGAAAAGGTGGGATTAGTTACATTCCAACCTGTAACACCCCAAATTTTCCCTCTTCTTTTTTAAGCATCATATCACATCATATTCATCATGAACATATCATATTCTTGGCATCCTAGCATAGAAAGATGAGGCATAACATCTTCATGACCTAGTATTAGGCATATGATCATCTATGGAGGATTTTTGAAGCATCACAAGCAATGACAAGAGGCCAAATGGTTTTGTTCAAGTCCTATGAGGGGTCTACATTTCATTTACAAGCTCAAGTTCATTTACAAAAGCTCAGAAGGTTGGAAGATCATCAGGGAATCCAGGCTAGGGCAAAGCTCCTACACAATGGTCCCAAATTAGGGTTTGAGTTTCAAGCATGAAAACCTTAAGACTTTGGCCATTTCATTTAGGCAAAGTATTTTACATGTTAAGAGGATCCTAGGGATGAAATTTGGTGAGAAAATTCCTTGTGGAAGTCAAGTATTTCTTCAGTTGCTTGTAAAGGAAGAAACTGGTCAACTGTGCCTTAGAAAAGTCAACTGTGAGATTTCAAGGGGTCCAACCCCATTTTTCTAGCTAGGGGATGTTCTTATAATGTTAAAAGAGGTTTGGAAAGTTCAAAGATCAAGAATCATGAGGTTTTGAGGTGTTTTGCAAAATTGGTGTGAAGTTGGTTATGGAAAATGCCATTTTTAGCAAGTTTTTGCCCTAAATTTCAGGTGATCATAACTTGGTGAAAAAATATTCAAATGGACCAAAGTCAAACATGAAAGTTGGAGATTAAAGCCTCTAATTTTCAAAAAGTACAAGTAATTTTTCATAGCCTTCATGGTTAAGGAGATGAGGCCCTCGAAAATTAGGGTAAAACTAGGGCAAAACTTGATTTTTCATTTGTACACCAAGGCAAAAAGGCTTGAATTTTATTTTTGGGTGTTGGTACATACAAAATAGTGTTACAATGTTACAATGAAATGCAAATAGGTCATTTTTCTCCAAGAATTACACCAAATTTGTGCATGATGAGAATTTTATTCCTTAAGTGCAAAAATTGCATGATCATGAGAATTGTGTGACACTTTCATCCAATAGTCAGGATCTTTTTGGATTGAAATCAAGGGTCAGATTGTGAATGCACATGGGAAATAAAGAAGACAGTGCATGAGTGTTTCATGCTATCACCACAAATTTGCAAATTTTGCAAAATCTCTCACACACTCTCTTCCCACGTGCAAAGACCCTCATGCTTTCAGCATTGCCTCATGAGCTCACATAAAAGAGAATTAGGGTTTTAGAAGGGTCCAGATCTCTCTCATATCATCACTCTCAAGTTTTGGCTCAGTTTGCAAATTCCTTCAAATCTTTCTCTACACTTGCTCTCTTCACAAACCAAACACAAATCCTTCATCCTTGAGAGCTCAGGATCACAAATCCATCCATTGTTCAAGCTAATTCTCAAGATCCAGCACCTTGCCATTTCAGAGCAGCTAGCTTCAAACTCTTAGATCCAACAACTTTCAAGGCTATAGTTGCATTTATTTTGCAACTAGAGTGTATTTGGAGTGGATTGGCAGCATTTTCTTGGCTTATCATAAGCAATTTCCTGATATGCAAGGTTCAGGTGAGTTCAAAATTCTTAGATATAGAAGTGAAAATTAATATGTGCATTGTGATCCTCTGTTGGTGTTGATGATTCTACTGGTTTTAGATTCAAATTTGGTGCATTATTGAGCTTGGTATGATGATTTGGTTTTTCATGGTAGAACCTGTTTGCTTTCGATCTGGAAAATCCTTTGATCTATTGAGAATTCCATTGCCATATTTGAACTCAGGATGGTTCAATGATCTGATCTGGAGCTATTGGTGCATTTTTATTGTGATTTGTTCATTATTTGCTTTTTCCGGTGCCGAAGCCCTAGCTCCGGTCACCGGATTCTGGACTATGTGTTTAGGGTTTTCAAATGGAGAAAACGACCTTAGAGCCATTAGATCTTTCCATCTCAACGCACCTCATGCTGCCACCTCAATTAATGAACCTCATCCCCCTCACGTGCTGTTTCTTTTATAATTTAAGTCTTATAATTCAATGTGTTGCGCACCCCATGTTAGTTAGTATGCTCACCCTCTCTGATCCAATCACCTTGCCACGTCAATTAATGAACTGACTTCCAAGATGCGTCCACCTGATCCTAAGGCCATTGTTTTTTCATATTTTTCTGAATATCCATGTTAATAATTGTGTGCTTGCGCAGACCCATTGGGCCAGAACCACTATCCGCATCCCACTTCTGCTTGGGCCCATCTCGTTTGAACTAATTTCCTTTTCTCTTCACACCTCCCAACTTCTTTCTTCATTTTTATTTATTTTTTTATTTCATTTCATTTCATTTTGGTTTTTAATTTTAAAAATATAGCTATAAGTTTCAATAAATTATGAAATAATTCATGGATGTCATGTTGAGTTTTCTTTAATTTTTCATATTTTTATTTGTCATTTATTGTTTGCTGACGTGGATATTAATTCCCCCTTTTAATTAATTCATTTTAATTCCTCTTTGGTGCATGATGTCTTGTCCATTTTCCATATTGATCCTCATTTTGAATTTTTGAGTGGTTCTTTTTGCTCTGGACTCTTGACAGAATGTACTTCATGTGTGATTTTTATTCTGATTTTTAGAAACTTGTTTGTTTGGTTTTGGCCTTTGACTTGTTGATGAAGTTTCTTAACCCTAATTGATGTTTGACTCCTCATTTGACTTGCATAGCTTCTGAATTTCTTCCTATCCTTTTGGAATGTTGTTATATCATGATTGAAGATCTTTTATCCAAGGTGGTGGAATTTTTGGATGCATATTTGATTAGATTTGAATTTTGGTCCTTAACTTGTCCCATTTTGCTTCCTTTTGATCATAAGTCCTCTCCTTAGCTTAGAAGGGCACTTGTGCCAACTTCTTCATCTTGTTTAGGGTCTCTTTAGAGTATGGATACCTTTCTGATCTTGGTTTGAGGTTTGTGTTTTGAAAATCTTGTATTTGGTTTACCTTTGAAGTTCTTACTTTCATTTGTATATCCACCTCACTTCTTTGCTTCTTTCTTCCTCATAATGTGTTTGTTTAGCTTTGTGCTTCTCTTATCTTCATATCTCTTGCTTCTTAACCACATCTTTAACTTGATTATGGTTCTGGTCTTATAACTTGAGATTGTTGTTTGCTTATTTTTGCGTTGCATCTTCCTAAGTTTGCTTTGCTTTGCCATGTGATTCATGTTGCCTCATATTTACTTGTATGCTTCTTTTCTCATTCTTGTGACTTGCATTTTCATTGAGCATTTGTGTGTATGACTTCACTTTTGTTGGTATGATGTTGGTATGACATTATGTTTAATTTTTTTTGCTTGTATGCTGGTGTGGCTAACCTTTTCAGGGGCTATGGTAAGTGAGAGGTGTGGATGTGATTCCCACATCTCCAAATCTCATCTCTTCTCTTCTTATGCTTACTTATGCTAACCTTTTGATTGTTGGGCTTAGGCCTTACTTCCCTCCTCTCCTATTCTTCTTTCTTCTTCTTCTCTTCTTCTTTCTTTCTTCTTTAGGATAGTAAACCTCACTAACCTAGGATTTCCATGCATGACAACACTTAGGATTCTTTAGTCCCCCATTAGACTTTTACCTTTGTGATACTTTGGTTTTTCTTCTCTTCTCATCTCAAAACTCTAAAGAAAACATCTAATAAAGTTTGAAGTGATACCTTGAGCAGTAGCCTTATCCCATGAGATACTTGTAGTCTTCCCATCTTGGGATAGTACAAGCTTATCTTGTGATGCACAAGTCTGATCAAGATATCATCTTCACCAAGAAAATCATAAAAAACACTTCTTCATTGTAAATACCAAAAACACTTAATAAGTTAATGAGTTAGTGAGCCTGAGCCCTAATCTCCGGGTTCATGTTTTGCGGATCTTCTCCTTACTTGAGTGTGCTTGTTCTATTATTCCATCTTGGAATGTAATGACAAGTGCACATTCCATAGAAAAGAGCTTGAGTTCACTTCCTTGTGACACACTCATAGAAAGCTTCATAAAAAACACAAACAAACAATAAGCGTCTTTCCTTCGGGATTTCTTTTCTCATCTCCTTCGCTCCGTATGCGAACTTGCTCCTACTTGTCACTTTGCAAGAAGGTTACGCACTCGTCGTCCGAGTCTGCAACACCTGAGCATTGACATAGGCAGTTCAAGCCTTAATTCACAAGCAATTTCTTTTCTACCCTTAGTTAGGGGAACTACAGCGTCTCTGATCCTCATTTTCCCGATGAGGTATGTAGGTAGCGGGGTAGGGCCCATTCGATCACAATCTTTATTTTCCCTACATTTTTCCTTTTCATTTCCTTTCCAGTTTCCTTTTGTACCCAGTTCAGTTCATTTTCTCTGCAGCAGCTTTCATTTCTTCACCCTTTGAAGCATTTTCTTTGCAAGCGTGGATCTCGTCGGGTACGGCGGACGATCTGGGTGCTAATACCTTCCCAGGTCGTAACCGACTCCCGAACTCAGTCTCTTTGGTTCGTAGGACCCGTGTCCTTCCTTTCTTTTCTTCTGGTTTGTGCAGCATTACCATTCCCGTTCCTTCGGGATAAAAATGCCTGGCTGGCGACTCTATTCTTTTCCGCGCCACTTTCGCGTTTGTACCAGGATGGAAATCCTGGGAGCGACAGCTGGTGACTCTGCTAGGGACTGAACCCAAAGTCTCTGGTTCCATTGTGAGTATCTCCTAGCGCTTATTTGTTTTTGTTTCTTTGGGTGTTGATTGTTTGCTGTTGTGTGTTGTATTTTACTGTTGTTTATTTACAGTTATTTACAGCTTTATTTACAGTTTTCGGTATTTATTTTATGCATCATATTATATACTGGACTGTCTGGACTGGATTTTCTGTTTGGTGGGTTTGGGTGATACTGTTTCTGAGAGATGAGCTCATTACCACGGCTCGAGTGCACCTTAGGACATAGAGTGGTTCCACTTTGATTTCATGAGATCTTGTCATGGGGGTAGTAGTGAGTTCCATGCCCAGATTTGCGACCGTCTTGGAAATGTCTTGATTTGGGGATCTTCCTCTCTCATTTCATAACCTTGACAATTATGTGCAGCTGGGGACCAATCATTTAGAACCTTGTGGAAACATCCCTCTTTAGTGATGGCAGTGGCAGACCACATTTTGTGCCAAACCCATTCGCATCCGAGGGCCCACCTGGGACTTACATAGGATGACCTTGTTTTCCTAGACTCAGCTGAGGCCTCCCTGCGTAGTATATAATGCCAAACCGATTCCCTGATTTGGTCATGAGCCATTTCTCGGAAATAGTGAAAGTATTATTGCTATTCGGCTTTGAGAGTCCGTGATGTTTGACCCGGAGCATACCAGTGAGATTGGGAGGGTTTTACAAGTTTGCAGGAACCCTTGGCCTCTACATACCCTCATTATCAGTGGTCCTTGTTATGATTTGATCCTATGGTTCTGGTGTTCTGGTATTCTTGGTACTGTGGTTCTGAGATTTTCTATCAGAGGGTTGTGACTCAGAGGATTTTGGTTTGCAGTTGATCAGAGGGTCCTTATGTTCAGTGTCCAGTATCCAGATGGTCCCAGATTGATCATATGCCTGCATTGAATTTGCATTTTCATCATTCTTACATTAACTATTTATGTTTCCATTTTTCAGGTCATTGTTCATAGTTAGCTCCCAGTTCTGGTAAATCTTATCTCCAGATGGCAGAAATCAGAAGAATTACAAGGAAAAAGAATGTTCACTATACTTTTCTTCAACCTGAACTCAGAAGTGTTCAGAAATTAGTAGGTCTGATGAATGACCAAGTCTTGGGAAATTTCAGAAAGAGATATGGCCAGATATTGAAGTATGTGGACAAACCCACTACAGACCAGAAGGATAGTTTGCATACCATGCTTTAGTTTTATGATCCCCTGCTGTGGTGCTTTGTGTTTCCAGACTACATCTTGGCTCCTACCTTGGAGGATATTTCCAGCATTTTGAACGTTCCAGTCAGAGATACCTTGCCTTTCTATGGGTTTGTGGTGGTGCTTAAGGAAGAGGACATAGCCAAAGTTTGTCGTTTGCCAGCTGCTACAGTCAAGAAGGCTCTGAAGGATAGTGAAGGCAAAGGACTCCCTTGGAGTGTGCTCATACCAGAGGCAGAGGAATATGCTAAAGAGGGTAATTGGGGTGACTTTGGTGCTTTGTTGGCTTTGATGGTGTATGGGTCTAGCTTGTTCCCGGGAGAGAAAGAATTTGTAAGCTTGGAAGTGATCTCTATCTTTGCTAAAGGCAATCCTGTGCCAACTCTCTTGGGAGACTTCTACTACAGTGTTCATTACCGGAATGAGAAAGGTAGGGGTGAACAAGTAGGTTGTTGTGCTTCTTTGTTTGCTGAGTGGTTTTCCAGACAATTTCCAAAATCAGGAGCTTTCGAGGAAATGAGGGATGAGTGGAGATGGTCTAGAAGGTTGATGGGGTTAACTGCTGAGGATATAGCCTGGGGATATGACAGAGATCTTCTAGGAAAAGAGTTGATGGTTAGTTGTGGGAGATTTGCTGGAGTGCCTTTGCTATGAAATAAGGGTGTGATCAGTTATCATCCAACATTAGCCAGGAAGCAATTCGGTTACCCTTTAAGAGATCCACCACAGATGGAAGAGTTTGTTGAGTCTTTGTATTTTCCTGTAGAGGGAAACAAGGAGTTAGTTTTACAAGCATCTCAAGCTTGGGCTCACATGAGAAGGAAGGGTAAGAAAGACTTTGGCAGAGTAGATCCTAAGACGTATCCTCCTTTTGCTACATGGTTGCAAAAACATGTAGAAGAAGTTCGCATGCCTTTCTCAGTAGAAGCTCTACTTTATCCCAAAGAAGTGCCAAGCCAGAGTACTGTCTCCCTTGAAGAGTTCAAGAAATTGGAAGCTCAGATGCATGAAGTTCGAGTGGAGAATGCTGAAATGGTTAGCCTGTATCATCTTGCCAACCGTGCCAAAAATGAAGCAGAGGGAAAGCTGCAGAAGATACAAGCCTCTTTGGAAGCTAAAGAGAAAGACTTTGCTGGAAGGGAAGCTCACTTTCACAGGTTGGGTATGATGGAAGCAAAAAGAGAAGCTGAACGCAAAAAGACTTTGAAAACTCTCAAGGAAGCTCGCCAGTCCATTGTTTGGTTGCAAGGCCAAAGGGAGGAAGAGCAAAAGAAGTTTAAAGAGAAAGAAGAGTTCTTCGAAGTGCAAATGGCCTTAAAGAAGGAAGAGGTGGAGCAAGTCCACAACATTCGGAGGGAAAAGACTCAGCAATTAGCACAAAGCCAGTTAGCCTTGGAGGTGGCACGAAAGGAGATTGAAGAGCTCAAGTTGAGAGCGGGTGAGAAGAAGAGCAGAGCAGAGGTGGCTATAGAAGAGCCTGGGTCTTCGGTTTAGTTTATTTCTTTTTCAGACTACCTACAGACTTGTTGTAGGAGTCTTGATTTATTTCTTTTGTCTTTTATTCATGTAATGACTTGTAACCCTTCGGGGAATACTTTTGGTTGGCAGTGGTTTGTCCATGATATACAGTGTTAATATGAAAATTATCATTTCTGAATGTGCAATGCTCGTTTGTCTGATACTGCTAATATCTGAATACTCTTCATAGAGAAAGTCTGAAAGTTAATACTCAAAGTGGTCGTATGGAGTAAATACCAGAACTGGGGCATGCAAATGCTTAAAACTTGGAAACATGAGCAGTTACATTGCATGCATATGACGTGTTTGTTTGTTTTGTAGGTAGTGCTTCAGTTTCTAACATTCTTGTTGTTTCAGGCACTATAGCTCCTAGGAAAGTTCGAGAATAGCTAGTCATACACAGATATCCCACAAGGGTCAACAGAGAAAGAGTCATGGATCAAATGCAGGCTGATTTAGCTGATTTGAGACCGAGGATGGACAATTTTATGACCCTTATGGCAAGCATGGGTCAGAATCAGGAACGTCTGCATGAGTTGGTTGAAAATAGTCAAGCCAGGAACAAAGGTACTGCTGATGGAGGTAATCGTAATGGTGCGTGCGCCCGTCAGGGTGAAATCCCTGTAGCACAGCCAGGGGTTACCATTATGAATGATTGACTGAACAATGTACAGATGGACGGTCAAGACGAACAGTTCACTCTGCTGGACGAAATTGAAGGCCAGGGGGCTGAAATGAACAGGAAGTTTGAGGAGATGGAAGAACAGATCAGGGCTATTCAATCTCAGAACTCTCTTCAGTTCGACATTACTGACTTGGGCTGGCTTCCAAGGGTTAGAATCCCTTACAAGTTCAAGGTACCAACTTTCGAGAAGTACAACAGCACAACGTGTCCAAAGACTCATCTTCAGTCCTTTGTAGGAAGGATTGCTGCCCATACTGATGATGAAAAACTATGGATGTACTATTTCCAGGACAGCCTGGTTGGGGCCTCTTTGGAATGGTATATGAAGCTAAGTAGAGTCAACATTAAGAGCTGGAAGGACCTGGCAGAGGCTTTCGTGAGGGAATACCAGTATAATTTGGAAATGGCTCCAAATCGCACTCAATTGCAAAACATGTCTCAGACTGCTAAGGAGGGGTTTAAAGAATATGCTCAAAGGTGGTGTCAGCTCGCTGCCAGAGTGCAACCACCACTGCTGGAGAATGAGATGGCTGATATGTTCATGGGGACATTAAAAGGAGTGTTTATTGAAAGATTGGCGTCTTGTTCGGCTACAAAGTTCAATGATATAGTAATTGCTGGAGAGAGGGTCGAAACATTGTTAAAAATGGGAAAGATTCAGGATACAAGTGCGAGCAACTCGAATGGAGTAAGAAAAGCTTTCAGCGGACCCCCGAGGAGACGGGAAGGTGAGACCAATGTTGTGTTTGGCCGAGGACAGGGCCGAGGGTATACAAGATCATATGAGCTAGTGGCAGCTGTCACAATCCCTTCCAGTCCTGTGTAGCAGGTACAGCCTCAACAACAACAGCAACAACAACAGCCACAACGTAACAATTACCAACAAAGACCTTATCAGCCAAGACAAGCTCGTCCGGCTAATATGGTGCTCGAGGCAATTTCCATGACATATGTTGCATTGCTACCGAGATTGCTGGACCGGAATTTGATACAACTTTGGACTCTGGCACCACCACCACCTGGAGAGCTTCTAGTGGGGTACGATGTCAATGCTAGATGCGCTTTCCATTCAGGGGCACCCGGGCACTCAACTGAGAAGTTCAGGGCGCTACAGCACAAAGTTCAAGATTTGATTGACTCCAAGGTGATTAACTTTGCACCACCACCGAATGTTACTTCAAACCCTATTCTGAATCACGGAGGGGCTAGAATAAATGTTGTTGATAGTGGTGAGAAGTTAAGTTTGATTCTGAGCATAGAAGAAGTGAAGACTCCGCTGTTTGTAGTGAAGGAGAGGCTGTTGAAAGGACAAGTGTTTCCGGGATGCAGTTCTGATTGTGAGCAGTGTGTGAATTCAGTGAACGGGTGTGAAGACCTGAAGGTAGGGTTGTAGAATCTGATTGATGAAGGATCTTTGAAGTTTGACAAAGTTGATAATGAAGTTGATGATGTGTCCATTATAACCATTTTCTATGATCCAGCTGAGATGCCTGCTAGAAGAGAACCTGTGACCATTTATGCTCCTGAAGTTAGTCCTGTGACTATTATTGTGCCTGGGCATGTTCCTTATACAGATGATAGAGCCATTCCATGGCATTACGGCTCAGAGGTGTATGTGGAAGGACATAAAGTGGAGAGTAAGTCAGTTGCTATTGACCCAATTGTAGTGAACATCGGAGGGGTTGGAGGTTTTACGAGAAGTGGTCGTCTATTTGCTCCCCCAGTTCTGAGAGGAGATCCTGAGGTTGAGGCTTCGGCGAAGGCTAAAGGAAAGCAGACAGCGATTAAAGAGACAACAACTCCTGCTGCTGGGCAGGGCACCTTTGAGAAGGAAGTGGAAGAATTTATGCGCATAATTAAAAAGAGTGATTATAAGGTGGTCGAACAGTTGAACCGAACACCTTCCAAGATATCAATTTTGTCTTTGCTGATGTGTTCTCCTGCACATAGAGAGGCCTTGCTGAAAGTGTTGCAGATGGCCTATGTTCCTCAAGAAATAACTGTTAATCAACTGGAAGCTGTAGTTGGCAGTGTGAATGCAAGCCACGGGCTGGGCTTTACAGACAGAGACCTTACTTCAGAGGGCCGTAACCATAACAAAGCATTGCATATCACAATGGAGTGCAAGGGTGCTGTTTTGTCGCATGTCCTTGTTGATACAGGCTCTTCTCTTAATGTACTTCCGAAGAAAGCATTAATGAAGCTCAATGTTAATGGTATTGTCTTAAGACCCAGTGACTTGATAGTCAAAGATTTTGATGGGTCCAGCAGGTCAGTGTTTGGAGAAGTTGAGTTACCCGTGAAAATAGGGTCTCAGGTATTCAAAAGTACATTCTACGTCATGGACATTCAGCCCGCGTACAGCTGCTTGTTGGGATGCCCATGGATTCATGCTGCTGGCGCAGTGACATCCACGTTGCATCAGAAGTTGAAGTATGTGGTAGATGGCCAAGTGATCACTATGTGTGGAGAAGAGGATATTTTTGTGAGTCATCTATCAACTTTCAAGTACGTGGAAATGGACGGGGAAATTCATGAAACGTTGTGTCAAGCTTTTGAGGCAGTCAATGTTAGTACTTTGGCTCTCGCAGATCGGAACAACGAGAAGGAAGGGACTTATATCTACTCCTACAAGCAAGTCAAAGAAGTGGTCCAATCCGGAAGTTCCTAGAGCTGGGGAAAGTTGCTAGAGATGGAAAAGAAGGATGACAAGTTTGGTCTGGGTTACCAACCGGGTGGGTCCAACTGGCCTCAGGGTGGTAAGTCCATAACTTTCACAAGTGCCGGAATGCTTGATGGCAACAACATTTGTGCAACTAGTGAGGAAGGAGATAGTGACTGCGACTGGGATAGCTGGATTCACCCATATGCACCTGGGGAGGAGCTTCGGAACTGGTCTGCCGAGGATTTCGTTCAAGTTACTTGGCAATCAAAGTAATTTCTTGTTTCTTTTCATCATGCTGCATGTCAATCCTGCACTCTTCCCAAGGTGCACAGATCCATTTGTAGAGCCAACATGCTTTTAATGCATTTTCATTTTCCATGAAATAAAGGACATTTTTCAAGCAAATTTTAGTTCGCTTTCTTTCGTTTTGAAATTTTTCACAAAAAAAAATAAAATGGCAATGTTTTCCCTTTTCCTGTGTTTGTGTGTTTGCGTCTATTTTGAAAAGAACAGATTCTGAAGTAAGCACATCATCTGTGCAGTGTTGATCATTCGGATTCTAGTGATAACGTTCCTGCTATGACCACGCATGACTTCGACAATCCTATTTACTAAGCTGATGAAGGGGTTGAGGAAGACTATGAACTCCCGGAAGAATTGGTCAGGTTGTGGAAACAATAGGAAAGGGTCATTCAGCCTCATCAGGAAGAAATAGAGATCATCAACATCGGGACTGAAGATGTAAAGAGAGAGATAAAGATTGGGGCCAATCTGCAGGCCGAGGTAAAGATATGCTAGGACTAGATACTGACATTATTGTGCACAAGGTGCCACTAAGAGAAGACTGTCCTCCGGTGAAACAAAAGCTGAGAAGAACTCGTCCTGACATGGCGATGAAGATCAAGGAAGAAGTCCAAAAGCAGTGGGATGCCAGATTCCTTGTCGTAACTAGTTACCCACCTTGGGTAGCTAACATTGTGCCTGTACCAAAGAAAGACGGCAAATTTCGGATGTGCGTTGATTATCGGGATCTAAACAGAGCAAGTCCAAAGGATGACTTTCTGTTACCACATATTGATGTGCTGGTAGATAACATCGCTCAGTTCTCGGTATTTTCCTTCATGGATGGCTTCTCCGGGTATAATCAGATCAAAATGGCACCGGAAGACAAGGAGAAAACAACGTTCATTACCCCGTGGGGTACATTCTGTTACAAGGTTATGCCCTTTGGATTGAAGAACGTCGTGGCAACGTATCAACGGGCTATGGTCACATTGTCCCACGACATGATACACAAGGAAATTGAATGCTATGTGGACGACATGATTGCCAAGTCCCGAGACGAAGAAGAGAATTTGGTCAATCTAAAAAAGTTGTTCGATAGATTGATAAAGTATAAGCTGAGGTTGAATCCAAACAAGTGTACTTTCGGAGTGCGGTCCAGAAAATTGTTGGGTTTCATTGTTAGCCATAAAGGAATCGAGGTGGATCCTGCAAAAGTAAAAGCAATACAAGATATGCCTGCACCGAAAACAGAAAAAGAAGTGAGCGGGTTTTTAGGGAGGTTGAACTACATTTCACACTTCATATCTCATCTAACTGCCACGTGTGAGCCATTATTCAAATTGTTGAGAAAAGAGAAAATGGTCAGGTGGAATGAGGACTGTCAAAGAGCCTTTGAAAAGATAAAAGAATATTTGCAGACACCTCCAATTATAATGCCTCCAGTTCCAGGACGACCACTTATCATGTACTTGATTGTGCTAGAGGGGTCGATGGGGTGTGTTCTATGCCAACATGACGAGTCTGGTCGAAAAGAGTATGTTATTTACTACCTTAGCAAAACGTTTACCGACTGTGAATCTCGTTACTCACTGCTCGAGAAAACTTGCTGCGCTTAGGTATGGACTGCTCGCCGACTGAGAGAGTATATGTTGACCCATACATCACTGCTAATCTCAAAAATGGATCCTGTCAAGTATATTTTCAAGAAAACAACGTTAACCGGAAGGGTTGCAAGGTGGAAAATGATCTTAACAGAGTATGATATACAATATACTTCCTAGAAAGCCATCAAAGGAAGTGTATTGTTATATTATCTTGCACAACAACCTCTTGAAGAAGATTATCAGCCGATGAAATTCGATTTCCCTGATGAGGACATCATGTACCTCAAAGCAAAAGATTGCGAGAAACCACTTCCGGAGGAGGGGCCAGACCCTAAATCCAAATGGAAGTTGATGTTTGATGGGGCAGTCAATATCAACTGATGTGGAGTTGGTACCGTTCTTATCACCCCCGAAGGTGTTCACTTTCTCTTCGCTGCCAGAATTACTTTTGTTTGCACCAACAATGAAGCGGAATACGAGGCGTGCATAATGGGAATAAAGGAGGCTATTAATCTTCGGATTAAGACCCTCGATATATTTGGAGATTCAACCCTCGTTATCAATAAGATTACCGCCAAGTGGTATACACATCAAGAACATTTAATTCCTTATAGGGATTATGCCAGAAGATTGTTGACGTTCTTCACAATGTTTAAGCTGCAGTACATACCACGAGATGAGAATCAATTTGCCGATGCATTGGCTTCTCTCTATTCGTCCATCAAAGTCTTGTGTTGGAATTATGTGCCCAGGATTGACATTTCCCGGCTTGACACACCAGCTTATGCTTTCTCTGTAGACGCAGTGTATGATGAGAAACCTTGGTACTTTGATATCAAGTTGTTCCTAGAAAAACAAGAATACCTAGTTGGGGAATCATCAAACGACAAGAAGACCTTAAGACGAATGGCTGCTAGTTTCTTCTTGAATACATATGGGGTTTTGTATAAGAGGAACTTTGACATGGTCTTGCTCAGATGCGTGGATAGACACGAGGCAAGCCTCTTAATGCAAGAAGTCCACGAGGGATCTTTCGGTACTCATGAAGGAGGACATGCAATGGCTAATAAGTTGTTGAGATCGGGGTATTATTGGCTGACAATGGATGCAGACTGTTGTTCGTACGCCCGTAAGTGCCACAAGTTCCAGATTTATGCAGACAAGGTGCGTGTTCCTCCTAGCCCGCTCAACGTCATGTCATCTCCTTGGCCCTTTTCTATGGGGGGCATTGACATGATCGGGAAAATAGAGCATACTGCTTCAAAAGGTCATCTTTTCATTTTGGTTGCGATCGATTACTTCACTAAGTGGGTTGAAGCTGCATCTTATGCCAATGTTACTCGTCAAGTGGTAGCTAGATTTTTGAAAAGAGACATCATTTGCAGATACGGAGTGCCCGAGCGAATCGTTACTGACAATGGTTCTAATTTGAACAACAAGATGATGGCAGAATTGTGCCGGGACATCCAGATTCAACATCACAATTCTTCTCCTTACCGACCAAAGATGAATGGGGCGGTAGAAGCGGCAAATAAGAACATCAAGAAGATTGTGCAAAAGATGGTTGTCAGTCTTTCCTGTTGAGGTGGAAATTTCTTCATCGCGTGTGATGATGGATGTGAAGCTTGATGAGGCTGAGTGGGTACGTGCTCAATACAATCAGCTATGTCTAATTGAGGAAAAGAGATTAGCGGCTATCTGTCATGGTCGAATTTATCAGAGGATAATATAGCGAGCATTCGACCAACGAGTACGTACTCGAGAGTATCAAGTAGGCGAGCTCGTGCTCAAGAGGATTGTTCCTCCAGGTTCAGATCACAGGGGCAAGTGGACCCCAAGCTACGAAGGTTCATTCATAGTAAAGAAAGTTTTCTCAGGTGGAGCACCGATGCTCACTACTATGGATGGAGAAGATTTCGAATCCCCTGTTAACTCGGACGCAGTTAAAAAATACTTCGCATAAAAAGACCCCTTGGACACAAAAACAGAATTAAAGTCCAAGCAAGAAAAGGGCATCCCGGCGAGCTAGAAACAAAATAAAAAGCTCGGGCAAAAGTTAGGGAAAACAAATAAAAAAAATGTACACCCGCTGAGTTGAAAAGCCACATCGGACAGCTCAGGCAAAAAAGGGTATCCCGGTGGATTGAAAACCCGAAAGGGCGATCCACGCATAACAAGGGAGTAAGCGAACAACTGTGATCCGGGTAATCTGAACCAAATCAGCGTTTCGTACAACTTGACAATATCAGAAGGATAGGAATCAGTCCCCTCATCTTTTTCGGAAAGCAAAGGCAAGAACGGAAAGTTTTGAAGATATGCTGGTCATAGCAAAAAGGAAACTCATTGGAATGTCGTGCACATTTCCATTAGGTTAGTTTATTTTCTCAATTTTATGGTAGCTAGCTCTTTCTAGGTGGTTGCTTCTTGATGTAAAAAAAAACTTTGCCTATTCAGAGGCATTTCAATAAATGAATATTCAGTCAAAAAGATGTGTCGTGTTTATTTTGTTTGCAAAAATGTCCTGAGTTTTTGGCAAAAAAGAACATTGCATTTGAAACATGGTGTTTTCTATAAAAAATGACATTGCAGGCAAACATTTAAAACCATCTTTGAGTGTCGGGTAACGATGGATGAACGGATCATACCATGCAAGTCCCTGGGGCACATATGTGTATTCTGTTGTTGCAGGTTTTGCAGGACGTTATCGCACTTTCCCAAGCAGAATATTCCCCAGCTGAGGCAGATCAGATGAAATGAAATGGATTCCCAGCAGATTGTCAAGACTGTGTGAAGAGCTGGTTTTCCCCAAGCGGGTTATCTTTCCACAAGCGAAGTATGCCCAGCAGGCAGCTAAATGCCTGATTTCCCCACAGAGTTCATGTTTTGGTTTCACTCTCATCATTGAAATATTCCCTAGAGAAGTCACCAATTTATCTTTGGTTAGTATGATGATACAAGCAGCTATTCATCCCCAGTCAGAGTTAGGCATCGTCAAAGCCCCTTGACTAGGCCCCCTAGCACTCGTCTGTATTTTTGTTATCATTTTATGCTCGTCTGCACTTACTAGCACTCGTCTGTGTGTACCATCCATTTGATGCTTGATACTCGTCTATTTTTGAACTTATGTGATGCTTGTCTGCATTCCTTATCGCTCGTTTGTGTTTAATGTTTGGTAGTTGCTCGACAACATCACCCCAACACTCGTCTGTGTTCAAACTTTGTTATTGCTCGTTTGCTTTCCCCAGCAGTCGCCCATGGTTGTTGGTTGTTGTTGCTCGTTTGCACTTCCCAACACCCGTCTGTGTGTACCATCCATTTGATGCTTGACACTCGTCTATGTTTGAACTTATGTGATGCTCGTCTGCATTCCTCATCACTCGTTTGTGTTTGATACTTACTTGCTGCTCGTCTGCATTCCCAACGCTCGTCTGTATTTGGTATATGCTTGAAGCGCGTTTGCATTGTTTGGATACTTGTCTGTATCATTTCTGGTACCCTTCTGTACTGCTACTCCAAATGCTCGTCTGTGTTAGATCTCTGGTATTCGTCTGTATCAGTGGCTGGTATTCTTCTGTATCATCACCTGAAGTGCTAGTCTGTGTTTTCTAGATCATCGTCTGATATTCGTTTGTATCATTGACTTATGGCACTTGTCTGTGCTCTCTTGATGATCATCCAATACTCATCTATGTTGAAGAGGTTTGAAGTCCTGACGGTGGGATTAAACGTCAAAATGGTTACCGGTCCTGGCGTAATAGGTTATCCGAAGGAGGTTCGTCTGTTTCAGACACCACTTATCTACGCAAGATTTGTGAAGAGTGTTCGTCCAATCCTAATGTTGCACCTGGCGTAACAGGTTTATCCAGAAGACTCGTATGTCTTAGACCATATATCTACAGAGAATATATGAAGAGGGTTCGTACATCCTGATTATGCATGTCTATCCCACAGACTTAAGTGCATCACCAGTCCTGGCGTAACAGGTTTATCCGAAAGAGATTCGTCTGTCTCAGGTCATATATTTTTGAAAAGTGTATGAGGAGGGCTCGTATGTCCAGCACCTGGCGTAACAGGTTTGTTCGAAGGAGACTCGGTTGTCTAAGTTTTCCTTATCTGGCGTAACAGTTCATTATGGAAGGAGTTCGTCTGCTTTCTCTCCACTTCAGTCACCAAAGCGTCATTTGGTTGGGTTTATTTCCCATTGCTTGCATTCTCCAGCAGAGTGCAAATTTCAGGTTTTCTTGGTATTCAACCACAGTTCATCTTGAACGGTCGATAGCCCGTGCTACCGTCCTTTTCAGATTAACAGTTGCTTGAATAGGGGCAGCTGTAACACCCCAAATTTTCCCTCTTATTTTTAAGCATCATCATCATATCATGATCATCATAAGCATATCATGTCTTTGGCATCTCTGCATTGAAAAATAAAGCATAACATTCTCATGTTCTAGCATTGGGCATATAATAAATTATTGGTGGATTTGAGGCACTACAAGCTATAGCAAGAGGCCAAGTAGACTTTTCCAAGTCCCTTGAAGAGTCTACATGACATTCACAAGTTCAAGATCCTTTACAAGAGCCCAGAAGGTTGGGAGATCATCAGAGAATCCAAACTAGGGCAAGCTCCTACACAATGGTTCCCAAATTAGGGTTTCACTTTCAAGAAGGAATTATTTGTGACTTTGGCCATTTCATGTGGGCAAAGTCTTTCATATGATAAGATGTTCCTATGGATGAAATTTGGTGAGAAAATTCCTTGTGGAAGACAGTTGTTTCATCAGTTGCTTGCATAAGAAGAAATTGGTCAACAGTGCATTTTAAAAGTCAACTGTGAGAATTCAAGGGGTCCAATCCCATTTTTCAAATCAAGGGATGTCCTTAAGACCTTAGAAGAGGTTTGGCAAGGTAAAAGATCAAAAATCAAGGGGTTTTGAAGAACTTTCCATTTTTGGCATATGGCTTGTTTTAGAACTTTCCATTTTTGGCAACTTTTGCCCTAATTTTCAAAGGCCTCTTTCATGATGAAAATGATCACAAATGAATTTCCAAAAAACATGAAAGTTGTAGGGTATGCTCTCCCATTTTCAAAAAGTACAAGAGCTTGTCCATAACATTTATGGTTGGAAAGTTATGAGCAAGGGAAGTTTGGCCATTTTTAGGGTTTTACATGAATTATCATTTTACACCAAGTTGCAAAAAGCCTTGTAAGTCATTTCTAAGCTGATCAATGGGAAAAGTGAGGCCATAATATCACAATGTATTGCATAAAGAATGTTTAGCTCAAGAGAAAACCTCAAAATCGTGCATGGATACATGAGAAATGCATGAACCAAACATCCAAGGGCCAGGATTAAATCATGGGTGAATGAGTAAATCAAAATGGATCAGCATGTGCAAAGGGTGGAGGGAGAGCACGAGCAAATCACCCCATCACATAACTTTTGCAATTTTGCAAAATCACTCTTCCCTCACTATCCTCACATGCATCCTCTTCACAATTCAAAACATGATTCATTGGCACATTATATATAATTGCTAGGGTTTCATTTCACCTGAGAACCTCACCATTTGCTCTCTTCCAAGTTTTTGCTATCACTGCATTTTCCTTCGAATCCCCTCATCCATACACTCATTCACCAAAAAACTTCATATTCTTCTTCCTGGAGATTCATAGATCATAGATCAACCCTTACTTTGAGCTATAGAAGAGTTTTTGCATCAGTCTAATCTCAGCTCAGTTTCATTCGAAAAGCAAGATTCAAGCTGTTCTAAGGTTTCTTTCACATTTATTTTGTGAATAGAGGTCACAAGAGGTTCATCTGGAGCTGGAGATTGGTTTTCTTGGTGAAATTTGAAGATCTGCAAACTCAGGTATGCTCCAAAATGCATCATCCTGGATTTGAATTCTCTTGTGTGCATTATGATCTGCGTGTTCTCCTAAGTCTAATGATGTGTTTTGTTTTTGAAATGATGTTGAAATGAGGTCAAATTGAGGATCTTAAAGTTTTAGATCCAAACTTATCTTCTTCGATTTGGCTTGTGTGTGTTAGATAAATGATTTTTGATGCCATATTTGTGATGTACATGATGTGAGGTTTGTTTTGATGTATGATTTGTGTGATTTGGTTGAGAGATGCGTTTCTGCAATTTCTGGTTGGCCGAAGAAGATGACTGGCGCTTCTCCGGCCGATAGGGTTTATCTTAGGGCTAATTAGGGTTTATGATTTTCCAAATTTGATCCTGGCCATTGGATCGTGATTAATTAGTTTAATTTTTTTTAATTAATTTAATTAATCATATTTATATTAATTTTAAAATATTGCCATTGGGTCTATTTTAATTAATAAGTTTAAATGTGATACGTTGGATCTGATTACCTCCAAGTCATGCTGACTTCACACACAAGCCCTTGGATCTGATTACTTTGTTTGTGAGCCTTTGGATTTGCGTACTTTTAATTTTTTTTTGAATGAGTGCTCATTGGGCTTGTGCTGCTATTTTCACCCCCTCCCTTTCTCATCCCATTAGATTTGAACTGGATTCCTTGCTGTTTGCACCCCCTGGCCCACTCCTTTCATTTTTTTATTTTTATTTTATTTCAGTTTGATTTTCAATTAATAAAAATAGTTAGAAGTTATTAAAAATTCCAAAAAAATTCATTGATGTTATTTTGAGTTTTCTTTAATTTTTGACATTTTTAATTTCCATTTATTTTTATTTTCCACGCTGGAATTAATTTTGCTTTTATTAATTGTTTGTAATTCACTTTCAACACATGCTGACTTGTAGAATTTATATCTTGATCATTAATTTGAATTTTGAATTGATTCTTTTTGCTCTGGATTCAAATTGATATGTAGTTTATGGGTGATTTTTCTTCTGAGTTTTAGAAGTTTTCTTGATTATATTTGATCTTTGACTTGTGTTTGAAGTTTCATAACCCTAATCCATGTTTAGGCACATATTTGACCTACTTAGCTTCTGCTTTTGATCCTATCCTTTTGGCATGTTAATTTTAGATTTTTGAAGAGCCTTTGTGCAAATATGTGGAATTTTCTGATGAACTCTTGATTTAATTTGAATTTTAGTGTGTGCTTCTCTCCTTTTGCATCCTTTTTGGTCATATGTTTAGTCCTTAGGTTAGGATGGAACTTGTGCCAACTCCCTTAGGTTGTTTAGAGCCCTTTTAGCATGAGGATACCTCTCTGGTCCTTGGTTGATGTTTGTGATTAGAGAAGTCTTGTGTTTGTTTGTCTTTGAAGTTCATTCCCTTATGTACATGTTCACCTCACTTCTTATGCTTATTTGTTTCTCATGTTGATAATGTTTAAGTTTGTATGCTTCTATTCTTAATCTCTTGTGATGCTTAGGCACATTCTTGACATGTTAGGGTTCTGGACATGAAGCGTGTGATGTTTGTTTGCTTTGTGTTATCTTATAATTGTTTTGTTTTGTCATGATAATTTGTAATGCTTTATGTTGAACTATTTGATCCACTTCTCATTTTGTGTTGTGTGTTTGATCTCGACACTTGTAATTGAAGTCTCTATCCGGGTTGTATTGTATTGGCTTGATCTTATGCTCATCTTGTGTTTCATTTGGTTTTATATGCATGTTACTTGTTTATGCTTTTAACCATTTCAGGGGCACTGGTAAGTGAGAGGTGTGGATGAGATTCCCACATCTCCAATTCTTATCTCTTCTCTTTTCATGATGTTTTCTTATTTGTGTTTCATGTGCTTAGGCCATCCTTTCTATCTTCTTCCCTTCTTCATTCTTCTCCTTCCTTCCAATCTCTTTCTTCCTTAGGATAGTAAGCCTCACTAACTTAGGAATCCCATGCATGTTGACATTAGGATTGGTTAGTCCCCCTTTAGTTCTTTTACCTTTAAGATCTTTGGTTCTTTTCTATTCTCACCTCAAAACAAAAACCTAAAAAAAGCACCTTAATAAGGATTGAAGTGGTCTCCTGTGCAATAGCCTTATTCCATGAAACACTTGTAATTTTCCCATCTTGGGATAGTACAAGCTTGTTCATCATGATGCACAAGTCTGATCATGAGACCATCTTCATCAAGAAAATCATAAAACACACTTCTTCATTTTAATTACAAAAACACTTAATAAATTCAATGAGTTAGTGAGCCTAGGCCCTAATCTCTGGAACCAAGTTTTGGGGATCTTCTCCTTACTTGAGTATGCTTGTTATATTATTCCATCTTGGAATGTAGTAGCAAGTACACATTCCATGGAAAAGAGCTTGAGTTCACTTCCTTGTGCCACACCAATAAAAGCTTCTAAAAAAACACAAACAAACAATAAGCGTCTCTCCTTCGGGAATTCTTCTCTCGTCTCCTTCGCTCTGTCCGCGAACTTGCTCCTACTTGTCATTTTGCAAGACGGTAACGCACTCGTCGTCCGAGCCTGCAACACCTAAGCATTGACATAGGCATATCAAGCCTTAATACACAAGCAATCCTTTCCACCCCTAGTTAGGGGAACTACAGCGACTCTGATCCTCATTGTCCAGATGAGGTACGTGGGCAGCGGGGTAGGGCCCGTTCGAGCACAATCTTTATTTTCCCTACATTTTCCTATTCGTTTCTTTTTTCAGCTTCTTGCTATCTTATCCAGCCCAGTTCTCTTTTGCAGCAGCTTTCATTTCTTCACCCTTTGAAACAGACTTCTTTGCAAGCGTGGATCCCATCGGGTACAACGAACGATCTGGGGTGCTAATACCTTCCCAGGTCGTAACCGACTCCCGAACTCAATCTCTTTGGTTCGTAAGACCTTTGTCCTTCTTTACTTTTCCTTTGGTTTGTGAAACATTACCATTCCCGTTCCTTCGGGATAAAAATGCCTGGCTGGCGACTCTAACCTTTTCTGCGCCACTTTCGCGTTTGTACCAGGATGGAAATCCAGGGAGCGACAAATACCATCTGGTGAATCTGTTGAAGTTGTTTAAGCGTCTGAGGAAGTATCAACTGAAGTTGAACCACAACAAATGCATATTCGGGGTATGTTCTGGTAAGTTGCTGGGACTTATCGTAAGTGAAAAGGGAATTGAGGTTGATCCCGACAAAGTCAAAGCCATTCAGGAGATGCCTGCACCTAAGAATGAAAAAGAAGTTCGGGGGTTCTTAGGTAGATTGAACTAGATATCAAGGTTCATATCGCATCTCACTGCAACCTGTGAACCCCTGTTCAAGCTGTTAAGAAAGGAACAAACAGTCAGGTGAAACGATGACTGTCAGAAAGCTTTTGACGAGATCAAGGAGTACCTGCAAGAACCTCCAATTCTCATGCCTCCAATTGAAGGAAGACCTCTAATAATGTACCTGACAGTATTAGAAGGATCAATGGGGTGTGTGTTGGGCCAGCATGAAGAGTCTGGTCGAAAAGAGTATGCAATATACTACCTAAGCAAAAAGTTTACCGACTATGAACAACGTTATTCACTGCTCGAGAAAACTTGTTGTGCTTTAGCGTGGGCTGCTCGTCGACTAAGACAATATATGCTGACTCACACTACCTAATTGATCTCAAAAATGGACCCCGTCAAGTACATATTTGAGAAGCCAACACTTACCAGAAGGGTTGCAAGATGGAAAATGATTCTAATAGGGTATGACATTTAGTACACATCTCAAAAAGCCATCAAAGGCAGTGTACTGTCTGACTATCTGGCTGAGCAACCCATTGATGATTACCAGCCCATGAGATTTGACTTCCCTGATGAAGACATCATGTACTTAAAAGCAAAAGAAGAGCCAGTTCACACTGAAGGGCCTTATCCAGAAGAAGAATGGACTATGATGTTTGACGGCACTTTCAATATGAATGGTCGTGGAGTTGGTGCAGTGCTCATTACACTGAAAGGAGTTCATATGCCTTTCTCGATAAAACTCACCTTTGCCTGCACTCACAACGAAGCAGAATACGAAGCATGTATCATGGGACTTGAGGAAGCCATTGACCTCAGGATCAAAACTTTGAATGTATTCGGAGATTCAACTTTGGTAATCAACCAGACCAATGCCAAATGGTACACTCATCAGGAGTATCTGATTCCGTACCGTGATTATACGAGGAGATTATTGACCTTCTTCACAACGGTCAAACTTGAATACATCCCTCGAGATTAGAATCAGTTTGCAGACGCTTTAGCTACCATTTCCTCCATGATCAAAGTTAGAACTGCTAATTATGTGCCTCAGATTTTGGTATCCAGACTGGACCGACCAACATACGTATTCTCTGTGGACGTTGCTAGTGATGACAAACCTTGGTTCCATGACATCAAATGCTTCTTAGAAAATCAGACGTACCCACATGGGGCATCATCTATTGATAAGAATACATTAAGAAGGTTGGCCGACAGTTTCTTCCTTAATGATGATGGTTCATTATACAAGCGAAACTTCGACATGGTCCTGCTCAGATGTGTTGACAAAAAGGAAGCAGACCTGCTAATGCATGAGGTGCATGAAGGTTATTTTGGTACCCATGCCGGAGGGCATGCAATGGCAAAGAAATTATTAAGATCGGGTTACTACTAGATCACAATGCATGCAGACTGTTGTGCCTATGCCAGAAAATGTCACAAGTGCCAGATCTACGTGGATAAAGTGCATGTGCCTCCAAATCCGTTAAACATAATGTCTTCACCTTGGACCTTTTCCATGTGGGGCATTGAAATGATTGGAAAGATTGAACCAACTGCTTCAAATGGCCACAGATTCATCCTGGTAGCCATTGATTGCTTCTCCAAGTGGGTTGAAGCAGCTTCATACGCAAACGTCACCAGACAAGTGGTAGCCAGATTTCTGAAAAGAGATATCATCTGTCGATATGGAGTTCCCGAGTGAATCATTACTTACAATGGTTCTAATTTGAACAATAAAGTGATGGCAGAACTGTGCCGTGACTTCAAAATCCAACATCATAACTCTTCTCCTTACAGGCCAAATATGAATGGCGCTTATGAGGCCGCTAACAAGAATATCAAGAAGATTGTGCAGAAGATGGTAGTTACCTACAAAGACTGGAACGAAATGCTACCATTTGCCTTGCATGGGTACCGAACCTCTATCAGAACTTCTACTGGGGCAACGCCTTATCAGCTTGTGTACGGTATGGAAGTTGTCCTACCTGTTGAAGTTGAGCTACCCTCCTTACGGGTAATAATGGATATGAAGCTGGATGAAGCAGAATGGGTCCGGTCTCGGTACAATCAACTGAATTTGATTGAAGAGAAAAGGCTAGCTGTCATCTTTCATGGGCAGTTATATCAGAAGCGAATGAAGAAAGCCTTTGATCAGAAAGTCAGACCTCGGGAATACCAAGTAGGAGAGCTTGTTATGAAGAGAATCCTTCCTCCTCATACAGAACACATGGGCAACTGGACACCAAACTATAAAGGTCCTTATGTCATAACTAAAGTCTTCTTAGGTGGAGAACTGATGCTCGCAACCATGGATGGTGAAGACTTCCCGTCTCTAGTGAATTCAGATGCATTTAAAAAATACTTCGCATGAAATGACCCGTTGGACATAAAAATAGAATGTAAGTCCAGGAAAAAATAGGGCATCCCGATAAGTAAAAAACAGAATAAAAGACTCGGGTGAAAATAAGGGAAAAAATGTACAACCGCTGAGTTGAAAACCCGCATTGGACAGCTCAGGCAAAAATGGGTATCCCGACGAATTGAAAACCCGAAAGGGCGATCCACGCAAAATCAGGGAATAAGCGAACAACTGCATTCTGAATTCGTCTGTATTACTCACAACATGGCAAGCTTCGAAAGGACAAAGCATCGGTCAGAATCAACCTTCTTCAGAAAGCAAGATAAGAAGAACGTAAAGGTCATACAAGTCATAGAAAAGGAAGCTCACTGGAGAGTCATCTTCAAACATTGCCAACAATTTTATTTTCTCAATTTAAAACAATCTCCCCATTTCAGTGGATTCACTTCTTTTGACTGTACTTGCCAATTCAGGGCACACAAATTAATAAAATCAGAGTTTTCAGTCACACCTTGTTTTGTACATTTTTTGTTTCGCTTGCAAAATGTCCAATGTTCATAATACAACACTCGCATAAAAAAAAGGATCCATTTTGAATAAATGCTTGCAGGAAATATATTACTATCAGGTAAATCTAACTCCTATGATGGAATCCGGTTAAGGATACCTCGGGACACTTGTGCGTTTTCCTTTGTCTTAACAGGTTGCAGGTATTCAATACGCAACAAGGAGCATATCAAGCATTGAATCCCCAACATGCTACTTCCCAGAAGTTATCTCCTCCCCAAGAAGGACCTCTCGAGCAGTGCCTAACAACCTCTTCCACAACAAGTTGATCAAGGAATTTCTTATCCCCCACCAGAGATACCAGATTTCTCTCATCCTCTACAGAGTTGGTGGAACTGATTCCCCACAGAGTTACCTCCCCGGAAGAGCAATGCCTGAAACCCATCCCCAATGGAGTGGCTAAAACTTCCTTCTCCCCAGCTGAGTTCTCCCTCCGGATAGATCTACCGATGATTTATTCCCCCAAGCAGAGTTCTCCCTTCAGACAGAGCCATCAATGATCTCTTCCCCCAATCGGGTTATTCCTCCAAGAAAATCTGCCAGAGATCTTTATCCCCGCAGGATCCGAATCCCGGATCAGTTTCTATTTTGCATAATCATAGCATGTGCATCATATCCACCGGAATAAGTGTAGCATTACGTCTAATACGGAGCATTACGGCAAAAGTCAAACATTTGCATGATCACAAGCCAGGTTCGAGCCAGTCACCTGCAAATACCATCATCACTCACCAGTAATATACAAAACTCATATCCCTTGCAGATAAAGGCCAAAGCGTCCCCTTTACACTCTCAAAAACAGATACCTATACGGGTTATTTGTTGACACTCGTCCATGTCATCCTTCCCCAACAAGGTCGCCAGAACACCTTCTGCAAACAAATACTTGTTCATAATATGCTCTTTTCAACACCCGTATGTGTCATCGTATCCCCCACAGGTTGCCAAAATTCCTTCTGCACTCTCAAATACAGATTTTTGTTCATAACTTGTACTTATTCCTATTGACACTCGTCCATGTCATCCTTCCCCAGCAAGTTAAACACTATTCTGTGTCATGCTCATACCTCACTAACAAATCAATGCTTGTGCATACCAATACAGGTTTCCTTTAATACTCGTCTGTATCATTCTATATATCACTCCTCAGCAGATTCAACACTCGTCCGTGTTCCTTGCTAAACCAATTGATACTCGTCCGTATCATCATCTTTAAACACATGTCAGTGTTTGCTTTTATCGATACCCATCTGTATCATGGTCCTAAGGATGCTCGTCCACATCTTTAATCTACACACATTGTCAAACACTTATACCTTTTATTTTCTAAGCGTAAGAACTCGTCCGTGTTTACCATTCCCTAGTAAGTCGTCAACCAAACCACTTTCTCCTATCAGACGTTCGTCCTATGTCGTGATACTTTCGGCAGCCGTCCCCTGCTAGGTGATCGTCCTTCACCTTTGGATGACCGTCCCTCATCCTTTCCCCAGTGGAATCTCCATTATTGGAACCTTCTATCTGACATTTGTCTTATGTCGTGATATTTTAGCAGTCGTCCCCTGCTAGGTGATCGTCCTTCACCTTTTGATGACCGTCCCTCATCATTTTATCTGATGGTCGTCTCCATCGTTGATCTTGTTATCCGACATTTGTCCTATGTCGTGATAAACCTCGAGAGCAGCCGTACCCTGCTAGGTGATCGTCCTTCACCTCTTGATGATCGTCCTTCATCATGCTTATCTGATGGTCGTCCCCATCGTTGGCCTTTTTCTATCCGACATTCGTCCTATGTCGTGACATTTTCAGCAGCCGTCCCCTGCAAGGTGATCGTCCTTCACCTCTGATGACCGTCCCTCATCAAATATTTCATTTATTCTTTAACCGATGGCCATCCCCATCGTTGTTTACTTTACTTTCCAAAGCCCGGTGGTCGTCCCCACCAATACTTTTCTCATTACTATAACCCCCAGAGAATCTTATTTCCTTACCCGATGGTCGTCCCATCATGATCTCTTTATTTCCCCAGCTTGTCGGTCGTCCCCGTCATTGCTTAACTTACCATTTTATCCCCAGCAGTCGTCCTCTGCTCGATGGTCGTCCTCCACCGCCTTCATTTGATAATCACACTATACTATCTTTTACAATTTGTATCCCTTTTCTTCTTCTCCCCAGCGAGTGCAAATTTCAGACTGTCTTTGGTATTCAACCACAAGTTATCTTGTTTGTCTGTTAAGCCAAGCACTTACATCATGCACAACTAACTCATGTTTGAATAGGGGCAGCTGTAAACACCCCAAATTTTCCCTCACTCTTAATCACACCATGGCTTGTGATCTTTCATTTTTGCATAAGCATAAGCATACCACCTCATATTGCATATTTGTTTCATCTGCATAGTTTAATTTCATCTGCATCTAAGGGTTTGTGATCTGAGCAATCCAAGAATGAATCTGAGCCATCCCAAAGGTCTTGAAGCTTTCTAAGAGGTTCCATGAGTGTTCTATGATCATATTATTCTCCCCAAAGTTCATGAAAGTCAAGGGATCACAAGAATTGGCAAAGGCATGGAAGCAGAGCTAGGGTTTTCATTGCACATATGACCAAAATTAGGGTTTTTGTTTCAGAGGCCTTAACTCCAAAAAATTTGGTCATTCTTGTTTCTAATGTTCTTAATATGTTATAAGGATCATGTGTACCAAGTTTGATGAAAAAATTCATTGTGGAAGTCATCTGATCATTGGGTAACTTCTTGAGCAAGTTAAGTTAAAATCAGGGCATCTGAGGCCCCCAACAATGGAATCAAAGGATTATTTTAATCGAATTGAAGTTCAGTGATCTTTATTTGATCTTATAAGTGGTTTGAAGCTCACAAGATTGAAGAATTTTGAGCCAATTGCAAACATGCTATTTTTGGAAATGACTTGAAATGCAAACTTTCCATTTTGGGAAAGATTTTCAACCTCCTCTTTCATGACCAAAAATGCTTCAAATGAAACATTCTTGGCCATGAAAGTTGTATATTAAGTTTTTCCCTTTTCAAAAAGTACAAAACATGTCTCGATTCATCCTAAAACTCAAGATGTGGCCTTTCAAAATTGGCAAAAATCACATAATTTTCAAGTTCATGTCAAAGAGGGATTTTTGCATATCGGCATTTCAAGCTTCTACATGACTTCTAATGTGCCCAAATGTGACAAGACCAAATTTGTGCCTTGGATCACAAGTTTTCATGCCTAATATTCACAAAATTTCCAAAGAGGGAAAATTGCAAAAGTTATGATATCTCATGAATCAAGTGTTACAGCTCATCCATTTCCATCCAAGGGTTGTCCACAAAGTCACCTGAGGAAAATCCACCCTCTAGATCACCTCTGACCCGAGCCCATGCTTGTGGTACACGTTCCTTGAATTTTTGCAATACACACCATACCAATCAAATTATGCCACACCAACTCTCTGAACCAATCAGCACACCTTATACAAACATTATGGACCTCAAAACATACAACACACAGGCCTGAATGTTCCCATAACTCAGATTGCACAAAAACTTGCAAAACCTTCATCTCTTCGAAACTCATTCCACAACCACCAAAACTTCAAAATTCTTCCACCAATCAAATCAAAAACACTCAAAGATCATTTCCCACCCTTCACCATGACCTAAAAAGCCATTGAATCATAAACACGATTTCTGCTTTGTCAGAACTGAAACACACAAACCAGCCACTCTAAGCTTCGTTCAAGCTTGCCAATAGCCTCAGGAGGTCAAAGGGGACTGGATTGCACAAGGAAGAGGCCTAGAAAGCTCAAAATTGCAAAGCTTCATCTCAGGTATCATGAAGAACAATTTTTCCAGAACTCTTGTTTTAAGTTCCTAAATGATTCTACATGTTTAGCTGATCACTCTAGTATGATTTATTTTGAAAATGGTTGAGAAATGACCATGTATGAAGCTTATGAAACTTTTTAACCTAAGATGTTTTTGCTTCGATTCAGCTTTATTATGCATGATAAATGTGTTTTGTTTGTGGATTCATGATATATGATGTTTGGGGATCATTTATGGGCAAGAAATTTCTTGTTTAGTGACCTAATGGAGAAGTTGGCATTTTGACTGGCCAAAGAAGATGACCGGAACTTGCTCCGGTCACCTGAAAGTGATTAGGTTAGTTAATTAGGGTTAGCGCGTCAGTTTGAATATTGGCCTTTGGATTTTGTTTCTCGCGTGTTTGGACGGATCAAATGCATCCACTTAACCCTAATTCTTAATTAATTAAGTTAATTAATTCATTTGGCCAGATTCAATCCCAGCCTCACATCTTCGCGTGCAGTCAAGCCAAGTTTGAACCTCAACCTTCAGATGCGTTGACTTCATATTAAATCCATTTTATTTCAGTTTTATTTCATTTCTTTTGTGCATTTATTTTAAAATAGCAAAAACAATTAAAAAAATCCCATTTTCTGCATTTTCACTTTAAATATTTTTCTTAACCTAAAAATGATTTTTATTTTATTTTTTGCATATAAAAATTATTTTTAAAATATTTAAATGTTATTTTTAATTAATTAAAGTATTTTAATTAATTAAAAATGCATTTAGGTTTCTAAAACTTACCAAAAAAATCATGAATCATTCCAATGCATTTAGAAACATTTTCAAACTCTTCATACAATTTTCTTTTTAGGTTTGATCATAGTTTCCCAAATTTCTTTGAATTAAGGGTCTTTAAAATCACAATTTTTAACCTTAACTTTGAAAAATCATTTATGCCTAACCAAGAAGAGTGTGAACTTGATTCGTTTTGCATTGTTTCACATATTGCATGTAGGTTATAGGTTATTTTCCTCATTAATTTATCTTGCATTTTCAATTTGATTTTCATTTTTCCTTTTGAATCACCCAAAAAACCTAGCAAACTTTGGAAAATCATAACTTTCAATAGGATTAGCTTCTGACTTTCTCCTTTGGGGTTTGACCTAATATGGGATTAGGGTTTGTTTGAGCTTGATTTCAAATTTTTATCAAGTTGCATGCTTCTGTTTTGCTCATTTGCATCTCACATGTTCATAAAACCCTAATTTCTCATCTTCATTTGCATTCACCTTGCATATTCATCATCACATGAACTTTCCATGACATCTTAAGCATTCATATGTCAACTTAGACATCTTAGGACATGTTAGAACCTTGCTTGATCATTTTCTTTATTCATTTGTTATGTCTTGCATCCATTTCATTTCATAAACATCCATGTGTTTCAAACTTCTAAGCATGCTTTCATAACATCTCATCTTTGTATGATCCTTCATATGCACATTATATGAGATTGCATCATCTCATATGCCATTTTCACTGCATAAAAACTTCTGACTTTGGTCTTAGCATCTCATTTCAATTCATTTCTTTATGCTTTATACTTTATGCATTCATACTAACACTTTCAGGTACTTTTGGTATGTTATTTGGGAGGTGGATTTTCCTTCACCTCTCACTCCTTCTTATTTCATTCATATGCATCTTATTTGTTCTTTGAAGTGAATCTAATTCACTTATGTTCCATCTTTCTCACATTCTTCTTTTAAGTTACTTATCTTCTTAGGAAGTAAGTAAATTATTTTTCTACTTCTTCCTCCTTCCATCTGCTTCTTCCATTGGTGGCTTCCTTGAAGATTCCTTCTCTTAAGCCTCACAAACCATAGGATATCCAAGCATGATAACATTTAGGGTTGTTTTTAGTCCCCTTTAGCTCTTTTACCTTTGAGTCTCCTTGAGTCTCTCTTCTCATCTCAATAATCAGAGACTAAACTCTTAAAGTTTTAGGACTTTGGAGTTAGGGTTATGCATGCATCCTTCTCTTAGGATGGAGTGTATAACTTTAATCCTAAGTGTTAAACCTTTAATTTGTTTAAACCTCTTAATCAAATCACATTAATAATCACAAAGACTTTATCTTGTAACTTGGGCCTTACATTAGGGTTCTAACTCTTCTTGATGGTTAAGAGGGACTAACCCTAGTGTTTAATGGACAAGTCCCCCTCAAGTTGTCTTACAAACTTAAAATCCACTTCTTAATCTCATCCCTTAATTAAAATCCACTTAATAAAGGCTTGTTATCTAATGAATTTAATCCCTAACCATGGATTAAGTTGAGGTATCTTCCTCAACTTAAGTGTGCTCATCTATTATCCTTCTATTAGGATGGTGTAACGAGTTCACTAATCCGTGATTAGAGATTAAACTCATTACTTAACACTAAACAAAAACCCAAAAAAACATCTAAATAATCACAAGTAGGTTAATGATCTTAATCCTACATCATCATGGTAATTAAGTTGAGATTTTTATCTCATGCTTAAGTAGGCTCATTATCCCTAATCAGGGAGGATATAATGAGTTTACAAACCCTCTATTTAGGCTTAAGCTCATTAACTTATACAAAACACTAAAAACAATTAAAAAAAACTGAAAACACAAAAACAAACAATAATCGTCTCCTCCGGGATTCTTTTCTCATCACACTCATTCACAAACGAGAACTCGCTTCTTCCGTCTAATGCAAGACAGTTAGTACTCGAGCTAGACGAGTCATACACTTGAGCATAGACTAGGAAGCAGTTCACAATCAATTTATTTTCAATCTCTTTGAGTCGAACTATGGTGTTCTGACTTCCTCATTGCACGAGAGGATACGTAGGCATAACTTAACGGTTATTGAACAAAAGTCTCTGTGTCATCCCCCCTCTTCCAGCTTTCTTTTCAAAAGCCTCAGTCTTGAGCATTTCACTTCCTTTTGCACTGGCACCTGTACATTCAATTTTAGCTTTTGTACACGGATAACACATACACTACCCCTATAAACACAATCTCGTAAGCATGGATCCCGTCGAGTACGATGGACAATCTGGATGCTAATACCTTCCCAGGTTGTAACCAACCCCCTTCTCAGTTTCTCTAGTTCGCAACCGTCTTATCCATATTTTTTCTAGGTTTATGAAACATTACCTTTCATTTGGGATAAAAATGCCTAGCTGGCGACTCTTTAATTCATTTCACCTTCTCCTTTCACCGACCGTTCGCGTCTGCACCAGGATTAAAATCCGGGGAGCGACAACAAACATGGATGGAGAAGATTTCCATTCCCCTATCAACGTAGATGCAGTAAGAAAATACTTCGCGTAAAAAGGCCCGCTGGATAAAAACAGAATAAAGATCCAGGAAAAAATGGGCATCCCGATGGGCCAAAAACAGAATAAAAGGCTCGGGCAAAAATTAGGGAAATCTTGAGAAAACATGTACACCCACTGAGTTGAAAAGCCACATCAGACAGCTCGGGCAAAAAAGGGTATCCCGGTGGTTTGAAAACCCGAAAGGGCGATCCACGCAAAAGAGGGACTAACACGAATGACTGCAATCTGTGAAATTCGCAATCCATCTGCAACTAAGGTTATTCTAAGGGTTGAAGACCATTCCAATCACTTTTCTCAAGGGGCAGAGCAAGCAGATAGTCTTGAAGATATACGAGTCATAGTCGGGTCGAAACTTGATGAGATTCATTTTTCACATTGCCAATAGGATAATATGTTTTCCTTTTTTTTGTTACTTCCTCTTTCTAGGGAATGGCTTCTTGATGTAATGTCTATTCATGGCCATGTTCCAAATCAATAAAATTCAATTTCAGTCAACTTGTGACAATTAGCTTCTTGTTTTTGTTTTTCATATAGCATAGTTTGATTGCAAAAACATCCAGCAAATTGTGATTTATATTGTGTTGTGAACATTTAAATGCTTTCTAGATCATGTAGGAGGACATAAACATTTAATACAACACTAAAAACGGGATGTTAAGTTTCCAGGATGATGATTCATGCTATAAGCCTAGGGCATACAGGTCCAAACTAACTCTCCATGTTGCAGGCACTATCCGTTGTGTCTACGCAGGTGCAGGTACACGTGTTACTAGCAGAGCTAAAGCAGATTTTCAGGAGGAATTTTTCAACAACATAGTTGAGCAAGAACAGGTGCCTTCCCATGTGTCTCCTGTTATCCCCAATATAAGTGAAGTTGAAGTTCTTCCCCAGCAGTAATGACAAAAGATGCTTGTCCTCCCCAAGTGGAGGTTTTCTTTCAACACAGGGGCAATCCCCAGCAGTACAAGGAATGTCTTTCCTCCCCAACAGGTTGCTTCCTCAGCTGTGCCATACATCTTGCTCCTCAGCCAAGTCAGAAGTGCCTTCATTTCCCCATCGGAGTGCAAGAAGGGTCCATCTCCAGCAGGGTCCATGCTCTCCGCTCTCAAAGTCCAATTTATTTTTGGCAATGGCAGCAATTCAGAGCCGATGTATCATTAACAACATTCCCCCACAAAGTTGTTACCTCCTCACCAGGACTAACCAGATCAATTCAGTGATCACCAGTTCTATCCATTCAAGCTATTTGGGATACTTGCAGGAGATCCTTTGCATTTGCATATGCATAATCATCATTACATGTGCATCCTCCAAAGCGTAGTGTTTCCATTGTCATGGAGCATTACGCCATCAATTCAAACATGTGCATACCAACATGGGCCAGTTTTTATGTATATTACATACAACCTATAACATCTTCTCAACCAGAAATTCCCCACAAAAGATACCTGCACCATCTTCCAGGCATATTTGTCTTTCAAAGTCAATGTTTGTCATCCTTTTCGTGGCTTGATTCGTTCAGCAGTCACGTGTTAAGCCCTGATTCGCCAACAGGCACCTTTCTTTGTGGCTTGATTCGCTCAGCAGTCACATTGTCGAGTCTCATTTCGCTAATGGTCTCGTTTTCAAGCCATGTTTCCCCAACAGACACCTTTCCGTGGCTTGATTCGCTCAACAGTCATGTGTTAAGCCCTGTTTCGCCAACATGCACCTTTCTTTGTGGCTTTATTTGCTCAGCAGTCACATTGTCGAGTCTCATTTCGCTAATGGTCTCGTTTTCAAGCCCTGTTTCGCCAACATACACCTTTCTTTGTGGCTTGATTCGCTCAACAGTCACATTGTCGTGTCTCATTTCTCTAATGGTCTCGTTTTCAAGCCTTATTTCACTAACAATCACCTTTCTTTGTGGCCTGGTTCGCTCAGGAGTCACGTGTTAAGCCCTGTTTCGCCAACAGGCACCCTCTCTGTGGCTTGATTCGCTCAGCAATCACATTGCAGGTTATTTCAATGATTTTATTCCACCTTGTTCTCTTCCCGTTACCTATTCATAGGTCAAAACGAAAAAAATAAATAAAAGGCAGATGGCAATTCTCTTATCCACCGAGTTCAAATTTCCAGGTTTTTATTCGAGTATTCAATCACTTCATACCTTGAACGTCTAAAAGCTCTTGCGATTATTCATTCAGGCCTGCAGATGATTGAATAGGGGCAACTGTAATACCTCAAAATTTTCCCTCTCATTTCCTCAACACTTGGCATAACATTTAGCATACATAAGTTCATAAAATAACTAACAACATTGCATCATGTGTAGCATAGCTGGGGCATAGGTATGTGATCAGTGATTGGAGCAATTGAAGGTTATAAAAAGGAAATCAAAGGGCCACAAAGCTTCTCAACATTGTGCAAAGGGTTCACAACATCCCACAGTTCTCATTAGAAGCCACAAGTCAAGGAAAGATTTTGTTTGATCAAAGAAGGCAAACAATGCAACATCTCCTGACAAAAAAAGCCAAATTAGGGTTTCATTCTTATTGGGCTTCTTCTAGAAGTTATGATCTAAAGAAGATTCCATTGTCTTATATATGATGACAAGTTCCTAGGGTTCAAATTTCATCCACAAATTCATTTTGGAAGAGGTTCAATTGGCGAGATGACTGAAAATCAAGGATTTGGGGGAAAGTCAACCATGCTGAAGAAAAAGTCAACTCCTGGCTTTTTGAGATCAAAATCATGAAATTAGTGTTACAAGGATCCTATGATTCAAATTTGATCAATAAATGATGGAGGAATCAAGATAAATCAAGAAAACCAAAACTTACCATTTTTGGAAAATTAGGGTTTCCAAAAATGGCAAGTTTTGGCCATTTTTGCAGCATCTTTGAGAGAGGCCTTCTCCCAAAATATGAGGGCTATAAAAATTCTAATTTGATCTAAATAAATAGGGCATCTTGAGCTTTAAATACATAGGTGGAACTCCTCCATGGCATCAAAAATGAGTAAGATATGATCTTGGCAAGTTTGAACAATTCAAGGCTCAAGGCAAGTCATGGGAAAGGCAAATGCAGGCCAGCGCGCGCCCCCTGCCTGGCATATCATCAAATAGGTGGTGGTTCAAATGTCATGCCATTTTTCTTGGTCAATAAGGCTTCAAATCATTTTTTGTAAACGACAAAGTTGTTCCCCTACATGATCCATTGAATGTTGATGTTCAACATTTTTTCATCTGATCAAAGGATTGAGAGCTATTAGTGGCTAAAGGGAGAGGTTTGCAACTGGTCATGCATAGGCACCATGGGCTCAAGGCAAGGCAATCTGGAAGGCCAATTGTGCAGCTTGTTTGCATGATATTCAATGATCATTTTGAGATGATTAGAGGTCATCATTCATCATGGTATCAACTTCAAACTTATTCCACACATCACCATCTTTAATTTGAGTCCAAGGTTTACTTGCATTCATTGCTTGAGATGGAAGAAATCTTCCATTGAAAGTCATGATTCTCAACTGGTTTCTTATAAGAGAATGTATTTCACCAAAGTTCACATCCGTTCAGTCTATTAGCATTAATCCATAAAGAATGATCATAATACATTGTTCTAAGAGGATGTGATCTCATGGATGCTTCTCCACACCATGGACATGCACCAACAGCCATGAAAAATCCAATGGAATGAGGATGAAGGTACAAAATAGTGCATCCAGTTTGTCATCATTGATCAGCAAAGCAATTGAGCATGTCATCCCCACCATAACTTCCATAAACTTCACCACACTGAATTGAGCTCGAGTATGGAAATTTCTAGAGAGTTCTATGCCATACCTAACTTGACTCACCTTCTAACTAATTCAAATCAGTTAACCATTGATGGAACCCTGGTTCTAACTGTTAACCTGAGGTCAAGGAGTCTATAAAAGGCAGAGTGTAGTGCATTTTGAAGCTCTTTCACCATTTTCTCAATTCACACCATATAAATTCATCAAAGTTCTCTCTGCATCCTCACTACACTTTGCTTCGAGGAAGATCCATTCTCAATCTCCTTGATATATTCTCTTTCAATCCATCATCTTCATCATATCAAGCATAATCTCCATTGATTACAAAGCTTGATTCCTCAAGGATAAGCTACTGCAACATTGAGACTGCACTGCATTTTGGATCAAAGATCCTCTATCTTCAACACTTAAGCTCCAATTTACATCCATTCATCAACAACATCATGTCTAGCTTCATCTCTATGGCTTGATCACCTCAAATCATCAAGGATTCAATACTGCATAACATTGATTCTCGTTGCATCTTCATAAATTTCTCAAGATCCACGCATAACAGAGTGTTTATTTCACTCTTGTTGTCCTGGAGCAAGCTCAAGCATTCTAAGGAGTTGCATCTCTGGCCTTCTAACAACACTTTGCCACCTCTGCAACTCAGGTATGTCCTGAATTTCTACTTACTCGAATTGCAAATTTATGGTTGATTTTATGTTGATTAAGGACTGATAGAGGTAATGGATTGACTGGTTAGTTGATAGGCATCATAGATGCTCAGATTCAATTTTCAGGCTTAGATTCTTGCTTTCGATTCAGGAAATTTAGGAACCTTAAGTCATTTTTGAAGTCATATTTATGACCAGTGTAGAGAGGTGAATCCATTGATGGTCATGATTTTCATTTTAGTGAGGTTTAAAGGTTTTCCCTACCAGAGCTTGAACGGAGAAGATGACCAGAATTTATCTCCGGTCATCAGAACAATGAAGCCCTAATTTCCCAGCTTTAAGTCCCAACCGTTGAGCTTTTCTCATCCAACGCATATAAGCATGCCAACACATTAATGAGGGCGTGCCAGACATGTGCCTCATATGTTGACCTTGACTTCCTACTCACACCCCCTACGCGCATGTGTTCATCCCAATTATGTTATTTTTTTTACTTTTGAAACCCCCCAAGGCCCAAACCAATTCATTCCCTTTTTATTTTTTTTCTCATAAAATTCCAATTTCGTTTCTTATTTTTTAAAATACCAAAATGTATCAAAAAATTCCAATTTAATTCATATATGATCTTCATAATTTTATATAATTTTCCATTTTTTTGGATTTTATTTTTGTCCATTCTTGAGATCTGAATTAATTTTCACTTTAATTGTTTCTCAATTTTCACCCTTTTTGACCAACAAATTTTCCCATTTTTTTTCTCCCAAACCATATATGATAAATGTCCCATTCCTTTATTGTTATTTTACTATCTCATTACACTTCCTCAAAATATTTTTCTTTGGATTTTTAGGTCAAGCTTAGATCCTTTTTGAGTCCATTCTTCCACATAGGTCCATACAAACCCTGATTGCATTCTAGTGATCCTTTAACCATTCAAAATTAGGCGTTTTCATGAGAATTTTTGTAAACATGTTATTCTCTGGATTGTGATGTCCAATATTAAATTTCATAATTTTTCTAGGTCATTTTATATTTTTCTCAAGTTAATTAAGTCCTAAGTCATTTTTGGTCACTTTTAGAAGCTTCCTTCATCTCCCTTTGAATAAGGCATTCAAGCCATGGATCTAAGGTCTTGGTTCTGAGTCTTGTAGGTCATATTAGAGGTTCTTAAGTGTAGAGAACAATCATTAGGTTTTTGTCTTTTGATTTTAGGGTTTGCTTGAGTCTTAAATTGCCTTTACCTCCTTTTGACCTAATTCCTCTTCACCCTCCATCTTAGGAGACTTTTATTAGGTGCTAGCCCCTGTATTTCCTATTCACCTTAGTGTTTATGCAATTTTAGCTTACTTAACCCTTTAAGTTTCTCCATGTAACCCAACCTTAGCTCTTATTAGGGTTTAGCTTCTTTTAGGGGATAGTTTGAATTTGTTCACTCTTGTAGCTTTAGAATTCTTAAGTTGAGATTAGTTACTAACTTTTTAAGTTTACCATCTTATAAGGTGCTTTAGGCTTAAGTATTTTTCTTAGGAGTTTACTAATCTTTTCCTTAGATAGTGTGTATTGTTTTTGAAAGATTTACTATGTAATAACTGTTCACTTTTATTCATCATACTAATATTTGTTTTGTAGGGGGAAGATGAGGTAATAACTTCATTCTTATTCCTTTATGCATTTTTTTTTGCCTTAGCACATTGGTACTTTTTTCATATGGCTTCACTCTTTCTTTAGATTTCAAATTAACTTCCTTAGGAAGTAAGTTGAATTCTAGTTTGCTCTTTCTTCTCCTTAGGTTAGAATTCCTCATTAACCACAGGTCCACATTTTTGTACATAATAGGATAACTTAGGGTTGTGTCTTAGTCCCCCATTAGCTTTGACCTTTGCCTTTTGTGTCTTTCTTTTCTCATCTTCAAAAAAAATCCAAGAACACTTAATAAATGCATGAAAGAATCTTTTGTGTATAGCCTTATTCCATGGGGCACTTGCATTCATTCCATATTGGAATAGTGTAAGCTTGTCTAGCATGATGTACAAGTATCATCAAGGGATTGTTTCACAAAGAAAGAAATCTAAAAGATACTTCTTCAAAAAATCTACAAAAACACTTAATAAAGTTCAACAAGCTAGTGAACTTAAACCCTAATTCATGGAAACCAGTCTTTGATAAATTCTCCTTGCTGGGTGTGCTTGTTCTATAATTCCATCTTATAATATAGTAGCAAGTACACATTCCATGGAAAAGAGTTTGAATTCACTTCTGTAATACCTCAAAAGTTTCCCTCTCATTTCCTCAAACATTTTGCATAGCATTTATCATACATAAGTTCATAAAATAATTAAAAATATTGCATAACTGAGGCATAGGTATGTGATCAATGATTGGAGCAACTGAAGGCTATACAAAGGCAATCAACTTCTAAAAATTGTGAAAGGGGTTCACAACATCCCACAATTTCTCATTTAAATCCACAAGCCATGTAAAGATTTGGTTTGATTAGAGAAGGCAAGCAGTGCAGCATCTCTTGATGAAAAAGGCCAAATTAGGGTTTCATTTCTACTGGGCTTCTACATGATGTTTTGATTCAAAGTGGATTTCATTGTCTTATATATGATGACAAGTGCCTAGGGTTCTAATTTCATCCACAAATTCATTATGGAAGAGGTCCAATTGGCAAGATGATTGAAAATCAAGGATTTGGGGAAAAGTCAACCATGTTGGAGAAAAAGTAAACTCCTGACTTTTTGAGATCAAAATCATGAAATTAGGGTTACAAGGATCCTATGGTTAAAATTTGATCAATAAATGATGGAGAAATCAAGAGAAATCAAGAAAACCAAAACTTACCATTTTTGGAAAATTAGGGTTTCCAAAAATGGAGAGTTTTGGCAATTTTTGCAGCATCTTTGAGACTGGCCTTCTCCCAAAATATGAGGGATATTAAAATTCTAATTTGAGCCAATTAAAGAGGGCATCTTGATCTTCAAATCCATGGGTGGAACTCACCCATATCGCAAACTAGGGCAAAACTAGGCCATGAGCAAGGCAATTGGCAGGCCAGCGCGCGCGCCCTGCCTGGAATTTCATCAAACAGGTGGAGGGTCAAATCTCAAGCCATTATTCTTGGTCAAAAACACTTCAAAATCAATTTTTGGTGAACTATAAAGTTGTTCCTTGATGCAATCCCTACAATATTGGTATTCAAAGATTTTTCATTTGAGCAAGTCTTCTTGGGCTATTTGAGGGTCAAAGTGGAGAGCTTGCAACTGGCTAGTCATAGGCCCATGGGCACAAGGCATGCCAAATTCGTGCAGGCCAATATGCAACCTTGTGACATGCTAGGCAATGGTCATTTTGAGATGATTAGAGGCCATCATTCATTATGGTCCAAACCCCAAACTTGTTCTATGATCCCTCCACTTCAATTTGAGCCCAATAGGAATTTGAATTGATTGCTTGAGATGGAAGAAATCATACATTGAAAGTCATGATTCTCAACCGTTTTCTTGGATGGTAAGGCATTGCACATAGCTTCACTTCAATTCGTTTGCATTGACATTCTTCATCACATTCAGATCAAAGGCATTTCTCTAAGAGGATATGATCTCACGAATGCATCTCCACACCATTTCCATGCACTTCACATCAGGCTACATTGGAATACTTTCTAGACTATGCTTCTTGCTATGCACCTCATGAAACATATGCTAAATCACAATGCACTGCAAATTATAATCAGAAGATCATGCTACTTATTGCCATGCTTTGATCCACATCATAAACTTCATAAAGCTTGCAACATATGATCCAGCTCGAGTGGAAGCTTCTGGATGTTACAACTGGCATAATTGCCATAACTGCCTTACTCAGTTTAACCTCACTCACTCAGTTAACCCAAGGGATGATTAACCATGGTTAAGAGTTCTATAAAGCAAGGTCCTCACCTTAGTGCCAGGTTTAGATTCATTTTTCACCAAATATTTCAAAGTGCACTCTGAATTTTCACATTGTAAGAGGATTCGAGCAAGCATCATCATCAGCAATTCATCCTCATTCTTTATCAAGTTATCATCTTCATCATCTCAAGCACCATCATCAAGCATTGCACAGCCTGAAAAGCTTCAAAATTTATCTCTGCAACATTAAGACTGCACTACATTTTTATCAAAGATCCCCTATCTTCAACACTCAAGCTCCAATTTACATCAATTCATCATCAACATCATGTCTAGCCTTATCTCCATGGATTGATAATCACAAATTAGCAAAGATCCACCACTGCATATTGTTGAATTGCATGGCACCAGATCAATTATCCTCAAGAATCTTGCATCCAGAGTGTTTATTTCACTCTCCAAAGGCTAAAGAACATTCATAAAGCTCTGTGGAACCTCATCTCTAATCTTTCTTCAGCAAACTGAAGATCTGCATTTCAGGTTAGAGCTTGAATCTCAGGCATTCAATTTCATTGATTCTTGTTGGTTTCGTGTATTTTAAGGTTCAATAGGAGCAATGCTTTAACTGTTTAGATGATATGCACCCTAGGTGCTTAGATCCAATTTTAGGTCTAGATTTGTTTGGCTTCGATTTGTGATATTCATGAACCCTAGGTAGAATCTAAGACCATATTTATGTTCAGCGTGAAGAAACGAACCTAACCATAGCTCCACATTTCATTTTCATGGAGGTTTGAACTGTGCCCTAGCCAGAGCCTCGCCGAAGAAGGTGACCGGAGTCCTTCTCCGGCGCCTGAACAGTTCCCTAGCATTTCTTGCAAGTTTATAACACATCCATTGGATGTGTCTGATCCAAGAGTCTAAAACGCGCCAGCACATTAAAATTTATGTGACCCTCACGTGCCCTGAATCCTTCACAAAGTCTCTGTTGACCTTTGACTTCCTATTAGCACCCCAACGTGTTTGAACCAAGCCCAGTCATGTTGTTTTGTTCACTAAACACACCCCCAGGCCTAATGTCATTTGTTCCATTTTATTTTCTTTTTATATTTTATATCATTTTTGTTTCCTATTTTTAAAAATACCAAATATCCATGAAAAATTCAAATTAAATTCAAATAGGATCTTCATAATTTTCTTTAATTTCCATATTTTTGGATTTCATTTTTGTCCATTTTTAAGATCATAATTAATTTTCATTTTATTTGTTCTCTTATTTTCTCATTTTTTACCAACTAATTTGCTAATTTTTGTTCTCACAAACCTTATAGGATAAATATCCCATTCTTATTGTGTTATTTTAATGGTTCATTAAACTTCCCCAAAATTGTTTTTTCTGGATTTTTAGGTCATGCTAAGATCCCTTTTGAGTCCATTCTTCCACATAAGTCACATAAACCCTAATTGCATTCTAATGTTTCTTTCATCACTCAAAATTAGGAGTTTTCATGAGATATTTTATACACATGTTATTCTCTGGATTGTGAAGTCTAATGTTAAATTTCATAATTTTCCTAGGTCATTTGATATTTTTCTCAAGTTGCTCAAGTCCTATGTCCTTTTTGGTCCCTTTTAGAAGCTTCTTCCATCTCCCTTTGAATAAGGCATTCATGCCATTTATCTAGGGTCTTGGTTATGAGTCTTGTAGGTCATGTTAGAGGTTCTTAAGTGTAGAGTACAATCATTAGGTCTTTATCTTTTGATTTTAGGGTTTGCTTGAGTCTTAAGCTTGCCTTTGCTTTCTTTCGACCTAATCCTTCTTCACCCTCCATCTTAACCTCTCAAAACTAATTTTGTGATAACCATTGCATGTTCAAACCACATTTTAGCATTTCATCAAGTCCCAAGTCTTTTTATGGGGATTTCAAATCTTTTTATTCATGTTTGAGTTGTACTTTAAGTTTTTTCTTCCTTTGAAGCTTTATATGAATTTCCTTCTCATTCTCACACCATTCCACCTATATTTTGCATCTCCTTTACTTGGATCTCTTCATCCCCTTCTAGTATGACATCTTAGAGGACTTTATTGAGATGTTAGTCCATGGACTTTCTATTTACCTTAGGGTTTATACCATTTTAGTTTACTTAACCCTTTAAGTTTCTAAATGTAGCTTTACCTTAGCTCTCATTAGGGTTTGGTTTCTTTCCAAGACATAGTTTGAAGTTGTTCACTTTTGTAGCTTTAGAATATTTAAGTTGAGTTTAGGTACTGACTTTTTAATTTTGTCATCCAATAAGTTACCTTAGGATTAGGTATTTATATTAGGAGTTCACTAATCTTTTCCTTAGATAGTGTGAATTATTTGTGAAGATTACCATGTAATAATTGTTCATTTTTCTCCATCATGCTAACATTTGTTTTGTAGGGGTGGAAGATGAGGTAATCACGTCATTATTATTCCTTTGTGAATTTATTTGACTTGCCTTAGCACCTTTGTGCTTTGTTCATAGGGTTCCCTTTCTCTCTTTAGATTCAACTTAACTTTGTTAGGAAGTAAGTTGAATTCTAACCTGTTCTTTCTTCTCCTTATGTTAGAATACCTCATTAACTATAGGACCACACTTGTGAATAATAATATAACTTAGGGTTGTGTCTTAGTTCCCCATTATCTTTGACCTTTTCCTCTAAAGTCTTTCTCTTCTCATCTTCAAACAAAATCCAAAAAGACTTAATAAATGCATGAAAGGATCCCTTGTGTATAGCCTTATTCCATGGGGCACTTGCATTCATTCCATATTGGAATGGTGTAAGCTTGTCTAGCATGATGTATAAGTCTCATCAAGGGGTTGTTCCACAAAGAAAACATAAAATATAATTCTTCATAAAAGGTACAAAAACACTTAATAAAGTTCAGCAAGCTAGTGAACTTAAACCCTAATTCATGGAAACAAGTCTTGGATAAATTCTCCTTGCTTGGTGTAATTTTTCTATTATTCCATCTTGGAATGTAGTAAAAAGTACACATTCCATGGAAAAGAGTTTAAATTCACTTCCTTGTGCCAAATTCATACAAAACTCTTAAAAAGAAAATAACAAACAATAAGCGACTTTCCTGCGGGAACTTCTTTTCTCACCTCATTCATTATCAACGTGAACTCGCGACGACTTGTCTCGCATGCAAGACAGTAAACGCACTCGTACCAGACGAGCTTGCAACACCTGAGCTAGAACTATGTCAACGTCATCCTAAAAATCATAAGCAAATTTCCTCCTTAGTTAGGCGAACTATGTCGACTATAATCCTCATTTTCCCGATGAGGTACGTAGGCAGCGGGGTAGGGCCCGTTCGAGCATATTCTTTATTTTCCCTACATTTTCCCCATTCTTTCTTTTTGTTCTATTTTTGTTCCATTTCTCATTTCAGTTCCAGTTCTAGTTAGCATATCTTTGTTCAGCAACATCTTATTTCTCACCCTTTGAAACAAACAAACAAGCGTGGATCCCGTCGGGTACGGTAGACGGTCTGGGGTGCTAATACCTTCCTAGGTCGTAAACGACTCCCGAACCCAGATCTTTGGTTCGCAAGTCCTTGTCCTTTCCTTCGTCCTCAGTTTTGTGCATCATTGTAATACCTCAAAATTTTCCCTCTCACTTCCTCAATATTTTGCATAGCATTTAGCATACATAAGTTCATAAAATAACCAAAAACATTGCATCATGTGTAGCATAGTTGAGGCATAGGTATGTGGTCAATGTCTGGAGCAACTTAAGGCTTCTCAATCATGTGCAAGGGGCCTACAACATCCCATAAGTCTCCATTTAAATCCTCAAGTATTAGGAAGAAGTGAATGGCTCAAAGGAATGCAAGCAGTGCAACATCTCCTGAGGAAATGATCCAAATTACGGTTTTAATTGTGAAGGGCTTCCCATGAATTTTTGAGCAAAAGTGGATTCCATTATGTTCTATATGACAACAAGTGTATAGGGTTCAAATTTCATCCACAAATTCATTGTGGAAGAGGTTCAATTGGTCAGATGATTGAAAATCAGGAATTTGGGGAAACGCCAACCATGCTGAAGAAAAAGTCAACTCCTGACTTTTTGAGATCATAATCATGAAATTATGGTTACAAGGATCCTATTTTTCCAATTTGATCAAGAAATGATGGAGGAATCAAGAGGAATCAAGAGAAATCAAGAAAACCAAAACTTACCATTTTTGGAAAATTAGGGTTTCCAAAAAGGGCAAGTTTTAGTCATTTTTGCAGCTACTTTGAATGAGGCCTTCGCCCAAAATAAGAAAGATATGAAAATTCTACTTAGAGCCAATTAAATAGGGCATCTTGAGCTTCAAATCCATAGGTGGAACTCACCCATATCATAAAAAATGAGAGAGATATGATCTTTCAAAGTTGGTGCAAATCAAGGCAAGTTAGGGCAAAACCAAGGAAGGCCTTGCCTGCTGCGTGCGCGCCAGGAAAGGCATTCCCTCAAGAAGGTGGTGGTTCACAATGCAAGCTATTTTTCTCCATGTTAGATGCCTCAAATGAATTTTATTTGAACTACAAAGTTGTTCATTGCCATGTTTCCAACAACTTTGATGTTCAAAGATTTTTCATCTGATCAAAGGATTGAGAGTTATGGGAAGGCAAAGAGAGGGTGTTCAAACTGAAACTATGCAGGGCATTTTCCCAAGCCTAGGGCAGGCCATGCAGGCCCATTATGCAGTGTTGAGTTGTGATTTTCAAGATGATATTTGAGGTATCTAGAGTCTTTATTTCATGATGGTTTGAACTACAAACTTGCTATGTGAAACATCTCCTTCAATTTGAGCCCAAGGTTCACATGTTTTGGTGACTTGTTCATGAAGAAACATTCAAAATAAGATGACAACATGCCATCTGTTTTCTTGCAACCTAGGGAAAAGCATCTCAGGCTTGATTCAATTCAGTCCAAGTGTATTTGATTCATTCATCATGCAATAATCACTATGCATTGCAGTAAAGGCTTCAATTCACCTCATGTCCACAAGATCATGCTAACTATCATGCACCATTTGAAATTTAAAGCAAAATATAGTTTCCATAACATGATACATCTAGTTTCTGCATTGGATCAAGCCTGTCATATTACATCACATTAAGCTTCATGTTAAGCAATATGAATATCACCACATGGGATCTAATTCGAGCACTACAAATCCAGCATTGCATCACTTGCTTCAAATTCATTTTGCTTCAAGCTTATTGCATAGGAAGGCTGCAATTGTGTGCAAGCTTGACCACACTAATTTCCATACATTTCATGTGAATCAAGTAAGGGGTGAACTTCCAAAGATTGAATTCAGGATGCTATGATCAGTTGACTCACACCACATCAATCTCACCATGAATGCCATGCTTTACTCCACATATGATCCAGCTTGAGGAAAACAAGTTCATCATGCATTCCATCACCTCAAGTGTACCATAATTGTCATTACCCTCGTCACATGGGACCTAGTTCAAGCAATGGAAGTTTCTAGAGTTTACAGTTGGCATAACTAATTTTCATTCCATCAACCAACTCAACTTAGTTCTAACTGAATTGACTCAGTTAACCAGGGTTTTAACCCTGGTTCTAACTGTTAACTAAGGGTTAAGTTCCTTATAAAAGCATAAGTTATAACTGAATGTAGGGTTGACTTCATTTTCTGGCTCGAATCAGATCACAAAGTTCATCGTTTTTGCTTTGCTCTCTCTCTGCAAGTTCAGTGCAATTTGAGTGGAGTTAGCTTCATATCTCACTAGCATTCTTCTTCTCATTCACTGAGTATCATCATCATCATTGCAGAGCTCCATTTCAATGGCTGCATTCAAGTGAACTTCTCAAACTGCATCATTGAAGATTGCTGCATAACATCAGGATTTGCACTGCATTTCATCTACAACATTGCAATCCTCCTCAAGTCATCACCAAGATATTGATCTGCACCATTTCCATGGATCAAAAGGATTGAATACATCAAGGTCTGAGTTCTGCAACCTCCTTGCATTTTTCAAACTGCACCAGGATTCATCATCAATTGAGTGTTTATTTCACTCTGAAGCCATTCAAAGCCAAGCATAGAATGCATTGGAGTCCCCTCTCTGGTTTTCTACAACCTTGAAATTCTCTGCAACTCAGGTTCTCATTCTAAATCCACTTTCGCGTTTTCACTTTTTCTTGATGTATATGTGTTGTTTGTAGCTTACTAGAAGCAATGATATCATTGGCTCGCTAATAGGCCTCTTACAGGCTTAGATTCAATTTTTAGGCATGGATCTGATTGCTTCGATTTAGGTCATTCTTGAGTGATAAATGGAAAATAAGACTGGATTAGTGAAGTAGGAGGAGAGGCGAGTGTTTATGTGTCCTTGATTTTCGTTTTCATGGAATTTCATGATGAACCCTAGCCAGGGGTCACCGGAGAAGACAACCGGAAATCTCCTTCGGTGACCGGAACATAAACCCTAGAATTAATGCAAGATTATAACACAGCCCTTGGATTGTCTTGATCCCACGATCCAGATTGAGCCAACACATTAAAAAACGTGTGCCCATCACATGACCAAGTCAACACCCAAAGTCCTCAGTTGACCTTTGACTTCATATTCACACCCCACACGCGTTTATCAATGAGCCCATTTTAGCGTTTATCTTTGCTAATGGAACCCCCCAAACCCAATCCAGTAATTCTTTTAATTTCTTTTTTCTTTCTTTTATTCCCATTTTATTTCAGTTTCGTTTTTTATTATTAAAAATAGCAAAATCCACAAAAAAACTCCCAATTAATTCATGGACATTCCTCACATTTTTCTTTAATTTTACATAATTTTGGATTTTATTTTTGTTCATTTTTTAGATCAGAATTAATTTCTCATTTGAACTAAATTCTATTTTTCTCATTTTTGACCCATAAACTTGTATATTTTTTTTCTCAAACCATGTATGATAAATGTATCATTCTTCTTGTGTTGTCTTCTTATCCCATCAAACTGCATCAAAATATTTTTCTCAGTATTTTTAGGTCATGTTTGGATCAATTTTGAGTCCTTTCTTTCACTTGTATATTCAAAAGCCCTAATTGAGTTCTACCCTTCCATTAACCATCGAAAAAGATGAATTTTAATGAGATTTTTTGTACATATGTTATTCTCTGGATTTTGTATTGATTTGTCAACTTTCATAATTTTTTAAGGTCATTTGGTATTTTTCTAGAATTGTTTGATGTCTGATCCATTTTTGGTCCTTCATGTTGTATTCTCTTACTTCAAATGAATAAGGCATTCATGCCATTAGTTTAAGGTCTTGTTTATGGTTCTTGTGAGTCATATTATAGGTCTTCTAACATTGAAAGCCATCCTTGAGTCTTTACTTTTTTTTTGGAGTTTTACTTGAACCTTAAGCCAACATTGTCCCCATTTTAACCTAATTCTTCTTTATCCCTCCTCTTAACCACTCAAAACTTATTGAATACACCAAATATATTTGTCCAAGTCTTGTTTTGTATCTTATATACATGTTTAGTTCATTCCTCTATGTTCATTTCACATTCACAAAGCTTTGCATCTTTTTGTGTTTCATTTGCCATTAAGAAGGTCAAAAAACCCTAATTTGAACACCTAGCCTTAAGATACTTCTTAACCCACCATTTGTGAACATTTTCCAAGTATAATCTCCATTTTATTTTGTGGTTAAGCCACTAGTTTTTGTATGGGGAATTCAAGTCCCTTTGGTTATTTTTGAATATTTTCCTAGGTCATTTTGTTTCATCTTTATAACCATGTAATAATTGTTCATGTTTCTCCATCATGCTAACTCTTGTTTTGTAGGGGGAAGATGAGGTAATCACTTCATTATTTATCTCTTATGCATCTATTTGTTTTGCTTAAGCACCTTTGTGCTTTGTTCATAGGTTTCTTCTTTCTCTCTTTAGATTCAACTTAACTTCCTTAGGAAGTAAGTTGAATTCTAACTTGTTCTTTCTTCTCCTTAAGATAGAATACCTCATTAACCATAGGATGACTTAGGATTGTGTCTTAGTCCCCCCATTATCTTTGACCTTTGCCTTTTGAGTCTTCTCTCCTCATCTTCAAACAAAATCCAAAAAAAGACTTAATAAATGTATGAAAGGATCCCTTGTGTATAGCCTTATTCCATGGGGCACTTGCATTAATTCCATCTTGGAATGGTGTAAGCTTGTCTAGCATGATGTACAAGTCTTATCAAGGGGTTGTTTCACAAAGAAAATTTAAAATACACTTCTTCACAAAATCCACAAAAACATGTAATTAAGTTCAACAAGCTAGTGAACTTAGAGCCTAATCCTTGGAAACAAGTCTTGGATAAATTCTCCTTGCTTGGTGTGCTTGTTCTATTATTCCATCTCGGAATGTAGTGGCAAGGACACATTCCATGGAAAAGAGTTTGAATTCACTTCCTAGTGCCAAATTCATACAAAACTCTTAAAAAGCAAATAACAAACAATAAGCGACTTTCCTGCGGGAACTTCTTTTCTCACCTCATTCATTCTCAACGTGAACTTGCGACGACTTGTCTCGCATGCAAGACGGTAAACGCACTCGTACCAGACGAACCTGCAACACTTGAGCATAGGCATACGCAGTTCCAGTGCATAAAAAACATAAACAAAGTTCTCGCCTTAGTTAGGCGAACAACGTCGACTCTGATCCTTATTTTCCCGATAAGGTACGTAGGCAGCGGGGTAGGGCCCATTCGAGCACATTCTTTATTTTTCCTACATTTTACCCATCCTTTATTTCCATTCCAATTCCCTTTCTCCTTTTCCATTCCCATTCTAGTTATAGTAGCAGTTTTATTCAGCAATACTTTATTTTCTCACCCTTTGAAGCAAGCAAGCGTGGATCCCGTCGGGTATGGCGGACGATCTGGGGTGCTAATACATTCCCAGGTCGTAACCAACTCCTGAACCCAGATCTTTGGTTTGTAGGACCTTGTCCTTTCCTTCTTCCTCAGGTTTGTGCAACATTACCTTTCCCGTTCCTTTGGGATAGAAATTCCTTGCTGGTGACTCTACCTTTTCTGCACCACTTTCGCGTATGTACTAGGATGTAAATCCCGGGAGCGACAGCTGGCAACTCTGTTGGGGAACGAACCTAGAATCTCTGGTTTCCCTCGTAGAGTCAATCCTAGCGCCTGTTTGTTTTTGTTTTCTTTGGGTGTTTATATGTGTGTGTTGTTGTGTTTATTTACTGTTTTCGTTTACAGTTTACTTTACAGCTTTATTTACTGCTTTCAGTATTTATTTTCACATGCATCATATACTGGACTATGATGGTTTTATTTTTTTTGTGGGATGGGCTTTGTTACTGTGAGATAAGCCAAATACTTGGCTTGAGTGCACCTAGGATTTAGAGTGGTTCCACTTTGGCTTCATGGCATCTTGCTATGTTGGTATTAGTGAGTTCCACGCCTTGACTTGCGACCTTCTCGGAAATGTATTGACGCCTGAATATTTTTTGGGCAATACACTACCTTGATAGTTATGTGCAGTTAGGGGACCGGTCATTGAGAACCTTTGTGGAAACATCCCTCTTTAGTGATGACAGTGGCAAACCACATATGTTGGAAAACCCACTCGCATCCGAGGACCCACTGGGAACTCGCATAGGATGGCTTGGTTCTCTCATAGGAATCCAGTTAAGGCAAATTGTTCGTATGACGATAGTATTGTACCCTTCGGGATGAATGTACTATTGTTTCTCAATTCAGTCCTTGAAGCTGAGGACTTATGAGGGATGCTTGTTTCCTTGGACTCAACTGAGACCTCCTTAAGTAGTACATAATGCCAAACTGATTCTCTGATTTGGTCATGAGCCATTTCTCGGAGATGGTGAATGTATTATTGTTATTCGGCTTTGAGAGTCAGTGATGTTTGACCCGAGTAGCACACCCGTGATATTGGGAGGGGTTTACAGGTTTGCAGGAACCCTAAAACTTCAACAAACCCATTGTGCCAACATACTTCAGTGATATGATTTTGTTCTGCTAATTATGGATTCTGAAATCATGGACTCCTAATCAGAAAGATACTTGTGATGATGTAGTAGCCTTGCACAGACACTTGATTACCTGATTCACTACACAAACACGTCACTGATCACATGCCTTGCCTTGCATAACATCATAACATCATAACATCATTAATCATTTTGTGTTCTTTTTATTCTCAGGGTTCATTACTTCTTATTCCTGGTCATATTTGCTGCTTCAACATGGAGATTCCTTGGAAGAGAAATGTCCATTATACTTTCCCACATCCAGAGACAGATGCTATTCAGAAGTTAATTGGCTTGATGGGTAAAAAATTACTTGATGGTTTCAGAAAAGAGTTTGGAAAGATCCTAGACTATGTGAATAAGCCAACCACTGACCAGAGGGATAGCTTGCATTCTCTATTGCAATTCTATGATCCACAACTGAGGGTCTTTGTTTTCCCTGACTACATCTTGGCTCCCACATGTAAAAACCCTAAATTTTCCCTCACTAAGTTCACACCATGGCTTGTGATCTTTTCATTTGCATAAGTTCAATCATATCATCTCATATTGCATTTTTACTTCACTGCCTTGGTTCAAGTCATCTGCATCTAGGGTTTGTGATCTGAGCAGTCCCTGAACCATCTGAGCCACTCCAAAGGTCTTCAATCATCTCAAGAGGGTCTATGTATGTTCAATCATCATATTATATCCTCCCAAGATCAAGAAAGTCAGAAAATCACAAGAACTGGCAAGGCATGGAAGCAGAGCCAGGTTTGACTGCATAGATGACCTAAAATTAGGGTTTTGGTTTCAGAGGCCATAACTCCAATTTTTTGGGTCATTCTTGTTTCTATTGCTCTCAATATGATATAAGGATCATGCATACCAAGTTTTATGGAAACATTCATTGTGGAAGTCATCTGATCACTGGGTAACTTCTTGAGCAAGTCAGAGCAAAATCAGGGCATCTGAGGCCCCCCAACATGGAACTAAAGTGGATTTTTCATCAAATTGAAGTTATATGGTCTTTATTTGATCATTGAAGTCTTTATAAGTTCATAAATTTGAAGAAAAGTGGAATAAACCAAAAGTTGCCAAATATGGAAATGACTTGTAATGTAAACTTTCTATTTTGGAAAAGTTTTTCAACCTCCTCTTTCTCAACCAAAAATGCTTCAAATGAAAAATTCTTGGTCATGAAAGTTGTAGATTGGATCATTCGCTTTTCAAAAAGTACAAGAGCAATATCTAATTCATTTTGGAACTCAAGTTATGGCTTTCCAAAGTTGGGAAAAATCACATAAAAATCACTTTTACACCAAAGAGGTATTTTGCAAAATCTCCCACAACTTCCCAAAAACTTGACAAATTGACTCAAAATGATTTCCATGGTTGTCCTTGAATCATGTTGCACCAGACACCCCCTTTCCTTTGCCTGAAACAACCCATACCTCAAAGGACACATAACCTTGATTTTGTGCATTTTCACCCATACCAATCACAATATGCCATTACCAACTTTCTGACCAATCACATTTGTTTATACTAATCAAATGCAAGCCAAACATAACAAGAACATAGCCTGAACTCTCCCACAAGTCAGCATACACCAAAACCTCCCTTTTTGCATTTTCATTTGAAACTCTCAACACAAACATCAAAGCTCAAAAATTCTTCCACCATTCATCTCAACATCAATCAATGATCATTTCCCACCCTTCACTTTGCCCTAAAATCCACCATACAAAAAACACGATTTCATTCCCCCTTTGAACTGAACTTCATCAAACTCACAAACCAGCCACAAAAAACTCCAACCAAGCATCAAAGCTTCTTCAGGGAGGTCATTGGAGGCATTTTGAAGCAAGAAAGCAGCCTGAAAGCTCTAGGGTTGAAAGCTCCATCTCAGGTAGCTCTCTCAAACTTTTTTTCCAAAAATCTTTTTTAAGGTTGTAGAAATTTTCCTTGTGATCCCCTGAGTACACTAAGCTTTGTAGTTTTGAAAATGGTTGCGAAATCAGGATGTATGCTTGCTCTGAAATTTTTGAACACATTGAAATCATGTTTGATCATTGCATCATCCATTTTCCATGTTTTTCTTCATTTCATTTCATATGCATTCATGAACTTTCATGCTTCCTTTATGCTTCATTTGCATTCCCATCCTTTGTATGATCATCTTCATCTCATTACATACATTTATATCATCTCTTTGAATCATTAGCATCATGAACATGCTTCTGATTTTGGTTTTCATCCTTGCATTTCATTTTATTCTCAGTTCATTTCACTTCCTTTTGCTAACTTTTCAGGTGGTAAGTGTTTGAGAAGTGAATTTTCCTTCACTTCTCACAATCTCTTCTCATTTCTCTTATGCATTCATTGCTAAATTTTACTTTTGTATTAGAGTGAGCTTGCTCATTCATGTTCCTTCCCCACCTTCTTTCTTCAAGCAACTTATCTTCTTAGGTGAAGTAAGTTGTCTTGCTTCTTTCTGCTTCTCCTCCTTCCATCCTGCTTCTTCCTTGGTGGCTTTTTCTTTGAAGATCTCTTGAAAACCTCATAAACCCTAGGAATACCCAAGCATGATAACAATTAGGGTTTGATTAGTCCCTCCATTAGTTTTACCTTTGTGTCATCTTTTGTGTCTTCTCTTCTCATCTCTTAATCAAGGGCTAAACCTTAAAGGTTTTAAGGCTTTGTGATTAAGCTTATGCCTGCATCCTTCTATTAGGATGGAGTGTATAACTTTAATCCTAAGTGTTAAACCCTTAACGTGTTTAAATCCTTTAATCAAATCACCTAATAATCACTAAGACATCAAGCTTGTAACTTGGGCCTTGCATTAGGGTTCTAATTCTTCCTTAATTGGTTAAAAAGGACTAACCCTGGTGTTAATGGACAAGTCCCCCTCAAGTTGTCTTACAAACCATAATATCCATTTCTTAATCTCACCATTAACTAAAATCCACTTTAATAAAGGCCTTATTTTGTCATGAGGTTAATCCCTAATCATGGATTAAGTTGAGGAGCCTTACTCATCTTAAATGTTTCATCTATTATCCTTCTATTAGGATGGTGTAATGGGTCCATTGAATCCTTGATTATGGCTTAAACTCATTACTCAACACTAAACAAAAACCAAAAAACATCGAAATAATTACAAGTAGGTTAATGATCTTAATCCTACACCATGGTGATTAAGTGTGAGGTGTTTACTTCATACTTAAGGTATTCTCTTTACCCCTAATCAGAGGGAGGATGTGATGAGTTTACTGACCCTTAGTTTATGCTTAAGCTCAACAACTTATGACAAACACAAAAAGTAATAAAAGACTGAAATCATCAAAAACCAAACAATAATCGTCTCCTCCGGGATTCTTTTCTCACCTCATTCACTCACAAACGAGAACTGTCTTCTTCCGTCTAATGCAAGACAATTTGCACCTGAGCCAGACAGGTCATACACTTGAGCATAGACAAACAAGTAGTTCATCAGTAAATTTATCTTTCAGTCTCTTTGAGTCGAACTACGGTGTTCTGACTTCCTCATTGCACGAGAGGATACATAGGCATAACTTAACAGTTATCGAACAAACGTCTCTGTATATTCCCCCTCTTCCAGCATTATTCTTTAAGCCTCATAGTCTTGAGCTTTGCACTCTTTCCTTGCACTGACACTCCTTTATTTCACTTCACACTTCTTTCCAGCACTGACACTTGCATTCTTTTCCAGCTTTTGCACACAAAATAGCACTGACACTACCCCTTTTAAAACACAAATCTTCCAAGCGTGGATCCCGTCGAGTACGACGAACAATCTGGGTGCTAATACCTTCCCAGGTTGTAACCAACCCCCTTTCTCAGTTTCTCTGGTTCAAGTCCGTCTTATCCATCTTTTCCCAGGTTTATGCAGCATTACCTTTCCTTCGGGATAAAAATGCCTAGCTGGCGACTCTTTTCAGTTTATCTTCATGTTCTCTCCTTTCGCTGACTGTTAGCGTCTGTACCCCTTCTGGCCTTGTGTCATTTGGTGGGAGCGACAGCTTGGCAACTCTGCCGGGGACCCTTTTACTGCAACCAGGGCTTCTGGTTCTTTTTGTGGGTTCCTCGTAGCGCTTGTTTGATTTGTGTTTAGTGGGGTGTTATGTGCTATGTGTGTCTATCTATTTTCTTTATTTATTTCTTTATGTACAGCTTTATTTATTGCTTTCTTTACAGCTTTTTGCATATTTCATATTGTCATTGCTGGATCTGGTTTTCTGTTTTGGTGGGTGGGGTTCCACTGAGTGATTAAGGTCCTATACCTGGGACCTGAGTGACACCTAGGCTAGAGTGGTTCATATTCTTTCCCATTCCATTTCGGTCTGGTGCGGGAATATGAAACACGGTTCAAATGTGGGTTTCTTCTTGAGAACTCTGTGCTACAGATTTCCTGTAGTGCTAGGGCTATCTGGGAGGCCTGCTAAGTCTAGATGACCTTTATTATGACCTTCATAATCTGGGTTGAATTAGAGGAGGATCTTTTATGGTTATTGTAAACACTGTACCTCCGGGTTAGAAGTGCTTACACTTCTCATAACTGATCCAAGTCTGAGGATCCTTGTTCTAGAACATTACGTGTAAGGGGGTTGGGTTGTTTACAGGTTTGCAGGAACCATTGGCCACATAATACCCTGTTACTGTTTTGTTTAAGAATGCTTCACTTTGGACAGTTCTTGTGATTAACCCTGGACATGTGACTCTTTATTTGAGTCCCCCACCCTGGTTATTGGATTTCTGAGCCTTCATCTGAACCTTTGAACATACATGGACCTTGTATCAAGACAGATAATCAGATCCAGATCTTGATCACAAACCCTTTCATATCATTTGCATATATCATTTGCATCATTTAACATTTGTTTATTTGTATTTCAGGGTATCCACCTCATTATATCTTGGTTTTGGTTTTGACCCCTTCTTCTGCTTAGACCTCAGCTTTAGATATCTTCTTCAGCATCTGCTTCAGTTATCTCCATCCTCACCAACATCAGTCTGTCAGAGACTTACTTCTTCATCAGCATTTGTCTTCAGATTCTTCAGCAGCACTCATGGCTACCCCCAGGAAGAGCAACATATCTTATCACTTTTTTGAGCCTGTATTGACTGGTATCAGGCAGGTCCAGTCACTCATCACACCTGACCACATCCCACTATTCAGAGAGCACTATGGGGGTATCTTAGACATGGTTATGGACCTTGATTCTTATCAGAGAAGCATGATCCACACATGCTTGCAGTTCTATGACCCTCCACTGAGATGCGTCACCTTTCCTGACTTTTAGATGGGGCCTCTATTGGAAGAGTTTTCTTTATTGATTGGAGTACCTATCAGAGGAGGGATCCCCTTCAACCCAGAGATGACTGCTCCCAGGAGTGAAGAGATAGAAAGGGCATTGTACTTGGAGCCTGCCCTTATTGAGCAAAGCATGACAACAAAAGCTGGGATTCCTGGTTTACATTTGGATTTCTTGATTTCTCAGGCCATCCTGAAGGCTTCATTGGGAGAGTGGAGGGCAGTCTGTGCACTTTTATCCCTCAGCATATATGGGGCTATATTGTTTGCAGATGAGCCCAAATTTGTCAGTAAGAATGCCATCCATTTGTTTCTTCTGAAGAACCCAGTGCCTACATTGCTAAGGGATTTTTACTATTCCATCCACCAGAGGAATGAAAAACAAAGGGGGAAGTTGGTCAGGTGTTGTGCTCCCTTGTTTTATTCTTGGCTACTCAGACACCTGCCTAAATCTGATGCCTTCTTGAACCCACACCAGCAGAGGAATTGGGTCAGGAGGTTCATTGCCTTTACTTCAGATGACATCAGATGGTGCACCCAGAGCACCAAAGGCAAGGACATTATCACCAACTGTGGACAATAACCAAATGTGCCTCTAATAGGAGTAAAAGGTTGCGTCAACTACAATCCTTTACTGTTTAAGAGACAATTGGGCTATGCCTTAGTTCACCCTCCCAGAGGACAGCATTTAGCTGAGACCCTATATTGTGAAGTGCAACCTAATTCAGCTGTTGTCAGGCAAGCTGCTTGGGCTTGGGAAAACATCAAGACAAATGGAATAGCTATTCTTGGAAGTTGTAACAATGTTGCTTCAGCTCAGTACTCAGACTGGTCCCGTACTAGAGCTCAGATCACCAGGATTCCTTTCACCTTGGAAGACACACCTGGGCCATCCACAGTACATCCTGCAGCAACAGTTAGCCTGGAGGAATTTGAAAAGTTGAAGGAAAGGAATGAGCAGTTATCTCAGGCCTTGAAGAAGACTCTTTAGGAAAGAAGTGATGGTCGTCTGGACATTGAGAGATTGGAAAAGATCAAGATTGAGCATCTGACAAAGATTGAAAAGACAGAGGACTACATAAGGAAAGCAAGGGCTGGGGAACAAATATTGAAGAATGCCTGCAAAGAGGCCAAGATTCAAAAAGCTAGGGCTGAGCACTATCTGCAAGAGAGCCAGGCTAGGTGGGTCAGGATCACCGAAGCCCGTGCACAAGAAGACCAGAAGACTCAGGCCAAGATTGATCAGCTGGGGGCCAATGAGAAGAAGCAGCAGGAAGCTTTGTTGGCAGCTCAGAAGGAGATTTCAGAATTGAAGCTTCGAGCAGGTTTAAAGAGATCAAAAGACCAGGACAGGCATAAGGAGCTGACTACTGCCATGGCTACTAGGAACCTCCTTATTAGGACTATTACAGAGCACCCAGCTGGTCCGGTGACTGAGGCACTACTGAAGGAGGTCAGGGAAGATGATTATGGATTGGATGTTTGATTCCTCTTTGCTTGTTGTTCTTTCCTTTTGATGTAATTTTCCTTTTTGTTGTATTTTTGACCCTCCATGGGCATGTATTGTAAACAGACTATGTATTTTTCATCCTTTGTAATATATTTAGTTTGTTTTTATTTGGGCTTTCTCTCAACAACATCAAGCATCTTCCTCAAGGTCTGGAAATGTCAAAACCAAGAACCAAACCGGATACCTTGGAAAACAAATAAGCATACTGCATTGCATACTGACTTTTTCTTTGTTTTATAGGTTTTGATTATTATTATTGTGTCTAACTTTGTTGTGATTTCAGGAAACATTGCTCGTCACCGAGTGTTCCTTGTCAACCGCACACACCAGTACCCTACCCGTAACAACCTTCCAGGCATTCAGATGGAGCAGGTACAGCAGGACCTGAATGAGGTCAGAAATCAGATGGCAAACGAAAGGGTCGAGATGAGAAACCCGATGTCTCAGTTTATGGTTGTCATGACTGGCTTAGCCCAGAGCCAAAAAAGACTGAGAGAGCTGGTAGAAAGACAGACTCCTGAGGAACCTCATCTTGGAACAGGGGGAACCAGCAATAATGAACGGGGGCAGCCTCGTATTGACCCACCAGAGTATGGACCCCATTTGAATCCAGATGTTAATATCCCAAGAAATGTTCAGGGTAATACTGCTGGGGGCAGAATCCTGCAAGAGGATCCCCAAGAAGAACAATTTACTGTTATTGGGGCTGGAGATGAGGTATATGATAGAAGATTGGATGAGATTGCTGAAAAGTTAAGATCTTTGGAGTCTCGGAATTCTTTGGGCTTCGACGTAATGGATATGGGGCTGGTAGATGGGGTGGGGATTCCCCACAAATTCAAACCCCCTTGCATTGAGAAGTATAATGGTACCTCCTGCCCACGTACTCATCTGCAATATTTCCTAGGAAGACTCAAGGCCTATACCATGGATGAGAAGTTATGGTTGTTCTATTTTGAGGACAGCCTGACTGGAGCTTCAAGAGAATGGTATTCGCATCTGACAAGGGCCACCATAAGATGTTGGAAGGACTTGGCCGAGGCATTCATCCGGAAATACCAGTACAACCTAGACATGGCTCCCAATAGAACTCTTCTAATGGGCATGTCTCAGTCTTCAAGGGAAAGCTTCCGGGATTATGCTCAAAGGTGGAGACAGCTTGCTGCTGCTGTCCAGCCACCCATGTCAGAAAGAGAAATGGCTGACATGTTCATGAACACCTTGCAAGGGACTTATATTGATAGACTTGCTGCTTTCTCCTCTACCAGTTTTGTTGATGTAGTTATAGCTGGTGAGAGAATTGAAATTCTTTTGAAGATGGGCAAAATCTATGACAATGGTGCAAGTTCCTCCAGCAACCCCAGAAAACCTTTTGCAGGACCCCGAAGGGCGGGTGAAACAAATGATATTCACGCAAGCAGGGGCAGACACCAGTATTCTCACAGGTCAGTAGCCGCTGTTACCATCCCAGCTCCGGCTCCACAATAACCAATATATCCTCGACAACACCAACAACATCACTATCAGCAACCATCTCATTTTCCGCAACAAAGAACCTACAACAACAACAATAGAAACCAACAGCAGCGTCCCTTGCAACAAAGGCCATCTCAAGCAAATAGGGTAATTGACCCTATCCTTATGCCTTATGCTGCTTTATTGCCACAACTCCTGAAACTTAACCTGGTTGAGTTAAGGACGTTGGCACCACTGGATCCTCTTAATCTCCCGAAGAACTATGATGTTAATTCCAGGTGTGCTTTTCACTCCAACGCACCTGGTCACAATACTGAGAAATGCAGAGCCTTACAGATGAAGGTTCAGGATTTGGTCGATTCCAAAGCTCTCAATTTCGCACCTCCTCCGAACGTTAACAGAAATCCTTTGCCTAATCATGGTGGGCCTAGGATTAATGCCATTGAAGAGGACCAACCATCTACACTAATTGATAATGTTGCACAGATTCAAACACCACTGGATGAAGTCAAAGTTCAACTTTTAAGATGCCAAGTGCTCCCGGGTTATGGGGCCTGCTTTGAATTGTGCAAGACAGCTAGTAATGGTTGTGAGAAGCTAAGGTTTGGCATAAATGGACTCATCAAAGATGGAATCTTGCAAATTACTTCAACAGCTCCTTCAAAAACTCTTATTTCAACAACAATGGATCCTCCTACAACACCAGGAATTCTTCCTCCAACAGTTTCTCCTACAACCACAACAACTATCATTCTTATTGATTCTTCAACAACTCCGGAAGTTCTTCCATCCATTTTCTCAATAGATCTGAGTTCAACAACTTTTTCTTCTACAACATCAGCACCCATTTTATCAACGGAATCTTCTACAATGCCAACAAACATTAATGAAGATGTCTCAACGGTCACAATCTATTATGACCCTGCAAATGTTCACAACAACAGCAATTTCCAATAGCAAACTGCAACACCTCCTGTCAGGTCTCCAGTCATGATATACTACGATCCGCACACCATCACAATTCCTTCCGCTGCATCGATCAATCCAGTTACTATTACCGTGCCTGGGCATGTTCCTTATGAAAGCAGTAATGCCATACCTTGACACTATGGCTCTGATCTCTACTGCAATGGGGGGAAAATCACTCTGGATTCATCAACCTCTTCACCACAAGTTGACAATGTTGGGGGAGGCGGAGGCTTCACCAGAAGCGGACGCCTTTTTGCCTCACAAACACAAAGACCTAATGCTGAAGCAGAAGTTGCTGCTAAGGCTAAAGGAAAGAATGTGGTATCGGAAGAGCCAACTGCCAAGGAAACTCAGAAGACATCTTTTGAACAAGATATAGACGAGTTCATGAGAATAATAAAAAGGAGTGATTACAAGGTGGTGAATCAGCTTCACCAAACACCCTCCAAAATCTCCATATTATCACTGTTAATGTGTTCCGAAGCTCACAGGAACGCATTGTTAAAAGTCCTGCACGCAACATACGTGCCAGAGGAGATTACTGTTAATCAGTTAGAAACTGTGGTTGCAAATGTCAACACCAGTCATGGACTGGGCTTTACAAATGCTGATTTAACAAAGGAGGGGCGCAACCATAACAAGGCTTTACATATCACCTTTGAATGCAAAGGTGTTGTGCTGTCTCATGTGCTGGTGGACACTGGGTCTTCCCTCAATGTTCTACCAAATAAAGCCTTGGTAAAGTTGGAGTATGATGGCTTGGCATTACATCCAAGTAATTTGGTGGTGAGAGCATTTGATGGCTCTAAGAGATCGGTGCTTGGAGAAATCGATCTACCTGTGTTGATTGGCCCGCAGACTTTTAAAACTACCTTCTTTGTGATGGACATACAGCCGGCCTATAGCTGTCTGTTGGGTAGACCTTGGATCCATGCCGCTGGAGCTGTTACATCTACCCTTCACCAGAAGTTAAAATTCGAGTGGGAAGGCCAAATCATCACCATCTGTGGGGAAGAAGATATCTTTGTTAGCTAGCTGGCTACGTACAAGTACATAGAAATGGATGGGGAGATCCATGAGACCATGAGTCAGGGGTTTGAATCCCTTAACATCAATGAAGCATCTATTGTGTCTGGGACTTCCATCACATCATATCAACAGGCCCGGAAGGTTGTTGGGGAGGGTACTGCTCAAGGCTGGGGAAAACTGCTGCCAGTTGAAAAGACAGAAGACAGATTCAGGTTGGGTTACAGACCAACTCGACAAGATCAACCAGAGGCTGCAATGGAGCCCAAATTTGTCAGCGGGGGAATGCTAACCCCGGATGCTGTGAATAGTTTGGAAGACGAGGAAGAAGACGAACGCAGCCTGGAAAACTGGATACGTCCAAGGATCCCGGGGAACTAAGTCTCAAACTGGTCTTCCCAGGAAATTATATGAGTTACTACTGCAGAGTAATTATTATTTCTTGTCTCTTAGCATGCATCAAGTCCTGCATCTTGCCCAAGGTGTCAGGACTCATTTTGTAATCGGGCCATCTTGTATTTTGTGCAAACGATCAATTAATGAATATCAGGACATCTTTTGCAAATGAGTCTCTTATTTTTTTTCCCACTCACTGTTTTTCATTTTTCATTTTTTGTACAAAAATAAAATGGCAATGTTTTCAAAATAATAACTTCATTTTCACTTTTTATAAGAAAGATAAAATTGGTCACTAAAATGAACAAATCTAAACCCTTGCAGAGAGTGCCCTCCAGACTGCACCGACAACAACACCGCTATGACTTCGTATGACTTTGACAATTCGAATAATCAAGCCGATGAAGGGGTTGAAGAAGATTATGAGTTACCTGAAGAACTAGCTAGGTTGTTGAGACAAGAGGAGAAGGTTATTACTCCTCATCAGGAGGAGGTTGAGACAGTTAATCTTGGTACAGAAGAAGACATGAAATAAGTGAAGATCGGGGCCCATCTGCAAGATTCAATGAAAGAGCAACTTATTGAAATGCTTCGGGAGTATGTGGATGTTTTTTCTTTGTCTTATCAGGACATGCCAGGTCTGGATACCGACATTGTTATGCACAAGCTGCCTCTAAAAGAAGATTGTCCTCCAGTAAAACAGAAGTTGTGTTGTACTCGTCCGGATATGGCAATGAAGATAAAAGAAGAGGTACAAAAACAGTGGGACGCCGGTTTGCTTGCTGTAACTAGTTATCCGCTGTGGGTCGCTAATATTGTACCTGTACCTAAGAAGGATGGCAAAGTACGAATGTGTGTGGATTACCGGGATCTGAATAGAGCTAGCCCGAAAGATGACTTCCCATTACCTCACATTGATGTATTGGTCGATAATACGGCTCAGTTCTCGGTATTCTCCTTCATGGATGGATTTTCAGGATATAATCAGATCAAGATGTCACCTAAAGACATGGAGAAGACAACTTTCATCACACCCTGGGGCACATTCTGTTATAAGGTAATGTCATTCGGATTGAAGAATGCTGGTGCCACTTATCAACGGGTTATGGTAACATTATTCCATGACATGATCCACAAAGAAATTGAATGTTATGTGGACGACATGATTGCCAAGTCCCTCACAGAAGAAGACCACCTGGTAAATCTGTTGAAGCTATTCAAGCGTCTGAGAAAGTACCAGTTGAAGTTAAACCCCAACAAGTGCACATTCGGGGTGCGATCCGGTAAGCTGCTGGGATTTATTGTAAGTGAAAAAGGGATTGAAGTTGACCTCGATAAAGTCAAATCCAATTAAGAAATGCTGCACCAAAGACTGAAAAAGAGGTTCGAGGGTTTCTAGGTAGATTGAACTACATTTCAAGGTTCATATCTCACCTTACAGCAACCTGTGAGCCTTTGTTAAAGCTGTTAAGAAAAGAACAAACGGTCAGGTGGAATGAAGACTGCCAGAGGGCTTTTGACAAAGTCAAGGAATACTTACAAGAGCCTCTGATTCTTATGCCTCCAGTTGAAGGAAGACCTCTAATAATGTACATGACAGTATTAGAAGAGTCAATGGGGTGTGTGCTGGGCCAGCATGACGAGTCTGGTCGAAAAGAGTATGCAATATACTACCTAAGCAAAAAGTTTACCGACTGTGAACAACGTTATTCACTGCTCGAGAAAATTGTTGTGCTTTAGCGTTGGCTACATGCCAGTCAAGTACATATTCGAGAAGCCAACACTTACCGGAAGGGTTGCAAGATGGCAAATGATTCTCACAGAATATGACATTCAGTACACATCTCAGAAAGCCATCAATGGCAGTGTATTGTCTGACTACCTTGCTGAGCAACCCATTGATGATTACCAGCCTATGAGATTTGACTTCCCTGATGAAGACATCATGTTCATAAAAGCAAAAGATCATGAAGAGCCTGTTCACACTGAAGGGCCTGACCCAGAAGAAGAGTGGACAATGATGTTTGATGGGGCTGTTAATATGAATGGTCGTGGTGTTGGTGCAATTCTCATTACACCTAGAGGACTTCACTTGCCTTTCTCGGCAAAGCTCACTTTTAACTACACTAACAATGAAGCTGAATACGAAGCCTGTATCATGGGTCTTGAGGAAGCCGTTGCCCTCAGGATCAAGACTTTAACTGTATTCGGAGACTCAGCTCTGGTAATCAATCAAACCAACGGCAAATGGTACACCCATCAAGAGCATCTGATTCCGTACCGGGATTACACGAGGAGATTACTGACTTTCTTCACCACAGTCAAACTTGAGTCTATCCCTTGAGATGAAAATCAGTTTGCAGATGCTTTGGCTACCATTTCCTCCATGATCAAAGTTCAAGTTGCCAACTTTGTGCCTCGGATTTCAGTATCCAGACTGGACGGACCAGCATACATATTCTCAGTAGACACTGCTAAAGATGATAAGCCTTGGTTCTATGACATCAAATGCTTCTTAGAGGATCAAACTTACCCGCCTGGGGCATCATCCAATGATAAGAAGACGTTAAGATGGCTAGCTGGTAGTTTCTTCCTGAATGCTGATGGTTCCTTGTACAAGAGAAACCTTGACATGGTACTTCTCAGATGTGTTGTAAGACAGAGGCAGAATTACTGATGCACGAGGTGCATGAAGGATATTTTGGTACCCATGCTGGAGGGCATGCAATGGCTATGAAATTGCTACGGTCAGGCTACTACTAGATCACACTGGATGCAGATTGTTGTGCTTATTCTAGAAAGTGTCACAAATGTCAGATTTATGCAGACAAAGTGCATGTGCCTCCGAACCCTTTGAATGTGATGTCTTCACCTTGGCCATTTGCCATGTGGGGCATTGATATGATTGGGAAGATTGAACCGACTTCTTCAAATGGCCACAGATTCATCCTAGTAGCCATTGATTATTTTTCCAAGTGGGTCGAAGAAGCCTCGTATGCAAATGTCACCAGGCAGGTGGTAGCAAGATTCCTAAAGAGAGACATCATCTATCGGTATGGAGTGCCCGAGAGACTCATTACTGATAATGGTTCCAACTTGAACAACAAAATGATGGCAGAACTATGCCGGGACTTCAAAATCCAACACCACGATTCTTCTCCTTACAGGCCAAAGATGAATGGCGTTGTTGAGGCGACTAACAAGAATATTAAGAAGATTGTGCAAAAGATGGTGGTCACATACAAAGACTGGCATGAGATGCTACCATTTGCCTTGCATGGGTACCGTACCTCTATCAGAACTTTCACTGGGGCAACATCGTATCAGCTTGTGTATGGTATGGAGGCAGTCCTACCTGTTGAAGTTGAATTACCCTCCTTACGGGTACTAATGGATGTCAAACTGAATAAAGCATAATGGGTCTGATCTCGATACAATCAACTGAATCTGATCGAAGAAAAGAGATTAGCTGCAATATGTCATGGGCAGTTATATCAGAAGAGAATGAAGAGAGCCTTCGATCAGAAAGTCAGGCTTCGGGAATACCAAGTAGGAGATCTTGTGCTGAAAAGACTCCTTCCACCTCATACAGACCACAGGGGCAAGTGGACTCTGAACTACGATGGTCCATTCATAGTAATGAAGGTTTTCTCTAGTGGAGCACTGATGCTCACTACTATGGATGGTGAAGATTTCCTGTCCCCTGCGAATTCAGATGCAGTTAAAAAATACTTCGCATAAAATGACCAGCTAGACATAAAAACAGAATGTAAGTCCAGGCAAAAATAGGGCATCCCGGCGAGTCAAAAACAGAATAAAGACTCGGGCAAAAATAAGGGAAAATAATAAAAAAAATGTACACCCGCTGAGTTGAAAAGCCGCATTGGACAACTCAGGCAAAAAATGGGTATCCCGGTGGATTGAAAATCCGAAAGGGCAATCCACGCAAAACAAGGGAATAAGCGAACAAATGCATTCTGAATTCATCTGTATCACTTACAACAGGGCAAGCTTCGAAAGGTTCAAGCATCGGTCAGAATCAGCCTTCTTCAGATAGAAAGATGAGAAGAACGTCAAAAGTCATACGGGTCATAGCGAAAGGGAAGCACTAAAGCCTCATCAACATTGCCAGCACCTTCATTTTTCCCAATTTGACTGTACTTGCTAATTCAGGGCACACAAATTAATAAAATCAGATTTTCAGTCACGTCTCATCTTGTACATTTTATTACGTTTGCAAAAATGTCTGATATCCCTGATATAACATTTGCATAAAAAAAACAGATGTTGCCTTTCTAATCACATGCTTACATGAAATATTTTACTTACTCCCAGGAGAGTCTAAATTCCTATGATGGAATCCGGTAAGGGATACCTCGGGATACTTGTACGTTTCTTTGTTATAACAGGATTGCAGGTATTCAAAGCGCAACATGGGGCATAAAAGCTTCTCCCCAGCAAGCTGCCAAATCATTATTTCCTCAGCACATCTTCCAAACAGCACCAGAGCTGCTTTCTCCCCATCAGAGCAGCCAGACATCACTTCTCCAACATTTCCTTCAGAGTAGCGTCAGAAGGTGTTCATTTCCCCAACTGAGTTGTCAGAAGTTATCATCATCAGCAGGATCCATACAGAAATCTCTAGGAAGATCATCCAGTGATTGTTCCTCCCCAGCCGAGTGATAGACATGGAATCATCTCCCCACAGAGCTCCAGCCTCTCCAGAAGAGCAATATCTGAAAAACTCACAACCAAGGGACGAAAGCTTCCACAGGCCCCAGCTGGGCTCCTCATCACCAAGATAGGTCTATCAGTGACCTATTTTCTCCAAGCAGAATGATCTGTATCAGATCTACCAATGATCTCATCCCCAGCTGGGATATTCCTTCAAGCAGATCAGCCAGAGATCTTCACACACAGCGCGATCCGAGTCCCGGATCGTGTTCTTTTTGCATAATCATAGCATTCGCATCATATTTTCCCACAGAGCGTAACATTCCGTCTAATACGGAGTATTACGGCAAAAATCAAACATATTGCATAATCACAAGTCAGGTTCGAATCAGTCACCTCCGAATCCCAAGTACCTCATCAACAATGCACCCAGTACATCCCTCTTCTTATTGAAAAAAAAAGGGGGAAGGAGGGGAAGAGAGTACGAAACCCTAACCACACTTTTCACTCCCCTCTCTCCGTGGCTCCACTCATGTTTATCAAAGTGCAGCTGGCTTGGAATGCCATCATTGCTGCAGAAAATCTGAAGCCAAGCAGTCTTATGCTTTAGCCAGAAATTTTGATTCGCCTTCTAAGCGGCTTTGCTGCTGAAAAGGCAACGAAGGATTTGGGATACTATCTTGTTGTGGCAACACTGGATAAAATAATAGAGGGGATTTTCTGGGTCATATTTCGCACTCTGATATGTAGTTATGTTTCGCATAGCTAAGCACTAGCATTGTGTATCATGATGAATGCAGACATTTTGTTGAGAAATTCCATGCACGTGCCACTGCGCCCCGAAAATGCACCAAAAAAAGCAGCTTTCGCCCGAATCGTTATCCATAACATATCCTTCTTGACACTTGTCCGTGTCATCTCATGTTTACCAGCATAAAGCCAAAGCGTCATCTTTGCACTCTTAAACACAAATACATATTAATATATACTCTTTTTCGACACCCGTCTGTGTCGTATTCATTCCCCTGCAGATATAAACCACAAACAGATATCTATACACTCTCTTGACACTTGTTCGTGTCACCTTTCCCCAGCATGGTTGCCTAAACACCTATTATAAACCAAATACTTGTTCATAATACACTTCTTTCAATACCCGTCTGTGTCATCTAATCCCCACAGATCACCAGATATCTTTTACACTTATAAGGTCATAACTTATACACTTTTTCTTATGGTACTCGTCTGTGTCATACTCTCCCCAACAAGCTGAACACTCGTCTGTATCTCACTCATGCTTATTTTTCACTCATACAGATGTTCGTTCGTATCTTGTATACGCCCCTTATCTCTCCTCAGATTCAACACTCGTCCGTATCGACATCTCTGAACATGCGTCAGCGTTTGTTTCTACTGATACTCGTCCGTATCATAGTCTTAAGGATGCTCTTCCGCATCTTTAATCTATACACCGCGTCAAACACTTATACCTTTCCTTTCTTGAATGTAGACACTCGTCTGTGTCTACCATTCCCCAGAATAGTCCCTAGCAAATCCCCAGTAAAAAGAAAACTTCTTTTCTATCTGACATTCGTCCTATGTCATGATGCTTTCGGCAGCCGTACCCTTCCAGGTGATCGTCCTTCACCTTTAGATGACCGTCCCTCATCTTTCCCTCAACGGAGTCTCCATTATTGGAAACCTTTATCATCCGACATTCATCCTATGTTGTGGTATTTTAGAAGCCGTCTCCTGCTAGATGATCGTCCTTCACCTTCTTGATGATTGTCCTTCATCATTTTTGTCTGATGGCCGTCCCCATCGTTGATCTTGTTATCTGACATTCGTCCTATGTCATGATAAACCTTGAGAGCAGCCGTACCCTGCTAGGTGATCGTCCTTCATCATGTTTATCCGATGGCCGTCCCCATCGACGACCTTTTCTATCCGGCATCTGTCCTATGTCGTGATATTTTCGGCAACCGTACCCTGCTAGGTGATCGTCCTTCACCTTTGATGACCGTCCCTCATCTTATCCCCAACAGAGCAGCCGTCCCCTGCTAGGTGATCGTCCTTCACCTTTGATGACCGTCCCTCATCATTTATTTCATTAACCCAATGGCCGTCCTCATCATTGTATACCCTTACTTTACAAACCTGATGGTCGTCCCCGTCATTTAATTTTCCTTTAATCCCCAGAGAATCTTGTTGGACGTCCCCATCATGATCCCTCTGTTTCCCCAGCATGTCGGTCGTACCCGTCGCCGCTTTATCCCCAGCAGTCGTCCTCTGCTCGATGGTCGTCCTCCATCGCCCGCACTTTAAAAATCATATTATACTTTCTTTTACAATCTATATCCCTTTTCTTCTTCTCCTCAGTGAGTGCAAATATTGGATTGTCTTTGGTATTCAACCACAAGTTATCTCGTTTGTATGTTAAGCCCGTCGCTTACATCCTGCACAGCTAACTCATGTTTGAATAGGGGCAGCTGTAAACACCCCAAATTTCCCCTCAGTAAGTTCACATCATGGCTTGTGATCTTTTCATTTACATAAGTTCAATCATATCATCTCATATAGCATTTTTACTTCACTGCCTTGGTTCAAGTCATCTGCATCTAGGGTTTGTGATATGAGCAGTCCCTGAGCCATCTGAGCCACTCCAAAGGTCTTCAATCATCTCAAGAGGGTCTATGTATGTTCAATCATCATATTATATCCTCCCAAGATCAAGAAAGTCAGAAAATCACAAGAACTGGCAAGGCATGGAAGCAGAGCCAGGTTTGACTGCATAGATGACCTAAAATTAGGGTTTTGGTTTCAGAGGCCATAACTCAAATTTTTTTAGTCATTCTTTTTTCTATTGCTCTCAATATGATATAAGGATCATGCATACCAAGTTTGATGGAAAAATTCATTGTGGAAGTCATCTGATCACTGGGTAACTTCTTGAGCAAGTCAGAGCAAAATCAGAGCATCTGAGGCCCCCCCAACATGGAACCAAAGTTGATTTTTCATCAAATTGAAATTATATGGTCTTTATTTGATCATTTAAGTGTTTAGAAGTTCACAAATTTGAAGAAAAGTGGGCTAAACCAAAAGTTGCCAAATATGGAAATGACTTGTAATGTAAACTTTCTATTTTGGGAAAGTTTTTCAACCTCCTCTTTCTCAACCAAAAATGCTTCAAATGAAAAATTCTTGGTCATGAAAGTTGTATATTAGATCATTCCCTTTTCAAAAAGTACAAGAGCGAGATCTAATTCATTTTGGAACTCAAGTTATAGCTTTCCAAAGAGGCATTTTTCAAAATGGCATGATAAGGCATTCTAAAGGCTTCAAATATGCACAAATACTTCACAACATGCTCATGTGAACCCTAAGGATCAGATTTGTGATTTGAATCATTCCATTTCATGCCTTGTACATGAAGAAATTAAGAAAGTTCCAAACTTTGCCAAAATTGCAAAACCTCCCACAACTTCCCACAAACTTGCCAAATTGCCTCAAACTGATTTCCATGGTTGTCCTTGAATCATGCTGCGCCAGACACCCCCTTGTACTTGGCCTGAAACAGCCCATACCTCAAAGGACACATAACCTTGATTTTGTGCATTTTCACCCATACCAATCACACTATGCTATTACCAACTTTCTGACCAATCACATTTGTTTATACTAATCAAATGCAAGCCAAACATAACAAGAACATAGCCTGAACTCTCCCACAAGTCAGCATACACCAAAACCTCCCTCTTTGCATTTTCATTCGAAACTCTCAACACAAACATCAAAACTCAAAAATTCTTCCACCATTCATCTCAACATCAATCACGGATCATTTCCCACCCTTCACTTTGCCCTAAAAGCCACCATACAAAAAACATGATTTCCTTCCCCCTTTGAACTAAACTTCATCAAACTCACAAACATCCACAAAAAACTCCAACCAAGCATCAAAGCTTCTTCAGGGAGGTCATTGGAGGCATTTTGAAGCAAGAAAGCAGCCTGAAAGCTCTAGGGTTGAAAGTTCCATCTCAGGTAGCTCTCTCAAACTTTTTTTCCAGAAATCTTTTTTAAGGTTGTAGACATGTTCCTTGTGATCCCCTAAGTACACTGAGCTTTGTAGTTTTGAAAATGGTTGCGAAATCAGGATGTATGCTTGCTCTGAAATTTTTGACCTAAAACTTGATTTCTTCGATTCATCTTTGTTATGTATGAGAAATGATTTTTCTTTGTGGATTCATGTTCATTGATGTTAGAGGATTGATTCTGGGCAAAAAAAATGGGGAGTTTTGATGCTTGAATGTGGACCCTCTGATTTGTCTTTCCCGCGCGCAGTGAATAGCCAAGATCTTCTCATTAATAATTAATCTGGATTAATGAATTAATTAATTAGGATTATTAGGGTTTGAACCTGGGTCGTCCAGATGCGCGCCCAGTCAACCCTTTCAAGCCCAGATTGCATCCCAGCCTTCCATCCTGTTTACTTTCTTTTTATTTTCATTTTTAATTCATTTCTTTTATTTTATTTCATACGAATTTTTAAAAATAGAAAAAGACATCAAAAAATTCTGAAAATTTGTATCAAACATTTTATTAATTTTTAGAACCCAAAAATATTTTTATTTTTATTTTTTGCATTAAAAAATTATTTTTAAATCATTTAAATGTTATTTTTAATTAGTTAATGAGAATTAATTAATTAAAAATACCTTTAGGTATTTAAAAATCACAAAAAAAATTCAGAGAGCATTTTCAAACATTTACAAACTCACCACACAAATTTCTTTTTGGTTTTGATCTTACTTTGACATTTTTCAATTGAATTAGGGCTCTTAAACTTGAATATTTTTAACCCTAACTTCAAAAATTCATAACTTTTGAACCAAAGTGAGTTTGTGAATGATTCTTTTTTGCATTGTGTTATGCATGGTTTCAAGTATCTAAAAACATTTTTGTTTCATTTTTATAATGCATTTCCAATTTGTTTGGTATTTTACCTTTAGGATTACCCTTAAAACCCTAGAAACTTAGAAAAATCATAAGTCCTTCTAGGTTAAGCTTCTGACCTCCCCCTTTGGATGGTAGCTTAGTATAGGTTTAGGGTTTCTTTGATTCCATTTTCAATTTTTTATCTTATGTTTTCCTTCTGTTTTTGAGTTTTGCATCTCACATGTTCATGTAACCCTAATTTGCACCTTCCTTTGCATTCATCTTGTATAAGCTTGAATACATGAACTTGCCATGACATTTTGTGCATCCACATGACACATAAGACATCTTAGAACACATTGAAATCATGTTTGATCATTGCATCATCCATTTGCCATGTTTTTCTTTAATTTCATTTCATATGCATTCATGAACTTTCATGTTTCCTTTATGCTTCATTTGCATTCCCATCCTTTGTATGATCATCTTCATCTCGTGACATACATTTATATCATCTCTTTGCATCATTATCATCATGAACATGCTTCTGATTTTGGTTTTCATCCTTTCATTTTATTTCATTCTCAGTTCATTTCATTTCCTTTTGCTAACTTTTCAGGTGGTAAGTGTTTGAGAAGTGAATTTGCCTTCACTTCTCACAATCTCTTCTCATTTCTCTTATGCATTCATTGCTGCATTTTACTTTTGTATTAGAGTGAGCTTTCTCATTCATGTTCCTTCCCCACCTTCTTTATTCAAGCAACTTATCTTCTTAAGTGAAGTAAGTTGTCTTTCTTCTTTCTGCTTCTCCTCCTTCCATCCTGCTTCTTCCTTGGTGGCTTTTTCTTTGAAGATCTCTTGAAAACCTCATAAACCCTAGGAATACCCAAGCATGATAAAAATTAGGGTTTGATTAGTCCCCCCATTAGTTTTACCTTTGTGTCATCTTTTGTGTCTTCTCTTCTCATCTCTTAATCAAGGGCTAAACCTTAAAGATTTTAAGGCTTTGTGATTAAGCTTGTGCATGCATCCTTCTATTAGGATGGAGTGTATAACTTTTATCCTTAGTGTTAAACCCTTAACGTGTTTAAATCGTTTAATTAAATCACCTAATAATCACTAAGACATCAAGCTTGTAACTCGGGCCTTGCATTAGGGTTCTAATTCTTCCTTAATTGGTTAAGAAGGACTAACCCTAGTGTTACTGGACAAGTCTGTCGCTCCCCGGATTTCCATCCTGGTACAAATGCAAAAGTGGCGCGGAAAAAGAATAGAGTCGCTAGCCAGGCATTTTTATCCCGAAGAAAGGGAATGGTAATGCTGCACAAACCAGAAGAAAGAAAGAGGAAGGACACAGGTCCTGCGAACCAAAGAGACTGAGTTTGGGAGTCGGTTACGACCTGGGAAGGTGTTAGCACCCAGATTGTCCGCCGTACCCGACGGGATCCACGCTTGCAAAAGAAATTGTTTCAAAGGGTGAGGGTATGAAAGTTGTTGCAAAGAAAATACAGAAACTGGAACTGGAAACTGAGAAAGAAACTGGATAAAAAAACAAGAGAAAAATGTAGGGAAAATAAAGATTGTGCTCGAACGGGTCATACCCCGCTGCCTACGTACCTCATCAGGATACTAAGGATCAGAGATGCCGTAGTTCCCCTAACTAGGGTTAACAAAGGAAAATTGCTTGTGAATTAAGGCTTGAACTGCCTATGCCATTGCTCAGGTGTTGCAGACTCGGACGACGAGTGCGTAACCGTCTTGCAAAGTGACAAGTTGGAGCAAGTTCGTGTACGGAGCGAATGAGATGAGAAAAGAATTCTTGAAGGAAAGACGCTTATTGTTTGTTTGGTGTTTTTTAGAAGCTTTTATGAGTGAAAGTTTGCATAGGTAAGTGTAACTAAGTCTTACTCATTGGGATGTGTACGTCTCACATCATCCCGAAATGGAATGCGTAAGAGGCACACCTATCTATGGAGGAAATCCCCAAAGCTAGTCCCACAAGTGAAGGCTCAGACACACTGGCCTATTACCATTATTAAGTATTTTTTTGGTTTTTTGGTTAAGAAGTGTTTTTTTTATAGCTTTTCTTTGTGAAGTACTCATGATAAGACCTATCCACCACGAGGGATAACTCACACCTCGCCCAGAAACGGAACGCGTGCAAATATCTCATAGCAAAGTCTCATGTCACATGAAAGTACTCAACCTTTATTAAGTTAATTAAAATTGAGTTTGAAGATGAGAAGAGAAAACACCAAAGGATCACAAAAGGTAAAATTCTAAAAGGGGACTAAATAATCCTATGTGTTAACATGCATGGATGTCCTAAGGTTAGTGAGGTTTCTATCCTAATGAAGAAAGAAAGAAGAAGAGAAGAATAAGATAGAAGAAGAGATGAGAAAGGCCTAAGCCCAACAACAGAAGAGTTAGTACGGATAAACATAAGAAGAAGAGATAAGATTTGGAGGTGTGGAACTCAACTTCCACACCTCACACTTACCATAGCCCCTACAAGGTTAGCAAAGTGAACACCAATGAAATGAAATGAACAAATAACATAACATCATCATACAAACAGACCAAAATTTCTAAGATAAAAACCCACCAAAATTTCTAAGATAAAAACCCTAATCTAGGACCAGGAAGGTACCCATACCCCAAAAGAACCCCAAATGAGAAGAAGAAGTTGGCACAAGTGCCCTTCTTAGGTTATGAGAGAGCTAAAGGACCAAAATAAGCAAGATGGGACAAGGTGAGAACAAAAATCCACATTAAATCAACCAAGCATCTAAAAATTCCACAACTTAAACCAAATGATCTTCAAACATGGTATATCAATGAGCCAAAAGGGTTTGGGAGAATTCAGAAGCAAACTAGGTCAAATGGAGGCTTAAACACAAGCTAGGGTTAATAACTTACAACAAAAGTCAAAGGACCAAGACCCAAGGAATAAAATTCTAAAAATAAGGAGCAAAATCATACATAAACTACATTATCTTAAGAATCCAGAGCAAAAAGAATGGGAACAACATTCAAAATAATGAGACCTATGGAAAAAGGACAAGGCACTGTACTCAAGAATGGATTAAAAAGATGCTAATTGAAACAAGGATTTAATTATAACACGTGGAAATGGAAAATAAAAAATATAGAAAAATAAAAGAGACTTCAAAGATGTCTCATGATTTTTTTGGGAATTTTTTAATAAATAGAACTATTTTTAATAATTAGAAACCAAATGGATATAAAAGAAATAAAAAAAAGAAAAGAAATTAAAATAGAAATGGACTGGGAGGTGCAGGTAGTAAGGGTTTGAACTGAAATGGATTGGGCTTCAATGGACATGGGGTGCGAATAGCCACTCTAGGCCCAGCTCAATCCGCAGGCTTATGAGTTTTATGGTGGAATTTATGGAATTAAGCTGGGAAAATCAGGGAGGCGTGTTATCAATCAGACGGGTGTTGTGCAACTTTCATTAATTGACGTGTCAAAATGGAGAGATGTGAGTGGGTGGTACACAATAACTAATGTATGCTGAGAAACATATGGAATAAAAATAAAATATAAGATTCACGTTGCTGAGAGGGTGGTACTAGGGCTAGGTGTCATGATCATACGCGTTGGCTGGGCAGATCCAAAGGCTGCTGGTCATCTCATTCCTCACGCAAACCCTAAACTTCATTTCCCAGTTTCCGGTGACCGGAGCTAGGGCTCCGGCACCGGAATTCTCACCATACACACAAAACCCAATAAAAAATGATCAAGACCTCCAGATCCACTAAACAACATGTCCTGATTTCAAATATGGGATCAAAATCCTCTAAAACTTAATGAATCGAAGGGATCGAACAAGAACAACTTTGACCATCAAAACTGAAACTCTAATAACTCACTCAATATTACACCATTTTCAAAACTAAAAAGTGCAGCATGATCAGTGAACTTCACACATCACAAAACACCTCATAAATTTCATTTCTAGATCACAAGATTTGGATCCATACCTGAGTTGCAGATCTTGATTCAATGAGATAGAAGACCAAATGTTGCGTGCAAATTACTCCGCACTCACTCTAGATGCAAAATAAATGCATCTAAAGTCTTGAAATAAGCTGGATCATAGGTTTCTCTCACACCTGCCCTGAAATGGCAAGCTTGTTGAACTTGAAGGAAAGCTTGAATGAATGGGTGCTTAATGATCCTTAGCTCTCACTGATCACAAATCCACAATTTGTTTTGAGATTGATCACTTGTATGAAGAGAAATGAGAGAAAATTCAAAGGTTTCAAGAAGTTGGAAATGAGAGAATGAGAGAGATCCTTCCAATTCTGAAACCCTAGCTGCTTTTATGTGATCTCACAATGCAATGCTGAAAAAATGCCCAAGTTTGCACGTGTGGATCATGAGATATTTGTGATTTTGCAAATTTTGCAAAATGTGAGATAAGCATGCCACCCTCATGCATTTCTTGCTTTCTCAGCCCATGTGCAATGCAATCTGTACCCTTAATCATAATACAAAGGATCTTTGCCATTGGATTGAGGTATAACACTTTTTCCATGATTTTGCAAATAATCCACTTTGTAAGCAACTTACTTATTGTGCACGAAAATTGTAGTTTCTTTGGAGCAAATTGATCAAAATTTAATGTATTGTAACATTAGAAACCAATTTGAACCATACCAAGTCTTACAAACAAGTTTTGGAGCTTTTTGCCTTTGGTTGCATGCATGAAATTTGGATTTGCCCTAAAATACATCAAATTTTCGAGGAACCCTTAGGACAAACCACAAATCCTATGAAAATGTACTTGTACTTTTTGAAAATGGGAGCCCTTAATCTCCAACTTTCATGTTTGACTTTGGTCCATTTGAAGAATTTTTGATCATGTTAAGGCCATTTGAAAATTAGGGCAAAAGTTGCCAAATTTGGAAAATCTCAAAAACCAACTTTGTACCATTTTTGCAAAACCCTTCAAATCTCCATTATTCTTGAACTTTTATCATTCCAATCCTCTTATAACATTGTAAGGACCCCTCTTGGCCAAAAAATTTGGGTTAGACCCCTTGAAATCACACAGTTGACTTTTTCAGGGCACAGTTGACCAATTACTTCATCTGCAAGCAACTGAAGAATTCTCTGACTTCCACATGGAATTTTCTCATGAAAATTGACACCTAGGATCCTCTTGACATATAGAAGACTTTGCCCAAATGAAATGGCCAAAGTTGTGAGATTTTGGTGCTTGAATCTCAAACCCTAGTTTAGGTGCCTTGTATAGGAGCTTTGCCTTGTCCTGAGACCTCTAGTGATCATGCAATCTTCTGAGCTTTTGCCAATGGAATTGAACTTGTAAATGGAGTGTATACCCCTCATAGGACTTGTAAAAATTCACTGGAACCCTTGTCATGGCTTGTGATGACCCAAGAACCTCCACAGATGACCATATGCTTGATGCTAGGACATGAAGAATGTTATGCCTCATCTTTCCATGCTAGGATGCTAAAAAAATGATATGTTCATGATGAATATGATGTGATATGATGCTTAAAATGAAGAGGGAAAATTTAGGGTGTTACACAGTTAATTTGAAAAGGACGGTAGCACGAGCTATCGACCATTGAAGATAAACTGTGGTTGAATACCAAGAAGACCATAAATTTGAACTCTGACGAAGAATGCAACACTGGGAAATAAACCCAACCAAATGATGCTTTGGAGACTGAAGGGGAGAAAATGCAGACGAGCTTCTTCCAAGTTGAAAATGATATCTGGAATAAGAACACTTTGACAGACGAGTCTTCAAACAAACCTGTGACGCTAGAAACTGGACATACGAGTCCTCAAACACTTCAAAACATATGACTTGAGACAGACGAATCTCCATCGGATTTACCTCTTACGCCAGGACCGGGATGCACTAAGGTCTGTGGGATAGACATGCATAATCAAGGTAGACGAACCTTCTTCATATATTTTCCGTGGATATATGGTACAAGACAGACGAGTCTTCTTCGAGCAAACCTGTTACGCCAAGTGCAACATCTATAAGTGGTGCTTGAGACAGACGAGCCTCCTTCGGATATACCTGTTACGCCAGGACCGGTAACCATTTTGACATTTATTCCCACAATCAGGATTTTAAACCTCTTCAATACAGACGAGTATTGGATGATCATCCAGATAACACAGAGGAGTGTCATAAGTCAATGATACAGACGAGTATCAGACGATGATCTGAGAAACACAGACGAGCGCTTCAGGCAATGATATAGACGAGTATCAGCAACTGGTACAGACGAATACCAGAAATTCAAACACAAACGAGCATTTGGAGCAACAATATGGAAAAGTAACAGGATAAACAGCAAATCCTCACAACAAATATAAGCTAACACAGACGAGTGTCAGGGAATGATAAAGACGAGTATCTAGGCAAAGCAGACTAGCTTCAAACAAAGTAATCAAATACCAAACACAGACAAGCGTCGGCGATGATACATACGAGTATCCAAACAAAGCAGACGAGCTTCAAACAAATAACAACACAGACGAGTGCTGGGGATATTACAGACGAGTATCCATATATTACAGATATCAAACATCAAACACATACGAGTGTTGGAAATTGCAGACGAGCAATAGCAAATACTGGGAAATCAAACACAAACGAGTGTTGAGTGTTGCAGACAAGCAATATCAAGGTAATCAGGGACCACTACTGGGGAAGGTAGACGAGCAATACCGAAGTGATAACACAGACGAGTGTTGAGAGATGCAGACGAGCATCAATAAAGCATGAACACAGACGAGTGCTGGAGAGATGCAGACGAGCAACAAACAAAGCCAGAGCACAGACGAGTGCTGGAGATTACAGACGAGCAATAAACAAATGCCTTATTGGCCACAAGAGTTACAACTCTGCAGGGGAATACAAGTCAGGAGTCCCGGATACCTAACTCTGACTGAGGTGATGAATACCTGACTGTATCATCAAATTGGCCTAAAGAATGGCAACTTCGCTGGGGAATATTTCACTGACGGAAGTGAAAATCAGATATGAACTCTGTGGGGAAAGATCATCTTCAGACTTGGCTGGGAAAGATGCCTCAACACTGCTCTGGCTGGGGAGAACATGCTGATTCTGAACTCTGGTTGTAACACTTGCTGGGGATAGAATTCTGCTTGGGGATGTCAGGCTTTCAGATACCTGCTGGGGAAAGTTGACTTTTTGGGGAAGTTTGACTTTTAATGAAATTGCCATTTTGGGAAACTTTTTCGACCCATGCTTTTTGATTCAAAAATGCTTCAAATGGAAAAACTTTGGTCATGAAAGTTGTAGAATGGATCATTCCATTTTCAAAAAGTACAATAACATGACCTAATTCATTTTGGATCAAAAGTTATGGCTTGTCAAAGTTGGCAAAAATCACAAAATTTCAAAGTTTCTACCAAAGAGGCAAAGTTGCAAATTCACTTGTCAAGGCAAATTGAGTTATCAAATGGACTTCTAAACTTCACAACATGATCATACAACACCTAAAAGTCAGATTGCACCAAAGAATCATTCATTTTTATGGCTTATGGAGCAAGAAATTTCAAAGGAAGCAAAAGCAAGGCAAGTTGCAAAAACTCACTCAAGTGTGAATCCACTTGCTTGCTGACTTCACAAACCATCCTAGGGTTCTCCCCACATCATGCTGCGCAGGAGACACCTTTTGTCCTTGGCTAGCAAGTAGCCCATGCCTCTCTTACACAACTTTGACACTTTGGCAACTTGAGCCATACCTATCACAAAAGCACACATCACCTCATCTGACCTATCACAATAGTTTATGCAAACAAAAAGCAAGCCAATGCATACAAAACACAAGCCTGAAACACTCTCCAACATAGCTCTCTCATTCTCACCTCATTTTGCAAAAGCATTCGAAACTGATTGCACAAGCCTCAAACACACAAACCAACTTCACCAATCAACTCAACACACTTCCCTGGTCACAAACCACCCCTCACCATAGCCTGAAACTCAAAGAATCAAAAACACGATCACCACCTGCCATTGAACAGAACTTCTTCCATCTCTCAAACCATCCATTATAAACTTCAAACAAGCATTGAAAGCTTCTCAGGGGGTCCAGTGGAGTGGATTGAAGGCAAGAAACCAGCCAGAAAGTACCAGAAACCAAAGCTTCAGTTCAGGTAGCCACTTCAAACTTTTTTTCCAGAAACTCCATTTTAAGTTCTTCAAAGCTTCTATGCACTCCCCTGATCATGAATATGTGTTTACTTTTGAAAATGGTTGAGAAACCAGCATGTATGAACTGTCTGAAACTTTTTGCCCTAAATGAGTTTTGCTTCGATTTGGCTGATTGATGAATGAAAAATGATGTTTGTTAGGGGGTTTTGATTCAGTGTTGAGTGGGGATGAGTTCTGGGCAGTTAGATTTCATTTTCATTGCGTGTAGAGAGAGTTAGAGTTTTGGGCTAGCCGGAGAAGACGATCGGAACAGTGTTCCGGTCGCCTGAAAGTCATTAGGGTTTAGTCTTAATTGCGTAAGTTTGAATTTGGGCCGTCCAGATGAGCGCGCAGGTCAATTCCCTCCCTTTTAGTTTGAATCATAGCCTTTGGATGCGCTGACTTTTCCTTTTTCAGTTTAAATTCATTTTATTTTTCATTTAATTGCATTTGTTTTCCCCATTTTATAAAAAATAGCAAAACACCTTTAAAAATTCTGAAAATTTTTGTACAAACTTTCATTAATTTTCAGAAACCAAAAACATTTTTATTTTTATTTTTTGCATTAAAAAATATTTTTAAATCATTTAAAAGTTTATTTTTAATTAATTAATGAGAATTAATTAATTAAAAATACTTTTAGGTATTTAAAAATCACCAAAAAATTCATGAAACCTTTAAAATAATTTAGAAACATTGTCCAACCCTCAAACCAAATTTCTTTTTTGATCTTAATGCATTTTGACAATTTTCCATGGAATTAATTCAATTTCAAAGCATTATTTTGATCCAATGTTCAAAAATTCATTTCTGCCTGGTCTTTGAGAGTTGGACTTTGATTCTTTTTGCATTGTGTCTTGCATATCATATAGTTTGTAGGATTAAATTGGAATGAATTGATCTTGCATTTCCCATTTGTTTGACATTTTTCTTGTCAAGGTACCCTAAAACCCTAGAAATCTTAGGAAATTCATAACATTCACTAGGTTAAGAATTGGATCCTCTCCTTTGGGCAGTGAGTTTGTATAGGTTTAGGGTTCCCTTGAATGCATTTTCAATTTTTTTATCTTGATGTTTGCTTCTGGTTTTGGTTTTTGTTTTGTACATTGATCATAAACCCTAATTTGGGCTTCCTTTTGCATTCATCTTGCATTTGCTTGCATACCATGACTTGCCATAGCATTTTGTGCATACATTTGATTCATTGGACATCTTAAGACATATTAGAAGCATGTTTGATCATTGCATCTTTCATTTGCCATGTTGTATGTCATTTGCATTTCATAACTTTTCATGTATGTTCATGGTTCTAAGCATGCTTCTCTTGCATCCATATGTTCATATGATCATCTTCATGCCTTGATTCATGTTTGTATTATCTCATAACATCATTATCATCACACATATGCTTCTGGTTTTGGTTTGAATCATGCCATTTCACCTCGTTTTGCATTGCATTGCATTTCTTTCACTGACTTTTCAGGTGGTAAGCAACTTTGAGAAGTGAATTTGCCTTCACTTCTCACAACTTCTTTTCATCTCTCTTATGCATCCTTGCTGCATTTTTTTGTGTGTTTGAGATTGAGCTTGCTCTTTCTTCTTCATCTTACTTTCTTTCCTCAAGTGACTTGTCTTCTTAAATGAAGCAAGTTACTTTGCTTCCTTTGCTCCTTTCATCTGCTTCCTGGTGGTTCCATTGAAGATCTTTCTTGTAAATCTCACAAACCTTAGGAACAACCAAGCATGACAATGATTAGGGTTTTGATTAGTCCCCCACTTAGTTTTACCTTTGTGTCTCTTTTGAGTCTTCTCTTCTCACCTCATAATCAAGGACTAAACCCTAAAGGCTTTAAGGCTTTGTGATTAAGCTTATGCCTGCATCCTTCTATTAGGATGGAGTGTATAACTTTAATCCCAAGTGTTAAACCCTTAATGTGTTTAAATCTTTTAATCAATTCATCTAATAATCATCAAGAATTATTCCTTAACTAAAATCCACTTAATTGGGCCTTGCATTAGGGTTCTAATTCTTCCTTAACTGGTTAAGAAGGACTAACCCTAGTGTTAATGGACAAGTCCCCCTCAAGTTGTCTTACAAATCATAAAAATCATTTCTTCATCTTATCATTAACTAAAATCCACTTAATAAAGGCTTTGTTTTGTCATGAGGTTAATCCCTAACCATGGATTAAGTTGAGGAGTTTTCCTCAGCTTAAACATTCTCATCTATTATCCTTATATTAGGATGGTGTAATGAGTCTGTTTAATCCCTGGTTATGGCTTAATCTCATTACTCAACACTAAACAAAAACAACAAAAAACATCTAAATAATCACAAGTAGGTTAATGATCTTAATCCTACACCATGGTGATTAAGTGTGAGAAGCTGACTTCACACTTAAGGCATTCTCATTAACCCTAATCAGAGGGAAGATGTGATGAGTTTACTAAATCCACTGGTTTAGGCTTAAACTCATTAACTTATGACAAACTTTCAAAAGCAATAAAAGACTGAAAACTCAAAAAACAAACAATAATCGTCTCTTCCGGGATTCTTTTCTCATCATCTTCACTCATAAACGAGAACTTCCTTCTTCCGTCTAATGCAAGACAGTTTGCATCTGCGCCAGACAGATCATACATTTGAGCATAGGCAAGTAAGCAGTTCACAAGTCAATTCATCTTTCAGTCTCTTTGGGTCGAACTACGGTGTTCTGACTTCCTCATTGCACGAGAGGATACGTAGGCATAACTTAACAGTTATCGAACAAAAGTCTTTGTATATTCCCCCTCTTTCAGTATCATTTTCTTAGCCTCATTATCTTGAGCATCTTATTCCTTTTCTTACACTAACACTTCACATATCTCACTCCACTTCTTTTACACTGACACCTGTACATCCTTTTCCAGCTCTTTTATACACAAATTGCACTGACACTACCCCTTTAAAACACAAATCTTTTAAGCGTGGATCCCGTCGAGTACGGCGGATGATCTGGGTGCTAATACCTTCCCAGGTTGTAACCAACCCCCTTTCTCAGTCTCTCTGGTTCGCAACCGTCTTATCCATATCTTTCATGGTTTATGCAGCATTACCTTTCCTCCGGGATAAAAATGCCTAGCTGGCGACTCTATTCATCTCCTGTGAGTTCACTCCTGTGTGTTCTCACACCCTCCTCTCGCCGACCGTTCGCGTCTGTACCCTATTTGACCCGGCTTCATTTAGTGGGAGCGACAGCTTGGCGACTCTGCTGGGGAACCTTATACTGTAACCAGGGCCTCTGGTTCTTTTTTTGGGTTCCTCCTAGCGCTTGTTTGATTTGTGTTTACTGGGGTGTTATGTGCTATCTGTGTTTGTATTTTTGTTTTGTTTATTGCTTTATGTACAGTTGTTTTATTGCTTTCTTTATAGCTTTACATATATCATACTGTCATACTGTTCTGGCTGGATCTGGTTTTGTTGCTTTGGTGGGTGGGGTTCTATTGATAGTTGAGGTCCTATACCTGGGACCTGAGTGACACCTAGGCTAGAGTGGTTCATGTTCTTTCCCATTCCATTTCGGTCTGGTGCGGGAATATGAAACACGGTTCAGATATGGGTTTGTTCTTGAGAACTCTGTGCTACAGATTTCCTGTAGTGCTAGGGCTATCTGGGAAGCCTGCTAAGTCTGGATGACCTTTAGTATTGACCTTCAGAAACTGAGGTGAATTAGAGGAGGATCTTTTATGGTTATTATAAACACTGTACCTCCGGGTTAGAAGTGTTTACACTTCTCATAAGTGATCCAAGTCTGAGGATCCTTGTTTTAGAACACCACCTGTGAGGGGGTTGGGCTGTTTACAGGTTTGCAGGTACCCTTGACCTAAACATACCCTGTTACTTTGTTTGATTAAGAGTACTCCATTTTGGGACAGTTCTTGTGATTTTAACCCAGGACATGTGACTCTTTATTTGAGTCCCCCACCTTGGTTACTGGACTTATGAACCTCCATCTGGATTTCTTGAACACACATGGACTTATATCAAGGCAGTAATCAGATCCAGCTTGATCACAAACCCTTGCATATCATTTGCATACATCATCATTGCATCATTTAACATGTGTTTATTTGTTTTTCAGGGTATCCATACTATATTTTGGCTTGGTTTTGACCCCTTCATCTGCATAGACCTATCTGCTTCAGCTATCCTCATCAGCTACCTGCTTCAGTCACCTGCATCATCAATATTGGCCTATCAGTGGCCCATCTTCAGTATCATTCTCCATCATCAGCATCTGTCTCAGCTCTTCTTCAGCAACATGGCACCCAAGAAGAGCAATATCTCCTACCATTTCTTTGAGCCTGAGTTAGCTGGCATCAGGAAGATCCAGGCCCTGATTACTCCAGACCATATACCATTATTCAGAGAACATTATGGAGGCATCCTTCATGTGGTTATGGATTTGGACCCTTCCCAGAGGAGCTTGATTCACACTTGTCTACAGTTCTATGATCCCCCTCTGAGGTGCTTCACCTTCCAGGATTTTCAGTTGGGACCCTTATTGGAAGAGTATTCATCACTAATTGGTGTACCTGTCAGGGGTAGTGTCCCCTTCAACCCTGAGATGGCTTTTCCCAGTAATGAAGAAGTGGCAAAGGCATTATATCTGGAACCTTGTCTGATTGGGCAGAATATGACTACCAAGGCTGGAGTCTCTGGTCTACATTTGGATTTCTTGACTTCTCAGGCCATCCTGAAGGCCTTCTTAGGAGAGTGGAAGGCAGTCTGTGCTTTGTTAGCCCTCAGCATATATGGGGTTATACTTTTTGCAGATGAGCCTAAGTTTGTTAGCAAGAGTGCCATTCACCTTTTCATTCTGAGGAACCCAGTACCCACCTTACTGGGAGATTTCTACTACTCTGTTCACCAAAGGAATGAAAAGCAGAGAGGAAGGTTGGTGAGATGATGTGCTCCCCTGTTCCATACCTGGATGCTCAAGCACTTGCACAAGACTGATGCATTCTTGAATCCTCACCAGCCAAAGAATTGGGCTAGAAGACTTATTGCTTTGACCTCAGCTGACATCAGGTGGTGCACTCAAAGCACCAAGGGCAGGGACATCATTACTAGTTGTGGGCAGTTCCCTAATGTACCCCTGATAGGAGTAAAGGGTTGCATCAACTACAACCCTCTGCTATTCAAAAGACAATTGGGCTATGCATTGGTCCACACTCCTAGAGCACAAGACTTGGCTGAAACCCTTTATTGTGAGATTAAGCCTAATATGGCCATTGTCAGGCAAGCATCCTGGGCTTGGGACAATGTCCAGACCAAGGGAATGGCTATTCTAGGGAGATGCAACAATGTGGCCTCAGCTCAGTACTATGAGTGGTCTCATGCCAGGGCTCAAATTTCTGGGATTCCCTTCACCATTGAGGATGTACCTGGACCCTCCACAGCACCACCTCCAGCCACTGTCAGCCTGGAAGAGTTTGAGAAATTGAAAGAGAGGAATGAGAATCTGACTCAGGCTCTACAGAAGACCCTCTAGGAGAGGAGTGATGGTCGGCTGGACATTGAAAGGTTAGAAAAGCTAAAGGTGGAGCATATAGCTAGGATTGAGAAGTCAGAGGATTACATCAAGAAGTCAAGGGCTGGAGAACAGATTTTGAAGAATGCCTGCAAGGAGGCTCAGTTCCAAAAGGCCAGGACTGATTTGTATCTGAAAGAGAGTCAAGCTAGGTGGGTCAGGATCACCGAAGCTCGTACTCAGGAAGATAAAAGGACTCAGGACAAGATTGAGCAGTTGGAGGCTAATGCAAAGGAGCAACAGGAAGCCCTGCTAGCAGCCCAGAGAGAGATCTCAGAGTTGAAGATTAGAGCTGGTGTGAAGAGGTCAAAGGACCAGAGTCGACACAAAAAGCTAACTGCAGCTGTTGCTACCAGGAATCTTCTCATCAGGAGCCTCACAGAGCATCCAGCTGATCCTGTGACTGAAGCACTTCTAAAGGAAGTTCAGGAGGATGAGTTTGGTCTTGGTGTCTGACTTTTTGCTTGTTGTTGTTTTCTTTTCATTGTACCTTTCTTTCTTATGTTGTATTTTGACCCCTCAGAGGACATGTATTGTAAAGAAACAAACTATGTATCATTTACTTTTTGTAATGTATGTGTTGGTTTGTTTTATCTGAGTTCTTCAAGCAACAATCAAAAGCATCTTCCTCAGGGGTCTGGAAAGGTCAAAACCAAGTGCCAAGCCGGATACCTTGGAATCAAATAAGCATAACTGCATTGCATACTAACCTGTTGTTTTGTTTTGTAGGTTTTTGTTTTGTTTGTTACTAACTCTGTTGTGGTTCAGGAACTATTGCTCGACGTCGGGTGTTCCCACTCAACCGTCCACACAGATATCCTACCCGCAACAACCTTCCGGGTATACAGATGGACCAGGTACAACAGGATCTTACAGAGGTCAAGAACCAAATGGCCAATGAGAGACTGGAGATGAGAAATCAGATGACCCAGTTTATGGAGGTGATGAATGGATTGGCACAGAGCCAAGAAAGATTAAGAGCCTTGGTAAAGAGGCAGACTCAAGAAGACCCCCATCTAGGGACTGGTGGAACAAGCAACAATGAGAGGGTTCAGCCTCATATCAACCCACCTGTGTTTGGACCCTACCTTCATCCAGAGATCAACATCCCTGCTAATATGCAAGGGAATGCTACTACAGACAGAGTACTCCAAGAAGACCCCCAGGAAGATCAGTTCACAGTGATGGGAGCTGGGGATGAGGCCTATGACAGAAGGCTAGATGAAATTGCTGAAAAATTAAGGTCCTTGGAGTCTCAAAACTCCTTGGGTTTTGATGTTATGGACATGGGCTTAGTGGACGGGGTCAGGATTCCCCACAAGTTTAAACCTCCGTGCTTTGAGAAGTACAACAGAACCTCCTGTCCACGGACCCACTTGCAATCCTTTCTGGGGAGGCTGAAGGCATACACCATGGATGAAAAGCTATGGATGTTTTATTTCGAAGATAGCTTAACAGGAGCTTCAAGGGAATGGTACTCTCATTTGACCAGAGCAACCATCAGATGTTGGAAGGACTTGGCTGAGGCCTTCATTAGACAATACCAGTATAACTTGGATATGGCTCCCAACAGGACCCTCCTGATGGGAATGTCACAATCATCCAGAGAAAGCTTCCGGGAGTACGCCCAGAGGTTGAGACAGCTTGCTGCTGCTGTCCAGCCACCCATGTCGGAGAGGGAGATGGCCGACATGTTTATGAACACCCTCCAAGGGACATACATTGACAGGCTAGCTGCCTTTTCTTCTACTAGCTTCGCGGATGTAGTTATAGCTGGAGAAAGAATTGAGAGCCTATTAAAGATGGGCAAAATTTCTGACAACGGTGCAAGCTCTTCCAACAACCCAAGAAAGCCTTTTGTGGGCCCAAGAAGAACTGGTGAGACTAATTCTATCCATACCAGCAGGGGCAGACCCCAATATGTTCATAGGTCTGTGGCAGCTGTCACCATTCCTGCTCCAATTCATCCACAACCAGCATACCAACCACAACAACGATCCCACTACCAGCAACAAGCTCAATATCCACCGCAGAGAAATTATAACAACAACAACACCAGCAACAACACTCAGCAAAGACCGTTTCAACAGAGACCATCTCAGGCCAATAGGGTGATTGATCCGATCCCTATGCCCTATGCAACATTATTGCCACAACTCCTGAAACTCAACCTGGTTGAGCTAAGGACATTGGCACCTCCAGATCCTGCCAGTCTACCCAGAAATTATGACGCCAGCGCCAGATGTGCTTTTCACTCAAATGCACCTGGCCACAGTACAGAGAAGTGTAGAGCTTTGCACATGAAAGTACAGGATCTAGTGGATTCCAAAGCTCTAAACTTTGCACCTCCACCAAATGTCAGTAAAAACCCTATGCCAAACCACGGAGGACCCAGAATCAATGCTATTGAGGAAGATAAGCCGTCTTACTTGATAACTAGTGTGGGGAAGATTCGGACACCCATGGTAGAGATTAAAGCTCAACTCCTTGAATGTCAAATGTTCCCTGGATGTGAGCTAGGATGTGCTTATTGCAACATTTCAGTGAATGGGTGTGATAACTTGAGAGATGGCATAGATGGTCTCATACAGAGTGGCTTACTTCAGATGACAACATCAACACCTCCAAATCCAGCAATCTCCTTAACAGCAATTCCCGAGTCTTCTACAACTGCAACCACAATTGTTCCAAACAACTCTTCAATCTCATCAACAAATGCTTCATCTGTTACTTCAACGGACCAAATATCAACAAACATCCCTTCTACAACTTCAGCACCCCTTCATTCAGAACCTCCTACAACAGTAACACCCATCCAGTCTACAGTGTCTCCTACAACATCAACAGCAAACAATGAAAGTGTCTCAACGGTTACAATTTATTATGATCCTGCAAATGATTCTGCCTAAAACTCACAAAATGCCACTCCTATCAGAGCACCGATCACAATATACTATGATCCACATACTATCATGGTTCCTTCCGCAGCTGCTATCAGTCCAGTCACTATCACAGTGCCTGGGCCAGTACCCTATGAAAGCAGTAATGCCATCCCTTGGCATTACGGCTCCGATCTATACTGCGAAGGACAGAAAATCACTTTGGAATCATCAACTTCTTCACCGCAAATAGACAATGTGGGGGGAGGCGGAGGCTTCACTCGAAGCGGACGTCTCTTTGCCCCGCAAATTCCAAGACCCAGTGCCGAAGCAGAAGCTGCTGCCAAGGCAAAAGGGAAGAGCCTGGTGCAAGAAGAACAAGCTGCCAAAGAAGCTTTAAAGACCCCTTTTGATCAAGAGGTTGATGAATTCATGAGAATCATCAATAAAAGTGATTACAAGATAGTGGACCAGCTTCACCAGACACCTTCCAAGATCTCCATTTTATCATTGTTAATGTGCTCCGAGGCTCATCGGAACGCACTACTAAAAGTCTTGCACGCAGCTTATGTGCCAGAGGAGATTACAGTCAATCAGTTAGAGGCAGTGGTTGGAAACGTCAACGCTAGTCATGGACTAGGATTTACCAACACTGATTTGACTACGGAAGGTCGCAATCACAACAAGACTTTGCACATTACCATGGAGTGTAAGGGTGCAGTTCTTTCCCATGTACTGGTAGACACAGGGTCATCCCTCAATGTCTTACCTAAAAAAGCCCTTGTGAAGCTGGAGTATGAAGGATTGTCATTACGTCCCAGCAACTTGGTAGTCAGAGCCTTTAACGGTTCTAAGAGATCAGTTCTGGGAGAAATTGAGTTGCCTATAACGATTGGCCCACAAACTTTCAAAACGACCTTCTTCGTGATGGACATTCAGCCGGCCTACAGCTGTTTGTTGGGTAGACCTTGGATTCACGCCGCTGGTGCAGTTACGTTTACCCTTCACCAGAAGTTAAAATTCGAGTGGGAGGGCCAAGTCGTTACTATTTGTGGGGAGGAAGATATCTTTGTTAGCCATCTGGCTACTTACAAATACATTGAGATGGATGAGGAGATCCACGAAACTATGAGTCAAGGGTTTGAGGCCTTGAACATAAATGAAGCATTCGCTGTACCTGGAACCTCAATGACATGTTATCAACAAGCCCGAAAGGTTGTTGAAGAAGGGACTGCCCAAGGCTGGGGCAAGTTGCTGCCCGTAGAGAAGAAGGAGGATAGATTTGGGTTGGGTTACAAACCAACTCAACAAGATCAAGCAGAGGCTGCTAAGAAGCCCAATTTTGTCAGTGGAGGGATGCTCACCCCAGATGCCGTGAACAACTTGGAAGACGAGGATGAAAGCGACCGCAACCTGGAGAGCTGGATACGTCCAAGGATCCCGGGGAGCAGTATCTCAAACTGGTCTTCCCAGGAAATTATAAGAGTTACTCCTGCAGAGTAATTATTATTTCCTGTATTTTTGAGCATGCATCAAGTCTTGCATCTTGCCCAAGATGACAAGACTCATTTTGTAATCGGGCCATCTGTAATTTTGTGCAACAAGATTAATCAATGAAATATCAGACATCTTTTGCAAATGAGTCTTTTTTCTTTTCCGCTCACTGTTTTTCCAATTTTTATTTTTGTACAAAAAATAAATGGCAATGTTTTCAAAATGATAACTTCATTTCACTCTTTTTAAACAAGATTAAAATCAATCACTAAAATGAACAAACTGAACCCTTGCAGAGAGTGCCCTTCAGACCGCACCGACAATAGCACGGCTATGACTTCGTATGACTTTGAAAATCCAATCAATCAAGCTGATGAAGGGGTTGAAGAAGAGTATGAGCTTCCTGAAGATCTAGCCAGGTTGTTGAGACAATAGGAAATGGTTATCATTCCTCATCAGGAGGAGGTCGAAACGATTAATCTTGGTACAGATGAAGACATGAAAGAGGTTAAAATCGGGGCCTGCTTACAAGACTCAGTGAAGAGACAACTGATTGACCTGCTTCGTGAATATGTGGACGTGTTTTCTTGGTCTTATCAAGATATGCCAGGGTTAGACACCGACATTGTTATGCACAAGCTGCCTTTAAGAGAAGATTGCCCGCCGTTTAAACAGAAACTGCGCCGTACTCGCCCAGACATGGCAATGAAAATCAAAGAAGAGGTACAAAAGCAGTGGGACGCCAGGTTCCTTGCTGTAACTAGCTATCCTCCGTGGGTTGCTAATATAGTACCTGTGCCTAAGAAAGACGGCAAAGTGAGAATGTGTGTTGACTACCGGGATCTGAACAGAGCTAGCCCAAAAGATGACTTCCCATTACCTCACATTGATGTATTGGTGGATAACACGGCTCAGTTCTCGGTATTCTTCATGGACGGATTTTCAGGATACAATCAGATCAAGATGTCACCTGAAGACATGGAGAAGACAACCTTCATCACACCCTGGGGCACGTTCTGTTACAAGGTGATGCCATTCGGACTGAAGAATGCCGGTGCAACATATCAACGGGCTATGGTGACATTATTCCACGACATGATCCATAAAGAAATCGAATGTTATGTGGATGACATGATTGCCAAGTCCCTCACTGAAGAAGATCACCTGGTAAATCTGCTGAAGCTATTTACGCGTCTGAGGAAGTACCAACTGAAGTTGAACCCCAACAAATGCACATTCGGGGTGCGATCTGGTAAGCTGCTGGGATTTATTGTAAGAGAGAAAGGGATTGAAGTTGACCCTGATAAAGTCAAAGCAATTCAAGAAATGCCAACACCAAATACAGAAAAGGAAGTTCGAGGGTTCTTGGGACGATTGAACTACATTTCACGGTTCATATCTCACCTTACAGCAACCTGTGAAACTTTGTTCAAATTGTTAAGAAAAGAACAAACGGTCAGGTGGAACGAAGACTGTCAGAAGGATTTTGACAAGATCAAGGAGTACTTACAAGAGCCTCCAATCCTTATGCCTCCACTTGAAGGAAGACCTCTAATCATGTACTTGACAGTATTAGAAGAGTCAATGGGGTGTGAGCTGGGCCAGCATGACGAGTCTGGTCGAAAAGAGTATGCAATATACTACCTAAGCAAAAAGTTTACCGACTGTGAACAACGTTATTCACTGCTCGAGAAACGTTGTTGTGCTTTAGCGTGGGCTGCTCGCCGACTGAGGCAGTATATGTTGACCCACACCACTTTATTGATCTTAAAGATGGATCCAGTTAAGTACATTTTTGAGAAGCCAGCACTTACCGGACGGGTTGCAAGATGGCAAATGATCCTCACAGAATACGACATCCAGTACACCTCTCAGAAAGCCATCAAGGGCAGTGTATTGTCAGAATATCTTGCTGAGCAACCTATTGATGATTACCAGCCTATGAGATTTGACTTCCCTGATGAAGACATCATGTTCATAAAAGCAAAAGACCATGAAGAGCCTGTTCACACCGAAGGGCCTGACCCAGAAGAAGAATGGACTATGATGTTTGATGGGGCTGTTAATATGAATGGTCGTGGTGTTGGTGCAGTACTCATTACACCTAAAGGAGTTCACATGCCTTTCTCGGCAAAGCTTACCTTTAACTGCACTAACAACGAAGCTGAATACGAAGCTTGCATTATGGGTCTTGAGGAAGCCATTGACCTCAGGATCAAGACTTTGACTATATTTGGAGATTCAGCTCTGGTAGTTAATCAAACCAACGGCAAATGGTACACACACCAGGATCATCTGATACCTTACAGGGATTATACAAGGAGGTTATTAACTTTCTTTACAACAGTCAAGCTTGAGTATATCCCTCGGGACGAGAATCAGTTTGCAGATGCTCTGGCTACCATTTCATCCATGATCAAAGTTCAAACTGCCAACTTTGTACCTCAAATTGCAGTATCCAGACTTGACAAACCAGCATATGTGTTCGTAGCAGATGTTGTTAAAGATGATAAGCCTTGGTTCCATGACATTAAGTGCTTCTTGGAGGATCAAACATACCCACCCGGGGCATCTTCCAATGATAAGAAGACATTGAGAAGGCTTGCTGGCAGTTTCTTCCTGAATACTGACGGTTCCCTGTACAAGAGAAACTTTGATATGGTACTCCTCAGATGCGTTGATAGAACAGAAGCAAACTTGTTGATGCACGAGGTGCACGAAGGATCCTTTGGTACCCATGCGGGAGGGCATGCCATGGCCAAGAAGTTGCTAAGATCAGGTTATTAATGGATCACAATGGATGCCGACTGTTGTGCATACGCCAGAAAATGCCATAAATGCCAGATTTATGCGGATAAGGTGCATGTGCCTCCCAATCCTTTGAATGTGATGTCTTCACCCTGGCCCTTTGCTATGTGGGGCATTGACATGATTGGCAAGATTGAGCCAACTGCTTCGAATGGCCACAGGTTCATCTTGGTTGCCATTGACTATTTCACCAAGTGGGTCGAAGCAGCTTCCTATGCAAACGTTACAAGACAAGTGGTAGCCAGATTTCTGAAGAGAGATATCATCTGCCGATACGGAGTTCCCGAGCGAATCATTACTGACAATGGTTCTAACTTAAATAACAAAATGATGGCAGAACTGTGCCGGGACTTCAAGATCCAACACCACAATTCTTCTCCTTACAGGCCAAAGATGAATGGCGCTGTTGAGGCAGCTAATAAGAATATCAAGAAGATTGTGCAGAAAATGGTAGTCACCTACAAAGACTGGCATGAGATGCTACCGTTTGCCTTGCATGGGTACCACACGTCAATCAGAACTTCCACTGGGGCAACACCGTATCAACTTGTGTATGGTATGGAGGCAGTCCTACCTGTTGAAGTTGAATTACCCTCCTTACGGGTGTTAATGGATGTTAAACTAAGTGAAGCAGAGTGGGTCCGATCCCGGTACGAACAACTGAGTCTGATTGAAGAGAAAAGATTGGCTGCAATCTGTCATGGGCAGCTGTATCAGAAAAAAATGAAGAAAGCCTTCGATCAGAAAGTCAGGCACCGAGAGTACCAAGTAGGAGATCTTGTGCTGAAAAGAATCCTCCCTCCTCATACAGACCACAGGGGCAAGTGGACTCCGAACTATGAAGGACCATTTGTAGTAAAGAAAGTTTTCTCTGGTGGAGCACTGATGCTCAGCACTATGGATGGTGAAGATTTCCCGTCCCCTGTGAATTCAGATGCAGTTAAAAAATACTTCGCATAAAAAGACCCGCTGGACACAAAAACAGAATGTAAGTCCAGGCAAAAATAGGGTATCCCGGCGAGTCAAAAACATAATAAAAGACTCGGGCAAAAATAAGGGAAAATAAACAAAAATGTACACCCGCTGAGTTGAAAAGCCGTATTGGACAACTCAGGGAAAAATGGGTATCCCGATGGATTGAAAACCCGAAAGGGCGATCCATGCAAAATAAGGGAATAAGCGAACAACTGCATGCTGAATTCGTCTGTATCACTCACGACTTGGTAAACTTCGAAAGGATCAAGCTTCTTTCAGAATCAGCCTTTTTTCAGAAAGCAAGACGAGAAGAACGTCAAATGTCATACGAGTCATAGAAAAAGGGAAGCTCCTTGAAGCGTCGACAACATTGCCAACATTTTGTTTCTCAATGTGTAACAATCTCCTCATTTCAGGGGATATGTTTCTTTGACTGTATCTTGCCAATTCAGGGCACATGAATTAATAAAATCAGATTTTCAGTCATGTTTCGCCCCGTACACTTCATTTCCATTTGCAAAAATGTCTGGTGTCCTTAAAATATTGATTGCATAAATACATATGCTTTTCTTCTAAAAAATACATGCTTGCAGGGAATATACTTACTCTCGGGAGTGTCTAACTCCTATGACGGAATCCGGTAAGGGATACCTCGGGACCACTTGTGCGTTTCTCTGTCTTTTCAGGACTGCAGGTACTCAAGGCACAACATGGGGCATGTAAGCCTCATCCCGGCAAGCTGGCAAATCAACACTCAGTCTTAGCACTCAAAAGTGTTGTCTCCCCAGCTGAGTTGCCACTTGTTATTCCTCCCCAGCCGAGGTGCCAATCATTTTTCCTCCTCATCTAAGTACAATAGCCAGGGAATCGTCTCCCCACCGAGTTTCAGCCTCTATCCAGAGGAGCAACGCATGAAGGAATCACAACAGAGTGACGAAAGCTTCTACAAACCCCAGCTGGGTCTCTCATTTATTGGAATAGGTCTATCATTGACCCATTTCCCCAAGCAGATACATCTCATCAGATCTACCAATGATCTCATCCCCAGCTGGGACGTTCATCTCAACAGATCGACCAGAGATCTTCACAGTAACGGGATCCGAATCCCGGATTGGTATCCTTGCATAATCATGGCATTCGCATCATATTCACCCCACAAAGCGTAGAATTCCGTCTAAATACGAAGCATTACGGCAAAAATCAAACATATTGCATAATCATGAGCCATGTTTTGAATCAAACACTTGTGAATAGTGACAATCCATCAACAATATACAGAATGCTCCCCAGATTCCCCATCGGAGAGCTAAAGCTAAAGCAGTTGCCTTACATTCACAAACACCCGTATATACTCCTTGTGACACCCGTCCGTGTCATATCCCCAGCACAAAGCCAAAGCATCCTCCTTGCATTCACAGATACATACACTTTACATATCAGATACTTGTTTATACCATACTCTTCTCCTTTTGACACTCGTCCGTGTCACTCTCTCCAACAAGATAAACACTCATCTATACACCACTCATACTTAATTTACTTATACAGATGCTCGTCCGTATCTTGTATACGCCATTTATATCCCCGCAGATTCAACACTAGTCAGTGTTCTTTGTTAACCAGTTGGTACTCGTCCGTACCATCATCTCAGAACATGCGTCAAGCGTTTGTTTCTACCTGATACTCGTCCGTATCATAGTCTTAAGGATGCTCGTCCGCATTTTTAATCCATACACCGTGTCAAACACTTACGTCTTATTGAATTTAGACACTCGTCTGTGTCTACTATTCCCCAGAAGAGTCCCTTCAGATTCAACACTCGTCCGTGGTCCTTGTTAACCAGTTGATACTCGTCCGTGTCATCATCCCTGAACACGTATCGGTATTTGTTTCTACCCGATACTCGTCCGTATCGTAGTCTAGGGATGCTCGTCCGCATCTTTAATCTATACACAAACATCTAAACACTTATACCTTTTGTTTCTTGGATATAAACACTCGTCCGTGTTTACTATTCCCCAGTAGATCGCCAGCAAAGCAAAATTTCTTTTCTATCTGACATTCGTCCTATGTCATGATAAACCTTGAGAGCAGCCGTACCTTGCTAGGTGATCGTCCTTCACCTCTTGATGATCGTCCTTCATCATGCTCGTCCTATGGCCGTCCCCATCGTCGACCTTTTATCCGGCATTCGTCCTGTGTCGTGATATTCAGCAGCCGTCCCCTGCTAGGTGATCGTCCTTCACCTTTTGATGATCGTCCTTCATCATTTTATCCGATGGCCATCCCCATCGTCGATCCTGTTATCTGACATTCGTCCTATGTCATGATAAGCCTTGAGAGCAGCCATCCCCTGCTAGGTGATCGTCCTTCACCTCTTGATGATCGTCCTTCATCATGCTCGTCCGATGGCCGTCCCCATCGTTGACCCTTTATCCGACATTCTACCTATGTCGCGATATTTTCGGCAGCCGTACCCTGCCAGGTGATCGTCCTTCACCTTTGATGACCGTCCCTCATCAATATTTCATTTATTCTTTAACCCGATGGCCATCCCCGTCGTGGTCCCTTTTCCTTTTCCTGATGATCGTCCTTCATCAGTTTAGCCCGATGGCCGTCCCCATCGTTGTTTACATTACTTTATGAATTTGATGGCCGTCCCCATCATTTTTCATTAATCCCCAAGAGAATCTTATAACTTTACTTGATGGCCGTCCCCATCATGATCCCTTTTATCCCCAGCATGTCGGCCGTCCCCGTCATTGCTTTGTTTCCCGTACTTTTCCCAGCATGTCGGCCGTCCCCGTCATTGCTCTTTACCCAGCAGTCGTCCTCTGCTCGACGGTCGTCCTCCGTCGCCTACACTTTATAATATACTTTATTTTCTTTTGCAATCTATATCCCTTTTCTTCTTCATTCAGTGAGTGCAAATTTTGGACTGTCTTTGGTATTCAACCACAAGTTATCTTGTTTGCCTGTTAAGCCGTAGCTTACATCCTGCACAGCTAACTCATGTTTGAATAGGTGCAGCTGTAAACACCCCAAATTTTCCCTCACCCATTCACACCATGGCTTGTGATCTCCTCATATGCATAATCTCAATCATAGCATCTCATATCACATTTTTGATTCATTGCATTGGTTCAAAGTCATCTGCACCTAGGGTTTGTGATCTGAGCAATCCAAGAGCTTTTTGAGCCACTCCAAAGGTCATCAACCACTTCAAAGGGGTCCATGTATGTTCAAGTATCATATTATATCCCCTCAAAGTCAAGAATGTCAAAGAATCACAAGAACTGAGAATGACATGGAAGCAGAGCCAGGTTTAACTGCACAGATGACCTGAAATTAGGGTTTTGGTTTCAAAGGCCATAACTCCAATTTTTTTGGTCATTATTGTTTCTATTGGTCTCTATATGGCATAGGGAGTATGCATATCAATTTTCATGAAGAAATTCAATGGGGAAGTCATCTGATCAAGCGTTGACTTTTCAAGCAAGTCAGTGCAAAATCAGGGCATCTGAGGCCCTCAGTGACCCAACCAAGAGGTGTTCTTCATCATTTTGATTGTATATGACCTTTATTTTATCATAGAAGAAATTGTAAGTTCACAAATTTGAAGAATTTCAAGTCATTTGCAAAGTTGACTTTTTGGGGAAGTTTGACTTTTAATGAAATTGCCATTTTGGGAAACTTTTTCAACCCTTGCTTTTTGATTCAAAAATGCTTCAAATGGAAAAACCTTGGTCATGAAAGTTGTAGAATGGATCATTCCCTTTTCAAAAAGTACAAGAACATGACCTAATTCATTTTGGATCAAAAGTTATGGCTTGTCAAAGTTTGCAAAAATCACAAAATTTCAAAGTTTCTACCAAAGAGGCAAAGTTGCAAATTCACTTGTCAAGGCAAATTGAGTTATCAAATGGACTTCTAAACTTCACAACATGATCATACAACACCTAAAAGTCAGATTGCACCAAATAATCATTCATTTTTATGGCTTATAGAGCAAGAAATTTCAAAGGAAGCAAAAGCAAGGCAAGTTGCAAAAACTCACTTAAGTGTGAATCCACTTGCTTGCTGACTTCACAAACCATCCTAGGGTTATCCCCACATCATGCTGCGCAGGACACACCTTTTGTCCTTGGCTAGCAAGTAGCCCATGCCTCTCTTACACAACTTTGACACTTTGGCAACTTGAGCCATACCTATCACAAAAGCACACATCACCTCATCTGACCTATCACAATAGTTTATGCAAACAAAAAGCAAGCCAAGGCATACAAAACACAAGCCTGAAACACTCTCCAACACAGCTCTCTCATTCTCACCTCATTTTGCAAAAGCATTCGAAACTGATTGCATAAGCCTCAAACACACAAACCAACTTCACCAATCAACTCAACACACTTCCCTGGTCACAAACCACCCCTCACCATAGCCTGAAACTCAAAGAATCAAAAACACGATCACCACCTGCCATTGAACAGAACTTCTGCCATCTCTCAAACCATCCATTATAAACTTCAAACAAGCATTGAAAGCTTCTCAGGGGGTCCAGTGGAGTGGATTGAAGGCAAGAAACCAGCCAAAAAGTACCAGAAACCAAAGCTTCAGTTCAGGTAGCCACTTCAAACTTTTTTTCCAGAAACTCCATTTTAAGTTCTTCAAAGCTTCTATGCACTCCCCTGATCATGAATATGTGTTTACTTTTGAAAATGGTTGAGAAACCAGCATGTATGAACTGTCTGAAACTTTTTGCCCTAAATGAGTTTTGCTTCGATTTGGCTGATTGATGAAGGAAAAATGATGTTTGTTAGGGGGTTTTGATTCAGTGTTGAGTGGGGATGAGTTCTGGGCAGTTAGATTTCATTTTCATTGCGTGTAGAGAGAGTTAGAGTTTTGGGCTAGCCGGAGAAGACGACCGGAACAGTGTTCCGGTCGCCTGAAAGTCATTAGGGTTAATTAATTAGGGTTTAGTCTTAATTGCGTAAGTTTGAATTTGGGCCGTCCAGATGAGCGCGCAGGTCAATTCCCTCCCTTTTAGTTTGAATCATAGCCATTGGATGCGCTGACTTTTCCTTTTTCAGTTTAAATTCATTTTATTTTTCATTTAATTGCATTTGTTTTCCCCATTTTATAAAAAATAGCAAAACACCTTTAAAAATTCTGAAAATTTTTGTACAAACTTTTATTAATTTTCAGAAACCAAAAACATTTTTATTTTTATTTTTTGCATTAAAAAATATTTTTAAATCATTTAAAAGTTTATTTTTAATTAATTAATGAGAATTAATTAATTAAAAATACTTTTAGGTATTTAAAAATCACCAAAAAATTCATGAAACCTTTAAAATCATTTAGAAACATTGTCCAACCCTCAAACCAAATTTCTTTTTTGATCTTAATGCATTTTGACAATTTTCCATGGAATTAATTCAATTTCAAAGCATTATTTTGATCCAATGTTCAAAAATTCATTTCTGCCTAGTCTTTGAGAGTTGGACTTTGATTCTTTTTGCATTGTGTCTTGCATATCATATAGTTTGTAGGATTAAATTGGCATGAATTGATCTTGCATTTCCCATTTGTTTGACATTTTTCTTGTCAAGGTACCCTAAAACCCTAGAAATCTTAGGAAATTCATAACTTTCACTAGGTTAAGAATTGGATCCTCTCCTTTGGGTAGTGAGTTTGTATAGGTTTAGGGTTCCCTTGAATGAATTTTCAATTTTTTTATCTTGATGTTTGCTTCTGGTTTTTGTTTTTGTTTTGTACATTGATCATAAACCCTAATTTGGGCTTCCTTTTGCATTCATCTTGCATTTGCTTGCATACCATGACTTGCCATAGCATTTTGTGCATACATTTGATTCATTGGACATCTTAAGACATATTAGAAGCATGTTTGATCATTGCATCTTTCATTTGCCATGTTGTATGTCATTTGCATTTCATAACTTTTCATGTATGTTCATGGTTCTAAGTATGCTTCTCTTGCATCCATATGTTCATATGATCATCTTCATGCCTTGATTCATGTTTGTATTATCACATAACATCATTATCATCACACATATGCTTCTGGTTTTGGTTTGCATCATGCCATTTCACCTCATTTTGCATTGCATTGCATTTCTTTCACTGACTTTTCAGATGGTAAGCAACTTTGAGAAGTGAATTTGCCTTCACTACTCACAACTTCTTTTCATCTCTCTTATGCATCCTTGCTGCATTTTGTTTTGTGTTTGAGATTGAGCTTGCTCTTTCTTCTTCATCTTACTTTCTTTCCTCAAGTGACTTGTCTTCTTAAATGAAGCAAGTTACTTTGCTTCCTTTGCTCCTTTCATCTGCTTCCTGGTGGTTCCATTGAAGATCTTTCTTGTAAATATCACAAACCTTAGGAACAACCAAGCATGACAATGATTAGGGTTTTGATTAGTCCCCCACTTAGTTTTACCTTTGTGTCTCTTTTGAGTCTTCTCTTCTCACCTCATAATCAAGGACTAAACCCTAAAGGCTTTAAGGCTTTGTGATTAAGCTTATGCCTGCATCCTTCTATTAGGATGGAGTGTATAACTTTAATCCTAAGTGTTAAACCCTTAATGTGTTTAAATCTTTTAATCAATTCATCTAATAATCATCAAGACATCAAGCTTGTAACTTGGGCCTTGCATTAGGGTTCTAATTCTTCCTTAATTGGTTAAGAAGGACTAACCCTAGTGTTAATGGACAAGTCCCCCTCAAGTTGTCTTACAAATCATAAAAATCATTTCTTCATCTTATCATTAACTAAAATCCACTTAATAAAGGCTTTGTTTTTTCATGAGGTTAATCCCTAACCATGGATTAAGTTGAGGAGTTTTCCTCAGCTTAAACATTCTCATCTATTATCCTTCTATTAGGATGGTGTAATGAGTCTGTTTAATCCCTAGTTATGGCTTAATCTCATTACTCAACACTAAACAAAAACAACAAAAAACATCTAAATAATCACAAGTAGGTTAATGATCTTAATCCTACACCATGGTGATTAAGTGTGAGAAGCTGACTTCACACTTAAGGCATTCTCATTACCCCTAATCAGAGGGAAGATGTGATGAGTTTACTAAATCCATTGGTTTAGGCTTAAACTCATTAACTTATGACGAACTTTCAAAAGCAATAAAAGACTGAAAACTCAAAAAACAAACAATAATCGTCTCTTCCGGGATTCTTTTCTCATCATCTTCACTCATAAACGAGAACTTGCTTCTTCCGTCTAATGCAAGACAGTTTGCATCTGTGCCAGACAGATCATACATTTGAGCATAGGCAAGTAAGCAGTTCACAAGTCAATTCATCTTTCAGTCTCTTTGGGTCGAACTACGGTGTTCTGACTTCCTCATTGCACGAGAGGATACGTAGGCATAACTTAACAGTTATCGAACAAAAGTCTCTGTATATTCCCCCTCTTTCAGTATCATTTTCTTAGCCTCATTATCTTGAGCATCTTATTCCTTTTCTTACACTACCACTACACATATCTCACTTCACTTCTTTTACACTAACACCTGTACATCCTTTTCCAGCTCTTTTATACACAAATTGCACTGACACTACCCCTTTAAAACACAAATATTTTAAGCGTGGATCCCGTCGAGTACGGCGGACGATCTGGGTGCTAATACCTTCCCAGGTTGTAACCAACCCCCTTTCTCAGTCTCTCTGGTTCGCAACCGTCTTATCCATATCTTTCTAGGTTTATGCAGCATTACCTTTCCTCCGGGATAAAAATGCCTAGCTGGCGACTCTATTCATCTCCTGTGAGTTCACTCCTGTGTGTTCTCACATCCTCCTCTCGCCGACCGTTCGCGTCTGTACCCTATTTGACCCGGCTTCATTTAGTGGGAGCGACAACGAGAGCTGAATCTCCGAATATATCGAGGTTCTTAATCCGAAGATTAATTGCCTCCTCTATTCCCATTATACATGCCTCGTATTCCACTTCATTGTTGGTGCAGCCAAATGTAATTCTGGCAGCGAAGGGTAAGTGAACACCTTCAGGAGTGATAAGAACGACACCAACTCCACGTCCATTGATATTGACTTCCCCATCAAACATCAGCTTCCATTTGGATTCAGGGTCTGGCCCATCCTCCGGAAGTGGTTCCTCGCAATTGTTTTCTTTGAGGTTCATGATGTCCTCATCAGGGAAATCAAACTTCATTGGCTGATAATCATCTTCAAGAGGTTGTTGTGCAAGGTAATCCGACAATACACTTTCCTTTATGGCCTTCTGAGAAGTATACTAGATGTCGTATTCAATTAAAATCATCTGCCACCTAGCAACCCTTCCGATTAATGATGGTTTCTCAAAGATGTACATGACAGGATCCATTTTGGAAATGAGCAGTGTGGTATGAGTCAACATGTACTGCCTCAGTCGGCGAGCAGCCCATACCAAAGCGCAACAAGTTTTCACAAGCAGTGAGTATCGGGATTCATAGTCGGTAAACATTTTGCTAAGGTAATAAATAGCGTACTCTTTTCGACCAGACTCGTCATGTTGGCCTAGAACACACCCCATTGACCCTTCTAGCACGGTCAAGTACATGATTAATGGTCTTCCTTCAACCTGGAGGCATTAGAATTGGAGGCTCCTGCAAATATTCTTTTATTTTGTCGAAAGCTCTTTGGCAGTCATCGTTCCACCTGACCGTTTGCTCTTTTCTTAGTAGTTTGAATATTGGTTCGCACGTGGCAGTTAGATGAGATATGTATCGAGAAATGTAGTTCAACCTCCCTAAAAACCCGCGCACTTCCTTTTATGTTCTCGGTGCAGGCATATCTTGAATAGCTTTTACCTTAGCAGGATCTATCTCAATTCCTCTTTGACTAACAATGAAACCCAGCAGTTTCCCGGAACGCACTCCGAAAGTGCACTTGTTTGGATTCAACCTCAGCTTGTACTTGATCAGTCTATCAAACAGCTTCTTCAGGTTGACCAGATCCTCTTCTTTGTCTCGGGACTTAGCAATCATATCGTCCACATAACACTCAATCTCCTTGTGTATCATGTCATGAAACAATGTGACCATCGCCCGCTGATAAGTTGCCCCGGTGTTTTTCAAACCAAAGGGCATGACTTTAGAGCAGAAATTACCCCACAGGGTAATGAACGTTGTCTTCTCCATGTCTTTCGGTGCCATCTTAATCTGGTTATAACCGGAGAAGCCATCCATGAAGGAAAATACCAAGAATTGAGCAGTATTGTCTACCAACACATCAATGTGTGGCAACAGAAAGTCATCTTTTGGGCTTGCTCTATTCAAATCCCGGTAGTCAATGCACATCCGGACCTTGCCGTCCTTCTTTGGTACAGGTACAAAGTTAGCTACCCAAGGTGGGTAACTAGTTACAGCAAGGAACCCGGCATCCCATTGCTTCTGAACCTCCTCTTTGATCTTCATTGCCATGTCAGGACGAGTTCTTCTTAATTTCTGCTTCACAGGAGGACAGTCCTCTCTCAGAGGTAACTTATGCATAACGATGTCGGTATCCAACCCTGGAATATCTTGATATGACCAAGCAAAGATATCCACATACTCTCTCAGCATACTGATCAGCTCTTTCTTGACGTCGACCTGCAGACTGGCCCCAATCATGATCTCTTTCTTCACATCTTCACTGCCAATGTTGATAACCTCAATTTCTTCTTGATGAGGCTGAATAACCCGTTCCTCTTGTTTCAACAATCTGACCAATTCTTCAGGGAGGTCACAGTCTTCCTCAACCCCTTCATCAGCCTGGTAGACTGGATTGTCAAAGTCATGCGTGGTCATATCAGGAACGTTATCAATGGAATCCGGATAATCGACACTGCACAGATGATGTGCTTGTTCAGAATCTACTTATTTTGAAAAAGAGACGCAAACACAAAAAAACAAAAAGGGAAAACACATTGCCATTTTTATATTTTTGTGAAAATTTTTTAAAACAAAGAAAGATAACACAATTTGTCTGAAAATGTCCTTTTATTTCATGGCAAAAATAAGATGCATACAAAACATGGTGGCCCAATACAATGGATTCTAGCATCTTGGGCAGAATGCTGGATTTGACAATGCAGTATGATAATAAAAGGAAAAAAATTAATTACTCTGAGTGCCAGGTAACTTGGACAATGTCTTCAGTAGACCAGTTCCTTAGCTCCTCTCCGGGCGCACACGGGTGAATCCAGTTGTCCCAGTCACCGTCACTATCCCTATCTTGGCTTGTTGTACAATCTGGTTGCGGTCGAGCAACCCAACACTTGTAAATGTGATAGCCTTACCACTTGGAGTAGATCCACCAGGCTGATAACCCAAGCCAAACTTATCGTCTTTCTTTTCTAGCTCCAGCAATTTGCCCCAGCCGTGGGCACTTCCTGATTGAACAACCTCCTTTGCTTGCTTATAAGAATGGATGGAGGTACCTTCTTTCTCACTGCTCTTCTCCACAAGTGTCAAGATGCTGACGTTGACTGCTTCGAAAGCTTGGCATAAAGTCTCATGGATCTCTCCATCCATCTCTACATACTTGAACGTTGACAAGTGGCTTACGAAGATGTCCTCCTCTCCGCATACTATGATAACCTGGCCGTCAACCACATATTTGAGCTTCTGATGCAGGGTTGAAGTAACAGCTCCGACAGCGTGGATCCATGGGCGACCCAACAAGCAGATGTACGCAGGATGGATGTCCATGACGTAGAAGACACTTTTGAAAACTTGAGAGCCTATCTTGACGGGCAGCTCAACTTCTCAAAAAACTGATCTTCTAGAACCATCAAAAGCTTTGACAATCAGATCACTCTGTCTCAGGACTATACCATCAACGTTGAGCTTCATTAATGCCTTCTTCGGAAGCACATTCAGGGAAGAGCCTGTGTCTACAAGAACATGCGATAACACAACACCCTTGCACTCCATAGCGATATGTAGTGCCTTGTTGTGGTTTCGACCCTCTGACGTGAGGTCTCTGTCTATAAAGCCTAGGCCATGGCTTGCATTAACAGTGCCTATAACAAATTCAAGTTGGTTGACAGTAATTTCTTGAGGAATATAAGCCATTTGCAGTACCTTCAATAAGGCCTCTCGGTGTGCGGGAGAACACATCAGCAGTGATAGAATGGATATCTTGGAAGGTGTCTGGTTCAGCTGATCGACCACCTTATAATCACTCTTTTTGATAATCTGCATGAATTCCTCGACCTCTTTTTCAAATGTACCCTGCCCAACAACAGGAGTAGTTGATTCATCAGTCACAACTTGCATTCCCTTGGCTTTGGATGAAGCCTCAGCCTCAGTATCCCCTCTCAGCACAGGGGGAGAAAATAAACGCCCACTTCTGGTAAAGCCTCCAGCTGGGTCCCTTATAACTGAGATAGGTCTATCAGTGACCTATTTCCCCATGTAGAGTCGGATATGTAAGATCTAACAATGATCTCATCCCCAGCTGGGACATCTATTTTAGGCAGATCAGCTGGTGATCTCTGCAGCAACGGGATCCGAATCCCGAATTGGTATCTTGCATAATCATAGCATTCACATCATATTTTCCCCCAGAGCGTAGCATTCCGTCTTATGCGGAGCATTGCGGCAAAAATCAAGCATGTTGCATGATCATAAGCCATGTTCTGAACACTTGTAAATACTAACAATCCATCGAACGATATACAGAATATTTCCCAATTCTCCACCAGAGAGCCAAAGCATTTCCCTTACAAATACAGAAACACACTTCTCGACACCCGTCTGTGTCATATCCCCAGCAGAAAGCCAAAGCGTCCCCTTTGCACTCATCAATGTCCGTGTCACCTCCCTCAGCATAGTTGCCTAAACACTTTGTAAATCAAATACTTGTTTATAGTATACTTTTTCCGACACTCGTCTGTGTCATGCTCTACACAGCAATTTAAACACTCGTCTGAGTCTCACTCCTACTTTTTACTCATACAGATACTCGTCCGTATCTTGTATATACCACTTAAATCCCCTCAGAATCAACAATCGTCCGTGTTCTTTGTTAACCAGTTGATACTCGTCCGTATCATCATCTCTGAACATGCGTCAAGCATTTGTTTATATCTGATACTCGTCTGTATCATAGTCTTGAGGGTGCTCGTCCGCATCTTTGATCTATACACTGTGTCAAACACTTATGTCCTCTTAAATTTAAACACTCGTCTGTGTCTACCCTTCCCCAGAAAAATCCCCAACAAAACTTGTTAAACTATTTTCTTTCTATCTGACATTCGTCCTATGTCATGATACCTTTTCGGCAGTCGTACCCTGCTAGGTGATCGTCCTTCACCTTTTTGATGATCGTCCTTCATCACTCCCAGAGGAGTCTCTTTTCATTAGAACCCCTTCCTATCCGATATTCGTCCTATGTTGTGATATTTTTAGCAGCCATCCCCTGCTAGGTGATCGTCCTTCACCTCTTGATGATCATCCTTCATCATTCTATCCGATGGTCGTCCCCATTGTTGACCTTGTTATCTGGCATTCTTCCTATGTCATGATAAACCCTGAGAGCATCCATACCCTACTAGGTGATCGTCCTTCACCTCTTGATGATCGTCCTTCATCATATTCATCTAATGGCCGTCCCCATCGTCGACCTTTTCTATCCGGCATTCGTCCTATCTCGTGATACTTTCGGTAGTCGTACCCAGCCAGGTGATCGTCCTTCACCTTAGATGATCGTCCCTCATCTTATCCCCAACAGAGCAGCCGTCCCCTGCTAAGTGATCGTCCTTCACCTTTGATGACCGTACCTCATCATTTATTTCATTTATGCCTTGAGCTTGATGGTCGTCCCCATCATTTACCTGTAATCCTCAGAGAGTCTTATTTCTTTACATGATGGCCGTCCCCATCATAATCTCTTATATCCCCAGCATGTCGGTCGTCCCTGTCATTGCGTTATCCCCAGCAGTCGTCCTCTGCTCGACGGTCGTCCTCCGTCACACGCACTTTATAATTATACTTTATTTTCTTTTACAATCTATATCCCTTTTCTTCTTCATTCTGTGAGTGCAAATTTTGGACTGTCTTTGGTATTCAACCACAAGTTATCTTGTTTGAATGATAAGTTGTCGCTTACATCCTGCACAACTAACTCATGTTTGAATAGGGGCAGTTGTAAACACCCCAAATTTTCCCTCACCCATTCACACCATGGCTTGTGATCTTTTCATTTGCATAAGTTCAATCATAGCATCTCATACAACATTTTTGATTCACTGCATTGATTCAAAGTCATCTGCATCTAGGGTTTGTGATCTGAGCCATCCCTGAGCCATTTGAGCCACTCCAAAGGCCTTCAATCACTTCAAAGGGGTCCATGTATATTCAAGCATCATATTATACCCTCTCAAGATCAAATAAGTTAAAGAATCACAAGAACTGAGAAAGGCATGGAAGCAGAGCCAGGTTTAACTACACAGATGACCTAAAATTAGGGTTTTGGTTTCAGAGGCCATAACTCCAAAATTTTTGGTCATTCTTGTTTCTATTGGTCTCTATATGTTATGAGTATCATGCATATCAATTTTCATGAAGAAATTCAATGGGGAAGGCATCTGATCAATAGATGACTTCTTGAGCAAGTCAGTGCAAAATCAGGGCATCTGAGGCCCCCAATGACCCAACCAAAGGGTGTTCTCCATCATTTTGAATATATATGATCTTTATTTGATCATAGAAGGTGTTATAAGTTCACAAAATTAGAAAATTTCAAGTCATTTGCAAAGTTGCCTTTTTGGGAAAGTGACTTGTAATGAAAACTTGCCATTTTGGGAAAGTTTGTCAACCTTCTCTTTTTGATTCAAAAATGCTTCAAATGAGAAAACTTTGGTCATGAAAGTTGTAGATTGGATCATTCCCTTTTCAAAAAGTACAAGAACTTTTTCTAATTCATTTTGGATCAAAAGTTATGGCTTGTCAAAGTTGGCAAAAATCACATAATTTCATGTTTTGCACCAAAGAGGGAAAGTTGCAAAACCTCATGCCAAGGCAAAATGTGACTTCAAATGGACTTCTATGCATTACACAAACATAAACCATGAACTAAAAATCAGAATGCACCAAAGAATATCCAAGTTTCATGACTTGTGCATTAAGAAACTTCAAAAGGGCCAAAAGATCACAAAATTGCAAAACCACACATAAGCATTGATCCACTTGCAAATTGGCCTCAAATTCATTTCCATGGTTCCCCTTGATCACAGCTGAACCAAGCCATGCCTCTAAACCATCCTGTCATGACCCATACCTCAAAGGACAAGTCACATTGACTTTTGGCAAAATGGACCATACCAATCAAGCTATGCCACCAACAACTCTCTGCCCTATCACAGCTTGATATGTGGACTAAAAGGGACTCAAAACACACAAGGAAAGGGCCTGAATCCACAACATTGCTAGAGTTCACAAAAATCCTCCATTTTTCATTTTCTATCGAATCCCATAACTCAGCCATTCATTCTCCAAATTTCTTCCACCAGTTATCTCAAAATGCTTCACTGATCATCCCTGACCCATCAAAACAGCCTAAGACCACCATAAACAGAAATACGATTTTCACCACCCCTGAACTGGAAGCTTCAAAATCCTCCATATAAACTCATTCCAAGCTTACCAGAAGCTTCAAGGAGTTCATTAGAGTGGAAAAGCACAAGGCAGAAAGTCAGAAAGCCTAGGATTCGAAAGCTCAATCACAGGTAACATGATGAACAATTTTTCCAAAACTTTGATTTCTTGCTAAAATATTGTTCTATGTGTTACCCTGATCATGGGGATGTATTTGTTTTTGAAAATGAGCCAGAGACAAGCATTTTATGTTGCTCTGAAATTTTTGCCCTAAATCTGATCTTCTTCGATTCTCCTTGTATGAGTAAAATAAATTGTTTTTGATGATGGATTCTTGTTATTTGAGGTTAGAGGAAGAGTTCTGGAGATTTTGGCATGTTTTTATAGCTTAGGGAGAGAGATAGAAATTTTCAGGGAGGGATGTCACCGGAGAAGACAACTGGAGCTCTTCTCCGGTGACCTGAATGTAATTAGGGTTTAATCTGTGATTAGGGCAAAGTTTGAATCTGGAGCGTGCGATCTTGCTTCCCGCGCGTGAACCTAGGGCCAGGATCCTCTCATTAGCCATTAATCCTGATTTATTAAATTAATTAATTAGGGTTAAGTTAATTGAGTCAGTTCAAATATAGACCGTCCAGATACGCGCGGGTCAACTCCCTCCATTTTTCTTTGAATGCCAGCCATTGGATCAACTTACTTCTCCTTTTAATTAATTTTAATTCATTTGTTTTATAATTAACTTCCACGAATGATTAAAAATAGTAAAAAGCATTTAAAAATTCTGATTTTTTTTTGTCAAGCATTTCATTGATTTTCAGAACCCAAAAATATTTTTATTTTTATTTTTTGCATTAAAAATCATTTTTAAATCATTTAAATGTTTATTTTTAATTGGTTAATGAAAATTAATTAATTAAAAATTCATTTAGGTATTTAAAAATCACCAAAAAATTCACATTGCATTTTAAAACATTTAGAAACATTATCAAACTCTAAAAATAAATTACTTTTTAGTTTTTGACCTATTTTGACAATTTTCATTGGAATTAAGTTTGTTTAAAGGCAATATTTTGATCCTAACTTGAACAAATTCATTCTGCCTAACCATGAAGAGTTTGATGATGGTTCTTCTTGCATTGCATCCTTCACATCATGTAGTTTTTAGGGTAAAATTGGTTTGACTTCATATTTCATTTTCAATTTGTTTTGTATATTTCATTGTGAGGTATCTCAAAACCCTAATTGACTTAGAAAAATCACAACTTCCATTAGGTTTAGATTTAGGTCTCCTCCTTTGGGCAGTGAACTTGTGTAAGGTTAGGGTTCCTTTGATCCCATTTTCAATTTTTTATCTTGTCATTTGCTTCTGACTTTGAATTTTGTGTTGCATGTTATGCATAAACCCTAATTTTTGCCTTCATTTGCATCCATCTCTCATTTGCTTGCATTTAAGAACTTGCCATGATATTTTGTGCATCCACATGATTCATAAGACATCTTAGGACATATTAGAATCATGTTTGATCATTGCATCTTTTATTTTCCATGTAATATGACCATTCCATTTCATAAACTTTCATGAACCTTCATGGTTCAAGCATGCTTCATTTGCATCCTCATCCTTGTATGATCATTCACAACTCTTGACATGTGTTTGCATCATCTCTTAGTATCATTAACATCATGTTTATGCTTCTGATTTTGGTTTGCATCATGACATTTCATCTCATTTGCATTGCATTTCATTCCTTTTGCTAACTTTTCAGGTGGTAAGTTGTTTTGAGAAGTGAATTTGCCTTCACTTCTCACAATCTCTTTTCATCTCCCTCTTGCATCATTGTTGCATTTTATCTTGTGCATTGGAGTGATCTTGCTCATTCATGTTCATCTCTTACTTTCTTCCTTCAAGCAACTTGTCTTCTTAAGTGAAGCAAGTTGTCTTGCTTCTCTCTGTTTCTTTCTCCTTTCAGCTGCTTCTCTCCTTGGTGGCTCTTTGAAGATTCTTTCTCTCTTAGGCCTCACAAACCCTAGGATCTCCAAGCATGATAACAATTAGGGTTTGATTAGTCCCCCATTTAGCTTTTACCTTTGTGTCATCTTTGAGTCTTCTCTTCTCATCTCACAATCAAGGACTAAACCCTAAAGGTTTTAAGGCTTTGTGATTAAGCTTATGCCTGTATCCTTCTATTAGGATGGAGTGTATAACTTTAATCCTAAGTGTTAAGCCCTTAATGTGTTTAAACCCTTTAATCAATTCACTTAATAATCACTAAGACATCAAGCTTGTAACTTGGGCCTTGCATTAGGGTTCTAATTCTTTCTTAACTGGTTAAGAAGGACTAACCCTAGTGTTAATGGACAAGTCCTCCTCAAGTTGTCTTACAAACCATAAAAATTCATTTCTTCATCTTATCATTAATTAAAATCCATTTAATAAAGGCTCTGTTTTGTCATGAGGTTAATCCCTAATCATGGATTAAGTTGAGGTATCTTCCTCAGCTTAAATGTTCTCATCTATTATCCTTCTATTAGGATGGTGTAACGAGTCCATTAAATCCTTGATTATGGCTTAAACTCATTACTTAACACTAAACAAAAACTCCAAAAACATCTAAATAAATGCAAGTAGGTTAATGATCTTAATCCTACATCATGGTGACTAAGTGTGAGGTGCTTACTTCATACTTAAGGTATTCTCATTACCCCTAATCAGAGGGAGGATGTGATGAGTTTACTAACCCTTGGTTTAGGCTTAAGCTCATTAACTTATGACAAACACCAAAAAGCAATAAAAGATTGAAAACATCAAAAACAAGCAATAATCGTCTCCTCCGGGATTCTTTTCTCACCTCATTCACTCATAAACGAGAACTTGTTTCTTCCGTCTAATGCAAGACAGTTTGCACCTGAGCCAGACAGGTCATACACTTGAGCATAGACAAGTAAGCAGTTCATCAGTCAATTTTACCTTTCAGTCTCTTTGAGTTGAACTACGGTGTTCTGACTTCCTCATTGCACGAAAGGATACGTAGGCATAATTTAACAGTTATCGAACAAAAGTCTCTGTATATTCCCCCTCTTTCCAGCATTATTTTTTAAGCCTCATGGTCTTGAGCATTTCATTCTTGTTCTTACACTGACACTTCTCTTATGCGCTTCACTTTTCTTTTACACTGACACTTGCATTCTTTCCAGCTTTGATACAAATATTGCACTGACACTACCCCTTTTAAACACAAATCTTGTAAGCGTGGATCCCGTCGAGTACGGCGGACAATCTGGGTGCTAATACCTTCCCAGGTTGTAACCAACCCCCTTTCTCAGTTTCTCTGGTTCGTAACCGTCTTATCCATATCTTTCTAGGTTTATGCAGCATTACCTTTCCTTCGGGATAAATATGCCTAGCTGGCGACTCTATTCATTCTTTCTTTTTTCGCCGACCGTTCACGTCTGTACCCCTTCTAACCAGGTGTCATTTGGTGGGAGTGACAGCTTGGCGACTCTGCTGGGGACCCTTATACTGTAACCAGGGCTTCTGGTTCTTTTTGTGGGTTCCTCCTAGCGCTTGTTTGATTTGTGTTTACTGGGGTGTTATGTGCTATATGTGTTTATGTATTTATTTTATTGCTTTATGTACAATCTTGTTTACTGCTTTCTTTACAGTTTTATACATCATACTGTCATTATCATTGCTGGATCTGGTTTGTTGTTTTGATGGGTGGGGTTCCATTGAGAGTTAAGGTCCTATACATGGGACCTGAGTGACACCTAGGCTAGAGTGGTTCATGTTCTTTCCCATTCCATTTTGGTTTGGAGCAGGAATATGAAACACAATTCAGATGTGGGTTTCTTCTTGAGAACTCTGTGCTACAGATTTCCTGTAGTGCTAGGGCTTTCTGGGAAGCCTGCTAAGTCTGGATGACCTTCATTATGACCTTTAGAAACTGAGGTGAATTAGAGGAGGATCTATTATGGTTATTGTAAACACTGTACCTCTGGGTTAGAAGTGTTTACACTTCTCATAACTGATCCAAGTATGAGGATCCTTGTTCTAGAACATCACCTGTGAGAGGGTTGGGCTGTTTACAGGTTTGCAGGTACCATTGGCCACATCATACCCTGATACTTGTTTTGTTTAAGAGTACTTCATTTTGGACAGTTCTTGAGATTTATCCCTGGACATGTGACTCTTTATTTGAGTCCCCCACCTTGGTTACTGGATTTCTGAACCTTCATCTGGACTTCTTGAACATACATGGGCTTTATATCAAGACAGATAATCAGATCTGGCTTTATCACAAACCCTTGCATATCATTTGCATACATCATTATTACATCATTTAACATTTGTTTATTTGTTTTTTAGGGTATCTACATTATATCTGGTTTGGTTTTGACCCCTTCTTCTGCATAGACCTCTGCTACATCAGTTATCAGCTTCAGCTATCTTCATCCTCACCAGCATCATCCTATCAGTGGCTCATCTCCAGTATCAGACTTGATCCTCATCAGCACTTGCCTTCAGCTCTTCATCAGCATTCATGGCTACACCCAGGAAGAGCAACATTTCATACCATTTCTTTTAGCCTGTGTTGACTGGTATCAGACAGGTCCAGTCACTTGTCACCCCTGACCACATCCCATTATTCAGAGAGCATTATGGAGGTATCCTTGATATGGTTATGGACCAAGACTCTTCTCAGAGGAGCATGATCCACACCTGCCTACAGTTTTATGATCCTCCTTTGAGATGCTTCACATTTCCAGACTTTAAGCTAGGACCTCTGCTGGAGGAGTTTTCATCATTGATTGGAGTACCTGTCAGGGGTGGAGTCCCCTTCAACCCAGAGATGCCAGCTCCCAGTAATGGAGAAGTAGCAAAAGCACTATACCTGGAACCTGCCTTGATTGAGCAGAATATGACAACAAAGGCTGGGATCCCTGGTTTGCACTTAGATTTCTTGATTTCTCAGGCCATCCTGAAGGCCTCTTTGGGAGAATGGAGGGCAGTTTGTGCATTGTTAGCCCTCAGCATATATGGGGTTGTACTGTTTGCAGATGAGCCCAAATTTATCAGCAAGAATGCCATTCATCTTTTCCTTCTGAGGAACCCAGTACCCACCTTGCTGGGAGATTTCTATTACTCCATTCATCAGAGGAATGAGAAGCAAAAAGGAAAGTTGGTGAGATGTTGTGCTCCTCTGTTTCACACTTGGCTGCTCAGACACCTGCCCAAATCAGATTCCTTCCTGAATCCCCACAAACAGAAGAATTGGGCCAAGAGGCTCATTGCTTTGCCTTCAGATGACATCAGATGGTGCACCCAGAGCACCAAAGGCAAGGACATAATCACTAGCTGTGGGAAGTACCCAAATGTACCCCTAATAGGAGTGAAGGGTTGCATCAACTACAATCCTTTGCTGTTTAAAAGACAACTGGGCTATGCTTTGGTTCACCCTCCTAGAGTGCAAGATTTAGCTGAGACCCTGTATTGTAAGATAAAGCCTAATCTAGCTGCTGTCAGACAGGCATCCTGGGCTTGGGACAACATCCAAACAAAAGGGATGGTTATTCTTGGAAGGTGCAATGATGTTGCTTCAGCTCAGTACTATGACTGGTCTCATGCTAGAGCTCAGATTACTGGAATGCCCTTCACCATTGAGGATACACCTGGACCATCTACAGTACAGCCAGCAGCAACTGTCATCCTGGAAGAATTTGAGAAGCTGAAGGAAAGGAATGAGAATCTGTCTCAAGCTCTGAAGAAGACCCTTTGGGAAAGGAGTGATGGTCGTTTGGACATTGAAAGGTTGGAGAAGCTTAGGGTGGAGCATCTGGCCAAGATTGAGAAAACAGAGGACTACATCAGGAAGGCAAGGGCTGGGGAGCAAATATTGAAGAATGCCTGTAAAGAGGCCAAGCTTCAGAAGGCTAGGATCGAGCTCTATCTGCAAGAAAGTCAGGCTAGGTGGGTCAGGATCACTAAAGCCCGGACACAAGAAGATCAGAGAACTCAGGCCAAGATTGAACAGTTAGAGGCCAATGAAAAGAAGCAGCAGGAAGCTTTGCTGGCAGCCCAGAAGGAGATTTCAGAGTTGAAGCTTAGGGCTGGTTTGAAGAGGTCAAAGGACCAAGACAGGCACAAGAAGCTGACCACTGCCATTGCCACCAGAAACCTCCTCATCAGGACCATTACAGAGCATCCAGCTGGCCCAGTGACTGAGGCACTTCTGAAGGAGGTTAAGGAGGATGAGTTTGGACTAGATGTCTGACTTTTTGATTGTTGTTGTTTTCATTTGATGTACTTTTCTTTTGTGTTGTATTTTGACCCTTCAGGGGCATGTGATGTAAAAAACAGACTATGTATGATTCACCATTTGTAATATATTTGTTAGTTTGTTTCCATTTGGATTTCTTTTCTCAACAACATCAAAGCATCTTCCTCGAGGTCTGGAAAGGTCAAAACCAAAGAACCAAGCCGGATACCTTGGAAAACAAATAAGCATACTGCATTGCATACTAACTTTTGTTTTGTTTTGTAGGTTTTTTTATTATTTTGTTTGTTTCTAACTCTGTTGTGGTTCAGGAAATATTGCTCGCAGAAGAGTGTTCCCTGTCAACCGTGCACACCGGTATCCTACTCGCAACAACCTTCCGGGTATTATAATGGAGCAAGTACAGCAAGACCTGACTGAGGTCAGAACCCAGATGGCTAATGAAAGAGTGGAGATGAGGAACCAAATGACCCAATTCATGAATGTAATGACTGGCTTGGCCCAGAGCCAAGAGAGGTTAAGGGCATTGGTTGAAAGACAAACCCTCGAGGAACCTCATCCTGGAACTGGAGGAACTAGTAATAATGAGAGGGGCCAGCCTCATGTTAATCCACCAGTATTTGGACCTCATCTAGATCCGGAAGTCCACATCCCGGGAAATGTGCAGGGAAATACTGCTAGAGGGAGAATTTTACAAGAGGATCCCCAGGAGGAGCAGTTCACTGTCATGGGAGCTGGAGATGAAGTCTATGATAGAAGGTTTGATGAAATTGCTGAGAAGTTGAGATCTTTGGAGTCTCAAAACTCCTTGGGTTTCGATGTAATGGATATGGGGTTAGTGGATGGGGTGAGAATTCCCCACAAGTTCAAACCCCCATGCTTTGAGAAATACAATGGAACCTCTTGTCCACGAACTCACCTGCAGTCTTTTCTGGGAAGACTTAAAGCATATACCATGGATGAAAAACTGTGGATGTTCTACTTTGAAGATAGCTTGACTGGAGCTTCAAGAGAGTGGTATTCACACTTGACCAGAGCTACTAGCAGATGCTGGAGGGACCTAGATGAAGCTTTCATCAGGCAGTACCAATACAATCTGGACATGGCTCCTAAAAGGACCCTCCTAATGAGAATGTCTCAATCCTCCAGAGAAAGCTTCAGGGAATATGCCCAAAGGTGGAGACAGCTTGCTGCTGCTGTCCAGCCACCCATGTCGGAAAGAGAAATGACTGACATGTTCATGAATACTTTGCAAGGAACATATATTGACAGACTGACTGCCTTTTCTTCCACCAGTTTTGCTGACGTAGTTATAGCCGGGGAAAGGATTGAAAGCCTTTTGAAAATGGGCAAAATTTCTGATAATGGTGCAAGTTCATCCAGTAATCCCAGGAAGCCTTTTGTGGGACCTCGAAGGACCGGTGAGACAAATGCCATCCATGCCAGCAGGGGCAGACCTCAGTATGTTCACAGATCAGTAGCAGCTGTCACTATTCCAGCTCCAGTTCCTCAGCAACCAGCATATCAACCACAACAACCACATTATCAACAGCAAGTTCAGTATCCGCAACAGAGGACCTACAACAATAGCAACAGCAATCAACAACAACGACCCTTTCAACAAAGACCATCACAGGCAAACAGGGTGATTGACCCTATCCCTATGCCTTATGCTGCCTTATTGCCACAACTCCTGAAGCTCAACTTGGTTGAGTTAAGGACATTGGCACCACCGGATCCCTCCAATCTCCCAAGGAATTATGATGTCAACGCCAGATGTGCTTTCCACTCCAATGCACCTGGCCACAATACGGAAAAGTGCAGGGCCTTGCAAATGAAAGTCCAAGATCTGGTGGATTCTAAAGCCCTCAACTTTGCACCCCCTCCAAATGTCAACAAGAATCCTATGCCTAATCACAGCGGGCCGAGGATTAATGCCATTGAGGAAGACAAACCATCTACTTTGATAACCAGTGTTGCACAAATTCGAACACCTCTGGTCGAAATTAAAGCTCAGCTTCTAGAGTGCCAGGTGTTCCCCGTGTGTGAGCTCGGTTGTGGGTATTGCAACATTTCAGTCAACAGGTGTGATAATTTGAGAAGCGGCATAGATGGTCTTATCAAAGATGGTATCCTTCAGATCTCAACAACGGCGCCTACAAATCCAGCAATTCCTTTGACAACAATTCCTGATTCTTCTACGACAACAGCAACAATCATTACTACCGATTCGTCAATATCATCAGCAATGGCTCCGTCCATCACTTCAACAAGTCAAAATTCAACAACCATTTCTTCTACAACATCAGCATCCTTTTTATCAGCATCCTTTTTACAATCTACTATGATCCATCAAATGTTCCTCCAAATAACAACTTTCAGCAACAGACAGTGGCACCTCCTGCCAGGTCACCAGTCACAATCTACTACGATCCGCACACCATTTAAGTACCCTCCTCTGCAGCAGTCAGTCCAGTCACCATTACGGTGCCTGGATCCGTTCCTTATGAAAGCAGTAATGCCATACCTTGGCATTATGGCTCTGATCTCTACTGCAACGGGGAGAAGATCACTCTGGATTCATCAACCTTTTCTCCACAAGTTGATAATGTTGGGGGAGGCGGAGGCTTCACCAGAAGCGGGCGCCTTTTTGCCTCACAAACTCAAAGACCTAATGTTGAAGCAGAAGCTGCTGCCAAAGCAAAAGGAAAGAGTGTGGTACTTGAAGATCCAACTATCAAAGAAACTCAGAAGACATCTTTTGAGCAAGATGTAGACGAGTTCATGAGAATCATAAAAAGAAGTGATTACAAGGTGGTGGATCAGCTTCACCAAACTCCCTCAAAAATCTCCATATTATCACTGTTGATGTGTTCTGAAGCTCACAGGAATGCATTATTGAATGTCCTGCACGCAACATACGTGCCAGAGGAGATTACCGTTAATTACCTAGAAACCGTGGTGGCAAATGTCAACACCAGTCATGGACTGGGCTTTACCAATGCTGACTTAACAACAGAGGGATGTAACCATAACAAGGCTTTGCATATCACCTTGGAATGCAAAGGTTCTGTTCTATCTCATGTACTGGTAGACACTGGGTCGTCACTCAATGTTCTACCAAAGAAAGCCTTGGTGAAGCTAGAGTATGATGGCTTGGCATTGCGTCCAAGTAATTTGGTGGTGAGACCATTTGATGGCTCTAAAAAATCAGTGCTTGGGGAGATTGATCTGCCTGTGATGATTGGCCCGCAGACTTTTAAAATTACCTTCTTTGTGATGGACATTCAGCTGGCCTACAGCTGTTTGTTGGGTAGACCCTGGATCCATGCCGCTGGCGCTGTTACGTCTACCCTTCACCAGAAGCTTAAATTCGAGTGGGAAGGCCAGATCATCACCATCTGTGGGGAAGAAGACATCTTTGTTAGCCATCTGGCTACGTATAAGTACATAGAAATGGATGGAGAGATCCATGAAACGATGAGCCAAGGGTTTGAGGCCCTGAACATTAATGAAGCATCTGCTATACTGGGAACCTCCATAACGTCATATTAGCAAGCCCGGAAGGTTGTTGAGGAGGGTACTGCCCAAGGCTGGGGCAAGTTGCTGCCCGTGGAGAAGAAAGAAGACAGATTTGGGTTGGGTTACAGACCAACTAAACAAGATCAATCGGAGGCTGCAAAGGAACCCAATTTTGTCAGCAGGGGAATGCTCACCCCGGATGCTTTGAACAATTTGGAAGACAAGGAGGAAAGCGGCTGCAACCTGGAGAGCTGGATATGTCCAAGGACCCCGGGGAGCCAAGTCCTTAACTGGTCTTCCCAGGAAATTATAAGGGTTACTCCTGCAGAGTAATTATTATTTCCTGTATTTTATAAGCATGCATCAATTCTTGCATCTTGCCCAAGATGTCAAGACTCATTTTGTAATCGTGCCATCTTGTAATTTTGTGCAAATAGATCAATCAATGAATATCGGACATCTTTTGCAAACGAGTCTCTTTTTCGCTCACTGTCTTTTCATTTTTCTTTTTGTACAAAAATAAAATGGCAATGTTTTCAAAATAAATAACTTCATTAAAATTGATCACTAAAATAAACCAATCTAAACCCTTGCAGAGAGTGCCTTTCAGATTGCACCGACAACAACACAGCTATGACTTCGTATGACTTTGACAATCCAATCAATCAAGTTGATGAAGGGGTTGAAGAATACTATGAACTACCTGAAGAGTTAGCCAGGTTGTTAAGGCAAGAGGAGAAGGTTATCACTCCTCATCAGGAGGAGATTGAAACGGTTAATCTTGGTACAGAAGAAGACGTGAAAGAAGTTAAGATCGGGGCCTGCCTACAAGATTCGGTAAAAGAGAAACTGATTGATATGCTTCGGGAATATGTGGATGTTTTCGCTTGGTCTTATCAGGATATGCCAGGGTTGGATTCCGATATTGTCATGCAAAAGCTGCCTTTGAAAGAAGATTGCCCACCAGTAAAACAGAAGCTGCGCCGTACTCGCCCAGATATGACAATGAAGATAAAAGAAGAGGTACAAAAGCAGTGGGACGGCGGGTTCCTTGATGTGACTAGCTATCCGCCGTGGGTTGCTAATATTGTACCTGTACCTAAGAAAGACGGCAAGGTGAGAATGTGTGTGGATTACTGGGATCTGAACAGAGCCAGCCCGAAAGATGACTTCCCTTTACCTCACATTGATGTATTGGTTGATAATACGGCTCAGTTCTCGGTGTTCTCCTTCATGGACGGGTTTTCGGGATACAATCAGATCAAGATGTCGCCTAAAGACATGGAGAAGACAACTTTCATCACACCCTGGGGCACATTTTGTTACAAGGTGATGCCATTCGGACTGAAGAATGCGGGTGCAACGTATCAACTGGCTATAGTGACATTATTCCATGACATGATCCACAAAGAAATTGAATGTTATGTGGATGACATGATTGCCAAGTCCCTCACAGAAGAAGACCACCTGGTGAATCTGTTAAAGCTATTCAAGCGTCTGAGGAAGTACCAACTGAAGTTAAACCCCAACAAGTGCACATTCGGGGTGCGATCTGGTAAGCTGCTGGGATTTATTGTAAGTGAGAAGGGGATTGAAGTTGACCCTGATAAAGTTAAAGCCATTCAAGAAATGCATGCACCGAAGTCAGAAAAAGAAGTTCGGGGGTTTCTAGGTAGATTGAACTACATTTCAAGGTTCATATCTCACCTTACAGCAACCTGTGAGCCTTTGTTCAAACTGTTAAGAAAAGAACAAACGGTCTGGTGGAATGAAGACTGCCAGAAGGCTTTTGACAAAATCAAGGAATACTTACAAGAGCCTCCGATCCTTATGCCTTCAGTTGAAGGAAGACCTCTAATCATGTACTTGACATTATTAGAATAGTCGATGGGGTGTGTGTTGGGCCAGCATGACGAGTCTGGTCGAAAAGAGTATGCAATGTACTACCTAAGCAAAATGTTTACCGACTGTGAACAACATTATTCACTGCTCGAGAAAACTTGTTGTTCTTTAGCGTGGGCTGCTCGCCGACTAAGGCAGTATATGTTGACCCACACTACTTTATTGATATCAAAGATGGACCCAATTAAATACATTTTTGAGAAGCCAGCACTTACCAGACGGGTTGCAAGATGGAAAATGATCCTCACAGAGTATGATATTCAGTACACGTCTCAAAAAACAATCAAGGGTAGTGTATTGTCTGATTATCTTGCTGAGCAACCCATTGATGATTACCAGCCTATGAGGTTTTACTTCCCTGATGAAGACATCATGTTCATAAAAGCGAAAGATCATGAAGAGCCTGTTCAAACTGAAGGGCCTGACCCGGAAGAAGAATGGACTATGATGTTTGACGGGGCTGTTAATATGAATGGTCGTGGTGTTGGTGCAGTACTCATTACACCTAAAGGAGTTCACATGCCTTTCTCGACAAAACTTACCTTTAACTGCACTAACAACGAAGCTGAATACGAAGCTTGTATTATGGGTCTTGAGGAAGCCATTGACCTCAGGATCAAGACTTTGACTGTGTTCGGAGATTCAGCTCTGGTAGTTGATCAAACCAACGACAAATGGTACACGCACCAAGATGATCTGATACCTTACCGGGATTATACAAGGAGGTTGTTGACTTTCTTCACAACGGTCAAGCTTGAGTATATCCCTCGGGACGAAAATCAGTTTGCAGATGCTCTGGCTACCATTTCGTCTATGATCAAGGTTCAAGCTGCCAACTTTGTGCCTCGGATTTCAGTATCCAGACTCGACAGACCGGCATACGTGTTCTCAGCAGACGTTGCTAAAGATGATAAGCCTTGGTTCCATGACATCAAATGCTTCTTGGAGGATCAAACATACCCACCGGGGGCATCTTCCAATGATAAGAAGACATTAAGAAGGCTAGCTGGTAGTTTCTTCCTGAATACTGATGGTTCCCTTTACAAGAGAAACTTCGATATGGTACTCCTCAGATGCGTTGATAAGACAGAAGCAGACTTGTTGATGCACGAGGTGCACGAAGGATCCTTTGGTACCCATGCAGGAGGACATGCCATGGCTAAAAATTTGCTAAGATCAGGCTATTACTGGATCACAATGGATGCAGACTGTTGTGCCTATGCCAGAAAATGCCATAAATGCCAGATCTATGTAGATAAAGTGCATGTGCCTCTGAATCCTCTGAATGTGATGTCTTCACCCTGGCCCTTTGCTATGTGGGGCATTGATATGATTGGCAAGATTGAACCGACTTCTTCAAACGGCCACAGATTCATCCTGGTAGCCATTGACTATTTTACCAAGTCGGTTGAAGCAACATCTTATGCAAATGTTACAAGGCAGGTAGTAGCCCGATTTCTAAAGAGAGATATCATTTGTCGGTATGGAGTTCCCGAGCGAATCATTACTGACAGTGGTTCCAACTTAAACAACAAAATGATGGCAGAACTGTGCCGAGAATTCAAGATCCAACACCACAATTCTTCTCCTTACAAGCCGAAGATGAATGGTGTTGTAGAGGCAGCTAACAAGAATATCAAGAAGATTGTACAGAAAATGGTGGTCACCTACAAAGACTGGCATGAAATGCTACCATTTGCCTTGCATGGGTACCGAACATCAATCAAAACATCCACTGGGGCAACACCGTATCAACTTGTGTATGGTATGGAGGCAATCCTACCTGTTGAAGTTGAATTACCCTCCTTGCGGGTACTGATGGACGTTAAACTGAATGAAGCAGAATGGGTCCGATCCCGAAACGAACAACTAAGTCTGATTGAAGAAAAGAGATTGGCTGCAATTTATCATGCGCAGCTGTATCAGAAAAGAATGAAGAAAGCCTTCGATCAGAAAGTCAGGCTTCGAGAATACCAAGTAGGAGATCTTGTGCTGAAAAGACTCCTCCCTCCTCATACAGACCACAGGGGCAAGTGGACTCCAAATTATGATGGCCCATTCATAGTAAAGAAAGTTTTCTCCGGTGGAGCACTGATGCTCAGTACTATGGATGGTGAAGATTTCCTGTCCCCTGTGAATTCAGATGCAATTAAAAAATACTTCGCGTAAAAATGACCCGCTGGACATAAAAATAGAATGTAAGTCCAGGCAAAAATAGGGCATCCCGGCGAGTCAAAAACAGAATAAAAGACTCGGGCAAAAATAAGGGAAAATAAAATGAAAAAAATGTACACCCGCTGAGTTGAAAAGCCGCCTTGGACAACTCAGGAAAAAAATGGGTATCCCGGTGGATTGAAAACCCGAAAGGGCGATCTACGCAAAATAAGGGAAATAAGCGAACAACTGTATTCTGAATTCATCTGTATCACTTACAACATGGCAAGCTTCGAAGGGTTCGCGCTTCGGTCAGAATCAGCCTTCTTCAGAAAGCAGGATGAGAATAACGTCAACGTCATACGAGTCATAGCCCAAGGGAAGCTCCTTGAAGCGTCATCAACATTGCCAGCATCTTTTTGTCTTTCAATTTGTAACGATCTCCTCATTTCAGGGGATCCATTTCTTTGACTGTATCTTGCCAATTCAGAGCACGCAAATTAATAAAATCAGATTTTCAGTCATATTTCGTCTCGTACATATTATTTTCATTTGCAAAATGTCCGATGTCCTTAAAAAATTGATTGCATAAGTACAGATGCGTCTTTTCTAAACTACATGCTTACAGGAAATTTATTACTTACTCCCAGGAGTGTATAAACTCCTATGACGGAATCCAGTAAGGGATACCTCGGGATACTTGTGTGTTTCTTTGTCATACAGGATTGCAAGCGGTCAAAACGCATCATGGGGCATGAAATATTCTCCCCCGCAAGCTGTCAAATCACTATCTACTCAGTCTATCTTCCGATTAACACTGGAGGTGCTTTCTCCCCAGCTAAGTTGCCAGTCATCATTCCTCCTCAGCCATCAAACATCAGCTTCCATTTGGATTCAGGGTCTGGCCCCTCCTCCGGAAGTGGTTCCTCGCAATTGATTTCTTTGAGGTACATGATGTCCTCATCAGGGAAATCAAACTTCATTGGCTGATAATCATCTTCAAGAGGTTGTTGTGCAAGGTAATCCGACAATACACTTCCCTTTATGGCCTTCTGAGAAGTATACTGGATGTCGTATTCAGTTAAAATCATATGCCACCTAGCAACCCTTCCGGTTAACGATGGTTTCTCAAAGATGTACTTGACAGGATCCATTTTGGAAATGAGCAGTGTGGTATGAGTCAACATGTACTGCCTTAGTCGGCGAGCAACCCATACCAAAGCGCAACAAGATTTCTCAAGCAGTGAGTATCGGGATTCATAGTCGGTAAACATTTTGCTAAGGTAATAAATAGCGTACTCTTTTCGACCAGACTCGTCATGTTGGCCTAGAACACACCCCATTGACCCTTCTAGCACGGTCAAGTACATGATTAATGGTCTTCCTTCAACCTGGAGGCATTAGAATTGGAGGCTACTGCAAATATTCTTTTATTTTGTCGAAAGCTCTTTGGCAGTCATCGTTCCACCTGACCGTTTTCTCTTTTCTTAGTAGTTTGAATATTGGTTCGCACATGGCAGTTAGATGAGATATGTATCGAGAAATGTAGTTCAACCTCCCTAAAAACCCGCGCACTTCCTTTTATGTTCTCGGTGCAGGCATATCTTGAATAGCTTTTACCTTAGCAGGATCTACCTCAATTCCTCTTTGACTAACAATGAAACCCAGCAGTTTCCCGGAACGCACTCCGAAAGTGCACTTGTTTGGATTCAACCTCAGCTTGTACTTGATCAGTCTATCAAACAGCTTCTTCAGGTTGACCAGATCCTCTTCTTCGTCTCGGGACTTAGCAATCATATCGTCCACATAACACTCAATCTCCTTGTGTATCATGTCATGAAACAATGTGACCATCGCCCGCTGATAAGTTGCCCCGGCGTTTTTCAAACCAAAGGGCATGACTTTATAGCAGAATGTACCCCACAGGGTAATGAACGTTGTCTTCTCCATGTCTTTCGGTGCCATCTTAATCTGGTTATAACCGGAGAAGCCATCCATGAAGGAAAATACCAATAATTGAGCAGTATTATCTACCAACACATCAATGTGTGGCAACAGAAAGTCATCTTTTGGGCTTGCTCTATTCAAATCCCGGTAGTCAATGCACATCCGGACCTTGCCGTCCTTCTTTGGTACAGGTACAAAGTTAGCTACCCAAGGTGGGTAACTAGTTACAGCAAGGAACCCGGCATCCCATTGCTTCTGAACCTCCTCTTTGACCTTCATCGCCATGTCAGGACGAGTTCTTCTTAATTTCTGCTTCACAGGAGGACAATCCTCTCTCAGAGGTAACTTATTCATAACGATGTTGGTATCCAACCCTGGCATATCTTGATATGACCAAGCAAAGATATCCACATACTCTCTCAGCATACTGATCAGCTCTTTCTTGACGTCGACCTACAGACTGGCCCCAATCTTGATCTCTTTCTTCACATCTTCACTGCCAATGTTGACAAGTGGCTTACGAAGATGTCCTCCTCTCCGCATACTGTGATAACCTGGCCGTCAACCACATATTTGAGCTTCTGATGCAGGGTTGAAGTAACAGCTCTACATACTTCTCATGGATCTCATGGATCTCTCCATCCATCTCTACATACTTGAACGTTGACAAGTGGCCTACGAAGATGTCTTCCTCTCCGCATACTGTGATAACCTGGCCGTCAACCACATATTTGAGCTTCTGATGCAGGGTTGAAGTAACAGCTCCGACAGCGTGGATCCATGGGCGACCCAACAAGCAGTTGTACGCAGGCTGGATGTCCATGACGTAGAAGACACTTTTGAAAACTTGAGAGCCTATCTTGACGGGCAGCTCAACTTCTCCAAAAATTGATCTTCTCGAACCATCAAAAGCTTTGACAATCAGATCACTCTGTCTCAGGACTATACCATCAACGATGAGCTTCATTAATGCCTTCTTCGGAAGCACATTCAAGGAAGATCCTGTGTCTACAAGAACATGCGATAACATAACACCCTTGCACTCCATAGTGATATGTAGTGCCTTGTTGTGGTTTCGACCCTCTGACGTGAGGTCTCTGTCTATAAAGCCTAGGCCATGGCTTGCATTAACACTGCCTACAACAAATTCAAGTTGGTTGGCAGTAATTTCTTGAGGAACATAGGCCATTTGCAGTACCTTCAATAAGACCTCTCTGTGTGCGGGAGAACACATCAGCAGTGATAGAATGGATATCTTGGAAGGTGTCTGGTTCAGCTGATCGACCACCTTATAATCACTCTTTTTGATAATCCGCATGAATTCCTCGACCTCTTTTTCAAATGTACCCTACCCAGCAATAGGAGTAGTTGATTCATCAGTCACAACCTGCTTTCCCTTGGCTTTGGATGAAGCCTCAGCCTCAGGATCCCCTCTCAGCATAGGGGGAGAAAATAAACGCCCACTTCTGGTAATGCCTCCAGCTGGGTACCTTATTACTGAGATAGGTCTATCAGTGACCTATTTCCCCATGTAGAGTCGGATATGTAAGATCTACCAATGATCTCATCCCCAGCTGGGACATCTATTTTAGGCAGATCAGCCGGTGATCTCTGCAGCAACGGGATTCGAATCCCGAATTGGTTTCTTTGCATAATCATAGCATTCACATCATATTTTCCCCCAGAGCGTAGCATTCCGTCTTATGCGGAGCATTGCAGCAAAAATCAAGCATGTTGCATGATCATAAGCCATGTTCTGAACACTTGTAAATACTAACAATCCATCAAACGATATACATAATATTTCCCAATTCTCCACCAGAGAGCCAAAGCATTTCCCTTACAAATACAGAAACACACTTCTCGACACCCGTCCGTGTCATATCCCCAGGAGAAAACCAAAGTGTCCCCTTTGCACTCATCAAGACAGATGCATATATATACAACTTCCTTGACACTCGTCCGTGTCACCTCTCTCAGCATAGTTGCCTAAACACTTTGTAAATCAAATACTTGTTTATAGTATACTTTTTCCGACACTCGTCCGTGTCATGCTCTCCATAGCAAGTTAAACACTCGTCTGAGTCTCACTCCTACTTTTTACTCATACAGATACTCGTTCGTATCTTGTATATACCACTTAAATCCCCTCAGAATCAACACTCGTCCGTGTTCTTTGTTAACCAGTTGATACTCGTCCGTATCATCATCTCTGAACATGCGTCAAGCATTTGTTTCTTTTTGATACTCGTCTGTATCATAGTCTTGAGGGTGCTCGTCCGCATCTTTGATCTATACACTGTGTCAAACACTTATGTCCTCTTAAATTTAGACACTCGTCTGTGTCTACCCTTCCCCAGAAGAATGCCCAACAAAACTTGTTAAACTAGTTTCTTTCTATCTGACATTCTTCCTATGTCATGATACCTTTTCGGCAGCCATACCCTGCTAGGTGATCGTCCTTCACCTTTTTGATGATCGTCCTTCATCACTCCCAGAGGAGTCTTTATTCATTAGAACCCCTTCCTATGCGACATTCGTCCTATGTCGTGATATTTTCAGCAGTCGTCCCCTGCTAGGTGATCGTCCTTCACCTCTTGATGATCGTCCTTCATCATTCTATCCGATGGTCGTCCCCATCGTTGACCTTGTTATCTGGCATTCGTCCTATGTCATGATAAACCCTGAGAGCAGCTGTACCCTGCTAGGTGATCGTCCTTCACCGCTTGATGATCGTCCTTCATCATGTTCATCCGATGGCCGTCCCCATTGTCGACCTTTTCTATCCGGCATTCGTCCTATGTCGTGATACTTTCGGTAGCCGTACCCTGCCAGGTGATCGTCCTTCACCTTAGATGACTGTCCCTCATCTTATCCCCAACAGAGCAGTCGTCCCCTACTAAGTGATCGTCTTTCACCTTTGATGACCGTACCTCATCATTTATTTCATTTATGCCTTGAGCTTGATGGTTGTCCCCATCATTTACCTATAATCCTCAGAGAGTCTTATTTCTTTACTTGATGGCCGTCCCCATCATAATCTCTTATATCCCTAGCATGTCGGTCGTCCCCGTCATTGCGTTATCCCCAGCAGTCGTCCTCTGCTCGACGGTCGTCCTCCGTTACCCGCACTTTATAATTATACTTTATTTTCTTTTACAATCTATATCCCTTTTCTTCTTCATTCTGTGAGTGCAAATTTTGGACTGTCTTTGGTATTCAACCACAAGTTATCTTGTTTGAATGATAAGCCGTCGCTTACATCCTGCACAGCTAACTCATGTTTAAATAGGGGCAGCTGTAAACACCCCAAATTTTCCCTCACCCATTCACACCATGGCTTGTGATCTTTTCATTTGCATAAGTTCAATCATAGCATCTCATACCACATTTTTGATTCACTGCATTGATTCGAAGTCATATGCATCTAGGGTTTGTGATATGAGCCATCCCTGAGCCATTTGAGCCACTCCAAAGGCATTCAATCACTTCAAAGGGTTCCATGTATATTCAAGCATCATATTATACCCTCTCAAAATCAAAGAAGTCAAAGAATCACAAGAACTGAGAAAGGCATGGAAGCAGAGCCAGGTTTAACTGCACAGATGACCTAAAATTAGGGTTTTGCTTTCAGAGGCCATAACTCCAAAAATTTTGGTCATTCTTGTTTCTATTGGTCTCTATATGTTATGAGGATCATGCAAATCAATTTTCATGAAGAAATTCAATGGGGAAGGCATCTGATCAATAGATGACTTCTTGAGCAAGTCAGTGCAAAATCAGGGCATCTGAGGCCCCCAATGACCCAAACAAAGGGTGTTCTCCATCATTTTGAATATATATGATCTTTATTTGATCATAGAAGGTGTTAGAAGTTCACAAAATTAGAAAATTTCAAGTCATTTGCAAAGTTGTCTTTTTGGGAAAGTGACTTGTAATGAAAACTTGCCATTTTGGGAAAGTTTTTCAACCTTCTCTTTTTGATTCAAAAATGCTTCAAATGAGAAAACTTTGGTCATGAAAGTTGTATATTGGATCATTCCCTTTTCAAAAAGTACAAGAACTTTTTCTAATTCCTTTTGTATCAAAAGTTATGGCTTGTCAAAGTTGGCAAAAATCACATAATTTCATGTTTTGCACCAAAGAGGGAAAGTTGCAAAACCTCATGCCAAGGCAAAATGTGACTTCAAATGGAGTTCTATGCATTACACAAACATAAACCATGACCTAAAAATCAGAATGTACCAAAAATCTCCAAGTTTCATGACTTGTGCATTAAGTAACTTCAAAAGGGCCAAAAGATCACAAAATTGCAAAACCACACATAAGCTTTGATCCACTTGCAAATTGGCCTCAAATTCATTTCCATGGTTCCCCTTCATCACAGCTGAACCAAGCCATGCCTCTAAACCAGCCTATCATGACCCATATCTCGAAGGACAAGTCACATTGACTTTTGGCAAAATGGACCATACCAATCAAGCTGTGCCACCAACAACTCTCTGCCCTATCATAGCTTGATATGTGGACTAAAAGGGACTCAAAACACACAAGGAAAGGGCCTGAATCCACAACATTGCTAGAGTTCACAAAAATCCTCCATTTTGCATTTTCTATCGAATCCCATAACTCAGCCATTCATTCTCCAAATTTCTTCCACCAGTTATCTCAAAATGCTTCACTGATCATCCCTGACCCATCAAAACAGCCTAAGACCACCATAAACAGAAATACGATTTTCACCACCCCTGAACTGGAAGCTTCAAAATCCTCCATATAAACTCATTCCAAGCTTACCAGAAGCTTCAAGGAGTTTATTAGAGTGGAAAAGCACAAGGCAGAAAGTCAGAAAGCCCAGGATTCGAAAGCTCAATCTCAGGTAACATGATGAACAATTTTTCCAAAACTTTGATTTCTTGTTAAAATATTGTTCTATGTGTTACCCTGATCATGGGGATGTATTTATTTTTGAAAATGAGCCAGAGACAAGCATATTATGTTGCTCTGAAATTTTTGCCCTAAATCTGATCTTCTTCGATTCTCCTTGTATGAGTAAAATAAATTGTTTTTGATGATGGATTCTTGTTATTTGAGGTTAGAGGAAGAGTTCTGGAGATTTTGGAATGTTTTTATAGCTTAGGGAGAGAGATAGAAATTTTCAGGGAGGGATGTCACCGGAGAAGACAACCGGAGCTCTTCTCCGGTGACCTGAATGTAATTAGGGTTTAATCTGTGATTAGGGCAAAGTTTGAATCTGGAGCGTGCGATCTTGCTTCCCGCGCGTGAACCCAGGGCCAGGATCCTCTCATTAGCCATTAATCCTGATTTATTAAATTAATTAATTAGGGTTAAGTTAATTGAGTCAGTTCAAATATAGACCGTCCAGATACGCGCGGGTCAACTCCCTCCATTTTTCTTTGAATGCCAGCCATTGGATCAGCTTACTTCTCCTTTTAATTAATTTTAATTCATTTGTCTTATAATTAACTTCCACGAATGATTAAAAATAGTAAAAGGCATTTAAAAATTCTGATTTTTTTTGTCAAGCATTTCATTAATTTTCAGAACCCAAAAATATTTTTATTTTTATTTTTTGCATTAAAAATCATTTTTAAATTATTTAAATGTTTATTTTTAATTGGTTAATGAAAATTAATTAATTAAAAATGAATTTAGGTACATTATCAAAAATTAATTAACCAAAAAATTCACATTGCATTTTAAAACATTTAGAAACATTATCAAACTCTCAAAACAAATTTCTTTTTGGTTCTTGACCTATTTTGACAATTTTCATTGGAATTAAGTTTGTTTAAAGGCAATATTTTGATCCTAACTTGAAAAAATTCATTCTGCCTAACCATGAAGATTTTGATGATGGTTCTTCTTGCATTGCATCCTTCACATCATGTAGTTTCTAGGGTAAAATTGGTTTTACTTCATATATCATTTTCAATTTGTTTTGTATTTTTCATTGTGAGGTATCTCAAAACCCTAATTGACTTAGAAAAATCACAACTTCCATTAGGTTTAGATTTAGGTCTCCTCCTTTGGGCAGTGAACTTGTGTAGGGTTAGGGTTCCTTTGATCCCATTTTCAATTTTTTATCTTGTCATTTGCTTCTGACTTTGAATTTTGTGTTGCATGTTATGCATAAACCCTAATTCTTGCCTTCATTTGCATCCATCTCTCATTTGCTTGCATTTAAGAACTTGCCATGACATTTTGTGCATCCACATGATTCATAAGACATCTTAGGACATATTAGAATCATGTTTGATTATTGCATCTTTTATTTGCCATGTTATATGTCCATTCCATTTCATAAACTTTCATGAACCTTCATGGTTCAGGCATGCTTCATTTGCATCCTCATCCTTGTATGATCATTCACAACTCTTGACATGTGTTTGCATCATCTCTTAGTATCATTAATATCATGTTTATGCTTCTGATTTTGGTTTGCATCATGACATTTCATCTTATTTGCATTGCATTTTATTCCTTTTGCTAACTTTTCAGGTGGTAAGTTGTTTTGAGAAGTGAATTTGCCTTCATTTCTCACAATCTCTTTTCATCTCCCTCTTGCATAATTGCTGAATTTTATCTTGTGCATTGGAGTGAGCTTGCTCATTCATATTCATCTCTTACTTTCTTCCTTCAAGCAACTTGTCTTTTTACGTGAAGCAAGTTGTCTTGCTTCTCTCTGTTTCTTTCTCCTTTCATCTGCTTCTCTCCTTGGTGGCTCTTTGAAGATTCTTTCTCTCTTAGGCCTCACAAACCCTAGGATCTCCAAGCATGATAACAGTTAGGGTTTGATTAGTCCCCAATTTATCCTTCTATTAGGATGGAGTGTATAACTTTAATCCTAAGTGTTAAGCCCTTAATGTGTTTAAACCCTTTAATCAATTCACTTAATAATCACTAAGACATCAAGCTTGTAACTTGGGCCTTGCATTAGGGTTCTAATTCTTCCTTAACTGGTTAAGAAGGACTAACCCTAGTGTTAATGGACAAGTCCTCCTCAAGTTGTCTTACAAACCATAAAAATTCATTTCTTCATCTTATCATTAATTAAAATCCATTTAATAAAGGCTCTGTTTTGTCATGAGGTTAATCCCTAATCATGGATTAAGTTGAGGAGTCTTCCTCAGCTTAAATGCTCTCATCTATTATCCTTCTATTAGGATGGTGTAATGAGTCCATTAAATCCTTGATTATGGCTTAAACTCATTACTTAACACTAAACAAAAACTCCAAAAACATCTAAATAAATGCAAGTAGGTTAATGATCTTAATCCTACATCATGGTGACTAAGTGTGAGGTGCTTACTTCATACTTAAGGTATTCTCATTACCCCTAATCAGAGGGAGGATGTGATGAGTTTACTAACCCTTGGTTTAGGCTTAAGCTCATTAACTTATGACAAACACCAAAAAGCAATAAAAGATTGAAAACATCAAAAACAAGCAATAATCGTCTCCTCCGGGATTCTTTTCTCACCTCATTCACTCACAAACGAGATCTTGTTTCTTCCGTCTAATGCAAGACAGTTTGCACCTGAGCCAGACAGGTCATACACTTGAGCATAGATAAGTAAGCAGTTCATCAGTCAATTTTACCTTTCAGTCTCTTTGAGTCGAACTACGGTGTTCTGACTTCCTCATTGCACGAGAGGATACGTAGGCATAACTTAACAGTTATCGAACAAAAGTCTTTGTATATTCCCCCTCTTTCTAGCATTATTTTTTAAGCCTCATGGTCTTGAGCATTTCATTCTTGTTCTTACACTGACACTTCTCTTATGCGCTTCACTTTTCTTTTACACTGACACTTGCATTCTTTCCAGCTTCGATACACAAATTGCACTGACACTACCCCTTTTAAACACAAATCTTGTAAGCGTGGATCCCGTCGAGTACGGCGGACAATCTGGGTGCTAATACCTTCCCAGGTTGTAACCAACCCCCTTTCTCAATTTCTCTGGTTCGTAACCGTCTTATCCATATATTTCTAGGTTTATGCAGCATTACCTTTCCTTCGGGATAAAAATGCCTAGCTGGCGACTCTATTCATTCTTTCTCTTTTCGCCGACCGTTCGCGTCTGTACCCCTTCTGACCAGGTGTCATTTGGTGGGAGCGACACTATAGAAAAAGGACAAGGCAGTGTACTCAAGAAAGGATTAAAAAGAAGCTAATTGAAACAAGGATTTAATTATAACACGTGGAAATGGAAAATAAAAAATATAGAAAAATAAAAGAGACTTCAAAGATGTCTCATGATTTTTTTGGTAATTTTTTAATAAATAGAACTATTTTTAATAATTAGAAACCAAATGGATATAAAAGAAATTAAAAAAAAAAGAAAAGAAATTAAAATAGAAATGGACTGGGAGGTGCAGGTAGTAAGGGTTTGAACTAAAATGGATTGGGCTTCAATGGACAGGGGGTGCGAATAGCCACTCTAGGCCCAGCTCAATCCGCAGGCTTATGAGTTTTATGGTGGAATTTATTGAATTAAGCTGGGAAAATCAGGGAGGCGTGTGATCAATCAGACGGGTGCTGTGCTTAATTGACGTGTCAAAATGGAGAGATGTGAGTGGGTGGTACACAATAACTAATGCATGCTGAGAAACATATGGAATAAAAATAAAATATAAGATTCACGTGGCTGAGAGGGTGGTACTAGGGCTAGGTGTCATGATCCTACGCGTTGGCTGGGCAGATCCAAAGGCCGTTGGTCATCTCCTTCCTCACGCAAACCCTAAACTTCATTTCCCAAATTCCGGTGACCGGAGTTAGGGCTCCGGCACCGGAATTCACACCAGGCACACAAAACCCAATAAAAAATGATTGAGACCTCCAGATCAACTAAACAACATGTCCTGATTTCAAATATGGGATCAAAATCCTCTAAAACTTAATGAATCGAAGGGATCGAACAAGAACAACTTTGACCATCAAAACTAAAACTCTAATAACTCACTCAATATTACACCATTTTCAAAACTAAAAAGTGCAGCATGATCAGTGAACTTCACACATCACAAAACACCTCATAAATTTCATTTCTAGATCACAAGATTTGGATCCATACCTGAGTTGCAGATCTTGATTCAATGAGATAGAAGACCAAATGTTGTGTGCAAATCACTCCGCACTCACTCTAGATTCAAAATAAATGCATCTAAAGTCTTGAAATAAGTTGTATCTGTGGTTTCTCTCACACCTTCCCTGAAATGGCAAGCTTGCTGAACTTGAAGGAAAGCTTGAATGAATGGGTGCTTAATGATCTTTAGCTCTCACTGATCACAAATCTACAATTTGTTTTGAGATTGATCACTTGCATGAAGAGAAATGAGAGAAAATGCAAAGGTTGCAAGAAGTTGGAAATGAGAGAATGAGAGAGAGCCTTCCAATTCTGAAACCCTAGCTGCGTTTATGTGATCTCACAATGCAATGCTGAAAAAATGCCCAAGTTTGCACGTGTGGATCATGAGATATTTGTGATTTTGCAAATTTTTCAAAATGTGAGATAAGCATGCCACCCTCATGCCTTGCTTGCATTCTCAGTCCATGTGCAATGCAATTTGTACCCTTAATCATAATACAAAGGATCTTGGCCATTGGATTGAGGTATCACACTTTTTCCATGATTTTGCAAACAATCCACTTTGTAAGCAACTTACTTATTGTGCACGAAAATTGGAGTTTCTTTGGAGAAAATTGATCAAAATGCAATGTATTGTAACATTAGAAACCAATTTGAACCATAACAAGTCTTACAAACAAGTTTTGAAGCTTTTTGTCTTTGGTTGCATGCATGAAATTTGGATTTGCCCTAAAATACATCAAATTTTCGAGGGACCCCTAGGACCAACCACAAATCCTATGAAAATGTACTTGTACTTTTTAAAAATGGGAGCCCTTAATCTCCAACTTTCATGTTTGACTTTGGTCCATTTGAAGAATTTTTGATCATGTTAAGGCCATTTGAAAATTAGGGCAAAAGTTGCCAAATTTGGAAAATCTCAAAAACCAATTTGTACCATTTTTGCAAAACCCTTCAAATCTCCATGATTCTTGAACTTTGATCATTCTAATCCTTTTATAACATTGTAAGGACCCTTCTTGGCCAAAAAATTTGGGTTAGACCCCTTGAAATCACACAGTTGACTTTTTCAGGGCACAGTTGACCAATTACTTCATCTGCAAGCATCTGAAGAATTCTCTGACTTCCACATGGAATTTTCTCATGAAAATTGACACCTAGGATCCTATTGACATATAGAATACTTTTCCCAAATTAAATGGCCAAAGCTGTGAGATTTTGGTGCTTGAATATCAAACCCTAGTTTAGGTGCCTTGTATAGGAGCTTTGCCTTGTCCTGAGACCTCTGATGATCATGCAATCTTATGAGCTTTTGCCAATGGACTTGAACTTGTAAATGGAGTGTATACCCCTCATAGGACTTGTACAAATTCATTGGAACCCTTGTCATGGTTTGTGATGACCCAAGAACCTCCACAGATGACCATATGCTTGATGTTAGGACATGGAGAATGTTATGCCTCATCTTTCCATGCTAGGATGCTAAAATAAATGATATGTTCATGACGAATATGATGTGATATGATGCTTAAAATGAAGAGGTAAAATTTGGGGTGTTACAAAGTCCCCCTCAAGTTGTCTTACAAACCATAAAATACATTTCTTAATCTCACCATTAACTAAAATCCACTTTAATAAAGGCCTTATTTTGTCATGAGGTTAATCCCTAATCATGGATTAAGTTGAGGAGCCTTCATCAGCTTAAATGTTATCATCTATTATCCTTCTATTAGGATGGTGTAATGGGTCCATTGAATCCTTGATTATGGCTTAAACGCATTACTCAACACTACACAAAAACTCCAAAAAACATCTAAATAATTACAAGTAGGTTATTGATCTTAATCCTACACCATTGTGATTAAGTGTGAGGTGTTTACTTCATACTTAAGGTTTTCTCATTACCCCTAATCAGAGGGAGGATGTGATGAGTTTACTGACCCTTGGTTTAGGCTTAAGCTCATCAACTTATGACAAACACAAAAAGTAATAAAAGACTGAAATCATCAAAAAAAAAAAATAATCGTCTCCTCCGGGATTCTTTTCTCACCCCATTCACTCATAAACAAGAACTTGCTTCTTCCGTCTAATGCAAGACAGTTTGCACTTGAGCCAGACAGGTCATACACTTGAGCATAGACAAGCAAGCAGTTCATCAGTCAATTTATCTTTCAGTTTCTTTGAGTCGAAATACGGTGTTCTAACTTCCTCATTGCACGAGAGGATAAGTAGGCATAACTTAACAGTTATCGAACTAATGTCTCTGTATATTCCCCCTCTTCCAGCATTATTCTTTAAGCCTCATAGTCTTGAGCTTTGCACTCTTTCCTTGCACTGACACTCCTTTATTTCACTTCACACTTCTTTCCAGCACTGATACTTTCATTCTTTTCCATCTTTTGCACACAAAATAGCACTGACACTACCCCTTTTAAAACACAAATCTTTCAAGCGTGGATCCCGTCGAGTACGACGGACAATCTGGGTGCTAATACCTTCCCAGGTTGTAACCAACCCCCTTTCTCAGTTTCTCTGGTTCGCGTCCGTCTTATCCATCTTTTCTAAGGTTTATGCAGCATTACCTTTCATTCGGGATAAAAATTCCTAGTTGGCGACTCTTTTCAGTTCATCTTCATGTTCTCTCCTTTCGCTGACCGTTCGCGTCTGTACCCCTTCTGGCCTTATTTCATTTGGTTGGAGCGACACCACATTAGAAGAGATATCCAGCATCCTCAGAATCCCCATGAAAAATGGTGCTCCTTACTATGACATAGAGAAGATGCCTTCATCCAAAGATATAGCTGATTCTTTTCTTCTTGACTTATCCAAGGTTAGCAGAGAAGTGGATGCCACCAAAGGTAAATGACTCTTCTTAGATTTTCTTATAAAGGAATCTCAGGACCTGGCCTGTGAAAACAAATGGGCTAAGTTCAGCACCATGCTTACTTTGATAGTGTATGGGACCAGTTTGTTTCCAAGAGAGAAGGGTTTAATCAATATGGAAGTTATCACTATATTTTCCAGAAGAAATCCAGTACCCACATTGCTAGGTGACTTTTATCATGGGGTTCACCATAGGAATGAAAAGAGGAAGGGACATGTAAATTGTTATTCTCCCCTATTTGCTAATTGGTTTGTAAGGCAACTCCCTAAATCAGGGCTTTTTCAGGATTTGAAACAATCTTGGAAGTGGTCCAAAAGATTAATTGGCTTAACCTCAGCTAACATTGCATGGGGATGCAACAGAGATCTTGTGGGCAAAGAATTATTGATCAGTTGTGCCTTTGATAGGAAGAAAAGGTGGGATTAGTTACATTCCAACCTGTAACACCCCAAATTTTCCCTCTTCTTTTTTAAGCATCATATCACATCATATTCATCATGAACATATCATATTCTTGGCATCCTAGCATAGAAAGATGAGGCATAACATCTTCATGACCTAGCATTAGGCATATGATCATCTATGGAGGATTTTTGAAGCATCACAAGCAATGACAAGAGGCCAAATGGTTTTGTGCAAGTCCTATGAGGGGTCTACATTGCATTTACAAGCTCAAGTTCATTTACAAAAGCTCAGAAGGTTGGAAGATCATCAGGGAATCAAGGCTAGGGCAAAGCTCCTACACAATGGTCCCAAATTAGGGTTTGAGTTTCAAGCATGAAAACCTTAAGACTTTGGCCATTTCATTTGGGAAAAGTATTTTACATGTTAAGAGGATCCTAGGGATGAAATTTGGTGAGAAAATTCCTTGTGGAAGTCAAGTATTTCTTCAGTTGCTTGTAAAGGAAGAAACTGGTCAACTGTGCCTTAGAAAAGTCAACTGTGAGATTTCAAGGGGTACAACCCCATTTTTCTAGTCAGGGGATGTTCTTATAATGTTAAAAGAGGTTTGGCAAGTTCAAAGATCAAGAATCATGAGGTTTTGAGGTGTTTTGCAAAATTGGTGTGATGTTGGTTATGGAAAATGCCATTTTTAGCAAGTTTTTGCCCTAAATTTCAGGTGATCATAACTTGGTGAAAAAATATTCAAATGGACCAAAGTCAAACATGAAAGTTGGAGATTAAAGCCTCTCATTTTCAAAAAGTACAAGTACTTTTTCATAGCCTTCATGGTTAAGGAGATGAGGCCCTCGAAAATTAGGGTAAAACTAGGGCAAAACTTGATTTTTCATTTGTACACCAAGGCAAAAAGGCTTGAATTTTATTTTTGGGTGTTGGTACATACAAAATAGTGTTACAATGTTACAATTCAATGCAAATAGGTCATTTTTCTCCAAGAATTACACCAAATTCGTGCATGATGAGAATTTTATTCCTTAAGTGCAAAAATTGCATGATCATGAGAATTGTGTGACACTTTCATCCAATAGTCAGGATCTTTTTGGATTGAAATCAAGGGTCAGATTGTGAATGCACATGGGAAAGAAAGAAGACAGTGCATGAGTGTTTCATGCTATCACCACAAATTTGCAAATTTTGCAAAATCTCTCACACACTCTCTTCCCACGTGCAAAGACCCTCATGCTTTCAGCATTGCCTCATGAGCTCACATAAAAGAGAATTAGGGTTTTAGAAGGGTCCAGATCTCTCTCATTTCATCACTCTCAAGTTTTGGCTCAGTTTGCAAATTCCTTCGAATCTTTCTCTACACTTGCTCTCTTCACAAACCAATCACAGATCCTTCATCCTTGAGAGCCCAGGATCACAAATCCATCCATTGTTCAAGCTAATTCTCAAGATCCAACACCTTTCCATTTCAGAGCAGCTAGCTTCAAACTCTTAGATCCAACAACTTTCAAGGCTATAGTTGCATTTATTTTGCAACTAGAGTGTATTTGGAGTGGATTGGCAGCATTTTCTTGGCTTATCATAAGCAATTTCCTGATATGCAAGGTTCAGGTGAGTTCAAAATTCTTAGATATAGAAGTGAAACTAAATATGTGCATTGTGATCCTCTGTTGGTGCTGATGATTCTGCTGGTTTTAGATTCAAATTTGGTGCATCATTGAGCTTGGTATGATGATTTGGTTTTTCATGGTAGAACCTGTTTGCTTTCGATCTGGAAAATCCTTTGATCTATTGAGAATTCCATTGCCATATTTGAACTCAGGATGGTTCAATGATCTGATCTGGAGCTATTGGTGCATTTTTATTGTGATTTGTTCATTATTTGCTTTTTCCGGTGCCGAATCCCTAGCTCCGGTCACTGGATTCTGGACTATGTGTTTATGGTTTTCAAATGGAGAAAACGACCTTAGAGCCATTAGATCTTTCCATCTCAACGCACCTCATGCTGCCACCTCAATTAATGAACCTCATCCCCCTCACGTGCTGTTTCTTTTATAATTTAAGTCTTATAATTCAATGTGTTGCGCACCCCATGTTAGTTAGTATTCTCACCCTCTCTGATCCAATCACCTTGCCACGTCAATTAATGAACTGACTTCCAAGATGCGTCCACCTGATCCTAAGGCCATTGTTTTTTCATATTTTTCTGAATATCCATGTTAATAATTGTGTGCTTGCGTAGACCCATTGGGCCAGAACCACTATCAGCATCCCACTTCTGCTTGGGCCCATCTCGTTTGAACTAATTTCCTTTTCTCTTCACACCTCCCAACTTCTTTCTTCATTTTTATTTATTTTTTTATTTCATTTCATTTCATTTTGGTTTTTAATTTTAAAAAAATAGCTATAAGTTTCAATAAATTATGAAATAATTCATGGATGTCATGTTGTGTTTTCTTTAATTTTTCATATTTTTATTTGTCATTTATTGTTTGCTGACGTGGATATTAATTCCCCCTTTTAATTAATTCATTTTAATTCCTCTTTGGTGCATGATGTCTTGTCCATTTTCCATATTGATCCTCATTTTAAATTTTTGAGTGGTTCTTTTTGCTCTGGACTCTTGATAGAATGTACTTCATGTGTGATTTTTATTCTGATTTTTAGAAACTTGTTTGTTTGGTTTTGGCCTTTGACTTGTTGATGAAGTTTCTTAACCCTAATTGATGTTTGACTCCTCATTTGACTTGCATAGCTTCTGAATTTCTTCCTGTCCTTTTGGAATGTTGTTATATCATGATTGAAGATCTTTTGTCCAAGGTGGTGGAATTTTTGGATGCATATTTGATTTGATTTGAATTTTTGTTCTTAACTTGTCCCATTTTGCTTCCTTTTGATCATAAGTCCTCTCCTTAGCTTAGAAGGGCACTTGTGCCAACTTCTTCATCTTGTTTAGGGTCTCTTTAGAGTATGGATACCTTTCTGATCTGTGTTTGAGGTTTGTGTTTTGAAAATCTTGTATTTGGTTTACCTTTGAAGTTCTTACTTTCATTTGTATATCCACCTCACTTCTTTGCTTCTTTCTTCCTCATAATGTGTTTGTTTAGCTTTGTGCTTCTCTTATCTTCATATCTCTTGCTTCTTAACCACATCTTTAACTTGATTATGGTTCTGGTCTTATAACTTGAGATTGTTGTTTGCTTATTTTTGCGTTGCATCTTCCTAAGTTTGCTTTGCTTTGCCATGTGATTCATGTTGCCTCATATTTACTTGTATGCTTCTTTTCTCATTCTTGTGACTTGCATTTGCATTGAGCATTTGTGTGTATGACTTCACTTTTGTTGGTATGATGTTGGTATGACATTATGTTCAATTTTTTTTGCTTGTATGCTGGTGTGGCTAACCTTATCAGGGGCTATGGTAAGTGAGAGGTGTGGATGTAATTCCCACATCTCCAAATCTCATCTCTTCTCTTCTTATGCTTACTTATGCTAACCTTTTGATTGTTGGGCTTAGGCCTTACTTACCTCCTCTCCTATTCTTCTTTCTTCTTCTTCTCTTCTTCTTTCTTTCTTCTTTAGGATAGTAAACCTCACTAACCTAGGATTTCCATGCATGACAACACTTAGGATTCTTTAGTCCCCCATTAGACTTTTACCTTTGTGATCCTTTGGTTTTTCTTCTCTTCTCATCTCAAAACTCTAAAGAAAACATCTAATAAAGTTTGAAGTGATACCTTGAGTAGTAGCCTTATCCCATGAGATACTTGTAGTCTTCCCATCTTGGGATAGTACAAGCTTATCTTGTGATGCACAAGTCTGATCAAGATATCATCTTCACCAAGAAAATCATAAAAAACACTTCTTCATTGTAAATACCAAAAACACTTAATAAGTTAATGAGTTAGTGAGCCTAAGCCCTAATCTCCGGGTTCATGTTTTGCGGATCTTCTCCTTACTTGAGTGTGCTTGTTCTATTATTCCATCTTGGAATGTAATGACAAGTGCACATTCCATAGAAAAGAGCTTGAGTTCACTTCCTTGTGACACACTCATAGAAAGCTTCATAAAAAACAGAAACAAACAATAAGCGTCTTTCCTTCGGGATTTCTTTTCTCATCTCCTTCGCTCCGTACGCGAACTTGCTCCTACTTGTCACTTTGCAAGAAGGTTACGCACTCGTCGTCCGAGTCTGCAACACCTGAGCATTGACATAGGCAGTTCAAGCCTTAATTCACAAGCAATTTCTTTTCTACCCCTAGTTAGGGGAACTACAACATCTCTGATCCTCATTTTCCCGATGAGGTATGTAGGTAGCGGGGTAGGGCCCATTCGACCACAATCTTTATTTTCCCTACATTTTTCCTTTTCATTTCCTTTCCAGTTTCCTTTTGTACCCAGTTCAGTTCATTTTCTCTGCAGCAGCTTTCATTTCTTCACCATTTGAAGCATTTTCTTTGCAAGCGTGGATCTCGTCGGGTACGGCGGACGATCTGGGTGCTAATACCTTCCCAGGTCGTAACCGACTCCCGAACTCAGTCTCTTTGGTTCGTAGGACCCGTGTCCTTCCTTTCTTTTCTTCTGGTTTGTGCAGCATTACCATTCCCGTTCCTTCGGGATAAAAATGCCTGGCTGGCGACTCTATTCTTTTCCGCGCCACTTTCCCGTTTGTACCAGGATGGAAATCCGTGGAGCGACAGCTGGTGACTCTGCTGGGGACTGAACCCAAAGTCTCTGGTTCCCATGTGAGTCTCTCCTAGCGCTTATTTGTTTCTGTTTCTTTGGGTGTTGATTGTTTGCTATTGTGTGTTGTATTTTACTGTTGTTTATTTACAGTTATTTACAGCTTTATTTACAGTTTTCGGTATTTATTTTATGCATCATATTATATACTGGACTGTCTGGACTGGATTTTCTGTTTGGTGGGTTTGGGTGATACTGTTTCTGAGAGATGAGCTCATTACCACGGCTCGAGTGCACCTTAGGACTTAGAGTGGTTCCACTTTGATTTCATGAGATCTTGTCATGGGGGTAGTAGTGAGTTCCATGCCCAGATTTGCGACCTTCTTGGAAATGTCTTGATTTGGGGATCTTCCTCTCTCATTTCATAACCTTGACAGTTATGTGCAGCTGGGGACCAATCATTGATAACCTTATGGAAACATCCCTCTTTAGTGATGGCAGTGGCAGACCACATTTAGTGCCAAACCCATTCGCATCCGAGGGCCCACCCGGGACTTACATAGGATGACCTTGTTTTCCTGGACTCAGCTGAGGCCTCCCTGCGTAGTATATAATGCCAAACCGATTCCCTGATTTGGTCATGAGCCATTTCTCGGAAATGGTGAAAGTATTATTGCTATTCGGCTTTGAGAGTCCGTGATGTTTGACCCGGAGCATACCAGTGAGATTGGGAGGGTTTTACAAGTTTGCAGGAACCCTTGGCCTCTACATACCCTCATTATCAGTGGTCCTTGTTATGATTTGATCCTATGGTTCTGGTGTTCTGGTATTCTTGGTACTGTGGTTCTGAGATTTTCTATCAGAGGGTTGTGACTCAGAGGATTTTGGTTTGCAGTTGATCAGAGGGTCCTTATGTTCAGTGTCCAGTATCCAGATGGTCCCAGATTGATCATATGCCTGCATTGCATTTGCATTTTCATCATTCTTACATTAACTATTTATGTTTCCATTTTTCAGGTCATTGTTCATAGTTAGCTCCCAGTTCTGGTAAATCTTATCTCCAGATGGCAGAAATCAGAAGAATTACAAGGAAAAAGAATGTTCACTATACTTTTCTTCAACCTGAACTCAGAAGTGTTCAGAAATTAGTAGGTCTGATGAATGACCAAGTCTTGGGAAATTTCAGAAAGAGATATGGCCAGATATTGAAGTATGTGGACAAACCCACTACAGACCAGAAGGACAGTTTGCATACCTTGCTTCAGTTTTATGATCCCCTGCTGTGGTGCTTTGTGTTTCCAGACTACATCTTGGCTCCTACCTTGGAGGATATTTCCAGCATTTTGAACGTTCCAGTCAGAGATACCTTGCCTTTCTATGGGTCTGTGGTGGTGCTTAAGGAAGAGGACATAGCCAAAGTTTGTCGTTTGCCAGCTGCTACAGTCAAGAAGGCTCTGAAGGATAGTGAAGGCAAAGGACTCCCTTGGAGTGTGCTCATACTAGAGGCAGAGGAATATGCTAAAGAGGGTAATTGGGGTGACTTTGGTGCTTTGCTGGCTTTGATGGTGTATGGGTCTAGCTTGTTCCCGGGAGAGAAAGAATTTGTAAGCTTGGAAGTGATCTCTATCTTTGCTAAAGGCAATCCTGTGCCAACTCTCTTGGGATACTTCTACTACAGTGTTCATTACCGGAATGAGAAAGGTAGGGGTGAACAAGTAGGTTGTTGTGCTTCTTTGTTTGCTGAGTGGTTTTCTAGACAATTGCCAAAATCAGGAGCTTTCGAGGAAATGAGGGATGAGTGGAGATGGTCTAGAAGGTTGATGGGGTTAACTGCTGAGGATATAACCTGGGGATATGACAGAGATCTTCTAGGAAAAGAGTTGATGGTTAGTTGTGGGAGATTTGCTGGAGTGCCTTTGCTAGGAAAGAAGGGTGTGATCAGTTATCATCCAACATTAGCCATGAAGCAATTCGGTTACCCTTTAAGAGATCCACCACAGATGGAAGAGTTTGTTGAGTCTTTGTATTTTCCTGTAGAGGGAAACAAGGAGTTAGTTTTACAAGCAGCTCAAGCTTGGGCTCACATGAGAAGGAAGGGTAAGAAAGACTTTGGCAGAGTAGATCCTAAGACGTATCCTCCTTTTGCTACATGGTTGCAAAAACATGTAGAATAAGTTCTCATGCCTTTCTCAATAGAAGCTCCACTTTATCACAAAGAAGTGCCAAGCCAGAGTACTGTCTCCCTTGAAGAGTACAAGAAATTGGAAGCTCAGCTGCATGAAGTTCGAGTGGAGAATGCTGAAATGGTTAGCCTGTATCATCTTGCCAACCGGGCCAAAAATGAAGCAGAGGGAAAGCTGCAGAAGATACAAGCCTCTTTGGAAGCTAAAGAGAAAGTCTTTGCTGGAAGGGAAGCTCACTTTCACAGGTTGGGTATGATGGAAGCAAAAAGAGAAGCTGAACGCAAAAAGACTTTGAAAACTCTCAAGGAAGCTCGCCAGTCCATTGTTTGGTTGCAAGGCCAAAGGGAGGAAGAGCAAAAGAAGTTTAAAGAGAAAGAAGAGTTCTTCGAAGTGCAAATGGCCTTCAAGAAGGAAGAGGTGGAGCAAGTCCACAACATTCGGAGGGAAAAGACTCAGCAATTAGCACAAAGCCAGTTAGCCTTGGAGGGGGCACAAAAGGAGATTGAAGAGCTCAAGTTGAGAGCGGGTGAGAAGAAGAGCAGAGCAGAGGTGGCTACAGAAGAGCCTGGGTCTTCGGTTTAGTTTATTTCTTTTTCAGACTACCTACAGACTTGTTGTAGGAGTCTTGCTTTATTTCTTTTGTCTTTTATTCATGTAATGACTTGTAACTCTTCGGGGAATACTTTTGGTTGGAAGTGGTTTGTCCATGATATACAGTGTTAATATGAAAATTATCATTTCTGAATGTGCAATGCTCGTTTGTCTGATACTGCTAATATCTGAATACTCTTCATAGAGAAAGTCTGAAAGTTAATACTCAAAGTGGTCGTATGGAGTAAATACCAGAACTGGGGCATGCAAATGCTTAAAACTTGGAAACATGAGCAGTTACATTGCATGCATATGACGTGTTTGTTTGTTTTGTAGGTAGTGCTTCAGTTTCTAACATTCTTGTTGTTTCAGGCACTATAGCTCCTAGGAAAGTTCGAGAATAGCTAGTCATACACAGATATCCCACAAGGGTCAACAGAGAAAGAGTCATGGATCAAATGCAGGCTGATTTAGCTGATTTGAGACTGAGGATGGACAATTTTATGACCCTTATGGCAAGCATGTGTCAGAATCAGGAACGTCTGCATGAGTTGGTTGAAAATAGTCAATCCAGGAACAAAGGTACTGCTGATGGAGGTAATCGTAACGGTGCGTGCGCCCGTCAGGGTGAAATCCCTGTAGCACAGCCAGGGGTTACCATTATCAATGATTGACTGAACAATGTACAGATGGACGGTCAAGACGAACAGTTCACTCTGCTGGACGAAACTGAAGGCCATGGGGCTGAAATGAACAGGAAGTTTGAGGAGATGGAAGAACAGATCAGGGCTATTCAATCTCAGAACTCTCTTCAGTTCGACATTACTGACTTGGGCTGGCTTCCAGGGGTTAGAATCCATTACAAGTTCAAGGTACCAACTTTCGAGAAGTACAACAGCACAACGTGTCCAAAGACTCATCTTTATTCCTTTGTAGGAAGGATTGTTGCCCATACTGATGATGAAAAACTATGGATGTACTATTTCCAGGACAACCTGGTTGGGGACTCTTTGGAATGGTATATGAAGCTAAGTAGAGTCAACATTAAGAGCTGGAAGGACCTGGCAGAGTCTTTCGTGAGGGAATACCAGTATAATTTGGACATGGCTCCAAATCGCACTCAATTGCAAAACATGTCTCAAACTGCTAAGGAGGGGTTTAAAGAATATGCTCAAAGGTGGTGTCAGCTCGCTGCCAGAGTGCAACCACCACTGCTGGAGAATGAGATGGCTGATATGTTCATGGGGACATTGCAAGGAGTGTTTATCGAAAGATTGGCGTCTTGTTCGGCAACCAAGTTCAATGATATAGTAATTGCTGGAGAGAGGGTCGAAACATTGTTAAAAATGGGAAAGATTCAGGATACAAGTGCGAGCAGTTTAAATGGAGTAAGAAAATATTTCAGCGGACCCCCGAGGAGACGGGAAGGTGAGACCAATGTTGTGTTTGGCCGAGGACAGGGCCGAGGGTATAGAAGATCATATGAGCAAGTGGCAGCTGTCACAATCCCTTCTAGTCCTGTGCAGCAGGTACAGCCTCAACAACAACAGCAACAACAGCAGCCACAATGTAACAATTACCAACAAAGACCTTATCAGCCAAGACAAGCTCGTCCGTCTAATATGGTGCTTGAGGCAATTTCCATGACATATGTTGCATTGCTACCGAGATTGCTGGACCGGAATTTGATACAACTGGGGACTCTGGCACCACCACCACCTGGAGAGCTTCTAGTGGGGTACGATGTCAATGCTAGATGCGCTTTCCATTCAGGGGCACCCGGGCACTCAACTGAGAAGTTCAGGGCGCTACAGCACAAAGTTCAAGATTTGATTGACTCCAAGGTGATTAACTTCGCACCACCACCGAATGTTACTTCAAACCCTATTCTGAATCACGGAGGGGCTAGAATAAATGTTGTTGATAGTGGTGAGAAGTTAAGTTTGATTCTGAGCATAGAAGAAGTGAAGACTCCGCTGTTTGTAGTGAAGGAGAGGTTGTTGAAAGGACAAGTGTTTCCGGGATGCAGTTCTGATTGTGAGCAGTGTGTGAATTCAGTGAACGGGTGTGAAGACCTGAAGGTAGGGTTGCAGAATCTGATTGATGAAGGATCTTTGAAGTTTGACAAAGTTGATAATGAAGTTGATGATGTGTCCACTATAACCATTTTCTATGATCCAGCTGAGATGCCTGCTAGAAGAGAACCTGTGACCATTTATGCTCCTGAAGTTAGTCCTGTGACTATTACTGTGCCTGGGCATGTTCCTTATACAGATGATAGAGCCATTCCATGGCATTACGGCTCAGAGGTGTACGTGGAAGGATAGAAAGTGGAGAGTAAGTCAGTTGCTATTGACCCGATTGTAATGAACATCGGAGGGGTTGGAGGTTTTACGAGAAGTGGTCGTCTATTTGCTCCCCCAGTTCTGAGAGGAGATCCTGAGGTTGAGGCTTCGACGAAGGCTAAAGGAAAGCAGACAGCGATTGAAGAGACAACAACTCCTGCTGCTGGGCAGGGCACCTTTGAGAAGGAAGTGGAAGAATTTATGCGCATAATTAAAAAGAGTGATTATAAGGTGGTCGAACAGTTGAACCAGACACCTTCCAAGATATCAATTTTGTCTTTGCTGATGTGTTCTCCTGCACATAGAGAGGCCTTGCTGAAAGTGTTGCAGATGGCCTATGTTCCTCAAGAAATAACTGTTAATCAACTGGAAGCTGTAGTTGGCAGTGTGAATGCAAGCCACGGGCTGGGCTTTACAGACAGAGACCTTACGTCAGAGGGTCGTAACCATAAAAAAGCATTGCATATCACAATGGAGTGCAAGGGTGCTGTTTTGTCGCATGTCCTTGTTGATACAGGCTCTTCTCTTTATGTACTTCCGAAGAAAGCATTAATGAAGCTCAATGTTGATGGTATTGTCTTAAGACCCAGTGACTTGATAGTCAAAGCTTTTGATGGGTCCAGCAGGTCAGTGTTTGGAGAAGTTGAGTTACCCGTGAAAATAGGGTCTCAGGTATTCAAAAGTACATTCTACGTCATGGACATTCAGCCCGCGTACAGCTGCTTGTTGGGATGACCATGGATTCATGCTGCCGGAGCTGTAACTTCCACTCTGCATCAAAAGCTCAAATATGTGGTTGATGGCCAAGTAATCACTGTGTGCAGAGAGGAAGACATCTTTGTGAGCCACTTATCAACTTTTAAATATGTGGAGATGGACGGAGAAATCCATGAGACTCTATGTCAGGTCTTCGAAGCAGTTAATGTCAGCATTTTGACTCCAGTAGAGAAGAACAGTGAGAAAGAAGGTACCTCCATTCACTCCTACAAGCAGGCGAAGGAAGTTGTTCAGTCAGGAAGCGCCCAAGGCTGGGGCAAATTGCTGGAATTAGAGAAGAAAGACGACAAGTTTGGTTTGGGTTATCAGCCTAGTGGGTCTGATTGGTCTCCAAGTGGTAAAGCCATTACTTTTACAAGCGCTGGGATACTCGACCGCAACCAAATCTGTGCAACTAATGAAGAGGGAGACAATGATGGTGACTGGGACAACTGGATTCATCCGTGTGTGCCCGGAGAGGAGCTGAAGAACGGGTCTACTGAAGACATCGTCCAAGTTACCTTGCACTCAGAGTAATTTATTTGTTTCCTTTTCTTTTCATGCTGCATTGTCAAATCTTGCACTCTGCCCAAGGTGCTAGGATCCATTGTATGGGCCACCATGTATTGTATGCACTTATTTTACCATGAAATAAAGGACATTTTCAGACAAATTGTGTTCTCTTTCTTTTGTTTTTAAATTTTTCACAAAAAATATAAAAATGGCAATGTGTTTTTCCTTTTTGTTTTTGTGTTTGCATCTCTTTTAAAAAAATAAATAGATTCTGAAATAAGCACATCATTTGTGCAGTGTTGATCATCCAGATTCCATTGATAACGTTCCTGCTATGACCACGCATGACTTTGACAATCCTGTCTATCAAGCTGATGAAAGGGTTGAGGAAGACTGTGAACTCCCTGAAGAATTGGTCAGATTGTTAAAACAAGAGGAACGGGTTATTCAGCCTCATCAGGAAGAATTTGAGATCATCAACATCGGCACCAAAGATGTAAAGAAAGAGATCAAGATTGGGGCCAGTCTACAGGCCGAAGTAAAGAAAGAGTTGACTGGCATGCTGCGTGAATATGTGGATATCTTTGCCTGGTCGTATCAAGACATGCCAGGGTTGGATACCGACATCGTCGTGCACAAGCTACCATTGAGAGAAGAATGTCCTCCTGTGAAACAAAAGTTGAGAAGAACGCGTTCTGACATGGCGATGAAGATCAAGGAGGAAGTTTAGAAGCAATGGGATGTCGGGTTCCTTGCCGTTACTAGTTACCCACCTTGGGTAGCTAACATTGTACCTGTACCAAAGAAGGACGGCAAGGTCCGGATGTGCGTTGACTACCGGGATTTGAACAGAGCAAGCCCATAAGATGACTTTCTGTTACCTCACATTGATGTGCTGGTAGATAACACTGCTCAATTATCGGTATTTTCCTTCATGGATGGCTTCTCCGGATATAATCAGATTAAGATGGCACCGGAAGGCATGGAGAAAACAACGTTCATTACCCCGTGGGGTACATTCTGCTACAAGGTCATGCCCTTTGGTTTGAAGAACGCCGGGGAACCTTATGAACGGGCTATGGTCACATTGTTCCACGACATGATACACAAGGAGATAGAGTGTTATGTGGACGATATGATTGCTAAGTCCCGAGACGAAGAAGAGCATCTGGTCAATCTCAAGAAGCTGTTTGATAGACTAATAAAGTATAAGCTGAGGTTGAATCCAAACAAGTGCACTTTCGGAGTGCGTTCCGGGAAACTGCTGGGTTTCATTGTTAGTCAGAAAGGAATTGAGGTAAATCCTGAAAAAGTAAAAGCAATTCAAGATATGCCTGCACCAAGAACCGAAAAAGAAGTGCGCGGGTTTTTAGGGAGGTTGAACTACATTTCACGATTCATATCTCATCTAACTGCCACGTGCAAACCGATATTCAAATTTCTAAGAAAAGAGAAAACGGTCAGGTGGAATGAGGACTGTCAAAGAGCTTTTGACAAGATAAGAGAATATTTGCAGGAGCCTCCAATTCTTATGCCTCCATTGGAAGGAAGACCTTTAATCATGTACTTGACTGTGCTAGAAGGATCAATGGGGTGTGTTCTAGGCCAACATGACGAGTATGGTCGAAAAGAGTACGCTATTTATTACCTTAGCAAAAAGTTTACCGACTATGAATCCCATTACTCATTGCTCGAGAAAACTTGTTGCGCTTTGGTATGGGCTGCTCGCCGACTGAGACAGTACATGTTGACCCATACCACACTGCTAATTTCCAAAATGGATCCTGTCAAGTATATCTTTGAGAAACCAACGTTAACCGGAAGGGTTTCTAGGTGGAAAATGATCTTAACAGAGTATGACATACAATATACTTCTCAGAAAGCCATCAAGGGAAGTGTATTAGATTACCTTGCACAACAACCTCTTGAAGACGATTATCAGCCAATGAAGTTTGATTTCCCTGATGAGGACATCATGTACCTCAAAGGAAACGATTGCGAGGAACCACTTCCGGAGGAGGGGCTAGACCCTGAATCCAAATGGAAATTGATGTTTGATGGGGCAGTCAATATCAATGGACGTGGAGTTGGTGTTGTTCTTATTATTCCTGAAGGCGTTCACCTTCCCTTCGCTGCCAGAATTACTTTTGGCTGCACCAACAATAAAGCGGAATACAAGGCATGCATAATGGGAATAGATGAGGCTATTAATCTTCGGATTAAGAACCTCGATATATTCGGAGATTCATCCCTCGTCATTAACCAGGTTACCGGCAAGTGGTATACGCATCAATAACATCTAATTCCTTACAGGGATTATGCCAGAAAACTGTTGACGTTCTTCACAACAGTCAAGCTTCAATACATACCACGTGATGAAAATCAGTTTGCCGACGCATTCGCCACTCTTTCTTCGTCTATCAAAGTCTTGTGTTGGAATTATGTGCCCAGAATTGACATTTCCAGGCTTGACGCACTAGCTCATGCTTTCTCTGTAGACGCTATGTCTGATGAGAAACCTTGGTACTTTGATATCAAGCTATTCCTGGAAAAGCAAGAATACCCAGCTAGGGCATCTTCCAATGACAAGAAGACCTTAAGGCGACTTGCTGCTAGCTTCTTCTTGAATACAGATGGGGTTTTGTACAAGAGAAACTTTGACATGGTCTTGCTCAGATGCGTGGATAGACACGAAGCAAGCCTGTTGATGCAGGAAGTCCACGAGGGATCTTTCGGTACTCATGCAGGAGGACATGCTATGGCAAAGAAATTGTTGAGATCGGGGTACTACTGGATGACAATGGATGCAGACTGTTGTTCATTCACCCGTAAATGCCACAAGTGCCAGATTTATGCAGACAAAGTGCATGTTCCTCCTAGCCCGCTCAACGTCATGTCATCTCCTTGGCCCTTTTCTATGTGGGGCATTGACAAGATCGGGAAGATAGAGCCTACTGCTTCAAATGGTCATCGCTTCATCTTGATCGCGATCGATTACTTCACTAAGTGGGTTGAAGCAACGTTTTATGCCAATGTCACTCGTCAAGTGGTAGCTCGTTTTCTGAAAAGGGACATTATCTGCAGATACGGAGTGCCCGAAAGGATCATTACTGACAATGGTTCTAACTTAAACAACAAGATGATGGCATAGTTGTGTTTGGACTTCAAGATTCAGCATCACAATTCTTCTCCTTAGCGACCTAAGATGAATGGTGCGGTAGAGGCGGCAAACAAGAATATCAAGAAGATTGTGCAAAATATGGTTGTAACTTACAAGGATTGGCATGAGATGTTACCATTTGCGCTGCATGGGTACCGAACATCAGTCAGGACGTCAACTGGTGCAACTCCCTTTTCACTGGTATATCGTATGGAGGAAGTCTTTCCTGTTGAAGTGGAGATTCCTTCATTGCGTGTGATGATGGATGTGAAGCTTGATGAGGCTGAATGGGTGCCTGCTCATTACAATCAGTTATGTCTAATTGAGGAAAAGAGATTAGCGGCTATCTGTCATGGTTAGCTTTATCAGAGGAGAATGAAGCGAGCATTCGACCAACGAGTACGTACTCGGGAGTATCAAGTAGGAGAGCTTGTGCTCAAGAGGATTGTTCTTCCAGGTTCAGATCACAGGGGCAAGTGGACCCCAAACTACGAAGGATTATTCATAGTGAAGAAAGTTTTCTCAGGAGGAGAACTGTTGCTCACCACTAAGGATGGAGAAGATTTCCAATCCCCTGTTAACTCGAATGCAGTTAAAAAATATTTCGCTTAAAATGACCCGCTGGACACAAAAACAGAATTAATGTCCAGGCAAGAAAAGGGCATCCTGGCAAGCTAAAAACAGAATAAGAAGCTCGGGCAAAATTTAGGGAAAATAAATAAAAAATGTACACCCGCTGAGTTTAAAAGTCACATCGGACAGCTCAGGCAAAAAAGGGTATCCCGGTGGATTGAAAACCCGAAAGGGCGATCCACGCAAAATAAGGGAATAAGCGAACAACTGTGATCCGAGTAATATGAACCAAATCATCATTTCGTACAACCTGACAATATCAGAAGGATAGGAATCAGTCCCTTCATCTTCTCAGAAAGCAAAGGCAAGAATGCAGAGTTTTGAAGACATGTTGGTCATAGCAGAAAGGGAACTCATTGGAATGTCGTGTCCATTGCCATTAGGATAGTTTATTTTCTCAATTTTATGGTAGCTACCTCTTTCCAGGTGGTTTCTTCCTGATGTAAAATCTTTTCCTATTAAGAGGCCTTTCAATAAAAAGAATATTCAGTCAAAAAGTTGTGTTGTGTTTGCTTTTGTTTGCAAAATGTCCTGAATTTTTGGCAAAAATAGCATTGCATTTAAAACATGGTGATAATTTGAAAGAAAATGACATTGCAGGGAAACATTTGAAACCCTCTTTGAGTGTCAGGTGACGATGGATGAACAAATCATATCATGCAAGTCCTCGGGGCACACTTGTGTTTTCTGTTATTACAGGTTGCAGGATGGCGTCACATTCTCCCAAGCAGAATTTTCCCCAGCTAAGCCTTGGCAGGTAGCCCAAGCAGTTTATCTTCCCCAGTGGAGTAGACCCAGCAAGCAGTGGGAGGCCCATTCCCCACAGAGTTTATTTGTCAGAACTCTTTTCACCAACAGTAGATATTCCCAACCATCAGGGAAACATTCTTCAGCACTCGTCTGTGTTGCTCGTCTGCATCTCTCAACACCCGTCTGTGTTATCACTTTGGTATTGCTCGTTTGCTTTCCCCAGCAGTGATCCATGATTACTTTGTTGTTGCTCGTCTACACTCTCCAACACTCGTCTTTGGTTGAGATTAATTGCTCGTCTGCACTCTCCAACACTCGTCTGTGGTTGAGATTAATTGCTCGTCTGTACTTCCCAACACTCGTCTGTGTTTGATATCTAATATTATTGCTCGTCTGCACTTCCCAACACTCGTCTGTGTTTGATATCTAATATTATTGCTCGTCTGCATTTTCCGACACTCGTCTGTGTTTGTTATCTGTTTGAAGCTCGTCTGCATTGTTTGGATACTCGTCTGTATCATCCCTAACACTCGTCTGTATTAGCTTATATCTGTGGATTTGTGGATTTGATAATCATCCTGGTACTCGTCTGTATTGCTACTCCAAATGCTCTTATGTGTTGGACTTCTGGTATTCGTCTATACCAGTGGCTGATATTCGTTTGTATCATCGCCTGAAGCGCTCGTCTGTGTTTCTTAGATCATCGTCTGATGCTCGTCTGTATCATTGACTTTTGGGCACTCGTCCGTGTTATCTTGATGATCATACAATACTCGTCTGTATTGAAGAGGTTTAAATTCCTGACTGTGGGAATAAATGTCAAAGTTGTTACCGGTCCTGGCGTAACAGGTATATCCGAAGGAGGCTCGTCTGTTTCAAGCACCACTTATTAATGTTGCACCTGGCGTAACAGGTTTTCTCGAAGAAGACTCGTCTGTCTTATACCATATATCCACGGATAATATATGAAGAAGGTTCGTCAACCTTGTTTATGCATATCTATCCCACATACTTAAGTGCATCACCGGTCCTGGCGTAACAGGTATATCCGAAGGAGATTCCTCTGTCTCAGGTCATATGTTCTTGCAAAGTATGTAAGGGCTCGTATGTCCAGTTCCTGGCGTAACATGATTGTTTGAAGAAGACTCGTCTGTCAAAGTATTCTGATTCTAAATTTCAGTTTCAACTTGGAAGAAGCTCGTCTTCTTTCTCTCCACTTCAATCACCAAAGCATCATTTGGTTGGGTTTATTTCCCAGTTTTTTTTGCATTCTTCGTCAGAGTGCAAATTTCAGGTCTTCTTGGTATTCAACCACAGTTTATCTCGAACGGTCGATAACCCGTGCTACCGTCCCTTTCAGATTAACAGTTGTTTGAATAGGGGCAGCTGTAACACCCCAAATTTGCCCTCTTATTTTTTAATCATCATATCACATCATATTCATCATGAACATATCATATTCTTGGCATCCTAGCATAGAAAGTTGAGGCATAACATCTTCATGACCTAGCATTAGGCAAATGATCATCTGTGGAGGATTTTTGAAGCATCACAGGCCATGACAAGAGGCCCAATGGTTTTGTACAAGTCCTATGAGGGGTCTACATTGCATTTACAAGGTCAAGTTCATTTACAAAAGCTCAGAAGGTTGGAAGATCATCAGGGAATCCAGGCTAGGGCAAAGCTCCTACACAAGGGTCCCAAATTAGGGTTTGAGTTTCAAGCATGAAAACCTTAAGACTTTGGCCATTTCATTTGGGAAAAGTCTTTTACATGTTAAGAGGATCCTAGGGATGAAATTTGGTGAGAAAATTCCTTGTGGAAGTCAAGTATTTCTTCAGTTGCTTGTAAATGAAGAAACTGGTCAACTGTGCCTTAGAAAAGTCAACTGTGAGATTTCAAGGGGTCCAACCCCATTTTTCTAGCCAAATGATGTTCTTATAATGTTAAAAGATGTTTGGCAAGTTCAAATATCAAGAATCATGAGGTTTTGAGGTGTTTTTCAAAATTGGTGTGAAGTTGGTTATGGAAAATGCCATTTTTAGCAAGTTTTTGCCCTAAATTTCAAGTGATCATAACTTGGTGAAAAAATATTCAAATGGGCCAAAGTCAAACATGATAGTTGGAGATTAAATCCTCTCATTTTCAAAAATTACAAGTACTTTTTCATAGCCTTCATGGTTAAGGAGATGAGGCCCTCGAAAATTAGGATAAAATTAGGGCAAAACATGATTTTTCATTTGTACACCAAGGCAAAAAGGCTTGAATATTATTTTTGGGTGTTGGTACATACAAAATAGTGTTACAATGTTACAATGCGATGCAAATAGGTCATTTTGCTCCAAGAATTACACCAAATTCGTGCATGATTAGAATTTTATTCCTTAAGTGCAAAAATTGCATGATCATGAGAATTGTGTGACACTTTCATCCAATGGTCAGGATCTTTTTGGATTGAAATCAAGGGTCAGATTGTGAATGCACATGGGCAAGAAAGAAGGCAGTGCATAAGTGTTTCATGCTATCACCGTAAATTTGCAAATTTTGCAAAATCTCTCACACACTCTCTTCCACGTGCAAAGACCCTCATGCTTTCAGCATTGCCTCATGAGCTCACATAAAAGAGAATTAGGGTTTTAGAAGGGTCCAAATCTCTCTCATTTCATCACTCTCAAGTTTTGGTTCAGTTTGCAAATTCCTTCGAATCATTCTCTACACTTGCTCTCTTCACAAACCAATCACAAATCCTTCATCCTTGAGAGCTCAGGATCACAAATCCATCCATTGTTCAAGCTAATTCTCAAGATCCAGCACCTTGCCATTTCAGAGAAGCTAGCTCCAAACTCTTAGATCCAACAACTTTCAAGGCTCTAGTTGCATTTATTTTGCAACTAGAGTGCATTTGGAGTGGATTGGCAGCATTTTCTTGGCTTATCATAAGCTATTTCCATATATGAAAGGTTCAGGTGAGTTCAAAATTCTTAGATCTACAAGTGAAACTAAATGTGTGCATTGTGATCCTCTGTTGGTGTTGATGATTCTGTAGGTTTTAGATTCAAATTTGGTGCATTATTGAGCTTGGTATGATGATTTGATTTTTCATGGTAGAACCTGTTTGCTTTCGATCTGGAAAATCCTTTGATCTATTGAGAATTCCATTGCCATATTTGAACTCATGATGGTTCAATGATCTGATCTGGAGCTATTGGTGCATTTTTATTGTGATTTGTTCATTATTTTCTTTTTCCGGTGTCGGAGCCCTAGCTCCGGTCACCGGATTCTGGACTGTGTGTTTAGGTTTTTCAAATGGAGAAGACGACCTTAGAGCCATTAGATCTTTCCATCTCAACGCACCTCATGCTGCCACCTCAATTAATGAACCTCATCCCCCTCACGTGCTGTTTCTTTTATAATTTGAGTCTGATAATTCAATGTGTTGCGCACCCCATGTTAGTTAGTATGCTCACTCTCTCTGATCCAATCACCTTGCCACATCAATTAATGAACTGACTTCCAGGATGCGTCCACCTGATCCTAAGGCCATTGTTTTTTCATATTTTTCTGAATATCCATGTTAATAATTGTGTTCTTGCGTAGACCCATTGGGCCAGAACCACTATCTGCACCCCCTTCTGCTTGGGCCCATCTCGTTTGAACTAATTTCCTTTGCTCTTCACACCTCCCAACTTCTTTCTTCATTTTTATTTATTTTTTTATTTCATTTCATTTTGGTTTTAATTTTTAAAAAATAGCTATAAGTTTCAAAAAATTATGAAATAATTCATGGATGTCATGTTGAGTTTTCTTTAATTTTTCATATTTTTATTTTTCATTTATTGTTTGCCGACATGGATATTAATTCCCCCTTTTAATTAATTCATTTTAATTCCTTTTTGATGCATGTTGTCTTGTCCATTTTCCATATTGATCCTCATTTAGAATTTTTTAGTGGTTCTTTTTACTCTGGACTCTTGATAGAATGTACTTCATGTGTGATTTTTATTCTGATTTTTAGAAACTTGTTTGTTTGGTTTTGGCCTTTGACTTGTGGATGAAGTTTCTTAACCCTAATTGATGTTTGACTCCTCATTTGACTTGCATAGCTTCTGAATTTCTTCCTATCCTTTTGGAATGTTGTTATATCATGATTGAAGATCTTTTGTCCAAGGTGGTGGAATATTTGGATGCATATTTGATTTGATTTGAATTTTGGTTCTTAACTTGTCCCATTTTGCTTCCTTTTGATCATAAGTCCTCTCCTTAGCTTAGAAGGGCACTTGTGCCAACTTCTTCATCTTGTTTAGGGTCTCTTTAGAGCATGGATACCTTTCTGATCTTGGTTTAAGGTTTGTGTTTTCAAAATCTTGTATTTGGTTTACCTTTGAAGTTCTTCCTTTCTTTTGTATATCCACCTCACTTCTTTGCTTCTTTCTTCCTCATAATGTTTTGGTTTAGCTTTGTGCTTCTATTCTCTTCATCTCTCTTGCTTCTTAAGCACTTCTTTAACTTGATTATGGTTTTGGTCTTGCACCTTGAGATTGTTGTTTGCTTATTTTTGCGTTGCATCTTCCTAAGTTTGCTTTGCTTTGCCATGTGATTCATGTTGCCTCATATTGACTTGTATGCTTCTTTTCTCATTCTTGTGACTTGCATTTGCATTGATCATTTGTGTGTATGACTTCACTTCTATTGGTATGATGTTGGTATGACATTATGTTCATTTTGTTTTGCTTGTATGCTGGTGTTGCTAACCTTTTCAGGGGCTATGGTAAGTGAGAGGTGTGGATGTGATTCCCACATCTCCAAATCTCATCTCTTCTCTTCTTATGCTTAATTGTGCTAACCTTTTGATTGTTGGGCTTAGGCCTTACTTCCCTCCTCTCCTATTCTTCTTTCTTCTTCTTCTCTTCTTCTTTCTTTCTTCTTTAGGATAGTAAACCTCACTAACCTAGGATTTCCATGCATGACAACACTTAGGATTCTTTAGTCCCCCATTAGACTTTTACCTTTGTGATCCTTTGGTTTTTCTTCTCTTATCATTTCAAAACTCTAAAGAAAACATCTAATAAAGTTTGAAGTGATACCTTGAGCAATAGCCTTATCCCATGAGATACTTGTAGTCTTCCCATCTTGGGATAGTACAAGCTTATCTTGTGACGCACAATTCTGATCAAGATATCATCTTCACCAAGAAAATCATAAAAAACACTTCTTCATTTTAAATACCAAAAACACTTAATAAGTTAATGAGTTAGTGAGCCTAAGCCCTAATATTTGGGTTCAAGTTTTGGGGATCTTCTCCTTACTTGAGTGTGCTTGTTCTATTATTCCATCTTGGAATGTAATGACAAGTGCACATTCCATAGAAAAGAGCTTGAGTTCACTTCCTTGTGACACACTCATAAAAAGCTTCATAAAAAAGACAAACAAACAATAAGCGTCTTTCCTTCGGGAATTCTTTTCTCATCTCCTTCGCTCCGTACACGAACTTGCTCCTACTTGTCACTTTGCAAGACGGTTACGCACTCGTCGTCCGAGTCTGCAACACCTGAGCATTGACATAGGCATTTCAAGCCTTAATTCACAAGCAATTTCTTTTCTACCCCTAGTTAGGGGAACTACGGCGTCTCTGATCCTCATTTTCCTGATGAGGTACGTAGGCAGCGGGGTAGGGCCCGTTCGAGCACAATCTTTATTTTCCCTACATTTTTCCTTTTCATTTCTTTTCCAGTTTCCTTTTGTACCCAGTTCAGTTCATTTTCTCTGCAGCAGCTTTCATTTCTTCACCCTTTGAAGCATTTTCTTTGCAAGTGTGGATCCCGTCGGGTACGGCGGACGATCTGGGTGCTAATACCTTCCCAGGTCGTAACCAACTCCCGAACTCAGTCTCTTTGGTTCGCAGGACCCGTGTCCTTCCTTTCTTTTCTTCTAGTTTGTGCAGCATTACCATTCTCGTTCCTTCAGGATAAAAATGCCTGGCTAGCAACTTTATTCTTTTCCGCTCCACTTTCACGTTTGTACTAGGATGGAAATCCGGGGAGCGAAACTACCTTATCCAGGAAGCAATTTGGTTACCCATTAAGAGTTGTGCCTTTGATTAAAGAGGCAAATGAATCTTTATACTTTCTAGTAGAAGGAAATCTCAAGAAGAGCATGCTGATATCCCAAGCTTGTGAGGTTAGAGTGATAAAAGGGAAGAAAGACTTTGGGATAGTGGATCCCAACACTTATGATCCTTTTGCCAGCTGATTGGAGGATCGTGTGAAGACCCTGTTACTCCCATTTTCTAGGGAAACACCTCTCTACCCTAAGGAGGTAGCACCCATAACTTCAATGCCTCTATAAGAATATCAAAGGTTGGAAGCCATGGTTCAACAACTCAGGTTGGAGAATCAAGAAGCTTACAATTCATGCCAGAAACTGAAGATGCAAAATCAAAAGTTGGAGGAAAGAGCTCACAAAGCTGAAGAGATGGTTAGACTCAAGCAACAAGACTTTCAGGAGAGAGAACTCTACTTAAAGAAAAGGGGATTAGATGAAACTCGCAAGGCGGCCCAACATCGGAAGGAGAAGAAAGATTTGAATAAAGCTAATGAGGTTGTCACCTTATGGCAAGAAATGTGGGGAGACAATTTGAGGAAGCAGAAGTAGCTGGAGATCAAGCACAAGCTAGAAGTCAAGAGTCTTCGAGATTCTTTGGATGGACAGAGAGAGCTCCTTCAGAAGGCTTATCATCAAGAGAAGGGTTGCCTCCAAAGTTTAGCAGAAAGCCAACAACCAATAAAGGAAGCTCAAAAAGAAATAGAAGATTTGAAGTTGAAAGTTGATGTCAAGAGAGCCAAGAATGATTCTATTACAAGCCAGGAAAGTGAAAAGGTGTTCCTACAGCAAATTGAGGAATTGCATGCCTCCTTTGACCTTAGGGATATCTTAATTCAGAAGCTTGTATAGGAGCCTACACATCCGGATATACCTCAGATGTTGCAAAATGTCAAGCGCCTTAGTTGTAGATTACATGATGTAGACCTTCCTAAGCGTTAGTTTTGTATACATATGACTTGGATTACCCGTAGGCTTGTTGTGGGAATCACCTCTCTCTTGATCTTTTTTTCCTTTATTGACATATGATTTTTTTCTCTGAGGATTTTTGTTATTTCAATTGTCTCCTGATTTACTTGATGTCTCTGGTTATTGTTTGTTGCACTGACACAAAATAAATGCCACCACTTCAAGTTTGAATGTCACATGGGATTTTCTCAACACCAGAATGGGAAAGTAATTGAGGCCTTGGGAATAAAAGGAACACATTGCATTGCATATACATCATTTGCATTTCTTCTTTGTTTTGCAAGTTTTCTACGGGTTGCTTAACTTATTTGCATTTCACGAAAAGATTGCGAGTGCCACAAAGACCTGTCATCTTCAACAAAATATCCCGCATTGTTACGCAACTTGCAACAACTAGAGGACAATCATGGACGCTATGTAAACTGGGCTTAATGAGTTTCACACCAGAATAGGAGAGTTCATGGTCATGATGCAAGGTATGGCTCAGGGACAACAAGAGTTAAGAATTGCAATTCAGGGGCTCAACCTTCCTCAGACTAATCCTCCTGTCACCACTCCTGAAGAACAAGTGACTCCTCCCAACACCAACAATGGCCCAGGTGGACTTCAAGTTCCAGAACATGGCACAACAACTTTCATTCTAGTACAAGACAGACATAAAGATCAGTTTCCTTCTTTTAACAATGATATGTTATTTGGTGGAGAAGGAAATCTTCAAGATATTTTGATGCTTGCCGAGAAAGTCAAAGCCCTAGAATGTAGAGACACTTTGGGGATAGACGTGTCTGACATAGGTCTAGTCCCCGGGGTGGTTATTCCTCACAAATTCAGGCCACCTACTTTTGACAAGTATAACGGTAGCTCCTGCCTTAAAACTCACTTGTAAGCATTCTACCGGAAAATTGCTTCCCATACTCGGGATGAAAAGCTCTAGATGTACTACTTCCAGGATAGTCTCTCCGGAGGGTCCTTGGAATTGTGTATGAAGTTAGAAAGAAGCTCTGTGAGAAGCTGGAAGGAATTGGGAGAAGCATTCCTCAACCAATATAAGTATAATATCGACATGGCGCCCAGTCGCACTCAACTTCAAAGTCTAACTTAGAAGAACTCCGAGAGCTTCAAAGATTACGCACAAAGGTGGCATGAAGTGGCTGCTAGAGTGTAACCACCTTTATTGGAAAGATAAATGGTAGACCTGTTCCTGGATACCCTCTCTGGGCATTTCATGGAAAGGCTAGTTGGGTGTTCCTCAAGTGGGTTCTTAGATATCATCTTGACTGGCGAGAGGGTGGAAAGTTGGATCAAGAAGGGGAAGATTCAGAATAGGGGCGCTTCAAGTTCTGGTGTCAAGAAGCCCTTATTGAAGAGGAGAGAATGAGAGACTGGGGCAGTATACGCGCAAAGGGTAGGAAGTAATGAAGAGTTTTATCAGCAAGTGGCACCCGTCACTATATCAGCTCAACCTGTTCAACAACAAGTCCAACCACCGCAACCATAACACCAACAAGGGTATCAGCAAAGAACTCCTCGTCCATATTACCCCTAGAGAACCAGAGAAAGACATCTCGAAACTCCGTCGATGTCTTATTCACAGCTTTTGAAGAATATCCTACAGCTCGAGATCATTCAACTCTGAATTCTACAACCCCCAAAGCCAGGCCAAATCCCTGAGGGTTATGACACAAATGCCAGATGCGAATTTCATTCCGGAGCTCCGGGGCATACCACAGAAAACTTCAAAGCTTTGAAGCATGTTGTTCAAGACCTACGGGATTCTAAAGAGATTAATTTCGCTCATGCTCCCAATGTAATATAGAACCCCATGCCTCCTCACGGGGGTACAGTTGGGGCAGTTGACGATGGGGAGAATCTAAACTTGGTGTGTGATATTGACGACCTGCAAACTTTGTTGAGTCTTGTTAAGGCATGTTTGGCCCTAAAGGGTGTGTTTGTAGGTTGTGGGAGTGGTTGTCCAGGATGTGTTGAAATGCCAAGTGATTGTGAGCAGTCGAAGGTAGAGATCCAAAGTATGATTAATGAAGGATTGTTGCAGTTTGATAAAGTTGTAAAGGAAAGCAAAGTCTCCACAGTAACTATTTTCTATGATCTATCTCAAGTTCCTCTACGAGACAGAGTGGCACCAATAACGATTACCACTACAGGACCAGTAATGTATCAGAGTGATAAAGCCATTCCCTGGAATTATGGCGGCGAAGTATATTGTAACGGCCAGAAGCAAGATTTGGCCACGTCTAGCATTACCCCAGCTCAAGTAGAAAATGTTGGAGTATGGGGCTTTACTATAAGTGGAAGACTATTTGCGCCGGAAACACTAAGAAATAGTGTGATACCACCCAGAGACACCGCAAAAGCCCAGGATAAGGCAAGAGGGAAGCAGTCAATGGTTGTCAATGAGCCCACAGAAGTGACTGATCCAGACGTTACCTTTGATAAAGAAGTTGAAGAATTTTTTAGAATTATCAAAAAGAGTGATTACAAGATTGTGGACCATTTGCAGTAGACCCTATCGAAAATTTCCATCATGTCTTTGCTATTGTGTTCTGACACCCACAGGAAAGCTCTCTTGAATATCCTGAACAAGGCTTATATGCCTCAGGATATTTCAGTAAATCAGTTAGAAGCGGTGGTATCTAGTGTCAATGACAGTCATGGATTGGGTTTTACAGACATGAATCTAACATCTAAAGGTCGTTCTCATAATCGGGCGCTGCATATCTCTTTAGAATGTAAAGGTGCGGTACTTTCTCACATGTTGGTAGATACCGGATCATCGTTGAATGTTCTACCTAAGAAGGCATTGATGAAGTTGGATTATGATGGAGTAGTTTTAAAGCCTAGCGACCTGGTAGTTAGAGCATTTGATGGGTCAAGAAGATCAGTATTTGGGGAGGTGGATTTGCCAATTAAAGTAGGTCCACAAATCTTCAATACCATATTCTACGTAATGGATATACAGCCTGCATACAATTGTTTGTTGAGAAGACCTTGGATACATTCAGCAGGAGCAGTATCGTCCACACTTCATCAAAAACTAAAGTTCGTTTGGGAAGGCCAAATTGTAACAGTCAGTGGGGAAGAAGACATTTTCGTTTGTCATCTAGCTTCATTCAAGTATGTGGAGGTGGACAGCGAGATAGTTGAAACTCCATATCAGGCTTTTGAACCCCTGAAAATTGAACAAGCATCTTCATTGGCAGCTTCTTTTGAAGAACCAAAGAAGGGGGTTTCCATAGCCTCTTATAAAAAAGCTCTTGAAGTTGTAGAATCTGGGATACGAGAAGGCTGGGGTAGTCTAGTAGAAGTGCCAAGAAAGGAAATATATGTTAGGGATTGGTTACTATCTTGGGCAGTCATCATTTGGACCGATTGCTAGAGGTCGTCAAGGCCCAATTACTTTCACGAGTGCGGGAGTGGTGGATTATGGATGCATCAGTGTCGTGCAGGACGATGCAGTTGATAGTAACTGTGACTTATATGAGTGGATCAGGCCTACTATTCCAGGGACTAAACTTAGCAATTGGTCATCTAAAAGGCTTATCTCAGTCACCTCCTTCAAAGAGTAATAATTTTTGTTTTTTGTCTTTCTTGTACTCAAGCACTATGTCTTGCCCGGGGCATAGTAGCTTTTTGTAATGGTTCTTTTGTTCCTAACACAATTCATAATCATAAATAAAGCTGACGTTTCACATTCATCCATGTTGTTCTTTTCCTTTCATTTTTTGCTTTTGTTTTTCAAAAAGAAAGAAAAGTTTTAAATGGAAATGTTCCTCATTTTTCTCAAACTCTTTCTAAAGCCTTGCATGAATCACCATTCATGCAGGTGCTCGTCACCGGATCTTATTAATGACAAACCTGTTATGGCTAAGTATGACTTTGACAATCCAATTTATCAAGCCGATGAGGAGGGTGAAGAAGATTGCGAACTACCTGAAGAATTGGCCAGACTGCTTAAACAGGAGGAAAAGATGATTCAGCCGCACGAAGAGGCCATCGAAGTGATAAACCTGGATACCAAAGAAGACAAGAAAGAAGTTAAGATCGGAGCTGCGTTAGAAGAATCCATCAAGACTCATCTAATTGCCATGCTTCGAGACTATGTTGATGTCTTCGCATGGTCTTACCGGGATATTCCTGGTTTAGATACTGACATTGTGGTGCACAAGCTGCCTCTGAAAGAAGACTGCTCGCCAGTGAAGAAAAAGTTAAAACGCACGCGCCCTGATATGGAAATCAAAATAAAAGAGGAGGTACAAAAGCAATTTGATGCTGGTTTCTTGGTTGTGACTAGTTACCCTTTGTTGGTTGCCAATATTGTGTCCATCCCTAAAAAAGACTGTAAGGTCAGGATGTGTGTATACTACAGGGATTTGAACAGGGCCAGCCCTAAAGATGATTTCCCTCTGCCTCACATAAATGTGCTTGTTGATAATATTTCTCAGTTTTCCGTGTTCTCTTTTATGGACGGGTTTTCAGGTTATAACCAGTTTAAGTTGTCTCCCGATGATATGGAAAATACTAACTTCATCACGCCTTGGGGCACTTTCTGTTACAAGGTCATGTCGTTTAGTCTGAAGAATGCTGGGGCCACTTACCAACGGGCGATGGTAACGCTATTACATGACATGATTCATCATGAAATTGAGGTTTATGTTGTTTAGACGATAGAGCGGATCTAGAAGGGGGGTTGAATAGATCCCTTTTTGAAATTTATCTTTTCAAAATTAAGTTGAAAGAGAATAGCGGAAGTTTCCCGGAAAACCGTCTAGTTCAAATTTGAAGTCACCGGAGATCGGATATGCGTAAAACCCAATTAGAATGAAATGATGACTAATCTTAATGATGATTGGAGAAGAAATAAAATACAAAGATATTGATCGTGTGTGATTGAGCTTTTTATCAAACACTTAGAGTGCACACTCCAAGGGTAATTTTGTTGTCTTAAATAGTGCAGAATTTTACTCACTCTAATCAACACTTTTGAGTGAAGCAATTTATCAAACACCTTGTTTGCACTAATTTAATACACCAGAATTTTCAAGCACACAATATCAATATGAACAAAAGTAGAATGCGATAAATAATAAGAACACAAGGAATTTGTTGAGGCAGTTCCTTCGTCGTCCTCGCTCGAAGTACTCGGCCCCCAATTCGAAATTGAATTGGGAAATTTTATTAAATCGCAATTGTTTTACAAGAATAGAAATGAATTAACCAACAAACCAAACCATTTTGAAGGTGTTGTCAATTCTTCTTCTTGTCCCTTGATCCAAAGTAGAATCAAGTCTTTCACGCGTGTCGAGAAAGCCTCCGATTAATTTGCTCCCTTATTGCAAGAATACACGATTCTTCAAACTTTGAGCATGGCTGAGTTTCTCCCACACTTGTGAACCCACAAAGACCTTCGCAATCCTCTGTCAACCGTGATATGAGAGAACGATCCACTTGATCTTCAATCTACCTCACTCGGCTGAATCTACGACCGATCGATGTGTACAAAACCCCCAAATCTCCAAAGATCTTGGAGGATAAAACCCTATGGATTTTTGATGGGCTAAAGACGTATCTAATTATGTGTCTAGCGGTATCTTAACTGCAAGTGCACAGCCTATCGAAGTAATATTTAAGATTATCGATCCACAGGGACTCTATTGTTACTTAGTGCTAGATGAACTTCTAGTTTAGCTAAGGCGAAGGGTTGTCATGATTTTTTTGTTGTTTTTAAAGATTAAAAGCGGGAATTAAATTTAAGTTTTAATAAAATAATACTAAGGCGGTCGGTATGTAATTAGGCTAACTTAGGCGGGTCAATCTAACCTAGGCTTATAAAGGTGTTCACTTAATTTATTCTGTAGAGGTTACCAGTTTAAATACCCTCAACTCACACTCTCGTGGTCTTATCTCAGATCTTACCCCTAAAGCCCTATGCCTGCTCTCGCTAGCCCATAAGTGTTTAGAGATAATTTTTGGAAACTTAGTAATTCTAATTTATTTTAAAGCGCTCTCGCTGTGTTTAATTTAAATGCCTAACTTTAGCTATCTGGTTAAAATCTAACACTCTCGTGGTCTTGACCTAACCTAATACACTTTCCTTACTCTCGTAACAAAAAGGTCGATTTTAAATAAAAAGTATCAGCCAGAATACTAAGCTATTAATTATTTTAAGCCTATAGTTGATTTTACCGATTTAGTTTGTTTTAATTACATACCGCCCTAAGGTAATTAGCTACTCATTTTTGTTGAACCAGACAGAGGCAGAGAAACAATAAACAAAATATTCATGGCAGAAAAATAAATAAACAACATAAATATAAAATTGCAAATTAAAATAAACCTGGTTAACAATAAAATGGCAGACTCCTTCTTCCACAGACCGGAAAGCTCGGAGTATTTGGCGGAATCGAAAATAAAATAAAGATTCTGAAGGCTTTGAAACAAATAAATTTTTATAACAATTTCCTGATGTTGGAAATTGTTATAGGTTGGGTTTGGATACAATAAAAATAGAACAATGAAAATAATACTGAAATAAAAATAAGGTTGTAAAATAATTCGGCAGAGCTTCCGCAGGAAATTGATAAAATAATGCTCTGTCCATTGTTCATAAAATTTAAGCTATTTATAGAACATTTAATGGTCTTGTGGTTGAACTTGTTGCATGGGCCTCGTAGGAGCAGTTGAGAGAATACAGGAACGTGGATATAGGATGGTGGCTGGAAAATAGGCAGATCATGTGCACGTTTGTGACCAAGTCTGGGTCAAATAACCTATTTTTCCCTTGTCACTGTCGTGACAAAGGCATCACATTCGTGTCCCTTGAATTTTAAGTGTCACAATCGTGAGGATATGTCACGGTCGTGATTGCTCCTATTGGGGTGTCACGGTCGTGACACCTAGGTGACGACCGTGAGTGCAACAAAATATGCAAGTTTTGCAGGTTTCTTCATTTCTTCATCTTTTTATGGTTGTTTTCGTTCCTTTTGCTCTTGGCTATTGATTTAGCTCTGTATACGATGTACCTGCAAAATGGTAAGGAAAACTCGAGGAATCGGGTGTTAAAATGACGATTATGCGATAAAACGGTAATGAAACATAGCAATATAATCGATACATTTTCTCGTTATCAAACTTCCCCAAACTTAAACCTTTGCTTGTCCTCAAGCAAATAGTCGGTTGAAAATCGGCGGACAAGTTTTTATCGACGCATACACATAACAAACCGTACGAGGGATCGTTTTGTCGGATAAACCGGTAATGATAAAACACTAACGATACACTAATGACACAAGCAACAAGCTAAGTCGTCGACTTCCCGTTAAACGAAACAATCGGTAATTTCTTTACGATTTCACCTAGAGTTTTTCGATCTTATTTCGCCCGGTTTCATTCGAGCACAATCACATTAAGCCCTTTGCCTTAGCACGCACGTAGTGGAGTATCCGGTTAGCGACTTTGATCCTTTTTAAGCACGGGGTCTGGTACACGAGTGCGGTAACCCTACATACATAATCCGATTTGGAGGTTGTGGGGGATCGAGCCGTAGCACGCCCTACCAAGTTCAGAACCAGTACCTCTGAACCAACCCGCAATGGACTCCTTCTCATATTTCTCGTTTCTTATATGCGACCGTGTACTTTGGTGCAATTTCTTTTCATTTGCATCGAGATATGAAGGATCATTATAGATTAGGAATCAAACACTTATATTCATCGGCTCCCCACGTGGTTTGTGTTCAGACGGTGCTGACTGCTAGTATAAACTACTAGGGGTTACTTTTGAACTGAAACTTAAGGTGTACTCGTAACGATAATCGGAATGGGATCGCTTAAGTGGGAAGTCAAAGGTGTCAAGATTGTATTGGTCTTGTTGAATCGTTCTCAGCTTCCTAATTATGATTTCGTAGGTAAGTCGGGTAATGCGAATAATTAATGATTTTTTTTCGGTATGGCTAAATAAACGGGGAAAGTTAGAAACTAAAGAAAATAGCACAAAAATTGCTCGTTTCATTAACTTACGAAAAGAAATACAACGGAATTGAAAAAAAGCGAAAAGGGAAAATGCGGAAAATGAAAGGTACCTCTCCCACACTATATCAGACATTGTCCTCAATGTTGTGATATAATAGCGGTAAAAGTACAATACAAACTATGAAAATGAAAAACAAACATAAGCAAAAACTAAAACTAAGGCTGCTGAGGACCGCGGGCTCGGCTTCTGGTGCGGGAGCGTCTGGTAGGAGTCGCTTCAGGATCAGAACCGGTACCGGTAGCAGTAGTGATGTCAATGCGTAAGGCCTCTAGCTCGCTGAAAATTTCTCCGAGCTTCTCATTAGTAGCTGTCTGGTTGGTTGCAATAGTGCGGAGTAAATCATCATGCTGCTCATTCTGCCTTCGCTCCAGTGCGGCGTTCATCTGGTTCTGCTGATGAATCACGCGGAGGACTTCCTCAAGAGTGAATTCCTGTGCAGGAGGCTGTCGGGTAGATGACTCGGGAATATCCTGGACAGGCTCAGCTGCGTCCATGGCGTCCTGCATCTCATCCGCTGGAGGATCGGCCTGATCATCATGAATGGGGGCGTGGCCGGCAGCATCTGGTAAAACAAAGAGCCAGTTAGCTCGGCTGGACGGGTCGATGCGGTCACGGGACGACAGAATGATGTGGTGATAAACAGTGTCGTGGACAACAGGGCTATACCTGCCATCCTCTCTCTGCGCAATCAAGTGAACGGACCTGCAATAGTTCTTGGTTAGGAATTCTGCGGCTATGCGAGGCAAATTGGTGACCAAGTCACCAAGTCCTAACTGAATGGCGAGGGTGGTGACAATGCCGCCTATGAAAAATGGGGTTGAGCCTCTTTGCACAATGGCCTGGATGTGAGAAAGCATGAACGGGGCAGCGTTGATTGGCTCGTCATTTAGAGCGCAGTGCAAGAACAAAAGCTCCTTGGAGTTGAGCTTATGGTTACTCTCTCGTGCAAAGATGGTGTTGCAAATGATTCGGTGAAAATATCGGATTGCCGGGTTGTGTATGTGTGTAGCATTAAGGCTCTGGAAGGCTGAGGCACGGGTGTTGGTTATGTCGTGCCATAAAGTGAAAGCGGTTTCACTAAAATTGTCAGGCACGAGGAGGTGAGCTTCATTCCCGTGAGCGAAGCCTAGCAACTTGGCTATCCTTGTTTGCGAAAGTTCGAACTCCCGGCCGAACAATCTGAATGTAGCAACGCCGGTAAGTTGACTCTGAGAACCGGTACCGGTGATGTAATGGAACGAGCTTAGGAATTCCAATGTCAGAAACTCAAATGTGGGCTGGGGCTGACTGCATAGAACCCACAAACTAACCTTCTTAAGCAGGTTCTTGACACTGTTGAGCATTCCTAACTCTCTTAAACAATCAGTGTCGATATAACGCGTAGGTTGCACACCGCGGTTCTGGAATCGGATGAATCTTTCTCTCTGGTTTTCTCCATTCTCACCCTCTCTAAATTGTATAGCATCCATTGCATGCAAGAACTAGAGTGAGAGATGAGGATTTTGGATTTTGTGAAAAAGTGATAAAATGAGAGAAATAATGGTTCAGATAAATATTGGAAGGTGAGAATGTGATAGGTGTGGTGATAATGGAGAGGTTAATGAGTTTTAATTTGGTAATGGGAGGTTACGGAAGTTTGGGGAGATAATGGGTGGTTTTGAAAGTTATGGAGGATGAAGAAGAAGAGGTTTCGAAAAGAAACAGTTCTGTTTCTCACGAATCCTATATTTAGGGTTGTCATGGTCGTGACAAGGAGGTGACGGTCATGACACGCTAAATTAGCACGTCACGATCGTTAGGGGGGTGTGACGACTGTGAGAGTTGATTTCGTTGAATAATTTCCAGAAAGCATTATCTCTCACGCTTCATGTACTTTATATTATAATTTTTGATCACTTCTCACTCATATTAAATATGAACACCAAATAATAAATAATTTCAACATAGTACTTTGTAAACTTGCATGACACGAGAGATTTTATAGAAAATAAATCAATTCAAGCATAACAGTATATATAATGAAAACATATAAATTAATTAAAATGGAAAAATTTGTAAACTAGAAGTGCATTGCATATGGTAATTGAAATGAAATTACATTAATGAAAATACGGTATGAAATTGTTTGCGAAAAGTAAATCTAACTAGAAACGAAAACAATGAGTAAAATAAACTAGATCACTTATAGCATTTTCAAAAGTGTTTCTTCAAATCTTCGATTGCGGAGTTCAAGTGATAGAATTGTTCACAGGTTATGTCAGTTAGACCTATAATGTCCAATCGCATGCTCTTAATCTCATCTTTAACAGTATTTATGTCAGTTTGGTAAGCTTCAAGAGTGTTCATGATATTCTGTAAGTTGTTAGCATAATCTACTTGATTCACTTCAGGGGTTTCAATCACTTCGTCAGTGTGGTCAATGTCATGGTAACCAGGAGGTGTCTCAGGGTCACTTTCGACATCAGTCATTATATCATCTTTTATCTTGTAAGACTGAGGTGTTTCAGGAGTAGATGGATAATCAGGTGGGGTTAACTCATAAAGCCAATTATCCTTATTGTGAACACTTACTCTAGCATGGTTTGGTAGTGTGAACAAGGTTACTACCTCATTCCGGATTAGGTACTCGAAAGGTGGATGTCCTAAATTCCTTATGATATGGCGATTAAAGCAAAAGTTAAGATTCATAGGACGGATGGTACCTAAACGGTTGCACCTGTGCAATTGGTATCTAAGTCCTAAGGCATCAGCAATCATGGTTACAAGACCTCCTACTAATATAGGTAATTCAGGTTCTTCTTGGATTCGGGTGAAGCTTTGCATCATGAAAGGCACACCATTAATAGGTTGTCCATTAGTGAAACATGACATAATGAATATCTCATCTTTAGATACTTCGGTAATGTTTTCTTCTTTTCCAAAGAAGGTGTGGGCAAGGATCTTATGGAAGTAACGGAGAGCAGGGTTATGTATCTCATCATTGTTCATGCTATTTGGTTTAGGGTGGTAGTTTCCGGTTAATGTTCCCCAAAAGAAATCCAGCTCAATGTCCATCAATTCTACCTGTGTGGTAGTAAAAGCAAAGGGTCCACTAGGGAATCCTAATAAGTCAGCTAGTTCTTTATGGTTAAAGTCATATTCTATTCCAAATAGGCGGAAACTGATAAATCCTTTCCTGAATCCAAAACCGCGCTCGGGTAGGTAAACTAAGGAGCTAAGGAACTCAAGGGTGAGCTCGCGGTAAGTCACAAACTTATGTTGAATCAGTGCATTCTCCCATCCAAGTCGGTTAAACAAGTACAGGATGCTATCATGTATACCTAGGGTTTCCATAGTCAGATCATCCGGATATAGGGTCAAATCCATTGGCCTCTGTGATAACTCTTCAAACTTCATTCTTTGGTTCCTACCTCTAAATTTGGTTTCCATATGGTTTATCGGTTGGTTAGCCATGGTTAGTGCAAATATGGAGGAAACAAATCAGGGGGAGAAGGAAAGTTGAAAAGACTTTAGAAAATTTGTAAAAGTGATTTAAGATTGAAATAAAACTATAAAATGACAAAACAAATTAATAAATAGTAAAACGATAAATGACAAAAAAAATAAAAATGATTTAAATAATTAAATGATTAAATGAGTAAATGGGTTGCCTCCCACTAAGCGCTGTTTTTATTGTCAAAAGCCTGACGTAATGCTTAGGTGTAGATTAATCAGGGGAATTAGTGGACAACTCTAAAAGCCTTAGACTATTTGCATAATCTCTATTTTCAAATTTATGATAAAATTTTAAACGTTGTCCGTTTACTATGAATGGTTCACTATTCCTGCCCTTAATTTCTATTGCTCCACTCGGGAATACTCTAGTTATTTCAAAGGGTCCTGACCATCTAGATTTTAATTTTCCAGGAAAGAGCCTAAGTCTTGAATTAAAGAGGAGTACAACGTCTCCCACACTAAATTCTTTCCTAGATAGGCGTTTATCATGCCATCGCTTAGTTCTTTCTTTATATATCTTAGCATTCTCATAAGCATCTAGCCTTAATTCTTCTAATTCGTTAATGTCTAGGATTCGCCTTTCTCCTGCAGCATTATAGTTTATATTGAGAGTTTTGATCGCCCAATAAGCTTTGTGTTCTAGTTCTACCGGGAGGTGACAAGATTTTCCATAAACTAGTTTGAAAGGTGTAGTACCTATGGGTGTCTTGTAAGCGGTCCTATAAGCCCATAAAGCTTCATTAAGTTTAGATGACCAATCTTTCTGAGATATGGCGACAGTCTTTTCTAAGATTTGTTTGATTTCTCTGTTTGAGACTTCGACTTGTCCACTTGTTTGTGGGTGATATGGTGTTGCCACACGGTGTCTTACTCCATACTTAGATAGTAATTTGTCAAAGATTTTTGAAATGAAGTGCGAGCCACCGTCACTTATGACGAGTCTAGGCACACCAAATCTGGGAAAAATTATATTTTTGAAAAGCTTTATTACTACTCGTGTATCGTTTGTAGGAGAAGCTATAGCTTCAATCCATTTCGAAACATAATCAACAGCTACGAGTATGTAATTGTTACCGAAAGATGATGGGAATGGTCCCATGAAATCTATTCCCCAGACGTCAAAGATTTCTACTTCTAATATTCCTTTTTGAGGCATTTCATCTCTTCTTGAGATATTTCCGGTGCGTTGACACCGATCGCAATTTATAACAGCGATGTGGACATCCTTCCATAGATTAGGCAAGAATAAGCCGGCTTGCAAGATTTTTGCACAAGTCTTGGAAGTGCTTGCATGTCCACCATAAGGAGATGAATGGCATTGAGCAATGACATCTTATATTTTTTCTTCGGGAATACATCGACGAAAGATTCCATCGGGTCCTCTTTTGAACAATAATGGTTCATCCCAATAATAATGTTTTAGATTGTGAAAGAATTTCTTTTTTCGCTGATAGGTTAGATCAGGTGGAAGAGCTCCTGCGGCTAGGTAGTTAACAATGTCAGCGTACCATGGCAGTCCTACAGTCGTTTGGATTGTTTCCACGGATTCTGGTTCATTTATGTCTAACTGAACTGGGTCGCTTCCTATTTGTGCTATCAGCTGTTCATACGGAAAATCATCGTTAATCGGCACTTGTTCGGGTTTAATACCTTCTATTCTAGATAAATGGTCCGCTACGACGTTTTCAGTACCTTTCTTATCTTTTATTTCAAGATCAAACTCTTGTAAGAGTAAAATCCATCTCAAGAGTCTCGGTTTAGAATCTTTCTTAGTTAATAGATATCGGATAGCAGCATGGTCGGTGTAAACGATTATTTTCGCTCCTACTAGGTAAGAACGAAATTTTTCAAGCGCAAAGACAACTGCTAACAATTCTTTTTCAGTAGTGGCGTAGTTCATCTGAGCAGAATCTAAGGTTCTACTGGCATAGTAAATCGCATGAAGTTTCTTTTCCTTCCTCTGGCCTAGAACTGCGCCTACAACATAGTCACTCGCATCGCACATGATTTCGAAAGGTAATCTCCAGTCAGGGGGTTGCATGATTGGTGCGGTGATGAGGGCTGTTTTTAGAGTTTCGAATGTTTTAAGACAATCTTCATTGAATATGAACTCAGCATCTTTCATTAATAAACCAGTAAGAGGTTTAGTGATTTTCGAGAAATCTTTGATGAATCGTCGATAAAAACCGGCGTGTCCTAAAAAGCTTCGTATTTCTCGAATGGTTTTAGGGGGTTGAAGATCTTTTATGACTTCTATCTTAGCTTTATCTACTTCAATTCCCTTGTCGGATATAACGTGGCCTAATACGATTCCTTCTCTGACCATAAAATGACATTTCTCCCAGTTAAGCACGAGGTTTACTTTTACACATCTTTCTAACACCATTTCTAAATTTGATAGGCATCCTTCAAAACTTTGCCCGCATACAGAGAAGTCGTCCATGAACACTTCCATGATGTTGTCTATAAAATCTGCGAAGATTGACATCATACATCTTTGAAAGGTTGCAGGAGAGTTGCATAATCCAAAGGGCATTCGTCTATAAGCGAACGTTCCATATGGGCATGTGAATGTAGTCTTCTCTTGATCATCTGGATGGATAGGGATTTGGAAAAATCCTGAGTAACCGTCAAGATAACAGAAGTATGAATGCTTGGCTAATCGTTCTAACATTTGATCTATAAAGGGTAGTGGGAAATGATCTTTTCGAGTGGCTTTGTTTAGTTTACGATAGTCTATGCACACTCTATGTCCCGTCACTATTCTTTGCGATATCGATTCGCCTTGAGCGTTTTTCACAACAGTGATACCTCATTTCTTTGGTACTACATGTACTGGACTAACCCATTTAATATCAGAGATTGGATATATTATTCCGGCATCTAGTAGTTTCTTAACTTCTTCTTTCACTACAGTGCTAAGGATTGGGTTAATTCTTCTTTGAGATTCTCTGGAGGTTTTGCAATCTTCTTCTAGCAGAATACGATGCATACAGATTGAAGGGCATATTCCTTTGAGATCAGATATGTTATATCCTAATGCAGTTGGATATTTCTTCAAGACATCTAAAAGTTTCTTTGTTTCTATAGTTCCTAAACTGGAATTTATTATAACTGGTCTTTTACATTCAATGTCTAAGAATTCGTACCTTAGGTTATTAGGTAAAGTTTTTAATCCTAATGTAGGTTTATCTTTACTTGGCATGGGATCCGGTGTAAGTGCTAAACTTTCACTTAGACTATCGTCTTGATACGGTGCACGCCAATTATCATCTTCGAAAATCAGAGGGATTTGAATTTTCATAATTTCAGAATAGGTAGTTTCTTTCAGTTCCATTTCTCTTACACATTCGTCAATTACGTCCAATAGATAGCAGGTATCCTCTATAGCTGGTGATTGTAAGAATTGTGTTAAAATAAATTCAACTTTCTCTTCACCTACTTCAAAGGTTAGCTTTCCTCTTTTTACGTCTATTATAGCTCCGGCGGTAGCTAAGAATGGTCTTCCTAGTATGATAGGTGTAGTGGAGTCTTCAGAGATGTCCATGATTATAAAATCAGTAGGGATGTAGAATTGTCCTATACGTACTGGGACGTTTTCTAGTATGCCTACAGGATATTTAACTGAGCGATCGGCTAGTTGAACAGACATTTTAGTTGGTCTTAGGTCTCCCATGTCTAGCCTTTTGCAAATCGTTAAGGGCATAACACTGATACTGGCTCCTAAATCGCATAGAGCTTTGTCAATGACGAATTTTCCTATTACACAGGGTATAGAGAAACTTCCTGGATCTTTTAGCTTAGGAGGCATATTATTCTGAATTATGGCGCTACACTCAGCAGTAAGTGTAACTGTTCCGTTATCCTCTATCTTTTTCTTATTGGATAAGATTTCTTTTAAAAACTTAGCGTACGAGGGTATTTGAGTGATTGCTTCTGTAAATGGAATAGTAATATTCAACTGTTTCAGAAGTTCGACAAATTTCTTAAACTGACCCGTCGTCTTGGAATTGGTTAATCTCTGAGGGTACGGAATTTGTGGTTTATAGGGTGGTGGAGGCACATAAGGCTTTTCTTTCTCCACTGCCTCTTGATTATCATCTTCCTTTTCTTCTGGATCATTCACCGTTTCAGTCGGTTTATCCGGTTTTTGGTACATGGCTGGATTGTCAAGTCTTGGATCGGTAGGTCCGTCAAGTTCCTTGCCACTTCTTAATATTACGGCATTGGCATGTCCTTTTGGATTAGGTTGAGGTTGTCCAGGAAATACTCCAGCTGGTGCAGCGGTAGGTGCTTGTTGTTGAGCTACTTGTGAAATCTGAGTTTCAAGCATTTTGTTATGTGTAGCTAATGCATCTACTTTGCTTACTAATTGCTTAATCTGCTCACTAGTGTGAATGTTTTGGTTTAAGAAGTCCTTGTTTGTTTGAGATTGGTTAGCTATAAAGTTCTCCATCATCAACTCAAGGTTCGATTTTCTAGGGACATTAGGAGCAGTCTTTTGATATCCTGGTGGTGTAGCTGGTGCTTGACCTGGTGCGTATAAAGCATTGTTATTCTTATAGGAGAAGTTCAGATGATTCTTCCAACCTGGGTTGTATGTGTTTGAGTATGGGTTTTCTTGAGCATAATTCACTTGATCTGTGGGAATTCCTGTCAATAGTTGACAATCAGAAACTTCATGTCCTGGAACTCCACATAACTCACAGTTAGGTGTTACTGCAGCCACGGTGGCTGTTGGTGTTATGGCCAAGTTGTCGATCTTTTGGCTTAGTTGGTCAAACTTTGCATTGACTTGGTCCATACTACTCACTTCGTACATACCTCCTTTTGTTGGTTTCTCAGTTGCGACTCTCTCGCTTCCCCATTGGTAATGGTTTTGAGCCATACTTTTGATAAGTGCATAAGCATCATTTCATTCTTTGTCCATCAATGCACCGCCCGCGGCAGCGTCAATTGTCATTCTTGTATTGTACAAGAGTCCATTATAGAAGGTATGGATGACCATCCATTCTACTAATCAGTGATGTGGACAAAGTCTCAGCAGATCCTTATAGCGTTCCCAAGCTTCGAATAGTGATTCGCTTTCCCTTTGCTTAAATCCGTTGATCTGAGCTCTCAGCATAGCTGTCTTGCTAGGTGGGAAATATCTGGTCAAGAAAACTCTCTTTAGTTCCTCCCACGTAGTTACTGAGTTCGAAGGAAGAGATTGAAGCCAGGCTCTCGCTCTGTCTCGAAGTGAAAAAGGAAACAAACGTAGTCTAATAGCTTCTTGGGTAACTCCATTGGCTTTTACGGTATCTGCGTATTGCACAAAGATCGAAAGATGAAGGTTCGGATCCTCGGTAGGATTTACGGCGAATTGATTTTGTTGCACGGCTGATATCAACAAAGGTTTTAGTTCAAAATCATTTCGGTTGATAGCCGGTGCGGCAATGCTAGAATGCGGTTCAGCTTGCGAAGGACTGGCATAATACTTGAGTGGGTGATTCTGTTCTTCAGCCATCTCTGCGTCCTTTGATGTTACGACTGGTTTAGGCGGATCTAATTGAAGATCTGGAATATTGTAACTTTGTTCGAAATCGAATATCCGTCTTCTTACGTGTAAGAAGCGTTCCTATTCTGGGATTAGAGGTTGTAAAGTCTTCGCCTTGAGAGCGAGTACTTGGCATACACTCGGAAATTTAGATTAATAAAATAAAATAGTTGTTACCTTAGTCTAGACAATGCTACCTAAAGTGCACTAGTAACTAAATTAAGGTCCCCGACAACGGTGCCAAAAACTTGATGGGCTAAAGACGTATCTAATTATGTGTCTAGCGGTATCTTAACTGCAAGTGCACAGCCTATCGAAGTAATATTTAAGATTATCGATCCACAGGGACTCTATGGTTACTTAGTGCTAGATGAACTTCTAGTTTAGCTAAGGCGAAGGGTTGTCACGATTTTTTTGTTGTTTTTAAAGATTAAAAGCGGGAATTAAATTTAAGTTTTAATAAAATAATACTAAGGCGGTCGGTATGTAATTAGGCTAACTTAGGCGGGTCAATCTAACCTAGGCTTATAAAGGTGTTCACTTAATTTATTCTGTAGAGGTTACCAGTTTAAATACCCTCAACTCACACTCTCGTGGTCTTATCTCAGATCTTACTCCTAAAGCCCTATGCCTGCTCTCGCTAGCCCATAAGTGTTTAGAGATAATTTTTGGAAACTTAGTAACTCTAATTTATTTTAAAGCGCTCTCGCTGTGTTTAATTTAAATGCCTAACTTTAGCTATCTGGTTAAAATCTAACACTCTCGTGGTCTTGACCTAACCTAATACACTTTCCTTACTCTCGTAACAAAAAGGTCGATTTTAAATAAAAAGTATCAGCCAGAATACTAAGCTATTAATTATTTTAAGCCTATAGTTGATTTTACCGATTTAGTTTATTTTAATTACATACCGCCCTAAGGTAATTAGCTACTCATTTTTGTTGAACCAGACAGAGGCAGATAAACAATAAACAAAATATTCATGGCAGAAAAATAAATAAACAACATAAATATAAAATTGCAAATTAAAATAAACCTGGTTAACAATAAAATGGCAGACTCCTTCTTCCACAGACCGGAAAGCTCGGAGTATTTGGCGGAATCGAAAATAAAATAAAGATTCTGAAGGCTTTGAAACAAATAAATTTTTATAACAATTTCCTGATGTTGGAAATTGTTATAGGTTGGGTTTGGATACAATAAAAATAGAACAATGAAAATAATGCTGAAATAAAAATAAGGTTGTAAAATAATTCGGCAGAGCTTCCACAGGAAATTGATAAAATAATGCTCTGTCCATTGTTCATAAAATTTAAGCTATTTATAGAACATTTAATGGTCTTGTGGTTGAACTTGTTGCATGGGCCTCGTAGGAGCAGTTGAGAGAATACAGGAACGTGGATATAGGATGGTGGCTGGAAAATAGGCAGATCATGTGCACGTAGCGTTTGTGACCAAGTCTGGGTCAAATAACCTATTTTTCCCTTGTCACGGTCGTGACAAGGGCATCACATTCGTGTCCCTTGAATTTTAAGTGTCACGGTCGTGAGGATATGTCACGGTCGTGATTTCTCCTTTTGGGATGTCACGGTCGTGACACCTAGGTGACGACCGTGAGTGCAACAAAATATGCAGGTTTTGCAGGTTCTTCATTTCTTCATCTTTTTATGGTTGTTTTTGTTCCTTTTGCTCTTGGCTATTGATTTAGCTCTGTATACGATGTACCTGCAAAATGGTAAGGAAAACTCGAGGAATCGGGTGTTAAAACGACGATTATGCGATAAAACGGTAATGAAACATAGCAATATAATCGATACATTTTCTCGTTATCAATTTTTCCAAGGAAAACCCACACACTCTAAACCCAATCTGAAATTCTGATTCATGATTGAACGTTATCTGCAAAACGTACACCAAGATCGAACAAAGATTGTTGTGTGTAACTGTTTGATTGATGCAAGAATGAAGAAGATGAAGAGAGCTATGTGTATATCTTTCACTTTCCTTATTCAAACTCTCAAAAGAAATTAAGCAGTTATTTATATTGGTTAGAGAAAATGAATCATAAGAGAGGGAAAAATAAATGAAAAAATGAGTCAGCACAGTAATGAGCCGACTCAAACCATTAAATGAGCCGGCTCAAACTTACAGATGAGTCGACGAAAATCAACAGAGAGGCAGCCTGTTGAGACCCGTGAAAAATGAGAAGAAGACATTTCTTGATGAGTCGACTCATGAGGGATTATGAGTCGGCTCATTCATACTCATGAGTCGACCAAAATCATGCCCTTGGAAGCCTGTTTGGACCCGTGCGTTTGCCACCATTTTACACTTGAATGAGTCGACTCATGAAGGGTTGTGAGTCGACTCATCCACACTTGTGAGTCGACCAAAATGATGCATCAGGCAGCCTATTTGGACCCGTGCATTTATCATCAATTTAACACTGAATGAGTCGGCTCATTGATGAATTTGAGTCGGCTCATTCAGTATGTTTTTCCAAAAATGCCAATCCTTCCTTTTTCATTTTGAACCTGTCAAGCTTTCGAAACATGCCAAGTTTTTGATACATTAAAACCATGCCATGTCACACACATGTTGATGATATGATAACAAAATCCCAAAAAGAAGAAGAGCATATGGTTAACCTAGCAAAGTTGTTTGACGGACTCTGGAAGTTCAGATTGAGGTTGAATTTGAACAAGTGCACCTTCAAGGTCTATTCCGGCAAGTTACTTGGTTTCATTGTTAGCGAGCGGGGAATTGAGGTTTATCCAGCCAAAGTAAAAGCCATCCAAGAAATGCTTGAGCCAAATACTGAAAAGCAAGTGCGTGGTTTCTTAGGGAGAGTAAATTACATTGCACGACTTATCTCTCACCTAACGGCCACGTGTGAGCCCATCTTTAAGCTTCTAAGGAAAAATCAGGCCATTAAATGGAATGAAGACTGTCAGCAAGCCTTTGACCGAATCAAGGAATACCTGCTAGAACCCCCAATTCTCATGCCTCCAGTGCCAGGGAGGCCCTTAATCATGTATCTTACTGTGCTTGAAGGATCGATGGGGTGTGTGCTGGGTCAGCAAGACTAGTCTGGTAGAAAAGAGCACGCCATTTATTACCTTAGCAAAACGTTTACTGATTGTGAGACACCCTACTCACTACTCGAGAAAACTTGTTGTCCTTTGGCATGGGATGCTCGCCGACTAAGACAGTACATGCTGACTCACACCACTCTCTTGATTTCCAAGATGGATCATGTGAAATATATCTTCGAGAAGCCGGCTCTAACAGGAAGGGTAGCCCGATGGAAGATGATACTAACTGAGTTTGATATCCATTACACTTCACAAAAAGCAATCAAAGGAAGTGTATATTCAGAATACTTGGCTCAGCAGCCAATCGATGATTATCAACCCATGAAATTCGAGTTTCCGGATGAGGACATCATGTTCCTCAAGTTGAAAGACTGTGAAGAACCACTTCCGGAGGAGGGGCCAGACCCTGAATCCAAATGGAAGTTGATGTTTGATGTAGCTGTAAACATGAACAGAAGCGGAGTAGGTGTTGTTATCATCTCACCATAAGGGGTCCATACACCTTTAGCTGCTCGGTTGACTTTCGAGTGCACTAACAACAAGGAAGAGTATGAAGCTTGCATCATGGGGGTTGAAGAAGCAATCAACTTGTGAGTCAAGAACCTCGAGATCTTCGGAGATTCCGCTCTGGTGGTGAACCAAGTCAATGGCAAATGGTTAGTTCATCAACCTCACTTAGTTCCTTACAGGGATTATATCAGGAGGCTGTTAACTTTCTTCACCAAGGTCTAGTTGAGTTATATTCCCCGAGACGAAAATTAGTTTGCTGATGCTCTAGCAACTTTGTCATCTATGATTAAGGTTTGCCAAGTGAATTTCGTGCCTCGAATCATGGTTTCCCGCCTTGAAAGACCTGCCTTTGTCTTTGTAGTTGACAGTGGTGAAGATAACAAACCTTAATATTATGATATCAAGCAATTCTTGAAGACCCAAGAGTACCCGGTTGGGGCATCCAATAAAGACAAGAAGACCCTCAGAAGGCTATCAGGTGGTTTCTTCTTGAATCAAGAAGGTGTGTTGTACAAGCGAAACTTCAACATGGTTCTGCTCAGATGCGTGGATAGACACGAAGCAGACCTGTTGATGCAAGAGGTTCATGAAGGCTCCATTGGTACCCATGCTGGAGGACATGTTATGTCCAAGAAATTGTTGAGATCGGGATATTATTGGGTCACCATGGAATCTGATTGCTGTTAATACTCCCGTAAATGTCACAAGTGTCAGATTTATGCCGATAAGGTCCATGTGCCTCTGAATCCATTGAGTGTCATGTCTTCACCATGGTTGTTCGCCATGTGGTTGCTATAGACTATTTCACGAAGTGGGTCGAAGCGGCATCTTATGCCAACGTCACTAAACAAGTGGTGGCCCGGTTTATTAAAAGAGACATCATTTTTCGGTACGGAATTACCGAAAGAATCATTACTGATAATGGTTCTAATCTCAACAACAAGATGATGGCTGACTTGTGTCGGGATTTCAAAATATAACATCACAACTCTCCTCCATATCGCCCGAAGATGAATGGCGTCGTCGAGGCGGCCAACAAAAACATCAAAAAGATCGTGCATATGATGGTTGTGATATACAAGGACTGGCATGAGATGCTACCATTCGCTTTACATGGGTATAGAACGTCGGTGCAAACTTCAACAGGGGAAACTCCGTTCTCACTAGTATATGGTATGGAGGCAGTCTTACCAATTGAAGTGGAAATCCCCTCGTTGAGATTAATGATGGACATTAAGCTAGAAGAAGTTGAGTGGCTCTGATCCAGATATAATCAATTGAGACTCATTGAAGAAAAATGTCTAGCAGCTGTTAGCCATGGGCAATTGTATCAACGGCGGATGAAGCAGGCTTTTTACAAGAAGTTACGACCAAAGAGGTACATACCAAGTGACCTGGTGTTGAAAAGTATTCTTCCTCCTCTTATCGATCATAGGGGCAAATGGACACCTAATTATGAAGGATCGTTTGTGGTTAAAAAGGTTTTCTCAGGGGGAGCCTTGATGCTGACAACCATGGATGGAGAAGACTTCTAGTCCCCTGTCAATGCAGATGCAGTAAGAAAATACTTCGTGTAAAAGGACCCGCTGGATAAAAACAGAATAAAAATCCAGGCAAAAATGGGCATCCCGACGAGCCAAAAATAGAAAAAAAGGCTCGGACAAAAATTAGAGAAATTTTGAAAAAATGTACACCCGCTGAGTTGAAAAGCCACATTGGACAGCTCAGGAAAAAAGGGGTGTCCCGGTGGATTGAAAACCCGAAAGGGCGATCCACGCAAAAGAGGGCCTAACACGAACGACTGTGGTCTGCGAAATTCGTAACCCATCTGCAAATGAGGTTATTCTAAGGGTTGAAGACCAGTTCAATTACCTTTCTCAAGGGGCAGAGCTAGCGGATAGTCTTGAAGATATACGAGTCATAATCGGGTTGGAACTTGATGAGATCCATTTCTCACATTGCCAATAGGATAGTTTGTTTTCCTTTTTGGGGTATTTCCTCTTTCTAGGGAATTGCTTCCTTTGTAATGCCTATTCATGGCCATTTTTCGAATCAATAAAATTCAATCTCAGTCAACTTGTGACTATCTGCTTTTTGTTTTTGTTTTTTCATCTAGCATTGATTGATTGTGAAAACGTCCAGCAAATTGTGATGTATATTGTGTTGTGAACATTTGAATGCTTTCTAACTCATGCAGGAGGACATAAACATTTAATACAACTCTAAAAGGATGTCAATATGCCCAGATGGTGATTCATGCTATGAGCCAGGCACTATCGATTGTGTTTACGCAGGTACAGGTACAGGTGTTTCTAACAAAGTTAAAGGAGATTTCCAGGAGGAACATTTCTCTATACTTGAACAAGAACAAGTGTTTTCCCAGATATCTCCAGTTATCCCCAGTAGAAGCGAAGTTGAAGTTCTTCTCCAGCATTAATGGCAAGAGATGTTTGCCCTCCCCAAGCAAAAGTTTTCTTTCAATATAGAGGAAATTCCCAGCAATGCAAGGATTGTCTTTCCTCTCCCAGCAGTTTGCTTCCTCTGAAGAGCCATACCTCTGGTTCCCAGCTAAGTCAGGAGGTCTCCATTTCCCCACCAGAGTGCAAGAAGGATCCATCTCCAGCAGGGTCTTAGCTCTCTAATCTCGAAGTCCAATTTATTTTTGGCAGCGACGGCAGTTCAGAGTCGGCGTATTATTAACAACTTTCCCCGCATAGTTGTTTCCTCCTTGCCAGGACTAACCAGATCAATGCAGTGATCATCAGTTCTCCCCCCAGTCAAGCCATATGGGATACTTGTAGTCTACTTATCAGGAGATCTCTTAGCATATGCATAATCATCATTACATGTGCATCCTCCAAAGCGTAGCATTTTCATCATCGTGGAGCATTACGCTATAAATCCAAACATATGCATACTAGCATGGGCCAGTTTTGAGGTACATTACATATGAACCGGAACATCTTTTCAACCTGAAGTATTCCCCACAAAAGTTACTTATACCATCTTCCAGGCATCTTTGTCTTTCCAAGTCAATGTTGTCATTTTTCTTTGTGGCTTGATTCGCTCAGCAGTCACATTTCTGAGTTCTGTTTTGTACAATGGTCTCGTTCAAAGCCCTGTTTTGTACAACAGACCCCCTTTTGTGGCTTGATTCACTCAGCAGTCACATTTCCGAGTTTCGTTTTGTAAAATGGTCTCGTTCAAAGCCTTATTTTGTACAACAAGCTCCCTTTTGTGGCTTGATTCGCTCAGCACTCACATTTCTTAGTTTCGTTTTGTACAGTGGTCTCGTTCAAAGCCTTATTTTGTACAACAGGCCCCCTTTTGTGGCTTGATTTGCTCATCAGTCACATTTCCAAGTTCCTTTTTGTACAATGGTCTCGTTCAAAGCCCTGTTTTGTACAACAGGCCCCCTTCCGTGGCTTGAATCGCTCAGCAGTCACGTCGCAGGTTTTCATTTTGTACAACGGTCCTGTTTTCCTGGGCTCTCGTTTATGTACAACGATCCAGTTCCACCTTGTTCTTTCCCTGCTACCTATTCAGAGGTCAATACAAAAAAAACAAAAAAAAAGCAGATGGCATTTCTATATCTACTGAGTTCAAATTTCCAGGTTTTATTCGAGTATTCAATCACTCCATACCTTGAATGTCTAAAAGTTTTCGCAATTATTCATTCAATCACTCCATACCTCAAAATTTGCCCTCTCATATCCTCAACATTTTTCTTAGCATTTATAACAATCCAGTTCCACCTTGTTCTTTCATGTGTAGCATAGTTGAGGCATAGGTATGTGGTCAATGACTGGAGCAACTGAAGGCTATACAAAGACAATCAACGGGCCACAAATCTTCTCAATCATTTTCAAGGGGATTACAACATCCCACAAGTCTCCATTTGAAACCTCAAGTCTTGGGAAGAAGTGAATGGCTCCAAGGAATGCAAGCAGTGCAACATCTCCTAAGGAAATGATCTAAATTAGGGTTTCAATTGTGAAGGGCTTCCCATGAATTTTTTAGCAAAAGTGGATTCCATTGTGTTCTATATGACAACAAGTTTATAGGGTTCAAATTTCATCCACAAATTCATTGTGGAAGAGGTTCAATTGGTCAGATGATTAAAAATCAGGAATTTGGGGAAAAGTCAACCATGCTGAAGAAAAAGTCAACTCCTGACTTTTTGAGATCAAAATCATGAAATTAGGGTTACAAGGATCTTATGTTTCAAATTTGATCAAGAAATGATGGATGAATCAAGAGAAATCAAGAAAACCAAAACTTACCATTTTTGGAAAATTAGGGTTTCAAAAAACGGCAAGTTTTAGTCATTTTTGCAGCTACTTTGAATGAGGCCTTCTCCCATAATATGAAAGATATGAAATTCTACTTAGATCCAATTAAATAGGGCATCTTGAGCTTCAAATCCATAGGTGGAACTTACCCATATCATAAAAAATGAGAGAGATGTGATCTTTCAAAGTTGGTGCAAATCAAGGAAAGCTATTTTCTCCATGTTAGAGGCCTAAAATGAATTTTCTTTGAACTAAAAATTTGTTCATTGCCATGTTTCCAACAACTTTTATGTTCAAAGATTTTTCATCTGATCAAAGGATTGAGAGTTATGGGAAGGCAAAGAGAGGGTGTTCAAACTAAAAGTGTGCAGGGCATTTTGCCAAGCCTATGGCAAGTTCATTATGCAGTGTTGAGTTTTGATGTTCAAGATGATATTTAAGGTATCTAGAGTCTTTATTTCATGATGGTTTGAACTACAAACTTTCTATGTGAAACATCTCCTTCAATTTGAGCCCAAGGATCACATGTTTTGGTGACTTGTTCATGAAGAAACATTCAAAATAAGATGACAGCATGCCATATGTTTTCTTGCAACCTAAGGCAAAGCATCTCAGGCTTGATTCAATTTAGTCCAAGTGTATTTGATTCATTCATCATGCAAGAATCAATATGCATTACAGTAAAGGCTTTAATTTACCTCATGTCCACAAGATCATGCTAACTATCATGCACCATTTGAAAGTTCAAGCAAAAGAAAGTTTCCATAACATGATACATCTAGTTTATACATTGGATCAAGCCAGTCACATTACATCACATTAAGCTTCATGTTAAGCAATATGAGTATCACCACATGGGATCTAATTCGAGCACTACAAATCCAGCATTACATCACTTGCTTCAAATTCATTTTGTTTCAAGCTTATTGCATAAGCAGGCTGCAATTGTGTGCAGGCTTGACCATACTAATTTCCATACATTTCATGTCAATCAAGTAAGGGGTGAACTTCCAAGGATTGAATTCAGGCTGTTATGATAAGCTACCTCACACCACATCAAGCTCACCATGAATGCCATGCTTTACTCCACATATGATCCAGCTTGAGGAAAACAAGTTCATAATGCATTCCATCACCTTAAGTGTACCATAATTGTCATTACCCTCGCCACATGGGACCTCGTTCAAGCAATGGAAGTTTCTAGAGTTTACAGTTGGCATAACTAATTTTCATTCCATCAACCAACTCAACTCAGTTCTAACTGAATTGATTCAGTTAACCAGGGTTCAAAACCTGGTTCTAATTGTTAACTGAGGGTTAAGTTCCTTATAAAAGCATAAGATCTAACAGAAGGCAGGGTTGGCTTCATTTTCTGGCTCAAATCATATCACAAAGTTCATCGTTTTTGCTCTACTATCTCTCTCTCTCTATCTGCAAGTTCAGTGCAATTTGAGTGGAGTTAGCTTCATATCTCACTAGAATTCTTCTTCTCATTCACTAAGTATCATCATCATTATTGCAGAGCTCCATTTCCATGGCTGCATTCAAGTGAACTTCTCAAACTTCATCATTGAAGATTGATGCATAACATCAGGATTTGTACTGCATTTCATCTACAACATTGCAATCCTCCTCAAGTCATCACCAACATATTGATCTGCACCATTTCCATGGATCAAAAGGATCGAATACATCAAGGTCTGAGTTCTGCAACCTCCCTGCATTTTTCAAACTGCACCAGGATTCATCATCAAGTGAGTGTTTATTTCTCTCTGAAGCCATTCAAATCCAAGCATAGAGTGCATTGGAGTCTCCTCTCTGGTTTTCTACAACCTTGAAATTCTCTGCAACTCAGGTTCTCATTCTACATCCACTTTCGCGTTTTCACTTTTTCTTGATGTATTTGTGTTGTCTGAAGCTTACTAGAAGCAATGATATCACTGGCTAGTTGATAGACCTCTTACAAGCTTAGATTCAATTTTTAGGCATGGATTTGATTGCTTCGAATTAGTGAAGTAGGATGAGAGGCGAGTGTTTTTGTGTCCTTGATTTTTGTTTTCATGGAATTTCATGATGAACCCTAGCCAGGGGTCACCGGAGAAGACAACCGAAAATCTCCTTCGGTGACCGGAACAGAAACCCTAGAATTAATGCAAGATTATAACACAGCCCTTGGATTGTCTTGATCCCACGATCCAGATTAAGCCAGCACATTAAAAACCGCGTGCCCATCACATGACCATGTCAACACCCAAAGTCCTCAGTTGACCTTTGAATTCATATTCACACCCCACATGTGTTTATCAATGAGCCCATTTCAGTGTTTTTCTTTGCTAATGGCACCCCCATGCCCAATCCAGTAATTCTTTTAATTTCTTTTTTCTTTCTTTTATTCCCATTTTATTTCAGTTTCGTTTTTTATTATTAAAAATAGCAAAACTCCACAAACAATTCCAAATTAATTCATGGACATTCCTCACATTTTTCTTTAATTTTCCATAATTTTGGATTTTAGTTTTGTTCATTTTTTAGATCAGAATTAAATTCTATTTTTCTCATTTTTGATCCATTAAATTGTATATTTTTGTTTTCTCAAACCATGTATGATAAAATGTATCATTCTTCTTGTGTTGTCTTCTTATCCCAACAAACTTCATCAAAAGATTTTTCTCTGGATTTTTAGGTCATGTTTGGATCATTTTTTAGTCCTTTCTTTTAGTTGTATATTCAAAAGCCCTAATTGAGTTCTACCCTTCCATTAACCATCCAAAAAGATGAATATTAATGAGAGTTTTTGTACATATGTTACTATCTGGATTTTGTATTGATTTGTCAACTTTCATAATTTTTTAAGGTCATTTGGTTTTTTCTTGAATTGTTTGATGTCTAAGCAATTTTTGGTCCTTCATGTTGTATTCTCTTACTTCAAATGAATAAGGAATTCATGCCATTAGTCTAAGGTCTTGTTTCTGGTTCTTTTGAGTCATATTATAGGTCCTCTAACATTGAAATCCATCCTTGAGTCTTTACTTTTGTTTTTGGGGTTTTACTTGAACCTTAAGCCAACATTGTCCCCATTTTAACCTAATTCTTCTTCATCCCTCATCTTAACCACACAAAACGTATTGAATACATCAAATAAATTTGTCCAAGTCTTGTTTTTTATCTTATAAACATGTTTAGGTCATTCCTCTATGTTCATTTCACATGCACAAAGCTTTTCATCTTTTTGTGTTTCATTTGCCATTAAGAAGGTCAAAAAACCTTAATTTGAACACCTAGCCTTAGGATACTTCTTAACCCAGCATTTGTGAACATTTTTCAAGTATAATCTCCATTTTATTTTGTGGTCAAGCCCCTGGTTTTTGTATGGGGAAGTCAAGTCCCTTTGGTTATTTTTGAATATTTTCCTAAGTCATTTTGTTTCATCTTTATAACCATGCTTCTATATGCTTCCTCTACCCTTTCAATCTCATACTTGAATATCTTTAACTTGGATATCTTCCTTCTAATTTGATATATTAATTTCCTTCACTTCCACGCAAGTCTAAGTTATGGATTTTTCATGTACCTTTGAGTTTAAGAGATTTTAGCAATAGTAAACACTTAGGTTGTCTTTCTAACTTCATCCTTAGGGTTTAATGGTACTTTAGGGCATAGTTTGACTTTAGTTCAATTAATTCCTTTAGAAACTTTTGAATTAGTTTAGCTACTTACTTTTTAAGTATTTTACCTTATAAGAGGCTTAGGGCCTAGGTATTGACCTTAGAAGCTCACTAACATCTTTCCATAACTAATGGGATTTGTTTCTTGAAAGTTGCCATGTAATAATTGTTCATGTTTCTCCATCATGCTAACTCTTGTTTTGTAGGGGGTAAGATGAGGTAATCACTTCATTCTTTATCTCTTATGCATCTATTTGTTTTGCCTAAGCACCTTTGTGCTTTGTTCATATGTTTCTTCTTTCTCTCTTTAGATTCAACTTAACTTCCTTAGGAAGTAAGTTGAATTCTAACTTGTTCTTTCTTCTCCTTAAGATAGAATACCTCATTAACCATAGGACCACACTATTGTACATGATAAGATGACTTAGGGTTGTGTCTTAGTCCCCCCATTAGCCTTAACCTTTTCCTTTTGAGTCTTCTCTCCTCATCTTCAAACAAAATCCAAAAAAAGACTTAATAAATGCATGAAAGGATCCCTTGTGTATAGCCTTATTCCATGGGGCACTTGAATTAATTCCATATTGGAATGGTGTAAGCTTGTCTAGCATGATGTACAAGTCTTATAAAGGGGTTGTTTCACAAATAAAATTTAAAATGCACTTCTTCACAAAAGCCACAAAAACATGTAATTAAGTTCAACAAGCTAGTGAACTTAGACCCTAATCCTTGGAAACAAGTCTTGGATAAATTCTCCTTGCTTGATGTGCTTGTTCTATTATTCCATCTTGGAATGTAGTGGCAAGTACACATTCCATGGAAAAGAGTTTGAATTCACTTCCTTATGCCAAATTCATACAAAACTCTTAAAAAGCAAACAACAAACAATAAGTGACTTTCCTGCGGGAACTTCTTTACTCACCTCATTCATTCTCAACGTGAACTTGTGACGACTTGTCTCGCATGCAAGATGATAAACGCACTCGTACCAGACGAGCCTGCAACACCTGAGCATAGGCATACGCAGTTCTAGTGCATAAAAAACATAAACAAAGTTCCCGCCTTAGTTAGGTGAACTAGGTCGACTCTGATCCTCATTTTCCCGATGAGGTACGTAGGCAGCGGGGTAGAGCCCATTCGAGTATATTCTTTATTTTCCCTACATTTTCCCCATCCTTTCTTTCCATTCCAATTCCTTTTCTCCTTTTACATTCCCATTCCAGTTCAAGTAGCAGTTTTATTCAACAACACTTTATTTTCTCACCCTTTGAAGCAAGCAAGCAAGTGTGGATCCCGTCGGGTACGGCGGACGATCTGGGGTGCTAATACCTTCCCAGGTCGTAAGCGACTCCCGAACCCAGATCTTTGGTTCGTAGGACCTTGTCTTTTCCTTCTTCCTCAGGTTTATGCAGCATTACCTTTCCCGTTCCTTCGGGATAAAAATGCCTGGCTAGCGACTCTACCTTTTCCGTGACACTTTCGCGTATGTACTAGGATGAAAATCCCGGGAGCAACAAACATTACCTTTCCCATTCATTCGGGATAAAAATGCATGGTTGGCGACTCTACCTTTTCTGCGCTACTTTTGCATTTGTACTAGGATGAAAATCCCGGGAGCGACAACTGGCGACTCTACTGGGGATCGAACCCAGAATCTATGGTTTCCCTCGTAGAGTCAATCCTAGCGCCTGTTGGTTTTTGTTTCTTTAGGTGTTTATATTTGTGTGTTGTTGTGCTTATTTACTGTTTTCGTTTACAGTTTACTTTACAGCTTTATTTACTGCTTACAGTATTTATTTTCACATGCATCATGTACTGGACTGTGCTGGTTTCATTTTTTTCTGTGGGATGGGCTTTGTTATTGTGAGATAAGCCAAATACCCGGCTTGAGTACACCTAGGATTTAGAGTGGTTCCATTTTGGCTTCATGGAATCTTGCAATGTTGGTATTAGTGAGTTCCACGCCTTGACTTGCGACCTTCTCAGAAATGTATTGACGCCGGAATCTTTCTGGGGAAATACACTACCTTGATAGTTATGTGCAGTCGAGGGACCGATCATTGAGAACCTTTGTGGAAACATCCCTCTCCAGTGATGACAGTGGTAGACCATATTTGTTGGCAAACCCACTCGCATCCGAGGGCCAAATGGGAATTCGCATAGGATGGTCTGTTTCTCTCATACAAATCCAGTTAGGAAAATTGTTCGTATGACGATAGTATTGTACCCTTTGGGATGAATGTACTATTGTTTCTCGATTCAATGCTTGAAGCTGAGGACTTATGAGGGATGCTTGTTTCCTTAGACTAAGCTGAGACCTCCCTGAGTAGTACAAAATGCCAAACCGATTCCTTGATTTGGTCAAGAGCCATTTCTCGGAAATGGTGAACGTATTATTTTTATTCGGCTTTGAGAGTCCATGATGTTTGACCTGAGTAGCACACCCGTGAGATGGGGAGGGGTTTACAGGTTTGCAGGAACCCTAAAACTTCAACATACCCATTATTTCAGCATGCTTCAGTGATATGATCTTGTTCTACTAATTATGAATTTTGAAATCATGAACTCCTGATCAGAAGAATACTTGTGATGATGTTGTGTCCTTGCACAGACATTTGATTACCTGATTCACTACACAGACACATCACTGATCACATGCCTTGCCTTGCATAACATCATAACATCATTAATCATTTGTGTTATTTTTATTCTCAGGGTTCATTGCCTCTTATTCCTGTTCATATTTGTTGCTTCAACATGGAGATTCCAAGGAAGCGAAATGTCCATTATACTTTCCCTCACCCAGAAACAGATGGTATTCAGAAGTTAATTAGCTTTATGGGTGACAAAGTGCATGATGATTTCAGAAAAGAGTTTGGAAAGATCATAGACTATGTGAATAAGCCAACCACTGATCAGAGGGATAACTTGCATTCTCTACTGCAGTTCTATGATCCACAACTGAGGGTTTTTGTTTTCCCTGACTACATCTTGTCTCCCACATTAGAAGAGATATCCAGCATCCTCAGAATTCCCATAAAAAATGGTGCTCCTTACTATGGCTTAGAGAAGATGACTTCATCCAAAGATATAGCTGACTCCTTTCTTTTGGACTTATCCAAGGTTAGCAGAGGACTGGATTCCACAAAAGGTAAAGGACTTTTCTTGGATTTTCTTATCAAGGAAGCTCAGGATCTGGCCTCTGAAAACAAGTGGGATAAATTCAGCACCTTGCTTGCTTTGATAGTGTATGGGATCATTTTGTTTCCAGGAGAAAATGGTTTGATCAACATGGAAGCTATCACTATATTTTCCAGAAGAAATCCAGTGACTACTTTGCTAGGTGACTTTTACTATGGAGTTCACCACAAGAATGAAAAGAGGAAGGGACATGTAAATTGTTGTGCTCCCCTATTTGCTGATTGGTTTGTAAGGCAACTCCCTAAATCAGGGCCTTTCCAGGATTTCAAACAATCTTGGAAGTGGTCCAAAAGTTTAATGGGCTTAACCTCAGTTGACATTGCTTGGGGATGCAACCGGGATCTTGTGGGCAAAGAAATATTGGTCAGTTGTGGTAGCTTCCCAAATGTGCCCTTGATAGGAAGGAAAGGTGGGATTAGCTACAATCCTATCTTATCCAGGAAACAATTTTGTTACCCCTTAAGAGTTGTACCTTTGATTGAGTATATGAGTGAGTCTTTATACTTTCCAGCAGAAGGAAATCTCAAGATGAGTATTGTCGCTCCCGGGATTTTCATCCTAGTACAAATGCGAAAGTGGCGCGGAAAAGGTAGAGTCGCCAGCCATGCATTTTTATCCCGAATGGATGGGAAAGGTAATGCTGAACAAACCTAAGTAAGAAGGAAAGGACAAGGTCCTGCGAACCAAAGATCTAGGTTTGGGAGTCGGTTACGACCTAGGAAGGTATTAACACCCCAAATCGTCCGCCGTACCCGACGGGATCCACGCTTGTTTGTTTTGTTTCAAAGGGTGAGAAATAAAATTGCTGCTGAACAAATGAACTGCTAACTGGAATGGAAACTGAAATAAGAAAGGGAATTGAAAAAGAAAATGGAAAGAAAGGAGGAAATGTAGGGAAAATAAAGAATGTGCTCGAACGGGCCATACCCCGCTGCCTACGTACCTCATCGGGAAAATGAGGATCAGAGTCGACGTAGTTCGCCTAACTAAGGCGGAAACTATTTATTTGTGTTTTTTACAGTTGGAACTGCGTATGTCTATGCTCAGGTGTTGCAGGCTTGTCTAGTACGGGTGCGTTTACCATCTTGCATGCGAGACAAGTCGTCGCGAGTTCGCGTTGAGAATGAATGAGATGAGAAAAGAAGTTCCCGCAGGATAGTCGCTTATTATTTGTTTTTGTCTTTTAAGAGAAGTATTTTGAATTTGTTTGTGAACAGTCTCGTACTAAGACCTATCCATCGCGGGAAGTACTTACACCTCGCCCCGAAACAGGACACGTATGAGAACTCCGCAACAAAGTCTCATGTCGTACAAGAATGTCTGGTTTTCCTTAACTGTTTTATTGCTTTTCTTCATGAGGAGTGAAAGAATGACTCAAATTGCAAAAGGGAAAATCTAATGGGGTACTAAGACACAACCCTAATTTTTGTTTATTTACAAGAGATTCTATGGTTAATGTGGTTTCTAAACCTAATGGAGAAAGAACTTAGAACTATTAGAATGCAATTTACTTCCTAAGGAAGTTAAGTTGATTCTAAAGCCAAGGGGAAACCTATACAAGTGAAATATCAATCAATGTAACAAAGCATTAAAATTGACATAAGAAATAAAATTCAAAACATTTAATGGCATAAACCTAAAATAGTCTAAATTTATTCTAAGTCTAATTAGTATGAATCCTAAGCCTAAGTTCTAAACTAAGGGCATTGCCTAATATTTTCATTCTAAAAAATCAGAAACTAAACTAGTCTAAATCAACATTAAACCCTAAGATTAAATCTATTTAAACTAGCTCTTAATAAAATCCTAATATTCTAGCTTAAACTAATGGAAATTTACATGTATAAGGCCTAAAGATTATTATCCTAAAAGTAGTAAAAACTCTGGAAAAATTATGAGATTAATACTATAGGATCCTAAAACTACCTATAACATTGTGTTAAAAGATCTCCTAAAAAATCAGAATTTTGCTATGCCTAAAAATCCTTTATTTCTACCTAATGATTAACATTATTTTCTAAGGATTAAGCAACTAAAACCTAAGATAAAATGCCTTAAAAAATCTACTAAAAGTATGCTAAGTACTATTATCTACTAAAAATCTACTAAAAGTATGCTAAGAAATAAAATCTACAAATTTATGTACATTAGAAGGAAATTCATTAAAAATTATTTACATGAAAAATTCAGAATTAATTCAAAAATAAAGCAAATTCAGAAAAATAAAATGCTAAACATTTCTAAAATGACTTAAAAGCCTACTTGATTTTTTTTGGGAATTTTATAACACTTTTTCCTATTTTTTTGTGAATTATTTCTAAACCAATGTAAAACTAAAAAATAAAATTCTAAAAAAGAGATGGGGGGGGGGGTTTGGAAAGCATATTTTTTTGTTGTTTTTTAATACGGGCCCAAAAGAGGGGAGTGTGATTAGCAGAGTATGAAAGCCCAATTCGCATGGAAATGGGGGAGGTGCTGGAAGCAGTATTTTTATGTTCATTTTTCATGATGGGCCCAGAATGTGAGGTGGAAATAGCAAACGTGAAAGGCCCAGAATGCAAGATTGCAGGGAGGTGTAGGAAGCAGTATTTTTATGTTCATTTATATATGGGCCTAGAATGGGGTGCTAATAGCAAAACAGTAAGAAGCCCAAATTCGCTGGAAATAGGGGGAACATGGCATGGACATCAGTCAACATCCGTTGACTCTAATCTAAACCACACGATACAATTTTCCTCATAGTATTCAGATCAGACGGCTTATGAATTGAAGGTGTACTAGACTATCATGGACGTCACGCATACAAGTGGCCGCACCAAAAGCCAACCGGACGGTGACAAGTGTCACCGCCAGTGAGGCTAAGAATCACAAAACCTATCCACTTCTTATCTCTTGGGAATAAAATCGAATAATTAAAAGAGACTAACTATGGATTAATGGTTTTATTTTCTCAAAAAACTTTACTGAGTTTATTAACATTTAACGAAATTAAACCCCAAAAATATCCTAATGATTCTATTAATCACATCTTTATCATTACAACCATAAAATATAAAAGGAAATAAATAAAATTTGAAGAGATTTTTAGGAACCCTAATCCTCTTTCCCTTCCTCCTTCGCCGCCGCACTTCTTCTCTCCCGACCCCTTCTTTCTTCGACCATCATCTTTAACTCTCCATTTCCTTCTCCGCTCTCTTCTTGATTCCGCCATCATCGTTTTCTTCTCCTTCTTCTATAACTAAGTCTTCAACCTTTCCCTTCCTCCTTCAAATCCGCCACCTAAATCTCCTAATACCTTCATCATCACCGCACCAATACCACCCTAACCACACTTTCTTCTCCGCTTCTAACCTAACCCTAGTTGAATTCCCTTCCATACTTAACTTGGAAACCCCTAAATTGCGATACCGCTCAAGAACTCATACAAATACGAAGCTTAAAGAGAATTCACACCAGGTGGTTCAAAGCCGTGTAGCTGGTGTCAGAAGAATAATGATTCATTGCGAAGTCGCCACAACAAAAATGTTGATGCTGATGTCCTGAAACCAACGACCAAGACGACGTGATGAGTTAGACTTTGTTCGAAAACGTTCGACCTCGAATACCTCTCAGGGTTGCTCTGATGATACTTTGGAGACGAATCCAAGTTCGCGATCTCAGGTACTCATATTATTCTGCCATTTTCTTCATTTGTTTGATTTGAATATCCTCCAACTTTTCTTTTGATTGGCTGAATGTTTCAAAAAATTTGCAGGAAGATTGATAAGGTTCTTTGGAGATTGAATTGTGCTGAAGATGCACGCTTATTCGGTTTGGTGAAGATTGAGTGGATGAAATCAATGACTGATCCAGCAAGAACACATGAGGGTGAAGAAGAAGAATGATTTCGAGAAGAGGGATGGTTGGGGGAAAGTTGAAGGACAATGGTTAAGTGTTAGAGATTGAAAGAAAAATGGTGGAGGAGAAGGTTAAAAGAGAAGGAGAAGAAGCTGTGGGAAGAGGAATGAATGAAGATTGAGAAAAAGATGAAGAGAAGCTGAAGATTGGAGGAGCTTCTGATTTATAGCACTTGGAAGACTGTTCTGGAATCCTTCAAGTAAGCTCAGTTAGAATTCTGTTATAACATTTGGTTGAAAATTTGTTAGAAGTTAGTTATTTTTCGGTTAGAATTCTATTAAGCTTCAGTTAGGGTTTGTATTAGTTTGGTTAGAATTCTGTTAGGTTGTTGGAATTTCGTAACTGAAATTGGGTGTTAATTTATGCAGAGGAAAGGGCTTTAGCGAAGATTTATGTTGGAGCTGAGAAATTGAAGAGTGATGATAGACTGAAAAGAGATCTGAGTCTCTTTCTGATTTCTCCTGTAACTGTTTTTTTTATTTTGCTATAGCTTTTTCTTCTTCTTCAACATGAATGTTATTGTTCTTGCAGATTGATGGAGTGAGATTGAAGCTTCTTGGAGATTCTGATGAGGTTGATGAATGGTGAATGATTGAGAGCAAGAGATTGATGAAGGATGCTAAAGGTTTTTGTTCTTGAAGTTGATTCGGTAGGTTCGTTATTTTGATGAAACGTGTTCTTGATGCAATTCCTTTGATGAAGCTGTAGGGTACGGAGATCGAAGAGATAAAATCTGAGAAGAAGTTAAAGGACGATGCAGAGTGTGAAGATTTTGTTAGAGTTTTGCTGGAAATATTAGAAGATTGATGATGGATCCATAGAGAAATAGAGGACGGTGATCCATCTGTTAACTGAGACTTCTGTTTTTCATGTGAATTCCATAGTTTTACTGTTGTGTCAACTGCAGCGGTTGCAAACAGATTACAATCTGGCTTAAATCTAACTTCTGTTTATGTATTTCTTGTGTAGTAGCAAAAATACTAGTTTCCGTGTAGCAAATGAAAGGCTTCTTCCCAAATCCGCCACTTGCTACAAACTTTTCGTCCGATGAAATATCGCAAGACAAAAGTGTCGCACGACTTCCAAACTTGAATGGTGTTGAAGAGGCATTATTAGTGCAGAATCAGTGTTGATTACAGGACCAATGTTTAGGGGTTGCTGCACTAAAACCTGATCCGGAGTGGAAGTGTTACTTGGTTGCTGCACTAAAACCCTTTCCTTGTTATCCATTCCCCTGTAGCTGCATCTTTTGGTAACTTCGTTTTTTTTTCAATTGATTTTCCTAGGTTGTAACTGAACTTTAGTTAGATTTTGAAATTGCATTTGGTTGAATTTTTTTCTTTCTTTTCTGTAAATTATTTTTGCTTTTTATAATCCAAATTAGAATACTTGTGCTACGAGCTTCCTTAATGTCACTCTACATTGTGCTTGTAAACATTGAGACCCAACAAACCATATATAAAAAGCATATCCTCTTTGGAGTAGATGGAGGTAAAAAATAAAGACTAATGCAATTGAGGAATGGATCCTAATATTGTTGACTTTACCTTGGGTAATTAGACACAAGTAACACTGAATAATGAACTAAAAAAAAGTTGAATTTTCGCACTGTGGTTATTGGTTAGAATACGTATGGAATAATGATTTTATATGAATGAAATTAGATTCGAAAATGGATATGACACTGGTTTGAATTTGAAAAGGACTAAGTGAACTCAAAAGTGATTATTGGAGTAAGTTTTGGTTTAATGGATTAAAATAAATCGAAAATGGATATGAAAAATGATGATGACTTGCATTCGAGATGGATCCTGATGACTTGAATTTGAATTTGAATAACACCTACTAAATAGATCAATAACTATTCATTCTCCCTTGGCTTGACACAAATCCTTTAACATGATCCACTCTTAAGAACTTTGATGCCGTAATAAACTCCTCACAATCCCGAATCATTATTCCGAGAACAGATGAATTCAACCCTTCAAACCAAATCAAGAACACGAACTCCAAATTCTCCTTGAGATATTCAAACTATGAAGAACATAACTTGAGACGTTAAGAAGAGCCAATATTCTTATTCAAAAGCAAATTTGTTTTAACACCTCAATGGCGGATTAGATATACCAGTGAATATTCTCCATCATTTCAATCCCTGATAGATACGGATACAGTATGAAACCCTAATCTCGTATGGCCTTAATCACATGCCTTAGGAAGCAATGAAATGCATGATTATGATGTTACGACCTAATGGAGAAATGAAGATGAATATGAAACGATAAGCCACTTGAGGTAGTAAATAATGAGGGAAAATTTTGAGGTATTACAACTGCCCTTATTCAATCATCTGCAGACATGAATGGATAATTGCAACAAATTTTAAACGTTCAAGGTGTGGAGTGATTGAATACTCGAATAAAACCTGGAAATTTGAACTTAAGATAACATTAATTCCATTTGCCCATTTATTTATTTATATTTTTTTGTTTTGACCTCTGAATAGGTAACGGAGATAGAACCAGGTGAATAGAATCAATGCAATCACTGCGACTACTGAGCGAATCAAAATCACAACGAGGGTGCATGTTGGTGAAATAGGGCTTAACGAAACCATCAACAAAATAGAAACTCATCAGTGTGACTGCTGGGCAGGACCAAGTCACAAAGAAACACACGTGACTGCTGGGCAGGACCAAGCCACGGAAGATGCCTGTTGGCAGAACAGGGCTTAAATCAATATGACTGCTGGGCAGGACCAAGCCATAAAGAAACAATACGTGACTGCTGGGCAGGACCAAGCCACGGAAGATGCATGTTGGCGGAACAGGGCTTAAATCAATATGACTGCTGGGAAGGACCAAGCTATCAAGAAACAATACGCGACTACTGGGCAGGACAAGGCCACGAAAGATGCATGTTGGCGGAACAGGGCTTAAATCAATATAAGTGTTGGGCAGGACCAAGCCATAAAGAAACAATACGCGACTGCTGGGCAGGACCAAGCCACAGAAGATGCCTGTTGGCAGAACAGGGCTTAAATCAATATGACTACTGGGCAAGACCAAGCCATAAAGAAACAATATGCGACTGTTGGGCAGGACCAAGCCATGGAGGGTGTCTGTTGGTGGAACAGGGCTTAAATCAATATGACTGTTGGGCAGTACCAAGCCATAAAGAAACAATATGCGACTGCTGGGCAGGACAAAGCCACGAAGGATGCCTGTTGGCGGAACAAGGCTTAAATCAATATGACTGTTGGGCAGGACCAAGCCATAAAGAACACACGCGACTGCTGGGCAGGACCAAGCCACGGAAGAGAAAACAAATACGCGACTGCTGGGCAGGACCAAGCCACGAAGGAAAAATAACATTGATTTTGAAGGACCAAGATATCGGGTAAATGGCATAAGTATCTTCTACGGGGAATACTTCAGGTTGAAATTGATGTTATAGGTTGACTGTAACACCTCAAAAATGGCCCATGATGGCATGCACATGTTTGAATTTTATGGCGTACTACTTCATGACGATGGAAATGCTACGCTTTGGAGGATGCAAATGTAATGATGATTATGCATATGCAAATGCAAAGAGATCTCCTTACAAGGAGACTGCAAGTATCCCAGATGGCTTGAATGGGGAGGAACTGATGATCACTGCATTGATTTGATCCATCCTGATGAGGAGGAGACAACTCTACGGGGAAAGCTGTCGATGATACACTAGCTCTGAATAGCTGCCATTGCCAAAAATAAATTGGACTTTGAGATTGGAGAGCCAAGACCCTACTTGAGATGGACCCTTCTTGAGCTCTGGTTGGGAAGTGAGGACCTCCTGGCTTGGCTGGGAACCAAAGGCATGATACTGCTGAGGAAGCAATTGCTGGGGAGGCAAGACACTTCTTATACTGCTGAGAATTAGCCATGTCTGAAGGGAAACTTCTGCTTGGGGATGACACCCACCTTCTGCTACCTTGCTGGGAGAAATTTCAACTTCCACTTTACTGGGGATGATTGGAGACACCCTGGGAGACACTTGATCCTGTTCAAACATAAAGAAATGCTCCTCCTGGGAACTTATTTTTTAACTTTGTTAGCAACACCAGTACCTGTACCTGCATGAACACAATCGATAGTACCTGCAACATAGAGAGTTAGTTTGGGACCTGCCTGCCCCAAGCTCTTAGTATGAATCATTATATGGGCATCTCAACACCCTTTCAGAGTTGTATTAAATGTTTCTGTCCTCCTGCACGAGTTAGAAAGCATTCATATGTTCACAACACAATGCAAATCACAATTTGCTAGACGTTTTCACAATCAATCAATGCTAGATGAGAAAAGCAAAAATAAGAAGCAAAATATTCGAATTGAGTGAAGTGGAATTTTTATTTATTTGCAAAAGTTGCCATGAATAGGCAATACAAAGGAAGTAGTTCCCTGGAAAGAGGAAACAGCCAAAAAAGAAAACAAATATTGGCAATGTGAGAAATGGATCTCATCAAGTCTCAACCCAATTATGGTTCGTATATCTTCAAGACACTCCGCTCGCTCTGCCTCTTGAGAAAATGCAAATGAACTGATCCTCAACCCTTAGGATAGCCTCAACTGTAGATAAGTTATGGATCTCGTATATCACAGTTGTTCGTGTTAATCCCTCTTTTGCGTGGATCGCCCTTTCAAGTTTTCAATCCACCGGGATACCCTTTTTTGCCTGAGTTGTCCGATGTGGCTTTTCAACTCAGCGGGTGTACATTTTTTTTAAGATTTCCCTAACTTTTGCCTGAGCCTTTTATTCTTTTTTTGGCTCGCCAGGATGCCTAGTTTTGCCTGCATCTTTATTCTGTTTTTATCCAACAGGTCTTTTTACACGAAGTATTTTCTTACTGCGTCTGCGTTAACAGGGGATTGGAAGTCTTCTCCGTCCATGGTTGTCAACATCAAGGCTCCACCTGAGAAAACCTTTTTAACCACGAACGATCCTTTATAGTTGGGTGTCCACTTGCCCCTGTGATCGTTTAGAGGAGGAAGAATCCTTTTCAGCACTAAGTCACCTGGCATGTACCTCTATGGTCACACCTTCTTGTCAAAAGCATGCTTCATCCGTCGTTGATACAACTATCCATGACATACAGCTGCTAGACGTTTCTCTTCAATGAGGCTCAATTGATTATATCTGGACCAGAGCCACCAGCTTCATCTAGCTTAATGTCCATCATCAACCTCAACGAGGGGATTTCTACTTCAATTGGTAGGACTGCCTCCATACCATACACCAGTGAGAACGGAGTTTCCCCTGTTGAAGTAAGTACTGACGTTCTGTACCCATGCAACGCAAATGGTAGCATCTCATGCCAGTCCTTGTATGTCACAACCATCTTCTGCACAATCTTCTTGATGTTCTTATTGGCCACCTCGACATCGCCGTTCATCTTTGGGCGAAATGGAGAAGAGTTGTGATGTTTTATTTTGAAATCTCGACACAAGTCAGCCATCATCTTGTTGTTGAGATTAGAACCATTATCAGTAATGATCCTTTCAGGAATTCTGTACCGGAAAATGATGTCTCGTTTAATAAACTGGGCTACCACTTGTTTAGTGACATTGGTGTAGGACGCCGCTTCGACCCACTTCGTGAAATAATATATAGCAACCAGGATGAAGCGATGACCATTAGAAGTTGTCGGCTCGATCTTGCCGATCATATCAATGCCCCACATAGAGAACGGCCATGGTGAAGACATGACACTCAACGGATTCGGAGGCACATGGACCTTGTCGGCATAAATTTGACACTCGTGGCATTTACGGGAGTACTTACAACAATCGGATTCCATGGTGATCCAATAGTATCCCGATCTCAATAATTTATTGGCCATGGCATGTCCTCCAGCATGAGTACCGAATGAACCTTCGTGAACCTCCTGCATTAACAAGTCTGCTTCGTGTCTCTCCATGCATCTGAGCAGAACCATGTCGAAGTTTTGCTTATACAGCACGCCATCTTGATTCAAGAAGAAACCTCCTGCCAGTCTTTTAAGGGTCTCCTTATCCTTACTAGATGCCCCAGCCGGGTATTCTTGAGCCTTCAGGAACTGCTTGATATCAGCTGCCAAGGCTTGTTATCTTCACCATCGTCGACTGCGAAGACATAAGCGGTTCTTGCAAGACGGGAGACCGTAATTCGAGGCACGAAATTCTCTTGACAAACTTTAATTATGGACGACAAAGTTGCTAGAGCATCAACGAATTGGTTCTCATCTCGAGGAATGTAATTCAGCTTGACTTTGGTGAAGAAAGTTAACAGCCTCCTGACATAATCTCTGTAAGGAATCAAACGAGGTTGATAAACCAGCCATTTGCCATTGACCTGATTTACCACCAAAGCAGAATCTCCGAAGATCTCGGGGTTTTTGACTCATAAGTCGATTGCCTCTTCGATCCCCGTGATACAAGCTTCATACTTTGCCTCATTGTTAGTGCATTTGAAAGTCAACCGAGCAGCTAAAGATGTATGGACCCCTTCTAGCGAGATGATAACAACACCTACTCCACTTCCATTCATGTTCACAACCCCGTCAAACATTAACTTCCATTTGGATTCAGGTTCTGGCCCCTCCTCCGGAAGTGTTTCTTCGTAGTCTTTCGACTTGAGGAACATGATGTCCTCATCCGGAAACTCGAACCTCATGGGTTGATAATCATCGATTGGCTGTTGAGCCAAGTATTCTGACAATACACTTCCCTTAATTGCCTTTTGCGAGGTGTATTGTATATCATACTCTGTTAGTATCATCTGCCACCGGGCTACTCTTCCTGTCAGAGCTGGCTTTTCAAAGATGTATTTCACAGGATCCATCTTAGAAATTAAGAGAGTAGTGTGAGTCAGCATGTACTGTCTTAGTCGGCGAGCAGCCCATGCCAAAGCACAACACGTTTTCTCGAGTAGTGAGTAGCGCGTCTCACAATCGGTAAACTTTTTGCTAAGGTAATAAATGGCGTGCTCTTTTCGACCAGACTCGTCTTGCTGACCCAGCATACATCCCATCGATCCTTCAAGCATAGTAAGATACATAATCAAAGGTCTCCCTGGCACTGGAGGCATAGGAATTGGAGGCTCTAACAGGTATTCTTTGATTCGGTCAAAAGGTTGTTGGCAGTCTTCGTTCCATTTAATGGCCGGATTCTTCCTCAGAAGCTTAAAGACGGGCTCACACGTGGCCGTTAGGTGAGAAATAAACCGTGCAATGTAGTTTAGTCTCCCTAAGAAGCCACGCACTTGCTTTTCAGTCTTTGGCTCAGGCATCTCTTGGATAGCTTTCACTTTGGTTGGATCAACCTCAATTCCTCGTTCACTAACAATGAAGCCGAGTGACTTGCCAGAACAAACCCCGAAGGTACACTTATTTGGATTCAACCTCAGTCTGAACTTCTGAAGTCTGTCAAACAATTTTGCTAGATTAACCAAGTGCTCTTCCTCTATTTGGGATTTTTCTATCATATCATCAACATAAACCTCAATTTCATGATGAATCATGTCGTGAAATAGTGTCACCATCGCCCGCTGATAAGTGGCTCCTGCATTCTTCAAACCAAATGGCATGACCTTGTAACAGAAGGTGCCCCAAGGAGTGATAAAAGTTGTCTTTTCCATGTCCTCGGGAGCCATCTTAATCTGATTATAGCCGGAAAATCCGTCCATGAAGGAGAACACAGAAAACTGAGTCGTATTATCGACAAGCACATCTATGTGAGGTAGAGGGAAGTCATCTTTGGGGCTGGCCCTATTCAAATCCATGTAATCTACACACATCCTGACTTTACCGTCCTTCTTGGGAACCGGCACAATGTTGGCAACCCACGAAGGGTAACTGGTCACGGCCAAGAAACCAGCATCAAACTGTTTTTGTACTTCTTCTTTTATTTTAATTACCATATTTGGACGTGTGCGCCTCAACTTCTGCTTTACTGGAGGACAATCTTCTCTGAGAGGAAGCTTGTGTACCACAATGTCAGTGTCTAAACCAGGCATATCTTGGTAGGACCATGCGAAGACATCAACATACTCTCGAAGCATAGAAATCAAACGAGTCTTGACAGATTCTTCTAATGCATCCCCGATCTTGACTTCTTTCTTGTCTTCTTCAGTACCTAGGTTTATTACTTCGACGGCTTCTTCGTGCGGCTGAATCATCTTCTCCTCCTGTTTAAGCAGTCTGGCCAATTCTTCAGGCAGTTCTCCATCCTCTTCACCTTCCTCATCGGCTTGATAAATTGGATTGTCGAAGTCATACTCAGCCATAACAGGGTTGTCATTGATAAGATCCGGTGACGAGCACCTGCATGAAAGGTGATTCATGCAAGGCTTTAGCAACAACTTGAGAAAATGAGAAACATTGCCATTTTAAAACTTTTCTTTCTTTTTGAAAAACAAAAGCAAAAATGAAAGACAGAGAACAACATGAATGAATGTGAAATGTCAGCTTTATTTATGATTGTGTTAAGAACAAATGAACCCTTACAAAGATCTACTATGCCCCGAGCAAGACATGGTGCTTTAATACAGGAAAAACGGTAACAAAAATATTACTCTTAGAAAGAAGTGACGGAAATAAGCCTTTCTGATGTCCAATTGCTAAGCTGAGTTCCTGGAACAGCAGGCCTGATCCATTCATCTAGGTCACAGTCACTATTGACTGCGTCATCCTGCACAGCAGTGATATTTCCGTAGTCTACCACTCCCGCACTCGTGAAAGTGATCGGGCTCTGACAACCATTAGCACCTGGTCCAGACGATGACTTCCCAGGATGATAGCCAATTCCAAACATATCTTTCTTTTCAGGCACTTCCACTAGACTGCCCCAGCCTTCTCGTACCCCAGATTCTACCAAATCAAGTGCTTGCTTATAAGAGGCTATGGAAACCCCCTTCTTCGGTTCTTCAGGAGAAGCTGCCACTGCAGATGCTTGTTCACTCTTCAAGGGCTCAAAAGCCTGACATGGAGTCTTAACTATTTCACCATCCATCTCCAGATATTTGAATGAAGCTAGATGACTAACAAAAATATCTTCTTCCCCACTAACAATTACAATTTGACCCTCCCAGACGAACTTTAACTTCTGATGGAGTGTGGACGATACCGCTCCTGCTGAATGTATCCAAGGTCTTCCGAGTAAACAACTGTATGCATGCTATATATCCATTACGTAGAATGTGGTATTAAAGATCTGTGGACCTACTTTGATTGGTAACTCCACCTCTCCGAACACCGATCTCCTCGACCCATCAAATGCTCGAACTACCAGGTCACTAGGCTTTAGAACTACTCCATCATAATCCAACTTCATCAGTGCTTTCTTAGGTAATACATTCAACGACGATCCAGTATCTACCAACACATGAGAGAGTAATGCACCTTTACATTCTAAAGAGATATGCAATGCCCGATTATGAGCACGCCCTTCAGAAGTTAGATCCAAGTCTGTGTTACCCAATCTGTGACTGGCATTGACACTGGAAACCACCACTTCCAACTGATTTAGTGAAATATCCTGAGGCACGTATGCCTTATTCAGAATATTCAAGAGAGCCTTCCTGTGAGAATCAGAACACATGAGCAAGGACAAGATGGAAATCTTCGACGGAGTCTGCTGCAGATTGTCCACAATCTTGTAGTCGCTCCTTTTGATAATCCTCAGGAATTCTTCAACTTCTTTATCAAAGGTGAGGTCTGGACCAGTTGCTGGTGCAGGATCATTGACAATCACTGGCTGCTTCCCTCTCGCTCTAGCCTGGGCTTCTGCGGTGTCTCTGGGTGGTATCACATTATTTCTTAGTGTTTCCGGTGCAAACAACCTTCCACTTCTAGTAAAGCCCCCCACTCCAACATTTTCTACTTGAGCTGGGGTTGTACTAGACGTGGCCAACTCTTGCTTCTGGCCGTTACAGTATTCTTCACCACCATAATTCCAAAGAATAGCTCTATCACTCTGATACATTACTGGTCCTGCTGTGGTGATGGTTATCGGTGCTGCTCTGGACCATGAAGGAACTTGAGATGGATCGTAGAAGATAGTTATTGTGGAGACTTCGCTTTCTTTCATAATCTTGTCAAACTGCAACACTCCCTCATCAATCATACCTTGGATTCCTGCTTTCAACTGCTCACAACCATTTGTAGCTTCAGCACATTCTGGACAAACTTCTTCACACCCAGGGAAGAGACCTTTCTTTAACAAGCAAACTTTAACAACATTCAATGGAGTCTGCAGGTCGTTGACATCACATACCAAGTTCAGATTCTCCCCTTCATCAACTGCTCAAACCATACTTCCGTGAGGAAGCATGGGGTTCTGAATTACATTAGGAGTAGGAGCGAAGTTAATCACTTTGGAATCTACTAGGTCTTGGACTACATACTTCAAAGCCTTGCAGTTTTCCGTAGTATGTCCAGGAGCCCCGGAGTGGAATTCACATCTAGCATTTGTATCGTACCCTTCAGGAAGTTGCCCCGGCCTCGGGGGTTGCAAAGTTCTGAGCTGAACCAACTGGAGTTGGAGGAGATTCTTCAGAAGTAGTGAATAGGACATAGGCGGAGTGTCAAGCTGCCTTTCTCTGGTCCTCTGAGAATAGTATGGACGGGGAGTTCTTTGTTGATACCCTTGCGAGTGTTGCGGCTGTGGTGGTTGGACTTGTTGTTGAACAGGTTGAGCTGAGATAGTGATAGGGGCCACTTGCTGATAAAATCCTTTGTTGATTCCTCCCCTCTGCATGTACACTGCACCAGTCTCTCCTTCTCTTCTTTTCATGAAGGGTTTCTTAATACCGGAACTTGAAGCGCCTCCGTTCTGAATCTTCCCTTACTTGAGCCAACTTTCTATCCTTTCACCAGTCAAGATGATATCCGAAAATCCACTTGTAGAACATCCAGCTAGCCTTTCCATGAAATGCCCAGGGAGGGTATCCAGGAACAGGTCTACCATTTCACTCTCAAACAAAGGCGGTTGCACTCGAGCGGCCACTTCATGCCACCTTTGTGCGTAATCTTTGAAACTCTCTGAGTTCCTCTGAGTCAGACTCTGAAGTTGGGTGCGACTGGGCGCCATGTCGATATTATACTGATACTGCTTGAGAAATGCTTCTCTCAATTCCTTCCAGTTTCTTACCGAACTTCTCTCTAGCTTCATATACCATTCTAAGGACCCTCCGGAGAGACTATCCTGGAAGTAGTACATCCAGAGTTTTTCATCCCGAGTATGGGCAACGATCTTCCGATAGAATGACTGCAAGTGAGTCCTTGGGCAGGAATTACTGTTGTACTTGTCAAAAGCGGGCGACCTGAATTTGTGAGGAATAACCACCCTGGGGACTAGGCCCATGTCAGACACATCTATCCCCAAAGTATCTCTACACTCGAGGGATTTGACTTTCTCAGCAAGCACCAAAAAATCATTAAGATTTCCTTCTCCAGCGAACCCCATGTCATTGATGAAATAAGGGAATCGATCCTCTTGCCTGTCTTATACTGAAACAAAAGTTGACGTGCCTGGTTCTAGAATATGAGGTCCACTTGGTCCATTGCTGGTGTTGGGAGGAGCCCCTTGCCCGTCAGAAGTGGTCACAGGAGTATTAGTATGAGGAGGGTTGAGCCCTTGAATTGCATTCCTTAACTCTTGTTGTCCCTGAGCCATCCCTTGCATCATGGTCATGAACTCTCCCATTCTGGTGCGAAACTCATTAAGCTCTGTTTTCATAGCGTCCATGATTGTCCTCTGATTGCTGCGAGTTGCATAGCAATGCGGGATATCTTGTCGGAGATGCCGGGTCTTGGCAGCTCTTGCAATCTTTCCCTGAAACACAGATAAATTAAGCATCCTGTAGAAAAACCTTCAAAAACAAAGCAGAATGCAAATGATGCGTATGCAATGCAATGTGTTCCTTTTATTCCCAAGACTCTCCCTGTTTCCGGTCCTGGAATTAAGAGAGTAATAATTGGGAAGAAGACCTAAGTGATGTTCAAATACAGTGACGGCCGTGGAGAATTGGTGCTCATTACCCCGTGTCGGTGCAACAAATAACGAACAAGAGATTCAAAGCAATTCAATCACATAAACTGAAGTTTGAAACAACAAAGTCCCCGAAGGGTGCCAATCAAAAGAACAACGCAGTACATCAAAATAAAAAGGAGTCCCACAACAAGCCTGTGGGTAATCCAAGTACAATAGCATGAAACTAAACCCTAGGGAACTATAAATCCTGCAGCCTCCAGCTAAGAGGCTTGACATTATGGAACAACTGAACGATATCCGGATGATCAGGCTCCTGGATGAGTCTCTGGATGAGGAGGTCCCTCATATCAAAGGAAGCATGTAACTCTTCAATCTACTGCAGGAAAGTTATCTCATTCTCTTTGCTTGGACCCGACTCGGCCTTTGACCTCTTCATATCAGCTTTCAATTTCAAGTCTTCTATTTCTTTTTGAGCTTCTTTTACTGCTTGTTGACTTTCTGCTAGACGTTGGAGACGACCCTTCTCTTGATGATAATCCTTCTGAAGGAGCTCTCTCTGTCCATCCAAAGAATCTTGAAGACTCTTGATTTCCAGCTTACGCTTGACGTCCAGCTCCTTTCACTTCTTCAAATTGTCTTCCCATTTTTCTTGCCATAAGGTAAAAACTTCATTGGCTTCATTCAGGTCCTTCCTCTCTTTCCGGCGCTGGGCCGACTTTTGGAGTTTCAGCTAATCCCTTTTACTTGAAGTAAAGCTATCTCTCTTGAAAATCTTGCTGCTTTAGCCTAACCATCTCTTCAGCTTTGTGAGCTCTTTCTTCCAACTTTTTATTCTGCATCTTCAGCTTCTGACATGAATTGTAAACTTCTTGATTCTCTAACCTGAGCTGCTTGACCAAAGCTTCCAACTTCTGATAATCTTCTAAAGGCACCGTTGCTGGAGGCGGAGTTGGTACAGAGAAAGGGACTAGAGCAGTTTGAACCTCCTCCTTTATCCAAGCTTCAAATTCAGGGAACATCCGATTATTGCTCTTGCCTAGACATGCAGTGTCCTTTCTTTTAATCACCTTCCAAGAACCTGCAACTTTTCTGACCAATGGAAGATTGTCTTTCACCGGGAAGTAAAACGTTTGGAATAACTCAGATTCATCAGGAATCTCCTTGAGCGCATACCCTAGCTGTCTTCTTAAGAGAATGGGATTGTAATTGATACCTCCTGATACTCCCAACAAAGGCACATTAGGGTAATTCCCACAACTGGTAATGAATCTCTTTCCTTTCAACCTCAAAGTAAACCACCTAATATCTATGGCAGACAAAGTACTCAGCTTCTGGGCCCAAGTAGTATTAGGATCGGTAAAACTCTCAGTAGTAGGAAAGTGTCTCATAACCCACTTGTAGAATAAGGGAGCACAACATCTAACCAGACCTCATCGCTTCTTCTCATTCTTATAGTGCACTGAATAATACAAGTCACCTAGGAGAGTGGGCACCAGATTCTTCAACACAAACAAATGAATAGAATTTATGTCCACAAATTTGTCCATTCAGCGAATAGGATGATCCCATAAATGGATAGTGCTAAGATGGCGCAAACAGAATCCCACTGCTTTTCCCCGGCACATTCTTCAGCTCTTCTGACTAGAAACTCTAAGGGAAAACCAAATACTCCTGTCTTGGTGGCAACCAGATTAGCAGATACCTCTGATGGGCTCAAATAAAGAGCTTTAGCAATGTCAGCATGAGTCGGTCTTGTCATCTCTGGGTTGAAAGGAATCTGATCCTTGATTGACACTCCCATAATCTCAGCATACTCTTCCAGCAAAGGACCCAACTGAAAGTCATGAAATGTGAAACAACTGAGTCGTGGATTGTAATACTGCAACAAAGTGTGAATGGCGCTTCTCTGAGAGTCATCCAAGTTGAATACCAAATCCAGAATATCACCATACTTTTCTTTGAAGTAACCCAAATGACCCGGGGTAATCAGAGACACCAATTGGTTGATCAGGTCCATCTTGGTATCAAAGAATTTGTAGTGCACAGTTCTCTTTCTGACGTCTTCCATTCTGAAGCAATGATATGACCAGGAACTGGGAGTAATGCAGACCCTGAGAATAAAAGAAACACAAATGATTAATGATGATATGATGCTTATGCAAGGCGAGGCATGTGATCAGTGAAGTGTCTGTGATGTACCAATCATATAATCAAGTGTCAGTACAAGCTCACAATATCCACATATCACAATAACAATCCCTCTGATCCGGGATCCATATCTTAGAACCAGAAATCCAGATCACAAAACTGAACCAAAGGCAAAGTGGGTATGCTGAAGGTATTAGGGTTCCCGCAAACCTGTAAACCCCTCCCAATCTCACGGGTGTGCTACTCGGGTCAACATCATAGACTTTCAAAGCCGAATAGCAATAATACATTAACCATTTCCGAGAAATGGCTCATGACCAAATCAGGGAATCGATTTGGCATTATGTACTACTCAGGGAGGCTTCAGTTGAGTTCGGAAAAACAAGCATCCCTCACAAGTCTCCAGCTTCAAGCACTGAGTCGAGAAACAATAGTACATTCATCCCGAAGGGTCAAATACTACCGTCATACGAACAGTTTGCTTTAACCGAATTCCTATGAGAGAACCAGGCCATCCTATGCGAGTTCCTAATGGACCCTCGGATGCGAGTGGGTTTGCCAACAAATGTGGTCTGCCACTGTCATCACTGGAGAGGGGTGTTCCCATTAAGGTCCTCGAAGATCGGTCACCAGATGCACATAACTATCAAGGTTGTACCCTGAAGTGGAGAAGAACCCCCACACAGAATAGTCCCGAGACGGTCGCAATCTGGGTGTGGAACACATTGCCACTCATCATGTAACCATGCGAGTACAACATGTCCACGCTAATCCTATAGTGCACTCAAGCCGGGTAGTTGGCTTATCTCAAAGTAACTCCCATCCCGCAGAAAAAATGAAAACCAGCACAGCCAGACAGTCCAGTAAAGCTAAACTAAAGCACACAGCAACAAACAAATTGACACCCAAAGAAACAAAACCAAATAGGCGCTAGGATTGACTCTACAAGGGAAACCAGAGATTCTAGGTTCGATCCCCAACAGAGTCGCCAGCTGTCGCTCCCGGGATTTTCATCCTAGTACAAATGCGAAAGTGGTGTGGAAAAGGTAGAGTCGTTAGCCATGCATTTTTATCCCGAATGGATGGGAAAGGTAATGCTGCACAAACCTAAGGAAGAAGGAAAGGACAAGGTCTTGCGAACCAAAGATCTGGGTTCGGGAGTCGGTTACGACCTGGGAAGGTATTAACACCCCAAATCGTCTTCCGTACGCGACGGGATCCACGCTTGTTTGTTTTGTTTCAAAGGGTGAGAAATAAAATTGTTGTTGAAAAAATGAACTGCTAACTGGAATGGAAACTGAAATGAGAAAGGGAATTGAAAAAGAAAATGTAAAGAAAGAAGGAAATGTAGGGAAAATAAAGAATGTGCTCGAACGGGCCCTACCCCGTTGCCTACGTACCTCATCGGGAAAATGAGGATCAGAGTCGACGTAGTTCGCCTAACTAAGGCGGGAAATATTTGTTTGTGTTTTTTACAACTGGAACTGCGTATATCTATGCTCAGGTGTTGCAGGCTCGTCTGGTACGAGTGCATTTACCATCTTGCATGCGAGACAAGTTGTCGCGAGTTCGCGTTGAGAGTGAATGAGATGAGAAAAGTAGTTCCCGCAGGATTATTGATTATTATTTGTTTTTGTCTTTTAAGAGAAGTATTTTGAATTTGTTTGTGAACAATCTCGTACTAAGACCTATCCATCACGGGAAGTACTTACACTTCGTCCCGAAACAGGACGCGTATAAGCACTCTGCAACAAAGTCTCGTGTCGTACAAGAATGTATGGTTTTCAATAACTGTTTTATTGCTTTTCTTCATGAGGAGAGAAAGAATGACTCAAATTGCAAAAGGGAAAATCTAATGGGGGACTAAGACACAACCCTAATTTTTGTTTATTTATAAGAGATCCTATGGTTAATGAGGTTTCTAAACCTAATGGAGAAAGAACTTAGAACTATTAGAATACAACTTACTTCTTAAGGAAGTTAAGTTGATTCTAAAGCCAAGGGGAAACCTATACAAGTGAAATATCAATCAATGTAACAAGGTATTAAAATTGACATAAGAAATAAAATTCAAAACATTTAAAGGCATAAACCTAAATAGTCTAAATTTATTCTAAGTCTAATTAGTATGAATCCTAAGCCTAAGTTCTAAACTAAGGGCATTACATAATATTTTCATTCTAAAAAATTAGAAACTAAACTAGTCTAAATCAACATTAAACCCTAAGATTAAATCTAATTAAACTAGCTCTTAATAAAATCCTAATATTCTAGCTTAAACTAATGGAAATTTACATGTATAAGGCCTAAAGATTACTATCCTAAAAATAGTAAAAACTCTTGCAAAATTATGAGATTAATTCTGTAGGATCCTAAAACTACCTATAACATTGTGTTAAAAGATCTCCTAAAAAATCAGAATTTTGCTATGCCTAAAAATCATTTATTTCTACCTAATGATTAACCATTATTTTCTAAGGATTAAGCCACTAAAACCTGAGATAAAATGCCTTAAAGAATCTACTAAAAGTATGCTAAGTACTATTATGTGTCCTCTAACTATGGCAAAAAGAGTGGACAAAAAAAAGTTACTGGAAGGTTAAGAAATAAAATCTACAAATTTATCTACATTAGAAGGAAATTCATTAAAAACTACTTACATGAAAATTCAGAATTAATTCAAAAATAAAGCAAATTCAGAAAAATAAAATGCTAAACATTTCTAAAATGACTTAAAAGCCTACTTGATTTTTTTGGGAATTTTATAACACTTTTTCCTATTTTTTTGTGAATTATTTCTAAACTAATGTAAAACTAAAAAATAAAATACTAAAAAAGAGAATGGGGGGTTTAGAAAGCATATATATATTTTTTTAATACGGGCCCAAAAGAGGGGAGTGTGATTAGCAGAGTATGAAAGTCCAATTCGCATGGAAATGGGGGAGGTGCTGGAAGCAGTATTTTTATGTTCATTTTTCATGATGGGCCCAGAATGTGAGGTGGAAATAGCAAACGTGAAAGGCCCAGAATGCAAGATTGCAGGGAGGTGTAGGAAGCAGTATTTTTATGTTCATTTATATATGGGCCTAGAATGGAGTGCTAATAGCAAAATAGTAAGAAGCCCAAATTCGCTGGAAATAGGGGGAACATGGCATGGACATCAGTCAACATCCATTGACTCTAATCTAAACCATACGATCAAGTTTTCCTCATAGTATTCAGATCAGACGACTTATGAATTGAAGGTGTACTATACTATCATGGACGTCACGCATACAAGTGGCCGCACCAAAAGCCAACCGGACAGTGACAAGTGTCACCGCCGGTGAGGCTAAGAATCACAAAACCTATCCACTTCCTATCTCTTGGGAATCCAATCGAATAATTAAAAGAGACTAACTATGGATTAATGGTTTTATTTTCTCAAAAAACTTGACAGAGTTTATTAACATTTAACGAAATTAAACCCCAAAAATCTTCTAATGATTCTATTAATCACATCTTTATGATTACAACAATAAAATCTAAAAGGGAATAAATAAAATTTGAAGAGATTTTTAGGAACCCTAATCCTCTTTCCCTTCCTCCTTCGCCTCCACACTTCTTCTCTCCCGACCCCTTCTTTCTTAGACGATCACCTCTAACTCTCCATTTCCTTCTCCGCTCTCTTCTTGATTCCGCCATCATCCTTTTCTTCACCTTCTTCTCTGACTAAGTCTTCAACCTTTCCCTTTCTCCTTCAAATCCGCCACCTAAATCGCCTAATACCTTCATCATCACCGCACCAACACCACCCTAATCACACTTTCTTCTCCGCTTCTAACCTAACCCTAGTTGAATTCCCTTCCATACTCGTAACTTGGAAACCCCTAAATTGCGATACCGCTCAAGAACTCAGACAAATACGAAGCTTAAAGAGAATTCACACCTAGTGGTTCAAAGCCGTGTAGCCGGTGTCAGAAGAATAATGATTCGTTGCGAAGTCGTTGTAACAAAAATATTGATGCTGATGTCCTGAAACCGACGACGAAGATGACATGATGAGTTAGACTTTGCTCGAAAACATTCGGCCTCGAATACCTCTCAGGGTTTCTCCGATGACACTTGGAGACGAATCCAAGTTCGCGATCTCAGGTACTCATATTATTCTACCATTTTCTTCATTTGTTCGATTTGAATATCCTCCTACTTTGCTTTTGATTGGCTGAATGTTTCGAAATTTTTGCAGGAAGATTGATGAGGTTCTTTGGAGATTGAACTGTGCTGAAGATGCACGCTTATTCGTTTTGGTGAAGATTGAGGGGATGGAATCAATGACTGATCCAACAAGAACACATGAGGGTGAAGAAGAAGAATGATTTCGAGAAGAGGGATGGTTGGGGGAAAAGTTGAAGGAGAATGGTTAATTGTTAGAGATTGAAAGTAAAATGGTGGAGGAGAAGGTTAAAAGAGAAGGAGAAGAAGCTGTGGGAAGAGGAATGAATGAAGATTGAGAAAAAGGTGAAGAGAAGCTGAAGATTGGAGGAGCTTTTGATTTATAGCACTTGGAAGATTGTTCTGGAATCCTTCAAGTAAGCTCAGTTAGAATTTTGTTATAACATTTGGTTGAAAATTTGTTAGAAGTTAGTTATTTTTTGGTTAGAATTCTATTAAGCTTCAGTTAGGGTTTGTATTAGTTTGGTTAGAATTCTGTTAGGTTGTTGGAATTTCGTAACTGAAATTGGGTGTTGATTTATGCAGAGGAAAAGGCTTTAGCGAAGATTTATGTTGGAGATGAGAAATTGAAGAGTGATGATAGACTGAAGAGAGTTCCGAGTCTCTTTTTGATTTCTCCTGTAACTGTTTTTTTATTCTGCTATAGCTTTTTCTTCTTCTTCAACATGAATGTTATTGTTCTTGCAGATTGATGGAGTGATATTGAAGCTTCTTGGAGATTCTGATGAGGTTGATGAATGGTGAAGGATTGAGAGCAAGAGATTGATGAAGGATTCTAAAGGTTTGTGTTCTCGAAGTTGATTCGGTAGGTTCGTTATTTTGATGAAACGTGTTCTTGATGCAATTCCTTTGATGAAGCTGTAGGGTACCGAGATCGAAGAGATAAAATCTGAGAAGAAGTTAAAGGACGATGCAGAGTGTGACGATTATGTTAGAGTTTTGATGGAAATTTTAGAAGATTGATGATGGATCCAGAGAGAAATAGAGGACGGTGATCCATCTGTTAACAGAGACTTCTGTTTTTCATGTGAATTCCATAGTTTTATTGTTGTGTCAACTGCAGCGGTTGCAAACAGATTACAATCTGGATTAAATCTAACTTTTGTTTATGTGTTTCTTGTGTAGTAGCAAAAATACTAGTTTCCGTGTAGCAAATGAAAGGCTTCTTCCCAAATCAGCCACTTGCTACAATCTTTCCGTCCGATGAAATATCGCAAGACAAAAGTGTCGCACGACTTCCAAACTTGAATGGTGTTGAAGAGGCATTATTAGTGCAGAATCAGTGTTGATTACAGGACCAATGTTTAGGGGTTGCTGCACTAAAACCTGATCCGGAGTGGAAGTGTTACTTGGTTGCTGCACTAAAACCCTTTCCTTGTTATCCATTCCCCTGTAGCTGCATCTTTTGATAACTTAGTTTTTTTTATTGATTTTCCTAGCTTGTAACTGAACTTTAGTTAGATTTTGAAATTGCATTTGGTTGAATTTTTTTCTTTCTTTTCTGTAAATTATTTTTTCTTTTTATAATCCAAATTAGAATACTTGTGCTACGAGTTTCCTTAATGTCACTCTGCATTGTGCTTGTAAACATTGAGACCCAACAAACCATATATAAAAAGCATATACTCTTTGGAGTAGATGGAGGTAAAAAAATAAAGGCTAATGGAATTGAGGAATGGATCCTAATATTGTTGACTTTACCTTGGGTAATTAGACACAAGTAACACTGAATAATGAACTAAAAAAAAGTTGAATTTTGGCATTGTGGTTATTGGTTAGAATACGTATGGAAAAATGGTTTTATATGAATGAAATTAGATTCGAAAATGGATATGACACTGGTTTGAATTTGAAATGGACTAAGTGAACTCGAAAGTGATTATTGGAGTAAGTTTTGGTTTAATGGATTAAAATAAATCGATAATGGATATGAAAAATGATGATGACTTGCATTCGAGATGGATCCTGATGACTTGAATTTGAATTTGAATAACACCTACTAAATAGATCAATAACTGTTCATTCTCCCTTGGCTTGACACAAATCCTTTAACAGGATCCACTCTTAAGAACTTTGATGCCGTAATAAACTCCTCATAATCCCGAATCATTATTCTGAAAACAGATGAATTCAACCCTTCAAACCAAATCAAGAACACGGACTCCAAATTCTCCTTGAGATATTCAAACTATGAAGAACATAACTTGAGACTTTAAGAAGAGCCAATATTCTTATTCAAAATCAAATTTGTTTTAACACCTCAATGGCGGATTAGATATACCAGTGAATATTCTCCATCATTTCAATCCCTGATAGATACGGATACGGTATGAAACCCTAATCTCGTATGGCCTTAATCACATGCCTTAGGAAGCAATGAAATGCATGATTATGTTGTTACGACCTAATGGAGAAATGCAGATGAATATGAAACGATAAGCCACTTGAGGTAGTAAATAATGAGGGAAAATTTTGAGGTATTACAAGTATACTAGCATCTCAAGCTTGGGAGGTTAGAGTAATGAAGTGGAAGAAATACTTTGGGAGAGTAGATCCCAAGACTTATAATCCTTTTGCCACCTGGTTGGAAGATCCTGTAGACACTCTGTTAATCCCATTCTCTAAGGAAACACCTCTCTACCCTAAGGAGGTAGCTCCTAGAACTTCAGTTCCTCTTCAGGAATATCAAAAATTGGAATCCTTGGTTCAACAACTCAGGTTGGAGAATCAAGAAGCCTACAATTCATGCCAGAAGTTGAAAATGCAAAAATCCAGAAATTGGAAGAAAGGGCTCACAAAGCTGAAGATATGGTCAGGCTCAAGCAACAAGACTTTCAAGAGAGATAGCTCTACTTCAAGAAAAGGGGATTAGCTGAAACTCACAAGGAAGCCCGGTGCCGAAAAGAGAAGAAAGAGTTGTATGAAGCTAATGAAGCTATCACCTTATGGCAAGAGAAGTGGGAAGACAATTTGAAGAAGCAGAAAGAGCTGGAAGTCAAGCACAAGCTAGAAATTAAGAGTCTTCAAGATTCTTTGGATGGACGAGATAGCTCCTTCATAAGGCTTATCATCAAGAGAAGAATCGTCTCTAAGGTCTAGCAGAAAGTCAACAAGCAGTAAAGGAAGCTCAGAAAGAAATAGAATAGTTCAAATTGAAAGCTGATGTTAAGAGAACCAAGACTGATTCCACTACAAGCCATGAAAGTGAAAAAGGTGTTCTTACAATAGATTGAGGAATTGCATTCCTCCTTTGACCTTAGGGATATCCTGATTCATAAGCTTGTGCAAGAACCTACACATCCAGATATAGCTCAGTTGTTACAAGGTGTCAAGCGCCTTAGTTGGAGGTTACAGGATGTGGATTTTCCTAAGATTTAGTCTTGTATTCATATGACTTGGATTACCCATAGGCTTGTTGTGGGAGTCCTCTCTCTCTTGATGTACCTTTTGATGTATGAACTTGTACCCATTGAGGGTTTTTTCTATTATAGTTTCCTTTTGATTCACTTGAAGTCTCTGATTGTTTATATGTCGCACGGACACAAGATATTGAATGTTGCCACTGCGCATCTGAATGTCACACAATGTCTTCTTCTTCTCAACACCGGAATTGGAAAGTAAACAAAGCCTTGAGGATAAAAGGAACACATTGCATTGCATACACATCATTTTCATTTTTCTTCAGTTTTTGCAGGTTACTTAACTTATTTGCATTACAGGAAAAGATTGCGCGAGCTGTCAAGACCCGACTCTTTAGACAGAACATTCCCCATTGTTACGCAACACGCAACAACCAGAGGATAGTCATGGACGCTGTAAACACCCCAAATTTGCCCTCACCCATTCACACCATGGCTTGTGATCATTCTCATATGCATAAATACAATCACATCATCTCACATCTCATTTTTGATGCACTGCATAGCTTTCAAGGCATCTGCACCTAGGGTTTGTGATATGAGCAATCCCAAAGCATCTTGAGCCATTCCAAAGGCAACCAATCAACTCAAAGTGGTCCATGTGTGTTCTTATATCATATTTCATCTCCTCAAAGTCAAGATTTCAAAAGAATCACAAGAACTAGGTTTGGATTGGATGCAGAGCCAAGTTTGGCTACACAGTTGACTGAAAATTAGGGTTTTGGTTTCAGAGGCCATAACTCCAAATTTCTTGGTCATTCTTGTTTCCATTGGTCTCTATATGGTATAGGGAGTATGCATATCAATTTTCATGAAGAAATTCCATAGGGAAGTCATCTGATCAAGAGTTGACTTTTCAGACAAGTCAGTGCAAAATCAGGGCATCTGAGGCCCCCAATGACCCAACCAATGGGTGATCTTCATCATTTTGAGTGTATATGATCTTTATTTGATCATGGAAGAAGGTTGAAGTTCATAGAAATCAAGAATTTAGGGTTTTTGCAAATGTTGACTTTTTGGGCATGGTTGACTTTTCAAGAATGCATCATTTTAGGTCATTTTTCAAGCCTTGATTCTTGATCCAAAAAGGCTTCAAATGGAAAAACTTTGGTCATGAAAGTTGTAGATCTCATCTTTCCCTTTTCAAAAAGTACAAGAACATGATCAAACTCTTCATGGATTAAAAGTTATGGCAATGCAAAGTTGGCTAAAATCACTTATTTTCAAGGCATGCCCTAAGTGAGAATTTTGCAAAATCATGGATCAATGCATTTTGCAGCCTCTAATCCATTCCAAACCAACACACAAACATGTCTCTAAGTCATAAAATCAGAATTGAACCAAGAATGCCCATGGTTATAGTTCATGTAACTTGACTTTTCTCATGAAAGTTCAAAAAGCAACAAGTTGCAAAAACTCATGATCACCTCTCACCAACTTGCAGCCTTGAGTGCTGAGCTTTGCTAGACCTCTCTCTCACCATGCTTCACCAGAACCAACCTTGTACTTGCCTAGACTTTGAGCCATGCCTCACTTACACAAAAGGTGGACTTTATGCAAAAGTAGACATCCCAATCACAGCAGGACATGTCACATCCCCCAGCCACTTGCAATTGTTTATACTATCCAAATGCTGGCCAAAACATGAGAGAGGCAAGGCTGAAACTATCACATTACACACATTCACAAAAACCTTCCACATTGCAAAAACTTTCGAATCTGCCTCCACAGCCAAGAAACACTCAAACTTTCTTCATCATCCAACTCAACACACTCCATAGGCCTCAAACCACCAAAGCTCAAGCCTGAAACAAGCCTGACCTGAGCTCCACCATTTCTCACCTTCCAAACCAGTTCTCTTCGAATCTCACTATACAGCCATCAAACACTTCATCTTTCTTCACCAACAAATCAGAAACACTCAGAGGAGTCCAAACCACCCATCACATTGACTTAATACAGCCTGTACACCAAGTTCATTCTCTGCTATATCAGTTTGGTAACTCATGAAATAGCTTGCTAGAGCCCATTTCAAACCTGCCATTGACACCAGGGGAGTCATTGGAGCTAGCTTGCATCAAGAAATTGCTCTGAAAGCCCAGAAACAGGAGTTGTCACCTCAGGTATGGCCATGAAACTTCTTTCTCAAAGCTTGTTTCTTTTGTTACAAATCGAAAGTACATGTCTTGCTGATCATAATGATGTGTTTAGAATTGGAAATGAGTGAAAAATGAGGATTTACTGAAGCTCTGAAACTTTGCCCGTGAATCTTGTTGGTTTCGATTCTTCTTATTTAAGCATGATAAATTTAGTTTGAAAGGTGATTTGAGTGGGGTTTGGGTAGAGGATCATTTCCCTGCTTTTAATTTGGAGAATGGTGGCCTGAATCATGATCTAGGGTTTTCAACCCGCCGGAGAAGATGACCGGAGCTTCCCTCCGGTCACCTGAAAGTCATTAACTCTAAACCCTAATTAATTTGCCAGATGCGTTCACAGCCTTAGGATGGTGATTAGCTTAAGTTGTGCACGGCCCAGATTGATTCACTTAGCCCTAATTCTTTTTATTTAAATTAATTAAGATTAATTAAGTTAATTGAATCAGACTCCATCCTGGCCGTTTAAAAACGCGCGCGGTCAAGCCCTTTTTCCCAGATTCAAATCTCAGCCTTTGGATTGAATTACTTTTCATTTTTATTAATATTAATTCATTTCTTTTACATTTGTTTTCTATATTTTATTTAAAATAGCAAAAATACTTTAAAAATTCTGAAATTTTTTGTACAAGTCATTATTTAATTTCAGAACCCAAAAATATTTTTATTATATTTTTTATCATCAAAAAAGTATTTTTAAATGTTTAAAAGATTATTTTTAATTGATTAATGAGAATTAATTAATTAAAAATACTTTTAGGTATTTAAAAATTACAAAAAAAATTCATGAAATGTTCTAATACATTTAGAAACATTGTCCAACCTTCAAACCAAATTTCTTTTTTGATCTTGATGCATTTTAAGAATTTCTCATTGAATTAAATCATTTTCTATGCATTATTTTGATCATGGATTCAAAAATTCATTTCTGCCAATTGGAGAAGGTTGAGACATTGGTTCTTCTTGCATTGTCTTGTGTTTAACATGTATTTTCAAGGATAAAAAGGCCATGATTTGTTCTTGCATTTTCAAATTGTTTGGCATTTGTTTTGTTAAGAACCCTAAAAAACCCTAATAACTTGCAAAAATCATATCTTGAGTTTGGTTGAGAGTTGAGAGCTCCCCTTTGGGAAGTGGTTTATCATAGGTCTAGGGTTTCCTTGGGTACCATTTTCCATTTTTACTTTAGGGTTTTGCTTCTGTTTTTGGTTTGTGTTTGATGTTTGATCCATAAACCCCAATTTGGGCTTTCTTTTGCATCCTCCTTGCATTCTCTTGCATAACATGACTTGTCTTTGCATTTTGTGCATGTTTATGATTCATTTGACATCTTAGGACATATAGGAAACATGTTTGATCATTGCATCTCACATTTGCCATGTCATTTGTTTTGTATGCTTCATAACATTTCATGCTTGTTCATGCTCCTTAGCTTGCATCATTTGCATCCATGATCTTGTATGAACATCTCCATGCCTTGCCTCATGTTCATAGCACCTCATAACATCATAATCACCATCAACATGCTTCTGGTTTTGCTTAGCATCATACCTTTTCATCTCATCTTGCATTGCATTGCATTTCTTTCTAACATTTCAGGTGGTAAGTGAACTTGAGAAGTGAATTTGCCTTCACTTCTCATACCTTTTCTTTTCATCTCTCTTGCATCCATTGCTGCATTTCTTATATGTGTTTGAGTTTGAGCTTGCTCATTCTTGCTTCTCCCACTTTCTTTCTTCAAGTGACTTGACTTCTTGAATGAAGCAAGTCACTTTGCTTCTCTTGATCTTGTTCATCTGCTTCCTGGTGGCTCCTCTGAAGATTTGTTCTTGGAAACCTCACAAACCTTAGGATCAACCAAGCATGACAATGAATTAGGGTTTTGATTAGTCCCCCCATAGTTTTACCTTTGTGTCTCTCTTTGAGTCTTCTCTTCTCATCTCATAATCAGGGACTAAACCCTAAAGGCTTTAAGACTTTGTGATTGAGCTTATGCCTGCATCCTTCTCTTAGGATGGAGTGTATAACTTTAATCCTAAGTATTAAACCCTTAAGGTGTTTAAATCTCTTAATCAATTCACATAATAATCATCAAGACATCACACTTGTAACTTGGGCCTTGCATTAGGGTTCTAATTCTTCCCTAATTGGTTAAGAAGGACTAACCCTAGTGTTAATGGACAAGTCCCCCTCAAGTTGTCTTACAAACCATAAAATTCACTTCATCATCATACCATTTAATAAAATCCACTTAATAAAGGCTTGTTTTGTCATGGGTTTAATCCCTAATCATGGATTAAGTTGAGGAGTCTTCCTCAGCTTAAACATTCTCATCTATCATCCTTCTTTTAGGATGGTGTAATGGGTCTGTTTAATCCCTGATTAAGGCTTAACCTCATTACTCAACACTAAACAAAAACCACAAAAAACATCTAAATAATCACAAGTAGGTTAATGATCTTAATCCTGCATCAAAGGTGATTAAGTGTGAGAATCTGACTTCACACTTAAGGTATTCTCATTACCCCTAATCAGAGGGAAGATGTGATGAGTTTACTAACCCATTGGTTTAGGCTTAAGCTCATTAACTTATGACAAATTCCCAAAAGCAATAAAAGACTGAAAACTCAAAAACAAAACAATAATCGTCTCCTTCGGGATTCTTTTCTCATTATCTTCACTCACAAACGAGAACTTGCTTCTTCCGTCTAATGCAAGACAGTAAGCACCTGAGCCAGACAGGTCATACACTTGAGCATAGGCAAGTAAGCAGTTCACAAGTCAATTCATCTTTCAGTCTCTTTGGGTCGAACTACGGTGTTCTGACTTCCTCATTGCACGAGAGGATACGTAGGCATAACTTAACAGTTATCGAACAAAAGTCTCTGTATATTCCCCCTCCTTCCAGCTATATTCTCTAAGCCTCATGGTCATGAGCATCTTATTCCTTTCTTACACTGACACTTTCATACTTCACATCACTTATACACTTTACACTGACACCTGTACATTTTTTCCAGCTTCTACACACAGATTGCACTGACACTACCCCTTTAAAACACAAATCTTTTAAGCGTGGATCCCGTCGAGTACGACGGACAATCTGGGTGCTAATACCTTCCCAGGTTGTAACCAACCCCCTTTCTCAGTCTCTCTGGTTCGCAACCGTCTTATCCATCTTTTTCTAGGTCTATGCAGCATTGCCTTTCCTCCGGGATAAAAATGCCTAGCTGGCGACTCTATTCATCTCCAGTGAGTTCACGGCTGTGTGTTCTCATTGTCCCTCTCGCCGACCGTTCGCGTCTGTACCCTATTTGACCCGGTGTCATTTAGCGGGAGCGACAGCTTGGCGACTCTGCTGGGGACCCTTATACTGCAACCAGGGCTTCTGGTTCTTTTTGTGGGTTCCTCCTAGCGCTTGTTTGATTTGTGTTTACTGGGGTGTTATGTGCTTGTTTGTGCTTGTATTTATTTTTGTTTATTGCTTTATGTACAGTTACTTTACTGCTTTCTTTATTGTATTTATTTATATCATACTGTCATTGCTGCTGGCTGGATCTGTTGTTTGCCTTGGTGGGTGGGTGATTCATTGAGAGTTAAGGTCCTATACCTGGGACCTGAGTGACACCTAGGCTAGAGTGAATCATATTCTTTCCCATTCCATTTCGGTCTGGTGCGGGAATATGAAACACGGTTCAGATATGGGTTTCTTCTTGAGAACTCTGTGTTGCAGATTTCCTGCAATGCTAGGGCTATCTGGGAAGCCTGCTAAGTCTGGATGACCTTTTAGTACTGACCTTCAGAAACTGAGGTGAATTAGAGGAGGAATTGTTATGGTCATTGTAAACACTGTACCTCCGGGTTAGAAGTGTTTACACTTCTCATAACTGATCCAAGTCTGAGGATCCTTGTTCTAGATCATCACCTGTGAGGGGGTTGGGCTGTTTACAGGTTTGCAGGTACCTTGACCTCAGAATACCCTGTTACTTTGACTTTGTTAAGAATGCTCCATGTTGGATAGTTCTTGTGATTCTAAAACCCTGGACATGTGGCTCTTTATTTGAGTCCCCTACCCTGGTTACTGGATTTTATAGACCTCCATCCGGAATTCTTGAACACACATGGATCTATACCAAGGCAGTTAATCAGATCCAGCTCAGTCACAAACCCTTGCATTTCATTTGCATACATACTCATTGCATCATATTGACATATGCTTATTTGTGTTTCAGGGTATCCATTTTCATCTGGTTTTTGGTTTTGACCACATCTGCTATATTGACCTATCTCCACCAGCACTTGCTTCAGTTTGTCAGCCATATACTTCAGTGACTTGCACTAGCCGGCCAGTGGCCCACTCCTCAGCATCTTCATCAGCACTCTACTCAGTCTTCAGCATCATGGCTCCAAAGAAAAGCAACATCACTTATCATTTCTTCCAACCAGACTTATCAGACATCAGGAGAATCCAAACCCTGATCACCCCAGAACACATACCTTTGTTCAGAGAGCATTATGGGGATATACTTGACTTGGTCATGGATCTGGACCCATCTCAGAGGAGTTTGATCCACACCTGCATCCAGTTTTATGACCCCCCATTGAGATGTTTCACCTTTCAAGACTTTCAGTTGGGGCCTCTTCTGGAAGAATACTCATCATTGACTGGTCTGCCCATCAAAAGAGAAATCCCATTCAACCCTGAAATGGTCTTTCCTAGCAATGGAGAGGTAGCAAAAGCTTTGTATCTGGAGCCTGTTTTGATTGAACAGCATATGACCTCTAAAGCTGGGATCCCTGGGTTTCATCTGGACTTCCTGATTTCTCAAGCTAGTTTGAAAGCCTCCTTGGGGGAGTGGAAAGCTGTTTGTGCTCTATTGGCCTTGGGTGTATATGGAATTGTATTGTTTGCAGATGAGCCTCGATTCATTAGCAAAAATGCAATCCATTTGTTCATCCTGAAGAACCCAGTGCCAACTTTACTGGGTGATCTCTATTACTCAGTCCATCAGAGAAATGAGAAGCAGAGGGGAAGATTAGTGAGGATTTGTGCTCCATTATTTCATGCTTGGCTTCTCAGGCATCTACCCAGGACAGATGCATTTCTCAATCCTCATCAGCAGAGCAACTGGGCTAAGAGGCTCACTACCCTAACTTCAGCAGACATCAGGTGGTGTACTCAGAGCACCAAGGGCAGAGATATAATCACAAGCTGTGGGCACTTTCCCAATGTGCCTTTGATAGGAGTTAAGGGAAGTATCAATTACAACCCTCTGCTGTTCAGAAGGCAATTGGGCTATGCACTGGTCCACACTCCTAGAGAACAAGACTTGGTTGAGACCCTCTACTGTGAGAACAAGATTAGTTTGGCTGTTGTTAGACAGGCTGCCTGGGCCTGGGATCATGTTCAAACCAAGGGAATCACCATTCTGGGGAAGTGCAGTAATGTGGCATCAGCACAATATTATGAGTGGTCCCATGCTAGGGCCCAATTCTCCGGAATGCCCTTCACCATAGAAGACATGCCTGAGCCATCTTCAGCACCACCCCCTGCCACCATCAGTTTGGAGGAGTTTGAGAGCTTGAAGGAAAGGAATGAGAAGTTAACCCAAGCCTTGCAGAAGACCCTCAGGGAGAGGAGTGAAGGTGTGAGGGAAATTGAGAGATTGGAGAAGTTAAGAGTGGAACACTTGACTAAAATTGAGAAGTCTGGAGATTATATCAACAAGTCCAAAGCTGGTGAACAGATTCTGAAGAATGCTTGTAAAGAAGCCCAGTTCCAGAGAGCAAGGACAGACTTGTATTTGAAAGAGAGTCAGGCCAGGTGGGTCCGGATCACTGAGGCCCGTACTCTAGAAGACAAGAGAGTTCAGGACAAGATGGAGCAGATAGAAAAAGCCCTGGCAGCAGCCCAGGAGGAAATATCAGAACTAAAGATCAAAGCTGGGGTGAAGAAGTCTAAGGACCAAAGTCAGAACAAGAAGTTGACTGCAGCTGTTGCAACAAGGAACCTTCTCATCAGAAGCCTCACGGAGCGTCCGACTGATCCTGTGACCGAAGCACTTCTCAAGGAAGTTCGTGAGGATGAGTTTGGCCTTGGAGTTTGATCATTTGCTTGTTGTTATTCCTATTCCATGTACTTTTATTTTTGTGATGTATTTTGACCCCTTAGAGGGCTGGTGTTGTAAAATGAACAAGATGTATTATTTCACCTTCTGTAATATATTTGTGTTAGTTTCCATCTGGGTTTATTTCGAAAGCAACTTCAACAGCAGCATCTTCAAGGGTCTGGAAGGGTCAAAACTGAAAGCCAAACCGGATACCTTGAGAGCAAATAAGCATAACTGCATTGCATGCTAACCTTTTATTTGTTTTGTAGGGATTTGATTTGTTGTTACTAACCTCTGTTGTGATATTCAGGAATTATTGCTCGCCGCCGGGTATTTCCTCTCAACAGGCCACACAGGTACCCAACTAGAAACAACCTTCCGGGAATCCAGATGGATCAGATGCAGCAGGACCTTACGGAGGTCAGAAACCAGATGGCCAACGAAAGACTGGAGATGAGAACGCAGATAACACAATTCATGGAAGTAATGAACAATTTAGCTCAAAGCCAGGAGAGGCTCAGAGCTTTGGTAGAAGGGAGGAATCAAGATGAGCCCCATGTGGGGACTGCCGGCACAAGTAACAATGAACGGGTGCAACCCCATGTTAACCCTCCTGTGTTTGGCCCACATCTGCATCCTGAGATTAACATTCCTGCAAACATTCAAGGGACTGCCACAGCAGGGAGAGTACTTCAAGAAGACCCTCAGGAGGACCAATTTACAGTAATGGGTGCTGGAGAGGAAACTTATGATAGGCGATTGGAAGAAATAGCTGAGAAGTTGAGATCACTGGAGTCTCAAAATTCTTTGGGCTTCGACGTCATGGACATGGGTTTGGTAGAAGGGGTCAGGATCCCCCATAAGTTCAAGCCTCCTTGTTTCGAAAAGTATAACGGGACTTCATGCCCCCGGACTCATCTACAATCATTTCTGGGAAGGCTGAAGGCCTATACAATGGATGAGAAACTTTGGATGTTCTACTTCGAAGATAGCTTGACTGGAGCTTCTAGGGAATGGTATTCCCATCTGACAAGGGAAACAATTAGATGCTGGAAGGACCTGGCAGAGGCCTTCATCAGACAGTATCAGTATAATCTAGACATGGCACCCAACAGGACTCTCCTAATGGGAATGTCACAGTCTTCGAGGGAGAGTTTCCGAGAGTATGCCCAAAGGTGGAGGCAATTGGCTGCTGTTGTTCAACCCCCTATATCTGAAAGGGAAATGGCAGATATGTTCATGAACACTCTTCAGGGAACCTATATTGACAGGTTAGCTGCTTTCTCTTCCACCAGCTTCGCAGATGTTGTCATAGCCGGGGAGAGAATTGAAAGCCTGTTAAAAATGGGAAAGATCTCTGATAATGGTGCAAGCTCGTCCAGTAGTACGAGAAAGCCTTTTACAGGCCCGAGAAGAACTGGCGAGACCAATGCCATTCACACCAACAGGGGTAGGCCCCAATATGTTCAAAGGTCAATAGCAGCAGTCACTATTCCTGCTCCAGCACATCCTCAGCCAGTCTATCAACCTCCTCAACAAAACTTCCAACAACAACCTCAGTATCATCAAAATCAGTATCCTCCAAGAAATTACAACAACAACAATTCCAACAACAACAATCAACAGAGGCCATTCCAACAGAGGCTATCCCAAGTTAACAGAGTGATCGACCCGATCCCAATGCCGTATGCTGCCTTGCTGCCACAACTTCTGAAACTCAACCTAGTTGAGCTAAGAACGTTGGCACCTCCGGATCCCAACAGTCTACCAAGGAACTATGACTCCAATGCTAGGTGTGCTTTTCATTCAAACGCACCTGGTCACAGTACAGAAAAATGCAGGGCTCTGCATATGAAGGTACAAGACTTGGTAGACTCCAAGGCTCTGAATTTTGCACCTCCGCCCAATGTCAACAAAAACCCAATGCCAAACCATGGTGGTCCCCGAATTAATGCTATTGAAGAAGACCAACCGTCTTATTTGATAACTAGTGTGGATCAGATCAGGACACCATTGGTGGAAATCAAAGCTCAACTCCATGAAAGCAATATATTCCTGGGGTGTGAACTAGGGTGCCCATACTGCAATGTTTCTTGGAATGGGTGTGAGGACCTGAGGAATGGCATTGACAACCTTATTCAGAGTGGCTTGCTACAGATCACTACATCATTTCCGACAAATCCGACAACTTCATCAGCAACGGTTTCAGATCCTCCTACAAATGCAGCAACTATTGTTCCCGACAATTCACCAGCGACATCAACAAGTACTTCACCTGTCCTCCCAAATGATCAGTTTTCAACAGTTTCTCCTGCTACAACTTCAGCTTCATTCCATTTCGAATCTCCATCAACAACAACATCAGTCTTTCCAACAGTACCTCCTACAACACCAGCAATCAATCATGAAGATGTCTCTACTGTTACCATCTTCTACGATCCTGAAAATAACTCCGCCTACCATTCAGAAGGTGCTGCTCCCGCCAGAGCACCAGTTACAATCTTTTATGATCCACAAACAATAACAGTCCCTTCAGCAGCAGCAATCAGTCCAGTCACTGTCACGGTGCCTGGACCAGTACCATATGAAAGCAATAGGGCCATCCCTTGGCACTATGGCTCTGACGTATACTGCGAAGGAAAAAGAATCACTCTTGAAACATCAACACCTGCACCACAAGTAGATAATGTGGGGGGAGGCGGAGGCTTCACTCGAAGCGGACGTTTCTTTGCTTCACAAGTTCAAAAACCTACTGCCGAAGTAGAAGCTGCTGCCAAGGCAAAAGGAAAAGGCCCGGTGCAGGAAGATCCAGCTGCCAAAGAAGCCCGGAAAACTCCATTCGATCAGGAAGTTGATGAGTTTATGAGAATCATCAAAAAGAGTGATTACAAAATTGTGGATCAGCTTCACCAGACGCCATCCAAAATCTCCATCCTCTCACTGCTTATGTGCTCCGAAGCCCATCGGAATGCATTACTTAAAGTCCTGCACGCAGCTTACGTGCCTGAGGAGATTACTGTCAACCAATTGGAAACCGTGGTTGGAAATGTTACTGCTAGCAATGGGCTAGGGTTTACCAATTCTGACTTGACAGCGGATGGCCGCAACCACAACAAAGCCTTGCACATAACCATGGAATGCAAAGGAGCTGTCCTTTCTCACGTGCTGGTGGACACAGGTTCTTCCCTGAATGTCTTACCGAAGAAGGCTCTGGTGAAGCTTGAATATGATGGATTGGCATTGAGACCCAGCAACCTGGTAGTAAGAGCCTTTAACGGTTCGAAGAGATCGGTTCTGGGAGAGATTGAGCTGCCCGTGACGATTGGCCCGCAGACCTTTAAAACTATCTTTTATGTGATGGACATTCAGCCCGCCTACAGCTGTTTGTTGGGTAGACCCTGGATTCACGCCGCCGGCGCAATAACGTCTACCCTTCACCAAAAGTTAAAATTTGAGTGGGAAGGTCAAGTTGTCACAATCTGTGGAGAGGAGGATATATTTGTTAGCCATCTGGCTACTTACAAATACATTGAGATGGATGGAGAGATCCATGAGACAATGAGCCAAGGTTTTGAAGCCTTGAATGTCAATGAAGCATCTGCTGTGTCAGGGATCTCCATGTCATCTTACCAACAAGCCCGGAAGGTTGTTGAAGAAGGAACTGCCCTAGGCTGGGGCAAGGTCTTAGCTGTGGAGGAGAAGAAGGACAAATTTGGGTTGGGTTACAGACCAACTCAACATCAAGAAAAGGCTGCTGCAGAGCCTGGTTTTGTCAGTGGGGGGATGCTTACCCCCGATGCTATCAACTGTTTGGAAGACGAGCTGGAAGAGGAGCGCAATCTGGAGAATTGGATTCGTCCGAAGATCCCGGGGAGCAGTGTCTCGAACTGGTCTTCCCAGGAAATTATAAGAGTTACTCGCGCAGAGTAATTATTATTTCCTGTATTTTATAGCATGCATCAAAGTCTTGCATCTTGCCCAAGATGACAAGACTCATTTTGTAATCAGGGCCATCTGTACTTTTGTGCAAACAAGATCAAATTAATGAAATATCAGACATCTTTTTGCAAACAAGTCTTTTTCTTTTATGCTCACTGTTTTTTCCATTTTTCATTTTGTACAAAAAAATAAATGGCGGTGTTTTCAAAATGATAACTTCATTTCGCTTTTTTCTAAAGCAAGATTAAAATCAATCACTAAAATGAACGAACTTAACCCCTGCAGAGAGTGCCTTCCAGACTGCACCGACAACAGCACGGCTATGACATCGTATGACTTTGACAATCCAATCAATCAAGCTGATGAAGGGGTTGAAGAAGAATATGAGCTTCCTGAAGAGCTAGCCAGGTTGTTAAGACAAGAGGAAAAGGTTATTACTCCTCACCAGGAGGAGATTGAAGTGATTAATCTTGGTACAGACGAAGACGTGAAAGAGGTTAAAATCGGGGCCTGCCTGCAAGACTCAGTGAAGGGACAACTGATCTGCTTCAAGAGTATGTTGATGTGTTTGCTTGGTCGTATCAAGACATGCCAGGGTTGGATACCGACATTGTTGTACACAAGCTGCCTTTGAGAGAAGAATGCCCTCCAGTCAAACAGAAGCTGCGCCGAACTCGCCCAGACATGGCTATGAAAATCAAAGAAGAGGTACAAAAGCAATGGGACGCCGGGTTCCTTGCTGTGACTAGCTACCCGCCGTGGGTTGCTAATATAGTGCCTGTGCCTAAGAAGGATGGCAAAGTAAGGATGTGTGTTGACTACCGGGATCTGAACAGAGCCAGCCCGAAGGATGACTTCCCATTACCTCACATTGATGTATTGGTGGATAACACGGCTCAGTTCTCGGTATTCTCCTTCATGGATGGATTTTCAGGATATAATCAGATCAAGATGTCACCTGAAGACATGGAGAAGACAACATTCATCACACCTTGGGGCACGTTCTGTTACAAAGTGATGCCATTCGGACTGAAGAATGCTGGTGCAACATACCAACGGGCTATGGTGACATTATTCCACGATATGATCCACAAAGAAATAGAATGTTATGTGGATGATATGATCGCCAAGTCCCTTACAGAGGAAGATCACCTGGTGAATCTGCTGAAGTTGTTCAAGCGCCTGAGGAAGTACCAACTAAAGCTGAACCCCAACAAATGCACATTCGGGGTGCGATCCGGTAAGCTGTTGGGCTTTATTGTAAGCGAGAAAGGGATTGAAGTTGACCCTGATAAAGTCAAAGCTATTCAAGAAATGCCTGCACCGAAAACTGAGAAAGAAGTTCGAGGGTTCTTAGGTCGGTTGAACTACATTTCACGGTTCATATCTCACCTCACAGCAACCTGTGAACCCTTGTTCAAGCTGTTAAGAAAGGAACAAACGGTCAGGTGGAACGAAGATTGCCAGAAGGCTTTTGACAAGATCAAAGAATACCTGCAGGAGCCTCCAATCCTTATGCCTCCAGTTGAAGGAAGACCTCTGATTATGTACTTGACAGTATTAGAAGAGTCAATGGGGTGTGTGCTGGGCCAGCATGACGAGTCTGGTCGAAAAGAGTATGCAATATACTACCTAAGCAAAAAGTTTACCGACTCTGAATAGCGTTATTCACTGCTCGAGAAAACTTGCTGTGCTTTAGCGTGGGCTGCTCGCCGACTGAGACAGTATATGTTGACCCACACTACCTTATTGATCTCAAAAATGGATCCAGTTAAGTACATTTTCGAGAAGCCAGCTCTTACCGGACGGGTTGCAAGATGGCAGATGATTCTTACCGAATACGACATACAGTACACTTCTCAGAAAGCCATCAAAGGCAGTGTGCTGTCTGAATATCTTGCTGAGCAACCCATTGATGACTACCAGCCTATGAGGTTTGACTTCCCTGATGAAGACATCATGTTCATTAAAGCAAAAGATCACGAGGAGCCTATTCGCACCGAAGGGCCCGACCCGGAAGAAGAATGGACTATGATGTTTGATGGGGCTGTTAACATGAATGGACGTGGTGTTGGTGCGGTACTCATTACACCTAAAGGAGTTCACATGCCTTTCTCGGCAAAACTCACTTTCAACTGCACTAACAACGAAGCCGAATACGAAGCTTGCATTATGGGTCTTGAGGAAGCCATTGACCTCAGGATCAAAACATTGACCGTATTCGGGGATTCAGCTTTGGTAGTCAATCAAACCAACGGAAAATGGTACACCCACCAGGATCATCTGATACCTTACAGGGATTATACAAGGAGGTTATTGACTTTCTTCACAACAGTCAAGCTTGAGTATATCCCTCGGGACGAGAATCAGTTTGCAGATGCTCTTGCCACCATTTCATCCATGATCAAAGTTCAAGCCGCTAACTTTACACCTCAGATTTCAGTGTCTAGACTTGATAGACCAGCATATGTATTTGCAGCAGACGTTGTAAAAGATGATAAGCCTTGGTTCCATGACATTAAATGCTTCTTGGAGGATCAAACATACCCACCTGGGGCATCTTCCAATGATAAGAAGACTTTAAGAAGGCTTGCTGGAAGTTTCTTTCTGAACACTGATGGGTCTTTATACAAAAGGAACTTTGACATGGTACTCCTCAGATGTGTTGACAAGACAGAAGCAGATTTGTTGATGCATGAAGTGCACGAAGGATCTTTCGGTACCCATGCTGGAGGGCATGCCATGGCTAAAAAGTTGTTAAGATCAGGCTATTACTGGATCACGATGGATGCAGACTGCTGTGCCTATGCCAGGAAATGCCACAAATGCCAGATCTACGCAGACAAGGTGCATGTGCCTCCCAATCCTTTGAACATCATGTCTTCACCATGGCCCTTTGCTATGTGGGGCATTGACATGATTGGCAAGATTGAGCCAACTGCTTCGAATGGCCACCGATTCATCCTGGTCGCCATTGACTATTTCACCAAGTGGGTTGAAGCAGCCTCATATGCAAACGTCACAAGGCAAGTGGTAGCCCGATTCCTAAAGAGAGATATCATCTGTCGATATGGAGTTCCCGAGCGAATCATTACTGATAATGGTTCCAATCTCAATAACAAGATGATGGCAGAGCTATGCCGGGACTTCAAGATCCAACATCACAATTCTTCTCCTTACAGGCCAAAGATGAATGGCGCTGTTGAGGCAGCAAATAAGAATATCAAGAAGATTGTGCAGAAGATGGTAATCACCTACAAAGACTGGCATTAAATGCTACCGTTTGCCTTGCATGGGTACCGCACATCAATCAGAACGTCCACTGGGGCAACACCGTATCAGCTTGTATATGGTATGGAAGCAGTCCTACCTGTTGAAGTTGAACTACCCTCGTTACGGGTGTTAATGGATGTTAAACTGAACGAAGCAGAATGGGTCAGGACCCGATTTGAACAACTGAGTCTGATCGAAGAGAAAAGATTGGCTGCAATCTGCCATGGGCAGTTATATCAGAAGAGAATGAAGAAAGCCTTCGATCAGAAAGTCAGGCATCGAGAGTACCAAGTGGGAGATCTCGTGCTGAAAAGAATCCTCCCTCCTCATACAGACTACAGGGGCAAATGGACTCCAAATTATGAAGGACCATTCGTTGTAAGGAAAGTTTTCTCTGGTGGAGCACTGATGCTCAGCACCATGGATGGTGAAGATTTCCCGTCCCCTGTGAATTCAGATGCAGTTAAAAAATACTTCGCATAAAATGACCCGCTGGACATAAAAACAGAATGTAAGTCCAGGCAAAAATAGGGCATCCCGGCGAGTCAAAAACAGAATAAAAGACTCGGGCAAAATAAGGGAAATAAACAAAAAATGTACACCCGCTGAGTTGAAAAGCCGCATTGGACAGTTCAGGCAAAAATGGGTATCCCGATGGATTGAAAACCCGAAAGGGCGATCCATGCAAAATAAGGGAATAAGCGAACAACTGCATTCTGAATTCGTCTGTATCACCTACAACTTGGTAAGCTCCACAGGATCAAGCTTCAATCAGAATCAACTCTCTCCAGAAAGCAAGACGAGAAGAACGTCATTGTCATACGAGTCATAGCAGAAGAGGAAGCTCCTTGGAAGCCTCGTCAATACCGCCAGCACTTTATTTCTCAATTTGTAACAATCTCCTCATTCCGGGAGATATGTTTCTTTGACTGTATCTTGCCAATTCAGGGCACATGGATTAATAAAATCAGATTTTTGTCATGTTTCGTTTTTACATTTATGTTTTGCAAAGAGTTGTCTGATATCTCTAAAATACAATTGCATAAGTACAGATGCCTTTCTCTAAAAAATAAAAAAACACACGCTTACAGGGAATGTGATTATTCTCGAAAGTACTTAACTCCTATGACGGAATCCAGTAAAGGATACCTCGGGACCTTTTGTACGTTTCCTTACCTTCGCAGGATTGGAGGTATCCAGAACGCAACCTGGGGCATGCAGGTTACGTCTCAGCAAGTTGGCGAATCATTATCAACTCGGTCTATCTTCCACATGGCATTGGAGGATGCCCCTTTCCCCAGCGGAGTTGCCCCTTGTTGCTCTCCCCAGCTGAGTTGCCTCTCACAATTCCCCAGCAAGTTGCCATTTCATCCTCAGCAAAATGCAGGAATCAGGGAATCATCTCCCCACAGAATCTTCAGCCTCTATCCAGAAGAGCAACGCATGAAGAGATCACAACAGAGTGAAGAAAGCTTCTACAAACCCCAGTTGGGTCCCGTATTATAAGGATATGTCAATCAGTGACGTATATCCCCAAGCAGATACCCCATTAGATCTACCAATGATCCCACCCCCAGCTGGGATGTTCACTTCAAGCAGATCGGCCAGAGATCTTCGCAACATTGGGATCCGAATTCCGGATCGGTGCCTCTTTGCATGATCATAGCATCCGCATCATATTATACCCTCAGAGCGTAGCATTCCGTCTAATACGGAGCATTACGGCAAAAATCAAATGCATAGCATAATCATAAGTCATGTTGTGAATTGAATGCTTGTGATTAGTAACCGTTCATCAGAATATAGATTACTTTCCCCCAGAGTCCCCACCAGAGTCCCGGCAAAAGCAGTTGCCTCACAATCACAAACACCAGTATATACACCTTTTGGCACACGTCCGTGTCATTTTTCCCCAGTAAAGTCGCCTGAATATCTTTACAAACAAGATCACCCGTATCACGGATACTTCATGACACCCGTCCGTGTCATATCACCAGCAGAAAGCCAAAGACATCCTCTTTGCACTCACATATACTTATATACATTTTCTTGACACCCGTCCGTGTCACATCCCCAGCGCAGTCGCTCACACCTTTCATCACTCATATACTTGTTAATATTATACTTTTCTCTTTTGACACCCGTCCGTGTCACTCTCCCCAGCAGATAAACACTCAATACAATACTCACTACTCATGGTACACTTATACAGATACTCGTCCGTATCTTTTATACATCATCACTCATAACCCCACAGATTCGACAGTAGTCCTTGTTCTTTGTTAACCAGCTGGTACTCGTCCGTACCATCATCTCAGAACAGTGCGTCTAGTGTTTGTTTCTACATGATACTCGTCCGTATCATAGTCTTGAGGATGCTCGTCCGCATCTTTAATCCATACACCATGTCAAACACTTGTGTCTTCTTGGATATAGATACTCGTCCGTGTCTACTATTCCCCAGAAGAGTCCTTTCAGATGCAACACTCGTCCGTGTTCTTTGTTAACCAGTTGATACTCGTCCGTATCATCATCTCTGAACATGTGTCGGTTTGTTTCTACGTGATACTCGTCCGTATCATAGTCCTAAGGATGCTCGTCCGCATCTTTAATCTATACACGATACCAAACACTTATACCTTTTGTTTCTTGGGTGTAAACGCTCGTCCGTGTTTACAATATCCCCAGTAGATCACCAACAAAGTAATTTTCTTTTTATCTAACACTCGTCCTGTGTTATGATACCTTTGAGAGCAGCCGTACCCTGCTGAGTGGTCGTCCTCCACTTCTTGATGGTCGTCCTCCATCATGCTCATCCGATGGCCGTCCCCATCGTTGATTTTAGCAGCCGTCCCCTGCTAGGTGGTCGTCCTCCACCTTTTGATGATCGTCCTTCATCAACTTTATCCAATGGCCGTCCCCATTGTTGATTTTGGTTATCTGGCATTCGTCCTGTGTCATGATAAACCCTGAGAGCAGCCGTCCCCTGCTGAGTGGTCGTCCTCCACTTCTTGATGGTCGTCCTCCATCTTGCTCGTCCGATGGCCGTCCCCATCGTTGACCTTTGTTATCCGATGGCCGTCCCCATCGTTGATATTTTCGGCAGCCGTACCCTGCCAGGTGGTCGTCCTCCACCTTTGATGGTCGTCCCCATCATATTTTCATTTACCCAACAGAGCAGCCGCCCCTGCTAGGTGATCGTCCTTCACTTTTGATGGCCGTACCCCATCATCTGTTTATTTCATTTATTCTTTAACCCGATGGCCGTCCCCGTCGTGGTCCCTTTTCCTTTTCTTTTAGCCCGATGGCCGTCCCCATCGTCGGTTACCTTGCTTAATGAACTTGATGGCCGTCCCCGTCATGTTTCATTAACTCCCAGAAAATTTTACAGCTTTATCCTGATGGCCGTCCCCATCATATTTTGACATTCCCCAGCTAGTCGGCCGTCCCCGTCTTGGCTTTACCTTTTATCCCCAGCATGTCGGCCGTCCCCGCCAAAACATGAGAGAGGCAAGGCTGAAACTATCACATTACACACATTCACAAAAACCTTCCACATTGCAAAAACTTTCGAATCTGCCTCCACAGCCAAGAAACACTCAAACTTTCTTCATCATCCAACTCAACACACTCCATAGGCCTCAAACCACCAAAGCTCAAGCCTGAAACAAGCCTGACCTGAGCTCCACCATTTCTCACCTTCCAAACCAGTTCTCTTCGAATCTCACTATACAGCCATCAAACACTTCATCTTTCTTCACCAACAAATCAGAAACACTCAGAGGAGTCCAAACCACCCATCACATTGACTTAATACAGCCTGTACACCAAGTTCATTCTCTGCTATATCAGTTTGGTAACTCATGAAATAGCTTGCTAGAGCCCATTTCAAACCTGCCATTGACACCAGGGGAGTCATTGGAGCTAGCTTGCATCAAGAAATTGCTCTGAAAGCCCAGAAATAGGAGTTGTCACCTCAGGTATGGCCATGAAACTTCTTTCTCAAAGCTTGTTTCTTTTGTTACAAATCGAAAGTACATGTCTTGCTGATCATAATGATGTGTTTAGAATTGGAAATGAGTGAAAAATGAGGATTTACTGAAGCTCTGAAACTTTGCCCGTGAATCTTGTTGGTTTCGATTCTTCTTGTTTAAGCATGATAAATTTAGTTTGAAAGGTGATTTGAGTGGGGTTTGGGTAGAGGATCATTTCCCTGCTTTTAATTTGGAGAATGGTGGCCTGAATCATGATCTAGGGTTTTCAACCCGCCGGAGAAGATGACCGGAGCTTCCCTCCGGTCACCTGAAAGTCATTAACTCTAAACCCTAATTAATTTGCCAGATGCGTTCACAGCCTTAGGATGGTGATTAGCTTAAGTTGTGCACGGCCCAGATTGATTCACTTAGCCCTAATTCTTTTTATTTAAATTAATTAAGATTAATTAAGTTAATTGAATCAGACTCCATCCTGGCCGTTTAAAAACGCGCGCGGTCAAGCCCTTTTTCCCAGATTCAAATCTCAGCCTTTGGATTGAATTACTTTTCATTTTTATTAATATTAATTCATTTCTTTTACATTTGTTTTCTATATTTTATTTAAAATAGCAAAAATACTTTAAAAATTCTGAAATTTTTTGTACAAGTCATTATTTAATTTCAGAACCCAAAAATATTTTTATTATATTTTTTATCATCAAAAAAGTATTTTTAAATGTTTAAAAGATTATTTTTAATTGATTAATGAGAATTAATTAATTAAAAATACTTTTAGGTATTTAAAAATTACAAAAAAAATTCATGAAATGTTCTAATACATTTAGAAACATTGTCCAACCTTCAAACCAAATTTCTTTTTTGATCTTGATGCATTTTAAGAATTTCTCATTGAATTAAATCATTTTCTATGCATTATTTTGATCATGGATTCAAAAATTCATTTCTGCCAATTGGAGAAGGTTGAGACATTGGTTCTTCTTGCATTGTCTTGTGTTTAACATGTATTTTCAAGGATAAAAAGGCCATGATTTGTTCTTGCATTTTCAAATTGTTTGGCATTTGTTTTGTTAAGAACCCTAAAAAACCCTAATAACTTGCAAAAATCATATCTTGAGTTTGGTTGAGAGTTGAGAGCTCCCCTTTGGGCAGTGGTTTATCATAGGTCTAGGGTTTCCTTGGGTACCATTTTCCATTTTTACTTTAGGGTTTTGCTTCTGTTTTTGGTTTGTGTTTGATGTTTGATCCATAAACCCCAATTTGGGCTTTCTTTTGCATCCTCCTTGCATTCTCTTGCATAACATGACTTGTCTTTGCATTTTGTGCATGTTTATGATTCATTTGACATCTTAGGACATATAGGAAACATGTTTGATCATTGCATCTCACATTTGCCATGTCATTTGTTTTGTATGCTTCATAACATTTCATGCTTGTTCATGCTCCTTAGCTTGCATCATTTGCATCCATGATCTTGTATGAACATCTCCATGCCTTGCCTCATGTTCATAGCACCTCATAACATCATAATCACCATCAACATGCTTCTGGTTTTGCTTAGCATCATACCATTTCATCTCATCTTGCATTGCATTGCATTTCTTTCTAACATTTCAGGTGGTAAGTGAACTTGAGAAGTGAATTTGCCTTCACTTCTCATACCTTTTCTTTTCATCTCTCTTGCATCCATTGCTGCATTTCTTATATGTGTTTGAGTTTGAGCTTGCTCATTCTTGCTTCTCCCACTTTCTTTCTTCAAGTGACTTGACTTCTTGAATGAAGCAAGTCACTTTGCTTCTCTTGATCTTGTTCATCTGCTTCCTGGTGGCTCCTCTGAAGATTTGTTCTTGGAAACCTCACAAACCTTAGGATCAACCAAGCATGACAATGAATTAGGGTTTTGATTAGTCCCCCCATAGTTTTACCTTTGTGTCTCTCTTTGAGTCTTCTCTTCTCATCTCATAATCAGGGACTAAACCCTAAAGGCTTTAAGACTTTGTGATTGAGCTTATGCCTGCATCCTTCTCTTAGGATGGAGTGTATAACTTTAATCCTAAGTATTAAACCCTTAAGGTGTTTAAATCTCTTAATCAATTCACATAATAATCATCAAGACATCACACTTGTAACTTGGGCCTTGCATTAGGGTTCTAATTCTTCCCTAATTGGTTAAGAAGGACTAACCCTAGTGTTAATGGACAAGTCCCCCTCAAGTTGTCTTACAAACCATAAAATTCACTTCATCATCATACCATTTAATAAAATCCACTTAATAAAGGCTTGTTTTGTCATGGGTTTAATCCCTAATCATGGATTAAGTTGAGGAGTCTTCCTCAGCTTAAACATTCTCATCTATCATCCTTCTTTTAGGATGGTGTAATGGGTCTGTTTAATCCCTGATTAAGGCTTAACCTCATTACTCAACATTAAACAAAAACCACAAAAAACATCTAAATAATCACAAGTAGGTTAATGATCTTAATCCTGCATCAAAGGTGATTAAGTGTGAGAATCTGACTTCACACTTAAGGTATTCTCATTACCCCTAATCAGAGGGAAGATGTGATGAGTTTACTAACCCATTGGTTTAGGCTTAAGCTCATTAACTTATGACAAATTCCCAAAAGCAATAAAAGACTGAAAACTCAAAAACAAAACAATAATCGTCTCCTTCGGGATTCTTTTCTCATTATCTTCACTCACAAACGAGAACTTGCTTCTTCCGTCTAATGCAAGACAGTAAGCACCTGAGCCAGACAGGTCATACACTTGAGCATAGGCAAGTAAGCAGTTCACAAGTCAATTCATCTTTCAGTCTCTTTGGGTCGAACTACGGTGTTCTGACTTCCTCATTGCACGAGAGGATACGTAGGCATAACTTAACAGTTATCGAACAAAAGTCTCTGTATATTCCCCCTCCTTCCAGCTATATTCTCTAAGCCTCATGGTCATGAGCATCTTATTCCTTTCTTACACTGACACTTTCATACTTCACATCACTTATACACTTTACACTGACACCTGTACATTTTTTCCAGCTTCTACACACAGATTGCACTGACACTACCCCTTTAAAACACAAATCTTTTAAGCGTGGATCCCGTCGAGTACGACGGACAATCTGGGTGCTAATACCTTCCCAGGTTGTAACCAACCCCCTTTCTCAGTCTCTCTGGTTCGCAACCGTCTTATCCATCTTTTTCTAGGTCTATGCAGCATTGCCTTTCCTCCGGGATAAAAATGCCTAGCTGGCGACTCTATTCATCTCCAGTGAGTTCACGGCTGTGTGTTCTCATTGTCCCTCTCGCCGACCGTTCGCGTCTGTACCCTATTTGACCCGGTGTCATTTAGCGGGAGCGACAGACGCTATGCAAACTGAGCTCAACAAACTCCGCACCAGGATGGGCAAATTCATAGTCATGATGCAAGGGATGGCCCAAGGACAACAAGATTTGCGGGCTGCAATCCAGGGGCTCAACCCTCCTCAGACTGATCCTCCTGTAGTCACTCCAGAAGTACAAGTGAATCCTCCCAACACCAACAATGGCCCAGGTGGACCTCCAGTTCCAAAACCTGGTATAACCTTCATCCATGTGCAAGACAGACAAGAGGATTAGTTTTCCCCCTTTAACAATGATATGGGATTTGGTGCGGAAGGAAATTTCCAGGACTTTTTGTTGCTGGCAGAGAAAGTAAAAGCCCTTGAGTGTAAGGACACTCTTGGGATAAACGTATCTGACATAGGCCTAGTCCCTGGGGTGGTCATTCCTCACAAGTTCAGGCCACCTACTTTTGACAAGTATAACGGTAACTCCTACCCCAAAACTCATTTGTAGGCGTTCTACCGAAAGATTGCTGCCCATACCAGGGATGAGAAGCTCTGGATGTACTATTTCCAAGATAGTCTCTCCGGAGGATCCTTGGAATGGTATATGAAGTTAGAGAGAAGCTCTGTGAGAAGTTGGAAATAATTAGGAGAAGCATTCCTTAAACAATATCAGTATAACATTGACATGGCACCCAGTCGCACTCAACTCCAAAGTCTGACTCAGAAGAGCTTGGAGAGCTTCAAATATTACGCACAGAGATGACGTGAAGTGGCCTCTAGGGTGCAACCACCGCTGCTAGAAAAGGAGATGGTGGACCTTTTCATGGATACTTTTTCGGGGCACTTTATGGAAAGGTTGGTTGGATGTTCCTCAAGCGTATTTTCAGATATTATCTTGATTGGCGAAAGGATAGAGAGCTGGATCAAGCAAGGGAAGATTCAGAATGAGGGGACTTCAACTTCTGGTGTCAAGAAACCCTTCCTGAAGAGGAGAGAAGGAAAGACTAGGGCAGTATACGCACATAGAGGCGGAGGTAACAGAGTGTAAACATCCCAAATTTTCCCTAACTCTTTATCACACCATGGCTTGTGATCTTTCATTTTTGAATTAGCATAAGCATACTATCTCATATTGCATGTTTGCTTCACTGCATAGTTCAATTTCATCTGCATTAGGGTTTGTGATCTGAGCAATCGAAGAATCAATCCGAGCCATCCCAAAGGTCTTAAAACTTTCCAAGAGGGTCCATGTGTGTTCTATGATCATATTATGCTCCCCAAAGTTCATGAAAGTCAAGGGATCACAAGAATTGGCAAAGGCATGGAAGCAGAGCTAGGGTTTTCACTACACAGATGACCAAAATTAGGGTTTTGGTTTTAGAGGCCTTAACTCCAAATTATTTGGTCATTCTCGTTTCTAATGTTCTTAATATGTTATAAGGATCATGTGTACCATGTTTGATGAAGAAATTCATTTTGGAATTCATCTGATCATTGGGTAACTTCTTGAGCAAGTTAAGTCAAAATCAGGGCATCTGAGGTCCCCAACAAGGGTACCAAAGGATCATTTTCATCAAATTGAAGTTCTATGATCTTTATTTGATCTTAGAAGTGGTTGGAAGTTCACAATATTGAAGAATTTTGAGCCAATTGCAAACTTGCCATTTTTGGAAATGACTTGTAATGGAAACTTTCCATTTTGGAAAAGATTTTCAACCTCCTCTTTCATGACCAAAAATGCTTCAAATGAAAAAATATTGGACATGAAAGTTGTAGATTAGGTCTTTCCCTTTTCAAGAAGTACAAGAACATGTCTTGATTCATCCTAGAACTCAAGATATGGCCTTTCAAAGTTGGCAAAAATCACATAATTTTCATGTTCATGTCAAAGATGGAATTTTGCAATTTCACTTGCCAAGCATTCTAATGACCTCTAATTCACTTCTAAACTTCATTACATGACAATGCAACATTGCAATCCCGAAATCATGCCTTTGAACACAAGTTTATATGATCAATTTTCACAAAAATTTCAAAGAGGGAAATTTGCAAAACCTCTTCAATCTCACCATTCAATCATCACAGCTCATGTAATCTGATCCAATGGACCTCCACAAACTCAACTGAGGCCAATCCACCATTTAGATTTCCTCTTACCCGAGCCCATACTTGTAGTACAAACTTTTGACTTTCTTGCAAAACAAGCCATATCAATCAAGCTGTGCCACTACCAACTTTCTAACGAATCACAACACATTATACAAACCTCAAGAAACACAAAACACACAACACACAAGCCTGAATGCAACCCTAAGCTCAGAATCACAAAAATCACCTCATACCTTCCTCTCTTCTAATTTCATAACACTGCCACTCAAACTCATTCATTCTTTCACCATTCACCTCAAAATCATCCATAGAACACAAAGCACCCTCCATTTTGCCCTACAAGTCACTCTAGCAACAATACGATTTCTGCCAAACCAGAAATGAAACACACAAACCAAGCCATTTAAACTCCATTCAAGCTTCTCAAAAGCATCAAGGTGATTATTGGAGGTGATTTTCTCAAAGGAGGAGGTTAGAAAGCTCCAATTTGGAAAGCTTTATCTCAGGTAGTCATCTCAAATCATTTTTCCAGAACTTGTTTTTTGTGTTGCAATATGAAAGAACATGTTGTCCTGATCACAATGAGCTTTGAATGATGAAAAATAGTTGAGAGATGAGTGTGTATGCTTGTTCTGAAATTTTATCCGTTTTCATGTTCTTGTTCGATTCTTGATTTTGATGCATGATAAATGAGTTTTAGGGCTGGATTCTTGTTTAGGGTTGTTAGTTGATTCATTATGGAGATTTTGGGGGCTTGGGGGTGGTGTTTTGAGTGAGCTCAGGTGAGAGACACGCCGGAGAAGACGACCGGAGTTCTTCTCCGACCACCTGACTTTAATTAGGGCTAATCCCATTAATTATCCAGGTTTAAATTAGGACCCTTAGATTTGTTTTTACTCGCGTTCGTGGATGGCCACGATTGAGTCATTAAACCCTAAAACCTAATTAATTTGTTTAATTTAAATTAATTAGTCAGACGCAATATCAGCCTTTGGAATACGCGCCAGTCAACATATCCTTCCCAAGTTTAAATCCCCACCCTTGGATCCTCTAACTTTCATTTTAATTCATTTTATTTTCATTTCTTTTGTGCATTTATTTTAAAATAGCAAAAACAATTTAAAAAATCCCATTTTCTGCATTTTCACTTTAAATATTTTATTAACTCAAAAATGATATTTATTTTATTTTTTGCATATAAAAAGTATTTTTAAAATATTTAAATATTATTTTTAATTAATTAAAGTATTTTAATTAATTAAAAATGCATTTAGGTTTCTAAAAATCACCAAAAAAAAATCATGAACAATTACAATGCATTTAGAAATATTTTCAAATTCTTCATTCAAATTTATTTTTAGTTTTGATCATAGTTTCCCAATTTTCTTTGAATTAAGGGTCTTTAAAATCACAATTTTTAAACCCTAACTTCGAAAAATCATTTATGCCTAACTAAGAAGAGTTTGAACTTGATTTTTTTGCATTTTTTCACATATTTCATGTAGTTTATAGGTTATTTTCCTTATGAATTTATCTTGCATTTTTAGTTTGATTTGCATTTTTCCTTTTGCATCACCCAAAAACCCTAGCAAACTTAGGAAAATCATAACTTTCAATAGGAATAGCTTCTGACCTTCTCCTTTGGGATGTGATCTAATATGGGATTAAGGTTTGTTTGAGCTTGATTTCACATTTTTGTCATGTTGTATGCTTCTGTTTTATCCATTTGCATCTCATGTGTTCATAAAACCCTAATTTTCTCATGTTCATTTGCATTCACCTTGCATATTCATCATCACCTGAACTTGCCATGACATCTCAAGCATTCATATGTCATCTTAGACATCGTAGGACATGTTAGAACATTTCTTGATCATTCCTTCATTCATTTGCTATGCTTTTCATTCATATCATTCCATGAACATTCATGTGTTTTCATGTTTCTAAACATGTTTCCATTACATCTCATCTTTGTATGATCATTCATATGCACCTTGTATGGAATTGCATCATCTCATATTCCTTTTAAATTACACATTCACTTCTGACTTTGGTCTTTTCATCTCATTTCATCTCATTTCAACTCATTTATTTATGCTTTATAGCTTATGCATTCATAATAACACTTTCAGGTACTTTTGGAAAGTTATTTGGGAGGTGGATTTGCCTTCATCTCTCACTCCTTCTTATCTCATTCATGTGCATTTTAACTTGTCTTTGAAGTGAATTTGATTCACTTATGTTCCATCTCTCTCACTTTCTTCCTTTAGGGTACTTATCTTCCTAGGAAGTAAGTAACTTATTCTTCTGCTTCCTCCTCCTTTCATCTGCTTCTTCCATTGGTGGCTTCCTTGAAGATCTTCTCTCTTAATCCTAACAAACCATAGGATATCCAAGCATGATAATGTTTAGGGTTGTGTTTAGTCCCCCCTAGATTTTTACCTTTGAGTCTCCTAGAGTCTCTCTTCTCATCTCAATAATCAGAGACTAAACTCTTAAAGTTTTAGGACTTTGGAATTAGGGTTATGTCCGCATCCTTCTCTTAGGATGGAGTGTATAACTTTAATCCTAAGTGTTAAACCTTTAATTTGTTTAAACCTCATAATCAAATCACATTAATAAGCACTAAGACATTATCTTGTAACTTAGACCTTACATTAGGGTTCTAACTCTTCCTTATGGTTAAGAGGGACTAACCCTAGTGTTTAATGGACAAGTCCCCCTCAAGTTATCTTACAAACTATAAAATACACTTCTTAATCTCACCCTTTAATTAGAATCCATTTAATAAAGGCTTGTTATATAATGAATTTAATCCCTAACTATGGATTAAGTTGAGTTATCTTCCTTAGCTTAAGTGTTCTCATCTATTATCCTTCTATTATGATGGTGTAATGAGTTCACTAATATGTGATTACAGATTAAACTCATTACATAACACTAAACAAAAAACTAAAAACATCTAATTAATCACAAGTAGGTTAATGATCTTAACCCTACATCATCATGGTAATTAAGTTGAGATGCTTATATCATACTTAAGTATGCTCATTATCCCTAATCAGGGAGGATATAATGAGTTTGCAAGCCTTTGATTTAGGCTTAAGCTCATTAACTTATGCAAAACACCAAAAACAATAACAAAACTGAAAATACTAAAAACAAACAATAATCGTCTCCTTCGGGATTCTTTTCTCATCACACTCATTCACAAACGAGAACTTGCTTCTTTCGTCTAATGCAAGACAGTTAGCACTCGAGCCAAACGAGTCATACACTTAAGCATAGACAAGTAAGCAGTTAACAGTCAATTTCATTTCCAGTCTCTTTGAGTCGAACTACGGTGTTCTGACTTCCTCATTGCACGAGAGGATACGTAGGCATAACTTAACAGTTATCGAACAAAAGTCTCTTTGTCTTGCCCCTCTTTCAGCATTCTTCCTAAAGCCTCAGTTCCTGAGCATTCACCCTTTTTGCACTGACACCTGTACATTCATTCTTAGCTTTTGCACACAGACAACACATACACTACCCCTTTAAATACAATTTTGTAAGCGTGGATCCTATCGAGTACGACGGCCTATTTGGGTCTTAATACCTTCCCAGGTTGTAACCAACCCCCTTTCTCAGTTTCTCTGGTTCGCAACCGTCTTATCCATCTCTTTCCAGGTTTATGCAGCATTACCTTTCCTTTGGGATAAAAATTCCTAGCTGGCGACTCTATTCAATTCAACCTTCATTTTCTCCTTTTTGCCGACCGTTCACGTCTGCTCCGGGATGCAAATCTTCGGGAGCAACACAGAGGTGTTTATTAGCAAGTGGCCCCTGTCACTATTGTCGCTCCCAAAAGATGAGACTGGGCTCAAATATGGTACAGAAGCGAACGGTCGGCGAAAGGAGGTGCGAGAACACACAGGAGTGAACTCACAGGAGATGAAAAGAGTCGCCAGCTAGGCATTTTTATTCCGGAGGAAAGGCAATGCTGCATAGACCTAGAAAGATATGGATAAGACGGTTGCGAACCAGAGAGACTGAGAAAGGGGGGTGGTTATAACCTGGGAAGGTATTAGCACCCAGATTGTCCGTCGTACTCGACGGGATCCACGCTTAAAAGATTTGTGTTTTAAAGGGGTAGTGTCAGTGACAATTGTGTATAAAGAGGGTTGGAAAAGGATGTACAGGTGTCAGTGTAAAAGAAATGCAAAGTGTGATATATACAGTGTCAGTGTAAGAAGTGAAGTGTATAAATGAAGTGTCAGTGTGAGAACTAGAATGAGATGCTCAATATCATGAGGCTTAGAAAATAATGCTGGAAGGAGGGGGGAATATACATAGACTTTTGTTCGATAACTGTTAAGTCATGCCTACGTATCCTCTCGTGCAATGAGGAAGTCAGAACACCGTAGTTCGACCCAAAGAGACTGAAAGATGAATTGACTTGTGAACTGCTTACTTGCCTATGCTCAAGTGTATGACCTGTCTGGCTCAGGTGCAAATTGTCTTGCATTAGACGGAAGAAGCAAGTTCTCGTTTATGAGTGAATGAGATGAGAAAAGAATCCCGGAGGAGACGATTATTGTTTGTTTTTGAGTTTTCAGTCTTTTATTGCTTTTGGATGTCTGTCATAAATTAATGAGCTTAAGCCTAAACCAATGGGTTAGTAAACTCATCACATCTTCCCTCTGATTAGGGGTAATGAGAGTACCTTAAGTGTGAAGTCAGCTTCTCACACTTAATCACCTTTGATGTAGGATTAAGATCATTAACCTACTTGTGATTACTTAGATGTTTTTTGTTGTTTTTGTTTAGTGTTGAGTATTGATATTAAGCCATAATCAAGGATTAAACATACCCATTACACCATCCTAATAGAAGGATAATAGATGAGAATGTTTAAGCTGAGGAAAGCTCCTCAACTTAATCCATGATTAGGGATTAAACCCATGACAAAACAAATCCTTTATTAGGTGGATTTTAGTTAATGGTAAGATGATGAAGTAATTTTTAGGGTTTGTAAGACAACTTGAGGGAGACTTGTCCATTAACACTAGGGTTAGTCCTTCTTAACCAATTAAGGAAGAATTAGAACCCTAATGCAAGGCCCAAGTTACAAGATTGATGTCTTGATGATTATTAAGTGAATTGATTAAAGGATTTAAACACATTAAGGATTTAACACTTAGGATTAAAGTTATACACTCCATCCTAATAGAAGGATGCAGGCATAAGCTTAATCACAAAGCCTTAAAGCCTTTAGGGTTTAGTCCCTGATTATGAGATGAGAAGAGAAGACTCAAGGAAACACAAAGGTAAAACTAAGTGGGGGGAACTAATCAAAACCCTAATCATTGTCATGCTTTGTTGTTCCTAAGGTTTGTGAGGTTAACAAGAGAAATCTTCAATGGAACCACCAGGAAGCAGATGAAAGGATCAAGAGAAGCAAAGTAACTTGCTTCATTTAAGAAGGCAAGTCACATGAGGAAAGGAAGTGAGAAGAAGAAGAATGAGCAAGCTCAATCTCAAACACATAACAAAATGCAGCAAGGATGCATGAAAGGGATGAAAAGAAATTGTGAGAAGTGAAGGCAAATTCACTTCTCAAAGTAACTTACCACCTGAAAAGTTAGTGAAAGGAATGCAATGCAATGCAAAATGGAATGAAATGGCATGATGCAAGTCAAAACCAGAAGCATATATGAGGTGATAATGATGCTATGAAATGATGCAAACATGAAACAAGGCATGGGGATGATCACATGAACAAATGGATGCAAATGGAGCAAGTTTAGAACCATGAACACACATGAAAAGTTATGAGATGCAAATGACATACAACATGGCAAATACATGATGCAATGATCAAAAATGCTTTCAACATATCTTAAGATGTCTAATGAATCAAATGAATGCATAAAATGTCATGGCAAGACATGGTATGAATGCAAATACAAGATGAATGCAAAAAGAAGCCCAAATTAGGGTTTATGATCAATGCATCAAACAAAAACCAAAATCAGAAGCAAACATCAAGATAAAAAATTGAAAATGCATTCAAAGGAACCCTAAACCTACACAAACTCACTGCCCAAAGGAGGGGTTCTAACTCTTAACCTAATGTAAGTTATGAATTTCCTAAGTTTCCTAGGGTTTTAGGGTACCTTAACAAGAAAAATGCCAAACAAAGTGAAAATGAAAGCTCAAATCATGCCAATTTAATCTCACAAACTACATGCTAAACAAAATGCAATGCAAAAAGAATCAAAGTCCAACTCTCAATGGTTAGGCAGAAATGATTTTTTGAAGTTTGGATCAAAATAATGCCTTGAAATGATTTTAATTCCATGAAAAATTCTCAAAAGACATCAAGATCAAAAAATAAATTTTGTTTGAGGGTTGGACAATGTTTCTAAATGATTATGAAGGTTTCATGAATTTTTTGGTGATTTTTAAATACCTAAAAGTATTTTTAATTAATTAATTCTCATTAATTAATTAAAAATAAAATTTTAAATGATTTAAAAATATTTTTTAATGCAAAAAATAAAAATAAAAATGTTTTTGGTTTCTGAAAATTAATAAAAGTTTATACAAAAATTTTCAGAATTTTTAAAAAGGTTTTGCTATTTTTAATAAATATGGGAAAACAAATGAGATAAAATGAAAAATAAAAATGAATTAAACTGAAAATGGGAAAAGTCAACACATCTAAGGGCCATGGTTTGAACTCACACGCGCGGGAAGAGACTTGACGCCACATCCAAGGGCTGAGATTCAAATTTGCTAATTAAATGATTAAGCCCTAATCCTGCCCTAATCACTCTCAGGCGACCGGAACACTGTTCCGGTCGTCTTCTCCGGCTATCTCATCTTTCAAACTCTCTCAATATGCCATGAAAAAGTGCCAAACTCTCCAGAATCAAACATTAATCATCACTAAACCTAAACCCTACCCTAAAATCCATTCATTTCCACTGAATCATGAGGCACGAATCAAAACGGAAAACAACACAAAAATTTCAGAGATCAAATACATTCCACACACGCAACCATTTTCAATGATTCAAAGCTTAAAATGATCAGCACATTACATAGAATCAATTTGTAACTCAAAACACAAGTTCTGTAAAAATGTTCTTGGATGATACCTGAGATGGAGCTTTCGATTCCAGAGCTTTCGGGCTGTTTCTTTGGCTCAAATCTACTCCACTGATCCTCCTAAGAAGCTTGCAAGGTTTGTTTGAAGTTTGCAATGGCTGGTTTGAGAGTTTGCTTGAGTTCTGTTCAATGGCAGGTGGGAATCGTGTTTTTGATTCAATGGCTTTCAGGTTGCTGTGAAGGGTGCTTTGTGATCAGGAAGGTGTGTTGAGTTGATTGGTGAAGTTTGTTTGTGTGTTTGTGGCCTGTATGATGAGTTTCGAAGGCTCTTGCAAAATGAAAGTGAAAATGAGAATGCTGAGTTATGGAGTGTTTCAGGCTTGATCTCTTGTTGCTTTGGCTTGCTTTTGGCTTGTATAAACTATTGGGATTGGTCAGAAGATGTGATGTGTGCTTTATTGATTGGTATGGGTCCTTTTGCCAAAATGTCAAAGTTGTGTAAGAGAGGTATGGGCTACTTTCTAGCCAAGTACAAGGAGTGTGTTCTGCGCAGCATGATGAGGGGAAAGGCTTAGGATGGTTCAGCAAGCTAGCAAGCAAGTGGATGATAAACTATGATGAGTTTTGCAACTTGCCTCACTTTTGATTTTTGTGAAATATCTTGATCCAGAGGCCACAAAAGTGAGAAGTTTCTTGGCCCATTCTGATTTTTAGGTCTTGCATGATCATGTTGTGAAGTTTAGAAATGCATTTGATGACTTAATTTGCCTTGAGAAGTGAATTTGCAACTTTGCCTCTTTGGTGCATAACTTGAAATTTTGTGATTTTTGCCAACTTTGACAAGCCATAACTTTTGATACAAAATGAATTAGGTCATGTTCTTGTACTTTCTGAAAAGGGAATGATCCATTCTACAACTTTCATGACCAAAGTTTTTCCATTTGAAGCTTTTTTGAATTAAAAAGTAAAGGTTGAAAAAGTTGCCTAAAATGACAATTCCATCAAAAGTCAAACTTGCCCAAAAAGTCAACTTTGCAAAAGCTTTGAAATTCTTCAATTTTGTGAACTTCCAACTTCTTCTATGATCAAATAAAGATCATATACAACCAAAATGATGAAGAACACCCTTTGGTTGGGTCATTGGGGGCCTCAGATGACCTGATTTTGCACTGTCTTGCTTGAAAAGTCAACTCTTGATCAGATGACTTCCCCATGGAATTTCTTCATGGAAATTGATATGCATACTCCCTATACCATATAGATACCAATAGAAACAAGAATGACCAAAAAATTTGGAGTTATGGCCTTTGAAACCAAAACCCTAATTCTAGGTCATCTGTGTAGTCAAACCTGGCTCTGCCTTCACACCATTTCCAGGTCTTGTGGTTCTTTGCCATTCTTGACTTTGAGAGGATTAAATATGATACTTGAACACACATAGGCCTCTTTGAAGTGATTGTTGACCTTTGGAGTGGCTCAATAAGCTCTTGGATTGCTCAGATCACAAACCCTAGATGCAGATGACTTTGAACCAATGCAGTGAATAAAAAATGAGGTATGAGATGCTTTGATTGAGTTTATGCATATGACATGATCACAAGCCATGGTGTGAATAGGTGAGGGCAAATTTGGGGTGTTTACAGCTGCCCCTATTCAAACATGAGTTAGCTGTGCAGGATGTAAGCAACGGCTTAACAGGCAAACAAGATAACTTGTGGTTGAATACCAAAGACAGTCCAAAATTTGCACTCACAGAATGAAGAAGAAAATGGATATAGATTGTAAAAGAAATTAAAGTATATTGTAAAGTGTGGGCGACGGAGGACGACCGTCGAGCATAGGACGACTGCTGAGGAAGGAGCAATGACGGGGACGGCCGACATGTTGGGAAAAGTGCGGGAAATGAAGCAATGACGGGGACGGCCGACACGCTGGGGATAGAAAGAATTATGATGGGGACGGCCATCAAGTAAAGTTATAGGATTCTCTGGGTATCTAATGAAAAATGACGGGGACGGCCATCAAGTTCATAAAGTAAAGTAACCAACGATGGGGACGGCCATCGAGCTAAACTGATGAAGGACTATCATCAGGAAAAAGAAAAAGGGACCACGACGGGGAATGCCATCGGGTTAAAGAATAAATGAAATAAACAGATGATGAGGTACGGTCATCAAAGGTGAAGGACGATCACCTAGCAGGGGACGGCTGCTCTGTTGGGGATAAGATGAGGGACGGTCATCTAAGGTGAAGGACGATCACCTGGCAGGGTACGGCTGCCGAAAATATCACGACATAGGACGAATGCCGGATAGAAAAGGTCAACGATGGGGACGGCCATCGGATGAGCATGATGGAGGACGACCATCAAGAGGTGGAGGACGACCACCTAGCAGGGGACGGCTGCTCTCAAGGTTTATCATGACATAGGACGAATGCCAGATAACCAAAATCAACAATGGGGACAGCCATTGGATAAAATGATGAAGGACGATCATCAAAAGGTGGAGGACGACCACCTAGCAGGGGACGGCTGCTAAATATCACGACATAGGACGAATGTCGGATAGAAGATCAACGATGGGGACGGCCATCGGATGAGCATGATGGAGGACGACCATCAAGAGGTGGAGGACGACCACCTAGCAGGGGACGGCTGCTCTCAGAGTTTATCATGACGTAGGACGAATGTCAGATAAAAAGAAAATTGCTTTGTTGGCGATCTACTAGGGAATAGTAAACACGGACGAGTGCTTACATCCAAAAAATAAAGGTATAAATGTTTTGACGTTGTGTACAGATTAAAGATGCGGATGAGCATCCCTAAAACTACGATACGGACGAATATCGGGTAGAAACAAATACTTGACGCATGTTCAGAGATGATGATACGGACGAGTATCAACTGGTTAACAAGGAACACGGACGAGTGTTGAATCTGAGGGGACTCTTCTGGGGAATAGTAGACACAGACGAGTGTCTATATTCAAAAGGAAATGAGAGTTTGACACAGTGTATGGATTAAAGATGCGGACGAGCATCCTTAAGTTGGTGAGACGGACGAGTATCAGGTAGAAACAAACGCTTGACGCATGTTCAGAGATAATGATACGGACGAGTACCAACTGGTTAACAAAGAACATGGACTAGTGTTGAATCTGCGGGGATATAAATGGTGTATACAAGATACGGACGAGTATCTGTGTAAGTGAAATAAGTATGAGTGGTGTATAGTTGAGTGTTCAGTCTGCTGGGGAAAATGACATGGACGGATGTCAAGGAAGTGTATATACATGTATCTGATATACAAAGTGTTTGTGTTACTGTGCTGGGGAAAATGACATGGACGGATGTCAAGGAAGTGTATATACATGTATCTGTGAGTGTAAAGAGGATGCTTTGGTCTTTTATTGGGGATATGACACGGATGGGTGCCACAAGGAGTATATACTGGTGTTTGTGAATGTAAGGCAACTGTTTTAGCTTTAACTCTCTGCTGGGGATTCTGGGGGGGCATTCTGTATATTGTTGACGGATTGTCAATATTCACAAGTGTTTGATTCAGAACATGGCTTATGATTATGCAGTATGTTGGATTTTTGCCGTAATGCTCCGTTTTAGACGGAATGCTACGCTTGGTGGGTGAATATGATGCGAATGCTATGATTATGCAAAGATACCAATCCGGGGTTCGGATCCCGTTGCTGCGGAGATCTCTGGTCGATCTGGTTGAAATGGACATCCCAGCTGGGGGTGAGATCATTGGTAAGTTTGATGCGATGATATCTGCTTGGGGGGATAGGTCACTGATAGACCCATCCTGATAATGAGGGACCCAGCTGGGGTTTGTAGAAGCTTTCTTCACTCTGTTGTGATCCCTTCATGCGTTGCTCTTCTGGATAGAGGCTGAAATTCTGTGGGGAGATGGTTCCCTGACTTTTGTACTTAGCTGAGGAGGAAGAATGGCTGGCATCTTAGCTGGAGAAATAGCAAGTGGAAACTCAGCTGGGGAGAAAACACTTTAGGCGCTAAGACTGAGTGTTGATTTGTCAGCTTGCTGGGGTGAAGCTTTCATGCCCCAAGTTGCGCTTTGAATACCTGCACTCCTGCAAAGATAGAGAGACACACAAGTAATCCCGAGGTATCCTTTATTGGATCCCGTTATGAGAGTTCAGACACTCTTGGGAGTAAGTATATTTCCTGCAAGCACGTAGTTTTTATTTTTTTGAAGATAAGCATCTGTATTCAGGCAATCAGTTTTTCTTAAGACATCAGACATTTTTGCAAATAAAAATGTACAAGACGAAACATGACTGAAAATTTGATTTTATTAATTCGTGTGCCCTGAATTGGCAAGATACAGTCAAAGAAACATATCCCCTGAAATGAGGAGATTGTTACAAATTGAGAAACCAAAAAGGTGCTGGCAATGTTGTCGACGCTTCAAGGAGCTTCCCTTTTGCCATGACTCGTATGACATTTGACGTTCTTCTCGTCTTGCTTTCCGAAGAAGGTTGATTCTGAAAGAAGCTTGATCCTTTCGAAGCTTAACAAGTTGTAGGTGATACAGACAAATTCAGAATACAGTTGTTCGCTTATCCCCTTATTTTGCATGGATCGCCCTTTCGGGTTTTCAATCCATCGGGATACCCATTTTTGCCTGAGTCGTCCAATGCGGCTTTTCAACTCAGCGGGTGTACATTTTTTTGTTTATTTTCCCTTATTTTTGCCCGAGTCTTTTATTCTGTTTTTGACTCGCCGGGATGCCCTATTTTTGCCTGGACTTACATTCTGTTTCTGTGTCCAGCGGGTCATTTTTATGCGAAGTATTTTTTAACTGCATCTGAATTCACAGGGGACGGGAAGTCTTCACCATCCATAGTAATGAGCATCAGTGCTCCACCAGAGAAAACTTTCTTTACTACAAATGGTCCTTCATAGTTCAGAGTCCACTTGCCCCTGTGGTCTGTATGAGGAGGGAGGATTCTTTTCAGCACAAGATCTCCTACTTGGTACTCTCGGTGCCTGACTTTCTGATCGAAGGCTTTCTTCATTCTTTTCTGATATAACTGCCCATGACAGATTGCAGCCAATCTTTTCTCTTCAATCAGGCTCAGTTGCTCGTATCGGGACCGGACCCATTCTGCTTCGTTCAACTTAACATCCATTAGTACCCGTAAGGAGGGTAATTCAACTTCAACAGGTAGGACTGCCTCCATACCATACACAAGCTGATATGGTGTTGCCCCAGTGGATGTTCTGATTGACGTGCGGTACCCATGCAAGGCAAACGGTAGCATTTCATGCCAGTCTTTGTAGGTGACTACCATCTTCTGCACAATCTTCTTGATATTCTTATTAGCTGCCTCGACAGCGCCGTTCATCTTTGGCCTGTAAGGAGAAGAATTGTGGTGTTGGATCTTGAAGTCCCGGCATAGCTCTGCCATCATTTTGTTGTTTAAGTTGGAACCATTATCGGTAATGATTCGCTCGGGAACTCCGTACCGACAGATGATATCTCTTTTCAGAAATCGGGCTACCACTTGCCTTGTAACGTTTGCATAGGAAGCTGCTTCAACCCACTTGGTGAAATAGTCAATGGAAACCAGGATGAATCTGTGGCCATTCGAAGCAGTCGGCTCAATCTTGCCAATCATGTCAATGCCCCACATAGCAAAGGGCCAAGGTGAAGACATCACATTCAAAGGATTGGGAGGTACATGCACCTTATCCGCATAAATCTGGCATTTATGGCATTTTCTGGCATAGGCACAACAGTCTGCATCCATTGTGATCCAGTAATAACCTTATCTTAGCAACTTTTTAGCCATGGAATGCCCTCCCGCATGGGTACCAAAGGATCCTTCGTGCACTTCATGCATTAGCAAACCCGCTTCTGCCTTGTCGACGCATCTGAGGAGTACCATATCAAAGTTTCTCTTGTACAGGGAACCATCAGTGTTCAGGAAGAAACTACCAGCAAGCCTTCTCAAAGTCTTCTTATCATTGGAGGATGCACCAAGTGGGTATGTCTGATCCTCCAAGAAGCACTTAATGTCATGGAACCAAGGCTTATCATCTTTGACAACATCTGCTGCAAACACATATGCTGGTCTGTCAAGTCTGGACACTGAAATCTGAGGTACAAAGTTGGCAGCTTGAACTTTGATCATGGACGAAATGGTAGCCAGAGCATCTGCAAACTGATTCTCATCCCGAGGGATATACTCGAGCTTGAATGTTGTAAAGAAAGTCAATAACCTCCTTGTATAATCCCTGTAAGGTATCAGATGATCCTGGTGGGTGTACCATTTGCCGTTGGTTTGATTGATTACCAGAGCTGAATCTCCGAATACAGTCAATGTCTTGATCCTGAGGTCAATGGCTTCCTCAAGACCCATAATGCAAGCTTCGTATTCAGCTTCGTTGTTAGTGCAGTTAAAGGTGAGTTTTGCCGAGAAAGGCATGTGAACTCCTTTAGGTGTAATGAGTACTGCACCAACACCATGACCATTCATATTAACATCCCCATCAAACATCATAGTCCATTCTTCTTCCGGGTCAGGCCCTTCAGTGTGAACAGGCTCTTCATGATCTTTTGCTTTTATGAACATGATGTCTTCATCAGGGAAGTCAAATCTCATAGGCTGGTAATCATCAATAGGTTGCTCAGCAAGATATTCAGACAGTACACTGCCCTTGATGGCTTTCTGAGAAGTGTATTGGATGTCATATTCCGTGAGGATCATTTGCCATCTTGCAACCCGTTCGGTAAGCGCTGGCTTCTCGAATATGTACTTAACTGGGTCCATTTTGGAGATCAATAAAGTAGTGTGGGTCAACACATATTGTCTCAGTCGGCGAGCAGCCCACGCTAAAGCACAGCAAGTTTTCTCGAGCAGTGAATAACGTTGTTCACAGTCGGTAAACTTTTTGCTTAGGTAGTATATTGCATACTCTTTTCGACCAGACTCGTCATGCTGGCCCAACACACACCCCATTGACTCTTCCAATACTGTCAAGTACATGATCAGAGGTCTTCCTTCAACTGGAGGCATAAGGATTGGTGGTTCTTGCAAGTATTCTTTGATCTTGTCAAAAGCCTTCTGGTAGTCTTCGTTCCACCTGACCGTCTGTTCTTTTCTTAGCAATTTGAACAAGGGTTCGCAGGTTGCTGTAAGGTGAGATATGAACCGTGAAATGTAGTTCAATCGACCTAAGAACCCTCGAACTTCTTTTTCTGACTTCGGTGCAGGCATTTCTTGAATGGCTTTGACTTTATCAGGGTCAACTTCAATCCCTTTCTCGCTCACAATAAATCCCAGCAGCTTACCAGATCGCACCCCGAACGTGCATTTGTTGGGGTTCAACTTCAGCTGGTACTTCCTCAGACGTTTGAAAAGCTTCAGCAGATTCACCAGGTGATCTTCTTCAGTGAGGGACTTGGCAATCATGTCATCCACATAACATTCGATTTCTTTATGGATCATATCGTGGAATAATGTCACCATAGCCCGTTGATATGTTGCACCGGCATTCTTCAGTCCAAATGGCATTACCTTGTAACAGAACGTGCCCCAGGGTGTGATGAAGGTTGTCTTCTCCATGTCTTCAGGTGACATTTTAATCTGGTTGTATCCTGAAAATCCGTCCATGAAGGAGAATACCGAGAACTGAGCCGTATTATCAACCAATACATCAATGTGAGGTAATGGGAAATCATCTTTCGGGCTGGCTCTGTTTAGATCCCGGTAGTCAACACACATCCTTACCTTGCCGTCTTTCTTAGGCACAGGTACTATATTAGCAACCCACGGCGGATAGCTAGTTACAGCAAGGAACCCGGCGTCCCACTGCTTTTGCACCTCTTCTTTGATCTTCATTGCCATGTCTGGGCGAGTGCGGCGCAATTTCTGTTTAACCGGTGGGCAATCTTCTTTCAGAGGCAGCTTGTGCACAACAATGTTGGTGTCCAACCCTGGAATATCTTGATAAGACCAAGAAAACACGTCCACATACTCTTGAAGCAGGTCAATCAGTTGTTTCTTCACTGAGTCTTGTAAGCAGGCCCCGATTTTAACTTCTTTCACGTCTTCATCTGTACCAAGATTAATTGTCTCTACCTCCTCCTGATGAGGAGTGATAACCCTTTCCTCTTGTCTCAACAACCTGGCTAGCTCTTCAGGAAGCTCATAATCTTCTTCAACCCCTTCGTCAGCTTGATTGATTGGATTGTCAAAGTCATACAAAGTCATAGCCGTGCTGTTGTCGGTGCGGTCTGGAAGGTACTCTCTGCAAGGGTTCAATTTGTTCATTTTAGTGATTGATTTTAATCTTGTTTAGAAAAGTGAAATAAAGTTAACATTTTGAAAACACTGCCATTTATTTTTTGTACAAAAAGAAAAATGGAAAAACAGTGAGCGGAAAAGAAAAAGACTCATTTGCAAAAGATGTGATATTTCATTGATTAATGTTGTTGCACAAAAATTACAGATGGCCCGATTAAAGAATGAGTCTTGTCATCTTGGGCAAGATGCAAGACTTGATGCATGCTTAAAATATACAGGAAATAATAAATACTCTGCAGGAGTAACTCTTATAATTTCCTGGGAAGACCAGTTTGAGATACTGCTCCCCGGGATCTTTGGACGGATCCAACTCTCCAGGTTACGGTTGCTTTCATCCTCGTCTTCCAAATTGTTGACAGCATCAGGGGTGAGCATCCCCCCACTAACAAAGTTGGGCTTCTTAGCAGCCTCTGCTTGATCTTGTTGAGTCGGTTTGTAACCCAACCCAAATCTATCCTCTTTCTTCTCCACAGGTAACAGCTTGCCCCAGCCTTGGGCAGTCCCTTCTTCAACAACCTTTCGGGCTTGTTGGTAAGATGTCATTGAGGTTCCAGGTACAGCAGATGTTTCATTTATGTTCAAGGCCTCAAACCCTTGACTCATTGTTTCATGGATCTCCCCATCCATCTCAATGTATTTGTACGTAGCCAGATGGCTGACAAAGATATCTTCCTCTCCACAAATAGTAACGACTTGGCCCTCCCACTCGAATTTTAACTTCTAGTGAAGGGTAGACGTAACTGCGCCAGCGGCATGAATCCATGGTCTACCCAACAAACAGCTGTAGGCCGGCTGAATGTCCATCACGTAGAAGGTCGTTTTGAAAGTTTGTGGGCCAATCTTTATAGGCAACTCAATTTCTCCCAGAACTGATCTCTTAGAACCGTCAAAGGCTCTTACTACCAAGTTGCTGGGACGCAATGCCAATCCTTCATACTCCAGCTTCACAAGGGCTTTTTTAGGTAAGACATTGAGGGATGACCCTGTGTCTACCAGCACATGGGAAAGAACTGCACCTTTACACTCCATGGTAATGTGCAAACCCTTGTTGTGATTGCGGCCTTCCGTAGTCAAATCAGTGTTGGTAAATCCTAGTCCATGACTAGCGTTAACATTTCCAACCACAGCTTCCAACTGATTGACTGTAATCTCTTCTGGCACATAAGCTGCGTGCAAGACTTTTAGTAGTGCGTTCCGGTGAGCCTCGGAGCACATTAACAATGATAGAATGGAGATCTTAGAAGGCGTCTGGTGTAGCTGGTCCACTATCTTGTAATCACTTTTCTTGATGATTCTCATGAATTCATCAACTTCTTGATCAAAAGGTGTTTTCAAAGCCTCCTTAACAATTTGTTCTTCTTGTACCATGCTCTTCCCTTTTGCCTTGGCAGCAACTTCTGCTTCGGCACTGGGTCTTGGGATTTGCGGGGCAAAAAGACGTCCGCTTCGAGTGAAGCCTCCGTCTCCCCCCTCATTGTCTATTTGTGGTGAAGAAGTTGATGATTCGAGAGTGATTTTCTGTCCTTAGCAGTATAGATCAGAGCCGTAATGCCAGGGGATGGCATTACTGCTTTCATAAGGTACTGGCCCAGGCACTATGATAGTGACTGGACTGATTGCAGCTGCAGAAGGGACCGTGATAGTATGTGGATCATAGTATATTGTGACTGGTGCTCTGATAGGAGTGGCGCTTTATGAGTTGTAGGCAGAATCATTTTCAGGATCATAATAAATTGTAACTGTTGAGACGCTTTCATTGTTTGCTGTTGATGTTGTAGGAGACACTGTTGAATGGATGGGTGTGGCCATTGTAGGAGATTTTGAATGAAGGGGTGCTGAAGTTGTAGAAGGGATGTTTGCTGATATTTGGTCCGTTGAAGTAACAGATGAAGCATTTGTTGATGAAACTGAAAAGTTGTTTGGAACAATGGTTGTTGCAGTTGTAGAAGACTCGGGAACTGTTGTTAAGGAGATTGCTGGATTGGTAGGTATTGATGTTGTGATTTGAAGTAGGCCACTCTGGATGAGACCATCTATGCCATCTCTCAAGTTATCACAACCATTCACTGAAATGTTGCAATAAGCACACCCTAGCTCACATCCCGGGAATATTTGACATTCAAGGAGTTGAGCTTTAATCTCTACCAAGGGTGTCCGAATCTGACCCACACTGATTATCAAGTAAGACGGCTTGTTTTCTTCAATAGCATTGATTCTGGGGCCACCATGGTTTGGCATAGGGTTCTTGTTAACATTTGGTGGTGGTGCAAAGTTTAGAGTCTTAGAATCTACCAAGTCCTGTACCTTCATGTGCAAAGCTCTGCACTTCTCTGTACTATGGCCAGGTGCATTCGAATGAAAAGCACATCTGGCGCTGGCGTCATAATTTCTAGGTAGACTGGCAGGATCTGGAGGTGCCAATGTCCTTAGCTCAACCAGGTTGAGTTTTAGGAGTTGTGGCAGTAGTGTGGCATAAGGCATAGGGATCGGATCGATCACCCTATTGGCCTGGGATGGTCTCTGTTGATATGGTCTTTGCTGATTGTTGTTGTTGGTGTTGTTGTAGTTTCTCTGAGGATGATACTGAGTTTATTGCTGATAATTTTGTTGTTGTGGTTGATAAGCTGGTTGTGGATGAATTGGAGCGGGAATGGTGACTGCTGCCACAGACCTATGAACATATTGGGGCCTGCCCCTGCTGGTATGGATAGCATTGGTCTCACCGGTTCTTCTTGGGCCCACAAAAGGCTTCCTTGTGTTGCTGGATGAGCTGGCACCGTTGTCAGAAATTTTTCCCATCTTTAATAGGCTCTCTATTCTTTCTCCAGCTATAACGACATCTGCAAAGCTGGTAGAAGAAAAGGCAGCTAGCCTATCAATGTATGTTCCTTGGAGGGTGTTCATAAACATATCAGCCATCTCCCTCTCTGACATGGGTGGCTGGACAGCAGCAGCAAGCTGTCTCCACCTCTGGGCGTACTCCCGAAAGCTCTCTCTGGATGATTGTGACATTCCCATCAGGAGGGTCCTGTTGGGTGCCATATCCAAATTATACTGGTATTGTCTAATGAAGGCCTCAGCCAAGTCCTTCCAGCATCTGATGGTCGCTCTAGTCAAATGAGAGTACCATTCCCTTGAAGCTCCCTTTAAACTGTCTTCGAAATAAAACATCCACAGCTTTTCGTCCATGGTGTATGCCTTCAACCTCCCCAGAAAGGATTGCAAGTGGGTCTGTGGGCAGGAAGTCCCGTTGTACTTCTCAAAGCACGGTGGTTTAAATTTGTGGGGAATCCTGACCCCGTCCACTAAGCCCATGTCCATAACATCAAAACCCAAAGAGTTTTGAGACTCCAAGGACCTTAATTTTTCAGCAATTTCATCCAGCCTTCTGTCATAGGCCTCATCCCCAGCTCCCATCACTGTGAACTGATCTTCCTGGGGGTCTTCTTGCAGGACTCTGCCCGTAGTAGCATTCCCTTGTACATTAGCAGGGATGTTGATCTCTGGATGAAGGTGGGGTCCAAATACAGGTGGATTGATATGAGGCTGAACCCTCTCATTGTTGCTTGTCCCACCAGTCCCTAGATGGGGATCCTCCTGAGTCTGCCTCTCTACCAAGGCTCTCAATCTCTCTTGGCTCTGTGCTAAACCATTCATCACCTCCATAAATTGTGTCATCTGATTCCTCATTTCCAATCTCTCATTGGCCATTTGGTTCCTGACCTTTGTAAGGTCCTGTTGTACCTGGTCCATCTGTATACCCGGAAGGTTGTTGCGAGTGGGATATCTGTGTGGACGGTTGAGTGGGAATACCCGACGTCGAGCAATAGTTCCTGAAGTCACAACAGAGTTAGTAACAAAAACAAAACAAACCTACAAAACAAACAAAGGTTAGCATGCAATGCAGTATGCTTATTTGTTTCCAAGGTATCCGGCTTGGCACTTGGTTTTGACCTTTCCAGACCCTTGAGGGAGATGCTTGTGATGTTGCTTGAAAGAAACTCAGATAAAACAAACCAACACATATATTACAAAAGTCAATGATACATAGTTTGTTTTTTTTACAATACATGCCCTCTGAGGGGTCAAGATACAACAAAAGAAAAGTACATGAAATGAAAGCAACAACAAGCAAAAGTCAGACACCAAGACCAAACTCATCCTCCTGAACTTCCTTGAGAAGTGCTTCAGTCACAGGATCAGCTGGACGCTCTGTGAGATTCCTGATAAGGAGATTCCTGGTAGTAACAGCTGCAGTTAGCTTCTTGTGTTGACTCTGGTCCTTTGACCTCTTCACACCAGCTCTAATCTTCAACTCTGAGATCTCTCTCTGGGCTGCTAGCAGGGCTTCCTGTTGCTCCTTTGCACTAGCCTCCAACTGCTCAATCTTGTCCTGAGTCCTCTTATCTTCCAGAGTGCGAGCTTCGGTGATCCTGACCCACCTAGCTTGACTCTCCTTCAGATATAAATCAGTCTTGGCCTTCTGGAACTGAGCTTCCTTGCAGGCATTCTTCAAGATCTGCTCTCCAGCCCCGGACTTCCTAATGTAGTCCTCTGATTTCTCAATCTTGGCTAGATGTTCTACCTTCAACTTTTCTAACCTCTCAATGTCCAGCCGACCATCACTTCTTTCCCAGAGGGTCTTCTGTAGAGCCTGAGTCAGCTTCTCATTTCTCTCTTTTAGTTTCTCAAACTCCTATAAACTGACAGTGAAAAGAGGTGGTGCTGAGGATGGTCCAGGTATATCTTCCATGGTGAAGGGCATCCCAGAAAATTGAGCCCTGGCATGGGACCACTCATAGTACTGTGCTGAGGCCACATTGTTGCATCTTCCAAGAATGGTTACTCCTTTAGTCTGGACATTGTCCCAAGCCCAGGATGCTTGCCTGACAATAGCCAGATTGGGCTTATTCTCACAGTAAAGGGTCTCAGCCAAGTCTTGTGCCTTAGGAGTGTGGACCAATGCATAGCCCAGTTGTCTTTTGAATAGCAGAGGGTTATAGTTGATGCAACCCTTTACTCCTATCAGGGGTACATTGGGAAACTGCCCACAACTGGTAATGATGTCCCTGCCTTTTGTGCTTTGAGTGCACCACCTGATATCAGCTGAAGTTAAAGCAGTGAGTCTCCTAGCCTAGTTCCTCTGCTGGTGAGGATTCAAGAATGCATCAGTCTTGGGCAAGTGCTTGAGCAGCCAGGTATGGAACAAGGGAGCACAACATCTCACCAATCTTCCTCTTTGCTTTTCATTCCTTTGGTGAACAGAGTAGTAGAAATCTCCCAGTAAGGTGGGCACTGGGTTCCTCAGAATGAAAAGGTGAATGGCATTCTTGCTAATGAATCTAGGCTCATCTGCAAAAAGTATGACCCCATATATGCTAAGGGACAACAAAGCACAGACTGCCCTCCACTCTCCCACAGAAACCTTCAGGGTAGCCTGAGAGATCAAGAAATCCAAATGTAGACCAGAGATTCCAGCTTTGGTAGTCATGTTCTGCCCAATCAGAACTGATTCCAGATACAAGGCCTTTGCCACCTCTTCATTACTAGGAAAAGCCATCTCCGGGTTGAAGGGGACTCCACCCCTGATAGGTAAACCAACCAATGATGAGTACTCCTCTAATAAAGGTCCCAGCTGAAAATCCTGAAAAGTGAAACACCTCAAAGGGGGATCATAGAACTGCAGGCAAGTATGAATCAAGCTCCTCTGTGAAGGGTCCAAATCCAAAACCACATCAAGTATGCCTTCATAGTGTTCTCTGAATAGTGGTATATGGTCTGGAGTAATCAGGGTCTGAATCTTCCTGATGTCAGCTAGCTCAGGCTGAAAGAAATGATATGAGATGTTGCTCTTCTTGGGTGCCATGTTGCTGAAGAAAAGCTGAGACAGATGTTGAGAATGGAGAAAAATGCTGTAGATGGGCTACTGACAGCCTGAGACTGGTGATGCAGGTAGCTGATAGCTGAAGTAGATACTGATGAGGATAGGCCTATGCTGATGATGGGGTCAAAACCAAGCCAAAAATGAAGTATGGATACCCTGAAAAACAAATAAGCAAATGTTAAAATGATGCAATGATGATGTATGCAAATGATATGCAAGGGTTTGTGACTGAGCTGGATCTGATCAAGTGCTCTGATATAGATCCAGGTATATTCAAGAAATCCAGATGGAGGTTCATAAGTCCAGTAACCAAGGTGGGGGACTCAAATAAAGAGCCACATGTCCAGGGTTAAAAATCACAAGAACTGTTCCAAAATGGAGTACTCTTAATCAAAACAAAGTAACAGGGTATGTTGAGGTCAAGGGTACCTGCAAACCTGTAAACAGCCCAACCCCCTCACAGGTGGTGTTCTAAAACAAGGATCCTCAGACTTGGATCAGTTATGAGAAGTGTAAACACTTCCAACCCGGAGGTACAGTGTTTACAATAACCATAAAAGATCCTCCTCTAATTCACCTCAGTTTCTGAAGGTCAATACTAAAGGTCATCCAGACTTAGCAGGCTTCCCAGATAGCCCTAGCACTACAGGAAATCTGTAGCACAGAGTTCTCAAGAAGAAACCCATATCTGAACCGTGTTTCATATTCCCGCACCAGACCGAAATGGAATGGGAAAGAACATGAACCACTCTAGCCTAGGTGTCACTCAGGTCCCAGGTATAGGACCTCAACTCTCAATAGAACACCCACCCACCAAAGCAACAAAACAGATCCAGCCAGCACAGTATGACAGTATGATATATGTAAAGCTATAAAGAGAGCAATAAAACAACTGTACATAAAGCAAAAATAAATACAAATACAAGCACAAATAGCACATAACACCCCAGTAAACACAAATCAATCAAGCGCTAGGAGGAACCCACAAAAAGAACCAGAAGCCCTGGTTACAGTATAAGGGTCCCCAGCAGAGTCGCCAAGCTGTCGCTCCCAAAAGATGAGACTGGGCTCAAATATGGTATAGACGCGAACGGTCGGCGAAAGGAGGTGCGAGAACACACAGGAGTGAACTCACAGGAGATGAAAAGAGTCGCCAGTTAGGCATTTTTATCCCGGAGGAAAGGCAATGCTGCATAGACCTAGAAAGATATGGATAAGACGGTTGCGAACCAGAGAGACTGAGAAAGGGGGTTGGTTACAACCTGGGAAGGTATTAGCACCCAGATTGTCCGTCGTACTCGACGGGATCCACGCTTAAAAGATTTGTGTTTTAAAGGGGTAGTGTCAGTGCAATTTGTGTATAAAGAGGGATGGAAAAGGATGTACAGGTGTCAGTGTAAAAGAAATGCAAAGTGTGTAAGAAGTGAAGTGTATAAATGAAGTGTCAGTGTGAGAACTAGAATGAGATGCTCAAGATCATTAGGCTTAGAGAATAATGCTGGAAGGAGGGGGGAATATACAGAGACTTTTGTTCGATAACTGTTAAGTTATGCCTACGTATCCTCTCGTGCAATGAGGAAGTCAGAACACCGTAGTTCGACCCAAAGAGACTGAAAGATGAATTGACTTGTGAACTACTTACTCGCCTATGCTCAAGTGTATGACCTGTCTGGCTCAGGTGCAAACAGTCTTGCATTAGACGGAAGAAGCAAGTTCTCGTTTATGAGTGAATGAGATGAGAAAAGAATCCCGGAGGAGACGATTATTGTTTGTTTTTGAGTTTTCAGTCTTTTATTGCTTTTGGATTTTTGTCATAAATTAATGAGCTTAAGCCTAAACCAATGGGTTAGTAAACTCATCACATCTTCCCTCTGATTAGGGGTAATGAGAGTACCTTAAGTGTGAAGTCAGCTTCTCACACTTAATCACCTTTGATGTAGGATTAAGATCATTAACCTACTTGTGATTACTTAGATGTTTTTTGTTGTTTTTGTTTAGTGTTGAGTAATGAGATTAAGCCATAATCAAGGATTAAACAGACCCATTACACCATCCTAATAGAAGGATAATAGATGAGAATGTTTAAGCTGAGGAAAGCTCCTCAACTTAATCCATGATTAGGGATTAAACCCATGACAAAACAAAGCCTTTATTAGGTGGATTTTAGTTAATGGTAAGATGATGAAGTGGTTTTTAGGGTTTGTAAGACAACTTGAGGGAGACTTGTCCATTAACACTAGGGTTAGTCCTTCTTAACCAATTAAGGAAGAATTAGAACCCTAATGCAAGGCCCAAGTTACAAGCTTGATATCTTGATGATTATTAAGTGAATTGATTAAAGGATTTAAACACATTAAGGATTTAACACTTAGGATTAAAGTTATACACTCCATCCTAATAGAAGGATGCAGGCATAAGCTTAATCACAAAGCCTTAAAGCCTTTAGGGTTTAGTCCCTGATTATGAGATGAGAAGAGAAGACTCAAGGAAACACAAAGGTAAAACTAAGTGGGGGGAACTAATCAAAACCCTAATCATTGTCATGCTTGGTTGTTCCTAAGGTTTGTGAGGTTAACAAGAGAAATCTTCAATGGAACCACCAGGAAGCAGATGAAAGGATCAAGAGAAGCAAAGTAACTTGCTTCATTTAAGAAGGCAAGTCACTTGAGGAAAGGAAGTGAGAAGAAGAAGAATGAGCAAGCTCAATCTCAAACACATAACAAAATGCAGCAAGGATTCATGAAAGGGATGAAAAGAAATTGTGAGAAGTGAAGGCAAATTCACTTCTCAAAGTAACTTACCACCTGAAAAGTTAGTGAAAGGAATGCAATGCAATGCAAAATGGAATGAAATGGCATGATGCAAGTCAAAACCAGAAGCATATATGAGGTGATAATGATGCTATGAAATGATGCAAACATGAAACAAGGCATGGGGATGATCACATGAACAAATGGATGCAAATGGAGCAAGTTTAGAACCATGAACACACATGAAAAGTTATGAGATGCAAATGACATACAACATGGCAGATACATGATGCAATGATCAAACATGATTTCAACATATCTTAAGATGTCTGATGTCTAATGAATCAAATGAATGCATAAAATGTCATGGCAAGACATGGTATGAATGCAAATACAAGATGAATGCAAAAAGAAGCCCAAATTAGGGTTTATGATCAATGCATCAAACAAAAACCAAAATCAGAAGCAAACATCAAGATAAAAAATTTAAAATGCATTCAAAGGAACCCTAAACCTACATAAACTCACTGCCCAAAGGAGGGGTTCTAACTCTTAACCTAATGTAAGTTATGAATTTCCTAAGTTTCCTAGGGTTTTAGGGTACCTTAACAAGAAAAATGCCAAACAAATTGAAAATGAAAGATCAAATCATACCAATTTAATCTCAGAAACTACATGCTAAACAAAATGCAATGCAAAAAGAATCAAAGTCCAACTCTCAATGGTTAGGCAGAAATGATTTTTTGAAATTTGGATCATAATAATGCCTTGAAATGATTTTAATTCCATGAACAATTCTCAAAAGACATCAAGATCAAAAAAGAAATTTGGTTTGAGGGTTGGACAATGTTTCTAAATGATTATGAAGGTTTCATGAATTTTTTGGTGATTTTTAAATACCTAAAAGTATTTTTAATTAATTAATTCTCATTAATTAATTAAAAATAAACTTTTAAATGATTTAAAAATAATTTTTAATGCAAAAAATAAAAATAAAAATGTTTTTGGTTTCTGAAAATTAATAAAAGTTTATACAAAAATTTTCAGAATTTTTAAAAAGGTTTTGCTATTTTTAATAAATTTGGGAAAACAAATGAGATAAAATGAAAAATAAAAATGAATTAAACTGAAAATGGGAAAAGTCAACACATCCAAGGGCCATGGTTTGAACTCACACGCGCGGGAAGAGACTTGGCGCCACATCCAAGGGCTGAGATTCAAATTTGCTAATTAAATGATTAAGCCCTAATCCTGCCCTAATCACTCTCAGGCGACCGGAACACTGTTCCGGTCGTCTTCTCCGGCTATCTCATCTTTCAAACTCTCTCAATATGCCATGAAAACGTGCCAAACTCTCCAGAATCAAACATTAATCATCACTAAACCTAAACCCTACCCTAAAATCCATTCATTTCCACTGAATCATGAGGCACGAATCAAAACGGAAAACAACACAAAAATTTCAGAAATCAAATACATTCCACACACGCAACCATTTTCAATGATTCGAAGCTTAAAATGATCAGCACATTACATAGAATCAATTTGTAACTCAAAACACAAGTTCTGGAAAAATGTTCTTGGATGATACCTGAGATGGAGCTTTCGATTCCAGAGCTTTCAGGATGTTTCTTTGGCTCAAATCTACTCCATTGATCCTCCTAAGAAGCTTGCAAGGTTTGTTTGAAGTTTGCAATGGCTGGTTTGAGAGTTTGCTTGAGTTCTGTTCAATGGCAGGTGGGAATCGTGTTTTTGATTCAATGGCTTTCAGGTTGTTGTGAAGGGTGCTTTGTGATCAGGAAGGTGTGTTGAGTTGATTGGTGAAGTTTGTTTGTGTGTTTGTGGCCTGTGTGATGAGTTTCGAAGGCTCTTGCAAAATGAAAGTGAAAATGAGAATGCTGAGTTATGGAGTGTTTCAGGCTTGCTCTCTTGTTGCTTTGGCTTGCTTTTGACTTGTATAAACTATTGGGATTGGTCAGAAGATGTGATGTGTGCTTTATTGATTGGTATGGGTCCTTTTGCCAAAATGTCAAAGTTGTGTAAGAGAGGTATGGGCTACTTTCTAGCCAAGTACAAGGAGTGTGTTCTGCGCAGCATGATGAGGGGAAAGGCCTAGGATGGTTCAGCAAGCTAGCAAGCAAGTGGATGATAAACTATGATGAGTTTTGCAACTTGCCTCACTTTTGATTTTTGTGAAATATCTTGATCCATAGGCCACAAAAGTGAGAAGTTTCTTGGCCCATTCTGATTTTTAGGTCTTGCATGATCATGTTGTGAAGTTTAGAAATGCATTTGATGACTTAATTTACCTTGAGAAGTGAATTTGCAACTTTGCCTCTTTGGTGCATAACTTGAAATTTTGTGATTTTTGCCAACTTTGACAAGCCATAACTTTTGATCCAAAATGAATTAGGTCATGTTATTGTACTTTTTGAAAAGGGAATGATCCATTCTACAACTTTCATGACCAAAGTTTTTCAATTTGAAGCTTTTTTGAATCAAAAAGTAAAGGTTGAAAAAGTTGCCTAAAATGACAATTCCATCAAAAGTCAAACTTGCCCAAAAAGTCAACTTTGCAAAAGCTTTGAAATTATTCAATTTTGTGAACTTCCAACTTCTTCTATGATCAAATAAAGATCATATACAACCAAAATGATGAAGAACACCCTTTGGTTGGGTCATTGGGGGCCTCAGATGACCTGATTTTGCACTGTCTTGCTTGAAAAGTCAACTCTTGATCAGATGACTTCCCCATGGAATTTCTTCATGGAAATTGATATGCATACTCCCTATACCATATAGAGACCAATAGAAACAAGAATGACCAAAAAATTTGGAGTTATGGCCTTTGAAACCAAAACCCTAATTCTAGGTCATCTGTGTAGTCAAACCTGGCTCTGCCTTCACACCATTTCCAGTTCTTGTGGTTCTTTGACATTCTTGACTTTGAGAGGATTCAATATGATACTTGAACACACATAGGCCTCTTTGAAGTGATTGTTGACCTTTGGAGTGGCTCAAGAAGCTCTTGGATTGCTCAGATCACAAACCCTAGATGCAGATGACTTTGAACCAATGTAGTGAATCAAAAATGAGGTATGAGATGCTTTGATTGAGTTTATGCATATGACATGATCACAAGCCATGGTGTGAATAGGTGAGGGAAAATTTGGGGTGTTTACAAATATCTCAGTTCAGCCTGTTCAACATAAAGTCCAACAACCGCGACAGCAACGCCAACAAGGGTATCAACAAAGAGCCCCTCGTCCATATTATCCCTAGAAAACCAGAGAGAGGAAGTTTGAAACTCCGCCTATGTCCTATTCTCAACTTTTGATAAATCTCCTCCAACTCTAGATGGTTCAGCTCAGAACTTTGCAACCCCAGAAGCCGGGGCAACTCCCTAAAGGTTATGATACGAATGCCCGATGCGAATTTCATTCCGGAGCTCCCGGACATACCACAGAAAACTGTAAAGCCTTAAAGTATGTAGTCCAAGACCTGGTAGATTCTAAAGCGATTAACTTCGCTCCTACTCCAAACGTGATACAGAACCCCATGCCTTCTCATGGGGGTGCAGTTGGGGAAATTAGTGATGGAGAGAGTCTAAATCTGGTGTGCGATGTCAACGACCTGCAAAATCTGTTGAATGTTGTTAAGGCCTGTTTGGCCCAGGAGGGTGTTTTTCCAGGTTGTGAAGACGATTGTACAAGGTGTGTTGTAGCCCCAGATGGTTGTGAGCAGTTGAAAAATGGGATCCAAAGTATGATTAAGGATGGGGTTTTACAGTTTGACAAAGTTGTGAGAGAAAGAGAAGTCTCTACAGTAACCATTTTCTATGACCCATCTCAATTTCCTCTACAAGCCAGAATAGCACCGATAACTATCACCACTGCAGGGCCAGTAATGTATCAAAGTGATAAGGCCATTCCTTGGCATCATGATGGTGAAGTATATTGTAACGGCCAAAAGCAAGAATTTGCCACTTCTAGTATGTCTCCAGCTCAAGTAGAAAATGTTGGAGTAGGAGGCTTTACTAGGAGTGGGAGGTTGTTCGTGCCAGAAACACTGAGAAACAATGTGATACCACCCCGAGACACTGTAGAAGCCCAAACTAAAGCCAGAGGTAAACAATCAGTATCTGCTAATGAGCCCACACCTATGGCTGACCCAAACATTACATTCGATAAAAAGGTTGAGGAGTTCTTGAGAATCATCAAAAAGAGTGATTACAAGATTTTGGACCATTTGCAACAAACTCCATTCAAGATCTTTATTTATGTCCTTGTTAATGTGTTCTGACTCCCACCCAAAGGCTCTTTTGAACATCCTGAATAAATCTTATGTACCTCAGGATATCTCGGTGAACCAATTGGAGACGGTGGTATCTAGTGTCAATGCCAGTCATGGATTGGGCTTTACAGACATGGATCTAACATCTGAGTGTCGTGCTCACAATCGGGCATTGCATATTTCCTTAGAGTGTAAAGGTGCAATGCTATCTCATGTGTTGGTGGATATCAGATCATCCCTGAATGTTCTTCCCAAGAAGGCATTGATGAAGTTGGATTATGACGGAGTGATTTTGAAGCCCAGTGACCTGGTAGTTCGAGCTTTCGATGGATCGAGAAGGTCAGTGTTTGGGGAGGTAGAATTGCCAATCAAAATGGGTCCAAAAATCATCAATAACAAATTCTATGTAATGGAAATATAGCCTGCATATAATTGTTTGCTGGGAAGGCCCTGGATACATTCGGCATGAGCAGTATCGTCCACACTCCATAAGAAGCTGAAGTTCGTCTGGGAAGGACAAATTGTAACAGTCTGTGGGGAAGAGGATATCTTCATCAGTTATCTGGCGTCGTTCAAATATGTGGAGATGGATTGTGAGATAGTGGAGACTCCATGTCAGGCTTTTGAGCCCCTGAAGACTGGTTTGGCCTCTTCATCGGCAGCTTTTTCTGAAGAATCAAAGAAGGGGGTTTCCATAACTTTTTATAAGCAAGCTTTGAAGGTAATGGAACCAGGAGCGCGAGAAGTGTGGGGCAGTCCAGTAGAGGTGTCAGAAAAGAAGGATATGTTTGGTGTTGGCTACCATCCTGGGAAATCATCATCTGAACAGAGTGCTAGAGGTCTCCAAGGCCCAATTACCTTCATGAGTGCGGGAATGGTGGATTATGGAAGCAACAGTGTCGTGCAGGACAATGCAGTTGATAGTGACTGTGACTTAGACGAGTGGATCAGACCTTATGTTCCAGAGACTCAGCTCAGCAATTGGTTGTCTGAAAGGCTTATCTCAGTCACCTCCTCTGAAGAGTAATGATTTTTTCTTTTGTCTTACCTATACTCAAGCGTTATGTCTTGCCCGGGGCATAGTAGCTTATTGTAAGGGTTCTTTTGTTCCTAACAAAATTCATAATCATTAATAAAGCTGATGTTTCGCAGTCATCCATGTTGTTCCTTGTCTTTCATTTTTGCTTTTGTGTTTCAAAAAGAAAGAAAAGTTTTAAAGTGGCAATGTTTCTCGTTTTCTCAAACTCTTTCTAAAGCCTTGCATGAATCACCATTCATGCAGGTGCTCGTCACCGGATCTTATCAATGACGACCCTGCTATGGCTAAGTATGAATTTGACAATCCAATTTACCAAGCCGATGAGGAAGGTGAAGAAGATTGCGAACTACCCGAAGAGTTAGCCATACTGCTTAAACATGAGGAAAAGATGATTCAGCCGCATGAAGAGGCCATCAAAGTAATAAACCTGGGTACCGAAGAAGAAAAGAAAGAGGTTAAGATCGGGGGCGCATTAAAGGAATCTATCAAGACTCGTCTAATCGCCATGCTTCGAGAATATGTTGATGTCTTCGCCTGGTATTACCAGGACATGCCTGGTTTAGACATTGATATTGTGGTACACAAGTTGCCTTTGAGAGAAGAATGTCCGCCAGTGAAGCAAAAGTTGAGGCACACGAGCCCTGATATGGCAATCAAAATCAAGGATGAAGTACAAAAACAATTTGATGTTGGTTTTTTTCCTGTGACCAGTTACCCTCAATGGGTTTATAATATTGTATCGGTCCCTATAACATACGGTAAAGTCAGGATGTGTGTAGACTACAGGGACTTGAATTGGGTCAGCCCTAAAGATGATTTCCCTCTGTATCACATAGATGTGCTTGTTGATAATACTGCTCAATTTTCTATGTTCTCTTTCATGGACAAGTTCTCAGGTTATAACTAGATTAGAATGTCTCCCAATGATATGGAAAATACTACCTTCATCACACCTTAGGGCACCTTTGGTTACAAGGTCATGTCGTTTGGTCTTAAGAATGCTGGGGCCACTTACCAATGGGCAATGGTGACGCTATTTCACGACATGATTCATCATGAAATTAAGGTTTATGTTGATGATATGATAGCAAAATCCCAAACAGAAGAAGAGCATTTGGTCAATCTAGCAAAGTTGTTTGACAGACTCCAGAAGTTCAGATTGAGGTTGAATCCGAACAAGTGCACCTTTGGGGTCCATTCCGGAAAGTTACTGGGCTTCATTGTTAGTGAGAGGGGAATTGAGGTTGATTCGGCCAAAGTAAAAGCCATCCAAGAGATGCCCGAGCTAAAAACTGAAAAGCAAGTGTGTGGTTTCTTAGGGAGACTAAACTAAATTGCACGGTTTATCTCTCACCTAACAGCCACGTGTGAGCCAATCTTTAAACTTCTGAGGAAGAATCAGGCCATCAAATGGAATGAAGACTGTTAGCAAGCCTTTGACCGAATCAAGGAGTACCTGCTAGAACCTCCAATTCTCATGCCTCTAGTGCCAGGGAAACCCTTGATCATGTATCTTATTGTGCTCGGAGGATCAATGGGATGTGTGTTAGGTCAGCATGACGAGTCTGGTCAAAAAGAGAATGCCAGTTATTACCTTAGCAAAAAATTTACCGATTGTGAGACACGCTACTCACTACTCGAGAAAACTTAATGCGCTTTGGCATGGGCTGCTCGCCGACTAAGACAGTACATGCTGACTCACACTACTCTCCTAATCTCCAAAATGGATCTTGTGATGTATATCTTCGAGAAGCCAGCTCTAACAGGAAGGGTAATCCGATGGCAGATGATTCTATTGGAGTATGATATCCATTACACTTTGTAAAAAGCAATAAAAGTGAGTGTATTGTCAGAATACCTGGCTCAATAGTCAATTGGCGATTATCAACCCATGAAGTTCGAGTTTCCGGATGAGGACGTCATGTTCCTCAAGTCGAAAGACTGTGAAGAACCACTTCCGGAAGAGGGACCAGACCCTAAATCCAAATGGAAGTTGATGTTTGACGGAGCTGTGAACATAAGAAGAAGCGAAGTAGGTGTTGTCATTATCTCACCAGAGGGTGTCCATATGTCTTTCGCTGCTCGGTTGACCTTAGAATGTACTAACAACGAAGATGAGTATGAAGCATATATCATGGGGGTCGAAGAGGCAATTGGCTTGCGAATCAAGAACCTCGAGATCTTCGGAGATTCTGCTTTGGTCGTGAATCAGGTCAATGGTAAATGGTTAGTTCATCAACCTCATTTGGTTCCTTACAGGGATTATACCAGGAGGCTGGTAACTTTCTTCACCAAAGTCAAGTCGAGTTATATTCCTTGATACAAGAATCAGTTTGCTGATGCTCTAGAAACTTTGTCATCTATGATTAAAGTTTGTCAAGAGAATTTCGTGCCTCGAATCATGGTCTCCCGTCTTGAAAGACATGCTTATGTCTTTGCAGTTAATAGTGGTGAAGATAACAAACCTTGGTATCATGATATCAAGCACTTCTTGAAGACTCAAGAGTACCCGACTGGGGCATTCAATAAAGACAGGAAGACCCTCAGAAGACTAGCAGGTGGTTTCTTCTTGAATCAAGATGGTGTGCTATACAAGCAAAACTTCGACATGGTTCTCTTCATATGTGTGGATAGACACGAAGCAGACTTGTTGATGCAAGAGGTTCATGAAGGCTCCTTTGGCACCCATGCTGGTGGACATGCTATGGCCAAGTAATTGTTGAGATCGGGATATTATTGGATCACCATGGAATCCAATTGCTGCAAATACTCCCGTAAATACCATAAGTGACAGATTTGTGTTGATAAAGTCCATGTACCTCCAAATACTTTGAGTGTCATGTCTTCACCTTGGTCGTTCTCCATGTGGGCATTGATATGATTGGCAAGATTGAGTCGACAGCTTCCAATGGTCATTGTTTCATCCTGGTTCCCATAGACTATTTCACGAAGTGGGTCGAAGCGACATCTTATGCCAACGTTACTAAATAAGTGGTAGCCCGGTTTATTAAAAGAGACATCATTTTCCGGTACGGAATTCCCGAAAGAATCATTACTGATAATGGTTCTAACTTCAACAACAAGATGATGGCAGACTTGTGTCGGGATTTCAAAATAGAGCATCACAACTCTTCTCCATATCGCCCGAAGATGAACGGCGCCGTCGAGGCGACCAATAAGAACATCAAGAAAATCATGCAGAAGATGGTTGTGACATACAAAGACTGGCATGAGATGCTACCATTCGCTTTACATGGGTACATAACATCAGTGCGTACCTCAACAGGGGCAACCCCATTCTCATTGGTGTATGGTATGGAGGAAGTCCTACCAATTGAAGTAGAGATCCCCTCGTTGAGGTTAATGATGGACATTAAGCTAGATGAAGCTAAGTGGCTCCGATCCAGATACAACCAATTAAGCCTCATTGAAGAAAAACGCCTAACAGTTGTATGCCATGGACAGTTATATCAGCGGCGGATGAAACAGGCTTTCGACAAGAAGGTACGGCCTCAAAGGTATATACCAGGCGACTTGGTGCTAAAAATAATTCTTCCTCCTCTTAACAATCACAAGGGAAAGTGGACACCCAATTATGAAGGACCATCCGTGGTTAAAAAGGTTTTCTCAGGTGGAGCCTTGATGCTAACAACCATGGACGGAGAAGACTTTCATTCCATTGTCAATGTAGATGCGGTAAGAAAATACTTCGTGTACAAAAGGACCTACTGGATAAAAATAGAATAAAGATCTAGGAAAAAAATGGTAATCCCGGCGAGCCAAAAACAAAATAAAAGGCTCGGGCAAAAATTAGTTGTAACACCCCAAATTTTCCCTCTTCTGTTTAAGCATCATCATCATATCATAATCATCATAAGCATTTCATGTCCTTGGCATCTTTGCATAGAAAAATGAAACATAACATTCTCATGTTCTAGCATAAGGCATATGATCAACCATCCGGGAAATTTGAAGCACTGCAAGTCAAAATCAAGAGCATGGTGACCTGGCAAGAATCTCACAGGATCATTTTGCACAAGCTCTGTATCATCTTCAAGACCCTAAAAAAGGATGAGGATCAAAATCAACTTGAAACGGTTGGCGTCGGGTTATTCTTGAGGTTTCCCACCAAAAGGAGGGAAATTCAAGTTTTCCCTACGTTAACTGGTTAACGCATATGGTTAACCGGTTAACGGCTACGAAATTTGAATTTCAGCAGCTAGTTCAGCATGTGTGTTTTGGCTCCATTTTCTGATTTTCTGATTTTTATGCATTTGAATTAATTGGGAATTATGGAGAAGGATCTAGAGCATTTATCCAATCCTAATTCCAATGCTAAATCCTAATCACTTTCTAAGCCAATGCCAAGCCATATTTTTGGATCCCAAACCAAAATTTTGGGCCCTAAACCTAGACCATATTTATTCCATTTCCCTCTAAACCAAGACATTCTCACTCACAATTTTCACTTCTCATTTTTTGAATTTGGAGCTCTCTCACCATTCTCTCATTTTTTTCTCCCCATTTTCCAAATCACTCAAAGTTCCTCTTTGAAGATCACACAACTTTGCATTAAAGTGTGTAGATCTTGGAACTAGACCTCCATCCATAGCTTCCTTGCATCATTTTTGCTGGTTTATTACTTGGATCAGATCTAGTTTGGAGATTAGAAGTGCTTGTGGAGTCAAAAATTTGCATCAAGACCTTTTGCTTGCATTTATTTTGCATGGAGTGTGAAGATTAGCACCGGATCTTCTAAGTTTTCCGTGATATCTCTCATTTCCAGCTCAAACAACATTTACCAAAGCATATCTCAGCTTTGTAGGTTGGTTAATTTCAGATCTAGCTCTGTTTTTAGCTTATTTGCATGCTTGTGCTTTAGATCCACCATGTGCTTGTGTATTTGTTTGTGTTGCATGAATTGATTGGTTGATTTGTAACCGGATCTAAATGTTAATGTTCATGAGCTTAATGGTATGGATTAATGTGAATTGATCTATTTTCCCATGTATAATTGATTGCTGGTCTGGTGTAAGATTATTTAAATATGCTGGTTTGAGCTGCTGTTTTTTGCAGGGTTTGTTGTTGTTTTAACAGTGTTAACCGGTTAACGCATTTGGTTAACCGGTTAACGCACCTGTTTTATGTGTATTTTGTGCAGGTTTGAACTGATTAACCGGTTAATGCATTTGGTTAACCGGTTAACACTGAAGCAGAATGTCATTTTGGAGCTATTTTGAGCTTGTTTGATCCCCTTGTTTGCTTTAATTGCCATGGATCATTGTATGATCATTGAACATGCTATATTAGGGTGATTTGCTTGCTGGTTGATGTATTCTTTCATGTTTTCGACGCGTAAGTCGTGTATTTGCAATGCTTGGCATGTTGTTTGATCCTTGTTTACTAGAACCTTTGAGCATGTTAATTCCATGATTGTGTTGATCAATTTGCTGGATTTTTGCTAACATTTCAGGGGCTCATGGTAAGATAACTGTGGATGTTTATCCACATTTCAACTCTTCATCTTTCCTTTTTTGCTTTGCTTTTGCTTTGTGATGTTTGATGTGCTTTGTGCCATCATGTGGTTCTCTTTCCCCTCTCTAGCTTTCTTCTCCTTTCTTTTGCTTCTCTTTTGATCATCCTTTCTCTTAGGATAGTTGAAGCCTCACTAACCTTAGGATTCGTTAGTCCCCCATTAGACTTTTACCTTTAAAATCCTTTTGTTTCTTCTCTTCTCATCTCAAAAAATAAAAATCCTAAAAGACACTTAATAAGGATTGAAGTGGTCTTTTGTACAATAGCCTTATTCCATGAAACACTTGTAGTTTTCCCATCTTGGGATAGTACGAGCTTGTTCAGCATGATACACAAGTCTGATCATGAGACCATCTTCATCAAAGAAAACCATAAAACACATTTCTTCACAAAAATACAAAAACACTTAATAATTCAATGAGTTAGTGAGCCTAAGCCCTAATCTCGGGAATCAAGTTTTGGGGATCTTCTCCTTAATGGAGTGTGCTTGTTCTATTATTCCATCTTGGAATGTAGTGGCAAGTACACATTCCATGGAAAAGAGCTTGAGTTCACTTCCTTAAGCCACACTCATAAAAAACTCATAAAAAACACCAAACAAACAATACGCGTCTTTCCTTCGGGATTTCTTTTCTCATCTCCTTCGCTCCGCCCGCGAACTTGCTTCTTCTTGTCATTTTGCAAGACGGTAACGCACTCGTCATCCGAGCCTGCAACACCTGAGCATTGACACAGGCAGTTCAAGCCTTAAGACAAAAGCAATCTTTTCCACCCCTAGTTAGGGGAACTACGGCGACTCTGATCCTCATTGTCCAGGTGAGGTACGTAGGCAGCGGGGTAGGGCCCGTTCGAACACAATCTTTATTTTCCCTACATTTTATTTTTCCTTTTCATTTCTTTTTTTCCAGTTCCATTTCCAGTTCCAACTCATTTTCTTTTGCAGCAGCTTTCATTTCTTCACCCTTTGAAACATTTTCTTTGCAAGCATGGATCTCGTCGGGTACGGAAGACGATCTGGGGTGCCAATACCTTCCCAGGTCGTAACCGACTCCCGAACCCAGTCTCTTTGGTTCGCAGGACCTTTGTCCTTTCTTTTCTTTCTTCGGTTTGTGCAGCATTACCATTCCCGTTCCTTCGGGATAAAAATGTCTGGCTGGCGACTCTAACTCTTCTGCGCCACTTTCGCGTTTGTACCAGGATGAAAATCCAGGGAGCGACAGCTGGCGACTCTGCTGGGGATCGAACCCAGAATCTCTGGTTCCCTTGAGAGTCTCTCCTAGCGCTTGTGTGTTTCTGTTTCTTTGTGTGTTGATTTTTTGCTGTTGCGTGTTTATTTTGCTGCTGTTTTATTTACAGTTTTATTTACAGCTTTATTTACAGTTTTCAGTACTTATAGTCATGCGTCATATATTATTACTGGACTGTCTGGACTGGATTTTTTCTGTTTGGTGGGACTTAGGTGATACTGTTACTGTGAGGACTTAAAGTGGTTCCACTTTGGCCTCATGAGATCTTGTCATGGGGGTAGTAGTGAGTTCCACACCCAGATTTGCGACTGTCTTGGAAATGTCTTGATTTAGGGATCTTCCTCTTTCATTTCATAACCTTGATAGTTATGTGCAGTTGGGGACCGATCATTGAGAACCTTGTGGAAAAATCCCTCTCTAGTGGTGACAGTGGCAGACCACATTGTATGGAAAACCTATTCGCACCCGAGGGCCCTCCTGGGACTCACATAGGATGACCTTGTTTTCCCGGACTCACGCTGAGGCCTCCCTGAGTAGTACATAATGCCAAACCGATTCCCTGATTTGGTCATGAGCCATTTCTCGAAAATGGTGAACGTATTATTGCTATTCGGCTTTGAGAGTTCGTGATGTTTGACCCGGAGCACACTAGTGAGATTGGGAGGGGTTTACAGGTTTGCAGGAACCCTTAACCTCCACATACCCTCATTATCAGTATGGTCTCTGTTATGATTTGGTCATTATGGTTCTGGATTTCGTGATCTTTTGGTTCTGAGGGTTTCTATCAGATGGTCATGGTTCAGAGAATTATGGTTTTCAGATACTTGGGGGTCCTAATATCCAGTATCCAGATCGTTCCAGATTGATCATATGCCTGCATTGCATTTGGATCGCATCGTACTCGCATTAACTATTTGTGTTTCCATTTTCAGGTTTTACAGTTTAGCACCCAGTTCTGGTAATTGTAAGCTCTCCAGATGACCGAAGTTAAGAAAATTACAAGAAAGAAGAATGTCCATTACACTTTTCTCCAACCAGAAGTCAAGAGTGTTCAGGGACTAGTAGGGCTGATGAATGATCAAGTTTTAGGGAACTTCAGAAAGAGGTATGGTCAAATTTTGAAGTACATGGATAAACCTACTGCAGACTAGAAGGATAGCTTGCACACTTTGCTTCAGTTCTATGATCCATTGTTGCGGTGTTTTGTATTTCCAGATTATATTTTGGCTCCTACCTTGGAGGAGATTTCTAGCATTTTGGGTATTCCTATCAGAGATAATTTGCCTTACTATTGATCAGAGATATCTCTTAAGGAAGAAGAAATATCTAGAGTCTGTCGTATACCAGTTGCTAAGGTCAAGAAAGCTTTGAAGGACAGTGAGGGCAGAGGACTTCCTTGGGATGTGCTTATACCAGAAGCTGAAGAGTATGCTAAAGAGAGTAAGTGGGGAGATTTTGGTGTTGTGGTGGCCCTGATGGTATATGGATCTAGTCTTTTCCCGGGAGAAAAGGAGTTTGTGAGTTTGGAGTTGATCTCCATTTTTGCTAAAGGTAATCCTGTACCAATTTTGTTGGGAGATTTCTACTACAATGTTCATTACCATAATGAGAAAGGCAGAGGTGGACCGGTGGGTTGTTGTGCTCCATTATTTGCTGATTGGTTTGCGAAGCAATTGCCAAAGTCAGGCCCTTTCAAAGAGATGAGAGATGAATGGAGGTGGTCCAGGAGGCTAATGGGACTAACTGCTGAGGATATAGCTTGGGGTTATAACAGAGATTTGTTGGGGAAGGAGTTACTGGTTAGTTGTGGGAGTTTTGCTAATGTGCCTTTTCTAGGAAGAAAGGGGGTGATCAGTTACCATCTGTAAACACCCCAAATTTGACCTCACTCATTTCACACCATGGCTTGTGATATTTCATATTTGCATTATTTTAGTCATAACATCTCATATTTCATTTTTGCTTCACTGCATTAGTTCAAGTTCATCTGCATCTAGGGTTTGTGATCTGAGCAATCAAGGATTCATCTGAGCCACTCCAAAGGTCTCCAATCATTCCAAGAGGGTTCATGTATGTTCAATCATCATATTATGCCCCTCAAAGATCAAGGAAGTCAAGGAATCACAAGAACTGGCAAGGCATGGAAGCAGAGCTAGGGTTTCACTGCACAGATGACCTAAAATTAGGGTTTTGGTTTCAGAGGCCATAACTCCAAATTTTTTGGTCATTCTTGTTTCTAATGGTCTCAATATGTTATAAGGATCATGTGTACCAAGTTTTATGAAGAAATTAATTGTGGAAGTCACATGTTCCCTGTGTAACTTCTTGAGCAAGTCAGAGCAAAATCAGGGCATCTGAGGCCCCCAACAATGGAACCAAAGTGGATTTTTCATCAAATTGAAGTTATATGATCTTTATTTGATCATTGGAGTGCTTGGAAGTTCACAAAATTGAAGAAAAGTGAGCTAAACCAAAAGTTGCCAAAAATGGAAATGACTTGTAATGTAAACTTTCCATTTTAGGAAAGTTTTTCAACCTTCTCTTTCTCAACCAAAAATGCTTCAAATGTAAAATTGTTGGTCATGAAAGTTGTAGATTGGATCATTCCCTTTTCAAAAAGTACAAGAACAAGTTCTAATTCATTATGGAACTCAAGTTATGGTTTGTCAAAGTTGGCAAAAATTACATAATTTTCAAGAATGCACCAACGAGGGATTTTTGCAAAACCACTTGCCAAGCCATTTTGTGACTTCTAATACACTTATAAGCATCATACCAACCTAGTACATTGCCTAAAACTCAGAATTGGCCCAAGAATCATGTCATTCCATGTCTTGCACATCAAGAAACCTCAAAGGGGCCAAAACTTCATGAAATTGCAAAAGGGCACATAACCTTTCATCCACTTACTGAATTGCCACAAAATGAATTCTATGGACCTCCTTGATCTCAGCTGCACCAAGACAAGCCAAAGAGCCAGCTGCACAAGAGCCCATACTTCAAGTACAAATTTTATTGACTTTGTGCAAAAACACCCATACCAATCAGCTGCAGCCACCAGCCACTCTCTGGCCTATCCAGACTTTACAAGCATGCTTCAAGGATTCATTTTCATAACATACACAAGCCAAGAGCTCCAAGAACTTAACATTCTAAAAAATCACCCCTCTTGCAAAAACTTTCGAAACTCATTACTCAGCCATTCAAACTCCAAACAAATTTCACCATTCATCTCAAAATCATCTATAGAACACAAAGCAACCATTAAAACAGCCAAAAACCTTCCATAGCCAAAACACGATTCTTGGCCAGTTGAAGTGCAATCACACAAACCAGCCAAAACAAACTCCTTCCAAGCATCAAAGCTTCATCAGGAGGTCAAGGGGAGTCATTTTGCATAAGGAAGAGGTCCAGAAAGCTCAAGCTCAAGTAACCATCCAAAAACATTTTTCCAGAACTCATTTCTTTTGTTGCAATGTGATTCTATATGTTGTGCTGGTCACACTGATGTGTTTACTTTTGAGAATGGTTGAGAAATAAGCTTGTTTGTGTGTTCTGAAAGTTTTGCCGTTTTTATGTTTTCCTTCGAATCTTGTTTATGAGCCATGATAAATTTGTTTTAAGGTTGGATTCGTGTTTAGGAAGGTGAGAGGAGTTGATCTGGAGCTTTAGAGCTCCAGAAATGACCTAGGGGTGAAGTTTTGGGGTTGCTCAAGGAGAGGCTGGCCGGAGAAGATGACCGGAGGTCTTCTCCGGCCACCTGAAAGTGATTAAGTGGTTAATTAGGGTTAGGGCAGAGTTTAAACGTAGGCCTTTGGATCTTGTCTTCCCGCGTGTGATGAAGGGCTCAGATCATTTCATTAAGTTTAAATCCTGTTTAATTAATTAATTAGGTTTTAATAAGTTTGAACCTAGACCGTCCAGATGCGCGCCAGGTCAAGCCAGTTTCCCCCAGGTTCAATCCAAACCCTCAGATGCGCATACTTCCCATTAATTCAATTTTTATTTCTTTTTTTACCATTTATTTTGCATATTTTATTTAAAATAGTTAGAAAATCCTAAAAATATTTTCCTTCTGCATTTTCACTTCAAATATTTTTCTCAACCAGAAAACATTTTTATTTTTATTTTTTGCATTAAAAAATCATTTTGAAAATATTTAAATGTTTATTTTAATTAATTAATGGAAATTAATTAATTAAAATACCATTTAGGTTTCTAAAAATCCCAAAAAAATTCACATTGCATCTTAGGACATGTCTTTGCATCACCTCATAGCATCATTTGCATCATGAATATGCTTCTGGTTTTGGTTTGCATCTTTGCATTCATTTCATTTTCACTTATTCCTTTCTTTATGTTAACCATTTCAGGTGGTAAGTACTTTGAGAAGTGAATTTGCCTTCACTTCTCATTTCTCTTCATCTCTTCCTTTTGCATCCTTGCTGCATTTTCTTTTGCTTTAGAGTGAGCTTTCTCATTCATGTTCTTCATTCACTTTCTTTCTTCAAGTAACTTATCTTCATAAGTGAAGTAAGTTAACTTGTTTCTTCTGCTTCTCCTCCTTTCATCTGCTTCTTCCATTGGTGGCTTCTTTGAATATCTCTTGCAAGCCTCACAAACCATAGGAACATCCAAGCATGACAATAATTAGGGTTTTGATTAGTCCCCCTTTAGTTTTTACCTTTGTGTCTTCTTTGTGTCTCTCTTCTCATCTCATAATCAGAGACTAAACCTTTAAGGTTTTAAGACTTTGTGTTTAGGGTTATGCCTGCATCCTTCTCTTAGGATGGAGTGTATAACTTTAATCCTAATTGTTAAACCCTTAATTTGTTTAAACCTATTAATCAATCCATCTTAATAATCACTAAGACAATAGCTTGTAACTTGGGCCTTGCATTAGGGTTCTAATTCTTCCTTAATTGGTTAAGAAGGACTAACCCTAGTGTTAATGGACAAGTCCCCCTCAAGTTGTCTTACAAACCATAAAACTCACTTCTTAATATTTACCTTAATTAAAGGCTTGTTTTGTCATGGGGTTAATCCCTAATCATGGATTAAGGTAAGGTATCTTCCTCAGCTTAAATGCTCTCATCTATTATCCTTCTATTAGGATGGTGTAATGAGTCCATTAAATCCTTGATTATGGTTTAAACTCATTACTTAACACTAAACAAAAACTCCAAAAAAATATCTAAATAATCAAAAGTAGGTTAATGATCTTAATCCTAAATCATGGTAATTAAGTTTGAGGTGCTTACCTCATACTTAAGGTATTCTCATTATCCCTAATCAAAGGGAGGATATGATGAGTCTACTAACCCTTGGTTTAGGCTTAAGCTCATTAACTTATGACAAACATCAAAAAGAAATAAAAGACTGAAAACACCAAAAACAAACAATAATCGTCTCCTTCGGGATTCTTTTCTCATCATCTTCACTCACAAACGAGAACTCGCTTCTTCCGTCTAATGCAAGACAATTAGCACCTGAGCCAGACAGGTCACACACTTGAGCATAGACAAGTAAGAAATTCATCAGTCAATTCATTTTTCAGTCTCTTTGAGTCGAACTACGGTGTTCTGACTTCCTCATTGCACGAGAGGATACGTAGGCATAACTTAACTGTTATCGAACAAAAGTCTATGTCTCTTCCCCCCTCTTCCAGCATTATTCTTTAAGCCTCATTCCTGAGCATTTCACTTCACATCTCTTTTGCACTGACACCTGTACATTCTTTTCCAGCTTTTGCACACAGATAGCATTGACTCCTACCCCTTTAAGCACAAATTTTTAAGCGTGGATCCCGTTGAGTACGACGGACAATCTAGGTGCTAATACCTTCCCAAGTTGTAACCAACCCCCTTTCTCAGTTTCTCTAGTTCGCGACCGTCTTATCCATATCCTTCCAGGTTTATGCAGCATTACCTTTCCTTCGGGATAAAAATGCCTAGCTGGTGACTCTATTCATTTCATCTTAATTTCTCCTCTCGCCGACAGTCTGCGTCTGTACCCTATCTGACCCTGGTGTCACGTATCGGGAGCGACAGCTTGGCGACTCTACTGGGGACCCCTTATATTGCAACCAGGGCTTCTGGTTCTTTTTGTGGGTTCCTCCTAGCGCTTGTTTGATTTGTGTTTACGGGGGTGTTATGTGCTACTTATGCTTATTTGCTTTATTTATTGCTTTGTGTACAACTTTATTTATTGCTTTCCTTTACAGTTTTATGCATTTTCATATTGTCATTATCATTGTGCTGGATCTGGTTTTCCTTGGTGGGTGGGGTTTCATTGAGTGATTAAGGTCCTATACCTGGGACCTGAGTGACACATAGGCTAGAGTGGCTTCATATTCTTTCCCATTCCATTTCTGTCTGGTACGGGAATATGAAACACGGTTCAGACATGGGTTTCTTCTTGAGAACTCTGTGCTACAGATTTCCTGTAGTGCTAGGGCTATCTGGGAAGCCTGCTAAGTCTGGATGACCTTTTTATGACCTTCAGCATCTGAGGTGAATTAGAGGAGGATCTTTTATGGTTATTGTAAACATTGTACCTCCGGGTTAGAAGTGTTTACACTTCTCATAACTGATCCATGTCTGAGGATCCTTGTTCTAGAACATTACATGTGAGGGGGTTGGGTTGTTTACAGGTTTGCAGGAACCCTTGGCCACATCATACCCTGTTACTATTTTGTTTTAAGAATGCACCACTTTGGACAGTTCTTGTGATTACCCCGGACTTGTGACTCTTTTATTTGAGTCCCCCACCTGGTTACTGGTTTTCTAAGCCTTCATCCGCACTTATGAACACACATGGACCCTATCAAGGCAGATTATCAGATCCAGCTCTTGATCACAAACCCTTTGCATATCATTTGCATACATCATTTCTGCATCATTTAACATTTGCTTATTTGTTTTACAGGGTATCCATCTTCATATTTGGTTTGGTTTTGACCCCTTCTGCTACTCAGACTGCTTCTGTTTTCTTCTCCAGCAATCTCCATCAGTTTGTCAGTGATTCTCCTCCAGCTACCTATATCAGAGACTCACCTCTTCAGCATCTTCTTCAGTGACCTTCATCAACAGTTGTTCTCAGCTTCTTCACCAGCACCCATGGACACTTCAAGAAAGAGCAACATCTCTTACCACTTCTTTGAGCCCACCTTGACTGGCATCAGGCAGGTCCAGTCCCTCATTACACCTGACCATATCCCACTATCCAGAGAGCACTATGGGGGCATATTGGATATGGTCATGGATTTAGATGCATCTCAGAGGAGCATGATCCATACTTGCTTGAAGTTCTATGATCCTCCACTCAGATGCTTCACATTCCCTGATTTCCAGATGGGACCTTTGCTAGAAGAGTTTTCCTTGTTGATTGGAGTTCCTATCAGGAGAGGGATTCCTTTCAACCCAGATATGACTGCTCCCAGAAATGAAGACATAGCCAGGGAATTGCCTTTGGAGCCTGCCCTCAATGAGCAGAACATGACAACCAAAGCTGGGGTTCCAGGCCTTCATCTAGACTTCTTGATCTCTCAGGCCACCCTGAAAGCTGCAGTAGGAGAATGGAAGGCTGTCTGTGCACTATTATCCCTCAGTATATATGGGGTTATCTTGTTTGCTGATGAGCCCAAGTTTGTGAGTAAGAATGCCATCCACCTGTTCTTGTTGAGGAACCCAGTTCCTACCTTGCTTGAAGACTTCTACTACTCAGTACATCAGAGGAATGAGAAGCAAAGAGGAAGGCTGGTCAGATGTTGTGCTCCTCTGTATTACTCTTGGCTGCTCAGACACACTTGCCAAAATCAGATACTTTCTTGAACCCCCATCAGCAGAAGAATTGGGCTAAGAGGTTCATTGCCTTGACATCAAATGACATCAGATGGTGCACTCAGAGCACCAAAGGCAAGGACACCATTACTAGTTGTGGGCAGTATCCTAATGTGCCTTTGATAGGAGTGAAGGGTTGCATCAACTACAACCCTTTATTGTTTAAAAGACAATTAGGGTATGCTTTGGTTCATCCTCCCAGAGGACAAGATTTGGCTGAAACTCTCTACTGTGAAATCCAACCCAACTCTGCTGTTGTCAGACAAGCTGTCTGGGCTTGGGACAACATCCAGACCAAAGGGACAACCATCCTTGGCAAGTGCCACAATATTGCTTCAGCACAGTATTCTGATTGGTCCCGTACCAGAGCTCAAATCACTCAAATGCCATTCACTTTAGAAGATGTGCATGGACCTTCTACAGTGCAACCTACAACAACTGTCAGCATGGAAGAGTTTGAAAAGCTGAAAGAGAGGAACACTCAGCTAGCTGAAGCCTTGAAGAAGACTCTCTGGGAGAGAAATGACAGTCGTCTGGACAATGAGAGATTGGAAAGGCTCAGGACTGAGCATCTAACCAAGATTGAAAAGACAGATGACTACATCAGGAAGGCAAGAGCAGGGGAGTTAGTAATGAAGAATGCTTGCAAGGAGGCAAAGACTCAGAAGGCTAGGGCATAGAATTATCTTGAGGAAAGCCAGGCTAGGTGGATCAGGATCATTGAAGCCCGTGCACAAGAAGACCAAAGGACTCAAGCTAAGATAGAGCAGTTGGAGGCTAGTGAGAAGAAGCATCAGGAGGCTTTGTTGGCAGCTCAGAAGGAAATATTTGAATTGAAACTCCGGGCGGGGTTGAAGAGGTCAAAGGATCAGGATAAGCATAAGAAGCTAACCAGTGCCATTGCTACCAGGAACTTCCTCATCAGGACTATTATAGAGCACCCAGTAGGGCCAGTGACTGAGGCCCTCCTGAAGGAAGTCAGGGAGGATAACTTTGGATTAGATGTCTGATCCTTTTGCTTGTATTTCTTTCTTTTGTTGTACTTTTGATTTTGTTGTTGTATTTTGACCCACCATGGGGATGTATTGTAAACAAACTATGTATTTTCATCCTTTGCAATATATCAGTTTGTGTTATTTATGGTGGGCTTAATCTCTCAACATCATCAGCATTTCCTCGAGGTCTGGAAAGGTCAAAAACAAAGAACCAAACCGGATACCCTTGGAAGACAAATAAGCATGTTGCATTGCATACTAACATTTTCTTTGTTTTGTAGGTTTTTGTTTTATTGTTGTTTCTCACTTTGTTGTGGTTTTAGGAAACATTGCTCGCAGAAGAGTGTTCCCTGTCAACAGAATACACCGGTACCCGACGAGAAACAACCTTCCGGTCATTTAGATGGATCAAGTATAGTAAGACTTGAATGAAGTAAGGACCCAAATGGAAAATGAAAGGGTTGAGATGAGGAATCAGATGACCCAATTCATGGCTGTAATGACTGGCTTAGCTCAGAGCCAGGAAAGGCTGAGGGAGTTAGTTGAAAGACAAACTCCTGATGAACACCATCCAGGTACAAGAGGTACCAGTAACGACGATCATGGACAGCCTCGCATTGATTCACCAGAGTTTGGGCCTCATCTAAACCCAGAAGTTAATGTCATAAGGAATACTCAGGGTAACACTGCTGGAGGCAGGATCTTGTAAGAGGATCCTCAAGAAGAGCAGTTTACAGTTATTGGGGATGGGGATGAAGTTTGCGATCGTAGGCTGGATGAAATTGCTGAGAAGTTGAGGTCTCTTGAATCCCTGAATTCCCTAGGCTTTGATGTAATAGACATGGGACTGGTGGAAGGGGTGAGAATTCCTCACAAGTTCAAACCCCCATGTTTCGAAAAGTATAATGGCACATCCTGCCCACGCACCCACCTTCAATCATTCTTGGGAAGGTTAAAAGCATACACCATGGACAAAAAGTTGTGGATGTTTTACTTCGAGGATAGTCTAACTGGGGAATCCCGAGAATGGTACTCCAACCTAACTAAAGCCACAGTGAGGAACTGGAAAGACTTGGTTGAAGCTTTCATCTGAAAGTATCAGTACAACTTGGACATGGCTCCAAACAGAACCCTCCTTATGGGAATGTCTCAATCCTCCCGTGAGAGCTTCAGAGAATATGCCCAAAGGTGGAGGCAACTTGCTGCTGCAGTTCAACCACCCATGTCGGAAAGAGAAATGGTTGACATGTTCATGAATACTCTTCAAGGAACATATATTGACAGACTTGCTGCTTTCTCTTCCACCAGTTTTGCTGATGTAGTTATAGCTGGTGAGATAATTGAGAGTCTTTTGAAGATGGGAAAGATCTCAGATAACGGTGCCAGTTCCAGCAGTACAAGAAAACCATTTGCTGGGCCCCAAAGATCTGGTGAGACTAACTCAGTTCACATGGGAAGAGGGAGACCCCAATACATGCCCAGAACAGTTGTTGATGTTACTATCCCTGCTCCTCAGTATACTCCACCACAACACTTTCCGCAACAACAACAATTTCCATAGCAAAGATCATATAACAATAACAACAACAATCAACAACAACGCCCATTTCAACAACGGCCATCTCAGGTCAACCGAGTAATTGACCCCATTCCTATGCCATATGCTACACTCCTGCCACAACTCCTAAAGCTCAATCTGGTTGAGTTGAGGACATTGGCTCCACCCGATCCTCAAAACCTTCCAAGGAACTATGATGCTAATTCTAGGTGTGCTTTTCACTCTAACGCACCTGGTCATTCTACAGAAAAATGCAGAGCCCTGCATATGATGGTTCAGGATCTGGTAGATTCAAAAGCCCTGAACTTTGTACCTCCTCCAAATGTGATGAAGAATCATATGCCAAGCCACAGTGGGCCAAGGATTAATGTTGTAGAGGATGGATCACCCCTGGGTTTGATAGAAGACATTTCATGTATTCAAACACCTCTGGCAGAGGTTAAAGCCCAGCTTTTAAAGTGCCAAGTGTTTCTAGGTTGTGAGGCCTGTTGCGAATTATGCAAACTTTCTGAGAATGGGTGTGCTAGCTTAAGGAAGGGAATTAGTGATTTGATTAATGATGGAATTCTACAAATTACAACCACAGCTTCTACAACACCAGCAACCCTTTTACCAACAACAAGTGAATCTTCTACAACATCAACAACCATTTGTCCAAGGGTTTCTCTTACAACTGCAACAACCATTGTTCCATCCGATTCAGCTACAACTTCAACAATCTTTCCATATATCACTTCAACCCACAACAATTCATTTGCACTGGCTACTACAACTTCAACAACCAATAATGATGTTTCCACTATCACAATCTATTATGACCTGGCAGCGGTCCCGAGTTCCAACAACTTTCAGCCAAATCAACAACAGTTTCAACAGAGCTTCAGTTCACCTTCACCAATACCCACCAGAGGTCCTGTAACAATCTTTTATGATCCACAGACCATTGTAGTCCCAAGAACTGCAGCAGTAAGCCCAGTCACTATCACGGTGCTCGGGCCGATCCCATATGAAAAAGACAATGATATACCATGGCATTATGGTGCTGATCTATACTGCAATGGAGAGAAAGTCCTTCTTGATTCTCTAGTTCTCACTCCCCAAGTGGATAATGTTAGGGGAGGCGGAGGCTTCACCCGAAGCGGACGTCTCTTTGCATCACAAGTCCCTAGAACCAACTCAGAGGCAGAAGCTGCTACTAGAGCCAAGGGGAAGAGTGTAATACCGGAAGAATCTGCACCCAAGGAAACTCATAAGTCATCCTTCGATCAAGACATGGATGATTTTATGAGAATCATCAAAAGAAGTGACTATAAAGTTATGGACCAGCTCCACCAGACTCCTTCAAAGATCTCAATCCTATCACTGATGTTGTGTTCTGAGGCCCATCGGGATGCATTACTCAAAGTTCTGCACGCCGCCTACGTGCCAGAAGAGATCACTGTAAATCAGCTGGAAACAGTGGTATCAAACGTCAACACTAGCCATGGGCTAGGGTTCACTGATGCTGATTTGACATCTGAAGGACGTCTCCACAACAAATCCTTGCATATAACCTTGGAGTGCAAAGGAGTTGTCTTATCTCATGTACTTGTAGACATTGTGTCATCACTCAATGTCTTACCCAAGAAAGCCCTTGTCAAGCTATAGTATGATGGGATAGCTCTCCGGCCAAGTAATCTTGTGGTTCGGGCTTTTGATGGCTCTAAAAGATCTGTTCTGGGAGAGGTGGAGTTGCCAGTGATAATTGGTCCCCAAGTCTTCAAAACCATTTTTTATGTGATGGACATACAGCCTGCTTATAGCTGTCTGCTAGGTCGACCCTGGATTCACGCCGCAGGCGCGGTAACGTCGACCCTTCACCAGAAACTAAAGTATGAATGGGAGGGCCAGATTATCACCATTTGTGGTGAGGAAGATATATTTGTTAGCCAGCTGGCTACTTACAAGTATATAGAGATGGATGGTGAAATCCATGAGACAATGAGCCAAGGGTTTGAGGCCTTGAATGTTAATGAGGCTACTGGAGTTTTGGCTGCATCCCAGGAGGACAGGATGGAAACTTCAATCATTTCTTATCAGCAAGCCCGGATGGTTGTTGAAGAAGGTACTGCTCAAGGCTGGGGCAAGCTGCTGCCAGTGGAAAAGAAGGAAGATAGATTCGGGTTGGGTTACAGACCAATCCGACAAGATCAATCAGAGGCTGCCAAGGAGCCCAAATTTGTTAGTGGGGGGATGCTTACCCCAGATGCTGTGAACAATCTGGAAGACGAGGAGGAAAGCGACCGCAACCTGGAGAACTGGATACGTCCAAGGATCCCGGGGAACCAAGTCTCTAACTGGTCTTCCTAGGAAATTATAAGTGTTACTCCTGCAGAGTAATTATTATTTCTTGTCTTTTTAGCATGCATCAAGTCCTGCATCTTGCCCGAGGTGTTAGGACTCATTTTGTAATAGGGCCATATTTGTAATTTTGTGCAAATGAATAATCAATGAATATCAGGACATCTTTTGCAAACGAGTCTTTTTTTTCGCTCACTGTCTTCTCATTTTTCACTTTTGTACAAAACAATAAAATGGCAATGTTTTCAAAATAACTACTTCATTTTCACTTTTTCTAAACAAGATTAAAACTGATCACTAAAACGAACCAATCTCAACCCTTGCAGAGATTATCCTCCAGATTGCACCGACAACAACACTGATATGACCTTGTATGACTTCGACAATCCAATTAATCAAGCTGATGAAGGGGTTGAAGAAGACTATGAGTTACCTGAGGAGTTAGCCAGGTTGTTGAGGCAAGAAGAGAAAGTGATCACTCCTCATCTGGAGGAGGTTGAAATAGTTAATCTTGGTACCGAAGAATACTTGAAAGAAGTAAACATTGGGGCCAGTCTGCAAGATTCAGTGAAGGAACAACTTATTAACATGCTTCGAGAGTACGTTGACGTCTTTGTTTGGTCCTATCAAGACATGCCAGGTCTGGATACCGACATTGTTATGCACAAGCTGACTTTGAAAGAATATTGTCTTCTAGTGAAGCAGAAGCTACGCCGTACTCGTCCGGATATGGCCATGAAGATAAAAGAAGAGGTACAAAAACATTGGGACTCCGGTTTCCTTGCTGTAACTAGTTACCCGCCGTGGGTTTCTAACATTGTACCGGTGCCTAAGAAGGATGGAAAAGTACGGATGTGTGTGGATTAGCGGGATCTGAACAGAGCTAGCCCAAAGGATGACTTCCCATTACCTCACATTGATGTATTGGTCGATAACACAGCTCAGTTCTCGGTATTTTCTTTCATGGATGGATTCTCCGGGTATAATCAGATCAGGATGTCACCCGAAGACATGGAAAAGACTGCCTTCATTACACCTTGGGGCAAATTTTGTTATAAGGTAATTCCTTTTGGACTGAACAATGTCGGTGCAACCTATCAACGGGCTATGGTAACGTTATTCCACGACATGATCCACAAAGAAATTGAATGCTACGTGGATGACATGATTGCCAAGTCCCTCACCGAAGAAGACCATCTGGTAAATCTACTGAAGTTGTTCAAGCGTCTGAGAAAGTATCAGCTGAAGTTAAACCCCAACAAATGCATATTCGGGGTGCGATCCGGTAAGCTGCTGGGATTCATTGTAAGTGAAAAAGGAATCGAAGTTGATCGTAACAAAGTAAAAGCCATTCAAGAGATGCCTGCACCTAGGACTAAAAAGGAAGTTTGGGGGTTCTTGGGTAGATTGAACCACATTTCAAGGTTCATATCTCATCTTACTGCAACCTGTGAACCCCTGTTCAAATTGTTAAGAAAGGAATAAACAGTCAGGTGGAATGAAGATTGTCAGAAGGCTTTTGACAAAATCAACGAGTACCTGCAAGAACCTCCAATCCTTATGCCTCCAATTGAAGGAAGACCTCTAATAATGTACCTGACAGTATTAGAAGGATCAATGGGTTGTGTGTTGGGCCAGCATGACGAGTCTGGTCGAAAAGAGTATGCAATATACTACCCAAGCAAAACGTTTACTGACTGTGAACAACGTTATTCACTGCTCGAGAAAACTTGTTGTGCTTTAGCGTGGGCTGCTCGCCGACTAAGACAGTATATGCTGACTCACACTACCTTATTGATGTCAAAAATGGATCCAGTCAAGTACATATTTGAGAAGCCAGCACATACCGGAAGGGTTGCAAGATGGCAAATGATTCTGACAGAATATGACATTCAGTACACATCCCAAAAGGCCATCAAAGGCAGTGTGTTGTCTGACTATCTAGCTGAGCAACCCATTGATGATTATCAACCAATGAGATTTGACTTCCCTGATGAAGACATCATGTTTCTGAAAGCAAAAGATCATGAAGAGCCTGTTCACACTGAAGGGCCTAACACAGAAGAAGAGTGGACAATGATGTTTGATGGGGCTGTTAATATGAATGGTCGTGGAGTTGGTGCAGTTCTCATTACACCTAAAGGAGGTCACATGTCTTTCTCGGCAAAACTCGTTGTTGCATGCACTAACAACGAAGTTGAATACGAAGAATGTATCATGGGTCTTGAGGAAGCCATTGACCTTAAGATCAAGACTTTAACTGTATTCGGGGATTCAACTTTGGTAATCAATCAGACCAACGGCAAATGGTACACTCACCAAGAGCACCTAATTCCATATTGTGACTATACGAGGAGATTATTGACTTTCTTTACAACAGTCAAACTTGAGTACATCCCTCGAGACGAGAATCAGTTCGCATATTCTTTGGCTACCATTTCCTCCATGATCAAGGTTCAGACTGCCAATTTTGTGCCTCGGATTTCGGTATCCAGACTGGACCGACCAGCATACGTATTCTCCATAGACATTGCTAAAGATGACAAGCCTTGGTTCCATGACATCAAATTCATCTTAGAGGATCAAACATACCCACCTGGGGCATCATCTAATGATAAGAAGACATTAAGAAGACTGGCTGGTAGTTTCTTCCTTAATGCTAATGGTTCCTTGTACAAGAGAAACTTTTACATGGTGCTTCTCAGATGTGTTGATAAGAAAGAAGCAGATTTGCTGATGCACGAGGTGCATGAAGGATCTTTCGGTACCCATGTTAGAGGACATGCAATGGATAAGAAATTATTAAGATCAGGTTACTACTGGATCACAATGGATGCAGACTGTTGTGCCTATGCCAGAAAGTTCCACAAATGCCAGATCTATGCAGACAAGGTGCATGTGCCTCCAAATCCTTTGAACGTGATGTCTTCACCTTGGACCTTCGCCATGTGGGGAATTGACATGATTGGAAAGATCGAACCAACTGCTTCAAATGGCCACAGATTCATCCTGGTAGCCATTGATTACTTCACCAAATGGGTTGAAGCAACTTCATATGCAAATGTCACCAGACTAGTGGTAGCCAGATTTCTGAAAAGAGACATCATCTGTCGATATGGAGTTCCCGAGCGAATCATTACTGATAATGGTTCCAATTTGAATAACAAGATGATGGCAAAATTGTGTCGGGACTTCAAAATTCAACATCACAACTCTTCTCCTTGCAGGCCAAAGATGAATGGCGTTGTTGAGGCGGCTAACAAGAACATTAAGAAGATTGTACAAAAAATGGTGGTAACTTATAGACTGGCATGAGATGCTACCATTTTCCTTGCATGGGTATCGTACCTCAATCAGAACATCCATTGGGCAACACCGTATCAACTTGTGTATGGCATGGAGGCAGTCCTACCTGTTGAAGTTGAATTACCCTCCTTGCGGGTACTGATGGATGTCAAGTTTAATGAAGCAGAATGGGTTTTTTCTCGGTACAATCAATTGAATCTGATCGAAGAAAAGAGATTAGCTGCAATCTGTCATGGGCATCTATATCAGAAAAGGATGAAGAAAGCCTTCGATCAGAAAGTCAGGCTTCGGTATACCAAGTAGGAGATCTTGTGCTTAAAAGACTTCTTCCTCCTCATACAGACCATAGGGGCAAATGGACTCCGAACTATGATGGTTCGTTCATAGTAAAGAAAGTTTTCTATGGTGGAGCACTGATGCTCACTACTATGGATGGTGAAGATTTCTTATCCCCTGTGAATTCAGATGCAGTTAAAAAATACTTCGCATAAAATGACCCGCTGGACATAAAAACAGAATGTAAGTCCAAGCAAAAATAGGGCATCCCGGCGAGTCAAAAACAAAATAAAAGACTCGGGCAAAAATAAGGGAAAAATCAAAAAAATGTACACCCGCTGAGTTGAAAAGCCACATTGGACAACTCGGGAAAAAATGGGTATCCTGGTGGATTGAAAACCCAAAAGGGCGATCCACGCAAAATAAGGGAATAAGCGAACAACCGCATTCTGAATTCATCTGTATCACTTGGAACACGGCAAGCTTCAAAAGGATAAAGCATTGGTCAGACTCAACCTTCTTCAGAAATTAAGGTTAGAAGGACGTCAAGGTCATACGGGTCATAGCAAAGGAAGCTCACCAAAGCGTCGTTAACATTGCCAACACTTTTACCTTTTTCAATTTGTAACAATCTCCTCATTCCAGGGGATCTGTTTCTTTGACTGTATTTGCCAATTCAGGGAACTCAGATTAATAAAATCAGAGTTTTCAGTCACACTTCGTCTTGTACATTTTTGTTTCGTTTGCAAAATGTCCAATATCCATGATATAATACTTGCATAAAAACAAATGTGCCTTTCTAATTAAATGCTTACAGGAAACGTATTTACTCTCAGGAATATCTAACACCTATGATGGAATCCGGTAAGGGATACCTCGGGATACTTGTGTGTTTCTTTGTCTCAACAAGATTGCAGGTATTCAAATACGCAGCATGGGGAATGCCTAGCATCATTTCCCCAGCACATCTTCTCCAAGCAGCATCTGAAATGCTTTTCCCCCAATAGAGTTGTCAAAACATCCTCATCCCTAGCACGGGTCTACTCAACAGGGAGCATCTCCAGCACATCTCCCCACAGAGCTCCGGATTCTATCCAGAAGAGTAATGTCTGAAATTCTTACACAACAAAGTGACAGAAGTTTCCTTCTCCCCAACTGGATTTCTCCTTACCGGATAGATCTATCAGTGATCTAGTCCCCCAAGCAGAACCATATGTTTTATCAGATCTACCAATGATCTCCTCCCCAGCTGGGACATCCTTCAAACAGATCAGCCAGAGATCTTCACCGTAGTGGGATCTGAATCCCGGATCGTTTCTTTTGCATAATCATAGCATTCGCATCATATTTCCCCACAAAGCATAGCATTCCATTTTAACACAGAGCATTACGGAAAAAATCAAACATATTGCATGATCACAAGTCAGGTTCGAACCAATCACCTGTAAATATCAACAGTACCTCATCAGCAATATACAAAATACATCACTGGCACATAAAAGCCAAAGCACCCCCTTTGCACTCTCAAATACTTACATGCTCCATTTGACACTCGTCTGTGTCATCATTCCCCAGTAAAGTCTCCAAAACACTTTCTACCAACAGATACTTGTCTATAACGTGTTCTTTTCGACACTCGTCTGTGTCATCTCAATCTCCCCACAGAAAGCCAAAGCGTCCCCTTTGCACTCTCCAACACAAATACATGTTTATATATACACTCTTTCGACACCCGTCCGTGTCATATCATCCCCTGCAGATAAACCACAAATACAAATACATATACACTCTCTTGACACCCGTCCGTGTCACCGCTCCCCAGCATGGTTGCCAAGTCACTTATTGCATACCAAAAACTTGTTTATAATACACTCTTGTTGACACTCGTCCGTTTCATCCTATCCCCACAGGTCACCAGATTACCTCTCACACTCATAAGTTCATAACCTATACACTTTCTATTAAGACACCCGTCCGTGTCATACTCTTCCCTAGCAAGTTGAATACTCATTTGTGTCTTGCCCATACTTCACAAATACTTGTTTTTACTTATACAAATACTCGTCCGTATCTTGTATATACACTCATTCCCCACAGATTCGACACTCGTTCGTGTTCTTTATTAACCAGTTGGTACTCGTCCGTACCATCATCTCTGAACATGCGTCAGCGTTTGTTTCTACCGATACTCGTCCATATCATGGTCCTAAGGATGCTCATCCGCATCTTTAATCTATACACATCGTCAAAACACTTATACCTTTTATTCCTTAAGCGTAAGCACTCGTCCGTGTTTACTATTTCCCGGTAAAAAGTAACCTTTCTTCTATCCGGCATTCGTCCTATGTCGTGATACTTTCGGCAGCCGTACCCTGCCAGATGATCTTCCTTCACCTTTGGATGACCGTCCCTCATCCTTTCCCCAGCGGAGTCTCCATAATTGGAACCCCTTTCTATCCGGCATTCGTCTTATGTCGTGATATTTAGCAGTCGTCCCCTGCTAGGTGATCGTCCTTCACCTTTTTTATGATCGTCCTTCATCACTTTTATCTGATGGCCATCCCCATCGTTGATCTTGTTATCTGACATTCGTCCTATGTCATGATAAGCCTTGAGAGCAGTCGTACCCTGCTAGGTGATCGTCCTTCACCTCTTGATGATCGTCCTTCATCATGTTTATCCGATGGTCGTCCCCGTCGTCGAATTTTTCTATCTGATATTCGTCCTATGTCGTGATAAAGAGCAGTCGTCCCCTGCTAGGTGATCGTCCTTCACCTTTGATGACCGTCCCTCATCATTATTTCATTTATTCTTTGAACCGATGGTCGTCCCCATCGTTGTTTATCTTACTTTGCAAACCTGATGGTCGTCCCCATCGTTACCTTTGTTTTAATCCCCAGAGAATCTTACTTCTTAACTCGATGGCCGTCCCCGTCGTGGTCTCTTTATTTCCCCAGTATGTCGGTCGTCCCCGTCATCGCTTTACCCCAGCAGTCGTCCTCTGCTCGATGGTCGTCCTCCATTGCCCGCACTTTATAATCATACTTTACTTTATTTTACAATTTATATCCCTTTTCTTTTTCTCCCCAGCGAGTGCAAATTTCGGACTGTCTTTGGTATTCAACCACAAGTTATCTTGTTTGCCTGTTAAGCCAGGCGCTTACATCCTGCACAGTTAACTCATGTTTGAATAGGGGAAGCTGTAAACACCCCAAATTTTCCCTCACTCATTTCACACCATGGCTTGTGATCTTTCATATTTGCATTAGTTTAATCATACCATCTCATATTGCATTTTTGCTTCACTGCATTAGTTCAAGTTCATCTGCATCTAGGGTTTATGATCTGAGCAATCAAGGATTCATCTGAGCCACTCCAAAGGTCTCCAATCATTCCAAGAGGCTCCATGTATGTTCAATCATCATATTATTCCCCTCAAATATCAAGGAAGTCAAGGAATCACAAGAACTGGCAAGGCATGGAAGCAGAGCTAGGGTTTCACTACACAGATGACCTGAAATTAGGGTTTTGGTTTCATAGGCCATAACTCCAAATTTTTTGGTCATTCTTGTTTCTAATGGTCTCAATATGTTATAAGGATCATGTGTACCAAGTTTGATGAAGAAATTCATTGTGGAAGTCACATGTTCACTGGGTAACTTCTTGAGCAAGTCAGAGCAAAATCAGGGCATCTGAGGCCCCCAACAATGGAACCAAAGTGGATTTTTCATCAAATTGAAGTTATATGATCTTTATTTGATCATTGGATTTCTTGGAAGTTCACAAAATTGAAGAAATGTGAGCTAAACCAAAAGTTGCCAAAAATGGAAATGACTTGTAATGTAAACTTTCCATTTTGGGAAAGTTTTTCAACCTTCTCTTTCTCAACCAAAAATGCTTTAAATGAAAAATTGTTGGTCATGAAAGTTGTAGATTGGATCATTCCCTTTTCAAAAAGTACAAGAACAAGTTCTAATTCATTATGGAACTCAAGTTATGGTTTGTCAAAGTTGGCAAAAATCACATAATTTTCAAGAATGCACCAAAGAGGGATTTTTGCAAAACCACTTGCCAAGCCATTTTGTGACTTCTAATACACTTCTAAGCATCATACCAACCTAGAACATTTCCTAAAACTCAGAATTGGCCCAAGAATCATGTCATTCCATGTCTTGCACATCAAGAAATCTCAAAGGGGCCAAAACTTCATGAAATTCCAAAAGGGCACATAAACTTTCATCCACTTGCTGAATTGCCACAAAATGAATTCTATGGACCTCCTAGATCTCAGCTGCACCAAGACAAGCCAAAGAGCCAGCTGCACAAGAGCCCATACCTCAAGTACACACTTTATTTTGTGCAAAAACACCCATACCAATCAGCTGCAGCCACCAGCCACTCTCTGGCCTATCCAGACTTTACAAGCATGCTTCAAGGATTCATTTTCATTACACAAGCCAAGAGCTCCAAGAACTCAACATTCTCAAAAATCACCCCTCTTGCAAAAACTTTCGAAACTCACTACTCAGCCACTCAAACTCCAAACAAATTTCATCATTCATCTCAAAATCATCTATAGAACACAAAGCAACCATTAAAATAGCCAAAAACCTTCCATAGCCAAAACACGATTCTTGGCCAGTTGAAGTGCAATCACACAAACCAGCCAAAACAAACTCCTTCCGAGCATCAAAGCTTCATCAGGAGGTCAAGGGGAGTCATTTTGCACAAGGAAATGGTCCAGAAAGCTCAAAGTTGCAAAGCTCAAGCTCAGGTAACCATCCAAAAACATTTTTCCAGAACTGATGTGTTTACTTTTGAGAATGGTTGAGAAATAAGCTTGTTTGCGTGTTCTGAAAGTTTTGCCGTTTTTGAGTTTTCCTTCGAATCTTGTTTATGAGCCATGATAAAGTTGCTTTAAGGTTGGATTCGTGTTTAGGAAGGTGAGAGGAGTTGATATGGAGCTTTAGAGCTCCAGAAATGACCTAGGGGTGAAGTTTTGTGGTTGCTCAAGGAGAGGCTGGCCGGAGAAGATGACCGGAGGACTTCTCCGGCCACCTGAAAGTGATTAAGTGGTTAATTAGGGTTAGGGCAGAGTTTAAACGTAGGCCTTTGGATCTTGTCTTCCCGCGTGTGATGAAGAGCTCGGATCATTTCATTAAGTTTAAATCCTGTTTAATTAATTAATTAATTAGGTTTTAATAAGTTTGAACCTAGACTGTCCAGATGCGCGCCAGGTCAAGCCAGTTTCCCCCAGGTTCAATCCATACCCTTAGATGCACATACTTCCCATTAATTCAATTTTTATTTCTTTTTTACCATTTATTTTGCATATTTTATTTAAAATAGTTAGAAAATCCTAAAAATATTTTTCTTCTGCATTTTCACTTCAAATATTTTTCTCAACCAGAAAACATTTTTATTTTTATTTTTTGCATTAAAAAATTATTTTTAAAATATTTAAATGTTTATTTTAATTAATTAATGGAAATTAATTAATTAAAATACCATTTAGGTTTCTAAATATCCCAAAAAAATTCACATTGCATCTTTGGACATTTAGAAACATTGTCATGCCATTCATACAAATTTCTTGTTGGTTTTGAACACTCTTTGACAATTTTCTTGAATTTAGGGTTCATAAAAATCCTATTTTTGAACCCTAACTTCAAGAATTCTTTTCTTCCTAACCATGAATGGTATAACATTGATTCTTTTTGCATTGATCTTCATATAGCATGTAGTATCTAGCATAATTTTGCAACAAATTAATCTTTCATTTTTTATTTGATTTGCATTTTTCCCCTTTAGGTACCTTAAAACCCTAGATAACTTAGAAAAAATCATAACTTCATTTAGGTTAAGAGTTAGGTCTCCTCCTTTGGGGTGTGATATCATATGGGGTTAAGGTTCATTTGAGTTCAATTTCAATTTTTTATCTTGTGTGTTGCTTCTGTATTTGACTTTTGCATCTCATGTTGCATTAAAACCCTAATTTCTGATGTTCATTTGCATACATCTTGCATATGCATTCATTCATGAACTTGCCATGGCATTTCTTCCATTCACATGACATCTAAGACATCATAGGACACATTAGAATCATACTTGATCATTTCTTCATTCATTTTCCATGTTGTGCATTCATTTCATTCCAAGAACTTTCATGTGCTTTCATGCTTCCAACATGCTTCATTTGCATTCTCATCACTTGTATGATCATTCATAACTCTTGACATGTCTTTGCATCATCAAATAGCATCATTTGCATCATGAATATGCTTCTGGTTTTGGTTTGCATCTTTGCATTCATTTCATTTTCACTTCATTCCTTTCTTTATGCTAACCATTTCAGGTGGTAAGTACTTTGAGAAGTGAATTTGCCTTCACTTCTCATTTCTCTTCATCTATTCCTTATGCATCCTTGCTGCATTTTCTTTTGCTTTAGAGTGAGCTTTCTCATTCATGTTCTTCATTCACTTTCTTTTTTCAAGTAACTTATTTTCTTAAGTGAAGTAAGTTAACTTGTTTCTTCTGCTTCTCCTCCTTTCATCTGCTTCTTCCATTGGTGGCTTCTTTGAAGATCTCTTGCAAGCCTCACAAACCATAGGAACATCCAAGCATGACAATAATTAGGGTTTTGATTAGTCCCCCTTTAGTTTTTACCTTTGTGTCTTCTTTGTGTCTCTCTTCTCATCTCATAATCAGAGACTAAACCTTTAAGGTTTTTAGACTTTATGTTTAGGGTTATGCATGCATCCTTCTCTTAGGATCGGAGATTAAACCCTTAATTTTTTAAACCTCTTAATCAATCTATCTTAATGATCACTAAGACAATAGCTTGTAACTTGGGCCTTGCATTAGGGTTCTAATTCTTCCTTAATTGGTTAAGAACGACTAACCCTAGTGTTAATGGACAAGTCCCCTCAAGTTGTCTTACAAACCATAAAATTCACTTCATAATCTTACCCTTAATTAAAATCCACTTTAATAAAGGCTTGTTTTGTCATGAGGTTAATCCCTAATCATGGATTAAGTTGAGGTATCTTCCTCAGCTTAAATGCTTTCATCTATTATCCTTCTATTAGGATGGTGTAATGAGTCCATTAAATCCTTGATTATGGCTTAAACTCATTACTTAACACTAAAGAAAAACTCCAAAAAACATCTAAATAATCACAAGTAGGTTAATGATCTTAATCCTACATCATGGTAATTAAGTTTGAGGTGCTTACCTCATACTTAAGGTATTCGCATTATCCCTAATCAAAGGGAGGATATGATGAGTTTACTAACCCTTGGTTTAGGCTTAAGCTCATTAACTTATGATAAACATCAAAAAGCAATAAAAGATTGAAAACACCAAAAACAAACAATAATTGTCTCCTTCTGGATTCTATTCTCATCATCTTCACTCACAAACGAGAACTCGCTTCTTCCGTCTAATGCAAGACAGTTAGCACCTGAGCTAGACAGGTCACACACTTGAGCATACACAAGTAAGCAGTTCATCAGTCAAATCATCTTTCAGTCTCTTTGAGTCGAACTACGGTGTTCTTACTTCCTCATTGCACGAGAGGATATGTAGGCATAACTTAACTGTTATCGAACAAAAGTTTATGTCTCTTCCCCCCTCTTCCAGCATTATTCTTTAAGCCTCATTCCTGAGCATTTCACTTCACATCTCTTTTGCACTGACACCTGTGCATTCTTTTCCAGCTTTTGCACACAGATAGCATTGACTCCTACCCCTTTAAGCACAAACTTTTAAACGTGGATCCCGTTGAGTACGACGGACAATCTGGGTGCTAATACCTTCCCAGGTTGTAACCAACCCCCTTTCTCAGTTTCTCTGGTTCGCGACCGTCTTATCCATATCCTTCTAGGTTTATGAAACATTACCTTTCCTTCGGGATAAAAATGCCTAGATGGCGACTCTATTCACTTCATCTTCATTTCTCCTCTCGCCGATTGTTCGCGTATGTACCCTATCTGACCCTGGTGTCACTAATCGGGAGAGACACCATCCAGTCTTAGCCAGGAGACAATTCGGCTATCCTCTGAGGGATCCACCAAGTATGGAAGAATTAGCTAGGTCTTTGTACTTTTCTGTGGAGGGAAACAAAGAGTTGGTCATACAAGCATCTCAGGCTTGGGCTCACAGGGTGAAGAAAGGAAAGAAGGATTTTGGAAGGGTAGATCCCAAGACATACCCTCCTTTTGCTACATGGTTGCAGAAGCGGGTAGATGAAGTGCTCATGCCATTTTCAGTGGAAGATCCATTGTATCCCAAAGAGGTGCCATGTCAGAATATTGTTTCTCTGGAAGAATATAAGAATTTGGAAGCTCAGTTGCACGAGGTCCAGGTAGAAAATGCTGAAATGGTTAACTTGTACCACCTTGCCAATCATGCTAAGAATGAAGTAGAGGAAAAGCTACAGAAGATACAGGTTACCTTAGAAGTTAAAGAAAAGGATTTTGCATGAAGAGAAGCTCATTTTCAGAGATTAGGTCTAATGGAATCAAAAAGAGAAGCATAGCATAAGAAGACTTTGAAGACTCTTAAGGAAGCTCGCCAGTCCATTGTTTGGTTACAGGGCCAAAGGGAACAAGAGCAGAAGAAGTACAAAGAAAAGGAAGAATTTTTCGAGGTACAGATGGCCTTCAAGAAAGAAGAAGTAGAACAAGTTCACAAAATACGAAGAGAGAAGACTCAACAATTGGCACAGAGCCAGATGGCCTTGGAGGAGGCATTGAAAGAGATTGCGGAGCTTAAGTTGATAGCAGGTGTGAAGAAGAACCGGACAGAAGTGATGGCTGCAGAAGAAGAACCTGAGTCTTTCCTTTGTGCTCTAACTTTGGCAGCCAGTTACCATTTCTGAGTACGCAAAGCTTGAGACTGCTGAGATCTGAACACTCTTCAAAGGGAGAGTTTGAGAATTAATGCTCAAAGAGGGCTATCTGGAACAAATACCAGAACTGGGGCATATAAATGCCTAAACTTGGAAGCATGAATAGTTACATTGCATGCATATAACGTGTTTGCTGTTTTGCAGGTAGTTCATCAGTTTTCTAACGTTTATGTCCTTTCAGGCACTATAGCCCCTAAGAAGGTTCAGAAACAGCCAATTGTACACAGATACCCTACAAAACTGAATAGAGCGAGAGTAATGGATTAGATGCAAGCAGATCTGGCTGACTTAAGGACAAGAATGGACAACTTCATGACCCTCATGGCGGGGATGGGTCAAACTCAAGAGCGCTTGTGCGAGATGGTGGAAAACAATCAGGCTAGGAACAATGGGACAGTAAAGGGGAGTAATTGCAATAGGGTTGGCGCCCGTCAAGTTGAAATCCCTGTAGTGAAACCAGGGGTCACTATTGTCAATGATGGAATGAACAACATGCAGATGGATGGGCAAGATGAACAGTTCACTTTGCTGGACGAGGCAGAAGGACAAGGGGCTGACATGAGTAGAAAGTTTGAAGAGATGGCTGAGCAGATCTGTGCCATTCAATCTCAGAGCTCTCTGGGGTTTGATATCACTGACTTGGGCTTGGTGCCAGGGGTTAGAATTCCCTACAAGTTCAAGGTTCCTACTTTTGACAAGTACAATGGCACGGCATGCCCAAAGACTCACCTCCAGTCTTTTGTTGGAAGAATCGCTGCACATACAGATGATGAGAAGCTGTGGATGTAGTAGAGGCATTTGTGAAACAGTATCAGTACAATTTGGATATGGCTCCAAATCGTACTCAGTTGCAGACCATGTCTCAGAATGCTAAAGAAGGGTTCAAGGAGTATGCTCAGAGGTGGCGTCAGCTTGCTGCTAGAGTACAACCCCCCTTGTTGGAAAATGAAATGGCGGGCATGGTCATGGGAACACTACAGGGTGTGTTTATCGAGAGGCTAGCATCTTGTTCGGCAACAAAGTTTAATGACATTGTGATAGCAGGAGAGAGGGTTGAAACTCTTTTGAAGATGGGGAAGATTCAAGACCCCGATGCAGGTAGCTTAAGCGGTGTGAGGAAAGCTTTTAATGGACCTCCGAGAAGAAGAGAGGGAGAAATTAATGTTGTGTACGGCCGAGGTTGGGGCCAGGGATACAGAGGATCTTATGAGCAAGTGGCAGCTGTCACTATTCCATCAAGTCATGTGCAACAAACTCAACCACAGCAACAACAACAACAGCCACAGCGCAATAATTATCAGCAAAGACCCTATCAACAGAGACAAGATCGTCCAGCTAACAGGGTGCTTGAAGCCAGTCCAATGACATACACGGCACTGCTTTAGAGGTTGTTAGACTTGAACTCGGTTCAATTGAGGACATTAGCACCGCCTCCACCTGGAGAGCTTCCAGTGGGGTATGATGCTAACGCAAGATGCGCGTTTCATTCAGGAGCTCCCGGGCACTCAACCGAGAAGTGTAGGGCGTTGCAGCATAATGTTCAAGACTTGATTGATTTAAAGGCGATTAACTTTGCACCGCCTCCAAATATTACATCAAACCCCATTCCAAACCATGGAGGGGTCAGGATAAATGCTATTGACGGTGGTGAAAGGTTAAGCTTGATTTTGAATGTGGAAGAAGTGAATACTTCATTGCTGGTGGTGAAAGACAGATTGCTGAAGGGACAAGTATTCCCAGGGTGTGGTTATGACTGTGAAGGGTGTTTGAGTTCAGTGAATGGCTGTGAAGACTTGAAGGTTGGGTTACAACATCTGATTGACAAGGGGTCGCTATAGTTTGATAAGGTTGATGATAGAAGATATTGTGTGTCTACCATAACAATTTACTTTGATCCTGCTGAAGTTCCTGTCCGGAGGGAACCTGTGACTATCTATTTTCCAGAGGTGAGTCCAGTGACTATTATTGTTCCAGGGCCGGTTCCTTATGCTGATGACAAAGACATCCCATAGCACTATGGCTCGGATGTGTATGTAGAAGGTCAGAAGGTGGAAAGTAAAGCGATGACAATTGACCCGACTGTGGTGAATGTCGGAGGAGTTGGTGGATTTACAAGAAGCGGGCGTCTTTTTGCTCCTCAAGCTCTTAGAGGAGATCCTGAAGTTGAAGCTGCTACAAAGGCTAAGGGCAAATAGATAGCGACTGAAGAGGTGACAACTCCTGCTGCCGGGCAAGGTACTTTTGAGAAGGAAGTCGAGGAGTTTATGAGAATAATAAAGAATAGTGGTTATAAAGTAGTTGAACAGCTGAATCAAACTCCGTCCAAAATATCCATTTTGTCCTTGTTGATGTGTTCTCTAGTCCATAGGGAAGCTCTATTGAAAGTCTTACAGATGGCATATGTACCACAGGAGATAATGGTTAATCAGTTGGAGGCTATGGTGGGCAGCGTAAATGCCAGCCATGGGTTGGGCTTCACGGATAGAGATCTTACTTCTGAAGGCCACAATCACAACAAGGCCCTGCACATCACCATGGAGTGTAAGGGTGTTGTCCTGTCGCATGTCCTGGTTGATACAGGCTCTTCTCTCAATGTGCTCCCTAAGAAGGCCTTGATGAAGTTGAATATCGATGGAATTGTTTTGCGACCCAGTGATTTAATCGTGAAAGCCTTTGATGGGTCAAGGAGGTCTGTGTTCGGGGAGGTTGAGCTACCCATGAAGATCGGATCTCAAGTGTTCAAGAGCACGTTCTATGTCATGGATATTCAACCTGCTTACAGTTTCTTGCTAGGACGCCCCTGGATCCATGCTGCAGGCGCAGTGACATCCACGTTGCATCAGAAGCTGAAGTATGTGGTAGATGGTCAGGTGATCACTGTGTGTGGAGAAGAGGATATCTTTGTGAGTCATCTGTCAACTTTTAAGTACGTGGAAATGGAAGGGGAAATTCATGAAACATTGTGTCAAGCTTTTGAATCAGTCAATGTTAGTATTTTGGCTCTGGCAGATTGGAACAACGAGAAGGAAGGTACCTCTATTTACTCCTACAAGCAAGCCAAAGAGGTGGTCCAATCCGGAAGCGCCCAGGGATGGGGCAAGTTGTTGGAGTTGGGAAAGAAGGATGACAAGTTCGGTCTTGGTTACCATCCTGGTGGATCCAACTGGCCTCAGGGTGGTAAAGCCATAACATTCACAAGCGCCGGAATTCTCGATCGCAACAACATATGTGTAACAAGTGAAGAAGGGGACAGTGACTGCGACTGGGATAGCTGGATTCACCCATGTGCACCTGGGGAGGAGCTCCGGAACTGGTCTTCCGAGGATTTCGTTCAAGTTACATGGCAATCAAAGTAATTTACTTGTTTCCTTTTTATCATGCTGCATGTCAATCCTGCACTCTGCCCAAGGTGCACGGATCCATTTGTAGGGCCACCATGCTTTTAATGCATTTACTTTTTCCATGAAATAAAGGACATTTTCCAAGAAAATTTTGTTCTCATTCTTTCGTTTTAAAATTTTTCATAAAAAATTAAATGGCAATGGTTTTCCTTTTCTTGTGTTTGTGTGTTTGCGTCTCTTTTGAAAAAGAGCAGATTCTGAAATAAGCACATCATCTGTGCAGTGTTGATCATCCAGATTCTAGTGATAACGTTCCTGCTATGACCACGCATGACTTTGACAATCCTATCTACCAAGATGATGAAGGGGTTGAGGAAGACTGTGAACTCCCAGAAGAATTGGTCAGGTTGTTGAAACAAGAGGAAAGGGTCATTCAGCCTCATCAGGAAGAGATAGAGATCATCAACATTGGTACTGAAGATGTAAAGAGAGAGATAAAGGTTGGGGCCATTATGCAGGACGAGGTAAAGAAAGAGTTGATTGGTATGCTACGTGAGTATGTGGATATCTTTGCTTGGTCGTATCAAGATATGCCAGGGCTAGATACTGACATTGTTGTGCACAAGCTGCCACTAAGAGAAGACTGTCCTCCAGTGAAGCAAAAGCTGAGAAGAACTCGTCCTGATATGGCGATGTAGATCAAGGAGGAAGTTCAAAAGCAGTGGGATGTCGGATTCCTTGCTGTAACTAGTTACCCACCTTGGGTAGCTAACATTGTGCCTGTACCAAAGAAAGATGGAAAAGTTTGGATGTGCGTTGATTATCGGGATCTAAACAGAGCAGGTCCAAAGGATGACTTTCCATTACCTCACATTGATGTGCTGGTAGATAACACCGCTCAGTTCTCAGTATTTTCTTTCATGGATGGCTTCTCCGGGTATAATCATATTAAGATGGCACTGGAAGACATGGAGAAAACGACGTTCATTACCCCGTGGAGTACATTCTGTTACAAGGTTATGCCCTTTGAGTTGAAGAACGTCGGGGCAACGTATCAGCGGGCTATGGTCACATTGTTCCACGACATGATACACAAATAAATTGAATGCTGTGTGGACGACATGATTGCCAAGTCCCGAGATGAAGAAGAGTATATGGTTAATCTCAAAAAGCTGTTTGATAGACTGATAAAGTATAAGTTGAGGTTGAATCCAAACAAGTGTACTTTCGGAGTGCGGTCCGGAAAATTGTTGGGTTTTATTGTTAGCTAGAAAGGAATCGAGGTGGATCCTGCAAAAGTAAAATCAATACAAGATATGCCTGCACCGAAAACAGAAAAAGAAGTGCGCATGTTTTTAGGGAGGTTGAACTACATTTCACGGTTTATATCTCATCTAACTGCCACGTGTGAGCCAATATTCAAATTGCTAAGAAAAGAGCAAACGGTCAGGTGGAATGAGGACTGTCAAAGAGCCTTTGAAAAGATAAAAGAATATTTGCAGACACCTCCGATTCTAATGCCTCCGGTTCCAGGACGGCCACTTATCATGTACTTGACTGTGCTAGAAGGGTCAATGGGATGTGTTCTAGGCCAACATGACGAGTCTGGTCGAAAAAGAGTATGATATTTACTACCTTAGCAAAAAGTTTACCGACTGTGAATCTCGTTACTCACTGCTCGAGAAAACTTGATGCGCTTTGGTATGGATTGCTCGCCGACTGAGACGGTATATGTTGACCCATACCACACTGCTAATCTCAAAAATGGACCCTATCAAGTATATTTTCGAGAAACCAACATTAACTGGAAGGGTTGGAAGATGGCAAATGATCTTAACAGAGTATGACATGCAATATACTTCTCAGAAAGCCATCAAAGGAAGTGTATTGTCAGATTATCTTGCACAGAAGCCACTAGAAGATGACTATCAGCCAATGAAATTTGATTTCCCTGATGAGGACATCATGTACCTCAAAGCAAAAGGTTGCGAGGAACCACTTCCGGAGGAGGGGCCAGACCCTGAATCCAAATGGAAGTTGATGTTTGATGGGGCAGTCAATATCAACAGACGTGGAGTTGGTGTTGTTCTTATCACTCCTGAAGGTGTTCACTTTCCCTTCGCTGCCAGAATTTTACTTTTGGTTGCACCAACAATGAAGCGGAATATGAGGCGTGCATAAGGGGAATAGAGGAGGCTATTAATCTTCGGATTAAGACTCTCGATATATTCAGAGATTCAGCCCTTGTTATCAATCAGATAACCGAAAAGTGGTATACACATCAAGAACACTTAGTTCCTTATAGGGATTATGCCAGAAGATTGTTGACGTTCTTCACGACAATTAAGCTTCATTATATACCACGAGATGATAATCAATTTGCCGATGCATTGGCTACTCTTTCTTCGTCCATCCAAGTCTTGTGTTGGAACTATGTACCCAGGATTGACATCTCCCGGCTTGATGCACCAGCTTAGGATTTCTCTGGAGACGCAGTGTCTGATGAGAAACCTTGGTACTTCGATATCAAGCTCTTCTTGGAAAAACAAGAATACCCAGCTGGGGCATCAACCAACGACAACAAGACCTTAAGACGACTTGCTGGCAACTTCTTCTTGAATATAGATGGGGTTTTGTATAAGAGGAACTTTGACATGGTCTTGCTCAGATGCGTGGATAGACACGAAGCAAGCCTGTTAATGCAAGAAGTTCACGAGGGGTCTTTCGGTACTCATGCAGGAGGACATGTAATGGCTAAGAAGTTGTTAAGGTCGGGGTACTATTGGATAACAATGGATGCAGACTGTTGTTCGTACGCCCGTAAGTGCCACAAGTGTCAGATTTATGCAGACAAGGGGCATGTTCCTCCCAGTCCGCTCAACGTCATGTCATCTCCTTGGCCCTTCTCTATGTGGGGCATTGACATGATCGGGAAGATAGATCCTACTGCTTCAAATGGTCATCGTTTCATTTTGGTTGCGATCGATTACTTCACTAAGTGGGTTGAAGCAGCGTCCTATGCCAATGTCACTCGTCAAGTGGTAGCCAAATTTTTGAAAAGAGACATCATTTGCAGATATGGAGTGCCCGAGAGAATCATTACTGACAATGGTTCTAATTTGAATAACAAGATGATGGCAGAATTGTGCCGGGATTTCCAGATTCAGCATCACAATTCTTCTCCTTACCGACCAAAGATGAATGGTGCGGTAGAAGCGGCTAACATGAACATTAAGAAGATTGTGCAAAAGATGGTTGTCACTTACAAGGATTGGCATGAGATGTTACCATTTGCACTGCATGGGTACAGAACATCAGTCAGGACGTCAACCGGGGCAACTCCTTTCTCACTGGTATATGGCAGGGAGGCAGTCTTGCCTGTCAAGGTAGAAATTCCTTCATTGCGTGTGATGATGGATGTGAAGCTTGATGAGGCTGAGTGGGTACGTTCTCGATACAACCAGTTATGTTTAATTGAGGAAAAGAGATTAGCGGCTATCTGTCATGGTCAGCTTTATCAGAGGAGAATGAAGCAAGCATTCGACCAACGAGTACGTATTCGAGAGTATCAAGTAGGTGAGCTCGTGCTTAAGAGGATCGTTCTTCCAGGTTCAAACCACAGGGGAAAGTGGACCCCAAACTACGAAGGCCCGTTCATAGTGACGAAAGTTTTCTCGGGAGGAGCACTGATGCTCACCACTATGGATGGAGAAGATTTCCAATCCCCTGTTAACTCGGACGCAGTTAAAAAATACTTTGCATAAAAAGACCCGCTGGACACAAAAACAGAATTAAAGTCCAGGCAAGAAAAGGGCATCCCGGCGAGCTAAAAACAGAATGAAAAGCTCGGGCAAAAGTTAGGGAAAATAATAAAAAAATGTACACCCGCTGAGTTGAAAAGCCACATCGGACAGCTCAGGCAAAAAAGGGTATCCCGGTGGATTGAAAACCCGAAAGGGCGATCCACGCAAAACAAGGGAATACGCAAACAACTGCGATCCGGGTAATCTGAACCAATTCATCGTTTCGTAAGCCTGGAAATATTAGAAGGATAGGAATCAGTCCCCTCATCTTTTCAGAAAGCAAAGGTAAGAACAAAAAGTCTTGAAGACATGTTGGTCATAGCAGAAAGGAAACTCATTGGAATGTCGTGCACATTGCCATTAGGATAGTTTATTTTCTCAAATTTTATGGTAACTACCTCTTTCCAGGTGGTTGTTTCCTGATGTAAAAACTTTTCCTATACAGAGGCCTCTTAATAAATGAATATTCAGTCAAAAGTTGTGTTGTGTTTTGTTTACTTTGTTTGCAAAAATGTCCTGAATTTTTGGCAAAAAGAACATTGCATTTGAAACATGGTGATATTTTCTAAAATAATGACAGTGCAGGGAAACATTTAAAACCATCTTTGAGTGTCGGGTGACGATGGATGAATAGACCATACCCTGCGAGTCCCCGAGGCACATATGTGTATTTTGTTGTTGCAGGTTTTGCAGGATGTTATCATTTTCCCCAAGCAGAATATTCCACAGCTGAGGCAGTTCAGATGAAATGAAATTGATTTTCAAGACTGTGCGAAGAGCTGGTTGTCCCCAAGCGGATCGTCCACAGGTGAAGTATGCCCAGCAGGCAGCTGAGGGTCTTGCATTTCCCCACAGAGTTTTAGAATTATCAGAATTCTCTCCCCTGCAAGAGTATTGATGAAGCATTTCCCCAGCCGAGTTGGAAGATGATCTTTCCCTGCAGAGTTCATGTTTGGGTTTCACTCCCATTATTGAAATATTCCCCAGAGAAGTCTCCAATTTATCTTTGGTTAATGTGATGATACAAACAATTATTCATCCCAGTCGGAGTTGGACATCGTCAAAGCCTCTTGACCAGGATCCCCTGCAGAGTCTGGATTTTTGTTGCCAATCAGGGCATTCCGTTATGTGATGTTCGTCTACATTTCCTGGCACTCATCCGTGTGGGATATCTGTTTTGTGCTCGTCAACATTTCCCAGCACTCGCCGGTGTTGGGTATCTATTTTGTGTTTGTTTGTGTTTTGATGTCTGATAGTTGCTCGTCTGCACTCCTCGGAACTCGTTTGTGTTTTGATATCTGCTGGTTGCTCGTCTATGTCCCGGTACTCGCTCGTTTATGAAATATTCTCCCCGACAGATTTGTGTTTCTTACCAAGCAGGTGGTACTCGTCTACAGTGTACAACACTCGTCTGTGTTCACGTCTTTGCTCGTTTGCCTTCCCTAGCAGTCACCCATGGTTGGTAGATGCTAATACGCGTCCACACTTCTCAGCACTCGTCTATGTGTAGCATTCGTTTGATGCTCAGCACTCGTCTGTGTGATGTTTATTTGTTGCTCGTCAGTGCCCTCCAACACTCGTCTGTGTTCGAACTTATGTGATATTCGTCTATATCAAATGCTGATATTCTTCTGTATCATCACCTGAAGCACTTGTCTGTGTTTCTTAGATCATCGTCTGATATTCGTTTGTAACGTTGACCTATGGCACTTGTTTGTGTTCTCTTGATGATCATTCAATACTCGTCTGTGTTGAAGAGGTTTGAAGTCCTGACGGTGGGATTAAACGTCAAAATGGTTACCGGTCCTGGCGTAACAGTTTATCCGAAGGAGGTTCGTCTGTCTCAGACACCACTTATCTACGAAATATTTGTGAAGAGGGTTCGTCCAATACTAATGTCGCACCTGGCGTAACAGGTTATCTGAATAAGGCTCGTTTGTCTTAGACCATATATCTACGGAGAATATATAAAGAGGGTTCGTTTATCCTAATTATGCATGTCTATCCCACAAACTTAAGTGCATCACCGGTCCTGGCGTAACAGGTTTATCCGAAGGAGATTCATTTGTCTCAAGTCATATATTTTTGTGAAGTGTATGAAGAGGGCTCGTGTGTCCAGTTACTGGCGTAACAGGTTTACATGACGAGGGCTCGTATGTCCAGCACCTGGCGTAGCAGGTTTGTTCGAAGAAGGCTCATTTGTCTAAATTTTCCTTATCTGGCGTAACAGTTCAATTTGGAAGAAGCTCGTCTGCTTTCTCCCCACTTCAGTCACCAAAGCGTCATTTGGTTGGGTTTAGTGCTTGCATTCTCCAGCAGAGTGCAAATTTCAGGTTTTCTTGGTATTCAACCACAGTTCATCTTGAACGGACGATAGCCCGTGCTACCGTCCTTTTCAGATTAACAGTTGCTTGAATAGGGGCAGCTGTAACACCCCAAATTTTCCCTCTTCTGTTTAAGCATCATCATCATATCATAATCATCATAAGCATGTCATGTCATTGGCATCTTTGCATAGAAAAATGAAACATAACATTCTCATGTTCTAGCATAAGGCATATGAGCAACCATCCGGGAAGTTTGAAGCACTACAAGTCAAAATCAAGAGCATGGTGACCTGGCAAGAATCTCACAGGATCATTTTGCACAAGCTCTGTATCATCTTCAAGACCCTAAAAAAGGATGAGGATCAAAATCAGCTTGAAACGGTTGGCGTCGGGTTATTCTTGAGGTTTCCCACCAAAAGGAGGGAAATTCAAGTTTTCCATGCGTTAACCGGTTAACGCATATGGTTAACCAGTTAACGGATACAAAATTTGAATTTCAGCAGCAAGTTCAGCATGTGTGTTTTGGCTCCATTTTCCAATTTTCTGATTTTTATTCATTTGAATTAATTGGGAATTATGGAGAAGGATCTAGAGCATTTATCCAAGCCTAATTCCAATTCTAAATCCTAATCACTTTCTAAGCCAATGCCAAGCCATATTTTTGGATCCCAAACCAAAATTTTGGGCCCCAAACCTAGACCATATTTATTCCATTTCCCTCCAAAACAAGACTCTCTCTCTCTCTCTCTCTCACAATTTTCACTTCTCATTTTCTGAATTTGGAGCTCTCTCACCATTCTCTCATTTTTTTCTCCCCATTTTCCAAATCACTCAAAGTTCCTCTTTGAAGATCACACAACTTTGCATTAAAGTGTGTAGATCTTTGAACTAGACCTCCATCCATAACTTCCTTGCATCATTTTTGTTGGTTTATTACTTGGATTAGATCTAGTTTGGAGATTAGAAGTGCTTGTGGAGTCAAAATTCTGCATCAAGAGCTTTTGCTTGCATTTATTTTGCATGGTGTGTGAAGATTAGCACCGGATCTTCTAAGTTTTCCGCGATATCTCTCATTTCCAGCTCAAACAACATTTACCAAAGCATATCTCAGCTTTGTATGTTGGTTAATTTCAGATCTAGCTCTGTTTTTAGCTTATTTGCATGCTTGTGCTTTAGATCCATCATGTGCTTGTGTATTTGTTTGTGTTGCATGAATTGATTGGTTGATTTGTAACCGGATCCAAATGTTAATGTTCATGAGCTTAATGGTATGGATTAATGTGAATTGATCTATTTTCCCATGTATAATTGATTGCTGGTCTGGTGTAAGATTATTTAAATAAGCTGGTTTGAGCTGTTGTTTTTTGCAGGATTTGTTGTTGTTTTAACAGTGTTAACCGGTTAACGCATTTGGTTAACCGGTTAACGCACCTGTTTTATGCGTATTTTGTGCAGGTTTGAACTGGTTAACCGGTTAACGCATTTGGTTAACCGGTTAACACTGAAGCAGAATGTCATTTTGGAGCTATTTTGAGCTTGTTTGATCCCCTTGTTTGCTTTAATTGCCATGGATCATTGTATGATCATTGAACATGCTATTTTAGGGTGATTTACTTGCTGGTTGATGTATGCTTTCATGTTTTCGACGCGTAAGTCGTGTATTTGCAATGCTTGACATGCTAATTGATCCCTGTTTGCTAGAACCTTTGAGCATGTTAATTCCATGATTGTGTTGATCAATTTGCTGGATTTTTGCTAACATTTCAGGGGCTCATGGTAAGAGAAGTGTGGATGTTTATCCACATTTCAACTCTTCATCTATCCTTGTTTGCTTTGCTTTTGCTTTGTGATGTTTGATGTGCTTTGTGCCATCATGTGGTTCTCTTTCCCCTCTCTAGCTTTCTTCTCCTTTCTTTTGCTTCTCTTTTGATCATCCTTTCTCTTAGGAAAGTTGAAGCCTCACTAACCTTAGGAATCCTTTGCATGCTAACATTAGGATTCGTTAGTCCCCCATTAGACTTTTACCTTTAAAATCCTTTTGTTTCTTCTCTTCTCATCTCAAAAAAATAAAAAGCCTAAAAGACACTTAATAAGGACTGAAGTGGTCTCTTGTACAATAGCCTTATTCCATGAAACACTTGTAGTTTTCCCATCTTGGGATAGTACGAGCTTGTTCATCATGATGCACAAGTCTGATCATGAGACCATCTTCATCAAAGAAAACCATAAAACACACTTCTTCACAAAAATACAAAAACACTTAATAATTCAATGAGTTAGTGAGCCTAAGCCCTAATCTCGGGAATCAAGTTTTGGGGATCTTCTCCTTACTAGAGTGTGCTTGTTCTATTATTCCATCTTAGAATGTAGTGGCAAGTATACATTCCATGGAAAAGAGCTTGAGTTCACTTCCTTTTGCCACACTCATAAAAAACTCATAAAAAACACCAAACAAACAATAAGCGTCTTTCCTTCGGGATTTATTTTCTCATCTCCTTCGCTCTGTCCGCGAACTTGCTTCTTCTTGTCATTTTGCAAGACGGTAACGCACTCATCGTCCGAGCCTGCAACACCTGAGCATTGACACAGGCAGTTCAAGCCTTAAGACACAAGCAATCTTTTCCACCCCTAGTTAGGGGAACTACGGCGACTCTGATCCTCATTGTCAATATGAGGTACGTAGGCAGCGGGGTAGGGCCCGTTCGAGCACAATCTTTATTTTCCCTACATTTTTTTTCCTTTTCATTTCTTTTTTTTCAGTTCCCTTTTCGTTCCTTTTCCAGTTCCAGCTCATTTTCTTTTGTAGCAGCTTTCATTTCTTCACCCTTTGAAACATTTTCTTTGCAAGCGTGGATCCCGTCGGGTACGGCAGACGATCTGGGGTGCTAATACCTTCCCAGGTCATAACCGACTCTCGAACCCAGTCTCTTTGGTTCGCAGGACATTTGTCCTTTCTTTTCTTTCTTCGGTTTGTGCAGCATTACCATTCCCGTTCCTTCGGGATAAAAATGCCTGGCTGGCGACTCTGCCTCTTCCGCGTCACTTTCGCGTTTGTACCAGGATGAAATCCAGGGAGCAACATTAGTGAAATATTAAAAAAAATGTACACCCGCTGAGTTGAAAAGCCACATCGGACAGCTCAGGAAACAAAGGGTATCCCGGTGGATTGAAACCCCGAAAGGGCAATCCATGCAAAAGAGGGACTAACACGAACGACTACGATCTGCGAAATTCATAATCCATCTGTAACTAAGCTTATTCTAAGGGTTGAAGACCGTTCCAATCACCTTTCTCAATGGGCAGAGCGAGCGTATAGTCTCGAAGATATAGAAGTCATAGTCGGGTCGAAACTTGATGAGATTTTCTTCTCACATTGCCAATAGGATAGTTTGTTTTCCTTTTTTGCTATTTCCTCTTTCTAGGGAATTTCTTCCTATTGTAATGGCTATTCATGGCCATGTTCCAAATCAATAAAATTCAAGTTCAGTCAACTTGTGACTATTTGCTTCTTGTTTTTGTTTTTCATCTAGCATTGTTTGATTGCAAAAACGTCCAGCAAATTATGGTTTATATTGTGTTGTGAAGATTTGAATGATTTCTAACTCATGCAGGAGGACATAAACATTTAATACAACTCTAAAAAGGGTGTTAAGAGGTCAGGATGATGATTCATGCTATGAGTCTGGGGCATACAGGTCCAAACTAATTCTCCTTGTTATAGGCACTATGAGTTGTGTTTACGTAGGTACAGGTGTATGTGTTTCTAACAAAGCTAAAGCAGACTTCCAGGAAGAATATTTCAACATCATACTTGAACAAGAACAGGTGCTTTCCCGTGTGTCTCTTGTTATCCCCATCAGAAGTGAAGTTGAAATTCTTCCCCAGCAGTAATGACAAAGGATGTTTTTCCTCCCCAAGAAGAGGTTTTCTTTCAACATAGGGGAAACCTCAGCAATACAAGGAATGTCTTTCCTCCCCAACAGGTTGCTTCCTCAACAGCGATAGATTTCGGGTTCCCAGCCAAGTCAGAAGTGTTTTCACTCCCCCATCAGAGTGCAAAAAGGGTCCATCTCCAGCAGGGTCTTGGCTCTCTAATCTCAAAGTCCAATTTGGCAATGGTGGCAGTCCAGAGTCGGCGTATCATTAACAATGTTCCCCGCAGAGTTGTTTCCTCCTCACCGGTACTAACCAGGTCATTACAGTGATCATCAGTTTCTTTCCAATCAAGCCATCTCGGATACTTGCAGTCTCCTTGTCAGGAGATCTCTTTGCATTTTCATTTAGTAATAATCATTACATTTGCATCCTCCAAAGCGTAGCATTTCCATTATCATGGAGAATTACGCTATAAATCCAAACATATGCATGCCAGCATGGGCTAGTTTTGAGGTATATTATATATGACCTATATCATCTTCCCAACCTGAAGTACTCCTCTCAAAAGATACTTATACCATTTTCCAGGCATCTTTGTCTTTCCAAGTCAATGTTTGTCATTTCTTTCTATGGCTTGATTCGCTCAGCAGTCACGTGTTTTCTTTGTGGCTTGATTCTCTCATCAGTCACATTGTCGAGTCCTATTCCGCTAATGGTCTCGTTAAGCCTTGTTTCTCCAATAGGAAATTTTTGTGGCTTGATTCGCTCAGCAGTCGCGTGTTTTCTTTGTGGCTTGATTCGCTCAGCAGTCACATTGTCGAGTCCCATTCCGCTAATGGTCTCGTTAAGCACTGTTTCACCAACAAGCATTTTCGTGGCTTGATTCGCTCCGCAGTCGCGTGTTTTCTTTGTGGCTTGATTCGCTCAACAATCACATTGTCGAGTTCCATTCCGCTAATAGTCTCGTTAAGCCCTGTTTCTCCAACAGGAAATTTATGTGGCTTGATTCGCTCAGCAGTCGCGTGTTTTCTTTGTGGCTTGATTCGCTCGGCAGTCACATTGTCGAGTTCCATTCCACTAACGGTCTAGTTAAGCCCTGTTTCGCCAACAGGCATCCTCTTTGTGGCTTGATTCGCTCAGCAGTCACATTGCAGGTTATTGCAATAATTCTATTCCATCTGGTTCTATTTCTGTTACCTATTTAGAGGTTGAAACAAAAGAAAAATAAATAAAAGGCAGATGGCATTTCTATTATCCACCGAGTTCAAATTTTTAGGTTTTATTCGAGTATTCAATCACTCCACACCTTGAACGTCTAAAAGCTTTTTCAATTACTCGTTCAGGCCTGCAGTTGATTGAATAGGGGCAGCTGTAATACCTAAAAATTTTCCCTCTCATTTCCTCAAACATTTTGCATAGCATTTATCATACATAAGTTCATAAAATAATCAAAAACATTGCATAGCTGAGGCATAGGTATGTGATCAATGATTGAAGCAACTGAAGGCTATACAAAGGCAATCAAGGGGTCACAAAGCTTCTCAACATTGTGCAAGGGGTTCACAACATCCCACAAGTTCTCATTTGGAGCCACAAGCCATGGAAAGATTTGGTTTGATCAGAGAAGGCAAGCAATGCAGCATCTCCTGATGAAAAAGGCCAAATTAGGGTTTCATTTCTATTGGGGTTCTGCATGAAGTTTTGATTCAAAGTGGATTTCATTGTCTTATATATTATGGCAAGTGCCTAGGGTTCAAATTTCATCCATAAATTCATTATGGAAGAGGTTCAATTGGCCATATGACTGAAAATCAGGGATTTGGGGAAAAGTCAACCATGCTAGAGAAAAAGTCAACTCCTGAATTTTTGAGATCAAAATTATGAAATTAGGGTTACAAGGATCCTATGGTTCAAATTTGATCAATAAATGATGGAGTAATCAAGAGAAATCAAGAAAACCAAAACTTACCATTTTTGAAAAATTAGGGTTTCCAAAAATGGCAAGTTTTGGTCATTTTTGCAGCATCTTTGAGAGAGGCCTTCTCCCAAAATATGAGGGATATTAAAATTATACTTTGAGCCAATTAAAAAGGGCATCTTAAGCTTCAAATACATGGGTGGAACTCACCCATATCATAAAAAATGAGAGAGATATGATCTTGCAAAGTTGAAGCAAACTAGGGAAAAACCAGGCCATGGGCGAGGCAATTGGCAGGCCAGCGCGCGCCCTGCCTGGCATTTCATCAAATAGGTGGAGGGTCAAATCTCAAGCCATTTTTCTGGGTAAAAAACACTTCAAATTAATTTTTGGTGAACTACAAAGTTGTTCCTTGATGCAATCCCTACAATATTGGTGTTCAAAGATTTTTCATTTTAGCAAGTCTTCTTGGGCCATTTGAGGGTCAAAGTGGAGAGGTTGCAACTGGCCAGCCATAGGCCCATGGGCACAAGGCATGCCAAATTCGTGCAGGCCAATAAGCAGCCTTGTGACATGCTAGGCAATGGTCATTTTGAGATGATTAGAGGCCATCATTCATTATGGTCCAAACACCAAACTTGTTATATGATCCCTCCACTTCAATTTGAGCCCAAGAGTCATTTGAATTGATTGCTTGAGATGGAAGAAATATTCCATTGAAAGTCATGATTCTCAAACATTTGCTTGGATGGTAAGGCATTGCACATAGCTTCACTTCAGTTTGTTTGCATTGACATTATTCATCACATTCAGATCAAAGGCATTGCTCTAAGAGGATATGTTCTCATGAATGCATCTCCACACCATTGTCATGCACTTCACATCAGGCTGCATTGGAATACTTGCTAGACTATGCTTCTTGCTATACACCTAATGAAACTTATGCTAAATCACAATGCACTTCAAATTATAGTCAGAAGATCATGCTACTTATTGCCATGCTTTGATCCACATCATAAACTTCATGAAGCTTGCAACATATGATCCAGCTCGAGTGAAAGCTTCTAGATGTTACAGCTGGCATAACTTCCATAACTGCCTCACTCAGTATAACTTCACTCACTCAGTTAACCCAAGGGATGATTAACCATGGTTAAGAGTTCTATAAAGCAAGGTCATCACCTCAGTGTCAGGTTCAGCTTCATTCTTCACCAAAAATTGCAAAGTTCACTCTGAATTTTCACATTGCAAGAGGATTCGAGCAAGCATCATAATCACCAATTCATCCTCATTCTTCATCAAGCTATCATCTTCATCATCTCAAGCACCATCATCAAGCATTGCACAGCCTGAAAAGCTTCAAAATTCATCACTGCAACATTAAGATTGCACTGCATATTTGATCAAAGATCAACTATCTTCAACACTCAAGCTCCAATTTACATCAATTCATCATCAACATCATGTCTAGCCTCATCTCCATGGATTGATCATCAAAAATTAGCAAAGATCCACCGCTGCATATTGCTGAATTGCTTGGCACCAGGTCCATTATCCTCAAGAATATTGCATCCAGAGTGTTTATTTCACTCTCCAAAGGCTCAAGAAAATTCATAAAGCTCTGTGAAACCTCATCTCTGGTCTTTCTTCAGCAAACTGAAGATCTACATTTCAGGTTAGAGCTTGAATCGCAGGCATTCAATTTCATTGATTTTTGTTGGTTTCGTGTGTTTTAAGGTTCAATAGGAGCAATGCTTGAACTGTTTAGTTGATATGCACCCTAGGTGCTTAGATCCAATATTAGGTATGGCTTTGTTTGGCTTCGATTTGTGATATTCATGAACCCTAGGTAGAATCTAAGACCATATTTGTGTTCATCATAAAGAAACGAACCCAACCATAGCTCCACATTTCATTTTCATGGAGGTTTGAATTGTGCCCTAGCCAGAGCCTCGCCGGAGAAGGTAACCGGAGTCCTTCTCGAGCGCCTTAACACTGCCCTAGCATTTCTTGCAAGTTTATAACATAGCCATTGGATGTGTCTGATCCAAGAGTCTAGAACACGCAAGCACATTAAAATTCCCATGACCCTCACGTGCCCTAAATCCTTCACAAAGTCTTTGTTGACCTTTGACTTCCTATTGGAACCCCCAACGTGTTTGAACCAAGCCCAGTCATGTTGTTTTGTTCACTAAACTCATCCCCCATGCCCAATGTCATTTGTTCCATTTTATTTTCTTTTTATATTTTATATCGTTTTCATTTCCTATTTTTAAAAATACCAAAAAGCCATGAAAAATTCAAATTAAATTCAAATAGGATCTTCATAATTTTCTTTAATTTTCCATATTTTTGGATTTCATTTTTGTCTAGTTTTTAGATCAGAATTAATTTTTATTTTATTTGTTCTCTTATTTTCTCATATTTGACCAACTAATTTGCTCATTTTTGTTTTCATGAACTATATAGGATAAATATCTCATTCTTTTTGTGTTATTTTAATGGTTCATTAAGCTTCCCCAAAATATTTTTTCTGTATTTTTAGGTCATGCTTAGATCCCTTTTGAGTCCATTCTTCCACATAAGTCACATAAACCCTAATTGCATTATAATGGTTCTTTCACCACTCAAAATTAGGCGTTTTCATGAGATTTTTTATACACATGTTATTATCTGGATTGTAAGGTCTAATATTAAATTTCATAATTTTCCTAGGTTATTTGTTATTTTTCCCAAGTTGCTCAAGTCCTATGTCCTTTTTGGTCCCTTTTAGAAGCTTCTCCCATCTCCCTTTGAATAAGGCATTCATGCCATTTATATAGGGTCTTGGTTATGATTCTTGTAGGTCATGTTAGAGGTTCTTAAGTGTAGAGTACAATCATTAGGTCTTAATCTTTTGATTTTAGGGTTTGCTTGAGTCTTAAGCTTGCCTTTGCTTTCTTTTGACCTAATCCTTCTTCACCCTCCATCTTAACCTCTCAAAACTAACTTTGTGATAACCATTGCATGTTCAAACCACATTTTAGAATTTCATCAAGTCCCTAGTCTTTGTATGGAGATTTCAAATCTTTTTATTCATGTTTGAGTTGTACTTTAAGTTTTTTCTTCCTTTGAAGCTTTATATGCATTTCCTTCTCATTCGCACACCATTCCACATATAGTTTGCATCTACTTTACTTGGATCTCTTCATCCCCTTGTAGTATGACATCTTAGAGGAATTTAGTGAGATGTTAGTCCCTGGACTTTCTATTTACCTTAGGGTTTATACCATTTTATTTTACTTAACCCTTTAAGTTTCTTAATGTAGCTTTACCTTAGCTCTCATTAGGGTTTGGTTTCTTTCCAATACATAGTTTGAAGTTGTTCACTTCTGTAGCTTTAGAATACTTAAGTTGAGTTTAGCTACTGACTTTTTAAGTTTTCCATCCAATAAGTTGCCATTGGCTTAGGTATTTGTATTAGGAGTTCACTAATCTTTTCCTTAGATAGTGTGAATTGTTTGTGAAGATTACCATGTAATAATTGTTCATTTTTCTCCATCATGCGAACATTTGTTTTGTAGGGGGGAATATGAGGTAATGACTTCATTCTTATTCCTTTGTGCATTTATTTGACTTGTCTTAGAACCTTTGTGCTTTGTTCATAGGGTTCCCTTTCTCTCTTTAGATTCAACTTAACTTCCTTAGGAAGTAAGTTGAATTCTAACCTGTTATTTCTTCTCATTAGGTTAGAATACCTCATTAACCATAGGACCACACTTATGCATAATAAGATAATTTAGGGTTGTGTCTTAGTTCCATATTAGCTTTGACCTTTTACTCTTGAGTCTTTCTCTTCTCATCTTCAAACAAAATCCAAAAAGACTTAATAAATGCATGAAAGGATCCCTTGTATATAGCCTTATTCCATGGGGCACTTGCATTCATTCCATCTTGGAATGGTGTAAGCTTGTCTAGCATGATGTACAAATCTCATCAAGGGGTTGTTCTACAAAGAAAACATAAAAGATACTTCTTCATAAAAGCTACAAAAACACTTAATAAAGTTCAGCAAGCTAGTGAACTTAAACCCTGATTCATGGAAACAAGTCTTGGATAAATTCTCCTTGCTTGGTTTACTTTTTCTATTATTCCATCTTGGAATGTAGTAGCAAGTACACATTCCATGGAAAAGAGTTTGAATTCACTTCCTTGTGCCAAATTCATACAAAACTCATTCATTCTCAATGTGAACTCGCGACGACTTATCTCGCATGCAAGACTATAAATTTACTCGTACTAGAAGAGCCTGCAACACCTGAGCTAGAGCTATGGCAACGTCATCCTAAAAATCATAAGCAAATTCCCACCTTAGTTAGGCGAGCTACGTCGACTCTGATCCTCATTTTCCCGATGAGGTACGTAGGCAGCGGGGTAGAGCCCGTTCGAGCATATTCTTTATTTTCCCTACATTTTCCCCATTCTTTCTTTTTGTTCTATTTTTGTTCCATTTCTCATTTCAGTTCCAGTTCCAGTTAGCAGTTCTTTGTTCAGCAACATCTTATTTCTCACCCTTTGAAACAAACAAACAAGCGTGGATCCCGTCGGGTACGGCAAACGGTCTGGAGTGCTAATACCTTCCCAGGTCGTAACTGACTCCCGAACCCAGATCTTTAGTTCGCAAGGCCTTGTCCTTTCCTTCTTCCTCAGGTTTGTGCAGCATTACCTTTCCCATTCATTCGGAATAAAAGTGCATGGTTGGCGACTCTACCTTTTCTGCTCCACTTTCGCGTTTGTACTAGGATGAAAATCCCGAAAGCGACAACTTCCTTGTGCCAAATTCATAAAAACTCTTAAAAAGCAAATAACAAACAATAAGCGACTGTCCTGCGGGAATCTCACTTTCTTATCTCATTCATTCACAACGCGATCTTGCGACGACTTGTCTCGCATGCAAGACGGTAAATGCACTCATACCAAACGAGCCTGTAACACCTGAGCATAGACATAAGCAGTTCCAGTGCATAAAAAATACAAACATAGTTCCCACCTAGTTAGGCGAACTACGTCGACTCTGATCCTCATTATCCCGATGAGGTACGTAGGCAGCGGGGTAGGGCCCGTTCGAGCACATTCTTTATTTTCCCTACATTTCCCCTATTCTTTCTTTAATTCTCTTTTCCAGCTCCTTTTCTCATTCATATTCTCATTCCGGTAGCAGTTTTATTCAGCAGCATTTTATTTCTCACCCTTTGAAACAAGCAAGCAAGCGTGGATCCCGTCGGGTACGGTGGACGATTTGGGGTGCTAATACCTTCCCAGGTCGTAACCGACTCCCAAACCCAGATCTTTGGTTCGCAGGACCTTGTCATTTCCTTCTTCCTCAGGTTTGTGCAGCATTACCTTTCCCGTTCCTTCGGGATAAAATTGTCTGGCTGGCGACTCTACCTTTTTCGCGCCACTTTCGCGTTTGTACTAGGATGAAAATCCCGAAAGCGACACTCATTACTCACCTAACCAAAGATAATGGCTTTAATTGTTATTATTCACCATAATCAATATTCATGGTGATAATGGTATGTGCTCCCTTGAATAGCTGAACATAATAATAGAGAGTTAAATTCTCTCTCTTTGTCCGAGATGGGCCTATTATTACCTTCACATATTTGTATACAGTTGTCGCTCCCACCAAATGACACCCGGTCAGAAGGGGAACAGACGTGAACGGTCGGCGAAAGAGAAGGAAAGAATAGAGTCGCCAGCTAGGCATTTTTATCCCTAAGGAAAGGTGATGCTGCATAAACCTAAGAAAAGATATCGATAAGACGGTTGCGAACCAGAGAAACTGAGAAAGGGGGTTGGTTACAACCTGGGAAGGTATTAGCACCCAGATTGTCCGTCGTACTCGACGGGATCCACGCTTGAAAGATTTGTGCTTAAAGGGGTAGTGTCAGTGTTTTCTGTGTATCAAAGCTAGAAAGAATGCAAGTGTCAGTGTAAAAGGAAGTGAAGTGTATAAGAGAAGTGTCAGTGTAAGAACAAGAGTGAAATGCTCAAGATAGGGAGGCTTAGAGAATAATGCTGGAAGGAGGGGGAATATACAGAGACTTTTGTTCGATAACTTTTAAGTTATGCCTACATATCCTCTCGTGCAATGAGGAAGTCAGAACACCGTAGTTCGACTCAAAGAGACTGAAAGATAAATTGACTTGTGAACTACTTACTTGTCTATGCTCAAGTGTATGACCTGTCTGGCTCAGGTGCAAACTGTCTTGCATTAGACGGAAGAAGCGAGTTCTCGTTTGTGAGTGAATGAGGTGAGAAAAGAATCCCGAAGGAGACGATTATTGTGTGCTTTTTTATGTTTTCAATCTTTTATTACTTTTTGGAGTTTGTCATAAGAAAATGAGCTTAAGCTTAAACCAAGGGTTAGTAAACTCATCACATCTTCCCTCTGATTAGGGGTAATGAGAATACCTTAAGTATGAAGTAAGCACCTCACACTTAATCACCATGATGTAGGATTAAGATCATTAACCTACTTGTAATTATTTAGATGTTTTTAGAGTTTTTGTTTAGTGTTAAGTAATGAGTTTAAGCCATAATCAAGGATTTAATGGACCCATTACACCATCCTAATAGAAGGATAATAGATGAGCACATTTAAGCTGAGGAAGATACCTCAACTTAATCCATGATTAGGGATTAACCTCATGACAAAACAAGCCTTTATTAAAGTGGATTTTAATTAATGGTGAGATTAAGAAGTGGATTTTATGGTTTGTAAGACAACTTGAGGGGGACTTGTCCATTAATACTAGGGTTAGTCCTTCTTAACCAATTAAGGAAGAATTATAACCCTAATGCAAGGCCCAAGTTACAAGCTTGATGTCTTGATGATTATTAGGTGAATTGATTAAAGGATTTAAACACATTAAGGGTTTAACACTTAGGATTAAAGTTATACACTCCATCCTAATAGAAGGATACAGGCATAACCCTAATCACAAAGCCTTAAAACCTTTAAGGTTTAGTCCTTGATTAAGAGATGAGGAGAGAAGACACAAAGATGACACAAAGGTAAAACTAATGGGAATACTAATCAAACCCTAATTGTGATCATGCTTGGTAATTCCTAGGGTTTATGAAGCTTGCAAAAGATCTTCAGGAGAAAAGCCACCAGGAAAGAAACAGATGAAGGGAGGAGAAGCAGAAAGAAACAAGACAACTTACTTCACTTAAGAAGATAAGTTCTTGAAGAAAGAAAGAAGGGAAGGAGCATGAATGAGAAAGCTCACTCTAATACAAAATTAAAATGCAGCAATGAATGCATAAAAGAGATGAGAAGAGATTATGAGAAGTGAAGGCAAATTCACTTCTCAAACACTTACCACCTGAAAAGTTAGCAACAAGAAATGAAATGAAATGAGAATGAGATGAAATGCAAAGATGCAAACCAAAATCAGAAGCATAAACATGATGTTAATGATGCTAAGAGGTGATGCAAACACGTGTCAAGAGTTGTGGATGATCATACAAGGATGAGGATGCAAATGAAGCATGCTTTGAACCATGAAAGTTCATGAAAGTTTATGAAAGGATATGAATGTATAACATGGAAAATGAAAGATGCAATGATAAAACATGATTCTAAGGTGTCCTAAGATGTCTCATATGTCATGTTGATGCACAAAATGTCATGGCAAGCTCATGTATGCAAACAAATAAAAGATGGATGCAAATGAAGGCAAGAATTAAGGTTTATGCATAACATGCAACACAAAATTCAAAATCAGAAGCAAATGACATGATAAAAAATTGAAAATGGGATAAAAGGAACCCCAACCCTACACAAGTTCACTTCCCAAAGGAGGGGACCTAAGTCTTAACCTAATGGAAGTTATGATTTTCTCAAGTCAACTAGGGTTTCAAGGCACTTCAAAAGAAAAAATGCTCATTAAATTGAAAATGAAAGATAAATTCAAACCAATTTTACCCTAGAAACTACATGATATGATGGATGCAATGCAAGAAGAAACATCATCAAACTCTTCATGGTTAGGCAGAATGAATTTTTCTAAGTTAGGACCAAAATATTGACTTTTAAAGACTTTAATTCCAATGAAAAATGTCAAAATAGGTCAAGAACCAAAAAGAAATTTGTTTGAAGAGTTTGATAATGTTTCTAAATATGTCAAAATGCTATGTGAATTTTTTGGTGATTTTTAAATACCTAAATGCATTTTTAATTAATTAATTTCCATTAACTAATTAAAAAAAAACATTTAAATGATTTAAAAATGATTTTTTATGCAAAAAATAAAAATAAAAATATTTTTGGGTTCTGAAAATTAATAAAAGATTTGATAAAGATTTTCAGAATTTTTTAATGTATTTTACTATTTTTAAAAATTCGTGGAAATAAATACAATGAAAATGAAAATTAAATTGAATAAAAGGGAAAGTATGCAGATCCTAAGGCTGATATTCAAAAGGAAAACGCGCGAATTGACTTGCGCGCATAGGGAGGGCTCAGATTGAAACTGGAAATTCAAATTTCCTTAATTATATTTAACTTAATTAATCCTGAATTAGGGCTAATACACGAAATCTGGACCATTGGCTGCGCGCGGGAAAAGAGATCCAAGGGTTCACATTTAAACGAAACACTAATCACAATTAAAAGCCCTAATGACTTTCAGGTGGCCAGAAATGACCTTCGGTCATCTTCTCCGGCCACCTCTCCCATGAGATTTCTCTAAAATACTCCCTAGGCCAAATCAAACCCCCCAAATCTCCAGAAATGATCCCCAAACCCCATAGAACAAGAATCAAACATCAAACTTCATTTATTTTTCATCAACAACAAGATTCGAACAAAAACTTAAAACTGAACAAAATTTCAGAACACGCATACACCCTCAAAACTCAACCATTTTTCATCATTCAAGGTTCATTGTGACCAGTGGAACATACTCTACCATTCTATAACTATAGAAACAAGTTCTGGAAAAAAGTTTCAAGAGGATACCTGAGATGGAGCTTTTGCTTTTGGAGCTTTCTGGCCAGTTCCTTGCTTCCAATCACCTCTACTGACTTCCCTCAAGAGTTTGCAAAGCTTGTTTGGAGTTTCTTATGGCTGGTTTGGGAGATTGATTCAGTTCAGTTCAAAAGGGAGAAAAATCGTATTTGATGTGTGATGGCTTTTAAGGCAAAGTAAAGGGTGGTTTGTGATCAGTGATGCATTCTAAGATGAATGGTGGAAGAAGTTTTAAGTTTGAGTTGCTGAGTTGAGAGATTCGATAGAAAATGCAAAAGAATGGATTTTTGTGAGCTATGGTGATGCTGTGGTTTCAGGCCTGCCTCTTGTGTGTTTTGAGTTCCATTTGGTCCACATATCAAGCTGTGATAGGTCAGAGAGTTGTTGTGGGCTATGCTAATCGTATGGCTTGTTTTGCAAAAAGTCATGGCTATGTGTCCTTTGAGGTATGGGCTGTTTCAGGCCTAGGACAAGGGCATGTCTGCTGCAGATGGATTCAAGGAGTATCATGAAATCAGATTTTGTGAACTGAGGCAAGTGGGTGAGAAGTTTTGGGTCATTTTGCAAATTCATGGAGTTTTGGCCCCTTTTGGATTTCTTAATGATCAAGGCATGAAAATGAATGATTCTTTGGGCCAATCTGAATTTTAGTTCATGTGTTATGTTTATGTGATGCTTAGAAGTCATTTTGAAGTCATAGAAATGATTGGCATGTGAATTTGCAAATTTCCCTCTTTGGTGCCAAAGTGAAAAATAAGTAATTTTTCCCAACTTTGACAAACCATAACTTTTGATCTAAAATGAATTAGAATGAGTTCTTGTACTTTTTGAAAATGGGAGGATCCAATCTACAACTTTCATGACCAAATATTTTCATTTGAAGCATTTTTGAATCAAAAAGAGGAGGTTGAAAAACTTTCCCAAAATGACAAGTTTTCATTACAAGTCACTTTCCCAAAATGGCAACTTTGCAAATGGCTTGAAATTCTTCAATTTTGTGAACTTCTAACATCTTCTATGATCTAATAAAGATCATAAACATTCAAAATGATGGAGAAACCTCTTTGGTTGGGTGATTGGGGGCCTCAGATGCCCTGATTTTGCACTGACTTGCTCAAGAAGTCACCTTTTGATCAGATGCCTTCCCCTTTGAATTTCTTCATGAAAATTGATATGCATGATCCTCATAACATATAGAGACAATTAGAAACAAGAATGACCAAAAAATTTGGAGTTATGGCCTCTGAAACCAAAACCGTAATTTTAGGTCATCTGTGCAGTTAAACCTGGCTCTGCTCTCATGCCTTTCTCAGTTCTTGTGATTTTCTGGCTTCCTTGATCTTAGGAGAATATAATATGATGCTTGATAATATATGGACCCTCTTGAGATGATTGATGACCTTTGGAGTGGCTCAGATAGCCCAGAGATTGCTCAGATAACAAACCCTAGATGCAGATGACTTTGAACTAATGCAGTGAAGCAAAAATGCACTATGAGATGACATGGTTGAACTTATGCAATATGAAAAGAAACACAAGCCATGGTGAAATGAGTGAGGGAAAATTTGGGGTGTTTACAGCTGCCCCTATTCAAGCATGATTTAGCTGTGCAGGATGTAAGCGACGGCTTATCAGACAAACAAGGTAACTTGTGGTTGAATACCAAAGACAGTCCAAAATTTGCACTCGCTGAATGAAGAAGAAAAGGGATATAGATTGTAAAAGGAAGTAAAGTATGATTTATAAAGTGCGAACGACGGAGGACGACCGTCGGGCAAAGGATGACTCCTGGGGATGAAGCAATGACGGGGACGGCCGACATGCTGGGGAAACAGAGAGATCATGATGGGGACGGCCATCAAGTAAAGCTATAAGACTCTTTGGGGATCAAAGGTAAATGATGGGGACGACCATCGGGCTGAAGAAATAGATGATGAGGAACGGTCATCAAAGGTGAAGGACGATCACCTAGCAGGGGACGGCTGCTCTTGGGGATAAGGATGAGGGACGGTCATCTAATGGTGAAGGACGATCGCCTGGCAAGGTACGGCTGCCAAAAATATCACGACATAGGACGAATGCCGGATAAAAAAGGTCGACGATGGGGACGGCCATCGGATAAAATGATGAAGGACGATCATCAAGAGGTGAAGGACGATCACCTAGCAGGGGACGGCTGCTCTCGGGTTTTACCATGACATAGGACGAATGTCAGATAACAGAATCAATGATGGGGACGGCCATCAGGTAAAATGATGAAGGACGATCATCAAGAGGTGAAGGACGAATGTCGGATAGGAAGGGATTCTAATGACTAGAGACCTCGCCAGGGATGATGAAGGACGATCATCAAAAAAGTGAAGGACGATCACCTGGCACGGTACGGCTGCCGAAAGGTATCATGACATAGGACGAATGTCAGATAGAAAAGACATAGATTATACGGGATTTGTCGGAGACTCTTCTGGGGAATAGTAGACACAGACGAGTGTCTAAATTCAAGAAGATATACGTGTTTGACACTGTGTATAGATTAAAGATGCGGACGAGCATCCTTAAGACTATGATACGGACGAGTATCGGTAGAAACAAACGCTGACGCATGTTCAGAGATGATGATATGGACGAGTACCAACTGGTTAACAAAGAACACGGACGAGTGTTGACTCTGAGGGCATTTAAGTAGTATATACGAGATACGGATGCGTATCCGAAATAAGTAAACATGAGTGAGACATAAACGAGTGTTCAATTTGCTAGGGAGAGCACGACACAGACGGGTGTCGGAAAAAGTGTATTATAAACAAGTATATGGTTCCCAAAGTGTTTGTTTAGGCAACTATGTTAGGGATGGTGACACGGACGGGTGTCAGGGAAGTGTGTATATATATGTAAACATGCGTTTGTGAGTGCAAAGGGGACGCTGTGGCTTTTTGCCGGGGATATGACACAGACGAGTGTCAAGAAGCAATTGTCATGTATAGGCATCTGTTTGCAGAGAATGCTCGGGCGACTTTACTGGGGAATGATGACACGGACGGGTGCCAAAAGGAGCATGTATCTGTATTTGTGAGTGTAAAGGAAATGCTTTGGCTTTCTGCCGGGGAGTTTGGGAAATATTTTGTATTTTGTTGATGGAACGTCAGTATTTACAAGTGTTCAGTTCGACACATGGCTTATGATTATGCAATATGTTTGATTTTTGCCATAATGCTCCGTATTGGACGGAATGCTACGCTCTGGGGGGAAGATATGATGCGAATGCTATGATTATGCAAAGATACCGATCCGGGATTCGGATCCCGTTGCAGTGGAGATCTCTGGCTGATCTTCTTGAAGTGGATATTCCAGTTGGGGATGAGATCATTGGTAGATCTGACATATATGACTCTGCTTGAGGGAATAGATCACTGATAGACCTATCTTAGTAATGAGAGACCCAGCTGGGGTCTGTGGGAGCTTTTGTCACTCTGTTGTGAGATCCTCAGGCATTGCTCTTCTAGATGGAGGCTGAAACACTACGGGGAGATGGTTCCCTGTCTTTCTACTTGGCTAAGGAGGAATGGTGACTGGCAACTCAGCTGGGGAGAAAGCAGCCCTGGCTTTGTTTGGAATATGTGCTGCGGAAATGGTGATTTGACAGCTTGCTGAGGAGGAACTTTCATGCCCCGCGTCGCACTTTGAGTACCTGCAATCCTGTGATGACAAAGAAGCGTACAAGTATCCTGAGATATCCCTTACTGGATTCCATCATAGGAATTTAGACACTCCTGGGAGTAAGTATATTTCCTGTAAGCACGTATTTTTAGAAGGGAAGCATCTGTATTTATGCAATCAATATCTTAAGGACATCGGACATTTTGCAAATGAAAATAAAATGTACGCGACGGAATATGACTGAAAATCTAATTTTATTAATTTATGTGCCCTGAATTGGCAAGATACAGTCAAAGAAACGGATCCCCTGAAATGAGGAAATCGTTACAAATTGAGAAACAAAAAGGTGTTGACAATGTTGATGACACTTCAAGGAGCCTCCCTTTGCTATGACTCGCATGACATTTGACATTCTTCTCATCTTGCTTTCTGAGGGAGGCTGATTCTGACCGATGCTTTAATCTTTCGAAGCTTTCCATGTTGTAAGCGATACAGATGAATTCAGAATGCAGTTGTTCGCTTATTCCCTTATTTTGCGTGGATCGCCCTTTCGGGTTTTCAATCCACCGGGATACCCACTTTTGCCTGAGTCGTCCAATGCAGCTTTTCAACTCAGCGGGTGTACATTTTTTCATTTTATTTTCCCTTATTTTTGCCCGAGTCTTTTATTCTGTTTTTGACTCGCCGGGATGCCCTATTATTGCCTGGACTTACATTCTGTTTTTATGTCCAGCGGTTCATTTATGCGAAGTATTTTTTAACTGCATCTGAATTCACAGGGGACAGGAAGTCTTCACCATCCATAGTACTGAGCATCAGTGCTCCACCGGAGAAAACTTTCTTTACTATGAATGGGCCATCATAATTCGGGGTCCACTTGCCCCTGTGGTCTGTATGAGGAGGGAGGAGTCTTTTCAGCACAAGATCTCCTACTTGGTATTCTCGAAGCCTGACTTTCTGATCGAAGGCTTTCTTCATTCTTTTTTGATATAACTGCCCATGACAAATTGCAGCTAATCTTTTTTCTTCGATCAGATTCAGTTGTTCGTATCGGGATCGGACCCATTCTGCTTCATTCAGTTTAACATCCATCAGTACCCGCAAGGAGGGTAATTCAACCTCAATAGGTAGGACTGCCTCCATACCATACACAAGCTGATACGGTGTTGCCCCAGTGGATGTTCTGATTGACGTTCGGTACCCATGCAAGGTAAATGGTAGCATTTCGTGCCAGTCTTTATAGGTAACTACCATCTTCTGCACAATCTTCTTGATATTCTTGTTAGCTGCCTCAACAGCGCCATTCATCTTTGGCCTGTAAGGAGAAGAATTGTGGTGTTGGATCTTGAAGTCCCGGCATAGTTCTGCCATCATTTTGTTGTTCAAGTTGGAACCATTATCAGTAATGATTCGTTCGGGCACTCCATACCGGCAGATGATGTATTTCTTTAGGAACCGGGCTACCACTTGCCTGGTAACATTTGCATAGGAAGCTGTTTCAACCCACTTGGTAAAATAGTCAATAGCCACCAGGATGAATCTGTGGCCATTTGAAGCAGTCGGCTCGATCTTTCCAATCATATCAATGCCCCACATGGCAAAGGGCCAAGGTGAAGACATCACATTCAAAGGATTGGGAGGTACATGCACTCTATCCGCATAAATCTGGCATTTATGGCATTTCCTAGCATAAGCACAACAGTCTGCATCCATTGTGGTCCAGTAATAGCCTGACCTCAGCAACTTTTTAGCCATGGCATGTCCTCCAGCATGGGTACCAAAAGATCCTTCATGCACCTCGTGCATCAACAAGTCTGCTTCTGTCTTATCAACACATCTGAGAAGTACCATATCAAAGTTTCTCTTGTACAAGGAACCGTCAGTATTCAGGAAGAAACTACCAGCTAGCCTTCTTAATGTCTTCTTATCATTGGAAGATGCCCCAGGTGGGTATGTTTGATCCTCCAAAAAGCATTTGATATCATGGAACCAAGGCTTATCATCTTTAACAACATTTGCTGAGAACACGTATGCTGGTCTGTCAAGTCTGGACACTGAAATCTGAGGCACAAAGTTAGCAGCTTGAATTTTGATCATGGATGAAATGGTAGCCAGAGCATCTGCAAACTGAATTTCATCTCGAGGGATATACTCAAGCTTGACTGTCGTGAAGAAAATCAACAACCTTCTTGTATAATCCCGATAAGGAATCAGATGATCTTGGTGGGTGTACCATTTGCCGTTAGTCTGATTGATTACCAGAGTTGAATCTTTGAACACAGTCAAAGTCTTGATCCTGAGGTCAATGGCTTCCTCAAGACCCATAATACAAGCTTCGTATTCAGCTTCGTTGTTAGTGAAATTAAAGTTGAGTTTTGCCGAGAACGGCATGTGAACTCCCTTAGGTGTAATGAGTACTGCACCAACACCACGACCATTCATATTAACAGCCACGTCAAACATCATAGTCCATTCTTCCTCTGGGTCAGGCCCTTCAGTGTGAACAGGCTCTTCATGATCTTTTGCTTTTATGAACATGATGTCTTCATCAGGGAAGTCAAATCTCATGGGCTGGTAATCATCAATGGGTTGCTCAGCAAGATAATCAGACAATACACTACCCTTGATGGCTTTCTGAGATGTGTACTGAATGTCATATTCTGTGAGGATCATTTGCCATCTTGCAACCTGTCCGGTAAGTGCTGGCTTCTCAAAAATGTACTTAACTGGATCCATCTTTGAGATCAATAAAGTAGTGTGGGTCAACATATACTGCCTTAGTCGGTGAGCAGCCCACGCTAAAGCACAACAAGTTTTCTCGAGCAGTGAATAACATTGTTCACAGTCGGTAAACTTTTTGCTTAGGTAGTAAATTGAATACTCTTTTCGACCAGACTCGTCATGCTGGCCCAGCACACACCCCATTGACTCTTCTAATACTGTCAAGTACGTGATTAAAGGTCTTCCTTCAACTGGAGGCATAAGGATCGGAGGTTCTTGTAAGTATTCCTTGATTTTGTCAAAAGCCCTCTGGCAGTCTTCATTCCACCTGACCGTTTGTTCTTTTCTTAACAGCTTGAACAAAGGCTCACAGGTTGCTGTAAGGTGAGATATGAACCTTGAAATGTAGTTCAATCTACCTAGAAACCCCCGAACTTCCTTTTCTGTCTTCGGTGCAGGCATTTCTTGAATGGCTTTGACTTTATCAGGGTCAACTTCAATCCCTTTCTCACTTACAATAAATCCCAACAGCTTACTGGATCGTACCCCGAATGTGCATTTGTTGGGGTTTAACTTCAGTTGGTACTTCCTCAGACGCTTGAATAACTTCAACAGATTTACCAGGTGGTCTTCTTCTGTGAGGGACTTGGCAATCATGTCATCCACATAACATTCAATTTCTTTATGGATCATGTCATGGAATAATGTTACCATAGCCCGTTGATAAGTAGCACCATCATTCTTTAGTCCGAAAGGCATCACCTTATAACAGAATGTGCCCCAGGGTGTGATGAAAGTTGTCTTCTCCATGTCTTCAGGTGACATCTTGATCTGATTATATCCTGAAAATCCATCCATGAAGGAGAACACTGAGAACTGAGCCGTATTATCAACCAATACATCAATGTGAGATAGAGGGAAGTCATCTTTTGGGCTGGCTCTGTTCAGATCTCGGTAATCCACACACATTCGCACCTTTCCATCCTTTTTAGGCACAGGTACAATATTAGCAACCCACAGCGGATAGCTAGTCACAGCAAGGAAACCGGCGTCCCACTGCTTTTGTACCTCTTCTTTTATCTTCATTGCCATATCTGGGCGAGTACAGCGCAACTTCTGTTTTACTGGTGGGCAGTCTTCTTTCAGAGGTAGCTTGTGCATGACAATGTCGGTGTCCAACCCTGGCATATCCTGATAAGACCAAGCAAAAACGTCCACGTATTCCCGAAGCATGCCAATCAGTTGCTCTTTTACTGAATCTTATAGGCAGGCCCCAATCTTAACTTCTTTCATGTCTTCTTCCGTACCAAGATTAACTGTCTCAACCTCCTCCTGATGAGGAGTGATAACCTTCTCCTCTTGTCTCAACAACCTGGCTAGCTCTTCAGGTAGCTCATAATCTTCTTCAACCCCTTCATCAGCTTGATTGATTGGGCTGTCAAAGTCATACAAAGTCATAGCAGTGTTGTTGTCGGTGCAGTCTGAAGGGCACTTTCTGCAAGGGTTTAAACTGGTTTATTTTAGTGATCAGTTTTATCTTATTTAGAAAAAGTGAAAATGAAGTTATTTATTTTGAAAAGCATTGCCATTTTATTTTTGTACAAAAAGAAAAATGAAAAACAGTGAGCGGAAAAGAAAAGACTTATTTGCAAAAGATGTCCTGATATTCATTAATTGATCTTTGCACAAAATACAAGATGGCCCGATTACAAAATGAGTCTTGACATCTTGGGCAAGATGCAAGACTTGATGCATGCTTTAAAATACAGGAAATAATAATTACTCTACAGGAGTAACTCTTATAATTTCCTGGGAAGACCAGTTAAGGACTTGGCTCCCCAGGATCCTTGGACGTATCCAGCCCTCCAGGTTGCGGTCGCTTTCCTCCTCGTCTTCCAAATTGTTAACAGCATCCGGGGTGAGCATTCCCCCGCTGACAAACTTGGGCTCCTTTGCAGCCTCTGATTGATCTTGTTGAGTTGGTATGTAACCCAACCCAAATCGGTCTTCTTTCTTTTCCACGGGCAACAGCTTGCCCCAGCCTTGGGCGGTACCTTTCTCAACAACCTTCCGGGCTTGCTGGTACGATATTATGGAAGTTCCCAGTACAGCAGATGCTTCATTAATGTTCAAGGCCTCAAACCCTTGGCTCATGGTTTCATGGATCTCCCCGTCCATTTCTATGTACTTATACGTAGCCATCTTGCTAACAAAGATGTCCTCCTCCCCACAGATGGTGATGATTTGGCCTTCCCACTCAAATTTTAGCTTCTGGTGAAGGGTAGACGTAACAGCGCCAGCGGCATGGATCCAGGGTCTACCTAACAGACAGCTGTAGGCCGGCTGTATGTCCATCACAAAGAAGGTAGTTTTGAAGGTCTGTGGGCCAATCAACACAGGCAGATCAATCTCCCCAAGCACTGATCTTTTAGAGCCATCAAATGCTCTCACCACCAAATTACTCGGACATAATGCCAAGCCATCATACTCTAGATTCACTAAGGCTTTCTTTGGTAGAACATTGAGTGATGACCCAGTGTCTACCAGTACATGAGACAGAACAGCTCCCTTGCATTCCAAGGTGATATGCAAAGCCTTATTATGGTTGCGTCCCTCTGTTGTTAAGTCAGCATTGGTAAAGCCCAGTCCATGACTGGTATTGACATTTGCAACCACAGTTTCTAGCTAATTAACGGTAATCTCCTCTGGCACGTATGTTGCGTGCAGGACCTTCAACAATGCGTTCCTGTGAGCTTCGGAGCACATCAATAGTGATAATATGGAGATTTTGGAGGGCGTTTGGTGAAGCTGGTCCACCACCTTGTAATTACTCCTTTTTATGATTCTCATGAACTCGTCTACATCTTGTTCAAAAGATGTCTTCTGAGTTTCCTTGGCAGTTGGCTCTTCAGATACCACACTCTTTCCTTTTGCTTTGGCAGCAGCTTCTGCTTCAACATTAGGTTTTTGTGTTTATGAGGCAAAAAGGCATCCGCTTCTGGTGAAGCCTCCTCCTCCCTCAACATTATCAACTTGTGAAGAAGAGGTCGATGAATTCAGAGTGATTTTCTCCCCGTTGCAGTAGAGATCAGAGCCATAATGCCAAGGTATGGCATTACTGCTTTCATAAGGAACGGGTCCAGGCACCGTAATGGTGACCGGACTGATTGCTGCAGAGGAAGGTACTGTAATGGTGTGCGGATCGTAGTAAATTGTGACTGGTGATCTGGCAGGAGGTGCCATGGTTTGTTGTTGGAAATTGCTGCTGGGAGGAACATTTGATGGGTCATAGTAGATTGTAACTGTCGAGACATCTTCATTAATCTTTGTTGGCGTTGTAGAAGATTCTGCTAATAAAATGGATGTTGATGTTGTAGAAGAAACAGTTGTTGAATTTTGACTTGTTGAAGTGATGGACGGAGTAATTGCTGATGATATTGATGAATCGGTAGGAATGATTGTTGCTACTGTTGTAGAAGAATCGGGAATTGTTGTTAAAGGAATTGCTGGATTTGTAGGCGCCGTTGTTGAGATCTGAAGGATACCATCCTTAATAAGACCATCCATGCCGCTTCTCAACTTTTCACACCCGTTGACTGCAATGTTGCAATACCCACAGTCGAGCTCACACCCGGGGAACACTTGGTACTCTAGAAGCTGAGCTTTAATTTCGACCAAAGGTGTTCGAATTTGTGCAACACTGGTGATCAAGGTAGATGGTTTGTCTTCCTCAACGGCATTAATCCTCGGCCCACCATGATTAGGCATAGGATTTCTGTTGACATTCGGAGGAGGTGCGAAGTTGAGGGCTTTAGAATCCACCAAATCTTGGACTTTCATTTGTAAGGCCCTGCATTTTTCCGTATTGTGACCAGGTGCATTGTAGTGGAAAAAACACCTGGCGTTGACATCATAATTCTTTGGGAGGTTGAGGGGATCCGGTGGTGCCAACGTCCTTAACTCAACTAAGTTAAGCTTCGGGAGTTGTGGCAATAAGGCAGCATAAGGCATAGGGATGGGGTCAAACACCCTGTTTGCCTGTGATGGTCTTTGTTGGAAGGGACGCTGTTGTTGGTTGCTATTGTTGTTGTTGTTGTTGTAGGTTCTCTGTTGCGGATACTGAACTTGTTGTTGATAATGTGGTTGTTGCTGAGGATATGCTGATTGTTGAGGGATCGGAGCTGGAATGGTAACAGCTGCTACTGATCTGTGGACATACTGAGGTCTGCCCCTGCTTGCATGAATGGAATTTGTCTCACCGGCTCTTCGGGGTCCCACAAAAGGCTTCCTGGGATTACTGGATGAACTTGCACCACTGTCAGAAATTTTGCCCATTTTTAAAAGGCTTTCAATCCTTTCCCCAGCTATAACTATGTCTGCAAAGCTGGTAGAGGAGAAGGAAGTCAATCTATCAATATAGGTTCCTTGCAGAGTATTCATAAACATGTCGGTCATTTCTCTTTCCGACATGGGTGGTTAGACTGCAGCAGCAAGCTGTCTCCACCTTTGGGCATATTCCCTGAAGCTTTCTCTGGAAGACTGGGACATTCCCATTAGGAGGGTCCTGTTAGGAGCCATGTCCAGATTGTATTGATACTGCCTGATGAAGGCTTCAGCTAAGTCCTTCCAGCATCTAATGGTAGCCCTGGTCAAGTGCGAATACCACTCTCTTGAAGCCCCAGTCAGACTGTCTTCAAAGTAGAACATCCACAGCTTTTCATCCATAGTATAAGCTTTAAGTCTTCCCAGGAAAGACTGCAGGTGAGTTCGTGGACAAGAGGTTCCATTGTATCTCTCAAAGCACGGGGGTTTGAATTTATGGGGAATCCTCACCCCATTCACTAGTCCCATATCCATTACATCGAAGCCCAAGGAATTCTGAGACTCCAAAGATCTCAACTTCTCAGCAATTTCATCCAACCTCCTATCATAGACTTCGTCTCCAGCTCCCATAACAGTAAATTGCTCTTCTTGGGGATCTTCCTACAAGATTCTCCCCCCAACAGTATTTCCTTTCACGTTCCTTAAGACGTTAGCTTCTGGATCCAGATGAGGTCCAAATACTGGCGGATTAATATGAGGCTGGCCCCGCTCATTGTTGCTAGTTCCTCCAGTTCCAAGATGAGGTTCCTCGGGAGTTTGTCTCTCCACCAGCTCCCTTAATCTTTCTTGACTCTGGGCCAAGCCAGTCATTACAGCCATGAATTGAGTCATTTGGTTTCTCATCTCCACTCTTTCATTAGCCATCTGAGTTCTGACCTCAGTCAGGTCCTGCTGTACTTGCTCCATTTGGATACCAGGAAGGTTATTGCGAGTAGGGTACCGGTGCGTGCGGTTGACAGGGAACACTCGGCGACGAGCAATATTTCCTGAGATCACAACAAGGTTAGAAACAAAGATAATAACAAAACCTACAAAACAAAACAAAAGTTAGTATGCAATTCAGTATGCCTATTTGTTTTCCAAGGTATCCGGCTTGGTTCTTGGTTTTGACCTTTCCAGACCTCGAGGAAGATGCTTGATGTTGCTTGAGAAAAGAAACCCAATGAAAGCAAACTAATATATTACAAATGATGAACAATACATAGTTTGTTTTACAACACATGCCCCTGGAGGGTCAAAATACAACAAAAAGAAAAGTACATCAAATGGAAATAAACAACAAGCAAAGTATCAGACATCCAGTCCAAACTCATCCTCCTTGACCTCCTTCAGAAGTGCCTCAGTCACTGGACTAGCTGGGTGCTTTGTAATAGTCCTAATGAGGAGGTTCCTGGTGGCAATGGCAGTGGTCAGCTTCTTGTGCCTGTCCTGGTCCTTTGATCTCTTCAGCCCAGCTCTAAGCTTTAACTCTGAAATCTCCTTTTGGGCTGCCAACAAAGCTTCCTGCTGCTTCTTTTCATTGGCCTCTAACTGTTCAATCTTGGCTTGAATTCTCTGATCTTCTTGTGTCCGGGCTTCAGTGATCCTGACCCACCTAGCCTGACTTTCTTGCAGATAGAGCTCAGTCCTAGCCTTCTGAATCTTGGCCTCTTTACAGGCATTCTTCAATATTTTCTCCCCAGCTCTTACTTTCTTGATGTAGTCCTCTGTCTTCTCAATTTTGGTGAGATGCTCTACCCTGAGCTTTTCTAATCTCTCAATGTCCAGACGACCATCACTTCTTTCCCACATAGTCTTTTTCAAGGCTTGAGATAGGTTCTCATTCCTCTCCTTCGGCTTCTCAAATTCTTCCAGGCTGACAGTTGCTACTGGCTGTGCTGTTGAGGGTCCAGGTATGTCCTCCAAGGTGAAAGGCATTCCGGTAATCTGAGCTCTTGTACGGGACCAGTCATAGTACTGAGCTGAAGCAACATTATTACACCTCCCAAGAATAGCCATCCCTTTTGTCTGGATGTTGTCCCAAGCCCAAGATGCTTGTCTGACAACAGCTGAATTAGGTTTCACTTCACAGTACAGGGTCTCAGCTAGATCTTGCACTCTAGGAGGGTGAACCAAAGCATAGCCCAGTTGTCTCTTAAACATCAAAGGGTTGTAGTTGATGCAACCCTTTACTCCTATCAGAGGTACATTTGGATATTGTCCACAGCTGGTGATAATGTCTTTGCCTTTGGTGCTTTGGGTGCACCATCTAATATTATCTGAAGTTAAAGCAATGAGCCTCTTGGACCAATTCTTCTGTTGGTGAGGATTCAGGAAGGCATCTGATTTAGGTAGGTGTCTGAGCAGCCAGGTGTGAAACAAAGGAGCACAACATCTCACCAACTTCCCCCTTTGTTTCTCATTCCTCTGATGGATGGAGTAATAGAAATCTCCCAGCAATGTGGGTACAGGGTTCCTCAAAAGAAACAGATGAATGGCATTCTTGCTAACAAATTTGGGCTCATCTGCAAACAGTATAACCCCATATATGTTGAGGGCTAACAGTGCACAAACTGCCCTCCATTCTCCCAATGAAGCCTTCAGGATGGCCTGAGAAATCAAGAAGTCCAAGTGCAAACCAGGGATCCCAGCTTTTGTTGTCATGCTTTGCTCAATCAAGGCAGGCTCCAGGTACAATGCTTTTTCTACTTCTCCATTGCTGGGAGAAGTCATCTCTGGGTTGAAAGGGAGTTCACCCCTGATAGGTACTCCAATCAATGAGGAGAATTCTTCCAGTAAAGGCCCTAGTTGGAAGTCTGAAAAGGTGAAACATCTCAAGGGAGGATCATAAAATTGTAAGCATGTGTGGATCATGCTCCTCTGAGAAGGGTCAAGGTCCATAACCATATCCAAGATACCTCCATAATGCTCTCTAAATAATGGGATGTGGTCAGGTGTGACAAGTGACTGGACCTGCCTGATACCAGTCAACACAGGCTCAAAGAAATGGTAGGATATGTTGCTCTTCCTGGGAGTAGTCATGAATGCTGCTGAAGATGATGAAGATAGGTGCTGATGAAGATCAAGACTGATACTGGAGATGAGCCACTGATAGGCTGATGCTGGTGATGATGAAGATAGCTGAAGCAGATAACTGATGAAGCAGAGGTCTATGCAGAAGAAGGGGTCAAAACCAAGCCAGATATAATGTGGATACCCTGAAAAACAAGTAAACAAATGTTAAATGATGCAAATGATGAGTATGGAAATGATATGCAAGGGTTTGTGATCAAGCTGGATCTGATTATCTGTCTTGATATAAAGCCCGTGTATGTTCAAGAAGTCCAGATGGAGGTTGTTGCTCCCACCTGATGACACAGGGCCAAGAGGGGTACAGACGCGAACGGTCGGCGAAAGGGATGAGAACACACAGGGGTGAACTCAGAAGAAAAGAGTCGCCAGCTAGGCATTTTTATCCCGGAGGAAAGGTAATGCTGCATAGACCTAGAAAGGTATGGATAAGACGGTTGCGAACCAGAGAGACTGAGAAAGGGGGTTGGTTACAACCTGAGAAGGTATTAGCACCCAGATTGTTCGTCGTACTCGACGGTATCCACGCTTAGAAGATTTGTGTTTTAAAGGGGTGGTGTCAGTGCAATTTGTGTATCAAAGCTGGAAAGAATGCAAGTGTCAGTGTAAAAGAAAAAATGAAGTGTATAAGAGAAGTGTTAGTGTAAGAACAAGAGTGAAATGCTCAAGATCATGAGGCTTAAGGAATGATGCTGGAAGAGGGGGAATATACAGAGACTTTTGTTCGATAACCGTTAAGTTATGCCTACGTATCCTCTTGTGCAATGAGAAGTCAGAACACCGTAGTTCGACCCAAAGAGACTGAAGGATGAATTGACTTGTGAACTGCTTGCTTGTCTATGCTCAAGTGTATGACCTGTCTGGCTCAGGTGCAAATTGTCTTGCATTAGACGGAAGAAGCGAGTTCCCGTTTGTGAGTGAACGAGGTGAGAAAAGAATCCCGAAGGAGAAGATTATTGTTTGTTTTTGTGTTTTCAATCTTTTATGGGTTTTTTGAATTTGTCATAAGTTAATGAGCTTAAGCCTAAACCAAGGGTTAGTAAACTCATCACATCTTCCCTCTGATTAGGGGTAAAGAGAATACCTTAAGTATGAAGTAAGCACCTCACACTTAATCACCATGGTGTAGGATTAAGATCATTAACCTACTTGTAATTATTTAGATGTTTTTGTTGTTTTTGTTTAGTGTTAAGTAATGAGTTTAAGCCATAATCAAATATTTAATGGACTCATTACACCATCCTAATAGAAGGATAATAGATGAGAACATTTAAGCTGAGGAAGGATCCTCAACTTAATCCATGATTAGGGATTAACCTCATGACAAAACAAAGCCTTTATTAGATGGATTTTAGTTAATGATAAGATGAAGAAGTGATTTTTATGGTTTGAAAGACAACTTGAGGAGGACTTGTCCATTAACACTAGGGTTAGTCCTTCTTAACCAATTAAGGAAAAATTAGAACCCTAATGCAAGGCCCAAGTTACAAGCTTGATGTCTTAATGATTATTAGGTGGATTGATTAAAGGAGTTAAACACATTAAGGGTTTAACACTTAGGATTAAAGTTATACACTTCATCCTAATAGAAGGATGCAGGCATAAGCTTAATCACAAAGCCTTAAAGCCTTTAGGGTTTAGTCCCTGATTATGAGATGAGAAGAGAAGACTCAAAGAGGACACAAAGGTAAAACCTAAATGGGGGACTAATCAAACCCTAAATGTTATCATACTTGGAGATCCTAGGGTTTAGTGAGGCTTTCAATAAGAAGTCTTCAAAAAGCCACCAAGGAGAGAAGCAGATGAAAGGAGGAAGAAGCAGAGATAAGCAAGACAACTTGCTTCACTTAAGAAGACAAGTTGCCTGAAGAAAGAAAGTAAGAGATGAACATGAATGAGCATGCTCACTCTAATACAAAGATATTATGCAGCAAAGATGAAAGAGAGATGAGAAGAGATTGTGAGAAGTGAAGGCAAATTCACTTCTCAAAACAACTTACCACCTGAAAAGTTAGCCAAAAGAAATTAAATGCAATGCAAATGAGATGAAATGTCATGATGCAAAACAAAGTCAGAAGCATAAACATGATTTCAATGATGCTAAGAGATGATGCAAACACATGACAAGAGATGAGAATGATCAAACAAGCATAAGGATGCAAAGGAGGCATGCTTTGATCCATAGAAGTTCATGAATGCTTATGAGATGAAATGAACATATGACATAGCAAAGGAATGATGCAATGATCAAACATGATTCTAATATGTCCTAAGATGTATTATGAATCATGTGGATGCACAAAATGTCATGGAAAGTCATTGGATGCAAGCAAATGAAAGAAGGATGCAAAGGAAGACACAAATTAGGGTTACATACAACATGCAAAGCAAAAAACTCAAAACCAGAAGCAAATGACATGATAAAAAATTGAAAATGCAATCAAGGATACCCTAAACCTATACAAGTTCACTTCCCAAAGGAGGGGATCTAACTCTTAACCTAGTGAAAGTTATGAATTTCCTAAGATTACTAGGGTTTTGGGGTGCCTCACAAAGAAAAATACCAAACAAATTGAAAATGCAAGATCAAATCAAACCAATTTTATCCTATAAACTACATGCTATGGAGGATGCAATGCAAGAAGAACCATCATCAAACTCTCAAGGGTTAGGCAGAATGAATTTTTCAAAGTTTGAACCAAAATGAATTTAATTCCAATGAAAATGATCAAAAGGCATCAAGAACCAAAAAGAAATTTGTTTTGAGAGTTGGATAATGTTTCTAAATGTTTTAAAATGCAATGTGAATTTTTTTGTGATTTTTAAATACCTAAATGCATTTTTAATTAATTAATTTTCATTAACTAATTAAAAATAAACCTTTAAATGATTTAAAAATAATTTTTAATGCAAAAAATAAAAATAAAAATATTTTTGGGTTCTGAAAATTAATGAAATTCTTGACAAAAAAATTCAGAATTTTTTAACATGTTTTGCTATTTTTTAAAATTCATGCAAATAAAATACAAACAAAATGAATTAAAATTGGTTAACAGAAGAATGAATCAATTCAAGCTTGGATGAATCGATTCATAATGATCAATTTTTGAGAAAACAGAATTAGTTAAACAGCATGAATCGATTCATCAAAGGATGAATCGATTCATTTTGCGAAATCCAGGAACCACTCAACAGCATGAATCGATTCAAGCTAGAATGAATCGATTCATTATGCGTGATTTTCCAAAAATTCATAATCAAACTCATTCCCTAGGCTGTTTTAAGTGCTCTAACTCTCCAGATTTCATCCTCTACCCACCCCAAACATGAATCAATCACAAGATCACATTTACAATGCATCAACAACAAGATTCGAGCAAAATCAAGAAAACTGCAAAAATTTCAGAACATGCATACACACTCATTTCTCAACCATTTTCAGTGTTTCAAAGCTTAACATGATCAGTGAAACAAACTCTATCATCCTATAACAAGAGATTGCATTTCTAAAAAAAATGTTCTTGATGATACCTGAACTGGAGCTTTCTGGCCAGTCCTTTGCTTCAAACAAGCTCCAATGATCCTCCTGATGATGGAATGAAGCTTAGAAAACTTGTGGAGTGGCTGGTTTGAATGTTTTGTTCTGGTGTAACATAAATGGAGGTCTTGGTGTGTGATGTTTCAAGCTGTTTCAGGGGGTGATTCTTGTTCTATGAGTGACTTGTGACTTGTTGGTGAAATAAATAAGTGAAGTTTGATGGCTGTGTGAAGAAAATTTTCAGAGAAGAAGTTTGGGACCGATTTTGTGCAAGCTGGATTGTGTGTGTTTTCTAAGCCAAATCAGTTGCTATATCACTCCCATAATGTTTGAGTAGGCTGTGGAGCAGGTTAGTAGAGGCTGCTGATCACTATTCCAAGAGCATGGGAGAAATTGCCAAAAGTCAAGGTTTGGTGTACTTGAGGCATGGGCTGTGGCAGAGTTGGTTTCTTGGCTTGTACTGCATCAGCTGAGTTCAAGGATGACTCTTGGATCAATTGATGTGAGCTGGAATGGATGAAGGGTGAGATCTCACATGTTTTGCAATTTTGCAACTTGTGACATTTTGTGACTTTTGGCCATGAATGTGTGACATCTCTTAAGAAATATGCAGCAAAATGCATCACATAATGTTGTTATGACACTTTGATAATGGTTAGAGACCAAACAAAACCAAAAGAACCCTTCTTGCAAGATTTCCCTCTTTGTGATTTTCATGAAAAATGGTTTATGATACTTGGACATCAAGGCATGAAAATGAGAAATTTCTTGGGCCAATCTGAATTTTAGGCTTTGGATTGTGTTTGTATGAAGATTAGAAGTCACTTTGAAGTCATCTTTGGCCTTGGCATGAGGTTTTGCAACTTTCCTCTTTTGGTGTAAAAGTGAAAATTCAATGATTTTATCCAACTTTGACAAGCCATAACTTTTGATCCAAAATGAATTAGAATGAGTTCTTGTACTTTTTGAAAATGGGAGGATCCATTCTACAACTTTCATGACCAAAGTTTTCTCATTTGAAGCATTTTTTGAATCAAAAAGAGGAGGTTGAAAAACTTTCCCAAAATGGCAAGTTTTCATTATAAGTCACTTTCCCAAAATGGCAACTTTGCAAATGGCTTGAAATTCTTCAATTTTGTGAACTCCTAACATCTTCTATGATCAAATAAAGATCATACACATTCAAAATGATGGATAACACCCTTTGGTTGGGTCATTGGGGGCCTCAGATGCCCTGATTTTGCACTAACTTGCTCAAGAAGTCATCCCTTGATCAGATGCCTTCCCCATGGAATTTCTTCATGAAAATTGATATGCATGATCCTCATATCATATACAGACAAATAGAAACAATAATGGCCAAAAAATTTGGAGTTATGGCCTCTGAAACCAAAACCCTAATTCTAGGTTATCTGTGCAGTTAAACCTGACTCTGCCTCCATGCCTTTCTCAGTTCTTGTGATTCTTTGACTTCCTTGACTTTGTGAGGATATGATATGATGCTTGAACATACATGGACCCCTTTGAGGTGATTGATGACCTTTGGAGTGGCTCAAGTGGCTCTTGGATGGCTCAGATCACAAACCCTAGATGCAGATGACTTTGAAACAATGCAGTGAATCAAAAATGTGATATGAGATGCTATGATTGAATTTATGCATATGAAGAGATCACAAGCCATGGTGTGAGTGGGTGAGGGCAAATTTGGGATGTTTACAGAGGTTCAGAAATCCAGTAACCAAGGTGGAGGACTCAAATAAAGAGTCACATGTCCAGGGTTAAATCACAAGAACTGTCCAAAATGAAGTACTCTTAAACAAAACAAGTAACAGGGTATGATGTGGCCAATGGTACCTGCAAACCTGTAAACAGCCCAATCCCCTCACAGGTAGTGTTCTAGAACAAGGATCCTCAGACTTGGATTAGTTATGAGAAGTGTAAACACTTCTAACCCGGAGGTACAGTGTTTACAATAACCATAAAAGATCCTCCTCTAATTCACCTCAGTTTCTGAAGGTCATAATAAAGATCATCCAGACTTAGCAGGCTTCCCAGATAGCCCTAGCACTACAGGAAATCTGTAGCACATAGTTCTCAAGAAGAAACTCACATCTGAACCGTGTTTCATATTCCCGAACCAGACCGAAATGGAATGGGAAAGAACATGAACCACTCTAGCCTAGGTGTCACTCAGGTCCCAGGTATAGGACCTCAAACTCTCAAATGGAATACCACCCATCAAAACAGAAACCAGATCCAACAATGATAATGACAGTATGAAATATGTAAAACTGTAAAGAAAAGCAATAAATAAAACTGTACATAAAGCAATAAATAAAGCAAATATATAAACACAATTAGCACATAACACCCCAGTAAACACAAATCAAACAAGCGCTAGGAGGAACCCACTAAAAGAACCAGAAGCCATGGTTATAATATAAGGGTCCCCAGCAGAGTCGCCAAGTTCTCGCTCCCACCAAATGACACCCGGTCAGAAGGGGTACAGACGCGAACGGTCGGCAAAAGAGAAGGAAAGAATAGAGTCGCCAGCTAGGCATTTTTATCCCGAAGGAAAGGTGATGCTGCATAAACCTAAGAAAAGATATGGATAAGACGGTTGCGAACCAGAGAAACTGAGAAAGGGGGTTGGTTACAACCTGGGAAGGTATTAGCACCCAGATTGTCCGTCGTACTCGACGGGATCCACGCTTGAAAGATTTGTGCTTAAAGGGGTAGTGTCAGTTTTTTCTGTGTATCAAAGCTAGAAAGAATGCAAGTGTCAGTGTAAAAGGAAGTGAAGTGTATAAGAGAAGTGTCAGTGTAAGAACAAGAGTGAAATGCTCAAGATAGGGAGGCTTAGAGAATAATGCTGGAAGGAGGGGGAATATACAGAGACTTTTGTTCGATAACTGTTAAGTTACGCCTACATATCCTCTCGTGCAATGAGGAAGTCAGAACACCGTAGTTCGACTCAAAGAGACTGAAAGATAAATTGACTTGTGAACTGCTTACTTGTCTATGCTCAAGTGTATGACCTGTCTGGCTCAGGTGCAAACTGTCTTGCATTAGACGGAAGAAGCGAGTTCTCGTTTGTGAGTGAATAAGGTGAGAAAAGAATCCCGAAGGAGACGATTATTGTTTGCTTTTTTGTGTTTTCAATCTTTTATTGCTTTTTGGAGTTTGTCATAAGAAAATGAGCTTAAGCTTAAACCAAGGGTTAGTAAACTCATCACATCTTCCCTCTGATTAGGGGTAATGAGAATACCTTAAGTATGAAGTAAACACCTCACACTTAATCACCATGATGTAGGATTAAGATCATTAAACTACTTGTAATTATTTAGATGTTTTTGGAGTTTTTGTTTAGTGTTAAGTAATGAGTTTAAGCCAAAATCAAGGATTTAATGGACCCATTACACCATCCTAATAGAAGGATAATAGATGAGCACATTTAAGCTGAGGAAGATACCTCAACTTAATCCATGATTAGGGATTAACCTCATGACAAAACAAGCCTTTATTAAAGTGGATTTTAATTAATGGTGAGATTAAGAAGTGGATTTTATGGTTTGTAAGACAACTTGAGGGGGACTTGTCCATTAATACTAGGGTTAGTCCTTCTTAACCAATTAAGGAAGAATTATAACCCTAATGCAAGGCCCAAGTTACAAGCTTGATGTCTTGATGATTATTAGGTGAATTGATTAAAGGATTTAAACACATTAAGGATTTAACACTTAGGATTAAAGTTATACACTCCATCCTAATAGAAGGATACAGGCATAACCCTAATCATAAAGCCTTAAAACCTTTAAGGTTTAGTCCTTGATTAAGAGATGAGGAGAGAAGACACAAAGATGATACAAAGGTAAGAAACAGATGAAGGGAGGAGAAGCAGAAAGAAACAAGACAACTTACTTCACTTAAGAAGATAAGTTCTTGAAGAAAGAAAGAAGGGAAGGAGAATGAATGAGCAAGCTCACTCTAATACAAAATTAAAATGCAGCAATGAATGCATAAAAGAGATGAGAAGAGATTATGAGAAGTGAAGGCAAATTCACTTCTCAAACACTTACCACCTGAAAAGTTAGCAACAAGAAATGAAATGAGAATGAGAATGAGATGAAATGAAAACATGCAAACCAAAATCAGAAGCATAAACATGATGTTAATGATGCTAAGAGGTGATGCAAACACATGTCAAGAGTTGTGGATGATCATACAAGGATGAGGATGCAAATGAAGCATGCTTTGAACCATAAAAGTTTATGAAAGGATATGAATGTATAACATGGCAAATGAAAGATGCAATGATCAAACATGATTCTAATATGTCCTAAGATGTCTCATATGTCATGTTGATGCACAAAATGTCATGGCAAGCTCATGTATGCAAACAAATGAAAGATGGATGCAAATGAAGGCAAGAATTAGGGTTTATGCATAACATGCAACACAAAATTCAAAATCAAAAGCAAATGACATGATAAAAAATTGAAAATGGGATCAAAGTAACCCCAACCCTACATTGAAAATGGAAGTTATGATTTTCTCAAGTCAACTAGGGTTTCAAGGCACTTCAAAAGAAAAAATGCTCATTAAATTGAAAAAGAAAGATAAATTCAAACTAATTTTACCCTAGAAACTACATGATATGAAGGATGAAATGCAAGAAGAACCATCATCAAACTCTTCATGGTTAGGCAGAATGAATTTTTCTAAGTTAGGACCAAAATATCGACTTTTAAAGACTTTAATTCCAATGAAAAATGTCAAAATAGGTCAAGAACCAAAAAGAAATTTGTTTGAATAGTTTGATAATGTTTCTAAATATGTCAAAATGCTATGTAAATTTTTTGGTGATTTTTAAATACCTAAATGCATTTTTAATTAATTAATTTCCATTAACTAATTAAAAATAAACATTTAAATGATTTAAAAATGATTTTTTATGCAAAAAATAAAAATAAAAACATTTTTGGGTTCTGAAAATTAATAAAAGATTTGATAAAAATTTTCAGAATTTTTTAATGTATTTTACTATTTTTAAAAATTCGTGGAAATAAATACAATGAAAATGAAAATTAAATTGAATAAAAGGGAAAGTATGCAGATCCTAAGGCTGATATTCAAATGGAAAACGCGCGAATTGACTTGCGCGCAAAGGGAGGGCTCGGATTGAAACTGGAAATTCAAATTTCCTTAATTATATTTAACTTAATTAATCCGGAATTAGGGCTAATACACGAAATCTGGACAATTGGCTGCGCGCGGGAAAAGAGATCCAAGGGTTCACATTTAAACGAAACCCTAATCACAATTAAAAGCCCTAATGACTTTCAGGTGGCCGGAAATGACCTTCGGTCATCTTCTCCGGCCACCTCTCCCCTGAGATTTCTCTAAAATACTCCCTAGGCCAAATCAAACCCTCCAAATCTCCAGAAATGATCCCCAAACCCCATAAAACAAGAATCAAACATCAAACTTTATTTATTTTTCATCAACAACAAGATTCGAACAAAAACCTAAAACTGAACAAAATTTCAGAACACGCATACACCCTCAAAACTCAACCATTTTTCATCATTCAAGGTTCATTGTGACCAGTGGAACATACTCTACCATTCTATAACTAAAGAAACAAGTTCTGGAAAAAAGTTTCAAGAGGATACCTGAGATGGAGTTTTTGCTTTTGGAGCTTTCTGGCCAGTTCCTTGCTTCCAATCACCTCTACTGACTTCCCTCAAGAGTATGCAAAGCTTGTTTGGAGTTTCTTATGGCTGGTTTGGGAGATTGATTCAGTTCAGTTCAAAAGGGAGAAAAATCGTATTTGGTGTGTGATGGCTTTTAAGGCAAAGTAAAGGGTGGTTTGTGATCAATGATGCATTCTAAGATGAATGGTGGAAGAAGTTTTAAGTTTGAGTTGCTGAGTTGAGAGATTCGATAGAAAATGCAAAAGGAGGGATTTTTGTGAGCTATGGTGATGTTGTGGTTTCAGGCCTGCATCTTGTGTGTTTTGAGTTCCATTTGGTCCACATATCAAGTTGTGATAGGTCAGAGAGTTGTTGTGGGCTATGCTGATTGGTATGGCTTGTTTTGCAAAAAGTCATGGCTATGTGTCCTTTGAGGTATGGGCTATTTCAGGCCTATGACAAGGGCATGTCTGCTGCAGCTGGATTCAAGGAGTATCATGAAATTAGATTTTGTGAACTGAGGCAAGTGGATGAGAAGTTTTGGGTCATTTTGCAAATTCATGGAGTTTTGGCCCCTTTTGGATTTCTTAATGATCAAGGCATGAAAATGAATGATTCTTTGGGCCAATCTGAATTTTAGGTCATGTGTTATGTTTATGTGATGCTTAGAAGTCAATTTGAAGTCATAGAAATGCTTGGCATGTGAATTTGCAAATTTCCCTTTTTGGTGCCAAAGTGAAAAATAAGTGATTTTTCCCAACTTTGACAAACCATAACTTTTGATCTAAAATGAATTAGAATGAGTTCTTGTACTTTTTGAAAATGGGAGGATCCAATATACAACTTTCATGACCAAAGATTTTTCATTTGAAGCATTTTTGAATCAAAAAGAGGAGGTTGAAAAACTTTCCCAAAATGGCAAGTTTTCATTACAAGTCACTTTCCCAAAATGGCAACTTTGCAAATGGCTTGAAATTCTTCAATTTTGTGAACTTCTAACATCTTCTATGAAGTTATGATCTTCTATGAACTTCTAACAACTTCTAACAACTGAGGGTTTTTGTTTTCCCTGATTACATCTTGGCACCTACATTGGAGGAGATCTCTAGTATCCTGAATGTTCCTATTATAGAAGGTATGCCTTACTATGCTTCAGAGAGAATCCCTCCTTATGAAGACATCACTACTGCCTGTCATTTGAGTATGCTCAGATTCAAGATGGGATTAGAAGCTAGCCAAGGTAAGGGGATTTCTTTGGAAATGGAAGTTATGATTTTCTCAAGTCAACTTAGGGTCAAAGGAACCCCAACCCTACATTGAAAATGGAAGTTATGATTTTCTCAAGTCAACTAGGGTTTCAAGGCACTTCAAAAGAAAAAATGCTCATTAAATTGAAAAAGAAAGATAAATTCAAACTAATTTTACCCTAGAAACTACATGATATGAAGGATGAAATGCAAGAAGAACCATCATCAAACTCTTCATGGTTAGGCAGAATGAATTTTTCTAAGTTAGGACCAAAATATCGACTTTTAAAGACTTTAATTCCAATGAAAAATGTCAAAATAGGTCAAGAACCAAAAAGAAATTTGTTTGATGAGTTTGATAATGTTTCTAAATATGTCAAAATGCTCTGTGAATTTTTTGGTGATTTTTAAATACCTAAATGCATTTTTAATTAATTAATTTCCATTAACTAATTAAAAATAAACATTTAAATGATTTAAAAATGATTTTTTATGCAAAAAATAAAAATAAAAACATTTTTGGGTTCTTAAAATTAATAAAAGATTTGATAAAAATTTTCAGAATTTTTTAATGTATTTTACTATTTTTAAAAATTCGTGGAAATAAATACAATGAAAATGAAAATTAAATTGAATAAAAGGGAAAGTATGCAGATCCTAAGGCTGATATTCAAATGGAAAACGCGCGAATTGACTTGCGCGCAAAGGGAGGGCTCAGATTGAAACTGGAAATTCAAATTTCCTTAATTATATTTAACTTAATTAATCCGGAATTAGGGCTAATACACGAAATCTGGACAATTGGCTGCGCGCGGGAAAAGAGATCCAAGGGTTCACATTTAAACGAAACCCTAATCACAATTAAAAGCCCTAATGACTTTCAGGTGGCCGGAAATGACCTTCGGTCATCTTCTCCGGCCACCTCTCCCCTGAGATTTCTCTAAAATACTCCCTAGGCCAAATCAAAACCCCCAAATCTCCAGAAATGATCCCCAAACCCCATAAAACAAGAATCAAACATCAAACTTTATTTATTTTTCATCAACAACAAGATTCGAACAAAAACCTAAAACTGAACAAAATTTCAGAACACGCATACACCCTCAAAACTCAACCATTTTTCATCATTCAAGGTTCATTGTGACCAGTGGAACATACTCTACCATTCTATAACTAAAGAAACAAGTTCTGGAAAAAAGTTTCAAGAGGATACCTGAGATGGAGCTTTTGCTTTTGGAGCTTTCTGGCCAGTTCCTTGCTTCCAATCACCTCTACTGACTTCCTTCAAGAGTATGCAAAGCTTGTTTGGAGTTTCTTATGGCTGGTTTGGGAGATTGATTCAGTTCAGTTCAAAAGGGAGAAAAATTGTATTTGGTGTGTGATGGCTTTTAAGGCAAAGTAAAGGGTGGTTTGTGATCAATGATGCATTCTAAGATGAATGGTGGAAGAAGTTTTAAGTTTGAGTTGCTGAGTTGAGAGATTCGATAGAAAATGCAAAAGGAGGGATTTTTGTGAGCTATGGTGATGTTGTGGTTTCAGGCCTGCATCTTGTGTGTTTTGAGTTCCATTTGGTCCACATATCAAGTTGTGATAGGTCAGAGAGTTGTTGTGGGCTATGCTGATTGGTATGGCTTGTTTTGCAAAAAGTCATGGTTATGTGTCCTTTGAGGTATGGGCTATTTCAGGCCTAGGACAAGGGCATGTCTGCTGCAGCTGGATTCAAGGAGTATCATGAAATTAGATTTTGTGAACTGAGGCAAGTGGATGAGAAGTTTTGGGTCATTTTGCAAATTCATGGAGTTTTGGCCCCTTTTGGATTTCTTAATGATCAAGGCATGAAAATGAATGATTCTTTGGGCCAATCTGAATTTTAGGTCATGTGTTATGTTTATGTGATGCTTAGAAGTCAATTTGAAGTCATAGAAATGCTTGGCATGTGAATTTGCAAATTTCCCTTTTTGGTGCCAAAGTGAAAAATAAGTGATTTTTCCCAACTTTGACAAACCATAACTTTTGATCTAAAATGAATTAGAATGAGTTCTTGTACTTTTTGAAAATGGGAGGATCCAATATACAACTTTCATGACCAAAGATTTTTCATTTGAAGCATTTTTGAATCAAAAAGAGGAGGTTGAAAAACTTTCCCAAAATGGCAAGTTTTCATTACAAGTCACTTTCCCAAAATGGCAACTTTGCAAATGGCTTGAAATTCTTCAATTTTGTGAACTTTTAACATCTTCTATGATCAAATAAAGATCATACACATTCAAAATGATGGAGAAACCTCTTTTGTTGGGTGATTGGGGGCCTCAGATGCCCTGATTTTGCACTGACTTGCTCAAGAAGTCACATTTTGATCAGATGCCTTCCCCTTTGAATTTCTTCATGAAAATTGATATGCATGATCCTCATAACATATAGAGACCATTAGAAACAAGAATGACCAAAAAATTTGGAGTTATGGCCTCTGAAACCAAAACCCTAATTTTAGGTCATCTGTGCAGTTAAACCTGGCTCTGCTCTCATGCCTTTCTCAGTTCTTGTGATTTTCTGGCTTCCTTGATCTTAGGAGAATATAATATGATGCTTGAGCATATATGGACCCTCTTGAGATGATTGATGACCTTTGGAGTGGCTCAGATAGCCCAGAGATTGCTCAGATAACAAACCCTAGATGCAGATGACTTTGAACTAATGCAGTGAAGCAAAAATGCACTATGAGATGACATGGTTGAACTTATGCAATATGAAAAGAAACACAAGCCATGGTGAAATGAGTGAGGGCAAATTTGGGGTGTTTACAACAGTCTCCTGAAGATTATACCATACACATACAAAATTTTCAAAATACCAAATATAACCCTGATATTATTTTATTATATTAATTTTTACCATTTATCTCAAACCGTCAGAGTTCCAAAAAATTTACCCAAAAAGTCACGTTCCGGAAGACTTTAGATATGACTTCCGGTATGTTTTTTACCAAACCGGAAGACTTTGGGAAAGTGTTCCGGTTTAGTAATTTTTTATCACCGGAAGACCTAGGAGAAGTGTTCCGGTTCAGAACAGAACCTATAAGACTTTCGGTTGTCAAGTTTCCATGTACCAGAACACTTCAGTTAAGAGTCCCGGTTTGTATCAAATACACTACCGGAAGACTTACTTGAAGTGTTCCGGGTTTTTTTTTTTTTTTTTTTTTTTCTTTTATTTTCTTTATAATTTGTTAATATACAATTAAGGAAGAAAAAAATATTTGAGTTAACAACATAATAAATATTTATTACAAATTAAAATATTTGACATTAACAACTAAATATACAAGGAAAGAAAAATTATTTGACATTAACAACATAACAAATATTTATTACAAATTAAAATTTATAGCATTTAAATGATGATTTATTGAATATGTGTTGTTGATATAAATACTGAAATATGAGTATTATATATTAATTATTCAAATACAATAAAAATAAATATTATATATTAATTATTTAAAAGAAAATTATTAAAAAAATCAGTTTTATAAATATTAAACATTGAATAAAAGTATAAAATAAATAAAAATATTAAGAGAAACAAAGTTATTTAATGTCATTTATACCATTGAATCATTATTATAACATAAATAAAATTTATTACTCTTTATAATATATATTTTTTATATCATTCATTACTTAGAACTTAATTACATTTAATTTTTTTCTCCCTAACAAATAATTAAGAGTATATTATTTATAAGAGAGAAATTATTTTAATTTAAAATGGTTGTTAATGTACGTTTAAACTTTAAATTACTATTTAATTCAATGTGCCTATACAAGCAATTAAATATTTTGATCGAAGAAAAATAATTCAAAATTATTTTTAACATATGATAAAATATTTTTTAAATAAAATAATCATATTATTCTATTTTAAAACAATAATATATATATATATATATATATATATATATATATATATATATATATATATATATATATATATATATATATATATATATATATATATATATATATATATATATATATATATATATTGATCATTGATGAACTTGTGTGGTTAAAATTTTAAATTATATAAAGGAAAAAACTTAGATTGTATGATTAAGAAAAAATATCATACAATTTTTATACTATTTATTCATACATTACTTATGTTTTATTCTATTAGTATTTATATTAAAGTTCATTTAATTCATTTAAATTGTATGCTTATTTTGTACCCAAAACATTTTGTTTGATTATTTATTTAATTATATAAATTGGTTATCTTCGGCCTATATACATTTTAAAAATTCGACCTAAATAAAATGTGTGATTCTCATATCAACTCATATTAAAAACTCTATACACTATTTTTTTATATATATTTTTTGGTATTCTACACTATATATATATATATATATATATATATATATATATATATATATATATATATATATATATATATATATATATATATATATATATATATATATATATATATATATATATATATATATATATATATATATATATATATATATATATATATATATATTATTGTTTTAAAATAGAATAATATGATTATTTTATTTAAAAAATATTTTATCATATGTTAAAAATAATTTTGAATTATTTTTCTTTGTTCAAAAAATTCAATAGCTTGTATAGGTACATTGAATTAAATAATAATTTAAAGTTTAAACGTACATTAACAATCATTTTAAATTAAAATAGTTTCTCTTTTATAAATAATATACTTTTAATCATTTGTTAGGGAGAAAAAAATTAAATATAATTAAGTTTTAAGTAATGAATGGTATATATGACAATGATTCAATGGTATAAATGACATTAAATAATTTTGTTTCTCATAATATTTTTATTTATTTTATAGTTTCATTCAATGTTTAATATTCATAAAACTGATTTTATTAATTATTTTCTTTTAAATAATTAATATATAATATTTAGTTTTATTGTATTTGAATAATTAATATATAATATTCATATTTCAGTATTTACATCAACAACACATATTTAATAAATCATCAATTAAATACTATAAATTTTAATTTGTAATAAATATTTGTTATGGTGTTAATGTCAAATAATTTTTCTTTCCTTATATATTTATTTGTTAATATCAAATATTTTAATTTGTAATAAATATTTGTTATGTTGTTAAATCAAATATTTTTTTCCTTAATTTTATATTAACAAATTATAAAGAAAATTAAAAAAAAAAAAACTGGAACACTTCAAGTAAGTCATCTGGTAGTGTATTTGATACAAACCAGAACTTTTACCTGAAATGTTTCGGGAAACTTGACAATCGGAAGTTTATGTTCCGAACCGGAACACTTCTCCTAAGTGTTCCGGTCATAAAGAATTACTAAATTGGAACATTTTCCCTAAGTCTTCCGATTTGGAAAAAAACATACCGGGAGTCATATCTAAAATCTTCTGGAACGTTATTTTTTCATTTAAATTTTTTGGAACTCTGACGATTTGACATAGTAAAAATTAATATAATAAAATAATATCACAGTTATATTTGCTATTTTAAAAAATTTGTAAAAATATATGTCAGAATGTAGGGATATATGGTATAATCTTTCAGTCTCATAAGTATCATACCCACGAAAACAAAATGCTTAAGAAAACAAGTCTTAATTTAGTTAGGTTTTATTATTTTACGGTTTAGTCAGGATGTACTATCGATAAAAATTAAAACTTACACAAAATATATTGAATTTGAATAAACTTTTCTTACACGCCTCCATTAATTCAAACATACATCATTGTCGACTATAAACTTTTCATGCTCCCCTAAGGATTATTTATGAATTTAAAATATTATTCGTCTTTTGTAATGATGTCTTATTGTCATGAAACGTTACAAAATAATGGGAACTTTATAAAATAAGAATGATTCCTAAGTTTTTTATGAGGCTCTTTGACTGTACTAAAAAGGCAATTACAACTCTTTAATGTATTTAAGAAACATTTAACAATATCTCAAAATTGTATACAACTATATAATCTCTAAAAACTATAAAGTTAAAAAAAAAAAAAAAAACTCAAATAATATTTCTTACCTGCAAAGGGGATAAAATATGTCTAAAGCTATGAAGTTTATTTATGTTATTACCATCTTTCTTTTCCTAATTATTTTTGCAATGAATGTTAACGGTAAGTCATTTTTTATCATTTACATATTTCTTTATTTACTTTCTACGTTACATTTTATCTTATTTTAATAACAACATTTTCTTTTTTATTATAGCACTTACTGATTGTACTAAAGATTCTGATTGTCCAAGACATATGTGCCCATCATATTTACAACCAAAGTGTTATTTGAAGAAAATTATGTACGTTTTTGATGGGGGAAAATGTGCATGTGCTTGAGAGATGTGCCTATAATCTCTTATGCAAATTTGCATGACTCGTCATTTACTTATTGTTTAATTAAAAAAATAATTTAGTTATTGAAAGGCTGAGACGTTATTTAAGCGTTCAAAAATAAGAGCTATAAACAATTATTTATTTGATTACATAAGAAAGGAAAAAGTTTTATGTATATTCTTTTTCTTTTTATATTTGTAATTCAGTTGAGATGATTAATTCATGTAGTTTTTCTTTTTGTTATGAAAAATCTATATTATATTATAAATAAAAAAATTACAAAATGGGGTTAGACCTTACCCATGGAAGATAAAGGAAAAAATAACGTGAAAATAAAAACATAAACAAAATAAATATAAGCGTAAAATTAAATTAATTTGTCTATCTCATCCATAACAGTTTGAACACTTAATTTTATGTCATAATGCGCTCCATCCTTATAGTGGATGTTAGAGAGCGAATCTATTTATTTTTGAGATGAATGATTGTTCTCTCTCTCTCTGATCACTAGAATTTCATTTTGCACTACCTTCTTCAATGTATGCTCCAATTGTGAATTAGTCGATCTTACTTCCTTAGCTATCTCTCTCAAACACACACACACACACAATTTTTCCATCTTTTTAATGATTCAAGTTTTCTTTGTGATGTATTGTCAAAGTTCCATCTGAAGAGTTCTCATCTAGACATGCACAATGTGAGGTGAGACCGTGTCACTTATGAATTATATCAAACCATATAGGGCTCATTTTTCTTGGTGTTAACCACTTCAATATCATCAAGTGATGTTCAATAATCCATATAAGTTGTCTGATTAAAGAAAAACATATGGCGAGTCCTTAACTTTTGTAGGCTTTGTAACTTTTAGTTTGTTTTCGTGTTGTTGGTTGTTCTTAAAAATAATGGAGTCATCACTGCTAGTGTGTCATTTGTCGGCCGGTCCTTCTCCACCGGAATCTTCTCGGATTAGTTGGTGTTAGACGAAGGAACGATCTATAGGGGGGTTATGTAATATATCACAAATAAAATTTTCTTTGATTAAAATTTTCTTTTAAAATTATTTACTGTGACAACCAAAAGAAGTTTTGGATTAACACCCGTCTATCCCGAACCATTATTGAAAAAATTGGATATGCGTAATAAACTACAACAAAATGTATTACAATGATGAGAAAGAAAATCAATATGTATTCAAAATAACATTTAAACAATGTCACACTTTGATAATCAATTTTAAATAAAATTTAGAAACAAAAATTGACTAAGACAAACACTTGGTGTGCAATATGTCGCTCCCCGGATTTCCATCCTGGTACAAACGCGAAAGTGGCGCGGAAAAGAATAGAGTCGCCAGCCAGGCATTTTTATCCCGAAGAAAGGGAATGGTAATGATGCACAAACCAGAAGAAAGAAAAGGAAGGACACGGGTCCTGCGAACCAAAGAGACTTAGTTCGGGAGTCGGTTACGACCTGGGAAGGTATTAGCACCCAGATCGTCCGCCGTACCCGACGGGATCCACGCTTGCAAAGAAAATTGTTTCGAAGGGTGAGGGTATGAAAGCTGCTGCAAAGAAGATGAACTGAACTGGATAAAAGAAACGAAAAGGGAACTGAAAAAGAAATGAAAAGGAAGAAATGTAGGGAAAATAAAGATTGTGCTCGAACAGGCCCTACCCCGCTGCCTACGTACCTCATCAGGATAATGAGGATCAGAGACGCCGTAGTTCCCCTAACTAGGGGTGGAAAAAGATTGCTTGTGTCTTAAGGCTTGAACTGACTATGTCAATGCTCAGGTGTTGCAGACTCGGACGACGAGTGCGTAACCGTCTTGCAAAGTGACAAGTAGGAGCAAGTTCGCGTACGGAGTGAATGAGATGAGAAAAGAATTCCCGAAGGATAGACGCTTATTGTTTGTTTGTGCTTTTTAGAAGCTTTTATGAGTGTGTCACAAGTAAGTGAACTCATGCTTTTTTCCATGGAATGTGCACCTGTCACTATATTCCAAGATGGAATAATAGAACAAGCACACTCAAGTAAGGAGAAGATCCCCAAAACTTGAACCCAGAGATTAGGGCCTAAGCTCACTAACTTGTTTACTTATTAAGTGTTTTTGGTATTTACAATGAAGAAGTGTTTTTTATGCTTTTTCTTGGTGAAGAAGATACCTTGATCAGACTTGTGCATCATAAGATAAACTTGCACTATCCCAAGATGGGAAGACTACAAGCACACCTCGTGGAATAAGGCTATTGCTCAAGGTATTACTTCAAACTTTATTAAGTGTTTTTTAGAGTTTTGAGAAGAGAAGAGAAGAGAAACCAAAAGAATCAGAAAGGTAAAAGCTAACGGGAAAAGTCTAATCCTAATATTCACATGCTCGGATGGTCCTAGGTTAGTGAGGCTCACTATCCTAATGAAGGAGAAGAAAAGAAGAAGATGAGGAAGAAGAAATGAGATGAAGAAGAAATAAGATATGAAGAGGAGAGAAGAATAAGAAAAGCTAAAGAGATGAGAATGCAGTATGATAAATCGAACAATGCACAAACAGAGCCTACCCCAGTAGGACTTCCAGATGCAGCAGCATGCAATAAGTAAAGTCGGTCCTCGTGTTACCTAACGGAGAAGGTCTGTTGCCTCTTCAATATGCGCAAAAGAAACTCAGGAAATAAGTACCAAGAAGATCCACATAATTAATTCCAGCAAGACTCAGGTGTTTTAACCTTGCGAATCAACAATCGAACTAACCAGAATATTCATTCAGATAACTCTTCAATCTTAGGCGATAATCCACTATTCGTCACAAATTGCATCAAAATTCCAAGAACATTAACAAGATAACAATCCATGAACAAACAGTCAATCTCGAGGCTGTCACCAAATCAAATTCGCCATTCTTGAAATAAATCAATAAGCCTACAAAATATCAAACAAAACTGCAACCGAGGTCAAATAACATCCCGTAGAATCAAAGTTATAAAAATTCTAACTAAGCTTAAAACAAGCACCACAACTCTAAATTAACATTTAACCAGAGTTAAAATCAATATCTAACAATGCTAATATGAAAATCAAATACAATAGAATTAAGAAATTAATTTAAAACTTGTTAAACTAAATTTATATTGAAATTAGATATCAAAGCTAAAGAGTTCTATTAAAGTTTTAATAAAAGATTAATAAAATATAAGCTAAAATTTTGATAAGAATTAACTAAATGCAATTACTTAATAAAAGAAGTTAAATTATCAAAATGAAAATGAGCAAAAGCAAAAGAAGTGCCACTAGAATTGGGAGTGTGCTGAGAGGAAAGACCAAATCAAACTGGGCTTTATGAGCCCACAACAATAATCAGCAAGGATGGTGTTTCGCTGGCTTGTGAGGTGGGAAAAACAAATCTCCATGGGCTTAGTTGACGGCCCAACAACAACTAGTAAGGGGAAGTGCGCAGGAACTTGTGGTGCTAACAGCAAGATACTGGGCCAATAAGCAAAACCGAGGATCATCAAGAACTCTTAAAACACAGGTCAAAATAAATGACACGGTCAAAATCAATGAAACCGTGCGAAAAAAACCTCTTCCTCTTTCACGCGATCCCCTACGAGAAAACACCATGGAAAAGAAAACCACTCATCGGGTCATCTTCTTTGTGAAAACAAAACCAACACCATCGATCACTGTAGCCAAGGAATCCCAAATCGCGCCGGAAAGCAAAGAGGATCTCACCTCTTATCCTTCTCAGTTCGCTTTCTCCGCGTCAACACCATCACCGAACATCCCAAATTCACCTAGGCTTCGCGGCGGCTCCTTCCTTGCGAGCAAAGCACCGACAACGACGACATCCTCTTCCTCGAAGTTTCGTGTCGCCACGGTAGGTTCGTAAATCTCAGATCGAGCTATCGTGAGTTTTGATCTCTCTCTCTCTCTGTTTTGCGCAATTCCTATTCACGAAGCCCTCTCGATCTCGCTTTTGAACTTCTCTTCATCTTCTTCTGATTTTGATTTGTGATGGTTGTTGGTTGGAGGTTTGAATGATGGATTGAGTAGTGATTTCGGTCTTTGTGTTGACACGGGGTGACGGAGAATGAGACCGAAGGAAGGTTTGGTTATGATGCGTATGGTATTTTTGTTGTTCTGTGTTGTTGTTGAGTGGGTGCGGGTTGGTGTTGAAAGGGGGTTGGATTTGTGAAAAGGATATGGAGAGGTTAGAGAAGATGATGCGTTGATGGTTTGATTTGGTGGCGAAGAAGGCAAAGGTGTGCTGGGTTGGTGATGTGATGCGGTTGAAGAAACGGTGAAAGCTTGTGGTGATTTGAAGATGAATGGTTTAGAGTTGCATAAAATATTTTTTGAAGATGTGAGTTGAGAGTGTGTGTGTTTGTGGTGAATGTTTTCGCAGGAAGTTCTGTATGAAGATTATGCAGCTTTCATTGTGAGTTGAAAAAGAGGAAATGCTAGAGAATTTTTTTCTTGAAGGTAGTTATATCGATGAATTTTGTTGCTGTTGTTTTGGTTGTAGAGGTAAGCAGAGTATGAATGAAGAATTTGGTTTGTTTGAGGGAATCCAAAATGGGAAAGTGTACTTTTTCATTTGTTATTGTGATGAATGAAGAGTGAGCCTAAAATGGAAGAAGTTGTGGGAGCTCAGAAGGAAAGTGGTGAGGTGTGTGATAGGGCGTGTGGAAATGTGTGCTTTGTGCGTTGGATGTATAAGTTGTACGGAGGAAGATCGTGTGAGCTGCATAAGAAATTCTGGAGTGGTGGGGTCCAAGTGAGTGATATGTGTGACAGAATGTCGTGGGCCGTTATTGCAAAATTGGTGTGGAAAATACCTTTGGTTGTTGCTGAGAATTTTGTAGTGTGGAGTTTGTGACGTCAATTAATATCAAGTGGGGTCAATGAGAAATGGCTATACTTTGTGAAAATGAAAATCTTGCGTTGAGTTACTTTTCCTTATTTTCCTTGATGTAAAAAAAAAAAGAAGGCCTATGAACTTGTATTGACTTTGGTTTAAATGTTGAGTTTTATAATTAGAACTTAAAACATGGTCGGATATTAATTGAATAAATGTGAAAAAGAAATATTGGATATGATAAATAAGAATAATGGCCATTAGAAATGATATGTATAGATGGGGAATAAGAATTTGGAAACTAAACTCTGGATTCTAAAAATATGGAAATTGATGTTAATAATGGGTCTAAAGGATTTAATTTAATAAAAATGAATGAATAGAAATGGATTTTGAGAAATGGTTAATTGGATGAAAAGGTTAAATAATTGATGGGAATAAATGAACATGAGAAATGGATAGTGATTTAGGAAATGGACTTTAATGAAAATGGTCCAATAAATAATAATTTGGATTTTTGAATGGGATGGAATATAAATGTAGGATTAGAAGTGGATTATATGTACAAAAAAGAAAGAAATGGTTTTAATTTTCGTAATAAAAAATGAATGATGGTTAAGAATAATTCATGAGAAAATGGATAGAGATGGTTAGAAAAATGGATAAATTCATGGGATGAGTACGACCTTGAAACGGATAGTGATTAGTGGCCTTGTTTCCTGAATTCCAAGCAACTCAAATGACCAATCTTAACACAAATCTTGAATCTGACATCCTTGAATTACTTGGAATTTTCTGAGTTAACCTCTTGAAAAATAAATTCACAGAGGAAGCATATAATAACTGACAACCTAATTTCCTGAACCAAACTCCTCATGAATCACAACTTGATGACTTGACGAAATCATCACACCACAATTTGACTTTGAGCACTCATTGCCTGATGAAGCAGAAATCCATGGTGACGAGCCAAATGAATCGAAGAATAGTTTTCAGACTTGAAATCCTTATCAGGGAAATAAACCCTAATTCCTCAGAAGATACAATCCCATGTCTTATGCACATGATATGAACTCTAGAAGTTAATGATCTAATGGAAATGCAAATGAGATGCAAAACGGAAAATAGACGAAGACAGAAAACAAGAGGGAAAATTTAGGGTGTCTACAACTGCCCCTATTCAATCAACTGTTAATCTGAAAAGGATGAGAGCGACGACTATCAGACATTCGAGATAAACAGTGATTGAATACCATAAAGACCCCGAAAATTTGCACTCTGCAGGAGAATGCAGAAATGGGAAATAAACCCAACCAAATGACGCTTTGGTGACTGCAGGGGAGAAAAAGGCAGACGAGCTTCTTCCAAGTTGAAACTGATATCTGGAATAAGAAAACTAAGACAGACGAGTCTTCTTCGAACAATCCTGTTACGCCAGGATCTGGACAGACGAGTCCTCACTGGGAAAACATATGACTTGAGATAGACGAATCTCCTTCGGATATACCTGTTACGCCAGGACCGGGATGCACTAAAGTCTGTGGGATAGACATGCATAAACAAGGTAGACGAACCTTCTTCATATATTATCCGTTGATATATGGAACAAGACAAACGAGTCTTCTTCGAGCAAACCTGTTACGCCAGGTGCAGCAACAATAATTGGTGTCTGAGACAGACGAGCCTCCTTCAGATTTACCTGTTATGCCAGGACCGATAACCATTTTGACATCTATTCCCACTGTCAGGATTTTAAACCTCTTCAATACAGACAAGTATTGGATGATCATCAAGATAACACAGGCGAGTGCCAAAAGTCAATGATACAAACGAGTACCAGACAATGATCTGAGAAACACAGACGAGCGCTTCAGGCAATGATACAGACGAGTACCAGCAAATGGTATAGACGAATACCAGAAATCCAAACACAGACGAGCATTTGAGGTAGCAATACAGAAGAGTACCAGGATAATCAGCAAATCCTCACATACAGATATAAGCTAACACAGACGAGTGCTAGGGATGATACAGACGAGTATCAAAACAAAGCAGACGAGCTTCAGAACATAGACGACCTCTGGGAATAAAAAGCAGACGAGCTTTAAACAAACACAGACGAGTGTCGGAGAATGCAGACGAGCAGAAGCAAATATGGATACCCAACACAGACGAGTGTTGGAAAGTTGCAGACGAGCAACAACAGACATCAAATATCAACACAGACGAGTGTTGGCAACTTTACTGGGGAGTAGCAACAAATATGGATACCCAACACAGACGAGCATTGGAAATTGCAGACGAGTAATAATAGAGATTAAACACAGACGAGTGTTGGGGATTGCAGACGAGTAGCAACAACTATCATATTCTAAACACGGACGAGTGTTGAAAAGTTGCAGACGAGCAAGAAAACAGACAAGTGTTGAAAAGTTGCAGACGAGCACACAACATAAATCACGGACCACTACTGGGGAAAGCAAATGAGCAATACCAAAATGACAACACAGACGAGTGTTGAAAGATGCGGACGCGCAACAATAAAGTACGAACACAGACGAGTGCTAGAAAATTGTAGACGAGTAACAAGTATTAAATATCAAACACAAACGAGTGTTGAAAATTGCAAACGAGCAACGACAAGTAACAACAAACAATTACAACCATGGGTAACTGCTGGGGAAACTCTGCTTGGGGATAACACAGACGAGTGTTGAAAATGCAGTCATGCAAATAACATGTGAACACAGACGAGTGCTGGAGAATGCAGACGAGCAATAAATTGTAAACACAGACGAGTGTTGAAAGGTTGCAGACGAGCAAATAACACTGCATGATTGGCCATAAGAGCTACAACTCTGCAGGGGAAGACAAGTAGAGAGGCCTGAACACCTGACTCTGACTGTGGTGATGAATACCTGACTGTATCATCAAATTGACCAAAAATAAATTGGCAACTTCGCTGGGGAACATTTCAGTGACAAAAGTGAAAATTCAAATATGAACTCTCTGTGGGGAAAGATCATCTTCAGACTTGGCTGGGAAAAAATGATTCAACAATACTCTGGTTGGGGAGAGCATTTGTTGATACTTCTAAGCTCTGCGGGGAGTATGGCCTTCAACTGCCTGCTGGGAATACTTCAATGTGGAAAGATAACTCCGCTTGGGGATAAGAACTATTCAATTAGCCTTGAAGTTCTGATGGGGATATTATCTGCTCTAACTCAACTGGGGAAGTGTCAATCCTCTGGCTTAGTTGGGAAAAAGATTTGGAAATGCTCTGCTGAAGAGAGACTTTGCTGGAGAATCAAATAAGTCACAATATGCCCCAAGTATAGTACGATGACTGTGTTGGGAAGATATGCCAATGGAAATTGGACTTTGACTGAATGCGAATAAGCAACTCCTCAAGAGAAACCTTGTCGGCTAAAAGAAGAAATTATGCTCGGGGAAGAAATAAACTTCCAATGTCCTGTTGGGAAAATAAATACCAGACATTCCCTGAGAATTAACTTAGTGTTTCAAGCTTCTGAGATCAACAGCTACATACAGGTTATCATGAGTGAACAAGCATTCCTTACTCCTGAAACTACGTTATACTGCATTGTCTATGAAGAGGTCGTCTCCAGAGGATTTTACAGATGACATGGCATTCAGAAATGCCCCAGTGTCTTCAAACTATCGCGGAAATTCAATAGATCTTGAGATATCTGCCCCAGATTGCGTCTTGTACCAATTCTTGCCCCACATCAGAGAGAAAACAGAAACCATGCGGTATGAAGATGCAATGCAAATGATGCAAGATGCAGACGCATGCTCATGATGTTGAGGATATGATGACAAGGATAGTTGGGCGGCTGGGACCAGGTTGATAGATATTGTTGGTTTTGGTTGCCAAGCAATTGGACTTTGAAAGTGAGATACCAGACGAGAACCGGTCTATTAAAGGTAGGCCAATAGACGAAAACTGATGGGCAAAGAAATAAGTCGTCAGACGAGAACTGACTCCTTGGGGTTCATTGTTAAATGAGAATTAACTCTGAAAAAGAATGACTACCAGACGAGAACTGGCGTTCAACAGGCTAAATGAAAAGGTGACCGGACGAGAACTGGTTAAAAGATTCGCCTACCAGACGAGAATTGGTATTTGAAGTTGGTTCGCCAGACGAGAACTGGACTTTGGAATGGTTTGCCAGACGAGAAATGGACTTTGAAAAGGTTTGCCAGACAAGAACTGGACTTTGAAACGGTTTGCCAGACGAGAACTGGACTTTGAACGGTCAAGAAGTTGGGGTTACGAGGCCCTGGATGTGAGATCGATGACCGTTGGGGGTATGCTGAATGCATTTATGATGCGTATGCTCTAACGAAGCGGCATGAATAACCTATGCAAATGACTTATGCAATGCTTATGAAAAGCCAGAAAAACTCCCAAGGTGGGAAGAAAGGGCTTATGTGGCAAGGCTTCTTGCTGAAAAGGGTGACAAAGGAGAGGGTGGGTAGCATGATTCCCCGATACTCGTCTTGAACTCTGAGATTACTGATATAGCTTGCTTTGTGTAGCTAAAGTTGCCCCTGTCTGGTAAGTCTCTGAACAGACTGTCACTGATTATCCAATTCCTGGCATGGCGGACTCAGATGTTCTCTCGAGGAGAGTTGTACTTAGTGATCTCTGGAAGTGTCTTGCCCCGGTATGAGTATGGAAGCGACTTGACTCGATCTGACTGAGCATTGGAAGAAATCATCCTTGGTCAACAGAAGCTTCAGGTGGCCTGCCCCTATTTGGGTAGATTCACTTCTGATCAACTGGCTTTGAAAGATGTTCCTCAATCAACTGATGCTTGGGAACTGCTTTACCTTGACGGATACCTTGGTCGACAAAGCCACTAGATAACATGCCCCTAATTCATAGGCTAAAAGATGCGCTTGATTCTGGTCATCATTGTTGAATAATCGAGTTCTCCTCTGATTGCTCTTTGTAGGAACTTCCCTGAAGACACAAGCTGACTTGCAATTAAAACTGCTCATTTACAAATGGTAATTTTAATGCAGTGCACATGCAAGTTTTGAAAATTTATTTATTTTAATGTTGTGACAGTGTGTGACGAATGGATGGTTAGTCCAAACGTAGTGCTGAGTTAGCAAATCGTTAGGAGTCAGTTTACGATACCTTGTCATAGTATGCTTTTAGAATCGAACCTAATTTAATTAGGACTTTCAAGGGTTGTAACGTGGCATGGTTCACGGTTTTAGAAAGAAAGATTTATGGCTCAAAGTTTATATGTGCCCACCCATTCTCCTTGATGTTCTCCAGTCCTATATTCAGCTAATTTAGCTTAAGCGCTCGCTTCTCACAAGGGTTTTGTAATGATTGAGGAACCAATGACATTGACGGTTAAGCACCAATGAGGTTTCTTGGAGTAACAATCACCCCTTTTGACTTTGTGTCTGTAGTCACACGACTTTGATCTTATAGAAGATTTTTCTTTCATATTTTTTTACTCCCTAATTTTTGCCTGGACTGATTCTCTTTTTTTGAATTTTTTCGATTTTGAAGTCCAGCGGGATGTCCTAACTTTTGCCTAAGTCATATGTTTTCACTTTTTTTTTCCGACTTAGCAGGCTTTATTATATTTTTTTTAAATCGTGTGACACTGGTTTGTCTGACTTGCTGAAAGGGTAATGACTGACTCATTCCTTTGTTGGTGAGGGATAACCATTGTGGTTTTGCGTCCCTTGACCTCTTGAGGTGTGATGAGTAAAGGTAATGGATCCTCGGATGCACACACCTTTGGAAATTTGAACGCTCGGTCAAACTAACTGATAACTACCCTACCCCGGGTTGGATGTGAAGGTTTTTTTCGTTTAGAAAAGAAACTCCTACTTCAAGGCTCAAAGGGGTTGACGAAGGTCTATCTCCCTTATATCTCCGGTATTTGGGAATTGAAGCAATGCCTGTACATCGTCAGCAGGTTCTACTCTGAAAGAATACCTTCAACAATTATGGGTACTCAGTTGTCATCATCCTCCCTCAAACCTGCTAAACAACAGTGAAATAAATGGGAGGTAAATGGATGCAATTTTTTTTTTGTTATTATTTTTTTTCAATGCAAGTAAAGAAAAATGAACGAATGCGACATAATTGATTCAAAAATGCAAGATCACTACATTAACATTACCATTCAAAACGACAACATTTAAAAGACAAGTAGTTGCTAACAGGAAAGAAACTACAATGCAAATGATAAAAAGGATACAATGATCACCAGCTCTGATGACATCTTCTTGCCTGAGCCACTGAAATCAGGAGACGCCTTTCCGAAGTCTTTGGACTTAAACATGCGAGAGGTTGACGTGCACAACCAAGCTTCCTTCTGGAAAGGATATGTACCCCTTGTCGATCAATTGTTGTACTTTGGCTTGAAAAGCTTTGCAATCTTCAGTTGAATGCCCGATTGATCCATCGTGATACCCACACTGCTCATGAGGATTGTACCCTGGAGGGTACGACTCTGACAACGGCTTGAGAGGCTTAGGAACCACCAATGAGCTCTGAATTATATGTGGCAAAATTTCACTGTACGCCTTGGGAACTGGATGAAGAGGAGCATTCCTTCTTTCCAGATTGTTGCGAGGCCTAGGATGGCTCTGAAGTTGATTCTGAGGTCTTCGACTCTGAGCTTGCAGATTTGGACGAGGAGGAGTCCAGGACTTCTGATATGGTGCTTTGAGCATTGTCGATTGTCCATAAGAGTAACCAGACCTAGGAATGGATGATCTCTGAGAAGATGCTGGTCCAGAATATTCAATATTTTCCATGATTGCATTGATGTCATACCCTTCTTCCTCTTGGGAGCTAACAACAGACTCATCTTCACTAGCTGGGATGTTCGAAAAGTACTGGATCTTTCCACTTTTGAGCAGGCTATCGATGCGTACTCCAACTATTATCAAATCAGAGAAGTTTGATGTCCCAATGCCACTCATTCTTTCCAGGTACGGACCTTGCAAGGTGACCACGAACAGGTCAACCAATTCTCTGTCTGAAAGTGGTGGTTGCACTTGGGCTGCCAACTCTCTCCACCGCTGTGCATATTCTCTTAAAGATTCACCACTCCTCTGAGATAGGCTTTGTAGGTGCGTGCGACAGGGCGCCATGTCCATATTGTACTGGTATTGATTTACGAAAGCTTTGGATAAATCATTCCAAGATCAGATACGAATACTTTCCAAATCCATATACCAACTTAAGGATGCACCGCTTAAACTGTCCTGAAAACAGTGAATCATCAGCTCATCGTTGCGGGCATAAGAAGTCATTTTTCTGCAAAACATCACAAAATGACGCTTTGGGCAATTGACACCATTGTATTTCTCAAACTTCGGAGCTTTGAATTCTGGAGGAATGACAAGACCAGGCACCAAACACAGATCTAGAGCATCAAAACCAAAGGCATCAGGATCCGCTAAGGCTTTGAGTTGCTCATCCAACACACGGAACCTTTCAGCAGGATCAATAGCTCGTGGATCCTTGGTTTTCACAAGAGGGATTGCCACTTGGAAGTTCGGCATAGGGAAAGAAAAGCTCTGATAATCTGTAGCATCAGAAGAAGATGAAGGTCCACCTCGGATAACAGATGGTTCAGGTGCATTCTGATTCATGATAAGGGTCTGTGCATGCTGAGCTTGAGTAAGGTTATTCACTTGTGGAAGATCCTCATCAGGAGAAAGACCATACAAAGGATTGGTCATCAAAGTGAAACCAGGTGGAAACTCAGCATTCTGAAGGTTGCTCTCTGACATAGATATTGACGGCTTCCAATCTGACCCTTTCTTAGTTCTTGACACTGCTCAATCTTGCTTCAAACAACTTTCGTCTTCCAACAGTTACAACTTGTTCACACTGAATACCGGGAAATCAGCTGGCTGGTCATGGACAAAAGAGGATTGATGAGCTCTCTGGAAGAAGGAAATGCAATGCAAATGCAAATGCAAAATGCAATATGATGATGCAAAGATGCAAAGACATGGGATCAACAGCTAGAAACTGCCCAGAATCTGGAATACTGCCAAGAATCGAGTGTCTGTAACCACAAGATCTCTGTGTAATAACCCAAAATAATAACCGAGAACCAAAGGTCAATAACTCCAGGATCATAGTGACCGGATCAAAACAATAAGACTGCACTGGTAATTAGGGTATGTTGAGGTCAATGGTTCCTGCAAACCTGTAAACCCCTCCCAATCACACGGGTGTGCTCCGGGTCAAACATCACGGACTCTCAAAGCCGAATAGCAATAATACTTTCACCATTTCCGAGAAATGGATCATGACCAAATCAGGGAATCGGTTTGGCATTATATACTACGCAGGGAGGCCTCAGCTGAGTCCGGGAAACAAGGTCATCCTATGTGAGTTCCAGGTGGGCCCTCGAGTGCGAATGGGTTTGCCACGCAATGTAGTCTGCCACTGTAACCACTAGAGAGGGATGTTTCCACAAGGTTCTCAATGATCGGTCCCCAGCTGCACATAACTGTCAAGGTTATGAAATGAGAGAGGAAGATCCCCAAATCAAGACATTTCCAAGACGGTCGCAAATCTGGGCGTGGAACTCACTACTAACCCCATGACAAGATCTCATGAGGCCAAAGTGGAACCACTCTAAGTCCTAAGGTGCACTCGAGCCGTGGTAATGAGCTCATCTCTTAGAAACAGTAACACCCAACCACCAAACAGAAGATCCAGTCCAGACAGTCCAGTATATAACATGATGCAGAAAATAAATATTGAAAACTGTAAATAAAGCTGTAAATAAACTGTAAATAAACAACAGTAAAATACAACACACAACAGCAAGTAATCAACACCCAAAGAAACAGAAACATGCAAGCGCTAGGAGAGACTCACAGGGGAACCAGATATTCTGTTTTATCCCCAACAGAGTCGCCAAGTTGTCGCTCCCCGAATTTCCATCCTGGTACAAACGCGAAAGTGGCGCGGAAAAGAATAGAGTCGCCAGCCAGGTATTTTTATCCCGAAGAAAGGAAATGGTAATGCTGCACAAACCAGAAGAAAGAAAAGGAAGGACACGGGTCCTGCGAACCAAAGAGACTGAGTTCGGGAGTCGATTACGACCTGGGAAGGTATTAGCACCCAGATCGTCCGCCGTACCCGACGGGATCCACGCTTGCAAAGAAAACTATTTCGAAGGGTGAGGGTATGAAAGCTGTTGCAAAGAAGATGAACGGAACTGGATAAAAGAAACGAAAAGGGAACTGAAAAATAAATGAAAAGGAAGAAATGTAGGGAAAATAAAGATTATGCTCGAACGGGCCCTACCCCGCTGCCTACGTACCTCATCAGGATAATGAGGATCAGAGACGCCGTAGTTCCCCTAACTAGGGGTGGAAAAAGATTGCTTGTGTCTTAAGGCTTGAACTTCCTATGTCAATGCTCAGGTGTTGCAGACTCGGACGACGAGTGCGTAACCGTCTTGCAAAGTGACAAGTAGGAGCAAGTTTGCGTACGGAGAGAATGAGATGAGAAAAGAATTCCCGAAGGAAAGACGCTTATTGTTTGTTTGAACTCAAGCTTTTTTCCATGGAATGTGCACCTGTCACTACATTCCAAGATGGAATAATAGAACAGGCACACTCAAGTAAGGAGAAGATCCCCAAAACTTGAACCCAGAGATTAGGGCCTAAGCTCACTAACTTGTTTACTTATTAAGTGTTTTTGGTATTTACAATGAAGAAGTGTTTTTTATGCTTTTTCTTGGTGATGAAGATACCTTGATCAGACTTGTGCATCATAAGATAAACTTGCACTATCCCAAGATGGGAAGACTACAAGCACACCTCATGGAATAAGGCTATTGCTCAAGGTATTACTTCAAACTTTATTAAGTGTTTTTTAGAGTTTTGAGAAGAGAAGAGAAGAGAAACCAAAAGAATCAGAAAGGTAAAAGCTAACGGGAAAAGTCTAATCCTAATATTCACATGCTCGGATGGTCCTAGGTTAGTGAGGCTCACTATCCTAATGAAGGAGAAGAAAAGAAGAAGATGAGGAAGAAGAAATGAGATGAAGAAGAAATAAGATACGAAGAGGGGAGAAGAATAAGAAAAGATAAAGAGATGAGAAAGAAGTATGATAAATCGAACAATGCACAAACAGAGCCTACACCAATAGGACTTCCAGATGCAGCAACATGCAATAAGTAAAGTCGGTCCTCGTGTTAGCTAACGGAGAAGGTCTGTTGCCTCTTCAATATGCGCAAAAGAAACTCAGGAAATAAGTACCAAGAAGATCCACACAATTAATTCCAGTAAGACTCAGGTGTTTTAACCTTGCGAATCAACAATCGAACTAACCAGAATATTCATTCAGATAATTCTTCAATCTTAGGCGATAATCCACTATTCGTCACAAATTGCATCAAAATTCCAAGAACATTAACAAGCTAACTAGAATTGGGAGTGTGCTGAGAGGAAAGACCAAATCAAATTGGGCTTTATGAGCCCACAACAATAATCAGCAAGGATGGTGTTTTGCTGGCTTGTGAGGTGGGAAAAACAAATCTCCATAGGCTTAGTTGACGGCCCAACAACAACCAGTAAGGGGAAGTTCGCAGGAACTTGTGGTGCTAACAGCAAGATACTGGGCCAATAAGCAAAACCGAGGATCATCAAGAACTCTTAAAACACAGGTTAAAATAAATGACACGGTCAAAATCAATGAAATCGTGTGAACAAAACCCCTTCCTCTTTCACGCGATCCCCTACGAGAAAACACCATGGTAAAGAAAACCGCTCATCGGGTCATCTTCTTTGTGGGAAAAAAACCAACACCATCGATCACTGTAGCCAAGGAATCCCAAATCGCGCCGGAAATCAAAGATGATCTCACCGCTTATCCTTCTCAGTTCGCTTTCTCCGCGTCGATACCATCACCGAACATCCCAAATTCACCTAGGCTTCGTGGCGGCTCCTTCCTTGCGAGCAAAGCACCGACAACGACGACATCCTCTTCCTCGAAGTTTCGTGTCGCCCCGGTAGGTTCGTAAATCTCAGATCGAGCTATCGTGAGTTTTGATCTCTCTCTCTGTTTTGCGCAATTCCTATTCACGAAGCCCTCTCGTACTCGCTTTTGAACTTCTCTTCATCTTCTTCTGATTTTGATTTGTGATGGTTGTTGGTTGGAGGTTTGAATGATGGATTGAGTAGTGATTTCGGTCTTTGTGTTGACACGGTGTGACGGAGAATGAGACCGAAGGAAGGTTTGGGTATGATGTGTATAGTATTTTTGTTGTTCTGTGTTGTTGTTGAGTGGGTGAGGGTTGGTGTTGAAAGGGGGTTGGATTTGTGAAAAGGATATGGAGAGGTTAGAGAAGATGATGCGTTGATGGTTTGATTTGGTGGCGAAGAAGGCAAAGGTGTGTTGGGTTGGTGATGCGATGCGGTTGAAGAAACGGTGAAAGCTTGTGGTGATTTGAAGATGATGGTTTAGAGTTGCATAAAAAATTTGTTGAAGATGTGAGTTGAGAGTGTGTGTGTTTGTGGTGAATGTTTTCGCAGGAAGTTCTGTATGAAGATTATGCAGCTTTCATTGTGAGTTGAAAAAGAGGAAATGCTAGAGAATTTTTTTGTTGAAGGTAGTTATATCGATGAATTTTGTTGCTGTTGTTTTGGTTGTAGAGGTGAGCAGATTATGAATGAAGAATTTGGTTTGTTTGAGGGAATCCAAAGAGGGAAAGTGTACTTTTTCATTTGTTATTGTGATGAATGAAGAGTGAGTCTAAAATGGAAGAAGTTGTGGGAGCTCAGAAGGAAAGTGGTGAGGTGTGTGATAGGGCGTGTGGAAATGTGTGCTTTGTGCGTTGGATGTATAAGTTGTACGGAGGAAGATCGTGTGAGCTGCATAAGAAATTCTGGAGTGGTGGGGTCCAAGTGAGTGATATGTGTGACAGAATGTCGTGGGCCGTTATTGCAAAATTAGTGAGGAAAATACCTTTGGTTGTTGCTGAGAATTTTGTAGTGTGGAGTTTGTGACGTCAATTAATATCAAGTGGGGTCAATGAGAAATGGCTATGCTTTGTGAAAATGAAAATCTTGCGTTGAGTTACTTTTCCTTATTTTCCTTGATGTAAAAAAAAAAGGCCTATGAACTTGTATTGACTTTGGTTTAAATGTTGAGTTTTATAATTAGAACTTAAAACATGTTCGGATATTAATTGAATAAATGTGAAAAAGAAATATTGGATATGATAAATAAGAATAATGGCCATTAGAAATGATATGTATAGATGTGGAATAAGAATTTGGAAACTAAACTCTGGATTTTAAAAATATGGAAATTGATGTTAATAATGGGTCTAAAGGATTTAATTTAATAAAAATGAATGAATAGAAATGGATTTTGAGAAATGGTTAATTGGATGAAAAGGTTAAATAATTGATGGGAATAAATGAACATGAGAAATGGATAGTGATTTAGGAAATGGACTTTAATGAAAATGGTCCAATAAATAATAATTTGGATTTTTGAATGGGATGGAATATAAATGTAGGATTAGAAGTGGATTATATGTACAAAAAAGAAAGAAATGGTTTTAATTTTCGTAATAAAAAATGAATGATGGTTAAGAATAATTCATGAGAAAATGGATAGAGATGGTTAGAAAAATGGATAAATTCATGGGATGAGTACGACCTTGAAACGGATAGTGATTAGTGGCCTTGTTTCCTGAATTCCAAGCAACTCAAATGACCAATCTTAACACAAATCTTGAATCTGACATCCTTGAATTACTTGGAATTTTCTGAGTTAACCTCTTGAAAAATAAATTCACAGAGGAAGCATATAATAACTGACAACCTAATTTCCTGAACCAAACTCCTCATGAATCACAACTTGATGACTTGACGAAATCATCACACCACAATTTGACTTTGAGCACTCATTGCCTGATGAAGCAGAAATCCATGGTGACGAGCCAAATGAATCGAAGAATAGTTTTCAGACTTGAAATCCTTATCAGGAAAATAAACCCTAATTCCTCAGAAGATACAATCCTGTGTCTTATGCACATGATATGAACTCTAGAATTTAATGATCTAATGGAAATGCAAATGAGATGCAAAATGGAAAACAGACGAAGACAGAAAACCAGAGGGCAAATTTAGGGTGTCTACACAGTAACACCAAACTGATTTTCTTTTGAGTTGATGAAATGAAAAAACAATTTACTGAAAAGAGTAAAAAGCACTTTGAGCTTGTGCGAATGAGGCACTGCCTCCTGCATTCATTTTTTTTATTTGGTCTAGGTTTTTCTCTTTTGTGTTCTTTTACTATATTAACCTTCTATTTTATGTTTTTACAGGTTATTTTGAATGATATAAAATTTATATTATTTTTGAAAAGTTGACCAAATTGCTTGTATGATATCTAAGAATATCATACATTCTTGTATATAAATATCCCTTTAGTGAAACCTTTTGTTATAAAATATTAGTTTGCTACTCTGCCCCATAGCTTTTCCTCTTTTATCATTGAATGTGCAAGTACACATCATGGAATGGCTCTTGAAGCAGGCTTCTATAGGTAAGTTGGCATGTATACATTTTGTTTTCAAAATATGTCAGGCAATTTTAAGCTCAAGTAAGAATTCAAGTGAGAGTTTTGTAAGAACATGATTTGGTTCTACATATATTGCTTTATGTTTTGATGAAAACAATGTAGTATTTGTGTGAGAACAATTTTGGTACTCTAAAGGTTTATTATTATGTAGTTTTAACAATCAATTCCAATTCTGAGAATATGATGTGCAACGTCATCAGTTTCTGAACTTTGTGTTTCGAAATTCGCTTTTGTGAGACATTGATGGTGTTTTGAATAATGTCAAAAACATGGGCATTTAAAATGGTGTGTGGTAAGACAAGCAAGAAGAGAAGACTACATGAAGAAAAGCTTCCATGTGATTTTTGACTGCATGAGTCGACTCATGTTGCTGAATAGGTCGACTCAACATGTACATTTGATTTGAGTCGACTCATGGCTTGCTATATGTCGACTCATTCAAAGTGATTTCTCCTTAGAAACTCACGGGTCTCAACAGGCTAACTGAGTATGAAGTTTAGGTCGACTCACGGAGACTGTGCAGGTCGACTCACCCTCTAGGAGGTCGACTCATTACTGATGCTTGCAATTTTTTTCACTTATCCTTACTCTCTATTTTTCTATGTTTAACTAACCTATATAAATAGCTGCTTCATATTTTTGAGTGATTAGCAAGAAAAGTGAAATAGATACACATCTTTCTCTTCATCTTCTCCTTCTTTACATCAATCAACAATCACACACAACAATCTTTGTTGATCAAAGTGCAACTTATGGTGATAACGTCCAATTGAGATAGAGAGATTTCAGATTGGGTAGAGAAGTTGTGGGTTTTTCTTGTAAAAACCTAAGAGGGTTTCTCCTCCAAGATTGTAGAGAATTTGGGGGTTTTGTATGCAATTATTGTTCGTAGATTCAGCCGAGTCAGACGGTTTGAAGATCAAAGGAATTATTCATTCACATCACGTTAATCGGAGGATTATGAATATAATTGTGGGTACACAAGCATTGAAGAAAATAAGTTGTGCTCAAAGTTTGAAGGATTGAATGTTCTTGCAAGAAGGGAGTTGTTAATCAGAGGTTTTCTCGACACGCGTGAAGGCTTTAGTCCTTCTCGAATCAAAGGGCAAGAAGAAGTTATTGCAAAAATCGCAATTCAGATTGGTTTGTTGTTCCAATTTTTTCTTGTATAAACAATTTCAACATTAATGAAATATCCCAATTCGGTTGAGAATTGGGGACAGAGTACTTCTAGCGAGAATGGTGAAGGAACTTCCTAAACAAATCTCGTGCATTCTTTATTCGTTTCATTCAAATATTTTCTGCATAACTTGAATTTGAGTGGTTTGGAAAAAAAATGTTTTGGTTGAGTATGTGCACACCAACTATTTGATAAATTGTTGTTATCAATTTTGACAGCAACCTTGTAAAAATTATGCACTACTTGAACATATACATAACACATTGTGTGGGCACACACCAAGTGTTCGAGAAAAAGTCAAAACATACAAATTTATATCTTTTATGCTTATTTCTCCCGTAAATTTCATTGTTGAGAGTGGATTATAAAGTAAACTTAATTTAAGTGGTTTAGTTGTATTGTCTTAATTTTTCTTATCATCCTTTATTTCCCATCCAGTTTCAAAACACATATCCGATCATCGGTGACTTTATTTGTTTTAGACGAGTTTTCCGGGGAACTTCCGCAAAGTATTTTTCAAAGTATTTTTGAAAAGTTAAATTTGAAAAAGGATCTATTCAACCCCTCCCCCCCTAAATTTGATTATTGCTTCTTTGGGAGCGGATGAGTATTTCAGAGTTTCACATCATACTACAACAAAAATACTTTGTCCACTATTTTGGTAGAAATGTTTACACAAATTTACAAGTAATCCTTCGGTAATTTTTGGGTGATCATTTGGTATAGTTTGATTGTGAATTTTTAGGAGATATTTTAACACAACATTAGCTTCTGGTTGATGAATTTAGGGAATTAATTTCACATTCTTTCCAGGACCATTAATATTTTTTTGTTTGATGCATATAGTTAGATTTCCTTTGTTTGTTTAATGTTACTTGTTCACTAAGTTTCACATTCACATGCATGCCTCACTTCACTTCCAACTTCTTCATGCTTCTTCTAATTGACCTAGTTTGTGTTTGTATGCCTTAATTGATGTTTGAATATTCTTCTTAGGCACTTACTTAACATGTTTAGGTTATGGTTGTGATGGTTTGTAGTGATCACTTTCTTGTTCTTACTTTTTTTGAGCCTACTTGATTTATACTTATCATTTGTGAATTCTTCTAACACTTGCAGGGGAAATGGTAAGTAAGAGGTGTGAATAAGATTTCCACACTTCAAAATTCTTCCTCCTCTCTTTTCTATGCTTTCATACTTGTTTATGAGATATGCTTATGACATCATTTGCTCAACTTCTTTACACCCCCCTTAGAGAACAACTTAACTTCTTTAAGAGAGGTAAGTTGATTTTCTACCTCCTTTCTTTTTCTCTTCTTTTCTTCTTCGCTTCTTTTCTTCTTCTTTCTTTCTCTTCTTCAGGATAAAATGATATCTCACTAACCTAGGTTCATCTATTCATGACAACACTTAGGATTGTTAATCTCCCTTTTAGTTTTTACCTTTGAGATCCTTCTGGTGCTCTCTCTTTCTCATCTTCAAAGAAAAACCTAAAAAACACTTAATAATGGTTGAAGTAGTCTTATGTGTAGAGACTTATTCCATGGGGAACTTATATTCATCCCATCTTGGGATAGTATAGGCTTGTCTAGCATGATGTACAAGTCTAATCATGAGACTATTTTCATCAAGAAAATCATAAAAAACACTTCTTCATTTTAATCACAACACTTAATAAGTTAAAAAAGTTAGTGAGCTTAAGCCCTAATCCTTGGAACCAAGTCTTGGATAATTTCTCCTTACTTGGGTGTGCTTGTTCTTCATTTAATCTTTGAATGTAGTAGCAGGTACACATTCCATGGAAACGAGCTTGAATTCACTTTCTTGTGCCACACTCATAAAAGCTTCTAAAAATACATTGGACAAAGAATAAACGTCTCTCCTTCGGGGCTTATTTTCTCATCACCTTCACTCTTGACGTACGGACTTGCTCCTACTTGTCACTTTGCAAGACGGTAACGCATTCGTGCCAGACGGGCCTGTAACACTTGAGCTTTGACATAGGCAGTTCAAGCTTTAAAGCATAAGCCATTTTCCTCCCTAGATAGGGGAACTACGGCGACACTGATTCTCATGTCCAGATGAGGTGCGTATGCAGCAGGGTAGGGCCCGTTCGAGCACTCTTTTATTTTCCCTACATTTCCCATTTTCTTTTCTTTACTTTTCTAGTTTCAGTCTTTCTTTTGCAGCAACTTTCATTTCTTTTACCCTTTGAAACAGTTTCTTTGCAAGCGTTGATCTCGTCGGGTACGACGGACAATTTGGGGTGCTAATACCTTCCCAGATCATAACAGACTCCCGAACCCAATTTCTTTGGTTCGCATGACCTGTGTCCTTCCTTTTCTTTTCTTCTTGTTTGTGCAGCATTACCATTCCCGTTCCTTCGGGATAAAAATGCCTAGCTGACGTCTCTACCCTTTTCCATGCCACTTTCCCGTTTGTACCAGGATGGAAATCCAGGGAGCGACATCATCCAATACTATCCATGGGTTTCAATTTTTATACTACTTCGTCCAATACAACCCATGGACGTTGTTTCTCACTGTAATCCAATATTATCCATGGGTGTCAATTTTTATTCTACTTCGTCCAATACAAACCATGGACGTCTTTTCTCATTGTCATCCAATACTATCCATGGGTATCAATTTTTATTCACTCTGCCTAATAGAATCCACATACATCGTTTCTCATTGCCATCCAATACTATCCATGGGTGTCAATTTTTTATTCCACTTCATCCAATACAATCTATGTACATCGTTTCTCATTATCATCCAATATTATCCATGGATGTCAACTTTTATTCTACTTTGTCAATCACAATCCATGGACGTTATTTCTCATTGTCATTCAAAACTATCCATGGGTGTCATATTTTATTCCACTTCGTCCAATACAATTCATCGACATTATTTCTCATTGTCATCCAATACTCTCCATGGGTGTCAATTTTTATTCCACTTTGTCCAATGCAATCCATGGATATTATTTCTCATTTTCATCCAATACTATCCATGGTTGTTGATATTTACCCACTTCGTCTAATACCATCCATAGACGTCGTTTTCTTTACACCCAATTCCATTCTTTGATACCTTCATCAGTTTTTTCAAAGTTGTTGTATTTCCGTTAAATGCCTTTATTGGATGTTCTTACTACCTATTCCAGGGTTTATCCCTTTGTTTCCAAGTATTGACGAATATTCCTTATCACCTTGACGGATTTCCATAATATCTTGTATCCTCAGTTTTGTCTCTTTGAGATTTGTGTGTTTATTCCCCAGTTACGTTAAACCTTTTCCCCAGTAGAATCATGTCTTGCTAGTTTGTCTCATGTAGTACCATTCACCGCAGAACTCAATCTTTCATGCATTCATTAACATTGCATTTCATCTTCATTCGGTCAAAATTATAGGTATTATGATATTTAATCCTCTTCTACCTTGAATGTCTAAAAAAACTCTTTGCTATTCATAAATTCATGTTCAAGATGATTAAATTGTGACATCTGTCATACCCTAAATTTTGATCGGGTTTTTTTAAAAATTCATTCATCTAACACAGTTTTATCACATTATCAAAAGTAAGAAATTTTGCATTTATTTAGTTAAATATTCCATTAATAATTAATCATGCATTTTTAGTCGATTTCTATCATTATGTATAATTTTCATTCTTAATTTTAGAATTTATTTCAAGTGTCTCGTTTTTAATCATTTTTTTTTTATTTCTAATATTTATATAATTATTAGTTTAGATTATTTAAGAATTAGTTTAATTTTATTTTATTTAGTTTAATTTTATTTTATTTAGTCTATATTTTAGTTTAGGTTCAATATTTTAATCAAGTTTTAAAAAATTTATAGTTTAATTTAAATTTAGTTTTAGTTTTATTTACTTAATATTTTAATTTGTATTTAGTTTATTTTAATGTAGTTTAGAATTAGTTTTAGCTTAGTTTTTAATCAACTTAGATTTAATTTAAAATAGTTTTAGTTTAATTTAAATTTAGAATTAGCTTATTTGTTTTATTTAATGGTTTAATAGTTTTATTATTTTTATTTTTATTTTATATTTTATTTTGTTTAGTTTTTCGTAATTGGTTTAATTTTAGTTAATGTAATTTTTATTCATTAGTTGTATTATCAATTTATATTAGTTTTAACATGTTTTGTTTCAACAAGTTCCATATCCCTTTTGCTTAGTCAACCCGTACATAACTAGCCAAAACCCCTGTTGCGACCAAACACTCCAACAATGAACAAAAGCATCAATCCATATGTCAATATCCTGCTCTACTACCTAGTCTTACACCAAAATGACCATGAAAAATATGCCAACAAAAAGGGCCTTTGTCCAATATCACTATCTGCCTATTCTATCTAAAGCAGAGCCAACAAACCAGCAAGACAACAATAACACAAACTAGATCTATAGCAATTAAAAACAACACAACAATACGAATTGGGGTGTACGATTAATCTTAACAAACAAGTTTTGTTGTGAATAAAAAGGAGAATTTGGAAAATTAGAGGAAGGACCAACGAAAAACACTTAGGAGCTTTCTTTGCAAGAAATATAAATATATATAAATATATATATATATATATATATATATATATATATATATATATATATATATATATATATATATATATATATATATATATATATATATTCATCCCAAACACCTCAAAACTCATCTCTATCACCCATTAACTCATACAACCTCCACCTTTTAATAACACAGAAGAAAGAAGCCATCCACTCACCTTACATCAACAACAGACATCCAATCAAAACTCACCTTCATCTGTAATAATCACCGCTCTTCAATCACCCTTCCACATCTGCAATAATCAATACCATTAGCAAAAGAAAAAAACTAAACACAACCCCATAAGTGTCAATCGCACGCGAGTTTCACATACCATCACTCCCTCTTGTTTCGCCGAACCACACGCACCCTCAATCGCCGCAGAACCCATTCTCGCTTCAATTGTATCAACCACCACCCTCACCTATAAACAAAAACTACAACAACCACAGACCCACCATCTTCAATTATACAATGGCACCTTTATCACCATGAACCTTCTCAAACGTCACAAACCACAAAATAAACCACCCACCTTCATCAATCAACATCCTTTGCACCCTTTACAGTCAACATCTTATCATCGCAAGCGGAGGGGGAAGTGATCGTGTGCCAAAGTGACGCTGGAAAAGCAAAGCGAGACGAAAGAACAAAGACGAGTGAGACGCGATAACAGCGAGATTGGAGAGAGCGATTGAGGGAGAGGAAGAAGCCAAAAGGGATAGCATGAAACAAACTCGAAGGAAAAATCTATTGTGATTTTGAAAAGTAGAAAAAAGGAATGGCGGAGTCGAGCAAGCATCATGAGAAGAAGAGGAGAAGAAAATCGTGACTTTGGCTACCGTGTGTGGTACAATCTGATTTTCTATTCATTTAAATTTTAATTTTTTTTAATTTTTTTTTTAATTCTACTATTTCGATTAGGTTTCTTTTTTGGCCTTCTATGTTAGTTTGGTTAACCTCAACCCATTAGGTCTACTGCTCACACCCTTTATCTAGTTTATGTATCCCTGGCCCCTCATTATTTATTTAGTTTTTTTAAAATTAGTTAGTTTGTCTTTTTTAGGATAGTGTTAAAATATGAAAAAACTCAGAAACATTTTAATTTATTTATCTTTATTTAGTTTATTAGACTTTTTATTTTAGTTTACTTAGTTTATTATTTTAGATATTAAAAAATGACAAAAATATTAGATAGATATTAGTTCTTTGTGATTTATTTTAGTTTTGACTCGATTTAGTTCTTGTTGAATCTTTGACGCATCGTCCTTGTTCCCTTGTCATGATAACCTCTGTGATTCCATTTGTCACAATGTTTTACGTGCATCTTTCAATTTTGTTCATTTATGATATTTCTGACCCAATCCAAGTGAAAGGGACGTTGTGTAGACATCTTGTCATTCGCCTACCTCTTGTGTATCTTAGCTTCCTCATTTTACAACTATTAACTCATTATAAGAGATGGCCATTAATCTCTTCACCTTTAATATCATTTTTCACAAGCTTTACATTCAAGCTTTCTCCTTTAGTTGTCTTAGTTGTTAGTGACTTTTTTACTCGTAGTTTTCTAAACTACGACACTCTGACTTTCTCATTGCACGAAGGAATATGTAGGCACAAGGTCTCAATCCTTGGAAAGCACATTCTTCTTTTTTCACACTTTTATTCTTTTTCTTTTTTCATACTTTTTCATTCTTCTCATTTTTTTCTTTAGTTCCCATTCATTAGTAGACAATTAAGCACAATAACATAAATATTACAAGGGGTTTCCGTAGAGTACTACCGATACTTAGGATGCTAGCACTTTTTCCTAGGTATAACCAACCCCGTATGTCCGATCTCTGATTGCTTAGATTTTACCATCATCTTTTAGCTTAGCATATTTATTAGGGTTTATTCGATCTTTTCCCCTTCCCTGGGATAAATTAAAGTTCGGTGGTGAATTTAATGTTTTGCGATTAAAGTTAATTAATAGCTTAATATTTGATTCTCACCGCGATAATTAACAGTATTGTATATCATTCATAGACGGTTATTCTAGATATGCATACAATTTCTTATACATGAAAAGTCTCAGTCATTAAATATGTTAAAATTGTTTAAGGATGAAGTTGAGAACCAACTCAACAAAAGAATTAAGAAAGTCAAATCTGACCATGGAGGTGAACATTACGGTAGATATGACAGTTCAGGTGAGCAACGTCCAGGGTATTTTTCCAAATACTTTGAGGAATGTGGAATCATTCCACAGTACACCATGCCAGGATCTCCTAGCATGAACGATGTTGCTGAAAGATGAAACCGAACTCTTAAGGATATGGTAAGGAGTATGATTTTTCATTCTACCTTGCTAGAGTTACTCTAGGGAGAGACACTAAAGACTACAACTTATATTTTAAATAGAGTACCAACAAAAACAGCTTCCAAAACACCTTATGAACTTTGGACTGGGAGAAAATCTAGACTCAAACATTTTCATGTGTGGGGATGTCCAGCTGAGGTAAGGCCTTATAGGCCAGATGAAAAGAAATTGGACTCCTGGACAGTGAGCAACTACTTTATTGGCTATTCTGAAAGATCCAAGGGCTAGAAATTTTACGATCGCAAATTAAATTCAATTTTTGAGACATGAACAATCACATCCTTTGAGGATATATAGTTTGGGGGAAGAAAAAGGTTAGAGACTTTGTCTTAGAGGAAAAATCAATAACAATTCCAGAACCAATTCATATATTGTTATTATCAAGCAAGTACGGAACCTCCACAAGACATTGTTGAAATTCCTCCAACTCAAGATCATTTGGTAATTCATGAAGAACAAACTCAAAATCCTCAAGAACAAGTGTTACAAGAACCAAGACCAATACCTTTGCAAAGATCCACTAGAGAAGGGAGAAATGTTATTTCGGATGATTACATAGTATTTCTACAAGAGCAAGAGGAAAATAATGATATGATGGAAGATGATCCAATCAACTTTCGTCAAGCCATGCATGATTTCAAATAAAAAAAGTTGATTGAATCAATGAAGGAGGAGTATAAGTCCATGAAAGACAATAAAGTTTGGGAACTTATCCCATTACCAGAAGGTGTGAAACTCATTGGTTGCAAATGGATTTTAAGACTAAATGGGATTCTAACGGTAATGTGGAGAGGTATAAGGCTCGTCTTGTGGCTAAGGGTTATACTCAAAAGGAAAGGATTGACTTTAAAGAGACATTTTGTCTGATTTCATCAAAAGACTCTTTTAGGACAATTATGGCTCTTGTTGCACATTATGATTTGGAACTCCATCAAATGGAGACCAATACGACTTTCCTCAATGGAAACATTGATGAAACAATTTATATGGTGCAACCAAAAAACTTTGTGTCGGGAGATTCAAAGATTATGGTTTGCAAATTAACAAAATCCATTTCTGGACTAAAACAAGTATCTCGTCAGTGGTACCACAAGTTTCATGAAGTAATTATCTCATTTGGTTATAAGGTGAATGTTGTTGAAGAATGTGTGTATCAGTGGGAGCAAGTACATTTTTATGGTCCTATATGTTGATGACATATTGCTTGTCGCCAATGATATGGGCATAATGCACGAAACCAAAAAAATTTTATCAGGAGAAATTCAAATGAAAGATATTAGTGACACCTCCTTTATATTAGGAATACAGATACATCGAGACCGATATCGTTGTATTCTAGGATTATCATAAAGGAGTTATATCCAAAGGCTTCTTAAAAGGTTTGGCATGCAGGAATGTAAACCAGGGGATAATCCAATTGCTAAGGGAGAAGAATTTTGTTTCAGTCGGTGCCCAAAGAAAATTTAGATATTCAGGAAATGCAAAAGATTCCTTATGTGTTAGTAGTAGGGAGTTTGATGTATGCCTAAGTGTGTACGCGTCCGAATATTGCGTTCATAGTTGGGATGTTAGGAAAATATTTGAGCAATCCAATAATGGATCATTGGAAAGCATCCAAAAAGGTAATGAGGTATTTAAAGAGAACAAAAGACTATATGTTCACATATAGGAGGTCAGACCAGTTAAAGATCACTGGATACTCTAACTCAGATTTTGTTGGATGCCAAGATAGCAAAAGATCCACATCATGCTATATATACATGTTGGCTGGTGGTTTAGCTTATTAGCGCAGTTCTAAGCAAATTCTTACAACTTCATCCACCATGGAAGCATAGTTTATAACATGTTATGAGGCATCCAACCATGATATTTGGCTAAGGATCTTTTCATTGGGCAACAGATTGTGGAAGGAATTGAAATGACACTTAAGTTATACTGTGACAATAAATCGATTGTCCTATATTTCAATAATAATAAGAGCTCGACTAAGTCAAAACATATTCACATCAATTTCCTAGTTGTTAAGGAAAGGGTACAAAGTGGAAAGATTTACATCGAACATTTGGGGACAAACTCCATCATAGCAAATCATATTACAAAAGGTTTTTCACCCAAGGTCTTTCATGAGCACACTGCTCACATTGGTGTTTTACAATTAGAGGAGCCTTTGGTTTTGTGGAAGTTAGTCGATTGTGAACTTTATGTTATGTGTTTGTTATTATGTATGCATACTATGATTTTGGATATTTTCCAATTGATAAAGTTTGATATTCAATAATTTACATTTTATACAGTAAAGCTATTGAATGATCTAACTAGAGTAAAGTAAGACTAGTTGAAAATCGACATATGCATACAAACTTCATATGATTTTCATGCTACACAATTCATGATGGATCTATGTCATTTAGTTCTGTCACTATCGGTGATCATTGATGGGTTTAGTTATGATTGATATAACGGAAATCACCTTGATTATGTATATTTGCATGACTAATAGACGATATACTTTGGATATGCTTAAAGAATATATAATGGCAAATTTTGAGCTCATAAAGTATAACACTCAGTGGGAGATTGTTAGAATTTTGGATCACAAATGTAATATTTAAGGTGTTAGTGCCATTATTTTCATTAGTAAATACTTAAAGGGGTCTAATTGATATAATATTAAGTTTGTGGCTAAAAGCATAAATGTCATGAAAGGTCAACATATTGTGTAGATACCATAAGTCAATATTTAATTTGATGATGAAACAAATTAGAATATTGAAAACTAAGAAATAAACCTAGGTTATTTAAATGGGTTATGGTCCCCATTTGTTGGGTATGACAAAATTAAGGTTTATCATGTTTTCTCTCTTTATCCCCATCAGAGGAGATTCCAGGAATTCTAAAAATTGAAAGATCACATACCCGCAATCTTCAATATTTCAATGACAAATTCAGATACGCTTCCGCTTTCATTCTCTAATTGAATTCTGATATGAGTTTAAGGATTTAGATTTCCATTATTGATTTTTATATCGATAAAAATCATAAAGTTATAAACGGATCTAATAAATATCCCTTACTTTCTTTAATAAATTTGCTCATGAATAAAATAAAATAAATATCTACTTCTCTCTATCGATTGCGTATCAAATATCTGTAAGAGTATAAAGTAAGAGATCAGGATGGTGTTGCTAAGTGAAAGAGAAGAGGGAGCCATGAAAGATTTAATTAGTGATGCGAATTTTTGGTGGAATCAATGGTTTTAATATATAAGAGAATGGCGGGAGGACGACATTGATCAAGACATAGTGTTTTGGATTCGGATCTATGGATTACCTTCTCATGCTTGGTGTGTTGAATTCTTTGAATCATTTGCAAGTTCTTTCGGTAGCTTCATCACTTGTGATGAGGATACGTCTGTTAGATCCAAGATGGATGTGGCAAGGATTAAAGTTAGAGCTCTGATTGACTTCGTTGTGCAAGAAAGACAGCAGTTGAGGTCGACGGTAAATTGTTTTCTCTGTGTTGCGGTGAGAATCGGATACCAAGCTATTAATTAAGCTTGAATCGCAAAACTTTTATGTTCACCACCGACTTTAATTTAATCCAAAGGGAAAAGGGAAAAAGATCGTAAAAACCCTAAATGAGGAGAAACTAGGTTCGGGGGTTGATTATACCTAGGGAAGGTGTTAGCATCCTAAGCATCCGCAGTATCCTACGGGAACCTCTTGTTAATATTTGTGTTTTTGTTATTTATTGCTTGCTAAAAAATATGGGAACCTAAGGTTTTATTTCTAATGGTGCTCGCACAACATCGCATCGATGCCTACGTATCGGGTATAGAATCAGAGCACTCGTAGTTCTCCTAAGGATTAACGAACACTTGGTTACGCTCAAGGTTCGCAGGGGAAGGTAAGTGTTATGGCAAACACTCACGTGACTTTAGGAAAGTCACAAAAAGTTGTAAAATAAAAAGTCCTAATGGTTAAGGTTGAAAATGGAACTAGGGATGGCTAAACTTCCTATGACATTAAGTCAACTGCATGAGGTCTTTCCCTTTTGGATTGAAATGCGAAAAATAAAGTAAATAAATGAGGGTGCAAGCTCCTAAGTCTAAGGCATAGGTTGCTTCTTGCAAAAATGAATTGAATGGAGTAAATGGAAATACAAGATAAAAGGCTTAGTAACCGGGCTATGACTCGATATATGGATCGAGAATGCGGGGGTGGAAGACAAGCGTAGTGCGTCAATTTGCTTAAGTTGAAAAGCTGTGAAGTGTAAGGAATGTGCAGATGGCGATCGTAAAACGAACGACTTACGTGTGTGAGCGAAGTGTGTGATTTAACCGAACCGTTATAATTTGATTTTGTACAAAAGTGTGAGACGTAAACAAAATAAATAAACTAACACAGTGAAATGAATTGTAAAACAAATTGTGAAATAAAATAAATTGTGAAATAAACTAGATTAAATTAAATGATAATAAAATAGACAAATGGCCTCATATTAGTCATGATTAATCGGAAACGATTTATCGTGACTTTTTTTGTCATATCATTGGCCCAAGTAATAATAAAGAAATTAAATAAAATTAAAAATATTAACAGTCAACTAAATCTATAAAAAAAAACCTAGAAACAAAATATAATTTAATATCTAAAGGACAATTATAATAACAAGATAATTAAAAAAAAAACTATAAATAATACAAAAAGCAGAAATAATGAAGAGAAAGGGGGTGAATCCGCGTGTTTGGTGTGCTTATAGAGAGAACCTTGGATTAAGTCCAAATCCAACCACATCATAAAAGATTTGTTGATCTGATTTTTTAAAAAAAAAAAAAAAACAGAGAGTTTTAAAATAAAAGGATAAAAGGAAAATATAAATAAATAAACTTAACAAAATAACAAAAAGCAGAAACAAATATTTTTTGAGAAAACCGCAAATGTTCCTCTTCTCCTCTCTGTATCGTCTAAACCCACCCTTCAATCTCTCCGCCTCAGAACGATATCTCTCGCCGTCTCACACCGTCCCTCGCTCTACAAAATCCCTCTCGTCTCATCCAATCGCTCGGTCTCTCTCGATTTCGCGATTGGCTTCACCGCGATTCTTCAGCACCAAACGGCGGCCGCTCCGCCTCAAACTGTCGGCGACGTCTCTCTCACTCAAAATCTGTGCGTTTTGGTTGTGGTTATACTGAGGCGTTGTTGGGTTGTCTTGATGGTTGAAGAAAGGTGAGTGAAGTAATAAGGGTTCTGTGTTTCATTGATATTGTCAGTGGTGATTGATTGAACGAGGTAAGCTATTGGTGAAGTTGTGTATTGATGGGTTTTGTGTGGATTTTCGGCGGTTGTAATGAGTTGGTTCCGTGGTGCTTTGAAGATTACGGTGAAGGGGGTGGCTTCGGTTCCAAAACAGGAAAGCTCGCGGATTCCGTTTCTCGGTTGGTTGCTGACCGCAGGTGTGGTGTTGTTTTGATTTTGGTTCACTGGTTTTTGATTTGTTCGATTGTGGATTCGATTTTCAGTAATTCAAATCATCTCTCACTTCTCTTAATTCTATTTTTTTTTACAGTGGTCGGTGGGAATTTGAGGAAGAGTGATAGTGAGGCTCGAGATGGCTTCTGCGTTTCAACAACAACGGTGTTTGAAATTCGGTTTTGGCGATTTCTGTGTTGTTGTTTTGGTTACTGTGGTTGAATGGTGTTGATGAAGACTGATAAGTTATGGAAGGTGGTAACCGCAAGTTTGAGGGATTCGATGAGGGTGGATGAAGAGGTTTGTTCAAGGTTTTTAGCTTGGTACGAGTTTTGTTAGTCCATGGTGGTGAGCTCACGGCTTTGGGTGTTTTTTTGGTATCAAGAAGAAGGTCTGGACTGTTATTAGATGTAGGTCCTCTTTCTTTTGGTAGGTGCAGGGATCTGTTATTTGCAGGTCCTCTGTTTTTTTTGAAAATATCTTGGCAGTGGAGGGTTTCGTTTGGTTTTCTGTTTGAGAAAGGTGATGACGAAAAAGGTTGAAGATGGTGATGACGCCTGTATTCGGTGTTTGATGGTTTTGTGTGGTTGGTTTGTATCCTTTTCGTTTCTGTTTTTCTTTTATGCTTTGAGGGATTGTTTTGGTAGTCTTTTGATTCGAGAACTGAAACAGGTTTTTTTCTTTTACAGGTCTGTTGTTGATTTGAAAAATGGTGTGGCCAGTCTTGAAGAAACTATGTGTGAAGGTTTGATTCGTATTGTTGACGGAAGTCAGGTTTCAGAAAGCAAGTTGTTGTTGATGATTGTTTATGCAGAAGGTTGGGATCGACTTGGTTGGATTTAAAGAAGAGGGTTTGCGTTCTGCTGTTGTTGCTGTTGACAGGTTTTTTTTTGGTCGTTCTCGGATGAATTTGGTGATTATGGATGTTTTTGGTTTGGTGGTCTATTTGTGGAAGAAAAAGGTTTTATGCAAGGCTGAAGAAGAAAGTGTTTGTGCAGATTTAAGGTTGTTTTGACGGTTCTGAGTTGTTGGTTTGTGGTAAGGGTCAGCTCTTTTTTTTGTTTTCACTCATACTCACTCTTCCTCATCTCTATTCTGATTTCTATTTTGTTTTGTGTCTGTGTTCTCTGGTTTTTTGGTGGCTGCCTTCTGAGTTTTGTTTATGCAGTTTTCTGTCTATTTTTTGAAGTTTTTATATGGCTTTGTGTATGCAGGATGAGATGTGATGAAATGAAATTGTAAAAAGAAAAGCCTAGCTATGAACAAAATGCTGAAAAGAGGTGAAGGAAAGGGAGAACATTACCGACCCGAAAGTTATCGGGGTGAAGAATCCGCAATGGTAAGTGTTGCTTCTACTCCTTGCTACTGCTGGTGTGGGTCTATGGTGGTTATTGATACTTTGTGATATTGTTGTATTTTTCAGTTTTCTCCCTTTTCTCCTTCTCCTTTTCTTGTGAATGAAACAGTTCAATATATAGGTAAAAGATTAGGGTTTGTGATTTGAATTTCTGTACTGTGATAACTTGTGGTTGAAGGGTTTGACAATAGGGGACAGATTCTGAACTTTGGTTGTAGTGGGAGGCTGTAGCAGAATTTGCAGGTCTGAATTTTTGTGTGCTATTTGTCTGTTTGTACATTTGTGGTCCTGCTGAATTGTTGTACTGACTGTGAAATTCTGCCCTTTTGAAATGCTCCTTGTGACATTTTGTATATAATAAAAAAAATGAATGAATAAAATATGATGTATTTTATGAAGTGATGAATGACTCTAAATGTGATACATTGGATTGTGAAATGTGATAAGTATGATTATGTAATTGAATATGCTTGTAATGAACATGAATGATAAGATGAATGTATGATGATGGATTTGTATGAATGTTGGAACATGAATGTTTTTATTGAATTAGATGAAAATAAAGCAATGCTTGGATTGGTATGAACATGTTGACTTAGTGACTCTTGTTCTTTGTAGGTTGATAACATGGATCATGGCAAAAAGAGATTGATGGTTGATACATTGGAATGAAGTTCGGAGCGTAAGGCTTGTGAAGCACGTCATTAGACTCTTATTATTTTTGCAATTTCTTAGGCTTAGATTCATGATGAACTTGTAGGAACAAAATATAGGCTTAGGACTTCTTACTCTTGTAATATCTTTTCCATGCTCTAAAAGAAGCAAATGGGATTCTTGTATCACTAAAGATTTTACATTGAGTACACCTTGTATGCAAATGAATGTGAGTAACTTGGCTCAAAAATGAAGAAATTAACTCGAAGGTAAATTGAATATGAATGAGCAACATTATGCATGAATGGAATATTTTTGAAATGACACAAATTGAATTTTGGATTAGGAATTGAAGTGGAAAAGAAAAAGATGTGAGAACTTAAATTTGAAACAACCATTTTTTATGAATTTGGAATCAATTTTGGACTAGGAATTAAACTTGGAATTTAAAAAAAAAATAACTAAGAAATAGAATTTGGAAATTAAACGGAAATTGAATTGGGATTGGAATTAAAACTTGGAAGTGGAAATGACTTAGAAACTAATTAAACTTGAAATGAAATTTGAATTGAACTTGGAATTAGAAATAATATGGATTAAGAATTATATATGTAAAAAAAAAATGGGATCTTGAAATTGAGACTTTGGAATTGATTTTTAAAAAAAAAATAGAAATTGGAAAGGAAACCTTGAAATAGAAATTGCAATATGAATTTTAATAGAAAATGAAATTGAATTGGATTTAAACCTATGATAAAATTGAATTAAAAGTTAGAAATGAAAATTAAAATTAGATTTAGAAACAAAACTTGAAAATGAATTAAAAATTAGGAATAGAAATTAGAAATTAATTTAGAGAAAAACTTTGAAAAGAAATAAAAATTAAATTTATAAATAACTTGAAAAGGAGTTAGAAGCAACAAAGAAATAAAAAATAAAAAAAAACTTGGAAATCTCTACTAAATGTGATGAACGTATGATGCAAACAGTTAGGGGTAAAATTTGGGGTGTGACAGTTGCCCCTATTTAAATAACTTTACCAGATGGCGTGGGTGATGGTAATCCTCATGGAATCAGGGTGAAAGGTATTTAAATATAGAAATAACCGGAAATTTTGCCCCTAAATGCAATGTTATGCTGGACTACAAAACTATCTAACTCTGTAACAACTATGCAATGAATGATGATTATGGTATGAATGATTAGAATGAGATAAATCGACAACCACAAGCCAAGACTCACTGGGGATGACATACACTGGGGATAAAGAAACGAAAACGGGAAGTATTCAAAGTGATAAATCAACAGGTTCAAGTGTAACTGTTGACACTAAGAATAACAAAAGACGGGACAAAAGGAAATCCAAAGCGTTGGATCAACGAACACAGACAAAACAAAATAAAATTCAAAGTGACTACACAGTGGCTCGATGCGACCAACTGACACCAAGAATACAAATAAGACAAGGAAATAAATCGAAGTGGTAGACCAATGGCTCTATGCGACCAATTGACTATGAGAAATAAAAAGCAACAACATATTCAAAGTGAATGCAGCGGATCGATGCGACCAACTGACACCAAGAATACAACAAAATAAACATTCAAAGTGAATGTGCAGCGGCTTTATGCGACCAACTGTCACTGGAAATGATAATCATAATATTCAAAGTGAATGCACAGCGGCTCGATGCGACCAACTGACACTAAGAATAGAAACGACACAGTATTCAAAGTGAATGCGCAACGGCTCGATGCGACCAACTGACACTAAGAATACAACAAAATAAACATTCAAAGTGAATGCGCAGCGGCCATTGCCGGTCAACTGACACTAAGAATACAACAAAATAATCATTCAAAGGAATGTGCAGCGGCTCGATGCGACCAACTGACACTAAGAATACAACAAAATAATCATTCAAAGGAATGTGCAGTGGCTCGATGCGACCAACTGACACAGGAAACGATAAATATAATATTCAAAGTGAATGCGCAGCGGCGCGATGCGACCAACTGACACTAAGAATGGTAAACGTAATATTCAAAGTGAATGCGCAGCGGCTCGATGCGACCAACTGACACTGGAAATGATAAACGTAATATTCAAAGTGAATGCGCAGCGGCTCGATGCGACCAACTGACACTGGAAACGATAAACGTAATATTCAAAGTGAATGCGCAGCGGCTCGATGCGACCAACTGACACTAAGAATAACAACAAAATAAACATTCAAAGTGAATGCACAGCAGCTCTATGCGACCAACTGACACTGGAAACGATAAACGTAATATTCAAAGTGAATGCGCAGCGGCTCGATGCGACCAACTGACACTAAGAATAACAACAAAATAAACATTCAAAGTGAATGCACAGCGGCTCTATGCGACCAACTGTCACTGAAAAAATAGAAATAATATTCAAAGTGAATGCGCAGCGGCTTGATGCGACCAACTGACACTAAGAATACGACTGAATAAACATTCAAAGTGAATGTGCAGCGGCTCAATGCGACCAACTATCACTAAGAATGGAAAAATACAAAAATTCAATGTGAATGCGCAGCGGCTCGATGCGACCAACTGACACTAAGAATACGACAGAATAAACATTCAAAGTGAATGTGCAGCGGCTCAATGCGACCAACTGTCACTAAGAATGGAAAAATACAAAAATTCAAAGTGAATGCGCAGCGGCTCGATGCGACCAACTGACACCAAGAATTCAACAAAATAAACATTCAAAGGGAATGTGCAGCGGCTCGATGCGACCAACTGTCACTGGAAATGATAAACATAATATTCAAAGTGAATGCGCAGCGGCTCCATGCGACCAACTGACACTAAGAATAACACCAACAAAATATTCGAAGTGGAAGCGCAATAGGTTCGAGACCTATTGACACTAAGAATAGGAGCCAAGATACACTCAAAGTGAATGCGCAACAAGTTAAAAAAACCGGTTGACACTAAGAATGATAAAGACAAAGTAGTCAAAGTATTCAAAATGGTAAATTAGCAGGTTCAAATGTAACTGCCAACACCGAGGATAAGGAAGGAAATCACAGTGATTTAGTAGTGGCTCTATGCGACCAGCTAGCATTGGGGATAGAATGAAAATCACCCAAAGATAGATCAACGGATCTAAGCGACTGGCTAACGCAAAAAATAACAACAAAATATGTTGGAGTTTTCAAATAAGATAAAACACCCAACCTCTGGAAATTCCTTCAGGAACCATCAGGAGAAAGGTACAAGTATGTGCCAAAATCAAATGGACTTGGATTTTAAGCAAAAGGTTTCAGGACCCGCTTAAAAGATATGTGCCAATGACAATTGGACTTCAAGGAGATATTGGTAGTCATAAAGACAAATACCAACCACAATTAGAATTCCACGGGGGACACCAGCAATTACTGGGGACAAAAACATTGGTAAACCAAACTGCGGGTACCAACAACAAATGAATTTTCAGATTGAACACTAATGATATCTGGACTTGGAGATAGACAGACGACAACTGGGGAAAGACAAATGCTAATCTCAAATGCGCATGATTGAGCATGATGCGAATGATCATGATATGCAAATGTTGACTCTAAAGAGACAAAGAATTGACAAGACTCAATGAGAAGTAGGCTCTCAACACCAATACTTAGATGAGCAATATGAAAAACACTGAGGAGATGTCTTCGAACTTGGAAATCATGCTTGGTCCAAGGATCCATCCAAGAGTGTTATCAGTTTTGAACCTCTATGGGGATTTCTGGAATAATAGTATAAAAGTGTTGTTGCAAACCAGGACTTCTTGGGGGAACAAAAGGTTTTTTCCAATTTTCCCAAAGTCAAAGAAACTTGAAAGTTTTTCAGTATGTTTTCAAAAAAAAAACATTTCCTTTAAAAAAACTTGTCATTTTCAGAGTTAAATTGTAATCAAGTGATGGCATTTTGCATAACAAAAGAAAATAAGAAGCTGAACAACAAAATTCATAGGCAAAGTTTGTATTTTATTCAAGAATGGTAGCTTGCCAATGGCAAAAACTCCATGGGAAATTACAATTTGAAAATGGCAATGGGGAAAGGTCTACATTGAATCCAACGACCACTACAATCCCTAATAACTAAGACTGCCCGACACCTTGCTTCTGACAAATGCAATTGGATTGGTCTTCAATCATGATTCTTCAGTAATGGTAAACCCCATCTGACACAGTCAAATGCCTTTGTCCCTAACTTTTGCCTGGATCTCCCTTTCGGGTTTTCAATCCACCGGGACGCTCTTTTTTGCCTAAGCCGCCCTTTCGGGTTTTCAACTTAGCGAGCTCTTATTTTTTTCATTTTTATCCCTAACTTTTGCCTGGATCTCCTTCATAGGTTTTGATCCACCGGGATACCCATTTTTGCCTAGGTCGCCATTTCTGGTTTTCGACCTATCGGGTTTTATTTAGGCATAATATTTTTTGACTGCATCAGAATTCACCGGGTGCTTCAGCTGTTCACCATCCATAGTTGTAAGGATTAAGGAACCTCCGGAGAATGCCACCTTCACAACATATGGGCCTTCATAGTTGGGACTCCATTTTCCACGCATGTCTTTGTGGACTGGCAAGATTTTCTTGAGTACAAGATCTCCTTCTTTGAATTCTCGGAGACGGACTTTCTTGTCAAATGTTCTATTGATGCGCTTTTGGTACAACTGGCCATGGCACATGGCGGTCATTATCTTCTCGTCAATAAGGTTCAGTTGGTCAAACCTGTTCTGGACCCACTCAGCTTCCTCCAGTTTGGTTCCCATCAAGATTCTCAAAGATGGTATCTCTACTTCAATAGGGAGAACTGCATCCATCCCATACACCAGAGAGAAAGGGGTTGCCCCTGTTGAAGTGCGAACTGATGTTCTGTATCCGTGTAAAGCATATGGTAACATCTCGTGCCAATCTTTGTAAGTTTTTACCATCTTCTGCAGAATCTTTTTGATGTTCTTGTTTGCAGCTTCAACAGCTCCATTCATCTTCGGACGATACGGAGAAGAATTATGATGTTCAATCTTGAATGTCTCACACAGCTCTTTCATTGTTTTGTTGTTCAAATTGGTCCCATTATCTGTGATGATTTGGCTTGGGATTCCATAACGGCGGATAATTTGGTTCTTGATGAAACGGGCAACCACTTGCTTTGTTACATTGGCGTAGGAAGCTGCTTCTACCCATTTGGTGAAGTAATCGATTGCGACCAAGATAAACTGATGACCGTTGGAAGCTTTAGGATCAATTGCTCCTATCATGTCAATGCCCCACATTGAGAAAGGCCAAGGCGATGAAAGAACATTCAAAAGTGTTGGAGGTACGTGCACCTTGTCGGCATAAATCTGGCATTTATGACACTTCCTGGCATACTTGAAACAATCTGATTCCATGGTCAACCAGAAGTATCCAGCTCTCAAAATCTTCCTGGACATGGCATGTCCATTGGCATGTGTTCCAAATGATCCTTTGTGGATTTCCCTGATCAATAAGTCTGCTTTGCGCTTGTCCACACATCTGAGCAGAACCATATCATGATTTCTCTTGTAAAGCACATTGTTGCTGAGGAAAAACTTGGACGCCAATCTTCTTAAAGTCTTCTTGTCTAGATTTGTTGCATCCGCTGGGTACTCTTGATTTTGCAAATAGTTCTTGATGTCGTAGAACCACGGTTTCTCATCATTTTCCTCTTCGACCAGTAGACAGTAGGCTGGTGCAGTTCTTTGCTCGATTGTAATGAGTGGAGCTTCATTAAGAAATCTGACTTGAAACATAGAGGCCAACATAACCAAGGCGTCTGCTATTTGATTCTCTGCCCTTGGAACATGATGGAAAGTGACTTCGTCAAAGTATTTAATTAACTCCACAATATGGGCCCGATAAGGGATCAACTTCTCGTCACGGGTCTCCCATTCACCTTTGACTTGATAGATTACTAAGGCTGAGTCTCCATACACTTCAAGGATATTGATTCTGGTATCGATTGCAGCTTCGATACCTAAAACACATGCTTCATACTCAGCAATGTTGTTTGTACATTCAAAGCACAATCTAGCCGTGAAGGGAGTGTAACCACCATCAGGATTCATCAAAACAACTCCTACACCATGCCCCATGTAGTTAGAGGAACCATCAAACATCATCTTCCAACGAGACCCTGGCTCGGGACCTTCATCTGGACCTAGAATTTCACAATCCTTTACCAACATAATGTCCTCGTCCGGGAAATCGAATTTCAAAGGTTCATAATCTTCGACAGGATGATCAGCAAGGTATTCAGATAAAACACTGCCTTTAATAGACTTCTGGGTTACATACTGGATATCATACTCGGATAACAACATGTGCCAACGGGCGAGTCTTCCAGTCAAAGCAGGCTTCTCAAAGATGTACTTTATTGGATCCATTTTCGAGATCAACAAAGTAGTGTGACAAATCATGTACTGCCTGAGGCGTCTGGCCGCCCATGCCAAGGCACAACAAGTTTTCTCTAAAAGCGAATATCTGCTTTCACAGTCTGTGAACTTCTTGCTTAAGTAATAAATGGCGTGCTCCTTACGACCAGTTTCGTCTTGTTGGCCTAAAACGCAACCCATAGAACCCTCAAGTACGGTTAGGTACATGAAGAGAGGCTTCCCTGGAGTAGGTGGGATCAGGATAGGAGGTTCCTGTAGATAAACCTTAATCTTCTCAAAAGCCAGTTGACAATTGGGACTCCACTCAATTGCTTGATTCTTCCGGAGTAACTTGAATAAAGGCTCACAAGTAGCAGTCATGTTGGAGATAAATCTGGAGATGTAGTTCAATCTTCCAAGGAAGCCTCTGACTTGCTTTTCTGTTTTTGGAGCTGGCATCTCTTGAATTGCTCTGACCTTGTCCGGATCTACTTCAATACCTTGTTGACTAACAATAAAACCAAGTAACTTTCCTGATCGCACCCCAAAGGTACATTTAGCTGGATTCAGGCGCAGTTGGAACTTTCTGAGACGCTCAAATAACTTCAAGAGATGATCCAAATGATCCTCCTCACTCTGTGATTTGGCAATCATATCATCCACATAGACTTCTATCTCTTTATGCATCATATCATGGAACAGGGTGACCATTGCCCTCTGATAAGTGGCTCCTGCATTTCTGAGACCAAATGGCATAACCTTGTAACAATAAGTGCCCCATGGTGTGATGAATGTAGTCTTTTCCATATCGTCAGGATCCATCTTGATCTGGTTATATCCTGAAAATCCATCCATGAAGGAGGAAATAGCAAATTTAGCAGTGTTGTCAACCAAAGTATCAATGTGCGGAAGAGGGAAATCGTCTTTCGGACTGGCTTTGTTCAAATCCCTATAGTCCACACACATTCTGACTTTGCCATCCTTTTTAGGGACGGGCACAATATTAGCTACCCACTCAGGGTACTTCGCAACTGCGAGGAATCCAGCATCAAACTGCCTTTTGACCTCTTCTCGGATCTTCAGAGCCATGTCTGGCCTTGTTCTTCGAAGCTTTTGCTTTACAGGAGGACAATCTGGTCGAAGAGGTAACTTGTGGACCACTATGTCTGTGTCTAAGCCGGGCATATCCTGATATGACCATGCAAACACATCTACATACTCTCTGAGAAGCTTGACCAATCTTTCTCTGACGTCTGCCCCAAGTGTTGTACCAATCTTGACTTCCTTCTTGTCTTCATCAGTGCCAAGATTGATGGTCTCTACCTGCTCCTTATGTGGCTGAAGATCTGTGTGCTCATACTCAACTAATCTTGCCAGCTCTTTGGGAATGTCACAATCTTCCTCACTTTCATCTTCCGCTTGGTAGATGGGCGAATCAAAGTTAGGGGAGAATGTAGAGTCATTGGATTCAACATGGTTTTCACTTATTCTGCATATGATAATGATTTGCTTTTATTAAAAGTGGAAAATAGAGAAATGCAAGAGAAAAAAGCTTTTTATTGGTTTTGAAAGATTGCCATTTTCTTTTAAAAGTGAAAAGAGAGAGAGAAAAAAAAAGTAAATGATCAAAATAAGAGTTTAACAAAATGCCTTCATTGATAATAACTTTGAAAATGAGAAGGGGCCCTACAAAATACTCCCATAGCCTTGGGCAGAGCTAGGGAACTTTGAAAACACTTAAAACAATAAATTACTTTGACAATGGAAAAAACTCTGGGATCTCGACTGCTTCCCAATTGCCCAAGGCTTCTTCACATTGATACACCAAATGATTCACATCTTCATCTTCAGAACCTCCATCAATTGCATTGACCTGATAACCAGCACTGGAAAACATCTCTTGAATGGTCTTCGGACGTCCTTTAACGGAGGTTGATGCTCCTTCCTTCACATGAGTTGGTTTGTAACCCAACCCGCAGCGATCTAACTTCTGCTTGACTTCAATGACATCACCCCAACCTTCATAGCTTCTTTCTTCAATGGCGGAAATGGTACTCTTCAGCGACGCAAAAGATGGGATACCCTTCCCTTTTGGTTCCTCTACTTCCAAAAGGACAGCATTGGCTATCTCAAGAGCTTGGAAAGAAGTTTCCAACGCATCTTCATCAGCCTCAATATAGCTAAAGGATGAAAGGTTGCTAACCATGAGATCTTCTTCCCCAGACACGGTTACCAGCTTATTATCGACCACAAACTTCATCTTCTGATGTAGGGTAGAAGTGACTGCCCCAGCGACATGGATCCAAGGTCTTCCCAGCAAGCAGCTGTAATTGGGGTTAATGTCCATAACCTGGAAAGTGATTTTGAACACCTGTGGCCCAATCAAGATCGGTAAGTCTACTTCTCCAATAACAGTCCTCCTTGACCCATCAAAAGCTTTCACAATCAGTGCACTGGGCATCATCTCTGCCCCTTGATAAGATTACTTGGCAAGCGTTCTTTTCGGCAAAACATTCAATGAAGATCCTGTATCCACAAGAACTCTCGCTAAAGTATCCTCTTGACATTTTACAGATATGTGGAGAGCACGGTTATGGTCCAAGCCATCCTTTGGAAGATCCTCCATACTGAAGCTGATATTGTTACATGCAGTGATATTGGCAATGACTCCATCAAACTGATTCACTGTTATATCATGTGTAACATGGGCTTGGGCTAGTAACTTCTGGAGAGCACTCCGATGGGCCGGTGAATGCATAAGAAGTGATAGGATAGATATTTTGGAAGGCGTTTGATGTAGCTGATCAATAACCTTATAATCACTCTTCTTAATAATTCTGAGAAATTCTGCATCCTCTTCTCCCAAGACTATCCCTTTATCTTGGTTGACAACAGCTGGAATAACTTCTTTAGGCGGAGCCGTATTGGCTTGCTGAGTGTAAACACGACCGCTGCGAGTTAAACGACCTGCACCCGCTATGTCAGCACTTGCCACTTTTGAACCTTCCTTCTGACTAGCTTTATCAATCTTCTGATGAACTTTCCCTGTATCATACTTCCATGGAACTGCTTTAGTGTCTTCATAAAGGAAAGGGTTACTCCTTTGTTCAAACCTTGGCTCAGGTATATTGAAAATGGGTATCACAGGCTCTGGCATATTAAAGATGGGTTGAACCCTTGAGGACTCAGGCAGGTTAAACACTGGCACCAAGGCGGAATCAGATTCAGGCAAGTTGAAAATGGGTTCAATCACTGCCACTTCATTCCTCTTCATATGACCGCTCACTTGTAAGACACCTTCATCAATCAAATCTTGAACATCTTTCAATACCCATTCACATCCCTTTGGGTTATTCGCACAAGCTTCACAATTCTTATGACAGCCCTTCAACATACCCACTTCTACTAACTTCGCATGGAAGTCTCTAAGCGAGGTCTTGATCTCTGTGGCGTTGAAAATCAAATCTTCGTCAGACTCATCAACAATGGCATTTATGGACCCATGCTTGGGTAAAGGATTATCTTTGACATTCGGACCAGTATTCCCAAATGACATAATATTTTTCTCCATCAAATCTTTCACTATGTACTTCAAAGCATAACAACCCTCCAAATCGTGCCCTGGGGCACCTTCATGGAATAAACAGTGGGCATTTGAGTTGTAATTTGGTGGGAGCGGATTTGGTGGAGGTCCCAAAGGCCTTGGAGTAACCAAACCTTTCTTCAGCAGTGAAGGATATAATTCAGTATAGGTCATAGGGATTCGAGGATTAGGAGGCCTTCCTCCTGGTCTTCTATTCTGAAAGTTGGGATTCGGATGAGGTGCTGGAGTCCTTTGCTGGTAGGCTGAAGCATTGGGCGCTTGTTGATAGCCTGGATTTTTCAGCATTGGTTGATAATCTGGAATCACTGGAGCCGCTTGCTGATACATCGGTACTGCTTGAGTTGGCCGATACATCGGGACTTGTGGATTAAATGACGGTTGAACCGCCGCTACATAAGGATGTTGGGCATACTGTGGTGGATGAGCATACTGCTGTTGAGCCATAGGTGGAGGTCTCTGCCAAAATGAATTTCTTCTTTGACTTGTCATTATTGCATTCGTCTCACCCTCTTTCTTCTTGTGGAAATTACTGGTGAATTTCTTGACATTACTTCCACTGCCAGTGCTGGAACTGCCAGATGCACCACTCATCTTTCCACTTTTTAGTCCAAGTTCAACTTTGATTCCCACGGCTACAAGGTCAGAGAAGCTAGCAGTTATGCTCCCCACCATTCTCTCATAGAATTCTGGTCGCACAGTGTCAACAAACCAGTCAGCTAATTCTCTTTCAGTCAATGGGGGCTCTACTTGAGAAGCGGTCCCTCTCCACCTCTGAGCATATTCTTTAAATGATTCAAAATCTTTTTGTGACATACTCAACAGTTGCCTCCTATCGGGAGCAAGGTCCATATTTTATTTGTATTGCTGGATGAAAGCATCTGCCAAGTCTTGGAAACTACGAATCTTCGACTGGTCTAGCGTTAGATACCATTTGGAGGAGATTCCCTTCAGACTGTCCTGGAAGCAGTGGATCATTAATTTATCATTGTCCACCTGCGCAGCCATTCTTCGATAGTACATCAAGAGATGGTTCTTAGGACAAGTTGCGCCCTCATACATATCAAAGGTGGGTATCTTGAACTTTGGAGGTATTACCAATCCAGACACCAGACACATCTCTCTAGCAGCGGCCCCAAAGATCTGGTCACCTTTAATCGCTCTTAACCTTTTTTCAAGGGTATCAAAATTCTCTTGCATCTTCTCATGTTTCTCGTCTCCATTTTCAGACATAGCGGGCGCGTCATACACCTGATGGTCATTAAAGTATGGTTGGGCACGGGTGTGCACAATGTCTTGTGTAAAATTAGCAACTGCATGGTTCTCTTCATTAGTCACCGGAATAGTCTGTTGAGCAGCAAATCCTTGAGGAGGAGGCACAAAACCTTGGGAAGGAAATGCGATACCCTGAGAAAAAGGTGCGAAACTTTGAGAAGCTAAACCTTGGGAAAGAGGGAAGAAACCCTGAGCAGCAAGTCCTTGGGAAGAAGGGATAAAACTTTGAGAAGCAAAACCTTGAGAAGGAGGGAAAAAACCCTGAGCAGCAAGTCCTTGGGAAGAAGGTATAAAACTTTGAGAAGCAAGGCCTTGGGAAGGAGGGAAGAAACCCTGAGCAGCAAGTCCTTGGGAAGAAGGTATAAAACTTTGAGAAGCAAAATCTTGGGGAGGAGGGACGAATCCATGAGGAAGTCCAAAAGGAGGCCAGGTCACAGGGGTAGTGACTGATGACGTAGGTTCAGTCGTTGCAGTGACAATTTTTGACACTACAGTCTGTTGGGTATCCATCTTTGCTCGAATGACCTGCAACATTTCCATCATCTGACCCATATCTCCACGAATATTAGTAAGCTCCTCGTTAACTCTGTCCATCTCTAAGTCTCTTTCAGCCATCCTCTTTCTGGCTTGAGCTCGAGTGTAGTATTTGCGTGAGAGCCTCAGTGTGAAAGCTGGAGAGCAGATGACGGGAATGAGTTTTATATGAAAAATGCAAATGAAATGCCAAATGTATGAGTGCAATGCGAAAAATAAATTTTATTCAAGGAACTTAAGAAACAATTTGCAAATGCCAAGGAAAACATAAAAGGATATGATTTCATTAAATTCAAAAAGGGATACAAAGTCTTGAGTACATCTTCAAAAATCCCAAACAAAGCTTAATAAAGACAAAGACAAAGTCCTAATGAGATTCTCCTAAAAGCCTCAAGTTGAGCTTCTCGATTTGTGCCTTCATCTGAGCCTTTTCAAGCATAAGTTGATCCACGATCGACTTCCAAGAAGTGTCCCCTTGAGTGCTGGAGGAAAATAAATCCTCTTGCGCTTTCCTTTTCTTGTTGGAGAGCTCTTCTTCTTCCTTCATCTTCAGTTGTCTTCTAAGTTCTTCATTCTCACTACTGATGATCTGATGTCGATTCTTCCATGCATTCTTCTCTCGAAGCTCTTTCTCCAAATCAATCTTCAGCTTCTCTGCATCGTCCATAAAGATGAGAATGGGTTTCTTGAAGGTCATAGGATCCTGGCGAGGGTAAGGCATTTTCAGACTGATTACCCTATCTCGTACCCATTGGAGATAGGGTTCCATAGAAACACAATTCGGCTTTCCCAAGCTACTCCTCCCCTTCCTATGGATGTACTTCCAAGCTTGTATAATCTGTTTCTTGAGCTCTGGTTCTTCGTCATCCTTAAAGAAAATTCCTTCCACTTTGTAACACGGTGGGAGAACTGACTTTAAGTAATGTTGCGGATAGCAAGAGTCGCCACCGACTTTTATTTTATCCATAAGGAAAGGTTATAAAAGAACAGGAAAGACCTTAAGAGAATATTTTGGGTCCGGGGGGTAGGTTATGAAAAGGGAAGGTATTAGCACCCTTTTCATCCATGGTTATCCATGGGCCCTTAGGTACTTAAGCTCACTTTAAATTGTTTTTTTGAAAGTGTAGTGTGTGAATAAGAAAATTTTCAGAATAGTTAATAAATAATCCATGTACGGATGTGTAAAAACTTGTTTGAAAATTTGTTTGAAAATGTTAAGTGTTTGAAAATTTTTTGAAAGTGAGCAAGTACATAAAAGGAACCTACCCTAGAATTTAAAGTCTTTCTTGTTCTTTTTTTCTTTCCTTGGTAAGACTATCCCTACTATTAAGGAGTAGGTAGTCATTACCTTGGATGTAAAGGGACATGTAAGGGACATTTTGTTTTGAAGGCAACTGTGGGGTGTAATAAGCACATATGAGGGACTATCATCATTATTCGAAGGGACTCGATTCGTAAAGGCAACCATAAGGGACTTTGATGATTTTTCTATTTTTAGGGACTTGCTTTATACACCCCACTTGACCATTATTCGTAGGCAACTTGAGGGATAACCTTAGAAAGTGAGACGGCGATTAAAATCGACTTACGTGTGTGTGAGTGTTTATTTATTTATCTTTGATTAAAAGTGATCTAGAATTAGTTTTAAGAACATACATGTTTTGCACTCCCTAATTACTAACCATAACAATAATAATTAAATAATTACAAAAAAAATTACATCCGGGAAACAATTACAAAATTATAATAAAAATAATAAGCAAAATAATAAAATATAAATAAGCAATAAATAATAAAAAAATAAATGATAAGGGTTAGTGATAAGCAAAAAAGAGTTAGTAATAAAAATAAGAAAAATTAAGAAATAGTAAAAATTATAAAGTTAGTGAAATAATAAGCATAAAAATAATAATTAATAATAATATAAAACAAAGCAAAATAAATAATATGGTTAGTAGTAATAAACAACATTAATTAAGATATTATAAGAAATTAACAATTTTTAATATGAACAATTATATTAAAAAGAAAAAAAAAAGAAATATGATCAAACAATTATTTTTATTCGCAAAAATTAAATTTCTAATAGCATGAAATATATTTATATTTGATATGAGAAAAATAATTTATAATTATATTTACAATATGAGAATAAATAAATTTACATTATAATTATATTAACAATTAGAGAATAAAAAATATTTAGAAAAAATAGGATTAGGTTTTATTTTTGAAAATATTTTTAGGGTTGAAAAATTAGGGTTTTATAATTAGGGTTTGTTAGAAACATATTTAAGAGTTTTTTATATAAGATTATTTTAATTAACATACACATATTATAATTTAATTACATGAATAATAATAAAAATTCAAATTGAGAAAAAACAAGAGTTTAGAATTTTAGAAAATATAATTGGTGTTTTTTAGACATTTTAAATATATATATATATATATACATTTATAATTTATTAATAAATAAGAAAGTAATTTAAGCCAATTATTTAAAATAAATAAAACAGAAAAATAGTAAAAAGGAAACTTACCTTGGCTGGGTTTGAACCCAGGACGTTCTGCCTGCAAACACCAAAACCCTCCACTAGGCCAGCCATGCGTAGGTGATAAGGAAACAACTTCATTTTGTTTTGTGCCTTGACTTTGAAAAATCAGAAAAATAATGAATAGGCAAAAGGCCTGGGTATAGAATCGAACCCAGGACCTATTAAGCAAAGAGACACGCATATGACCAATCCTGCAGGGTGAGCTATCCTTTGTGAAGCCTTGAAACTGCCTTATTCTCAAAATCCGAATCTCACTTTTCTTATGAATTTTTGAACTATGAACTCACCTTTGGCTGCTGGAAATTCGTGAGCTAGGGTTATGCTTATGATCTATACTTATATGGGAGTGAATTAGGTCAGAAAAACTTATTGGTTATGTGCAAGATTGGATTCAAAAAGATTGAAAAAGATGGTGTTGTAAAAGTCAAATATTTGCTTATGAATGCTTGCTATTTTGGGATAATTCACATGATTTCCTTCTCCTTCTAATTCAATCATCATTTAAGAATTTCTAGAAGCAATATCTTCACCCAAAAATAGATTTTCATATTTTATATTTATTTAAAATGATTTTTATGAATTAAATCAATAATAAATAAATAAAAAATAATAAAAATGCTGAATTTTGGTCAATTGGGTCGTGCACAATGTTATGAGATGGATTGGGTCACAACTTAGCAAGCCCATTTGAAAAAAATTACTTCTAAGCCTCCATTTTCAACATAAACCATCACAAAATTGCCCAACTTTGCAAGGGCACATCTCCCTCAATTTTAAAGGTATGAGGGTGTTCTTAGACTTTTTGGAAAGCTTGAAGAGTCCTCTAAACAACCCCATTGGTTTCAGGTCCATATCATTTACCAATCTCAAGTTATGCCCTTTTGAAGTTGTTGACTTTTTGTTGACTTTTGAAATGACCTATAATGTCTTAGATCATATCTTTCAAATGAAGCATTTTTGGGCTTAACCTTCAACATCAAAGTTGTAGAGAATTCAATTTCCTTCAAAATGAGATTTGGATGGAGACTTGGTGATGAAGTATGTGAAAGTTATGGCTGGTCAAAGTTCAGTTGACTTTTACTGAGGAAACCCTAATTTAGAAACTCCTGATTATTGATGATCTGGAATCTCCTTGATGAATCATGATCAACCCTTGATCAAATGATGAATTTTACTTCATATACTTGATGTTGGCAAAAAATCATGAAGTTTGACTTTGGTTTGACCACAGTTGACCTCAGTTTGACTTTTTAACTGTATTGACTGATTTTGACTTATCTGATCATCTGACTGAGCAAACTTTTGAGAAAAGTCTTGAAATTTGTCATGGGGGTTCTTATACACATATAAGATGTTATTAAGCTCACTTGAGGTATTGGAAGTCCATTTAGCCTGATTAAAGTCAAAACCCTAGTTTTGGATGCACTGCTTAGGAGGTGCATTGCCTGAGGGAATTGTCAACTTCTTTGACCAATTGTGAACTTTGTGAACCTTGTGAACCTTCATAAAATGTCTTGTGATACTCATGAGAGGTATTGTGAAGCTTGTGAACCTTGTGAACCTCATGAAGTGGCTTTGTAGACCTTATGAACCTCAAGGAAGTTTTGTAATCATTGTGTAACTTGTGAACCTTGTGAACCTTCAAGAAGTAACTTGTAGACTTCCTGAACTTCATGAAAGGTATTGTAAATGTTGAGAAGCTTGTGAACCTTTTGAACCTTCAAGAAGTGACTTGTGGACTTCATGAACCTCATGCAAGGTTATGTAACTGTTGAGAAAACTTGTGAACCTTGTGAACCTTCAAGAAGTGACTTGTAGACTTCATGAACCTCATGAAAGGTTATATAAGCATTGAGAAACTTGTGAACCTTGTGAACCTTCTTAGAACACAAAGTCTTGTATTGTGAGGGCAAATTTTGGGGTGCAACAGCTGCCCCTGTTCAATTTTCTGAAATCTGAGGGGTTAGATTGGTATATTTGCCAGTCGTAACCTGGAAGGTTGAAGGGGATTGAACACAAAAGCCCAAAAATTTGCACTCACCAGTGCATAGAGTGATATTGATGGTTGGTTGAACATGATTGAGTGGTCTTAAAGATGCCACTAGGAGAAAGTTCTTCAGCAATATAATGAGAGCTGTCAGGAGTCTAGAGTAATACTGATGTAACAGCATGTCTTCATGAGGATAGAGCAATCAATAATGATAACCCTAAAGCAGTCTTGAAGAAATAATATGATTTCAGGAGGATAGAGCAATCAATAATGATAACTCTAAAGCAGTCTTGAAGTAATGATATGACTCCAGGAGGATGGAGTAATGGATAGCTCTAAAGCAGTCTTGAAGTAATGATATGACTCCAGGAGGATAGAGCAATGGATAGCTCTAAAGCAGTCTTGAAATAATAATGTGATTTCAGGAGGATAGAGCAATGGATAGCTCTAAAGCAGTCTTGAAATAATAATGTGATTTCAGGAGGATAGAGCAATGGATAGCCCTAAAGCAGTCTTGAAATCATAAGAAGCTTATCAGGAGGATAAAGTAACCCTGAGGTGACAATAAAGCAGTCCCAAAGAAGCTCATCAGGAGGATAAAGTAACCCTGAGGTTACAATAAAGCAGTCCCAAAGATCATAAGTTTGTTTGTTGGATGATTAACCTGAAACAAGGTAGCTTTCTGTATAATAACATTAGTTTATGCTTTATGCATGCATGTATGATATGATGCACTTAGATAATGTACTATATGTCTATGGATATGTATGCTATGGTATGATGTAAATGATGTATGTATGATATGATACTGCCGAAAGCGTCTGGATATCTTCATATAACAACTGCTGGCCAGGGAAAATAAATCCCGATTCGCTGCTGAAGAATATATAACCCTCCGTCTGCTGGGGATAACAGGGTATAGATAACCTCCCGTCTGGGGATAGCAAGGTATATATAACCTCCCGTTGTTGGGGATAGTAAGGTATATATAACCTTCATCTTCGTTTGATAGTAGGATAAGTATAACATCCCGTCTTCGTTCGTCGTACCCTTATTGGAAAGTACTTTCCCGAATATCCGTATGAGGATAAAAGAGATGGATATAACTTCCAGGGGAGATGGGACTTTATGAAGATGGATTTGTCCTACTGAGGGATTTGTAACTGTTTTGTAGAGATGAACCGGCGAAGCTTCGTTGAAATCCTTCCCTCGTTCGTCCTTAGTAAATACTATTACTGCATTTTCATGCATTTCTGGTAAACATTAATCATATTAAAAGCATACATGTAAACATCAATCATATTCAAAAGCATACACACATTCAAACACAACCAATGGACGTTTCGATTATGTAAATAGGGTAAAAGTAAATCTGGATTCAAAAGATGGAATTTATTCATATCAAAAAGTGACCCATACACGGGTAAGTTTGTACAAGGAGACATAAACCCTAGTAAGAGGATTTTGTCATAAAGTTTTACAAAAGAGTCAGCTATGTGGGAAACAATCCTATTGAGTTTCAATTCTACTATTGCCACTCAAGTATCTCATCTTCTTGCTGTTGAGACGGAAATGATTGAATTGAGCTTTATCTGTTCGAGCTTGAGTAAGTAGTACAACTGGTTGCAATTTCATAAGTGATCCAAACGAGCCATAGTCATACGCTTTAATCCCTAACTTTTGCCTGGATTGCCCTTTCAGGTTTTCAATCCACCGGGATACCCTTTTTTGCCAAAGCCGCCTTTTCAGGTTTTCGACTTGCCGGGTGTACATCTTTATATATATATCCCTAATTTTTGCCCAAACCCTTTTGGTTTGCCGGGATGCCCTTATTTTTGCCTAGGCCTGTCAACCTAGCGGGTCTCTTTTTATGCGTAGTATTTTTTAACTATGTCTGCGTTTACAGGCTGTGGGAAGTCTTCACCATCCATTGTAGTCAGTATCATGGCACCTCCTGAGAATACTGTCTTGACTACAAATGGTCCTTCATATGTTGGAGTCCACTTGCCCCTAGGATCACCCTGTGGTAATATGATACGCTTGATTACCAAGTCACCAGCCTGATATACCTTTGGCTTAACCTTCTTGTTAAAAGCTTTGATCATTCGCTTTTGGTACATCTGGCCATGACAAACTGCTGCTAACCTCTTCTCATCAATCAAATTTATCTGGTCCAGTCGAGTCTGAATCCACTCATCTTCATCCAAGCCTGCATCCTTCATAATTCTCAAGGAGGGGATCTGAACTTCAATGGGCAGAACTGCTTCCATACCATAGACTAAGGAGAATGGGGTTGCCCCTGTTGAAGTACGTATTGTAGTACGATAACCATGAAGAGCAAACGGTAACATCTCATGCCAATCCTTGTAAGTAACAGTCATCTTCTGTACAATCTTCTTAATGTTCTTATTAGCAGCTTCAACTGCCCCATTCATCTTTGGACGATACGGAGAAGAGTTGTGATGCTTAATCTTGAACTGCGTGCAGAGATCCGTAATCATAGTGTTGTTTAGATTAGAGCCATTGTCAGTGATGATCCTTTCAGGGATGCCATACCTACATATGAGATTATTCTTAATGAACCGAGCCACAAAATTTTTAGTCACAGATGCAAATGAAGCTGCCTCTACCCACTTCGTGAAATAATCAATAGCAACCAGGATGAAACGATGCCCATTAGAAGCAGTAGGCTTGATCTCACCAATCATATCAATGCCCCACATGGCAAAGGGCCAAGGAGCAGTCAACACATTCAATGGTGATGGAGGTACATGAACTTTATCAGCATAGATTTGACATTTGTGACAAGTTCTGGAGTGTTGATAGCAATCAGCTTCCATGGTAGACCAATAGTAACCTGCTCTCAATATCTTCTTTGCCATGGTATGACCACTAGAATGAGTGCCAAAGGTCCCATCATGCATCTCCTCCATAATTTCTGTAGCTTCCTTCTTATCCACACAACGAAGCATAGTCGAATCATGATTGCGCTTGTACAAAATGCCATTACTCAAGAAGAACTTAGCAGAAAACCTTCTCAGAAACTTCCTATCTTTGACAGATGCCCCTTCAGGAAATTCCTGAGCTTCAAGATATCTTTTCACTTCATAGAACCAAGGCTTCTCCTCTTCCCCTTCTGTATCAATCTCATTGCAGTATGCAGGCTTCTCAAACCTATCAATGGTAATCTTGGGAGCTTCATCATCCCAACTGATCTCAAACATAGATGCCATGGTGGCCAATGCATCTGCCAACTGATTCTCTCTTCGTGGAATATGTCCAAAGGTAATCTCTTTGAAATGTGGGATCAAAGACAACACATGTTCTCTGTAAGGAATGAGATTATCATGCTTGGTATCCCAATCTCCTTTAATCTGACTCACTACCAGGGCTGAATCTCCATACACATCAAGGAACTGAATCTTCATATCAATAGCAACTTTAATACCCATGATACATGCCTCATACTCGGCCATGTTATTGGTACAATAGAAACAAAGTCTGGCAGTAATCGGGGTATGACAACCTTCAGGGGAACTAATTACAACACCGACACCATTACCATGTGCATTAGAGGCACCATCAAAAACCATAGTCCATCGGGATCCTTGTTCAGGTCCGTCATATTGTCCAGGTTCTTTAGTAACAGTCATAATGTCTTCATCAGGGAACTCAAAATTCATTGACTGGTAATCATCCACTGCCTGATGAGCCAAATGATCAGCAACAACACTTCCCTTAATGGCCTTCTGAGTAGTATACTGTATGTCATATTCTGTCAAGATCATTTGCCATCTTGCAATTCTTCCAGAGAGAGCAGGTTTCTCAAATATGTACTTGATTGGATCCATCTTCGAAATCAACAAGGTAGTATGGGTCAACATATACTGTCTTAGTCGGCGAGCAGCCCATGCCAAAGCGCAGCAAGTTTTCTCGAGCAGTGAGTATCTTGTTTCACAGTCGGTAAACTTTTTGCTAAGGTAGTATATTGCCTGCTCTTTTCGACCAGACTCGTCATGTTGCCCCAACACACACCCCATTGAGTTGTCTAGCACTGTTAAGTACATAATCAAGGGTCTTCCATCAACTGGTGGCATCAAAATTGGAGGTTCTAGCAGATATCTCTTGATTTCATCAAAGGCAGTCTGGCACTCATCATTCCATTCCATCACCTGATCTTTCTTCAACAACTTGAAAATTGGCTCACAGATGGTAGTTAATTGGGAAATAAATCTTGCAATGTAGTTCAATCGTCCCAGGAAACCTCTAACCTCCTTCTCAGTACGGGGAGCTGGCATCTCTCGTATAGCTTTCACTTTTGCAGGATCCACTTCAATACCTTTCCCACTAACAATGAAACCCAGGAGCTTTCCAGATCTAACTCCAAAAGTACACTTGTTTGGATTCAACCTCAACTTATATTTCTTCAACCTCTCAAACAACTTGTGCAGATGATCAAGATGTTGCTCTTCATTCTGAGATCTGGCTATCATATCATCCACATATACCTCTATCTCATGATGAATCATATCATGAAACAAAGCCACCATAGCACGCTGATATGTTGCCCCTGCATTCTTCAAACCAAATGGCATCACTTTATAGCAAAAGGTGCCCCACTGTGTCACAAATGTTGTCTTCTCCATATCTTCAGGTGCCATCTTGATTTGATTGTAACCAGAGAAACCATCCATAAAAGAGAATACCTTATGCTGAGCAGTGTTGTCTACCAAAATATCAATATGAGGGAGTGGAAAATCATCTTTAGGGCTGGCCTTGTTCAAATCTCTGTAGTCTACACACATGCGCACTTTACCATCTTTCTTAGGAACTGGTACCACATTTGCAACCCACTGAGGATAAGAAGTCACTGCCAAGAACCCTGCATTGAACTGTTTCATTACCTCTGCCTTGATCTTTTCTGACATTTCAGGACGCATACGACGAACCTTCTGCTTCTTTGGACGACAATCTTCTTTCACTGGCAAACGGTGAACCACAATGTCTGTATCCAACCCTGGCATATCTTCATAAGACCAGGCAAAGATCTCCACATAGTCACGTAACATCTGAATCAACCTGCTCTTGACACTGTCCTCTAAATCAGCCCCTATCTTAACCTCTTTTCTGTTTTCTTCAGTTCCCAAATTCACAACTTCGACTGGCTCTTCATGTGGCTGTATAGCTTTCTCTTCTTGTTGTAACAACCTAGCAAGCTCTACAGGTATTTCACAATCGTCCTCATTTCCGTCTTCAGTTTGATAGATCGGATTCTCGAAATTATAATTGGCAATAGTAGAACTGTTATCAACAGGATCCAGAGTGGATGACGATCTGCATTTAGTGATGTGGGTGTGTGTAAGAACACATAGCTGATAGAACAAAAAATAAAATAAAAGAAAGACAAAGAACACAATATTTACGAAAACGAAACGTCCACTGATTTTATTGAATGAAGTATGCAAATGAAATGACAGCCCGTAACAAGCACACCATTGTGCCCCGGGTAAGGCACATGGCTTGAAAGTTTTATTGTTCAATAAATTACAAATTTAAAAGCAACAACACAGTAATAGTATTTACTCCTGACTAAAGGAGATAGGGATAACATCTTCAGCTTTCCAATTATTGAGTCCAGCACCCACAGTAGGAAAAATCCATGCATCCAAGTTGTAGTCTTCATCATAGTCTCCCACAGCATTGATAACCCCTTGATTGGTGATACGAGCAGCACGAGCACGACGAACAGCCTTCTGAGACTCTGCAGTGAAACCCAAACCAAACTTGTCAGACTTGTATGGAATATCAGGAAGCTGACCCCAAATAGTACAACCACCTTCATCCACCACAGCTCTAGCATCATTGAGGGATGCCATAGCCATTGTTGGAGGTTTTCTGGTGACAACAGGAACTTTCTTCACAGCAGGAGGAGCTACATAATCATTAACCCAGGGGACTACTTCAAATGTCTGACACGGAGTTTCAATGTATTCACCCTCCATTTCCAGATACTTGAAAGTGTTGACATGGCTGACAAAGTATTCTTCTTCTCCATAGACAGTAACAACCTTTCCATTCACCGGATATCTCAACTTTTGGTGCAATGTAGAGGTCACAGCACCTGCCCCATGGATCCAGGGACGACCAAGCAGACAAGAGTATGAAGGACGAATATCCATCACAAAAAATGTAGCAGTAAACACCTGGGAACCAACTTGGATTGGAAGATCAATTTCCCCATGTACTACTCTTCTAGAACCATCAAAAGCCTTCACCACAATATTACTGGGTTTCAGCACAGCATCTTCAGGACTCAGTTTATTCAGGACTTCCTTGGGCAACACATTCAAAGAGGAACCATTGTCTATCAGCACATGAGACAGGGTAGTGCCCCTGCATTCAATTGAAATATGCAAGGCCCTGTTATGATCTCTCTTGGCAGGGGTCAAATCAGCATCAGAGAATCCTAACCCATTGTCATAGGTCAGGTGGGCAACACAGTTCTCAAATTGGTCAACAGAAATTGCACTGGGTACATGAGCCATCTTCAGAAACTTGATCAATGACTTGGCATGAGCTTCAGAACATAATAATAGGGAGAGCATGGAAATCTTTGAGGGAGTATGCCCCAGCTGATCAACAATGTCATAATCACTCTTGCGAATGATTTTCAATACTTCTTCCATCTGCTTAGAGAGATCATCAGCAGCTGGCACATCAGTAGATACGGGCTCAATAACAGGACCTTTGCCCCGAGCATCAGTGGTGGAAGTAGCAGCAGGAGTAACTGCATTCTTGGAAGTATCTGGAGGAGAGAAGACTCTTCCACTACGAGTGATCTTGCTAGATCCAGCAATATTGTCAATGTCAACAGGCACATCAGGTAAAGGCTCCTGCTTAACACCATGGATGTAAACATCAGACCCATAGTGCCAAGGCACAGCTTTATCAGATGTATAGGGAATAGGACCAGGAGTGGTAATGATCAGAGGAGCCACTCTGGCTTCAGCAACAACTTTCACAGGACCTTCAGCAGTAATCTTGATTGGGCCCTGACGAGTGATTTTAATAGGACCCTTTGAAGTGATTCTTACCGGTACTTTGTCAACCATATCAACCTCTTCAATCTTCTTACCCCGAGTCAGATGATCCACCATACTTTCTACAGATGCTGGTCTTCTTTCAAACACTATAGTATACTTATCCATGAGACGCTGAATACCATCTCTCAAAATGAAGCAACTATCCGGCTTATAGGTACAATACAGACAATCTTCACGACAACCTGGAAAGATCCCAGCTTGTACTAACTTCCTTTTGATAACAGACAATGGTGTGCTCAACTCCATAACTGAATAGACATGCAGGTCTTCATCAATGTCTTCATCAATGGCATTGACAGTCTTCTCATGATTTGGCAGTGGTGCTGTAATCACATTTGGTGGATCAAACTCAATTTCTCCAGCATCAATCATATCTTGAATTTTGTTCTTCAAGACCCAGCAGTTATTAGTATCATGTCCTGGACAGTTTGAATGATATGCACATCGTGCATTGGGATTGTACTTGGGAGAAGTAACATTGGGATTCTGAGGAGCCTCCCTCAGGGTAATAAGTTCAGCCTTCAACAAGTGTTGCAATGCCTGAGCCATTGACATGTTGATCTTCGTGAACTGTCTTCTAGCCCTCTGTTGGTTGCCTTGAGGCTGCTCTGTTGTTGCAGGAGTTGGATTTGAAATATGAACTGCACTAACAGACTGATGCCTTCTGTTACGATCAGGTTGACCATAAACAACATTGGATTCCTTCTTCCCAGTGGGAGGCTTCTTTGCAGCACCTGATGAAGAAGTGCCCACTTGGATCTTACCACTCTTGATACCATTCTCTACCCGCTCTCCTGTCATGATCAACTCAGTGAAGCCAGATGATGAGCTTCCAATGAGATGACTGTAAAACGGACCATTCAGCGTACACATGAACATATCAACCAGTTCCCTGTCAGTCAGAGGGGGTTGAACTCTTCCAGCTAAATCTCTCCATTTCTGAGCATATTCCTTAAAACTTTCTTTGGCACCCATAGACATGCTCTGAAGCTGCATGCGAGTGGGGGCTAAGTCAGCATTGTATTGATACTGCTTATAGAAAGCTTCAGCAAGATCATTCCAATCTCTGATGTTGACACTCTCCAACTGATAATACCACTCCAGCTGAGCTCCAGATAAGCTTTCTTGAAAAAAGTGGATCCACAACTTCTTGTCAGCAGTGTGAGGTTGAATTCTTCTGACATAGGACCTCAGATGTAGCTTGGGACAAGAGACCCCATCATAGACAACAAATGTAGGAACTTTGAACCCAATGGGTATCACAACCCCAGATATCAAACTTAAATCCTCAAAATCTAGCCCAGATGATTTCTGCAACTCCATAGCATCCATTCTATCCACCAGCATCTTGAATTTGTCTTCATTAGGCTCATGGTAGTAATTAGCCTCAGAATCAGAGTCCCCCATAGTGTTGTGGAGACTGCCTCTCTCTTTCTCAGATTCCTCAGATTCATAGTCTTCAACCTCTTCTTTGGTCTTGACAGGACCTTTGAACCTTCTTCCCATGTTGAGCAACCCAGCAGACCTTCTAGTCTTCCTAGTCTTCTTGGCCAGCAATGCCTTCAAATCATCTTGCCCCTTGGACAGGTTCAAGATCAGCTCTTGGAACTGTGCATTCTGTGCCTGAAGATCCTTAACTGATTGTTCAAGAGCCATTGCTGAAATAAACAGCGAGAAGATGAGAAACCTGTGCACAATATAAACCTGTGATACAATGAAATGATATGGGAATGCATATGCAATGTTTTCAAGGACCGCAGGATTTAAATTTGCTTAAACACACAAGAAAGTAACTTTTTATTAGTAATAACTTGTTTTGCCTTTTAGGCTTACAAAAATGGAAATGAAATAAGTACAAAAGATGGGGTTTTATGGACGTTTCCTCTTTGTGTTGAGGTATGAATTGAGGTTTCGTTCCTCGTGAAGTTGCTTTGTGAGCTCTAGGATTCTTGCTTGGCTTGCTTTGTAATGAGCCTCGAAAGTATCCCTTTGTTCCTTCAATTGGATCCATGATCTCTGCAAGTCTTCCTTATCAGTAGGCATGTCTGGGTGAAGGATGGTATATGCAGTGTCTCCTTCAGCAACAGGTTCCATGGTAACTGGTAGGATGGCAGGATATGGCATCATGAGTGTCTGAGCACGAGATCGTACCCATCTGAGATAAGCCTCCATAGGAATAGTGTACTTAGGCTCCAGTGTTTTGCTGTCAACCCTGTTTACTTTTCCCCAGGCTCGTATGAATCTCTGACGGTAACCCTGAAGATCGTTGTCGTAATCAAACACAATGCCCTGAATCAACATGTCATGTGGACCATCACTTCGGGCGTAACCAAACTGTCGTAAAGCTAGAGAGGGGTTGTAGGTGATGCCTCCTCTTATGCCTAGAAGTGTCACATTAGGAAACTCCCCACAACGGTCAATGATGGTGACATTCTCCATAGATCTGGAGCACCAATGGATATCTGAGTGAGATAGTGACATGATCCTTTTGGACCATCTGAACCCTTGCTCATTCTTCATTACTGAGCAAGGAAGGTGAGAAATAAACCACCTAGAGAGTAAAGGTATGCAGCACATCAAAGTTCCTCTTGCCCTTGTAGTACGGGTGTGAAGAGAATGTAAGATGTCTCCCAACAATGTAGGCACTGGATTGTGGCTCAGGAAAATGTTGATGGCATGAACATCTATGAACTGATCTGGATTGGGGAACAATACTAAGCCATATATCAGTAAGGCTAAGATCTCCTCAAAAGCATCATAGCTCATGGCCTTCAAGAACATTTGAGCTTTATCCACTAATACCTTGGCCAGAATGCCCTTAACTCCACTTCTCGTCTCTAGAACAATGTCAGACTTCTTCAGATGTAGAGCTGCAGCAATAACCTCTGGTTTAAGTTCCTTCTCCAAACCTGTGAATGGTTTCTGATCAAGGATAGGTACACCCAGAAGTTTGGAGAACTCCTCCATGGTTGGAACCAGCTGGTAGTCGGGGAATGTAAAGCAATGGTGTTTGGGGTCAAAGAACTGAAACAGGACACTCATCATGTCTTCATTGAACCCTGAAGTAACTAGATCCAATAGGTGACCATGTCTCTTGTTGAACCGGGAGTGATCAGACACTTGAGAAACCAACTCTTTAAGCTTGGGAGGTATCCCCACAAAGTTGATCCTGATGGTGTTTCTACGAGCTGAAACCATGACCTGCAACAAAGAACAAAGATAAATCCTTTGGTCCTTGAAATAGTTAGTGAAAATGCTATGCTTATGATGCATGATGATGTCATGATGTTATGCTCAATCACAAACATGTGGCACACACAAGCAAGTCACACAATAGCCCTAGGTTTAAAGGCTTGCATGAGGTTCAAAGGTAATTACCCTCCCCTGAAGTTAGTTGGTTCATCCTGTCCTACAAAAGTAACCAGGTTCTAAGGGATCTCAATATCATTGATCCTTCACAAGGGTGGTTGATCAGAAGGCAACTTACTTGCCAACCAAAACCCTCCAAGTTTAAGATCTCAATGAGCGTAGTATCGAGTGTCAACCAACTTCAGTCTACACCAAAGCCGGCTACCTCACTACTTTCTAAAGGCCAAGATGAGTTAGCTAGGGTTCTAAAAGTTAGTTAGTGCATTGACAACATATGGCAGCCTCAATATTATCCTCAACTTGACTTAAGGAATATAAGCACCAACCAAGAAGTCGCACTAACTATGGCCACCAGATCAACCGTATCGATATACGTCGTACAGTTTCCCTGGTCTATTGCCATTTACCTAAGGTACACTAGATCCGGGTTAGGACCTTTCACACATAAGAGCACCCCAACAAGTAATATAAAACAAACAAGGCAAACAATTTAAAGTGATCTTAATTCCTAAGGGTACTCCTCTTAATTTAGATCCCCAGCAGAGTCGCCAGTTCTGTAACACGGTGGGAGAACTGACTTTAAGTAATGTTGCGGATAGCAAGAGTCGCCACCGACTTTTATTTTATCCATAAGGAAAGGTTATAAAAGAACATGAAAGACCTTAAGAGAATATTTTGGGTCCGGGGGGTAGGTTATGAAAAGGGAAGGTATTAGCACCCTTTTCATCCATGGTTATCCATGGGCCCTTAGGTACTTAAGCTCACTTTAAATTGTTTTTTTGAAAGTGTAGTGTGTGAATAAGAAAATTTTCAGAATAGTTAATAAATAATCCATGTACGGATGTGTAAAAACTTGTTTGAAAATTTGTTTGAAAATGTTAAGTGTTTGAAAAAATTTTGAAAGTGAGCAAGTACATAAAAGGAACCTACCCTAGAATTTAAAGTCTTTCTTGTTCTTTTTTTCTTTCCTTGGTAAGACTATCCCTACTATTAAGGAGTAGGTAGTCATTACCTTGGATGTAAAGGGACATGTAAGGGACATTTTGTTTTGAAGGCAACTGTGGGGTGTAATAAGCACATATGAGGGACTATCATCATTATTCGAAGGGACTCGATTCGTAAAGGCAACCATAAGGGACTTTGATGATTTTTCTATTTTTAGGGACTTGCTTTATACACCCCACTTGACCATTATTCGTAGGCAACTTGAGGGATAACCTTAGAAAGTGAGACGGCGATTAAAATCGACTTACGTGTGTGTGAGTGTTTATTTATTTATCTTTGATTAAAAGTGATCTAGAATTAGTTTTAAGAACATACATGTTTTGCACTCCCTAATTACTAACCATAACAATAATAATTAAATAATTACAAAAAAAATTACATCCGGGAAACAATTACAAAATTATAATAAAAATAATAAGCAAAATAATAAAATATAAATAAGCAATAAATAATAAAAAAATAAATGATAAGGGTTAGTGATAAGCAAAAAAGAGTTAGTAATAAAAATAAGAAAAATTAAGAAATAGTAAAAATTATAAAGTTAGTGAAATAATAAGCATAAAAATAATAATTAATAATAATATAAAACAAAGCAAAATAAATAATATGGTTAGTAGTAATAAACAACATTAATTAAGATATTATAAGAAATTAACAATTTTTAATATGAACAATTATATTAAAAAGAAAAAAAAAAGAAATATGATCAAACAATTATTTTTATTCGCAAAAATTAAATTTCTAATAGCATGAAATATATTTATATTTGATATGAGAAAAATAATTTATAATTATATTTACAATATGAGAATAAATAAATTTACATTATAATTATATTAACAATTAGAGAATAAAAAATATTTAGAAAAAATAGGATTAGGTTTTATTTTTGAAAATATTTTTAGGGTTGAAAAATTAGGGTTTTATAATTAGGGTTTGTTAGAAACATATTTAAGAGTTTTTTATATAAGATTATTTTAATTAACATACACATATTATAATTTAATTACATGAATAATAATAAAAATTCAAATTGAGAAAAAACAAGAGTTTAGAATTTTAGAAAATATAATTGGTGTTTTTTAGACATTTTAAATATATATATATATACATTTATAATTTATTAATAAATAAGAAAGTAATTTAAGCCAATTATTTAAAATAAATAAAACAGAAAAATAGTAAAAAGGAAACTTACCTTGGCTGGGTTTGAACCCAGGACGTTCTGCCTGCAAACACCAAAACCCTCCACTAGGCCAGCCATGCGTAGGTGATAAGGAAACAACTTCATTTTGTTTTGTGCCTTGACTTTGAAAAATCAGAAAAATAATGAATAGGCAAAAGGCCTGGGTATAGAATCGAACCCAGGACCTATTAAGCAAAGAGACACGCATATGACCAATCCTGCTGGGTGAGCTATCCTTTGTGAAGCCTTGAAACTGCCTTATTCTCAAAATCCGAATCTCACTTTTCTTATGAATTTTTGAACTATGAACTCACCTTTGGCTGCTGGAAATTCGTGAGCTAGGGTTATGCTTATGATCTATACTTATATGGGAGTGAATTAGGTCAGAAAAACTTATTGGTTATGTGCAAGATTGGATTCAAAAAGATTGAAAAAGATGGTGTTGTAAAAGTCAAATATTTGCTTATGAATGCTTGCTATTTTGGGATAATTCACATGATTTCCTTCTCCTTCTAATTCAATCATCATTTAAGAATTTCTAGAAGCAATATCTTCACCCAAAAATAGATTTTCATATTTTATATTTATTTAAAATGATTTTTATGAATTAAATCAATAATAAATAAATAAAAAATAATAAAAATGCTGAATTTTGGTCAATTGGGTCGTGCACAATGTTATGAGATGGATTGGGTCACAACTTAGCAAGCCCATTTGAAAAAAATTACTTCTAAGCCTCCATTTTCAACATAAACCATCATAAAATTGCCCAACTTTGCAAGGGCACATCTCCCTCAATTTTAAAGGTATGAGGGTGTTCTTGGACTTTTTGGAAAGCTTGAAGAGTCCTCTAAACAACCCCATTGGTTTCAGGTCGATATCATTTACCAATCTCAAGTTAATCCCTTTTGAAGTTGTTGACTTTTTGTTGACTTTTGAAATGACCTATAATGTCTTAGATCATATCTTTCAAATGAAGCATTTTTGGGCTTAACCTTCAACATCAAAGTTGTAGAGAATTAAATTTCCTTCAAAATGAGATTTGGATGGAGACTTGGTGATGAAGTATGTGAAAGTTATGGCTGGTCAAAGTTCAGTTGACTTTTACTGAGGAAACCCTAATTTAGAAACTCCTGATTATTGATGATCTGGAATCTCCTTGATGAATCATGATCAACCCTTGATCAAATGATGAATTTTACTTCATATACTTGATGTTGGCAAAAAATCATGAAGTTTGACTTTGGTTTGACCATAGTTGACCTCAGTTTGACTTTTTAACTGTATTGACTGATTTTGACTTATCTGATCATCTGACTGAGCAAACTTTTGAGAAAAGTCTTGAAATTTGTCATGGGGGTTCTTATACACATATAAGATGTTATTAAGCTCACTTGAGGTATTGGAAGTCCATTTAGCCTGATTAAAGTCAAAACCCTAGTTTTGGATGCACTGCTTAGGAGGTGCATTGCCTGAGGGAATTGTCAACTTCTTTGACCAATTGTGAACTTTGTGAACCTTGTGAACCTTCATAAAATGTCTTGTGATACTCATGAGAGGTATTGTGAAGCTTGTGAACCTTGTGAACCTCATGAAGTGGCTTTGTAGACCTTATGAACCTCAAGGAAGTTTTGTAATCATTGTGTAACTTGTGAACCTTGTGAACCTTCAAGAAGTAACTTGTAGACTTCCTGAACTTCATGAAAGGTATTGTAAATGTTGAGAAGCTTGTGAACCTTGTGAACCTTCAAGAAGTGACTTGTGGACTTCATGAACCTCATGCAAGGTTATGTAACTGTTGAGAAAACTTGTGAACCTTGTGAACCTTCAAGAAGTGACTTGTAGACTTCATGAACCTCATGAAAGGTTATATAAGCATTGAGAAACTTGTGAACCTTGTGAACCTTCTTAGAACACAAAGTCTTGTATTGTGAGGGCAAATTTTGGGGTGCAACACACTTCAACACTCTTAGGTTTGTCCTTCAACGGATACCCGAGTTGGCGGCGAGCCAAAACTGGATTATAGTTGATTCCTCCCTTAGTGCCAAGAAGAGGTACATTAGCAAAATCACCACAGCTATCAATAATTAATGCTCCATCATAAACACGATTGTACCAACTAATGTCAGAGTGGGTAAGAGACATGATCCTTTGTGACCACCACAAACCATCTTTAAGGTTCCAAAATGAAGCTGACTTAGGCAAGTGCGAAATAAACCACTCGTACAGCAATGATGCACAACAAGTAATCATCCCTCCCTTATGGAGATTCCTCAGATGGATGGAATGGTAAGTGTCTCCGAGCAAAGTAGGGACCGGGTTCTTCTTCAGAAATATTTTGATGGCGTTCAGGTCTACAAAGTCTTCAAAGTTTGGGAAAAGTGACACTCCATATATTAGCAGAATAAAGGTCGCCTCAAAAGCTTTCATATCCTTCACATTAACAAAATTCTTGGCCTTTTCTACCAAAAACTTTGTAGGGAATCCAAAAATCTTTCCTTTATAGGTCATATTTGCCTTGACCTCAGGAACACTCAAGTATGTCGCCTTTGCAATCTCCGCTTCTTCAGGGTCCTTCTCTAGAACAGGGAATGGAAACTCATCCTTAACACGTGATCCCACCAGAAATGAATACTCTTCCAAAGTAGGCGCCAATTGGTAATCAGGGAACGTAAAACAATGGTAGAGAGGATCATAAAACTGGAGCATCACAGAGAGAAACCTTCCATCCCACTCAGTCTTAAGTAAGGCTAAAAGTCTCCTATGCTTCTCCATGAAGGCTTCTTGATCCAAAACCAAATCTCTTAATTTCCTTAGGTCTTCGAGTTTGGGAGTTTTGAATGTGTACTTGACAGTCTTTCTTCTTCCAAAGTCCATGATGATACCTATGATATTTGCAAAGATAGAGTTTCTGAGTTCCTTGAATAAAATTGGTAAAAATGATGCTTCATGATGCGTGTATGCAATGAATACACAAACACAAACAAGGCTTAGGTTCAAAGCTTGCATGAGGTCGAAGGTTCAACCCTCCCAAAAGATATGTACTATGAGTTTATTTGTACCTGTACAACGGGTTCTAAGAGTTCCCAGAATCATCGTCCCATCTTTTGGATATTACCGACTTCCCAACTCAACTTGGTAATCAATAATATTCTCAAGAGAGTCTCATCCGAGTGTAGTATCGCGTATCAACTATTTCGGATTTGCACCCTCATAGTCATCGCACTACATCCCTAAAAGGCCAAGTGGGGGTAAATGTTCTACGGTCCTCAGCATTAATGGCTCTCAGGTCGAATATAGTAATGCTTTCACGACTGAACTCGATCAAAAAAACTACATCCGAGGAGGCCTCCGCTGAGTGGTGGTGTCTCAAGTCAACTTGATCGGGACTCAACTCCCTACAAGCCTTTTTGAATATACCACCGTCCTATCTTATTTTGCACTCAAGTCCGGGTTAGGACTTATCTCACCACACATGGAACACCCAACAAAGATCCCAAATAATAACAAGCAATACAACAACAAATATACAAATATACAAGGTGGGCTTAACCCTCAAAAATAGAGTCCCCAGTGAAGTCGCCATTTCTGTTGCGGTGAGAATCGGATACCAAGCTATTGATTAAGCTTGAATCGCAAAACTTTTATGTTCACCACCGACTTTAATTTAATCCAAAGGGAAAAGGGAAAAAGATCGTAAAAACCCTAAATGAGGAGAAACTAGGTTCGGGGGTTGATTATACCTAGGGAAGGTGTTAGCATCCTAAGCATCCGCAGTATCCTACGGGAACCTCTTGTTAATATTTGTGTTTTTGTTATTTATTGCTTGCTAAAAAATATGGGAACCTAAGGTTTTATTTCTAATGGTGCTCGCACAACATCGCATCGATGCCTACTGTAACACGGTGGGAGAATTGACTTTAGTTATGTTGCGGATAGCAAGAGTCGCCACCGACTTTTATTTTATCCAAAGGAAAGGCATAAAAGAACAGGAAAGACCTTTTAAAAGATTTTTGGGTCCGGGGGTAGGTTATGTAAAGGGAAGGTGTTAGCACCCTTTACATCTATGGTTATCCATGGGCTCTTAGTTACTTAGCTCACTTTAAATTGTTTTTGGAAAGGTGAAGTGTGTGAATAGAAATTTTCATAAGAGTTTAATAATGATCCATGTACGGATGCATAAAAAACTTGTGTTTGAAAATTGTTTGAAATTTGTGAAGTGTTTGAAAAGTTTGAATAGTGAGCAAGTAACTATGAGGAACCTACCATAAAGTTTTAAGTCTTTCTGTTCTTTATCCTTTAAGTGGTAAGACTATCCCTATTATTAAGGAATAGGTAGTCATTACCTTGGATGTAAGGGACATATGAGGGACATCTGTTTAATGAAGGCAACTGTGGGGTGTATTAAGCATTTTGGAGGGACTGTCATCATTATTCGAAAGGGACAAGATCATATTGAAAGGCAACCATTAAGGGACGTGATCTTTGATTATTTAAGGGACTAGATGACTTTTCTTTTAAGGGACTTTGCTTTATACACCCCACTTGACCTTATGATTAGGCAACATTGAGAGGCAACCCTAGAAAGTGAGATGGCGATCAAAGATCGACTTACGTGTGTGAGTGTTTAATTTTATATTTATCTTATAATTTAAGTGAATTAAATTCAATTTTTAAATACAAATAGTTTTCACTCCCTATTTACTAACCATAGCATAAAATTAAATAATTTAACATTATAAAAATATTTACACCAAGGAGCAATTACAACAATGATAAATAAACAATTTAAATAAATAAAGCAAAATATATAATAATGAAAATTGGGTTAGTGAAATAATAATAATAAAAATAATACCAAATTTAATGGGGTTAGTAATAATAATAATAATAATAAATCACAATATATATAAATAGGGTTAGTAATAATAAAATAGATATGAAAATAAATAGCATTAATGATAAAATAAATAAGAATATTAGCATAATAATTAAAAGATCAAATTTTTATGAACAATTATTATTTAAGATTAAGAAGAAAATATAAACAATTAATTATCATAAATGCTATAAAAATTAGGTTAATTATAAACATATTATGAAAATAAATTATATTAGATTAACAAATTTTAATTATTTTTTAAACATTTATTAAAAATTATTTACATGCAAGAATTAAATTATGAACACATTATAGAATATATATAGATATTATGAAAATAGGATTAATTATAATTGAATAACCATATAATTATATTCACAAAAATTAAATTATCAATTTTTAACTATAAAAATTATGCAAAAATAAACAATTTATGTCATATTTACATATTATAAAAATAAATTAATTTTTAGACATGTCCACATACAAAAATTTTAAATTATAAACAATTTATGGAATTTAATTATAATTAAAAAAATTTTAATATTAAGCATATTTATATATAAGATTATAAACAATTTATATAATATATACATATGATGAAGGTTTATATATAAAAATTAAATTAAAGATTTAAAAGAAAATTATGGATTAAAAAAAAATTAGGGTTAACTTAATTATTTACAAATTAGAATTATTTTTAAATTATATGATAAAATAAAATAACATTTATATGATAATAAATAATAAATAAAAAAAGTTATTAGAATTAATAAAGATGAATTGGGGTTTATGAAGATTTTAGAAAAAAAATTAGGTTTACAACTTAATTATTTACTAATTTTAATTAAGAAAAATAATAATAATAATTAAACAAAGAAAAATAAAGAGAGAAAGAAAAAAGAAGGGAGGCCTGGTTTTGAACCCAGGACCTCCCAATACCTGGAAGAAGACATTGCCACTGGGCTGCGCACGCAGCTGGTGATATGGAACCACCAAACATCCATCATGTTGTAAAGCAAGTGAAATAATTGAGAAAAGAAAAAAATGCTGAGGGCTGGACTCGAACCCACGCCCTGATGACTATAACCATCAACACTTCACCAACTGAGCCAAGCGCCTTATCTGTGAATACACTAACAAACATATATTATAAAAATAAGTCAAATTTTGAATTCTGATTTCGCGCCACAGCTGCTTCATCTTCAACCTCCTGACTTGCGAAATTACCTACGAATTTTGTTGCCACTTTTCCTGCGAATTTTCCTGCACTTGAAACCTGCCAATCTCATATCATCATGAATATGCAACCATTCATCAAATTAAACACATGGTTATGATCACCACACTTTACACAGTTCATTTATGTCCTTAAAATTAATTTATATGGTCTAAATCAAAGAACCCTAATTATGGTTCAAGAACCCTAACAATGGCCGTTTTCGGTTCATGGCCTTATCCTTCAATTTCTTTGTCCAGAAAGCATCTATACATCATCACTAACACAAATATATAGTTAGAATTCATTATCATTGCATAAATAATCCAAATCGAAAAAAAATAAAAGTATGAACAATATGGATTCGGGTTGTGGGTATGAGCATGAGTTGAATGCGTTTGAGGGTTGGCATAGACTCAGTGATGTCCAAAGATCATCCCTATGTCTTCAAAATACCTTTTTCTGCCCTTTAAAGATGAATCCGAATTTGAATTTTTTGATGAACTTTTGAAGTTTGAATGTGTTGTTTGAGGCTGCAAATTCGTGTGTTTTTGATTGCTAAATGTTCTATATATATGAATGAATGAATTAGGTCAAAAACATTGCTTAAGACTTTGGATTTTTTGGTAGTTTGAGATTGAAAAAGATTGGCCTTTAACACTTGAATATTCTTGATCTCACATTGCTATTTTTGGATGATTCTCATAACTCTTGTATCAATTAGATCAAAATATCATTTATGACATTCTAGAAGCAAAATAATTTCAAATCTTCACTATTTTTTATTTTATTTGAATTTAAAATGATTTTTAATATGAAAAATCATAATAAATAAAAATAAAATAAAGAAAATAATGAAAATATCAAATCAATTTCGTGCAAGATGTTATGAAGTGGATTGGGTCATTATTTGGCAAGCCCATTTGGAAAAAATTGGTTTTAGACCTCCTTTTCTTCATGAACCAACCCAAAATTTCCCAACTTTTCAAGGGCACATATCCTTCAATTTTAATAGTATGAGGGTGTTCTTGGACATTTTGGAAAGCTTGAAGAGTCCTCTAACCAACACCACTGGTTTCATGTCCATATCATTTACCAATCTCAAGTTATGCCCTTTTGAAGTTGTTGACTTTTTGTTGACTTTCAAAAGGACCTATAATGTCTTAGCTCATACCCTCCAAATGAAGCATTTTTGGGCTTGGCTTGTGAGACACAAAGTTGTAGAGAATTAAATTTCCTTAAAAATGAGCTTTGGATGGAGACTTGTTTATGAAGTATGTGAACGTTATGGCTGGTCAAAGTTCAGTTGACTTTTACTGAGGAAACCCTAATTTAGAAACTCCTGATTCTTGATGATCTGAAATCTCCTTGATGAATCATGATCAACCCTTGATCAAATGATGAATTTTACTTCATATACTTGAGGTTGGCAAAAAATCATGAAGCTTGACTTTGGTTTGACCATAGTTGACCTAAGTTTGACTTTTTAACTGCTTTGACTGATTTTGACTTATCTGATCATCTGACTGAGCAAACTTTTGAGAAAAGTCTTGAAACTTGTCATGGGGATTCTTACACCCATATAAGATGTTATGAAGCTCACTTGAAGTCTTGGAAGTCCATTTAGTCTGATCAAAGTCAAAACCCTAGTTTTGGATGCACTGCTTAGGAGGGGCATTGTCTGAGGGAATTGTCAACTCTTCTGACCAATTGTGAACTTTGTGAACCTTGTGAACCATCATAAAATGTCTTGTGAACCTCATGGGAAGCATTGTGAACCTTGTGAACCTTCATAAAGTGACTTGTAGACTTCATGAACCTCATGAAAGGTCTTGTAAGTGTTGTGAATCTTGTGAACCTTGTGAACCTCATAAAGTGACATGTAGACTTCATGAACCTCATGAAAGGTCTTGTAAGCATTGTGAATCTTGTGAACCTTGTGAACCTTCTTAGCACACAAAGTCTTGTATTGTGAGGGCAAATTTTGGGGTGCAACAGCTGCCCCTGTTCAATTTTCTGAAACCTGAGGGGTTAGATTGGTACATTTGCCAGTCGTGACCTGGAAGGTTGAAGGGGATTGAACACAAAAGCCCAAAAATTTGCACTCACCAGTGCATAGAGTGATACAGATGGCTAGTTGAATATGCTTGAGTGGGCTTAAAGATGCCACTTGGAAGAACTGGAGATGGGCTTAGAGATGCCATCTAAAGAACTGGATGTGATGATAGTTTTGTGTTGATACTGGTTCTCAGTACTAGGTCTTCGTATAGGCCGTCTCTGAATCATTTATGCAACATGATTTGAATTGTTGAATGGATCATTAGAAATAAATCTTCGTGATGATTATCTCTTCTGGAGGTATCTTGGGTTAGGGAATGGATCTTTGTACATACCGTTTGCCTACTCTCCAAGGTCAAAAGAACGTCAGGAGTTGTCCTTCTGAAAAAGTATCTTGAACCAGGGAATGGATCTTTTTACAGACCGTTTGCCTGCTATTCAATGGCCGAAAGAACGTCAGGATTTGTTCTTAAGGGTCAAAAGAACGTCAGGATTTGTTCTTCTGAAAAAGTCTTGAACAAGGGGCCAAAAGAGCGTCAGGATTTGCTCTTAAGGGTCAAAAGAACGTCAGGATTTGTTCTTCTGAAAAAGTCTTGAACAAGGGGCCAAAAGAGCGTCAGGATTTGCTCTTAAGGGTCAAAAGAACGTCAGGATTTGTTCTTCTGAAAAAGTCTTGAACAAGGGGCCAAAAGAGCGTCAGGATTTGCTCTTAAGGGTCAAAAGAACGTCAGGATTTGTTCTTCTAAAAAAGTCTTGAACAAGGGGCCAAAAGAACGTCAGGATTTGCTCTTAAGGTTCAAAAGAACGTCAGGATTTGTTCTTCTAAAAAAGTCTTGAACAAGGGGCCAAAAGAGCGTCAGGATTTGCTCTTAAGGTTCAAAAGAACGTCAGGATTTGTTCTTCTGAAAGATGTCTTAAATCAGGGAATGGATCTTTTTACAGACCGTTTGCCTGCTATTCGAGGACACCTTGAATGGTGTATAGATCATTTCTGACCCGTTGTAAGTTGTTGATATTGTTTTACCTGCATATAACTATCCTGCAAGGGAAATATTAGTTTATACATTATGTATGAATGCATAGTATGATGCACTTAAGTAATGTATTATGTACTTATGAATATATATGTTATGGTATGATGTAAATGATGTATGCATCATGCAGCTTGAAGCGTCTGGATATCTTCGTATATCAACTGCTGGCCAGGGAAAATAAATCCCGATTCATTGCTGAAGAATATGAAGAACTCGTTCCCGTCTTGTTTGATAATATATTATACATAACCTTCCGTCTTCTGGGGATAGCAAGGTATATATAACCTCCTGTCTGCTGGGGATAGCAAGGTATATATAACCTTCGTCTTCGTTTGATAGTAGGATAGGTATAACATCCCGTCTTCATTCGTCGTACCCTTATTGGAAAGTAAATTCCCGAATATCCGTATGAGGATAAAAGAGATGGATATAAATTCCAGGGGAGATGTGACTTTATGGAGATAGATTTTTCCTACTGAGGGTTTGTAGTTGTCTTGTAAAGATGAACTGGCGAAGCTTCGTTGAAATCCTTCCCTCGTTCGTCCTTAATAAATACTATTACTGTATTTTCATGCATTTCTGGTAAACATCAATCATATTAAGCATACATGCATTTCTTGTAAACATCAATCATATTGAGCATTCATGCATTTCTTGTAAACATCAATCATATTCAAAAGCATACATTCATTCAAACACAACCAATGGACATTTTGCTTATGGTAGAAGTAAATCTGGATTCAGAGGGAAAAGTAAAGCTGAACTTGAAAACAGAATCGTTTCAACTTCGAGAGTGTATAACCAATTGGATTTGGAGCTCATGAAATTTTTAACTTTCCTGAATACCTTTCCAGAAATCCTCATAGCTGGATCTGAAAACATGATACTGACACCATCTGATACTACTGGCATAGACAATTAATTCCCACAATGACTTTTGCTGAGAATTCCAAATCAAGGTAGAGGAATGTGTCTTCAAGTTGTAATGGACCATGTACTCTCCGGATACTAGATTTGAAAAGAAAGCATTGCCCCTTGGTTGGGGATGAATTGTCCCATAATGGAAGTATCTGTAATGAGCCACCTCAAGAGAAACAAGTAGAATGCCCCATAAGCATATGCCCCTGGCATTGTGAACTTTGTAATGTCACCCTTGGTAATTCAAATATATGAGAAGAGCTGCCCCTGGCTATTAAGCACTGTTGGATTTGGAACTGATTGCCCCGAATGATTTGAACAGTAACTTGGTATGCCCCCTTGATTAGGAAACAATGACCATGCCCCTGGCATTATGAATTCTGTAATGTTACCCTCAGTAATTTAGACAGATGTGGATATCTGCCTCTGGTTGCTTAAACATAGTTGAATCTTGTCCTGATTACCCCAAATGAGTTAGGCAGTATCATGGCCTGCCCCCCTGGATTGGGAGATAATGATCATGCACCTTTGTATACATGGACTTTGATCCAGGAAGCAACTTTGTTTACCGGAAGGACTTTGAACATTCATCCTGTAAGTTTCTCTGTTTATCAAACACTCAAGTATATGTAAGCAAATGTATTCAAAAATGCAATGCTTATGTCTGTCTTGAAGTTTTTTGAAAAAAGAATTAAAGTTTTTTTTTTTTTTAGAAAACTGTGATATTAACTCAAGTTTTATAATAAGCCCTAAAGGAGTCAGGATACCTTTTTGTAGCAGTACGCTTTCGAACTAACCATGCTTCAGTTAGGACTTTTAAAGGGTTATAACGTGGCCTGGTTCATGGTTTTAGAAACAAAGGATAAAGGCTCAAATTTTATTTGTACCCAACCCAATCTCCATGATGTTCTTCAGTCCTATACTCAGTTAACTTATGCATTGAGGCTCAAATGAGTTTGGAATTGTAGTACTGATATTTGTGATGGTTCAGGAATCAAATATTTATTTGAATACTCAGTCATCTTTCTTTGTTGAGGATTCATAGTGACCTATTTTTTTCTCCTTTTGACTTTATTATCCCTTCTTTTTGCCTGAACTGCTTATTTCAAGGTTACAGTCAGCGGGCTGTCTTAATGTTTTACTAAGTCTCCTTCATAGGTTTTGACTTAGTAAGCTTTTCTTTTGCTGGATATTGACTGACAGGTTTAATGATTACCGAGAACCATCATTAGTTGTGTACAACACAGATAATTGGCATATTTGAGTTAACTGAGTAACTACCCTGCCCCGGGTTATGAATAAGGGTTTTAATTTGTGCGAGAATAAAAACTCCTACTTCATAGGCTCAAAAGGGTTGACCAGGGATTAACTTCCTTATATCTCCACTGTTTAGGAATTGAAACAATGCCTGTACATCGTCAGCATAGTCTGTTCAAAAGCATACTGCATAAGATTATGGTATTGTTTTCGTCATCCTCCCTCTACAGGCTTATAGCTTTATAGGAGTTAAATATCACAAGATAGAAATAAGAAGCATAATTCAAAATATAGTGGAACGAAAGGATTAATTCAAGACAAACATATGCAATGCATTAAAGAAAACAAAAGTTTAACATAATAGTAAGTGTTCAAACAAATAAAAGAAATTACAAATGAAAAATTCAAATGTTGTCCCATCCAGTTGGCTGAATGTCTTCAATTGCAATCTGTGAACTTTGAGGAGCAGTATACTTCACCATGAAATCAAATTTACCACTTGGATGTCCCAAGGTGCCCCATATCTCAACAGGAATAGGTAGGCTTCCTTTCTTGCTATACTGGGCAACTTGTCTTGCAACTTCGGTGTTTGATGGATGATAGTAGAACTCAACTTGACCCTCTGGAGTAACCTCTAGGATTCCTTTGTCAATCAGGTCTTGAATCTTTTTCTTCAATGCCCAACAGCTATTAGTATCATGTTCAGGACTGTTGGAGTGGTACTCACGCCTTGCCCTGGGATTATAGCGAGGAGAGGAAGTTTTAGGATTTTGAGGAGGATTTTCCAAGGAAATTAGCTTTATCTCCAACAAGCATTGCAGAACTTGTGACATTGGAGTGCTGAACTTGATAAACTGCCTTCTACATTTCTGGTGTTGAGGTGGATTAACCTTATCAGGTCTTTCTTCTTCAATCGAAGAACAATCAATGGCAACCTGTCTCTTACCCTCTTTTATCTTCATCCTCCTTTCAACCAAATCAGCTTGTTTTAATAGAGGTTCACTGACAATTAGATCCCTGACTCTATCACTTTGAAGTTTGTGGACAAAGGTTCTTAGCTCTTCTTGTCCCTGAGCTAAACTTTGAATAAGAGCCACCTGGTCATTCATCTGGGTCCTCATTCCTGTCATCTCAACTTGTAGTTGTTTCAGCTGATCATCCTTGTTGTCCTCAGGATTCTTCTTCTTAGCCAGCAGTGTCTTCAATTCATCCTGCCCCTTGGTCAGGTTCAGGATCAGCTCTTGGAACTGTGCATTTTGTGTCTGGAGATCCTTAACTGTTTGTTCAAGAGCCATTACTGAAATAAACAGCGAGAAGATAAGAAACTTGTGCACAATTAAACCTGTGATGCAATGAAATGATATGTGAATGTATATGCTATGTTTTCAAGGACCGCAGGATTTAAATTTTCTTAAACAAACAAGAAGGTAAACTTTTATTAGTAATAAATTAGTTTTGCCTTTTAGGCTTACAAAAATGAAAGGAAATAAGTACAAAAGATGGGGTTTTAAGTCTCCCATGGACGTTTCCTCTTTGTGTTGAGGTATGAGTTGAGATTTCGTTCCTCATGAAGTTGCTTTGTTAGTTCCAGGATTCTTTCTTGGCTTGCTTTGTAATGAGCCTCGAAAGTATCCCTTTGCTCCTTCAGTTGGATCCATGATCTCTGCAAGTCTTCCATATCAGTAGGCATGTCTGGGTGAAGGATGGTATAAGCAGTGTCTCCTTCAGCAACAGGTTCCATGGTAACTGGCAGGATAGCAGGATATGGCATCATGAGAGTCTGAGCACGAGATCGCACCCATCTGAGATAAGCTTCCATAGGAATAGTGTACTTAGGCTCCAGTGTCTTGCTGTCAATCCTGTTTACTTTTCCCCAAGCTCGTATGAATCTCTGACGGTAACCTTGAAGATCGTTGTCGTAATCAAACACAATGCCCTGAATCAACATATCATGTGGACCATCGCTCCGAGCGTAACCAAACTGTCGTAAAGCTAAAGAGGGATTGTAGGTGATGCCTCCTCTTATGCCTAGAAGTGGCACATTAGGAAACTCCCCACAACGGTCAATAATGGTGACATTCTCCATAGATCTGGAGCACCAATGGATATCTGAGTGAGAAAGTGACATGATCCTCTTGGACCATCTGAATCCTTGCTCATTCTTCATTACTGAGCGAGGAAGGTGAGAAATAAACCACCTAGAAAGCAAAGGTATGCAGCACATCAAAGTTCCTCTTGCCCTTGTAGTACGGGTATGAAGGGAATGTAGTATGTCTCCAAGCAATGTAGGCACTGGATTGTGACTCAGGAATATGTTGATGGCATGAACGTCTATGAACTGATCTGGATTGGGGAACAACACTAAGCCATATATCAGCAAGGCTAAGATCTCCTCAAAAGCATCATAGCTCATGGCCTTCAAGAACAACTGAGCTTTTTCTATCAACACCTTGGCAAGAATACCCTTGACTCCACTTCTCATTTCTAGAACAATGTCAGACTTCTTCAGATGTAGAGCTGCAGCAATAACCTCTGGTTTAAGCTCCTTCTCCAAGCCTGTGAAGGGTCTTTGATCAAGAACAGGTATGCCCAGAAGTTTAGAGAACTCTTCCATTGTAGGAACCAGCTGATAGTCAGGGAATGTAAAGCAATGGTGCTTAGGATCAAAGAACTGAAACAGGACACTCATCATGTCTTCATTGAACCCTGAAGTGACTAGATCCAATAGGTGACCATGTCTCTTGATGAACTGGGAATGATCAGACACTTGAGAAACCAACTCTTTAAGCTTAGCAGGTATGCCCACAAAGTTGATCCTGATGGTGTTTCTACGAGCAGAAGCCATGACCTGCAACAAAGAACAAAGATAAATCCTTTGGTCCCTGAAATGGTTAGTGAAAATGCTATGCTTATGATGCATGATGATGTCATGATGTTATGTTCAATCACAAACATGTGGCACACACAAACAAGTCACACCATAGCCCTAGGTTTAAAGGCTTGCATGAGGTTCAAAGGTAAGTACCATCCCCTGAAGTTAGATGGTTCATCCTATCCTACAAAAGTAACCATGTTCTAAGGGATCTCAATATCATTGATCCTTCACAAGGGTGGTTGTTCAGAAGGCAACTTACTTGCCAACCAAAACCCTCCAAGTTTAGAATCTCAATGAGCGTAGTATTGAGTGTCAACCAACTTCAGTCTGCACCAAAGCCGGTTACCTCACTACTTTCTAAAGGCCAAGATGGGATAACTAGGGTTCTAAAAGTTAGTTAGTGCATTGACAACATATGGCAGCCTCATATTATCCTCAACTTGACTTAAGGAACATAAGCACCCACCAAGAAGTCGCACTAACTATGGCCACCAGATCAACTGTATCGATATATGTCGTACAGTTTCCTTGGTCTATTGCCATTTACCTAAGGTACACTAGATCCGGGTTAGGACCTTTCACACATAAGAGCACCCCAACAAGATAATATAAAGCAAACAAGGCAAACAATTTAAAGTGATCTAATTCCTAAGGGTACCCCTCTTAAATTTAAATCCCCAGCAGAGTCTCCAGTTCTGTAACACGGTGGGAGAATTGACTTTAGTTATGTTGCGGATAGCAAGAGTCGCCACCGACTTTTATTTTATCCAAAGGAAAGGCATAAAAGAACAGGAAAGACCTTTTAAAATATTTTTGGGTCCGGGGGTAGGTTATGTAAAGGGAAGGTGTTAGCACCCTTTACATCCATGGTTATCCATGGGCTCTTAGTTACTTAGCTCACTTTAAATTGTTTTTGGAAAGGTGAAGTGTGTGAATAGAAATTTTTATAATAGTTTAATAATGATCCATGTACGGATGCGTAAAAAACTTGTGTTTGAAAATTGTTTGAAATTTGTGAAGTGTTTGAAAAGTTTGAATAGTGAGCAAGTAACTATGAGGAACCTACCATAAAGTTTTAAGTCTTTCTGTTCTTTATCCTTTAAGTGGTAAGACTATCCCTATTATTAAGGAATAGGTAGTCATTACCTTGGATGTAAGGGACATATGAGGGACATCTGTTTAATGAAGGCAACTGTGGGGTGTATTAAGCATTTTGGAGGGACTGTCATCATTATTCGAAAGGGACAAGATCATATTGAAAGGCAACCATTAAGGGACGTGATCTTTGATTATTTAAGGGACTAGATGACTTTTCTTTTAAGGGACTTTGCTTTATACACCCCACTTGACCTTATGATTAGGCAACATTGAGAGGCAACCCTAGAAAGTGAGATGGCGATCAAAGATCGACTTACGTGTGTGAGTGTTTAATTTTATATTTATCTTATAATTTAAGTGAATTAAATTCAATTTTTAAATACAAATAGTTTTCACTCCCTATTTACTAACCATAGCATAAAATTAAATAATTTAACATTATAAAAATATTTACACCAAGGAGCAATTACAACAATGATAAATAAACAATTTAAATAAATAAAGCAAAATATATAATAATGAAAATTGGGTTAGTGAAATAATAATAATAAAAATAATACCAAATTTAATGGGGTTAGTAATAATAATAATAATAATAAATCACAATATATATAAATAGGGTTAGTAATAATAAAATAGATATGAAAATATATAGCATTAATGATAAAATAAATAAGAATATTAGCATAATAATTAAAAGATCAAATTTTTATGAACAATTATTATTTAAGATTAAGAAGAAAATATAAACAATTAATTATCATAAATGCTATAAAAATTAGGTTAATTATAAACATATTATGAAAATAAATTATATTAGATTAACAAATTTTAATTATTTTTTAAACATTTATTAAAAATTATTTACATGCAAGAATTAAATTATGAACACATTATAGAATATATATATAGATATTATGAAAATAGGATTAATTATAATTGAATAACCATATAATTATATTCACAAAAATTAAATTATCAATTTTTAACTATAAAAATTATGCAAAAATAAACAATTTATGTCATATTTACATATTATAAAAATAAATTAATTTTTAGACATGTCCACATACAAAAATTTTAAATTATAAACAATTTATGGAATTTAATTATAATTAACAAAATTTTAATATTAAGCATATTTATATATAAGATTATAAACAATTTATATAATATATACATATGATGAAGGTTTATATATAAAAATTAAATTAAAGATTTAAAAGAAAATTATGGATTAAAAAAAAATTAGGGTTAACTTAATTATTTACAAATTAGAATTATTTTTAAATTATATGATAAAATAAAATAACATTTATATGATAATAAATAATAAATAAAAAAAGTTATTAGAATTAATAAAGATGAATTGGGGTTTATGAAGATTTTAGAAAAAAAATTAGGTTTACAACTTAATTATTTACTAATTTTAATTAAGAAAAATAATAATAATAATTAAACAAAGAAAAATAAAGAGAGAAAGAAAAAAGAAGGGAGGCCTGGTTTTGAACCCAGGACCTCCCAATACCTGGAAGAAGACATTGCCACTGGGCTGCGCACGCAGCTGGTGATATGGAACCACCAAACATCCATCATGTTGTAAAGCAAGTGAAATAATTGAGAAAAGAAAAAAATGCTGAGGGCTGGACTCGAACCCACGCCCTGATGACTATAACCATCAACACTTCACCAACTGAGCCAAGCGCCTTATCTGTGAATACACTAACAAACATATATTATAAAAATAAGTCAAATTTTGAATTCTGATTTCGCGCCACAGCTGCTTCATCTTCAACCTCCTGACTTGTGAAATTACCTACGAATTTTGTTGCCACTTTTCCTGCGAATTTTCCTGCACTTGAAACCTGCCAATCTCATATCATCATGAATATGCAACCATTCATCAAATTAAACACATGGTTATGATCACCACACTTTACACAGTTCATTTATGTCCTTAAAATTAATTTATATGGTCTAAATCAAAGAACCCTAATTATGGTTCAAGAACCCTAACAATGGCCGTTTTCGGTTCATGGCCTTATCCTTCAATTTCTTTGTCCAGAAAGCATCTATACATCATCACTAACACAAATATATAGTTAGAATTCATTATCATTGCATAAATAATCCAAATCGAAAAAAAATAAAAGTATGAACAATATGGATTCGGGTTGTGGGTATGAGCATGAGTTGAATGCGTTTGAGGGTTGGGATAGACTCAGTGATGTCCAAAGATCATCCCTATGTCTTCAAAATACCTTTTTCTGCCCTTTAAAGATGAATCCGAATTTGAATTTTTTGATGAACTTTTGAAGTTTGAATGTGTTGTTTGAGGCTGCAAATTCGTGTGTTTTTGATTGCTAAATGTTCTATATATATGAATGAATGAATTAGGTCAAAAACATTGCTTAAGACTTTGGATTTTTTGGTAGTTTGAGATTGAAAAAGATTGGCCTTTAACACTTGAATATTCTTGATCTCACATTGCTATTTTTGGATGATTCTCATAACTCTTGTATCAATTAGATCAAAATATCATTTATGACATTCTAGAAGCAAAATAATTTTAAATCTTCACTATTTTTTATTTTATTTGAATTTAAAATGATTTTTAATATGAAAAATCATAATAAATAAAAATAAAATAATGAAAATAATGAAAATATCAAATCAATTTCGTGCAAGATGTTATGAAGTGGATTGGGTCATTATTTGGCAAGCCCATTTGGAAAAAATTGGTTTTAGACCTCCTTTTTCTTCATGAACCAACCCAAAATTTCCCAACTTTGCAAGGGCACATATCCTTCAATTTTAATGTTATGAGGGTGTTCTTGGACATTTTGGAAATCTTGAAGAGTACTCTAACCAACCCCACTGGTTTCATGTCCATATCATTTACCAATCTCAAGTTATGCCCTTTTGAAGTTGTTGACTTTTTGTTGACTTTCAAAAGGACCTATAATGTCTTAGCTCATACCCTCCAAATGAAGCATTTTTGGGCTTGGCTTGTGAGACACAAAGTTGTAGAGAATTCAATTTCCTTCAAAATGAGCTTTGGATGGAGACTTGGTTATGAAGTATGTGAAAGTGATGGCTGGTCAAAGTTCAGTTGACTTTTACTGAGGAAACCCTAATTTAGAAACTCCTGATTCTTGATGATCTGAAATCTCCTTGATGAATCATGATCAACCCTTGATCAAATGATGAATTTTACTTCATATACTTGAGGTTGGCAAAAAATCATGAAGCTTGACTTTGGTTTGACCATAGTTGACCTCAGTTTGACTTTTTAACTGCTTTGACTGATTTTGACTTATCTGATCATCTGACTGAGCAAACTTTTGAGAAAAGTCTTGAAACTTGTCATGGGGATTCTTACACCCATATAAGATGTTATGAAGCTCACTTGAAGTCTTGGAAGTCCATTTAGTCTGATCAAAGTCAAAACCCTAGTTTTGGATGCACTGCTTAGGAGGGGCATTGTCTGAGGGAATTGTCAACTCTTCTGACCAATTGTGAACTTTGTGAACCTTGTGAACCATCATAAAATGTCTTGTGAACCTCATGGGAAGCATTGTGAACCTTGTGAACCTTGTGAACCTTCATAAAGTGACTTGTAGACTTCATGAACCTCATGAAAGGTCTTGTAAGTGTTGTGAATCTTGTGAACCTTGTGAACCTCATAAAGTGACATGTAGACTTCATGAACCTCATGAAAGGTCTTGTAAGCATTGTGAATCTTGTTAACCTTGTGAACCTTCTTAGCACACAAAGTCTTGTATTGTGAGGGCAAATTTTGGGGTGCAACACCTACGTATCGGGTATAGAATCAGAGCACTCGTAGTTCTCCTAAGGATTAACGAACACTTGGTTACGCTCAAGGTTCGCGGGGGAAGGTAAGTGTTATGGAAAACACTCACGTGACTTTAGGAAAGTCACAAAAAGTTGTAAAATAAAAAGTCCTAATGGTTAAGGTTGAAAATGGAACTAGGGATGGCTAAACTTCCTATGACATTAAGTCAACTGCAGGAGGTCTTTCTCTTTTGGATTGAAATGCGAAAAATAAAGTAAATAAATGAGGGTGCAGGCTCCTAAGTCTAAGGCATAGGTTTCTTCTTGCAAAAATGAATTGAATGAAGTAAATGGAAATACAAGATAAAATGCTTAGTAACCGGGCTATGACTCGATATATGGATCGAGAATGCGGGGGTGGAAGACAAGCGTAGTGCGTCAATTTGCTTAAGTTTAAAAGTTGTGAAGTGTAAGGAATGTGCAGATGGAGATCGTAAAACGACCGACTTACGTGTGTGAGCGAAGTGTGTGATTTAACCGAACCGTTATAATTTGATTTTGTACAAAAGTGTGAGACGTAAACAAAATAAATAAACTAACACAGTGAAATGAATTGTAAAACAAGTTGTGAAATAAACTAGATTAAATTAAATGATAATAAAATAGAAAAATGGCCTCATATTAGTCATGATTAATCGGAAACGATTTATCGTGACTTTTTTTGTCATATCATCGGCCCAAGTAATAATAAAGAAATTAAATAAAATTAAAAATATTAACAGTCAACTAAATCTATAAAAAAAACCTAGAAACAAAATATAATTTAATATCTAAAGGACAATTATAATAACAAGAGAATTAAAAAAAAAACTATAAATAATACAAATAGCAGAAATAATGAAGAGAAAGGGGGTGAATCCGCGTGTTTGGTGTGCTTATAGAGAGAACCTTGGATTAAGTCCAAATCCAACCACATCATAAAAGATTTGTTGATCTGATTTTTAAAAAAAAAAAAAAACAGAGAGTTTTAAAATAAAAGGATAAAAGGAAAATATAAATAAATAAACTTAACAAAATAACAAAAAGCAGAAACAAATATTTTTTGAGAAAACCGCAAATATTCCTCTTCTCCTCTCTGTATCGTCTAAACCCACCCTTCAATCTCTCCGCCTCAGAACGATATCTCTCGCCGTCTCACACCGTCCCTCGCTCTACAAAATCCCTCTCGTCTCATCCAATCGCTCGGTCTCTCTCGATTTCGCGGTTGGCTTCACCGCGATTCTTCAGCACCAAACGGCGGCCGCTCCGCCTCAAACTGTCGGCGACGTCTCTCTCACTCAAAATCTGTGCGTTTTGGTTGTGGTTATACTGAGGCGTTGTTGGGTTGTCTTGATGGTTGAAGAAAGGTGAGTGAAGTAATAAGGGTTCTGTGTTTCATTGATATTGTCAGTGGTGATTGATTGAACGAGGTAAGCTATTGGTGAAGTTGTGTATTGATGGGTTTTGTGTGGATTTTCGGCGGTTGTAATGAGTTGGTTCCGTGGTGCTTTGAAGATTGCGGTGAAGGGGGTGGCTTCGGTTCCAAAACAGGAAAGCTCGCGGATTCCGTTTCTCGGTTGGTTGCTGACCGTAGGTGTGGTGTTGTTTTGATTTTGTTTCACTGGTTTTTGATTTGTTCGACTGTGGATTCGATTTTCAGTAATTCAAATCATCTCTCACTTCTCTTAATTCTGTTTTTTTTTACAGTGGTCGGTGGGAATTTGAGGAAGAGTGATAGTGAGGCTCGAGATGGCTCCAGCGTTTCAACAACAACGGTGTTTGAAATTCGGTTTTGGCGATTTCTGTGTTGTTGTTTTGGTTACTGTGGTTGAATGGTGTTGATGAAGACTGATAAGTTATGGAAGGTGGTAACCGCAAGTTTGAGGGATTCAATGAGGGTGGATGAAGAGGTTTGTTCAAGGTTTTTAGCTTGGTACGAGTTTCGTTAGTCCATGGTGGTGAGCTCACGGCTTTGGGTGTTTTTTTGGTATCAAGAAGAAGGTCTGGATTGTTATTAGATGAAGGTCCTCTTTCTTTTGGTAGGTGCAGGGATCTGTTTTTTGCAGGTCCTCTGTTTTTTTTGAAAATATCTTGGCAGTGGAGGGTTTCGTTTGGTTTTCTGTTTGAGAAAGGTGATGACGAAAAAGGTTGAAGATGGTGATGACGCCTGTATTCGGTGTTTGATGGTTTTGTGTGGTTGGTTTGTATCCTTTTCGTTTCTGTTTTTCTTTTATGCTTTGAGGGATTGTTTTGGTAGTCTTTTGATTCGAGAACTGAAACAGGTTTTTTTCTTTTACAGGTCTGTTGTTGATTTGAAAAATGGTGTGGCCAGTCTTGAAGAAACTATGTGTGAAGGTTTGATTCGTATTGTTGACGGAAGTCAGGTTTCAGAAAGCAAGTTGTTGTTGATGATTGTTTATGCAGAAGGTTGGGATCGGCTTGGTTGGATTTAAAGAAGAGGGTTTGCGTTCTGCTGCTGTTGCTGTTGACAGGTTTTTTTTTGGTCGTTCTCGGATGAATTTGGTGATTATGGATGTTTTTGGTTTGGTGGTCTATTTGTGGAAGAAAAAGGTTTTATGCAAGGCTGAAGAAGAAAGTGTTTGTGCAGATTTAAGGTTGTTTTGACGGTTCTGAGTTGTTGGTTTGTGGTAAGGGTCAGCTCTTTTTTTTGTTTTCACTCTTCCTCATCTCTATTCTGATTTCTATTTTGTTTTGTGTCTGTGTTCTCTGGTTTTTTGGTGGCTGCCTTCTGAGTTTTGTTTGTGCAGTTTTCTGTCTATTTTTTGAAGTTTTTATATGGCTTTGTGTATGCAGGATGAGATGTGATGAAATGAAATTGTAAAAAGAAAAGCCTAGCTATGAACAAAATGCTGAAAAGAGGTGAAGGAAAGGGAGAACATTACCGACCCGAAAGTTATCGGGGTGAAGAATCCGCAATGGTAAGTGTTGCTTCTACTCCTTGCTACTGCTGGTGTGGGTCTATGGTGGTTATTGATACTTTGTGATATTGCTGTATTTTTCAATTTTCTCCCTTTTCTCCTTCTCCTTTTCTTGTGAATGAAACAGTTCAATATATAGGTAAAAGATTAGGGTTTGTGATTTGAATTTCTGTACTGTGATAACTTGTGGTTGAAGGGTTTGACAATAGGGGACAGATTCTGAACTTTGGTTGTAGTGGGAGGCTGTAGCAGAATTTGCAGGTCTGAATTTTTGTGTGCTATTTGTCTGTTTGTACATTTGTGGTCCTGCTGAATTGTTGTACTGACTGTGAAATTCTGCCCTTTTGAAATGCTCCTTGTGACATTTTGTATATAATAAAAAAAATGAATGAATAAAATATGATGTATTTTATGAAGTGATGAATGACTCTAAATGTGATACATTGGATTGTGAAATGTGATAAGTATGATTATGTAATTGAATATGCTTGTAATGAACATGAATGATAAGATGAATGTATGATGATGGATTTGTATGAATGTTGGAACATGAATGTTTTTATTGAATTAGATGAAAATAAATCAATGCTTGGATTGGTATGAACATGTTGACTTAGTGACTCCTTTTCTTTGTAGGTTGATAACATGGATCATGGCAAAAAGAGATTGATGGTTGATACATTGGAATGAAGTTCGGAGCGTAAGGCTTGTGAAGCACGTCATTAGACTCTTATTATTTTTGCAATTTCTTAGGCTTAGATTCATGATGAACTTGTAGGAACAAAATATAGGCTTAGGACTTCTTACTCTTGTAATATCTTTTCCATGCTCTAAAAGAAGCAAATGGGATTCTTGTATCACTAAAGATTTTACATTGAGTACACCTTGTATGCAAATGAATGTGAGTAACTTGGCTCAAAAATGAAGAAATTAACTCGAAGGTAAATTGAATATGAATGAGCAACATTATGCATGAATGGAATATTTTTGAAATGACACAAATTGAATTTTGGATTAGGAATTGAAGTGGAAAAGAAAAAGATGTGAGAACTTAAATTTGAAACAACCATTTTTTATGAATTTGGAATCAATTTTGGACTAGGAATTAAACTTGGAATTTAAAAAAAAAATAACTAAGAAATAGAATTTGGAAATTAAATGGAAATTGAATTGGGATTGGAATTAAAACTTGGAAGTGGAAATGACTTAGAAACTAATTAAACTTGAAATGAAATTTGAATTGAACTTGGAATTAGAAATAATATGGATTAAGAATTATATATGTAAAAAAAATGGGATCTTGAAATTGAGACTTTGGAATTGATTTTAAAAAAAAAAATAGAAATTGGAAAGGAAACCTTGAAATAGAAATTGCAATATAAATTTTAATAGAAAATGAAATTGAATTGGATTTAAACCTATGATAAAATTGAATTAAAAGTTAGAAATGAAAATTAAAATTAGATTTAGAAACAAAACTTGAAAATGAATTAAAAATTAGGAATAGAAATTAGAAATTAATTTAGAGAAAAACTTTGAAAAGAAATAAAAATTAAATTTATAAATAACTTGAAAAGGAGTTAGAAGCAACAAAGAAATAAAAAAATAAAAAATAAAAAATAAAATAAAAAAAACTTTGAAATCTCTGCTAAATGTGATGAACGTATGATGCAAGCAGTTAGGGGTAAAATTTGGGGTGTGACACTCTGATTGTTAGAGAGGACTCTTTTGATTCGATGAACATAATATCGAGAAGGAAATCCCTACCATAGGAAGGTTAGGTTTCATCTTCTTATTTTCAAGATGAAGGGAGTTCTCACATGGAGGATTTCGAAGACTTAGAGGAGGAATATATGAGAGAGGAAGATGATAGATATTGCAGTGGTTTATCCAAAGGTTTATCCAAAGGCTTACCCAAAGGACACAAGCAGGTTAACAACAGTGACAAAGCTGGTGGAGGATACGATCAAGTTGATGGCACAGGTCTCGAGAGCAACAACTTTATCCTTGATTCCTGTAGCAGCAGAAGTAGGGGCAGAAGTAGCTTTGATGATGCAATCCTCAAGGTGAGAGAGTAACCTTTTAACTCTTTGGATATTTACCACAGTGTTCGAAATGTACACATCGCGCCCTTGGTTTCAGATGTTCTCATTTGTAAGGATGTTGTTGTGTTGGAAGTACAAAGTCAACCTGTTTCTGGCGGGGCCCAATCATATGGAGATGAAATTAGTCTGAGTTGCCAACCCAATGTTGAGAAAGTATTTACTACGAATAAAACTACAATCAGTAAGACAGATAAAGTTAAAAGTGTTTCTCTTAATGGTGGGGCACACAGATTTGTTTCTACTAAGAGCAATAATAATCAAACTGCTAAAAAGATTATTTTTAAGAAGTTGGAAGGCTTTTCGGGCATCAGGAAGAGCAATAGGAGGAAAGGATGCATGTCTAAGGAAAAGGATGGAAGCTTTAAAGGTTCTAGTCCTATTTCATCCTTTAAGAATGAGATTTCAAATGGATCTAAAGCGGAGTCTATTAGAGGTGTTCATGGTAACAACTCGGAAAATTCCTGCATCAACAAGTGCAATGTGGAGAAAGATATTTTGGAAATCCCTTTTTTGGAGGATGAGATTAAGGAGGCTATTTGGAATTGTGGTGGATCAAAGAGTTCGGGCCCGGACGGGTATTCTTTTACTTTTATTAAGAAATGTTTGTACTTCATTAAGAGTGATTTCTTGCGTTTCTTTTCGGATTTTCATCAAAGTGTTATGTTATCTAAATCAACTGTTTCTTCTTTCCTTAATCTTATTCCGAAGAAGGACAAACCGTTGGGTCTTGATGATTATAGGCCGATTTTCCTTGTGGGTGCATTTATAAGGTGTTGGCAAAGCTTCTCGCGACTAGATTGAAAATGGTTTTGAATTCCATTATTGCTCCTAATCAAACGGCTTTTGTCTCGGGTCGTCAACTCCTTGATGGGGTCATTGTTATTAATGAATTGGTGGATTTTGTTAACAAAGAAAAGAAAGAGTGTACTCTCTTCAAAGTGGATTTTGAAAAAGCCTATGACAAAGTCTCTTGGAATTTTCTTAGATTCTTGATGTCTAGTATGGGTTTTGGTTGTTTATGGATGCGATGGATGGAAGCGTTGATCTTTACTAGCAAGATGTCTGTTTTGGTCAATGGTAGTCCGATTGATGAGTTTGTAGTGGAGAGGGGTTTGAGACAAGGAGATCCATTATCGCCTTTTTTGTTCGTTTTGGTAATGGAGGGGCTTTCGGGGCTGATTCGTATTCGGTGAGTTTGGGCGAATTTGCCGGTTTTAATATTAATCGGAGGTGCTTCATTGATGTTCTTCAATTTGAGGATGATACTCTCTTGGTGGGTGATGGTAGTTGGAATCACTTATGGGCTATCAAATCGGTTATTCGAGCCTTTGAATTAGTGTCAGGGCTTGGTATTAATTTTCATAAGAGCAAAATCATCGACATCAATGTGAAGGATAGTTTTGTGGAAGCGGTGGCAAATTTTTTGGCTTGTAGATCGGAATCTTATTGTTTCACTTTCCTTGGCATCCCCATTGGATCTAATCCTAGGAGAATTGCCTCTTGGTCGTCTCTCCTTTCTAAGTTCCGTAGAAGACTCTCTTCTTGGCATGGGCATTTTTTATCTTTTGGAGGGAGAATCACTCTTATTAAATCCATGCTTAGTAGCTTGTCTATTTTTCACTTATCGTTCTATAAAGCTCCGGTGAAAGTTTGGAAGGAAATGATGAGGATCCAATGTAGTTTTCTTTGGGGTAGCTCGGAGGGTAAGAGGAAAATTTATTGGAGAGAGTGGAGATCTTTATGTCTTTCGTATTCTTTAGGAGGTATTAAATTAAGGAGGATGGGCGTTTTCAACGAAGCTCTCATCAATAAATGGAAGTGGAAGATCATGAATGGTTCGGAGGAATTATGGTTTAGAGTCTTGAAGGCGAAGTATGGAGATATTAAAATGATGGTGTGGAACGGGGAAGTCATTGATAACAAGTGCAGAAAAGTTTCCACTTGGTTCTCGGATTTATTCGCTTTTAAAAAAAATACTAAGATTGATACTCTTGTGAATAATTGTACCGGTTCTATAGGGGATGGTTTTGGTGTTTCCTTTTGGAAAGCGAATTGGACGGGAGTTGGTCCGCTCTCGCATGCCTTTCCTAATGTTTTTTCTGTAACTACTTTGGATAATGTTTCGGTCACGACTATGGGTGGATGGTCGGATGGGCAGTGGTGTTAGGGCTATTTCGGATGTAACCGTTGCAATGTTGCTGTTGTGAATTCAGTCATGACCGAAGGGGGTAGGGAGGGTGTCTCGGAGGGTGTTCACGCGACTAACGATTTTTCTATGCAGGTTGCAGGTTCGGTGGCAGGTCCTCCTTCTATTTCGCACGCGGATCCAATTGCTGCTCTGGATCAGGATCAGTACGCAGGGCACTCTCTTCCTGTTGCGGATTCTGTTTTGGTGTCAAATTTGGAGAATTGTGCAGCGTCTGCTGTGGGCAGTGATGCAGTTTCACAGCCGGCAAACAACAGTTATTTTTGGGAGTGGCCTGCTGTTTCTGTAACAGGTTTTTCTGTAGCTTCGCGGTCGGCCTATGTGTGCCTCTCAAACACCCCCCTTTCTCCTTCGGATTTGGTTAACTTCACTGCTATCAATTTTGTTTCAGACACTCATGCGGTTCAGTTTGGCAGCTTTTCTTCGGAAGGCTTTGGTCCGCAGTTCCAGGCCCATGATCCGGCGGATCTGCTGCTGGAGGAATTTCATCGTTTGCAAGTATTCTTGGGTGATGTTCGGCCTACTTTGGGGCAGAAGGATGCGGTTCTTTGGTGTGATGGGGCGTTGGGATCTTTCAACGTTAGCTCGTATTATCATAAGGTCTTTTCTTATCTTATTCCTTTTGGTCCTCCGAATCGGAACGATCGGGCATTCGATCTTATTTGGAATGTTATTGCTCCTCAGAAGGTTAAGGAGTTTGGATGGCGGTGTTTTACTCATTGTCTCCCGAGCAAGAGTGTCCTTTTACGAATAGGGGTGTTTACGGGTGATAATGTGTGGTCGCTAAGATTATTTGGATGGAATTGGCTTATTGGCTTGATTTCAAAGTACATTTGGACTTAGATCTATTGGGTGATTTTTTGGAGTGGTTTAATTTCTGCAAATTTAAAAAAGTTGCAAATGGTAGAGAAGGAAGTGTGTGGTTAGTGATAGTTTGGAACATCTGGTTGATAAGGAATGAAATCGTTTTTTGCAACGTTAAATGGAACATGTTAGACATTATATGGAAAATCAAACTCTCAATTTGGAGGTGGTCTTCGATGGGGAATATTACTCATCCAAATTGCAATCTTTACGAGTTCGACAAAGACCCTTTGTTATTCTTTTCTTAATGCAATTGGTTTGTAATTTTCTCTTTTATAGTTGGCAAGATGCGCCTTGGCCTATTCGTTGTTTTCAGGTGGGGTACCCTTGGTACCCATTCTTATTAATATATCTCTTGTTTATTAAAAAGAAAAAATATCTGTAAGAGTATTGTGCTTTACGGTTGGATTCTAGTCTATAAAATAGAAAGAGAGTGTAGCTTTCACTTTAGACCAAAATAGTAAAAGAAATTAATGTTGCTTTTGCTTAAAATACTCCGAAGTGAATGTACTGCACTTTTGCTTAAGCTTACGTCTCACTCCGAAGTGAACATACTGCACTTTTGCTTTTCTCATCATATTATATGGCTCACTTCCTTTAAAGATGCAACGATAGACGCAAAATTGAAGGAAGGAATAAAAGTATTACTAAGTGACTTGAAAAATAAATTAAAGATGAATATATATAGTGTTTTTCTAATTAATGTAAAACTTGAATTTTTCTTAATACTGGTTAAACTAATTTTTAAATTGAAATATTGTAAAACATTCTTTTTAAATTTTTTAATGCAACAATATAACATATTATAAAACTTATTTAAAAAATATTAACAGACTCAAATAGAGGATAAAAGTCAAATTATCACAAAAATAAATAAATTTTAATAAGGGTCTTTTATAGATTTATACAAAATAATTTAAAGGTGGCATTTAAAAAAATTATTTGTTAATTAAAAAAATTATATTCCACTTACGACCGAATAATTTTAGAGAACCACTCTCCACCTACGGAGACTTATTTAAAATTACAACATTGTTACGTATGAATTGTTTATTACTGAAACTTTTAGAACCTAAGGAGATATCGAGACCTTAAGAAGAGTAAGTCTAAAAATTACTGTTTTAAAAATTAAAACTAACTAGTCGAACGAATCTATTTAATTGAAAATTAGAGGAGTTATTGATTTGATCTGATTGACGGTTCAGGCTAGCTAATGAATTAATGGAAATCGGTAAAATTGGGAAAAATTATAAAAACTTATGAATTGACGATTTTGAAAAATCGATAGATTAAATGTTTATATTTTTTTTCAATATAAAATGAAATAAAGTCGATTTTTATAATTTTAATATATATATATATATATATATATATATATATATATATATATATATATATATATATATATATATATATATATATATATATATATATATATATATATATAAAGTTAATTTCGTTAAAAATTTATTTAGAACAACTTTATCTTCTTATAATTAAAATTTGGATTTAATTGAAATGCATTAAGAATGTAAAGAAATTTTAAACCGTGAGTGAAACATAGTCGTTAAATGTTGTAATAAGTTTGACTTTATTTTAAAAGCTTATAAAGTAATGTAAAGAGTGATGTTGATGAATTGACAAGTGTAAATTTTTTTACACTGATAGGGCATAATAATTAGTCTCTTAAATTTATTAAACATTATCATTATTTTTGTTGTTTAGTTTATATTGCAATTATACATTATTCAAAATTTATTTTAATTTGTATTTTATAATATTTTATTGTGTGTGATGATAATGTTTAGAATTTAAATTTATAAAATTATGATATTTTGAATATTGTAAATTTTGTAAATGTCGTTATTTTTTTAGAGAAAAAATTATCTGGTTTGATCATTTTAATAAATATATAGTTTTATTATAAATATTGATTTATTCAATCAAATTAATCAGTTTAGTCATACAATTCAATCAATGGTCTAATGGTTCGACGAATAAACCACTAACTCATTACTCTCATCATCTTTATTACTCAAAACATTATTACTCAAAAGTCAAACGTTGGTAAACATGCCATTGTAAAATTATTTAACTTTTAAATATTAAAAATGTGATTTTAAAGTTATTTAAGTTTTAAATGACAAAAATTATTGTATCATTAAAATTTACGGAAACTAATAAAATTCACCATTAATATTACAAGAAAAAGAAAGCATTAGATTCTTAGCGTGAAACTCTGTTTTGGGAGTATGATCAATGTGTTCTCAAAGCATTGGATTCTCAACTTTCCTTATATAAGAGAATTAAGCTTGCACTACCTAATTTTTATCCCCACTAATTCTTATTTCCATTATACATTTCAATCTTGAAGTTAATGGCTTCTAATTTGTTGGTAGCTCAATCTTATCAAGATCATGCAGGTACGTCTTATATATATATATATTGACACTCACTCTCTTGTTTACATTTTGTTGTTAATATATTAACTCAAGTTGCAAAATGATATCATGTAGATATGGAGTTCTGTGAGCTAGTAATGGAAGACAAATGGGAAGAAGTAATTGAAAAATACGGAGAAAATAGTAAGTTTCACAAGATTGAAATAAAGGGAAGAGGAACAGCATTGCATGTGGCAGTAAGCAATGGATGCAAAAAAGTGAAAAGTCTTGTAGAAGCAATATTAAAATTTGAAGACCAAAGTAGTTTGAAAATGGTGAATGAAATAGGTGCTACTCCTCTTCACCTTGCGGCATATAGAGGATTCACAGATATGTGTGAAGTTATAATTGGAAAAGAAGGTGAAAGGAAAATTTTGATTCAAGAGAAAAATCCAAATGGAGAAACACCTCTTTTTTGGGCTGTTCGTGCACGTAAAAGATTAGTGTTTGTTTATCTCCAACAGTTTTTTCCATATGATATCAATATTGCAATCAATAACAATGATACTAGCATCCTTCATGTTGCCATTCGGAGAGAAATGTTTGGTTAGTTTTTATTTTATCTCTTACTTTATTTATTTGTTTCTTTACATTTTTCTATTCTACTTTCTTTTAACTATTTTTCTAATGTAAGTAAATAATACAATTATATTTATAAATAAAAAAAAGGTAAAATATTATTGTGATAGTTCTTATTTCACTTTGGAGATTAGAAGTTGCGGGATGCAATGATAGACTTCAGCTTCTGATATGGTAAAAGATGCATTGGCCTGTAAAGTTATAATTCCAACACTCAACTTAGCATGTGAGTAAGATGAGTGGAAGAAATTTTAATTTGAATTGTCCTTGGAAAATGACACACCTTCTTTTTATGTAGTGAAATGGTTATAACAACCCATTAGTTTTAAGGGTAAGATGCCTGGAGTTGTTGGATGGATCTTGGATATGAATCCTTTGTGCTATGACCCAAGATAGCACTCTTACACTACAAGTGATGTGGTGGATTGTTGCATTCTCTAGATCAATATTATTGAATCTTTTGATCGGTCTAAAACAATTATCCCAAGCATTTGCATCTGCTCTTTGTAGTGCAAGTATTTTTTAGCATTTTTTTCGTAAGCTATCACCCGACTTGAGTGGAAAACCTAGAGATCGTTGATGTCATTGGGACTTGTGCCATAAATTCGTTCTATGCTTTAGGTATACTTTTGTAGGTTTAGCATAATGATCTTTAGAAACTGAAGTAGTTGAGTGTTTTATGAGGTGATATAGGTCGTTGATAGTGCTTAATGTCATTCTTTAGATATGTCATCATGCAATCTCTAAGGACTTAATTCTACAGTTTCTTGAGATCTTACCTTTTCCTTTTTCTCCCATTGTATTTCTACAACATACGGTTTTCTATAGCCAAAGGTAGTGGTGCCTATCATGAATCAAAAATCAAAATAGGCTGCTTCAACTTCTTAGGTTGATAGTGTCATTTCGACAAGTGCGTCTCAATTTGCTCTTGAAGGTAGTCTTTAGAAGGCTAGCTTGATGTGGGTTCTTCTTCAGATGAAGGTAGTGCAATGAATATGGAAAGTGAGTCATTACTTTATATGAGTTCACTTTTTAGTGCTAGGTCTCTACTTACCCTTCAACAATTTCGAAAATTAGTTTTTAACCACCTGATGATCACTCATTCGTAGTTGAATCATGTAATTTAGCGTACATCAAAGTCTTCTAGTATTTGTGTAATTATCAAGGGAAACCCCTATTTTTCCCTTTTATTCGCCCTTTTTAAATGTACAACATATTTTAGTGAACCAGACACAAAGTCAGAGCTTGATCACATGGGTGCGGGTTACCCATTATGTTGAAGTGTTTTTGGATAGCGTGAAGAATTTCAAACATCAATTATGTTTTGTTGTTTCTTTCCACAAAGAGACTCATGCAACCGTATGCACTATAGGAACGAGTGCAAAGAACATGTGTACCTGTTTATTTCATAATTATAGAAACCAATGTAACTTTTTTACATTGGATGGATCATACGTCTATAAAGAAAGTAATATCCCCCAAGAGAAACTTTAGGTAAAGAAACGCTTCCCAATCCCTTTGGATGAAGACTTTCTCTCGGCGACTATTCCCAACCCCTCTATCCATCTTTGGTTTATTTAGACATGTGTCCACTATTTATCAAACCCTCAATTGCATCTATTAGTTGTATTCAATCGTTGGGGGTGTGGTTGCGACTATTGTGAAAGCGAAAATACTTTATTTTGTTAGTCCTCCAGGATTCTCTAACACATAAGGGGTTTTTGATCGTGACCTTCTAGAATTCAAAGTTTGCACACTCTTGGTATACCTTCTCCCATCGCGTTTAAAGCGTTTAAAGGGGAGTATATTTGTCATATAATTCGTGGGTCCCACAATATGAGTCTTCCTTTTTTCCGTTTAGATTTCTTCCTAAATGTTGCTAGAACTTGCATTTGTTGGTGCCTGACTATCTACTCGGGCGATGAGTTTTTTTCCCAATATTAATGAAGAATTTCACCTTGTTTAGTAGTTCCTTCAACCAATGGGCCTCTTTGTGCCCCTAACTTCTCCTTGAAGGAGGTATGCTGCTTCATACCTTTCTAAAAAATCCATCACTTGAAGCTCTTCGCGAAGCCTCCCATTTCCACAACTACTAGTGTGAAAAGTTGATGTATAACCATAGACTTTCCTTCCCTGCGTGAACTTCTGAAACAAATTAGTCCATGACTTGACGCTAACATATAAAAAATCCTTAAACCATGTCAATCTGATCATGTCAATATTAGTGGAAAGATGTTGCACTTTGCTACCTAATCGGCATGGTAGTAATTAGAGGGGTCAAAAAATCCTATTTTATAAAGCCCTAATATTTAGGCCCCTACTTGACCCATTTTTTTAGGCCCCTACTAAATGAATATTTTCTTGACCCTTTATTTTTAAGCTCATTCTTATTTTTGTTTTTTATGAGGCCTAAGTAAGGGGTTAAAAATCTAATATACCAAATATTTTACTTTCTTGATAAAAAAGTTTTTTGAAAAAAAAAACTCGATTTTCCGAAAAATATTTGATTATCTTAAAAAAAATCGATATTCCGAAAAAACTCAATTTAAAAAATACTCAATATTACGAAAAAAAACTAGATTTCAAGTAAAAAAACTCGATTTTTCGAAAAAAATATCGATTTTTGAAAAAAACTCGATTTTTGAAAAAAAAACTCTATGTTTCGAAAAAACTCTATGTTTCGAAAAAACTCTATGTTTTGAAAAACTCTATGTTTCGAAAAAACTCTATGTTTTGAAAAAAAAAACTCTATGTTTCGAAAAAACTCTATGTTTTGAAAAAAAAACTCTATGTTTCGAAAAACTCTAGATTCTTAGAAAAATATTTTATTTTTAGGAAAAAAACTCGATTTTTCGAAAAATATGCGATTTCTCGAAAAAAAATAGGATTTTTCGATTTTTGTTTTAAAATCGATTTTTTCTAAAAATAAAAACCGATTTTTTTGGAAAAAAAAGTAATAGATTTTTTTGGATATAAATATTGATTTTTGAAAATTAAAAAAATCGATTTTTTTCACAAATAAAAAATATCAATTTTAGAAAAAAATATCAAATTTATTTATTAGAAAATGTCAATTTATAAAAATGTAAGGGATCATTAAACCCTTCTTGAATTTTAGAGATCTTCACTCTAAAGGCTCTAAATATTTTAGGCCTCACTTATTTTTAAATTTTTAGGCCTCATATATTTTAGGGATTTAGACCCCAGTCCCCTAAATTGACTGCTATGGTAGTAATTCAAGTTGTCGTCCATGTGAATGGCTATATTTTTTAACCAAAATAATAATCTCATTTATGTGTCTATAACTTTAGCCAACATGTATGCCACAAGCATAGAATGATGCTTGTAAAAATATTAAACTAGAGGAATAAATGGGAAGTCTATTAATCGGTGTGGTGGTGAGACTTTTGGTAAATATTATTTTAATTCGACGTCCATTTAAACAAATGTCTTTACAATTTTATCCTTTAAAATAATTTAAGTTTTTAATTAAAATGAAAAGATAAATCCCATTGAAATTAAAATATTAGCAAACATTACACTTTATCAATAATATTAATCTATGTATCTTTTGCAACAGATTTGGCAAACATAATAATGTATTGCTATAAAAGTCTTGGATCTATGAAGGACAAAGATGACATCACTCCTCTTGAAATTCTTGCTACTAGGACATCTGCCTTCATGTGTGGAAGTAGGCAACTATCATGCTGGAAGCAAATTTTATACCACTGTAAGTGACACATACATATGAATGTTATAAAAACACTTAATTGCTTAAAAAGATAAAATTGTAAATTATTTAACATTTTTTTTAAGAACTTCGTCATTGCACTTAAAATGCTAAATTAGATAAGATATCTAATAAAAAGCTATATTATATTGACACAACTACTTATACATCATTTACTATTATGATGAATAGTGTTCATTTTAAATTTATTTAAAATTAAAAATATTACTTGTAAATAAATATATATTTTTAACAAAATATATTTTGTAAGATGTATATTAACCAATTTCATCATTACATTAACAATAAAAATATATTTTTTATGAAGGTGGAAAAACACAAGGAAAGGGGGTTGAAATTGGGTTTTCAAAATTTAAAAGCAAATAACACTTTGATTTATCCTGGTTTGTTTGAACTCAAACTACATTCGGTCCACCCCCAAGATGATTTCGCCTCTCTCAACAAGGTCTTAATCCACTAGTCAAATAAGGATTACAATCACTAAGACCTACTATTAAAGTCTTCTTGAGTCTACTGACTACACTTAATCACTTAAGGAAAATTACAATGATTCAATATAAAGTGTAACAAGAGAATGCTTCTAATAAGCTATTATCACTACTGTGATAGTTTTTACAATTGAAAGAGTATTAGATAATTTGGTTCAAAAGATTTCGCGCGAGAGAATGAGAGAGAGAGAGAGAGAGAGAGAGAGAGAGAGAAAATTCTTTAGGTGTTTCCTTTATATAGATTTGAAGGAAAAGATCCGTTGGAGACATCTTGTGTTATTTTTAGTTGTTTGATAAATACCATTAAAACTTTCCAAAAATAAAGATCTTCGTCTTCAGCCGTTATTTCTGATTCATTAATAAATATGTCTGATTCTGAGAATCAGAACTTGCGTAGTCCATATCAGAGTATATATATTTCGCAGCTGATCTTGCATAAATGATGAGATCTTCTATAGATTTTCGATCAGATCTTCTTTGAAGTAGAAGCTTCATTTTAGAAGATGTTGAGCTTTTAGAACATTTCTCTTCGCAAGGACTTCTGTCTTGCACAGAGAAAATAATAATTTTTAGGTATCATATTTTGTTCTTAGATTAATTTTTATCATCAAAACTTTATTAGAGAGGTAGAATTGAAATCTTGTTCTAACAATCTCCCCCTTTTTATGATGACAAAACATTGTATTTTGATTAAGAACAAAAGGACAAAAAGTAATAGAAAACTCCCTTAGAGATGTTGAGATGGTCCTTCAGAATTTTCTACGAGAAGTTCTTAGAGCAGACGCTCCCTTGAGTTAAATACTTATCATGTTCTTAAACATTAAAACAAATTTTTCAGATTTTTAGGATGTTTGAGGTTTAACCTTGGTAAGGTGTTATGTATCAAAATAGTTTACGTGTTCTCCCCCTTTTTGTCATTATTCAAAAAGTAGATAATCAGAAAAAGATATCAAAAAAATAACCAAAACACCAGATCTTCATTAATCAGAATAGACATATGAGAACATCAACAAGAAAATAGACAGAAAAAACATATAAAACAAGATCTAAGGTTGGGGATTAAGCTTTGTGAACAACTCTTCCAGAAGAGTCTTGATATGAGAAGTTGACTCCACTTGTTGACCTATCATGTTCTTAACTTCAGAGTTTGTCTCATCTTGCTTGTCCAATCTGAGCTTCACAGACTCATTTTCTTTCTTTAGTTCTTCCAGGGTTTTCATTACCAAGGAAGTTGGGGGAGTCTTTTAAACAGAAGTAGCAGCTTGAGCAGAAGTTTGTGCAGAAGGTTCATCAGCAGATGGTGAAGCAGCAACTTCTTTTCCTTTGTCTTTAGCAGAAGGAGAAACAATGATCTGAAGTGTAGAGGTTGATTCCTTTGGTTCTGGTTCTTTCCATGGTTTAGTGTCCAGAAGATGAGTCTTCTTCTTCTTCTCCAAGCAAGTAATATTTTCTGGACTTTTTGTTGCATAAGCCAAGGTTAGTAGTACCTTTTAGATACCTGAAGATTCTCTTAACAGATGTTTAGTGAGTTTCTCAAGGACTTGATTGGAATCTGGCACATAAACAAACGCTATATAGAATATCTGGTCTTGAGGCAGTTAAGTAAAGGAGAGAGCCAATCATACCTCTGTAGATCTTCTGATCTACTTTCTTACTTACCTTTTCCTTCTCTAGAATACAAGTGGGATGCATTGGAGTTTTAGAGATTTTACTTTATGACATGTCAAATTTCTTCATAAGTTCTTTGACATATTTGCTTTGATGAATATAGATTCCTTCTGATGTTTGATTTATTTGAATTCGCAGAAAGAACTTCAATTCTCCCATCAGGCTCATTTCAAATTCTGCCTGCATAAACATAGCAAATTCCTTGCCCAAAGAACTTTTAGTAGATCTAAATATAATATCATCTACGTAAATTTGACAAATCAGAATATCATTTTTAAATGTTTTACAGAAAAGAGTTTTGTCCACTTTCCCTCTGGTAAAATTATTTTCTAAAAGAAAATTACTTAATCTTTCATACCAAGCTCTAGGAGCTTGCTTCAAAACATATAAAGATTTTTCTATTTGTAAAAATGTTCTAGATATTTAGTGTTTTCAAAACCAGGAGGTTGGTGCACATAAACTTCTTCATCAATATAACCATTTAAAAATGCACTCTGGACATCCATCTGATAAAGAGTGATGTCATGGTTTACAGCAAAAGAAATTAAAAGTCTGATAGATTCTAACCTTGCGACTAGTGCAAAGGTTTCTGTATAATATATCCCTTCTTGATGATTATAACCTTGTGCTACCAGTCGTACTTTGTTTTTGACAACTTCACCTTGTTCATTGAGTTTGTTTCTGAACACCCATTTGGTTCCAATGATGTTGAATCCTATGGGTCTAGGAATTAGATCCCATAAGTCATTTCTGGTTAATTGATTTAGTTCTTCCTGCATTTCAAGTATCCAATCATTTTCTGAAAGAGCTTCGTCCATAGAAGTTGGTTTAATTAGTGAAACTAATCCCATTAGTGATTCTTCAGAGTTTCTGATGGAGGATCTTGTTCTGAATAGATCATATTTCCTTACAAAAAAATTATCTTCTGGATGATTCAACGTGCTTCTGGATTGTCTCTTCTGACTGGGTTCTTCAGAAGTTGTTGAGGTAGTTGTCTTGTCTTTCTCTGTAGATGGTTGTTTTTCATATGTTCTTTCTTCAGTGATTTGAACTTCTATATGTGCAAGAGATTCATTCTGCTTTGGATTTTCAAGACCAAGCTTATCATCAAACCTGACATAGATGGATTCTATCACAATTTGTGTTTTTGCATTGTATACTCTGTATCCTTTCGAACATTCAGAGTATCCTAACATATAACATTTTTTTTACCTTAGAATCAAACTTGTTTAGAGGATTGTTAGTGTTCAGAATTAAACAAGTGCATCCAAAAGGATGAAAATAAGAAATGTTGGGTTTTCTGTTCTTCTACAATTCATAAGGAGTCTTCTCCAGAATAGGTCTTATGGAGATTTTATTCTGAATATAACACGTTGTATTTACTGCTTCTGCCCAAAAGTGTTTAGTCATGTTAGTCTCATTGATCATGGTTCTGGCCATCTCTTGTAATGTTTTGTTTTTACGTTCTACAACTCCATTTTGTTATGGAGTTCTAGGGCAAGATAAATTATGAGAGATGCCATTTTCATTAAAAAATAATTCAAATTTTTTGTTTTCAAATTCTCCACCATGTCCATCTGCTATAGTCATCTACGATCACTAATCCATACTTCTTACCAATGATTGAGGCAATCAAAACTAGTCCAAATAAATCAATGTGCATAAGTTCTAATGGTCTAGAAGATGAAACAACATTTTTACATTTAAAAGCATGTTTAACAAATTTGCCTTTCTGACATGCTTCACACAAAGCTTCTGATTTGAACTTCAAATTTGGAAGTCCTCTGACCAGATTGAGTTTGTTAATCTGAGATAATCTTCTCATATTAACATGTCTTAATCTTTTGTGCCAGACCCATTGCTCAGTGTCCACATACATAAGACATTTTACATTCTGACTTTTTGGTTTAGAAAGTTTTATTTTATAGATGTTTTCTTTCTCTTCCCATTAAATAGGATTGTTCCATCTTTCTGACTAACAACTTTACAGAACTTTTGATTAAAGATTATATCATAATCTTTATCACTTAATTGACTTATTGATAACAAGTTATGCATCAATCCTTCTACTAACAGAACATTAGAGATAGAGGGAAGAGTACCATTACCAATAATTCCAGAGCCAATGATCTTTCCTTTTTGATTGCCTCTGAAACCTACGTAGCCTCCAGCTTTTAGCTCAAGACTTTAGAACATATGCTTTCTTCCCGTCACGTGTCGCGAGCATCCAGAGTTCAGGTACCAAGATTGGTGTTTCAATCTTGATATTAAATACATCTGCAACATACATAATTTTATCTTTAGGTACCCATATCTTTCTGGGTCCTTGTTTGTTAGAATTTACAAACTTCTGATTGAGTTTGAATTTCTCATCAGAGCTTGTAGAACAAGACGATTCACTGGTATATTTTAAATCATGATTATGGCCATATGTTAAGTGAGAACTTAATGGTGTGTTAACTTTTATAATCATATCATCAACTTGTTTAAATTTCAGTGGTGCTTCTCCTATAGGTTTTACATATGCTATGCCTCTTCTACCATTTATGCTAAGTCCATAGATCATTTAGGCAATTTTGCTTCTATCTATTTTTTTAGCTAGAAATTTTTGAAAATTGTAATCATATTGCTTTATGATATTATCAAAACTAAATGAAACTTCTGATTCAGATTCTTTCTGAGCTTTAAGTTTTTCAAAAGAGATTTCTAGTTTTAAAAACTTCTGTTTTAGCTCAAAGTTTTCTGCTTTAAGTTTTCTAGTTTCCTCCGATTCAGATAGTAGACTTTGTTTCATATCTTTGTATTTAAATTAAAGGTTCAGATACTAGGCTATCTTCTAATTGAGTTCTAGATAGTTTAGAAAATACCTCTTCTATATCGGAATCTGATTCTGATTCTGATGAGTTGATATCATATGGTATTTTTTCCATCAATGAATTGTTGGCGTGTTCATCTTCTGATTCTGATTCAGCTTCAGAAGATTCTGAGTCATCCCATGTGGCCATGAGACTTTTCTTCTTCTCTCTGTTGAACTTCTTTTCGGGCTTCTCTTTCTGAAGTTTGGGGCAGTCACTCTTGTAATGTCCAGGTTCCTTGCATTCATAGCAAACTACTTCCTTGCTTCTGGACTTCTTAACCAGAGGATGGTTCAGAGTGATTGTTTGATCTTCTAGTATTCCTGAACTTCTTCTGACGATGCTTCAAGAGTTGTTGAACTCTTCCGGAAAGAAGTGATAGCTCATCTTCTTCTAATGAGCCTCCAGGGCTTTCTTCTTTTTCCTGAAAAGCTTTAGATTCTGATTTGTTAGATTTAATAGAAACAAACATACCTTTCTTCTGAAGTTCATCTTCTTCAAGTTCTATCTTGTGACTTCTCAATGAGTTGATCATTTCTCCAAGAGATATCTCATTCAGATTCTTTGACAGCTTAAGAGCAGTGACCATGTGTCTCCAAACCTTCGGCAAGCTTCTGATGATCTTCTTCACATGATCTGTTGTCGAGTAGCCTTTGTCCAGAACTTTTAGTCCACCCATCAAAATTTGAAACCTTGAGAACATTTTCTCAATCAATTCATCTTCTTCCATCTTAAATGCGTCATACTTCTGAATCAGTACCAGAGCTTTGGTATCCTTGACTTGAGTGTTGCCTTCATGTGTCATCCTTAGAGAGTCGAACATGTGTTTGGCTGATTCTCTATTTGTGATATTTTCATACTCTGTGTATGAGATAGCACTAAGAAGTATAGTAAAGGGAAATAATACTTTGATTTATCCTGGTTCATTTGAACTCAAACTACATCCAGTCCACCCGCCAAGGTGATTTCTCCTCTCTCAACAAGGTCTTAATCCACTAGTCAAATAAGGATTACAATCACTAAGACCTACTGTCAAAGTCTTCTTGAGTCTACTGACTACACTTAGTCACTCAAGAAAAATTGCAATGATTCAATATAAAGTGTAACAAGAGAATGCTTCTAATAAGCTATTATCACTATTGTGATAGTTTTTACAATTGAAAGAGTATTAGAGAATTTGGTTCGTAAGATTTCACGCGAGAGAGCCAAAATTCTTCAGGTGTTTCCTTTATATAGATTTGAAGGAAAAGATCCGTTGGAGACATCTTGTGCTATTTTTGGTTGTTTGATAAATACCATTAAAACTTTCCAAAAATAAAGATCTTCGTCTTCAGCCGTTATTCCTAATTCTTTAATAAATGCGCTTGATTTTGAGAATCAGAACCTACGTAGTCCATATCAGAGTATATATATTTCACAGTTGATCTTACGTAAATGACTAGATCTTCTATATATTTTTGATCAGATCTTCTTTGAAGTAGAAGCTTCGCTTTAGAAGATGTTGAGCTTTTAGAACATTTCTCTTCGTAAGAACTTATATCCTGCACATAGAAAATAATAATTTTTAGGTATCATATTTTGTTCTTAGATTAATTGTTATCATCAAATCTTTATTAGAGAGGTAGAATCAAAATCTTGTTCTAACATTTTAAACTGCTTATTAAACCATTTTCACAACTTCATTAACTATTAAAATACATAATATAAATAGGTTACAAATATTAAATTCTGAAATGTATTAATCAATATTACACTCTATTAACCAATTTTATTTCACTACTTAAGACTTTTTTATGTTTGAGAACCTATTGAGCAAATTATGAATCATATTAATCGACTTTATTTAGGTAATAATACAACTGAACCTTGACATATGTTTTTGGGTCATTTCAAAGAGTATGGGATGATGGAAATTTATAAGAGAAATTTTTAGTTGAAATTTGGAATTATGCAAGTATTGTTTACATAGGAAGTAGTGTCGTGATTTGCTCAAGATTGGAAAACACAAAACAAACAGAGTTTTAGACTATATGCATTGTAGTGCATGGGGACCTACCAAAGAGGTTTTCATGGTGATTCCATTTTTTTATGTTTATAGATGATTTGTCTCGCAAGGTTTGTGTGAATTTATTAAATAGAAAATCTGAAGTCATTAACAAATTCATGTTATTATAGGCAAAGGTAGAAAATCAAACAAGCATAAAAACCAAGTATTAACATTTAGGAAATAGGACAAAGTACACTGATTTTAAATTCAAGAGGTTATATTGAAGAACACAATATTTAAATACATTACTCGGTTAGTAAGAGACCACAACAAAACGGTATGTCAGAGAGAATTAATAGGTCTCTAACTTAAGGCGTGAGACATTTCTTGTTAAATGCTAAGACTATCAAAAGGTTTCTAGGAAGTAGCAGTTTACCATGAATTTCTATCTTATTATTAGGTCACCATAAGCTTCATTGAATGGGAAGTTTACAAAGGAGGTATGAACTACTAATTCTATTGATCTTGATAATTTTTGGATTTTAGGGTGTCTAACTTATATGAATATATTCGCTGAATAAAGATCTAAACTTTATCAAAAGTCAAATTAATGTACCTTTATTGGCTATGTAAAAGGTATGAATGGTTTCGAGTTCTGGGATCCGATTAAAAGGAAGATGGTAATCAACATAGATTTTTTTTAATGAATAATCAATGTTGAAACTGACAATTGTAATAAATGTATTAATATCTGAAGGAGAAACTTCCAACAAACTAGTGATTCAGGTGGATGTTGACTTGCCATCAATAATCAATATCCAGGTAGTGTCTGATATTGAAATCGACCATGAACTTGAAGTTTCATGATAAGTACGTGATTATATTCTATTAAGTATGGTTCAACCAAACCACTAGAAAGATATAGGTATGAAGACCTGGAAACCTATGAACTTATTACTAGTTTTAGAGACCTTTTTACTTTTTGAGAAGCTATTTCGAGTCAGGAGTAAGATAAGTGGATGGGTGGAATGGTGGATGAGAAGAGTACTTGAAGAAATGTCATACATGGGAGATTGTTTAGATTCCTAAAGGAAAAGTGTTATCGGTTGTAAGTTGGTGTTTAAAAGAAAACCAATAGTAATAGAAAAAGAAGGGGAATAATTTAAGGTTGTCTTCTAGAAAAGGGGTAGTAAAGATATAAGGTTATTGATTACAATGAGATTTTTTCTTTAGTCGTCAGACATACTTCTATTAGGACAATATTGGCCTTGGTAGTCAATCAAGACATTTATTTCGAGCAAATGGATGTGCAGAAAACATTTATTCACGTTAATTTAAATCACAAAATTTACATGGAGCATCCAGAGGTGTTTAGTGACATTGGACATAGCAGCCTAGTTTGTAAATTGAAGACGTATTTGTATGGTTTAAAGCAGTCTCTAAGAAAATGGTATACATTCTTATATTCATACATGCTTAAGATTGACTACAGAAAGGGTGACTATGAATATTGGATTTATGTTAGGAGCCTTGATGAGGACTCTTCGATTGTATTGTATATTTACGATATTTGATTGCTGCTAATAATTTGCATAAGGTAAGAGAATTGAAAATCATGTTGGAAAAAGAGTTTGACATGAAAGACTTAGAGGCTGAGAAGAAAATTCATTGTATTGAAATTCATATGGATAAGAGTGATAAAACATGATGGCTCTCCTAGAAAAGATATGTTGAAAATGTGATAGACAAGTTTGACATGAGTAATTTAAAGATTGTGAGTATTCCATTGAGGAAACATTTTATGCTCTCATTTTATTAGTGTCCAAAGATAAATGTAGAAGCTAAGTATATGTCAAAGGTCCCTTATGCTGGTTTGCATTATACCATATTTGACAAAATCAATTAGACAATAATAAAGGAAATTATAAATGTTTTATAGTCGCAGAGGTGGACATCATTGGCCGAACTATATTAACAAAGATCAAGGATGTTGTCTTTTATTTATGTTTCTCTTATATATTGATTGTTTCTCTTAACATTACCTAATGCATTTTTTGTTGTTAAATAGAAAAGCTCTTAAAAGGAGAAATAATGTAACAATAAATCTTATTAAATTTGTCTCTTTTGGAAATCTAAATGACATATTCTTCCATTGTTCTTACTTTTTTGCAAAATGTGATGAAGAAAATGTATAACATTCTTTAAATTTTTTTGGTGTCAAAGGTTCTTCTGTAAGCCTCCGGGACACAAAAACTACAATGGAATTGTATCAAAATAAGGCTATATCTGAAGGAATTTTAAAGAATGGTATGCTTTTAATGAACTATAGCTCTTATGAACTCTTTTTCATTATTTTTTAGTGTTTTAAAATTAGTAAACTATTAATAGATACTCATTTGTCATTAATAGTAGAGAGTGTAGTTAATAACACATTAATTTAGAAGAGCTTTTTCTCTTGTAATTTTTATAAATAAAAAAATATGAATGGAAATAACAAATTTACCGCTTCATTTATTTTATGTCACTCACTATTATTTACTAAAGATCTATCAACATTGCAGAAAAAGGTGATCATAGTGAAGTATCAATACCTTTATACCATGTTGATGAATTAGAAAAGGCATACAATGTACACAATACTCTTGCTCAACTAGATTTTTTTAGTTGTGTTAAGATATTATTTCACCACATTCAAAATTTTGCTTCAAGATGGCTAATCTTATCACTATTGGGTATGTATATTAAACTCTTCTAACTTTAATTTTGTATGTTTTCATTTGCCTCTACATGTATACTGCACAAATGAGATAAATTTTGGATCATGCATACATAAGCTTGTTTCTACAACAATCACCATTGCTCTTTTGCTCAATAAATTCTGCAGACATAAAGGCAATAAAAACTATTAAGAAGAAGCACATATTTGGTCGTCAGCTTTTGGAAGAATTTATGAAAAATCCTTACGAGTCATACATGGGTGGCGGGTTTGATCCATTACGTTACATAAAACATGAAGAAAAAAGTGAAGATGGGGTTGTAAATTTTCCAGAGTTTATCAAGAGCGAATGGGAAGGAGGTAAATAACAATATGTACATAAAATTAATGAAGATATATAATTAAATTTAGAAAATTAATAATCACTATTTGTATATTTGAAGGTGATATCTCAATGCAAAACACAAAGGAAACTAAAAACATGGAAGATTCAACAAATATTGATGGAAAAAATACAACATTTTTGGCAGTAGCGAAAAGTGGCATAGTAGAAATTATGGAAGAGCTTAATTACAAAGTACCAATTACATCAGATAAAAAAGGTTTATTACTTGTTGCAATGAAGAATATTAAACCAGAAGTATCACAAGAGAAAAGTGTTTTAAAAGACACAGCATATTTGATTGCAGCAAGTCATGGAATAGTTGAGATGATGTCAATACTTAAACTAAAAATAAGAAGTGTGACCCATGAGACTAACTCCAACAACGAAAATGCATTGCTTTTGGCAGTAAAGAATAGACAACCAGATGTTATTAAGTGGTTGTGGAAGAGTTTACCTAAAGAAGTGTTTCAACACCTAAATCTAGAAGTTGATAAAAATGAGAATACCATGTTACACTTGGCAGCATATACATCAACCCAAAGAGAAAATACATGGAGGATATCTGGTGCTGCCATGCAAATGATGTGGGACATCAAATGGTACAAGGTACATTTATAGTTTAGTGAGAGTCATTTTTTACGGTATGCAATGTAGGTTAAAATAGAGATCCCCAAATATGTCATTTTTAAACTATGGCTAAATGGGACCTTGTATAATTTGTCATGGTTAAACCATAGCTTTATAGAGTCTTTAATTGTTTTGTTACAGTTGTTCAACTATGACTAACCTACACAATGTTTTATAACACTTAAAATGATATTGAGTTTAATTATTACTTATCACTATATATTTATATATTACATTTTAAAAACATTAACACATATTTTTTGGTATAGTACATAAAAGGACTAGTACCAGAGCATTTCGGTCATAGGAATAATAAAGAAGGAAAAACTCCAAGTGAAATTTTTAAGGAGCAACACAAAGAACTTCTACAAAATAGTATTGAATGGTTGAAAGACACATCAGAGTCTTGCTCAGTTGTTGCAGCTCTTATTGCTGGTGTCTCCTTTGCTACATCAGGCAGTGTCCCCGGTGGCAATCAACAAACAGGAGAACCAACATTAGAAGGTCATCCAGCATTTGAAGGATTCGCTATATCTTCATTAATTGGACTTTACTTCTCTGTTACTGCACTCATCATGTTCCTTTCTATACTCACTTCTCGGAAAGAAGTCGAAGACTTTTGTCGAAACTTGCCAATGAAACTTCTATTTGGATTGAGTTCTCTCTTCGTATCCATCGTTGCTATGTTTGTTTCTTTTTGTGCTGGACATTTCTTTGTGCTCACAGATAAATATACCAAGAGAGGTATCTTGTTCTATTTATATATTTCGATTTGCTTGCCTGTCGCGTTCTATGTTGCTGTGCAGTTTCCATTATTTGTTGATCTTGTTAAGGTTATTTGGAAGAAGGTTCCACCACCAAGTGTTAAGGGTGTTCATCTCTAGAGATTTTTTGTTGTGTTGTATTGCTATGTGGATTGAAACTAATGAGTCTGTTTTTATTTGAATAATGTATATTTTTATGATGATTTTTTGTGTGAATGTAGTGCACTGTGTGATTAGATTCTTTTGTTTAAAAATTTCTTTTTTAATTATGTTTTGAGTAATGGTGTGAATTCTGTGTGATTTGAAATTTTTGTATACCATATCCAAATTATTATACATATTACTAAAATGTTTGTTTATTCGTATGATTCTGTTGATTAGTTGTTATGATAAAAATATTGAATTATTTGTTGTATAAAGTACTCATAAAAAATATTGACAGTTTTTAAAAGTAAATTCAAACTTCAACTTAGTGTATTGAAGTAAGACAATATAGAAATAAAATATTTGGAAATTCATTAAAACATCAACTTAATGTATTGACTTAGACAATATAGAAATGCTAATAAGACTCTCTCAAACACCCACTCTCTTATTGGTTGAAATATATACGAGTCTTATCACTTTATGTGAGACCTATTTTTAACGTGAGAGACCCACACATATTTCAACCAATAAGATAATGAGTTTTTGAGAGAATATTAAAAAGATAATGTTTCTAGCATTCCTCTCTTTTAAATAATTAAACTTTACAATGAATTTTTTTTTTATAAATTTAATTTTAATACATTCAAAATTTGAATCCCTAGATAAGAAGAATGTCTTTATGCAATGTAATGTCCATACACCGAATAACTTATCTTATCAAGGACCGTGGCATTCTTCTTTTGAGTGTATCCTAGAGGATGATTTGAAGCAAGCACTGAATTTTATTTGGTATTTATATAGCACCGTTAAAAGTGAAAGTTTTTACTTAGAGTTTATTCCTTGATGGGCTTCCGTCGCGTGGCACGTTATGCAATAGGAGGATTATTGTTAATGAGCATGGCAAAGTGTGAGGTTTTTGTTTCCAATCGGTAGAATTTTCGATTCATCTCTTCTTCTCGTGTTTTAAAGTTTCTGTCATTTGGAAGAAATTGAAATTTTGGTTGGGAATTCTGGTGATTAGTGCAAATATTAGCTACTTTCATTTTCGGGATTGGTTATCTTTTTTTAGAGGTGGAGGTTGGAATGAGAGTGCGGTTTTAATTTGGTTGTGGCTTCCAAAGAGGTGTAAACAAATTCTAAGATGTTCATATTTTATTGGAGTAATCATTTTTTTGTTGGAATATATTTGTGATTCCTCAAAATTTTCCCTCTCATTTTCATGGAACTTAGAATATCACTTTGCATACTCAAATTCATAGCATGACCCAAAACATTGCATCAGAACCACCATAACAAAGGCATATGCTTGTGATTAATGATTGAAGCATTTGATAACTATCCAAAGACAATCAAAGGGGAAATATGACTTCACAACATTGTGAAAAGGGTTCACAACATCCCACAAGTCTTCATTTCAGGCCACAAGTCCTAGAAAGAAGTGGATTGATCAGAGGAGTCAAGTAGTGCAACATCTTCTGACAAAATAATGTCAAATTAGGGTTTCTGATTAACTGGGCTTCCCAAGGGAATTTTTGTTCAAACTTGATTTCATGGTCCTCTACATGATATTGGGTACCTAGGGTTGAAATTTCAGCCATTGAATAATTTTGGAAGAGGTTCAATTGTTCAGTTGATTGAAAATTAGGAAATTGGGGGAAAAGTCAACCATGCTGAGTAAGAAGTCAACTCCTGAATTTTTGAGGTCAAATTCATGAAATTAGGGTTATAATGATCCTATGGACCAAATTTGATCAAGAAATGATGGAGGAATCATGAAAAATCAAGAAAACCAAAACTTACCATTTTTGGAAAATTAGGGTTTCCAAAAATGGCAAGTTTTGGCCATTTATGTAGCCACTTCAAGAGAGGCCTTCTCCCAAATTAAAAGTCAAATGATAATTCCACTTGGGATGTTTGAAAGAGGACATCTTAAGCTTCAAATATATAGGTGGAACACATTTATAGCATTAAAATTGAAGAAGTTATGATCATTCAAAGATTGGACAAATCAAGGCCAAAACCATGTCATGGGCTAGGCAAGGACAGGCCTGCGCGCTTGACTTGCCAGGCAATTTCTCAAACAGGTGGTATGCCACAAGTTTTTCTATTTTTCTTCAACAAGATGACCTCAAATGTAAAATCTTCCAACATCAAAGTTGTTCCTTGTCATGTTTGCTAAAAGTTTCATGTTTGACAAATATTCATTTGAACATTATTTAATGAACATATATTGGCTTTAAGTGGCGTGGCAACCATGGGACTGAAAATGCATAGGCACCAATGGTACAAGGCAAGGCAAAGTGTGCAAGCCAATTATGCAGCACTAGGACATGATATTCAATGACCAATTTAAAGAACTTAGAAGCATGATCTCATCATGGATCAAACTACAAACATATTGTATGAATCATCCTCTTTGATTTGAGCACAAAAATGTTGTAGTTGGGTAGCTTGGGCTTGAAGAAATCATCAATGGAAGTTCAATACATCAAACTGGTTTGCTTTCTGCATAAGGCATTGTATTGTGAGATGTTTCTAAGTGCAGTCAACTTATACACATTGGAACATAGTGATATCATATGGCAGTGCATTCAAACAAGTTCAAAGGATCACATGGCTGCATGATCATGGTAGTTGTCATGCACTTCATGAGAATCATGCAAATGATGATACACATTCAAGCATTTGAACTCAAGCTGCATTGGATTGCTTCATCACATATCAACAAGCTTGCCTCACTATAGTTGTCATAAGCATCACCACATTGGATCCAGCTCGAGTAAAACAAATTCAGCTACACCACTTGCTTCAACTCATTCCAATACACCATAACAAACTTGACTCAACCAAAACAAACTTAACTCAGTTAACCAGGTTTCTAACCCTGGTTCTAACTATTAACTATGGGGGTTAAGCTCCTTATAAAGGCATGAGATCTAACTGAAGGGAGGCTTGGCTTCATTTTTCTCGAACCACATCACAAAGTTCATCAATTTTCTCTGCAAATTCAATGCAGTTTGAGGGAAACAACCTTCATATATCATCTCCAATATTCTTCATCCTTCATTGAGTATCATCATCATCAATGCAGAGCTCCATTTCCATGGCTGTATTCAAGTGAATTTCTCAAATTGCACCATTGAAGATTGCTGCATAACATCAGGATTTGCACTGCATTTCATCCACAGTGTGGCAATTAACCTTAAGTCATCATCAACATAGTGATCTGCACCATTTCCATGGATCAAAAGGATTGAATACATCAAGCTCTGAGTTCTGCAACATCTCTGTATTTTTCAAATTTCCCTCAAATTCATCATCATTTGAGTGTTTATTTCACTTTGAAGACATTCAAGATCCATCTGCAAGAGCATTGGAATCTCCTCTCTGGTCTTTCCTCAACATTTTGAATCACTGCACTTCAGGTTCTCTCTGAAATTCCACTTACATATTTTGCCTCTATTTTGATTGATTTGTGTGCTTTAGAACTTAATAGAAGCAATGATTTTTCTGGCTAGTTGATAGGCCTCTTAGAGGCATAGTTTCAGTTTTTAGGTTGGATATTGTTGCCTTTGATTTGGGCCATTCTTGCATGAAAAATGAAATCTAAAGATATATTAGTGATGTATGAAGCATGAGGAGTGGAATGATGCCATTGATTTTCGTTTTCATGATGTTTTGAGTAAGCCCTAACTTGGATGTTGCCGGAGAAGATGACCGAGGACTAGCTCTGGTCACCTGAACAGTTGCCCTAGCTTTATTAGGATCTTAAGTCACAGCTGTGCGATCCGTTTCATCCAACGCCCCTTGTTGTGCCAACAAATTAATGACCATGTGAGTTTCACGTGCCATATGAGGGAAGTCCTGAGTGATCATGTGCGTATGTCCCTAGGGTTCTTGCCATGTGTCGACCTTTTCATTCATTTATCCATTTTTGTGAGAATGAGTGAGGAGCGTGTGATCAATTAGAGGGTCTTAGAGGGAGTCAAAGTTTGACCTGAGGTATACCATAATTGTGTGTTCAGCATAGCCCTGGGTCTGGGTCTTCTTGACTATTCGCACCCCCTCTCATTTAAGCCCATGGGATTTGTACTAAGTTTCTTTACCAAATGCACCCCATGATCAATTCCTTCATTTTTATTTTCTATTTTATTTTCATTCTCATTTTGATTTTGTAAAAATACCAAATGTCCACTAAAAATTACAAATTAATTTGCATATGATCTTTGACTTATTTAGAAATTTTATATGATTTTTAATTCCATTTTTCTTTTATTTGTGAGTCAGAATTAATTTCTCAATTAAGTTTTTCTCAATTTCTCTTCTTTTTGAACACGTTATTTTACTCATTTTTGTTCTCCCAAACCAAAATTGATATGAAACCTATTCTTTTCTCCCTATCCAGAGGACACATTGAAGCTCCCAAAAATAATTTTTTCTTATTTTTTAGGTCATGTTTGGTACCTTTTTGAGTCCATCCTTTTTCCTTAATCACCAGACACCTTAATCCACTTTGAGCCCTAGTTTGAATGAGTTAGTATAAGAATTTTTAAGAGATCGTTTAGAGGTAGGTCACCTTCTGGATTTTGTATTTGAATGTCCATTTTCATAATTTTTCAATGTCATTTGCTATTTTTCTAAGTATCTTGTATTAAAAGTCATATTTTGGTCCTTCTTCTTCCTTTTCCTTATTCCATTTTGATAAGGAATTTATGCCATTCATTTGATATCATAAATTTGAGTCTTCTAGGGTTCATTAGAGGTCATTGAAGGTTGAGAATCCATGTTAGGTAATTTGTATTTTGATTTGTGTTGATTACTTGAGCCATAAGTCACATATGCCTTCCGCAACCCTAATTTTTCTTCTACTTCTTCCATCTTAACCCTTAAAAACCAATTTTGTGACCATGTTAACTTTGTTACCTCATTTTTGTACATCTTATAAGTGTTTCATACTCATCTTTATGTACTCACTTCAATTCTTTGGTCCTTGTGCTTCATTTAATTTCATTTGCCATCTTAAGACTTCAAACTTAACGTGTTTGTTCCTTAACCCTAAAGCCTTCCATACCATCTTATTTGTGAGCCATTTGTGAGTTCCAACTCCATTCTAATATTTCATCAAGCCCCTGGTTTTTGTATGGGGAATTCAAATCCTTTTGAATGTTTGACTTTATTTTAAGTCTTTTTCTTCCTTTGAAGTTCTATGTTCATTTCTTCTTATTCTCACACCATTCCACATAGTGTTTGAATCTTTTTCACTTGAATCTCTTTGCTCCCACTTTTTTTTACATCTTAGGATACTTTCATTAAGTTTTAGCTCCTAGATTTTCCATTCACCTTTGACTTCATACAAGTTTAGCATGCTTAATCACTTAAGTTCTTCATGTAACTTCACCTTAACTCCTATTAGGGTTTAGCTTCCTTTTAGGGTATAGTTTGAAGTTGTTCATCCTTTTGGCTTTAGAATACTTTGGTATGATTTAGCTACTGAATTTATAAACTTTTCCTTAGCTAGTTTGAGATTTCCTTGAGTTTTTCCATACTTTATATGTTCAAATTGCTTCATCATGCTAATGTTTGTTTTGTAGGGGGAAGATTTAGGTAAGCATTACTTCATTCCTATCTCTTATTAATTTGAAATGTGTTTATCTTAGCACCTTGTGTTTTGCTCTTAGGTTTCCCTTTCTTTAGAGATAACTTAACTTCCTTAGGAAGTAAGTTAGTCTCTAACTCTCTTCTTCTCCTTTCTCTTTAGGATTAGAAAGCCTCACAAACCTTTAGGGAATCAATTTGTATAAAAATGACTTAGGGTTGTGTCTTAGTCTCTCTTAGTTTTGTCCTTTCTCCATTTGAGTCTTCTTCTCTCATCTTCAAACAAAAATCGAAAAGACACTTAATAAAGGCTTGAAGTAGTCTCTTGTGTATAGCCTTATTCCACGGGGAACTCATATTCATTCCATCTTGGAATAGTGTGAGATTGTCTACAATGATGTACAAATCTGATCATGGGACTATCTTCACAAAGAAAGCATAAAATACATTTCTTCAAAAGCTACAAAAAACACGTAATAAGTTCAACAAGCTAGTGAACTTAGACCTTAATCCTTGGAAACAAGTCTTGGATAAATTACCCTTACTTGGTGTGCTTGTTCTACTATTCCATCTTGGAATGTAGTAGCAAGTACGCATTCCATGGAAAAGAGTTTGAACTCACTTCCTTGTGCCAAATTCATAAAAAAACTTTTAAAAAGCAAACAACAAACAATAAGCGACCTTCCCGCAGGAATTCTCTTCTCATCTCACTCACCCTATACATGAACTTGCGACGACCTGTCTCGCATGCAAGACGATAAATGCACTCGTACTAGACGAGCATGAAACACCTGAGCATAGACATACGCAATTCCAACGCATAAAAAACACAAATAAATAGTTCCCTCCTGAACTACGTCGACTCTGATCCTTATTTTCCCGCTGAGGTATGTAGGCAAAGGGGTAGGGCCCGTGCGAGCACATTCTTTATTTTTCCTACATTTTCCCCATTCTTTCTTTTTGTTCTCTTTTACAGTCCCCTTTCTCATTTCAGTTCCAGTTCCAGTTAGCAATTCTTTCGTTCAACATCATATTTCTCACCGTTTGAAACAAACAAACAAACAAGCGTGGATCCCGTTGTGTACTGCGGGTGATTTGGGGTGCTAATACCTTCCCAGGACGTAACCGACTCCCGAACCCAAATCTTTGGTTCGCAGGACCTTGTTCTTGTCCTTTTCTATTTGGTTTGTGCAGCATTACCTTTCCCATTCATTCGGGATAAAAATGCCTGGCTGGCGACTCTACCTTTTCCGCGCCACTTTCTCGTTTGTACTAGGATGAAAATCCTGGGAGCGAAAACTGGCGACTCTGCTAGGGATCGAACCCAGAATCTCTAGTTTCCCTCGTAGAGTCAATCCTAAAACCTGTTTGATTTTGTTTCTTTGGGTATTTATGTGTGTGATGCTCTATGTTTATTTACTATTTTTATTTACAGTTTTTACTTTACATCATTTATTTACTGCTTTCAGTATTTATTTTTCATGCATTATATACTGGACTGTGCTGGTTTCATTTTTCTGTGGTATGGGTTTTGTTACTGTGAGATGAGCTTGTAACCGGGGCTCGAGTGCACCTTAGGACTTAGAGTGGTTCCACTTTGGCTTCATGGCATCTTGCTATGTTCGTAGTAGTGAGTTCCACACCCAGACTTTCGACCTTATTGGAAATGTATTGATACTAGAATCTTTCTGAGGAAATACAGAACCTTGATAGTTATGTGCAGTCCAGGGATCGATCATTGAGAACCTTTGTGGAAACATCTCTCTCCAGTGATGAGAGTGGAATACCACATTTGTTGGAAAACCCACTTACATCCGAGGACCCAATGGGAACTCGCATAGGATGGCCTGGTTCTCTCATAGGAACCCAATTAAGGCAAATTGTTCGTAGATGATAGTATTGTACCCTTCGGGATGAATGTACTATTGTTTCTCGATTCAATGCTTGAAGCTGGGGACTTATGAGGGAGGCTTGTTTCCTTGGACTCAACTGAGACCTCCCTGAATGATACATAATGCCAAACCGATTCTCTGATTTGGTCATGAGCCATTTCTCGGAAATGGTGAACATATTATTGCTATTCGGCTTTGAGAGTCCGTGATGTTGACCCGAGTAGCACACCTGTGAGTTGGGAGGGGTTTACAGGTTTGCAGGAACCCTAACCTCCAACACACCCACTGTGCTAGTATGACTCAGGATTGTGATCTGTTCTCTTTAAACCTATGATCAGAGAGATGATTATTTTGATGTGGTGATGTTGTGACCCTGCACAGACACTTGCTTATGATTGACACTACATAGACATATCACTGATCACATGCCTTGCCTTGAATAAGCATCATGACATAATTAATCATATGTGTTCTTTTTATTCTCAGGGTTCATATTACTCCCAATTCCCGGTCGCATTGTTGCTTCAAGATGGAAACTCTAAGGAAGAAGAATGTTCATTATACTTTCCCGCAACCAGAGACAGAAGGTATTCAGAAATTCATCAGCCAAATGAATGACAAGGTTCTGGATGACTTCAAGAGAGAGTATGGAAAGATCTTGGAATATGTGAATAAGCCAACAGTTGATCAAAGGGATAGCTTGCATTCCTTGTTGCAATTTTATGATCCACAGTTACGAGTCTTTGTGTTCCCAGATTACATATTGGCACCTACCTTGGAGGAGGTCTCCAGCATCCTGAATGTTCCTATCAGAGAAGGTATGCCTTATTATGCTTCAGAGAGGATCCCTACCTATGAAGACATAACTGGTGCCTGTCACTTGAGTATGCTCAAATTCAAGATGGGGCTATAAGATAACAAGGTTAAGGGGATTTCATTGGAGTTTCTCATCACAGAAGCTCATGTTATGGCATTGGGAAACAAGTGGTAGATTCCAGAGCATTTCTAGCTATGATGGTATATGGGATAAGCTTATTCCTAGGAGAGAAAGGATTAATCAGCATGGAGGCTATTACCATCTTTATCAAAAGAAACCCAGTGCCTATATTTCTTAGTGATTTCTACTATGGGGTCCATTACATGAATGAAAAAAGAAAAGGACATGTGAATTGTTGTGCTCCTTTGTTTGCTGACTGGTTTGTAAGGCAACTCCCAAAATCAGGACCTTTCCAAGACTTGAAACAAGCTTGGAAGTGGTCCAAAAGATTGATGGGCTTAACCTCAAACAACATATCTTGGGGATGCAATAGAGACTTGATAGGCAAAGAGATTATTGCTAGTTGTGGCACTTTCCCTAATGTACCCTTGTTGGGATGAAAAGGGGGAATAAACTATAATACTTCATTGTCAAGAAAACAATTTGGTTACCCCCTGAAGGTTTCGCCATCAATTGAAGAGGTAGTTAAGTCATTGTATTTCTCAACAGAAGGAAATATGGAGTTGTGTGTACAGGTATCCCAAGCTTGGGAGGTCAGGATAAAGAAAGGAAAGAAAGATTTTGGGAAGGTGGACCCAAAAACATATGATCCTTTTGCTACATGGTTGAAAGATCGTGTAGAAGTCTTACTTCTCCCGTTCTCTATGGAGTCCCCTTTGTACCCTAAAAAAGAGTTACCCATGGATTCAGTACCCCTCAAAGACTACCAGAAGTTGGAGGCCTTGGTTAAGCAGCTTAGGATGGAGAATCAAGAGGCCAACAATTCATGCCAAAAATTGAAGATTCAGAATCAGAAGTTGGAAGAAAGAGCACACCAGGATGAAGAGATGGTCAGGCTCAAGCAACAAGACTTCCAGGAGAGAGAACTCTACTTCAAGAAAATAGGGTTAGCTGAAACTCACAAGGAGAACCAGCGCCGAAAAGATAAGAAAGCTTTGAATGAAGCTAATGAAGCTATAACTTTGTGGCAGGAGAAATGGGAAGATAATATGAAGAAGTAGAAAGAGTTGGAAGCCAAGTACAAATTGGAGATCAAAGGCCTTTAGGATTCCATAGCCGAACAGGGAGAGTTGCTCCAAAAGGCCCACCACCAGGAAAGGAGTCACCTTCAGGAAATGGCAAAGATTCAACAGACAGTGGAAGATGCTCAGAAGGAGACAAAAGAGTTAAAGCTTTGGGCTGATGTTAAGAAGACCAAGACTGAGTCAAGTATAAGAAAAGAAAGTGAGAAGGTGTTCCTACAGCAAATTGAGGATTTGCATGCCTCTTTTGACCTCAGGGATCTCCTAATCCAGAAGCTCATACAGGAACCAGATCATCCGGACATAGCCCGGTTGCTCCAAGGTGCCAAGTGCCTTAGCTGGAGGTTGCAGGATGTAAAATTTCCTAGGCTTTAGTCTTGTATTCACATATCTGGATTACCCACAGACCTGTTGTGGTATTCCTCTCTTGTTGATGTACTTTGCCTTTTGATGTATGAACTGACTCCCTACGAGGACTTTGTTATTTCAGATTTCATAGTTTTGCCTTAAATCTCTGGTTGTTATCTTTTGCACGGACACATGATAATAAATGCTACCTCTTCACATCTGAATATCACACGAGGTCTTCCTTCAAAGGCTATTCTCTTAATACGGGAATAGGAAAGTAAAACAAAACCGTCGAGGATAAGAGGAACACATCATTGCATACATATCATTTGCATTTTCTTTCTTTTGCAGGTTTCTTCAGGGTACTTAGCTTATCCATTTTTCAGGTAAATACCCGCAACAATCAAAGAAACATCATGGACGCTGTGCAGACAGAACTCAACGAACTCCGCACCCGAATGGGAGAGTTTATGGTTATGATGCAGGGCATGGCCCAGGGGCAGCAAGATTTGAGATATGCCATGTAGAGGCTTACTCCTCCCCAGATTGACCCTTCAGTCGTTACTCCAGATGCTAAGGGAAATCCACCCAACAACAACAGAGGAGATGGACCTCCAGGTCCAGAAACTGGCATACCTACTTTTATCCCTATGGAAGACCCTCATGATTATCCATTCCCTCCTACTAATGACCATATGGGTTTTGGCATGGGAGGAAATTTTCAAGATTTTATGTTGCTGGCTGAGAAGGTTAAGGCCCTTAAATGTAGAGACACTCTTGGAATTGATGTATCTGATATGATTTTGGTTTCCGGAGTGGTCATTCCTCCTAAGTTCAAAACACCGAGCTTTGATAAGTACAATGGAAATTCCTGCCCCAAGACACATCTATAGGCGTTTTTACCGAAAGATAGCTGCTCACGCTAGAGACAAAAAACTCTGGATGTACTATTTCCAGGACAACCTCTCTGGGGGCTCACAGGAATGGTATATGAAGCTAGAAAAAAACTATGTCTGAAGCTGGAAAGAACTTGGGGAAGCCTTCCTTAAGTAATATCCGTACAACATTGATATGGCGCCTAGCCGTACCCAACTCCAGAGTTTATCTCAGAAGAATTCGGAAAGCTTCAAGGACTATGCTCAAAGATGGCGTGAGGTCGCCGCCAGGGTACAACCACCTTTGCTGGAGAGAGAAATGGTGGATCTTTTCCTGGATACCCTTCCAGGGCATTTCATGGAAAGATTAGCAAGCTATTCATCTAGTGGGTTTTCAGACATTATCCTGACAGGTGATAGAATAGAAAGCTGGATGAAGGACGGAAAAATCCATAATAGTGGAACGTCAACCTCCAATGTAAAAAAAACCATTTGTGAAGCGTTGAGAGGGAGAAACGGGGGCTGTGTACACTCAGAACAGAAGAGGGAATCAACATATGTATCATCAAGCAGCTCCAGTTACGATTGATGCTCCAGCAAACCAACCCCAGGTTCAACAACAACAACGTCAACCAAATCAACAAAGGGCTCCTAGGCCATATTATCCTCCCCGAACAAAAGACAGGAATCTTGAAACACCACTCATGTCATATTCCCAGCTCCTCCAAAATCTGCTACAACTGCAAATGATCCAGTTAAGGACCCTACAACCTCCAAGACCGGGGCAAATCCCTGAAGGGTATGATGCCAATGCTCGCTGTGAGTTCCATTTTGGGGCTCCTGGTCACAACACGGAGAATTGTAAAGCTTTGAAGCACATTGTCCAGGACTTGATTGATTCCAAGGCAATTAGTTTCGCTCCTACTCCAAATGTAATTCAGAATCCTATGCCTCCTCATGGGAGGACTATGGGGTCCATTGATAGAGATGAAGGTTTGAATTTGATATCCGATGTCAATGACTTGAAAACTCTATTGATGGCAGTAAAAGCTTGCTTGGACAAGAAAGACTTATTCCCGGGTTGTGGAGAAAATTTCCCAGATTCTGTTAGTTCTTTTGATGGTTGCGATCAACTGAGATCGGGGATACAGAGGATGATCAACGAAGGTAGCATACATTTTGATAAAGTTGTGAAGAGTGAGGATATATCAATTGTTACCATATATTACAACCCAACACAAGTTCCTACTGCAGCAAGAGTGGCACCCATAACCATTACCACTGCTGGTCTTGTCCCATACCAGAATGACAGAGCCATTCCTTGGAATTATGGGGGTGAAGTGTACTATAATGGCCATAAGCAAGACTTGACTGCATCCACTTCTTCTCCATGCCAAATTGAAAATGTTGGAGTTGGAGGGTTTACCAGAAGCAGTAGGTTATTTTCTCTAGAAACTCTGAGAGGTAATACGGTGCCACCAAAAGATACTGCTGAAGCTCAAGCGAAAGCCAGGGGAAAACAGCCTATGACTAATGATGCACCTGCCCCTTCAGCAGATCCTGACATCACTTTTGATGAGGACGCGGAGGAATTCTTAAGAATCATTAAGAAAAGTGACTACAAGATTGTAGACCACTTACAACAGACACCCTCGAAGATCTCGATCTTATCCAAATTAATGTGTTCGGATTCGCATAGGAAACCCCTATTGAAGATCCTAAACAACGCGTATGTACGACATGATATATCAGTAAATCAATTGGAAATAGTGGTGGCAAGTGTAAACTCTAGCCATGGCTTGGGCTTCACAGATATGGATTTAACATCCGAGGGATGCAGTCACAACCACACTTTGCATATCTCCATGGAATGCAAGGGGGCTATACTCTCCCACGTGCTGGTTGACACAGGATCATCATTGAATGTATTGCCAAAGAAATCCCTCATGAAGTTAAATTATGATGGGGTTGTGCTGAGGCCAAGTGACTTAGTTATACGAGCATTCGATGGCTCAAGGAGGTAAATCTTTGGGGAAGTGGAGTTGCCTATCAAGGTGGAACCACAAGTCTTCAATGCTACTTTCTATGTGATGGAAATTCAACCTACTTATAGTTGTTTGTTGGGGAGACCATGGATCCATTTAGCAGGGGCAGTATCCTCCACTCTTCATCAAAAGCTAAAGTTTGTGTGGGAAGGGCAAATCGTAACAATGTCATGAGAAGAAGACATCTTCACTAACCACCTAGCCTCTTTCAAATATATGGAAATGGATGGAGAAATCGTCGAGACTCCTTGCCAAGCTTTTGAACCCGTCAAATCTAAGAATGCATCAGCTGCTTTATCTGAAGACCCGAAGAAAGGAGCTTCTATAGCTTCTTACAAACATGCCTTAGAAGTGGTAGAGTCAGGTGCGAAAGAAGGCTGGGGCAGGACATATGAGATCCCAGAAAAGAAAGATATGTATGGAGTTGGCTACCAGACGGGCCAGTCAACGCCTAGACAAAATGCTAGCTCTCGAAAAAGCCCAATCACCTTCACCAGTGCTAATTGGATTGATTATGAAAATGTATGTGCTGCACAAGAGGATACGACTGACAATGACTGCGATATTGATGAGTGGGTCAAGCCTTGTGCTCCAGGGACACAACTAAACAACTGGTCGTCGGAAAAGCTCATCTCCATCACTCACCTTGAAGAGTAATAGTTTATTATGTTTTGCTTTCCTCTATTCAAGCCCTATGCCTTACCGGGGCGTAGGGACTCATTGTAAGGGTTGTTTTATTCATAATGTGATCTCAAAATCATCAATAAAGCAGACGTTTTTGCATTCATGACATGTTGTTCTCTGTCTTTCATTTTATTTTTGTTTTCAAAATAAATGGCAATGTTTTCACATCTTAAACCGCTTCTAAAATCTAGCATGAATCATCATTCATGCAGATGCTCATCCTCGGGTCTCATCAATGATGACCTTGCTATGACTCAGTATGACTTCGACAATCCAATTTACCTAGCTGATGAGGGAGGTGAAGAAGATTGTGAACTGCTCGAAGAACTAGCCAGGTTGCTTAAACAAGAGGAGAAGATGATTCAGCCACATGAAAAGGCTATTGAAGTGATAAATTTGGGTACTAAAGAAGACAAGAGAGAAGTAAAGATTGGGGCTGCGTTAGAAGAATCTATCAAGAGTCGTCTAATTTCCATGCTTCGAGAATATGTTGATGTCTTCGCTTGGTCTTATCAAGACATGCCTGGATTTGACACTGATATCATGGTGCACATACTACCTCTCAGGGAAGAGTGCCCACCATAAAGCAAAAGTTGAGACGTACACACCCTGACATGGCCATTAAAATTAAGGATGAAGTGCAAAAACAGTTTGATGCCGGGTTCTTGGCTGTAACAAGTTATCCCCCATGGGTTGCAAATATCGTACTAGTCCCTAAAAAGGATGATAAGGTTAGGATGTGTGTGGACTATAGGGATTTGAACCGGGCCAGCCCTAAAGATGATTTCCCTTTGCCTCACATTGATGTGCTTGTTGATAACATCACTCAGTTTTCCGTATTCTCTTTCATGGATGGTTTCTCAGGCTATAATCTGATTAAAATGGCGCCAGAGGACATAGAAAAGACTACATTCATTACGCTCTGAGGCACCTTCTGTTATAAAGTTATGCCGTTTGGTTTGAAAAATGTCGGTGCAACTTACCAACATGCAATGGTGACACTATTCCATGATATGATTCATCACGAGATTGAGGTCTACGTTGATGATATGATCGTGAAGTCACAAACAAAAGAAGAGCATCTAGTCAACTTAGCTAAGCTATTTGACAGGCTTTGGAAATTCAGACTAAGGTTGAATCCGAACAAATGCACCTTTGGGGTACATTCCGGTAAACTACTAGGCCTTATTGTTAGTGAATGGGGAATCGAGGTCGACCCTGCAAAGGTAAAAGCCATCCAAGAGATGCCTGAACCAATAAGTGAGAAAGAACTAAGTGGGTTCTTAGGGAGATTGAACTACATTGCACGGTTCATCTCGCACCTAACATCCACGTGTGAGCCTATTTTCAAGCTTCTGAGAAAGAATCAGGTTATCAAGTGGAATTATGACTACCAACAGGCCTTCTACCGAATTAAGGAGTACTTGTAAGAACCTCTGATTCTCATGCCTCTAGTGTCAGGGAGGCCATTAATCATGTACCTTACTGTACTCAAAGGATCAATGGGATGTGTGATGGGTCAGCAGGACGAGTCTGGCCGAAAAGAGCATGTCATTTATTTCCTTAGCAAAACGTTTACCGATTGCGAGACACGCTACTCACTACTCGAGAAAACTTGTTGCGCTTTGGCATGGTCTGCTCGCCGGCTAAGACAGTACATGCTGACTCACACCACTTTCCTAATTTCTAAGATTGACCCTGTAAAGTATATCTTCAAGAAGCCGGGTATAACTGGAAGAGTAACCCGTTTGCAGATGATTATGATGGAATATGATATCCAATACACGTCCCAAAAAGCCATCAAAGGGAGTGTATTGTCAGAGTATTTGGCCCAGCAGCCAATTGAAGATTATCATCCCATGAAATTCGAGTTTCCGGATGAGAACATCATGTTCCTTAAGTCTAAGGACTGTGAAGAACCACTTCCGGAGGAGGGGCCAAACCCCAAATCCAAATGGAAATATATGTTTGACGGAGCTATGAACGTAAACGGAAGCGGAGTAGGTGCTGTCATCATCTCACCAGAGGGGGTCCATATGCCTTTCACTGCTCGGTTGACATTCGAGTGTACTAACAACGAAGAAGAGTATGAAGCTTGCATCATGGGGGTTGAGGAGGCAATCAACTTGCGAATCAAGAACCTCGAGATCTTCGGAGATTCTGCTCTGGTTGTGAACCAAGTCAATGGCAAGTGGTTAGTTCATCAACCTCACTTGTTTCCTTACAGGGTGTCATACCCCAAATTTGTCCTACCTATCATATTTTCATATTTTTTTTTATTTTTTCTATTTTTATCCATATTTGAAAAAACCATATGAGCCTAATTTTATTTATCTGTTTATCTCTATAAAATCACAAAAAATCATTTTTGTTCTTTAAAAGTTTATTCTTTTTAAAAAAAAAATCCGTTTTATTACTTTTATTTTCATACTAAAAGAAAACAATTTATTTCTCCACTTTTCCCTATTAAAAAAATATGTCCATTTTTATTCCTTTTGTTTTCATTATTATTTCCGTCACTATATTATTATTATCTATTTATTATTATTTCAAAAAAAAATGTCTTTTATATTTTAATAAATCATCAATTCATTGAATTTGTCTTTCTTTACATAAAAAATAATAAGTACGCAAAAAAAAAAAGATTTTTTTAATTATTATTTTATTATTATGTCTATTATTATCACCATTTTATTTTTTAATTACCACCATTATTTTTATTCCTTTACCATCATTATTATTTATTTATTTTTAAATACTTCTTATCCTTATTATTATTATTATTAATAGCATTATTATTTCATTACTGATTTTTTTTTATTACTCATAAACCTTTGTTTCTATCCATTTAACCCATTGCCATTTTTGTTTGTATTCTACTAACCAATTTCCACAGCCATCATTACATTACACCACGCACCACACACCTGCACATATTTGGTTTTCCACCAATTCATAAGAGGATTTTCCTATATTTTTTTTTCATTTAATTGACACCACACAAGAAAGCCAGCTATACATTTCCACCAAGTTTTTTACTGGTACGAACAACAAATAATGAGTGGAGCGCCAGCCTTTTTTTTCTCTTCCTCTGATAACCGTTTTTTCCATACATCAATCCACATAAATAAGGTAGCCAAATAACAACAAATAGAAAAAAATCATGTTGCTTCATCACCCTTTCTTCTCAACATTCATTTTTCAGTAACAACAAACAGAACAATACCAGATTCAAATCTGACCATTCCACATAAATCATATACAACCTTTACTAACCTATTGCCTTCGTTCTTCAGCAATCCAACACGACCGTCCCGCCGCCGAAACAAACCGAAAACCAACTATTAAGCCACCTTCCGTCCACTTCGTCAAACTCAGCCCAACACCATCACAAAACAACCAACACGAAAACAAAACCCCTCCCTCAAAACTCTTGCAAACTCAGCTCAAAAACGTCACCATTATCACCGAAACTTCTTCATCTTCAAAATACCCTTCCGCCGCAGCCAAACCATAGACTCTTTCTCTTCATAAACCATCACCACCGAAAAAACCATGTGAGCCAACATAACAAACTTTCTCCGAAGCCATCGATCCAAACACAGCAAAACCCTCTCGAAAATTCACATTCGCCACCTCTGTTTTACCCTTCCGCGAAAGCTCAGAAAAATCTACCGCACAGAAAAATCTACCGGAACCGAAGCATACAAATCAGAGCGAAACCCAGCGAGCCATATCCACCAACAATCGCAGCAACCTCATCACCGTCTTCAAAAATCCGCAAACACCTTCACCGAAACCGTCCAAACTAAAACCACGTCCGATCTAAAACCAAAACAGAACCGCGAATCAAACCGGCGAACAACCGAACGCAGCCGTCGCCGTTGAAAAACACCACCGCCGACCGCGAGTTGAGAGAGACAGACGGATCCGCACCGATCTGAGACGAATGAAACAGAACCTGCACCGCCGCTGCAAGCGAGAATTCATCAGCCACACCGCGGAAACTGCGAAATCGGGAGCAAATTGCAAACGCCGTGAGAGGGAGAGACAGATCTGTGATCTTCCGCGCGAGAGAGAGGGCTCCAAGCGACTTCGTCCGGGACCATCGTGATATTCGCGAATCGCGATTGAGTGAGAAAGAAGACCGCCGATTTTTCTTTGAGGGTAGGTTCTTTTTTTTTTCATTTTTTCTGATATCTTGTTTTTATGTTGAAGAACATGCTTCTTTATTTTCATTTTACCATGACTGTGTTTTGATAACATGTTTCTTTTAAAAAATATGTCTGCTTGTTTCTATATTTATTTAATAAGGAGATAATAACGTTTAGGGTCTGTTGCTGTGATGTTCTTCCTTTGCTTTTTTTGATTTGTGGCTAAATTTAGGAAACGTGTTTTCTCCTGCTTCTTTATTTAAAAATCAATTTATTATTTTATTATTTTGATTGATGTTAATTTTATAAAACTTTTTTCCTGTATTTAGAAGGTTCTATACTGTTTTGCTAATTAATGGAGCGGGCTTAGCCCATCCAGCTCTCACCATAGACTCATCAGTCCAGCACCCTCTTATTTTATTTTATTTTGCCCACTAGTTTTTTTATATTTTATTTGTTTCAATTGCATTTTGAATTTTATTTGGATTTCCGTTATATGTTATTCTTGAACTTCATTTTATATGGATCCATTATTATCATTTATTTAGTTTCTTTTACGGGCCGATGATATTATAAAAGCCTATTTTTCGCCCGATTACATTTAATCGGTGATGAGCGGTCAATATGAGGCCCTCTTTTATTTTTATTCTATTTTTGAACAAAAAAAAACACTTGTAATATAATTTAATTCATTTTATTCACTGTTTTATTCATTATTTAATTTATTTAGTTATTCAATTTATTATTCTATTTAATATTTCGCAATTTAATTTATTCATTTAATTTCGTATTTCAAATTACGATTCGACTCCTTATAGAATGGTTCCCATTTTGAACCGATTCTAAGGCAGTTCACGAACAAAATTTCGTCGCGTCCCGAAAAGGTCCAACGCCTTCGAATAGTTGCGCTCGATTAAAAGGTCCAACGCCTTCGAATAGTTGTGTCCCAATTAAACAGGCAAAATGCCTTCGAACCGTTCAAACACACTGCACACACGCTTCCTCTTGGGCAAACTACAATGATACCATTTATTTCTCGCAATCCCCTGTATTTATTTTGTACCCCTCTCCCTTTACTTTGTACGCATTTTATTTTCCGCATCTTACTTAATTCTGAATCCTTGGTCCAACGCCAAGCGATTGCACTTGCACAGTTGCACTTTATTTTCCAGTTATCTTCGTTTATTAGGATCCACTCCACCTTTGCGAGCCGGGTGCATTGTGCCTCGCAAACAAAACCACAAAATAAACCTCCAATTGCATTTACCCTTTAACCTCAAAAAACCAAAACGTTTCGATTTGATCCAAACCCTTGATCCAACGTCAAGCGGTCTTAGGAAATAAAGCACTTTAATAATACGAGAAGATTTGTACGCCACGAGCCTTAAGTGGTAGAAAGGAGGATAACGAGCTCTCGTTACTCGCTCCGATTATTTCGACGCAGGACGCTCGTCCTGTTGGGCAAGATAAACTATCCATAGTCTTTAGTACATTCGACTCCTAAACCCTTTCATCGAAGAAAGGTAATAAAATCAACAACCATTACCCTTAGTAGGCCGAACTACGAGGCTCTGACTTTCCCATTGCACACGGGAGTACGTAGGCACGAGGACCTCAATCCTTTCCGAGCACCTAGGATCAATCTAACTTATAATTCAACTCATTTCCCTCTAGCAAGCAACTCGTTTAAGCATAGACATCCTTTCACGTGCGTTAACTTAGATGGTTCCCATCGAGTACGATGGATGTAGGGGGTGCTAATACCTTCCCCCTGCATAACCGACTCCCGAACCCAGACAATGGTTCCGTTGACCTTTGTCCTCATCCTTTTCTTCCCGGGTTGTATCTATATCTTCCCTTTCCCTCTTCGGGAATAAATAGAATTAGGTGGCGACTCTTCAGTCAGTCCGGCGCGCGGCTCCCGTTCATTCGGATCGCGTAAGGTCGTATTTTTCGGGGTACGACAGCTGGTGACTCTGCTGGGGACTGGTTCACCCCTATGCGAGTCAAGCCTAGTCTAGGTTCCCGCGTTTGTTTGGATGTTCGCTTTTATGCCTTGCTTGTTTATTTTTATCGCTTTCTTTATCGCATTCCATCTTATATATCTTGTGGCTCCTTGGTACTATAATTTGGATCGATACTTTGCAAAAGAAACTTGAGGGAAAAGCTCTATACCCGGGCTTGCGAGTATACACTTAAGTTAGCGAGGTTGTGTAGTATGGGCTCCCGAGAGAACCTCTCTCGTGGGTTGTCGATACGAAAACTTCACTTGGAGTAGATTCTGATGAGAATATTGACAACCGTCAAGTCCTTGACGTGTGTGCTCAGTTGCTTTCATTAGGGTCGCCAACTCTGAGGACCTTTAGAACCTCTTGATTAAAACATCGGTTGATGGTGGCGTAGTATTAGGCACCAGGGTTCACCCTCGCGTGGCTCGATACGAAAACCTCACTTGGAATAGACTTACTCAATGGAGTTGATTGACTGTCAAGAATGTATGAAATTGACACGTGCATCAAACAGTTGAGAAAGTTCCATAACTCCAGGACTTTGTTTTAAACCTCGTGTCGATGATCACGTAGTATGGACTCCCGAGAAAATTTGATCTCGTGGGTTGTCGATACGAAGATCTCACCCAAAATAGATTCATATGGCGGAGTCAGTCAACCGTCATGCTTGTGGCGCGTGTGATGAACAACCATATGAATTGATAACTTTGGGATCCCTAAAACTTTAGAGTCTACCCAGTGAGTTCCTGATCAGAGTATCCTCCATCTGTACCTTGGACCCATGAGACCCTGATCTTGTGATCCTGGATTCTGATATTGCATATCATCTCATTTGCATTAATTATTCATATTGCATTTCATTCCAAATTCGAAAATTTATTTTCATGTTCCTCCATCTTCAGTAAATCAAGCTGGTTTCCCGACGCCCGTATCGAGCTAGACGACCGTATTTAACTAGAGCCAACACTAGAAGACTGATGGATGTGATTCAGGAAGAACAAGCTGCCATGAGGGAAGAGATTGACTCGGTCAAGAGCAAGATTGACCAGATTTATGAAACTTTGCAAGCTTTGGCAAGAATGGAAGAACGCCGTGAAGCTGCTGCAACAATGAACAATGCTCAAGTGCAAGGATCTACCTCACGAGCAATGCCTTCAGTTCCCGTTCCAAATCCTTTGGTCTACGGTTTACCTCCAGGTTTCACTCCTGCTGTTGAAGAGGTCACTTCCCAACCGATACCTGCTTCTGGTGTCACTGTTGGTGCTATTCCTCAAGCTCAACCTATTCCAACTCAAGTCCATTTTCCTCAAACTGAAGAGAATCATCAAGTTGAGTATGAGATGCATACTGTTGTTCCAATCACCAATCCTCATGCTGTTCAAGAGTCTGAAGCCATGATGATGTGTCGCGAGTTAGCTGAAAAACTCCGAATCATGGAAGGACACAACTCAACTTCTCTGAGTGCATCAGACATGTGCTTAGTTCCAGATGTTGTGATCCCTGCTAAGTTCAAACTGCCAGAATTCGAAAAATATAAAGGCCTCAGCTGTCCTGAGCTTCATTTGAGGATGTACTGCAGAAAAATGGCTGCTCATGCCAAAGACGATAAACTCATGATCCATTGCTTCCAAGACAGCCTGTCTGGAGCGTCTCTAGAATGGTACATGCAGCTCTAACGCAACAATGTTCATACTTGGCTCGATCTATCTGATGCATTCAAAAAGCAGTACAAGTACAACACTGACCTTGCTCCTAACTGTACTCAACTTCAGAGTATGTCTCAAAAGGAAAGCGAATCCTTTAAGGAGTACGCCCAACGCTGGAGGGAGCTAGCCGCCAGAGTGCATCCGCCTTTGGTTGACCGTGAATTGATCGATATCTTCATGGGTACCTTACAGGGGCAATACTACGAGAAGCTGATCAGCAGCGTATCTTCTGGTTTCTCAGACATGGTAATGGTCGGAGAAAGAATTGAAGAAGGTTTGAAAAGCGGAAAGATCCAAGGAGGTTCTAGCAGCCAAAACAATGCCAAGAAACCTTTCAACGGGTACAAAAAGGGCGAAACAAATGCCGTCTCTGCTGCAAGTGGGAATTTTCAACAGAGTGCACCTGCGCCAGTTCCCTACTACCAATATCCCTATGTTGCTGCTGCGCAATATGCTCATATGCCATATCAGCCAGCTCCTCCAATGCCTTATCAGCAGGCCTTTCAAGCTCAATTTCCGCCTCAGATGGCTCATCAACCACGTCCAATGGTTGCAGCTACGCAATATGCACCTGGACCATACCAGCAACCGGCTTATCCACCACGGCCTGGTCAACAGCAACAACGCGCTCCTCAACAGCGTCCACCATATCAACAAAGAAGGCCTGAAAGAAACTTGGATCCATTGCCTATGTCATATGGAGAAATCTTTAATGGACTGATGGCAAAAGGAACTCTTGTGTTGAAGGACATGCCACCTCAAACTGGTAACGCTCGAGATTATGATGCCAATGCTCGCTGTGAGTATCACAAGGGTGCTCCAGGTCACACAATTGACAACTGCAGGGTATTCAAGCACAAAGTCCAAGATTTAATCGACTCTAAGGATCTCACCTTCACTCCGAGAAATGCAAATGTCCAAAACGATCCAATGCCGCCGCACGGTGCTAACAAGTAAAGACATTTGAAGGGTTTGTTGAAGATCAAGCTGAGTAGTCACCAACTTTGAAGTATTCAATCAAGAGAGGTTCAATTCCTCAGATCAAGGCAGCCAGTGCCATTTATTTTCGCATTCCTGTTGTTTTGTATTGTTTGTTCAAGTACTATTTGCTTTGAACATTGTCATTTGTACTTGGTTTTGTTAATGTTATGTTTATGCATGTTTTGAATCAGTTTATTCGCATTCGCTCATATTTATCATTTATCACAAAATCACAAAAATATTTCCCTCACTTCACTTTAGCAAATATTTGAGGGAGGGTGATGAAAACGAAATACCCATAACTGTTGCGGTATGCTTTCGGATAAAACCTCGTCAATGATGTACAGGCATTTGTTTAAATCCCCAAACATTGGAGATATAATGAGTTAATCCCTAGTCAACCACTTCGAGCCTAGAAGTAGGAGTTTCTTTCGGATACAACCCTTACATTTAACCCGGGACAGGGTAGTTGTTCAGTTAACATGACTACACCTTCGAATCGCAAGATGAGACATCCCGTCAGAGGACCATCAACAAATGACTTGGCAGTCACAACATTCAAACAAAAAGAAAAGAAAAAGAAAAAACACTGAGTTGAGCACCCAAAGGGAGACTTAGTCGAAAAAATCAAAAGAGGAACTCAAATCCTCAGCAAAAACAAAACAAATATCAGTGACCACCAAATCAAGAGTCAAAGGGTCACCCGCAAAATAGATGACTGTCGTCTTCAAGCAAACTTTGAAGCTTCATCTTCACTCTTGCAACGTCAAAACAAATGCATGTGTAGAGTAAACTGAACATAGGACAAGGAGAACAATACGAAGAAGGGATGGGTACAAATCAAACTTTGAGCCTTATACCTTTGTTTCTCAAACCATTAACCAGACCACGTTACAACCCTCAAAAGTCCTAATTGAGGCACGGTTTATTCTGAAAGCATGCTACCAACAAGGTTGCGTAAAATGACTCCCATATATTTGCTAATCTTCAATCTCGATTGCACATTATTCTGGTTGCATCCTTTACGCACTTTCTAAATCAGCACTTCGTTTGGACTAACCGTTCATTCGTCACACTATCACAAATCATTCAAATAAATTGACTTTTTCAAAACTTACATGAACTTTACATTAACACTGCCATTTGTGTATGAACAATTTAATTGCAATTTAGTGCTTGACATCAGTACAATCTCAACAAGGGGCAATCAAAAGAGAAATTTGAACTTCATTGGTGTCAATGTGAATCAAGACTACTTCAGCAGCCCCATCAGGGGCAAATCATTCGTAATATCCCAATCAGGGGCAATTTATTTCAAAATCAGCCCAGTCAGGGGCAAAATCACCTCCAAAAGCTCAATCAGGGGCAGGTCATGTCATGGCCATTGTCAAAGCTTCCCCATCAAATTTATTTTTGATACCCTACGAGCAGGGGCAAGCAAACAAGGAGCAAATCTTCCTATCTCTGCTCCCCAGCTAATCAAGCAGATCTTGCTAGACGTTGGCAATCATTCAAAGCAAAATCAGACGTCATGTGACAATCAAGTCGCTCCGCTCATTAGCGGATAACCAAGCTCGGAGCTTTCAGATCCATCTTCTGATCATACATCGTCAAAGATCGAGTGTCGGGAATCAATCCCTCCACCAACCCAAAGTCCAATCACTATTGGCAACTACCAAACCAAAAGTCCACCAAGCTGGCACCTTTCAATTACTCATATGCATCATTATGCATCATCAAACGTCATAAGCATCATTTATGTCAATCATTTATAGCATGTGCATCATATGCATACCTAAACTAAACAGACTTTTTATTTTCCCCAACTTTTTCAACTTATATCTCAGTGCATAAACATTCGCATCGTATTTCCATCATTATGGAATACTATCTCGAAACAATCAAACATACGTGCATAATTCAGGATCCAGGATCAATCCAAGATTCCAGGCCTTCCCCCAGCGGAAGTCAGGATCCAGGGTCGATCGAAGAGTCTCCTAAGGTGTTATTCAGTGGGCGTCCCCGTTGGATATTCCTCTTCCGATTATTTAAATTTTCTGTTACTCAGCATCCATATCGACCTAGTTCGAGTGTTGGGGTCGCATTATCATCCTTGCGGTGGTAAGTGATTATTTAATTTTCTGTCACTCAGCATCGACCTAGCATCGAGTGCTGGGGTCGCATTATCATCCTTGCGGTGGTAAGTGATTATTTAATTTTCTGTCACTCAACATCCATATCGACCTAGTTCGAGTGTTGGGGTCGCATTATCATCCTTGCGGTGGTAAGCGATTATATAATTTTCTGTCACTCAGCATCGACCTAGCATCGAGTGCTGGGGTCGCATTATCATCCTTGCGGTGGTAAGTGATTATTTAATTTTCTGTCACTCAGCATCGACCTAGTTCGAGTGTTGGGGTCGCATTATCATCCTTGCGGTGGTAAGTGATTATTTTATTTTCTGTCACTCAACATCGACCTAGTATCGAGTGTTGGGGTCGCATTATCATCCTTGCGGTGGTAAGCGATTATTTTATTTTATTTTCTGTTACTCAGCATCGACCTAGCATCGAGTGCCGATTTCTCATTATCATCATTGCGATGGTAAGCGATTATTCAATTTTCTGTCAACCTGTTTTTGTTTCGTATCGCCTTTATTTTCCAATTTTAATCATTGATTTACTGCATATTTTCTTTTGCGGACAAATTTGGAGTCTGTTAATATCTAATTATCTTATACCTTGAAAGATTGAACGCAAGCCAGTTCCTCTTACTCGGTCTAAGTCAATTCGATAGGGGCATCTGTCATACCCCAAATTTGTCCTACCTATCATATTTTCATTTTTTTTTTCTATTTTTATCCATATTTGAAAAAACCATCTGAGCCTAATTTTATTTATCTGTTTATCTCTATAAAATCACAAAAAATCATTTTTGTTCTTTAAAAGTTTATTCTTTTTTTAAAAAAAAATCCGTTTTATTACTTTTATTTTCATACTAAAAAAAAACAATTTATTTCTCCACTTTTCCCTATTAAAAAAATATGTCCATTTTTATTCCTTTTGTTTTCATTATTATTTCCGTCACTATACTATTATTATCTATTTATTATTATTTCAAAAAAAAAATGTCTTTTATATTTTAATAAATCATCAATTCATTGAATTTGTCTTTCTTTACATAAAAAATAATAAGTACGCAAAAAAAAAAAGATTTTTTTTATTATTATTTTATTATTATTATGTCTATTATTATCACCATTTTATTTTTTAATTACCACCATTATTTTTATTCCTTTACCATCATTATTATTTATTTATTTTTAAATACTTCTTATCCTTATTATTATTATTATTATTATTATTAATAGCATTATTATTTCATTACTGATTTTTTTTTATTACTCATAAACCTTTGTTTCTATCCATTTAACCCATTGCCATTTTTGTTTGTATTCTACTAACCAATTTCCACAGCCAACATTACATTACACCACGCACCACACACCTGCACATATTTGGTTTTCCACCAATTCATAAGAGGATTTTCCTATATTTTTTTCATTTAATTGACACCACACAAGAAAGCCAGCTATACATTTCCACCAAGTTTTTTACTGGTACGAACAACAAATAATGAGTGGAGCGCCAACCTTTTTTTCTCTTCCTCTGATAACCGTTTTTTCCGTACATCAATCCACATAAATAAGGTAGCCAAATAACAACAAATAGAAAAAAATCATGTTGCTTCATCACCCTTTCTTCTCAACATTCATTTTTCAGTAACAACAAACAGAACAATACCAGATTCAAAACTGACCATTCCACATAAACCATATACAACCTTCACTAACCTATTGCCTTCGTTCTTCAGCAATCCAACACGACCGTCCCGCCGCCGAAACAAACCGAAAACCAACTATTAAGCCACCTTCCGTCCACTTCGTCAAACTCAGCCCAACACCATCACAAAACAACCAACACGAAAACAAAACCCCTCCCTCAAAACCCTTGCAAACTCAGCTCAAAAATGTCACCATTATCACCGAAACTTCTTCATCTTCAAAATACCCTTCCGCCACAGCCAAACCATAGACTCTTCCTCTTCATAAACCATCACCACCGAAAAAACCATGTGAGCCAACAGAACAAACTTTCTCCGAAGCCATCGATCCAAACACAGCAAAACCCTCTCGAAAATTCACCTTCGCCACCTCTGTTTTACCCTTCCGCGAAAGCTCAGAAAAATCTACCGCACAGAAAAATCTACCGCAACCGAAGCATACAAATCAGAGCGAAACCCAGCGAGCCATATCCACCAACAATCGCAGCAACCTCATCACCGTCTTCAAAAATCCGCAAACACCTTCACCGAAACCGTCCAAACTAAAACCACGTCCGATCTAAAACCAAAACAGAACCGCGAATCAAGCCGGCGAACAACCGAATGCAGCCGTCACCGTTGAAAAACACCACCGCCGACCGCGAGTTGAGAGAGACAGACGGATCCGCACCAATCTGAGACGAACGAAACAGAACCTGCGCCGCCGCTGCAAGCGAGAATTCATCAGCCACACCGCGGAAACTGCGAAATCGGGAGCAAATTGAAAACGCCGTGAGAGGGAGAGACAAATCTGTGATCTTCCGCGCGAGAGAGAGGGCTCCAAGAGCGACTTCGGCCGGGACCATCGTGAGATTCGCAAATCGCGATTGAGTGAGAGAGAAGACCGCCGATTTTTCTTAGAGGGTAGGTTCTTTTTTTTTTCATTTTTTCTGATATCTTGTTTTTATGTTGAAGAACATGCTTCTTTATTTTCATTTTACCATGACTGTGTTTTGATAACATGTTTCTTTTAAAAAATATATCTGCTTGTTTCTATATTTATTTAATAAGGAGATAATAACGTTTAGGGTCTGTTGCCGTGATGTTCTTCCTTTGCTTTTTTTGATTTGTGGCTAAATTTAGGAAACGTGTTTTCTCCTGCTTCTTTATTTAAAAATCAATTTATTATTTTATTATTTTGATTGATGTTAATTTTATAAAACTTTTTTCCTGTATTTAGAAGGTTCTATACTGTTTTGCTAATTAATGGAGTGGGCTTAGCCCATCCAGCTCTCACCATAGACTCATCAGTCCAGCACCCTCTTATTTTATTTTATTTTGCCTACTAGTTTTTTTATATTTTATTTGTTTCAATTGCATTTTGAATTTTATTTGGATTTCCGTTATATGTTATTCTTGAACTTCATTTTATATGGATCCATTATTATCATTTATTTAGTTTCTTTTACGGGCCGATGATATTATAAAAGCCTATTTTTCGCCCGATTACATTTAATCGGTGATGAGCGGTCAATATGAGGCCCTCTTTTATTTTTATTCTATTTTTGAACAAAAAAAAACACTTGTAATATAATTTAATTCATTTTATTCACTGTTTTATTCATTATTTAATTTATTTAGTTATTCAATTTATTATTCTATTTAATATTTCGCAATTTAATTTATTCATTTAATTTCGTATTTCAAATTACGATTCGACTCCTTATAGAATGGTTCCCATTTTGAACCGATTCTAAGGCAGTTCACGAACAAAATTTCGTCGCGTCCCGAAAAGGTCCAACGCCTTCGAATAGTTGCGCTCGATTAAAAGGTCCAACGCCTTCGAATAGTTGTGTCCCGATTAAACAGGCCGAACGCCTTCGAACCGTTCAAACACACTGCACACACGCTTCCTCTTGGGCAAACTACAATGATACCATTTATTTCTCGCAATCCCCTGTATTTATTTTGTACCCCTCTCCCTTTACTTTGTACGCATTTTATTTTCCGCATCTTACTTAATTCTGAATCCTTGGTCCAACGCCAAGTGATTGCACTTGCACACTTGCACTTTATTTTCCAGTTATCTTCGTTTATTAGGATCCACTCCACCTTTGCGAGCTAGGCGCATTGTGCCTCGCAAACAAAACCACAAAATAAACCTCCAATTGCATTTACCCTTTAACCTCAAAAAACCAAAACGTTTCGATTTGATCCAAACCCTTGATCCAACGTCAAGCGGTCTTAGGAAATAAAGCATTTTAATAATACGAGAAGATTTGTACGCCACGAGCCTTAAGTTGTAGAAAGGAGGATAACGAGCTCTCGTTACTCGCTCCGATTATTTCGACGCAGGATGCTCGTCCTGTTGGGCGAGATAAACTAACCATAGTCTTTAGTACATTCGACTCCTAAACCCTTTCATCGAAGAAAGGTAATAAAATCAACAACCATTACCCTTAGTAGGCCGAACTACGAGGCTCTGACTTTCCCATTGCACACGGGAGTACGTAGGCACGAGGACCTCAATCCTTGCCGAGCATCTAGGATCAATCTAACTTATAATTCAACTCATTTCCCTCTAGCAAGCAACTCGTTTAAGCATAGACATCCTTTCGCGCGCGTTAACTTAGATGGTTCCCATCGAGTACGATGGATGTAGGGGGTGCTAATACCTTCCCCCTGCATAACCGACTCCCGAACCCATGCAATGGTTTCGTTGACCTTTGTCCTCATCCTTTTCTTCCCGGGTTGTATCTATATCTTCCCTTTCCCTCTTTGGGAATAAATAGAATTAGGTGGCGACTCTTCAGTCAGTCCGGCGCGCGGCTCCCGTTCATTCGGATCACGTAAATTCGTATTTTTCGGGGTACGACACAGGGACTATACCAGGAGGTTGCTAACGTTTTTCACCAAGGTCAAGCTGAATTATATTCCACGAGATAAGAATCAGTTTGTTGATGCTCTAGCAACTTTATCATCCATGATTAAAGTTTGTCAAGAGAATTACGTGCCTCGAATCATGGTATCTCGTCTCGAAAGACCTCCCTACGTCTTCGCAGTTGACGGTGTTGAAGATGATAAATCTTGGTATCATGATATCAAGCAATTCTTGAAGTCTCAAGAGTACCCGACTGGGGCATCCAGTAAAGATAGAAGACTCTCAGAAGGCTAGCAGGTGGATTCTTCTTGAATCAGGATGATGTGATATACAAGCGGAACTTTGACATGGTCCTGCTCAGATGCGTGGATAGACACGAACCAGACCTGTTGATGTAAGAGGTTCATGAAGGCTCCTTCGGTACCCATACTGGGGGGCATGCTATGGAAAAGAAGTTGTTGAGATCGGGGTATTATTGGATCACCATGGAATCCGATTGCTATAAATATTCCCGCAAATGCTGTAACACCCCAAATTCGATTATGAGTAATTGTTGCTTATTTGAGGATATATGATGATTTTGGAAAAATAGGTGGTTATGTGGCCCGATGCATTGTGGTGATATTATTTTAATAATATTAATAATAAGAATAATCATGTAGCATTATTCGAAATTATTGTTTATTATTTAATAAATATAGAAATGGAAGTGTGGAGGTTATGTTGGTCATTTGGGAGTATAAGGAGTAATTTTATATAATATGAATAATTAGTGTATTATTATATTAGTATTATTTAATATAAAATATTGAAGAAAAGGGTAAGATGGTCCTTTTGTGAAATCATGAGGGTAATATGGGAAAAGGCTAAACTGGGATATTATAGCCAAAGAAGATAATACGATCAGCTTTCTCATTTTTGTTGTTTCTATCGTGTTTTGGAAGTGCTCTGAAGAAAAGAGGAACTCAGAGTCAGGAGGCTGTGGAGAACCCAAGAGAAGCGTGTAAAGCGTCGAAATTCTCTAAGGTATGGGGAGTTTTCATAATCTATGATAAATGTATAGGAATTGGAATATGAATGGATTAGGATGGTATGAATTTTAGGAGTTTTTGGGGTTTTGAGTTAGGTTGAGTTTTATGAGAAATCTTGATGAATTAGAGCGATTAGAATGAGTTATAATCGTATATTTGTGTGTATAAGTGTTGTCTGGATGTTGTTGAGGTCTAATTGATGTTTGTGGATGGTTTTTGGGTGTTATGAAGTGAAATCCGTAATGGGGTTTGGGAATTTTTGAAAATTGGAACAGTCTGCATTTGTGTAACAGAAGACTGCTGAAACGCGTGCGTTAACCGATTAACGCTTTGGTTAACTGGTTAACCATTGGGAATTTTGGGGTATTTTATGAAATTACGCAGGCGTTAACCGGTTAACGCTTTGGTTAACCGGTTAACACTGTTGGAATGACAAATTTTAATTCTTTGAAAAGTCGTATCTTTTAAACCGTAAGTCCGATTCGCATTCCGTTTGAAGCGTCGGAAAGAGTACAAACTGAACTTTATTTTGATGAACAGAAACGAGAAAAATGCAATAGTTTTTGATAAATGAATTTGTGAAATAACCTTATAATTACCTTATAAATTATCGGGTACGGGTTAATTCTGGATGTGTCAGAGTGGTTAGAAAACCAGTGTTCAGGGTGTAATGTCATGATGATATATATAAGATTAATTGGTGTTTTGTTGTTGATGTGTTGTCATGATGAAATATATTAGTTTATGATGGTTAATTGATGAACATGAAATGAATGGTTATGTCTTGATGAGTTGAGATAGCTAATGAGATGAGGCTTCGGAGTATTTTCATGATGAAATTATTTTATGTTTGAACTGTTAGATATGAAATGAATGATGCGCATTTGACTTCTCGATGAATATTTACGGTGTAACGCATCATTGCATTTCATAACATTCACGATGGGGCTTCGGCCTATTTATTTGCTTCAATCCCATTGTGTGGATTGAAGTGTCTCGATGATTATGGTGTGCTCCCTTGTGGAGGGTTGATGGTCATGTATCCATCTTATGGTGAAATGGTACCACATGCATATTGCATATCAGGATGTAGAATTGCATATTCTGGATGAATTTCATGATTGTGTTGGTGTTGATTGATTTCATGATAGTGTTGTGGTTGATGCTGAATTTTGTAGTTGACGATGTCATGATATGTGTACTAATTTATTTATGATTCTATATTCTTGTAAATTTATGATTTATTATGATTACTCACCCTGCCTGCTTGGATATGTTGCCTCTTTCGTGGGTAACTTGCAGATGTCGAAGAATAGTCCTGCAGTGCAATAGGAGTAATGCATGAGTCTCGGAGCGTGCTTTAGTGTCCCTTAGGAGTGGTTCTAGTTATGTGTCCTGCTCTGTGTCATGTAACACTGGGATGGGTTTTATTCTGTTAACTGTTTCAGTTATGTTATTATTGGATAAATGTTTTCATACTTATATGATGTTAAATTCAGGATGGTGAAAATTATTATTATGAAGTTTTTGAATTATGAAATAAAATTCCGCTGTGAAATGATTTATGATATTTTGATGCTGATTAACCCGTGTTACGGGACAGGACACTGTTTGTGTTTATTTATGATGAAAATGTGATACCCTTTTTGATGATTACTCTGATAGTATTTAAGTATTATGTTTTGGGGTAGAAGGGTGTTACAAATGCCACAAGTGCCTGATCTATGCTGATAAGGTCCATGTACCTCCAAATCCATTGAGAGTTTTATCTTCACCTTGGTCGTTCGCCATGTGGGGCATTGATATGATTGGCAAGATTAAGCCAACATTTTCTAACGGTCACCGCTTCATCCTGGTTGCTATAGACTACTTCACAAAGTGGGTCGAAGCGGCATCATATGCCAATGTTACCAAACAAGTGGTAGCCTGATTTATCAAAAGAGATATCATTTACCGGTATGGAATTCCAGAGAGGATCATTATTGGTAATGGTTCTAACCTCAATAACAAGATGATGGTTGACTTGTGCCGGGATTTCAAAATCGAGCTTCACAACTCTTCGCCGTACCGTCGGAAGATGAACGGCGTCGTCGAGGCGGCAAACAAGAATATCAAGAAAATCGTTCAGAAGATGGTTGTGACATATAAAGATTGGCATGAGATGTTGTCGTTTGCACTACATGGGTACCGGACGTCTATGCTCACCTCGATAGGGGCAACCCCATTCTCACTAGTGTATGGTATGGAGGCAGTCCTACCAGTCGAAGTTGAGATCCCCTCGTTGAGAATAATGATGGATGTCAAGTTAAATGAAGTTGAATGGCTCCGATCTAGCTACAATCAATTGAGCCTCATTGAAGAAAAACGCCTAGCAGTTGTATGACATGGGTAGTTGTATCAACGACGAATGAAACATGCTTTCGACAAGAAAGTACAACCTCAACGGTACATAGCAGGTGACCTGGTGCCGAAAAGGATTCGTCCTCCTAACAACGATCACAGGGGAAAGTGGACACCCAATTTTGAAAGTCCATTTGTGGTTAAAAAGGTCTTCTCGGGTGGAACCTTGATGTTAACAACCATGGATGGCGAAGACTTCCAATCCCCTGTCAACGCAGATGCAGTAAGAAAATACTTCATGTAAAAAGACCCGCTGGATAAAAACAGAATAAAGATCCCGACAAAAATGGGCATCCATGCGAGCCAAAAACAGAATAAAAGGCTCGAGAAAAAATTAGGGAAAATATTGAAAACAAATGTACACTCGTTGAGCTGAAAAGCTACATTGGACTGCTCAGACAAAAAAGGGTATCCCGGTGGATTGAAAACCCGAAAGGGCGATCCACGCAAAAGAGGGACTAACACGAACGACTGCGGTCTGCGAGATTTGTGATCCATTCGCAACTAAGGATATTGCAAGGGTTGAAGGCCAATCAAATCACTTTCCTCAAGGGAGAAGCAAGCAAAAAGTCATGGAGATATACAAGTCATAGTCGGGTCGAAACATGATGAGATCCATTTGTCACATTGCTAATAGGATAGTTTGTTTTCCTTTTGAGCAGTTTCCTCTTTCCAGGGATTGCTTTCTCGATGTAATGCCTATTCAGGGCCATTTTCCAATTAATAAAATTCAATTTCAATCAAATATGTGACTATATGTTTTGTTTGACTGATTGCAAAAACGTCCAGCAAATTGTGATAAAAGTTGCATTATGAACATTTGAATGCTTTCTAACTCATGCAGGAGGACAAAGACATTTAATGCAACTCTAAAACCATTAAGTGACCTGGATGGTGACTTATATCACAAGCCCGGGGCATACAGGAAAAACTAACTCTCCATGTTACAGGCACTATCAGTTGTGTTTGTGCAGGTGAAGGAACAGGTGTTGCTAGCAAAACTAGAACAAACTTTTAGGAGGAATCCCTCAACAGATCCTTGGGCAGAATTTCTCAACCAACGTCATCCCGATTGTCTTCCATTATCCCCAATAGAGTGGAAATTGAAACCCCCCGACAGTGGTGGAAGAAGATTGATAGTCTCCCCGAGCAGAGATTTTCCTTCAACACAGGAACACTCCCTAGTAGTACAAGGTGTTCCTTCACACCCAGCAGGTTTCTTCCTCAGCACATCATTAACTTATACATCTGATTCCCCAGCAAAGTCAGAAGGATGTCACTTCCCCAAGATGAGTTCATTCCCAGCAGTCTCCTGGCTCTCATTTCTCAAATTCCACTTTATTTTGGGCAATGGCGACAGTTCAGAGCCGGTGTATCATTAATAATATCCCCTCGCATAGTTGTTTTCTCCTCACAAGGATTAACCAGATCAATGCAGTGATCATCATTTCTCCCCAGTCAAGCTACTGGGGATACCTGCTATCTCATTATCGGGAGATATCTTTGCATTCGCATGTGCATAATCATCATTGCATTTGCATCCTTAAACGCGTATCATTTCTATCATCATGGAGCATTACGCCATAAAGCCAAGCATGTGCATGCCAGCATGGGCCAATTTTAGGGTGTATTACATAAAGACCCATAATATCTTCTCAACCTGAAGTACTCCCCACAGAGGATACCAATTTTATTTTCCAAGCATCATTGTCCTTCCAAGTCAATATTTGTCATCCCCAGTGAGTCTTGTTTCAGTACAACAATCTTATTGTTTCCGCATCTCCGTTTAAGTACAACGGTCGTGTCTCGGGATCTCGTTTAAGTACAACGATCCCTCTCCTTTCAGGCGTTCTGTTTAAGTACAACGGTTCCCCAGTTGAATCTCGTTTCGGTACAACGGTCTCATCTTCTCGCGTCTCATTTCAGTACAACAGTCGCGTCGTAGATCATCGTTTAAGTACAACGATCCTATTCCAATGACTTCATTTAAGTACAATGACTTCATTTAAAATTAGTAAACTATTAATACATACTCTTTTGTCATTAATAGTTGAGAGTGTAGTTAATAACAGATTTATTTAGAAGAACTTTTTCTCTTGTAATATTTATAAAAAATATTTATGAATGGAAATAACAAAGTTAACGCTTCATTTATTTAATGTCGCTCACCATTATTTACTAAAGATCTGTTAACATTGCAGAAAAAGGTGATCATAGTGAAGTATCAATACCTTTATACCGTGTGGATGAATTAGAAAAGGCATACAATGTACAAAATACTTTTTCTCAACTAGATGTTTTTAGTTGTATTAAGATATTATGTCACCATATTCAAAATTTTACTTCGAGGTGGCTAATCTTATCACTATTTGGTATGTATACTAAACTCTTCTAACTTTAATTTTGTATGTTTTCATTTGCATTTACATTTATACTCCAGAAATGAGATAAATGTTGGATCATGCATACATAAGCTTGTTTTTACACCAGTCACCATTGCTCTTTTGCTCAATAGATTCTGCAGACATAAAGGCAATAAAAACTATTAAGAAGAAGCACATATGTGGTCGTTAGCTTTTGGAATAATTTATGAAAAATCCGTACGAGCCATGCATGGGTGGTGGGTTTGATCCATTACATTACATAGAACATGAAGAAAACAATGAAGACGGGGTTATAAGTTTTCCAGAGTTTATCAAGAACGAATGGGAAGGAGGTAAATAACAATATGTACAAAAAATTACAAAGAAATAATAATAACTATTTGTATATTTGAAGGTGATACCTCAAAGAAAAATACAAAGGAAAATAAAAAATTGGAAGATTCAACAAATATTGATGGAAAAGATACAACATTTTTGGCAGTGGCGAAAAGTGGCATAGTAGAAATTATGGAAGAGCTTAATTCCAAAGTACCAATTACATAAGATAAAAAAGGTGTATTACTTATTGCAATGAAGAATATTAAACCAGAAGTATCACAAGAGAAAAGTGTTTTAAAGGACACAACATATTTGATTGCAGCAAGTCATGGAATAGTTGAGATGATGTCAGCACTTAAACTAAAAATAAGAAGTGTGACCCATGGGACTAACTCCAACACCGAAAATGCATTGCTTTTGGCAGTAAAGAATAGACAACCAGATGTTATCAAGTTGTTGTGGAAGAGTTTACCTAAAGAAGTGTTTCAACACCTAAATCTATAAGTTGATAAAAATGAGAATACCATGTTGCACTTGGCAGCATATTGTAAACACCCCAAATTTTCCCTCACTCTTTATCACACCATGGCTTGTGATCTTTGCATTAGCATAAGCATACTATCTCATATTGCATGTTTGCTTCACTGCATAGTTCAAGTTCATCTACATCTAGGGTATGTGATCTGAGCAATCCAAGAATTCATCTGAGCCATCCCAATGGCCTTGAATCTTTCCAAGAGGGTCCATGTGTGTTATATGATCATAATATGCTCCCCAAAGTCCATGAAAGTCAAGGGATCACAAGAGTTGGCAAAGGCATGGAAGCAGAGCTAGGGTTTTCACTGCACAGATGACCAAAATTAGGGTTTTGGTCTCAGAGGCCTTAAATCTAAATTTTTGGGTCATTCTTATTTCTAATATTTTATAAGGATCCTATGTACCAAGTTTGATGTAGAAATTCATTGTGGAAGTCAATTGATCATTGGGTAACTTTCTGAGCAAGTTAAGTCAAAATCAGGGCATCTGAGGCCCCCAGCAATGGAACCAAAGGTTCATTTTCATCAAATTGAAGTTCTATGATCTTTATTTGATCTTAGAAGTGGTTGGAAGTTCACAAGATTGAAGAATTTTGAGCCAATTGCAAACTTACCATTTTAGGAAATGACTTGAAATGCAAACTTTCCATTTTGGGAAAGATATTCAACATCCTCTTTCATGACCAAAAATGCTTCAAATGAAAAATTCTTGGGCATGAAAGTTGTAGATTAGGCCTTTCCATTTTCAAAAAGTACAAGAAAATGTCTTGATTCATCCTAGAACTCAAGATATGGCCTTTCAAAGTTGGCAAAAATCACATAATTTCAAGTTTCATGTGAAAGAGGGATTTTGCCTTTTGGCATGTTCAAGCTTCTAAATGACTTCTAATGTGCACAAATACGTTACAACATGTCAAAACAACTCCAAAGGATCAGAATTGGCCCAAGAATTGAAGCATTTCATGGCTTGAATCACAAGAAACATCAAAGAGGTAAATTTGCATAAACCATGAAAACTCTTCATCCAAGCCTTCCAGCTCATCAAATTCAATCCCATGGTCCTTCATGAATCAAGCTAAGGCAGGACAAGCCATAGAAACATCTCTGACCCGTGCCATGCTTCAAGTACACATAACCTTGACTTTTTGCAACTTGGCCCATACCAATCAAACTATGCCACACCAACTCTCTGAACCAATCAGCATGACTTATGTGAGCCTCATGGACCTCAAACATCACAACATACAAGCCTGAATCCACACACAACATCAGATTCCACAAAACTTGCAAAAACCTTCCTCTCTTCGAATTTCATAACACAACCATCAAAACTTCAAACTTCTTCCACCAATCAACTCAAAAACACTCAAGGATTATTTCCCAACCATTACAATGGCCTGAAACACCCCACAACACAAACACGATTTCAGAGTTATCAGAACTGAATCACTCAAACCAGCTCATTTAAAATCCATTCAAGCCTTTCAGAAGCATCAGAGGGATCATTGGAGGCATTTTGCACAAGGGAATAGGTCAGAAAGCTCCAATTTGCAAAGCTTCAACTCAGGTAGTCACCAATAACTTTTTTCCAGAACTCTTGTTTTAAGTTCCTAAATGATTCTACATGTCTAGCTGATCACCCTGATATGTTTTGTTTTGAAAATGATTGACAAATGAGCATGTACGAAGCTTCTAATATTTTTGACCTAAAACTTGTTGGCTTCGATTCAACTTTGTTATGCATGATAAATGATTGTGGGCAAGAAATTAGGATTTTTGATTCTTGTATGAGTTCCTAGATTTTTGCCTCGCTGGAGAAGATGATCGGAGCTAGCTCCGGGCTCCTGAAAATGCTTAGGGTTTAATTAGGGTTAATTAGTCAGTTTGAATGTAGGCCCTTAGATCTTACGTTTAGCGCGTGAACGAGTGGTCTAAATTGCTTCATTAACCTTAATTAAAATTAATTAGTTTTAATTAGGTTATTTAAATTAAAAAAACTCAGATTGAATCCTAGCCATTGGTAAGCGCCCGCAGTCAAACCTGCCTTGGATTTGCATACTTCTCATATTTAGTTATTTTTATTTCATTTCTTTTCATTTCTTTTGTGCATTTATTTTAAAATAGAAAAACTTATCAAAAAAAATTGAAACTTTGCATTCTGACTTTAAATATTTTTCTTAACCCAAAAATAATTTTTATTTTATTTTTTGCACTTAAAAAGTATTTTTAAAATATTTAAATCTTATTTTTAATTAATTAAAGTATTTTAATTAATTAAAAATGCATTTAAGTTTCTAAAAATCACCAAAAAAATCATGAAACATTTCAATGCATTTAGAAACATTTTCAAACTCTTCACACAAATTTCTTTTTAGGGTAGATCATAGTTTTCCAATTTTCTTTGAATTAAGGGTCATTAAAATCACAATTTTTAACCCTAGCTTTAAAAAATCATTTATGCCTAACCAAGAAGAGTTTGAACTTGATTCTTTTTGCATTGTTTCACATATTTCATGTAGTTTATAGGTCATTTTTCTCATGAAGTTATCATGCATTTTCAATTTGATTTGCATTTTTCCTTTTGAATCACCCAAAAACCCTAGAAAACTTAGGAAAATCATAACTTGCAATAGGATAGGCTTCTGACCTTCTCCTTTGGGGTGTGACCTAGTATGAGATTAGAGTTTGTTTGAGCTTGATTTCAATTTTTTATGTTTTTGTTTGCTTCTGTTTTATCCATTTGCATCTCATATGTCCATAAAACCCTAATTTCTCATGTTCATTTGCATTCACCTTGCATATTCATCATCACATGAACTTGCCATGACATTTCAAGAATTCATATATCATCTTATACATATTAGGATATGTTAGAACCTTTCTTGATCATTTCTTCATTCATTTTCCATGTTTTGCATTCATTTCATTTCATAAACATCCATGTATTTTCAAACTTCTAAGCATGCTTTCATGACTTCCCATCTTTGTATGATCATTCATGTGCATCTTGTATGACATTGCATCATCTCACATGACATTTTCATAGCATAAACACTTCTGACTTTGGTCTTTGCATCTCATTTCACCTCATTTCAATTCATTTCTTTATGCTCTATACCTTATGCATCCATACTAACTTTTTAGGAACTTTTGGTAAGTTATTTTGGGAGGTGGATTTTCCTTCACCTCTCACTTCTTCTTATCTCTTTCATGTGCATTTTAACTTGTCTTGGAAGTGAATTTGATTCACTTATGTTCAATATCTCTCACTTTCTTCCTTTAAGTTACTTATCTTCTTAGGAAGTAAGTAACTTATTCTTCTGCTTCCTCCTCCTTTCATCTGCTTCTTCCATTGGTGGCCTTGAAGATCTTCTCTCTTAAGCCTCATAAACCATAGGATGTCCAAGCATGATAAATTTCAGGGTTGTGTATAGTCCCCCTTAGAATTTTACCTTTGAGTCTCCTTGAGTCTCTCTTCTCATCTCAATAATCAGATATTAAACTCTTAAAGTTTTAGGACTTTGGAATTAGGGTTATGCCTGCATCCTTCTCTTAGGATGGAGTGTATAAATTTAATCCTAAGTGTAAAACCTTTAATTTGTTTACACCTATTAATCAAAGAACCTTAATAATCACCAAGACTTTATCTTGTAACTTGGGCCTTACATTAGGGTTCTAACTCTTCCTTATGGTTAAGAGGGACTAACCCTAGTGTTTAATGGACAAGTCCCCCTCAAGTTGTCTTACAAACATAAAATTCACTTCTTAATATCATCCCTTAATTAAAATCCACTTAATAAAGGTTTGTTATATAATGAATTTAGTCCCTAACCATGGATTAAGTTGAGGTATCTTCCTCAGCTTAAGTGTTCTCATTTATTATCCTTCTATTAGGATGGTGTAATGAGTTTACTAATCTGTGATTAGAGATTAAACTCATTACTTAACACTAAACAAAAACCCAAAAACATCTAAATAATCACAAGTAGGTTAATGATCTTAATCCTACATCATCATGGTAATTAAGTTGAGATGCTTATCTCATACTTAAGTAGGCTCATTATCCCTAATCAGGGAGGATATAATGAGTTTACAAGCCCTTGATTTAGGCTTAAGCTCATTAACTTATGCAAAACACAAAAAACAATAATAAAACTGAAAACACAAAAAAAAACAATAATCGTCTCCTCCGGGATTCTTTTCTCATCTCACTCACTCATAAACGAGAACTTGCTTCTTCCGTCTAATGCAAGACAGTTAGCACTCGAGCCAGACGAGTCATACACTTGAGCATAGACAAGCAAGAAGTTCACAGTCAATTTATCTTTCAGTCTCTTTGAGTCGAACTACGGTGTTCTGACTTCCTCATTGCACGAGAGAATACGTAGGCATAACTTAACAGTTATCGAACAAAAGTCTCTGTGTCTTCCCCCCTCTTCCAGTATTCTTTCTAAAGCCTCAGTTCCTGAGCATTCACCTATTTTGCACTGACACTCGTATATTCATTCCTAGCATTTGCAAACAGATAGCACATACACTACCCTTTGTAAACACAATCTTTTAAGCATAGATTCTGTCGAGTACGACGGACAATTTGGGTGCTAATACCTTCCCAGGTTGTAACCAAACCCCTTTCTCAATTTCTCTGGTTCACAACCGTCTTATCCATCTTTTTCTAGGTTTATGCAGCATTACCTTTCCTTCGGGATAAAAATGCCTAGCTGGCGACTCTATTCACTTCACCTTCATTTCTCTCTTTTCTCCGACCGTTCGCGTCTGCACCGGGATGCAAATCCTCGGGAGCGACACATATACATCAACCCAAAGAGAAAATACATGGAGGATATCTGGTGCTGCCATGCAAATGATGTGGGACATCAAATGGTACAAGGTACATTTATAGTTTAGTGAGAGTCATTTTTACGGTATGCAATGTAGGTTAAAATAGAGATCCCCAAATATGTCATTTTTAAACTATGGCTAAATGGGACCTTGTATAATTTGTCATGGTTAAACCATAACTTTATAGAGTCTTTAATTGTTTTGTTACAGTTGTTCAACTATGACTAACCTACATAATGTTTTATAAAACTTAAAATGATCTTGAGTTTAATTATTACTTATCACTATATATTTATATATTACATTTTAAATAAATTAACACATATTTTTTGGTATAGTACATAAAAGGACTAGTACTAGAGCATTTCGGTCATAGGAATAATAAAGAAGGAAAAACTCCAAGTGAAATCTTTAAGGAGCAACACAAAAGGACTAGTACTAGAGCATGCTCAGTTGTTGCAACTCTTATTGCTGGTGTCTCCTTTGCTACATCAGGAAGTGTCCCTGGTGGCAATCAGCAAACATGAGAACCAACATTAGAAGGACATCCAACATTTGAAGGATTCACTATATCTTCATTAATTGGACTTTACTTCTCTGTTACTGCACTCATTATGTTCCTTTCTATACGCACTTCTCGGAAAGAAGTCGAAGACTTTTGTCAAACTTGCCAATGAAACATCTATTTGGCTTGAGTTCTCTCTTCGTATCCATAGTTTCTATGTTTTTTTATTTTTGTGCTAGACATTTCTTTGTGCTCACAGATAAATATACCAAGAGAGGTATCTTGTTCTATTTATATATTACCATTTGCTTGTCTGTCGCGTTCTATGTTGTTGTGCAGTTTCCATTATTTGTTGATCTTGTTAAGGTTATTTGGAAGAAGGTTCCACCACCAAGTGTTAAGGGTGTTCATCTCTAGAGATTTTTTGTTGTGTTGTATTGCTATGTGGATTGAAACTAATGAGTCTGTTTTTATTTGAATAATGTCTTTTATTTATGATGATTTTTTTGTGTGAATGTAGTGTGTGTGATTGGATTCTTTTGTATAAAAATTTCTTTTTTAATTGTGTTTTGAGTAATGGTGTGAATGTAGTGTGATTTGAAATTTTTGTATACCATATCCAAATTATTATACATACTACTAAAATGTTTGTTTATTCTTATGATTCCGCTGATTAGTTGTTATGATAAAAATAATGAATTATTTGTTGTATAAAGTACTCATAGAAAATATTGACAGTTTTTTAAAAGTAAATTCAAACATCAACTTAGTGTATTGAAGTGAGACAATATAGAAATAAAATATTTGGAAATTCATTAAAACATCAACTTAATGTATTGACTTAGACAATATAGAAATGCTAATAAGACTCTCTCGGACACTTACTCTCTTATAGGTTGAAACATGTAAGAGTCCTATCACTTTATGTGAGACCTATTTTCAAAGTGAGAAACCTACACATATTTTAACCAATAAGATAATGACTTTTTGAGAGAATATTAAAAAGAAAGTGTTTCTAGAATTCCTCCCTTTTAACTAATTAAACTTTACAATGATTTTTTTAAATAAATTTATAATACATTCAAAATTTGAATCCCTAAATAAGTAGAATGTCTTTATGCAATGTAATATCCATACAACAAATAACTTATCTTATCAAGGGTTGTGGCATTCCTCGTTTGAGTGTATCCTTGAGGGTGATTTGAAGCAAGCATTGAATTTCACTTAGTATTCTATAGCGCTGTTAAAAGTTAAAGTTTTTACTTAGCGTTTATTCCTTGACGGGCTTCCGTCGCGTGGCACGTTATGCAATAGGAGGATTATTGTTAATGAGCATGACAAGGTGTGAGTTTTTTGCTTCCAATCGGTAGAATTTTTTATTCATCTCTTCTTCTTGTGTTTTAAAGTTTCCATCATTTGAAATAAATTGATATTTTGGGTGGGCATTCCTGTGGTTAGTGAAAATATTAGCTACTTTCATTTACGAGTTTGGTTATCTTTTTTTAGAGGTGGAGGTCGGAATGAGGGTGCGGTTTTAATTTGGTTGGTTGCGCGTTGGTGTATTTGGATGCACAGAAACCAAATTATTTTTAACAGAGCGTTTTTTGATTCGGAGACCATTTTTTATATGATTGTTTTGCTTTCTTGGTTGTGGCTTCCAAAGAGGTGTAAAAAAATTCTAAGATGTTCATTTTTTTATTGGAGTAATCATTTTTCTGCTGTATTATATTTGTGATACCTCAAAATTTTCCCTCTCATTTTCATGGCACTTAGCATATCACTTTGCATACTTAAATTCATAGCATGACACAAAACATTGCATCAGAACCACCATAGCAAAGGCCTAGGCTTATGATCAAAGATTGAAGCATTTGATAACTATCCAAAGACAATCAAAGGGGAAATATGACTTAACAACATTGTGCAAAGGGTTCACAACATCCCACAAGTCTTCATTTAAGGCCACAAGTCCTAGAAAGAAGTGGGTTGATCAGAGGAGTCAAGTAGTGCAACATCTCTTGACAAAATAAGGCCAAATTAGGGTTTCTAATTAACTGGGCTTCCCAAGGGAATTTTTGTTCAAATTTGATTTCATTGTCCTCTACATGATATTGGGTACATAGGGTTGAAATTTCATCCATTGAATCATTTAGGAAGAGGTTCAATTGTTCAATTGATTGAAAATCAGGAAATTGGGGGAAACGTCAACCATGCTGAGTAAAAAGTCAACTCCTGACTTTTTGAGGTCAAATTCATGAAATTAGGGTTATAAGGATCCTATGGACCAAATTTGATCAATAAATGATTTAGGAATCATGAAAAATCAAGAAAACCAAAACTTACCATTTTTGGAAAATTAGGGTTTCCAAAAATGGCAAGTTTTGGCCATTTTTACAGCCACTTCAAGAGAGGCCTTTTGCCAAATTAAAAGTCAAATGAAAATTCCACTTGGGCTGTTTGAAAGAGGACATCTAAAGCTTCAAATCCATAGGTGGAACAAATTCATATCATTAAAATTGAAGAAGTTATGATCCTTCAAAGATTGGACGAATCAAGGCCAAAACCATGTCATGGGCTAGGCAAGCTCAGGCCTGTGCTCATGACTTGCCAGGCAATTTCTCAAACAGGTGGTGTGCCACAATTTTTTCTATTTTTCCTCAACAAGATGACTTCAAATGGAAAATCTTCCAAAATCAAAGTTTCTCCTTGTCATGTTTGTTACAAGTTTCATGTTTGAAAACTTTTGATTTGAACATTATTTCATGGACATATATTGGCTTGAAGTGGCAACCATGGGACTGAAATATGTATAGGCACCAATGGCACAAGGCAAGCAAAAGTGTGCAAGCCAATTATGCAGAACTAGGGCATGATATTCAATGACCAATTTAATGAACTTAGAAGCATGATCTCATCATGGATCAAACTACAAAAATATTGTATGAATCATCCTCTTTGATTTAAGCACAAGAATGTTGTAGTTGGGTAGCTTGGGCTTGAAGAAATCACCAATGGAAGTTCAAAGTCCAGTCAGCATATACACATTTGAACATAGTGATATCATATGGCAGTGCATTCAAACAATTTCAACGGATCACATGGCTGCATGATCATGGTAGCTGTCATGCACTTCATGAGAAACAAGCAAATGATGATACACTTTTAAGCATTTGAACTCAAGTTGCATTGGATTGCTTCATCACATATCAACAAGCTTTCCTCACTATAGTTGTCATAAGCATCACCACATTGGATCCAGCTCGAGTAAAACAAATCCAGCTGCACCACTTGCTTCAACTCACTCCAATACACCATAACAAACTTGACTCAGCCATAACAAACTTAACTCAGTTAACCAGGGTTCTAACCCTGGTTCTAACTGTTAACTATGAGGGTTAAGCTCCTTATAAATGTATGAGATCTAACTGAAGGGAGGCTTGGCTTCATTTTACTCGAATCACATCACAAAGTTCATCAATCTTGCTCTGATATTTCTCTGCAAATTCAATGCAGTTTGATGGAAACAAGCTTCATATCTCATCTCCAATATTCTTCATCCTTCATTGAGTATCATCATAATCATCATCATTTCAGAGCTCCATTTCCATGGCTGAATTCAAGTGAATTTCTCAAATTGCAACATTTAAGATTGCTGCATAACATCAGGATTTGCATTGCATTTCATCCACAGTGTGGCAATTATCCTCAAGTCATCATCAACATAGTGATCTGCACCATTTCCATGGATCAAAAGGATTGAATACATCAAGCTTTGAGTTCTGCAACATCTATGCATTTTTCAAATTGCCCTAAAATTCATCATCATTCGAGTGTTTATTTCACTCTGAAGACATTCAAGATCCAGCTGCAAGAGCATTGGAATCTCCTCTCTGGTCTTTCCTCAACATTTTGAATCAATGCACTTCAAGTTGTCACTGAAATTCCACTTGCATATTTTGCCTCTATTTTGATTGATTTGTGTACTTTAGAGCTTAATAGAAGCAGTGATTGTTCTGGCTAGTTAATAGGCCTCTTAGAGGCATAGTTTCAGTTTTTAGGTTGGATATTGTTGCCTTCGATTTGGACCATTCTTGCATGAAAAATAAAATCTAAAGATAGATTAGTGATGTATGAAGCATGAGGAATGGAATGATGCCATTGATTTTAATTTTCATGATATTTTGAGTAAGCCGTAACTTGGATAGTTTCAGAGAAGATGACCGGAGACTAGCTCTGGTCACCTGAACAGTTGCCCTAGCTTTATTAGGAATTTAAGTCACAGCCGTGAGATCCGTTCCATCTAACGCCCCTTGTTGTGCCAGAAAATTAATGACCATGTGAGTTTCATGTGCCATATGAGGGGAGGCCTGAGTGATCATGTGTGTATGTCCCTAGGGTTCTTGCTATGTGTCCACCTTTTCATTCGTTTGTCCATTTTTGTGAGAATGAGTGAGGAGCGTGTGATCAATCAGAGGGTCTTAGAGGGAGTCAAAGTTTGACCTGAGGCATACCATAATTGTGTGTTCAACGTAGCCCTGGGTCTGAGCTTTCTTGACTATTCGTTCCACCTCTCATTTAAGCCCATGGGATTTGTACTGAGTTTCTTTACCAAATGCACCCCATGATCAATTCCTTCATTTTTATTTTCTATTTTATTTTCATTCTCATTTTGATTTTGTAAAAATACCAAATGTCCACTGAAATTTCCAAATTAATTCACACGTGATGTTTGACTTTTTTAGAAATTTATATGATTTTTAATTCCATTTTTATTTTATTTGTGAGTCAGAATTAATTTCTCAATTAATTTCTTCTCATTTCTCTTCTTTTTGAACACATTATTTTTCTCATTTTTGCTCTCCAAAACCAAAATTGATATGAAACCCATTCTTTTTTCTCTATCCATAGGACACATTGAAGCTCCCAAAAATTATTTTTCCTATTTTTTAGGTCATGTTTGGTACCTTTTTGAGTCCCTCCTTTTTCCTTAATCACCATAAACCTTAATCCACTTTGAGCCCTTGTTTGAATGAGTTAGAATAAGAATTTTTAAGAGATTGTTTAGAGGTAGGTCAACTTTTGGATTTGTATTTGAATGTCCATTTTCATAATTTTTCAATGTCATTTGCTATTTTTCAAAGTATCTTGTATTAAGAGTCATATTTTGGTCCTTCTTATTCCTTCTCCTTATTCCATTTTGATAAGGCATTTATGCCATTCATTTGAGGTCATAAATTTGAGTCTTCTAGGGTACATTAGAGGTCATTAAAGGTTGAGAATCCATGTTAGGCCATTTGTATTTTGATTTGTGTTGATTACTTGAGCCATAAGTCACATATGCCTTCCTTAACCCTAATTCTTCTTCTTCTTCTTCTTCTTCTATCTTAACCCTTCAAAACAAATTTTGTGACCATGTTAACTTTGCTACCTCATTGTTGTACACCTCATAAGTGTTTCATACTCATCTTTATGTACTCACTTCAAGTCTTTGGTCCTTGTGCTTCATTTAGTGTCAATTGCCATCTTAAGACTTCAAACATAACTTGTTGGTTCCTTAACCCTAATACCTACCATACCATCTTATTTGTGAGCCATTTGTGAGTTCCAACTCCATTCTAATATTTCATCAAGCTCCTGGTTTTTGTATGGGGAATTCAAATCCTTTTGAATGTTTGACTTTATTTGAAGTCTTTTTCTTCCTTTGAAGTTCTATGTTCATTTCATCTTATTCTCACACCATTCCACACAGTTTTTGAATCTTTTTCACTTGAATCTCTTTGCTCCCACTTTTTTTACATCTTAGGATACTTTCATTAAGTTTTAGCTCCTAGATTTTCTATTCACCTTTGACTTCAAACAAGTTTAGCATGCTTAATCACTTAAGTTTTTCATGTAACTTCACCTTAACTCCTATTAGTGTATAGTTTGAAGTTGTTTATCCTTTTGGATTTAGAATACTTTGGTATGAGTTAGCTACTGACTTTAGAAGCTTTTTATCATGTAGGATACCTTAGGCCTAGGTTTTAGTCTTAGAAGGTCGCTGTCGCTCCCGGGATTTTCATCCTAGTAAAAACGCGAAAGTGGCGCGAAAAAGGTAGAGTAGTCAGCCATGCATTTTTATCCCGAAGGAAAGGGAAAGGTAATGTTGCACAAACCTAAGAGAAAAGGAAATGACAAGGTCCTGCGAACCAAAGATCTGGTTTCGGGAGTCGGTTACGATCTGGGAAGGTATTAGCACTCCATACCGTCTACCGTACCCGACGAGATCCACACTTGTTTGTTTGTTTCAAAGGGTGAGAAATAAGCTGCTACTGAATAAAACCGCTAACTAGAATGGGAATGGAAAGAAGAGAGGGAACTGAAAAAAAGAGATCAAAAAGAAAGAATGGGGAAAATGTAGGGAAAATAAAGAATGTGCTCGAATGGGCCCTACCCCGCTGCCTACATACCTCATCGGGAAAATGAGGATAGAGTCGACGTAGTTCGCCTAACTAAGGCGGGAACTATTTGTTTGTGTTTTTTATGGCTGGAACTGCGTATGTCTATGCTCAGGTGTTGCAGGCTTGTATGGTACGAGTACGTTTACCGTCTTGCAAATGAGACAAGTCTCCACGAGTTCACGTTAAGAATGAATGAGGTGAGAAAAAAAGTTCCTGCAGGAAATTCGCTTATTGTTTGTTGTTTGCCTTATTTAAGATTTTTGTATGAATTTGGCACAAGGAAGTGAATTCAAACTCTTTTCCATGGAATGTGTACTTGCCACTACATTCCAAGATGGAATAGCAGAACAAGCACACCAAGTAAGGAGAATTTATCCAAGACTTGTTTCCAAAGATTAGGGTCTAAGTTCACTAGCTTGTTGAACTTATTGAATGTTTTTGTAGCTTTTATTAAGAAGTATCTTTTAGGTTTTCTTTGTGAAAATAATCTTTTGATAATACTTGTACATCATGCTAGACAAGCCTACACTATTCCAAGATGGAATGAATGTAAGTGCCCCATGGAATAAGGCTATACACAAGAAATTCTTTCATGCATTTATTAAGTGTTTTTTATTTCATTTGAAGATGAGAAGAGAAATACTCAAAAGGAAAAGGTCAAAGCTAATGGGGGATAAAGACACAACTCTAAGGTATCTTATTATGTACAAAGAGGTGATCATATGGTTAATGAGGTATTCTAACCTAAAGAAGAGAAAAGCAAGTTAGAATTCAACTTACTTCCTAAGGAAGTTAAGTTGAATCTAAAGAACAAAAGGGAAGCTTATGAACAAAGCACAAGGTGCTAAGGCAAATACAATTAAATGCATAAGAAAAGGAATGAAGTGATTACCTCATCTTCCCCCCTACAAAACAAAGGTTAGCATGATGAAGCAATATGAACAATTTAAAATGGTAAACTTCAAAAACAACTCACACTAGCTATGGAAAGATGTTAGTGAACTTCTAAGGTTAGTACCTAAGTCTAAGGCATCCTAATAGGTAACAAACTTAAAATGTCAGTAGCTAAATGAATTCAAAAGTATCTAAAGGGATTAATAGGATTAAATGAAACTATGCCCTTAAGTACTACTAAACCCTAAGGATGAAGTTAGAAAGATAACCTAAGTGTTTATTGAACCAAAATCTCCTAAAATCAAAGGTATTCAAATGTGAAATTGAAAGGTAGGAGAATGCATATGGAAGCATGGTTCTAAAGATGGAACAAAGTGACTTAGAAGAAAATTCAAAACTGGGAAATAAGAGATCAAATGGGAAATAAGAGATTTAAGTTAAAGGTATTCAAATGTGAAATTGAAAGGTAGGAGAATGCATATGGAAGCATGGTTCTAAAGATGGAACAAAGTGACTTAGAAGAAAATTCAAAACTGCCCAAAGGGACTTGACCTCCCCATACAAAAACCAGGGGCTTGGCAAAAAATTAAGAAGAAAATTAGACTTGTAAAATGTTCACAAATGATGGGTTAAGAAGTCTCCTAAGACTAGGTATTCAAATTAGGGTTTTTAAAGTCTTTTAGAAGGCATGTTAAGTTCAAAGAGAAACACAAGGTTCTAAAATGGTATGAACAAGTATGGATTATCACAAAACAGTTATAAGACTCAAAACAAATATAAAATGAAGTGGATTCATGTGAAAATGGAATTTTAAGTGTTTAAGATTGAAGGAGGAGGGAGATTAGGTTAAAATGGGACATGTGTGACTTAGGACTCAAGGCAAGCCTAAATATTAAAGGTAAGGACCCTAGGGATGTATTTAACTCTTAAAGACATCCTTAAGGACTCAAAAGACTCAAAATTAAGACTTCAAAGTATTGGAATAAAGGCTTTACACTAATGGGACTAAAGGAGGGGATGTAAATGAACAAAAATATGACTTATGGCTCAAGTAACTTGGAAAAATACCAAATGGTCATGAAAAATAATGGATATTGACACTTGCATACAAAATCCAGAGAGTGAAATGCATACAAAAAATATCACAAAAATTCCCATTTTTGAGGGTTCAAATGATGTATGGAAATGGATTAGGGTTTATGAGCATGTGTGTGAAAGAATGAGATCAAAACATGGCTTAAGGTAACCTAAAAATCAAAACAAAAATGTGGTAGAGAACTTTAATGAGTCTACTTATTAATGCAAAAAGAATGGACTATTTATGTTTTGTGGTTTGGGAGAAAGAAAATGAACAAGATGGTTGGTCAAAAAATGAGAAAATAGAAATTAATTCATTTGAGAAATTAATTCTGATTAAAATATAAAAGAAAAATATGAACAAAAATTATGGAAAATTAGAGAAAAATGCAAAGTCCTCTCATGAATTAAATAAGAATGTTTTATTGAGTTTTGGTATTTTTAAAAAGCAAAAACAAAAATGAATAAAAAGATGAAAAAGAAATAAAATAAAATTGAATGGATTGAATATGCATTGGGCCTTGGGGGTGCAATCAGTAACCAAAACAACTAAACTGGGCCTAACTTATACACAGGGGAGGTGTGGATAGGATATTGAAACTTTCTTCACGAAATTATAGCACGTGAGGCTCGTGCGTTTCATTAATGCGCTGGCTAGTTTGTGAGCGTTGGATGCGTGAGATCGTGTGGCTACGTTATGTTCTAACCATTAAAATTAGGGAATTGTTCAGGTGACCGGAAGTGACCTCCGGTCATCTTCTCTGGTCACCCCTGACCTAGGGCAAACCAAAATCACCATGAAATTGCAATCTAAAGCCATCATTCTACTCCTCACACTTCCTACATCACTAATCTATCCTTAATTCACATTCCTCACACCTAAACAAAGCAAATCGAAGCCAAGAAACTCAACCTGAAAAATTTAAATCTACGCACTTATGGTGCCTATCATCTAGCCAGGGGTTGCAATGCTCCTTTAGTGCTTCAAAGCATACAAATCCATCAAAACAGAAGTAAAATATGCTCATGAAATTTCAGAGGGAACCTGAATTGTAGAGTTGATTTTCAGTTGAAGAAATCCAGAGATGAGATTCCAATTATTCAAGTGCTTGATCTTGAAAGCTCCAGAGCAAAATAAATGCTAAGTAGGTGTTGGAGATGGAAGAACATAATCTGGTGCAAGAATGATGCAGAGTCACAATCTTGATACTTCAAGCTCTCACCACCATAGAATTCATCCTTGTGATGATGCTGATCATGAATTGATGAAGAACTCACTATTGGAAGTAGAAATCAGGGAGATCCTCACAAAGATGTTGGAATATGCAGTGACATCAATTGTGAGATTCAATGAAATGTAGCCATGGAAGCTATGCAGTTCATGGTGAGGATGATGATGATCAATGGAGAAGATGAAGAATAAAGAACAAGAATGCAGAAGGATTCTTCAATATGCAAAGAAAGTTCAGAGAATTTTGGATGTGATTTGTGCAAATGAAAATGGTGAACCTGCAATTCAGTTGGAGATCAGCTTATATACTGAGCTTAACTCTCAGTTGACAGTTAGAACCAGGGTTAGAACCCTGGTTAATTGAGTCAGGTTTGCTATGCAAGCTGAAACAAGTGGATTGAAGCAAGTTTGCAGCAAGTGAGTGGTTTTTTCTCGAGCTAGTTCCCATGTGATGTTGTCCACCTTGATTAACACGAGGCTTAATGCAATGTTATGAGGCTGAATAGATCAGATAGTGTAATGTGAATGAAGCTTTCTCTTTGCTCGAGCTTCATGGAATTGAACATAACAATTATGGTGAGTATGCCAGCATAGGACCAAACACACTATAACTGATGAGCCTTAGTGATCATAACATGAGGAATGAGGTGTGCACACTGAATTAAGTTTGAAACCTCCCTTGATCCAATAACTTGTGCAGCAAGAAAATCAATTATGACACATGATCTTTCAGGGATGAATTCTCTATGATCAAATCATCAAATTATGTAATTCTTATAAACAAATTGAAGATCAATCTTCATACCACATGTTTGATGTTGATGACAAGTGAAGATAAAGCTTATAAGCCACTGAAAATAACCATTGAAAATTACATTATGAGGCTGCACAATGGGCCTGCGTGGCCTGCCCTTGGCTTGGCAAGATGCCTTGCAAGTTTTTAGTTTGAACATCCTCTCTTTTCCTTCCCATAGCTCTCAATCTTTTGATCAGATGAAAAATCTTTGAACATCAAAGTTGTTGGAAACATGGCAATGAACAACTTTGTAGTTCAAAGAAATTTCATTTGAAACCTCAAACATGGAGAATAATGACTTGAATTGTGACCCACCACCTGTTTGATGGAATTCCTTGCCTGGCGTGCACGCAGGATGCAAGGCCTGCCTTGGTTTTTGCCCTATTTTTCCTTGATTTGCACCAACTTTGAATGATCATATCTGCCTCAGCTATGAATAATATGGTGCAATGTTTTTGACTATTTCATGAATTTATTTATGCTAAATGCTACGCAATATGTTGGGGAAATGAGAGGGCAAATTTTGAGGTATTACAGTTGCCCCTATTCAATCATCTGCAAGCCTGAACGAATAATTGCAACCTCTTTTAGATGTTCAAGGTGTGGAGTGATTGAAGACTCGAATAAAACCTGGAAATTTGAACTATGTGGATGAGGGAAGTGTCATCTGCTTTTATTTTGTTATTGTTTTGTTTTTTTCTCTTCTTCTCTTTTTTTTTGTTTTGACCTTTGAATAGGTAGTGGGAATAGAACAAGGTGGAACAGGATCATTGTACATAAATGAGAGCCCAGATAGATAGGACCATTGTATAAAATAATAACCTGCGACGTGACTACTGTGCAAAACAAGCCACTGAATGGGGGCCTGATGTACAAAACAGGGCTTGAAAACAAGACCATTGTACAAAACGGAACTCGATAATGGAAATGGGATCGTTGTACATAAACGAGAGCCTAGGCAAACAGGATCGTTATACACAACGAGAACCTGCGACGTGACTGTTGTGCGAAACAAGCCACAAAATGTGAGCCTGTTGTTCAAAACAGGGTTAAAAACGAGACCATTGTACAAAACCGAACTCGAAGGTGATGACAAACAATGAATTGGAAAGACAAGGATGCCTGGTGTAACACGGTGGGAGAACTGACTTTTAGTCATGTTGTGGATAGCAAGAGTCGCCACCGACTTTTATTTTATCCATAAGGAAGGGACATAAAAGAACAGGAAAGACCATTTTGAAAAGACTTGGGTTCGGGGGGTAGGTTATATAAAGGGAAGGTGTTAGCACCCTTTATATCCATGGTTATCCATGGGCTCTTAGTTACTTATCTCACTTTAATTGTTTCTGAAAAGAAAGTGTAGTGTGTGTTTAGAAATTTTTCTAAGTACTTTGTAATGATCCTCGTATGGATGTATACAAAGCCTTGTTTTGAAAAATGTTTAAGAAAAACGAGGTGTGAAAAGTAGTTTTAAAGTGTGAGTATGTAACTATGAGGTACCTACCCTAAGCTAAGTCATTCAAGTTCTTTTATGTTTCTTCAAGAGTAAGACTATCCCTATTATTAAGGAATAGGTAGTAATTACTTTGGATTTTATTAAGGGACGGGCATAGGGTCATCGTATGGTCAATGAAGGCAACATATTGGGGTGTCTTTAGCAATTTGAAGGGACTATAATCATATTTACCGAAGGGACAAGATCATTATATCGTAGGCAACCTCGTAGGGACTTGATCTTTTAAGTTTATTGGGACTTGATGATTTTTCTGTTTGAAGGGACTTTGCTTAAGACACCCCTATTTTCGAGGGACTTAACCATTGAAATAAGGCAACCAAGAGGAATTCCCTAGGAAGTGCAGATGGCGATCATAGATCGACTTACGTGTGTGAGTGATTTATTTCATATATTTATCTTATTTAATTAAATTATCTAAGTCCGTATTAATATTCAATTAGTTCTCACTCCCAAAATTACTAACTACGCAGTTAAATATTTACAAAGAAAATAAAGATGGAAAAATAAATCTCTAAGCTATTACAAAGCTTTGGGATATCTACAATATAATCGGATGAAAATAAAACAAGAATATAGATATAATAAAGTAATAATAATAATAGCAAGAATAATAAAGCAATAGTAACAAGATTAAAGCAAAATAAATAATAAACAAGATTAGAAGCTATTAGAATTAGTAAAAAAAAAAAGAAATTAGATTTAGAAGAAAAAGAATAAAAAATTAAAGATTATTAGAAAAATACAACTTTAATTAATTTTAATTATTTGCATTAATTAATTTATAAAAATAACTAATTATATACAACATTAGAATTTTTAATCAAATTATTAATTAAGTTTCTTTTTATTATTTACAAATTATATAAAAAAAATTATTATTATAAGTAAATAATAAAAATAATAAAGTTATAAAAATAATTAGTATTTATTTACAAAATATGATTATTACTATTATTATTAATATAAGAAAAAGTTTATTGATTAATTAGTCTTTTTTAAATTAATGATCTAAGTTCATATTGATTTTCATTCAGTTCTTGGCATGCCCTAAATTACTAACCAGGGAATAATAAAAAAAAAATAAAGGCAGAAATTTAAAGGCAGAAAATAAAAATTCCTACACTATTACATGGCTTCGGGACAGTTACATAAAATTAGGCGGAAAATAACACTAAATTATTACATCAAGGAGACAGTTACATAATTATAGGGCGAAAAATAAAATTTTAATTATTACAAATATGAAACAGTTACATAATATGATAAATAGTAAATGAATAACATAAAAATGAGTTAGAGTGAAAATTAAGGTTTATAGAGAAAAATATTAGGATTAAAAAAAAAAAAATTTTTGGGTGAGTGAAAAAAGTTAAGGTTGAAGACGTTAAAATTCATAAAGAAAATATATAATCAGTTTTAGAGAAGTAATTAAGGTTTATATAAAAAAATTTAAGGATTAGGAAAAATACAGGGTTAAAAGTTTAATAAAAAAAAAAGTTTATGGTTTAGAGAAAATAACACGGTTAAAGTTTATAAGAAATTTGTAAGGTTTACACGAAAAATTAAGGTTTATAAAAATGAAAATTTTTTAGGGTATAGAGAAAGTTTAAGGGTTCGAGGCAAGAAATCAGGGTAGTTAGTTATCTAAAATGTGCAAATATAAATTTATTAAGAATAAAACAAAAGATTAAAAAATAATGTTTCTAACGCAAAATTGCGATCATCGCAACTAGACCGGATCAACACAAATGTCACGCCTCATGCACATAAATATGCGAACAGCGTATCGACACGATCCAATCCAAACAAAGTAATTAAAAAAATAAGAATTGACAATATCAAAGCAAAACTATAAAAATAGATATATATATATATATATATATATATATATATATATATATATATATATATATATATATATATATATATATATATATATATATATATATATATATATATAAACGAAAGAAGAAAAAAACCTGTAGAAAGAAAAAAAGTATGGTTAGGCACTTCATGTAGAAAGAAGAATAAAACATGTAACGCGTAGTTTGTGTAGTACACAAGAAGAAGAAAAAAAAGAGTATATATTAAAAAAAACAAAAGAAGAATATATTTTGGCACATGTATGATCCGCCTTTTAGTGTTCTTATTTTTTTTCGGTCCCCTCTTTCTCATGGGTATGCTTCTTTTTATAGTGATTCTTGGTGTATTGAGAATGGAAAAAAAATTAAAACATCATGATTTGTTTCTATTTGGATTTGGGAAAGAAAATAAATCGGTTGATTTGGTGGTACCAATTTGGGAAGGATGTTGATGAACCGAGGGAACATGTTCTTTTATTTTGAGAATGTTTGTATTTCACACTAATAAGAATATTTATTCCTTTTTGTCATATTTTTTTTTTGTATTTATTATTATTTGGTTATTTTTTGAATGAAAAGTGAAAAAAAATGAAAAATAATTATTTTAAAAAAATTCCTAATTTTAAAATACGAAAATTAATTAAAAATAAAAGAAAAATACATTTTTTATTTATTTATTTTTTATTTGAAAGTAATGTAAAAAAAAGGTTAGAAATAAATGACAAACAAATGAAAGAGAAGAGAAAAAAAACCATAAAAGTGAGGAAGGTGAGATTCGAACTCATGACCTCTTGAGTCCATAAATCCTTGAACATGCTCTCTTGCCAATTATGTCATGTCACCTATTTGAAATAAATTGGCACAAGGAAAAATATGAAGGTAAAATTCCTGGACGAAATTGGGGTGTGACAATGAAACACCATGAAGTCCATTTGAGGCCTTGGAAATCCCAATTTCTTTAAAGAAAACAAAACCATAATTGGAGGACCCTTGTGATCATTTTTTAAATTGCCTTGAACTTTTGAGATTCCCATGGGTGTGAGAAAACCTTTTGAATCAATTCCCATGCTCCCCAAAGTTCATGAAAGTCAAGGGATCACATGAATTGGCAAAGGCATGGAAGCAGAGCTAGGGTTTTCAATACACAGATGACCAAAATTAGGGTTTTGGTTTCAGAGGCCTTAACTCCAAATTTTTGGGTCATTCTTGTTTATAATGTTCTTAATATGTTATAAGGATCATGTGTACCAAGTTTTATGAAGAAACTCATTGTCGAAGTCATCTGTTTACCGGGTAACATCCTGAGCAAGTTAAGTCAAAATCAAGGCATCTAAGGCCCCCAACAATGGAACCAAGGGGTCATTTTCATCAAATTGAAGTTCAATAATATTTATTTGATCTTAGAAGTGGTTAGAAGTTCACAAGATTGAAGAATTTTGAGCCAATTGCAAACTTTCCATTTTAGGAAATGACTTGAAATGCAAACTTTCCATTTTGGGAAAGATTTTCAACCTCCTCTTTCATGACCAAAAATGCTTCAAAGGAAAAATTCTTGGGCATGAAAGTTTTATATTAGGTCTTTCCCTTTTCAAAAAGTACAAGAACATGTCTTGATTCATCCTAGAAGTCAAGATATGGCTTTTCAAAGTTGGCAAAAATCACATAATTTTCAAGTTCATGCCAAAGAGGGAATTTTGCAATTTCATTTGCCAAGCATTCTAATGACCTCTAATGTGCACAAATATGTTACAACATGTCAAAGGAGCTTCAAAAGATCAGAATTGGACTTTGAATCTAGGGTTTTCATGGCTTGTGATCCAAGAAACACGAAAGAGTGAAAGTTGCAAAAACTATGCCATCTCATGATCCAAGCCTTCTAGCTCATCAAATTCAATCCCATGGCCATCCTTGATGCAAGTTGAGGCCAGACACCCCATGAAAACACCTCTGACCTGTGCCATGCTTCAAGTACATATAACCTTGACTTTTTGCATTTTGGCCCATACCAATCAAACTCTGCCACACCAACTCTCTGAACCAATCAGCATGACTTATGTGAACCTCATGGACCTCAAACAGCACAAGACACAAGCCTGAAAACCTCTCAACACCCAGATTGCCAAAAATCACCTCATACCTTCATCTCTTCGAATCACACTGCACAACCAACAAACTTTGTTTCTTTCTTCACCAATCAATTCAAAAACACCCAAGGATCATTTTCCACCCCTCATCATAGCCTGAAACATCCCACAACACAAACACGATTTCTCACTCCTCAGAACTGAAACTTACAAAGGAGGCCATTTAAACTCCATTCAAGCTTTCCAGAAGCATCAGAGGGATCATTGGAGGCATTTTGCACAAAGGAAGAGGTCAGAAAGCTCCAGACTGCAAAGCTTCAACTCAGGTAGCCATGATGAACTTTTTTTCCAGAACTCTTATTTTAAGTTCTTAAATGCTTCTACATGTTTAGCTGATCATCCTGATATGTTTATTTTTAAAAATGGTTAAGAATCAAGCATATATTGAACTTCTGAAAGTTTTGTGTAATTTTCCGTTTTGCTTCGAATCTTGCTTTTGATGAAACATAAATGGATTTTGTTGCTGGATTCATGTTTAGGGTTGTTAGTTGTGTGATTCTGGAGAGTTAGAGGGTCTGGGCTGGTCTAGGGAGGAAGTTAGGGGAGGAGCTGGTTGGAGAAGATGACCGAAGGTCTTCTCCGGCCACCTGAATGTCATTAGCCCTAATTAGGGTTTAGTTGCCCAGATTGATTGTGGACCCTTGGATCTTGATTAGCTTAACGCGTGAGTGGCCAAGATTAGTTTATTAAGTTAATTTCAAATTAATTAAAATAAAATTCAATTAATTAGTCAGGATTGATCTGGACCATTGATAAACGCGCGCAGTCAACCCCATCCCCCTAGGTTTAAATCTCAGCCATTGGATGCGCATACTTCTCTTTTTATTCATTTATTTTCATTTTTATTTTCATTTCTTTTGCATAATTAATTTAAAATACCAAAAATCATCACAAAAATATTTTCTTTTTCATTATGACTTTAAATATTTTTCTAAATCCAAAAATAATTTTTATTTTTATTTTCATTAAAAAAGTATTTTTACAATATTTAAATGTTATTTTTAATTAATTAAAGTATTTTAATTAATTAAAAATGCATTTAGGTTTCTAAAAATCACCAAAAAAATCATGAACCATTCCAATACATTTAGAAACATTTTCAAACTCTTCACACAAATTTCTTTTTAGGTTTAGTCATAGTTCCCTAATTTTCTTTGAATTAAGGGTCATTAAAATCACATTTTTAACCCCTAACTTTGAAAATTTATTTATGCCTAACCTAGAAGAGTTTGAACTTGATTCTTTTTGAATTGTGTTAAATATTTCATGTAGTTTATAGGTCATTTTCCTATGAATTTATCTTGAATTTTAAAATTGATTTGCATTTTTCCTTTTGAACCACCCAAAAACCCTAGAAAACTTAGGAAAATCATAACTTTTGATAGGTTAGGCTTCTGACCTTCTCCTTTGGGGTGTGACCAAATATGGGATTAGGGTTTGTTTGAGCTGAATTTCAAATTTTTATCATGTTGATTGCTTCTGTTTTAGTCATTTTCATCTCACATGTCCATAAAACCCTAATTTCTCATGTTCATTTGCATTCACCTTGCATATGCATCATCACATGAACTTGCCATGACATTTAATGCATTAATATGTCATCTTAGACATATTAGGACATGTTAGAACCTTGCTTGATCATTTATTCACTCATTTGACATATGTTTCATTCATTTCATTTCATAAACATCCATGTGTTTTCAAACTTCAAAGCATGCTTTCATAAAATCTCATTCTTGTATGATCATTCATGTGCATCTTGTATGACATAGCATCATCTCACATGACATTTACATGGCATAAGCACTTCTGATTTTGGTCTTTGCATCTCATTTCATCTCATTTCAATTCATTTCTTCATGCCTTATATCTTATGCATTCATGCTAACACTTTCAGGTACTTTTGGTAAGTTATTTTGGGAGGTGGATTTGCCTTCACCTCTCACTTCTTCTTAACTTTTCTTTGAAGTGAAGTTGATTCATTTATGCTCCATCTCTCTCACTTTCTTCCTTTAAGTCACTTATCTTCTTAGGAAGTAAGTAACTTATTCTTCTGCTTCCTCCTCCTTTCATCTGCTTCTTCCATTGGTGGTTTCCTTGAAGATATTTTCTCTTAAGCCTAACAAACCATAGGATATCCAAGCATGATAATAATTAGGGTTGTGATTAGTCCCCCTTAGCTTTTTTACCTTTGAGTTTCCTTGAGTCTCTTTTCTCATCTCAATAATTAGAGACTAAACTCTTAAAGTTTTAGGACTTTGGAATTAGGGTTATGCCTGCATCCTTCTCTTAGGATGGAGTGTATAACTTTAATCCTAAGTGTTAAACCTTTAATTTTTTTTAAACCTCTTAATAAAATCACATTAATAATCACCAAGACTTTATCTTGTAACTTGGGCCTTACATTAGGGTTCTAACTCTTCCTTATGGTTAAGAGGGACTAACCCTAGTGTTTAATGGACAAGTCCCCATAAAGATGTCTTACAAACATAAAACCCACTTATTAATCTCATCCCTTAATTAAAATCCACTTAATAAAAGCTTGTTATATAATTAATTTAGTCCCTAACTATGGATTAAGTTGAGGTATCTTCCTCAGCTTAAGTGTTCTCATCTATTATCCTTCTATTAGGATGGTGTAATGAGTTCACTAATCTATGATTATAGATTAAACTCATTACTTAACACTAAGCAAACAAATACAAAAACATCTAAATAATCATAAGTAGGTTAATGATCTTAATCCTACATCATCATGGTAATTAAGTTGAGATGCTTATCTCATACTTAAGTAGGCTCATTATCCCTAATCAGGGAGGATATAATGAGTTTACAAGCCCTTGATTTAGGCTTAAGATCATAATCCTATGAAAAACACCAAAAACAATATAAAAAACTGAAAACACAAAAACAAACAATAATCGACTCCTTCAGGATTCTTTTCTCATCATACTCATTCACAAACGAGAACTCGCTTCTTTCGTCTAATGCAAGACAGGTAGTATTCCGGCTCGGCCCAATCCTTCTTATTGGGCCAGAAAGATTGATCCATTCACTTCGGTCGACGTCGAGCGCAATCATGAAAAGTGGTCCTCAGTCGACCACCAACGATCCGGACCTAAGGAAATCTTATAACGGCTAATATTAACCGCTTCCTATCTTCACGGACCCCTCGATCCGCTCTGCACCTAACGAACCAATAGCATTCTAGCCGGTCTCTTATAAAAACCCTCTCACTTGAGAGGGACAGGTATTCAATTTTCAACCCTACACTAGTACTTGCTCACTCTTGCTCGGATACTTACTTTAGCATCGGAGTGCCTTGCAGGTACACCCCTTTTCTTCCTCAAACGACCACGTCCGTCCACTCTCGAGACCAGCCGCATCGGATCCTGATCTCCAGGTACGATCAGGTGGCGCCGTCTGTGGGAAATCTAACTTCCCTGTTCTTCTTTCAAGATCCTCAAAGAACAAAAGTTTTAACAAGATCCATGGCTGCTCGGGACAACCAGGAAAATCGATCAAATGATGGCATGATTCTCACGCAACATGAGAGCAACGTCCAACCTCCCCTACATGATGATACCGTGCACGACCAACCAGAAGGGAAGGCAACATCACCTTCACCCGATCGCGACCAACCCTTGGAGAGTCGCCCGGAAACTCTTTTTCCTTCGACTCCTTCGGGGTCAGATTTCGCAGCGTTGGCTGAAATCCTAAATCAAACAAACTTGCTACTCCTCGCTCATGGTGAAAAGATCGCCCGACTTGAGGATAACTCTCGTCGACCTCATTCTCCCAAGAGACCCCAAGGGGAGCACACTCCGTCTCCTCCGAAGAAAAGGAGAGGAAACACCGACGAATCAACAGGCAACAAACGCTTTCGCCAGTCATCTCCACGACCTTCTCCTAAAAGAAAATCAAGAAGGAGCAGATCAAGATCCGCTTCCCCTCGAAGAACAAAGAAACGCGATCACAGATCATCACTTGTTTCCAGTGACGACGAAGACGCTCGGGGTCCCTTATCTTCTGAGATTATGGCGGCCAAACTCCCAAGAGGCTTGGAGAAACCTCCTCCTTTAGGTTCATACGACGGGACTACCGACCCAGATGAACACATCGAGAACATCGATGCCTTTCTCGACTATCGGGGTGTTCGGGGAGCAATTAAATGTCGGCTCTTTCCCACGACGCTGAGGAAAGGGGCAATGACATGGTACAAAAGCCTTGAGGTCGAATCCATCACATCGTGGAAACAACTAGGACGCACGTTCTCTAGGCACTTTACTGCATCAAGACGACACCCTAAGACAGAGGCTTCGCTCGAAGCAATAATCCAGGGGAGGGACGAACCTTTACGAACTTACATCGAAAGGTTCAATAAAGAGGCAGTTCAAGTATCCACGACCGACGACATGAAAAAGTATCTGCTGGAACGAGGGCTACGCCCCTCGACCGATTTCCATCGGGCGGTCGGTATTGAAACCCCGGCCACCCTTGACGCGTTCTTGCTAAAAGCCCAAGCTTACATCCAATATGAATAAAAGCAAGCGGCCAGTTCAGTAAGAGACGCTCGACGCCGTGAAGAAGCCAAACCTCCCCGAGTCGATGAACCCTCGACATCTCGTCGGGGAGGAGACAAAAGAAAGGACGAACGCTCCCGTGAACCGCGGGAGCACCGGGGACCCATCGGTCGTTTCCACGAATACACACCCCTCCTAGCCTCCAGGGAGAAAATTTTGTCTGAATGCGCTAATTCGGAATTCAAACAGGCAGGAGTACGTTTTCCGAGGCAACAGCCTAGCAAGCCCGGCACAGATAAAACGAAATATTGCAGGTTCCACAAGAGTCATGGGCATAACACAGAGGATTGCATCCACCTCAAAGACGCGATCGAAATCCTCATCAAAGACGGGCACCTGAAACAGTTCACAAAGTCCAGAGATAATCCTCGGCAGGATACGCAAGAGACCCAGAAAATCGAAGAGGCCGTGCCCATTCCTGCGGACGCTAACATGCAGGTCGCCCTGAGCATTTATCGCCCGGAAGATTTCTTCTTACCATACCACACCAAGGGCGCGGGATACCTCTCCTCCCACAGTCCATGGGAAGCTTTCCCGTCAGCGATGGTCATATCAGGAGGAGGCTTCAATAAAATCACGGTCGGTTCTGTGAAGAGAAAATTCGACCAGTTAATCGCCAAAGGGCCCGCGCAAAACGCCACTTTAGATCCCCCGAGGGAAGGTTCCGTACCCCTCGCATTCTATCGAGAAGAGCTCCTGGGAGGAGCACCCAACGCCAGCATTCCTTTACTCATCCGAGCACGCATGGCGAACTTCGATGTAAGGAGGATATTGGTGGACCAAGGAAGTTCATGCGACATCATGTACTCCCAACTGTTTTCAACACTCCAACAGAACGAAACACATCTGACTCCATACGTCGGATCAGACCTGCAAGGTTTCAACGGAGCGGTATCCCGACCATGGGGTTATGTTGACCTGTTTGTCACTTTCGGGGCAGGCGAGACAGCCAGGACGGTTAGAGTCCAATTCCTTGTCGTGGATTGCCCGTCACTATACCAATGCATATTAGGACGACCAACTCTGGCCGAGTTGATAGCTGTGTCATCCACCGTCCATTTGAAGATGAAGTACTATACTACTTCGGGCAGAGTCGCCACATTGCACGGAGACGTCGACGCTGCCCGCAGATGTTTCGAGGCAGCATCAAAAGGCCTCAGCTCGATATCATACCAACCAGTTTCCCCGACACTGGATCCACCAGATGTGCCCAAGGCCTTCCCTCAAGTCGATTCAATCGACTTAGACTGCAGGTTTTCAAATAGTAGCGAGAGCGTCCAGAGACCAGCAGAGGCCTTAGCCCGACCAATACCAGACGGAGATTTCGAGCTAATTCCTTTGGGAGAAGATCCTGCCCGGTGCGTCAAGATTGGGGCACACTTGCCCGAGTTAGTGAAGCGACAGTTGGAAGCTTGCCTCAAAGGGAACGCAGACTTGTTTGCATGGAGCGCCGCAGAAATGCCAGGGCTCGACCCCGAAACAGCTTGTCATCACCTCTCTATCGACCCAACACATAAAGCGGTCGCTCAACGCAGGGGAAAGCAGTCGAGCGAGAAGACTGAAGCTGCCGAATCTGCCGTTAAAGACCTCCTAGAGGCTAAATTTGTAACCGAGGCCAGGTATACGACCTGGCTCTCAAATGTTGTACTTGTGAAAAAATCTAGTGGAAAATGGAGAATGTGCGTTGATTATACCGATCTCAATCGGGCATGCCCGAAAGATGCATACCCTTTACCTAACATCGACAAGTTGGTCGACAACTCGTCCGGATACAAATTACTATCCTTCATGGACGCATACTCGGGGTACAATCAAATACCCATGGCCGTGTCTGACAAAAAATACACGGCCTTTATGACCGAGTCGGGCAATTATTTTTACAACGTTATGCCTTTCGGTCTAAAAAACGCAGGAGCGACGTATCAGCGCATGATGAATAAAGTTTTCCGAACCGAAATCAGAGACATGCTCGAAGTATACATGGACGACATGATAGTCAAATCTCAACGGGAAACGGACCACGCGTCCCATTTGCGAAAAGTCTTCGACCAGGCACGAAAGTGCAAAATGCGTTTCAACCCTGAGAAATGCACCTTTGGTGTCCGAGCAGGAAAATTCCTCGGATTCTATTTAACCGAACGAGGCATTGAGGCAAATCCCGATAGGTGTCGAGCGTTCGCGGAGTTCCCAACTCCCACGTCAAAAAAGTACATACAATCACTAAACGGGGTCATTACTTCCCTTGCCCGATTCGTGGCAAAATCTGCTCAACACGCTCTCCCCTTTTACAAACTACTCCGTAAGGAAGCGACGTTCGAGTGGACAGCAGAATGCGAGTTAGCACTATCCCACCTGAAAAAAGCATTAAGTGAACCTCCAGTCTTATCCAGACCAGAGGAGGGGGAGACTCTATATCTCTACCTCGCGGTCGCGAATGAAGCAGTAAGCGCGGCCCTTGTGCGCGAACGACCCAAAGGGCAAAAACCCGTGTATTTCACGAGCAAAGCTCTCCACGGCCCAGAAGTTCGGTACGTTCAGATAGAAAAGGTCGCATTGGCCCTCCTTCTCGCGGCTAGAAGACTACGCCACTACTTCCTGGCTCACACCATCATCGTAAGGACCGATCAACCCATAAGACAGTTGCTCGGTCGACCAGACATGGCCGGCCGAATGTTAAAATGGTCACTAGAACAATCTGAATTCGACATCAAATTCGAAGGAAGACAAGCCCTCAAAGCTCAAGCACTGGCCGACTTCGTGGCTGAACTTACCTTCACCGAGCAAGACACGCAAGCTTCGTCCAAATGGGTTATTTTCGTAGACGGTGCATCTGGCCCAACGGGCAGTGGGGCCGGTATCATTCTGGAGAGCGAAGAAGGGAACGTCATCGAAGTATCCTTGACTTTATCTTTCCCTACTTCTAATAACCAAGCGGAATACGAAGCCTTCCTGGCAGGCATACGGCTCGCGAACGACCTGGAAGCAGAAGAGATCACAATTTGCACAGATTCCCAATTGGTCGCGAGCCAAGTCCGAGGAGATTTCCAGGCCAGAAGTGACAGCATGGCCGAATATCTAGCCCTCGTAAAAGGCGAAATAAAGCAGTTTAAGAATGTGGAAATCAAACACGTTCCACGGGAAAGCAACGCCCGCGCAGATATCCTGTCCAAACTGGCGAGCACTAAAAGGAAAGGAAACAACAAGTCCGTCATACAAAAAATTCTTCCCCAACCAAGTATCGGGCACTCATCACCCTGCATACACGTTAACCTAGTGGGCGACACGAGTTGCTGGATGACCCCAGTATTCAACTATCTAACTAAAGGAGAATTACCTACCGACCCGAAAGAGGCTAGTACCATACGACGGAGGGCATGCTCATACTCTTTAGTAGGCGGACGTATGTACCGTCGAGGATTCTCTACACCCCTCCTCAGATGCGTAGAAGAGGAAAACATTCCACACGTTCTAAGGGAAGTTCACGAGGGAATCAATGCGCAACATCCTGGCGGACGTTCGTTAGCTCGAAAAATTCTGAGGGCAGGATACTACTGGCCCACCCTACAGCACGATGCAAAGGAGCATGTAAGAAGATGCGACAAATGCCAACGACATGGAGACGTACACGTAGCACCTCCATCCGAGCTAAAATCGTTATCATCACCCTGGCCGTTCGCATGGTGGGGAATGAACATTCTAGGACCCTTCGTCGTTGGGTCTGGTCAGAACAAATACTTAATTGTAGGCGTCGACTATTTCACCAAATGGATAGAAGCTGAGGCCCTGGCCAAAATCACTGCACTCAATATACTTCGATTCTTTAAAAGAAACATCCTCGCTCGATTCGGAGTGCCCCTCGCCATTGTGACCGATAACGGGACCCAATTCACTGATAGACATTTCAAAGAGTTCGTTGCGTCAATGGGGACTAAACAACACTTCGCTTCAGTCGAGGACCCTCAGACTAACGGGCAAGCAGAGGCCGCAAACAGGGTAATCCTGAGAGGTCTGAAACGAAGGTTGGACGAGCATAAAAAACACTGGGTCGAGGAGTTACACAGCGTACTATGGGCATATAGGACCACTCCCCATTCAACGACCGGAGAATCCCCATTTCGATTAGCATATGGGACCGAGGCGGTAATTCCAATAGAAATGCACGTCCGATCAAGACGCACGGAATTCCCCATGGAACAAGATATTAATGATGAAGCTTTGAGAGATGAGCTCGACATGGTCGAAGAAATTCGGTCGGAAGCCGCTCTTCGAGAAATTGTTCTCAAACAAAAGATAGCCGCTCGATATGATTCCAAAGTCATCAAGCGAACGTTCGAAGTAGGCAGCCTTGTCCTTAGAAGAAACCACAGGGATCCCCGCGAGGGAAAACTAACGCCCAACTGGGAAGGCCCATATCGCATCCGGGCGAAAACCGAGAACGACGCTTATTACTTAGAAAATTTACACGGGGAAGAGCTCGCTCGGCCTTGGAACGCCGAGAAACTCAAACAGTACTATAGTTAAATCAGTCACCTTGCTCAGCAACCAAGCGAAGAAAAGAAGAGACTAACGAAAAACTGTGTGCCTAGGTACGAGCACGTCAGCCTAAATATAACAAAACAAGCAAGACCTCTTTTCGAGCAAAAGGGAGACTTGTCGCCCGAACGGATACTCAAACGAGTCCGACGTCGCCTAAGTACCACGACCAGGTAGAACCCCAGCTCACGATGGGACGTTCACGCCATGGAGCCCGAGCCATTATCTTGACTCGGGCACCGATCGAGGATAAAACCCTCCAAGACTGATTGGTTCCCCTAACCAACAGGTCGTCCATACCCCCCGTATCTATCCAATCACTTCTAATTGATGCAAATACGAGCGTCAAACACTTAGTAAAAATAACAACAAATTATGTCCTCCGACGGACGAATAATTGCGAGCAAACAATATATATGCAACCGACCTCCAGGGTCAAACACTTAACATTTAAAAGAAATGCGCCAACAAAAGGCCTACTTGTTCGGAGTTACAAATAAAGGGGGCCACGCCCCCCAAAAACAAAATACATTATAAAATACAAGGAGCGCAGGCCACCAATTAATTATCTTCACCTGCCGGGCGGTCTTCCTCTGCATGAGCTTCCTCCTGGTCCGGCTGCTCCTCTGGCTGATCAGGCTGGGCAATCGTCCTCGGCTGAGAGTCGGCCACCACCAAGTCCGCAGGCACCACAATCTGACCATCCACCACCTTGTAAAGATAGTTCATCCGATCAACATCCAAGGCTAGGTCAGGGTGGAGAGCTTTTACTTGGTCCACCGCATTTTGGAAACTGAACTCAGTAGACGCGTTCAGATCTTCCATATCTTGGTCGATCCGAGCGAGAAGCTGAGCCCTTGTCACCAAATGTTTGGTGTCCTCGTCCTCATCCTCCTTGGGGCAAAAGGCATCTTTTAGCTTTTTATTCTGCTCGAGCAACCTCCTCTTGTCGACCTCTAACTTGGCGATGATCGTTGCTCGCTCAGCCGACTCTGTGGTGACCTTTTTTACCTCCTCTGTGGACGTTGTTAGCTTGGCCTCGGAAGCAGCCAATTGCTCTTTGAGTTTGCTGTTCTCCCGCTCCAGCATAGGAGACCCCTCGGCCGTCATCCAAGCCATGGTCAGGACCCGCATCACCGCGCTCGCGTCCTGGGCCAAAGAAAGCCACCGAGCAGGACGATCCATCCCCTCCAGGAACAAAGAATCCGCCCGGTCCACATCCATTGTATTCCCCTCGAAAAAGTTCTGAACAACGAAACACGGGGGTATCCCATGCCTTGGCTTTGGGGGAGCGCCGGCCGTCAGATCCACAGTAGCCGCCGCTTTATGTTTCTTCATCAAAGAGCCGGTAGAGGCCCCCGGAGAGCCCTGGACCAATGGACCCGAGCCTGAACCGCTTGCTTCAGTCAGCCTGGTCTGCACGACCCTCGACCGCTTCCGTTGCTGCTGGACCAGCCGCTCGTGGATCTTGTCCAGAGGATTTGTCAAAGAACCTGAAAAGAGGAACAAAACCAAAATTAGTTACGAGCAACGAAGTCAAATCAAAAACTTAACGAGCATAAGCAAACAGATACCAAAAAAGTCAGCTATCTCCTGCCCGTTATTACAGGCCAGCAGGTCAGTAACATTGATCAGGGGACGCTCCAAAGCTTCTCCCCCATCTTGATCGACCATAACTTTCCCTTCCCCGTCCAATAGAGGGGTCGGAGTAAAAGAAGCTATCAACTTCCTAAAAGCTTCGAAGCTGGCCGCATCATCGTCATTCAGGGTGTCCCCCACCTGAACAAATTCCCCCACTGGTCGCTCATAATGCACATGACTACAATAGAAGGGAAACATCCATAATCTCCTCGGAATCACTTCCCCTTGGTCGTCCAACCTGGGCTCGTCGTTTTCATCGGTATCAATCCCGAGAAAACTCATAGCTCTCACGGCCGCATCACTCGCAGGCTTTATTAAGAAGTAGTCGGTCTTGAAAGCCCGGATGGATTCTGAGTGGGCCTTGAAGATCTTGGTCCGCTGTTTAAAAGACACGAACCCCTTCCGATCGGTTCCCCGCCCGACTTGGCGCTGTAAGGAGAAGAGGCGAAAGAAGAGAGGAAGCATGGCCCCGACGCCCAGGAAAGCGCACGTCATCTCAAACGCCCTCAGGAAGGCGTATGAGTTAGGATGCAGTTGAGAAGGGGCTATGCAGAGGTGTCCGAGCACAGCGCTCACAAAATCACTGAAGGGCAGCGTCACCCCCAATACCGAAGTAGCATATTCATACATAGAAAATGCCCGACCGCGAAAGTCTGAGAAGATGCGGTCGTCATCTCCCGGGCAGGTCACGACCCAGTCAGCAGGATCCCCAACAACTGGCAGCGGCTCCGACCGAGGTCTCGAGAAGGAAGACACTTTGTCCAACAAGTCTTCGACCACCCACTCTTCGGGCGAGACCCTCGACCGGGCAGGACACTGAGGCGATTCTGTCGACTGCCCCGTGGTACTCGTACTCGAACTATCCGAAGGGCTTCCCGAGCCTAAGGGTATGGACGCAGACGATTTCGTACTCTCCGAGGACGTATCCTCAGAAAGCACAACCAGCGGATTCCCGAGCAAGTTATCACCTGAAAAGCAGAGGAAAGGCATCAGTGAATTCGATTAAGAATATCAAATCCACCCTTCCACCGCTCAACAAGTGAAAGGGCGCGCCTCAGCTCAGAAACTATGTTCCGAGCTGTAGCCCTGGCTAACCATTGCTCGAGGCAACAGCTGACGCCCAACAATACAGATGACAGAAATATATCCAAAAATCTAAAGTCTAAGTCGACCAAGGTCTCCGTCGACCCTAAAGTTAGGGTTCACAGCCGACCAGCTACGGTGGCAAGAACTTTAAGGTTTCCTAATCCTAAATCCTAAAACTACCGGTGAAATCACCCTAAACCACATGCATTCTACAAAAACTACGCTATATACACTCAAGAGAGAGGAAAAGAACGGTGCCTTGAGCTTGAGAAGACATTTTGGAAGAGATTAAGCTTCTGCGAAGGGTGGTCGGCAAGAACTGACGGTGGTCGACGGCTGAGACAACGGCGGTTGAACGGGCAGAGTCTTGAGAGAGAAGATGAAACGAAAAGGTCAAAATGGGCCCTGAGAATCCTATTTATAGGAAAGAAGACACGTGTGCGCACACGTGACCCCTATACGCTAGCCCCTAGACTAGCCGTCAAATCATTAATAGGCGTGAATATCCAGATATCCCAGCTTTTCGTTTCATATTCCTCTACCGAGCAACGTATCGTTTTCCCGGAAGACCGACAGCATAGATCCTCGATCACGATGTCACACTCCGTCGATCACTTCATCGTTTTTAAGTCACTGCTCGATAGCACGAGCAATAACTTGGGGGGCTCCTGTTCCGGCTCGGCCCAATCCTTCTTATTGGGCCAGAAAGATTGATCCATTCACTTCGGTCGACGTCGAGCGCAATCATGAAAAGTGGTCCTCAGTCGACCACCAACGATCCGGACCTAAGGAAATCTTATAACGGCTAATATTAACCGCTTCCTATCTTCACGGACCCCTCGATCCGCTCTGCACCTAACGAACCAATAGCATTCTAGCCGGTCTCTTATAAAAACCCTCTCACTTGAGAGGGACAGGTATTCAATTTTCAACCCTACACTAGTACTTGCTCACTCTTGCTCGGATACTTACTTTAGCATCGGAGTGCCTTGCAGGTACACCCCTTTTCTTCCTCAAACGACCACGTCCGTCCACTCTCGAGACAAGCCGCATCGGATCCTGATCTCCAGGTACGATCAGGTAGCACTCGAGCCAGACGAGTCATATACTTGAGCATAGGCAAGCAAGCAGTTCAGAGTCAATTTATTTTTTCAGTCTCTTTGAGTCGAACTACGATGTTCTGACTTCCTCATTGGACGAGAGGATACGTAGGCATAACTTAACAGTTATCAAACAAAAGCCTCTTTGTCATCCCCCTCTTTCAGCATCTTTGTCAAGCCTCAATTAATGCATTCACCTTTTGCACTGACACCTTTATATTCATTCCTTAGCTTTTGCACACAGATAGCACATACACCTACCCCTTTAAACACAATCTTATAAGCGTGGATCCCGTCGAGTACGACGGACAATTTGGGTGCTAATACCTTCCCAGGTTGTAACCAACCCCCTTTCTCAGTTTTTCTGGTTCGCAACCGTCTTATCCATCTTTTTCTAGGTTTATGCAACATTACCGTTCCTTCGGGATATTCAGTTCACCTTCATTTTCTCCTTTCACCGACCGTTCGCCCTTGTACCGGGATGCAAATCTTCGGGAGCGACACCAGGGTTACAACCCTGGTTAACTGAGTTGAGTCTATTAAAGGTGAGTCAAGTTGGTTATGCAACTGAAACTCTCTAGAAACTTCCACATTTAGCTGGATTCTCCATGATGGCTATGATCTCATGCAATGATGAACATGGCACTTATGATGAGCTGAAGTGAAGGAAAGTGATGAAGCTGAGAACAATGCAGCTGGTATATGCAGGGAACTTCTCATTCACTTGAACCATCCCTATAGTGCATGGCAACTATGATGTATGTGCATACATGGAATAATTTGATCCTTCAATTGGATACTTTGTGATCATAGCAGAGTAAATGATGTCTACCAATTGAACTGACTTGGATTCAAGCCTGTATACAATGCCTTAGCATACAAGTAACCAGCTTGCTCATGGTGATCTTCTAAAGGATGTTTCTTCCTCCTCAAGGCATCAAAGCACTGACTTATTGTGATCAAATTGAAGAGAATGATGCAATGAACATGTTTGGTGTTTGGTTCAATATGAAACATGACCTCTAAACATCTCAAACATACCAATGAATATCATGTCATGAAGCTGCAAAATGGTCCTGCATGGCCTGCCCTTGGCCTGGCCAGATGCCCTGCTCACTTTCAGTTTGAACACCCTCTCTTTGCCTGCCCATAACTCTCAATCCTTTGATCAGATGAAAAATCTTTGAACATCAAAGTTGTTGGAAACATGACAATGAACAACTTTGTAGTTCAAAGAAAATTCATTTGAGGCCTCTAACATGGAGAAAAATGGCTTTCCTTGTGACCCTCCACCTGTTTGATGAATTGTCAGGCAGAGCACGCGCACTGGCCTGCAAGTTGCCTTGCCCATGACCTAGTTTTGCCTTGATTTTCCTCAACTTTACATGATCATAAATTTCTCATTTTTTTATGCTATGGAAGAGTTCCACCTATGTATTTGAAGCTAAAGATGCCCTCTTTAATTGGCTCCAAGTAGATTTTTCCTATCTTTCATATTTTGGGAGAAGGCCACATTCAATGTAGCTGCAAAAATAGCAAAAACTTGCCATTTTTGGAAACCCTAGTTTTCCACAAATGGTAAGTTTTGGTTTTCTTGATTTCTCTTGATTCCTCCATCATTTCTTGATCAAATTTGAAACATAGGATCCTTGTAACCCTAATTTCATGATTTTGATCTCAAAAAGTCAGGATTTGACTTTTTCTTTAGCATGATTGACTTTTCCCCAAATTCCTGATTTTCAATCATCTGACCAATTGAACCTCTCCTAAAATGAATTTGTGGATGAAATTTGAACTCTATACACTTGTTGTAATATAGAACATAATGGAATCCACTTTTGCTCAAAAATTCATGGAGAAGCCCTTCACAATTGAAACCCTAATTTGGACCATTTCCTCAGGAGAGGTTGCACTGCTTGCCTTCTTTGATCAAACCAAAATCTTCCATAACTTGTGGCTTCAAATGAGAACTTGTGGGATGTTGTGGACCCTTTTCACATGATTGAGGAGCTTTGTGGCCCTTTGATTGTCTTTGTATAGCCTCTAGTTGCTCCAGTCATTGACCACATACCTATGCCTCGATTATGCTACACGTGATGTAATGTTTTTTTAATTATTTGTGAACTTAAGTATGCTAAATGATATGTAAAATGTTGAGGATATGAGAGTGAAAATTTTGAGGTATTACACCTTCACTACAGGCTCCGTGAAAAAAATGATAAGAATTTCACATCGGAGTGCTTATCAGTTGAGCATAGCCACATCTGTTACAACCTCGCATCAAACCTAGGAGAAAGAGTCTGGAGAAGGAGGGGAACGAAAAGACCTTGTCAGGAATCCAGTAAAAAGAACTTATCCGTCAGACTCGTGTATACTGGGAGATTCCTCGCTCTCGTAGGTTGGTTTACTGCCTTTGTATAACTATCAAATTCTTGCATGTCTGATAATATTGAATTATTGAACTTGTAATATTGTTGTTACGTTAAACCTTATGTGATGATTGAGAAAAAGGGTTGATTCAATTCATTTAGATCTGGTCTTTTAAAGAGGAAATGGTGGAACCGAGTGGGAGAAAGAATAAGCTTCCTTATCAAATTAATCTAATAATATTGTGTGGCAGAATTTTTTTATGAGACCCTGTATGATATAACAACACATGAAATTAATTAATTAGCTATATTATTTGTTTTTAAATAAAGGGATTGTATTACTAATTTTTTTTATATAAAAAATGGAGGGACTATATTATTTATTTGTTCAAAAGAAAAGTAGTAGAACTAAATTATTTATTAAAAAAGATAATAGAACAATGCTATTGTTAATTTTTTTTCTAAAGTGGTACAATGCTGAAAAATAGAAAGAAGAAAAAACAGTTTTTGTTGAAAACCATTTCTTGGCCACATCATGACATCAGCGACACCGTTTCCCTTTCTTTTTTTCTGTCTGTCTCTCTCCATGTGTGTAAGAGTAGGGTTGCTTATTAGTTAATTAAGTTAATTACTTAATTTAATTAACTAATTAGGATTTAGAGGTTTTTAATTAGAATTTTAATCAGGGTTTAAAATTATAATTTTTAGGTGATAAAAGAATAATAATAATTTTGGTTTTTTTTTGGGTTTATTCAGGTTTTTTAAAATGGTTATTTAATTTCTTCTAATTAAATTATTAGCTTTGTTTATTTTGATATTTTTTAATGGGGCTTTTATAAAATTCTTATTTTTGGGAATAAAAATATTTTAATATTTTTAAAATAATATTATTTAGGTATATTTTTAATTTGGTTGTTATAGAATATATCAAAATAAAAATTTAATTTAATTTAATTTTGTAGGGATTAAAAATTTGGATTGTTGGGATATAATAAAGTTTAAAAATACTTTTTTTTGGGTTAAACATTTTGGAATTAAAATTATTTTATTTTAAAAGATATTATGAATTTAATTTTATAATTGTTTGGGATTTAATTTATTGAATAAATTTGGGGGATTTAATTAATTGATGGAATTGAATTTTTTTTGGGGTTTTACTTTAGGTTTTTATGCTATTTACGGGGTTTTATAAGAAAATATTTTTTTTTGGATTTTTTTTAAGGGATATTTAAAGTGGTTTTTTTTGTAAGAATTTAGGGGTTTTAAATTAATAATTAAAGGGATTTTTGTATCAAATTTTAGAAATTAGGCTATGGGTAGTCAAGAGATTAGGATTAGGGTTTAGGAATAGAGGGAATTGAACTACGACGCTCTGATCCCTCTTTTGAGGGTACGTAGGCATATGGTTTTTGAACAAAGACCCTAGCGAGTAAACTTAGGAATAAAATTAGGGTTTTGAAATTATTTAAGTAGGATTTATTTGGATTAAAAAATAAACAAAACATACCCTATAAACCTAGAAGGGTTCCTATTGAGTACAATAGAGGTGAGAGGTGCCTAACACCTTCCTCCCACTTAACTGACTTCCGAATTTATTGTCCCTACTTTGGGATTTAGGTTTATCACTATTTTTTCCTAAAAATGTGACGGCGACTCTTAGTTTTTAAGCCGACCGCGACAGCTGACGACTCTGCTGGGGATAATTAGAAAGTCAATCCTATTTTTAGGATTTTTAGGGTTTTTTGTTTGTAGGATATTAATTTTGGGATATTGTTTTATTTTTATTATTTTTATTTTGGTTTATTTTGTTTATTTTAATTATTATTATTATTATTATTATTTGTTTATTAATTTTTATTGTTGCATTATTATTATCATAAATATTATTGTTATTTTTTTATGCATATGGTTGGGATATTATTTGTGTGAAGCTAAAACCCAGGCTGAGTAAACCCTAGTTTATTAGGACTTTGTGGAACAGAAGTGTCTTTAATGAGGTGAACATCTCATTAATACATGGAGGCCGCACTCGGAATAGATCCTACTAATGGGTATCTCCCCATCAAGGCTAGCCCTTGAAGGAGGATGATAACATAGTAGTTGATCCATGACTCCGGGACCCTAGAAACCAACACGGTGGGAGAACTGACTTTAGTTATGTTGCGGATAGCAAGAGTCGCCACCGACTTTTATTTTATCCAAAGGAAAGGCATAAAAGAACAGGAAAGACCTTTTAAAAGATTTTTGGGTCCGGGGGGTAGGTTATGTAAAGGGAAGGTGTTAGCACCCTTTACATCCATGGTTATCCATGGGCTCTTAGTTACTTAGCTCACTTTAAATTGTTTTTGAAAATGTGAAGTGTGTGAATAGAAATTTTCATAAGAGTTTAATAATGATCCATGTACGGATGCGTAAAAAACTTGTGTTTGAAAATTGTTTGAAATTGTGAAGTGTTTGAGAAATTTTTGAATAGTGAGCAAGTAACTACGAGGAACCTACCCTAAAGTTTAAGTCTTTCTGTTCTTTATCCTTTAAATGGTAAGACTATCCCTATTATTAAGGAATAGGTAGTCATTACCTTGGATGTAAGGGACAAATGAGGGACATCTGTTTAATGAAGGCAACTGTAGGGTGTATTAAGCATTTTGGAGGGACTATCATCTTTATTCGAAAGGGACAAGATCATATTGAAAGGCAACCATTAAGGGACTTGATCTTTAATTATGAAGGGACTAGATGACTTTTCTTTTAAGGGACTTTGCTTTATACACCCTACTTGACCTTTTTGAATAGGCAACATTGAGAGGTAACCCTAGAAAGTGAGATGGCGATCAAAGATCGACTTACGTGTGTGAGTGTTTAATTTTATATTTATCTTATAATTTAAATGATCTAAATTCAATTTTAAATACAAATACATGTTACACTCCCTATTTTACTAACCATGGCATGAAAAATAAATAATTTAAGTATTTAAGAAAATTACATCCAGGAGCAATTACATAATAATAAAACAATTGAAATAAATAGCAAAAATAAATAAATAAGTAAATAAGCAAAATATAAATAATAAATAAAATAAATAAGCAATTTAATTGGGTTAGTAATAATAATTAAAAATAAATAAAGTTAGTAATAAACATGATTAATAATAATAATAATAATTAAAATAAATGGGGTTAGCAAAATATTATAAGAACATAATTAAAATAATAAGCAAAAAGAATAATATAATAATTAAAGGATTAGATTTTTATATGGACAATTATAAAAGAAAATATGAACAATTAAGTAATTATAACATTTTGAATTATATACAAATTATTAAATTATTTTTAAACATATTACAAGATTAAATTAGCATAGATTCATATATTTCTAAACATATATTTAAAATTATAAAATTTAGATTATAAAAAAATTATAGAAATAATTACATATTATATAAATAAAAAATTGATTATAATTGTATTTACAAAAATTAATTATATTAAATAAAATATGTACATAATAATTATATTTACAAAAATTAGAAATTTAAATCACAAGATAAAATTAGGTTTTTTAATTGTTTAGAAAATAAATTAGGGTTTATAAAATATTAGGGTTTATTTTATTTACAAAATTAATTTAATGAATATATACATATTATAAATTTAAATACCTAAAAAAACTAATTTTTGAGTTAAGAAAATAATATTTTTTAGAATTTAGAAAATATAGTATATACATATTATAATTTAGAAATCATTTTAATTTAATTTATAAAATAAAAGGAAAACATAACAAAAGAAAAGAAAATAAGAAACCAAAAAAAAACAGGACCTGGGATTTGAACCCAGGTCCTTTACCTGGAAAATGAAGAGTCTTGCCACTGGGCCACGCTGCACCTGGTGCAAGAAGAATGAGCTCAAATTTGTTTTGTTCTTTGAACCTGAAAAATCAAAAAAAATAGAAAGAAAACAAAAGGCCTGGGGGGAGAATCGACCCCAGGACCTCTCCAGCAAACGCACATGCACATTACCATCCCAGCTAGGTGAGCGAATCTGTTAGAATATTGACTATAATACATATTATATAATACCTAGTAAATAAACTAAAAAAAACAAGCAAAAGTTATGGAACCAGGACTCGAACCCAGGTTCATAAGCAACATACGCGTGCGTCTTACCATCAGGCCAGGTAACCAACTGTGAAATAAAACAATAACTAACTCATAAAATATTATACACAATTTTTAAATTCTGGAAAACGCGCCAGAACATCTTCGTCTTCAACCTCAAATTCGTAGGATTTCCTGCGAATTTTCTTGGGAAAATTCCTACGAATTTTTCTGCGTTTTAAACCTACGAATCATGTACATCATCATACGAGTAAAATTTCACCAAATTGAACCTGCAAACATGATCTATGCAATGATTACAGTCCAAACATGAGTTCATTAGCAATTTATATTAGGTATTCCATGAACCCCTAATTTTGAAGCTCTAACCCTAGCCATGGCCGATTGCAATATAGGGCATGAAGCTTCACGAAAACTATCCAGAAAGCATCTATGGATCATTACAAACACAAATCAGGCATTAAATTCAAACAACAATGGTTAATTATATGAAAACGAAAAAATTCAAAAGGAGAAGAAAACGTGATTCGGTTTATGCTGTTCATGGCACTATGAATGATTATGATGGTTGATACATGAGCAATGAATCATCAGGAAGCTATTGCAATCTTTAAATTGTCCTGAAAGTACCTATAACTTGGAAACCGAAATCAAGTTTTTGCTTGAATTTTTGAAGTGTGAAACTTACTCTTGAGGCTGTGAAAATTCGTGTCTTTGGTTAGGGTTGTGTCAAGTACTTATAGCATGATCAAATGAGGCTGAAAAACTAGGTCATTGTGTAAAAGATTTGATATGAAAAAATTCAAAAATATCATGCCTTAAAAATCAAATATTCTTGTATGAACACTTGCTATTTTTGGCTAATTCTCATGATTTTCTTTCCACTTCAATTCTAATCAAATTTATGAATTTCTAGAAGCTTGATCCAATTCAAATCTTATATTTTCATATTTTATTTTTATTTAAAATGATTTTTAATGAATTAAATCAAAATAAATAAAAATAAAATAATAAAAAATCTGATTTTTATTGACTTGGGTCATGCATGAAGCTATTGTATGGATTGGGTCATCATTTGGCAAGCCCATTTGGAAGAAATTGGTTTTAGACCTCCATTTTCATCATAAACCAACCCAAAATTTCCCAACTTTGCAAGGGAACACATCCTTCAATTTTAATGCTATGAAGGTGTTATTGGACATTTTGGAAAGCTTGAAGAGTCCTCTAACCAACCCCACTGGTTTCATGTCCATATCATTTACCAATCTCAAGTTATGGCCTTTTGAAGTTGTTGACTTTTTGTTGACTTTCAAAAGGACCTATAATGTCTTAGCTCATACCTTCCAAATGAAGCATTTTTGGGCTTGGCTTGTAAGACACAAAGTTGTAGAGAATTCAATTTCCTTCAAAATGAGCTTTTAGTGGAGACTTGGTGATGAAGTATGTGAAAGTTATGTCTGGTCAAAGTTCAGTTGACTTTTACTGAGAAAACCCTAATTTAGAAACTCCTGATTCTTGATGATCTGAAATATCCTTGATGAATCATGATCAACCCTTGATCAAATGATGAACTTTACTTCATATACTTGATGTTGGAAAAAAATCATGAAGTTTGACTTTGGTTAGACCACAGTTGACCTCAGTTTGACTTTTTAACTACTTTGACTGATTTTGACTTATCTGATCATCTGACTGAGCAAACTTTTGGGAAAAGTTTTGAAACTTGTCATGGGGGTTCTTAAACACATATAAGATGTTATGAAGCTCACTTGATGTCTTGGAAGTTCATTTAGCCTGATTAAAGTCAAAACCCTAGTTTTGGATGCACTGCTTAGGAGGTGCATTGTCTGAGGGAATTGTCAACTCTTCTGACTATTTGTGAACTTTGTGAACTTTGTGAACCATCATAAAATGTCTTGTGAACCTCATGGGAGGTCTTTTGAACCTTGTGAACCTCATAAAGTGACTTGTAGACTTCATGAACCTCATGAAAGGTCTTGAAAGCATTGGGAATCTTGTGAACCTTGTGAACTTCATAAAGTGACTTGTAGACTTCATGATCTTCATGAAAGGTCTTGAAAGCATTGTGAATCTTGTGAACCTTGTGAACTTCATAAAGTGACTTGTAGACTTCATGAACCTCATGAAAGGTCTTGTAAGTGTTATGAATCTTATGAACCTTGTGAACTTTCTTAGCACACAAAGTCTTGTATTGTGAGGGCAAATTTTGGGGTGCAACAGCTGCCCCTATTCAATTTTCTAAAACCTGAGGGGTTAGATTGGTATATTTGCCAGTCGTGACCTGGAAGGTTGAAGGGGATTGAACACAAAAGCCCAAAAATTTGCACTCACCAGTGCATAGAGTGATATAGATGGCTAGTTGAATATGCTTGAGTGGGCTCAAAGATGCCACTTGGAGAAAAGTTCTTCAGATGCATTTCTTGGAGGATAAAGCAGTCCAGAATATGGAGGTATAATGATAGCTTTCAGGAGGATAAAGCAGTCCTGATGGATGATTTGCTTTCAGGAGGATAAATCAATCCTGCGGTAATGATGATAACTTTCAGGAGGGTGAAGCAATCCTGATACAGTGATAAGCTTTCAGGAGGATGAAGCAATCCTGAGGTAAGAGAAGTTGTCAGGAGGATAAAGCAGTCCTGAGGTAATAATAAGCTGTCAGGAGGATAAAGCGGTCCTGAGGTAACAATATGATTTCAGGAGGATAAAGCAATCCTGAGGTAATAATGTGATTTCAGGAGGATAGAGCAATCCTGAGGTATTGATGAGCTATCAGGAGGATGAAGCAATCCTGAGGTACAATAAGCTGTCAGGAGGATAAAGCGGTCCTGAGGTAACAATATGATTTCAGGAGGATAAAGCAATCCTGAGGTAATAATGTGATTTCAGGAGGATAGAGCAATCCTGAGGTATTGATGAGCTATCAGGAGGATGAAGCAATCCTGAGGTACAAGAAGCTGTCAGGAGGATAAAGCAATCCTGAGGTACAAGATGATGTCAGAAGGATAAAGCAGTCCTGAGGTGATAGTATGCTTTCAGGAGGATAGAGCAATCCTGATGAGATAATAAGCTTTCAGGAGGATGAAGCAGTCCTGATGTAGTAGAAGTTTTTCAGGAGGATGAAGCAGTCCTGATGGATGATATGCTTTCAGGAGGATAAAGCAATCCTGAGGGATGATAACTTTCAGGAGGATAAAGCAGTCCTGATAGTCACAAGTCTGTTTGCTGGAGAATTAACCTGAAAACAAGGTAGCATTCTATATGATAATATTAGTTTATGCATCATGTATGCATGTATGATATGATGCACCTGAGTAATGTATTATGTATCTATGTATATGTATGTTATGGTATGATGTAAATGATGTATGTAGGATATGATGCTGCCTGAAGCGTCTGGATATCTTTGTGTAATAACTGCTGGCCAGGGAAAATAAATCCTGATTTGTTGTTGAAGAATATGAGGAACTCGTTCCCATCTTGCTTGATAATTTATTATACATAACCTTCCGTATGCTGGGGATAGCAAGGTATATATATAACTTCCCGTCTGCTAGGGATAGTAAGGTGTAGATATTCTCCCGTATGCTGGGGATAGTAAGGTGTATATAACCTTCGTCTTCGTTTGATAGTAGGGTATACAGAACCTCCCGTCTTCGTTCGTCGTACTCTTATTGGAAAGTAATTTCCCGAATATCCGTATGAGGATAAAAGAGATGGATATAAATTCCAGGGGAGATGTGACTTTATGAAGATGGATTCGTCCTACTGGGGGTTTGTAACTGCCTTGTGGAGATGAACCGGCGAAGCTTCGTTGAAATCCTTCCCTCGTTCATCCTTAGTAAATACTATTACTGCATTTTCATGCATTTCTGGTAAACATCAATCATATTAAGCATACATGCATTTCTGGTAAACATCAATCATATTCAAAAGCATACATACATTCAAACACAACCAATGGACGTTTCGCTTATGTAAATAGGGTAAAAGTAAATCTGGATTCAAAGATGGAATTTTATTTATATCAAAGAATGACCCATACATGGGTAAGTTTGTACAAAGAGACATAAACCCTTGTAAGAGAATTTTGTCATAAAGTTTTTTTTACAAAACAAAGAGAATCAGCTATGTGAGAAATAATCCTATTGAGTTTCAATTCTACTATTGCCATTATCTTCAAGTATCTCATCTTCTGCTGTTGAGACGGAAACGATTGGATTGAGCTTTATCTGTTCGAACTTGAATAAGTAGTACAGCTGGTTGCAGTTTCATGGGTGATCCAAACGAGACATAGTCATACGCTTTAATCCCTAACTTTTGCCTGGATTGCCCTTTCAGGTTTTCAATCCACCGGGATACCCTTTTTTGCCCAAGCCGCCTTTTCAGGTTTTCGACTTGCCGGGTGTACATCTTTTTATATATATGTCCCTAATTTTTGCCCAAACCCTTTTGGTTTGCCGGGATGCCCTTATTTTTGCCTAGGCCTGTCAACCTAGCGGGTCTCTTTTTATGCGTAGTATTTTTTAACTATGTCTGCGTTTACAGGCTGTGGGAAGTCTTCACCATCCATTGTAGTGAGTATCATGGCACCTCCTGAGAACACTGTCTTGACTACAAATGGTCCTTCATATGTAGGAGTCCACTTGCCTCTAGGATCACCCTGTGGTAATATGATACGCTTGATTACCAAGTCACCAGCCTGATATACCTTCGGCTTAACCTTCTTGTTAAAAGCTTTGATCATTCGCTTCTGGTACATCTGGCCATGACAAACTGCTGCTAACCTCTTCTCATCAATCAAATTTATCTGGTCAAGTCGAGTCTGAATCCACTCATCTTCATCCAAGCCTGCATCCTTCATAATTCTTAAAGAGGGAATCTGGACTTCAATGGGCAGAACTGCTTCCATACCATAGACTAAGGAGAATGGGGTTGCCCCTGTTGAAGTACGTATTGTAGTATGATAACCATGAAGATCAAATGGTAACATCTCATGCCAATCCTTATAAGTAACAGTCATCTTCTGTACAATCTTCTTGATGTTCTTATTAGCAGCTTCAACTGCCCCATTCATCTTTGGACGACATGGAGAAGAGTTGTGATGCTTAATCTTGAACTGCGTGCAGAGATCAGTAATCATAGTGTTGTTCAGATTAGAGCCATTGTCAGTAATAATCCTTTCGGGGATGCCATACCTACATATGAGATTATTCTTAATGAATCGAGCCACAACATTCTTGGTAACAGATGCAAATGAAGCTGTCTCTACCCACTTCGTGAAGTAATCAATAGCAACCAGGATGAAATGATGCCCATTAGAAGCAGTAGGCTTGATCTCACCAATCATATCAATGCCCCACATGGCAAAGGGCCAAGGAGCAGTCAATACATTCAATGGTGATGGAGGTATGTGTACTTTATCAGCATAAATTTGACACTTGTGACATGTTCTGGAGTGTTGATAGCAATCAGCTTCCATAGTAGACCAATAGTAACCTGCTCTCAATATCTTCTTTGCCATAGTATGACCACTAGAGTGAGTGCCAAAGGTCCCATCATGCATATCTTCCATAATCTCAGTTGCTTCCTTTTTATCCACACAACGAAGCATAGTTGAATCATGATTGCGCTTGTACAGAATCCCATTACTCAAAAAGAACTTAGCAGAAAACCTCCTCAGAAACTTCCTATCTTTGACAGATGCCCCTTCAGGGAACTCCTGAGATTCAAGATATCTTTTCACTTCATAGAACCAAGGCTTCTCCTCTGCCCCTTCTGTGTCAATCTCATTGCAGTATGCAGGCTTCTCAAATCTGTCAATAGTAATCTTGGGAGCTTCATCATCCTAGCTGATCTCAAACATGGATGCCATAGTGGCTAAGGCATCTGCCAACTGATTCTCTTTCCGTGGAATATGTCCGAAGGTAATCTTTTTGAAATGTGGGATCAAAGACAACACATGCTCTCTGTAAGGAATGAGATTATCATGCTTGGTATCCCAATCTCCTTTAATCTGACTTACTACCAGGGCTGAATCTCCATACATGTCAAGGAAATGAATCTTCATATCAATAGCAGCTTTAATACCCAGGATACATGCCTCATACTCGGCCATGTTATTGGTACAATAGAAACAAAGTCTGGCAGAAATCGGGGTATGACAACCTTCAGGGGAACTAATCACAACACCAACACCATTGCCAAGTGCATTAGAGGCACCATCAAAAACCATAGTCCATCGGGATCCTTGTTCAGGTCCGTCATATTGTCCAGGTTCTTTGGTGATAATCATAATGTCTTCATCAGGGAACTCAAAACTCATTGACTGGTAATCATCCACTGCTTGATGAGCCAAATGATCAGAAACAACACTTCCTTTGATGGCCTTCTGAGTAGTGTACTGTATGTCATATTATGTCAATATCATTTGCCATCTTGCAATTCTTCCGGAGAGAGCAGGTTTCTCAAATATGTACTTGATTGGATCCATCTTTGAAATCAATAAGGTAGTATGAGTCAACATATACTGTCTTAGTCGGCGAGCAGCCCATGCCAAAGCGCAGCAAGTTTTCTCGAGCAGTGAGTATCTTGTTTCACAGTCGGTAAACTTTTTTCTAAGGTAGTATATTGCCTGCTCTTTTCGACCAGACTCGTCATGTTGCCCCAACACACACCCCATTGAATTGTCTAACACTGTTAAGTACATAATCAAGGGTCTTCCATCAACTGGTGGCATCAAAATTGGAGGTTCTAGCAGATATCTCTTGATTTCATCAAAGGCAGTCTGGCACTCATCATTCCATTCCATCACCTGATCTTTCTTTAGCAACTTAAAGATTGGCTCACAGATGGCAGTTAATTGGGAAATAAATCTTGCAATGTAATTCAATCGTCCCAAGAAACCTCTAACTTCCTTCTCAGTACGGGGAGCTGGCATCTCTCGTATAGCTTTCACTTTGGCAGGATCCACTTCAATACCTTTTCCACTGACAATGAAACCCAGGAGCTTACCAGACCTAACTCCAAAAGTACACTTGTTTGGGTTCAATCTCAACTTGTACTTTTTCAACCTCTCAAATAATTTATGCAAATGATCAAGATGTTGCTCTTCATTCTGAGATCTGGCTATCATATCATCCACATACACCTCTATCTCATGATGAATCATATCATGAAACAAAGCCACCATAGCACGCTGATATGTTGCCCCATCATTCTTCAAACCAAATGGCATCACCTTATAACAAAAAGTGCCCCACTGTGTAACAAAGGTTGTTTTCTCCATATCTTCAGGTGCCATCTTGATCTGATTGTAACCAGAGAAACCATCCATAAAAGAGAATACCTTATGTTGAGCAGTGTTGTCTACCAGAACATCAATATGAGGAAGTGGAAAGTCATCTTTGGGGCTAGCCTTGTTCAAATCTCTGTAGTCCACACACATACGTACCTTACCATCTTTCTTAGGAACTGGTACCACATTTGCAACCCACTGAGGATAAGAAGTCACAGCTAAGAACCCTGCATTGAACTGTTTCATTACCTCTGCTTTGATCTTTTCTCACATCTCAGGACGCATACGACGCACCTTCTGCTTCTTTGGACGACAATCTTCTTTTACTGGTAAACGGTGAACTACAATGTCTGTATCCAACCCTGGCATATCTTCATAAGACCAAGCAAAGATCTCCACATAGTCACGTAACATTTGAACCAGTCTGCTCTTGACATTATCCTCTAAATCAGCCCCTATCTTGACCTCTTTCCTGTTTTCTTCAGTTCCCAGATTCACAACTTCGACTGGCTCTTCATGTGGCTGTATGGCTTTCTCTTCTTGTTGTAACAACATAGCAAGCTCTACAGGTACTTCATAATCGTCCTCATTTCCGTCTTCAGTTTGATAGATCGGATTCTCGAAATTATAATTGGCAATAGTAGAACTGTTATCAACAGGATCCAGAGTGGATAAGGATCGACATTTTAGTGATGTGGGTGTGTGTAAGAACACATAGCTGATAAAGCAAAAATAAAAGAAAAGAAAGACAAGGAACACAATATTTACTAAAACGAAACGTCCACTGATTTTATTGAATGAAGTATGCAAATGAAATGACAGCCCGTAACAAGCACACCATTGTACCCCGGGTAAGGCACAAGGCTTGAGAGTTTTTAATTGTTCAGAAATTACAAACTTAAAAAACAACAATACAGTAATAGTATTTACTCCTGACTAAAGGAGATAGGAATAACATCTTCAGCTTTCCAGTTGTTGAGCCCAACACCCACAGTAGGAAAAATCCAAGCATCCAAGTTGTAGTCTTCATCATAGTCTCCCACGGCATTGATCTGATCTTTCATAACCCCTTGATTGGTGATACGAACAGCACGAGCACGACGAACAGCCTTCTGGGACTCTGCAGTGAAACCCAAACCAAACTTGTCAGACTTGTATGGGATATCAGGAAGCTGACCCCAAATAGTACAACCACCTTCATCTACCACAGCTCTAGCATCATTGAGGGAGGCCATTGCCATTGTTGGAGGTTTTCTGGTGACCACAGGAACTTTCTTCACAACAGGAGGAGCTACATAATCATTAACAATCCAGGGAACCACTTCAAATGTCTGACACGGAGTTTCAATGTATTCACCTTCCACTTCTAGATACTTGAAGGTATTCACATAGCTGACAAAATATTCTTCCTCTCCATAGATAGTAACAACCTTTCCTTCTACCGGATATCTCAGCTTCTGATGTAATGTAGAGGTTACAGCACCTGCCCCATGGATCCAGGGACGACCAAGCAAACAAGAGTACGAAGGACGAATATCCATCACGTAAAATGTAGCAGTAAAAACCTGAGAGCCAACTTTAATTGGAAGATCAATTTCCCCATGCACTACTCTTCTAGAACCATCAAAAGCCTTTACCACGATATTACTGGGCTTCAGCACAACATCTTCAGGACTCAGCTTGTTCAGGACTTCCTTAGGCAACACATTTAGAGAGGAACCATTGTCTATCAATACATGGGACAGGGTAGTGCCCCTGCATTCTATTGAAATATGCAGAGCCCTGTTATGATCCCTCTTGGCAGGGGTCAAATCAGCATCAGAAAATCCCAACCCATTATCATAAGTCAGGTGGGCAACACAATTCTCAAACTGGTCAATAGAAATTGCATTGGGTACATGAGCAGTCTTCAGAAACTTGATTAAAGCTTTTGCATGAGCTTCAGAACATAACAACAAGGACAGCATAGAAATCTTAGAGGGAGTATGCCCCAACTGATCAACAATGTCATAATCACTCTTGCGAATGATTTTCAATACTTCTTCCATCTGCTTAGAGATATCATCAGCAGCTGGCACATCAGTAGATATTGGTTCAATAACAGGACCCTTGCCCCGAGCATCAGTGGTAGAGGTAGCAGCAGAAGTAACTGCATTCTTGGAAGTGACTGGAGGAGAGAACACTCTTCCGCTTCGTGTGATCTTACTAGATCCAGCAATATTGTCAACATCAACAGGCACATCAGCTAAGGGCTCCTGCTTAACACCATGGATGTAAACATCAGATCCATAATGCCAAGGCACAGCTTTATCAGATGTATAAGGAATAGGACCAGGAGTGGTAATGACCATAGGAGCCACTCTGGCTTCAGCAACAACTTTCACGGGACCTTCAGCAGTAATCCTGATTGGGCCTTGATGGGTGATTTTAATAGGTCCTTTTGGAGTGATTCTCACCGGCACTTTGTCAACCATATCAACCTCTTCAATCTTCTTACCTCTAGTAATATGCTCCACCATACTCTCCACAGAAGGTGGTCTCCTTTCAAACACTATAGTGTAATTATTCATGAGACGCTGAATCCCATCCTTCAACCTCCAACACTTATCTGGATTATACTCACAATAGACACAATCTTCACGACAGCCCGGAAAGAAACCAGCTTGTACTAACTTCTTCCTGATGACAGACAATGGTGTGGTCAATTCCGCAACTGAATGGATATGTAAATCTTCATCAATGGCATTGACAGTCTTCTCGTGATTTGGCATTGGAGCAGTAATCACATTTGGAGTACCCGGAGGGTCAAACTCAATCTCTCCAGCCTCAATCATATCTTGAATTTTGTTTTTCAAGACCCAGCAGTTATTAGTATCATGACCCTGACAGTTCGAATGATATGCACATCGTGCATTGGGATTGTACCTGGGAGAGGTAACATTGGGATTCTGAGGAGCTTCTTTCAAAGTAATAAGTTCAGCCTTCAACAAGTGTTGCAATGCCTGGGCCATTGACATGTTGATCTTCGTGAACTGCCTTCTAGCCCTCTGTTGGTTGCCCTGTGGCTGCTCTGATGTTGTAGGAGTTGGATTTGAGATGTGAACTACACTCACAGACTAATGCCTTCTATTACGATCAGGTTGACCATAAACAGCATTGGATTCTTTCTTTCCAGTGGGAGGCTTCTTTGCAGCACCTGATGAAGAAGTACCCACTTGGATCTTGCCATTCTTTATACCATTTTCCACTCGCTCTCCTGTCATGATCAACTCAGTGAAGCCAGATGATGAGCTTCCAATGAGATGACTGTAAAACGGACCATTCAGTGTACACATGAACATATCAACAACCTCCCTGTCAGTCAAAGGGGGTTGTACTCTTCCAGCTAGATCTCTCCACTTCTGAGCATACTCCTTAAAACTTTCTTTGGCACCCATAGACATGCTTTGCAGCTGCATGCGAGTGGGAGCTAAGTCAGCATTGTATTGATACTGCTTATAGAAAGCTTCAACAAGATCATTCCACTCCCTGATGTTGACACTCTCCAATTGATAATACCACTCCAACTGAGCTCCAGATAAGCTCTCTTGAAAAAAGTGGATCCACAACTTCTTATCAGCAGTGTGAGGTTGAATTCTTCTGACATAAGACCTCAAATGCAGCTTGGGACAGGAGACCCCATCATAAACAACAAAAGTAGGAACCTTGAAACCAATGGGTATGACAACCCCAGATATCAGACTCAAATCTTCAAAATCCAGCCCAGAAGATTTCTGCAACTCCATAGCATCCATTCTATCCACCAGCATCTTGAATTTGTCTTCATTAGGATCATGGTAATAATTAGCCTCAGAATCAGAGTCCCCCATAGTGTTGTGGAGACTGCCTCCCTCTTTTTCAAACTCTTCAGACTCAGAATCTTCAACTGGTTCTTTGGTCTTGGCAAGGCCTTTGAACCTCCTTCCCATGTTGATCAGGCCACCTGACCTTCTAGTCTTCTTGGTCTTCTTGGCCAGCAGTATTTTCAATTCATCCTGCCACTTGGACAAGTTCAGGATCAGCTCTTGGAACTGTGCATTTTGTGCCTGGAGATCCTTAACTGTTTGTTCAAGAGCCATTACTGAAATAAACAGTGAGAAGATGAGAAACCTGTGCACAAATAAACCTGTGATGCGATGATATGATGTTTTAATGCGTATGCAATGTTTTCAAGGGCCGCAGGATTTAAATTTGCTTAAACAAACAAGAAGGTAAACTTTTATTAGTAATAAATTTGTTTTGCCTCTTGGGCTTACAGGAAATGAAATGCAATAAATACAAAAGATGGGGTTTTAAGTCTCCCATGGACGTTTCCTCTTTGTGTTGAGGTATGAGTTGAGATTCCGTTCCTCATGAAGTTGCTTTGTTAGTTCTAGGATTTTTTCTTGGCTTGCTTTGTAATGAGCCTCGAAAGTATCCCTTTGCTCCTTCAACTGGATCCAGGATCTCTGCAAGTCTTCCATGTCAGTAGGCATGTCTGGGTGAAGGATGGTATAAGCAGTGTCCCCTTCAGCAACAGGTTCCATGGTAACTGGAAGGATAGCAGGATATGGCATCACGAGAGTCTGAGCACGAGATCGCACCCATCTGAGATAAGCTTCCATAGGAATAGTGTACTTAGGCTCCAGTGTCTTGCTGTTAACCCTGTTTACTTTTCCCCAGGCTCGTATGAATCTCTGACGGTAACCCTGAAGATCGTTGTCGTAATCAAACACGATGCCCTGAATCAACATGTCATGTGGACCATCACTCCGAGCGTAACCAAAATGTCGTAAAGCTAGAGAGGGGTTGTAGGTGATGCCTCCTCTTATGCCTAGAAGTGGCACATTAGGAAACTCCCCACAACGGTCAATGATAGTGACATTCTCCATAGATCTGGAGCACCAATGAATGTCTGAATGCGAGAGTAACATGATCCTCTTGGACCATCTGAACCCTTGCTCATTCTTCATTACTGAGCGAGGAAGGTGAGAAATAAACCACCTAGATAGAAAGGGTATGCAACACATCAAAGTTCCTATTGCCCTTGTAGTACGGGTATGAAGAGAGTGTAGTATGTCTCCAAGCTGTAGGCACTGGATTGTGACTCAGGAATATGTTGATGGCATGAACATCTATGAACGGATCTGGATTGGGGAACAATACTAAGCCATATATCAGCAAGGCTAAGATATCCTCAAAAGCATCATAACTCATAGCCTTCAAGAACATTTGAGCCTTCTCTATCAACACCTTGGCTAGAACACCCTTGACACCACTTCTCGTTTCTAGAACAATATCAGACTTCTTCAGATGTAGAGCTGCAGCAATAACCTCAGGTTTAGGTTCTTTCTCCAAGCCTGTGAATGGTTTCTGATCAAGAACCGGTATGCCCAGAAGTTTAGAGAACTCTTCCATGGTTGGCACCAGCTGATAGTCGGGGAATGTGAAGCAATGGTGCTTAGGATCAAAGAACTAAAACAGGACACTCATCATGTCTTCATTGAACCCTGAAGTGACTAGATCCAATAGGTGACCATGTCTCTTGATGAACTGGGAATGATCAGACACTTGAGAAACCAACTCTTTAAGCTTAGCAGGTATGCTCACAAAGTTGATCCTGATAGTGTTTCTACGAGCTGAAGCCATGACCTACAACAAAGAACAAAGATAAATCCCTTGGTCCTTGAAATGGTTAGTGAAAATGCTATGCTTATGATGCATGATGATGTCATGATGTTATGCTCAATCACAAACATGTGGCACACACAAGCAATTCACACAATAGCCCTAGGTTTAAAGGCTTGCATGAGGTTCAAAGGTAAGTACCCTCCCCTGAAGTTAGATGGTTCATCCTGTCCTATAAAATAACCAGGTTCTAAGGGATCTCAATATCATTGATCCTTCACAAGGGTGGTTGATCAGAAGGCAACTTACTTGCCAACCAAAACCCTCCAAGTTTAAGATCTCAATGAGTGTAGTATCGAGTGTCAACCAACTTCAGTCTGCACCAAAGCCAGTTACCTCACTACTTTCTAAAGGCCAAGATGAGTTAACTAGGGTTCTAAAAGTTAGTTAGTGCATTGACAACATATGGCAGCCTCATATTATCCTCAACTTGACTTAAGGAACATAAGCACCAACCAAGAAGTCACACTAACTATGGCCACCAGATCAACCATATCGGTATACGCCGTACAGTTTCCTTGGTCTATTGCCATTTACCTAAGGTACACTAGATCCGGGTTAGGATCTTTCACACATGAGAGCCCAACAAGATAATATAAAGCAAACAAGGCAAACAACTTTAAAGTGATCTAATTCCTAAGGGTACCACTCTTAAATTTAAATCCCCAGCAGAGTCGCCAGTTCTGTAACACGGTGGGAGAACTGACTTTAGTTATGTTGCGGATAGCAAGAGTCGCCACCGACTTTTATTTTATCCAAAGGAAAGGCATAAAAGAACAGGAAAGACCTTTTAAAAGATTTTTGGGTCCGGGGGGTAGGTTATGTAAAGGGAAGGTGTTAGCACCCTTTACATCCATGGTTATCCATGGGCTCTTAGTTACTTAGCTCACTTTAAATTGTTTTTGAAAATGTGAAGTGTGTGAATAGAAATTTTCATAAGAGTTTAATAATGATCCATGTACGGATGCGTAAAAAACTTGTGTTTGAAAATTGTTTGAAATTGTGAAGTGTTTGAGAAATTTTTGAATAGTGAGCAAGTAACTACGAGGAACCTACCCTAAAGTTTAAGTCTTTCTGTTCTTTATCCTTTAAATGGTAAGACTATCCCTATTATTAAGGAATAGGTAGTCATTACCTTGGATGTAAGGGACAAATGAGGGACATCTGTTTAATGAAGGCAACTGTAGGGTGTATTAAGCATTTTGGAGGGACTATCATCTTTATTCGAAAGGGACAAGATCATATTGAAAGGCAACCATTAAGGGACTTGATCTTTAATTATGAAGGGACTAGATGACTTTTCTTTTAAGGGACTTTGCTTTATACACCCTACTTGACCTTTTTGAATAGGCAACATTGAGAGGTAACCCTAGAAAGTGAGATGGCGATCAAAGATCGACTTACGTGTGTGAGTGTTTAATTTTATATTTATCTTATAATTTAAATGATCTAAATTCAATTTTAAATACAAATACATGTTACACTCCCTATTTTACTAACCATGGCATGAAAAATAAATAATTTAAGTATTTAAGAAAATTACATCCAGGAGCAATTACATAATAATAAAACAATTGAAATAAATAGCAAAAATAAATAAATAAGTAAATAAGCAAAATATAAATAATAAATAAAATAAATAAGCAATTTAATTGGGTTAGTAATAATAATTAAAAATAAATAAAGTTAGTAATAAACATGATTAATAATAATAATTAAAATAAATGGGGTTAGCAAAATATTATAAGAACATAATTAAAATAATAAGCAAAAAGAATAATATAATAATTAAAGGATTAGATTTTTATATGGACAATTATAAAAGAAAATATGAACAATTAAGTAATTATAACATTTTGAATTATATACAAATTATTAAATTATTTTTAAACATATTACAAGATTAAATTAGCATAGATTCATATATTTCTAAACATATATTTAAAATTATAAAATTTAGATTATAAACAAATTATAGAAATAATTACATATTATATAAATAAAAAATTGATTATAATTGTATTTACAAAAATTAATTATATTAAATAAAATATGTACATAATAATTATATTTACAAAAATTAGAAATTTAAATCACAAGATAAAATTAGGTTTTTTAATTGTTTAGAAAATAAATTAGGGTTTATAAAATATTAGGGTTTATTTTATTTACAAAATTAATTTAATGAATATATACATATTATAAATTTAAATACCTAAAAAAACTAATTTTTGAGTTAAGAAAATAATATTTTTTAGAATTTAGAAAATATAGTATATACATATTATAATTTAGAAATCATTTTAATTTAATTTATAAAATAAAAGGAAAACATAACAAAAGAAAAGAAAATAAGAAACCAAAAAAAAAACAGGACTTGAGATTTGAACCCAGGTCCTTTACCTGGAAAATAAAGAGTCTTGCCACTGGGCCACGCTGCACCTGGTGCAAGAAGAATGAGCTCAAATTTGTTTTGTTCTTTGAACCTGAAAAATCAAAAAAATAGAAAGAAAACAAAAGGCCTGGGGGGAGAATCGACCCCAGGACCTCTCCAGCAAACGCACATGCACATTACCATCCCAGCTAGGTGAGCGAATCTGTTAGAATATTGACTATAATACATAATATATAATACCTAGTAAATAAACTAAAAAAAACAAGCAAAAGTTATGGAACCAGGACTCGAACCCAGGTTCATAAGCAACATACGCGTGCGTCTTACCATCAGGCCAGGCAACCAACTGTGAAATAAAACAATAACTAACTCATAAAATATTATACACAATTTTTAAATTCTGGAAAACGCGCCAGAACATCTTCGTCTTCAACCTCAAATTCGTAGGATTTCCTGCGAATTTTCTTGGGAAAATTCCTACGAATTTTTCTGCGTTTTAAACCTGCGAATCATGTACATCATCATACGAGTAAAATTTCACCAAATTGAACCTGCAAACATGATCTATGCAATGATTACAGTCCAAACATGAGTTCATTAGCAATTTATATTAGGTATTCCATGAACCCCTAATTTTGAAGCTCTAACCCTAGCCATGGCCGATTGCAATATAGGGCATGAAGCTTCACGAAAACTATCCAGAAAGCATCTATGGATCATTACAAACACAAATCAGGCATTAAATTCAAACAACAATGGTTAATTATATGAAAACGAAAAAATTCAAAAGGAGAAGAAAACGTGATTCGGTTTATGCTGTTCATGGCACTATGAATGATTATGATGGTTGCTACATGATCAATGAATCATCAGGAAGCTATTGCAATCTTTAAATTGTCCTGAAAGTACCTATAACTTGGAAACCGAAATCAAGTTTTTGCTTGAATTTTTGAAGTGTGAAACTTACTCTTGAGGCTGTGAAAATTCGTGTCTTTGGTTAGGGTTGTGTCAAGTACTTATAGCATGATCAAATGAGGCTGAAAAACTAGGTCATTGTGTAGAAGATTTGATATGAAAAGATTCAAAAATATCATGCCTTAAAAATCAAATATTCTTGTATGAACACTTGCTATTTTTGGCTAATTCTCATGATTTTCTTTCCACTTCAATTCTAATCAAATTTATGAATTTCTAGAAGCTTGATCCAATTCAAATCTTATATTTTCATATTTTATTTTTATTTAAAATGATTTTTAATGAATTAAATCAAAATAAATAAAAATAAAATAATAAAAAATCTGATTTTTATTGACTTGGGTCGTGCATGAAGCTATTGTATGGATTGGGTCATCATTTGGCAAGCCCATTTGGAAGAAATTGGTTTTAGACCTCCATTTTCATCATAAACCAACCCAAAATTTCCCAACTTTTCAAGGGCACACATCCTTCAATTTTAATGCTATGAAGGTGTTATTGGACATTTTGGAAAGCTTGAAGAGTCCTCTAACCAACCCCACTGGTTTCATGTCCATATCATTTACCAATCTCAAGTTATGCCCTTTTGAAGTTGTTGACTTTTTGTTGACTTTCAAAAGGACCTATAATGTCTTAGCTCATACCTTCCAAATGAAGAATTTTTGGGCTTGGCTTGTGAGACACAAAGTTGTATAGAATTCAATTTCCTTCAAAATGAGCTTTGAGTGGAGACTTGGTGATGAAGTATGTGAAAGTTATGGCTGGTCAAAGTTCAGTTGACTTTTATTGAGAAAACCCTAATTTAGAAACTCCTGATTCTTGATGATCTGAAATCTCCTTGATGAATCATGATCAACCCTTGATCAAATGATGAACTTTACTTCATATACTTGATGTTGGAAAAAAATCATGAAGTTTGACTTTGGTTTGACCACAGTTGACCTCAGTTTGACTTTTTAACTGCTTTGACTGATTTTGACTTATCTGATCATCTGACTGAGCAAACTTTTGAGAAAAGTTTTGAAACTTGTCATGGGGGTTCTTAAACACATATAAGATGTTATGAAGCTCACTTGATGTCTTGGAAGTTCATTTAGCCTGATTAAAGTCAAAACCCTAGTTTTGGATGCACTGCTTAGGAGGTGCATTGTCTGAGGGAATTGTCAACTCTTCTGACTATTTGTGAACTTTGTGAACTTTGTGAACCATCATAAAATGTATTGTGAACCTCATGGGAAGTCTTTTGAACCTTGTGAACCTTGTGAACCTCATAAAGTGACTTGTAGACTTCATGAACCTCATGAAAGGTCTTGAAAGCATTGGGAATCTTGTGAACCTTGTGAACTTCATAAAGTGACTTGTAGACTTCTTGATCTTCATGAAAGGTCTTGAAAGCATTGTGAATCTTGTGAACCTTGTGAACTTCATAAAGTGACTTGTAGACTTCATGAACCTCATGAAAGGTCTTGTAAGTGTTATGAATCTTATGAACCTTGTGAACTTTCTTAGCACACAAAGTCTTGTATTGTGAGGGCAAATTTTGGGGTGCAACACCCTACCCTTAGCAACCTTGTGTATCACCCCCAAAGGGGTCGTTACCAGGTTCTGGCCTAAGTCGGACTTATCCCGTAATATTACCATAGGAAGGCATGATCTTTCTCATGGTAATACAAAGGTATAGTCCTAAACTTAAATGGCTATCAACACCATATGTCCTACATGTGAGGGGATTGGGTAGTGAAACTCTAGAACTATCCTAATATAGGGATCCACCCAATCTAGGTCATGCTTGCATATACCCTAAACTCGTTTGGGTTTCCCATGCCGGTCATTATCCCTATATATAAGGAGACCTCTGAAAAAGGTGTCCTTATATTTGGTATCATCCTTAACCAATATATAGGTTTTATATTCATAAATATCCTAAATCTATAAGGGTTTCCTACTATTTGTCATTATCCTAATGTGACACTTGCATTACATCCATAAATATTTTTTAGCATACCTAAAAATGAGGGACAAATATTTTTGCATACCCATGTATTTTCATGCATTTACATACATACCCATACACTTGCATATCCTTTCCGATTTTGCCCTTATTCGATTTCCAAGAGCTAAGAGATTTCTAGATACTCATAAATGGACTCAAAGGATATCTCAAGAAGCCATAAAAAGACTCAAGAGGGGAAAGTGCCATTAAAAAGAGAGGGTAGCCTTTTTTCATGCCAGTCACAGGTTTACTCAAATACAACAAATTCACGTCCTTCATTAATCACAACAAAGGGAGTTTGGAAGGGAACTGGATCCTACGCCAATGTGTCATGACTTACTCGAAGTTTTCTTATTGAAGTTGCAATCATTTGATCCTATTCAGATCCTACAAGTGTGGAATACAAAGTCCAAATTCCTGATCGACAATAAACAACTGACTTTCAAAGGAGGAGTCTCATGGGTTAAAAGTCATCCCTTACCTTCATAAGTGGAAGAACATTAAGGAACATCCCCCAAAGACAATGGATTAACAAGGAAGCTCACTTCTAGGATCATTAGGCCTTTATCATTTCTGGTTGTATTTTATTTTTTGCTAAGTATTGTTTGAATTGAAAGTTGTACTTTTTGGGAAATAATTTTAATAAAATGAGCACGCATGTTTTTGGAATCAATTCATTCGTTTTCACTCATTTTTATGCCATCATGGAAATAAAAGTATAAAAAAATAATAATTAATTAATACCCGTTTCACTTCTCACCTATTAACAAACTTAGGAGGAGAATGATGTAAATAAAACAAACGAACTTGCTGATGTATGCTTTAATGGTAAGACCTGGATGACAATGTAAGGCATTGTTTCATTCCCTAAACACTGGAGAAATAAGGAGGTAATCCGTAGTCAACCCCCTCGAGCCAGAAGTCGGTGTTCTTTCTATAAAAATAAAACCTTAATCTTAACCAGGGGCATGGTAGATTTCAATTAATTCAACAGTGCGTCCTAATGCAAGGGAGTCAATATCAATCACACGGATAATGTTTTAAGCTCATCTTCTTCCTCGCGTACATCATCAAAAGTCGAGGAAGGAATGAAGCAATAAAGCTCACAATGTTTTCTTCCTTACACCATTCAACATTGAAGAAGAAAATGAGGAAAAGATCATAATATCAAACAAGGGACTCACACCCTTTCAGAATCAAAGGAAAAATCACTCAGGAATTGTTTAAAAAAAGGGAAAAAAGCTCGCTAAGTCAAAGAAAAAAAAAACTGAAAAAAATGGATTTTGATTTAGGAAAAAATTAGGGTATCTTGATGGGCCACAAAATCAAAAGAATTGGTCCATGCAGAAATAAGAGATTTAAAAAAAGAGAGGAAAAAAAGATTGAACAATCTTATAAATATAAGTGAGTGATTGCCATCTCAAAGATCTCATCAAGGGTTTAAACCATTGCCACCATGACTAAAGAAATTCTCTTGCAAGATGAATGCATTTGTTGGGTTAAATTGGATTTAGGAATAGAGAACATCAAGGAGAATAGGGAGGGTTAAATTTTAAATTTCGAGCCTTATATCTTTTGTTTCATAATCCGTGAACCAGACCACGTTATAACATACAAAAGTCCTAATTGAAGCTAGGGGTACTATAAAAGCATACTCGGTAAAGTCGTTGTTAAACTGACTCAAAATCTGAAGGTTTGTTAAATCATTATTTTCTCGTCTTGATGTGTGCCAACCTCATGGCCAAGTATCATCATACTTGTTTCCACACCTATTATTGATTTTGAAAACTTGCATGAACATGGCATTTTAATTAATTTTCAAAAGGAATAATTTTATATTGAAATCAATACTTAGCATTGAAGGAATATCAACAAGGGTTTAATAAAGGGCATGTCGATTCAAGACGCTTTTGACTAGGGGAAAATCCTTCTAATTGAGGGGCAAATCCTTATGATCTTATGGGAATGTCATATGAAGATCCTACTGATCTGAGGAAAAATATTTCAAGACTTGATACACCAATGTCAAAACATCTCCATAACTCTAAAGGGAGGATCTTCTCAAGAGGCTCATACTGGGGCATACCAACTCAAAGGTGTAGCGAAGCCAATCTCTCCATAAGTCATCTAATCAGGGACAAAGATATGATATTGGGGCAGTCCGTATCAGGGTCATGGCGTGGTGAGATCCAAGAACGTTATCAAGACACTCTTCCAAACTAGAGGTATAATTTTCATGACTCAAATACTGGGGAAATTCATCTCAAGGTAGTATCAAGGCATGGTAGGATCTAAGTTCCTTTTCAGGCATAATCCTGCAATATTTCAATCAATCAAAGGCAATACCCTCTAAAGCACAATTAATATGGGACGGACTACTGCAAGGATTAATCAAAGGAACCCGCTTTAAAACAAGGTTTCATATGGGGCATATCATCCTAACGGTTAATTAGTTGAGGTCGAATCTCTCCAAGGTTAATGTAGTGGCAAGACGTCTTAAGGGCATGATATAGTCAAGATGCTTCAAAGCGCATATTGAGGTGGATCACTTAGAAGACCCAATAGACTGGGGCAACCATGGGATACTACTAGGGCAAGACCTCTCATCATTTTTGAGATGCACATGCAAGCTCTATTTGTCATCAACAATCGTCAAGTTTAAAATGAGTATCGGGAGATCATCATAGCTTATTACCTATTATCATGGTTTGACAACTAACCTTATTTTGCTCATCATTAGAGTACTATTGAGACATTTAAATCATTGGCATGCATTAATCATGTCATTACTCTATAGTACCTAAGCATGCATATATAACATGATATCACATGCATACATGAACATACATACATAATATGGGATTTGCAACCACTCATAGAGTTCAAATCCCCAACTTATGAATCTACCCAACACAAGGGATAGTTTCCATCAAGTATCTAAGGGTTTGTTATCAAGGGTTTAATTAGCAATTTTCAATAGGGGTTTCATTAAAGGTCTTATCAAGGGTTTTATCAAGGAATTAAATCAAGGAATTTTATCAAGGGAATATTATCCACGGGGTTCAACTAAGGAATTTTTATTGAGGAGTATCATTGATAGGTTTCAATTAAGGAATTTTATCAAGGAGGTTCTATCAAAAGAGTTTTTATCGGAGCATCATCTACAGGGTCCAACCAAGGGTTCATTAGGATTTTACTAAGAAGTCTCAACAAAGTGGTATTAAGGGGTTTCATCAGGGATTTATCAAAGGGTTCACCAGAATTTCCCATCAAAGGGCTTTATCAAGGGAGTTTTTCAAAAGGGTTTATCGGGATTGTCATCAAAGGATTCTATCAAGGGGTTTCACCATATATCATCAATAGGTTTTATCAAAAGGGATTATCAGGATTGTCATTAATGGATTCTATCATAAGGATTCTATCAAAATGGATTTTATCGAGGAATTTTATCCAAGAGAGTTTATCAATGGGATTTGTCAAATATGGTTTCATTAGGGGGTTTATCAAGGTTTTGTCAATGAATTCAACCAAAGAATGTCTTATCAAGGGGGTTTCATCAAAGAGTTTTACTAAGGGGTTTCGCCAAGGCTTTATCATCAATGGCTTTTATCAATGGGATTTTATCTGGAGTCTCATCAAGGGATTCATTTAAAGGGATTCTACAAAAAAAAAATTACCAAGGGATATTACTGATTTTTTATCCAAATAAGGGGTTCTATCCATGAATTTTAACCAACGGGATTTCATCAAAATTGTATCGAGGTGTTCTGCCGGATTCTTATCCAAGGGATTTATCAAGGGGTTTTAATCAGGAATTTTAAGGGGTTCAACCAGATTATTTCTTTCATGGATTCTACCAGAATGTTATTAAAGGGTTTCACAAATGTCTTATCATGGGGATTCATCAGGATTTTATCAAATGGTTTTATTAAAAGGTTTCATCGTGGTCTTATAAAGGGGCTTTCTATCAAGGGATTTTTTTTCAAAAGGATTTTTATCCAAAGTCTCATCCAAGGGGTTCCATCAAAGGGTTCTACCAATTTTTTTTTGAAGGGATTTTTATTGGAGATTCGACCGAGGAATTTTATAGAGGAGTTTTTTCAAAGGGAGTTTATCAATGGATTTCAATAAAAAGGGATTTCATTAAGGGATTTATCTAAAGGATTGCATCAATATTTTTTTAAGAATTTGATTCGGGACTTAACAAAACATGGTTTCATCGGGGATTTGCCAAAGGGGTTTTACCAAGGGATTTACCAAAGGGGTTTCATTAGGGATTTTATCAAAGGTCCATCACAAGTTCTCAAATATTTTTAAGGACTTTATAAAAGGGTTTTTCATCTAATGGGGTCTATTGAAATTTTTCTAAAAGGGGTTTTACCAAGGGATGTTTATCCAAAAAGGGGTTCTATCGGAATTTTGTCAAGGGGATTCTACCGGATTTATATCAAAGAGATTTTATCAAGGGATTTTTATTCAAAAAGGGTTCTATCAAATTTTTTCCAAGGGGGTTCTATCAAAGTTTTATCAAAGGGATTTTACCAAGGGATGTTTATCTAAAAAGGGTTCTATAGAAATTTTGTCAAGGGGGTTATATTAAGGGATTTTTATCCAAAAGGAGTTCTATTAGATTTTATCAGGGAGCTTTTACCAAAATTATAGATTATCATCTAAGGATGATAGTTAGGGGTTACACCGGATTCCAGTAACGGAATCAATCAAAGGGATTCTATAAGGTATTCAATAAGGTATTTACCAAAAGGGTTTTTATCAATGGTTTATCAAAGAATTTTAAGGTATTTTCATCAATAAGTGTCTATTGGAATCTTCTCAAGGGATTGCACTATATTCCATCAACGAAATTTATCAAAGGGATATATCAAAATAATTTTACTAAGGAGTTTATACTAAGGGATTTATCAAAGAGATCTACTATAATATTACTCAAAAGGGGTTACATCATGGGTTGTATCAAGGATTCAGGAAGAATTCAACAGTTAGGGATTATATGGGGTTCTACCGGATGTTCATCCAAAGGGGTTATATGAAAGGGATTTTTGGGGTTCTACAAGAAGGGGTTCTATCTAATATTTGTCAAAGAGGTTATACATGGGGTTCTAATTGGGAGTGAAGGGATTCTATTCAAGGGTTTGTATCCAAGGTTATCAAGGTATCACTAAAGTCCTATTTGATTCCAATAACATGATTAGAGGATCATAGGAATCATAGGCGATGTTAACCAAGAAGGAATAAAAGGGATTAAGGGGTTCAATAAGAGATTGATAAAGGGTTCTACCAGGGATTGAAAAGGGGTTCTATAAGACAAGGGGTTATATTGGTTTTTTATCCAAGGGGTTATATCATAATTTTATACCATAAAATTTTACCAAAGGGGTCCTACCATATGTCTATTTAAAAGAGTTATATTAGCGGTTTTATCAACATATTTGAAGGGAATTTTATCGAATTTTTATCTGAGGGATTTATACGGTTCTGCAAGAAGGGGTTCCATCTAATATTTGTCAAAGGGGTTATCCATTGACGCTCTAATCGGGATTGAAAAAGTTATATTCAAGGGTTCGTGTCCAGAGTGATTAAGGTATCACTAAAAGTCATATCCCATTCCAGCAGCATGATCGGCAGATCATAGGAGTCATAGGAAATGTTCACCCATAAAGGTTGAAAGGGATTAAGGATTCTATCAGGGATCAATCAGGGGGTTCCATCGGGGTTTTATTAAACATCTTAGTCAAAATTTGACGTCAAGAGGTTCTATCGGGGTTTTGTCAAGCAATTCTAATAGGAGTTATCATAAGGGTTCCACCAAGGAGTATCACGGGGTTCTACCGATTCAAAAATTCATTAGGGGTTCCATTGGGCTTTGATCCTAAATGGAAGTCAGACTTGCAAAACTTCTATCATATACAGGGATATGGAAGTATTTGAGTCACCAGGGTTTCGTTTGCTCTGGAGGCACGAGGTTTGTTGGCGTCAAAATTTGGGGTCCTCTTATATTTAATCGTTTCCTTTTCAAAATGAGGAAGACTCGTCGACATCAACATTATGATTCGAAGCCAATTAAATAGGGGCATCTGTCATACCCTAAATTTTGACCAGTATTCAGGTCACCCTCTATAAGCTAGAAAAGTGAAAGGGAGACCCTCTTTGATTTTTAGTACATTTTAAAGGGTGGGATTTTAGTCTAGGGGCTTAATTTATTTTTGGAGGTTATGATACTTATATTGATAGAAAGCATATTATAAATAAAAAATAAAGTATAAATATTATTTGTAAGAAGGGTTAAAATTAGAAATTAGGTTCTTAATTAATATATTACTCTTGGGATATAATTTTATTTCGAATAAATATAATAGTCCATTTGGTAGAGAAATAGGTCTAAGCCTTGTAAAGGCAAGTGCATGAGTTCGAATTCAACTCCCACCAAATTTTAGAACTCTTTTTTTTTTTTTTTTTTTCTTTAGGTATTAATTTGTTCTATTTCAAAATTAGTATTTTATTTAATTCACTATTATTATATTTTAAATCTAGAAAAATAAAGAAATAAGTATATAAAAATATTTTTTTTAATTAATATTTTATTGGTAATTGATTTTTTTAGATAATTTATTATTATAGTAGTACTATTAATGGGAATAATAATCATAAACTTTTCTAAACCAAAAATTTGTTACAAGTTGAAATTCTAATATGAGTTTTGTTACCATCATCTTTATTTTTAATTAATTAGTAATTAATAAAAAAAATTATTATGAATCATCATTATAAAAGAACCCAAAGTCAATATTCCCAAAAACAATAATTTTAACTAATTAATTGATTGAAATATTCTTAATTGATAAATAATAATTAAATTAGTAAAATCAAATTGAAATTCATTCAATCATTCACTTTTTTTCTCACAGCTAACTCTCACTACTAGCTCAAGGTGAAAAATAGTTCCTTAAATTACTTATTTGTAGTAATTATTAATTTAACAAATATTTCCCCTTATTTAAAAAAAAATAACTTTTTTAATAATTAACAATTTAAAAGCAATTAGTGAAAAATAGGGCACGTATGGAATTGTGTTATTATTAGTTTTTTTTAAAAATAATTACTAACAATTACTAAAGAATAGGAAGTATAAAAAATTACTAATAATTCTAAGTTTAATAATTAGTATTGATTAAATTTCTTTTAATTAGGAAAAACAAAATCCCATTTTCCAAATAAACAAACAAGTTTTAATTTAATTAATCTGTTCGACATTTATAATTTACTATTATTAATAATTGAATATTTAAAAATAAAAAGTTCACATTTTATTCGATGTCATTTAACACCCTTAGTTTTTGGATGATATTTCAATTTTTGGAAAGAATCAATATGAGTAATTATATAGAGAAAAATAAAATATATTTATAGCCAATTGTTTTCACCTGTATCTCTTGTAATCTCATATTATTTAGACTATTTTACCACTTGTAAAATAAATTAATTCCATAGTAATGGGGTTGTAGTTGTAATTGTGAGACTTTTAATATGATACATATCTTTTGATATAATCTGCTCATTTGTGTGTATTGCAAAATTATTATTCAATTCTCTTTTATTTTTGTTTACTACTATTATTATATATTACTATTAGTCATTATTTGAGGATTCAAAAATTGATACAATTTTATAATTGTCGAAACCAAATCAGTCCCAAATATGTATCAATATCATTCCATTCAAGCAAATTCCAAAATTAAAAGCGAAGAGAATCAAAATCTTAAATTAAAAATAAATCAATATTAATTCAAGAATTTTTTGGATTCAATATAAATTAAAAGGAAAAAACAAAATTTGGGGGAGGAAAAAATCGAAACCCATATAGCAAGATCCACAAAGCCTTCACTACAGGCTCCGTAAAAAAAACTATAAGAATTTCACATTGGAGTACTTATCGGTTGAGCATAGCCACATCTGTTACAATCTCGCATCAAACCTAGGAGAAAGAGTCTGGAGAAGGAGGGGAACGAAAAGACCTTGTCAGGAATCCAGTAAAAAGAACTTATCTTCAAAACTCGTGTATACCGGAAGAATCTGCGCTCTCGTAGATTGATTTACTGTCTTTGTATAACTATAAAAGTATTGCATGTCTGATAATATTGAATTATTGAACTTGTAATATTGTTGTTGTGTTAAACCTTATGTGATGATTGAGAAAAAGGGTTTATTCAATTCATTTAGATATGGTCTTTTAAAGAGGAAATGGTGGAACCGGGTGGGAGAAAGAATAAGCTTCCTTATCAAATTAATCTAATAATATTGTGTGGCATAATTTTTTTATGAGACCCTGTATGATATAACAACACATGAAATTAATTAATTAGCTATATTATTTGTTTTTAAATAAAGGGACTGTATTACTAATTTTTTTTATATAAAAAATGGAGGGACTATATTATTTATTTGTTCTAAAGAAAAGTAATAGAACTAAATTATTTATTAAAAAAGATAATAGAACAATGCTATTGTTTTTTTTTCTAAAGTGGTACAATGCTGAAAAATAGAAAGAAGAAAAAACAGTTTTTTTGTTGAAAATCATTTCTTGGCCACATCATGACATCAGCGACACCGTTTCTCTTTCCTTTAATCTGTCCGTCTCTCTCCATGTGTGTGAGAGTAGGGTTGTTTATTAGTTAATTAAGTTAATTACTTAATTTAATTAACTAATTAGGATTTAGGGGTTTTTAATTAGAATTTTAATGAGGGTTTAAAATTATAATTTTAGAAATTAATTTTCAGGTGATAAAAGAATAATAATAATTATGGTTTTTTTTGGGATTATTCATGTTTTTTAAAATGGTTATTTAATTTCTTCTAATTAAATTATTAGCTTTGTTTATTTTGAAATTTTTTAATGGGGCTTATATAAAATTCTGAATTTTGGGAATAAAAATATTTTTAATATTTAAAAAAAAAATATTATTTAGGTATATTTTTAATTTGGTTGTTATAGAATTTATCAAAAAAAAATTTAATTTAATTTAATTTTGTAGGGATTAAAAATATGGATTGTTGGGATATAATAAATTTTAAAAATACTTTTTTTTGGGTTAAACATTTTCGGATTAAAATTATTTTATTTTAAAAGATATTATGAATTTAATTTTATAATTGTTTGGGATTTAATTTATTGAATAAATTTGGGGGATTTAATTCATTTATGGAATTGAATTTTTTTTGGGGGTCTTACTTTAGTTTTTATGCTCTTTACGGGGTTTTATAAGAAAATATTTTTTTTGTATTTTATTTAAGGGATATTTAAAGTGGTTTTTTTTTAAGAATTTAGGGGTTTTAAATTAATAATTAAAGGGATTTTTGTATCAAGGTTTAGAAATTAGGCTAAGGGTAGTAAAAGGATTAAGATTAGGGTTTAGGGATAGAGGGAATTGAACTACGACGCTCTGATCCCTCTTTTGAGGGTACGTAGGCATAAGGTTTTTGAACAAAGACCCTAGCGAGTAAACTTAGGAATAAAATTAGGGTTTTGAAATTATTTAAGTAGGATTTATTTGGATTAAAAAAAAACAAAACATACCCTAGAAACCTAGAAGAGATCCTATTGAGTGCAATAGAGGTGAGAGGTGCCTAACACATTCCTCTCACTTAACTGACTTCCGAATTTATTGTCTCTACTTTGGGATTTAGGTTTATCACTATTTTTTCCTAAAAATGTGATGGCGACTCTTAGTTTTTAAGCCGGCCGCGACACACAAGATCTAAACTTGACATTTATTAATTCATGTTTTCACAAAACTTCATTAATAAAAGGATTCAACTCTAAGAAGTTTGCTCTAATCCATAATTGAATTTAAACAACTTATACTTCTTTTAGAATCAAGATATTTTATGATATTCTCTAGATCTTGTGCAACATGAACCAAACGATTCAACAACAACTCCCTTGTTGAATTGGTTCATATTCCATTCTCATATATGTATTTTCTGGTGCTTGAATTTCTTCAAGTTCTATATCACTCCTGTAAACACCCCAAATTTGCCCTCACTCATTCCACACCATGGCTTGTGATCTTTCACATTTACATAAGTCTAATCATACCATGTCATATTGCACTTTTCTTTCATCTGCATGGTTCAAGTCATCTGCATCTAGGGTTTGTGATCTGAGCAATCCAAGGATCCATTTGAGCCACTCCAAAGATCTTCAATCATTCCAAGAAGGTCTATGTATGTTCTATCATCATTTTATGTACCTCAAAGATCAAGGAAGTCAAAAATCACAAGAACTGGCAAAGCATGGAAGCAAAGCTAGGGTTTTACTGCACAGATGACCTGAAATTAGGGTTTTGGTTTCAGAGGCCATAACTCCAATTTTTTTGGTCATTCTTGTTTCTAATGGTCTCAATATGTTATAAGGATCATGTGTACCAAGTTTGATGAAGAAATTCATTGTGGAAGTCATCTAATCACTGGGTAACTTCTTGAGCAAGTTAGAGCAAAATCAGGGCATCTGAGGCCCCCATCAATGGACCCAAAGTGGATTTTTCATCAAATTGAAGTTATAGGATCTTTATTTGATCATTGAAGTGCTTGGAAGTTCAAAATTTGAAGAAAAATGAGCTAAACCAAAAGTTGCCAAAAATGGAAATGACTTGTAATGTAAACTTTCCATTTTGGGAAAGTTTTTCAACCTCCTCTTTCTCAACCAAAAATGTTTCAAATGAAAAATTGTTGGTCATGAAAGTTGTAGATTAGATCATTCCCTTTTCAAAAAGTACAAGAACAAGATCTAATTCATTTTGAAACTCAAGATATGGCTTGTCAAAGTTGGCAAAAATCCCATAAATTTCAAGAATGCACCAAAAGGGATTCTTTGCAAAACCACTTGCCAAGGCTTTTTGTGACTTCAAACACACTTCAATGTGTCATAACATCATAGTGCATTGCCTCTAGATCAGAATTGCCCAAAGAATTGCAAGGTTACATGCCTTGAACATCAAGATTTCTCAAAGGGGCCAAAACTTCACATATTTGCAAAAGGTCCCATAACTTTGCTCCCACTTGCTGAATTGCCTCAAGATTGATTTTGTGGACATCCTTGAAGTCAGTTGCGCATGGACATGCCCAAAGGCCAGCTGCATCCTTGCCCATACCTTAAGTACACAAGTTGGTGACTTTTTGCAAGAAGGCCATACCAATCACCATAGGGCACAACCATTTCTCTGACCTATCACAACTTGATATGTGGACCAAATGTTGATCATAGCATACAACATTGCACACTGAAACCTAAGAATCCTCAAGTTCCCAAAATCTCTCCCTCTTGCATTTTCCTTCGAAACTCATAGCTTACTGACTAAAACTCAAACCAATACCACCATTCATATCTAAATCACTCACTGATCACAAACCAACCATTGAAACAGCCAAAAACACCCCATACACCAAACACGATTTCTGACCAGTTGGATTGCTACCACTCAAACTAGCCATCCTCAAAGCTTTCCAAGCATTGCAACTGCCTCAGGAGGTTCAAAGGAGCCTTTTTGCACCAAGGAAGTGGCCAGAAAGCTCAAGGGTGAAAAGCTTCATCTCAGGTAGCCAACTAAATTCATTTTTCCAGAACACTCTTTTTATGTTACAATATGATAAAGCATGCTCCACTGATCACACTGAACTTTGAATTTTCGAAAATGGTGTAGAAATGAGTTTGTATGATTGTTCTGAAATTTCAGCCATTTTTGTTCTTCCTTTCGAATCTTGAGTTTGAGCAAGAATAAATGTGTTTTAGGGATAGATTTTGAGCTTAGGAGAGTGAGGGGAGTTGATCTAGAGCTTTAGAGCTCCAGAAATAACCTAGGGAAGAAGATAGGAGTTTTCAGGTGAGGGTGTCACTGGAGAAGACGACCGGAGCTCTTCTCCGGTGACCTGAAAGTCATTAGTGTGTTAATTAGGGTTAGGGTTTTGGTTTGAATGTGGACCCTTTGATATGAGCTTCCCGCGCGTGCTGTGTGGCTAGGATTGTTTCATTAGTTTTTAATTAGGGTTTATGAATTAATTAATTAGGATAAATAGAACTTGAATTTAGGCCGTAGGATCACGCGCCAAGTCAACCCTGGACTTCCTCAGATTCAATCCCATCCCTCCACTTTGCATACTTCTGTTTTATTTAATTTTAATTTCATTTTTCTCATTGAATTTTGCACATTTTATTTAAAATAGCTAAAAAATTCCAAAAATATTTTTATTCTGTATTTATATTTCAAATAATTTTCTCAACCCAAAAATATTTTTATTTTTATTTTTCACATTAAAAAACCATTTTTAAAACATTTAAATGTTTATTTTAATTAATTAATGAGAATTAATTAATTAAAATATCAGTTAGGTTTCTAAGAATCCCAAAAAAATCACATTGCATCTTTAAACATTTAGAGACATTGTCATACCATCCACACAAATTTCTTTTTGGTTTTGAACCATTTTTGATAATTTTCTTGAATTTAGGGTTCATAAAATTCCTATTTTAGAACCCTAACTTCAAAGATTATTTTCTACCTAACCAAGAATGGTATGACAATGGTTCTTTTTGCATTGATCTTCATTTAACATGTTGTTTCTAGCATAATTTTGTCATAAATTTCTTCTGCATTTTTTATTTGATTTGCATTTTTTCCCTTTAGGTACCTTAAAACCCTAGATAACTTAGAAAAATCATAACTTTCATTAGGTTAAGAGTTAGATCTTCTCTTTGGGGGTGTGATATCATACGGGGTTAGGGTTATTTTGATTGCATTTTCAATTTTTTATCTTGTCATTTGCTTTTGTTTTTGAGTTTTGCATCTCATGTTGTATGAATACCCTAATTTCTCATCTTCCTTTGCATACATCTTGCATATACTTGCATTCATGAACTTGCCATGACATTTTGTGCATTCACATGACTTCTAAGACATCTTAGGACACATTAGAATCATGCTTGATCATTTATTCATCCATTTGCCATGTTATGCATTCATTTCATTCCATGAGCAATCATGAGCTTTCATGCTTCTTTCATGCTTCATTTGCATTCTCATCACTTGTATGATCATCCATTGCTCTTGATATGTGTTTGCATCATCCCTTAGCATCATTTGCATCATGAACATGCTTCTGGTTTTGGTTTGCACCTTTGCATTCATTTCCTTTTCATTTCATTTCATTTTCCTTATGCTAACTTTTCAGGTGGTAAGAACTTTGAGAAGTGAATTTGCCTTCACTTCTCTTCTCATCTCTTTTATGCATTCTTGCTGTATTTTGTATTTGTCTTAGAGTGAGCTTGCTCATTCATGTTCTCCATTCACTTTCTTCCTTCAAGCAACTTATCTTCTTAAGTGAAGTAAGTTGACTTGTTTCTTCTGCTTCTCTTCCTTTCATCTGCTTCTTCCTTGGTGGCTCTTCTTGAAGATCTCTTGCAAGCCTCATAAACCCTAGAAATACCCAAGCATGATCACAATTATGGTTTTGATTAGTCCCCCATTAGTTTTACCTTTGTGTCATCTTTTGTGTCTCTCTTCTCATCTCATAATCAAAGACTAAACCTTTAAGGTTTTAAGGCTTTGTGATTAAGGTTATGCCTACATCCTTCTCTTAGGATGGAGTGTATAACTTTAATCATATGTGTTAAACCCTTAATGTGTTTAAATCCTTTAATCAATTCATCTAATAATCATTAAGACATTGAGCTTATAACTTGGGCCTTGCATTAGGGTTCTAATTCTTTCTTAATTGGTTAAGAAAGACTAACCCTAGTGTTAATGGACAAGTCCCCCTCAAGTTGTCTTACAAACCCTAAAATCCACTTCTTAATCTTACCATTAACTAAAATCCACTTTAATAAAGGCTTGTTTTGTCATGAGGTTAATCCCTAATCACAGATTAAGTTGAGGTATCTTCCCCAACTTAAATGTTCTCATATATTATCCTTCTATTAGGACGGTGTAATGGGTCCATTAAATCATTGATTATGGCTTAAACTCATTACTTAACACTAAACACAAATACCAAAAACATCTAAATAAATGCAAGTAGGTTAATGATCTTAATCCTACATCATGGGGACTAAGTGTGAGGTGTTTACTTCATACTTAGGGTATTCTCATTACCCATAATCAGAGGGAGGATGTGATGAGTTTACTAACCCTTGGTTTAGGCTTAAGCTCATTTTCTTATGACAAACTCCAAAAAGCAATAAAAGATTGAAAACTAAAAAAAAAAACAATAATCGTCTCCTTCGGGATTCTTTTCTCACCTCATTCACTCACAAACGATAACTTGCTTCTTTCGTCTAATGCAAGACAGTTAGCACCTGATCCAGACAGGTCATACACTTGAGCATAGACAAGTAAGCAGTTCACAAGTCAATTTATCTTTCAGTCTCTTTGAGTTGAAGTACGGTGTTCTGACTTCCTCATTGCACGAGAGGATACGTAGGCATAACTTAACGGTTATCGAACAAAAGTCTCTGTATATTCCCCCTCTTCCAGCATTATTCTTTAAACCTCATTCTTGAGCATTTTCACTTCACTTTCCAGCACTGACACTTGTATATTTCTCTTTCCAGCTCTTACACACAGATATCACTGACACGACCCCTTTAAACACAAACTTTCAAGCCTGGATCCCGTCGAGTACGACGGACAATCTGGGTGCTAATACCTTCCCAGGTTGTAACCAACCCCCTTTCTCAGTTTCTCTGGTTCGCAACCGTCTTATCCATCTTTTCCTAGGTCTATGCAGCATTACCTTTCCTTCGGGATAAAAATATCTAGCTGGCGACTCTTTTCAGTTCATCTTCATGTTCTCTCTTTCGCCGAGCGTTCGCGTCTGTACCCTATCTGACCGGGTGTCTTTTAGTGGGAGCGACAACTTGGCAACTCTGCTGGGGACCCTTATACTGCAACCAGGGCTTCTGGTTCTTTTTGTGGGTTCCTCCTAGCGCTTGTTTGATTTGTGTTTACAAGGATGTTACGTGCTACTTGTGCTTGTTTATTTGCTTTATTTATTGCTTTATGTACAACTTTATTTACTGCTTTCTTTACAATTTTTTATACATCATACTGTCATTATCATTGCTGGATCTGGTTTCTATTTTGGTGGGTGAGGTTTCACTGAGTGATTAAGGTCCTATACCTGGGACCTGAGTGACACCTAGGCTATAGTAGTTCATATTCTTTCCCATTCCATTTCAGTCTGGTGCGGGAATATGAAACACGGTTCAGATGTGGGTTTCTTCTTGAGAACTATGTGCTATAGATTTCCTGTAGTGCTAGGGCTATCTGGGAAGCCTGCTAAGTCTGGATGACCTTTATTTTGACCTTTAGAATCTTGGGTGAATTAGAGGAGGATCCTTTATGGTTATTGTAAACACTGTACCTCCGGGTTAGAAGTGTTTACACTTCTCATAATTGATCCAAGTCTGAGGATCCTTGTTCTAGAACATTACATGTGAGGGGTTGGGTTGTTTACAGGTTTGCAGGAACCATTGGCCACATCATACCCTGTTAATGTATTGTTTAAGAATACTTCACTTTGGACAGTTCTTGTGATTAGCCCTGGACATGTGACTCTTTATTTGAGTCCTCCACCCTGGTTACTGGATTTTTGAACCTCCATCCAGACTTTTGAACATACATGAACCTTATACCAAGACAGATAATCAGATCCAACTCTTGATCACAAACCCTTGCATATCATTTGCATATATCATCATTGCATCATTTAACATTTGTTTATTTTTTTCCAGGTTATCCACCTCATTATATTTGGTTTGGTTTTGACCCCTTCTACTGCTTAGACCTCAGCTTCAGTTATCTTCTTCAGCATTTGCTTCATCTATCTCCTTCGGCACCTGCATCAGTCTGTCAGAGACTTACCTTCAGCTTCTCAGTCTGCAATCTTCATCAACATTTGTCTTCAGCTTCTTCATCATCACTCATGGATGCTCCAAGGAAAAGCAACATATCTTATCACTTCTTTGAGCCCTTCTTGACTAGTATTAGGCAGGTCTAGTCACTTATCACACCTGACCACATCCCACTGTTCAGAGATCACTATGGGGGTATTTTAGACATGATCATGGATCTTGATTCATCTCAGAGGAGCATGATCCACACATGCTTGCAGTTTTATGACCCTCCACTCAGATACTTCACCTTTCCTGATTTCCAGATAGGGCCTCTGTTGGAAGAGTTTTCTTTGTTGATTGAAGTGCCTATCAGAGGAGGGATCCCCTTCAAACCATAGATGACTGCTCCCAGAAGTGAAGAGGTAGCCAGGGCAGTGCATTTGGAGCCTGCCCTCATTGAGCAAAACATGACAACAAAAGCCGGGATTCCTGGTTTACATCCGGACTTCTTGATTTCTCAGGCCATCCTAAAGGCTGCAGTGAGAGAGTGGAAGGCAGTCTGTGCACTTTTAGCCCTCAGCATATATGGGGCTATATTGTTTGCAGATGAGCCCAAATTTGTGAGTAAGAATTCCATCCACTTGTTCCTGCTGAGGAACCCAGTGCCTACATTGCTAGGGGATTTTTACTACTCCATTCACCAGAGAAATGAAAAGCAAAGAGGGAAGCTAGTCAGATGCTGCGCTCCTCTGTTCTACTTTTGGCTACTCAGACACTTGCCTAAATCATATGCCTTCTTGAACCCATACCAGCAGAAGAATTGGGCCAAAAGGTTCATTGCCTTAACATCAGATGATATCAGATGGTGCACCCAGAGCACCAAAGGCAAGGATATTATTACCAGTTGTGGGCAATACCATAATGTTCCTCTAATAGGAGTAAAAGGTTGCATCAATTACAACCCTTTACTATTTAAGAGACAATTGGGATATGCTTTGGTTCATCCTCCCAGAGGAAAAGATTTGGCTGAGACCATATACTGTGAAGTTCAACCTAACTCAACTGTTGTCAGACAAGCTGCCTGGGCTTGGGACAACATCCAGACCAAAGGGACAGCCATCCTTGGAAAATGCAACAATATTGCTTCAGCCCAGTATTCTGACTGGTCCCGTACTAGAGCTCAGATCACCAGGATGCCTTTCACCTTGGAAGACACACCTGGACCTTCTACAGTACAGCCTGCAGCAACTGTTAGCCTAGAGGAATTTGAAAAGCTGAAAGAGAGGAATAATCAGCTATCTGAGGCCCTGAAGAAGACTCTCTGGGAGAGAAATGATAGTCGTCTGGACATTGAGAGATTGGAAAGGCTCAAGACTGAGCATCTGACCAAGATTGAAAGGACAGATGACTACATAAGGAAAGCAAGAGCAGGGGAGCTGGTTTTGAAGAATGCCTGCAAGGAGGCCAAGATTCAGAAAGCTAGGGCTGAGCATTATCTAGAGGAGAGCCAGGCTAGGTGGATCAGGATCACCAAAGCCCGTGCACAAGAAGACCAGAGGACTCAGGCCAAGATTGAACAACTGGAGGCCAATGAGAAGAAGCAGCAGGAGGCTTTGTTGGCAGCTCAGAAAGAGATATCAGAATTGAAATTCGGGCGGGGTTAAAGAGATCAAAGGATCAGGACAGGCATAAGAAGCTGACTAATGCCATTGTTTCCAGGAACCTCCTCATTAGGACCATTACAGAGCACCCAGTTGGTTCGGTGACTAAGGCACTCCTGAAGGAAGTCAGGGAGGATGACTTTGGATTGGATGTCTGATTCCTCTTTGCTCGTATTTCTTTTCTTTTGATGTACTTTTTCTTTTGGTTGTTGCATTTTTTGACCCACCATGGGAATGTATTGTAAACAGACTATGCATTTTCATCATTTGTAATATATCAGTTTGTTTTATTTTGGTGGGCTTTCTCTCAACATCATCAAGCATTTCCTCGAGGTCTGGAAAGGTCAAAACCAAAGAACCAAACCGGATACCTTGGAAGACAAATAAGCATATTGCATTGCATACTAACATTTTCTTTGTTTTGTAGGTTTTTGTTTGTTATTTTCTTTCTCACTTTGTTGTGGTTTCAGGAAACATTGCTCGTCGCAGAGTGTTCCCTGTCAACCGTACACACCGGTACCTAACGCGAAACAACCTTCTTGGCATTCAAATGTATCAGGTACAGCAGGACCTGAATGAAGTAAGAAATCAAATGGCAAACGAAAGGGTCGAGATGAGAAACCAAATGACCCAGTTTATGACTGTGATGACTGGCTTAGCTCAGAGCCAGGAAAGGCTGAGAGAGTTGGTGGAAAGGCAGACACCTGAAGAGCCCCACCCTGGAACAGGAGGAACCAGCAATAATGAACGAGGGCAGCTTCGTATCGACCCACCAGAGTTTGAGCCCCATTTGAGCTCGGATGTTAATATCCCAAGAAATATTCAAGGAAACACTGCTGCAGGCAGGATCTTGCAAGAAGATCCTCAGGAGGAGCAGTTCACAGTTATTGGGGCTGGGGATGAAGTGTATGACCGAAGGCTGGATGAGATTGGTGAAAAGCTGAGGTCTTTGGAATCCCAGAATTCTTTAGGCTTTGACGTAATGGATATAGGGATGGTAGATGGGGTGAGGATTGCCCACAAATTCAAACCCCCGTGCTTTGAAAAATATAATGGCGCCTCCTACCCGCGTACTCATTTTTAATCCTTCTTAGGGAGACTCAAGGCTTATACCATGGACGAGAAGTTATGGATGTTCTATTTTGAGGACAGCTTAACTAGAGCATCAAGAGAATGGTATTCGCATCTGACGAGGGCCACTATAAGATGTTGGAAAGACTTGGCCGAAGCCTTCATCCGGCAATACCAATACAACCTAGACATGGCTCCCAATAGAACTCTTCTAATGGTCATGTCTCAGTCTTCAAGGGAAAGCTTTCGGGATTATGCTCAGAGGTGGAGACAGCTTGCTGCTGCTGGCCAGCCACCCATGTCTGAAAGAGAGATGGCTGACATGTTTATGAACACCTTGCAGGGAACTTATATTGACAGACTTGCTGCTTTCTCTTCCACCAGTTTTGCCGATGTAGTTATAGCTGGTGAGAGAATTGAGAGTCTTTTGAAAATGGGCAAAATCTCTGACAATGGTGCAAGTTCCTCCAACAACCCCAGAAAACCTTTTTCAGGGCCCCGAAGGGCAGGTGAAACAAATGCTATACATGCAAGCAGGGGCAGACCCCAGTATTCTCACAGATCAATAGCAGCTGTTACTATCCCGACTCCAGTTCCACAACAACCAGTTTTTCCTCAACAACAACAACAACATCACTATCAGCAACAATCTCATTTTCCGCAACAAAGAACGTACAACAATCACAACAACAACCAACAGCAGCGCCCCTTTCAACAGAGGCCATCTCAGGCAAATAGGGTGATTGATCCCACCCTCATGCCTTATGCCGCTCTACTGCCACAACTCCTGAAGCTTAACCTGGTTGAGTTAAGGACGTTGGCTCCACCAGATCCCCTCAATCTCTCGGAGAATTATGATGCTAATACCAGGTGTGCCTTTAACTCCAATGCACCTGGTCACAATACCGAGAAATGTAGAGCCTTGCAAATGAAGGTTCAGGACTTGGTCGATTCCAAAGCTCTCAATTTCGCACCTCCTCCGAATGTTAACAGAAATCCTATGCCTAATCATGGTGGGCCTAGGATTAATGCCATAGGGGAGGACCAACCATCTGCACTGATTGATAATGTTGCACGGATTCAAACACCGCTGGCAGAAGTCAAAGCTCAACTTTTAAGATGCCAGGTATTCCCGGGCTGTGAGGCCTGCTGCGAATTGTGCAAGACTGCTATTAATGGTTGTGAGAAGCTAAGGCTTGGCATAGATGGCCTCATCAGAGATGGAATCTTGCAACGGTTCTTTCAACATCAACAACTCTTTCTTCAGCAACAATGGATTCTCCCTCAACATCAACAATTCTTTCTTCAGCAACAACAGATCCCCCTACAACAGCAACAACTATCATTCCCACTGATTCATCCACAACTCCAGCAATCACTCCTTCCATTATTTCAACTGATCAGAGTTCAGCAACATTTACTTCTACAACATCAGCACCCATCTTATCAACGGAAATACCTACAACACCAACAAACATTAATGAAGATGTCTCAACAGTCACAATCTATTATGACCCAACAAATGTTCATCCCAACAACAATTTCCAACAACAAACTGCAACACCTCCTGTCAGATCTCCAGTCACAATCTATTACGACCCGCATACCATCACAATTCCTTCTGCTGCAGCAATCAGTCTGGTCACCATTACGGTGCCTGGACCTGTTCCTTATGAAAGCAGTAATTCCATACCTTGGCACTACGGCTCTGGTCTATACTTCGACGGAAAGAAAATCACTCTAGATTCATCAACCTCTTCACCACAAGTTGACAATGTTGGGGGAGGCGGAGGCTTCACCAGAAGTGGACGCCTTTTTTCCTCACAAACACCAAGACCCAATGCTGAAGCAGAAGCTGCTGCTAAGGCAAAAGGGAAGAATGTGGCACTTGAAGAGCCAGCTGTTAAAGAAAATCCGAAGACGTCGTTTGAACAAGAGGTGGACGAGTTCATGAGAATAATCAAAAAGAGTGATTACAAAGTGGTGGACCAGCTTCATCAGACACCCTCCAAAATCTCTATATTATCACTGTTAATGTGTTCCAAAGCCCATAGGAATGCACTGTTGAGGGTCTTGCACGCGACCTACGTGCCAGAAGAGATTACGGTTAATCAGCTGGAAACAGTGGTTGCATATGTTAATACCAGTCATGGACTGGGCTTCACAAATGCTGATTTAACGACGGAGGGGTGCAATCATAACAAGGCATTACATATCACCTTAGAATGCAAAGGTGTTGTTCTTTCTCATGTGCTGGTAGACACTGGGTCTTCACTCAATGTCCTCCCAAAGAAAGCCTTGGTGAAGCTGGAATATGATGGTTTAGCATTACGTCCAAGTAACTTGGTGGTGAGAGCATTTGACGGCTCTAAGAGATCAGTGCTTGGAGAGATTGATTTACCTGTGATGATTGGCCCACAGATCTTTAAAACTACCTTCTTCGTGTTGGACATACAGCCGGCCTACAACTGTTTGTTGGGTAGACCTTGGATTCAGGCCGCTGGCGCTATTACATCTACCCTTCACCAGAAGTTAAAATTTGAGTGGGAAGGTCAGATCATCACAATCTGCGGGGAGGAGGACATTTTCGTTAGCCAGCTAGCTACTTACAAGTATATAGAGATGGATGGGGAAATCCATGAGACTATGAGTCAGGGGTTTGAGGCCCTTAACATCAATGAAGAAAATGTTGTGTCTGGAACTTCCATCACTTCATATCAACAGGCACAGAAGGTTGTTGAGGAGGGTACCGCTCAAGGCAGGGGCAAGTTGCTGCCAGTAGAAAAGAAAGGAGACAGATTCGGGTTGGGTTACAGACCAACTCGACAAGATCAATCGGAGGCTGCAAGGGAGCCCAAATTTGTCAGCGGGGGAATGCTTACCCCGGATGTTGTGAACAGTCTGGAAGACGAGGAAGAAGACGAACGCAACCTGGAAAACTGGATACGTCCAAGGATCCCGGGGAACCAAGTCTCAAACTGGTCTTCCTAGGAAATTATAAGAGTTACTCCTGCAGAGTAATTATTATTTCCTGTCTTTAAGCATGCATCAAGTCCTGCATCTTGCCCAAGGTGTCAGGCCTCATTTTGTAATTGGGCCATCTTGTATTTTGTGCAAACGATCAATTAATGAATATCAGGACATCTTTTGCAAATGAGTCTCCTTTTTTCCTGCTCACTGTTTTTCATTTTTCATTTTTCGTACAAAACAATAAAATGGCAATGTTTTCAAAATAATAAACTTCATTTTCACTTTTTCTAAACAAGATAAAACAGATCACTAAAATGAACCAATCTAAACCCTTGCAGAGAGTGCTCTCCAGACTGCACCGACAACGACACTGCTATGACTTCGTATGACTTCAACAATCCGATTAATCAAGCCGATGAAGGGGTGGAAGAAGATTATGAGCTACCTGAAGAACTAGCCAGGTTGTTAAGACAAGAGGAAAAGGTTATCACTCCTCATCAGGAGGAAGTTGAGACAGTTAATCTTGGTACCGAAGAAGACTTGAAAGAAGTGAAGATCGGGGCCCGCCTGCAAGATTCAGTGAAGGAACAACTCATTGACATGCTTTGAGAGTACGTTGATGTTTTTTCTTGGTCTTATCAAGACATGCCAGGTCTGGATACCGACATTGTTATGCTTAAGCTGCCACTAAAAGAGGATTGCCCTCCAGTAAAATAGAAGATACGTCGTACTCATCCGGATATGGCCATGAAGATTAAAGAAGAGGTACAAAAACAGTGGTACGCCGGTTTCCTTACTGTAACTAGTTACCTGCCGTGGGTTGCTAATATTGTACCTGTGCCTAAGAAGGATGGCAAAGTACAGATGTGTGTGGATTATCGGGATCTGAACAGAGCTAGCCCAAAAGATGACTTCCCATTACCTCACATTGATGTATTGGTCAACAATACGGCTCAATTCTCGGTGTTCTCCTTCATGGATGGATTTTCAGGATATAATCAGATCAAGATGTCACCTGAAGACATGGAAAAGACAACTTTCATAACACCCTGGGGCACATTCTGTTATAAGGTAATGCTGTTCGGACTGAAGAATGCTGGTGCCACTTATCAACGGGCTATGGTAACATTATTCCACAACATGATCCACAAAGAAATTGAATGTTATGTGGATGACATGATTGCCAAGTCCCTCATAGAAGAAGACCATATGGTAAATTTGTTGAAGCTATTCAAACGTTTGAGGAAGTACCAGCTGAAGTTAAACCCCAACAAATGCACATTTGGGGTTCGTTCTGGTAAGCTGCTGGGATTTATTGTAAGTGAAAAGGGAATTGAAGTTGATCCTGACAAAGTCAAAGCCATTCAAGAAACGCCTGCACCAAAGACTGAAAAAGAAGTTCGGGGGTTCTTAGGTAGATTGAACTACATTTCAAGGTTCATATCTCATCTCACTGCAACCTGTGAGCCCTTGTTCAAGTTATTAAGGAAAGAGAAAACGGTTAGGTGGAATGAAGACTGCCAGAAGGCTTTTGACAAAATCATGGAATACTTATAAGAACCTCCAATTCTTATGCCTCTAGTTGAAGGAAGACCTCTAATAATGTACCTGACAGTATTAGAAGGATCAATGGGGTGTGTGTTGGGCCAGCATGACGAGTCTGGTCGAAAAGAGTATGCGATATACTACATAAGCAAAAAGTTTACCGATTGTGAACAACGTTATTCACTGCTCGAGAAAACTTGTTGTGCTTTAGCGTGGGCTGCTCGCCGACTAAGGCAGTATATGTTGACCCACACTACCTTGTTGATCTCAAAGATGAATCCAGTCAAGTACATATTCGAGAAGCCATCACTTATCGGAAGGGTTGCAAGATGGCAAATGATCTTAACAGAATATGACATTCAGTACACATTGTAAACACCCCAAATTTGCCCTCACCCATTCACACCATGGCTTTTGATCTTTTCATATGCATAAATTCAATCATAGCATCCCATACCACATCTTTGATTCACTGCATTGCTTCTTAGTCATCTGCATCTAGGGTTTGTGATCTGAGCAATCCAAGAGCCATTTGAGCCACCCCAAAGGTCATCAATCACTTCAAAAGGGTCCATGTATGTTCAAGCATCATATTGTATCCCCACAAAGTCAAGAAAGTCAAAGAATCACAAGAACTGAGGAAGGCATGGAGGCAGAGCCAGGTTTAACTGCACATATGACCTAGAATTAGGGTTTTGGTTTCAAAGGCCATAACTCCAATTTTTTTTGGTCATTCTTGTTTCTATTGGTCTCTATATGGTATAGGGATCATGCATGTCAATTTTCATGAAGAAATTCCATGGGGAAGTCATCTGATCAAGAGTTGACTTCTTGAGCAAGTCAGTGTAAAATCAAGGCATCTGAGGCCCCCAATGACCCAACCAAAGGTTGTTCTTCATCATTTTGAATGTGTATGATATTTATTTGATCATAGAAGATGTTGGAAGTTCACAATTTTGAAGAATTTCAAGCCATTTGCAAGGTTGCTATTTTGGGAAATTGACTTGTAATGGAAACTTGCCATTTTGGGAAACTTTTTCAACCCTTGCTTTTTGATTCAAAAATGCTTCAAATGGGAAAAATATGGTCATGAAAGTTGTAGAATGGATCATTCCCTTTTCAAAAAGTACAAGAACTCATTCTAATTCATTTTGGATAAAAAGTTATGGCTTATCAAAGTTGGGAAAAATCACATAATTTCAAGTTTTACACCAAAGAGGCAAAGTTGCAAAACCTCTTGCCAAGTTGAAATGAGACCTCAAAGTGACTTCTAACCTTTATACAAACACAAACCAAGGCCTAAAGATCACATTGCATCAAAAGTTCAATCATTTTCATGACTTGTGGATCAAGAAATTTCAAAAGGGGCAAAGTGGAACAAAGTTGCAAAACATCATTCTAACCATAATCCATTTGCTGGCTGGTTTCAAAATTGATCCTATGGCTCTCCACACTTCTTGATGCATAGGACACCCCTCTTGTCCTTGGCTAACTATGAGCCCATACCTCTCTTACACAAAGCTTGACTTTTTTGCAAAAGACCCATACCAATCGCCATAGGGCACAACCACTCCACATACCTATCCATGAGTGATAAGTGGACCAAAGGCAGGCCATAACACACAAGAACTCATGCTGAAACACACTCCAAGACATAGTTATCAAAAATCCTCCAACTTGCAAAACCATTTGAATCTCTCAGCTCACTCAACCATTCTTCAAACCAACTTCACCATTGATCTCAAAATGACTCACTGATCACAAACCAACCATTGAAACAGCCAAAAACCTCACACAAGCAAAATATGATTTCTCTCCCTCACTAATCAGAACCCCATCAATCTCTCAAAATAGCCCAAATAAACTCCAGATAAGCTTTGCAAACACTTGAGGGAGGTCAGTAGAGTTGATTGGAAGCAAGGAACTGGTCCAGAAGCTCTTGGGTTGAAAGCTTCGATTCAGGTAGCCATTGAAATTCATTTTTCCAGAAGCTCTATTTTATGTTGTTAGATGGTTAAGTTTGGTTCCCTGAGTTCAATGAACCTTTTATTTTTGAAAATGATTGAGTTTTGAGGTTGTATGGATGTTCTGAAATTTTGTTCAGTTTTAAGTTTTTGTTCGAATCTTGTTGTTGATGATGAATAAATGAATTTTGATGCTGGATTCTTGTTCTAGGGGGTTTGGGGATCATTTCTGGAGATTTAGGGGGTTTGATTTGACCTAGAGAGTGTTTTTGAGATTTTCAGGGAGGGAGGTCACCGGAGAAAACGACCGGAGCTCGTCTCCGGTGACCTGAAAATAATTAGGGTTAGCCAGGTTTGAATGTGGACCCTTGATCTGGTTGACTAAGTCAATCCCCCGCGCGTTTCAATGGCCTGGATCTATCATTAAAGCCCTAATTCCATTTAATTAAATTAATTAATTAGGTTTAGTCAGTTTAAATGCCAGCGGTAGGATAGCGCGCGCAGTCAACCCTGGACTCCCAGCTTTGAATCTCAGCCTTCAGATCTGATTACTTTCATTTATTTTCATTTTAATTCATTTTCTTTTGATTTATTTTGCACGAATTAATTAAAATAGCAAAAAATGTTTAAAAATTATGAAAATTTTTGTCAAGGTTTTCATTAATTTTCAGAACACAAAAATATTTTTATTTTCATTTTTTGCATTAAAAATTATTTTTAAATCATTTAAAAGATTATTTTAATTAGTTAATGAAAATTAATTAATTAAAAATACTTTTAGGTATTTAAAAATCACAAAAAAATTCATGTAACATTTAAAAACATTTAGAAACATTGTCCATCTCTCAAACCAAATTTCTTTTTTGTTCTTGATGCCTTTTGATCATTTTCAATGGAATTAAATTCATTATTAGGCAATATTTTGTGACAAACTTCAAAAATTCATTTCTGCCTAACCATTGAGAGTTGGATGATGATTATTTTTGCATTGCATCTTGTATAACATGTAGTTTATAGGATAAAATTGTTTTGAATTGATCTTGCATTTTCAATTTGTTTGGCATTTTTCTTGACAAGGTACCTTAAAACCCTAACAATCTTAGGAAATTCATAACTTTCACTAGGTTAAGAATTGGGTCCCCTCCTTTGGGCAGTGAGATTGTATAGGTTTAGGGTTCCTTTGATCGCATTTTCAAATTTTTATCATGTCATTTGCTTCTGGTTTTGGATTTTTGCTTTGTGTGATGCATATAACCCTAATTTGTGCCTTCCTTTGCTTCCATTTCTCTTTTGCTTGCATCCCTTGACTTGCCATGACATTTTGTGCATCCACATGATTCATAATACATCTTAGGACATATTAGAATCATGTTTGATCATTGCATCATTCATTTTCCATGTTATATGTTCATTGCATTTCATAAACATTCATGAACTTTTATAGTTCAAAGCATGTCTCATTTGCATCCTTGTCTTTGTATGATCACTTTCATCTCTTGTCATGTGTTTGCATCATCTCTTAGCATCATTAACATCATACTTATGCTTCTGGTTTTGGTTTGCACCATGACATTTCATCTCATTTGCATTGCATTTCATTTCTTGTGCTAACTTTTCAGGTGGTAAGTTGTTTGAGAGGTGAATTTGCCTTCACTTCTCACAATCTGTTTTCATCTCTTTCATACTTTCTTTGCTGCATTTTGTATGTGTTTTAGAGTGAGCTTGCTCATTCATGCTCTTCTCTTACGTTCTTTCTTCAAGCAACTTGTCTTCCTAAGTGAAGCAAGTTGTTTTGCTTCTTTTTGCTTCTCTTGCTCATTTCATCTGCTTCCTGGTGGTTTCTCTGAAGATCTTCTTGCAAACCTCATTAACCCTAGGAATGACCAAGCATGATAATACTTAGGGTTTGATTAGTCCCCCCATTTAGTTTTGCCTTTGTGTCATCTTTGAGTCTTCTCCTCTCATCTCATAATCAAGGACTAAACCCTAAAGGTTTTAAGGCTTTGTGATTAAGCTTATGCATGCATCCTTCTATTAGGATGGAGTGTATAACTTTAATCCTAAGTGTTAAACCCTTAATGTGTTTAAATCCTTTAATCAATCCATCTAATAATCATCAAGACATCAAACTTGTAACTTGGGCCTTGCATTAGGGTTCTAATTCTTCCTTAATTGGTTGAGAAGGACTAACCCTAGTGTTAATGGACAAGTCCTCCTCAAGTTGTCTTACAAACCATAAAAATCACTTCTTCATCTCATCATTAACTAAAATCCACTTAATAATGGCTTTGTTTTGTCATGAGTTTAATCCCTAATCATGGATCAAGTTGAGGAGTCTTTCTCAGCTTAAATGTTCTCATCTATTATCCTTCTATTAGGATGGTGTAATGAGTCCATTAGATCCTTGATTATGGCTTAACCTCATTACTTAACACTAAACAAAAAAAACAACAACAAAAACATCAAAATAATCACAAGTAGGTTAATGATCTTAATCCTACATCAGGGTGATTAAGTGTGAGATGCTGACTTCACACTTAAAGTATTCTCATTACCCCTAATCAGAGGGAGGATGTGATGAGTTTACTAACCCATTGGTTTAGGATTAAGCTCATTAACTTATGACAAACTTCCAAAAGCAATAAAAGACTGAAAATACAAAAACAAACAATAATCGTCTCCTACGGGATTCTTTTCTCATCTCACTCACTCACAAGCGAGAACTTGCTTCTTCCGTCTAATGCAAGACAGTTTGCACCTGAGCCAGACAGGTCATACACTTGAGCATAGATAAGCAAGCAGTTCACAAGTCAATTTATCTTTCAGTCTCTTTGAGTCGAACTACGGTGTTCTGACTTCCTAATTGCACGAGAGGATACGTAGGCATAATGTCGCGGTGAGAATCGGATACCAAGCTATTGAGTGAGCTTGAATCGCAAAACATTTATGTTCACCACCGACTTTAATTTAATCCAAAGGGAAAAGGGAAAAAGATCGTAAAAACCCTAAATGAGGAGAAACTAGGTTCGGGGGTTGATTATACCTAGGGAAGGTGTTAGCATCCTAAGCATCCGCAGTATCCTACGGGAACCTCTTGTTAATATTTGTATTTTTGTTATTTATTGCTTGTTAAAATTATGGGAACCTAGGGTTTTTATTTCTAATGGCGCTCGCACAACATCGCATCGATGCCTACGTATCGGGTATAGAATCAGAGCACTCGTAGTTCTCCTAAGGATTAACGAACACTTGGTTACGCTCAAGGTTCGCGGGGGAAGGTAAGTGTTATGGCAAACACTCACGTGACTTAACAAAGTCACAAAAAGTTATAAAAATAAAACACTAAGGACCTAATGGCTAAGGACCTAAGGATGAGGGACCTAATTGCTAAGGTTAAAATGGTAACTAGGGATGGCTAAACTTCCTATGACATTGAGTCAACTGCAGGAGTTCTTTCCCTTTTGGATTGAAATGCGAAAAATAAAGAAAATAAATGAGGGTGCAAGCTCCTAAGTCTAAGGCATAGGTTGCTACTTGCAAAAATAAATTGGATAAAATAAATAGAAATATAAGACAAAGGCTTAGTATCTGGCTATGGCTCGATATATGGATCGAGAATGCGGGGGTGGAAGACAAGCGTGGTGCGACAATTTTCTTAAGTTAAAAAGCTGTAAAGTGTAAAGAACGTGCAGATGGCGATCGTAAACGACCGACTTACGTGTGTGAGTGTATGTATGTGAAGTCACTTGGCGTTGGACCAAGGATTTAATATTTTTGAAATGAAGTTAGTATGGTGTAAAGGCGCGAGAAATAAATAATAAATAATAAATAAATTGAAATAAATTGAAATAGAATAAAATAAATAAATTAAATGAAATAAATGGAATAAATAAATGAATGAATGAAAATAAATAAATGCATGGCCTCATATTGGTCACGATTAATCGGAAACGATTTATCGTGACCTTTGTCATATCATCGGCCCTAAAAAGAGAAAAATAAATGGATAGATTATTAAATAATTATCTAACATATATTTCTCTTTTTTTTTTAAATTTTTTTTAAATAAATTGAAAATAGAATAAATTAAATAGAATAAAATAAATAGAAATAAAAATAAATAAATGGCCTCAAATTGGTTTAGACAATGTTGACAAAGTCAAATGTCAATAAACCACATGTTCTTATCATAGGCCCCCAAATTAAATGGGAAATAAATTAATAAGATGATAACAAAAGAGGTTTTATTCAACCAATCATCAAAAGGAAATAAAAAGCAAAAATAATTAAATAATAAAAATATAAAATACAGGAACTGAGACCAAAATAAATATAATATAATCATTAACATTTTTTTATAAAACACTACACAAGAAACTATCACTTGAAATAAAATTAAAAATTAAAAAGATAAAGAGATTAAAAAGGAATTAATAGGTATGTGCTGTATATTCAGTGTGTACTAAAAACATATCAAGATCGTAGGGGTCAAATATTTATTAAAAAAAAAGCAATAATAATAAAAGAAATAAATAAGAGGACGGGTGTAAATGCGTGTGTTGTGTAGGTAGTGATTTGGATTCAAACGGGTTTTAGGGCCCATAAATTAACATAAAGAGAAATAAAATAAAACAATTAAAATCAGCAGAAAAGAAATAAAATAGTTTCTTCTTCTCTCACTTTGAATTGACGAAAGAAAAAAACACAGTAGAAAAACAAAAAGAAACACCGTGAAGCAAAATCGCCGGCCTCCAATCTCACCCTTTCTCGCCGCGTCTCTCTCTCGGTCTCAGTATTCACGGTAAGTCTTCTCGAATTCTCTCTGAATCTCTCTCAATGCTTCCGATTCACACTCATCCCCTCTCACGGCTTGTTGCGATTTGGGACTTACAGATTTTGGGTGCGTCTCGCTCTCACGGTCCTCAATCACTCTGTTCTCAAGGCCTCTCTCTCATTCGAATCTCTCAAAAGTCCCTCTGATTCGGTTTTGCGGATGGTTGAAGGCGGAGTGGTCCGCGATTTCGCGACGGGTTGTGGTTGCCGGCGCGGAAAGGGTTCGGTGGCCGTTCACAGCATTCGGTTTTGAAGGTTTGGGGGTTCTCTCACGATTTGCGGCAATTGCTCGTGCTGGTGGTGGAGACTGGTTTGGTTTTTCGCGGTTTAAGGTGGTTGTTTCTGATTTGATGCGACTGTTGTTTCCGGCTACAGCTTGATTTGGTTTTGATTGGTTATGGTTTGTTTGCGGTAAGGGTTGTGAAAGGGATCAAAGGGTCGAAATCGTTGAAGGGTGAGGGCCGTGGAAGAACAGGGCGGTTGTAGTTGGTTCTAGGGAGGTGGTTGTGCTTCGGATTCGAGGTTGAATGAAAGGTTTCAGGTTTGGTGGTTGTGAGCGGTGGATCGGTGGTGTATAGGGGGTTTTACGGAAGTGTTTTGAGGTGAGAAGAGGTTAATGGCGGAGGCGGCGAAGGTGATGCGTTTCTTTTTTTTAGAAGATGGAGGTGAGTGTTGATGGAAATGGTAATGGAAGATGGTGGTGAAGGTGGTATCGAAGTGGGTACCCTTTTGTTTTTTCGTTTCTTCTGTTTTTGGTGTTTTCACAGGTTTTGTGATATTGGGCTCAATGTTACAGGTAATGACGGAGGTTGTTGGAATCGCAGGTTGTTGGTTGAAGATGGAGAGGGTGGCGATGGTTTTGCGATGAGTCTTGGTTGATGTTGTGTGGTTTGAAAGAGTTAGACTGAGTTGTGTGATTGTGTATGGAGGGAGGAGTATCAGTTTTTTGCAGGTTTGGTTGTTGCTGAGTTTTGGAATTTGGTTAAGATGGGTTTGTTTCGTGAAGTTTATTCACGGCGGCTTGATGGTAACGGCGGATGATTTGTGGTCTGAGTTTTTTTTTTACGGTGGAGCGAAGGTAAACGGTGGAGGTTTGATGTTACAAAAATGAAAATGAGTATTTGTGTGTTTTTTGTTTACAGGTTTCAGTGTTATTCTGGTTTTTAAGTTACGTTTTTTTTGAAATTCTCTTTTTTAATATGAAGTGTTACTCTATGTGCAGATTTGAAATGAAGCTAAAAAAGAAACTATCTATGAACACAAGCTGTAAAGAGGTGAAGGGAAAAGAAGAATCAATACCGACCCGAATGTTATCGGGGTGAAGGATCCACAGATGGTAAGCTCCTACTCCTTGCTGCTGCTGTCTACTCTTTGTTGTTGTTGAAGAATCCTTTGTTCTCTCCTTTCTTCCTCTTCTGTGGTTTATTTTTTTTGGTGTTTTCTGAGAAAAAAAGCAGGGCTGTATGTGTGATTTTGAACTGTTTTTGGGACTGTTTTGTAGTTGTTTTGTGGCTGTATTTTTGATGCTTTTTGGATGCAACAGTGGCTGTTCTGTAGTGTTTTAGAGCTGTTTTTTTTTGTAGTTTATGGCTGATTTTTTTGGTAGTTTATGGATGTTCGGTAGTGTGTTTAGGGGGCTGTTATGGGACTGGTTTGATGGTTGTTTGTAGTGATTTTTGAGGGCTGTATTGTAGGGTTTTAGAGCTGTTTTCAGTGTGTTTTATGAGGCTGCTTGTATGTTTTTGTGACTGTTGAGAGCAATGTAACAGTGGCTTATATGGCTTTTTTGGTTCATGGTTTTTTGATTTAAAATTGTACTATGAAACTTGTAGGTGAAGGGTGTCTTGAGAGAGGAGACACATGCTGAATTTTGCAGCAGTGGGTGGAGAAGTGGAGCAGGGAGCAGGCCTGTTTTGGGGCTGTTTGTGTTGGTGGCTGCATGCTGAGATTTGTATTTTGTGGCTGCTATGTTGTGCTGCATTTTTTGTATTTTGGGGCTGAATTTTGTACATATTTTCTTTGCAATTGTAATATAAACAAAATAATATTTGGAATAAAGAGAAATTGATTATTTACACTATGGTTTGAAATTGAAACTTGAAATGAGAACTTTACATTAGAAATTAAATATGAACTTAAATTAGAAGTGAATTAAATAAATAAACTTAAAATTGAAAATATCTTAGAAACTTAAAATAATTAAACTTGGAATTAAAATTAACTTAGAATTTGAGAAATAAATTTGGAACTTAGAAAATAAACATGAATTGAAAATTATAAATAGAAAATTAACATTAAATTTAGAAGTAACAACTTGAAAATGAAATAAAATTAAAAAATTGAAGAATAGAAAATAAATTCAAAAACAAAACTTGAAAAATGAAATAAAAATTAATTTAAAAATGCGAACTTGAAAATGAAAAGAAATAACGAATAAGTTTAGAAAAATTTGAAAACGAACTAACAATTAAAGGTAGAAATTGAAATAAAATTTTAAAATAGGAACTTACAAATAGAAACGAAAATAGAAATTAAAATTAAAAATACGAAAATGAATTAAAAAAATCATAAGTAAGAAAAAAAAAGAAATTAAGTTAAAATAGAAGCTAGAAAGTGAGAAGAAAGCCACAGAAAATGAATCGGGAAAAATCCCTGCTAAATGCGATGAATTATGATGCGAGCAGTTAGGGGTAAAATTTGGGGTGTGACAGTTGCCCCTATTTAAATAACTTTACCAGATGGCGCGAATGACGATAGGCACTCATGAGATCATGGTGAAAGGTATTTAAATACTGAAATAACCGGAAATTTTGCCCCTAAATGCAATGTTATGCTGGACTAAAAACTATCTAACTCTGCAACCCTTATGCAATGAAATGATGATTATGGTATGAATGATTAGAATGAGAATGAACGACGACCACAAGCCAAGGCTCACTGGGGATGATAAACACTGGGGATAAATAAACGAAAATGGGACATATTCAAAGTGATAAATCAACAGGTTCAAGTGTAACTGTTGACACTAAGAATAACAAAAGACGAGAACAAAAAGAAATCCAAATCATTGGATCAAACGAACACAGACAAAACAAAATAAAATCCAAAGTGACTGCACAGTGGCGCGATGCGACCAACTGACACCAAGAATACAAATAAGACAAGGAAATAAATCGAAGTGGTAGATCAATGGCTCTATGCGACCAATTGACTTGAGAAATAAAAAACGACATATTCAAAGTGAATGCGCAGCGGCTCGATGCGACCAACTGACACTAAGAATAGAAATGATAAACATAATATTCAAAGTGAATGCGCAGCGGCTCGATGCGACCAACTGACACTGAAAATGATAAACATAATAAACATTCAAAGTGAATATGCAGTGGCTCTATGCGACCAGCTAGCACTGAAAATGATAAACATAATAAACATTCAAAGTGAATATGCAGTGGCTCTATGCGACCAGCTAGCATTGGGAATGACAAACAACTTATTCAAGGTGAATGCGCAGCGGCTCGATGCGACCAACTGACACCAAGAATAACGAAATAAATATCCAAAAAGAATGTGCAGTGGCTCAATGCGACCAACCGACACTAAGAATACAACAAAATAAATATTCAAAGAGAATGTGCAGTGGCTCAATGCGACCAACAATCATTGGAAAATGGAAACGACACAATATTCAAAATGAATTTGCAGCGGCTCGATGCGACCAACTGACACTAAGAATAACAAAAGGCTTATTCAAGGTGAATGCGCAGCGGCTCAATGCGACCAACTGACACCATGAATAACAACAAAAATAAACATTCAAAGTGAATGCACAACGGCTCGATGCGACCAACTGTCACTGAGAGTAATCAACAAAAATAAACATTCAAAGTGAATGCACAGCGGCTCGAGGCGACCAACTGTCACTGAGAATGACAACAAGCTTATTCAAGGTGAATGCGCAGCGGCTCGATGCGACCAACTGACACCATGAATAACAACAAAAACTCGAAGTGGAAGCACAATAGGTTCGAAACCTATCGACACTACAAAAGAAAGCCAAGATACACTCAAAGTGAATGCGCAACAAGTTTAAAAAAACCGGTTGACACTAAGAATGATAAAGGTAAAGTAGTCAAAGCATTCAAAGATGGTAAATTAGCAGGTTCAAATGTAACTGCTAACACTGAGGATAAAGAAGGACATCACAATGATTTCGTAGCGGCTCTATGCGACCAGCTAACATTGGGGATAGAATGGAGATCACTCAAAAATGAATCAACGGCTCTAAGCGACCGGCTAACGCAACGAAGTAACAACAAAATATGTTGGAGTTTTCAAATAAGATAAAACATCCGACCTCTGGAAATTCCTTCAGGAACCATCAGGAGAAAGGGTACAAGTATGTACAAAATCAAATGGACCTGGATTTAAGCAAAAGGTTTCAGGTCCTGCTTAAAAGATTTGTGCCAATGACAATTAGACTTCAAGGAGATGTTGGTGGTCATAAAGACAAAAACCAACCACAGTTAGAAATCCACAGGGGACACCAGTAATTACTGGGGACAATAACAAATGGTAAACCACTTCGGGCACCCACAACAATGAATTCTCAAGTTGAACACTAATGATATCTGGACTTGGAAATAGACAGACGACAACTGGGGAAGGACAAATGCTAATGTCGAATGCGCATGATTGAGCATGATGCGAATGATCATGATATGCAAATGTTGACTCTAAAGAGACAAAGAGTTGACAAAACTCAAAGAGGAGTAGGCTCTCAACACTAATACTCAGATGAGCCAAAATGAAGAACACTGAGGAAATGTCTTCGAACTTGGAAATCATGCTTGGTCCAAGGATCCATCCAAGAGTGTTATATGTTTTGAACCTCTATGGAGATTTCTGTAACAATAGTATAAAAGTGTTGTTGCAAACCAGGACTTCTTGGGGGAAACAGAAGGTTTTTTTTCCAATTTTCCCAAAGTCAAAGAAACTTGAAAGTTTTTCAGCATGTTTTCAAAAACATTTCCTAAAAACATGTCATTTTCAGAGTTAAATTGTAATCAAGTGATGGCATTTTGCATAACAAAAGAAAATAAGAGTTTGAACAACAAAATTCATAGGCAAAGTTGTATTTTATTCCAGAATGGTAGCTTGCCAATGGCAAAAACTCCATGGAAAATTACAATTTGAAAATGGCAATGGGGAAAGGTCTACATTGAATCCAACGACCACTACAATCCCTAATAACTAAGACTGCCCGACACCTTTCTTCTGACAAGAGCAAATGGATCGATCTTTCATTATGATTCTTCAGTAATGGTAAACACCATCTGACACAGTCAAATGCCTTTGTCCCTAACTTTTGCCTGGACCGCCCTTTCGGGTTTTCAATCCACCGGGACGCTCTTTTTTGCCTAAGCCGCCCTTTCGGGTTTTCAACTTAGCGAGCTCTTATTTTTTTCATTTTTATCCCTAACTTTTGCCTGGATCTCCTTCATAGGTTTTGATCCACCGGGATACCCATTTTTGCCCAGGTCGCCATTTCTGGTTTTCGACCTATCGGGTTTTATTTAGGCATAATATTTTTTGATTGCATCAGAATTCACCGGGTGCTTCAGCTGTTCACCATCCATAGTTGTAAGGATTAAGGAACCTCCGGAGAATGCCACCTTCACAACATATGGGCCCTCATAGTTAGGACTCCATTTTCCACGCATGTCTTTGTGGACTGGCAAGATTTTCTTGAGTACAAGATCTCCCTCTTTGAATTCTCGGAGAGGGACTTTCTTGTCAAATGCTCTCTTGATGCGCTTTTGGTACAACTGGCCATGGCACATGGCAGTCATTCTCTTCTCGTCAATGAGGTTCAGTTGGTCAAACCTGTTCTGGACCCACTCAGCTTCCTCCAGTTTGGTTTCCATCAAGATTCTCAAAGATGGTATCTCTACTTCAATAGGGAGAACTGCATCCATCCCATACACCAGAGAGAAAGGGGTTGCCCCTGTTGAAGTGCGGACTGATGTTCTGTATCCGTGTAAAGCATATGGTAACATCTCGTGCCAATCTTTGTAAGTTTTTACCATCTTCTGCAGAATCTTTTTGATGTTCTTGTTTGCAGCTTCAACAGCTCCATTCATCTTCGGACGATACGGAGAAGAGTTATGATGTTCAATCTTGAATGTCTCACACAGCTCTTTCATCGTTTTGTTGTTCAAATTGGTCCCATTATCTGTGATGATTCGGCTTGGGATCCCATAGCGGCAGATAATTTGGTTCTTGATGAAACGGGCAACCACTTGCTTTGTTACATTGGCGTAGGAAGCTGCTTCTACCCATTTGGTGAAATAATCAATTGCGACCAAAATAAACCGGTGACCATTGGAAGCTTTAGGCTCAATTGCCCCTATCATGTCAATGCCCCACATTGAGAAGGGCCAAGGCGATGTCAGAACATTCAAAAGTGTTGGAGGTACGTGCACCTTGTCGGCATAAATCTGACATTTATGACACTTCCTGGCATACTTGAAACAATCTGATTCCATGGTCAACCAGAAGTAACCAGCTCTCAAGATCTTCCTGGACATGGCATGTCCATTGGCATGTGTTCCAAATGATCCTTCATGGATTTCCCTGATCAATAAGTCCGCTTCGCGCTTGTCCACACATCTGAGCAGAACCATATCATGATTTCTCTTGTAAAGAACATTGTTGCTGAGGAAGAACTTGGACGCCAATCTTCTTAAAGTCTTCTTGTCTAGATTTGTTGCGTCAGCTGGGTACTCCTGATTCTGCAAGTAGTTCTTGATGTCATAGAACCACAGTTTCTCATCAGTTTCTTCTTCGACCAGTAGACAGTAGGCTGGTGCAGTTCTTTGCTCGATTGTAATGAGTGGAGCTTCATTAAGAAATCTGACTTGAAACATAGAGGCCAACATAGCCAAGGCATCTGCTATTTGATTCTCTGCCCTTGGAACATGATGAAAAGTGACTTCATCAAAGTATTTGATCAATTCCACAATGTGGGCACGGTATGGGATCAACTTCTCATCACGGGTCTCCCATTCACCTTTGACTTGGTAAATTACTAAGGCTGAGTCTCCATATACATCAAGGATCTTGATTCTGGTATCAATTGCAGCTTCGATACCCAAAATACATGCTTCATACTCTGCGATGTTGTTTGTACATTCAAAACACAATCTAGCCGTGAAGGGAGTGTAACCACCATCAGGGTTCATCAAAACAACTCCTACACCATGCCCCATGTAGTTAGAGGAACCATCAAACATCATCTTCCAACGAGACCCTGTCTCAGGACCTTCATCTGGACCTGGAACTTCATAGTCCTTTATCAACATAATGTCTTCGTCCGGGAAATCGAATTTCAAAGGTTCATAATCTTCGACATGATGATCAGCAAGGTATTCAGACAAAACACTGCCCTTGATAGACTTCTGGGTTACATATTGGATGTCGTATTCGGATAACAACATGTGCCAACGGGCGAGTCTTCCAGTCAGAGCAGGCTTCTCAAAGATGTACTTTATTGGATCCATTTTCGAGATCAACAAAGTAGTGTGACAAATCATGTACTGCCTGAGGCGTCTGGCCGCCCATGCCAAAGCACAGCAAGTCTTCTCTAAAAGTGAGTATCTGCTTTCACAGTCTGTGAACTTCTTGCTTAAGTAATAAATGGCGTCTCCTTACGACCAGTTTCGTCTTGTTGGCCTAATACGCAACCCATAGATCCCTCGAGCACAGTGAGATACATGAAAAGAGGCTTCCCTGGAGTAGGTGGGATCAAGATAGGAGGTTCTTGCAGATAAACCTTAATCTTCTCAAAAGCCAGTTGACAATCAGGGCTCCACTCAATTGCTTGATTCTTCCGGAGTAGCTTGAATAAAGGCTCACAAGTAGCAGTCATGTTGGAGATGAATCTGGAGATGTAGTTCAATCTTCCGAGGAAACCCCTGACTTGCTTTTCTGTTTTTGGAGCTGGCATCTCTTGAATTGCTCTGACCTTATCTGGATCTACTTCAATTCCTTGCTGACTAACAATAAAACCAAGCAACTTTCCCGATCGGACACCAAAAGTACACTTAGCTGGATTCAGACGCAGTTGGAACTTTCTGAGACGCTCAAATAACTTCAAGAGATGATTCAAGTGATCCTCCTCACTCTGTGATTTGGCAATCATATCATCCACATAAACTTCTATCTCTTTATGCATCATATCATGGAAAAGGGTGACCATTGCCCTCTGATAGGTGGCTCCTGCATTTCTGAGACCAAATGGCATAACCTTGTAACAATAAGTGCCCCATGGTGTGATGAATGTAGTCTTTTCCATATCGTCAGGATCCATTTTGATCTGGTTGTATCCTGAAAACCCATCCATGAAGGAGAAAACAGCAAATTTAGCAGTATTGTCAACCAAAGTGTCAATATGCGGAAGAGGGAAATCGTCCTTCGGACTGGCTTTGTTCAAATCCCTATAGTCCACACACATTCTGACTTTACCATCCTTTTTAGGGACTGGCACAATATTAGCTACCCACTCAGGGTACTTTGCAACTGCAAGGAATCCCGCATCAAACTGTCTTTTGACCTCTTCTCGAATCTTCAGAGCCATGTCTGGTCTTGTTCTTCGAAGCTTTTGCTTTACAGGAGGACAATCTGGTCGAAGAGGTAACTTGTGGACCACTATATCTGTGTCTAAGCCGGGCATATCCTGATATGACCATGCAAACACATCTACATACTCTCTGAGAAGCTTGACCAATCTTTCTCTGATATCTGCCCCAAGTGTTGTACCAATCTTGACTTCCTTCTGGTCTTCATCAGTGCCAAGATTTATGGTCTCTACCTGCTCCTTATGTGGCTGAAGATCTGTGTGCTCATTCTCAACTAATCTTGCCAGTTCTTCGGGAATGTCGCAATCTTCCTCACTTTCATCTTCCGCTTGGTAGATGGGCGAATCAAAGTTAGGAGAGAATGTGGAGTCATTGGATTCAACAGGGTTTTCGTTTATTCTGCATATGATAATGATTTGCTTTTATTAAAAGTGGAAAATAGAGAAATGCAAGAGAAAAAGCTTTTTTATTGGTTTTGAAAGATTGCCATCTTCTTTTAAAAGTGAAAAGAGAGAAAAACAGTAAATGATCAAAATAAGAGTTTAACAAAATGCCTTCATTGATAATAACTTTAAAAATGAGAAGGGGCCCTACAAAATACTCCCATAGCCTTGGGCAGAGCTAGGGAACTTTGAAAACACTTAAAAAACAATAAATTACTTCGACAATGGAAAAAACTCTGGGATCTCGACTGCCTCCCAATTGTCCAAGGCTTCTTCACACTGATACACCAGATGATTCACATCTTCATCTTCAGAAACTCCATCAATTGCGTTGATCTGATAACCAGCACTGGAAAACACTTCTTGAATGGTCTTCGGACGTCCTTTAACGGAGGTTGACGCTCCTTCCTTCACATGAGTTGGTTTGTAACCCAACCCGCAACGATCTAGCTTCTGCTTGACTTCGATGACATCACCCCAACCTTCATAGCTTCTTTCTTCAATGGTGGAAATGGTACTCTTCAGCGATGCAAAAGATGGGATACCCTTCCCTTTCGGTTCCTCTACTTCCAAAAGGACAACATTGGCTATCTCAAGAGCTTGGAAAGAAGTTTCCAAAGCATCTTCATCAGCCTCAATATAGCTAAAGGATGAAAGGTTGCTAACCATGAGGTCTTCTTCCCCAGACACGGTTACCAGCTTGTTATTGACTACAAACTTCATCTTCTGATGTAGGGTAGAAGTGACTGCCCCAGCGGCATGGATCCAAGGTCTTCCCAGCAAGCAGCTGTAATTAGGATTGATGTCCATAACCTGGAAAGTAATTTTGAAGACCTGTGGCCCAATCAAGATTGGTAGGTCTACTTCTCCAATAACGGTTCTCCTTGACCCATCAAAAGCTTTCACAATCAGTGCACTGGGCTTCATCTCTGCCCCTTGATAAGATAACTTAGCAAGTGTTCTTTTCAGCAAAACATTCAGTGAAGATCCTGTATCCACAAGAACTCTTGCTAAAGTATCCTCTTGACATTTCACTGATATGTGGAGAGCACGGTTGTGGTCCAAGCCCTCCTTTGGAAGATCCTCCATACTGAAACTGAGGTTGTTACATGCAGTGATATTGGCAATGACTCCATCAAACTGATTCACTGTTATATCATGCATAACATGTGCTTGAGCTAGCAACTTCTGAAGCGCACTTCGATGAGCCAGAGAATGCATAAGAAGTGATAGGATTGATATTTTGGAAGGCGTTTGATGTAGCTGATCAATAACCTTATAATCACTCTTCTTTATGATTCTGAGAAATTCTGCATCCTCTTCTCCCAAGACTACCTCTTTATCCTTGTTGGCAACAGCTGGAATGACTTCTTTAGGCGGAGCCGTATTGGCTTGCTGGGTATAAACACGGCCACTGCGAGTTAAACGGCCTGCACCCGCTATGTCAGCACTTGCAACTTTCGAACCTTCCTTCTGACCAGCTTTACCAATCTTCTGATGAACTTTCCCTGTATCATACCTCCATGGAACTGCTTTAGTGTCCTTATAACGGAAAGAGTCACTCCTTTGTTCAAATCTTGGCTCAGGTATATTGAAAATTGGCACCACAGATTCTGGAGTATTGAAGATAGGTTGAGCTCCTGAAGATTCAGGCAGGTTGAACACTAGCACCCAGGTAGAATCAGATTCCGGCAAGTTGAAAATGGGTTCAATCACCGCCACTTCATTCTTCTTCATATGACCGCTCACTTGTAAGACACCTTCATCAATCAAATCTTGAACATCTTTCAGGACCAATTCACATCCCCTTGGACTATCAACACAACCTTCACAATTCTCATGGCAGCTCTTTAGTATACCCGCCCCCACTAATTTTGCATGGAAGTCTCGAAGCGGGGTCTTGATCTCTGCGGCGTTGAAAATCAAACCTTCTTCAGACTCGTCAACAATAGCATTTATGGACCCATGCTTGGGTAAAGGATTATCTTTGACATTCGGACCGGTATTCCCAAATGACAGAATGTTCTTCTCCATCAAATCTTTCACGATGTACTTCAAAGCATAACAACCCTCCAAATCGTGCCCCGGGGCACCTTCATGGAATAAACAGTGGGCATTTGGGTTGTAATTTGGTGGGAGCGGATTTGGTGGAGGACCCAAAGGCCTTGGAGTGACCAAACCTTTCTTCAGCAGTGAAGGATATAACTCAGTATAAGTTATAGGGATTCGAGGATTAGGAGGCCTTCCACCTGGTCTTCTATTCTGAAAATTGGGATTTGAATGAGGAGCTGGAGTCCTCTGCTGGTAGGCTGAAGCATTGGGTGCTTGTTGATAGCCTGGACTGTTGAGCATTGGTTGATAAGGTTGAATCATTGGAGCCGCTTGTTGGTACATCGGTACTGCTTGAGTTGGCCGATACATGGGGACTTGTGGATTAAATGACGGTTGGACCGCCGCTACATAAGGATGTTGGGCATACTGTTGTTGATGAGCATACTGCTGTCGAGCCGTAGGTGGAGGTCTCTGCCAAAGCGGATTTCTTCTTTGACCTGTCATTATGGCATTCGTCTCACCTTCTTTCTTCTTGTGGAAATTACTGGTAAATTTCTTGCCAATATTTCCACTACCAGTGCTAGAACTGCCAGATGCACCACTCATCTTTCCACTTTTCAAACCGAGTTCTACCTTGATTCCCACAGCCACTAAATCAGAGAAGCTAGCAGTTATGCTTCCCACCATTCTCTCATAGAATTCTGGTCGCACTGTGTCAACAAACCAGTCAGCTAATTCTTTTTCAGTCAATGGGGGCTCTACTTGAGAAGCGGTCCCTCTCCACCTCTGAGCATACTCTTTAAAGGATTCAGACTCTTTCTGGGACATGCTTAGCAATTGCCTCCTATCGGGAGCAAGGTCCATGTTGTATTTGTATTGTTGGATGAAAGCATCTGCCAAGTCTTGGAAACTGCGGATCTTCGACTGGTCAAGCGTCAAATACCATTTGGAGGAGATTCCCTTCAGACTGTCCTGGAAACAATGGATCATTAACTTATCATTGTCCACCTGAGCAGCCATTCTTCGATAGTACATCAGGAGATGGTTCTTAGGACAAGTTGCACCCTCATACATATCAAACGTGGGTATCTTGAACTTTGGAGGTATTACCAATCCAGACACCAGACACATTTCTCTAGCAGCAGCACCAAAGATCTGGTCACCTTCAATCGCTCTTAACCTTTTTTCAAGGGTATCAAAATTCTCTTGCATCTTCACGTGTTTCTCATCTCCGTTTTCAGACATATCTGGCGCTTCATACCCCTGATGGTCATTAAAGTACGGTTGAGCACGGGTGTGCACAATGTCTTGTGTAAAATTAACAACTGCATGGTTCTCCTCATTAGTCACAGGAACATTTTGTTGAGCAGCAAATCCTTGAGGAGGAGGCACAAAACCTTGGAAAGGAAATGCCATACCCTGAGAGGGAGGTGCGAAACTTTGAGAAGCTAGACCTTGGGACGGGGGAAAGAAACCCTGAGCAGCAAATCCTTGGGAAGAAGGAATAAAACCCTGAGTAGCAAATCCTTGGGAAGAAGGAATGAAACCCTGAGCAGCAAATCCTTGGGAAGAAGGAATAACACTCTGAGAAGCAAAACCTTGGGAAGAAGGAATAACACTCTGAGAAGCAAAACCTTGAGAAGGAGGGAAGAAACCCTGAGCAGCAAATCCTGAAGAAGAGGGAATAACACTCTGAGAAGCAAAACCTTGAGAAGGAGGGAAGAAACCCTGAGCAGCAAATCCTGAAGAAGAGGGAATAACATTCTGAGAAGCAAAACCTTGAGAAGGAGGGAAAAATCCAGGAGGAAACCCAAAAGGAGACCAGGTCACAGGGGTAGTGACTGATGATGTAGGCTCGGTCGTTGCAGTGACAATTTCAGTCGTTGCAGTGACAATTTCTGACACCACAGTCTGCTGGGTATCCAACTTCGCTCGAATGACTTGCAACATTTCCATCATCTGACCCATATCTCCACGAATATCAGAAAGCTCTTCGTTAACTCTGTCCATCTCTAGGTCTCTTTCAGCCATCCTTTTTCTGGCTTGAGCTCGAGTGTAGTATTTGCGTGAGAGCCTCAGTGTGAAAGCTGAATTGAGAGCAGATGACGGAAATGAGTTTTATATGAAAAAATGCAAATGAAATGCCAAATGTATGAGTGCAATGCGAAGATGAAATTCTATTCAAGAAACTTAAGAAACAATTTGCAAATACCAAGGAACACATAATAATCAAAAGGATGTGATTTCATTAAATTCAAAAAGTGATACAAAGTCTTGAGTACACTTTCAAAAATCCCAAACAAAGCTTAATAAAGACAAAGACAAAGTCCTAAGGAGATTCTCCTAAAAGCCTCAAGTTGAGCTTCTCGATCTGTGCCTTCATCTGAGCCCTTTCAAGCATAAGTTGATCCACGATCGACTTCCAAGAAGCGTCCCCATGAGTGCTGGAGGAAAATAAATCCTCTTGTGCTTTCCTTTTCTTGTTGGAGAGCTCTTCTTCTTCCTTCATCTTCAGTTGTCTTCTAAGCTCTTCATTCTCACTACTGATGATCTGATGTCGATTCTTCCATGCATTCTTCTCCCGAATCTCTTTCTCCAAATCAATCTTCAGCTTCTCTGCATCGTCCATAAAGATTAGAATGGGTTTCTTGAAGGTCATAGGATCCTGGCGAGGGTAAGGCATCTTCAGACTGATTGCCCTATCTCGTACCCATTGGAGATAAGGTTCCATAGAAACACAATTCGGCTTTCCCAAGCTACTCCTCCCTTTCCTATGGATGTACTTCCAAGCTTGCACAATCTGTTTCTTGAGCTCTGGTTCTTCGTCATCCCTAAAGAAAATTCCTTCCACTTCAACACTCTTAGGTTTGTCCTTCAACGGATATCCGAGTTGGCGGCGAGCCAAAACTGGATTATAGCTGATTCCTCCCTTAGTGCCAAGAAGAGGCACATTAGCAAAATCACCACAGCTATCAATAATCAATATTCCATCATAAGCACGATTGTACCAGCTAATGTCAGAGTGGGTAAGAGACATGATCCTCTGTGACCACCACAAACCATCCTTAAGGTTCCAAAATGAAGCTGATTTAGGCAAGTGCGAAATAAACCACTCGTACAACAATGATACACAACAAGTAATCATCCCTCCCTTATGGTGATTCCTCAGATGGATGGAATGGTAAGTGTCTCCGAGCAAAGTAGGGACCGGGTTCTTCTTCAGAAATATCTTGATGGCGTTCAGGTCGACAAAGTCTTCAAAGTTTGGGAAAAGCAGCACCCCATATATCAGCAGAATAAAAGTCGCCTCAAAAGCTTTCATATCCTTCCCATCAACAAAATTCTTGGCCTTTTCTATCAGAAACTTTGTAGGGAATCCAAAAATCTTTCCTTTATAGGTCATATTTGCCTTGACCTCAGGAACACTCAAATATGTCGCCTTTGCAATCTCCGCTTCTTCAGGGTCCTTCTCTAGAACAGGGAATGGAAACTCATCCTTAACACGCGATCCCACCAGAACTGAATACTCTTCCAAAGTAGGCGCCAATTGGTAATCAGGGAACGTAAAACAATGGTAGAGAGGATCATAAAACTGGAGCATTACAGAGAGCAACCTTCCATCCCAATCAGTCTTAAGCAAAGTTAAAAGTCTCCTATGCTTCTCCATGAAGGCTTCTTGATCCAAAACCAAATCTCTTAATTTCCTTAGGTCTTCAAGTTTGGGAGTTTTGAACGTGTACTTGACAGTCTTTCTTCTTCCAAAGTCCATGATGATACCTATGATATTTGCAAAGATAGAGTTTCTGAGTTCCTTGAATAAATTGGTAAAAATGATGCTTCATGATGCGTGAATGCAACAAACACAAACAAGGCTTAGGTTCAAAGCTTGCATGAGGTCAAAGGTTCAACCCTCCCAAAAAGGTATGTACTATGAGTTTATTTGTACCTGTACAACGGGTTCTAAAAGTTCCCAGAATCACTGTCCCATCTTTCGGATATTACCGACTTCCCAACTCAACTTGGTAATCAGTATTATTCTCAAGAGAGTCTCATCCGAGTGCAGTATCGCGTATCAACTATTTCGGATTTGCACCCTCATAGTCATCGCACTACATCCCTAAAAGGCCAAGTGGGGGTAAATGTTCTAAGGTCCTCAGCATTAATGGCTCTCAGGTCGAATATAGTAATGTTTTCACGACTGAACTCGATCAACAAAACTACATCCGAGGAGGCCTCCGCTGAGTGGTGGTGTCTCAAGTCAACTTGGTCGGGACTCAACTCCCTACAAGCCTTCTTGAATATACCACCGTCCTAACTTATTTTGCACTCAAGTCCGGGTTAGGACTTATCTCACCACACATGGAACACCCAACAAAAAATCCAAAATAATAACAAGCAATACAACAACAAATATACAAATATACAAGGTGGGCTTAACCCTAAAAAAATAGTCTCCCCAGTGAAGTCGCCATTTCTGTCGCGGTGAGAATCGGATACCAAGCTATTGAGTGAGCTTGAATCGCAAAACATTTATGTTCACCACCGACTTTAATTTAATCCAAAGGGAAAAGGGAAAAAGATCGTAAAAACCCTAAATGAGGAGAAACTAGGTTCGGGGGTTGATTATACCTAGGGAAGGTGTTAGCATCCTAAGCATCCGCAGTATCCTACGGGAACCTCTTGTTAATATTTGTATTTTTGTTATTTATTGCTTGTTAAAACTATGGGAACCTAGGGTTTTTATTTCTAATGGCGCTCGCACAACATCGCATCGATGCCTACGTATCGGGTATAGAATCAGAGCACTCGTAGTTCTCCTAAGGATTAACGAACACTTGGTTACGCTCAAGGTTCGCGGGGGAAGGTAAGTGTTATGGCAAACACTCACGTGACTTAACAAAGTCACAAAAAGTTATAAAAATAAAACACTAAGGACCTAATGGCTAAGGACCTAAGGATGAGGGACCTAATTGCTAAGGTTAAAATGGTAACTAGGGATGGCTAAACTTCCTATGACATTGAGTCAACTGCAGGAGTTCTTTCCCTTTTCGATTGAAATGCGAAAAATAAAGAAAATAAATGAGGGTGCCAGCTCCTAAGTCTAAGGCATAGGTTGCTACTTGCAAAAATAAATTGGATAAAATAAATAGAAATATAAGACAAAGGCTTAGTATCTGGCTATGGCTCGATATATGGATCGAGAATGCGGGGGTGGAAGACAAGCGTGGTGCGACAATTTTCTTAAGTTAAAAAGCTGTAAAGTGTAAAGAACGTGCAGATGGCGATCGTAAACGACCGACTTACGTGTGTGAGTGTATGTATGTGAAGTCACTTGGCGTTGGACCAAGGATTTAATATTTTTGAAATGAAGTTAGTATGGTGTAAAGGCGCGAGAAATAAATAATAAATAATAAATAAATTGAAATAAATTGAAATAGAATAAAATAAATAAATTAAATGAAATAAATGGAATAAATAAATGAATGAATGAAAATAAATAAATGCATGGCCTCATATTGGTCACGATTAATCGGAAACGATTTATCGTGACCTTTGTCATATCATCGGCCCTAAAAAGAGAAAAATAAATGGATAGATTATTAAATAATTATCTAACATATATTTCTATTTTTTTTATAAATTTTTTTTTTAAATAAATTGAAAATAGAATAAATTAAATAGAATAAAATAAATAGAAATAAAAATAAATAAATGGCCTCAAATTGGTTTAGACAATGTTGACAAAGTCAAATGTCAATAAACCACATGTTCTTATCATAGGCCCCCAAATTAAATGGGAAATAAATTAATAAGATGATAACAAAAGAGGTTTTATTCAACCAATCATCAAAAGGAAATAAAAAGCAAAAATAATTAAATAATAAAAATATAAAATACAGGAACTGAGACCAAAATAAATATAATATAATCATTAACATTTTTTTATAAAACACTACACAAGAAACTATCACTTGAAATAAAATTAAAAATTAAAAAGATAAAGAGATTAAAAAGGAATTAATAGGTATGTGCTGTATATTCAGTGTGTACTAAAAACATATCAAGATCGTAGGGGTCAAATATTTATTTAAAAAAAAGCAATAATAATAAAAGAAATAAATAAGAGGACGGGTGTAAATGCGTGTGTTGTATAGGTAGTGATTTGGATTCAAACGGGTTTTAGGGCCCATAAATTAACATAAAGAGAAATAAAATAAAACAATTAAAATCAGCAGAAAAGAAATAAAATAGTTTCTTCTTCTCTCACTTTGAATTGACGAAAGAAAAAAACACAGTAGAAAAACAAAAAGAAACACCGTGAAGCAAAATCGCCGGCCTCCAATCTCACCCTTTCTCGCCGCGTCTCTCTCTCGGTCTCAGTATTCACGGTAAGTCTTCTCGAATTCTCTCTGAATCTCTCTCAATGCTTCCGATTCACACTCATCCCCTCTCACGGCTTGTTGCGATTTGGGACTTACAGATTTTGGGTGCGTCTCGCTCTCACGGTCCTCAATCACTCTGTTCTCAAGGCCTCTCTCTCATTCGAATCTCTCAAAAGTCCCTCTGATTCGGTTTTGCGGATGGTTGAAGGCGGAGTGGTCCGCGATTTCGCGACGGGTTGTGGTTGCCGGCGCGGAAAGGGTTCGGTGGCCGTTCACAGCATTCGGTTTTGAAGGTTTGGGGGTTCTCTCACGATTTGCGGCAATTGCTCGTGCTGGTGGTGGAGACTGGTTTGGTTTTTCGCGGTTTAAGGTGGTTGTTTCTGATTTGATGCGACTGTTGTTTCCGGCTACAGCTTGATTTGGTTTTGATTGGTTATGGTTTGTTTGCGGTAAGGGTTGTGAAAGGGATCAAAGGGTCGAAATCGTTGAAGGGTGAGGGCCGTGGAAGAACAGGGCAGTTGTAGTTGGTTCTAGGGAGGTGGTTGTGCTTCGGATTCGAGGTTGAATGAAAGGTTTCAGGTTTGGTGGTTGTGAGCGGTGGATCGGTGGTGTATAGGGGGTTTTACGGAAGTGTTTTGAGGTGAGAAGAGGTTAATGGCGGAGGCGGCGAAGGTGATGCGTTTCTGTTTTTTAGAAGATGGAGGTGAGTGTTGATGGAAATGGTAATGGAAGATGGTGGTGAAGGTGGTATCGAAGTGGGTACCCTTTTGTTTTTTCGTTTCTTCTGTTTTTGGTGTTTTCACAGGTTTTGTGATATTGGGCTCAATGTTACAGGTAATGACGGAGGTTGTTGGAATCGCAGGTTGTTGGTTGAAGATGGAGAGGGTGGCGATGGTTTTGCGATGAGTCTTGGTTGATGTTGTGTGGTTTGAAAGAGTTAGACTGAGTTGTGTGATTGTGTATGGAGGGAGGAGTATCAGTTTTTTGCAGGTTTGGTTGTTGCTGAGTTTTGGAATTTGGTTAAGATGGGTTTGTTTCGTGAAGTTTATTCACGGCGGCTTGATGGTAACGGCAGATGATTTGTGGTCTGAGTTTTTTTTTGACGGTGGAGCGAAGGTAAACGGTGGAGGTTTGATGTTACAAAAATGAAAATGAGTATTTGTGTGTTTTTTGTTTACAGGTTTCAGTGTTATTCTGGTTTTTAAGTTACGTTTTTTTTGAAATTCTCTTTTTTAATATGAAGTGTTACTCTATGTGCAGATTTGAAATGAAGCTAAAAAAGAAACTATCTATGAACACAAGCTGTAAAGAGGTGAAGGGAAAAGAAGAATCAATACCGACCCGAATGTTATCGGGGTGAAGGATCCACGGATGGTAAGCTCCTACTCCTTGCTGCTGCTGTCTACTCTTTGTTGTTGTTGAAGAATCCTTTGTTCTCTCCTTTCTTCCTCTTCTGTGGTTTATTTTTTTTGGTGTTTTCTGAGAAAAAAAGCAGGGCTGTATGTGTGATTTTGAACTGTTTTTGGGACTGTTTTGTAGTTGTTTTGTGGCTGTATTTTTGATGCTTTTTGGATGCAACAGTGGCTGTTCTGTAGTGTTTTAGAGCTGGTTTTTTTTGTAGTTTATGGCTGATTTTTTTGGTAGTTTATGGTTGTTCGGTAGTGTGTTTAGGGGGCTGTTATGGGACTGGTTTGATGGTTGTTTGTAGTGATTTTTGAGGGTTGTATTGTAGGGTTTTAGAGCTGTTTTCAGTGTGTTTTATGAGGCTGCTTGTATGTTTTTGTGACTGTTGAGAGCAATGTAACAGTGGCTTATATGGCTTTTTTGGTTCATGTTTTTTTGATTTAAAATTGTACTATGAAACTTGTAGGTGAAGGGTGTCTTGAGAGAGGAGACACATGCTGAATTTTGCAGCAGTGGGTGGAGAAGTGGAGCAGGGAGCAGGCCTGTTTTGGGGCTGTTTGTGTTGGTGGCTGCATGCTGAGATTTGTATTTTGTGGCTGCTATGTTGTGCTGCATTTTTTGTATTTTGGGGCTGAATTTTGTACATATTTTCTTTGCAATTGTAATATAAACAAAATAATATTTGGAATAAAGAGAAATTGATTATTTACACTATGGTTTGAAATTGAAACTTGAAATGAGAACTTTACATTAGAAATTAAATATGAACTTAAATTAGAAGTGAATTAAATAAATAAACTTAAAATTGAAAATATCTTAGAAACTTAAAATAATTAAACTTGGAATTAAAATTAACTTAGAATTTGAGAAATAAATTTGGAACTTAGAAAATAAACATGAATTGAAAATTATAAATAGAAAATTAACATTAAATTTAGAAGTAACAACTTGAAAATGAAATAAAATTAAAAAATTGAAGAATAGAAAATAAATTCAAAAACAAAACTTGAAAAATGAAATAAAAATTAATTTAAAAATGCGAACTTGAAAATGAAAAGAAATAACGAATAAGTTTAGAAAAATTTGAAAACGAACTAACAATTAAAGGTAGAAATTGAAATAAAATTTTAAAATAGGAACTTACAAATAGAAACGAAAATAGAAATTAAAATTAAAAATACGAAAATGAATTAAAAAAATCATAAGTAAGAAAAAAAAGAAATTAAGTTAAAATAGAAGCTAGAAAGTGAGAAGAAAGCCACAGAAAATGAATCGGGAAAAATCCCTGCTAAATGCGATGAATTATGATGCGAGCAGTTAGGGGTAAAATTTGGGGTGTGACACATAACTTAACAGTTATCGAACAAAAGTCTCTGTATATTTCCCCTCCTTCCAGCATTATTCTTTAGCCTCATAGTTTTGAGCTTTGCACTCCTGTTCTAGCACTGACACCTCACTTATACACTTCACACTTCTTTTACACTGACACTTGCATTCTTTCCAGCTTTGATACACAAATTGCACTGACACTACCCCTTTAAAACACAAATCTTTTAAGCGTGGATCCCGTCGAGTACGATGGACAATCTGGGTGCTAATACCTTCCCAGGTTGTAACCAACCCCCTTTCTCAGTCTCTCTGGTTCGCAACCGTCTTATCCATATCTTTTCCCAGGTCTATCCACCCCTGATAGGTACACCAACCAATGATGAATACTCTTCCAACAAGGGTCCCAACTGAAAATTCTGGAAGGTGAAGCACCTCAGAGGGGGATCATAGAACTGCAGGCAAGTATGAATCAAGCTCCTCTGTGAAGGGTCCAAATCCATAACCACATCAAGGATTCCTCCATAATGTTCTCTGAAAAGTGGTATATGGTCTGGAGTAATCAGGGTCTGAATCTTCCTGATGCTAGCCAACTCAGGCTCAAAGAAATGATAGGAGATGTTACTCTTCTTAGGTGCCATGCTGCTGAAAGAGAACTGAGACAGGTGCTGAGAATAACACTGAAGATAGGCCACTGACAGGCTGAGACTGGTGATGCAGGTGACTGAAGCAGGTAGCTGATAGCTGAAGTAAGCACTGATGAAGATAGGTCTATGCTGAAGAAGGGGTCAAAACCAAGCCAAAATGTAGGATGGATACCCTGAAAAACAAATAAACACATGTTAAAATGATGCAATGAGGATGTATGCAAATGATATATAAGGGTTTGTGACTGAGCTGGATCTGATTAACTGCCTTGATATATGTCCATGTATGGTTCAGGAAATCCAGATGGAGGTTCATAAGTCCAATAACCAAGGTGGGGGACTCAAATAAAGAGTCACATGTCCAGGGTTAAAAAATCACAAGAACTGTTCCAACATGGAGTACTCTTAACAAAACAAAGTAACAGGGTATGCTGAGGTCAAGGGTACCTGCAAACCTATAAACAGCCCAACCCCCTCTCGGGTGATGTTCTAAAACAAGGATCATCAGACTTGGATCAGTTATGAGAAGCGTAAACACTTCTAACCCGGAGGTACAGTGTTTACAATAACCATAAAAGATCCTCCTCTAATTCACCTCAGTTTCTGAAGGTCAATACTAAAGGTCATCCATACATAGCAGGCTTCCACGATAGCCCTAGCACTACAGGAAATCTGTAGCACAAAGTTCTCAAGAAGAAACCCATATCTGAACCGTGTTTCATATTCCCGCACCAGACCGAAATGGAATGGGAAAGAACATGAACCACTCTAGCCTAGGTGTCACTCAGGTCCCAGGTATAGGACCTTAACTCTCAATAGAACACCCACCCACCAAAGCAACAAAGCAGATCCAGCCAGCAAAGTAGGACAGTATGATATATGTAAAGCTATAAAGAAAGCAGTAAACAAACTGTACATAAAGCAAAAGACAACATAACATATACAACACAGATAGCACATAACACCCCAGTAAACACAAATCGAACAAGCGCTAGGAGGAACCCACAAAAAGAACCAGAAGCCCTGGTTACAGTATAAGGGTCCCCAGCAGAGTCGCCAAGCTGTCGCTCCCACTAAATGAAGCCGAGTCAAATAGGGTACAGACGCGAACGGTCGGCGAAAAGAATGAGAACACACAGAAGTGAACTCAGAAAGACAAGAGTCGCCAGCTAGGCATTTTTATCCCGAAGGAAAGGTAATGCTGCATAAACCTAGAAGGATATGGATAAGACGGTCGCGAACCAGAGAGACTGAGAAAGGGGGTTGGTTACAACCTGGGAAGGTATTAGCACCCAGATTGTTCGTCGTACTCGACGGGATCCACACTTAAAAGATTTGTGTTTTAAAGGGGTAGTGTCAGTGCAATCTGTGTATAAAAGAGCTGGAAGAAAAATGTACAGGTGTCAGTGTAAAGGAAGTGTAAAGTGTATGATGTGTCAGTGTAAGAGTGAGAATGAATTGCTCAAGATTATGAGGCTTAAAGAAATGAGTTGGAAGAGGGGGGAATATACAGAGACTTTTGTTCGATAACTGTTAAGTTACGCCTACGTATCTGTCACACCCCAAATTTTACCCCTAACTGCTCGCATCATACAGTCATCGCATTTAGCAGAGAATTCCGAGATTTATTTTTCTGTTGCTTTCAGCTCATTTTCGAGCTATTTATTTATTTATCTTTATTTCTTCTCACTTCCAAGCTTCCATTTTAAATTTAATTTATATTTCTCACTTCTAACTTTTATTTCTTACCTTTTATTTTCTAGTCTATTTCTTTTTCTCTTTTGTTAATCTCTTGTTTTAGAATTTTTTATTCTTATTTCTAATACTAGTTTTTTTAGTTATTTACTATTCTTTCTCTTCATATACACCCATTTCGAATTTAAATTCTAACTCATTTTCGAGTTCTCCTTGTTAATTTGATTTTTAGTCTTTATCTCAATTTCTACTTCTAATTTTTATTCTTATTTTTTATTTTTAAAAAAAAAGGGTGTTTCTATTCTATTATAATTTTCTATTTTTATTTAAGTTCAAGTCCAATTTTATTTTAAATTCATTTCTCCAATTTCATTTTTCAATTTCAAGTTTCCAAAAAAACAAATTCTCAATTCAAACTCCTTTTCTAAAACTTCAAGTCCTTTTCCAACTTTGTTTCAAATTTCCATTCAATTTCCATTCAATTTTGTTTATTTCAAAAAAGAAGAAGCTCAAACTAAGGTGAATTTCATTCTATTTCTTTTCCCTTTTCTCATTTCAAAGCATCATTTGCATTTGTAAATTCATGTACCTTTCATAGTAAAAACAAATTTCTAATTTTTGAATTCCATATCCAAATGTATTCCAAATTCATGCCAATATCAAATTTCTAATGTCACTTGGTTTTTAAGCCTAAAACATTTACAAGATAAGGAAAATCAAATTTAAATCTAAGTTGTTTTGATGAGTCATTTGCACCACTTCATGATTGAAGCCTTTTTTTTTCAACTCTAAGTTCTTCCACTTCATTAGCATCATCACCAAATCTCCATCTTCATGCCTTTTCCATTCATCCTACAACATTCAACAAAAATCAGCCCAAGACAGGTACAAAATTCACCAAAATTCAGCCACAAAGGCAACAAAAACAACAGCCAGCACACAGCAGGCCTGCAAAATGCAGGGCTCTGCTCCATTACCATTCTACAACAGCAACTTCAGACTTTGTCCCCCATGCTTCTTCAACAAGTTTTCATAGTACAGAATTCAAATTCACAATACAAACCCTAAACCTGTCATATATATACTGCTATTTATTTCATCAAAACTCAGCAATAACAAAAGGCCTAACCACTGTTACATTGCAACACAAAAACAGCTCAAAATCACTACAAACTCAGCCCTCAACAACACACTGAAACAACCTCAAATACACCCAAATCACCCCTCAAAAACTACCAAAAATCTGCCATCAAACACACTATTACACACACTATTGTTACAACAGAACAACCAAAAATTCAGCACAAAAATCTCCCAAATTCAGCCCTCAAGAATCCCACAGAACAGCAAGAAAAAAAGCTTCAGGAGAACATCAGAAGAGGAATAGGAGCTTACCATCCGTGGATCCTTCACCCCGATAACATTCGGGTCGGTATTGGTTCTTTTTCCTTTCACCTCTTTACAACTTTTGTCCATAGATAATTTTCTTTTTTTTGTTTCATTTCAAACCTGCATTCACAAAGCAAAACTTAACATTAAAAACTTCAAAAAAAAACCAAATCATTAAGATAGAGAAGCTGTTGAAACCGTGAAAAAGAATAAGGAAAAACAATGTAATACCTTGCTGCAAACCTGATCTTCAACCAGCCTCATAAAACCTTTTCTCAAAAAAAAAAAGCTCTTCTCTTCAATACAACCTCAACTTCCACCGAACCATCATCTCGCACAGCCTCACCTTGAGCCACTCAAACCGCCATAACCCTCCATTCCATAATAGACCTGCAAACCAAACCTTCCCTTAAACTTCATCAGACCCTCCAAATATGAATTCATTTTGTTTCATCAATCCGAACCACCAGCTTTTGTTCAACCAACAACAACAGTACATTCACCCCTAAAAATCCGCAGAACCACCATCACCCTTTCCATCTCACCGTTCCGTAAACCACACCAACCCAGCTTCAGCTCCGTTCGAAACCACTTTCTACCACCATCAGAACACGTGAAACCACCACAAACCGCGCATCATCTCAGACTGATCCAAAACCACCCCTGTTTTCTCCACCTTCAATGAATCCGCCACCCTCTGCTCAAACCAAAGCCATTGCCGTGAAACTTCGTTGTCACAACCGAAACTCATCGTTAACACTTCCATCTGCCAAAACACAGCACAAGCCTTGAAATCCACTGCGAACTCTGAACCGAATCACAAAACCAGAATTCCAAACCTGTAAAAAAAAAAGAACAGAAGTTGAAGAATCCCGAAAATCCAAAAGAATCTGAAACAGGATTAAGAAGATGAGCTGAAGGTGATGAACCGCAGAAACACATAAACTCAGATCTCAAACTCACCGAAAAAAGATTTGAGTCCCTTACCCGCATCAACCTTTTCTCCGCCGTAAACACCACCCCTTTCAAACCGTGACCAGCCACCGCATCAATCCTCAAAACATCCAACCAGCCAAACTCGAAAATCCGTCACCCTCGAACACGAATCCACACGAATCCTTTCATAGCCAACACCTCCCTTCAAATCTGTAAAAAACAAAACCGCAAAGCCCAGAAACATCAGCCCTCACCACTCACCACCGCCCTTAAACCACCGTCAAAGGTCACCGCCGCCGAGAGGGGTTCGTGTGAGAGACCGAGGCCGCGTGCGAGAGAGAGAGGCCTTGAGAGATCGTCCGCGAGCTTTGAGAGAGTTTCGGCGATGAGAGAGTGAGATGAACGACAGAGAGTTCAGCGTGAGAGAGAGACGGAACCTTCGAGAGTGAGAGAGAACAGGGCGTGCGTTCGTGTTTCACTTTTCTTCATCTTTGTTTTTTACTTACTGATTTTTTCTTTCTTTTATTTTTTAATTTAATTAAGTTTTCTTATTTTCCTTATTTTATTAGGGTGAGTTTTGTTGTTAATAATGGATTAAAGGCCTTAAGCCCATCTGGTTTCCTAACAATACCCTTTTCTTTGTCTATTTCTAATTCTAGTTTATATATATATATATACTTTATTTTACTTATTTGTTTAAGAAAATCTCTAAAAAAAAATGTTTTATATATTTTCATTTTTTTAAGAAAAAAAAGAACTTTAAAAGAAAAGTATTAGTTGTGATCTCTTATATTTTATTTATTTGGGGCCGATGATATGACAAAGGTCACGATAAATCGTTTCCGATTAATCGTGACCCATATGAGGCCATGCATTTATTTATTTTTATTTCATGCATTTATTTATTTTTCAATTTATTTATTTATTCTATTTAATTTATTTAATTTATTTTATTCTATTTCATAATTTATTTCACTTTATTATTTATTATTTATTTCTCGCGCTTTTACATCATATTAAATTTAATTTTCAAAATAATAAATCCTTGGTCCAACGCCAAGTGAACTTCATACACTTCACTCACACACGTAAGTCGGTCGTTTACGATCGCCATCTGCACAATTCCTTACACTTCACAGCTTTTCAACTTAAGAAAATTGTCGCACCACGCTTGTTTTCCACCCCCGCATTCTCGATCCACATATCGAGCCATAGCCCAGTTACTGAGCCTTTTACCTCGCATTTCCATTTACTTTATTCCATTTATTTTTGCAAGTAGCAACCTATGCCTTAGACTTAGGAGCTTGCACCCTCATTTATTTACTTTTTTTTTTCGCATTTAAATCCAAAAGGGAAAGAACTCCTGCAGTTGACTCAATGTCATAGGAAGTTTAGCCATCCCTAGTTACTTTTTTTGACCTTAGCCATTAGGACTTTTTATTTTACAACTTTTTGTGACTTTGTTAAAGTCACGTGAGTGTTTGCCATAACACTTACCTTCCCCCGCGAACCTTGAGCGTAACCAAGTGTTCGTGAATCCTTAGGAGAACTACGAGTGCTCTGATTCTATACCCGATACGTAGGCATCGATGCGATGTTGTGCGAGCACCATTAGAAATAAAACCTTAGGTTCCCATAATTTTAACAAGCAATAAACAACAATAACAAATATTAACAAGAGGTTCCCGTAGGATACTGCGGATGCTTAGGATGCTAACACCTTCCCTAGGTATAACCAACCCCCGAACCTAGTTCCTCCTCATTTAGGGTTTTTACGATCTTTTTCCCTTTTCCCTTTGGATTAAATTAAAGTCGGTGGTGAACATAAATGTTTTGCGATTCAAGCTCACTTAATAGCTTGGTATCCGATTCTCACCGCAACAGAAATGGCGACTTCACTGGGGAGATCTATTTTTGAGGGTTAAGCCCACCTTGTATATTTGTATATTTGTTGTTGTATTGCTTGTTATTATTTTGGATTTTTTTGTTGGGTGTTCCATGTGTGGTGAGATAAGTCCTAACCCGGACTTGAGTGCAAAATAAGATAGGACGGTGGTATATTCAAGAAGGCTTGTAGGGAGTTGAGTTCCGACCAAGTTGACTTGAGACACCACCACTCAGCGGAAGCCTCCTCGGATGTAGTTTTGTTGATCGAGTTCAGTCGTGAAAACATTACTATATTCGACTTGAGAGCCATTAATGCTGAGGACCGTAGAACATTTACCCCCACTTGGCCTTTTAGGGATGTAGTGCGATGACTATGAGGATGCAAATCCAAAATAGTTGATACGCGATACTACACTCGGATGAGACTCTCTTGAGAATATTATTGATTACCAAGTCGAGTTGGGAAGTCGGTAATATCCGAAAGATAGGACAGTGATTCTGGGAACTTTTAGAACCCGTTGTACAGGTACAAATAAACTCATAGTACATACCTTTTGGGAGGGTTGAACCTTCGACCTCATGCAAGCTTTGAACCTAAGCATTGTTTGTGTTTGTCGCATTCACGCATCATGAAGCATCATTTTTACCATTTTTATTCAAGGAACTCAGAAACTCTATCTTTGCAAATATCATAGGTATCATCATGGACTTTGGAAGAAGAAAGACTGTCAAGTACACATTCAAAACTTCCAAACTCGAAGACCTAAGGAAATTAAGAGATTTGGTTTTGGATCAAGAAGCCTTCATGGAGAAGCATAGGAGACTTTTAGCCTTACTTAAGACTGAGTGGGATGGAAGGTTGCTCTCTGTGATGCTCCAGTTTTATGATCCTCTCTACCACTGTTTTACGTTCCCTGATTACCAATTGGCGCCTACTTTGGAAGAGTATTCAGTTCTGGTGGGATCACGTGTTAAGGATGAGTTTCCATTCCCTGTTCTAGAGAAGGACCCTGAAGAAGCGGAGATTGCAAAGGCGACATATTTGAGTGTTCCTGAGGTCAAGGCAAATATGACCTATAAAGGAAAGGTTTTTGGATTCCCTACAAAGTTTTTGGTAGAAAAGGCCAAGAATTTTGTTGATGTGAAGGATATGAAAGCTTTTGAGGCGACTTTTATTCTGCTAATATATGGAGTGTTGCTTTTCCCAAACATTGAAGACTTTGTCGACCTGAACGCCATCAAGATCTTTCTGAAGAAGAACCCGGTCCCTACTTTGCTCGGAGACACTTACCATTCCATCCATCTGAGGAATCTCCATAAGGGAGGGATGATTACTTGTTGTGCATCATTGCTGTACGAGTGGTTTATTTCGCACTTGCCTAAGTCAGCTTCATTTTGGAATCTTAAGGATGGTTTGTGGTGGTCACAAAGGATCATGTCTCTTACCCACTCTGACATTAGTTGGTACAATCGTGTTTATGATGGAGCATTGATTATTGATAGCTGTGGTGATTTTGCTAATGTGCCTCTTCTTGGTACTAAGGGAGGAATCAGCTATAATCCAGTTTTGGCTCGCCGCCAACTCGGGTATCCGTTGAGGGACAAACCTAAGAGTGTTGAGGTGGAAGGAATTTTCTTTAAGGATGACGAAGAACCAGAGCTCAAGAAACAGATTGTACAAGCTTGGAAGTACATCCATAGGAAGGGGAGGAGTAGCTTGGGAAAGCCGAATTGTGTTTCTATGGAACCCTATCTCCAATGGGTACGAGATAGGGCAATCAGTCTGAAGATGCCTTACCCTCGCCAGGATCCTATGACCTTCAAGAAACCCATTCTAATCTTTATGGACGATGCAGAGAAGCTGAAGATTGATTTGGAGAAAGAGCTTCGAGAGAAGAATGCATGGAAGAATCGACATCAGATCATCAGTAGTGAGAATGAAGAACTTAGAAGACAACTGAAGATGAAGGAAGAAGAAGAGCTCTCCAACAAGAAAAGGAAAGCCCAAGAGGATTTATTTTCCTCCAGCACTCAAAGGGACACTTCTTGGAAGTCGATCGTGGATCAACTTATGCTTGAAAGGGCTCAGATGAAGGCACAAATCGAGAAGCTCAACTTGAGGCTTTTAGGAGAATCTCCTTAGGACTTTATCTTTGTCTTTATTAAGCTTTGTTTGGGATTTTTGAAGATGTACTCAAGACTTTGTATCACTTTTTGAATTTAATGAAATCACATCCTTTTGATTATTATGTGTTCCTTGGTATTTGCAATTTGTTTCTTAAGTTCCTTGAATAAAGTTTCATTTTCGCATTGCACTCATACATTTGGCATTTCATTTGCATTTTTTTCATAAAACTCATTCCCGTCATCTGCTCTCAATTCAGCTTTCACACTGAGGCTCTCACGCAAATACTACACTCGAGCTCAAGCCAGAAAGAGGATGGCTGAAAGAGACATAGAGATGGACAGAGTTAACGAGGAGCTTACTGAAATTCATGGAAATATGGGTCAGATGATGGAAATGTTGCAGGTCATTCGAGCAAAGATGGATACCCAGCAGACTGTGGTGTCAGAAATTGTCACTGCAACGACTGAGCCTACGTCATCAGTCACTACCCCTGTGACCTGGCCTCTTTTTGGGCTTCCTCAGGGATTCGTTCCTCCTCCACAAGGGTTTGCTTCTCAAAGTTTTATTCCTTCTTCCCAAGGACCTGCTGCTCAGGGTTTCTTCCCTCCTTCTCAAGGTTTTGCTACTCAAAGTTTCATTCCTTCTTCCCAAGGACTTGCTGCTCAGGGTTTCTTCCCTCCGTCCCAAGGCTTAGCTTCTCAAAGTTTCGCACCTCCTTCTCAGGGCATGGCATTTCCTTTCCAAGGTTTTGTGCCTCCTCCTCAAGGATTTGCTGCTCAACAAACTGTTCTTGTGACTAATGAAGAGAATCATGCAGTTGCTAATTTTACACAAGACATTGTGCACACCCGAGCCCAACCATACTTTAATGACCATCAGGGATATGAAGCGCCAGATATGTCTGAAAACGGAGATGAGAAACATGTGAAGATGCAGGAGAATTTTGATACCCTTGAAAAAAGGTTAAGAGCGATTGAAGGTGACCAGATCTTTGGGGCTGCTGCCAGAGAGATGTGTCTGGTGTCTGGATTGGTAATACCTCCAAAGTTCAAGATACCCACTTTTGATATGTATGAGGGTGCAACTTGTCCTAAGAACCATCTCTTGATGTACTATCGAAGAATGGCTGCGCAGGTGGACAACGATAAATTAATGATCCACTGCTTCCAGGACAGTCTGAAAGGAATCTCCTCCAAATGGTATCTATCGCTGGACCAGTCGAAGATTCGCAGTTTCCAAGACTTGGCAGATGCTTTCATCCAGCAATACAAGTATAATATGGACCTTGCTCCCGATAGGAGGCAACTGTTGAGTATGTCACAAAAAAGTTCTGAATCTTTTAAAGAGTATGCTCAGAGGTGGAGAGGGACCGCTTCTCAAGTAGAGCCCCCATTGACTGAAAAAGAATTAGCTGACTGGTTTGTTGACACTGTGCGACCAAAATTCTATGAGAGAATGGTGGGAAGCATAACTGCTAGTTTCTCTGATTTAGTGGCTGTGGGAATCAAGGTAGAACTCGGTTTGAAGAGTGGAAAGATGAGTGGTGCATCTGGCAGTTCCAGCAGTGGTAGTGGAAATATTGGCAAGAAATTTACCAGTAACTTCCACAAGAAGAAAGAGGGTGAGACGAATTCCATAATGACAGGTCAAAGAAGAAATCCGCTTTGGCAGAGACCTCCACCTATGGCTCAACAACAGTATGCTCATCAACAACAGTATGCCCAACATCCTTATGTAGCGGCGGTTCAACCGTCATTTAGTCCACAAGTCCCGATGTATCGGCCAACTCAAGCAGTACCGATGTATCAACAAGCGGCTCCAATGATTCAACCTTATCAACCAATGCTCAACAATCCAGGCTATCAACAAGCACCCAATGCTTCAGCCTACCAGCAGAGGACTCCAGCTCCTCATCCAAATCCCAACTTTCAGAATAGAAGACCAGGTGGAAGGCCTCCTAATCCTCGAATCCCTATAACTTATACTGAGTTATATCCTTCACTGCTGAAGAAGGGTTTGGTTACTCCAAGGCCTTTGGGTCCTCCACCAAATCCGCTCCCACCAAATTACAACTCAAATGCTCACTGTTTATTCCATGAAGGTGCCCCAGGGCACAATTTGGAGGGTTGTTATGCTTTGAAGTACATCGTGAAAGATTTGATGGAGAAGAACATTCTGTCATTTGGGAATACTGGTCCGAATGTCAAAGATAATCCTTTACCCAAGCATGGGTCCATAAACGCCATCATTGAGGAGTCTGATGAAGGTTTGATTCTCAACGCCACAGAGATCAGGACCCCGCTTCGAGACTTCCATGCAAAATTAGTGGGGGCGGGTATACTGAAGAGCTGTCATAAGAATTGTGAAGGTTGTGTTGATAGTCCAAAGGGATGCGAATTGGTCTTAAAGGATATTCAAGCTTTGATTGATGAAGGTGTCTTACAAGTGAGCGGTCATATGAAGAAGAATGAAGTGGCAATGATTGAACCCATTTTCAACTTGCCTGAATCTGATTCTACATGGGTGCCAGTGTTCAACCTGCCTGAATCTTCAGGAGTTCAACCTATCTTCAATACTCCAGAATCTGTGGTGCCAATTTTCAATATACCTGAGCCAAGATTTGAACAAAGGAGTAACCCTTTCCTTTATGAGGACACTAAAGCAGTTCCATGGAAGTATGATACAGGGAGAGTTCATCAGAAGATTGATAAAGCTAGTCGCCAGGAAGGTTCAAAAGTTGCAAGTGCTGACATAGCGGGTGCAGGTCGTTTGACTCGTAGTGGTCGTGTTTATACTCAGCAAGTCAATACGGCTCCGCCTAAAGAAGTCATTCCAGCTGTTGCCAACAAAGATAAAGAGGTAGTCTTGGGAGAAGAGGATGCAGAATTTCTCAGAATCATTAAGAAGAGTGATTATAAGGTTATTGATCAGCTACATCAAACGCCTTCCAAAATATCTATCCTATCACTTCTTATGCATTCTCCGGCTCATCGAAGTGCGCTTCAGAAGTTGCTAGCCCAAGCTCATGTTACGCATGATATAACAGTGAATCAGTTTGATGGAGTCATTGCCAATATCACTGCATGTAACAATCTTAGCTTCAGTATGGAGGATCTTCCAAAGGAGGGCTTGGACCATAATCGTGCTCTCCACATATCTGTGAAATGTCAAGAGGATACTTTAGCAAGAGTTCTTGTGGATACAGGATCTTCATTGAATGTTTTGCCTAAAAGAACGCTTGCCAAGTTATCTTATCAAGGGGCAGAGATGAGGCCCAGTGCACTAATTGTGAAAGCTTTTGATGGGTCAAGGAGGACTGTTATTGGAGAAGTAGACTTACCGATCTTGATTGGGCCACAGGTTTTCAAAATCACTTTCCAGGTTATGGACATTAACCCCAATTACAGTTGCTTGCTGGGAAGACCTTGGATCCATGCTGCTGGGGCAGTCACTTCTACCCTACATCAAAAGATGAAGTTTGTGGTCGATAACAAGTTGGTAACCGTGTCTGGGGAAGAAGATCTCATGGTTAGCAACCTTTCATCCTTTAGCTATATTGAGGCTGATGAAGATGCTTTGGAAACTTCTTTCCAAGCTCTTGAGATAGCCAATGCTGTCCTTTTGGAAGTTGAGGAACCAAAAGGGAAGGGTATCCCATCTTTTGCATCGCTGAAGAGTACCATTTCCACCATTGAAGAAAGAAGCCATGAAGGCTGGGGTGATGTCATCGAGGTCAAGCAGAAGGTAGATCGTTGCGGGTTGGGTTACAAACCAACTCATGTGAAGGAAGGAGCGTCAACCTCCGTTAAAGGACGTCCAAAGACCATTCAAGAAGTGTTTTCCAGTGCTGGTTATCAGGTCAATGCAATTGATGAAGGTTCTGAAGATGAAGATGTGAATCACTTGGTGTATCAGTGTGAAGAAGCCTTGGGCAATTGGGAGGCAGTCGAGATCCCAGAGATTTTTCCATTGTCAAAGTAATTTATTGTTTTTTAAGTGTTTTCAAAGTTCCCTAGCTCTGCCCAAGGCTATGGGAGTATTTTGTAGGGCCCCTTCTCATTTTTAAAGTTTATCAATGAAGGCATTTTGTTAAACTCTTATTTTGATCATTTACTGTTTTTCTCTCTTTTCACTTTTAAAAGAAAATGGCAATCTTTCAAAACCAATAAATAAAAAAAAAGCTTTTTCTCTTGCATTTTTCTATTTTTCACTTTTAATAAAAGCAAATCATTATCATATGCAGAATAAATGAAAACCCTGTTGAATCCAATGACTCTACATTCCCTCCTAACTTTGATTCGCCCATCTACCAAGCGGAAGATGAAAGTGAGGAAGATTGTGATATTCCCGAAGAACTGGCAAGATTAGTTGAGAATGAGCACACAGATCTTCAGCCACATAAGGAGCAGGTTGAGACCATCAATCTTGGCACTGATGAAGACAGGAAGGAAGTCAAGGTTGGTACAACACTTGGGGCAGACATCAGAGAAAGATTGGTCAAGCTTCTCAAAGAATATGCGGATGTGTTTGCATGGTCGTATCAAGATATGCCCGGTTTAGACACAGACATAGTGGTCCACAAGTTACCTCTTCGACCAGATTGTCCTCCTGTAAAGCAAAAGCTTCGAAGAACAAGACCAGACATGGCTCTGAAGATTCGAGAAGAGGTCAAAAGACAATTTGATGCTGGATTCCTCGCAGTTGCAAAGTACCCTGAGTGGGTAGCTAATATTGTGCCAGTCCCTAAAAAGGATGGCAAAGTCAGAATGTGTGTGGACTATAGGGATTTAAACAAAGCCAGTCCGAAGGACGATTTCCCTCTCCCGCATATTGATACTTTGGTTGACAACACTGCTAAATTTGCTGTTTTCTCCTTCATGGATGGGTTTTCAGGATACAACCAGATCAAGATGGATCCTGATGATATGGAAAAGACTACATTCATCACACCATGGGGCACTTATTGTTACAAGGTTATGCCATTTGGTCTCAGAAATGCAGGAGCCACTTATCAAAGGGCAATGGTCACCCTTTTCCATGATATGATGCATATAGAGATAGAAGTTTATGTGGATGATATGATTGCCAAATCACAGAGTGAGGAGGATCATTTGAATCATCTCTTGAAGTTATTTGAGCGCCTCAGAAAGTTCCAACTGCGCCTGAATCCAGCTAAGTGTACATTTGGTGTCCGATCAGGGAAGTTACTTGGTTTTATTGTTAGTCAGCAAGGAATTGAAGTAGATCCAGATAAGGTCAGAGCAATCCAAGAGATGCCAGCTCCAAAAACAGAAAAGCAAGTTAGGGGTTTCCTCGGAAGATTGAACTACATCTCCAGATTCATCTCCAACATGACTGCTACATGTGAGCCTTTATTCAAGTTACTCCGGAAGAATCAAGCAATTGAGTGGAGTCCTGATTGTCAACTGGCTTTTGAGAAGATTAAGGTTTATCTACAAGAACCTCCTATCTTGATCCCACCTACCCCAGGGAAGCCTCTTTTCATGTATCTGACTGTACTCGAGGGATCTATGGGTTGCGTATTAGGCCAACAAGACGAAACTGGTCGTAAGGAGCACGCCATTTATTACTTAAGCAAGAAGTTCACAGACTGTGAAAGCAGATATTCGCTTTTAGAGAAAACTTGCTGTGCCTTGGCATGGGCGGCCAGACGCCTCAGGCAGTACATGATTTGTCACACTACTTTGTTGATCTCGAAAATGGATCCAATAAAGTACATCTTTGAGAAGCCTGCTTTGACTGGAAGACTCGCCCGTTGGCACATGTTGTTATCCGAATACGACATCCAATATGTAACCCAGAAGTCTATTAAAGGCAGTGTTTTATCTGAATATCTTGCTGATCATCCTGTCGAAGATTATGAACCTTTGAAATTCGATTTCCCGGACGAGGACATTATGTTGATAAAGGATTGTGAAGTTCCAGGTCCAGATGAAGGTCCCGAGCCAGGGTCTCGTTGGAAGATGATGTTTGATGGTTCCTCTAACTACATGGGGCACGGTGTAGGAGTTGTTTTGATGAATCCTGATGGTGGTTATACTCCCTTCACGGCTAGATTGTGCTTTGAATGTACAAACAACATCGCAGAGTATGAAGCATGTATTTTGGGTATCGAAGCTGCAATCGATACTAGAATCAAGATTCTGGATGTATATGGAGACTCAGCTTTAGTAATTTACCAAGTCAAAGGTGAATGGGAGACTCGTGATGAGAAGCTGATCCCATACCGTGCCCACATTGTGGAATTGATCAAATACTTTGATGAAGTCACTTTCCATCATGTTCCAAGGGTAGAGAATCAAATTGCAGATGCTTTGGCTATGTTGGCCTCTATGTTTCAAGTCAGATTTCTTAATGAAGCTCCACTCATTACAATTGAGCGAAGAACTGCACCAGCTTACTGTCTACTGGTTGAAGAAGAAACTGATGAGAAACCGTGGTTCTATGACATTAAGAACTACTTGCAAAATCAGGAGTACCCAGCGGATGCAACAACTCTAGACAAGAAGACTTTAAGAAGATTGGCGTCCAAGTTTTTCCTCAGCAACAATGTGCTCTACAAAAGAAATCATGATATGGTTCTGCTCAGATGTGTGGACAAACGCGAAGCAGACTTATTGATCAGGGAAATCCATGAAGGATCATTTGGAACACATGCCAATGGACATGCCATGTCCAGGAAGATTTTGAGAGCTGGATACTTCTGGTTGACCATGGAATCAGATTGTTTCAAGTATGCCAGGAAGTGTCATAAATGCCAGATTTATGCCGACAAGGTGCACGTACCTCCAACACTTTTGAATGTTCTGTCGTCGCCTTGGCCTTTCTCAATGTGGGGCATTGATATGATAGGGGCAATTGAGCCCAAAGCTTCCAATGGTCATCGGTTTATCTTGGTCGCAATCGATTACTTCACCAAATGGGTAGAAGCAACTTCCTACGCCAATGTGACAAAGCAAGTGGTTGCCTGTTTCATCAAGAACCAAATTATCTGCCGTTATGGAATCCCAAGCCGAATCATCACAGATAATGGGACCAATTTGAATAACAAAACAATGAAAGAGTTGTGTGAGACATTCAAGATTGAACATCATAACTCTTCTCCGTATCGTCCGAAGATGAATGGAGCTGTTGAAGCTGCAAACAAGAACATCAAAAAGATTCTGCAGAAGATGGTAAAAACTTACAAAGATTGGCACGAGATGTTGCCATATGCTTTACACGGATACAGAACATCAGTCCGCACTTCAACAGGGGCAACCCCTTTCTCTCTGGTGTATGGGATGGATGCAGTTCTCCCTATTGAAGTAGAGATACCATCTTTGAGAATCTTGATGGAAACCAAACTAGAGGAAGCTGAGTGGGTCCAGAACAGGTTTGACCAACTGAACCTCATTGATGAGAAGAGAATGACAGCCATGTGCCATGGCCAGTTGTACCAGAAGCGCATCAAGAGAGCATTTGACAAGAAAGTCCGTATCCGAGAATTCAAAGAAGGAGATCTTGTACTCAAGAAAATCTTGCCAGTCCACAAAGACATGCGTGGAAAATGGAGTCCTAACTATGAAGGCCCATATGTTGTGAAGGTGGCATTCTCCGGAGGTTCCTTAATCCTTACAACTATGGATAGTGAACAGCTGAAACACCCGGTGAATTCTGATGCAGTCAAAAAATATTATGCCTAAACAAAACCCGATAGGTCGAAAACCAGAAATGGCGACCTATGCAAAAATGGGTATCCCGGTGGATCAAAACCTATGAAGGAGATCCAGGCAAAAGTTAGGGATAAAAATGAAAAAATAAGAGCTCGCTAAGTTGAAAACCCGAGAGGGCGACTTAGGCAAAAAAGAGCGTCCCGGTGGATTGAAAACCCGAAAGGGAGGTCCAGGCAAAAGTTAGGGACAACGGCATTTGACTGTATTAGATGGTGTTTACCATTACTGAAGAATCATACTGGAAGATCGATCCAATTGCTCTTGTCAGAAGCAAGGTGGCGGGCAGTCTTAGTTATTAGGGATTGTAGTGGTCGTTGGATTCAATGTAGACCTTTCCCCATTGCCATTTTCAAACTGTAATTTCCCATGGAGTTTTTGCCATTGGCAAGCTACCATTCTTGAATAAAATACAAACTTTGCCTATGAATTTTGTTGTTCAGCTTCTTATTTTCTTTTGTTATGCAAAATGCCATCACTTGATTACAATTTAACTTTGAAAATGACAAATTTTTAAGGAAATGTTTTTTGAAAACATGCGGAAAAACTTTTAAGTTTCTTTGACTTTGGGAAAATTGGAAAAAAACCTTCTGTTTCCCCAAGAAGTCCTGGTTTGCAACAACACTTTTATACTATTATTACAGAAATCCCCATAGAAGTTCAAAACTGATAACACTCTTGGATGGATCCTTAGACCAAGCATGATTTCCAAGTTCGAAGACATCTCCCCAGTGTTTTTCATGTTGCTCATCTAAGTATTGGTGTTGAGAGCCTACTCCTCTTTGAGTCTTGTCAAAACTCTTTGTCTCTTTTGAGTCAACATTTGCATATCATGATCATTCGCATCATGCTCAATCATGCGCATTTGACATTAGCATTTGTCTTTCCCCAGTTGGCGTATGTCTAACTCCAAGTCCAGATATCATTAGTGTTTAATTTGAAAATTCATTGTTGTTGATACCCGAAGTTTGGTTTACCAATGTTTTTGTCCCCAGTAATTGCTGGTGTCCCCTGTGGATTTCTAATTGTGATTGGTATTTGTCTTTATGGCCACCAATATCTCCTTGAAGTCCAATTGTCATTGGCACAAATCTTTTAAGCAGGTCCTGAAACCTTTTGCTTAAATCCAAGTCAATTTGATTTTGCACATACTTGTGCCCTTTCTCCTGATGGTTCCTGAAGGAATTTCCAGAGGTTGGATGTCTTATCTTATTTGAAAACTCCAACATATTTTGTTGTTACTTTTTTGCGTTAGCCGGTCGCCTAGAGCCGTTGATCTATCTTTGGGTGTTTTGCATTCTATCCTCAATGCTAGCTGGTCGCATAGAGCCACTACTAAATCAATGTGTTTTCCTTCCTTATCCTCAGTGTCAGCAGTTACATTTGAACCTGCTAATTTACCATTTTGAATACTTTGACTACTTTGTCTTTATCATTCTTAGTGTCAACCGGTTTTTTTAACTTGTTGCGCATTCACTTTGAGTGTATCTTGGCTTTCTTTTTTAGTGTCAATAGGTTTCGAATCTATTGTGCTTCCACTTCGAATATTTTTGTTGTTATTCATGGTGTCAGTTGGTCGCATCGAGCCACTGCGCATTCACCTTGAATAAGCTTGTTGTCATTCTCAGTGACAGTTGGTCGCATCGAGCCGTTGTGCATTCACTTTGAATGTTTATTTTGTTGTCATTCTCAGTGACAGTTGGTCGCATCGAGCCGCTGTGCATTCACTTTGAATGTTTATTTTGTTGATTATTCTTAGTGTCAGTTGGTCGCATCGAGCCGCTGCGCATTCACTTTGAATTTTATGTCATTTCTATTCTTGGTGTCAGTCGGTCGCATCGAGCCGCTGCGCATTCACTTCGAATATCTTTGTTGTTATTCATGGTGTCAGTTGGTCGCATCGAGCCGCTGCGCATTCACTTTGAATTTTGTGTCATTTCTATTCTTGGTGTCAGTCGGTCGCATCGAGCCGCTGCGCATTCACTTTGAATATTATGTTTATCATTTCCAGTGTCAGTTGGTCGCATAGAGCCGCTGCACATTCCCTTTGAATGTTTATTTTGTTGTATTCTTGGTGTCAGTTGGTCGCATCGAGCCGCTGCGCATTCACTTTGAATAGGTTGTTGTTTTCTTTTATTTCTCAAAGTCAATTTGGTCGCATAGAGCCATTGATCTACCATTTCGATTTATTTCCTTGTTGTATTCTTAGTGTCAGTTGGTCGCATCGAGCCGCTGCGCATTCACTTTGAATATTATGTTTATCATTTCCAGTGTCAGTTGGTCGCATAGAGCCGCTGCACATTCCCTTTGAATGTTTATTTTGTTGTATTCTTGGTGTCAGCTGGTCGCATCGAGCCGCTGCGCATTCACTTTGAATATGTTGTTGCTTTTCATTTCTCAAAGTCAATTTGGTCGCATAGAGCCATTGGTCAGCCACTTCGATTTATTTCCTTGTCTTGTTTTATTCTTAGTGTCAGTTGGTCGCATTGAGCCACTGTGCAGTCACTTTGAATTTTATTTTGTTTTGTCCGTGTTCGTTGATCCAACGATTTGGATTTCTTTTTGTTCCCGTCTTTTGTTATTCTTAGTGTCAACAGTTACACTTGAACCTGTTGATTTATCACTTTGAATACTTCCCGTTTTCGTTTCTTTGTCCCCAGTGTATGTCATCCCCAATGAGTCTTGGCTTGTGGTTGTCATATCTCATTCTAATCATTCATACCATAAGCATCATTCATTGCATAGTTGTTACAGAGTTAGATAGCTTGTAGTCCAGCATAACATCGCATTTAGGGGCAAAATTTCCGGTTATTTATATATTTAAATACCTTTCACCCTAATCGCCTGAGTGTCTTTCGTCATTCATGCCATCTGGTAAAGTTATTTAAATAGGGGCAACTGTCACATCCCAAATTTTACCCCTAACTGCTCGCATCATACAGTCATCGCATTTAGCAGAGAATTCCGAGATTTATTTTTCTGTTGCTTTCAGCTCATTTTCGAGCTATTTATTTATTTATCTTTATTTCTTCTCACTTCCAAGCTTCCATTTTAAATTTAATTTATATTTCTCACTTCTAACTTTTATTTCTTACCTTTTATTTTCTAGTCTATTTCTTTTTCTCTTTTGTTAATCTCTTGTTTTAGAATTTTTTATTCTTATTTCAAATACTAGTTTTTTTAGTTATTTACTATTCTTTCTCTTCATATACACCCATTTCGAATTTAAATTCTAACTCATTTTCGAGTTCTCCTTGTTAATTTGATTTTTAGTCTTTATCTCAATTTCTACTTCTAATTTTTATTTTTATTTTTTATTTTAAAAAAAAAAGGGTGTTTCTATTCTATTATAATTTTCTATTTTTATTTAAGTTCAAGTCCAATTTTATTTTAAATTCATTTCTCCAATTTCATTTTTCAATTTCAAGTTTCCAAAAAAACAAATTCTCAATTCAAACTCCTTTTCTAAAACTTCAAGTCCTTTTCCAACTTTGTTTCAAATTTCCATTCAATTTTAATTCAATTTTGTTTATTTCAAAAAAAAAAAAGCTCAAACTAAGGTGAATTTCATTCTATTTCTTTTCCCTTTTCTCATTTCAAAGCATCATTTGCATTTGTAAATTCATGTACCTTTCATAGTAAAAACAAATTTCTAATTTTTGAATTCCATATCCAAATGTATTCCAAATTCATGCCAATATCAAATTTCTAATGTCACTTGGTTTCTAAGCCTAAAACATTTACAAGATAAGGAAAATCAAATTTAAATCTAAGTTGTTTTGATGAGTCATTTGCACCACTTCATGATTGAAGCCTTTTTTTTTCAACTCTAAGTTCTTCCACTTCATTAGCATCATCACCAAATCTCCATCTTCATGCCTTTTCCATTCATCCTACAACATTCAACAAAAATCAGCCCAAGACAGGTACAAAATTCATCAAAATTCAGCCACAAAGGCAACAAAAACAACAGCCAGCACACAGCAGGCCTGCAAAATGCAGGGCTCTGCTCCATTACCATTCTACAACAGCAACTTCAGACTTTGTCCCCCATGCTTCTTCAACAAGTTTTCATAGTACAGAATTCAAATTCACAATACAAACCCTAAACCTGTCATATATATACTGCTATTTATTTCATCAAAACTCAGCAATAACAAAAGGCCTAACCACTGTTACATTGCAACACAAAAACAGCTCAAAATCACTACAAACTCAGCCCTCAACAACACACTGAAACAGCCTCAAATACACCCAAATCACCCCTCAAAAACTACCAAAAATCTGCCATCAAACACACTATTACACACACTATTGTTACAACAGAACAACCAAAAATTCAGCACAAAAATCTCCCAAATTCAGCCCTCAAGAATCCCACAGAACAGCAAGAAAAAAAGCTTCAGGAGAACATCAGAAGAGGAATAGGAGCTTACCATCCGTGGATCCTTCACCCCGATAACATTCGGGTCGGTATTGGTTCTTTTTCCTTTCACCTCTTTACAACTTTTGTCCATAGATAATTTTCTTTTTTTTGTTTCATTTCAAACCTGCATTCACAAAGCAAAACTTAACATTAAAAACTTCAAAAAAAAACCAAATCATTAAGATAGAGAAGCTGTTGAAACCGTGAAAAAGAATAAGGAAAAACAATGTAATACCTTGCTGCAAACCTGATCTTCAACAAGCCTCATAAAACCTTTTCTAAAAAAAAAAAAGCTCTTCTCTTCAATACAACCTCAACTTCCACCGAACCATCATCTCGCACAGCCTCACCTTGAGCCACTCAAACCGCCATAACCCTCCATTCCATAATAGACCTGCAAACCAAACCTTCCCTTAAACTTCATCAGACCCTCCAAATATGAATTCATTTTGTTTCATCAATCCGAACCACCAGCTTTTGTTCAACCAACAACAACAGTACATTCACCCCTAAAAATCCGCAGAACCACCATCACCCTTTCCATCTCACCGTTCCGTAAACCACACCAACCCAGCTTCAGCTCCGTTCGAAACCACTTTCTACCACCATTAGAACACGTGAAACCACCACAAACCGCGCATCATCTCAAACTGATCCAAAACCACCCCTGTTTTCTCCACCTTCAATGAATCTGCCACCCTCTGCTCAAACCAAAGCCATTGCCGTGAAACTTCGTTGTCACAACCGAAACTCATCGTTAACACTTCCATCCGCCAAAACACAGCACAAGCCTTGAAATCCACTGCGAACTCTGAACCGAATCACAAAACCAGAATTCCAAACCTGTAAAAAAAACAGAACAGAAGTTGAAGAATCCCGAAAATCCAAAAGAATCCGAAACAGGATTAAGATGATGAGCTGAAGGTGATGAACCGCAGAAACACATAAACTCAGATCTCAAACTCACCGAAAAAAGATTTGAGTTCCTTACCCGCATCAACCTTTTCTCCGCCGTAAACACCACCCCTTTCAAACCGTGACCAGCCACCGCATCAATCCTCAAAACATCCAACCAGCCAAACTCGAAAATCCGTCACCCTCGAACACGAATCCACACGAATCCTTTCATAGCCAACACCTCCCTTCAAATCTGTAAAAAACAAAACCGCAAAGCCCAGAAACATCAGCCCTCACCACTCACCACCGCCCTTAAACCACCGTCAAAGGTCACCGCCGCCGAGAGGGGTTCGTGTGAGAGACCGAGGCCGCGTGCGAGAGAGAGAGGCCTTGAGAGATCGTCCGCGAGCTTTGAGAGAGTTTCGGCGATGAGAGAGTGAGATGAACGACAGAGAGTTCAGCGTGAGAGAGAGACGGAACCTTCGAGAGTGAGAGAGAACAGGGCGTGCGTTCGTGTTTCACTTTTCTTCATCTTTGTTTTTTACTTACTGATTTTTTCTTTCTTTTATTTTTTAATTTAATTAAGTTTTCTTATTTTCCTTATTTTATTAGGGTGAGTTTTGTTGTTAATAATGGATTAAAGGCCTTAAGCCCATCTGGTTTCCTAACAATACCCTTTTCTTTGTCTATTTCTAATTCTAGTTTATATATATATATATATATATATATATATATATATATATATATATACTTTATTTTACTTATTTGTTTAAGAAAATCTCTAAAAAATAAAGTTTTATATATTTTCATTTTTTTAAGAAAAAAAAGAACTTTAAAAGAAAAGTATTAGTTGTGATCTCTTATATTTTATTTATTTGGGGCCGATGATATGACAAAGGTCACGATAAATCGTTTCCGATTAATCGTGACCCATATGAGGCCATGCATTTATTTATTTCTATTTCATGCATTTATTTATTTTTCAATTTATTTATTTATTCTATTTAATTTATTTAATTTATTTTATTCTATTTCATAATTTATTTCACTTTATTATTTATTATTTATTTCTCGTGCTTTTACATCATATTAAATTTAATTTTCAAAATAATAAATCCTTGGTCCAACGCCAAGTGAACTTCATACACTTCACTCACACACGTAAGTCGGTCGTTTACGATCGCCATCTGCACAATTCCTTACACTTCACAGCTTTTCAACTTAAGAAAATTGTCGCACCACGCTTGTTTTCCACCCCCGCATTCTCGATCCACATATCGAGCCATAGCCCAGTTACTGAGCCTTTTACCTCGCATTTCCATTTACTTTATTCCATTTATTTTTGCAAGTAGCAACCTATGCCTTAGACTTAGGAGCTTGCACCCTCATTTATTTACTTTTTTTTTTTTCGCATTTAAATCCAAAAGGGAAAGAACTCCTGCAGTTGACTCAATGTCATAGGAAGTTTAGCCATCCCTAGTTACTTTTTTTGACCTTAGCCATTAGGACTTTTTATTTTACAACTTTTTGTGACTTTGTTAAAGTCACGTGAGTGTTTCCCATAACACTTACCTTCCCCCGCGAACCTTGAGCGTAACCAAGTGTTCGTGAATCCTTAGGAGAACTACGAGTGCTCTGATTCTATACCCGATACGTAGGCATCGATGCGATGTTGTGCGAGCACCATTAGAAATAAAACCTTAGGTTCCCATAATTTTAACAAGCAATAAACAACAATAATACAAATATTAACAAGAGGTTCCCGTAGGATACTGCGGATGCTTAGGATGCTAACACCTTCCCTAGGTATAACCAACCCCCGAACCTAGTTCCTCCTCATTTAGGGTTTTTACGATCTTTTTCCCTTTTCCCTTTGGATTAAATTAAAGTCGGTGGTGAACATAAATGTTTTGCGATTCAAGCTCACTTAATAGCTTGGTATCAGATTCTCACCGCAACATTATCCTCTCGTGCAATGAGGAAGTCAGAACACCGTAGTTCGACCCAAAGAGACTGAAAGATGAATTGACTGTGAACTGCTTGCTTGTCTATGCTCAAGTGTATGACCTGTCTGGCTCAGGTGCTGACTGTCTTGCATAAGACGGAAGAAGCAAGTTCTCGTTTGAGAGTGAATGAGGTGAGAAAAGAATCCAGGAGGAGACGATTATTGTTTGTTTTTGAGTTTTCAATCTTTTATTGCTTTTGGATTTTGTCATAAGTCAATGAGCTTAAGCCTAAACCAATGGGTTAGCAAACTCATCACATCTTCCCTCTGGTTAGGGGTAATGAGAATACCTTAAGTGTGAAGTCAGCTTCTCACACTTAATCACCTTTGGTGTAGGATTAAGATCATTAACCTACTTGTGATTATTTATATGTTTTTGGTGTTTTTGTTTAGTGTTAAGTAATGAGATTAAGCCATAATCAAGGATTAAACAGACTCATTACACCATCCTAATAGAAGGATAATAGATGAGAATGTTTAAGCTGAGGAAAGCTCCTCAACTTAATCCATGATTAGGGATTAAACTCAGGACAAAACAAGCCTTTGGTTAAGTGGATTTTAATTAATGATATGATGATGAAGTGATTTTTAGGGTTTGTAAGACAACTTGAGGAGGACTTGTCCATTAACACTAGGGTTAGTCCTTCTTAACCAGTTAAGGAAGAATTAGAACCCTAATGCAAGGCCCAAGTTACAAGTGTAATGTCTTGATGATTATTAAGTGAATTGATTAAAGGAGTTAAACACATTTAGGGTTTAACACTTAGGATTAAAGTTATACACTCCATCCTAATAGAAGGATGCAGGCATAAGCTTAATCACAAAGCCTTAAAGCCTTTAGGGTTTAGTCCCTGATTATGAGATGAGAAGAGAAGACTCAATGAGACACAAAGGTAAAACTAAGTGGGGGACTAATCAAAACCCTAATCATTGTCATGCTTGGTTGTTCCTAAGTTTTGTGAGGTTTAAGGAAGAAGTCTTCAATGGAAACACCAGGAAGCAGATGAAAGGATCAGGAGAAGCAAATCAACTTGCTTCATTCAAGAAGTCAAGTCACTTGAGGAAAGAAAGCAAGAAGAACAAGAATGAGCAAGCTCAATCTCAAACACAAGATAAAATGAAGCAATGATGCATAAGAGATATGAAAAGAAGTTGTGAGAAGTGAAGGCAAATTCACTTCTCAAAGTTACTTACCACCTGAAAAGTTAGTGAAAGAAATGCAATGCAATGCAAAGTGAGATGAAATGGCATGATGAAAACCAAAACCAGAAGCATATTTAAGATGATAATGATGCTATGAGATGATGCAAACATGAAACAAGGCATGGTGATGATCATACAAGCTTATGGATGCAGATGAAGCAAGTTTGGAACCATGATCACACATGAAAAGTTGTGAAATGCACATGGCATACAACATGGCAAATGCAAGATGCAAAGATCAAACATGCTTTCAATATGTCTTAAGATGTCAAATGAATCCAATGGATGCACAAAATGTCATGGCAAGTCAAGGTATGAATGCAAATGCAAGATGGATGCATATGGAAGCCCAAATTAGGGTTTATGATCAATGCACCAAACAAAAACCAAAATCAGAAGCAAACATCAAGATAAAAAATTGAAAATGCACTCAAAGGATCCCTAATCCTATACTAACTCACTGCCCAAAGGAGAAGTTCCAACTCTTAACCTAATTCAAGTTATGATTTTCCTAAGTTTTCTAGGGTTTTAGGGTTCCTTAACAAGAAAAATGTCAAACAAATGAAAAATAAAAGATCAAATCATGCCAAATTAATCTCACAAACTACATGATATGCATAATGCAATGCAAAAAGAATCAATGTCCAACTCTCAATGATTAGGCAGAAATGATTTTTTGAAGTTTGGATCAAAATAATGCCTTGAAAAGATTTTAATTCCATGAAAAATTCTCAAAATGCATCAAGATCAAAAAAGAAATTTGGTTTGAGGGTTGGACAATGTTTCTAAATGTTTTTAAAGGTTTCATGAATTTTTTGGTGATTTTTAAATACCTAAAAGCATTTTTAATTAATTAATTCTCATTAATTAATTAAAAATAAACTTTTAAATATTTAAAAATACTTTTTGAATGCAAAAAATAAAAATAAAAATATTTTTAGCTTCTGAAATTAAATAAAAGTGTGTATAAAAAAATTCAGAATTTTTGAAATTGTTTTACTATTTTAAAATAAATGAACAAAAGAAATATAAAAGAAATGAAATAAAATTAATAAAAATGAAAAGTATTCACATCCAATGCTCCAGATTCAAAGTTGGGAGTTGAGTGTTGACTGGCGCGTGAAACAAGGTTCAGGATCACTTCTGGCTTTAATCAGGTTTTATGAATTAATTAAATGGGATTAATTAAGTTAATGGAGATTAGGGCAAAATGGATGCATCTGGGCCGTTCACAAGCGCGCGGGAAGCAGCATCTAAGGGACAGGATTTAAAGTTACGTAATTAATCAGGCTTAACCCTAATCACACTCAGGCGACCGGAGATGAGCTCCGGTCGTCTTCTCCGGCAGGGTCAAAACCCTAGGTTCTTCTACAGGCTACCCCCAGTCAAATTAAATGCCCAGAAACCTTCCCCTCCTCCAACTAAACCTAAATCCAACCCTAAAAACCATTTATCCACCATGAACAAAGAAGAACAAGCTCAAACTCAAACACGGGCAAAATTTCAGAGAAGCATAAAATGATCATTCCTTCACTATTTTCAATTCTAAGGACATCATCATGATCAGCACAACACACACTTCCATTTTATAGCAAGAAAAGCAAGCTCTGTGAAAAAGAGTTCTTGGCCATACCTGAGCTGGAAAGCTTCAATGGTGAGCTTCCAGAGTCTCCCACTAGTGCAAATGAACTTCTTTGACCCTCTTGAACTCAATGAGATGCTTCAGAGTTCTTGTGGATGGCTGATTTGAGAAGAAGTGTTCTGGTGCAGCAGATTCCACAGTCAGGATTTGTGAGGTTTCAAGCTACTTCAATGGTGGATTTTGGTTCTCTTGAATGTGTATGATTGATTGGTGAAGAGAAATTGGATGTTTGATGGATGGAAAATGAGATTCGAAGAAGAGGAGTTCTTGACAGATTTTTGTGAAGGCTGTGTTCTCTCTTGTTTCAGTGACCAATGCCTTGCTATAACACTCCCAAGATGTATGAGTAGCCTGTGGAGCAGGTCAGTAGAGGTGGCTGCTCACTGTTCCAAGAGTATGGGGGTTTTGGCCAAAAAGTCAATGTGATTTGTACTTGCAGCATGGGCTATGGCAGCAGCAGTTTTAGGGCATGTCTTGCTTCAGCTTGGGTCCAGGATGACCCTTAGATTGCTTGTGAATGTCTGCAGCATGTGGATCATGAGCTATGCTAGATCTTGCAACTTGCCCACTTGTGTTTTCTTGTGATTTTGTGCTATGTACATGAGATGATTCTTGCTGAATTTTGATGCATGGAACTTCATTTAGTCATGGCAATGCATAGAAATCAGCTAGTGATCACATAATTCCTTGGAGGGTGATTTTGCCAAAAATCCCTCTTTGCACTTGTATGGAAAATGACTTATGGACCTTTGAAAACCAAAGCACAAAAATGAGAAATCTCTTGGGTTAAATCTGATTTTAGGTCATGTGTAGCAAGGGTATGATGATTAGAGATCATTTTGAAGTCACAAATTGCCTTGGTACAAGAATTTGCAAGTTTTTCATTTGGTGCATAACTTGAAATTTAGTGATTTTTGCCAACTTTGATGAGCCATAACTTTTGATCCAAAATGAATTAGGTCATGTTCTTGTACTTTTTGAAAAGGGAAAGATCTATTCTACAACTTTCATGACCAAAGTTTTTCCATTTGAAGCCTTTTTGAATCAAAAAGTAAGGGTTGAAAAGTTGCCTAAAATGACAAATTCATAAAAAAGGTCAAACTTGCCCAAAAAGTCAACTTTGCAAAAGACTTGAAATTTCTCAATTTTGTGAACTTCCAACATCTTCCATGATCAAATAAAGATCATATACAATCAAAATGATGAAGAACACCCTTTGGTTGGGTCATTGGGGGCCTCAGATGCCCTGATTTTGCACTGACTTGCTTGAAAAGTCAACTCTTGATCAGAGGACTTCCCCATGGAATTTCTTCATGAAAATTGATATGCATACTCCCTATACCATGTAGAGACCAATAGAAACAAGAATGACCAAAAAATTTGGAGTTATGGCCTCTGAAACCAAAACCCTAATTTTAGGTCATCTGTGCAGTCAAACCTGGCTCTGCTTCCATACCATTCTCAGTTCTTGTGATTCTTTGGCATTCTTGACTTTGAGAGGATATAATATGATACTTGAACACACATGGACCTCTTTGAAGTGATTGATGGCCTTTGGAGTGGCTCAAGAAGCTCTTGGATTGCTCAGTTCACAAACCCTAGATGCAGATGACTTAGAACCAATGTAGTGGATCAAAAGTGTGATATGAGATGGTATGATTGTGTTTATGCATATGAAATGACCACAAGCCATGGTGTGAATGAGTGAGGGCAAATTTGGGGTGTTTACAGCTTCCCCTATTCAAACATGAGTTAGCTGTGCAGGATGTAAGCAGCGGCTTATCAGGCAAGCAAGATAACTTGTGGTTGAATACCAAAGACAGTCCAAAATTTGCACTCACAGAATGAAGAAGAAAAGGGATATAGATTGTAAAAGAAAATAAAGTATATTGTAAAGCATGGGAGACGGAGGACGACCGTCAAGCAGAGGACGACTGCTGGGTAAAGAGCAATGACGGGGACGGCCGACATGCTGGGGATAAAAGGGATCATGATAGGGACGACCATCAAGTTCATAAAGTAAAGTAACCAACGATGGGGACGGCCATCGGGTTAAAAAGAAAAGGGACCACGACGGGGACGGCCATCGGGTTAAAGAATAAATGAAATAAACAGATGATGAGGTACGGTCATCAAAGGTGAAGGACGATCACCTAGCAGGGGACGGCTTCTCTGTTGGGGTTAAGATGAGGGACGGTCATCTAAGGTGGAGGACGACCACCTGGCAGGGTACGGCTGCCGAAAATATCGCGACATAGGACGAATGCCGGATAAAAGGGTCAATGATGGGGACGGCCATCGGACGAGCATGATGGAGGACGACCATCAAGAGGTGGAGGACGACCACCTAGCAGGGGACGGCTGCTCTCAAGGTTTGTCATGACATAGGACGAATGTCAGATAACCAATATCAACAATGGGGACGACCATTGGATAAAATGATGAAGGACGATCATCAAGAGGTGGAGGACGACCACCTAGCAGGGGACGACTGCTAAATATCACGACATAGGATGAATGTCGGATAGAAAGGTCAACGATGGGGACGGCCATCGGATGAGCATGATGGAGGACGACCATCAAGAGGTGGAGGACGACCACCTAGCAGGGGACGGCTGCTAAATATCACGACATAGGACGAATGTCGGATAGAAAGGTCAACGATGGGGACGGCCATCGGATGAGCATGATGGAGGACGACCATCAAGAGGTGGAGGACGACCACCTAGCAGGGGATGGCTGCTCTCAAGGTTTATCATGACATATGTCAGATAAAAAGAAATTGTTTTACTGGGGAATAGTAAACACGGACGAGTGTTTACATCCAAGAAATAAAAGGTATAAGTGTTTGGTATTGTGTATAAATTAAAGATGCGGACGAGCATCCTTGAGACTATGATACGGACGAGTATCAGGTAGAAACAAATACCGACACATGTTCAGAGATGATGATACAGACGAGTATCAACTGGTTAACAAGGAACACGGACGAGTGTTGAATCTGAGGGGACTCCTCCGGGGAATAGTAAACACAGACGAGTATCTATATTCGAGAAGAAACAGTGTATGGATTAAAGATGCGGACGAGCATCCTTGAGATTATGATACGGACGAGTATCATGTAGAAACAAACGCTTGACGCATGTTCTGAGATGATGATACGGACGAGTATCAACGAGTTAACAAAGAACACGGACGAGTGTCGAATCTGCGGGGATATAAATGGTGTATACAAGATACGGACGAGTATCTGTATAAGGTAAGTAGAAAGTATGAGTGATATATAGATGAGTGTTCAATCTGCTGGGGAGAGTGTGACGCGGACGAGTGTTAAAAGGAGAAGAGTATAGTATAAACAAATATCTGATATACAAAGTGTTTATGTTACTGTGCTGGGAAAATGACATGGACGGATGTCAAGGAAGTTATGTATATGTGAGTGCAAATAGGATGTCTTTTGCTTTCTGCTGGGGATATGACACGGACGGGTGCCACAAGGAGTATGTATTTGTACTGGTGAATGTGAGGCAACTGCTTTTGCTGGGGAATCTGGGGGTGTTCTGTATATTGTTGATGGGTTGATAATATTCACAAGTGTTTGATTCAGACCATGGCTTATGATTATGCTACATGTTTGACTTCTACCGTAATGCTCCGTATTAAGACGGAATGCTACGCTTTGTTTGGTGAATATGATGCGAATGCTATGATTGTGCAAAAGATACCGATCCGGGATTCGGATCCCGCTGCTGTGAAGATCTCTGGTCGATCTCGCTCGAAGTGAACATCCCAGTTGGGGATGAGATCATTGGTGGATCTGATTGAAATGATTCTGCTTGGGGAAATGAGTCCATGATAGACCTATTCCTGACAATGAGGGACCTAGCTGGGGTCTGTAGAAGCTTTCGTCACTCTGTTGTGATTCCTTCGTGCGTTGCTCTTCTGGATAGAGACTGAAACTCTGTGGGGAAGCAGTTCCCTAGCTTTTTGTACTTGGATGAGGAGGAGTATCGGATGGCAACTCAGCTGAGGAGAAACAAAAAGTGGCAGCTCAGCTGGGGAGAAAGCACTTGGGTGCTAAGATTGAGTGAGTGTTGATTTGCCAGCTTGCTGGGATGAAGCTTTCATGTCCCGTGTTGCGCTTTTGAATACCTGCAATCCTGCAAAGACAGGGAAACGTACAAGTAACCCCGAGGCATCCTTTACCGGATTTCGTCATAGGAGTGAGACACTCTCGAGAGTAAGTATATTTCCTGCAAGCACGTAGTTTTTTATTTTTGAGGATAAGCATCTGTATTCATGCAATCAGTATTTTAAAGATATCAGACATTCTTTGCAAATAAAGTGAAGTGTTCGAGGTGAAACTTGACTGAAAATCTGTTTTTATTAACTCAAGTGCCCTGAATTGGCAAGATACAGTCAAAGAAACATATCTCCTGAAATGAGGAGATTGTTACAAATTGAGAAACAAAATGCTGGCAATGTTGACGGCACTTTGAGGAGCTTCCCCTCTTGCTATGACCCGTATGACTGTTGACGCTCTTCTCGTCTTGTTTTCTGAAGAAGGCTGATTCTGACAGAAGCTTGATCCCTTCGAGGTTTACCAATTGGCAGGTGATACAGACGAATTCAGAATGCAATTGTTCGCTTATTCCCTTATTTTGCATGGATCGCCCTTTCGGGTTTTCAATCCATCGGGATACCCATTTTTGCCTGAGCTGTCCGATGCGGCTTTTCAACTCAGCGGGTGTACATTTTTTGTTTATTTTCCCTTATTTTTGCCCGAGTCTTTTATTCTGTTTTTGACTCGCCGGGATGCCCTATTTTTGCCTGGACTTACATTCTGTTTTTATGTCCAGCGGGTCATTTTTTATGCGAAGTATTTTTTAACCGCATCTGAATTCACAGGGGACGGGAAATCTTCACCATCCATGGTGCTGAGCATCAGTGCTCCACCAGAGAAAACTTTCTTTACCACGAATGGTCCTTCATAGTTTAGAGTCCATTTGCCCCTGTGGTCTGTATGAGGAGGGAGGATTCTTTTCAGTACAAGATCTCCTACTTGATACTCTCGGTGCCTGACTTTCTGATCGAAGGCTCTCTTCATTCTTTTCTGATACAACTGCCCATGACAGATTGCAGCCAATCTTTTCTCTTCAATCAGACTCAGTTGTTCGTATCGGGACCGGACCCATTCTGCTTCGTTCAGCTTAACATCCATTAACACTCTCAGAGAGGGTAACTCAACTTCAACAGGTAGGACTGCTTCCATACCATATACAAGCTGATACGGTGTTGCCCCAGTGGATGTTCTGATTGACGTGCGGTACCCATGCAAGGCAAATGGTAGCATTTCATGCCAGTCTTTGTAGGTGACTACCATCTTCTGCACAATCTTCTTGATATTCTTATTAGCTGCCTCGACAGCGCCATTCATCTTTGGCCTGTAAGGAGAAGAATTGTGGTGTTGGATCTTGAAGTCCCGGCATAGTTCTGCCATCATTTTGTTGTTCAAGTTGGAACCATTATCAGTAATGATTCGCTCGGGAACTCCGTATCGACAGATGATATCTCTTTTCAGAAATCTGGCTACCACTTGCCTTGTGACATTTGCATATGAGGCTGCTTCAACCCACTTGGTGAAATAGTCAATGGCGACCAGGATGAATCTGTGGCCATTTGAAGCAGTTGGCTCAATCTTGCCGATCATATCAATGCCCCACATGGCAAAGGGCCAGGGTGAAGACATTATATTCAAAGGATTGGGAGGCACATGCACCTTATCCGCATAAATCTGGCATTTATGGCATTTTCTGGCATAGGCACAACAATCGGCATCCATTGTGATCCAGTAATAACCTGATCTTAGCAATTTCTTGCCATGGCGTGCCCTCCAGCATGGGTACCAAAGGATCCTTCGTGCACCTCGTGCATCAACAAGTCTGCTTCTGTTCTATCAACGCATCTGAGGAGTACCATATCAAAGTTTCTCTTGTATAGGGAACCATCAGTGTTCAAAAAGAAACTTCCAGCAAGCCTTCTCAAAGTCTTCTTATCATTGGAAGATTCCCCAGATGGGTATGTTTGATCCTCCAAGAAGCACTTAATATCGTGGAACCAAGGCTTATCATCCTTAACAATATCTGCTGCAAATACATATGCTGGTCTGTCAAGCCTGGACACTGAAATCTAAGGTACGAAGTTGGCAGCTTGAACTTTGATCATAGATGAAATGGTAGCCAGAGCATCTGCAAACTGATTCTCATCCCGAGGGATATACTCAAGCTTGACTGTTGTGAAGAAAGTCAATAACCTCCTTGTATAATCCCTGTAAGGTATCAGATGGTCCTGGTGTGTGTACCATTTGCCGTTGGTTTGATTAACTACCAAAGCTGAATCTCCGAATACAGTCAATGTCTTGATCCTGAGGTCAATGGCTTCCTCAAGACCCATAATGCAAGCTTCGTATTCAGCTTCGTTGTTAGTGCAGTTGAAAGTGAGTTTTGCCGAGAAAGGCATGTGAACTCCTTTAGGTGTAATGAGTACTGCACCAACACCACGACCATTCATATTAACAGCCCCATCGAACATCATAGTCCATTCTTCTTCTGGGTCAGGCCCTTCAGTGTGGACAGGCTCTTCATGATCTTTTGCTTTTATGAAAATGATGTCTTCATCAGGGAAGTCAAATCTCATAGGCTGGTAGTCATCAATAGGTTGCTCAGCAAGATATTCAGATAGTACACTGCCCTTGATGGCTTTCTGAGAGGTGTACTGGATGTCATATTCTGTGAGAATCATCTGCCATCTTGCAACCCGTCCGGTAAGAGCTGGCTTTTCGAAAATGTACTTAACTGGATCCATTTTGGAGATCAATAAAGTAGTGTGGGTCAACATATACTGTCTCAGTCGGCGAGCAGCCCACGCTAAAGCACAACAAGTTTTCTCGAGCAGTGAATAACGTTGTTCACAGTCGGTAAACTTTTTGCTCAGGTAGTATATTGCATACTCTTTTCGACCAGAGTCGTCATGCTGGCCCAGCACACACCCCATTGACTCTTCTAATACTGTCAAGTACATTATCAGAGGTCTTCCTTCAACTGGAGGCATAAGGATTGGTGGTTCCTGCAGGTATTCCTTGATCTTGTCAAAAGCCCTTTGGCAGTCTTCATTCCACCTGACCATCTGTTCTTTTCTTAGTAGTTTGAACAAAGGTTCACAGGTTGAGATGTAGTTCAATCTACCTAGAAACCCTCGAACTTCTTTTTCAGACTTCGGTGCGGGCATTTCTTGAATGGCTTTGACTTTATCAGGGTCAACTTCAATCCCTTTCTCGCTTACGATAAAACCCAGCAGCTTACCAGATCGCACCCCGAATGTGCACTTGTTGGGGTTCAGCTTCAGTTGGTACTTCCTCAGACGCTCAAATAGCTTCAGCAGGTTTACCAGGTGGTCTTCTTCTGTAAGGGACTTGGCAATCATGTCATCCACATAACACTCGATTTCTTTATGGATCATATCGTGGAATAATGTCACCATAGCCCGTTGATATGTTGCACCAGCATTCTTCAATCCGAATGGCATCACCTTGTAACAGAACGTGCCCCAGGGGGTGATGAAGGTTGTCTTCTCCATGTCTTCAGGTGACATTTTGATTTGGTTGTATCCTGAAAATCCGTCCATGAAGGAGAATACCGAGAACTGAGCCGTATTATCCACCAATACATTAATGTGAGGTAATGGGAAATCATCTTTCGGGCTGACTCTGTTCAGATCCCGGTAGTCAACACACATCCTTACTTTGCCGTCTTTCTTAGGCACAGGCACAATATTAGCAACCCACGGTGGATAGCTAGTTACAGCAAGGAATCCGGCGTCCCACTGCTTTTGTACCTCTTCTTTGATCTTCATTGCCATGTCTGGGCGAGTACGGCGCAGTTTCTGTTTGACCGGTGGGCATTCTTCTCTTAAAGGCAGCTTGTGCGTAACAATGTTGGTGTCCAACCCTGGCATATCCTGATAAGACCAAGCAAACACATCCACATATTCTTGAAGCAGGTCAATCAGTTGTTTCTTCACTGAGTCTTGTAAGCAGGCCCCGATTTTAACTTCTTTCACATCTTCATCTGTACCAAGATTGATCGTTTCTACCTCCTCCTGATGAGGAGTAATAACCCTTTCCTCTTGTCTCAACAACCTGGCTAGCTCTTTAGGAAGCTCGTAATCTTCTTCAACCCCTTCATCAGCTTGATTGATCGGATTGTCAAAGTCATACGAAGTCATAGCCGTGCTGTTGTCGGTGCTGTCTGGAAGGCACTCTCTGCAAGGGTTCAGTTTGTTCATTTTAGTGATTGATTTTAATCTTATTTAGAAAAGTGAAATAAAGTTGTCATTTTGAAAACATTGCCATTTATTTTTTGTACAAAAAGAAAAAATGGAAAAACAGTGTGCTGAAAAGAAAAAGACTCGTTTGCAAAAGATGTCTGATATTTCATTGATTAATCTTGTTGCACAAAAATTACAGATGGCCCGATTACAAAATGAGTCTTGTCATCTTGGGCAAGATGCAAGACTTGATGCATTCTTAAAATATATAGGAAATAATAATTACTCTGCGGGAGTAACTCTTATAATTTCCTGGGAAGACCAGTTTGAGATACTGCTCCCCGGGATCTTTGGACGAATCCAGCTTTCCAGGTTGCGTTCATCTTCCGACTCATCTTCCAAGTTGTTGACAGCATCGGGGGTGAGCATCCCCCCACTAACAAAATTGGGCTTCTTAGCAGCCTCTACTTGATCTTGTTGAGTTGGTTTGTAACCCAACCCAAATCTATCTTCTTTCTTCTCCACAGGCAACAATTTGCCCCAGCCTTGAGCGTTTCCTTCTTCCACCACCTTCCGGGCTTGCTGGTAGGATGTCATGGAAGTCCCAAGTACAGCAGATGTTTCATTAATATTCAGGGCCTCAAACCCTTGACTCATCGTCTCGTGGATCTCCCCATCCATCTCAATGTATTTGTATGTAGCCAGATGGCTAACAAAAATATCCTCCTCCCCACAGATAGTAACGACTTGGCCCTCCCACTCGAATTTTAACTTCTGGTGAAGGGTTGAGGTCACGGCGCCAGCGGCGTGAATCCATGGTCTACCCAACAAACAGCTGTAGGCAGGCTGAATGTCCATCACGTAGAAGGTCGTTTTGAAAGTTTGTGGGCCAATCGTTACAGGCAACTCAATTTCCCCCAGAACTGATCTCTTAGAGCCGTCAAAAGCTCTCACTACCAAGTTACTGGGTTGTAATGCCAATCCTTCATATTCCAGCTTCACAAGGGCTTTTTTAGGCAAGACATTGAGGGATGACCCCGTGTCTACCAGTACATGTGAAAGAACTGCACCCTTACACTCCATGGTAATGTGCAAAGCCTTGTTATGATTGTGGCCTTCCGAAGTCAAATCAGTGTTGGTGAATCCTAGTCCATTACTAGCATTAACATTTCCAACCACAGCTTCCAACTGATTGACCGTGATCTCTTCTGGCACATAAGCTGCGTGCAAGACTTTGAGTAGTGCGTTCCGATGAGCCTCGGAGCACATAAGCAATGATAAAATAGAGATCTTGGAAGGCGTCTGGTGAAGCTGGTCCACTATCTTGTAATCACTTTTCTTGATGATTCTCATGAACTCATCAACTTCTTGATCAAAAGGTGTTTTCAAAGCTTCTTTAACAACCTGCCCTTCTTGCACCATGCTCTTCCCTTTTGCCTTGGCAGCAGCTTCTGCTTCAGCAGTGGGTCTTTGAATTTGCGGGGCAAAGAGACGTCCGCTTCGAGTGAAGCCTCCGCCTCCACCCACATTGTCTATTTGTGGTGAAGAAGTTGATGATTCAAAAGTGATCTTCTGTCCTTCGCAGTATAAGTCGGAGCCGTAATGCCAAGGGATGGCATTACTGCTTTCATAAGGTACTGGCCCAGGCACTGTGATAGTGACTGGACTGATGGCAGCTGCAGAAGGGACTGTGATAGTCTGTGGATCATAGTATATCGTGACTGGTGCTCTGGTAGGAGTGGCATTTTGTGAGTTGTAGGCGGAATCATTTGCAGGATCATAATAAATTGTAACTGTTGAAACACTTGCATTGTTTGCTGCTGATGTTGTAGGAGACATCGTTGGAAGGATGGGTGTTGTTGTTGTAGGAGACTCTGAATGAAGGGGTGTTGAAGTTGTAGAAGGGATGTTTGTTGATATTTGGTCCGTTGAAGTAACAGATGAAGCATTTGTTGATGAAACCGAAAAGTTGTTTGGAACAATGGTTGTTGCAGTTGTAGGAGGTTCTGGAATTGTTGTTAAGGAGATTGCTGGATTGGTAGGTACTGATGTTGTGATTTGAAGCAGGCCACTCTGGATGAGACCATCTATGCCATCCCTCAAGTTATCACATCCATTCACTGAAATGTTGCAATAAGCACACCCTAACTCACATCCCGGGAATATTTGACATTCAAGGAGTTGAGCTTTAATCTCTACCAAAGGCGTCCGAATCTGACCCACACTGGTTATCAAGTAAGACGGCTTGTCTTCTTCAATAGCATTGATTCGGGGACCACCATGGTGTGGCATAGGGTTTTTGTTAACATTTGGTGGTGGTGCAAAGTTCAGAGCTTTGGAGTCTACCAGGTCTTGTACCTTCATGTGCAAGGCTCTGCACTTCTCCGTACTATGGCCAGGTGCATTTGAGTGAAAAGCACATCTGGCGCTGGCGTCATAATTTCTGGGCAGACTGGCAGGATCTGGAGGTGCCAATGTCCTTAGCTCAACCAGGTTGAGTTTCAGGAGTTGTGGCAGTAATGTGGCATAGGGCATAGGGATCGGATTGATCACCCTATTGGCAAGAGAAGGTCTCTGTTGGAATGGTCTCTGCTGATTGTTGTTGCTGGTGTTGTTGTTGTTATAATTTCTCTGAGGAGGATACTGAGTTTGTTGCTGGTAATTCTGTTGTTGTGGTTGATAAGCTGGTTGAGGATGAATTGGAGCGGGAATGGTGACTGCTGCCACAGACCTATGAACATATTGGGGTCTGCTCCTGCTGGTATGGATAGCATTGGTTTCACCAGTTCTTCTTGGGCCTACAAAAGGCTTTCTTGGGTTGTTGGATGAGCTAGCACCGTTGTCAGAAATTTTACCCATCTTTAATAGGCTTTCAATTCTTTCCCCAGCTATAACGACATCTGCAAAGCTGGTAGAAGAAAAGGCAGCTAGCCTATCAATGTATGTCCCCTGGAGGGTGTTCATAAACATATCAGCCATCTCCCTCTCTGACATGGGTGGCTGGACAGCAGCAGCAAGCTGTCTCCACCTTTGAGCGTACTCCCGGAAGCTTTCCCTGGATGATTGTGACATTCCCATCAGGAGGGTCCTGTTGGGAGCCATATCCAAGTTGTACTGATACTGTCTGATAAAGGCCTCTGCCAGGTCTTTCCAGCATCTAATGGTTGCTCTGGTCAGATGAGAGTACCATTCCCTCGAAGCTCCAGTTAAGCTATCCTCAAAATAAAACATCCATAGCTTTTCGTCCATGGTATATGCCTTCAGCCTCCCCAGAAAGGATTGTAAATGGGTCCGGGGACAGGAAGTCCCGTTATACTTCTCAAAGCATGGTGGTTTAAATTTGTGGGGAATCCTGACCCCGTCCACTAAGCCCATGTCCATAACATCAAAGCCTAAAGAATTCTGGGACTCTAGGGACCTCAGTTTCTTAGCAATCTCATCTAGCCTTCTGTCATAGGCTTCCTCCCCAGCTCCCATCGCTGTGAACTGATCTTCCTGGGGGTCTTCTTGCAGTACTTTACCTGCTATGGCAGTCCCTTGCACATTAGCAGGGATGTTGATCTCTGGATGCAGGTGGGGTCCAAAGACTGGGGGATTAACATGAGGCTGGACTCTCTCATTGTTGCTTGTCCCAGCAGTCCCTGGATGATGGTCTTCTTGATTCCTTCCCTCTACCAGTGCTCTTAACCTCTCTTGGCTTTGAGCCATATTATTCATCACCTCCATAAACTGTGTCATCTGATTCCTCATTTCTAGCCTTTCATTGGCCATTTGAGTCCTGACCTCTGTAAGGTCCTGCTGTACTTGGTCCATTTGTATGCCCGGAAGATTGTTGCGGGTGGGATATCTGTGTGGACGGTTGAGTGGAAACCCTCGACGTCGAGCTATAGTTCCTGAAGTCACAACAGAGTTAGTAACAAAAACAAAACAAAACCTACAAAACAAAACAAAAGGTTAGTATGCAATGCAGTATGCTTATTTGTTTCCAAGGTATCCGGCTTGGCACTTGGTTTTGACCTTTCCAGACCCCTGAGGAAGATGCTTTCGATGTTGCTTGAGGAATTCAGATAAAACAAACCAACACATATATTACAAAAGGTAAATGATACATAGTTTGTTTCTTACAATACATGCCCTCTGAGGGGTCAAAAATACAACATAAAGAAAAATACATGAAAAGAAAGCAACAACAAGCAAAAGTCAAACACCAAGACCAAATTCATCCTCCTGAACTTCCTTGAGAAGTGCTTCAGTCACAGGATCATCTGGACGCTCTGTAAGATTCCTGATAAGGAGATTCCTTGTAGTGACAGCTTCAGTTAGCTTCTTGTGTTGACTCTGGTCTTTTGACCTCTTTACACCAGCTCTAATCTTTAATTCTGAGATCTCCCTCTGGGCTGCTGCCAGGGCTTCCTGTTGCTCTTTTGCACTTGCTTCCAGCTGCTCAATCTTATCCTGAGTCCTTTTATCCTCCTGAGTACGGGCTTCGGTGATCATGACCCACCTAGCCTGACTCTCCTTCAGATACAAATCAGTCCTAGCTCTCTGGAATTTGGCCTCTTTGCATGCATTCTTCAAGATCTGTTCTCCAGCCCTAGACTTCTTAATGTAATCCTCTGACTTCTCAATTTTGGCCAGATGCTCCACCCTTAGCTTTTCTAACCTTTCAATGTCCAAGCGACCATCACTCCTCTCCCAGAGGGTCTTCTGTAGAGCCTGAGTCAGATTCTCATTTCTCTCCTTCAATTTCTCAAACTCTTTTAAGCTGACAGTTGCTGGAGTTGGTGCTGTGGAAGGTCCAGGCACATCTTCAATAGTGAAGGGCATTCAAGAAACTTGAGCCCTGGCATGAGACCACTCATAGTATTGGGCTGAGGCCACATTATTGCATCTCCCAAGAATGGTTACCCCCTTAGTCTGCACATTGTCCTAGGCCCAGGATGCCTGCCTGACAATAGCCAGGTTAGGCTTGATTTCACAATAAAGGGTCTCAGTCTGATCCTGTTCTCTAGGAGGATGGACTAATGCATAGCCCAGTTGTCTTTTGAATAGCAGAGGGTTGTAATTGATGCAACCCTTCACTCCTATCAGAGGCACATTGGGAAATTGCCCACAACTAGTAATGATGTCTCTGCCCTTGGTGCTTTGAGTGCACCACCTGATATCATCTGAGGTTAGAGCAACAAGCCTCCTAGCCCAATTTTTCTGCTGGTGAGGGTTCAAGAATGCATCAGTCTTTGGCAAATGTTTGAGCAGCCAAGTATGGAACAAAGGAGCACAGCATCTCACTAATCTTCCCCTTTGCTTTTCATTCCTTTGATGAACAGAGTAGTAAAGATCTCCCAGTAAGGTGGGCACTGGGTTTCTCAGGATGAAAAGATGGATTGCATTCTTGCTAACAAACCTAGGCTCATCTGCAAAGAGTATGACCCCATATATGCTAAGGGCCAACAGAGCACAGACTGCCTTCCACTCCCCCAAGGAGGCCTTAAGAATAGCCTGAGAAGTCAAGAAATCCAGATGAAAACCAGAGACTCCAGCTTTAGCTGTCAAATTCTGCCCAATCAGAACTGGTTCCAGATATAATGCTTTTGCTACCTCCTCATTACTAGGGAAAACCATCTCAGGGTTGAAAGGGATTCCACCCCTGATAGGTACACCAACCAATGATGAATACTCTTCCAACAAGGGTCCCAACTGAAAATTCTGGAAGGTGAAGCACCTCAGAGGGGGATCATAGAACTGCAGGCAAGTATGAATCAAGCTCCTCTGTGAAGGGTCCAAATCCATAACCACATCAAGGATTCCTCCATAATGTTCTCTGAAAAGTGGTATATGGTCTGGAGTAATCAGGGTCTGAATCTTCCTGATGCTAGCCAACTCAGGCTCAAAGAAATGATAGGAGATGTTACTCTTCTTAGGTGCCATGCTGCTGAAAGAGAACTGAGACAGGTGCTGAGAATAACACTGAAGATAGGCCACTGACAGGATGAGACTGGTGATGCAGGTGACTGAAGCAGGTAGCTGATAGCTGAAGTAAGCACTGATGAAGATAGGTCTATGCTGAAGAAGGGGTCAAAACCAAGCCAAAATGTAGGATGGATACCCTGAAAAACAAATAAACACATGTTAAAATGATGCAATGAAGATGTATGCAAATGATATGCAAGGGTTTGTGACTGAGCTGGATCTGATTAACTGCCTTGATATATGTCCATGTATGGTTCAGGAAATCCAGATGGAGGTTCATAAGTCCAATAACCAAGGTGGGGGACTCAAATAAAGAGTCACATGTCCAGGGTTAAAAAATCACAAGAACTGTTCCAACATGGAGTACTCTTAACAAAACAAAGTAACAGGGTATGCTGAGGTCAAGGGTACCTGCAAACCTGTAAACAGCCCAACCCCCTCTCGGGTGATGTTCTAAAACAAGGATCATCAGACTTGGATCAGTTATGAGAAGCGTAAACACTTCTAACTCGGAGGTACAGTGTTTACAATAACCATAAAAGATCCTCCTCTAATTCACCTCAGTTTCTGAAGGTCAATACTAAAGGTCATCCAGACATAGCAGGCTTCCACGATAGCCCTAGCACTACAGGAAATCTGTAGCACAGAGTTCTCAAGAAGAAACCCATATCTGAACCGTGTTTCATATTCCCGCACCAGACCGAAATGGAATGGGAAAGAACATGAACCACTCTAGCCTAGGTGTCACTCAGGTCCCAGGTATAGGACCTTAACTCTCAATAGAACACCCACCCACCAAAGCAACAAAGCAGATCCAGCCAGCAAAGTAGGACAGTATGATATATGTAAAGCTATAAAGAAAGCAGTAAACAAACTGTACATAAAGCAAAAGACAACATAACATATACAACACAGATAGCACATAACACCCCAGTAAACACAAATCGAACAAGCGCTAGGAGGAACCCACAAAAAGAACCAGAAGCCCTGGTTACAGTATAAGGGTCCCCAGCAGAGTCGCCAAGCTGTCGCTCCCACTAAATGAAGCCGGGTCAAATAGGGTACAGACGCGAACGGTCGGCGAAAAGAATGAGAACACACAGAAGTGAACTCAGAAAGACAAGAGTCGCCAGCTAGGCATTTTTATCCCGAAGGAAAGGTAATGCTGCATAAACCTAGAAGGATATGGATAAGACGGTCGCGAACCAGGGAGACTGAGAAAGGGGGTTGGTTACAACCTGGGAAGGTATTAGCACCCAGATTGTCCGTCGTACTCGACGGGATCCACACTTAAAAGATTTGTGTTTTAAAGGGGTAGTGTCAGTGCAATCTGTGTATAAAAGAGCTGGAAGAAAAATGTACAGGTGTCAGTGTAAAGGAAGTGTAAAGTGTATGATGTGTCAGTGTAAGAGTGAGAATGAATTGCTCAAGATTATGAGGCTTAAAGAAATGAGTTGGAAGAGGGGGGAATATACAGAGACTTTTGTTCGATAACTGTTAAGTTACGCCTACGTATCCTCTCGTGCAATGAGGAAGTCAGAACACCGTAGTTCGACCCAAAGAGACTGAAAGATGAATTGACTGTGAACTGCTTGCTTGTCTATGCTCAAGTGTATGACCTGTCTGGCTCAGGTGCTGACTGTCTTGCATAAGACGGAAGAAGCAAGTTCTCGTTTGAGAGTGAATGAGGTGAGAAAAGAATCCCGGAGGAGACGATTATTGTTTGTTTTTGAGTTTTCAATCTTTTATTGCTTTTGGATTTTGTCATAAGTCAATGAGCTTAAGCCTAAACCAATGGGTTAGCAAACTCATCACATCTTCCCTCTGGTTAGGGGTAATGAGAATACCTTAAGTGTGAAGTCAGCTTCTCACACTTAATCACCTTTGGTGTAGGATTAAGATCATTAACCTACTTGTGATTATTTATATGTTTTTGGTGTTTTTGTTTAGTGTTAAGTAATGAGATTAAGCCATAATCAAGGATTAAACAGACTCATTACACCATCCTAATAGAAGGATAATAGATGAGAATGTTTAAGCTGAGGAAAGCTCCTCAACTTAATCCATGATTAGGGATTAAACTCATGACAAAACAAGCCTTTGGTTAAGTGGATTTTAATTAATGATATGATGATGAAGTGATTTTTAGGGTTTGTAAGACAACTTGAGGAGGACTTGTCCATTAACACTAGGGTTAGTCCTTCTTAACCAGTTAAGGAAGAATTAGAACCCTAATGCAAGGCCCAAGTTACAAGTGTAATGTCTTGATGATTATTAAGTGAATTGATTAAAGGAGTTAAACACATTTAGGGTTTAACACTTAGGATTAAAGTTATACACTCCATCCTAATAGAAGGATGCAGGCATAAGCTTAATCACAAAGCCTTAAAGCCTTTAGGGTTTAGTCCCTGATTATGAGATGAGAAGAGAAGACTCAATGAGACACAAAGGTAAAACTAAGTGGGGGACTAATCCAAACCCTAATCATTGTCATGCTTGGTTGTTCCTAAGGTTTGTGAGGTTTAAGGAAGAAGTCTTCAATGGAAACACCAGGAAGCAGATGAAAGGATCAGGAGAAGCAAAACAACTTGCTTCATTCAAGAAGTCAAGTCACTTGAGGAAAGAAAGCAAGAAGAACAAGAATGAGCAAGCTCAATCTCAAACACAAGATAAAATGAAGCAATGATGTATAAGAGATATGAAAAGAAGTTGTGAGAAGTGAAGGCAAATTCACGTCTCAAAGTTACTTACCACCTGAAAAGTTAGTGAAAGAAATGCAATGCAATGCAAAGTGAGATGAAATGGCATGATGAAAACCAAAACCAGAAGCATATTTAAGATGATAATGATGCTATGAGATGATGCAAACATGAAACAAGGCATGGTGATGATCATACAAGCTTATGGATGCAGATGACGCAAGTTTGGAACCATGATCACACATGAAAAGTTATGAAATGCACATGGCATACAACATGGCAAATGCAAGATGCAAAGATCAAACATGCTTTCAATATGTCTTAAGATGTCAAATGAATCCAATGGATGCACAAAATGTCATGGCAAGTCAAGGTATGAATGCAAATGCAAGATGGATGCATATGGAAGCCCAAATTAGGGTTTATGATTAATGCACCAAACAAAAACCAAAATCAGAAGCAAACATCAAGATAAAAAATTGAAAATGCACTCAAAGGATCCCTAATCCTATACTAACTCACTGCCCAAAGGAGAAGTTCCAACTCTTAACCTAATTCAAGTTATGATTTTCCTAAGTTTTCTAGGGTTTTAGGGTTCCTTAACAAGAAAAATGTCAAACAAATGAAAAATAAAAGATCAAATCATGCCAAATTAATCTCACAAACTACATGATATGCATAATGCAATGCAAAAAGAATCAATGTCCAACTCTCAATGATTAGGCAGAAATGATTTTTTGAAGTTTGGATCAAAATAATGCCTTGAAAAGATTTTAATTCCATGAAAAATTCTCAAAATGCATCAAGATCAAAAAATAAATTTGGTTTGAGGGTTGGACAATGTTTCTAAATGTTTTTGAAGGTTTCATGAATTTTTTGGTGATTTTTAAATACCTAAAAGCATTTTTAATTAATTAATTCTCATTAATTAATTAAAAATAAACTTTTAAATATTTAAAAATACTTTTTGAATGCAAAAAATAAAAATAAAAATATTTTTAGCTTCTGAAATTAAATAAAAGTGTGTTTAAAAAAATTCAGAATTTTTGAAATTGTTTTACTATTTTAAAATAAATGAACAAAAGAAATATAAAAGAAATGAAATAAAATTAATAAAAATGAAAAGTATTCACATCCAATGCTCCAGATTCAAAGTTGGGAGTTGAGTGTTGACTGGCGCGTGAAACAAGGGTCAGGATCACTTCTGGCTTTAATCAGGTTTTATGAATTAATTAAATGGGATTAATTAAGTTAATGGAGATTAGGGCAAAATGGATGCATCTGGGCCGTTCACAAGCGCGCGGGAAGCAACATCTAAGGGACAGGATTTAAAGTTACGTAATTAATCAGGCTTAACCCTAATCACACTCAGGCGACCGGAGATGAGCTCCGGTCGTCTTCTCCGGCAGGGTCAAAACCCTAGGTTCTTCTACAGGCCACCCCCAGTCAAATTAAATGCCCAGAAACCTTCCCCTCCTCCAACTAAACCTAAATCCAACCCTAAAAACCATTTATCCACCATGAACAAAGAAGAACAAGCTCAAACTCAAACACGGGCAAAATTTCAGAGAAGCATAAAATGATCATTCCTTCACTATTTTCAATTCTAAGGACATCATCATGATCAGCACAACACACACTTCCATTTTATAGCAAGAAAAGCAAGCTCTGTGAAAAAGAGTTCTTGGCCATACCTGAGCTGGAAAGCTTCAATGGTGAGCTTCCAGAGTCTCCCACTAGTGCAAATGAACTTCTTTGACCCTCTTGAACTCAATGAGATGCTTCAGAGTTCTTGTGGATGGCTGATTTGAGAAGAAGTGTTCTGGTGCAGCAGATTCCACAGTCAGGATTTGTGAGGTTTCAAGCTACTTCAATGGTGGATTTTGGTTCTCTTGAATGTGTATGATTGATTGGTGAAGAGAAATTGGATGTTTGATGGATGGAAAATGAGATTCGAAGAAGAGGAGTTCTTGACAGATTTTTGTGAAGGCTGTGTTCTCTCTTGTTTCAGTGACCAATGCCTTGCTATAACACTCCCAAGATGTATGAGTAGCCTGTGGAGCAGGTCAGTAGAGGTGGCTGCTCACTGTTCCAAGAGTATGGGGGTTTTGGCCAAAAAGTCAATGTGATTTGTACTTGCAGCATGGGCTATGGAAGCAGCAGTTTTAGGGCATGTCTTGCTTCAGCTTGGGTCCAGGATGACCCTTAGATTGCTTGTGAATGTCTGCAGCATGTGGATCATGAGCTATGCTAGATCTTGCAACTTGCCCACTTGTGTTTTCTTGTGATTTTGTGCTATGTACATGAGATGATTCTTGCTGAATTTTGATGCATGGAACTTCATTTAGTCATGGCAATGCATAGAAATCAGCTAGTGATCACATAATTCCTTGGAGGGTGATTTTGCCAAAAATCCCTCTTTGCACTTGTATGGAAAATGACTTATGGACCTTTGAAAACCAAAGCACAAAAATGAGAAATCTCTTGGGTTAAATATGATTTTAGGTCATGTGTAGCAAGGGTATGATGATTAGAGATCATTTTGAAGTCACAAATTGCCTTGGTACAAGAATTTGCAAGTTTTTCATTTGGTGCATAACTTGAAATTTAGTGATTTTTGCCAACTTTGATGAGCCATAACTTTTGATCCAAAATGAATTAGGTCATGTTCTTGTACTTTTTGAAAAGGGAAAGATCTATTCTACAACTTTCATGACCAAAGTTTTTCCATTTGAAGCCTTTTTGAATCAAAAAGTAAGGGTTGAAAAGTTGCCTAAAATGACAAATTCATAAAAAAAGTCAAACTTGCCCAAAAAGTCAACTTTGCAAAAGACTTGAAATTTCTCAATTTTGTGAACTTACAACATCTTCCATGATCAAATAAAGATCATATACAATCAAAATGATGAAGAACACCCTTTGGTTGGGTCATTGGGGGCCTCAGATGCCCTGATTTTGCACTGACTTGCTTGAAAAGTCAACTCTTGATCAGAGGACTTCCCCATGGAATTTCTTCATGAAAATTGATATGCATACTCCCTATACCATGTAGAGACCAATAGAAACAAGAATGACCAAAAAATTTGGAGTTATGGCCTCTGAAACCAAAACCCTAATTTTAGGTCATCTGTGCAGTCAAACCTGGCTCTGCTTCCATACCATTCTCAGTTCTTGTGATTCTTTGGCATTCTTGACTTTGAGAGGATATAATATGATACTTGAACACACATGGACCTCTTTGAAGTGATTGATGGCCTTTGGAGTGGCTCAAGAAGCTCTTGGATTGCTCAGTTCACAAACCCTAGATGCAGATGACTTAGAACCAATGTAGTGGATCAAAAGTGTGATATGAGATGGTATGATTGTGTTTATGCATATGAAATGACCACAAGCCATGGTGTGAATGAGTGAGGGCAAATTTGGGGTGTTTACAGCGGGAATATGAAACACGGTTCAGATGTGGGTTTCTTCTTGAGAACTCTGTGCTACAGATTTCCTGTAGTGCTAGGGCTATCTGGGAAGCCTGCTAAGTCTGGATGACCTTTATTATGACCTTCAAAAACTGAGGTGAATTATAGGAGGATCCTTTATGGTTATTGTAAACACTGTACCTCTAGGTTAGAAGTGTTTACACTTCTCATAACTGATCCAAGTCTGAGGATCCTTGTTCTAGAACACCACCTGTGAGGGGGTTGGGCTGTTTACAGGTTTGCAGGTACCCCTAGCCACATCATACCCTGATACTTTGTTTTGATTAAGAGTACTCCATTTTGGGACAGTTCTTGTGATTTAACCCTGGACATGTGACTCTTTATTTGAGTCCCCCACCTTGGTTACTGGACTTCTGAACCTCCATCTGGACTTCTTGAACATACATGGACTTTATATCAAGGCAGTAATCAGATCCAGCTTGATCACAAACCCTTGCATATCATTTGCATACTCATCATTTGCATCATTTAACATTTGCTTATTTGTTTTTCAGGGTATCCACATTGTATTTGGCTTGGTTTTGACCCCTTCATCTGCATAGACCCCTGTTCATCAGTTATCTGCTTCAGTTATCTTCATCAGTTGCCTGTTTCATCCACTTTTATCACCAGCTGTCGCTCCCAAAAGATGAGACTGGCTCAAATAAGGTACGGACGCGAACGGTCGGCGAGAGGATGAAATGAAAAGAGTCGCCAGCTAGGCATTTTTATCCCGGAGGAAAGGCAATGCTGCATAGACCTAGAAAAGATACGGATAAGACGGTTGCGAACCAGAGAGACTGAGAAAGGGGGTTGGTTACAACCTGGGAAGGTATTAGCACCCAGATTGTCCGTCGTACTCGACGGGATCCACGCTTAAAAGATTTGTGTTTTAAAGGGGTAGTGTCAGTGCAATCTGTGTATAAAAGGGCTGGAAAAGGATGTACAGGTGTCAGTGTAAAAGAAGTGTGAAGTGTATAAATGATGTGTCAGTGTGAGAACAAGAATGAAATGCTCATGATAATGAGGCTTAAAGAATGATGCTGGAAGAGGGGGAATATACAGAGACTTTTGTTCGATAACTGTTAAGTTATGCCTACGTATCCTCTCGTGCAATGAGGAAGTTAGAACACCGTAGTTCGACCCAAAAAGACTGAAAGGTGAATTGACTTGTGAACTGCTTGCTTGCCTATGCTCAAGTGTATGACCTGTCTGGCTCAGATGCTAACTGTCTTGCATTAGACGGAAGAAGCAAGTTCTCGTTTGTGAGTGAGTGAGATGAGAAAAGAATCCCGGAGGAGACGATTATTGTTTGTTTTTGTGTTTTCAGTCTTTTATTTCTTTTGAAGGTTTGTCATAAGTTAATGAGTTTAAGCCTAAACCAATGGGTTAGTAAACTCTTCACATCTTCCCTCTGATTAGGGGTAATGAGAATACCTTAAGTGTGAAGTCAGCTTCTCACACTTAATCACCTTTGATGCAGGATTAAGATCATTAACCTACTTGTGATTATTTAGATGTTTTTGTTGTTTTTGTTTAGTGTTAAGTAATGAGATTAAGCCATAATCAGGGATTAAACTGACTCATTACACCATCCTAATAGAAGGATAATAGATGAGAATGTTTAAGCTGAGGAAGACTCCTCAACTTAATCCATGATTAGGGATTAACCTCATGACAAAACAAAGCCTTTATTAGATGGATTTTAGTTAATGATAAGATGAAGAAATGAGTTTTAGGGTTTGTAAGACAACTTGAGGGGGACTTGTCCATTAACACTAGGGTTAGTCCTTCTTAACCAGTTAAGGAAGAATCAGAACCCTAATGCAAGGCCCAAGTTACAAGTTTGATGTCTTGATGGTTATTAAGTGAATTGATTAAAGGATTTAAACACATTAAGGGTTTAACACTTAGGATTAAAGTTATACACTCCATCCTAATAGAAGGATGCAGGCATAAGCTTAATCACAAAGCCTTAAAGCCTTTAGGGTTTAGTCCTTGATCAGGAGATGAGAAGAGAGGACTCAATGAGACACAAAAGTAAAACTAAGTGGGAGACTAATCAAAACCCTAATTATTGTCATGCTTGGTTGTTCCTAAGGTTTATGAGGTTTACAAGAAAGATCTTCAGAGAAACCACCAAGAAGCAGATGAAAGGAGCAAAGAGAAGCAAAGTAACTTGCTTCATTTAAGAAGACAAGTCACTTGAAGAAAGAAAGTGAGAAGGGCAAGAATGAGCAAGCTCAAACTCAAACACATACAAAATACAGCAAATGAAATATGAGAGAGATGAAAAGAGATTGTGAGAAGTGAAGGCAAATTCACTTCTCAAAGCAACTTACCACCTGAAAAGTTAGTGAAAGGAATGAAATGCAATGCAAATGGAATGCAATGTGATGATGCAAACCAAAACCAGAAGCATGTGTGTGATGTTAATGATGCTATGAGATGATACAAACATGAAACAAGGCATGGGGATGATCATACAAACATATGGATGCAAGAGAAGCATGCTTAGAACCATGAACATACATGAAAAGTTATGGAATGCAAATGACATACAAAAATGGCAAATGAAAGATGCAATGATCAAACATGATTCTAATATGTCCTAAGATGTGTTATGAATCAAATGGATGCACAAAATGTCATGGAAAGTCATGGTATGTAAGCAAATGCAAGATGAATGCACATGAAAGCTCAAATTAGGGTTTTTGATCAATGCACAAAACAAAAACCAAAACCAGAAGCAAACATCAAGATAAAAAATTGAAAATGCAACCAAGGGAACCCTAAACCTACACAAACTCACTGCCCAAAGGAGGGGATCCAATTCTTAACCTAATGAAAGTTATGAATTTCTTAAGATTGCTAGGGTTTTAAGGTACCTTGTCATGAAAAATGTCAAACAAATTGAAAATGCAAGATCAAATCATGCCACTTTAATCCTATAAACTACATGATATGCAAGACACAATGCAAAAAGAATCAAGGTTCAACTCTTAAAGGCTAGGCAGAAATGAATTTTTGAAGATTGGATCAAAATAATGCCTTAAAATGAAATTAATTCCATGAAAAATTGTCAAAAGACATCAAGATCAAAAAGGAAATTTGGTTTGAGGGTTGGACAATGTTTCTAAATGATTTTAAAGGTTTCATGAATTTTTTTGTGATTTTTAAATACCTAAAAGTATTTTTAATTAATTAATTCTCATTAATTAATTAAAAATAAACTTTTAAATGATTTAAAAATAATTTTTAATGCAAAAAATAAAAATAAAAATGTTTTTAGTTTCTGAAAATTAATAAAAGGTTCAATAAAATTTTTTCAGAATTTTTGAACAATTTTTGCTATTTTAAATTAAATGGAGAAAAGAAATGATATTAAATGAAATAAAAAATAGGATAAAATGAAAGTAATTAAAAAGGAAGGCCAGGATTTGATCTGGGCTTGGTCTGGTTGACTGCGCGCCAGATCCAAGGGCCCAGATTCAAACCTGGCTAATTTGACTTATGAATTAATTAAACAGAAATTAAAATAAGTAATCAGGGATTAGGGTTTCTAATGACACATCCCAGCCATTCAATCACGCGCGGGAGAGACCATCCAACGCTCCTCATTCAAACCTCATTAATCACTCAGATTAGGGCTAATCAACTTCAGGTGGCCGGAGAAGACTTCTGGTCGTCTTCTCCGGCGAACCAAAACCCTAGATTTTGCTATAGATCACCAAACATGAAATTTCTTCCACAGAAATGATCCTGCCCCCCATCTAAACCTAACCCCTCTTTCAAAAATCATTTATTTTCATTGACAAGCTTGAATCGAAGACAAATATGAAACACGGGGAAACTTTCAGAGAGACATGAAATGGTCATCCCTTACTTATTTTCAAATCTAAATACATCCAGATGATCAGTGCAACATATAGATTCAATTTGTAACAAGAAAATGAAGTTCTGAGAAAAAAGTTCTTGAGCTATACCTGAGATGGAACCTTCAGGTTCTGGGCTTTCTGGGCTTTTCTCTTATGCAAACTGACTCCAATGATCCCCCTTGTGCTAATGGCAAGCTTGAATGGAGTTTAGACAGGCTGTTTTGAGAGGTTCAGTTCTGGTGTATCAGAAAATGAGGTTCTTGTGTGGGCTGTTTCAGATCATTGTGAGGGGTGGGATTTGTTCTATGGATGATTTCTGGTTGATTGGTGAAGAAAAAATGAATGTTTGATGGCTGTGGAAGGAGATTCGAAGAGAGGAAAATTTTGACAGTTTTTGGAGTGTGCTGCAATGTGTGTGTTCCAGGCTTGCTTCTCTCTTGTTTTATGACCCTTAGGCAATCCATAAACAATCCCAGCAATCTAGGAGGGCAGGCGTGCACTGTGGGATTGGTATGGGAGGATTGGCCAAAAAGTCAAGTTGATTTGTACTTGCAGCATGGGCTATGGCAGAAGCAGTCTAGAGGCTTGTCCTGCCTCAGCTTGAGTCAAGGATGACCCTTGGATGGCTCATGAAAGGCTGCTGCATCTGGATCATGAACTAGAGGAGTTTTTGCAACTTGCCCACTTGTGACATTTCATGATTTTGGCTATGTGAATGTGGGAACCCTTGCTGGATTTCTGATGTGGGATGCCTCATTAGGTCATGAGAATGCATTAAAACCAGCTAGTGATCAAACAACTCCTTGGGGAATGATTTTGCCAAAAATCCCTCTTTGCATTTTCATGAAAAATGACTTATGGCTATGTGAAGATCAAGGCAAATGAATGAGAAATCCCTTGGGCCAATTCTGATTTTAGGTCATGCATTGCATTGGTATGATGATTTGAGGTCATGTTGAAGTCACATAAAGGCTTGCCATGAGAAATTGCAAGTTTTCCATTTTGTGTAAAAGTGGAATTTCAATGATTTTGCCCAACTTTGCAAGGCCATAACTTTTGATCCAAAATGAATTAGGTCATGTTCTTATACTTTTTGAAAAGGGAATGATCCATTCTACAACTTTCATGACCAAAGTTTTTCCATTTGAAGCATTTTTGAATCAAAAAGCAAGGGTTGAAAAAGTTTCCCAAAATGGCAATTTCATTAAAAGTCAAACTTTCCCAAAAAGTCAACTTTGCAAATGACTTGAAATTCTTCAATTTTGTGAACTTCCAACATCTTCCATGATCAAATAAAGATCATACACAATCAAAATGATGAAGAACACCCTTTGGTTGGGTCATTGGGGGCCTCAGATGCCCTGATTTTACACTGACTTGCTTGAAAAGTCAACTCTTGATCAGATGACTTCCCCATGGAATTTCTTCATGAAATTTGATATGCATGCTCCCTATACCATATAGAGACCAATAGAAATAAGAATGACCAAAAAATTTGGAGTTATGGCCTCTGAAACCAAAACCCTAATTTTAGGTCATCTGTGTAGTTAAACCTGGCTCTGCCTCCATGTCTTTCTTAGTTCTTGTGATTTTTTGACATTCTTGACTTTGAGGGGATATAATATGATGCTTGAACATACATGTACCCCTTTGAAGTGATTGATGACCTTTGGAGTGGCTCAAGAAGCTCTTGGATTGCTCAGATCACAAACCCTAGATGCAGATGACTTAGAAAAAATGCAGTGAATCAAAAATGTGATATGAGATGCTATGATTGAACTTATGCATATGAAAAGATCACAAGCCATGGTGTGAATGGGTGAGGGAAAATTTGGGGTGTTTACAGCTGCCCCTATTCAAACATGAGTTAGCTGTGTAGAATGTAAGCAACGGCTTAACAGGCAAACAAGATAACTTGTGGTTGAATACCAAAGACAGTCCAAAATTTGCACTCGCAGAATGAAGAAGAAAAGGGATATAGATTGTAAAAGAAAATAAAGTATATTGTAAAGTATGGGCGACGGAGGACGACCGTCGAGCAGAGGACGACTGCTGGGGAATGAGCAATGACGGGGACGGCCGACATGCTGGGAAAAGTGCGGGAAATGAAGCAATGACGGGGACGGCCGACATGCTGGGGATAAAAGGGATCATGATGGGGACGGCCATCAAGATGAAGCTATAATATTCTCTGAGGATTAATGAACAAATGATGGGGACGGCCATCAAGTTCATAAAGTAAGGTAACCAGCGATGGGGACGGCCATTGGGCTAAACTGATGAAGGACGATCACCAGGAAAAGGAAAAGGGACCACGACGGGGACGGCCATCGGGTTAAAGAATAAATGAAATAATGATGAGGGACGGTCATCAAAGGTGAAGGACGATCACCTAGCAGGGGACGGCTGCTCTGTTGGGGATAAGATGAGGGACGGTCATCTAAGGTGAAGGACGATCACCTGGCAGGGTACGGCTGCCGAAAGTATCGCGACATAGGACGAATGCCGGATAAAAGGTCAACGATGGGGACGGCCATCGGTCGAGCATGATGAAGGACAATCATCAAGAGGTGAAGGACGATCACCTAGCAGGGGACGGCTGCTCTCAAGGCTTATCATGACGTAGGATGAACGTCAGATAACAAGATCAACGATGGGGACGGCCATCGGATAAAATGATGATGGACGATCATCAAAAGGTGAAGGACGATCACCTAGCAGGGGACGGCTGCTAAAGATATCACGACACAGGACGAATGTCAGATAAAGAATATCAACGATGGGGACGGCCATCGGATGAGCATGATGAAGGACGATCATCAAGAGGTGAAGGACGATCACCTAGCAGGGTACGGCTGCTCTCAGGGTTTATCATGACATAGGACTAATGTCAGATAGAAAATAAAATTTTACTCTACTGGGGAATAGTAAACACGGACGAGTGTTTACATCCAAAAGAAAATAAGAGGTATAAGTGTTTTGACGCTATGTATAGATTAAAGATGCGGACGAGCATCCCTAAGACTACGATACGGACGAGTATCGGGTAGAAACAAGTACTGACACGTGTTCGGAGATGATGATACGGACGAGTATCAACCGGTTAACCACGAACACGGACGAGTGCCGACTCTGAGGAGACTCTTCTGGGGAAAGGTAGACACAGACGAGTGTCTAATTTCAGGAAGACACGAGTGTTTTGACACGTGTATGGATTAAAGATGCGGACGAGCATCCTTATGACTATGATACGGACGAGTATCGGGTAGAAACAAACGCTTGACGCATGTTCTGAGATGATGGTACGGACGAGTACCAACGGGTTAACAAAGAACACGGACGAGTGTCGAATCTGCGGGGATATAAATGGTGTATACAAGATACGAACGAATATCTGTATAAGTAAAATAAGAGCAGAAAGTATGAGTAGTGTATAGACGGGCATTCACCCTGCTGGGGAGAGTGACACAGACGAGTGTCGAAAGGAGTATAGTATAAACAAAAATCTAATATATACAAAGTGTTTAGGTTACTGTGCTGGGGAAAGTGACACGGACGAATGTCAAGAAAGTTATATACATAAGTATATGTGAGTGCAAAGGGGATGCTTTTGGCTTTCTACTGGGGATATGACACGGACGGGTGCCACAGGGAGTGTATACTGGTGTTTGTGGGTGTAAGGCAACTGCTTTAGCTTTAGCTCTCCGCTGGGGAATTTGGGAAGCATTCTGTATATTGTTGATGGATTGTCAATATTCACAAGTGTTTGATTCAGAACATGGCTTATGATTATGCAATATGTTTGACTTTTGCCGTAATGCTCCGTATTAGACGGAATGCTACGCTTTGTGGGGTGAATATGATGCGAATGCTATGATTATGCAAGGATGCCTGATCCAGGATTCGGATCCCGTTGCCGTGAAGATCTCTGGTCGATCTGTTTGAAATGGGTGTCCCAGCTGGGAATGAGATCATTGGTAGATCTGACAAGATGTATCTGCCTGGGGAAATGGGTCAACGATAGACCTTTTCCAGTAAATGAAGGACCCAGCTGGGGTTTGTAGGAGCTTTCTTTACTCGGTTGTGAGATCTTCAGGCGTTGCTCTTCTGGATAGAGGCTGAAGCTCTGTGGGGATATGGTTCCCTGTCTTGACTGTGGAGGAATAGTAAATGGTAACTCGGCTGGGGAAAAACAACAAGTGGCAACTTAGCTGGGGAGAAAACATTTCTGGTGCTAAGGCTGAGTGAGTATTGATTTGCCAGCTTGCTGGAAGCGAGGTTTTCATGCCCCATGTCGTGCTTTGAATACCTGCAATCCTGCAAAGATAGAGAAACGAACAAGTAATCCCGAGGTATCCCTTACCGGGTTCCATCATAGGAGTTTAGACACACCTGGGAGTAAGCATATTTTCTGCAAGCACGCATTCTTTAGAAAAGAAGCATCTGTATTCATGCAAACAGTATCTTATAGACATCGGACATTTTAAAAATGAAAATAAAATGTACGAGACGAGACATGACTGAAAATCTGGTATTATTAATTTACGTGCCCTGAGTTGGCAAGATACAGTCAAAGAAACACATCTCCTAAAATGAGGAAATTGTTACAAATTGAGAAATAAAAGGTATAGGCAATGTTGACGACGCTTCGAGGAGCTTCCCATTGCTATGACTCGTATGACATTTGACGTTCTTCTCGTCTTGCTTTCTTGAAGAAGGCTGATTCTGAAAGAGGCTTGATCCTTTTGAAGCCTACCAAGTTGTAAGTGATACAGACGAATTCAGAGTGCAATTGTTCGCTTATTCCCTTATTTTGCATGGATCGCCCTTTCGGGTTTTCAATCCATCGGGATACCCATTTTTGCCTGAGTTGTCCAATGCGGCTTTTCAACTCAGCGGGTGTACATTTTTTGTTTATTTCCCTTATTTTTTCCCGAGTCTTTTATTCTGTTTCTGACTCGCCGGGATGCCCTATTTTTGCCTGGACTTACATTCTGTTTTTATGTCCAGCGGGTCATTTTCATGCGAAGTATTTTTTAACTGCATCTGAATTCACAGGGGACGGGAAGTCTTCACCATCCATAGTGCTGAGCATCAGTGCTCCACCAGAGAAAACTTTCTTTACTACGAATGGTCCTTCATAGTTTGGAGTCCACTTGCCCCTGTGGTCTGTATGAGGAGGGAGGATTCTTTTCAGCACAAGGTCTCCTACTTGGTACTCTCGGTGCCTGACTTTCTGATCAAAGGCTTTCTTCATTCTTTTCTGATACAACTGCCCATGACAGATCGCAGCCAATCTTTTCTCTTCGATTAGACTCAGTTGCTCGTATCGGGATCGGACCCATTCTGCTTCGTTCAGCTTAACATCCATCAGTACCCGTAGGGAGGGTAATTCAACTTCAACAGGTAGGATTGCCTTCATACCATACACAAGTTGATACGGTGTTGCCCCAGTGGATGTTCTGATTGACGTGCGGTACCCATGCAAGGCAAACGGTAGCATTTCATGCCAGTCTTTGTATGTGACTACCATCTTTTGCACAATCTTCTTGATATTCTTATTAGCTGCCTCGACAGCGCCGTTCATCTTTGGCCTGTAAGGAGAAGAATTGTGGTGTTGGATCTTGAAGTCCCGACACAGTTCTGCCATCATTTTGTTGTTTAAGTTGGAACCATTATCAGTAATGATTCGCTCGGGAACTCCGTATCGACAGATGATATCTCTCTTCAGAAATCTGGCTACCACTTGCCTTGTAACATTGGCATAGGAAGCTGCTTCGACCCACTTGGTGAAATAGTCAATGGCAACCAGGATGAATCTGTGGCCGTTTGAAGCAGTAGGTTCAATCTTGCCAATCATGTCAATGCCCCGCATAGCAAAGGGCCAAGGCAAAGACATCACATTCAAAGGATTGGGAGGCACATGCACCTTATCCGCATAAATCTGGCATTTATGGCATTTTCTGGCGTAAGCACAACAGTCGGCATCCATTGTGATCCAGTAATAACCTGATCTTTGCAATTTCTTGGCCATTGCATGTCCTCCAGCATGGGTACCAAAGGATCCTTCGTGCACCTCGTGCATTAACAAGTCTGCTTCTGTTCTATCAAAGCATCTGAGGAGTACCATATCAAAGTTTCTCTTGTACAGGGAACCATCAGTATTCAGGAAGAAACTACCAGCAAGCCTTCTCAAAGTCTTCTTATCATTGGAAGATGCCCCAGGCGGGTATGTCTGATCCTCCAAGAAGCGCTTAATGTCGTGGAACCAAGGCTTATCATCTTTGACAACATCTGCTGAGAATACATATGCCGGTCTGTCAAGTCTGGACACTGAAATTTGAGGTACAAAGTTGGCAGCTTGAACTTTGATCACGGATGAAATGGTAGCCAGAGCATCTGCAAACTGATTTTCATCTCGAGGGATATACTCAAGCTTGACCGTTGTAAAGAAAGTCAATAACCTCCTTGTATAATCTCTGTAAGGTATCAGATGATCCTGATGGGTGTACCATTTGCCGTTGGTTTGATTAACTACCAGAGATGAATCTCCGAATACAGTCAATGTTTTGATCCTGAGGTCAATGGCTTCCTCAAGACCCATAATGCAAGCTTCGTATTCAGCTTCGTTGTTAGTGCAGTTGAAAGTGAGTTTTGCCGAGAAAGGCATGTGAACCCCCTTAGGTGTAATGAGTACTGCACCAACACCACGACCATTCACATTGACAGCCCCATCAAACATCATAGTCCATTCTTCTTCCGGGTCGGGCCCTTCAGTGTGAATAGGCTCTTCATGATCTTTTGCTTTTATGAACATGATGTCTTCATCAGGGAAGTCAAATCTCATAGGCTGGTAATCATCAATGGGTTGCTCAGCAAGATAATCAGACAATACACTGCCCTTGATGGCTTTCTGAGATGTGTACTGAATGTCATATTCTGTGAGGATCATTTGCCATCTTGAAACCCGTCCGGTAAGTGCGGGCTTCTCAAAAATGTACTTAACTGGGTCCATTTTTGATATCAATAAAGTGGTGTGGGTCAACATATACTGTCTCAGTCGGCGAGCAGCCCACGCTAAAGCACAGCAAGTTTTCTCGAGCAGTGAATAGCGTTGTTCACAGTCGGTAAACTTTTTGCTCAGGTAGTAAATTGCATACTCTTTTCGACCAGACTCGTCATGCTGGCCCAGCACACACCCCATTGACTCTTCTAATATTGTCAAGTACATTATCAGAGGTCTTCCTTCAACTGGAGGCATAAGGATTGGAGGTTCTTGAAAGTACCCTTTGATCTTGTCAAAAGCCTTCTGGCAGTCTTCGTTCCACCTGACCGTTTGTTCCTTTCTCAATAGCTTGAACAAAGGTTCATAGGTTGCTGTAAGGTGAGATATGAACCGTGAAATGTAGTTCAATCTACCTAGAAACCCCCGAACTTCTTTCTCAGTTTTTGGTGCAGGCATTTCTTAAATGGCTTTGACTTTATCAGGGTCAACTTCAATCCCTTTCTCGCTCACAATAAAGCCCAGCAGCTTACCAGATCGCACCCCGAATGTGCATTTGTTGGGGTTCAATTTCAGTTGGTACTTCCTTAGACGCTTGAATAACTTCAACAGATTTACCAGGTGGTCTTCTTCTGTGAGGGACTTGGCAATCATGTCATCCACATAACATTCAATTTCTTTATGGATCATATCGTGGAATAACGTTACCATAGCCCGTTGATATGTAGCACCAGCATTCTTCAGTCCGAATGGCATCACCTTGTAACAGAACGTGCCCCAGGGTGTGATGAAAGTTGTCTTCTCCATGTCTTCAGGTGACATCTTAATCTGATTGTATCCTGAAAATCCGTCCATGAAGGAGAATACTGAGAATTGAGCCGTGTTATCCACCAATACATCAATGTGAGGTAATGGGAAATCATCTTTCGGGCTGGCTCTGTTTAGATCCCGGTAGTCAACACACATCCTCACTTTTCCGTCTTTCTTAGGCACAGGTACTATATTAGCAACCCACGGCGGATAGCTAGTTATAGCAAGGAATTCGGCGTCCCACTGCTTTTGTACCTCTTCCTTTATCTTCATTGCCATATCCGGGCGAGTACGGCGCAGTTTCTGTTTCACTGGCGGGCAGTCCTTTTTCAAAGGCAGCTTGTGCATGACGATATCGGTGTCCAACCCTGGCATATCTTGGTAAGACCAAGCAAACACATCCGCATACTCCCGAAGCAGATCAATCAGTTGCTTTTTCACTGAGTCTTGTAAGCAGGCCCCGATCCTAACCTCTTTCACATCTTCATCCGTACCAAGATTAATCGTTTCGACCTCTTCCTGATGAGGAGTGATAACCTTTTCCTCTTGTCTCAACAACCTGACTAACTCTTCAGGAAGCTCATACTCTTCTTCAACCCCTTCATCAGCTTGATTGATTGGATTGTCAAAGTCATACGAAGTCATAGCCGTGCTGTTGTCGGTGCGGTCTGGAAGGCACTCTCTGCAAGGGTTTAGATTGTTCATTTTTAGTGATTGATTTTAATCTTGTTTAGAAAGAGTGAAATGAAATTGTCATTTTGAAAACATTGCCATTTATTTTTGTACAAAAAGAAAAATGGAAAAACAGTGAGCGGAAAAGAAAAAAAAGACTCATTTGCAAAAGATGTCTGATTATCATTGATTGATCTGTTTGCACAAAATTACAGATGGCCCGATTACAAAATGAGTCTTGTCATCTTGGGCAAGATGCAAGACTTGATGCATGCTTAAAATATACAGGAAATAATAATTACTCTGCGGGAGTAACCCTTATAATTTCCTGGGAAGACCAGTTTGAGATACAGCTCCCCGGGATCCTTGGACGTATCCAGCTCTCCAGGTTGCGCTCATCTTCCGACTCATCTTCCAAGTTGTTTACTGCATCGGGGGTGAGCATCCCCCCACTGACAAAATTGGGCTTCTTAGCAGCCTCTGCTTGATCTTGTTGAGTTGGTTTGTAACCCAACCCAAATCTATCCTCTTTCTTCTCTACAGGCAGCAACTTGCCCCAGCCTTGGGCAGTCTCTTCTTCAACAACCTTCCGGGCTTGCTGATAAGATGTCATTGAGGTTCCAGGTATAGCGGATGCTTCATTTATGTTCAAGGCCTCAAACCCTTGACTCATAGTTTCGTGGATCTCCCCATCCATCTCAATGTATTTGTATGTAGCCAGATGGCTAACAAAAATATCTTCTTCACCATAAATGGTGATGATCTGGCCCTCCCACTCGAATTTTAACTTCTGGTGAAGGGTAGACGTAACTGCGCCAGCGGCATGAATCCAAGTTCTACCCAACAAACAGCTGTAGGCCGGCTGAATGTCCATCACATAGAAGGTTATTTTAAAAGTCTGTGGGCCAATCATCACTGGCAGATCAATCTCTCCTAGCACTGATCTCTTAGAGCCGTCAAATGCTCTCACTACCAAATTACTTGGACGCAATGCCAAGCCATCATACTCCAGATTCACCAAGGCTTTCTTTGGTAAGACATTGAGTGAAGACCCAGTGTCTACCAGTACATGTGATAGGACAGCACCCTTGCACTCGAGAGTGATGTGTAAAGCCTTATTGTGGTTGCATCCCTCAGTCGTTAGATCAGCATTGGTAAAACCCAATCCATGGCTTGTATTGACATTTGCTACCACAGTCTCCAGCTGATTAACGGTGATCTCCTCCGGCACATATGTTGCGTGCAAGACTTTTAGTAATGCATTCCGGTGAGCTTCGGAACACATCAGCAGGGATAAAATGGAGATTTTTGAGGGAGTTTGGTGAAGCTGATCCACCACTTTGTAGTCACTTCTCTTGATAATTCTCAAAAACTCGTCTACATCTTGTTCAAAAGATGTCTTCTGTGTTTCTTTGAGAATGGGCTCTTCGGCTATTACACTCTTTCCCTTTGCTTTGGCAGCAGCTTCTGCTTCGGCATTAGGTCTTTGTGATTGCGAGGCAAAAAGGTGTCCGCTTCTGGTGAAGCCTCCGCCTCCCCCGACATTGTCAATCTGTGGAGAAGAGGTTGAAGAGTCAAGAGTGATTCTCTCCCCTTTGAAGTAAAGGTCAGAGCCATAATGCCAAGGGATGGCATTAGTGCTTTCATATGGAACAGGCCCAGGTACCGTGATGGTAACCGGGCTGACTGCAGCAGAGGAGGGTGTTGGAATAGTATGTGGATCATAGTAGATGGTAACTGGTGATCTGGCAGGAGATGCCACTGCTTGTTGTTGAAAATTGTTGTTCGGAGGGATACTTGATGGATCATAATAAATAGTGACTGCTGAGATATTTGCTGGTGTTGTAGGAGAAAATTCTGAATAGAGGGGTGCTGGTGTTGTAGAAGGAACGTTTGTTGATATCTAGTTTGTTGAAGTGATATTTGAAGCATTTGTTGATGAGGCTGAAGAATTATTTGGAATAATTGTTGTTGCAGTTGTAGGAGACTCTGGAACTGTTGTCGGAGGGATTGCCGGATTTGAAGGTATTGATGTTGTGATTTGAAGTAGACCATTCTGGATAAGACTGTCTATGCCGCCTCTCAAGTTTTCACACCCATTTACCGAAATATTGCAATAACTGCACCCGAGCTCACACCCAGGGAATATCTGGCATTCAAGGAGTTGAGCTTTAATCTCTACCAGGGGTGTCCTAATTTGCCCAACACTGGTTATCAAGTAAGACAGCTTATCTTCCTCAATAGCATTGATTCTGGGCCCTCCATGGTTGGGCATGGGGTTCTTGTTGACATTTGGCGGGGGTGCAAAGTTTAGAGCTTTGGAATCTACCAGGTCTTGCACCTTCATTTGTAAAGCTCTGCACTTCTCTGTACTGTGGCCAGGTGCGTTAGAGTGAAAAGCGCATCTGGCGTTGGCGTCATAATTTCTTGGAAAACTGGAAGGATCTGGTGGCGCCAACGTCCTTAACTCAACCAAATTGAGCTTCAGGAGCTGTGGTAGTAATGCGGCATAAGGCATAGGGATCGGATCAATCACCCTATTGGCCTGAGATGGTCTCTGTTGAAATTGTCTTTGCTGATTGTTGTTGTTGTTGTTGTTGTTGTTGTAGTTTTTCTGAGGAGGATACTGAGTTTATTGCTGGTAATGGGGTTGTTGCTGTGGTTGATATGCTGGTTGCTGAGGAATTGGAGCGGGAATGGTGACTGCTGCCACTGACCTATGAACATATTGTGGTCTGCCCCTGCTGGCCTGAATAGCATTAGTCTCACCGGCTCTTCTTGGACCTACAAAAGGTTTTCTGGGGTTGCTGGACGAGCTCGCACCGTTATCAGAAATTTTGCCCATCTTTAATAGGCTTTCAATCCTTTCTCCAGCTATGACTACGTCAGCGAAGCTGGTGGAAGAAAAGGCAGCTAGCCTATCAATGTATGTCCCTTGGAGGGTGTTCATAAACATGTCGGCCATTTCCCTTTCCGACATGGGTGGCTGGACAGCAGCAGCAAGCTGTCTCCACCTCTGGGCGTATTCCCGGAAGCTTTCCCTGGATGATTGAGACATTCCCATCAGGAGGGTCCTGTTGGGAGCCATATCCAAGTTGTACTGGTATTGTCTAATGAAGGCCTCAGCCAGGTCCTTCCAGCATCTGATGGCCGATCTGGTCAAATGAGAGTACTATTCCCTTGAAGCCCCTGTTAAGCTATCTTCAAAATAAAACATCCATAGCTTTTCATCCATGGTATACGCCTTCAGCCTCCCCAGAAAGGATTGTAAATGGGTTCGGGGACAGGAAGTTCCGTTGTACTTCTCAAAGCACGGAGGTTTAAACTTGTGAGGAATCCTGACCCCGTCCACTAAACCCATGTTCATAACATCAAAGCCCAAAGAATTCTGGGACTCCAGTGATCTTAGTTTCTCAGCAATTTCATCTAGCCTTCTGTCATAGGCTTCATCCCCAGCTCCCATCACAGTGAATTGATCCTTTTGGGGGTCTTCTTGTAGTACTCTGCCTGCAGTGGCATTCCCTTGCACATTAGCAGGGATGTTGATTTCTGGGTGAAGGTGAGGCCCATACACAGGTTGGTTGACATGAGGCTGAACCCTCTCATTATTGCTTGTTCCCCCAGTCCCTAGATGGGGGTCTTCCTGAGTCTGCCTCTCTACCAATGCTCTTAATCTTTCTTGGCTCTATGCCAATCCATTCATCACCTCCATAAACTGGGTCATCTGATTTCTCATTTCCAGTCTCTCATTGGCCATTTGAGCCCTGACCTCTGTAAGATCCTGTTGTACCTGGTCCATCTGTATACCCGGAAGGTTGTTGCGGGTAGGATATCTGTGTGGACGGTTGAGTGGGAACACCCGACGCCGAGCAATAGTCCCTGAATCACAACAGAGTTAGTAACAAAAACAAAACAAAACCTACAAAACAAAACAAAAGGTTAGTATGCAATGCAGTATGCTTATTTGTTTCCAAGGTATCCGGCTTAGCATTTGGTTTTGACCTTTCCAGACCCCGAGGAAGATGCTGTGATGTTGCTTGAGAGAACTCAGATAAAACAAACTAATAAATATATTACAAAAAGTGAATGACACATAGTTTGTTTTTTTACAATACATGCCCTCTGAGGGGTCAAAATACAACATAAGAAAAGTACATGAAATGAAAGCAACAACAAGCAAAAGTCAGACATCAAGACCAAACTCATCCTCCTGAACTTCCTTCAAAAGTGCTTCAGTCACAGGATCAGCTGGATGCTCTGTGAGATTCCTGATGAGAAGATTCCTGGTGGCAATAGCTGCAGTTAGCTTCTTGTGTCTGCTTTGGTCCTTTGACCTCTTCACACCAGCCCTAATCTTCAACTCTGAGATCTCCTTCTGGGCTGCTAGAAGGGCTTCCTGTTGCTCCTTTGCATTAGCCTCCAACTGCTTAATCTTGTCCTGAGTTCTCATATCCTCCTGAGTGCGAGCTTCAGTGATCCTGACCCACCTAGCTTGACTCTCTTTCAGATAGAGATCAGTCCTGGCCTTCTGAAACTGAGCCTCCTTACAGGCATTCTTCAAAATATGTTCTCCAGCCCTTGACTTCTTGATGTAGTCTTCTGACTTCTCAATCCTGGCTAGATGCTCCACCTTTAGCTTTTCTAACCTCTCAATGTCCAGACGACCATCACTCCTCTCCCAGAGGGTCTTCTGCAGAGCTTGAGTCAAATTCTCATTCCTCTCTTTCAGTTTCTCAAACTCTTCCAAGCTGACAGTGGCTGGAGGTGGTGTTGTGGATGGCCCAGGTACATCCTCAATGGTGAAGGGCATCCCAGAAATTTGAGCCCTGGCATGAGACCACTCATAGTACTGAGCTGAGGCCACATTGTTGCATCTCCCAAGAATAGCCATCCCTTTGGTCTGGACATTATCCCAAGCCCAGGATGCTTGCCTGACAACAGCCAGATTAGGCTTAATCTCACAATAAAGGGTTTCAGCCAGGTCTTGTGCTCTAGGAGGGTGGACCAATGCATAGCCCAATTGTCTCTTGAATAGCAGAGGGTTGTAGTTGATGCAACCCTTCACTCCTATCAGAGGTACATTGGGGAACTGCCCACAACTAGTAATGATGTCCCTGCCCTTGGTACTCTGAGTGCACCACCTGATGTCAGCTGAGGTTAATGCAATGAGTCTTCTAGCCCAATTATTTTGCTGGTGAGGATTCAAGAATGCATCAGTCTTGGGTAAGTGTTTGAGCAACCAGGTATGGAATAGGGGAGCACAACACCTCACCAACCTTCCTCTTTGCTTTTCATTCCTTTGGTGAACGGAGTAGTAGAAATCTCCCAGTAAGGTGGGCACTGGGTTCCTCAGAATGAAAAGATGGATTGCATTCTTGCTAATAAACTTAGGCTCATCTGCAAATAATATAACCCCATATATGCTAAGGGCTAATAATGCACAGACTGCCTTCCATTCTCCCAAGGAGGCCTTCAAGATAGCCTGAGAGGTCAAGAAATCCAAGTGTAGACCAGAGATTCCAGCCTTTGCCGTCATGTTCTGCTCAATCAGAACTGGTTCCAGATACAATGCCCTTGCCACCTCTTCATTACTAGGAAAGGCCATCTCAGGGTTGAAGGGGACTCCACCCCTGATAGGTACACCAATCAGTGATGAATACTCTTCCAACAAGGGTCCCAATTGAAAATCCTGGAAGGTGAAGCACCTCAGAGGGGGATCATAGAACTGCAGGCAAGTATGAATCAAGCTCCTCTGGGAAGGGTCCAAATCCATAACCACATCAAGGATGCCTCCATAATGTTCTCTGAATAGTGGTATATGGTCTGGAGTAATCAGGGCCTGGACCTTCCTGATGCCAGCCAGCTCAGGCTCAAAGAAATGGTAGGAGATGTTGCTCTTCTTGGGTGCCATGTTGCTGAAGAAGAGTTGAAACAGATGCTGATGATGGAGAAAAATACTGAAGATGGGCCACTGATTGGCTGATACTGGTGAAGATAGGTCTATGCAGATGAAGGGGTCAAAACCAAGCCAAAATATAATATGGATACCCTGAAACAAATAAGCAAATGTTAAATGATGCAATGATGATGTATGCAAATGATATGCAAGGTTTGTGATCAAGCTGGATCTGATTAACTGCCTTGATATAGGTCCATGTATGTTCAAGAAGTCCAGATGGAGGTTCATAAGTCCAGTAACCAAGGTGGGGGACTCAAATAAAGAGTCACATGTCCAGGGTTAAAAATCACAAGAACTATTCCAAAATGGAGTACTCTTGATCAAAACAAAGTAACAGGGTATGTTGAGGTCAAGGGTACCTGCAAACCTGTAAACAGCCCAACCCCCTCACAGGTGGTGTTCTAAAACAAGGATCCTCAGACTTGGATCAGTTATGAGAAGTGTAAACACTTCCAACCCGGAGGTACAGTGTTTACAATAACCATAAAAGATCCTCCTCTAATTCACCTCAATTTCTGAAGGTCAATACTAAAGGTCATCCAGACTTAGCAGGCTTCCCAGATAGCCCTAGCACTACAGGAAATCTGTAGCACAGAGTTCTCAATTTGAAACCCATATCTGAACCGTGTTTCATATTCCCGCACCAGACCGAAATGGAATGGGAAAGAACATGAACCACTCTAGCCTAGGTGTCACTCAGGTCCCAGGTATAGGACCTTAAACTCTCAATAGAACACCCACCCACCAAAGCAACAAAACCAGATCCAGCCAGAATAGTATGACAGTATGATGTATATAAAGCTGTAAAGAAAGCAGTAAACAAACTGTACATAAAGCAATAAATAAAACAAATATACAAGCACAAATAGCACATAACACCCCAGTAAACACAAATCAAACAAGCGCTAGGAGGAACCCACAAAAAGAACCAGAAGCCCTGGTTACAGTATAAGGTTCCCCAGCAGAGTCGCCAAGCTGTCGCTCCCGATAAATGAGACTGGCTCAAATAAGGTACGGACGCGAACGGTCGGCGAGAGGATGAAATGAAAAAAGTCGCCAGCTAGGCATTTTTATCCCGGAGGAAAGGCAATGCTGCATAGACCTAGAAAAGATACGGATAAGACGGTTGCGAACCAGAGAGACTGAGAAAGGGGGTTGGTTACAACCTGGGAAGGTATTAGCACCCAGATTGTCCGTCATACTCGACGGGATCCACGCTTAAAAGATTTGTGTTTTAAAGGGGTAGTGTCAGTGCAATCTGTGTATAAAAAGGTTGGAAAAGGATGTACAGGTGTCAGTGTAAAAGAAGTGTGAAGTGTATAAATGATGTGTCAGTGTGAGAACAAGAATGAAATGCTCATGATAATGAGGCTTAAAGAATGATGCAGGAAGAGGGGGAATATACATAGACTTTTGTTCAATAACTGTTAAGTTATGCCTACGTATCCTCTCGTGCAATGAGGAAGTCAGAACACCGTAGTTCGACACAAAAAGACTGAAAGGTGAATTGACTTGTGAACTGCTTGCTTGCCTATGCTCAAGTGTATGACCTGTCTGGCTCAGGTGCTAACTGTCTTGCATTAGACGGAAGAAGCAAGTTCTCGTTGGTGAGTGAGTGAGATGAGAAAAGAATCCCGGAGGAGACGATTATTGTTTGTTTTTGTGTTTTCAGTATTTTATTGCTTTTGAAGGTTTGTCATAAGTTAATGAGTTTAAGCCTAAACCAATGGGTTAGTAAACTCTTCACATCTTCCCTCTGATTAGGGGTAATGAGAATACCTTAAGTGTGAAGTCAGCTTCTCACACTTAATCACCTTTGATGCAGGATTAAGATCATTAACCTACTTGTGATTATTTAGATGTTTTTGTTGTTTTTGTTTAGTGTTAAGTAATGAGATTAAGCCATAATCAGGGATTAAACTGACTCATTACACCATCCTAATAGAAGGATAATAGATGAGAATGTTTAAGCTGAGGAAGACTCCTCAACTTAATCCATGATTAGGGATTAACCTCATGACAAAACAAAGCCTTTATTAGATGGATTTTAGTTAATGATAAGATGAAGAAATGAGTTTTAGGGTTTGTAAGACAACTTGAGGGGGACTTGTCCATTAACACTAGGGTTAGTCCTTCTTAACCAGTTAAGGAAGAATTAGAACCCTAATGCAAGGCCCAAGTTACAAGTTTGATGTCTTGATGGTTATTAAGTGAATTGATTAAAGGATTTAAACACATTAAGGGTTTAACACTTAGGATTAAAGTTATACACTCCATCCTAATAGAAGGATGCAGGCATAAGCTTAATCACAAAGTCTTAAAGCCTTTAGGGTTTAGTCCTTGATCAGGAGATGAGAAGAGAGGACTCAATGAGACACAAAAGTAAAACTAAGTGGGAGACTAATCAAAACCCTAATTATTGTCATGCTTGGTTGTTCCTAAGGTTTGTGAGGTTTACAAGAAAGATCTTCAGAGAAACCACCAAGAAGCAGATGAAAGGAGCAAAGAGAAGCAAAGTAACTTGCTTCATTTAAGAAGACAAGTCACTTGAAGAAAGAAAGTGAGAAGGGCAAGAATGAGCAAGCTCAAACTCAAACACATACAAAATTCAGCAAATGAAATATGAGAGAGATGAAAAGAGATTGTGAGAAGTGAAGGCAAATTCACTTCTCAAAGCAACTTACCACCTGAAAAGTTAGTGAAAGGAATGAAATGCAATGCAATGTGATGATGCAAACCAAAACCAGAAGCATGTGTGTGATGTTAATGATGCTATGAGATGATACAAACATGAAACAAGGCATGGGGATGATCATACAAACATATGGATGCAAGAGAAGCATGCTTAGAACCATGAACATACATGAAAAGTTATGGAATGCAAATGACATACAAAAATGGCAAATGAAAGATGCAATGATCAAACATGATTCTAATATGTCCTAAGATGTGTTATGAATCAAATAGATGCACAAAATGTCATGGCAAGTCATGGTATGTAAGCAAATGCAAGATGAATGCACATGAAAGCTCAAATTAGGGTTTTTGATCAATGCACAAAACAAAAAACAAAACCAGAAGCAAACATCAAGATAAAAAATTGAAAATATAACCAAGGGAACCCTAAACCTACACAAACTCACTGTCCAAAGGAGGGGATCCAATTCTTAACCTAATGAAAGTTATGAATTTCTTAAGATTGCTAGGGTTTTAAGGTACCTTGTCAAGAAAAATGTCAAACAAATTGAAAATGCAAGATCAAATCATGCCACTTTAATCCTATAAACTACATGATATGCAAGACACAATGCAAAAAGAATCAAGGTTCAACTCTTAAAGGCTAGGCAGAAATGAATTTTTGAAGATTGGATCAAAATAATGCCTTAAAATGAAATTAATTCCATGAAAAATTGTCAAAAGACATCAAGATCAAAAAGGAAATTTGGTTTGAGGGTTGGACAATGTTTCTAAATGATTTTAAAGGTTTCATGAATTTTTGTGTGATTTTTAAATACCTAAAAGTATTTTTAATTAATTAATTCTCATTAATTAATTAAAAATAAACTTTTAAATGATTTAAAAATAATTTTTAATGCAAAAAATAAAAATAAAAATGTTTTTAGTTTCTGAAAATTAATAAAAGGTTCAATAAAAATTTTCAGAATTTTTGAACAATTTTTGCTATTTTAAATTAAATGGAGAAAAGAAATGATATTAAATGAAATAAAAAATAGGATAAAATGAAAGTAATTAAAAAGGAAGGCCAGGATTTGATCTGGGCTTGGTCTGGTTGACTGCGCGCCAGATCCAAGGGCCCAGATTCAAACCTGGCTAATTTGACTTATGAATTAATTAAACAGAAATTAAAATAAGTAATCAGGGATTAGGGTTTCTAATGACACATCCCAGCCATTCAATCACGCGCGGGAGAGACCATCCAACGCTCCTCATTCAAACCTCATTAATCACTCAGATTAGGGCTAATCAACTTCAGGTGGCCGGAGAAGACTTCCGGTCGTCTTCTCCGGCGAACCAAAACCCTAGATTTTGCTATAGATCACCAAACATGAAATTTCTTCCACAGAAATGATCCTGCCCCCCATCTAAACCTAACCCCTCTTTCAAAAATCATTTATTTTCATTGACAAGCTTGAATCGAAGACAAATATGAAACACGGGCAAACTTTCAGAGAGACATGAAATGGTCATCCCTTACTTATTTTCAAATCTAAATACATCCAGATGATCAGTGCAACATATAGATTCAATTTGTAACAAGAAAATGAAGTTCTGAGAAAAAAGTTCTTGAGCTATACCTGAGATGGAACCTTCAGGTTCTGGGCTTTCTGGGCTTTTCTCTTATGCAAACTGACTCCAATGATCCCCCTTGTGCTAATGGCAAGCTTGAATGGAGTTTAGACAGGCTGTTTTGAGAGGTTCAGTTCTGGTGTATCAGAAAATGAGATTCTTGTGTGGGCTGTTTCAGATCATTGTGAGGGGTGGGATTTGTTCTATGGATGATTTCTGGTTGATTGGTGAAGAAAAAATGAATGTTTGATGGCTGTGGAAGGAGATTCGAAGAGAGGAAAATTTTGACAGTTTTTGGAGTGTGCTGCAATGTGTGTGTTCCAGACTTGCTTCTCTCTTGTTTTATGACCCTTAGGCAATCCATAAACAATCCCAGCAATCTAGGAGGGCAGGCGTGCACTGTGGGATTGGTATGGGAGGATTGGCCAAAAAGTCAAGTTGATTTGTACTTGCAGCATGGGCTATGGCAGAAGCAGTCTAGAGGCTTGTCCTGCCTCAGCTTGAGTCAAGGATGACCCTTGGATGGCTCATGAAAGGCTGCTGCATCTGGATCATGAACTAGAGGAGTTGTTGCAACTTGCCCACTTGTGACATTTCATGATTTTGGCTATGTGAATGTGGGAACCCTTGCTGGATTTCTGATGTGGGATGCCTCATTAGGTCATGACAATGCATTAAAACCAGCTAGTGATCAAACAACTCCTTGGGGAATGATTTTGCCAAAAATCCCTCTTTGCATTTTCATGAAAAATGACTTATGGCTATGTGAAGATCAAGGCAAATGAATGAGAAATCCCTTGGGCCAATTCTGATTTTAGGTCATGCATTGCATTGGTATGATAATTTGAGGTCATGTTGAAGTCACATAAAGGCTTGCCATGAGAAATTGCAAGTTTTCCATTTTGTGTAAAAGTGGAATTTCAATGATTTTTCCCAACTTTGCAAGGCCATAACTTTTGATCCAAAATGAATTAGGTCATGTTCTTGTACTTTTTGAAAAGGGAATTATCCATTCTACAACTTTCATGACCAAAGTTTTTCCATTTGAAGAATTTTTGAATCAAAAAGCAAGGGTTGAAAAAGTTTCCCAAAATGGCAATTTCATTAAAAGTCAAACTTTCCCAAAAAGTCAACTTTGCAAATGACTTGAAATTCTCCAATTTTGTGAACTTCCAACATCTTCCATGATCAAATAAAGATCATACACAATCAAAATGATGAAGAACACCCTTTGTTTGGGTCATTGGGGGCCTCAGATGCCCTGATTTTACACTAACTTGCTTGAAAAGTCAACTCTTGATCAGATGACTTCCCCATGGAATTTCTTCATGAAATTTGATATGCATGCTCCCTATACCATATAGAGACCAATAGAAACAAGAATGACCAAAAAATTTGGAGTTATGGCCTCTGAAACCAAAACCCTAATTTTAGGTCATCTGTGCAGTTAAACTTGGCTCTGCCTCCATGTCTTTCTTAGTTCTTGTGATTTTTTGACATTCTTGACTTTGAGGGGATATAATATGATGCTTGAACATACATGGACCCCTTTGAAGTGATTGATGACCTTTGGAGTGGCTCAAGAAACTCTTGGATTGCTCAGATCACAAACCCTAGATGCAGATGACTTAGAAACAATGCAGTGAATCAAAAATGTGATATGAGATGCTATGATTGAACTTATGCATATGAAAAGATCACAAGCCATGGTGTGAATGGGTGAGGGTAAATTTGGGGTGTTTACACCAGCCTCAGCCTATCAGTGGCTCATCTCCAGTATCAGTCTTCATCATCAGCATTTGTTTTCAGCTCTTCATCAGCAGTCATGGCACCCAAGAAGAGCAACATTTCATACCATTTCTTTGAGCCTGTGCTGACTGGCATCAGGCAGGTCCAGGCACTTATCACTCCAGACCACATCCCATTATTCAGAGAGCATTATGGAGGCATCCTTGATATGGTTATGAACCTAGACCCTTCTCAGAGGAGTTTGATCCACACCTGCCTACAGTTCTATGACCCTCCCTTGAGATGTTTCACTTTCCAGAACTTTCAGCTAGGACCTTTGCTGGAGGAGTTCTCATCATTGATTGGAGTACCTGTCAGGGGTGGTATCCCCTTCAACCCAGAGATGGCTTCTCCCAGCAATGAAGAGGTGGCAAAAGCACTGTACCTGGAGCCTATTTTGATTGAGGAGAACATGACAACAAAGGCTGGGATCCCTGGTTTGCACTTAGACTTTCTGACTTCTCAGGCCATCCTGAAGGCCTCTTTGGGAGAATGGAGGGAAGTTTGTGCATTACTGGCCCTCAGTATATATGGGGTGATATTATTTGCAGATGAGCCCAAGTTTATCAGCAAGAATTCCATTCATCTTTTCTTTCTGAGGAACCCAGTACCCACCTTGCTGGGAGATTTCTATTATTCTGTTCACCAAAGGAATGAGAAGCAGAGAGGGAGGTTGGTGAGATGCTGTGCTCCCCTGTTTCATACCTGGCTGCTCAAACACTTACCCAAGACTGATGCTTTCTTGAATCCTCGCCAACAGAAGAATTGGGCTAAGAGACTTATTGCTTTGACTTCAGATGACATCAGATGGTGCACCCAGAACACCAAAGGCAGGGTCATAATTACTAGCTGTGGACAGTTCCCCAATGTACCTCTAATAGGAGTGAAGGGTTGCATCAATTACAACCCTTTGCTGTTTAAGAGACAGTTGGGCTATGCTTTGGTTCACCCTCCTAGAGTGCAAGACTTGGCTGAAACCCTGTATTGTGAGATAAAACCTAACCTAGCTGTTGTCAGACAAGCATCCTGGGCTTGGGACAACATCCATACAAAAGGGATGGCCATTCTTGGAAGGTGCAACAATGTGGCTTCAGCTCAGTATTATGAATGGTCCCATGCTAGGGCTCAGATTTCTGGGATGCCTTTCACTATTGAGGATGCACCTGGACCATCCAAAGCACCACCTCCAGCCACTGTCAGTCTGGAAGAATTTGAGAAACTGAAGGAGAGGAATGAGAATCTGTCTAAAGCTCTGAAGAAGACCCTCTGGGAGAGGAGTGATGGTCGCCTAGACATTGAGAGGTTGGAAAAGCTTAAGGTGGAGCATCTGGCCAAGATTGAGAAAGCAGAGGACTACATCAAGAAATCAAGAGCTGGAGAGCAAATATCGAAGAATGCCTGTAAAGAGGCCCAGTTTCAAAAGGCTAGGACTGATCTCTATCTGAAAGAAAGTCAAGCTAGGTGGGTCAGAATCACTGAAGCTCGCACTAAAGAAGATAAGAGAACTCAAGCCAGGATTGAGCATTTAGAGGCCAATGAAAAGAAACAACAGGAGGCTCTGCTAGCAGCCTAGAAGGAGATTTCAGAGCTGAAACTTAGGGCTGGTGTGAAGAGGTCAAAGGACCAAGACAGGCACAAGAAGCTGACCACTTCTATTGCCACCAGAAACCTTCTTATCAGAAACATTACAGAGCATCCGGCTGGTCCTGTAACTGAAGCACTTTTGAAGGAGGTTAAGGAGGATGAGTTTGGATTAGATGTTTGATTTCTTTGCTTGTTGTTATTTCCATTTCATGTACTTTTCTTTTTATGTTGTATTTTGACCCCTCAGGGGCGTATGTTGTAAAAAACCAAACTATGTATGATCTACCATTTGTAATGTATTTATCAGTTTGTTTCGTTTGAGTTTCTTTTCTCAAGCAACATCAAAGCATCTTCCTCAAGGTCTGGAAAGGTCAAAACCAAGAGCCAAGCCGGATACCTTGGAAAATAAATAAGCATACTGCATTGCATACTAACTCTTGTTTTGTTTTGTAGGATTTTGTTTTGTTTGTTACTAACTCTATTGTGGTTCAGGAATTATTGCTCGCTGTCGGGTGTTCCCTCTCAACCGTCCGCACAGGTATCCTACTCGCAACAATCTTCCTGGTATCCAAATGGACCAAGTACAGCAAGATCTGACAGAGGTCAGAACCCAGATGGCTAATGAAAGGCTGGAGATGAGAAACCAAATGACCCAATTCATGGAAGTAATGAATGGCTTGGCCCAAAGTCAAGAAAGGTTGAGGGCATTGGTAGAAAGACAAAACCCGGAAGAACCCCATCTGGGAACTGGAGGAACAAGTAACAATGAGAGGGGTCAGCCTCATGTTAACCCACCAATATATGGGCCTCATCTACATCCGGAAGTCAACATCCCGGGTAATGTGCAGGGAAATACTACTGCAGGCAGGATCTTGCAAGAAGATCCTCAAGAGGAGCAGTTCACTGTAATGGGAGCTGGGGATGAAGTTTATGATAGGAGGTTTGATGAAATTGCTGAGAAGTTGAGATCTCTGGAGTCTCAAAATTCCCTGGGTTTTGATGTCATGGATATGGGATTAGTGGATGGAGTAAGAATCCCTCACAAGTTCAAACCCCCGTGCTTCGAGAAGTACAATGGGACTTCCTGTCCACGAACTCACTTACAATCCTTTCTGGGAAGACTTAAAGCATACACAATGGATGAAAAACTGTGGATGTTTTACTTTGAAGACAGTTTGACTGGGGCTTCAAGAGAGTGGTACTCACACTTGACCAGAGCTACAATCAGATGCTGGAAGGACCTAGCTGAAGCTTTCATCAGACAGTACCAATACAATCTGGACATGGCTCCTAACAGGACCCTTCTGATGGGAATGTCTCAGTCCTCCCGAGAAAGCTTCAGGGAATATGCCCAGAGGTGGAGACAGCTTGCTGCTGCTGTCCAGCCACCCATGTCGGAAAGAGAAATGGCCGACATGTTTATGAATACGCTGCAAGGAACATATATTGATAGGCTAGCTGCCTTTTCTTCCACCAGCTTCGTTGACGTGGTTATAGCTGGAGAAAGAATTGAGAGCCTTCTGAAGATGGGTAAGATTTCTGATAATGGTGCAAGTTCGTCCAGCAACCCTAGGAAGCCTTTTGTGGGACCTTGAACCGGTGAGACAAACGCCATTCATGCCAGCAGGGGCAGACCTCAGTATGTCCACAGGTCAGTAGCAACTGTCACTATTCCAGCCCCGATTCCTCAGCAACCAGCATATCAACCACAACAACAGCCAAAGTATCAGCAGCAAGTTCAGTATCCACCACAGAGGACCTACAACAACAATAACAACAATCAACAACAAAGACCTTTTCAGCAAAGACCATCACAGGCAAATAGGGTGATTGACCCTATCCCTATGCCTTATGCCGCTTTATTGCCACAACTCCTGAAGCTCAACCTGGTTGAGTTAAGGACATTGGCACCACCAGATCCCTCCAATCTTCCAAGAAATTATGATGTCAACGCCAGATGTGCTTTTCATTCCAATGCACCTGGCCACAATACTGAGAAATGCAGGGCTTTACAAATGAAAGTTCAAGATCTGGTGGATTCTAAAGCCCTCAACTTTGCACCCCCTCCAAGCGTCACCAAGAATCCCATGCCCAATCATGGAGGGCCAAGAATTAATGCCATTGAGGAAGACAAGCCATCTTTCTTGATAACCAGTGTTGGACAGATTCAGACGCCTCTGGTCGAAATTAAAGCTCAGCTTCTAGAGTGCCAGGTGTTTCCCGGGTGTGAACTTGGTTGTGGGTATTACAACATTGCGGTCAACGGGTGTGATAATTTGAGAAGCGGCATAAATGGTCTTATCAAGGATGGTATCCTTCAGATCTCAACAACGGCACCTACAAATCCAACAATTCCTTTGACAACAATTTCTGATTCTTCTACAACAGCAGCAACAATCATTCCTACCGATTCATCAATATCATCAACAATGGCTCCATCCATCACTTCAACAAATAAAATGTCAACAACCCTTTCTTCTACAACATCAGCATCCATTTATTCAGCCGAATCTTCTACAACATCAACAGAAATTAATGAAGATATCTCAGCGGTCACCATCTACTATGATCCATCAGTTGTTCCTCCAGATAGCAACTTTCAGCAACAAACAGTGGCACCTCCTGCCAGATCACCAGTCACAATTTACTACGATCCGCACACCATTACAGTACCCTCCTCTGCAGCAGTCAGTCCAGTTACCATCACGGTACCTGGACCAGTTCTCTATGAAAGCAGTAATGCCATACCTTAGCATTATGGCTCTGACCTCTACTGCAACGGAGAGAAAATCACTTTGGACTCTTCAACTTCTTCTCCACAGATTGATAATGTTGGGGGAGGCGGAGGCTTCACCAGAAGCGGACGCCTTTTTGCCTCACAATTGCAAAGACCTAATGCCGAAGCAGAAGCTGCTGCCAAAGCAAAGGGGAAGAGTGTGATACCTGAAGAACCAATTATCAAAGAAACTCAGAAGACATCTTTTGAACAAGATGTAGACGAGTTTATGAGGATTATAAAGAGAAGTGATTACAAAGTGGTGGATCAGCTTCACCAAACTCCCTCAAAGATCCCATATTATCCCTGCTGATGTGTTCTGAAGCTCACAGGAATGCATTACTGAAAGTCTTGCACGCAGCATACGTGCTAGAGGAGATCACTGTTAATCAGCTAGAAACTGTGGTGGCAAATGTCAACACCAGTCATGGACTGGGCTTTACCAATGCTGACTTAACAACTGAGGGACGTAACCACAACAAGGCTTTACATATCACCTTGGAATGCAAAGGTGTTGTTCTATCTCATGTACTGGTGGACACTGGGTCTTCACTCAATGTTCTACAAAAGAAAGCCTTAGTGAAGCTGGAGTACGATGGCTTAGCACTGCGTCCGAGTAATTTGGTGGTGAGAGCATTTGATGGCTCTAAAAGATCAGTGCTTGGGGAGATTGATCTGCCTGTGATGATTGGCCCGCAGACTTTTAAAATTACCTTCTATGTGATGGACATTCAGCCGGCCTACAGCTGTTTGTTGGGTAGACCCTGGATCCACGCCGCTGGCGCTGTTACGTCTACCCTTCACCAGAAGCTGAAATTCGAGTGGGAAGTCCAGATCATCACCATCTGTGGGGAGGAAGACATCTTTGTTAGCCATCTGGCTACGTACAAGTACATAGAAATGGATGGAGAAATCCATGAAACCATGAGCCAGGGGTTTGAGGCCCTGAACATTAATGAAGCATCTGTTGTACTAGGAACTTCCATAACGTCGTATCAGCAAGCCCGGAAGGTTGTTGAAGAGGGTATTGCCCAAGGCTGGGGCAAGTTGTTGCCCGTGGAGAAGAAAGAAGACAGATTTGGGTTGGGTTACAGACCAACTCAACAAGATCAATCAGAGGCTGCCAAGAAGCCCTATTTTGTCAGCGGGGGAATGCTCACCCCAGATGCAGTGAACAACTTGGAAGACGAGGAGGAAAGCGACCACAACCTGGAGAGCTGGATACGTCCAAGGATCCCGGGGAGACAAGTCCTTAACTGGTCTTCCCAGGAAATTATAAGGGTTACTCCTGCAGAGTAATTATTATTTCCTATCTTTTTTAGCATGCATCAAGTCTTGCATCTTGCCCAAGATGTCAAGACTCATTTTGTAATCGGGCCATCTTGTAATTTTGTGCAAATAGATCAATCAATGAATATCGGACATCTTTTGCAAATGAGTCTTTTTCTTTTTCGCTCACTGTTTTTCATTTTTTCTATTTGTACAAAAAAATAAAATGGCAATGTTTTCAAAATGATAACTTCATTTCACCTTTTTCTAAATAAGATAAAATCAATCACTAAAATAAACAATCTAAACCCTTGCAGAGAGTGCCTTTCAGATTGCACCGACAACAACACTGCTATGACTTCGTATGACTTTGACAATCCAATCAATCAAGCTGATGAAGGGGTTGAAGAAGATTATGAGCTTCCTAAAGAGCTAGCCAGGTTGTTAAGGCAAGAGGAGAAGGTTATCACTCCTCATCAGGAGGAGATTGAAACGGTTAATCTTAGTACGGAAGAAGACGTGAAGGAAGTTAAGATTGGGGCCTGCCTGCAAGACTCAGTAAAAGAGCAACTGATTGATATGTTTCGGGAATACGTGGATGTTTTTGCTTGGTCTTATCAGGATATGCTAGGGTTGGACACCGATATTGTCATGCACAAGCTGCCTTTAAAGGAAGATTTCCCGCCAGTAAAACAGAAGCTGCGCCGTACTCGCCCAGATATGGCAATGAAAATTAAGGAGGAGGTACAAAAACAGTGGGACGCCGGGTTCCTTACTGTGACTAGCTATCCGCCGTGGGTTGATAATATCGTACCTGTGCCTAAGAAAGACGGCAAGGTGAGGATGTGTGTGGATTACCGGGACCTGAACAGAGCTAGCCCGAAAGATGACTTCCCTTTACCTCACATTGATGTATTGGTTGATAATACGGCTCAGTTCTCGGTGTTCTCCTTCATGGACGGATTTTCAGGATACAATCAGATCAAGATGTCACCTGAAGACATGGAGAAGACAACTTTCATCACACCTTGGGGCACGTTCTGTTATAAGGTGATGCCATTCAGACTGAAGAATGCTGGTGCAACTTATCAACGGGCTATGGTAACATTATTCCACGACATGATCCATAAAGAAATTGAATGTTATGTGGATGACATGATTGCCAAGTCCCTTACAGAAGAAGACCACCTGGTGAATCTGTTGAAGTTATTCAAGCGTCTGAGGAAGTACCAACTGAAGTTAAACCCCAACAAATGTACATTCGGGGTACGGTCTGGTAAGCTGCTGGGATTTATTGTAAGTGAAAAAGGGATTGAAGTTGACCCTGACAAAGTCAAAGCCATTCAAGAAATGCCTGCACCGAAAACTGAGAAAGAAGTTCGAGGGTTTCTAGGTAGATTGAACTACATTTCACGGTTCATATCTCATCTTACTGCAACCTGTGAACCTTTGTTCAAGCTATTGAGAAAAGAACAAACGGTCAGGTGGAACGAAGACTGCCAGAGGGCTTTTGACAAGATCAAGGAATACTTACAAGAGCCTCCAATCCTTATGCCTCTAGTGGAAGGAAGACCTCTAATCATGTACTTGACAATATTAGAAGAGTCAATGGGGTGTGTGCTTGGCCAGCATGACGAGTCTGGTCGAAAAGAGTATGCAATTTACTACCTAAGCAAAAAGTTTACCGACTGTGAACAACGTTATTCACTGCTCGAGAAAACTTGTTGTGCTTTAGCGTGGGCTGCTCGTCGACTAAGGCAGTATATGTTGACCCACACTACCTTATTGATCTCAAAGATGGACCCAGTCAACTATATTTTTGAGAAGCCAGCACTTACCGGACGGGTTGTAAGATGGCAAATGATCCTCACAGAATATGACATTCAATACACATCCCAAAAATCCATCAAGGGCAGTGTACTGTCTGACTATCTTGCTGAGCAACCTATTGATGATTACCAGCCTATGAGATTTGACTTCCCTGATGAAGACATCATGTTCATAAAAGCAAAAGATCATGAAGAGCCTATTCACACTGAAGGGCCTGACCCGGAAGAAGAATGGACGATGATGTTTGATGGGGCTGTTAACATGAATGGTCGTGGTGTTGGTGCAATACTCATTACACCTAAGGGAGTTCACATGCCTTTCTCGGCAAAGCTCACCTTCAACTGCACTAACAACGAAGCTGAATACAAAGCTTGTATTATGGGTCTTGAGGAAGCCATTGACCTCATGATCAAGACTTTGACTGTGTTCGGAGATTCAGCTCTGGTAATTAATCAAACCAACGGCAAATGGTACACCCACCAGGATCATCTGATACCTTATAGGGACTATACAAGAAGGTTATTGACCTTCTTCACAACGGTCAAGCTTGAGTATATCCCCCGGGACGAGAATCAGTTTGCAGATGCTCTGGCTACCATTTCATCCATGATCAAAGTTCAAGCTGCCAACTTTGTACCTCGGATCTCAGTATCCAGACTTGACAGACCATCATATGTATTATCTACAGATGTTATCAAAGATGATAAGCCTTGGTTCCATGACATTAAATGCTTCTTGGAGGATCAAACATACCCACCTGGGGCATCTTCCAATGATAAGAAGACTTTAAGGAGGCTAGCTGGTAGTTTCTTCCTGAATACTGACGGTTCCCTGTATAAGAGAAACTTTGATATGGTACTCCTCAGATGCGTTGATAGGACATAAGCAGACTTGTTGATGCACGAAGTGCACGAAGGATCCTTTGGTACCCATGCAGGAGGGCATACAATGGCCAAAAAGTTGCTAAGATCAGGTTATTATTGGATCACAATGGATGCTGACTGTTGTGCTTATGCCAGAAAATGCCATAAATGCCAGATTTATGCGGATAAGGTGCATGTGCCTCCCAATCCTCTGAATGTGATGTCTTCACCCTGGCCCTTTGCTATGTGGGGCATTGATATGATTGGCAAGATTGAACCGACTGCTTCAAATGGCCACAGATTCATCTTGGTAGCCATTGACTATTTTACCAAGTGGGTTGAAGTAGCTTCATATGCAAACGTTACAAGACAAGTGGTAGCCCGATTTCCAAAGAGAGACATCATCTGTCGGTATGGAGTTCCCGAACGAATCATTACTGATAATGGTTCCAACTTGAACAACAAAATGATGGCAGAACTGTGCCGGGACTTCAAGATTCAACACCACAATTCTTCTCCTTACAGGCCAAAGATGAATGGCGCTGTTGAGGCCGCTAACAAGAATATCAAGAAGATTGTGCAGAAGATGGTAGTTACCTATAAAGACTGGCATGATATGCTACCATTTGCCTTGCATGGGTACCGTACGTCAATCAGAACATCCACTAGGGCAACACCGTATCAGCTTGTTTACGGTATGGAGGCAGTCCTGCCTGTTGAAGTTGAATTACCCTCCTTACGGGTACTGATGGATGTTAAGCTAAACGAAGCATATTGGGTCCGATCCCGATACAAACAATTGAGTCTGATTGAAGAGAAGAGATTGGCTGCAATCTGTCATGGGCAGCTGTATCAGAAAAGAATGAAGAAAGCCTTCGATCTGAAAGTCAGGCTCCGAGAATACCAAGTAAGAGATCTTGTGCTGAAAAGACTCCTCCCTCCTCATACAGACCACAGGGGCAAATGGACTCCAAACTATGAAGGGCCATTCGTAGTAAAGAAAGTTTTCTCTGGTGGAGCACTGATGCTCAGCACTATGGATGGTGAAGACTTCCTGTCCCCTGTAAATTCAGATGCAGTTAAAAAATACTTCGCATAAAGTGACCCGCTGGACATAAAAACAGAATGTAAGTCCAGGAAAAAATAGGGCATCCCGGCGAGTCAAAAACAGAATAAAAGACTCGGGCAAAAATAAGGGAAAATAAACAAAAAAATGTACACCCGCTGAGTTGAAAAGCCGCATTGGACAACTTAGGCAAAAATGGGTATCCCGATGGATTGAAAACCCGAAAGGGCGATCCATGCAAAATAAGGGAATAAGCGAACAACTGTATTCTAAATTCGCCTGTATCACTTACAACTTGGTAAGCTTTGAAAGGATCAAGCTTCTTTCAGAATCAGCCTTCTTCAGAAAGCGAGAAGAACGTCAAATGTCATGCGAGTCATAGCAAAAGGGAAGCTCCTTGAAGCGTCATCAACATTGCCAACACCTTTTTGTTTCTCAATTTGTAACGATCTCCTCATTTCAAGGGATTTGTTTCTTTGACCGTATCTTGCCAATTCAGGGCACAAAAGTTAATAAAATCAGATTTTCAGTCATGTTTATACATTTTATTTGCAAAAAAATGTCCGATCTCTTTAAGATATAGATTGTATAAATACTAATGTTTCCCTTCTAAAAAGTACGTGCTTGCAGGAAATATACTTACTCCCGGGAGTGTCTAAACTCCTATGATGGAATCCGGTAAAAGGATACCTCGGGATACTTGTGCGTTTCTCTGTCTTTTCAGGATTGCAGGAATTCAAAGCACGACATGGGGCACAAAAGCTTCACCCCAGCAAGCTCGCAAATCATCATCTACTCAGTCATAGCACAGGAGGTGTTTTTCCCAGCTGAGTTGCCATTCGTTATCTCCTCCCCAGCCGAGTACAAAAGCCAGGGAACCGTTTCCCCACAAAGTGTCAACTTCTACCCGGAAGAGCAACGCATGAAGAAATCACAATAGACTGAAGAAGGCTTCTACAAACCCCAGCTGGGTCCCTCATTAATGAGATGGGTTTACCAGTGACCTATTCCCCCAAGCAGAGCCATACATGGCAGATCTACCAATGATCTTATCCCCAGCTGGGATGTCCACTTCAAGCAGATCGGTCAGAGATCTTCACAGCAACGGGATCCGAATCCCTGATCGGTATCTTTGCATAATCATAGCATTCGCATCATATTCTCCCCACAGAGCATAGCATTCCGTCTAATACGGAGCATTACGGCAAAAATCAAACATATTGCATAATCATAAGCCATGTGTCGAACTGAACACTTGTGAATACTGACAAACCATCAACGATATACAGAAAACTCCCCAGATTCCCCGGCGGAGAGCCAAGGCACTTTCCCTAAAGATACAGATACTCCCTGGAACCCGTCCGTGTCATACCCCCAGCAGAAAGCCAAAGCGTCCCCTTTGCACTCACAAATACACATATATACAATTCCTTGACACCCGTTCGTGTCACCTCCCCAGCATAGTCACCCAAACACTTTGGAAAACATACACTTGTTTATGATACACTTTCTCCGACACTCGTCTGTGTTACTCATCATCTTTTTACTCATACAGATACTCGTCCGTATCTTGTATACACCACTTGTATCCCCTCAGATTCGACACTTGTTCATGTTCTTTGTTAACCAGTTGATACTCGTCCATATCATCATCTCTGAACATGTGTCAGTGTTTGTTTCTACCCGATACTCGTCCGTATCGTAGTCTTAAGGATGCTCGTCCGCATCTTTAATCTATACACAGTGCCCGAACACTTATACCTCCATTTCTTGGATGTAAACACTCGTCCGTGTTTACCTTTCCCCAGCAAAGTCCCCAACGAACTTGTCAACTATTTCCTTTCTATCTGACATTCGTCCTATGTCATGATACCCTTTCGGCAGCCGTACCTTGCCCGGTGATCGTCCTTCACCTTTGGATGACCGTCCCTCATCCTTTCCCCAGCGGAGTCTCCATTATTGGAACCCTTTTCTGTCCGGCATTCGTCCTATGTCGTGATACAGAGCAGCCGTCCCCTGCTAGGTGATCGTCCTTCACCTCTCAATGATCGTCCTTCATCATTTCATCCGATGGCCGTCCCCATCGTTGATCTTGTTATCTGACATTCGTCCTATGTCATGATAAACCCTGAGAGCATCCGTACCCTGCTAGGTGATCGTCCTTCACCTCTTGATGATCGTCCTTCATCATATCCGATGGCCGTCCCCATCATCGACCTTTTTCTATCCGACATTCGTCCTATGTTGTGATATTTTCGGCAGCCGTACCCTGCCAGGTGATCGTCCTTCACCAATAGATGACCGTCCCTCATCTTATCCCCAACAGAGCAGCCGTCCACTGCTAGGTGATCGTCCTTCACCTTTGATGACCGTACCTCATCACTTATTTCATTTACCTATAATCCCCAGAGAATCTTAATATCTTTACCTGATGGCCGTCCCAATCATAATCTCTTATCCCCAGCTTGTCGGCCGTCCCCGTCATTGCTTGATTTCCCGCATTCTTCCCAGCATGTCGGTCGTCCCCGTCATTGCTTCATCCCCAGCAGTCGTCCTCTGCTCGACAGTCGTCCTCCGTCACGCGCACTTTATAATTATACTTTATTTTCTTTTTACAATCTATATCCCTTTTCTTCTTCATTTTGTGAGTGCAAATTTTGGACTGTCTTTGGTATTCAACCACAAGTTATCTTGTTTGCCTATTAAGCCGTTGCTTACATCCTGCACAGCTAACTCATGCTTGAATAGGGGCAGCTGTAAACACCCCAAATTTGCCCTCACCCATTCACACCATGTCTTTTGATCTTTTCATATGCATAAATTCAATCATAGCATCTCATACCACATCTTTGATTCACTGCATTGCTTCTTAGTCATCTGCATCTAGGGTTTGTGATCTGAGCAATCCAAGAGCCATTTGAGCCACCCCAAAGGTCATCAATCACTTCAAAAGGGTCCATGTATGTTCAAGCATCATATTGTATCCCAACAAAGTCAAGAAAGTCAAAGAATCACAAGAACTGAGGAAGGCATGGAGGCAGAGCCAGGTTTAACTGCACAGATGACCTAGAATTAGGGTTTTGGTTTCAAAGGCCATAACTCCAATTTTTTTGGTCATTCTTGTTTCTATTGGTCTCTATATGGTATAGGGATCATGCATATCAATTTTCATGAAGAAATTCCATGGGGAAGTCATCTGATCAAGAGTTGACTTCTTGAGCAAGTCAGTGTAAAATCAAGGCATCTGAGGCCCCCAAAGACCCAACCAAAGGTTGTTCTTCATCATTTAGAATGTGTATGATCTTTATTTGATCATAGAAGATGTTGGAAGTTCACAAATTTGAAGAATTTCAAGCCATTTACAAGGTTGCTATTTTGGGAAATTGACTTGTAATGGAAACTTGCCATTTTGGGAAACTTTTTCAACCCTTGCTTTTTGATTCAAAAATGCTTCAAATGGGAAAACTTTGGTCATGAAAGTTGTAGAATGGATCATTCCCTTTTCAAAAAGTACAAGAACTCATTCTAATTCATTTTGGATCAAAAGTTATGGCTTGTCAAAGTTGGGAAAAATCACATAATTTCAAGGTTTACACCAAAGAGGCAAAGTTGCAAAACCTCTTGCCAAGTTGAAATGAGACCTCAAAGTGACTTCTAACCTTTATACAAACACAAACCAAGGCCTAAAGATCAGATTGAATCAAAAGTTCACTCATTTTCATGACTTGTGGTTCAAGAAATTTCAAAAGGGGCAAAGTGGAACAAAGTTGCAAAACATCATTCTAACCATAATCCATTTGCTGGCTGGTTTCAAAATTGATCCTATGGCTCTCCACACTTCTTGCTGCGCAGGACACCCCTCTTGTCCTTGGCTAACTATGAGCCCATACCTCTCTTACACAAAGCTTGACTTTTTTGCAAAAGACCCATACCAATCACCATAGGGCACAACCACTCCACAGACCTATCCATGAGTGATAAGTGGACCAAAGGCAGGCCATAACACACAAGAACTCATGCTGAAACACACTTCAAGCCATAGTTATCAAAAATCATCCAACTTGCAAAACCATTCGAATCTCTCAGCTCACTCAACCATTCTTCAAACCAACTTCACCATTGATCTCAAAATGACTCACTGATCACAAACCAACCATTGAAACAGCCAAAAACCTCACACAAGCAAAATACGATTTCTCTCCCTCACTAATCAGAACCCCATCAATCTCTCAAAATAGCCCAAATAAACTCCAGATAAGCTTTGCAAACACTTGAGGGAGGTCAGTAGAGTTGATTGGAAGCAAGGAACTGGTCCAGAAGCTCTTGGGTTGAAAGCTTCGATTCAGGTAGCCATTGAAATTCATTTTTCCAGAAACTCTATTTTATGTTGTTAGATGGTTAAGTTTGGTTCCCTGAGTTCAATGAACCTTTTATTTTTGAAAATGATTGAGTTTTGAGGTTGTATGGATGTTCTGAAATTTTGTTCAGTTTTAAGTTTTTGTTCGAATCTTGTTGTTGATGATGAATAAATGAATTTTGATGCTGGATTCTTGTTCTAGGGGGTTTGGGGATCATTTCTGGAGATTTGGGGGGTTTGATTTGACCTAGAGAGTGTTTTTGAGATTTTCAGGGAGGGAGGTCACCGGAGAAGACGACCGGAGCTCGTCTCCGGTGACCTGAAAATAATTAGGATTAATTAATTAGGGTTAGTCAGGTTTGAATGTGGACCCTTGATCTGGTTGACTAAGTCAATCCCCCGCGCGTTTCAATGGCCTGGATCTATCATTAAAGCCCTAATTCCATTTAATTAAATTAATTAATTAGGTTTAGTCAGTTTAAATGCCAGCCGTAGGATAGCGCGCGCAATCAACCCTGGACTCCCAGCTTTGAATCTCAGCCTTCAGATCTGATTACTTTCATTTATTTTCATTTTAATTCATTTTCTTTTGATTTATTTTGCACGAATTAATTAAAATAGCAAAAAATGTTTAAAAATTATGAAAATTTTTGTCAAGGTTTTCATTATTTTTCAGAACACAAAAATATTTTTATTTTCATTTTTTGCATTAAAAATTATTTTTAAATTATTTAAAAGATTATTTTTAATTAGTTAATGAAAATTAATTAATTAAAAATACTTTTAGGTATTTAAAAATCACAAAAAAATTCATGTAACATTTAAAAACATTTAGAAACATTGTCCAACTCTCAAACCATATTTCTTTTTTGTTCTTGATGCCTTTTGATCATTTTCAATGGAATTAAATTCATTATTAGGCAATATTTTGTGACAAACTTCAAAAATTCATTTTTGCCTAACCATTGAGAGTTGGATGATGATTCTTTTTGCATTACATCTTGTATAGCATGTAGTTTATAGGATAAAATTGTTTTGAATTGATCTTGCATTTTCAATTTGTTTGGCATTTTTCTTGACAAGGTACCTTAAAACCTTAGCAATCTTAGGAAATTCATAACTTTCACTAGGTTAAGAATTGGGTACCCTCCTTTGGGCAGTGAGATTGTATAGGTTTAGGGTTCCTTTGATCCCATTTTCAAATTTTTATCATGTCATTTGCTTCTGGTTTTGGATTTTTGCTTTGTGTGATGCATATAACCCTAATTTGTGCCTTCCTTTGCTTCCATTTCTCTTTTGCTTGCATCCCTTGACTTGCCATGACATTTTGTGCATCCACATGATTCATAATACATCTTAGGACATATTAGAATCATGTTTGATCATTGCATCATTCATTTTCCCTGTTATATGTTCATTGCATTTCATAAATATTCATGAACTTCTATAGTTCAAAGCATGTCTCATTTGCATCCTTGTCTTTGTATGATCACTTTTATCTCTTGTCATGTGTTTGCATCATCTCTTAGCATCATTAACATCATACTTATGCTTCTGGTTTTGGTTTGCACCATGACATTTCATCTCATTTGCATTGCATTTCATTTCTTGTGCTAACTTTTCAGGTGGTAAGTTGTTTGAGAGGTGAATTTGCCTTGACTTCTCACAATCTCTTTTCATCTATTTCATACTTTCTTTGCTGAATTTTGTATGTGTTTTAGAGTGAGCTTGCTCATTCATGCTCTTCTCTTACTTTCTTTCTTCAAGCAACTTGTCTTCCTAAGTGAAGCAAGTTGTTTTGCTTCTTTTTGCTTCTCTTGCTCCTTTCATCTACTTCCTGGTGGTTTCTCTGAAGATTTTCTTGAAAACCTCATTAACCCTAGGAATGACCAAGCATGATAATACTTAGGGTTTGATTAGTCCCCCCATTTAGTTTTGCCTTTGTGTCATCTTTGAGTCTTCTCCTCTAATCTCATAATCAAGGACTAAACCCTAAAGGTTTTAAGGCTTTGTGATTAAGCTTATGCCTGCATCCTTCTATTAGGATGGAGTGTATAACTTTAATCCTAAGTGTTAAACCCTTAATGTATTTAAATCCTTTAATCAATCCATCTAATAATCATCAAGACATCAAACTTGTAACTTGGGCCTTGCATTAGGGTTCTAATTCTTCCTTAATTGGTTGAGAAGGACTAACCCTAGTGTTAATGGACAAGTCCTCCTCAAGTTGTCTTACAAACCATAAAAATCACTTCTTCATCTCATCATTAACTAAAATCCACTTAATAAAGGCTTTGTTTTGTCATGAGTTTAATCCCTAATCATGTATCAAGTTGAGGAGTCTTTCTCAGCTTAAATGTTCTCATCTATTATCCTTCTATTAGGATGGTGTAATGAGTCCATTAGATCCTTGATTATGGCTTAACCTCATTACTTAACACTAAACAAAAAAAAAACAAAAAAAACATCAAAAAAATCACAAGTAGGTTAATGATCTTAATCCTACATCAGGGTGATTAAGTGTGAGATGCTGACTTCACACTTAAAGTATTCTCATTACCCCTAATCAGAGGGAGGATGTGATGAGTTTACTAACCCATTGGTTTAGGCTTAAGCTCATTAACTTATGACAAACTTCCAAAAGCAATAAAAGACTGAAAATACAAAAACAAAAAATAATCGTCTCATACGGGATTCTTTTCTCATCTCACTCACTCACAAGCGAGAACTTGCTTCTTCCGTCTAATGCAAGACATTTTGCACCTGAGCCAGACAGGTCATACACTTGAGCATAGATAAGCAAGCAGTTCATAAGTCAATTTATCTTTCAGTCTCTTTGAGTCGAACTACGGTGTTCTGACTTCCTCATTGCACGAGAGGATACGTAGGCATAACTTAACAGTTATCGAACAAAAGTCTCTGTATATTCCCCCTCCTTCCAGCATTATTCTTTAGCCTCATAGTTTTGAGCTTTGCACTCCTGTTCTAGCACTGACACCTCACTTATACACTTCACACTTCTTTTACACTGACACTTGCATTCTTTCCAGCTTTGATACACAAATTGCACTGACACTACCCCTTTAAAACACAAATCTTTTAAGCGTGGATCCCGTCGAGTACGACGGACAATCTGGGTGCTAATACCTTCCCAGGTTGTAACCAACCCCCTTTCTCAGTCTCTCTGGTTTGCAACCGTCTTATCCATATCTTTTCCCAGGTCTATGCAGCATTACCTTTCCTCCGGGATAAAAATGCCTAGCTGGCGACTCTTGTCTTTCTGAGTTCACCCGTGTGTGTTCTCATCCCTTTCGCCGACCGTTCGCGTCTGTACCCCTTCTGACCAGGTGTCATTTTGGTGGGAGCGACACACATCTCAGAAGGCCATCAAGGGAAGTGTACTATCTGACTATCTGGCTGAGCAACCCATTGATGATTACCAGCCTATGAGATTTGACTTCCCTGATGAAGACATCATGTTCCTAAAAGCAAAAGATCATGAAGAGCCTGTTCACACTGAAGGGCCTGACCCAGAAGAGGAATGGACAATGATGTTTGATGGGGCTGTTAATATGAATGGTCATGGAGTTGGTGCAGTGCTCATCACACCTAAAGGAGTTCATATTCCTTTCTCGGCAAAGCTCACTTTTAACTGCACTAACAACGAAGCTGAATAGGAAGCCTGTATCATGGGTCTTGAGGAAGCCATTGACCTCAGGATCAAGACTTTAACTGTATTAAGAGATTCAGCTTTGGTGATCAATTAGACCAACGACAAATGGTACACTCACCAGGAACATCTGATTCCATACCGGGACTATACGAGGAGATTACTGACTTTCTTCACAACAGTCAAGCTTGAGTACATCCCTCAAGATGAAAATCAGTTTGCAGATGCTCTGGCTACCATTTCCTCCATGATCAAAGTTCAAGATTCCAACTTTGTGCCTCGGATTTCATTATCCAGACTTGACAGACCAGCATACGTATTCTCCGTGGACATTGCTAAAGATGGAAAGCCTTGGTTCCATGACATCAAGTGCTTCTTAGAGGATCAAACATACCGACCTAGGGAATCATCCAATGATAAGAAGACATTAAGAAGACTGGCTGGTAGTTTCTTCCTGAATACTGATGGTTCATTATACAAGCGCAAATTTGACATGGTTCTTCTCAGATGTGTTGATAAGACGGAAGCAGATTTGCTGATGCACGAGATGCATGAAGGATCTTTCGGTACCCATGTTGGAGGACATGCAATGGCTAAGAAATTACTACGATCAGGCTACTACTGGATCACAATGGATGCAGACTATTGTGCCTATGCCAGGAAGTGCCATAAATGCCAGATTTATGCAGATAAGGTGCATGTGCCTCCAAATCCTTTGAACGTGATGTCTTCACCTTGGCCCTTTGCCATGTGGGGCATTGACATGATCAGAAAGATTGAACTGACTTCTTCAAATGGCCACAGATTCATCCTGGTATCCATTGATTACTTCACCAAATGGATTGAAGCAGCTTTGTATGCAAATGTCACCAGGAAAAGATTGAGAGACATCATATGTCGGTATGGAGTGCCCGAGCGAATCATTACTGATAATGGTTCCAATTTGAACAACAAAATGATGGCAGAACTGTGCCGGGACTTCAAGATTCAACATCACAACTCTTCTCCTTACATGCCAAAGATGAATGGTGTTGTTGAGGCAGCTAACAAGAACATCAAGAAGATTGTGCAAAAGATGGTGGTAACTTATAAAGACTGGCATGAAATGTTACCATTTGCCTTGCATGGGTATCGTACCTCAATCAGAACGTCTACTTGGGCAACACTGTATCAGCTTGTGTATGGTATGGAGGCAGTCCTACCTGTTAAAGTTGAATTATCCTCCTTAAGGGTGCTGATGGATGTCAAGTTGAACGAAGTAGAATGGGTCCGATCTCGGTACAATCAACTGAATCTGATCGAAGAAAAGAGATTAGCTATAATCTGTCATGGGCAGTTATATCAGAAGAGAATGAAGAAAGCCTTCGATCAGAAAGTCAGGCTTCGGGAATACCAAGTAGGAGATCTTGTGCTAAAAAGACTCCTTCCTCCTCATACAGACCACAGGGGCAAATGGACTCCGAATTATGATGGTCCATTCATAGTAAAGAAAGTTTTCTCCGGTGGAGCACTGATGCTCACTACTATGGATGGTGAAGATTTCTTGTCCCATGTGAATTCAGATGCAGTTAAAAAATACTTCGCATAAAATGACCCGCTGGACATAAAAATAGAATGTAAGTCCAAGCAAAAATAGGGCATCCCGACGAGTGAAAAACAGAATAAAAGACACGGGTAAAAATAAGGGAAAATTGAAAAAAATGTGTACACCCGCTGAGTTGAAAAGCCGCATTGGACAGCTCAGGCAAAAATGGGTATCCTGGTGGATCGAAAACCCGAAAGGGCGATCCACGCAAAATTAAGGGAATAAGCGAACAACTGCATTCTGAATTCGTTTGTATCACTTACGGCATGGAAAGCTTTGAAAGGTTAAAAGAAACGATCGGAATCAACTCTCTTCAGAAAGCAGGATAAGAAGAACGTCAAGGTCATACGGGTCATAGCAAAGGGAAGCTCACTGAAGCGTCGTCAACATTGCCAGCACTTTTGTTTTTCTCAATTTTGTAACAATCTCCTCATTTCAGGGGATCTGTTTCTTTGAATGTATTTGCCAATTCAGGGCACCCTGATTAATAAAATCAGCTTTTCAGTCACACTTCGTCTTGTACATTTTATTTTGTTTTCAAAAATTGTCCAATATCCTTGATATAATGTTTGCACAAAAACAAATGTGCCTTTCTAATCACATGCTTGCAGGAAATGTATTTACTTCAAGGAATATCTAACTCCTAGGACGGAATCTGGTAAGGGACGCCTCGGGACACTTGTGCGTTTCTTTGTCTTAACGGGATTGCAGGTATTCAATGCGCAACATGGGGAATGCCAAACATACTTCCTCCCCTAACAGTCTGGAATGCTAATCCCCAACAAAGCTACCAAGGCATCATTTCTCCAGCACATCTTCTCCAAGAAGCATCTAGAATGTCATTTCCCCAGCTAAGTTGCCAAGTCTCCTCATCCTCAGCAGAATCCTCACAGAAAACCCTAGGAGAATCATCCAGTGACTTTTTCTCTCCCCAACAGAGTGCAAAATATCTCATCTCCTGAAAAGACTGGGAACCATCTCCCCGCAGAGCTCCGGCCTCTCCCAGAAGAGCAATGTCTGAATTTCCCACACAACAAATTGACAGAAGCTTTCTCATCTCCAGCTGGGTTATCTTCTCACTGGATAGGTCTATCATTGATCTAATCCCCAAGCAGAGTCATACATCGTATCAGATCTATCAATGATCTCATCCCCAGCTGGGATATCACTTCAGACATATCAGCCAGAGACCTTCACAGCAGCGGGATCCGAATCCCGATCCGGTTTCTTTTGCATAATCATAGCATTTACATCATATTTCCCCTCAGAGCGTAGCATTCCTTCTAATACGGAGCATTATGTTAGACGATAGTGTGGATTTAGAAGGGGGATTGAATAGATCCCTTTTTAAAATTTATCTTTTCAAAATTAAGTTGAAAGAGAATAGCGGAAGTTTCCCGAAAAATCGTCTAGTTCAAATTTGAAGTCACCGGAGATCGGATATGTGTAAAACCCAATTAGAATGAAATGATGACTAGATGAATTAATGTTTTACAAATGATACACTTGAATATTTAGCACTTGATAAAACTAATCTTAATGATGATTGGAGAAGAAAACAAATACAAAGATATTGATCTTGTGTGATTGAGCTTTTTATCAAACACTTAGAGTGCACACTCCAAGGGCAATTTTGTTGTCTCAAATAGTGCAGAATTTTACTCACTCTAATCAACACTTTTGAGTGAATTAATTTATCAAACACCTTGTTTGCACTAATTTGATACACCAGAATTTTCAAGCACACAATATCAATATGAACAAAAGAAGAATGCGAGAAATAATAAGAACACAAGGAATATGTTAAGGCAGTTCCTTCGTCGTCCTTGCTCAAAGTACTCTGCCCCCAATTCGAAATTGAATTGGGCAATTTTATTAAATCGCAATTGTTTTACAAGAATAGAAATGAATTAACCAACAAACCAAACCAAGTTGAAAGTGCTGTCAATTCTTCTTCTTGTCCCTTGATCCAAAGTAGAATCAAGTCTTCCACGCGTGTCGAGAATGCCTCAGATTAATTTGCTCCCTTATTGCAAGAATACACGATTCTTCAAACTTTGAGCACGGCTGAATTTCTCCCACACCTGTGAACCCACAAAGACCTTCGCAATCCTCCGTCTACCGTGATATGAGAGAACGATCCACTTGATCTTCAATCTACCTCACTCGGCTGAATCTACGACTGATCAATGTGTGCAAAACCCCCAAATCTTCAATGATCTTGGAGGATAAAACCCTACAGATTTTTCCAAGGAAAACCCACACATTCTAAACCCAATCTGAAATTCTGATTCACGATTGAATGTTATCTTCAAAACGTACACCAAGATCGAACAAAGATTATTGTGTGTAATTGTTTGATTGATGCAAGAATGAAGAAGATGAAGAGAGCTATGTGTATATCTTTCACTTTCCTTGTTCCCCTTCTCAAAAGAAATTCAGCAGCTCTTTATATTGGTTAGAGGAAATGAATCATAAGAGAGAGAAAAATAAATGAAAAAATGAGTCAGCACAATAATGAGCCGACTCAAAACTTTAAATGAGCCGGCTCAAACTTACAGATGAGTCGACATAAATTAACAGAGAGGCAGCCTGTTGAGACCCGTGAAAAATGAGAGGAGGAAATTTCCTGATGAGTTGGCTCATGAGAGATTATGAGTCGGCTAATCCACTCTCATGAGTCGACCAAAATCATGTTACAGGCAGCCTGTTTGGACCCGTGCATTTACCACCATTTTACACTTGAATGAGTCCGCTCATAAAGAGTTGTGAGTCGACTCATACATACTTGTGAGTCGACCAAAATTATGTATTAGGAAGCCTGGTTAGACCCGTGCATTTATCATCAATTTAACACTGAATGAGTCGGCTCATTGATGAATTTGAGTCGGCTCATTCAGTATATTTTTCCAAAAATGCCAATCCTTCCTTTTTCATTTTGAACCTGTCAAGCTTTAGAAACATGCCAAGTTTTTGACACATTAAAACCATGCTATGTCACACACATTACGGCAAAAATCAAACATATTGCATGATCACAAGTCAGGTTCGAACCAGTCGCCTGTAAATACCGGCAGTACCACATTAGCAATATACAAAATACCTCTCAAATTCCCCAACAGAACGCCAAAGCATCCCCTTTGCACTCCCCAACACAAATACATGTTTATATATACTTTTGACACTCGTCCGTGTCATATCATCCCCCTGCAGATATAAACCACAAATATCCTTTCTTTGAATACAGAAACTTACATACTCTTTTGATACTCGTCCGTGTCACCATTCCCCATCATGGTTATCCAAACACTCATTGCAAACCAAACACTTGTTATAATATACCCTTATTGACACCTGTCCGTGTCATCCTATCCCCACAAATTTCCTGAACACCTTTTATACTCATATGTTCATGACTTATACACTTTCTCTTCTGACACCCGTACGTGTCACGCTTTCCCAGCAAGTTAAACACTCGTCCGTATCTTGCTCATACTTCACAATACTCATACAGATACTCGTCTGTATCTTGTATATAAATTTATTCCCCACAGATTCGACACTCATCCGTGTTCTTTGTTAACTAGTTGGTATTTGTCCGTACCATCATCTTTGAACATGCGTCAGCGTTGTTTCTACCGATACTCGTCCGTATCGTAGTCTTAAGGATGCTCGTCCGCACTTTTAATCTATACACAACGTCAAACACTTATACCTTTGCTTCTTAAGTGTAAGCACTTGTCCATGTTTACCTTTCCCCAGTAAGGTAACCTTTTCTTTTATCTGACATTCGTCCTATGTCATGATACTTTCGGCAGCCGTACCCTGCCAGGTGATCGTCCTTCACCTATGGATGACCGTCCCTCATCCTTTTCCCCAGCGGAGTCTCCATTATTGGAACCCTTTTCTATCCTACATTCGTCCTATGTTGTGATATTTAGCAGCCGTCCCCTGCTAGGTGATCGTCCTTCATCATTTTTATCCAATGGTCGTCCCCATCATTGGTCTTGTTAATCTGACATTCGTCCTATCTCATGGTGAATCCCGAAAGCAGCCGTCCCCTACTAGGTGATCGTCATTCACCTCTTGATGATCGTCCTTCATCATGCTTATATGATGGCCATCCCCATCGTCGACCTTTTTCTATCCGACATTCGTCCTATGTCACGATAAAGAGCAGCCGTCCCCTGCTAGGTGATCGTCCTTCACCTTTGATGACCGTCCCTCATCATATATTTCATTTACTCTTTGAACCGATGGCCATCCCCATCGTTGTTTACCTTTACTTTGCAAACCTGATGGTCGTCCCCATCATTTCCTTTGCCTTTAATCCCCAGAGAATCTTGTTACTTTACCTGATGGTCGTCCCCATCCTGATCTCTTTATTTTCCCAGCATGTCGGTCGTCCCCGTCATTACTTATCCCCAGCAGTCGTCCTCTGCTCGATGGTCGTCCTCCATCGCCCGCACTTTATGATCATACTTTAAAATCTATATCCTTTTCTTCTTCTCCCCAGTGAGTGCAAATTTCAGACTGTCTTTGGTATTCAACCACAAGTTATCTTGTTCGTCTGCTAAGTCAGTCGCTTACATCCGGCACAGCTAACTCATGCTTGAATAGGGGCAGCTGTAAACACCCCAAATTTGCCCTCACTCAGTCCACACCATGGCTTGTGATCTTTCACATTTACGTAAGTCTAATCATACCATGTCATATTGCACTTTTCTTTCATCTGCATGGTTCAAGTCATCTGCATCTAGGGTTTGTGATCTGAGCAATCCAAGGATCCATTTGAGCCACTCCAAAGATCTTCAATCATTCCAAGAGGGTCCAAGTATGTTCTATCATCATTTTATGTCCATCAAAGATCTAGGAAGTCAAAAATCACAAGAACTGGCAAAGCATGGAAGCAGAGGCCATGGAAGCATAGATGACCTGAAATTAGGGTTTTGGTTTCAGAGGCCATAACTCCATTTTTTTTTGTCATTCTTGTTTCTAATGGTCTCAATATGTTATAAGGATCATGTGTACCAAGTTTGATGAAGAAATTCATTGTGGAAGTCATCTGATCACTGGGTAACTTCTTGAGCAAGTCAGAGCAAAATCAGGGCATCTGAGGCCCCCATCAATGGACCAAAAGTGGATTTTTCATCAAATTGAAGTTATATGATATTTATTTGATCATTGAAGTGCTTGGAAGTTCACAAAATTGAAGAAAAGTGAGCTAAACCAAAAGTTGCCAAAAATGGAAATGACTTGTAATGTAAACTTTCCATTTTGGGAAAGTTTTTCAACCTCCTCTTTCTCAACCAAAAATGTTTTAAATGAAAAATTGTTGGTCATGAAAGTTGTATATTGGATCATTCCCTTTTCAAAAAGTACAAGAACAAGATCTAATTCATTTTGGAACTCAAGATATGGCTTGTCAAAGTTGGCAAAAATCCCATAAATTTCAAGAATGCACCAAAAGGGATTCTTTGCAAAACCACTTGCCAAGGCTTTTTGTGACTTCAAACACACTTCAATGTGTCATAACATCATAGTGAATTGCCTCTAGATCAGAATTGCCCAAAGAATTTCAAGATTACATGCCTTGAACATCAAGATTTCTCAAAGGGGCCAAAATTTCATATATTTGCAAAAGGTCCCATAAGGCCAACTGCATCCTTGCCCATACCTCAAGTACACAAGTTGGTGACTTTTTGCAAGAAGGACATACCAATCACCATAGGGCACAGCCACTTCTCTGACCTATCACAACTTGATATGTGGACCAAATGCTGATCATAGCACACAACATTGCAAGCTGAAACCTAAGAATCCTCAAGTTCCCAAAATCTCTACCTCTTGCATTTTCCTTCGAAACTCATAGCTCAGTGACTAAAACTCAAAACCAATACCACCATTCATCTCTAAACCACTCACTGATCACAAACCAACCATTGAAATAGCCAAAAACACCCCATACACCAAACACGATTTCTGACCAGTTGGATTGCTACCACTCAAACCAGCCATCCTCAAAGCTTTCCAAGCATTGCAACTGCCTCAGGAGGTTCAAAGGAGTCTTTTTGCACCAAGGAAGTGGCCAGAAAGTTCAAGGGTGAAAAGCTTCATCTCAGGTAGCCAACTAAATTCATTTTTCCAGAACACTCTTTTTATGTTACAATATGATAAAGCATGCTCCACTGATCACACCGAACTTTGAATTTTCGAAAATGGTGTAGAAATGAGTTTGTATGATTGTTCTGAAATTTCAGCCATTTTTGTTCTTCCTTTCGAATCTTGAGTTTGAGCAAGAATAAATGTGTTTTAGGGATAAATTTTGAGCTTAGGAGAGTGAGGGGAGTTAATCTGGAGCTTTAGAGCTCCAGAAATAACCTAGGGAAGAAGATAGGAGTTTTCAGGTGAGGGTGTCACTGGAGAAGACGACCGGATCTCTTCTCCAGTGACCTGAAAGTCATTAGTGTGTTAATTAGGGTTAGGGTTTTGGTTTGAATGTGGACTCTTTGATCTGAGATTCCCGCGCGTGCTGTGTGGCTAGGATTGTTTCATTAGTTTTTAATTAGGGTTTATGAATTAATTAATTAGGATTAATAGAACTTGAATTTAGGCCATAGGATCACGCGCCAAGTCAACCCTGGACTTCCCCAGATTCAATCTCATCCCTCCACTTTGCATACTTCTGTTTTATTTAATTTTAATTTCATTTTTCTCATTGAATTTTGCACATTTTATTTAAAATAGCTAAAAAATTCCAAAAATATTTTTATTCTGCATTTTTATTTCAAATAATTTTCTCAACCCAAAAATATTTTTATTTTTATTTTTCACATTAAAAAACAATTTTTAAAACATTTAAATGTTTATTTTAATTAATTAATGAGAATTAATTAATTAAAATATCAGTTAGGTTTCTAAAATCCAAAAAAATTCACATTGCATCTTTAAACATTTAGAGACATTGTCATACCATCCACACAAATTTCTTTTTGGTTTTGAACCATTTTTGATAATTTTCTTGAATTTAGGGTTCATAAAATTCCTATTTTAGAACCCTAACTTCAAAGATCATTTTCTGCCTAACCAAGAATGGTATGAAAATGGTTCTTTTTGCATTGATCTTCATTTAACATGTAGTTTCTAGCATAATTTTGTCATAAATTTCTTCTGCATTTTTGATTTGATTTGCATTTTGTCCCTTTAGGTACCTTAAAACCCTAGATAACTTAGAAAAATCATAACTTTCATTAGGTTAAGAGTTAGGTCTTCTCCTTTGGGGTGTGATATCATATGGGGTTAGGGTTCTTTTGATTGCATTTTAAATTTTTTATCTTGTCATTTGCTTCTGTTTTTGAGTTTTGCATCTCATGTTGTATGAATACCCTAATTTCTCATCTTCATTTGCATACATCTTGCATATACTTGCATTCATGAACTTGCCATGACATTTTGTGCATTCACATGACTTCTAAGACATCTTAGGACATATTATAATCATGCTTGATCATTTCTTCATCCATTTTCCATGTTATGCATTCATTTCATTCCATGAGCATTCATGAGCTTTCATGCTTCTTTCATGCTTCATTTGCATTCTCATCACTTGTATGATCATCCATTGCTCTTGACATGTGTTTGCATCATCCCTTAGCATCATTTGAATCATGAACATGCTTCTGGTTTTGGTTTGCACCTTTGCATTCATTTCCTGTTCATTTCATTTCATTTTCCTTATGCTAAATTTCCAGGTGGTAAGAACTTTGAGAAGTGAATTTGCCTTCACTTCTCTTCTCATCTCTTTTATGCATTCTTGCTGCATTTTGTATTTGTCTTAGAGTGAGATTGCTCATTCATGTTCTCCATTCACTTTCTTCCTTCAAGCAACTTATCTTCTTAAGTGAAGTAAGTTGACTTGTTTCTTCTGCTTCTCTTCCTTTCATCTGCTTCTTCCTTGGTGGCTCTTCTTGAAGATCTCTTGCAAGCCTCATAAACCCTAGGAATACCAAAGCATGATCACAATTAGGGTTTTTATTAGTCCCCCATTAGTTTTACCTTTGTGTCATCTTTTGTGTCTCTCTTCTCAACTCATAATCAAAGACTAAACCTTTAAGGTTTTAAGGCTTTGTGATTAAGGTTATGCCTGCATCCTTCTCTTAGGATGGAGTGTATAACTTTAATCCTATGTGTTAAACCATTAATGTTTTTAAATCCTTTAATAAATTCATCTAATAATCATTAAGACATTAAGCTTGTAACTTGGGCCTTGCATTAGGGTTCTAATTCTTCCATAATTGGTTAAGAAGGACTAACCCTAGTGTTAATGGACAAGTCCCCCTCAAGTTGTCTTACAAACCCTAAAATCCACTTCTTAATCTTACTATTAACTAAAATCCACTTTAATAAAGGCTTGTTTTGTCATGAGGTTAATCCCTAATCACGGATTAAGTTGAGGTATCTTCCCCAGCTTAAATGTTCTCATCTATTATCCTTCTATTAGGATGGTGTAATGGGTCCATTAAATCCTTGATTATGGATTAAACTCATTACTTAACACTAAACACAAATACCAAAAACATCTAAATAAATGCAATTAGGTTAATGATCTTAATCCTACATCATGGTGACTAAGTGTGAGGTGTTTACTTCATACTTAGGGTATTCTCATTACCCCTAATCAGAGGGAGGATGTGATGAGTTTACTAACCCTTGGTTTAGGCTTAAGCTCATTTTCTTATGACAAACTCCAAAAAGAAATAAAAGATTGAAAACTCAAAAACAAACAATAATCGTCTCCTTCGGGATTCTTTTCTCACCTCATTCACTCACAAACGAGAACTTGCTTCTTCCGTCTAATGTAAGACAATTAGCACCTGAGCCAGAAAGGTCATACACTTGAGCATAGACAAGTAAGCAGTTCACAAGTCAATTTATCTTTCAGTCTCTTTGAGTCGAACTACGGTGTTCTGACTTCCTCATTGCACGAGAGGATACGTAGGCATAACTTAACGGTTATCGAACAAAAGTCTATGTATATTCCCCCTCTTCCAGCATTATTCTTTAAACTCATTCTTGAGCATTTTCACTTCACTTTCCAGCACTGAAACTTGTATATTTCTCTTTCCAGCTCTTACACACAGATAGCACTGACACTACCCCTTTAAACACAAACTTTCAAACGTGGATCTCGTCGAGTACGACGGACAATCTGGGTGCTAATACCTTCCCAGGTTGTAACCAACCCCCTTTCTCAGTTTCTCTGGTTCGCAACCGTCTTATCCATCTTTTCCTAGGTCTATGCAGCATTACCTTTCCTTCGGTATAAAAATGCCTAGCTGGAAACTCTTTTCAGTTCATCTTCATGTTCTCTCTTTCGCCGACCGTTCGCGTCTGTACCCTATCTGACCGGGTGTCTTTTAGTGGGAGCGATAACTCCCACTGGTTCTTTTAGATACATAATGTCTCTAAACGAAGACTTCAGTTCCATTGATAAAACAAGTTTATCCCATAACGTTTTATAGAATATGTGTCCCTTATTTTTATTGGAATACATCCATAAATACATATTCATCTAGATTGTGATCAAGTTTACTTAATAAACCTTACAACCCAAATGATCATAAAGACAAACTAGGTACTCTTACCTCCATATCAAATATGGTGTCTCTACGACTACTTTAAATGGAGTTGGTTATGGATATGAATAATTATATGTAAGACAATTTATAAAAGAGTCACAAAGATATAATTTAACTATTTTAAATTGTTAAATATCAAACATGATACAATTTAAATCATCATTATATTCTTTATATAGGTATTTACCGTGGCGAATAATTCGTATAATCTTAATATATTTTCGAATTGTTTCCTTCTACTTCATTCATAAACTCTTCTCAAAATAATTTCTGAGTTTGTCAGTAATATAAATGAAGAGAAACAAAATTCATCCAACAAATATGTTTAGAGGTCTATATACATCACACATAGATATAATCAAGATATATCATATGTCCTTTCACTTTAGTCGTTGATTTGAGAAATTAGATATATCCTTCAAAATTAAGACTTGCATCTATCAAATGATATACCAAATGAATTTAACAATCTATTCTCATAGTCTTAGAAAATGCATATCTCACTTATTGGACTAAACATTATTGATATAAGAATGAAAAAAAAGAAGAGAAAAAGTATTGAATTGTTGTGCGTCTCTTTTCTATAAGTGGTTTGCACGATTTCTTCCAAGGTCAGGGGCTTTTGAGAATGCTAGAAATTTACTTGAGTTATCAGACAGGTTGATGGGCTTAGAAGCAAAAGACATTGTATGGATCAATAAAGGGGTGCAGGGTGTTGAAATTCTTCACAAATGCGGGGTGTTACAACCCCTGCCTCGCAGTTAGACAATTTGGGTATGCCTTAAGAAAGCCACCAACAGAAAAGGACATCAGAGAATCTTTGTATTTTCAGATAGCTGACAGATTCGAGGTTGCTCAAAAAGCTTCCAACATTTGGCTTAGTTGACACACAAGAGGGAAAATGATTATGGGAGTAAGAAACTGCAGGATGTATCCACCATTTGCAGAATGTTTAAAAGAGATGGTTAAGATTTTCTTGCTGCCATTTGTTGCGGTACCTCCTATATACCCCGCGGTCAGTGAGCTAAGAACCACCATCAATATTGAGAAGTTGAACAAAATGAAGGCAAAAAAGATGATCTATTGAAGCAAAACATATAGTTGAGTGGAAGGCGTAGGAGGCTGCTGAGAAACATGTTGTTGTTGAAAGGAGGTTTACTGTTGATTCAGCTCACTTTGCAAAGGTTGAATTTTCTGCTAGGACTTCTTCCAAGGAGCACATGGATACTAGAAAAAATCTAACCCTAAATGGTAAGATTTTTGAAAACATGAAGTAGAGTCATATCACCTACCGACTAAGGAGGGAAGAGAAAGACAAAGCTCAACCTGAAGAGACTGTCGAGAAAATGAAAAAGAAAGACGAAGAGACTGCTGACAAGCTGAAGAAGAAGGATGATGAGCTATCCAAAGCATTTGCTAATGTTATTTATTATAGGCATAAGATGAGTCTTTATAAAAAACAGTTGAAGATGGTTGATGACGAGAAAGCACAGTCAGAGACACCAGTCGAGGCACAAAAGCTAGGATTAGATATTGGGTCAAGCAACCCGAGAACAAAATGATGATGATGATACTAATATGGTTTTTGTATTTCTTTTGCTTGTTTGTTGCTGGACTACCATCAGGATTGTTGATGGAGTCTTTTTTACTAATGTATTTCTGGTTGCTACCTATGTTCCATGTATTTCAACACTATGGGCATATGTTTGTACAACCATGCATGCATTAGTGTTTTATTAATACCATGGATGTTTTTCTTTATCGAGCCGTGTTATTTCAGTTTTATGACTTCAACAACGTCTTTTACACGCTTGCTTCACACACACGCACACAAAGGCCTTCATGTTCTCAATATCATATGACACATCTGTAGCATACATGCCCTTCAAATTATCAACATTATATCATGTTTGCAGCAAGTATTTCCACAAGGATGTTTCTATCTTCTTTGTCTTTGCAGAACTGGAATCAAGAGATGGGATGCCCTAAAAATGAATAAACATGTCATTTTCATTCATTTTATGCATTGTAATTTTTTCATTTAGCAGGTTATCTGAACTTAACTTATCTGTATATTTCAAACAGGATTGCGGATCACCGAACTCACAGATACGCCACTTGTAGGAATCGGCAGTATATCATGGATGGGATGCAAGTAGAACTCGCAGTTGTGTCTAAGAATGAACGAATTCATGACCCTCATGCAGGGCGTGGCCATATGGTAACAAGAGATAAGGGATGTATTTCAAAGACCTGACACTCCTTAAGAGGAGATCTAGAATCAATGGCGGATCTCGATGCACATGAGGTTCCTATCATCGCGGCCTGTAATCCCAATTGAGCTAGAGGTGTTCATGTTCATGGTCATATCCTTACTCCGGTTCAGGTACATGAGGATTGTCAGGATGGACAATTCTTATTGTTGAATGACGACATAAGTCTTTATGCTAGGGGTTTAACCGTGAGTTCCAAGCACTGTTTGTGAAGGTTCACGCCTTAGAGTGTCAGAACACTCTAGGGATCGATGTTTCAGACATTGGGTTTATACAGGGGCTGGTGATTCCTCCGAAGTTCAAGGATTTGGGTTTCGACAAATATAATGGGAATTCGTGTCCAAATACTCACGTTTAAGCTTACTTTCGTAAAATATCTATTTACACCTAGTATGAAAAACTTTGGATGTTGTTTTTCCAAGATAGTTTATCTGGAAGGTCGCTTGAATGGTGTACATGGAGCTGGAAAGAACTGCTACTCGTAACAGGAAAAAGTTGGGGTGGAACATTCTTGAAACAATATCAATACAACATCGATATTGTGCTAAATCGCACAAAACTACAAAGTATGACACACACAAATTATGAGAGCTTCAAAGAGTATGCGCAGAGGTGGCGCAAGTTGGCTGCAAGGGTTTAACCAACTCTAATAGAAATGGAAATGGCTGATCTTTTAATGGGCATGTTTAATCGATTTCTGATGGTATAAATTGCTGGACATATTTAGCGATTTCTCTTGTCATGAAACCGATTTTCGAACTTGAAGTAGAGGCTACCGCTGAATATGAATCTGAAGTAAGTAGCCATGTTGCTTCCAATGTATCCATCCATGGATTCGAAACCTCTCCACGTTCCTATAGTAACAGCTTCACCAATATTTCAAACATTACATATCCAAGAGAGTTTCGTCCCTACTCAAAACCTATTCACCCTCCTTCTCTAATATTCATACCATCTATCTTCAACAAACTAAAAAATAAATAAAAATAAGAAGTCAGTGACAGATTACAGGAAATTGAGAAGAAAAATCACAATAGAACATAAAATAGTCACAACCATTTATAAGAGATTCATAAAAGAAATGTCAGAAGAAAAAGAGAAGGGAATGTCAATACCAGAAATCAGTTATAAGTCTTAACTGAATCAACAAACTCCAACTGATTCCAGCTGAGAAATCACCAAAAATCCCTCTGAGTTTCAAGACTTTCATCTCCTATAAATTGTTCATGTTGCTGCAAAATCGAAAAAGGCTTTAATCTTCCCATTTTTCTGGATTCACTCTTCACCTTCCTCAAGTTTCTCTCCAGATTTCATCCTTTAGAGTCTATCCTGCAATCGAGGCATCAACAAAAAATTCTCAGTTTCATCTTCCTCACTTCTATAACTCCTTTTCTTGGTCTTCGTTTTCTTCTTCGCAATCCCGTCAACCTGCATCAATCTTCATCTTCAATGTCATAAGTCTTCGCAATCCCGTCAACCTGCATCAACAACCTGCAAAAGAAAGCAAAAAACGTAAATTTCAAAATCAAAAAACAATGCAGTGAGAATTCCGAATTCAAAGGCAAGAACACCGAATCTGGGAAAACTCAAGAACACAAATTTCATCGCACATCATTACCGGCTTCAATCGGATTCTTCGACATCAACAGAATCGTGAATTCATCATTCTTCGTCATGAACCACAGTGCATCGCTCTCCATCAACGAGACGGTTATTCTTCATCATCAAGATTGAAGTCGCGTCCTACTTCATCATCAAACGCAACGGCCGAAAGAAGCTTGTGAGCAGCATTGGAATCAAATTGCTTTAAACTTCGTAATTCCTATGCAACCGTGACATCATCTTCATCGCGCGTGGTTATCGTCTTCATCAACGGTTCGAATGTCGTAGATCCTTCGGCGAATCATATCGACTATACCATACTCCTCATCAGTTGAAGTTACACACATCTTGATATAATTAGGAACCATTTCTCTGTGTTTTGTCCTTCTGAGATGAGATTGTGGGAGGCTGGTTTTCGAATTTGTGGAGAAGAGGGATTAGGTCATGTTAGGGTTCTTTTGTTCGAATTGAAGAATGTTTGGTTTTGGCTTTGGCTTAGGTTTGGAAGAAGAGGAATGTTAAGGCCAAGATAATGGTGGAGGAGTTTGAAGGTGTGACGGAGAAGGGAGGACGGTGTCGGCGAAGGAGATGAAGTTTTGGGGGAACGGCGCCGCATATAGAACCTAGGGGTTTTCTTTGCACTTTCTTTGTTCTTCTCAGATTTTTGTTTATAGAGTAGATTAAGCGTAATTATTAGGATTCATTAGGTTTTAATGAAAATAATTAGTGTAATGTAAAGAATTAATATAGATTAAAATATTATGAGCATTAATGGAAATGTTAATAGAATAAAAAACAATAAGGATTGTTAGTTATGAGTAATTAATCTGTTAATGACACCTTTTCAAATTCCTATGCAATAAGATTGGAGGATTTCTTTGGTTTCCCAGCCACATCGGCGGTGACACGTGTCACTGTCCGGTTGGCCCTTCATGTGGTGGTCCTATGTGCATTAGTCCACCATAGTTAGTTTGGTCATGCGCTTGTAGATTCTTTGATATGAATACCTTTAGAAGAAAACTAGATCAGCGGTCCAGATTTAGTCAAACAAATGACCAGAGGTCCATGCCATGCACTCTCCAATTCCTGCATTTTGGGCCTTATTTGTTTCGCTATTTACAGCCCCGGTTTAGGCCCATTGCATAATTAACTTCAAAAAACTGCTAGTTGCGCCCCCTCCATTTATTTCTTTCTTTTTAATTTTTGTTTTAGGTATAGTTAGAATTAAATCCACAAAAAATAGTAAAATTCATAATAAAAATCCACAAAAATTCCAGTAGGTTTATAATTCAATTTAGAAATTTGTGACATTTTTACTTTCTTAATTTTTGCTTTTTTCGATTTAGTTTCGATTTTCCACTTAATTAGCATTTTATTGATTTCTTTTAGTTACACATAATTTTGTTCATTTTATTTCTCTCACTTCCTGTAGGATTTTTAGCCCATTCTTTTTTCTAAGATTAGAGGACCGGTAATAGAACTTAGGATATTTTTTGGTAGATTTTTAGGCCAATTTATCCATTGTTTTGGTAGTTTAATTCATGTAAAATTGTGGTTAATTCTTAGGTAGATTTAAGTGACTTTTAGGCATAGTTAGGTTCTGAATTTTTAGGATGTTTTTTTAGCACAATACTATAGTCAAGTTAAAGACCCTAGAGAATAAATTGCATATTTTTTCTAGGACTTTTACTACTTTTAGTGCATTAATTCTTAGTCCATTTTTACATTGTAAATCAACCTAGTTTAGCTTAAGTTCTTATGGTTCATTAAGGATTAGCTAAGTTAGGTTTAATCTTAGTATTTTAGAATGATTTAGTATAGTTTAGATACTGATTTTAGAATAGTGAATTAAATAAATCCCCTTAGTTTTAGGACTTAGGCTTTGAATTTCCAATAAATATGTTTAGGTGAAGTTTAGGCTTACTTTTAGTTTATGCTTTAATATGCATTTTTAGAATTTATTTCTTATTTCAATTTTAATGTTTTTGCTTTATTATTTGAATTTCCCACTTGTATAGGCTTCCCCATGTTTCTTAGAATCAACTTAACTTCCTTAGGAAGTAAGTTGAATTCTAGTAGTTTTAGTTCCTTTTATTCATTAGGTTTAGAAAGCCACACAAACCATTAGGACCACTTTTGAATAAATAACTAAAATTAGGATTGAGTATTAGTCCCTTATATTTTTCCTTTTGCAACATGAGTACTTCTTTCTCTCCTCACAAAGAAAATAATAAAAATACTTAATAAAAATCGAACATTCTTGTAAAACACGAGACTTTGTTGCGGAGTACTTATACGCGTCCTGTTTCGGGGCGAGGTGTAAGTATTTACCACGATGGATACGTCTTATTATGAAAATGTTCACAAACAAATTCAAAACATTTCTCATAAAAGACAAAAACAAACAATAAGCGACTATCCTGCGGGAACTTCTCTTCTCATCTCATTAATTCTGAACGCGAACTTGCGACGACTTGTCTCGCATGCAAGACAGTAAACGCACTCGTACCAAACGAGCCTGCAACACCTGAGCATAGACATACGCAGTTCCAGCACATAAAAAACATAAAAAAATAGTTCCCGCCTTAGTTAGGCGAACTACGTCGACTCTGATCCTCATTATCCCGATGAGGTACGTAGGCAACAGGGTAGGACCTGTTCGAGCACATTCTTTATTTTCCCTACATTTCCCTCTTTCTTTCATTCTATTTTCCAATTTCCTTTCTCATTCCAGTTAGCAGTTCATTTGTTCAGCAGCAGTTATATTTTTTTACCCTTTGAAACAAAACAAACAAGCGTGGATCTCGTCAGGTACAGCGGACGGTCTGGGGTGCTAATACCTTCCCAGGTCGTAACCGACTCCCGAACCCAGATCTTTGGTTTGCAGGACCTTGTCCTTTCCTTCTTCCTCAGGTTTTTGTAGCATTACCTTTCCCGTTATTTCGGGATAAAAATTCCTGGCTGGCGACTCTACCTTTTCCGCGCCACTTTCGCATTTGTACTAGGATGAAAATCCCGGGAGCGACAGCTGGCGACTCTGCTGGGGAACGAACCCAGAATCTCTGGTTTCCTTGTAGAATCAATCATAGCCCCTGTTTGGTTTTGTTTCTTTAGGTGTTTATCTATTTGTTGTTGTGTGCTTTAGTTTAGCTTTACTGTTTTCTTTTACAGTTTTACTTTACAGCTTTACTTTACCGCATTTATTTATTGCTTTCAGTATTTATTTTCCATGCATCGTATTTTACTGGACTACCTGGTTGTGCTGATTTTTATTTTTTCTGTGGGATGGGAGTTACTGTGAGATAAGCCAAATACCCGGCTTGAGTGCACTATAGGATTAGCATGGACAGACATTGTACTTCCAAGGTATCTCACCATGATGAGTGGCGATGTGCTCCACACCCAGATTGTGACCGTCTTAGAACTATTCTGTGTAGGGATTACCCCACTTCAGGGTATGACCTTGATAGTTATGTGCATCTGGTGACCGATCTTTGAGGACCTTAATGGGAACACCCCTCTCCAGTGATGATAGTGGCAGACCACATTTGTTGGCTAACCCATTCACATCCGAGGGTCCATTGGGAACTCGCATAGGATGGCCTGGTTCTCTCATAGGAATCCAATTAAAGCAAATTGTTCGTATGGCGATAGTATTGTACCCTTCGGGATGAATGTACTATTGTTTCTCGATTCAGTGCTTAAAGCTGGGGACTTATGAGGGATGCTTGTTTTTCCGGACTCAGCTGAGGCCTCCCTGAGTAGTACATAATGCCAAACCGATTCCCTGATTTGGTCATGAGCCATTTCTCGGAAATGGTGAATGCGTTATTGCTATTCGGCTTTGAAAGTCCGTGATGTTGACCCGAGTAGCACACCCGTGAGATTGGGAGGGGTTTACAGGTTTGCAGGAACCCTAAGACCTTCAACATACCCATTTTGCCATTGGTTCAGTTTTGTGATCTGGTTCTCTTATACATTGGTTCTAAGATATGGATCCCGGATCAGAGGGATTGTTATTGTGATATGTTGATATTGTGACTTTGCATCGACACCTGATTATATGATTGGCACATCACAGACACTTCACTGATCACATGCCTCGCCTTGCATAAGCATCATAACATCATTAATCATTTGTGTTCTTTTTATTCTCAGGGTTCGCACTACTCCCAGTTCCTGGTCCTATACTTACTTCAAAGATGGAATATATTAGAAAGAAGAATGTTTTCTACAAATATTTTGATACCAAGGTGGATTTGCTCAAACAGATGATGTCTCTTATTACCCTGGGTCATTTGGGATTTTTCAAAGAGCGATATGGTGATATTCTAGACATGGGGTTCAATTTGGATAATTCACAAAGGAGTGCCATCCATACCTTGCTACAATATTATGACCCTAGACTCCGATGTTTCACATTTCCTGATTTCCAGCTAGGTCCATTGCTAGAAGAGTATGTTGAGATTTTGGGAGTGCCTATCAATGATCAAATTCCTTTCAATTCAGAGATGACAAAACTGACTCATGCTGACATCGCTAAAGCTCTTTATTTGAGCTCTTCAGAGATATCTGCTAATCTGGTGTCCACCAAGGCAGGAGTACTTGGTTTTCCTTTAGAGTTTCTGGTCAGAAGAGCTGAAGAACGTGCTATGGAAAAACAGTGGGATTCAGTTTGCACCATCCTGGCATTATCTGTATATGGGATAGTTATGTTTGCTGACATGGAGAAGTTTGTGGATATGAATGCCATTCATTTTTTTGCGATGAAAAATCCCGTACCCACTCTCTTGGGAGATTTGTATTATTCAGTACACTATAAGAATGAGAAGAGATGAGGTGGCCTAGTTAGGTGTTGTGCCCCGTTATTCTACACATGGTTTATGAGACACACCCCCATTACTAGAATATTCACTGATCCCAAAGTAATCTAGTCGCCAAAGCTAAGCATCCTGACTGCCAAAGACATTTGATGGTTTACCTTAAGGCTAAAAGGGAAAGAGCTCATCTCCAGTTGTGGAGGGTATCCTAATGTTCCCCTCTTAGGAGTAGCCGGTGGCATTATTACAACCCCATACTGTTGAGAAGAAAATTAGGATACGCTCTAAAGAATGTTCCCAAAGATTCGAAGATAACTCATACTTTCTATTTCCCTATGAAGGACAATCTCCCTTTGGTTCGAGAAGCTGCAGGTGCTTGGAAATTGATTTATAGAAAGGGTATAGAACGCTTGGGCAGGAGTAATAATCAAATGTTTCCCGAATTTGAAACATGGGTAAGGGAGAAAGCTCAAGTAACTCTAATCCCTTTCTTTGCACCGTTACCACCACCTACCATAGTGCCTTTGGAAGACTACCAAATATTGGAAGCTTTGATCAAGCAGCTTAGAGTTGAGAATCAGGAGGCTTACAATTCTTGTCAGAAATTGATGATTCAGAACCAGTAGTTTGAGGATAGAACTCTTCGAGCTGAAGAGACAGTTCGACTTAAGCAGAAGGACTTTGAGGAAAGAGAGCTATACTTTAGGAAGAGAGGATTGGCTGAGATCCACAAGGAGAGTCAGCGCCGGAGGGATAAGAAATAGTTGAATGAGGCTAATGAAGCCATCACACTTTGGCAAGAGAAGTGGAGCGATAATCAGAAAAAGCAAAAGGAGGTAGAAGCTGAATTCGAGTTGAAGATCAAGAACCTTCAGGATGCCCTGGTTAAGCAAGGGAAGTTAGTTCAGAAGGCACAAGAGCAACAAAGAGAATACCTTCATCAGATGACAAAGAGTCAACAAATAGCTGAAGATGTCCAGAAAGAAGTTGAAGAGCTGAAGCTTCGAGCTGGTGTGAAGAAGTCAAAGGCCGAGCCGGGTACGATCAAAGAGAATGCGAAGGCTTTCCTACAGCAGATTGAAGAGTTACATACTTCCTTTGATCTAAGGGATCTGCTCATCCAGAGGCTCATCCAGGAGCCCGATCATCCGGATATAGCTCAGTTGTGCCAGAATGTCAAGCGTCTTAGCTAGAGGTTGCAGGACTTAGAGCTCCCTAGAGTTTAGTTTCATGCTATTGTACTTGGATTACCCACAAGCTTGTTGTGGGATTCCTCTTATTGATATACTTTGTTGTTCTTTTGATTGGCACCCTTCGGGGGCTTTGTTGTTTCAAACATCAGTTTATGTGATTGACTTGCTTTGAATATCTTGTTTGTTATTTGTTGCACCGACACAGGGTAATAAGCACCAATTCTCCATGTCCGTCACTTTATTTGAACATCATATGGGTCTTATTCCCAATTATTATTCTCCTAATATCAGGATGGGAAAAGGGAAAAACCTTGAGGATAAAAGGAACACATTGCATTGCATACACATCATTTGCATGTTCTTATTTGTTTGGCAGGTTTTCTACAGGATGCTTAACTTATCTGTGTTTCAGGCAAAGATTGTGAAAGCTGCCAAGACCCGGCATCTCCGACAAGATATCCCACATCGCTACGCAACTTGCAGCAACCAGAGGACAGTCATGTACGCTATGAAAACTGAGCTTAATGAGTTTCGCACCAGAATGGGAGAATTCATGGTCATGATGCAAGTGATGGCTCAGGGACAACAAGAGTTAAGGAGTGTAATTGAGGGGCTCAACCCTCCTCAGACTAATCCTCCTGTAACCACTCCTGACTTGCAAGTGACTCCTCCCAACACCAACAATGGCCCAGGTGGACCTCAAGTTCCAGAACAGGTCACAACAACTTTCATTCCGGTACAAGACAGGCAGGAGGATCAGTTCTCTCCTTTTAACAACGACATGGAATTCGGTGGAGAAGGAAATCTTCAAGACTTTTTGATGCTTGCTGAGAAAGTCAAAGCCCTCGAGTGTAGAGACACTTTGGGGATAGATGTCTCTGACACGGGCCTAGTCCCCGGGGTGGTTATTCCTCACAAATTCAGGCCGCCTACTTTTGACAAGTATAATGGTAGCTCCTGCCCTAAAACTCACTTGCAGGCATTCTACCGGAAGATCGCTGCCCATACTAGGGATGAAAAACTCTGGATGTACTACTTCCAGGATAGTCTCTCCGGAGGGTCCTTGGAATGGTATATGAAGCTAGAGAGAAGCTCTGTGAGAAACTGGAAGGAATTGGGAGAAGAATTCCTCAAGCAGTATCAGTATAATATCGACATGTCGCCCAGTCGCACTCAACTTCAGAGTTTGGCTCAGAAGAACTCTGAGAGCTTCAAAGATTATGCACAAAGGTGGCGTGAAATGTCCGCTAGAGTGCAACCGCCTTTGTTGGAGAGAGAAATGGTAGACCTGTTCCTGGATACCCTCCCTGGGCATTTCATGGAAAGGCTAGCTGGATGTTCCTCAAGTGGATTCTCAGATATCATCTTGACTAGCGAGAGGATAGAAAGTTGGATCAAGCAAGGGAAGATTCAGAACGGGGGCGCTTCAAATTATGGTATCAAGAAACCCTTCGTGAAGAGGAGAGAAGGAGAGACTGGGGCAGTGTACGCGCAGAGGGGAGGAAGTAACAGAGGGTTTTATTCGGAAGTGGCCCCTGTCACTATCTCAGCTCAACCTGTTCAACAGCAAGTCCAACCACCACAGCCGTAACGCTCACAAGGGTATCAACAAAGAGCTCCCCATCCATACTATTCTCAGAGGACCAGAGAAAGGCAGTGTGAAACTCCGCCTATGTTCTATTCACAACTTCTGAAGAATCTCCTCCAACTCCAGTTGGTTCAGCTCAGAACTTTGCAACCCCCGAAGCCGGGGCAACTTCCTGAAGGTTACGATACAAAAGCTAGGTGCAAATTTCATTCTGGAGCCCCCGGACATACCACGGAAAACTGAAAAGCCTTGAAGTATGTAGTCCAAGACCTAGTAGATTCCAAAGCAATCAACTTTTCTCCTACTCCTAACATAATTCAGAACCCCATGCCTCCTCACGGAGGTACGGTTGGGGAAGTTGATGAAGGGGAGAATCTAAACTTGGTGCGCGATGTCAACGACCTACAGACCCCGTTGAGTGTTGTTAAAGTTTGCTTGTCACCAAAGGGTGTTTTTCCTGGGTGTGAAGTTGATTGTCCAAGATGTGCTGAAGCTACAAATGGTTGTGAGCAGTTGAAAGAAGGGATCTAGAGCATGATTAATGAAGGAGTGTTGTAGTTTGACAAGGTTGTAAAGGAAAGCGAAGTATCTACAGTAACCATCTTCTACGATCCATCTCAAGTTCCTCCATGGGCTAGAGTGGCACCGATAACCATCACCACTGCAGGGCCAATAATGCATCAAAGCGATAGAGCCATTCCTTGGAATTATGGTGGCGAGGTATAATGTAACGGCCAGAAGCAAGAGTTGGCTACGTCTAGTACGACCCCAACTCAAGTAGAAAACATTGGAGTAGGGGGCTTTACTAGAAGTGGAAGGTTATTTGCGCCGGAAACACTAAGAAATAGTGTGATACCACCCAGAGACATTGCAGAAGCCCAGGCTAAAGTAAGAGGGAAGTAGCCAGTGGTTGTAAATGAGCCCGCACCAGTAACTGATCCAGACATCACCTTTGATAAAGAAGCTGAAGAATTTCTGAGAATTATCAAAACGAGAGATTACAAGATTGTGGACCATCTGCAGCTGACTCTGTCGAAGATTTCCATCTTGTCCTTGATAATGTGTTCTGACTCCCACGGGAAGGCTCTCTTGAATATTCTGAACAAGGCTTCTGTACCTCAGGATATTTCGGTAAATCAGTTGGAAGCAGTGGTATCTATTGTCAATGCCAGCCACAGATTGGGCTTTACAGACATGGATCTAACATCTGAAGGTCGTGCTCATAATCGGGCGCTGCATATCTCTTTAGAATGTAAAGGTGCAGTATTTTCTCACGTGTTGATAGATACCAGATTGTCGTTGAATGTTCTTCCCAAGAAAGCATTGATGAAGTTGGATTATGATGGAGTAGTTCTAAAGCCTAGAGACTTGGTAGTTAGAGCATTTGATGGGTCGAGGAGATCAGTGTTCGGGGAGGTGGATTTACCAATTAAAGTAGGTCCACAGATCTCCAATACCACATTCTACGTAATGGATATACAGCCTGCATACAGTTGTTTGTTGGGAAGACCTTGGATACATTCAGCAGGAGCAGTATCATCCACACTCCATCAAAAGCTAAAGTTCGTTTGGGAAGGCCAAATTGTAACTGTCAGTGGGGAAGAAGACATTTTTGTTAGTCATCTGGCTTCATTCAAGTATGTGGAGAAGGATGGCGAGATAGTCGAGACTCCATGTCAGGCTTTTGAGCCTCTGAAAACTGAACAAGCGTCTGCAGTGGTAGCTTCTCCTGAAGAACCAAAGAAGGGGGTTTCCATGGCCTCTTATAAGCAAACTCTTGAGTTGGTAGATTCGGGGGTGCGAGAAGGCTGGGGCAGTCCAATAGAAGTGCCAGAAAAGAAAGATATGTCTGGGATTGGTTACCATCTTGGGTGGTCATCATCTGAATCGAGTGCTAGAGGTCGTCATAGCCCGATTACTTTCACGAGTGCGGGAATGGTGGATTATGGAAGCATCAGTGTCGTGCAGGATGATGCAGTTGATAGTGACTGTGACTTAGATGAGTGGATCAGGCCTGCTGTTCTAGGGACTCAACTTAGCAATTGGACATCTGAAAGGCTTATCTCAGTCACCTCTTTCGAAGAATAATAATCTTTGTTTCTATTTTTTCTGTATTCAAGCACTATGTCTTGCCCGGGGCATAGTAGCGTTTTGTAAGGGTTCTTTTGTTCCTAACACAATTCATAATCATAAATAAAGATGACGTTTTACATTCATCCATGTTGTTCTTTGTCTTAAATTTTTTTGCTTTTGTTTTTCAAAAAGAAAGAAAATTTTTAAAATGGCAATGTTTCTCATTTTCTCAAGTTTTTGCTAAAGCCTTGCATGAATCACCATTCATGTAGGTGCTCATCACCGGATCTTATCAATGACGACCCTGTTATGGCTGAGTATGACTTTGACAATCCAATTTATCAAGCCGATGAGGATGGTGAAGAAGATTGCGAACTACCTGAAGAATTGGCCAGATTGCTTAAACAAGATGAGAAGATGATTCAGCCGCATGAAGAGACAGTCGAGGTGATAAACTTGGGTATCGAAAAAGACAAGAAAAAAGTCAAGATCGGGGCTGCATTAGAAGAATCTATCAAGACTTGCCTAATTGCTATGCTTCGGGAGTATGTTGATGTCTTTGCATGGTCCTACCAAGATATGTCTGGTTTATACACTGACATTGTGGTACACAAATTACCTCTGAGATAAGACTTCCCTCTAGTGAAGCAGAAGTTGAGGCGCACATACCCTGATATGGCAATCAAAATAAAAGAAGAAGTACAAAAACAATTTGATGCTGGTTTCTTGGCCGTGACCAGTTACCCTCCGTGGGTTGCCAATATTGTGTCGGTCCCTAAGAAAGGTAGTAAGGTCAGGATGTGTGTAGACTACTGGGATTTGAACAGGGCCATCCCCAAAGACGATTTCCCTCTGCCTCACATAGATGTGCTTATTGATAATACTGCTCAGTTTTCTGTGTTCTCTTTCATGGATGATTTTTCCGGTTATAACCAGATTAAGATGTCTCCCGATGATATGGAAAAGGCAACTTTCATCACACCTTAGGGCACCTTCTGTTACAAGGTAATGTCGTTTGGTCTGAAGAATGTTGGGGCCACCTATCAACGGGCGATGGTGACGCTATTTCACGACATGATTCATCATGGAATTGAGGTTTATGTTGATGATATGATAACAAAGTCCCAAACAGAAGAAGAGCACTTGGTCAATCTAGCCAAGTTGTTTGACAGACTCCGGAAGTTCAGATTGTGGTTGAATCTGAATAAGTGCACCTTCGGGGTCCGTTCCGGCAAGCTACTTGGCTTCATTGTTAGTGAGCGGGGAATTGAGGTTAATCCAGCCAAAGTAAAAGCCATCCAAGAGATGCCTGAGCCAAAGACTGAAAAGCAAGTGCGTAGTTTCTTAGGGAGACTAAACTACATTGAACGGTTTATCTCTCACCTGACGGCCACGTCTGAGCCTATATTTAAGCTTCTGAGGAAAAATCAGGCCATTAAATGGAATCAAGACTGCCAGCAAGCCTTTGACCGGATCAAAGAATACCTGCTAGAACCTCCAATTCTCATGCCTCCGGTACCAGGGACACCTTTGATCATGCATCTTACCGTTCTTGTAGGATCGATGGGATGTGTGTTGGGTCAGCAGGACGAGTCTGGTCGAAAAGAGCACACCATTTATTACCTTAGCAAAAAGTTTACCGATTGTGAGACACGCTACTCACTACTCGAGAAAACTTGCTGCGCATTGGCATGGGCTGCTCGCTGACTAAGACAGTACATGCTGACTCACACCACTCTCTTAATTTCCAAGATGGATCCTGTGAAATACATTTTCGAGAAGCCGACTCTGACAGGAAGGGTAGCCCGGTGGCAGATGATATTAACAGAGTATGATATCCATTACACTTTGCAAAAGGCAATCAAAGGAAGTGTATTGTCAGAATACTTGGCTCAGCAGCCAATCGATGATTATCAACCCATGAAGTTCGAGTTTCCGGATAAGGACATCATGTTCCTCAAGTTGAAGGACAGTGAAGAACCACTTCCGGAGGAGGGGCCAGACCCTGAATCCAAATGGAAGTTGATGTTTGACGGAGCTATGAACATGAATGGAAGTGGATTAGGTGATGTTATCATCTCGCCAGAAGGGGTCCATACACCTTTAGCTGCTCGGTTGACCTTATAATGCACTAACAATAAGGCATAGTATGAAGCTTGCATCATGGGGGTTGAAGAGGCAATCAACTTGCGAGTTAAGAATCTCGAGATCTTCGGAGATTCCACTTTGGTGGTGAACCAAGTCAATGGAAAATGGTTAGTTCATCAACCTCACTTGGTTCCTTACAGGGATTATGTCAGGAGGCTGTTAACTTTCTTCACCAAGGTCAAGTTAAACTATATTCCTCGAGATGAAAACCAATTCGCCGATGCTCTAGCAACTTTTTCGTCTATGATTAAAGTTTGTCAAGAGAATTTCGTGCCTCGAATCATGGTCTCCCGTCTCGAAAGACCTACTTATATATTTGTAGTTGACAGTGGTGAGGATAACAAACCTTGGTATCATGATATCAAGCAATTCTTGAAGGCTCAAGAATACCTGGCTGGGGCATCCAGTAAAGACAAGAAGACCTTCAGAAGACTGGAAGGTGGTTTCTTCTTGAATCAAGATGGTGTGCTATACAAGTGAAAATTCGACATGGTTCTGCTCAGATGTGTGGATAGACATGAAGCTGACTTGTTGATGCAAGAGGTTCATGAGGCTCCTTTGGTACCCATGCTGGAGGACATGCTATGGCCAAGAAATTATTGAGATCGGGTTATTATTGGATCACCATGGAATCCGATTGCTGTAAATACTCTCGTAAATGTCACAAGTGTCAGATTTGTGCCGATAAGGTCCATGTGCCTCCGAATCCATTGCGTTTCATGTCTTCACCATGGCCGTTTGCCATGTGGGCATTGATATGATTGGCAAGATCGAGCCGACAACTCCAACGTTCATCGCTTTATCCTGGTTGCTATAGACTACTTCACGAAGTGGGTCGAAGCGGCATCTTATGCCAAAGTTACTAAACAAGTGGTAGCCCGGTTTATTAAAAGAGACATCATTTGCTCAAGTTGTATCAACGGCAGATGAAGCAGGCTTTTGACAAGAAGGTACGACCACAAAGGTATATACCAGGTGACCTTGTGCTGAAAAGGATTCTTCCTCCTCTTAACGATCACAGGGGCAAATGGACACCTAACTATGAAGGACCGTTCGTGGTTAAAAGGGTTTTCTCAGGTAGAGCCTTGATGTTGACAACCATGGACGAAGAAGACTTCCAAGCCCCTGTCAACGCAGACGCAATAAGAAAATACTTCGTGTAAAAAGGACCCACTGGATAAAAACAGAATAAAGATCCAGGAAAAAATGGGCATCCCAGGGAGCCAAAAACAGAATAAAAGGCTCTGGAAAAAATTAGGGAAATCTCGAAAGAAATGTACACCCGCTGAGTTTAAAAGCCACAATCGGACAGCTCAGGCAAAAAAGGGTATCCCGGTGGATTGAAAACCTGAAAGGGCGATCCACGCAAAAGAGGGATTAATACGAACGATTGCGATATGCGAAATATGTAACCTATTTGCAACTAAGGATATTCTAAGGGTTGAAGACCAGTTGAATTACCTTTCTCAAGGGGCAGAGCGAGCGGATCGTCTCGAAGATATACGAGTCATAACCGGGTTGGAACTTGATGAGATCTACTTATTACATTGCCAATAGTATAATTCGTTTTCCTTTTTGGTTGTTTCCTCTTTCCAGGGATCTGCTTCCTTTGTAATGCCTATTCATGGCCATTTTTCCGAATCAATAAAAATTCAATTTCAGTCAACTTGTGACTATCTGCTTCTCGTTTTTGTTTTTCATCTAGCATTGATTGATTGCGAAAAAGTCTAGAAAATTGTGATTTATATTGTGTTGTGAACATTTGAATGCTTTCTAACTCATGCAGGAGGACAAAAACATTTAATGCAACACTGAAAAGGATTTGAGATGCCCAGATAATGATCCATGTTATGAGCCTGGGACATACAGGTCCCAAACTAACTCTCTATGTTGCAGGCACTATCGATTGTGTTTATGCAGGTACAGGTATTATATTGCTAACAGAGCTAAAAGTAGACTTCCAGGAGGAGCATTTCTTTATGCTTGAACAAGAACAGGTATTTTCCAGGGTGTCTCTAGTCATCCCCAGTGGAAGTGAAGCTGAATTTATTCTCCAACATTAATGGCAAGAGATGTTTGCGTTCCCCAAGCAGAAGTTTTCCTTCAATATAGGGGCAATCCCCAGCAGTACAGGGAATGCCTTTTCTCCCCAGCAGGATGCTTCATCAGCAGTGCCATATCTCTGTTTCCCAGCCAAGTTAGGAGGTCTCCACTTCCCCACAAAAGTACAAGAAAGGTCCATCTCCAGCAGGGTCTTGGCACTCCAATCTTAAGGTCCAATTTATTTTTGGCAGTGGCGGAAGTTCAGAGCCGGTATATCATTGATAGCTTTCCCCGTAGAGTTGTCTCCTCCTCATCAGGATGGATCAAATCAGTGAAGTGATCATCGTTTCTCACCAGTCAAGCCGCCTGGGATACTTGCATTCTCCTTATCAGGAGATCTCTTTGCATTTGCATGCGAATAATCATCATTACATTTGCATCCTCCAAAGCGTAGCATTTCCATCCTCATGGAGCATTACGTCATAAATCCAAGCATATGCATGCCAGCATGGGCCAGTTTTGAGGTGTTACATACAACCTATAACATCTTTTCAACCTGAAGTATTCCCCGCAGAAGATACGTATACCATTTTCCAGATATCTTAGTCTTTCCAAGTCAATGTTGTTTTCTTTATGGCTTGGTCCTGCCCAGCAATCATATTGTTGAGTTCCATTCCGCTAATGGTCTCGTTAAGCCCTGTTTCGCCAACAGGCACCTTCCGTGGCTTGGTCCTGCCCAGCAGTCGCGTGTTTTCTTTGTGTCTTGGTCATATCCAGCAGTCATATTGTTGAGTTTCATTCCGCTAATGGTCTCGTTAAGCCCTGTTTCGCCAACAGGCACCTTCCGTGGCTTGGTCCTGCCCAGCAGTTGCGTATTTTCTTTATGGCTTGGACCTGCCCAGCAGTCACGTTGTAGAGTTCCATTCCAATAATGGTCTCGTTAAGCCCTGTTTCACCAACAGGCACCTCCCGTGGCTTGGTCTTGCCCAGCAGTCATATTGTTGAGTTCCATTCCACTAATGGTCTCGTTAAGCCCTGTTTCGCCATCAGGCACCTTCCGTGGCTTTGTCCTTCCCAGCAGTCGCGTGTTTTCTTTGTGACTTGGTCCTTCCCAGCAGTCACATTGTTGAGTTCCATTCTGCTAATGATCTCGTTAAGTCCTGTTTCGCCAGCAGGGACCCTCGTTGTGGCTTGTTTCGTTCAGCATTCACAGTGCTGGTTTATTGCATTGATTCTATTCCACCTGGTTCACTTTCCTCTACCTATTCAGAGGTCAAAACAAAAATATAAATAAAAAGCAGATGGCATTTCTACTATCCACTGAGTTCAAATTTCTAGGTTTTATTCGAGTATCCAATCACTCCATACCTGGAACGTCTAAATGATGTTGCAATTATTCGTTCAGGCTTGCAGATGATTGAATAGGGGCAGCTGTAATACCTCAAAATTTTCCCTCATTATTTATTACCTTAACGGGCTTACGCTTCTTATTCATATGCATTCTCCACTGGGTCATAATACCCCACAATCATACATTTGCATTAAATTCCTCAGGCGTGAGATCAATGCCCTCTGAAGAGCCAGGTTATTCCGTTATTTTGGGGTTTCTACTTCGCTGGAGTTTGTGTCATGGATTATATAATTAGGGCTTCGCACCCTATGTATGTTTATTCGATGAATTCAAAGTTTTGGTTATGGAGCTATTAATAACCCCAGTTTCTTGTGTGTTTGCTATTCGACTAGGGTTTATTTCCCTAATTAAATGATCTTTAAGGAACTCACTCATAAAGACTATTCATTGGTGCATCAGGCTCATTATCAAGGTGGATTAGGTTTTTTCGTGATTGAGCTTGAAGGAATTCCATCAACCGAGATCCTTCGTTTTAAAGTTTGATTTGGGATTATTTGATGAAGATGTTCATTTGCGTGTAGCATTTTCAAGTGAGTCAAATAGCATGGTCTGGGCTATTGATTTTTGGGATTTTATCATGACATCAAAGATTGGGTCTAAGAAATCGATTCAAATTGGGAATTGAAAAAGGCACGATTATGATTTGGGTGGATGATATTATTCATGTTCGAACTCAAGGACTTGATGTTCGTTTCAGATCTAAACCATTACCATTTTCCATTTTTTATTATTCAATTTAAGCTATTCTTTAAAGTCCATATTCGATTCCCAATATTCAGGCTCAATCCATATCATTTTATATAATTCCACACTTTATTCAATAACCAATTTTTACCTACTTTAACCCAATCACCATTTTAGGCCCATATCCAAATATCCAATTGACCATTTCTTTTAGAATCCATCTCTTTAAATCTATATCCAATTTTATCCATTTTTGTCCATTTTTCAAATTCTATCTTTAACTAAAACCAAATTCATCCACTTATCCATATCAAACCATAACCATTTTATTTCTTCAATTTAAATCATTCGTGAAAAACCCGTTACCATAATCAAACTTCTATTCAAATCCATATATCATTCATTCAAGAATTTCCATTTGAATATTCGAGCCCAATTTCATTCGTTTTAAGCCTTTTTTTTAAAACCACATTCACTGTTCCAATTATTTCCCTTAAACCCATTTTCTAAATTATTTCCAAGGCCTAATCCGTTATCCCATACTTTTAGACATTCAAATAAGTCATTCTCTAAAAAGAGAGGGGGGGGGGGGGAATCAAGTGCAACATCAAAAGGAAAATGCAGGGACTATAAGAACCAATTCCAACAAAATTGATGGCAAGAAAACCAATTAGAACCAATTAATATAACAAAAAAATATAGTGGAGAATTCCAATATGAAACCATAACAAGATTCAGTTACAGGAAGAACATAAATCTTCACTCCCCCTTTTTCATCATTTACCCTTCCTTTATTTATATACCAAGTTCAGTACATTTTTATTAATTCTTTAATAATTAGAATATTAAGAAACATTAACTTTCATTTCACCCTCTATTAGTGCTTTAGGAACATGAATAAATACACACAAGCTTATGGTCGATCTCAGTAACAAACCTTCATCTGAAACTTAAGAGAGGAATCATATTCTGATGGTATAAATTGCTGGACATATTTAGCGATTTCTCTTGTCATGAAACCGATTTTCGATCTTGAAGTAGAGGCTACCGCAGAATATGAATCTGAAGTAAGTAGCCATGTTGCTTCCAATGTATCCATCCATGGATTCGAAACCTCTCCACGTTCCTATAGTAACAGCTTCACCAATATTTCAAACATTACAAATCCAAGAGAGTTTCGTCCCTACTCAAAACCTATTCACCCTCCTTCTCTAATCTTCATACCATATATCTTCAACAAACTGAAAAATAAATAAAAATAAGAAGTCAGTGACAGATTACAGGAAATTGAGAAGAAAAATCACAACATAACATAAAATAGTCACAACCATTTATAAGAGATTCATAAAAGAAATCTCAGAAGAAAAAGAGAAGGGAATGTCAATACCTGAAATCAGTTACAAGTCCTAAATGAATCAACAAACTCCAACTGATTCCAGCTGAGAAATCACCAAAATGCCCTCTGAGTTTCAAGACTTTCATCTCCTATAAATTGTTCATGTTGCTGCAAAATCGAAAAAGGCTTTAATGTTCCCATTTTTCTGGATTCACTCTTCATCACCTTCCTCAAGTTTCTCTCCAGATTTCATCCTTTAGAGTCTATCCTGCAATTGAGGCATCAACAAAAAATTCTCAGTTTCATCTTCCTCACTTCTACAACTTCTTCTCTTGGTCTTCGTTTTCTTCTTCGCAATCCCGTCAACCTGCATCAATCTTCATCTTCAATGTCATAAGCCTTCGCAATCCCGTCAACCTGCATCAACAACCTGCAAAAGAAAGCAAAAAACGTAAATTGCAAAATTGAAAAACAATGCAGTGAGAATTCCGAATTCAAAGGCAAGAACACCAAATCTGCGAAAACTCAAGAACACAGATTTCATCGCACATCATTACCGGCTTCAATCAGATTCTTCGACATCAATAGAATCGTGAATTCATCATTCTTCGTCACGAACCACACTGCATCGCTCTCCATCAACGAGACGGTTATTCTTCATCATCAAGATTGAAGTTGCGTCCTACTTCATCATCGAGCGCAACGGCCGAAAGAAGCTTGTGAGCAGCTTTGGAATCAAATTGCTTTAAACTTCATCCTTCCTCTGCAACCGTGACTTCATCTTCATCGCGCGTGGTTATCGTCTTCATCAACGATTCGAACGTCGCAGATCCTTCGGCAAATCGTATCGACTATACCATCCTCCTCATCAGTTGAAGTTACACACATCTTGATATAATTAGGAACCATTTCTCTGCGTTTTGGCCTTCTGAGATGAGATTGTGGGAGGCCGGTTTTCGAATTTTTGGAGAAGAGGGATTAGGTCATGTTAGGGTTCTTTTGTTGGAATTGAAGAATGTTAGGTTTTGGTTTTGGCTTCGGTTTGGAAGAAGAGGAATGTTAAGGCCAAGATGATGGTGGAGGAGTTTGAAGGTGTGACGACGAAGGGAGGACGGTGTCGGCGAAGGAGATGATGTTTTGGGGGAACGACGCCGCATATAGAACCTAGGGTTTTTCTTTGCCCTTTCTTTGTTCATCTCAGATTTTTGTTTATAGAGTAGATTAAGTGTAATTATTAGGATTCATTAGGTTTTAATGTAAAGAATTAGTTTAATGTAAATAATTAGTATAGATTAAACTATTATGAGCATTAATGGAAATGTTAATAGAATAAAAAACAATAAGGATTGCTAGTTATGAGTAATTAATCCGTTAATGGCACCTTTTCAAATTCCAATGCGATAAGATTGGAGGATTTCTTTGGTTTCCCAGCCACACCGGCGGTGACACATGTCATCGTCCGGTTGGCACTTCATGCGATGGTCATGTGTGTATTAGTACACCATAGTTAGTTTGGTCATGCGCTTGTAGATTCTTTGATATGAATACCTTTAGAAGAAGACTAGATCAGCGGTCCAGATTTTGTCAAACAAATTGACTAGAGGTCCATGCCATGCACTCTCCAATTCTTGCGTTTTGGGACTTATTTGTTTCGCTATTTACACCCCCCGTTTAGGCCCATTGCATAATTAACTTCAAAAAACTGCTAGTTGCGCCCCCTCCTTTTATTTATTTCTTTTTAATTTTTGTTTTAGGCATAGTTAGAATTAAATCCACAAAAAGTAGTAAAATTCATAATAAAAATCCACAAAAATTCCAGTAGGTTTATAATTCAATTTAGAAATTTGTGACATTTTTACTTTCTGAATTTTGGCTTTTTTTCGATTAAGTTTCGATTTTCCACTTAATTAGCATTTTATTGATTTCTTTTAGTTACACATAATTTTGTTCATTTTATTTCTCCCACTTCCTCTAGGAATTTTAGCCCATTATTTTTGTTATGATTAGAGGACCTGTAATAGAACTTAGGATATTTTTTGGTAGAATTTTAGGTCATTTTATCCACTGTTTTGGTAGCTTAATTCATGTAAAATTATGGTTAATTCTAAGGTAGATTTAAGTTACTTTTAGGCATAGTTAGATTCTGAATTTTTAGGATATTTTATAGCACAATACTATAGTCAAGTTAAAGACCCTAGAGAATAAATTTCTTATTTTTTCCAGGACTTTTACTACTTTTAGTGCATTAATTCTTAGTCCATTTTTACATTGTAAATCAACCTAGTTTAGCTTAGGTTCTTATGGTTCATTAAGGATTAGCTTAGTTAGGTTTAATCTTAGGATTTTAGAATGATTTAGTATAGTTTAGCTACTGGTTTTAGAATAGTGATATTAAATAAATCCCCTTAGTTTTAAGACTTAGGCTTAGAATTTCCAATAAATATGTTTAGGTGAAGTTTAGGCTTACTTTTAGTATATGCTTTAATATGCATTTTAAGTATTTATTTCTTATTTCAATTTTAATGCTTTTGCTTTATTATTTGAATTTCCCACTTGTATAGGCTTCCCCATGTTTCTTAAAATCAACTTAACTTCCTTAGGAAGTAAGTTGAATTCTAGTAGTTTTAGTTACTTTTATTCATTAGGTTTAGAAAACCCCACAAACCATTAGGACCACTTTTGAATAAATAACTAAAATTAGGATTGATTCTTAGTCCCTTAGATTTTGTCTTTTGCAAATTGAGTCCTTCTTTCTCTCCTTACAAAGAAAATAATGAAAATCGAACATTCTTGTACGACACGAGACTTTGTTGCGGAGTACTTATACGCGTCCTGTTTCGGGGTGAGGTGTAAGTATTTACCACGATGGATAGGTCTTAGTATGAGAATGTTCACAAACAAATTCAAAACATTTCTCATAAAAGACAAAAACAAACAATAAGCGACTATCCTGCGGGAACTTTTCTTCTCATCTCATTCATTCTGAACGCGAACTTGCGACGACTTGTCTTGCATGCAAGACGGTAAACGCACTCGTACCAGACGAGCCTGCAACACCTGAGTATAGACATACGCAGTTCCAGCACATAAAAAACATAAACAAATAGTTCCTGCCTTAGTTAGGCGAACTACGTCGACTCTGATCCTCATTATCCCGATGAGCTACGTAGGCAGCAGGGTAGGTCCCGTTCGAGCACATTCTTTATTTTCCCTACATTTCCCTCTTTCTTTCATTCTCTTTTCCAATTTCCTTTCTCATTTCCATTCTCATTCCAGTTAGTAGTTCATTTGTTCAGCAGCAGTTATATTTTTTTACCCTTTGAAACAAAACAAACAAGTGTGGATCCCGTCGGGTATGGCCGACGGTCTGGGGTGCTAATACCTTCCTAGGTCGTAACCGACTCCCGAACCCAGATCTTTGGTTCGCACGACCTTGTCCTTTCCTTCTTCCTCGGGTTTGTGCAGCATTACCTTTCCCGTTTTTTCGGGATAAAAATGCCTGGCTGGCGACTCTAACTTTTCCGCGCCACTTTCATGTTTGTACTAGGATTAAATTCCTAGGAGCGACAGCATGCTCCTGAGGAATTTCATGGAATGTCTCTCACGTTGTCCATCAATGGGATTCTCAAATATTGTTGTAGCGGGAGAAAGGATTGAGAACTGGATAAAGATGGGGAAGATTCATAACAATAGTGCATCTACATCTAAGGCTAAAATACCATTAGCAAATGGTCAGAAAATACAAGAGGGAGAAGAAGGGGCATTGTCTTCCCAATGAAAGAGAGATAGAGGAAACCAAATCTTGTATCATCAAACTACGACTTTGACCATTTGTTCGCACGTGGATTTCACACGAACGTTCCGCTGGTTTCCTATGCTCTAGGTTTACTTACGGGACCGGCTAAACAAGTCCCAGGACTGCTCTGTCCGATTAGTTATGTTGTGAAATTTTGTAATGTAGAATGGTAATGAGGGTTCCTTACGTATCATTTTGGTATTTTTTGTGTTTACAGTAAACACATGCAGAATGCTTGAACAAAAGGGCGATAAAAGCGAATAAAGGAAAGGTAAAAAAGATACAAATAAAAGGAAAGTATTTCAAATTAAGTTGGAATTAAAATGACTTGATATACAAAGGTTTTTTGGACGTTATCATACATTTAAGTAGGGTTTAACTAGTTTCTCTGACGCTCGATACATAGAGTGTGTCCTTTTCAATGTGAATAAATGCGACCTTTATTATTGAAGTTGAAATCTACTTTTGTAGACAAATAAAGAAACCGTCTGACACTTGTCCAACAAATCATGCTTTGACACCTGTCAATCCATTCTTCTGGTAACCACCCACTACTTTGTCCCACAACTTGGAAAAGTTTATTTTCCATGGCTCCCTGGATGGTCTTGTCAAAATGCCTTCAATATGATGGTATATGTATGGTGTGTCAAAGCTCTTTGACTCCCTTATGGATTCTGGCTTCTGAGTGTCAACCCACAATTGAATTTTGTTTTCTTTGTCTGGGTCAAACCCTCTCATTCTGGCTTTCTCAAAATTTGCTTCTGAAAAACTCCTATTTTTAAATAAGTCAAATTCCCTAGCCAACAAATTTCCCCCCAAAAGGCCAGTTTCGACAGGGAGGTAATCGAACAAAGACGCTTGGCCTTTTGTATTTTTCTAATTTATTTCGACGCCTTCTTTGACCATTGATTTGCCTTAATTAACTATTCACATTTTGTCAAAATGAGACAACCTGTCACATCCGTCATGATTCCAGTTTTGGCGCCACAACTTCCAATATAGGTAATGATGGCCTAGGCCGTGGGGAATCCCAATAACTCCCATTTTCTGGATTTGCACGTATCCCTAAAATCATATCCTTTGCATGTATTTTGGCTATAAATAGCCCCTTTTTTACTAAGGAAAGCTTTCTTTCTCCTTTCCTAACACATTTCTGCAATTAAGACTATTTCTACCTTTTGCGAAACTGTTTATCTTACTCAACTATTTATCTTCTTCTTCAGCATCCTTACCTCTATAAACACCATGTCTATCAAAGCTGAACATCATATTACTGGAATTTTCGCCACTGGCGACTGTTCACTAGCTTTCTCCCTCTCAAAAGAAGAGGTTCCACAGTTTCTCCCATAAAATCAAATTGGAGATGCTGAACAAGTTTCATCTTGGAGACTCCAAATGTTGATCCCATATTCTATTAGAGACAAACTCTACACATTCCACAAGCCTCTACCTGAAACACCAAACCAACATGAAGAGGTTAGTATCTTCTTCCCTGGCTTCGAACGTTCTAGTCCCCCAACATTCGAAAAAAAGGGAGAATGGGATGTGTAAAAACCCCAAATTTTCCCTCACTCATATCACACCATGGCTTGTGATCTTTCATTTTTGCATAAACTTAAGTATTACATCTCACATTGCATATTTGTTTCAACTACATAGTTCAAGTTCATTTGCATCTAGGGTTTGTGATCTGAGCAATCCAAGATTCCATCTGAGCCATTCCAAAGGCCTCAAAGCTTTCCAAGAGGGTCCATATGTGTTATACCATCATATTATGTCCCTCAAAGTTCATAGAAGTCAAGAAATCACAAGAACTGGCAAGGCATGGAAGCAGAGCTAGGGTTTTCACTACACAGATGACCCAAATTAGGGTTTTGGTTTCAAGGGCCTTAACTCCAAATTTTTGGGCCATTCTTGTTTCTAATGTTCTTAAGATGTTATAGGGATAATGTGTACCAAGTTTGATGAATAAATTCATTGTGGAAGTCATCTGTTCACTGGGTAACTTCCTGAGCAAGTTAAGTCAAAATTAGGGCATTTGAGGCCCCCAACAATGGAACCAAAGGGGTATTTTCATAAAAATGAAGTTCTATGATATTTATTTGATCTTAGAAGTGGTTGGAAGTTCACAAGATTGAAGAATTTTGAGCCATTTGCAAACTTACCAAAAATGGAAATGACTTGTAATGGAAACTTTCCATTTTGGGAAAGTTTTTCAACCTCCTCTTTCTCAATCAAAAAGTACAAGAACATGTCTTGATTCATCCTAGAACTCAAGATATGGCCTTTCAAAGTTGCTCAAAATCCTAAAATTTCAAGTTTCATGTCAAAGAGGGATTTTGCAAAAGGGCATGTTCAAGCACTCTAATGACCTCTAATCAGCTTCTACACTTCATAACATGCCTATGTGACTTCTAAACATCAGAATTGGCCTAAGAACTTGGCATTTTTATGGCTTGATTCACAATAAATGTCTAAGAGGGAAAATTACATAAGGCATGATATCTCTTCATCCAAGCCATCCGGCTGCAATCTTTTGATCCAAAGGCCTTTCACAAAGCCAGCTGAGGCCAGACATGCCTTGGAACCACTCCTGCCATGACCCATGCCCATAGTACAACCAATGTTGACTTTTTACAAAAACAACCATACCAATCACACTATGCCACCACCAACTTTCTGACCAATCAAGACCTCTTATGCAAACCCTAAGGGACTCATTTCAGTCATCACACAAGCCTACAAGCATCCATAGACTGAGAATCACATAATCCTCCATAACACTTCCCCTATTTTAATTTCATCACACAACCACTCAAACCTCAAACTTTCTTCACCATTCAACTCAGCATCACCTAAGGAACAAATCCCAACCATCAAAATGGCCTAAAACACATCACACAACAAATACGATTTTTCATCCTTCAGTACTGAACTTCAAAAGGAGGGAAAATAAACTCACTCCAAGCATCAAAGCATTCTCAAGAAGCTCATTGGGGTTGGTTTGCACTAAAGAAAGGTCCAGAAAGCTCAAGAATTGAAAGCTCAACCTCAGGTAACCTCAAGAACTTTTTTTCCAGAAATGCGTTTTCATGATATATAATGATTCCTCATGCTCCACTGATCATGCTGATGTCTTTATTTTTGAAAATGGTTGAGAAATGAGGATTTCATAACCTTCTGAAACTTTGCCCGTATTTTTGTTTTGATTCGATTCAGCTTGATTGTGAAGCATAAATGATATTTGATGTTTGATTTGAGTTGCTAGAGACCTGGGGATCATTTCTGGGCAGTTAATTTGGGGTGGGGTAGCCTATAGAAGGATTTAGGGTTTTTGGCTCACCGGAGAAGATGACCGGAGCTTGTCTCCGGTCACCTGAAAGTAATTAGCCCTAATTATGGTTTAGTGCCCAGATTGATTAAGGACCCTTGGATACGTGTTAGTTTAGCGAAGGAATGGACCAGATTAGCTCATTAATTCTAATTTTTGTTTAATTAATTAAATCATTGTTATTAAGCCAGATTGAATCCTGACCCACCATAAACGCGCGCAGTCAAATCCTCCCCTTTGAGTTTGAATCTCAGCCTTAGGATGCGTTTACTTTCTCATTTTATTCATTTTATTTTATTTTCTTTCTATTTCTTTTACATAATTAATTAAAAATACCAAAAAGCTTTCAAAAAATATTTCCTTTTGCATTTTTGTTTCAAATATATTTCTTAATCAGAAAAGGATTTTTATTTTATTTTTTTCGTATAAAAAGTTTTTTTGAAATATTTAAATGTTATTTTTAATTAATTAAAGTCTTTTAATTAATTAAAAATACATTTAGGTTTCTAAAAATCACCAAAAAAATCATGAATCATCCCTTTGCATTTAGAAACATTTCAAACTCTTCACACAAATTTATTTTTAGGTTTGATCATAACTTGAGAATTTTCTTTGAATTAAGGGTCATTTAAATCATATTTTTGAACCCTAACTTGAAAAAATCTTTTCTTCCTAACCAAGAAGAGTTTGAAGATGATTCTTTTTGCATTGTTTTGTGCATAACATTTAGTTTATAGGTCATATATCTCATGAATTTATCTTTCATTTTTGAATTGATTTGCATTTTGCTTTGAGAATCACCCAAAAAACCCTAGAAACTTAGGAAATTCATAACTTTTGAGTGGTAAGGCTTCTGACCTTCTCCTTTGGGGTGTGACCTAGTATGGGATTAGGATTTGTTTGAGCTTGGTTTCAAATTTTTATCATGTCATATGTTTCTGTTTTGTTCATGTGCGTCTCATACTTCCATATAACCCTAATTTTACATGCTCATTTGCATTCATCTTGCATATGCATCCATACATGAACTTGCCATGACATTTCATGCATTCATATGTCACCTTAGACATCTTAGGATATGTTAGAATCATGCTTTATCATTTCTTCATTCATTTTCCATGATTTGTATTCATTTCCTTTCATTAACTTTCATGTGTTTTCAAACTTCAAAGCATGCTTCCATTTGCATCTCATCTTTGTATGATCACACATATGCACTTTGTATGCCTTTTCATCATCTCACATGACATTAACACTGCATAAACACTTCTGACTTTGGTTTTTACATCTCATCTCATCTCATTTCAATTCATTTCTTCATGCCTTATATCTTATGTATTCATGCTAACATTTTCAGGTGGTAAGTTACTTTGAGAAGTTGATTTGCCTTCACCTGTCATTTTTATTTATCTCTTTCATATGCATCTTTCTGGTTTATTTGAAGTGAACTTGTTCACTTATGTTCATTCTATCTCACTTTCTTTCTTTAAGTTACTTATATCTTCTTCAGTGAAATAAGTAACTTGTTTCTTCTACTTCTTCCTCCTTTCATATGCTTCTTCCATCGGTGGCTTCCTTGAAGATATTTCTCAAGCCTTACAAACCATAGGAACATCCAAGCATGATAATAATTAGGGTTGTGATTAGTCCCCCTTATCTTTTCCCTTTGAGTCTCCTTGAGTCTCTCTTCTCATCTCAATAATCAGAGACTAAACTCTTAAAGTTTTAGGACTTTGGAATTAGGGTTATGCCTGCATCCTTTTCTTAGGATGGAGTGTATAACTTTAATCCTAAGTGTTAAACCTTTAATATGTTTAAACCTCTTAATCAATTCATCTTAATAATCATTAAGACTTCATCTTGTAACTTGGGCCTTACATTAGGGTTCTAATTCTTCCTTTATGGTTAAGAAGGACTAACCCTAGTGTTTAATGGACAAGTCCCCCTCAAGTTGTCTTACAAACCTAAAATCCACTTCTTAATCTCATCCTTAATTAAAATCCACTTAATAAAGGCTTGTTATATAATGAATTTAATCCCTAACCATGGATTAAGTTGAGGTATCTTCCTCAGCTTAAGTGTTCTCATCTATTATCCTTCTATTAGGATGGTGTAATGAGTTCACTAATCTGTGATTCAAGATTAAACTCATTACGTAACACTAAACAAAAATCCAAAAAAACATCTAAATAATTATAAGTAGGTTAATGATCTTAATCCTACAGCATCATGGTAATTAAGTTGAGATGCTTATCTCATACTTAAGTAGACCCATTATCCCTAATCAGGGAGGATATAATGAGTTTACAAGCCCTTGATTTAGGCTTAAGCTCATTAACTTATGCAAAACACCAAAAACAATAACAAGACTGAAAACACAAAAAACAAACAATAATCGTCTCCTTCGGGATTCTTTTCTCATCATCCTCATTCATAAACGAGAACTCGCTTCTTCCGTCTAATGCAAGACAATTAGCACTCGAGCCACACGAGTCATACACTTGAGCATAGACAAGCAAGCAGTTCACAGTCAAATTTATCTTTCAGTCTCTTTGAGTCGAACTACGGTGTTCTGAATTCCTATTTGCACGAGAGGATACGTAGGCATAACTTACCTGTTATTGAACAAAAGTCTATGTGTCTTCCCCCTCTTTCAACATTCCCTTTTAAGCCTCAATCTTGAGCAATTCACACCTTTTTGCACTGAATCTTGTACATTTATTTTCCAGCTTTTGCACATAGACAACACATACACCTACCCCTTTTAAACACAAACTTTTAAGCGTGGATCCCGTCGAGTACGAAGGACGATCTGGGTGCTAATACCTTCCCAGGTTGTAACCAACCCCCTTTCTCAGTTTCTCTGGTTCGCGACCGTTTTATCCATTTCTTTCCAGGTTTATGCAGCATTACCTTTCCTTCGGGATAAAAATGCCTAGCTGGCGACTCTATTCATCTTCATTTCATTTTCTCCTTTCGCCGACCGTTCGCGCTTGTACCGGGATGCAAATCTTCGGGAGCCACAGGATGTTAGGCTTCTGGCTCCAAAGACCAGAGTGTTTTGATCCATGCCCACCCCAAAATATCCCTAGTATTTGGCTTGGCTAGACAGAGTACAAGGCCAACACGGTGACCAATGGAAAAGGGCTGGAATCTATGATGCCATTCAGTTTTCCAGAAACACTCATCGGGTGAACCCTAGCATGATCTTGGCATATCTATATTTTTAGGAAGGTTAGACTAACATCTTCTATAAGTTCTATATTTTTAGAATTAGCATTAATTTTGTAAAACAAATATAACGGCAGTGTGTATCTACATGATCTTTGCAAGAGAAATAATATATTAAGCAAAGAATCATTTTGTGTATGCCCAAACATGTTATGTTGAAATGTTTCAACATCTGGAACAACATGTCGAAAAAGATGTCAAGACAGTTCATTCGACGTCATGAACTGCTGAAGATGGATTGAAGTTTCTGTTTTGGTTTCAACAAAAACAAAATATTTTGAATATTTGAATCAATCCAATGGCGATGATGTAAAAGATCTTGAAGACTCAAATTTAAATTGAAGAAAAATATTGAAAAATATAGAGTTTCTATATTTAGAGATATTTTAGGAGTTTTTATATCTAAAGATCTTTTTGTATATTTGTAAGCATATTTTTTCTGCGTATTTGTAGCAGCGTTTGTGCTGTGATTGTTTAGGCCTAAATCCAGCTGGGAATAGGTTATAAAAGAAACCTTGTAACCTAGTTTAGAACTAACCAACCAACAAAAATGTAAACATCATTAGGGTTGTGTTCTTGTGGCAGCCATGCACAACAAGAAACCTTGTTGTGGATGTTTCACTTGTGATTCTCGAAGCTGCTAAGCAAGAGAAGTATTGTACTTAACTGAAGCTACTAAGCAAGGTTAAGGTATTGTAATGGAAGTGTAGCTTCTGTTTTGAATTGTTGTGTAGGTAAAGAGCAGTCAATATTAGCAACTTACTGTTAAGAACTGTGAGACATCACTGAGGTGATTGGAAGTGAGGATGGGTTTCTCATATTTAGGAGTTCCTAAGTAGAAGTTGCATGTGTAGTGATTAAGTAAGAAGACTGTAAACTGTAAGTGTTTGCTGAGAATTCTTTGAATTGATACTACATAATGGATTTCCTTCCTGGCTTGGTAGCCCCCAGAGTAGATGAGTTAGCATCGAACAGGGTTAACAACTTTTTGTGTTCTTAACAGCTTTTAATTTATTTTATGCAGTATATATGTTGAATGTCATATCAGATGTTTAAACATGCCGAAGAATGCTTCAATATGATATATCATAATTTTTAAATACTGATGTGTATTCCTTGTCATGTTTATATGTAACAGATAAGATGTCTATCATACATCATATTCTACATCCGAGTCTGTCATACCAGAATTTCAATTGGTATCAGAGCAGGCATCCTAGTCTGTTTCTGGATGAGATCCAAGGGGGATACTTTCTGGTTCATGGTCAAGGTAAAAGGGCTCTACTGAAAATCTGTTTTGATGTGTGAATGGTCCTTAGAAGTGGATGATGGATTGTTCTGATGTTGTAGCATGGGGTAGTGTTGCTATTCTGGCAAGTTTGATTTATTTTTAAACCTGTGGCTGTTGGTGTCACCTCGAGATTGTGCTAGGGTTTTGTTGTGACACCTGGTGGTTCTGAGGAGTTTGTATCCACTGCTTATCCTTCTGATAACTCCTAATGTTTGAAAATGTTACTCTTATCTGGAAATATATCCTATGATGTTAGGGATATACATCTTTCTGCTTCTGTCAACTGTGCTAATGACACTTGAAGACTCTTTTTCAAGTCCTCTCAAGGCACTGTGAAGAGAAGTAGTTGTTTAGACATCTGAAGTTTGCAGACCTATCTCCTGTATGTAGATCTCTTTGTGATCCTTGGAATGATGTCTTATCCTTTGATAGAACATCACATCAGAATTAGGCATGATTCTCTAGTCCAAGGAATGGCTATATAGATGCTTGGGTGTTAAACTATTGTGTTTATTTCACACATGTTTGGAACCTACTCCTGATCTGGAAGAGGAGGCATCTGTATGGCGTGTATAAGAAGTTTTTTTCCCTGGAACTTCTCTTAGCTTTGTGTGTTGATCAAGGAGTGATCAACATGTCTTGTTCTCCTGAGGATAGTTTATTTATGTTCTTTGCAGTAGGAGTGAGTACCCGAGCTTCAAGGAGTATTATTTCAGAGAGACTCATTGTACATGAAGGTCAAGTTGTGTCAATTGGTGGAGTTGACTGATGTGGATATAGCTGATAGTTGCTATATTGTGTCTAAAGACATCTCAAATCAGACAGTCTGAATACAGAGTCTGAAAGAGAAGTTTGTGTTCCAGCTGCTGCATATGTATGTGTTTTGGTCTGATCAACTACTGATGGAAGATTCTCTTATGTTACCCTACCTGTGTATGGATTACTATTATGGGTGTCTTCAGAACCATAGTAATTTTTAAAGTTGTGACTGAATTGATGTCTGAAATAATGTTAGAACGTCCTCTCAGAAAGTATCAGATGCCTGCTGAAGAAAAAGAAGTCAAACTCATGTCATACCTTGTGTGAGGAGGTAATCCTATCTGACCTATAATAAATACCTTGATGGGAGACTTGGTGTTTGTATTTTGTTTGTCTGATGCATAAAAGTGAATACTTTGATGGGAGACTTAGTATTTATCTGGAAGTATGCATATCTGCAGTCTGAATCTTATGGTTCAGAAAGTGTTCTGAGTAACTAATGCTCGTTTTCAAAAGGAGCTTTGGTTGTTCATGAAAGGGGGAGTTAATAAGTGTTATATGGGGTTTATTGGTGCAAGGATGCATATTATTGTATGGTGGGTTCAGCTGGATTTTTGTTCTTCCCTTGACAAGGAAGGTTCTTATTATCATGAAGTTATTATTGACAATATCATCAGGACTTTGTAAAGATTACTTTACTCAAGGAGAAATGTTATCCTTGGTATAGCTGCAAGGTGTAGTTCTGAACTATTCCTTCTGAAGATTCAGACAATGGCAAGTTTGAAGACTTTGGATAAAACAGTGGAAGTTTCTCATCAATATGTGATATTGGTAGGATTTTCTGCAAAACCAACAGAATAGAGGTTGTTTACTTAAACTTGGTTGATGAATCAAGTCTATGAGAGCATGGAACTCTTTTTTTGTAAAGGAATGAGTTTCTTTCAAGTGGTAGAAGAAGGAGCTGAATTTAACAACTGAATATGGACTAACAATGCTCAAACATCTAGTTCAACATCAGAATCTAATTGGTGAAGTGGCACATCAATTTAAGATATAATGATCTACAGGGATTGAATGCTTCATAAGGCTGCTTATCTTGATAGCTTGGTGAAGATCAAATTTATTAATCAGGATATCTTTTGAAGATTTCTAATAAACATGAAGAAGACAAGTGTGGCAATTGGCTTTTTCATATGAGGATTCATAAAGGAGGTGATCAAACTGTGGCAATTGGTTGATATCTATATTGAATTTGAAGAATTAAGATGATCAGAGTGTGGCAGCTAGTTGTTCTTGAGGATTGTCTTGGAATAAATTGCTCTTAGGTAGAAGAGTGATTAGTTGAAGACTCAAGGAGATTTATTCTTCTTGAAGGTGGGTGAGAGTTTAACTCTCTTTTTAGATTTCTGATTCAAGTTGGTGGCACGCTGTAGTTGAAGATTTTCAGTTCTTGGATTACTATATTATAGTAAGTCCAGTTGGTGGAACACATCTAAGATCATGGTGTGAGGAGAATGTTCTAACTAGGTGTTAGGATATTATCTTGGGTGTTTGTCTACATGGTTTCTATTCTTAGCCTACCTAATCATAATGGAGAATGATGAAGTAGATGATTTGTACTAGAAGAAAAATGTAGAAGAGACTGAAGTAGAACAGGTATTAATTGCTTGGAAGTCTGATTATGGACATTCATTCTATTGTCAGAATTAGTTTGGATGTGTTTTATCTGGATTGTATGGCCTTTGGTGTGTGAAGGCTTAGTGTCAAGAACCTGTGTTCTAGAAGATGTTCAACTTGTGTAACCTGTGGTAACTACAAACCAATAAGGGGTCAAGTATGCTTTGGTACAAGAAGTGAATGTGTTCAATTGGGAATTGAACAGAGGGTGAGCTCTTGAAGACATGAAGTTGCGTCTTATGTTTTCCTTTCATCAAAGTTCAGAGAAGCACAGAGTATCCTAGACAGTGGAAGTTTGTTACAATTATATGCAGCTGATTTTGTGGTGTTAAGGAGGAGTAGTCCCTTAACCAGGTTCTGTGATGTTACACATCATGTTGTGACATGTGCTACTAATTATGTCTCCTTGGTAAATTTTTATTACTTAGTGGTTGGGGTGTACATGTCCTTGTGATCCAGATGAGGAGTGTCCTGTGTATCCAATAGGCTTATGGAATAAAACTGCTATCTGCAGTTTATGTTGGATTCTTCAGGAGTTGTAAACCATATTGTTGCACTGCTAGCAGACATTATATGGTTGGATGTCAGAACATGTTCAAAATATGTGTGTATTAATTCCAATTTAGGAGTATTTGTGGACGGCGTTGCCAGGAAAAAAATGAAACACGGGTTTTCAAGCGTGTTTGTTATTGGGCCGTTTATTTTGGGAGAGAAAGTTAGCTGGTAAAGGTCAATTTTTGTTCCACATTGAGTGGTGCAGAAGTTTTTGCTCCTATCTGTAACACGGTGGGAGAACTGACTTTAGTTAAATGTTGCGGATAGCAAGAGTCGCCACTGACTTTTATTTTATCCAAAGGAAAGGGCATAAAAGAAGAGGAAAGACCTTAAAAGATTTTTGGGTTTGGGGGGTAGGTTATGTAAAGGGAAGGTGTTAGCACCCTTTACATCCATGGTTATCCATGGGCTCTTAGTTACTTAGCTCACTTTAAACTGTTTTGAAAAGTGTAGTGTGTGATTAAAAATTTTCTTAAGTACTTTATAATGATCCTTGTATGGATATATATATAAAGACTTTGTTTTGAAAATTGTTTGAAAATGTGAAGTGTAATGAAGTAATTTGATGTAAAGTGAGCAAGTACTTAAGAGGAACCTACCCTAAATTGAATCTTTTCTGTTCTTAAATGTTCTTTCAATGGTAAGATTATCCCTATTATTAAGGAATAGGTAGTCATTACCTTGGATGTTATAAGGGACATATGAAGGGACATTTGTATTTAGGCAACTGTAAGGTGTCTTAGCAATTCGAAGGGACTTATCATCTTTTATTTGAAAGGGACAGGATCATTTACGAAGGCAACATTCGAAGGGACTTGATCTTATAATCGTAAAGGGACTAGATGATATTTTAAGAGAAGGGACCTTGCTTTTAGACACCTTACTTGACCATTTTATTTAGGCAACATGAGGGATATCCTTAAGAAGTGAGATGACGATCAAAGATCGACTTACGTGTGTGCGCGTACAAATTCAAATATTTATCTTATAATTAGTGATCTAAGTTAATTTTAAAGCAAAACATGTTATCACTCCCTATTTTACTAACCATAGCAATATATTTATAAATAAATAAACAATTAAAATACTACAACTATTACATGGCTTGTATAGTTACATTATAATAAAAGCAATTTAAATAATAATAAAATAAAATAATAAACATAAGCAATAAATAAAAGGGTTAGTAATAAAATAATGACAAAAAAGAGGTTAACACAAAATATAAAAAATATATACAAGCTAATTAAAATTAAATAAACATTTTTTAGAATTTTTTTTGAGATGAAAATAGAATAGTAAAGATCATATATTAATTTATTTATAAAATAAACATGATTATATATTAGAAATATTTATTAAGTATATTATTTAAACAAAAATAATTAAAGTGAGAAATTAAAATTTTAAAAGAAATTAGGATTTTTAGAGATTAGAAAATAAATTAGGGTTAGGGTTTTATATATAAAAATATTAGGGTTTATAACTTAATTTTACATTACTAATTTAATTATTAAATAAATATACATATTTCAATTCAAATAAATAAAAAAAATAGGTTTAGAATTTAGAAAATAATTTAGGGATTTTTTAGAAAATATAAAATATTTACATATTATTTTCCTAGAATTATTTAAACATATATATTAACGTGATTATATTTAATTAACAATAAAATAATTAATAAAACAATTAAACAAAACAAGAATTAAAAAATTACCTGGGGCAGGGATTGAACCCACGCCCTAGGCTTTGCCACCCTCTGGACGCACCAGGCTACCACTGGGCTGCGCGCGTGCTGTGAATAATGGATGGATACTGATTATTATATTTTAAACATGCAAATAAAATGGAATTTTCACCAAAAAATAACTGAGGACGAGTTCGAACCCCTGTCCTTGGCTTCTTTCATGCGCGTACCAACCACTAGGCCACTTAACATCCTGTGAAAATAAATACAACTAATACAATAAATATATAAATCAAATTTTAAAAATCTGAAGCGCGCGAAGATCTTCATCTTCAACCTTGGATTCGCAGGTTTTCCTGCGAATTTATCTATGAATTTTCCTGCGATTATTCTTGCGAACACCACCTGCAATTCTCAAACTTCATTCAAACAACAAAATTTCATGAAATTAAGGATGCCATTGTATTCCTAATGATGTGTACAATTCTTCTTCGTCTTTAGAAATCATTTATTTGGGCTAAATGGTTAAACCCTAAATGAAAGCCGAAAACCCTAACAATGGCTATTCTTCAAACCTGTACCAAAACTCAAATTAATTTGTCCAGAAACAATCACCAGCTTATCACAAACACAAAACAATGATCAAATTCAATTTATATTACATAAATATATAAGAACGAAAAATTCATAAAAGTGTTAGAAGTTTGATTCGGTTTGGGCCATTCATGAGGTTTGGGATGCATATGAGTATTGATACACGATCAGTGATGTCCAAGGATCCTTCCTATGTCCTTAAAATACCTTAAAATGCTTTGTAATGAAGAAACTGAATTTGATTTTTGAGTGATTTTTGTGAAGTTTGAATGAGGTGCAAGAGGCTCTGAATTCGTCCATTTGAGGCTGCTTCATGTTGTATATATATGATACAATGGAATTAGGTCAAAAGATTGCACAAAACTATGGACTTTTGGACTTTGAAAGATTGAAAAATATTTGATTTTAAAACTTGAAATATCTTGATCTAGCCTTGCTATTTTAGGATGATCCTCATTATTCTTGTATCAATCAAGTCCAAATATAATTTATGACCTTCTAGAAACCAAATCAATTTAAATCTTCATTATTTTATATTTTATTTGAATTTAAAATGATTTTTAATATAAAAAATCATAATAAATAAAAATAAAATGAATAAAATTATGAATAAATTAATTTAATTTCGTGCATGATGTCATGGAACCAATTGGATCACAAAAAAGCAAGCCCATTTGGTGAATTATGGTTTTAAGACCCCATTTGCTTCATAAACCTCTCAAAAATTTCCCAACTTTGCAAGGGCACAAATCCTTCAATTTTAATGCTATGAAGGTGTTCTTGGACATTTTGTAAAGCTTAAAGAGTCCTCTAACCAACCTATTTTATCTCATGTCCTTATCTTTTACCATTCTCAAGTTATACTCTTTTGAAGTTGTTGACTTTTAAAAGGACCTATAATGTCTTAGCTCATACCTTCCAAATGAAGCATTTTTGGGCTTGGCTTGTGAGACACAAAGTTGTAGAGAATTCAATTTCCTTCAAAATTAGCTTTGGATGGAAAAATTTTGATGAAGCATGTGAAAGTTATGGCTGGTCAAAGTTCAGTTGACTTTTCCTGTGAAAACCCTAATTTAGAAACTCCTGATTCTTGATGATCTGAAATCTCCTTGATGAACCATGATCAACCCTTGATCAAATGATTAATTTTACCTCATATACTTGATGTTGGCAAAAAATCATGAAGTTTGACTTTGGTTTGACCACAGTTGACCCTAGTTTGACTTTTTAACTGCCTTGACTGATTTTAACCTATCTGATCATCTGACTGAGCAAACCTTTGGGGAAAGTCTTGAAACTTGACATGGGGATTATTGAACACATATAGGATGCTATGAAGCTCACTTGAAGTATTGGAAGTCCATTTAGCCTGATAAAAGTCAAAACCCTAGTTTAGGATGCATTGCTTAGGAGGATGCATTGTCTGAGGGAATTGTCAAACTTTCTGACTAATTGTGAACCATGTGAACCTTGTGAACCTCATGAGATGTCTTGTGAACCTTGTGAATCTTGTGAGCCTCTTGGGACACAATGTATTGTCTTATGGAGGGAAAATTTTGGGGTGCAACACTATCATAAAGATCTTTGACCAAAAATGCTTCTTTTTCAAGGATAGGTTGTCACTATCTATGTCCTTGCTCCCTATTAATAGAAGTGTATTTCCTCCTCCTCCAGCATGTGAGTTTTATTTGTTTTTCATCCTTTCACCTTTCCTTCAAATGGGGTTCTTTTGTGTTTGGATGAATAATTCATGGACATGGTGCTGTGAGGGATGTATTTGCCAAGTTTTGGCTAAAAAGGGGGAGAAAGAATATGTACAGATGTTGTGCTCAGAGCTGTTGTCACAGCAGCTGCATCTGTTGTTACTAGGATGTCAAGATGGATGTCTTATGCTAGTCTTTGTGACTTGTGTCTTGAGTTGTTGAACACAATTGTGACTTGCGTTCTAAGTTACATAAGGGAATAAGAGGGTGTTCTCTTAAGCCACCATTGGTCACCTAGATGGAGTATGTTCATCACCTTGGGAGGAAGAGTCTTGTGGAACCTGAATTGAGAGAGGTCTTAATGGATTGGTTCGACCAAGACTTTAAGGCTTTCTTTTTTTTTCCAGTGAAAGAACAAGTGAATGGTGTGCTATTGTGAATATTGTTGAAGATTTCAAACAACATGCCCTGACAAAGTGAAGAGTTTGATTTTGCTGTTGTTTTTTTCAGTATGTTCTGGTTGTGCTGCTGTTGTAATTTTTTTAATTTTTTTTGTAATAGTTGTTTTAGCCAAAATTTGCCAAAGGAGGAGATTGTAAGTTCTATATTTTTAGAATTGGCATTAATTTTGTAAAAACAATATAGCAGCAATGTGTATGCACAAGATCTTTGCAACAGAAAGTATATATTAAGCAAAGAATCCTTTTTTGTGCGCCCAAACATGTTTTGTTGAAATGTTTCAACATCCAGAACAACATGTCGAAGAAGATGTCAAGACAGTTCATTCGACATCATGAACTGTTGAAGATGGATCGGAGTTTCTATTTTGGTTTCAACAGAAACATAATATTTTGAAGATTTGAATCAATCCAATGGTGTTGATGTAAAAGATCTTGAAGAATCAAATTTAAATTGAAGACAAATATTGAAAAATATAAAGTTTCTATTTTTAGAGATATTTTAGGAGTTTTTATATTTGAAGATATTTTTGTATATTTGTAAGCAAATTTTTTCTACATATTTGTAGCAGCGTTTGTACTGTGATAGTTTAGGCCCAAATCCAGTTGGGAATTGGTTATAAAAGAAACCTTGTAACCTAGTTTAGAACCAACCAACAAAAATGTAAAAATCATTAGGGTTGTGTTCTTGTGGCAGCCGTGCGCAACAAGGAACCCTGTTGTGGTTGTTTCACTTATGATTCTCGAAGCTGTTAAGCAAGAGAAATATTGTACTTAAATGAAGCTGCTAAGCAAGGTTAACGTATTATAATGGAAGTATAGCTTCTATTGTGAATTGTTGTGTAGGTAAAAAGCCGTCAATATCAACAACTGACTGTTGAGAACTATGAGACATCACTGAGGTGATTGGAAGTGAGGATGGGTTTCTCATATTTAAGAGTTCCTATGTAGAAGTTGCATGGGTAATGATTAAGTGAGAAGACTGTAAACTGTAGGGTTTTGCTGAAAAATCTTTGAATTGAAACTACATAGTGGATTTCCTTCCTGGTTTGGTAGCCCCAGAGTAGATGAGTTAGCATCGAACTGGGTTAACAACTTTATGTGTTCTTTACAATTTTCAGTTTATTTTATGCAGTATTTGTGCTGAATTTCCTATCAGATGATTAAACATCCTGAAGAATGTTTCAATATGATATATTAGAATTTTTAAATATTTATGTGTATGCCTTTCCATGTTTATATGTAACAGATAATATGTCTCAACATCATATTCGACATCTGAGTTTGTCATACCAAAATTTTTCCTTCCATCATTCAGGATAAAAATGTATGGCTGACGACTCTATCTTTTCCGCCCCACTTTCGTGTTTGTAATAGGATGAAAATCCCGGGAGCGAGATAAGTGTATCAACATGTTAATATGCATATAAGATAAACAAGTAGTCACATTTGAACATGGATGACACATAATGAAATTAGAAGAAGAAATGAGGTAAAATTGGGTCATTTAGGGCTCATACTTACAAAACATTCATCAAGGCAGGTTAACAAGTAATCATATGCTTCATACAAGTCATGTGGATGCCTAAGATGATGTCCAGATGCAAAGTCAGATCCTAATATGATGGCACAAGTGCCTCCTAATGCAAGCAAGCAAACTATGATCAAAACTTTCACAAAATAGGCAATCAAATGTTCATGCATCAAAGAATTATCAAACATGCATAAAAAATTATGAACCTATATCCCAAAATACCTCAATCAGGGGAAAACATCAAGCAAAAGTCTCATGCAAAAATTTAGAACATAAGGCCCTTAAAAAATCAAGCAATCCAAACTAGGGTTTCACAAACCTAAGCTCAAAGAAAAGTCTCAAAACTCAACCAAACAAGACCTAAAAATTGATTAAAAATGTTTTAATGCATATTAACATGTCTTTAACACAATGCAAAATGAATCAGGTTCATAGCATTCATGAATCTCAAGATAGGAAATCAAAAAGACAAGTCACTCATGAAGGAAAGAAAACCAAAAGAAATAAAAGGGGAAATTAATTCAGAAGGCCAAAAAATAATAAAATAATAAAATAAAATTTGCAAACATTTTATAAAATAACAAAGATCATTGGTGAATTTTTTGGGAATTTTTAAAAGATTTATAAAATAAAATTAAAACTAAAAGAAATAAAGAAAATAAAATGTGAAGGTGTGAAAACATAAGCCCAAATCACTTCAAAAAGGAAGCAGACTCAAGACTGGGGGTGTGGAGAGCACAAAATCCCAATGCCCATTTGTGAGATAAAAAAAGTCAATAAAATTGACTCAAAGGCAACCATCTGATCAATCTAAGGGCTCAGGCATGGTCAATAAGGGGGAAAAGTAGGCAGATCCTACGCATGTGATAGAGTCAGATGAAAAAGTATGTAGATCCAAGGGTAAGCAAGAGTCAGGATAAAGTAAAGAGAATCAACGCACCACAAAGTAAGTCAATGAGCTAAGTCAAACCAATGGACGCGTGAAATCTAGGGTTCAAAATGTTTATCATGTGCTGGAAAACAAAACGAATTAAATGAAAAACATAAACTAAACGCACATCACATGATATTTTTATGCGTTGTCAAGCTGACAACCCTTGGATCAAAGATACGAACGACCTTGATTGCATCTTCTTCATAAATCCCTTCACCTGAGAATTCAAAACCAGATGCCGGAGCCCTAGCTCTGGTCGTCTTCTCCGATGACATCAAACATATATCAACCACAAATTTCCCAGAAATAAAAAACAAGAGCACCATTCGAACCAGAATTCCACAAGGATCTCAAATATGTGTCTCAAATCAACAAACAACAAACAAGTAATGCAAATCGAAGGAAAGAAAAATAGATCACAAAATTTCAGATCCACATAAATTCATCAATTTATGTCCAAAATCAATCAAAAATAGATCAACATGTTGTGTGACACTTCATACACATAATGCACGCAATCAAAACTCAAATGATGATGATGATGAATTCAGAAGCTTACTTGAGATGGAAGTAGTTCAAAAACACTAATAAAACCACTGAGAAGGTGCATATCAACTCCTCTTGATCTCTATTTGCAAAATAAATGCAAATAGAGGCTTAGATTGGACTGGATCTTGAGATTCGAAGTAGCTACCTCCCACTTCAGCTATGGTGAAATTAAGAGTAAATGCTTCAAACAATGGATGATTCTGACTCTTTGAAGTGTGTAGATCACCAATATGGAAATAAAATGGCAAGAAACCTCAAGAGTAAGGAGAATCGAAAGAGGGAATGCAAGAGGCATAAATTTTAAATCTAGAGAATGGGAGTGCATGAGGCTAATTCAAATGCATAAGGAGCTTATATATGATGTCATCATAAACCTGATTAAGGTTTTAGAGGTGAGAGGACTCAGAATTAAAAGTTGTGGATCAAAATGCAAAAATGCAAAATCAAGGACATGTGGTGATTTGTTCGTGCATTCTTCACATGAAGTGCATGACCACTCTTCATTTGCTTCCCTGATTTCTCTTGGATCAATATCATGGTTATAAATGATTGGATTCATGAGTTTTGCATGCTTGTGCAAAAATACACAATGGAAAATATATAACGTATATGGCACGAATTTGGATGCTTCAAAGACCAAAAAATATTGTAATGGGCTGAAGTTTGGTGTGGTAGAATGAATTGGTCCATAAGAACTCATTACAAGTCATTTTGAGCCTTTGTGCAAATTATGGAAAGCTTGAAATGCATGAGAATCCATAAAACACATCCAACTTCCATCAAGCATAACTTTTGATCCATGAAGGATATGAAGGATTTCTTGTACTTTTTGAAAATGGGAGAACAACCCCTACAACTTTGATGTTCATGGAAAATTCATTTGGAGCTTCCTTGGTCATGAAAGAATTGGTTGAAGTTAGGGCAAAAATTGCCAAAAATAGAAAGTTTTCATTATAGGTCACTTTCCAATTTTAGTAACTTTTTCCAAACTCTTGATTCTTTCCATTTGAGATCATTCGTGATATTTCTTGACCAAATCAAGGTCCATAGCCTTGAAAATCATGATTGGGACCCTTGAAAACCCTAGATTGACTTTTCTTCTGCACAATTTACTTATTTCTTCAAGTACAAGTAACTGAGCCATTGCCTGAATTTCTCAATGAATCTTTGATCCAAATTAAATCCATAGGCCTTATATGACATATGGAAGCATTTGATCACAAGAATTGATCAATTCCATGAGGATAGCTTTATTTGAGACAAACCCCTAATTAGGGTTTCTTGTGTTGGAGGATAATGCACTGATGAATTCCTGATGAACCAACCCCTTTCTAGGGCCTTGAGGAAAATTTTGAGCTTGTGTGAGATATGAGGATCCCTTGTAGGCTTGTTTCCATACAACTTGGCTCTCACCTTGACTTTGAAGAATCACAAATTGCTAGATCACTGATCACATGCCCTATGCTTCTACCAATGAATGTTATGCCTCATCTTTTTATGCAAAGATGCAAGGATATGTATGCTATATGCTATGATATATGACATGAAAATGAGAGGAAAAATTTTGGGGTGTTACACACCAGACCAAATTAGATTGGTAAAGAAGTATTTTAGCGAATTAAGTAATGGTTTCTAAAATTCTGGGATCAGATATGTGATGTCGAAACAGATGTTTAGACACTGATATCCTAAGCAATAAATTAGTGAGCTAGTAAATTAATTAACACAGGAAATTGTTAACCCAGTTCAGTGTATCTCCACACTTACATCTGGGGGCTACCAAGCCAGGAAGGAAATTCAATATAAGTAATATTAATTAGGGAGTTAAACCAATCAGTTTAATCCTTCACTTAATATCTACCCAAGGCAATTTCTATCTAAGACTCTACTTAGATATGAGTACCTACTCACTCCCCCTCAATCACACAGTGATCTCTAACTTAGAATAATTAATAAGTTTGAAGCCACACTTCAGACACACCAGCTTGATCTTACTTATCAGTTTCAATCAAGACACAATTCACTTTTTGCTTAAAAGCTTATAAAGTGAATAACAAACAATTAAAACCTGCTAGCTTTAATAACACCCTTGACACTCTGCTTGAAATCGTTAGGTTTACTTGAGTGTATCAGTTTCTTAAATAGATGATGAGTTTGTGGGCTTTTTGCAAATTATCCAGACTTTGTTAAATCCCACAGCTATCTCCTTGAATCAAGGTGAGTTAGTTTGTTATCTCCTTGAATCAAGGTGAGTTAGTTTTCTGTTTCCTTTACACTGGAACCAGATAACTTAACTTCCTAAAGAGTCGCCTTGGAGTGCTCACCCTTTACGATTACTTTCAGATATTTACTCCTGATTTTAAGCACTTCTGTTGCGTATCACTTAAGGCAGATAGCAGGTTCGCGATGTCACAACATCTGGTGTGACATCCTTATGTCCTAAACTAAGTTCATAACTTTTACTTTGTTTTTCAAAAATTCTGCCAATTTCTAACATCTACAAACTCCCCCTTTAGCTAATTTTTGGCTAACATATTCTTCTGGTTTTGTCAGAGAGCAGCGGAGTTCCTTTCTATTGGATCAAGTGAGAGCTAAGAATTTGCTCCCCCTCAAACATGTAGTTACCTGAGATGTATACTGCCATGACTTGGCCCAACAAACTTTGATAATTATCCATTACACCCAGTGACACTTTGATAGGTCCAAAAAAAATACCATTGAAAATTCAACTTAGTTCAGCAGATAGACATTAACATCATTGTTCAACACACACACAGATTTCTCCCCCTTGTTGGTCATAAATTTTGGGGCCATACAAAACATTAAAGAAACATACATACAATTCAGTCATACAATTCAGAATAGACAGACAATACATTTTCCATCCATAAACAGCTTCACTCTTCATCCTCTGTATCCTCAGACTCATCACCAGCTTCATCATCATTCCCAGCAGCCTCTTCCATCTCCAGTCTTTGAATCAGATCCTCAAGCTTCTTCATCCTTTCTTCCAGCTCCTTGCAAGTTGTCCTGAGCTCTGCAATTAGGGTTGCCTTTGATATAGGTGTCTTGACAGTAGATGTCCCAGCAGATGTCCCACCTGGTGCTTCAACATCTGCAACATGATGACCTAGAAACAACTTGTAATGGAAAGACAGTGGACTTTCCCTTTTACAGACAGAGTCCTTATCAGTAAGGATTCCTGGATACTGGTTGAGAATCACCCCACAGAGTAGTGATGGGAAGGCTATTGGAAGCTTGATGGATGAGGTTCCTGTATGCTTGAGAGTCTGGTCAAAGATGTATGCTCCATAATCCAGCTTGGTTTGGGTGCCTACAGCACAGATAAACCTCCCAAGCCTAGTGGCTATGGTTGAGGTGTGGTTGGTTGGGACCCAGTTGACTGTCCCAATTCTGTGTAGCATGGCATATTTCTTGGTTAACAAGCTGACTGAGAGTTTGCCTTTTACTGGCCATGTCTTGACCTGGTTAGCTGTAATTATTCTGCACACTTGATTGTCAGTCTTACCCAGCTCAGTTGGCCCATCTGCTTCTCTCCCCAGGTACTGATTGATCACCCTAAGAGAAAAGTCTACACATCTTCCCCTGACATACACTTTTCTGAAATCCTCAGATTTCCCATCAGCACATCCCTCTTGTAAGTTCACTATAAATTCTTTTACCAGCAACTCATAACATGGAGAAAATTTAGAGACAGTCTTGAACAGTCCATCATTGGAAATTAAATCAATTACCTCAGTACATTCCAAGGCATTACTACCCAGCTCTCGTTCCAGAGCCACCCTTCTCTGATAGATATATTTCCACATGCTTACGCTGGAGACATGGTGGAAGGACACATTATCCAGGGGTGCTTCAGGGACAGCAGTAGCAGTCCTAGAAGGTGCTGGCCTCTTTCTGGGTTGAGATGTTGGGACATCCTCCTCAACATCAGAATCAGATGGAGTTGTGGCCTTCCTCTTCTGTGTGCTGACGTTACTCCATTGCTTTGTAGGTCCAAAAGCAGTTTTGACCTTGTCCTTCTTGGGGGTTGGTTGTCTTTTCTCAAGGGTTGCTTGAGCAGCTGGCCTCTTATCCTTTCTAGCCATAAGCCTCTTGGCTATGCTAGGATCAACAGCTGCTATGATCTTTGTATCAGAATCATCGTCCAGGTTCACAGCTAGTGGAGGTTGGGAAGCCTCATTCTCAGCAGCTTGATCATCAGTAGAACCTTCTACTCCTTCATCATCATTTGGGGCTTTGTCCTGGCCCTTAGTTGTCTCAACATTGCTTGGGACATCTTGTGGAGCAGGTATGTCTTCTTCAGCTTGGTTGCTGGGAGGTGAGGCAGGCATCCTGTTCAGGGGAACTGACACCCCAGGCACAACCCTTTCTTCTGTCAGGATCCTGGTTACAAGATTTCTGATTGTGGAGTCCACGTAAGCAGAAACTTTGGGAGCACTGGAAGTTGAAGAGGCTCCCTTACTTTTGCTGAAGACTGGCTCCTTGGGTCTTCTTGCATGGGGAGTCCTGGGCTTTTGAGCAATGGAAATGCTTCCTCTGACAACGTTTATGGGCGTCGCATCCATGGGTACTACAGATAATGGAGTGACATCCACTACGTCTTCCTGAAGGAGACCCTCATCAATGGAGTTAGGGTTCTGATGTTGTGACATGTTTGCGATTGTAGTGAGGATGCAAAAAGGTTTGATGATAGATTTAGATGAGTTCAAAATCTCAGCTGTAGCATGCAAAGGGTTCAGTGGTGCTAATGAGAATGTGAGAAGCTGAAGGCACGTTTGTACATAAATAGTGCTGCCACCTGGTGGTCATGCCCCACGATGTCATAAGACATGCTGGCACTTCTCCATAATTTCTATATATCACACATGCAGATCCCCAATTTACCCCTTAGGTTTTCAAATTGAGTAGCATCCAAAGCCTTGGTGAATATGTCAGCTAATTGCAGCTCTGTGGTTACATGCTCCAATGTGATCACCTTCTCCTCCACAAGGTCTCTGATGAAGTGATGTCTGATATCTATGTGCTTAGTCTTGCTGTGTTGGATAGGATTTTTGGAGATATTAATAGCACTTAAATTGTCACAGTACAATGTTATGACATCTTGTGTGACATAGTATTCTGTGAGCATTTGTTTCATCAATACCAGTTGTGAACAACTGCTACCAGCTGCAATGTATTCAGCTTCAGCAGTGGATAAGGACACACAATTTTTTTTCTTACTGAACCAAGAAATTAAATTGTTCCCTACAAAGAAGCATCCTCCTGATGTACTCTTTCTATCATCAACACTTCCAGCCCAATCAGCATCACAAAACCCAGTGAGGATGGGTTCACAACCATGAGAGTACATTATGCTATATTCACAAGTGCCATTTACATATGTCAAGATCCTCTTAACCTGGTTGAGATGGCTCACCTTTGGTTCAGCTTGATACTTGCACACACACCTACTGCAAAAGCTATATCTGGTCTGCTAGCTGTAAGATATAGTAGACTTCCAATCATGCTCCTGTACAAGCTTTGGTCCACACTCTCACCTTTGTCATCCTTTGTCAGTTTTAGATGAGTGGGGGCAGGTGTTCTCTTGTGACTTGCATTGTCCATCCCATACTTCTTGACAGTGTTCTTTGCATACTTGCTTTGGGATATGAACATGGAGTCCTCCATTTGTTTGATTTGTAGTCCAAGGAAGTAAGTTAATTCTCCCACTAGACTCATTTCAAACTCAGACTCCATTTGAGTCACAAAATGTTTAACCATCCTGTCTGACATCCCACCAGACACTATGTCATCCACATATATCTGAGCAATCATAACCTTTCCCTCTTCATCCTTTACAAACAGGGTTTTGTCTATTCCTCCCTTCCTGTATCCATTCTTAATGAGAAAGGTGGTCAGTCTTTCATACCATGCTCTGGGAGCTTGCTTTAGCCCATACAGAGCCTTCCTCAGTTTATATACATGGTCTGGACAACTTGGATCAACAAATCCCTTTGGTTGCTCCACATATACTTCCTCATTAAGGTATCCATTTAGGAAGGCACTTTTAACATCCATTTGAAATAATTTGAACTTTAGGATGCAAGCAATTCCTAGGAGTAGTCTGATGGATTCAAGTCTTGCTACTGGTGCAAAAGTTTCATCAAAATTCACCCCTTCAATTTGAGTATATCCTTGAGCCACAAGCCTAGCCTTGTTTTTTGTATCTACTCCCTGCTCATTAGACTTGTTTTTGTACACCCACTTAGTGCCAATCACATTAATGTCATCAGGCCTAGGAACAAGATCCCATACTTCATTCCTTGTAAACTGGCCTAATTCTTCCTGCATAGCAGAGATCCAGTACTTATCATTCAGAGCTTCCTTGATGTTCTTAGGTTCTACCTTTGAAACAAAGCAGGAGCCTGAGATCATCTCTCTTGATCTAGTGGTGACACCACTGTTGAGATCACAAATTATCATTTCTTTAGGATGATCTTTCTGGATTCTGATGGAGGGAGATTTGTTGGATTGCTTTGACTTTGCCTCAGTTAAAGTGAAGTCAAGATTATCACTTTCTATTTTAACTTCATTTGGATTGTCAGCAGATGTTCCAACATCATCAGCAACATCTGTCTTTGCATAGGTATCATCAATAGTCACATTTATTGACTCCATTATAACCTTGGTTCTGGAGTTAAATACTCTGTAAGCTCTGCTATTTATAGAGTATCCAAGAAATATCCCTTCATCCCTCTTAGGGTCCATCTTCCTTCTTTGATCCCTATCAGCCAAGATGTGGCACTTACTCCCAAATACATGAAAGTACTAGACTGTAGGTTTTCTACCCTTCCTGACTTCATAGATGATGGATAGAGTTCCCTTTCTTAGTGTGACTCTATTGTGGATGTAACATGTTGTGTTCATGGCTTCAGCCCAAAAGTACAGGGGTAACTTCTTAGCATGAATCATGGCTCTAGCTGACTCCTGAATAGTTCTGTTTTTCCTTTCTACAACCCCATTCTGTTGAGGGGTGATGGGAGAAGAGTACTCATGGTTGATCCTTCCTGATGAACAGAAGTCTGATAATTTTTTATTCTCAAACTCCTTTCCATGATCACTTCTTATTCTGACCACACAACTTGCCTTTTCTCTTTGGATCATATGGCACAGATCTCTAAACACCTCAAACACATCTGACTTTTCTTTGATGAAGCTTATCCAGGTATATCTTGAGAAGTCATCAACAACCACATATGCATATCTTTTTCCACCAAGACTCTCTACCTGCATTGGTCCCATAAGGTCCATGTGCAGTAATTCTAAGACTTTGGAGGTTGTCAGATGTTGAAGCTTTGGGTGTGACATCTTGGTTTGCTTACTGTCGCTCCCGATAAATGGGGAATGGCCCAGATAAAGGTACAGAAGCGAACGGTCGGCGAGAGGAACAATGAGAACACACAGCAGTGAACTCACTGGAAAAGAAAAGAGTCGCCAGCTAGGCATTTTTATCCCGGAGGAAAGGTAATGCTGCATAGACCTAGAAAGAGATGGATAAGACGGTTGCGAACCAGAGAGACTGAGAAAGGGGGTTGGTTACAACCTGGGAAGGTATTAGCACCCAGATTGTCCACCGTACTCGACGGGATCCACGCTTAAAAGATTTGTGCTTTAAAGGGGTAGTGTCAGTGCAATCTGTGTATAAAGAGCTAGAAAAGGATGTACAGGTGTCAGTGTAAAAGAAGTGAAGTGTCAGTGTAAGAACAAAGATGAAATGCTCATGACAATGAGGCTTAAAGAATGAAGCTGGAAAGAGGGGGAATATACAGAGACTTTTGTTCGATAACTGTTAAGTTATGCCTACGTATCCTCTCGTGCAATGAGGAAGTCAAAACACCGTAGTTCGACCCAAAGAGACTGAAAGATGAATTGACTGATGAACTGCTTACTTGTCTATGCTCAAGTGTATGACCTGTCTGGCTCAGGTGCAAACTGTCTTGCATCAGACGGAAGAAGCAAGTTCTCGTTTATGAGTGAATGAGATGAGAAAAGAATCCCGAAGGAGACGATTATTGTTTGTTTTTGAGTTTTCAGTCTTTTATTGTTTTTGAAAGTTTGTCATAAGTTAATGAGCTTAAGCCTAAACCAATGGATTTAGTAAACTCATCACATCCTCCCTCTGATTAGGGGTAATGAGAATACCTTAAGTGTGAAGTCAGCTTCTCACACTTAATCACCATGGAGTAGGATTAAGATCATTAACCTACTTGTTGATTATTTAGATGTTTTTGTTGTTTTTGTTTAGTGTTAAGTAATGAGGTTAAGCCATAATCAAGGATTAAACAGACTCATTACACCATCCTAATAGAAGGATAATAGATGAGAATGTTTAAGCTGAGGAAAGCTCCTCAACTTAATCCATGATTAGGGATTAAACTCATGACAAAACAAGCCTTTGTTAAATGGATTTTATTTAGTGGTATGATGATGAAGTGAATTTTATGGTTTGTAAGACAACTTGAGGGGGACTTGTCCATTAACACTAGGGTTAGTCCTTCTTAACCAATTAAGGAAGAATTAGAACCCTAATGCAAGGCCCAAGTTACAAGTGTGATGTCTTAGTGATTATTAAAGTGAATTGATTAAGAGATTTAAACACATTAAGGGTTTAACACTTAGGATTAAATTTATACACTCCATCCTAATAGAAGGATGTAGGCATAAGCTTAATCACAAAGCCTTAAAACCTTTAGGGTTTAGTCCCTGATTATGAGGTGAGAAGAGAAGACTCAAAGAGACACAAAGGTAAAACTAAGTGGGGGACTAATCAAGACCCTAATCATTGTCATGCTTGGTTATTCCTAAGGTTTGTGAGGTTTACAAGAGAAGTCTTCAATGGAACCACCAGGAAGCAGAGAAAAGGATCAGGAGAAGCAAAGTAACTTGCTTCATTGAAGAAGACAAGTCACTTGAGGAAAGAAAGTAAGAAGAAGAAGAATGAGCAAGCTCAATCTCAAACACAAGGTAAAATTCAGCATGGATGCATAAAAGAAATGAGAAGAAGTTATGAGAAGTGAAGGCAAATTCACTTCTCAAGATAACTTACCACCTGAAAAGTTAGAAAAGAAATGCAATGCAATGCAAGAATGGGATGGAATGACATGATGCAAACCAAAACCAGAAGCAAATTCATGATGTTAATGATGCTATGAGATGCTACAAACATGAGACAAAAAATGGAGATGATCATACAAGCTCATGGATATAAATGGAGCAAGTTAAAACACATGAACATTCATGAAAAGTTATGACATGCAAATGGCATACAACATGACAAATGCAAGATGCAATGATCAAACATGCTTTCAATATGTCTTAAGATGTTAAATGAATCACATGGAAGCACAAAATGTCATGGTAAGTCATGTTATGCAAGAAAATGCAAGATGGATGCATATGGAAGCCCAAATTAGGGTTTATGATCAAAGCATCAAACACAAACCAAAATCAGAAGCAAAGAACATTATATAAAAAAAAATTGAAAATGCACTCAAAGGATCCCTAATCCTATACTAACCCCCTGCCCAAAGGAGAGGTTTCAACTCTTAACCTAATTCAAGTTATGATTTTCCTAAGTTTTCTAGGGTTTTAGGGTTCCTTAACAAGAAAATTACCAAACAAATGGAAAATGAAAGATCAAATCATGGCCATTTAATCTCACAAACTACATGCTAAACACAATGCAATGCAAAAAGAATCAAGGTCCAACTCTTTAGGGTTAGGCAGAAATGATTTTTGGAAGTTTGGATCAAAATAATGCATCAAAATGATTTTAATTCCATGAAAAATTCTCAAAATGCATCAAGATCAAAAAAGAAATTTGGTTTGAGGGTTGGACAATGTTTCTAAATGTTTTTAAGGGTTTCATGAATTTTTTGGTGATTTTTAAATACCTAAAAGTATTTTTAATTAATTAATTATCATTAATTAATTAAAAAGAAACTTTTAAATATTTAAAAATACTTTTAAAATGAAAAAAATGAAAATAAAAATATTTTTATGTTTTAAAAATTAATGAAACTCTTGACAAAAAATTTCATAATTTTTAAATGGTTTTTACTATTTTAAATTAATTGTACAAATTTAATGAGAAAAATTGAAATAAAAATCAAAATAAATGGAAGTATGCTAAATGAGAGGCTGAGATTGAAACTGGGAAGGAAAGGGTTGACTGCGCGCGCAGATCAAAGGTCCACATTCAAACTGAGTTAAACATAATTATGAATTAATTAATTGTGGTTAGGGTTTAATGACTGCATCTGAGCCACACACACGCGCGCCAAGTCAACAAGGTCAACTGATCCAACGCACGAGATTCAAACTTCCTTAATTACAGGGATTAAACCCTAATCATTTTCAGGTGGCCAGAGAAGACCTCCGGTCGTCTTCTCCGGTGGGAACCCCACCTGAAAATTCCTAGAATCTTCAAAACGTAACCAAAATGAAATCTAAAAACACAGAAATGATCCCCACAACTTACTGAATCAAAACCCTAACACAAACATCATTTATATTGCATCAAACTCGTGAATCGAAACAAAAGAAAATTTAGGGCAAGACTTTCAGAACACGATTAAACCCTCATCTCTCCACCATTTTCAAAACCAATGACATATTTATGATCAGGGAAGCATGAAGAACAACTTAAGAACTTAAAAATTCATTTCTGGAAAAAATGTTCTTGAGCTACCTAAGTTTTGAAGCTTTCAGTCTTGCAACTTTCTGACCTCTCCTCTTGATGCAATCCACTCCTCTTGATCCCCTGATGATGTCTGGATGATTAGAAGGAGTTTGTGATGGCTTGTTTGGAGGTTTGAAGCAGTTCTGCTCAAGCTCAGGTGGGAGTCGTGTTTTGGATTCAGGCTGTTTCAGGCAATGGTGAGGGGTTCTTTGTGATCAGGGTGATGAGTTGAGAAGGTCTGTGGAGTTTGTTTATGTGTTTGAGGCTTGTATGCTGAGATTCGAATGCTTTTGCTTCAAGGGTGAAAAATGAGAGAGTGGTGTTCTTGCTGGTTTCAGGCTCTTGTCTTGTTGGTTTGGGTTCAATGAGGCATGGTGAGAGGGTTGGTGAAACTTGTTTTAATGTTTGTGGCTTGTGGAATCAGATTCGAAGGAAAATGCAAGTTGGAGAGAGTTTGTGAATGTGTGTTGTGGTGAGTTTTCAGGCTGGCTTGTTATGTGAAATGGCTGGCATTTGATCCACATAAACAAATCTAATTGGTCAGATGATGTGACCTGCCCTTTTTTGATTGGTATGGTGCTTTTTGCAAATTGTCAACTTTATGTAAGAGAAAGCATGGGTCAAGTTCTAGCTTGGTACAAGGGGTGTGGGCTGCGCAGCAAGATGAGGGGAAAGGCTATGGCTGGTTCAGCAACATAGGCAGCAAGTGGATGGAAGTGTTATGATGGTTTTGCAACTTGCTCACTTTTAGTTCATATGGAAATATCTTGCCTCACAAGCCATGAAACATGAGAAACTCTTGGTCCAATCTGAATTTTAGGTTACATGTGATGTTTGTGTAATGGTTAGACAACAATTAGAAGTCACAAATGCCTTTGGTACATGATTTTGCAAGTTTTCCATTTTGTGCATAACTTGAAATTTAGTGATTTTTGCCAACTTTGACACACCATAACTTTTGATCCAAAATGAATTAGGTCATGTTCTTGTACTTTTTGAAAAGGGAAAGATCTAATCTACAACCTTCATGACCAAAGTGTTTTTCATTTGAAGCATTTTTGGATCAAAAAGTAAGGGTTGAAAAGTGGCATAAAATGACATATTCTTCAAAAGTCAAACTTGCCCTAAAAAGTCAACTTTGCAAAAACTTGTAATTCTTGAATTTTGTGAACTTCAAACTTCTTCTATGATCAAATAAAGATCAAATATACTCAAAATGATGAAGATCACCCCTTGGTTGGGTCATTGGGGCCTCAGATGCCCTGATTTTGCACTGACTTGTCCAGAAAGTCAACTCTTGATCAGATGACTTCCCCATGGAATTTCTTCATGAAAATTGATATGCATACTCCCTATACCATATAGAGACCAATAGAAACAAGAATGACCAAGAAATTTGGAGTTATGGCCTCTGAAACCAAAACCCTAATTTTAGGTCATCTGTGCAGTTAATCCTGGCTCTGCCTCCAAACCAATCCCAGTTCTTGTGATTCTTTAGCATTCTTGACTTTGAGAGGGTATAATATGATATAAGAACACACATGGACCCCTTTGAAGTGATTGGTGGCCTTTGGAGTGGCTCAAGAAGCTCTTGGATTGCTCAGATCACAAACCCTAGATGCAGATGACTTTGAATCTATGCAGTGGAACAAAAAATGGGATATGAGATGTCATGATTTTGTTTATGCATATGAAATGATCACAAGCCATGGTGTGAATGGGTGAGGGAAAATTTGGGGTGTTTACAGCTGCCCCTATTCAAACATGAGTTAGCTGTGCAGGATGTAAGCAGCGGCTTAACAGGCTAACAAGATAACTTGTGGTTGAATACCAAAGACAGTCCAAAATTTGCACTCACAGAATGAAGAAGAAAAGGGATATAGATTGTAAACGGAAAATAAAGTAAATTGTAAAGTGTGGGCGACGGAGGACGACCGTCGAGCAGAGGACGACTGCTGGGTAAAGAGCAATGACGGGGACGGCCGACATGCTGGGGATAAAAGGTAAAGCCAAGACGGGGACGGCCGACTAGCTGGGAAAAATAAGATATTATGATGGGGACGGCCATCAAGTAAAGCTGCAAGATCCTCTGGGGCTCGAATGAAACATGACGGGGACGGCCATCAAGTTCATAAAGTAAAGTAACCGACGATGGGGACGGCCACCGGGCTAAAAAAGAAAAGGGACCACGACGGGGACGGCCATCGGGTTAAAGAATAAATGAAATAAACAGATGATGAGGTACGGTCATCAAAGGTGAAGGACGATCACCTAGCAGGGGACGGCTGCTCTGTAAGGGGTTAAGATGAGGGACGGTCATCTAAGGTGGAGGACGACCACCAGGCAGGGTACGGCTGCCGAAAATATCGCGACATAGGACGAATACCGGATAAAAGGTCAACGATGGGGACGGCCATCGGATGAGCATGATGGAGGACGACCATCAAGAGGTGGAGGACGACCACCTAGCAGGGGACGGCTGCTCTCAGGGTTTATCATGACGTAGGACGAACGCCAGATAACCAAAAATCAACAATGGGGACGGCCATTGGATAAAATGATGAAGGACGATCATCAAGAGGTGGAGGACGACCACCTAGCAGGGGACGGCTGCTAAAATATCAACGATGGGGACGGCCATCGGATGAGCATGATGGAGGACGACCATCAAGAGGTGGAGGACGACCACCTAGCAGGGGACGGCTGCTAAAAGGGTTTATCATGACATAGGACGAATGTCAAATAAAGGAAATTTTGCTTGCTGGCGATCTACTGGGGAATAGTAAACACGGATGAGTGTTTATATCCAAGAAACAAAAAGGTATAAGTGTTTGGTATTGTGTATAGATTAAAGACGCGGACGAGCATCCTTAAGACTATGATACGGACGAGTATCAGGTAGAAACAAATACTGACACGTGTTCAGAGATGATGATACGGACGAGTATCAACTGGTTAACAAGGAACACGGACGAGCGTTGAATCTGAGGGGATTCTTCTGGGGAATAGTAGACACAGGCGAGTATCTATATTCAAGAAGACAAGATTGTCTGACACAGTGTATGAATTAAAGATGCTGACGAGCATCCTTAAGATTATGATACGGACGAGTATCATGTAGAAACAAACGCTAGACACATGTTCTGAGATGATGGTACGGACGAGCACCAACTGGTTAACAAAGAACATGGACCAATGTCGAATCTGTGGGGATGTATAAATGGTGTATACAAGATACGGACGAGCATTTGTATAAGTGATGTATATTTGAGTGTTCAATCTGCTGGGGAGAACGACACAGACGAGTGTCAAAAGGAGAAGAGTATAGTATAAACAAAATGTCTGATATACAAAGTGTTTATGTTACTGTGCTGGGAAAGGGACACGGACGGATGTCAAGGAAGTGTATATATATAAGTATATGTGAGTGCAAAGGGGATGTCTTTGGCTTTCTGCTGGGGACGTGACACGGACGGGTGTCAAAGGGAGTATCTGTAATACGGGTGGTCTTGTTTGTAAAGAGTGTTCAGGCGACTTTACTGGGGAAAGATGACACGGACGGGTGTCAAAAAGGAGTATATACTGGTGTTTGTGAATATGAGGCAACTGCCTTTGCTGGGGACTCTGGGGAAGAAGTTTTTCTGTATACTGATGGATTTTTATTATTCACGAGTGTTCGATTCAAAACATGGCTTATGATTATGCTTTATGTTTGATTTTTGCCGTAATGCTCCGTATTAGACGGAATGCTACGCTTTGTGGGTGAATATGATGTGAATGCCATGATTATGCAAAAGATACCGATCCGTGATTCGGATCCCATTGCTGCGAAGATCTCTGGTCGATCTGTCTGAAGTGAACATCCTAGCTGGGGATGAGATCATTGATAGATCTGATGGGATGTATCTGCTTGGGGAAATGGATCAATGATAGACCTATTCTAGTAAATGAGGGACCCAGCTGGGGTTTGTAGGAGCTTTTCCGTACTCTGTTGTGACTCTTTCACGCGTTGCTCTTCTGGATAGAGGCTGAAACTCTGTGGGGAGATGGTTCCCTGACTTTCGTATTCTGCTGAGGAAGAATGCTTGACACCTCGGCTGGGAGGAGTGACAAGTGGCAAACTAGCTGGGGAAAGTTGTTGGTGGCAACTCAGCTGGGGAGAAAGCACCTCAGGTGCTGAGAATGAGTGTTGATTCGTCAGCTTGCTGGGACGAAGTTTATATGCCCCAAGCTGCGCTTTGGATACCTGCAATCCTGCAAAGATAGAAACGCACAAGTAATCCCGAGGTACCCTTTACTGGATTCCGTCATAGGAGCTTTAGACACTTTTGAGAGTAAATATATTCCCTGCAAGCATGTGTTTTATTATTTTTGAGAAAAGCATCTGTATTTATGCAATCAGTTTTCTTAAGACATCAGACATTCTTTGCAAACAAAAATGTACAAGGCGAGACATGACTGAAAAATCTGATTTTATTAATTCATGTGCCCTGAATTGGCAAGATACAGTCAAGGAAACGTATCTCCTGAAATGAGGAGATTGTTACAAATTGAGAAACAAAATGCTGGCAATGTTGACGATGCTTTGAAGGAGCTTCCTCTTGCTATGACTCGTATGACTAATGACGCTCTTATCGTCTTGCGTTCTGAAGAAGGCTGATTCTGACCGGAGCTTGATCCTTTCGAGGTTTACCAAGTTGTAAGTGATACAGACGAATTCAGACTGCAATTGTTCGCTTATTCCCTTATTTTGCATGGATCGCCCTTTCGGGTTTTCAATCCATCGGGATACCCATTTTTGCCTGAGTTGTCCAATGCGGCTTTTCAACTCAGTGGGTGTACACATTTTTGTTTATTTCCCATTATTTTTGCCCGAGTCTTTTATTCTGTTTTTGACTCGCCGGGATGCCCTATTTTTGCCTGGACTTACATTCTGTTTTTATGTCCAGCGGGTCATTTTTATGCGAAGTATTTTTTAACTGCATCTGAATTCACAGGGGACGGGAAGTCATCACCATCCATGGTGCTGAGCATCAGTGCTCCACCAGAGAAAACTTTCTTTACCACGAATGGTCCTTCATAGTTTGGAGTCCATTTGCCCCTGTGGTCTGTATGAGGAGGGAGGATTCTTTTCAACACAAGATCTCCCACTTGGTACTCACGATGTCTGACTTTCTGATCGAAGGCTCTCTTCATTCTTTTCTGATACAGCTGCCCATGACAGATTGCAGCCAATCTTTTCTCTTCAATCAGACTCAGTTGTTCGTATCGGGACCTGACCCACTCTGCTTCGTTCAGCTTAACATCCATCAATACCCGTAGAGAGGGTAATTCAACTTCGACAGGTAGGACTGCTTCCATACCATACACAAGCTGATACGGTGTTTCCCCAGTGGATGTTCTGATTGACGTGCGGTACCCATGTAAGGCAAATGGCAGCATCTCATGCCAGTCTTTGTAGGTGACTACCATCTTCTGCACAATCTTCTTGATATTCTTATTAGCCGCTTCAACAGCGCCATTCATCTTTGGCCTGTAAGGAGAAGAATTGTGGTGTTGGATCTTGAAGTCCCGGCATAACTCAGCCATCATCTTGTTGTTTAGATTAGAACCATTATCAGTGATGATTCGCTCGGGAACTCCGTATCGACAGATGATATCTCTCTTCAGAAATCTGGCTACCACTTGCCTTGTAACATTTGCATATGAGGCTGCTTCAACCCACTTGGTGAAATAGTCAATGGCGACCAGGATGAATCTATGGCCATTTGAAGCAGTTGGCTCAATCTTTCCAATCATATCAATGCCCTACATGGCAAAGGGCCATGGTGAAGACATTATGTTCAAAGGATTGGGAGGCACATGCACCTTGTCTGCATAAATCTGGCATTTATGGCATTTTCTGGCATAGGCACAACAGTCTGCATCCATTGTAATCCAGTAATAGCCTGATCTTAGTAACTTCTTAGCCATGGCATGCCCTCCTGCATGGGTACCAAAAGATCCTTCGTGCACTTCATGCATCAACAAATCTGCTTCCGTCTTGTCAACACATCTGAGGAGTATCATATCAAAGTTCCTTTTGTACAAAGAACCATCAGTGTTCAGGAAGAAACTACCAGCAAGCCTTCTTAATGTCTTCTTATCATTGGAAGATGCCCCAGGTGGGTATGTTTGATCCTCCAAGAAGCACTTAATGTCATGGAACCAAGGCTTATCGTCTTTGACAACTTCTGCTGCGAACACATATGCTGGTCTATCAAGTCTGGACACTGAAATCTGAGGTACAAAGTTAGCAGCTTGAACTTTGATCATGGATGAAATGGTAGCAAGAGCATCTGCAAACTGATCCTTGTCCCGAGGGATATACTCAAGCTTGACCGTTGTGAAGAAAGTCAATAACCTTCTTGTATAATCCCTGTAAGGTATCAGGTGATCCTGGTGGGTGTACCATTTTCCGTTGGTTTGATTAACTACCAGAGCTGAATCTCCGAATACGGTCAATGTCTTGATCCTGAGGTCAACGGCTTCCTCAAGACCCATAATGCAAGCTTCGTATTCAGCTTCGTTGTTAGTGTAGTTGAAAGTGAGTTTTTCCGAGAAAGGCATGTGAACCCCTTTAGGTGTAATGAGTACTGCACCAACACCACGACCATTCATGTTAACAGCCCCATCAAACATCATAGTCCATTCCTCTTCCGGGTCAGGCCCTTCAGTGTGAACAGGCTCCTCATGATCTTTCGCTCTTATGAACATGATGTCTTCATCAGGGAAGTCAAATCTCATAGGCTGGTAGTCATCAATAGGTTGCTCAGCAAGATATTCAGATAGTACACTGCCCTTGATGGCTTTTTGAGAAGTGTACTGGATGTCATATTCTGTGAGGATCATTTGCCATCTTGCAACCCGTCCGGTAAGAGCTGGCTTCTCGAAAATGTACTTAACTGGATCCATCTTTGAGATCAACAAAGTAGTGTGGGTCAACATATACTGTCTCAGTCGGCGAGCAGCCCACGCTAAAGCACAACAAGTTTTCTCGAGCAGTGAATAACGTTGTTCACAGTCGGTAAACTTTTTGCTCAGGTAGTATATTGCATACTCTTTTCGACCAGACTCGTCATGCTGGCCCAGCACACACCCCATTGACTCTTCTAATACTGTCAAGTACATTATCAGAGGTCTTCCTTCAACTGGAGGCATAAGGATTGGAGGTTCTTGCAAGTATTCTTTAATCTTGTCAAAAGCCCTCTGGAAGTCTTCGTTCCACCTGACCGTCTGTTCTTTTCTCAACAGTTTGAACAAGGGTTCACAGGTTGCAGTAAGGTGAGAGATGAACCTTGAGATGTAGTTCAATCTACCCAGAAACCCTCGAACTTCTTTCTCAGTTTTCGGTGCAGGCATCTCTTGAATGGCTTTGACTTTATCAGGGTCTACTTCAATCCCTCTCTCGCTTACAATAAAGCCCAGCAGCTTACCGGATCGCACCCCGAATGTGCATTTGTTGGGGTTCAGCTTCAATTGGTACTTCCTCAGACGCTTGAATAGCTTCAGCAGATTTACCAGGTGGTCTTCCTCTGTAAGGGACTTGGCAATCATGTCGTCCACATAACAGTCGATTTCTTTATGGATCATATCGTGGAATAACGTTACCATAGCCCGTTGATATGTTGCACCCGCATTCTTCAGTCCGAACGGCATCACTTTGTAACAGAGCGTGCCCCAGGGGGTGATGAAGGTTGTCTTCTCCATGTCTTCAGGTGACATTTTGATCTGATTGTACCCTGAAAACCCATCCATGAAGGAGAATACCGAGAACTGAGCCGTATTATCCACCAATACATCAATGTGAGGTAATGGGAAATCATCTTTCGGGCTGGCTCTGTTCAGATCCCGGTAGTCAACACACATCCTTACCTTGCCGTCCTTCTTAGGCACAGGTACTATATTAGCAACCCACGGCGGATAGCTAGTTACAGCAAGGAACCCGGCGTCCCACTGCTTTTGTACCTCTTATTTGATCTTCATTGCCATATCTGGGCGAGTACGGCGCAGTTTCTGTTTGACCGGTGGGCATTCTTCTCTTAAAGGCAGCTTGTGTGTAACGATATCGGTGTCCAACCCTGGCATATCCTGATAAGACCAAGCAAACACATCCACATATTCTTGAAGCAGGTCAATCAGTTGTTTCTTCACTGAGTCTTGTAAACAGGCCCCGATTTTAATTTCTTTCACATCTTCATCTGTACCAAGATTAATCGTTTCGACCTCCTCCTGATGAGGAGTGATAACCTTCTCCTCTTGTCTCAACAATCTGGCTAGCTCTTCAGGAAGCTCGTAATCTTCTTCAACCCCTTCATCAGCTTGATTGATTGGGTTGTCAAAGTCATACGAAGTCATAGCCGTGCTGTTATCGGTGCTGTCTGGAAGGCACTCTCTGCAAGGGTTCAGTTTGTTCATTTTAGTGATTGATTTTAATCTTTGTTTAGAAAAGTGAAATAAAGTTGTCATTTTGAAAACATCGCCATTTATTTTTTGTACAAAAAGAAAAATAGAAAAACAGTGAGCGGAAAAGAAAAAGACTTGTTTGCAAAAGATGTCTGATATTTCATTGATTAATCTTGTTGCACAAAAAGTACAGATGGCCCGATTACAAAATGAGCCTTGTCATCTTAGGCAAGATGCAAGACTTTGATGCATGCTATAAAAATACAGGAAATAATAATTACTCTGCATGAGTAACTCTTATAATTTCCTGGGAAGACCAGTTTGAGATACTGCTCCCCGGGATCTTTGGACGAATCCAGCTTTCCAGGTTGCGCTCTTCTTCCAGCTCGTCTTCCAAGTTGTTGACAGCATCAGGGGTGAGCATCCCTCCACTAACAAAGTTGGGCTTCTTGGCAGCCTCTGCTTGATCTTCTTGAGTTGGTTTGTAACCCAACCCAAACTTATCTTCTTTCTTCTCCACAGGCAATAGTTTGCCCCAGCCTTGAGCGTTTCCTTCTTCCACCACCTTCCGGGCTTGTCTGTAGGATGTCATAGAGGTCCCAAGCACAGCAGAGGTTTCATTAACATTCAGGGCCTCAAACCCTTGACTCATCGTCTCGTGGATCTCCCCATCCATCTCAATATACTTATAAGTAGCCAGATGGCTAACAAATATATCCTCCTCCCCACAGATAGTAACGAATTGACCTTCCCACTCAAATTTTAACTTCTGGTGAAGGGTAGACGTTACTGCGCCAGCGGCATGAATCCATGGTCTACCCAACAAACAGCTGTAGGCGGGCTGAATGTCCATCACGTAGAAGGTCGTTTGGAAAGTCTGTGGACCAATCGTTACAGGAAACTCAATCTCTCCCAGGACCGATCTCTTAGAGCCGTCAAAAGCTCTTACTACCAAGTTACTGGGTCGCAATTCCAATCCTTCATATTCCAACTTCACAAGAGCCTTTTTGGGCAAGACATTGAGGGATGACCCTGTGTCTACCAGCACATGGGAAAGGACTGCACCTTTACATTCCATGGTAATGTGCAAGGCTTTGTTATGATTGCGGCCTTCCGAAGTCAAATCAGTGTTGGTGAATCCTAGTCCATTGCTAGCATTAACATTTCCCACCACAACTTCCAACTGATTGACCGTGATCTCTTCTGGCACATAAGCTGCGTGCAAGACTTTGAGTAGTGCGTTCCGATGGGCTTCGGAGCACATAAGCAATGATAGAATGGAGATCTTGGAAGGCGTCTGGTGAAGCTGGTCCACTATTTTGTAATCACTTTTCTTGATGATTCTCATGAACTCATCAACTTCTTGGTCAAAAGGTGTTTTCAAGGCTTCTCTAACAACCTGCTCTTCCTGCACCATACTCTTCCCTTTTGCCTTGGCAGCAGCTTCTGCTTCGGCAGTGGGTCTTTGAATTTGCGGGGCAAAGAGACGTCCGCTTCGAGTGAAGCCTCCGCCTCCTCCCACATTGTCTATTTGTGGTGCAGAAGTTGATGATTCAAAAGTGATTTTCTGTCCTTCGTAGTATAAATCAGAGCCGTAATGCCAAGGGATGGCATTACTGCTTTCATAAGATACTGGTCCAGGCACTGTGACAGTGACTGGACTGATGGCAGCTGCAGAAGGAACCGTGATAGTCTGTGGATCATAATATATTGTGACTGGTGCTCTGATGGGAGCAGCACTTTGTGAGTTGTAGGCAGAGTCATTTTCAGGATCATAATAAATCGTAACGGTTGAGACATCTTCATGGTTTGTTGCTGATGTTGTAGGAGCCATTGTTGGGAGGATGGGTGTTGTTGTTGTAGGAGATTCGAAATGAAGTGGTGCTGAAGTTGTAGAAGGAATGTTGGTTGATATCTGGTCAGTTGAAATGACAGATGGAACATTTGTTGATGAAGCTGAAAAGTTGTCTGGAACAATGGTTGTTGCAGTTGTAGGAGGTTCTGGAGCTGTTGTTAAGGAGATTGCAGGATTGGTAGGAATTGATGTTGTAATCTGAAGCAGGCCACTCTGGATGAGGCCATCTATGCCATCTCTCAGGTTATCACAACCATTCACTGAAATGTTGCAGTAAGCACACCCTAACTCACATCCTGGGAACATTTGACATTCGAGGAGCTGAGCTTTGATCTCTACCAACGGTGTCCGAATCTGACTCACACTGGTTATTAAGTAAGACGGCTTGTCTTCTTCAATAGCATTGATTCGGGGACCACCATGGTGCGGCATAGGGTTCTTGTTGACATTTGGTGGTGGTGCAAAGTTTAAAGCCTTGGAATCCACTAGATCCTGCACTTTCATGTGCAAAGCTCTGCATTTTTCCGTACTATGACCAGGTGCATTTGAGTGAAAGGCACATCTGGCGCTGGCGTCGTAATTTCTGGGCAGACTGTTGGGATCTAGAGGGGCCAATGTCCTTAGCTCAACTAGGTTGAGTTTTAAGAGTTGAGGCAGTAATGTGGCATAGGGCATAGGGATCGGATCGATCACCCTATTGGCCTGAGAGGGCCTCTATTGGAATGGTCTCTGCTGATTGTTGTTGTTGGCGTTGCTGTTGTTGTAATTTCTCGGAGGATACTGAGTTTGTTGCTGGTACTGAGGTTGTTGCTGATAATTTTGTTGCGGTGGTTGATAAGCTGGTTGTGGATGAACTGGAGCGGGAATGGTGACTGCTGCCACAGACCTATGAACATATTGGGGCCTGCCCCTGTTGGTATGGACAGCATTGGTCTCACCAGTTCTTCTTGGGCCTGCAAAAGGCTTTCTTGCATTACTGGATGAGCTTGCACCGTTGTCTGAGATCTTACCCATCTTCAATAGGCTTTCAATTCTCTCTCCGGCTATGACCACATCTGCAAAGCTGGTAGATGAGAAGGCAGCTAGCCTATCAATGTAAGTCCCCTGGAGGGTGTTCATGAACATGTCAGCCATCTCCCTCTCTGACATAGGTGGCTGGACAGCAGCAGCAAGCTGTCTCCATCTTTGAGCATACTCTCGGAAGCTCTCCCTGGACGACTGTGACATTCCCATTAGGAGGGTCCTGTTGGGTGCCATATCCAGGTTGTACTGATACTGTCTGATAAAGGCCTCGGCCAGGTCCTTCCAGCATCTAATAGTTGCTCTTGTCAGATGGGAGTACCATTCCCTCGAAGCTTCAGTCAAGCTATCCTCAAAATAAAACATCCATAGCTTCTCGTCCATGGTATAGGCCTTCAGCCTCCCGAGAAAAGATTGTAGATGGGTCCGGGGACAGGAAGTCCCATTATACTTCTCAAAGCATGGTGGTTTAAATTTGTGGGGGATCCTGACCCCGTCTACCAAGCCCATATCCATAACATCAAAACCCAAAGAGTTTTGAGACTCTAAGGATCTTAATTTCTCAGCTATCTCATCCAGCCTTCTGTCATAGGCCTCCTCCCCAGCTCCCATCACTGTGAACTGATCTTCCTGGGGGTCTTCTTGCAGTACCCTCCCTGCTGTGGCAGTCCCTTGTATATTGACAGGGATGCTGATCTCCGGATGCTGGTGGGGTCCAAAGACTGGGGGATTGACATGAGGTTGGACTCTTTCATTGTTGCTTGTCCCAGCAGTCCCTGGATGATGGTCTTCCTGGTTTCTCCCTTCTACCAGTGCTCTTAACCTCTCCTGACTTTGAGCCATATTGTTCATTACCTCCATAAACTGTGTCATTTGAGTCCTCATTTCCAACCTCTCGTTGGTCATTTGGTTTCTGACCTCTGTAAGGTCCTGCTGCATCTGATCCATCTGTATGCCCGGAAGATTGCTGCGGGTGAGGTATCTGTGTGGACGGTTGAGTGGAAACCCTCGACGTCGAGCAATAATTCCTGAGTTCACAACAGAGTTAGTAACAATAAAACAAAACCTACAAAACAAAACAAAAGGTTAGTATGCAATGCAGTGTGTCTATTTGTTTCCAAGGTATCCGGCTTGGTACTTGGTTTTGACCTTTCCAGACCCCTTGAAGAAGATGCTTGTGATGTTGCTTGAGGAATTCAGATGAAACAAACCAACACATATATTACAAAAAGGTAAATGATACATAGTTTGTTTTTCCTTACAACATATGCCTTCCGAGGGGTCAAAAATATAACATAAAGAAAAGTACATAAGAATGAAAGCAACAACAAGCAAAAAGTCAAACACCAAGGCCAAATTCATCCTCCTGAACTTCTTTGAGAAGTGCTTCAGTCACAGGATCAGCTGGACGCTCCGTAAGATTCCTGATAAGGAGATTCCTTGTGGCAATAGCTGCAGTTAGCTTCTTGTGCTGACTTTGGTCCTTTGACCTCTTCACTCCAGCTCTGATCTTCAGCTCTGAGATCTCCCTCTGGGCTGCTGCCAGGGCTTCTTGTTGTTCTTTTGCATTAGCTTCCATCTGCTCCATCTTATCCTGAGTCCTTTTGTCCTCTTGAGTACGAGCTTCGGTGATTCTGACCCACCTAGCTTGACTCTCCTTCAGATACAAATCAGTCCTGGCCTTCTGGAACTGAGCTTCCTTGCAGGCATTCTTCAGGATTTGTTCTCCAGCCCTAGACTTCTTAATGTAATCCTCATACTTCTCAATTCTAGCCAAATGCTCCACCTTCAACTTCTCCAACCTTTCAATATCCAACCTACCATCACTCCTCTCCCAGAGGGTCTTCTGTAGGGCCTGAGTCAGCTTCTCATTTCTCTCTTTCAATTTCTCAAACTCCTATAAGCTGACAGTTTCTGGAGGTGGTCCTGTGGAAGGTCCAGGCATATCTTCAATAGTGAAAGGCATTCCAGAAATTTGAGCCCTGGCATGAGACCACTCATAGTACTGTGCTGATGCCACATTGTTGCACTTCCCCAGAATGGTTATCCCCTTAGTCTGCACATTGTCCCAGGCCCAGGATGCCTGCCTGACAATAGCCAGATTAGGCTTGATTTCAACATAAAGGGTCTCAGTCAGGCCCTGTGCTCTAGGGGGATGGACCAATGCATAGCCCAGTTGTCTTTTGAATAGCAGAGGGTTGTAATTGATGCAACCCTTCACTCCAATTAGAGGCACATTGGGAAATTGCCCACAACTTGTAATGATGTCTCTGCCCTTAGTGCTCTGAGTACACCATCTGATATCATCTGAGGTTAGAGCAATAAGCCTCTTAGCCCAGTTCTTCTGCTGGTGAGGGTTCAAGAATGCATCAGTCTTTGGCAAATGCTTGAGTAGCCAAGTATGGAACAAAGGTGCACAGCATCTCACTAATCTCCCCCTTTGCTTTTCATTCCTTTGATGGACTGAGTAGTAAAGATCTCCCAGTAAGGTGGGCACTGGGTTTCTCAGGATGAAAATATGGACTGCATTCTTGCTAACAAACCTAGGCTCATCTGCAAAAAGTATGACCCCATATATGCTAAGGGCCAACAGAGCACAGACTGTCTTCCACTCCCTTAGGGAGGCCTTCAGACTAGCCTGAGAAGTCAAGAAATCCAGATGGAAACCAGAGATTCCCGCTTTAGATGTCAAATTCTGCCCAATCAGAACTGGTTCCAGATGTAATGCTTTGGCTATCTCCTCATTACTTGGGAAAGCCATCTCAGGGTTGAAAGGGATTCCACCCCTGATGGGCACACCAACCAATGATGAATACTCCTCCAGCAAAGGTCCCAACTGGAAATTCTGAAAGGTGAAGCACCTTAGAGGGGGATCATAGAACTGCAGGCAAGTATGTATCAGGCTCCTCTGTGAAGGGTCCAAATCCAATACCATATCAAGGATTCCCCCATAATGTTCTCTGAAATATGGTATGTGGTCTGGAGTAATCAGGGTCTGAATCCTCCTGATGCTAGCTAGCTCAGGCTCAAAGAAGTGATAGGAGATGTTACTCTTCTTAGGTGCCATGTTGCTGAAGAATGGGTGCTGATGATGATGACTGAGGATAACACTGAAGATGGGCCACTGACAGGTTGAGACTGAGGATGCAAGTGACTGAAGCAGGTGGCTGAGTGCTGATGAAGATAGGTCTAATGCTGAAGAAGGGGTCAAAACCAAGTCAAAATGATAGGATGGATACCCTGAAAAACAAATAAACACATGTCAAAATTATGCAATGAGGATGTATGCAAATGATATGCAAGGGTTTGTGACTGAGCTGGATCTGATTAACTGCCTTGATATAGGTCCATGTATGTTCATGAAATCCAGATGGAGGTCTATAAGTCCAGTAACCAAGGTGGGGGACTCAAATAAAGAGTCACATGTCCAGGGTTTAGAATCATAAGAACTGTTCCAAAATGGAGTATTCTTAATCAAAACAAAGTAACAGGGTATGTTGAGGTCAAGGGTACCTGCAAACCTGTAAACAGCCCAACCCCCTCACAGGTGATGTTCTAAAACAAGGATCCTCAGACTTGGATCAGTTATGAGAAGTGTAAACACTTCCAACCCGGAGGTACAGTGTTTACAATAACCATAAAAGTTCCTCCTCTAATTCATCCTCAGTTTCTGAAGGTCAATGCTAAAGGTCATCCAGACTTAGCAGGCTTCCCAGATAGCCCTAGTATTGCAGGAAATCTGCAACACAGAGTTCTCAAGAAGAAACCCATATCTGAACCGTGTTTCATATTCCCGCACCAGACCGAGATGGAATGGGAAAGAATATGAACCACTCTAGCCTAGGTGTCACTCAGGTCCCAGGTATAGGACCTTAACTCTCAATAGAACCCCACCCACCAAAAGCAAACAAACAGATCCAGCCAGCAACACAGTATGACAATATGATATAATGCAAAGCTATAAAGAAAGCAGTAAAACAACTGTACATAAAGAAAAAAAATAAATACAAATATACAAACACAGATAGCACATAACACCCCAGTAAACACAAATCAAACAAGCGCTAGGAGGAACCCACATAAAGAACCAGAAGCCCTGGTTACAGTACAAAGGTTCCCCAGCAGAGTCGCCAAGCTGTCGCTCCCGATAAATGGGGAATGGCCCAGATAAAGGTACAGACGCGAACGGTCGGCGAGAGGAACAATGAGAACACACAACAGTGAACTCACTGGAAAAGAAAACAGTTGCCAGCTAGGCATTTTTATCCCGGAGGAAAGGTAATGCTGCATAGACCTAGAAAGAGATGGATAAGACGGTTGCGAACCAGAGAGACTGAGAAAGGGGGTTGGTTACAACCTGGGAAGGTATTAGCACCCAGATTGTCCGCCGTACTCGACGGGATCCACGCTTAAAAGATTTGTGCTTTAAAGGGGTAGTGTCAGTGCAATCTGTGTATAAAGAGCTAGAAAAGGATGTACAGGTGTCAGTGTAAAAGAAGTGAAGTGTCAGTGTAAGAACAAAGATGAAATGCTCATGACAATGAGGCTTAAAGAATGAAGCTGGAAAGAGGGGGAATATACAGAGACTTTTGTTCGATAACTGTTAAGTTATGCCTACGTATCCTCTCGTGCAATGAGGAAGTCAGAACACCGTAGTTCGACCCAAAGAGACTGAAAGATGAATTGACTGATGAACTGCTTACTTGTCTATGCTCAAGTGTATGACCTGTCTGGCTCAGGTGCAAACTGTCTTGCATCAGACGGAAGAAGCAAGTTCTCGTTTATGAGTGAATGAGATGAGAAAAGAATCCCGAAGGAGACGATTATTGTTTGTTTTTGAGTTTTCAGTCTTTTATTGCTTTTGGATTTGTCATAAGTTAATGAGCTTAAGCCTAAACCAATGGATTTAGTAAACTCATCACATCCTCCCTCTGATTAGGGGTAATGAGAATACCTTAAGTGTGAAGTCAGCTTCTCACACTTAATCACCATGGAGTAGGATTAAGATCATTAACCTACTTGTTGATTATTTAGATGTTTTTGTTGTTTTTGTTTAGTGTTAAGTAATGAGGTTAAGCCATAATCAAGGATTAAACAGACTCATTACACCATCCTAATAGAAGGATAATAGATGAGAATGTTTAAGCTGAGGAAAGCTCCTCAATTTAATCCATGATTAGGGATTAAACTCATGACAAAACAAGCCTTTGTTAAATGGATTTTATTTAGTGGTATGATGATGAAGTGAATTTTATGGTTTGTAAGACAACTTGAGGGGGACTTGTCCATTAACACTAGGGTTAGTCCTTCTTAACCAATTAAGGAAGAATTAGAACCCTAATGCAAGGCCCAAGTTACAAGTGTGATGTCTTAGTGATTATTAAAGTGAATTGATTAAGAGATTTAAACACATTAAGGGTTTAACACTTAGGATTAAAGTTATACACTCCATCCTAATAGAAGGATGTAGGCATAAGCTTAATCACAAAGCCTTAAAACCTTTAGGGTTTAGTCCCTGATTATGAGGTGAGAAGAGAAGACTCAAAGAGACACAAAGGAAAAGAAATGCAATGCAATGCAAGAATGGGATGGAATGACATGATGCAAACCAAAACCAGAAGCAAATTCATGATGTTAATGATGCTATGAGATGCTACAAACATGAGACAAAAAATGGAGATGATCATACAAGCTCATGGATATAAATGGAGCAAGTTAAAACACATGAACATTCATGAAAAGTTATGACATGCAAATGGCATACAACATGACAAATGCAAGATGCAATGATCAAACATGCTTTCAATATGTCTTAAGATGTTAAATGAATCACATGGAAGCACAAAATGTCATGGTAAGTCATGTTATGCAAGCAAATGCAAGATGGATGCATATGGAAGCCCAAATTAGGGTTTATGATCAAAGCATCAAACACAAACCAAAATCAGAAGCAAACAACATTATATAAAAAAAAATTGAAAATGCACTCAAAGGATCCCTAATCCTATACTAACCCCCTGCCCAAAGGAGAGGTTTCAACTCTTAACCTAATTCAAGTTATGATTTTCCTAAGTTTTCTAGGGTTTTAGGGTTCCTTAACAAGAAAATTACCAAACAAATGGAAAATGAAAGATCAAATCATGGCCATTTAATCTCACAAACTAAATGCTAAACACAATGCAATGCAAAAAGAATCAAGGTCCAACTCTTTAGGGTTAGGCAGAAATGATTTTTGGAAGTTTGGATCAAAATAATGCATCAAAATGATTTTAATTCCATGAAAAATTCTCAAAATGCATCAAGATCAAAAACGAAATTTGGTTTGAGGGTTGGACAATGTTTCTAAATGTTTTTAAGGGTTTCATGAATTTTTTGGTGATTTTTAAATACCTAAAAGTATTTTTAATTAATTAATTCTCATTAATTAATTAAAAAGAAACTTTTAAATATTTAAAAATACTTTTAAAATGAAAAAAATGAAAATAAAAATATTTTTATGTTTTAAAAATTAATGAAACTCTTGACAAAAAATTTCATAATTTTTAAATTGTTTTTACTATTTTAAATTAATTGTACAAATTAAATGAGAAAAATTGAAATAAAAATAAAAATAAATGGAAGTATGCTAAATGAGAGGCTGAGATTGAAACTGGGAAGGAAAGGGTTGACTGCGCGCGCAGATCAAAGGTCCACATTCAAACTGAGTTAAACATAATTATGAATTAATTAATTGTGGTTAGGGTTTAATGACTGCATCTGAGCCACACACACGCGCGCCAAGTCAACAAGGTCAACTGATCCAACGCACGAGATTCAAACTTCCTTAATTACAGGGATTAAACCCTAATCATTTTCAGGTGGCCGGAGAAGACCTCCGGTCGTCTTCTCCGGTGGGAACCCCACCTGAAAATTCCTAGAATCTTCAAAACGTAACCAAAATGAAATCTAAAAACACAGAAATGATCCCCACAACTTACTGAATCAAAACCCTAACACAAACATCATTTATATTGCATCAAACTCGTGAATCGAAACAAAAGAAAATTTAGGGCAAGACTTTCAGAACACGATTAAACCCTCATCTCTCCACCATTTTCAAAACCAATGACATATTTATGATCAGGGAAGCATGAAGAACAACTTAAGAACTTAAAAATTCATTTCTGGAAAAAATGTTCTTGAGCTACCTGAGTTTTGAAGCTTTCAGTCTTGCAACTTTCTCACCTCTCCTCTTGATGCAATCCACTCCTCTTGATCCCCTGATGATGTCCGGATGATTAGAAGGAGTTTGTGATGGCTTGTTTGGAGGTTTGAAGCAGTTCTGCTCAAGCTCAGGTGGGAGTCGTGTTTTGGATTCAGGCTGTTTCAGGCAATGGTGAGGGGTTCTTTGTGATCAGGGTGATGAGTTGAGAAGGTCTGTGGAGTTTGTTTATGTGTTTGAGGCTTGTATGCTGAGATTCGAATGCTTTTGCTTCAAGGGTGAAAAATGAGAGAGTGGTGTTCTTGCTGGTTTCAGGCTCTTGTCTTGTTGGTTTGGGTTCAATGAGGCATGGTGAGAGGGTTGGTGAAACTTGTTTTAATGTTTGTGGCTTGTGGAATCAAATTCGAAGGAAAATGCAAGTTGGAGAGAGTTTGTGAATGTGTGTTGTGGTGAGTTTTCAGGCTGGCTTGTTATGTGAAATGGCTGGCATTTGATCCACATAAACAAATCTAATTGGTCAGATGATGTGACCTGCCCTTTTTTTATTGGTATGGTGCTTTTTGCAAATTGTCAACTTTATGTAAGAGAAAGCATGGGTCAAGTTCTAGCTTGGTACAAGGGGTGTGGGCTGCGCAGCAAGATGAGGGGAAAGGCTAGGGCTGGTTCAGCAACATAGGCAGCAAGTGGATGGAAGTGTTATGATGGTTTTGCAACTTGCTCACTTTTAGTTCATATGGAAATATCTTGCCTCACAAGCCATGAAACATGAGAAACTCTTGGTCCAATCTGCATTTTAGGTTACATGTGATGTTTGTGTAATGTTTAGACAACAATTAGAAGTCACAAATGCCTTTGGTACATGATTTTGCAAGTTTTCCATTTTGTGCATAACTTGAAATTTAGTGATTTTTGCCAACTTTGACACACCATAACTTTTGATCCAAAATGAATTAGGTCATGTTCTTGTACTTTTTGAAAAGGGAAAGATCTAATCTACAACCTTCATGACCAAAGTTTTTTTCATTTGAAGCATTTTTGGATCAAAAAGTAAGGGTTGAAAAGTGGCATAAAATGACATATTCTTCAAAAGTCAAACTTGCCCTAAAAAGTCAACTTTATAAAAACTTGTAATTCTTGAATTTTGTGAACTTCAAACTTCTTCTATGATCAAATAAAGATCAAATATACTCAAAATGATGAAGATCACCCCTTGGTTGGGTCATTGGGGCCTCAGATGCCCTGATTTTGCACTGACTTGTCCAGAAAGTCAACTCTTGATCAGATGACTTCTCCATGGAATTTCTTCATGAAAATTGATATGCATACTCCCTATACCATATAGAGACCAATAGAAACAAGAATGACCAAAAAATTTGGAGTTATGGCCTCTGAAACCAAAACCCTAATTTTAGATCATCTGTGCAGTTAATCCTGGCTCTGCCTCCAAACCAATCCCAGTTCTTGTGATTCTTTAGCATTCTTGACTTTGAGAGGGTATAATATGATATAAGAACACACATGGACCCCTTTGAAGTGATTGGTGGCCTTTGGAGTGGCTCAAGAAGCTCTTGGATTGCTCAGATCACAAACCCTAGATGCAGATGACTTTGAATCTATGCAGTGGAACAAAAAATGGGATATGAGATGTCATGATTGTGTTTATGCATATGAAATGATCACAAGCCATGGTGTGAATGGGTGAGGGCAAATTTGGGGTGTTTACACTTACCTATTTGACACTCACCACACACTTTTCTTTCATCAATCTTAAGTCTTGGGATCCCTCTTACAGCCTCCATAGAGATGATCTTCTTCATTCCTCTGAGATGGAGATGACCCAATCTTTGATGCCATAGCTTCACTTCTTCTTCTTTGGCTATGGAACAAGTAGATGTAAGGCTGGAATCTTGGGGTTCCCACATATAGTAGTTATCTTTTGATCTAGCTCCTCTCATGACCACTTTCTGCTCTTTATCAGAAACTATGCACTCAGCTTTGGTGAAGTTGACATTGTAACCTTGGTGACATAACTGACTTATGCTGATTAGGTTAGATTTTAACCCTTTCACCAACAACACACCATCTAGACTTGGTACACCTGAGCAGTCCAGGGTCCCAACTCCCTTGATTTCCCCCTTTGCTCCATCTCCAAAGGTTACATAGCTGGATGAGTGTGACTTTAAGTCTACCAACAGATTCTTCAGTCCAGTCAGTGCCTTGAGCAGCCACTATCAAAATACCAGTCTTCCTTAGCAGATACCTTGAGAGATGTGTGTGCTATAGAGGCAACAACCTGCTTGGACCACTTGTGCCTATTGTGAGGTTTCCTTTGCATAGAATGTGAGTTCAGATCAGGCTGTCTTCCTCTCTTAGGCTCCCACTGCTGGATATATGTGTGTCTCCTTTGATGTATCTGCCCTGGGTAGTGTCCATCTCTAGAGTTCCAAGGTTGCCTAGTGAACTTGTTCTTCTGCTTAGGCATGTACTGGTAGCTTTGATCAGTATAATGTCTAGCTTTAGGTATCCAAGTTTTCCTGGTGACCTCTGTCTTCTGCTTAGGAAGGTGCTGGGAGCTCTGATTGGGGTATCCATGCAGTTTGTAGCAAAAAGGTTTGATGTGACCAAACCTTCCACAGTGATGGCATCTCCACTTTTGATATTTCTTTTTCATCATGTTTTTCTCATGATGTTGAGACATCTACTTGAACATCTTGTTTGACTTCATAGGCTCTGGAGTTGTTTGGCTGGTGCTAGCCTCAGAGTTTTGAGCTTTATTAAAACCCAGCCCAGTCCTATCCCCTGAGTGCTTGTTGTTGTTGAGAATGGCATCCAGTGTGTTTGAGCCACTGTTCAGCATTCTGACAGATTTGGACATATGCTCCATTTTAGAGTTGAGTAGGCTTACTTCATTTTTCAAAGTGGCAATGATCTCCAGATGACATGCCTTTTCAGCTTTTAATTCCTTAATCTACTTCTTCTACTGTTCAATTTCCTTGCATACCTCAGTGCTCCTTTCACACAACATCCTGTAAGATGTTTCAAGCTCTTCAAATGTCAGATCCCCATCACTGGATTCCCCTTCAGTTTCACATACTCTAGCTAGAGCAGTGATGTGCTTTGTAGACTCTTCTTCTGACTCACTGTCTGAGTCTTCATCTGACCAGGACACAGAAAGACCTTTCTTTTGCTTCTTTAGATAGGTTGGGAATTCACTTCTAATGTGTCCATACCCTTCACATCCATGACATTGGATCCCTTTTCCTTAGTTAGTCTTCTCATCATATTTTGACCTTCTGTTAGAGTCATAAGATTTTTTATTCTCAGAGGTTGAGTTTCTTCCACTTGGTCTGGGCCTGTTGTCCATTCTTTTGATAATTTTGTTAAATTGCCTCCCAAGCATAGCAATTGCATTTGATAAGTTGTCCTCAGAGCCTGCTTCATGACTTTCTTCTTCCTTATCAGTGTTTGAGACCAGGGCTATGCTCTTGTTTTTCTTCACAATAGTATCACTCATTCCCATCTCAAAGGTTTGAAGGGAACCAATGAGCTCCTCAACTTTCATTGTGCAGATGTCCTGAGCTTCTTCTATGGCAGTGACCTTCATGTCAAACCTCTTGGGCAGTGATCTGAGAATCTTCCTTACCAACTTTTCATCACTCATCTTCTCTCCCAAGGCACCAGAAGTATTAGCAATCTCTAGGATGTTCATGTAAAACTCATGAATGGTCTCATCTTCCTTCATCCTCAAGTTCTCAAACTTGGTGGTGAGAAGTTGAAGTCTTGACATCTTCACCTTTGATGTTCCTTCATGAGTAGTTTTGAGGGTGTCCCAAACATCCTTGGCTAGCTCACAGTGGTGCACAAGCCTAAATATGTTCCTGTCAATGCCATTGAACAAGGCATTTAAGGCTTTGGAATTTCCAATAGCTGACTCCTCTTCCTCCTTGCTCCACTCTTCTTCAGGCTTCATCACTTTTTCCCCATCCTTATTGTCTTTGACATGGTGCTCCCATCCTTTGTTAGTTGCTTTCCAAGCCCTGCTATCAAGAGATTTCAAGAATGCTACCATTATTGGCTTCCAGTAATCATAGTTGGATCCATCCAAAATAGGTGGTCGATTCACAGTTCCTACATCTTTGTCCATGATCCCAAAATTTGTAGTCCCTAGATCTCACCCAGTTATACAGGCAGGGTGCCTGCTCTGATGCCAATTGAAATTCTGGGATCAGATATGTGATGTCGAAACAGATGTTTAGACACTGATATCCTAAGCAATAAATTAGTGAGCTAGTAAATTAATTAACACAAGAAATTGTTAACCCAGTTCAGTGTATCTCCACACTTACATCTGAGGGCTACCAAGCCAGGAAGGAAATTCAATATAAGTAATATTAATTAGGGAGTTAAACCAATCAGTTTAATCCTTCACTTAATATCTACCCAAGGCAATTTCTATCTAAGACTCTACTTAGATATGAGTACCTACTCACTCCCCCTCAATCACACAGTGATCTCTAACTTAGAATGATTAATAAGTTTGAAGCCACACTTCAGACACACCAGCTTGATCTTACTTATCAGTTTCAATCAAGACACAATTCACTTTTTGCTTAAAAGCTTATAAAGTGAATAACAAACAATTAAAACCTGCTAGCTTCACTAACACCCTTGACACTCTGCTTGAAATCGTTAGGTTTACTTGAGTGTATCAGTTTCTTAAATAGATGCTGATTTTGTGGGCTTTTTGCAAATTATCCAGACTTTGTTAAATCCCACAGTTATCTCCTTGAATCAAGATGAGTTAGTTTGTTATCTCCTTGAATCAAGGTGAGTTAGTTTTCTGTTTCCTTTACATTGGAACCAGATAACTTAACTTCCTAAAGAGTCGCCTTGGAGTGCTCACCCTTTACGATTACTTTCAGATATTTACTCCTGATTTTAAGCACTTCTGTTGCGTATCACTTAAGGCAGATAGCAGGTTCGCGATGTCACAACATCTGGTGTGACATCCTGATGTCCTGAACTAAGTTCATAACTTTTACTTTGTTTTTCAAAAATCCTGCCAATTTCTAACATCTACAGTTTCAAATGATGGAATGAATTACATAAGCGATAATAGTCAGCAATTAGTATGAAGATAAGAAAATCGTTGAACTACCACGAGAAGATTTTATGACTATTTATTGTCCAGAATCAAGATGGAGTGTTACAATTTGTTTTATGACTCAATAGAAGGAATTAGAATGGTATGTTCTCCGAAGGTAAGATTTGGATAAGTATTTCATTAAAGGACAACAGATGAGTTGCAAAAATGGCAAGTGAAAAGTTGACCCAATATCAGAATAACTGTATGAGTAAGGACGTGAAGTTTGAAGATTTGTGAAACAAAGATTTTGGAATTTTAGCAAGTCAGAGGTGGTAACGGATGTAATGATAAATGTGGACCTAAGTTAGTGTTATGAGTTATTGTTATTGTTAATTAAAGGAAATTCGATGACAAATTTCAATTTAAGGATGGGAGGATGTAATACCCCGTATTTAATTAAGCGGTCTGGATAATATTAAGTGGACTCCAATGAGTTTTAGTGTTCTCTGGGAGTCATCTGTTCAAATTGATATGATTAATATTACTCTACCCAAAGGTTTTATTAATTGGTACATTAGAGATATTTGCGGTAACTCTAATAATTGATCAATTGATGTTGGACGATATAATATCATTTTGGAGATATTTTATATCATTGGATTATATATATATATATATATATATATATATATATATATATATATATATATATATATATATGTGTGTGTGTGTGTGTGTGTGTAAACACCTCAAATTTTCCCTCACCTTTTTCTCACACCATGGCTTATGATCTTTTCATATTTCATTGCATAAGCATACCATCTCCCATTGCATATTTGTTTCACTGCATAGACTGCACAATTAGGGTTTGTGATCAGGTGAATCCAAGAAGTGATCTGAGCTATCCCAATGGTATTGAAGCATGCCAAGAGGGTCCATGTGTGTTCTATGGTCATAATATGCTCCCCAAAGTTCATAAAAGTCAAGAGATCACAAAGCATGGCAAAAGCATAGAGGCAGACTAAAGATTTCCTGCACAGATGACCTACAATTAGGGTTTTGGGTTTGAGGCCCTTAACCTCAATGTTTTTGGTAATTCATGATTCTAATGGTCTTAATATGTTATAAGGAGCAAGTCTACCAAATTTGATGAAGAAATTCACTGTGGAAGTCATCTGATCAACTGGTAACTTGTTGTGCAAGAAAAGTCAGAATCAGGGCATCTGAGGCCACCACCAATGGTACCAAAGGGTCATCTTCATCATTTTGAGGTTCTATGATCTTTATTTGATCTTATAATTGGTTAGAAGTTCACAAGATTGAAGAATTTCAAGCCATTTGCAAACTTTCCTTTTTTAGACATGACTTGTAATGGAAACTTTCCATTTTGGGAAAGATTTTCAACGTCCTATTTCTTGATAAAAAAATGTTTCAAATGAAAAATCCTTAAACATGAAAGTTGTAGATTGGATCTTCCCATTTTCAAAAAGTACAAGAACCCCTCTTGATTCATCCTAGAACTCAAGATATGATGTTTCAAAGTTGGGAAAAATCTTGTAATTTTCAAGTATGTGCTAAAGAGGGATTTTTGCAAAATCAAGTCTCAAGACTTCTAATGACCTCTAATCCACCTCTAAGCATCATAGCATGATTATACAAATTTCCTTGATCAAAATTGTGCCAAGAATCACAAGTTTTCATGCGTTGCACTTCAAGAAATTTCAAAGAGGGAAATTTGCAAATCATATGCTATCTCATGAATCAAGCCATCCAGATCCTCAAATCCAATCCTAGGGCCCTCTGTGAATTCAGCTGAGGCAAGACACCCCTTCAAACTAGCTCTGACCCATGCCATGCCTCAAGTACACCTTCATTGAATTTTTTGCAACTTCGCCCATACCAATCAAACTATGCCACCACCAACTTTATGACCAATCAAGACCTCTTATGAAAACCCTAAGGAACTCATTTCACAACACACACAAGCTTGAAAAAAGCCAAGACTCAGATTGCCAAAAATCTCCATAACACTTCATCTCTTCGAAACTCCACACAGAATCATCAAACCTTGTTTCTTTCTTCACTAATCAACTCAAAATCACCTAAGGATCATTTCCCTCCCCTTGCCATGGCCTGAAACACTCCATAACAAAAACACGAATTCTGCTTCATCAGAACTGGAGCATTCAAAATAGGCCAAACAAACTTGTTCTAAGTCTTTCAGAAGCACAAGGGGGATCATTGGAGTGGTTTTGCACAAGAGAGGAGGTCAAAAAGCTCCAAACTGAAAAGCTTCAACTCAGGTAATCATCAAGAAAATTTTTTCCAGAACTTGTTTTTTAAGTTACTAATTGATTTTACATGATGTACTGATCATTGTGATATGTTTACTTTTGAAAATGGTTGAGTTTTAAGCATTTCATAGCCTTCTGAAATTCTTCCCATGAAATGTTCTTGCTTCGATTCTCTCTTTTAATGCATGATAAATGATTTTTGTTGCTGGATTCTTGTTTAATGATGTCTAATGAGTGATTCTGGAGATTTTGGTGTGTTATCATGGCCTAAGGAGTGAGTTCAGATGAGTGAGCTGCCGGAGAAGATGACCAGAGGTCTTCTCCGGCCACCTGAGAGTGATTAGCCCTAATTTTATTTAATTAGCCAATTTGAATAATAGCCCTTGGATTTGTGTTTCCCGTGCGTGTTGGATGGCTCAAATTGCTTCATTAAACCCTAATCCTTTTTAATTAGATTAATTAGGTTTAATTAAATTAATTTTCCAGATTCAATCTCAGCCTTACATTCACGCGCCAGTCAAACCAGCTTTGAACCTGGACCATAGATCTTGTTGACTTCTCATTTTATTTCATTTTTATTTCATTTTCTTGCATTTCTTTTCCATATTTATTTTTAAATAGCAAAAAGACTTTAAAAAATCTCATTTTCTGCATTTTCACTTTAAATATTTTTCTTAACTCAAAAACATTTTTTATTTTAATTTTTGCATTAAAAAAAGTATTTTTAAATCATTTAAATGTTTTATTTAATTAATTAATTGATTTTAATTAATTAAAAATACATTTAGGTTTCTAAAAATCACCAAAAAATTTATGATGCATTCTCACACATTTAGAAACATTTACAAACTCATCACACAAATTTCTTTTTAGGTTTGATCACATTTTCACAATTATCTTTGAATTAGGGTTCATAAATTTCTCATTTTTTAACCCTAACTTGAAAAAATCACTTCTAATCAACCATGATGAGTTTGAACTTGATTCGTTTTGCATTATGTCATACATTGCATCTAGTATCTAGGTTATTTATCCCATAATTTTGCATTGCATTTTGCAAATTAATTTGCATTTTTACTTTAGGATCACCCAAAAACCCTAGCTAACTTAGGAAATTCATAACTTTCACTAGGTATAGCTTCTGACCTTCACCTTTGGGAAGTGATCTTGTATGTGTTTAGGGTTTGTTTGAGTTCAATTTCAAATTTTTGTCATGATGTATGCTTCTGTTTTGGTCATGTGCATCTCATGTTGTCTTAAAACCCTAATTTCTCATGTTCATTTGCATTCATCTTTGCATATCTCAATCAGATGAACTTTCCATGGCATTTCAAGCATTTGTATGACATCTTAGACATCTTAAGACATGCTTGAACATTTCTTGATCATTTCTTCATTCATTTGGTATGCTTTGCATTCATTACATTCCATGTACATCCATGTGTTCTCAAGCTTCTTACATGCATCTTTTGCATCTCATCTCTTGTATGAACATTCATAAGCATCTTGTATGACTTTGCATCATTGCATAACAAATTTGCATTTCACATTCACTTCTGGTTTTGGTCATTGCACTTCCATTTGCTTCATTTCCTTTTGCTTTGCATCTTATGCATTCATACTAACCTTTCAGGGGCTTATGGTAAGTTGTTTGGGATGTGGATTTGCCTTCACATCCCACCTTTTCTCATCTTTTCATATGCATTATTTACTTGTATTTGAAGTGAACTTGCTTCATTTATGCTCTCTCATTCTTACTTTCTTTCTTTTAGGTTACTTATCTTCTTCAGGAAGTAAGTAACCTATTCTCTTTCTCCTTCTCTTTTCATCTGCTTCTTCATCCATGGTGGCTTCCTGAAGATCTTCTCTTATGACTCACAAACCATAGGATATCCAAGCATGATAATTTTTAGGGTTGTATATAGTCCCCCCTAGATTTTTACCTTTGAGTATCCTTGAGTCTCTCTTCTCATCTCATAATCAGAGGCTAAACACTTAAAGCTTTAGGACTTTGAATTAGGGTTATGACTGCATACTTATCTTAAGATGGAGTGTATAAGTTTAATCCTTAGTGTTAAACCTTTAATTTGTTTGCACTTCTTAGTCAAAAAACTTAATAACTATTAAGACTTAAGCTTGTAACTTGGGCCTTACATTAGGGTTCCATCTCTTCCTTTTGGTTAAGAGGGACTAACCCTAGTGTTTAATGGACAAGTCTCCCTCAAGTTGCCTTACAAACTTAAAACCCACTTCTTAATCTCACCCTTTAATTAAACTCCATCTTTAATAAAGGCTTGTTATATAATGAATTTAGTCCCTAACCATGGATTAAGTTGAGGATTCTTCCTCAACTTAAGTGTTCTAATCTATCATCCTTCTCTTAGGATGGTGTAATGAGTTCACTAATCCCTGATTAGAGATTAAACTAATTACTTAACACTAAATAAAAAAACCCAAAACACTTAATAATTACCAAGTAGGTTAATGATCTTAATCCTATATCATCATGGTAACTAAGTTGAGATGCTTATCTCATACTTAAGTAGGCTCATTATCCCTAATCAGGGAGGATATAATGAGTTTACTAACTTTTGATTTAGGCTTAAGCTAATTATCCTACTCAAAACACCAAAAACAATAAAAAACTGAAAACACAAAAACAAACTATAATCGTCTCCTCCGGGATTCTTTTCTCATCACACTCATTCTATAAATAAGAACTTGCTTCTTCCGTCTAAATGCAAGACAGTTAGCACTCGATCTAGACGAGTCACACACTTAAGCATAAACAAGCAAGCAGTTCACAGTCAAATCATCCAGTCTCTTTGAGTCGAACTACGGTGTTCTGACTTCCTCATTGCACAAGAGGATACGTAGGCATAACTTAACGGTTATCGAACAAAAGTCTCTTTGTTATCCCCCTCTTTCAGCTTTCTTTCCTAAGCCTCAGTCTTTGAGCATTCACCCTCTCTTTTTTGCACTGACACACATTCTTTTCTCCCTAGCCTTTTCATACACAGTCAGCACATACACTACCCCCTTTTAAACACAATCAAGTAAACGTGGATCCCGTCGAGTACGACGGACGATCTGGGTGCTAATACCTACCAAGGTCGTAATCAACCCCCTTTCTCAGTTTCTCTGGTCCGCAACCGTCTTTTCCATACCCTTCCAGGTTTATGCATAGCTGGCGACTCTATTCAACCTTAACCTCCAACATCGCCGAACGTTTGCGTTTGCACCGGGACGAAAGTCCGGGCAGCCACAATTTGAAAAGAAAAGAAAAGAAAAGATAGTAAGAAGAAGAAAAAAGAAAAAAAGAATAGGGGAGAAGAGAGACAGAAGAGAAAGAAAAAAACCTAGAAGAGAGAAAGCTTGGATTCGTCATTCTTAATCATCAATCTTCATCATCTTCATCAAACTCCTCATTGATTGCAAGGTGGGTTCTAGTTAGACACTTTTGTTTTATAATTTTGAGTTCTAAGAGTTAGGTTAGAAATTATGGAAAATGGTTTAATTTGTTAAATTGAAATTTATAACTGTTAAAGTGTCGATTAAATGCATGAGTATGGTCATGTTATGTGTGAAAAAGATCCATGATGAGTGCTAGCATGTTTATTGAGTTAAAAATGAGTTTTACTAGTTTTTGATATTGAAAAACGTAGGTTTTGGAAATTCTGTTATGAAGTTACTGGTTACCCATTTAGAGAAATCGGTTACCGCGTTAAAAAATTGGGAAAATATGTAGAATTTTGTTAAGAGTAATCAGTTACTTGAAAAAGAGTAATAGGTTACAGAATGTGGCAGGAACTCTCATTTCGCAACTGCAATTTCAAAAAACACAGAGTAATAGGTTACCCAAAGTGTGTAACCAGATACCACTGAAGGTTTTTGGAAAAATATTTATTTTCTAAAATTCATAACTTTTTACACGGGTGTCCGATCGAAGCGTTCTAGGTATCATTGGAAAGTTATGATAATAATGTGGAATTATTTTATTTATGGTATTTGATTGGAATTCAGGATTATGTAATTGTGTTGTACAATTATGCATTTTAACTAAATATAATCAAGAGACTAATTAATTGAAATGAGTTAAGTAGAGTGAGGAAGACCTACCCTATATAAATAGTAGAACCTAGTATGTAACTAGGAATTTGATAGAAACTAGATGGCGATGCTCGGGCGTTCGATACTTAGATTAGTATTTTAGTCGAGTAATGGTCTAGTGGTGAGTGAGACACTATATGGAAAATGCGTGAATCCGTTGGGTGCTTTACTTGTGAAAAGGTTAATGTTGCCTTATGAATGTTATATGCATTCATTTTGTGCTAAGGAGAATATGGCCGTGCGGTTGTCGCATACAATCGCGTTATCTTTGTGGTGTTTAAGTGTATGGAACCTACAGGTAGAGACTTGTGATGGTTTACAGGCCATGTGAAGTGACAATTTGTAATGTTGGTGATATGTCCCTTAGAATTTGAATCCATTAGACACTATGTTTGTGAAATCACGTAATCGAAACCGTTTTCCATGAGATGTAATTTCATGAGCTAAGGGAACCTTTGAAATGTATGCATAATTACTTGGCAGGTTTGATTTCCGTGTTTAGTACGAATGGAACCTATGGGTATATACTTGAGATGGTTAACAAGACTTGGGAAGTGAAGATTCTAGGTGAATAGGCCTAGGATCTGAATCCATTTCATATGTCAAGTAAATTACAAGGATGCATGACTCGTATCGACTTCTAGACATGGAAGAGGAAGGGAATAAGGGATACCTTGTTGGTTTCCGGATTAGTGATAACTCTCAAGTTAGTGAACTCAAAGTTTGTTTCCATATGAGTGTGAGATTTGTGAACTCAAAGTCATAGGCTTTTCCCCGAATTAAGTAGGATTCTTATAGAACCTTATAGAGCCGAGAGAATCCATAAGATATGGAACTCAATGAGATGTTGATATCTCACTCCACTATTGTTGTTGCTTTTCAGGTTTTATTTGCATGTTTGATTTACAAGTGGAGCTATGCTTGGATGTTTCAAGAGAAGCTTAGTATTAGTTTTTCCGATGTGTATTTATCTTTTAAACAATGAAGGATATTGTATTTATCTTAGTATGTTTATTTTAGTATAATTTTCATATCTCGTTCCATAATTTGTATTATGTTTTAGAATTGGTCAAGAATGTGAATTATGATATTAGGTACTTATGATGGTGTCAGTACCAAACAAACTCTTGTATGATATTATTCTAGATATATATTATATGGAGCGTTTCATCTAACAAATGAATGAATTTAGTATCAGAAAATAAAGGATATATAGATAAGAAACAATTAGATATTTAAGAAAGTCATAGTAAATACAAAGAAACATGCATGCTTATCTATAGCAGGAGGCTAAATTGTCATTAACATTTAGTTTATATCTGACATATGCAAAATATTAAAAACATAAAAGATATTGCTCTCACCTTTCCCTTCTTGTTAGAAAGGTAAACTTCTCCTTCAATCATCTTTTAAGGCGCAAGGATTACCATTGAGCTTTCGTGTTTATCAATCTGAAAATTTTTCTACAGTGCAACCTATTGGGAAAAATAAAAAATCATTCAAACACTACTTTTTATCAAACAATGAAAATTATGCATATGAATAGATACAATATACAAATCAATGTTTTCAATATGGACATTTACTTACGCATTGTTTTATAATTTAGGAAAGACATGAAACAATCAAACAAAAGGTATTTTTCAATGATAACAACTCATATAAGTACAAAAATAAGATTTGGAATAACCTCAGACAATAGGTGTTTATAGAGATCTTCTACTACAATGTCCCCGACATTGTTGGAATAACCTCTCTTTTTCCTCATAGGTTCTCTATTTTGAAGTAAATCAATTTGTTGAATACTGGTCAAAAGTTCAGCATTTCCCATTTATATTTCTCTTTAAGAAGGCAAGGTGGAACCCAAACATCATCATGGATTATAAACAAAATGAATACAATGTAACCTTTGGGACAAAAAGCCTTGATCGGCCAATTTAATACCAGCTTCTAAAAAATCAAAAACAAACATCACAAACATACCAAAAAGTTGCACATATAAAAAGAGAAGAAACCCTAGAATATACAAGGAAGATGCTTCAATATGAAGAAGAAGGAGGTGAAACCATAAAAATACCATATCAACTAATTACAAACCTGATGTAGTTGTCACTCTTATGACTGCAAAACTGATCTATCACTCATTTCACCACAGATCTATCAATGCAAAACTTCACATCGTCATAAAACTATTGGAAACACCACAACCATCACCATCTCCCTTATTCTGATCGGTACCTAACAACCTTGTAGTCTCTTTTGAAGAAAATAAAGATAGATAAAAGTATAAAAATAAATAAATAAATAAAGAGAGAAATTATATTGGTACATGGCAATAAAAGAAAGGGAAGATAGAAGAAAGGAATATATGGGAGGGAGAAGAAAGAGAAAGTGGAAGAGAGAGATGACGTTTGAAACAGATAGATGTAGCATGAACTTCCATATTTTGGGGGAAACACAAATTTTAAAGTGACAAAAGTTATGATGTAGCAGGTTGATTTTTAACCAGAATAAATGAAAACCAGTCAACTAATATATAAAAAAGTAAATGAAATACATCAAATATGTATAAATTTTGTAACTAAATGTCAAAAAGTAAACTTGGTTCACATTTGAAATTTTTTGACCATATTTTCCCCCAAATTGGTGACGTGGAAGTAAAAGAGAAAAGGGAAATATTGAGTTTTCCACAACATCTAATTTTCTTATATTATAAATGTAACTTGATTTTGGAAAAAAATAAATATTTCTATTGAAAAATTGATTTTACTAAATGGATGGTGGCGGAGTGGGGATCCTCGAACCCGTTTGGGATGGTTTGGGTTATAATTTTCCATCTTCGTTTGGGTTTAGGGCGAAGAACAAGGATTGTTTAGGGATTCAGGTTTAGGTTTGGGAGAGGTAAAAATTGTCCCCGACCTGCCCCATTCCCATGCCTAAATGATGATTTTGGGCCCAAAACAATCATGTATCTACACATATGTATTTATTTAACTTTATTGATTGAAGATTAAAGAATTTTGTGGGACAAAGGCATTGGTGTTGATGATGCATACTGTAAACACCCCAAATTTGCCCTCACCCTTTCACACCATGGCTTGTGATCATTTCATATGCATAAACACAATCATACCCTCTCATATTGCATTTTTTATTCACTGCATAGCTTCTAAGTCATCTGCATCTAGGGTTTGTGATCTGAGCAATCCAAAAGCTTCTTGAGCCACTCCAAAGGCCACCAATCACTTCAAAAGGGGTCCATGTATGTTCAAGCATCATATTATATCCTCTCAAAGTCAAGAATGTCAAAGAATCACAAGAACTGAAAATGGTATGGAAGCAGAGCTAGGCTTGACTGCACAGATGACCTGAAATTAGGGTTTTGGTTTCAGAGGCCATAACTTCAAATTTTTTGGTCATTCTTGTTTCTATTGGTCTCTATATGGTATAAGGAGTATGCATATCAATTTTCATGAATAAATTCTATGGGGAAGTCATCTGATCAAGAGTTGACTTTCTGGACAAGTCAGTACAAAATCAGGGCATCTGAGGCCCCCAATGACCCAACCAAGGGGTGATCTTCATCATTTTGAGTGTATATGATCTTTATTTGATCATGGAAGAGGTTGGAAGTTCACAAAATTCAAGAATTATAAGTTTTTGCAAAGTTGACTTTTTGAGGCAAGTTTGACTTTTAAGGAATTTGTCATTTTAGGCAACTTTTCAATCCTTACTTTTTGATCCAAAAATGCTTCAAATGGAAAAACTTTGGTCATGAAAGTTGTAGAATAGATCTTTCCCTTTTCAAAAAGTACAAGAACATGACCTAATTCATTTTGGATCAAAAGTTATGGTTCATCAAAGTTGGCAAAAATCACTAAAATTCAAATTATGCACCAAATGAGAAACTTGCAAAATCTTGTACCAAGGCAATTTGTGACTTCTAATTGATGTCAAACCATTACACAAACATCACACAAGTCTTAAAGTTCAGATTGAACCAAAGGGATCACATGTTCCATGGCTTGTGAGGCAAGATCTTTTCATGAGAACTAAAAGCAAGCAAGTTGCAAAACCAATGATAACTTCTCATCCACTTGTTGCCTAGCCTGCTGACCAATCCTAGCCTTTCTCCCTCACCTTGCTGCGCAGCCCACACCCTTTGTACTTGGCTGGAACATGACCCATGCCTCTCTTACAAGAAGTTGACATTTTGGCAAAAGCTACCATACCTATCACAAAAGGACATGTCATGTCATCTGACCAATAGGATTAGTTTATACAAACCAAATGCAAGCAAAACATCATAACACACAAGCCTGAAACCAACAAGAACACAACTTTCTCATTTTTCACTCTCAAAGCAAAAGCCTTCGAAACTCAGAAAGCAAGCCACAAACACTTAAACAAACTTCATAGATCAACTTAACTCATCATCCTGATCACAAAGCACCCCTCACACTTGCCTTAAACTGCTTGAATCATAAACACGATTCCCACCTAAGCTTGAACAGAAGCTGTTCAAACTCTCAAACCAGCCAACACAAACTCCTTCTAAGCATCCAGACACCATCAAGGGATCAAAGGGAGTGGATTGCATCAAGAGAAGAGGCCAGAAAGCTGTGAACTGAAAGCTTCAAAACTCAGGTAGCTCAAGAACTTTTTTTCCAGAAATGAATTTTTAAGTTCTTAATAGCTTCTACATGCTTCCCTGATCATGAATATGTTGTTGGTTTTGAAAATGGTGAAGAAACGAGTATGTATGCAGTCTCTGAAACTTTTTGCCCTAGAACTAGATTGATTCGATTCAGCCAGTTTAGGAATGATAAATGTGTTTTGAATGGGGGTTCTGATTCGTTTTTAGGTGGGGATCATTTCTGTTTAATTAGATTTCGTTTTAGATGCGTTTAGAGAGAGTTTGAAGTTTGGAGTGATCGGAGAAGATGACCGGAACACTGTTCCGGTCACCTGAGAGTCATTAACGGCTGGATTAGGGTTAATTAATTAGGGTTAGTAAGTTTGAATGATGGCCGTCCAGATGCGCGCCAGGTCAATTCGCGCGTGTTGGAGTTTGAATCTGGGCCTTCAGATTGGATTACTTTTCCTTTTTCAGTTTAAAATTCATTTTATTTTCATATTAATTCATTTGTTTTCTATATTTTATTAAAAATAGCAAAACTTATTCAAAAATTCTGAAATTTTTTATACAAGTTATTATTTAATTTCAGAACACAAAAATATTTTTATTTTCATTTTTTGCATTTAAAAAGTATTTTTAAATATTTAAAAGTTTATTTTTAATTAGTTAATGAGAATTAATTAATTAAAAATGCTTTTAGGTATTTAAAAACCACCAAAAAATTCATGAAACCTTTAAAAACATTTAGGAACATTGTCCAACCCTCAAACCAAATTTCTTTTTTGATCTTGATGCATTTTGAGAATTTTCCATGGAATTAAAATCATTTTGATGCATTATTTTGATCCAAACTTCCAAAAATCATTTTTGCCTAACCCTAAAGAGTTGGACTTTGGTTCTTTTTGCATTGTGTTTAGCATATCATGTAGTTTGTGAGATTAAATGGCCATGATTTGATCTTTCATTTTTCATTTGTTTGACATTTTTCTTGTTAAAGAACCCTAAAACCCTAGAAAACTTAGGAAAATCATATCTTGAATTTGGTTAGGAGTTGGAACCTCTCCTTTGGGCAGTGGGTTAGTATAGGATTAGGGGTCCTTTGAGTGCATTTTCATTTTTTTGTATTGATGTTTGCTTCTGATTTTGGTTTGTGTTTGATGCTTTGATCATAAACCCTAATTTGGGCTTCCATATGCATACATCTTGCATTTGCTTGCACAACATGACTTGCCATAGCATTTTATGCATCCATTTGATTCACTTGACATCTTAAGACATATTGAAAGCATGTTTGATCATTGCATCTTGCATTTGCCATGTTGTATGCCATGTGCATCTCATAACTTTTCATGTATGTTCATGTGTCTTAACTTGCTTCATCTGCATCCATGAGCTTGTATGATCATCCCCATGTGTTGTTTCATGTTTGCATCATATCATAGCATCATTATCATCATGAATGTGCTTCTGGTTTTGATTTTCATCATGCCATTTCATCCCATTTGACATTGCATTGCATTCCTTTATTAACTTTTCAGGTGGTAAGTAACTTTGAGAAGTGGATTTGCTTTCACTTCTCACATTTTCTTTTCATCTCTCTCTTGCATCCATTGCTGCATTTTGATATGTGTTTGAGATTGAGCTTGCTCATTCTTCTCCTTCTTACTTTCTTTCTTCAAGTGACTTGACTTCTTGAATGAAGCAAGTTGCTTTGCTTCTCTTTGCTCAATTCATCTGCTTCCTGGTGGTTCCATTGAAGATTCTTCTTGCAAACCTCACAAACCTTAGGAACAACCAAGCATGACAATGATTAGGGTTTTGATTAGTCCCCCACTTAGTTTTTACCTTTGTGTCTCTTTGAGTCCTCTCTTCTCATCTCGTAATCAAGGACTAAACCCTAGAGGCTTTGAGGCTTTGTGATTAAGCTTATGCCTGCATCCTTCTATTAGGATGGAGTGTATAACTTTAATCCTAAGTGTTAAACCCTTAATGTGTTTAAATCCTTTAATTAATCCATCTAATAATCATCAAGACATCAAGCTTGTAACTTGGGCCTTGCATTAGGGTTCTAATTCTTCCTTAATTGGTTAAGAAGGACTAACCCTAGTGTTAATGGACAAGTCCCCCTCAAGTTGTCTTACAAATCATAAAACTCACTTCATCATCACACCATTAATTAAAATCCACTTAACCAAAGGCTTGTTTTGTCATGAGTTTAATTCCTAATCATGGATTAAGTTGAGGAGCTTTCCTCAGCTTAAACATTCTCATTTATTATCCTTCTATTAGGATGGTGTAATGAGTCTGTTTAATCCTTGATTATAGCTTAACCTCATTACTTAACACTAAACAAAAACACCAAAAACATCTAAATAATCACAAGTAGGTTAATGATCTTAATCCTACATCATGGTGATTAAGTGTGAGAAGCTGTCTTCACACTTAAGGTATTCTCATTACCCCTAAACAGAGGGAAGATGTGATGAGTTTACTAAATCCATTGGTTTAGGCTTAAGCTCATTAACTTATGACAAACTCTCAAAAGCAATAAAAGACTGAAAACTCAAAAAACAAACAATAATCGTCTCCTCTGGGATGCTTTTCTCATCATCTTCAGTCACAAACGAGAACTTGCTTCTTCCGTCTAATGCAAGACAGTTTGCACCTGAGCCAGACAGGTCATACACTTGAGCATAGACAAGTGAGCAGTTCATAAATCAATTCATCTTTCAGTCTCTTTGGGTCGAACTACGGTGTTCTGACTTCCTCATTGCACGAGAGGATACGTAGGCATAACTTAACAGTTATCGAACAAAAGTCTCTGTATATCCCCCCTCTTCCCAGCTTCATTCTCTTAGCCTCGTAATCTTGAGCATCTCATTCTTTGTTCTTACACTGACACTTCACTTATACACTTCACACTTCTTTTACACTGACACCTGTACATCCTTTTCCAGCTCTTTTATACACAAATTGCACTGACACTACCCCTTTAAAACACAAATCTTTTAAGAGGGGATCCCGTCGAGTACGGCAGACAATCTGGGTGCTAATACCTTCCCAGGTTGTAACCAACCCCCTTTCCCAGTCTCTCTGGTTCGCAACCGTTTTATCCATCTTTTCTAGGTCTATGCAGCATTGCCTTTCCTCCGGGATAAAAATGCCTAGCTGGCGACTCTTTTCATTCCCAGTGAGCTCACTGCTGTGTGTTCTCATTGTCCCTTTCGCCGACCGTTCGCGTCTGTACCTTTATTTGGGCCATTCCCATTTATCGGGAGCGACAGCTTGGCGACTCTGCTGGGGAACCTTATACTGTAACCAGGGCTTCTGGTTCTTTTTGTGGGTTCCTCCTAGCGCTTGTTTGATTTGTGTTTACTGGGGTGTTATGTGCCATTTGTGTTTGTGTATTTGTTTATTTTTGCTTTATGTACAGTTACTTTATTGCTTTCTTTATAGCTTTGCATATATCATACTGTCATGCTGTCTGGCTGGATCTGGTTTTGCTTTGGTGGGTGGGGTTCTACTGAGAGTTGAGGTCCTATACCTGGGACCTGAGTGACACCTAGGCTAGAGTGGTTCATATTCTTTCCCATTCCATCTCGGTCTGGTGCGGGAATATGAAACACGGTTCAGATATGGGTTTCTTCTTGAGAACTCTGTGTTGCAGATTTCCTGCAATACTAGGGCTATCTGGGAAGCCTGCTAAGTCTGGATGACCTTTAGTATTGACCTTCAGAAACTGAGGTGAATTAGAGGAGGAACTTTTATGGTTATTGTAAACACTGTACCTCCGGGTTAGAAGTGTTTACACTTCTCATAACTGATCCAAGTCTGAGGATCCTTGTTTTAGAACATCACCTGTGAGGGGGTTGGGCTGTTTACAGGTTTGCAGGTACCCTTGACCTCAGCATACCCAGTTACTTTGTTTTGTTTAAGAGTACTCCATGTTGAGACAGTTCTTGTGATTCTAAACCCTGGACATGTGACTCTTTATTTGAGTCCCCCACCTTGGTTACTGGACTTATAGACCTCCATCTGGATTTCTTGAACATATGTGGACCTATATCAGAGCACTTGATCAGATCCAGCTCAGTCACAAACCCTTTGCATATCATTTGCATACATCCTCATTGCATCATTCTAACATGTGTTTATTTGTTTTTCAGGGTATCCATCCTATCATTTTGGCTTGGTTTTGACCCCTTCTTCAGCTTAGACCTATCTTCATCAGCACTTGCTTCATTCACTTGCATCCTCAGTCTCAGCCTATCAGTGGCCCATCTTCAGTGTTGTCCTCAGTCATCATCATCAGCACCCATTCTTCAGCAACATGGCACCTAAGAAGAGTAACATCTCCTATCACTTCTTTGAGCCTGAGTTGACCAGCATCAGGAGGATTCAGACCCTGATTACTCCAGATCATATACCACTTTTCAGAGAACATTATGGAGGAATCCTTGATGTGGTTATGGATTTGGACCCTTCACAGAGGAGCTTGATACATACTTGCCTGCAGTTCTATGATCCCCCTCTGAGGTGCTTCACATTTCAGAATTTTCAGTTGGGACCCTTGCTGGAGGAGTATTCATCATTGGTTGGTGTACCTATCAGGGGTGGAATCCCCTTCAACCCTGAGATGGCTTTCCCAAGTAATGAGGAGATAGCAAAAGCATTGCATCTGGAACCAGTTCTGATTGGGCAGAATTTGACAGCTAAAGCTGGAGTCTCTGGTTTTCATTTGGATTTCTTGATCTCTCAGGCTACTCTGAAGGCCTCCTTGGGGGAGTGGAAGGCAGTCTGTGCTCTGTTGGCCCTTAGCATATATGGGGTCATACTTTTTGCAGATGAGCCTAGATTTGTCAGCAAGAGTGCAATCCACCTTTTCATCTTGAGAAACCCAGTGCCCACCTTACTGGGAGATCTTTACTATTCTGTTCATCAAAGGAATGAAAAGCAAAGGGGAAGATTAGTGAGATGCTGTGCTCCTTTGTTCCATACCTGGCTGCTCAGGCATTTACCAAAGACTGATGCATTCTTGAACCCTCACCAGCCGAAGAACTGGGCTAGAAGGCTTGTTGCTCTAACCTCAGATGATATCAGATGGTGTACTCAGAGTACTAAGGGCAGAGACATCATTACAAGTTGTGGGCAATTTCCCAATGTGCCTCTGATTGGAGTGAAGGGTTGCATCAATTACAACCCTCTGCTATTCAAAAGACAATTGGGCTATGCATTAGTCCATCCTCCTAGGGCGCAGGATCTGACTGAGACCCTTTATTGTGAAATCAAGCCTAATCTGGCTGTTGTCAGGCAGGCAGCCTGGGCCTGGGACAATGTGCAGACTAAGGGGGTAACCATTCTTGGGAGATGCAATAATGTGGCCTCAGCCCAGTACTATGAGTGGTCTCATGCCAGAGCTCAAATTACTGGAATGCCCTTCACTGTTGAAGATGTGCCTGGACCTTCCACAACACCACCTCCAGCAACTGTCAGCTTAGAGGAGTTTGAGAAATTGAAAGAGAGAAATGAGAAGTTGACTCAGGCTTTACAGAAGACCCTCTGGGAGAGGAGTGATGGTAGGTTGGATATTGAGAGGCTAGAAAAGTTGAAAGTGGAGCATCTGGCTAGAATTGAGAAGTCAGAGGAGTACATTAAGAAGTCTAGGGCTGGAGAACAGATCTTGAAGAATGCCTGCAAGGAAGCTCAGTTCCAGAAGGCCAGGACTGATTTGTACCTGAAGGAGAGTCAGGCTAGGTGGGTCAGGATCACCGAAGCCCGTACTCAAGAGGACAAAAGAACTCAGGATAAGATTGAGCAGCTGGAAGCTAGTGCAAAAGAGCAACAGGAAGCCCTGGCAGCAGCCCAGGGGGAAATCTCAGAGTTGAAGATCAGAGCTGGTGTAAAGAGGTCAAAGGACCAAAGTCAGCACAAGAAGCTAACAGCAGCTATTGCTACAAGGAATCTCCTTATCAGGAACCTTACAGAGCGTCCAGCTGATCCTGTGACTGAAGCACTTCTCAAGGAAGTTCAGGAGGATGATTTTGGACTGGGTGTTTGACTTTTGCTTGTTGTTGCTTTCATTTCATGTACTTTTTCTTTATGTTGTATTTTTGACCCCTCAGAGGGCATATGTTGTAAGGAAAAACAAACTATGTATCATTTACCTTTTTGTAATATATGTGTTGGTTTGTTTCATCTGAATTCTTCAAGCAGCATCACAAACATCTTCTTCAAGGGGTCTGGAAAGGTCAAAACCAAGTACTAAGCCGGATACCTTGGAAACAAATAGACACACTGCATTGCATACCAACCTTTTGTTTTGTTTTGTAGGTTTTGTTTTATTGTTACTAACTCTGTTGTGACTCCAGGAACTATTGCTCGACGTCGAGGGTTTCCACTCAACCGTCCACACAGATACCCCACCCGCAACAATCTTCCGGGCATACAGATGGACCAAATGCAGCAGGATCTTACAGAGGTCAGAAATCAAATGACCAACGAGAGGTTGGAAATGAGGAATCAGATGACACAATTTATGGAAGTGATGAACAATATGGCTCAAAGCCAGGAGAGGTTAAGAGCATTGGTAGAAGGAAGGAATCAGGAAGACCATCATCCAGGGACTGCTGGGACAAGCAACAATGAGAGAGTCCAACCTCATGTTAATCCCCCAGTCTTTGGACCCCACCAACATCCAGAGATCAACATTCCTGCAAATGTTCAAGGGACTGCCACTGCAGGCAGGGTGCTGCAAGAAGACCCCCAGGAAGATCAGTTCACAAAGATGGGAGCTGGGGAGGAAGCCTATGACAGAAGGCTGGATGAGATAGCTGAGAAATTAAGATCCTTAGAGTCTCAAAATTCTTTGGGTTTTGATGTTATGGACATGGGCTTGGTAGACGGGGTCAGGATTCCCCATAAGTTTAAGCCTCCTTGCTTTGAGAAGTATAACGGGACTTCCTGCCCCTGGACCCATTTACAATCCTTTCTGGGGAGGCTGAAGGCCTATACCATGGACGAAAAGCTATGGATGTTTTATTTTGAGGATAGCTTAATTGGAGCTTCAAGGGAATGGTACTCTCATCTGACCAGAGCAACCATTAGATGCTGGAAGGACCTGGCAGAGGCCTTTATCAGACAGTATTAGTACAACTTAGATATGGCACCCAACAGGACCCTCCTAATGGGAATGTCACAGTCATCTAGAGAAAGCTTCCGAGAGTATGCCCAGAGATGGAGGCAATTGGCTGCTGCTGTCCATCCACCTATGTCAGAGAGGGAGATGGCGGATATGTTTAAGAACACCCTCCAAGGAACATACATTGACCGGCTAGCTGCCTTCTCTTCAACCAGCTTTGTAGATGTTGTTATAGCTGGGGAAAGAATTGAGAGCTTGTTAAAAATGGGTAAGATTTCTGACAACGGTGCCAGCTCATCCAGCAATACAAGGAAACCTTTTGTAGGCCCAAGAAGAACTGGTGAGACCAATGCTATCCATGCCAGCAGGGGCAGGCCCCAGTATGTTCATAGGTCTGTGGCAGCAGTCACCATTCCCGCTCCAGCTCATCCACAACCAGCTTATCAACCACCGCAACAAAATTATCAGCAACAACCTCAGTACCAGCAACAAACTCAGTATCCTCAAAGAAATTATAACAACAGCAACACCAACAACAACAATCAGCAGAGACCATTCCAACAGAGGCCCTCTCAGGCCAATAGGGTGATCGATCCGATCCCTATGCCCTATGCAACATTACTGCCACAACTCCTGAAACTCAACCTAGTTGAGCTAAGGACGTTGGCACCTCCGGATCCTAACAGTCTACCAAGAAACTACGACTCTAATGCCAGATGTGCTTTCCATTCAAATGCACCTGGCCATAGTACGGAAAAGTGCAGAGCCTTGCACATGAAGGTACAAGACCTGGTAGACTCCAAAGCTCTGAACTTTGCACCACCACCAAATGTTAACAAAAACCCTATGCCACACCACGGAGGTCCCAGAATCAATGCTATTGAAGAAGACAAGCCGTCTTATTTAATAACCGGTGTGGGTCAGATTCGGACACCGTTGGTAGAGATTAAAGCTCAACTCCTCGAATGTCAAATGTTCCCGGGATGTGAGCTAGGGTGTGCTTACTGCAACATTTCAGTGAATGGTTGTGATAACTTGAGGTATGGCATAGATGGTCTCATCCAGAGTGGCCTGCTTCAAATTACAACATCAATTCCAACAAATCCAGCAATCTCATCAGCAACAATTCCAGAACCTCCTACAACTGCAACAGCCATTGTTCCAAACAACGCTTCAGCTTCATCAACAAATGCTTCATCTGTCATTTCAACTGACCAGGTATCAGCAAACATCCCTTCTACAACTTCAGCACCACTTCTTTTTGAATCTCCTACAACAACAACGTCCATTCTTCCGACAATGTCTCCTACAACATCAGCAGCAAACCATGAAGATGTCTCGACAGTTACGATTTATTATGATCCTGAAAATGATTCTGCCTACAACTCACAAAGTGCTACTCCTATCAGAGCACCAGTCACAATATATTATGATCCACAGACTATCACAGTCCCTTCTGCAGCTGCCATCAGTCCAGTCACCGTCACAGTGCCTGGGCCAGTACCTTATGAAAGCAGTAACGCCATTCCTTGGCATTACGGCTCTGACTTATACTGCGAAGGACGGAAAATCACTCTTGAATCATCAACTTCTTCACCACAAATAGACAATGTGGGAGGAGGCGGAGGCTTCACTCGAAGCGGACGTCTCTTTGCCCCGCAAATTCAAAGACCCACTGCCGAAGCAGAAGCTGCTGCCAAGGCAAAAGGGAAAAGTATGGTGCAAGAAGAACAGGTTGTTAGAGAAGCTTTGAAAACACCTTTTGATCAAGAAGTTGATGAGTTCATGAGAATCATCAAGAAAAGTGATTACAAGATAGTGGACCAGCTTCACCAGACGCCTTCCAAGATCTCCATTCTATCATTGCTTATGTGCTCTGAAGCCCATCGGAACGCACTACTCAAAGTCTTGCACGCAGCTTATGTGCCAGAAGAGATCACCGTCAATCAGTTGGAAGCTGTTGTTGGAAATGTTAATGCTAGTAATGGACTAGGATTCACTAACACTGATTTGACTTCGGAAGGCCGCAATCATAACAAGGCCTTGCACATTACCATGGAATGTAAAGGTGCAGTCCTTTCCCATGTGCTGGTAGACACAGGATCATCCCTCAATGTCTTACCTAAAAAGGTCCTTGTGAAGCTAGAGTACGAAGGATTGGCATTACGCCCCAGCAACCTGGTAGTAAGAGCCTTTGATGGTTCTAAGAGATCGGTTCTGGGAGAAATTGAGTTGCCTATAACGATTGGCCCACAAACTTTCAAAACGACCTTCTACGTGATGGACATTCAGCCTGCCTACAGCTGTTTGTTTGGTAGACCATGGATTCATGCCGCTGGCGCAGTAACGTCTACCCTTCACCAGAAGTTAAAATTTGAGTGGGAAGGTCAAGTCGTTACTATCTGTGGAGAGGAGGATATATTTGTCAGCCATCTGGCTACTTATAAGTATATTGAGATGGATGGGGAGATTCATGAGACAATGAGTCAAGGGTTCGAGGCCCTGAATGTTAATGAAACATCTGCTGTGCTTGGGACCTCTATGACATCTTACCAACAAGCCCGGAAGTGGTGGAAGAAGGAAACGCTCAAGGCTGGGGCAAGTTGTTGCCTGTGGAGAAGAAAGAAGATAAATTTGGGTTGGGTTACAGACCAACTCAACAAAATCAAGCGGATGCTGCTGAGAAGCCCGGTTTTGTCAGTGGGGGGATGCTCACCCCTGATGCTATCAACAATCTGGAAGACGAGTTGGAAGAAGAGCGCAATCTGGATAATTGGATACGTCCAAAGATCCCGGGGAGCAGTATCTCAAACTGGTCTTCCCAGGAAATTATAAGAGTTACTCATGCAGAGTAATTATTATTTCCTGTATTTTTATAGCATGCATCAAAGTCTTGCATCTTGCCCAAGATGACAAGACTCATTTTGTAATCGGGCCATCTGTACTTTTTGTGCAACAAGATTAATCAATGAAATATCAGACATCTTTTTGCAAATGAGTCTTTTTCTTTTCCGCTCACTGTTTTTCCATTTTTCTTTTTGTACAAAAAATAAATGGCGATGTTTTCAAAATGACAACTTTATTTCACTTTTCTAAACAAGATTAAAATCAATCCCTAAAATGAACAAACTGAACCCTTGCAGAGAGTGCCTTCCAGACAGCACCGACAACAGCACGGCTATGACTTCGTATGACTTTGACAATCCAATCAATCAAGCTGATGAAGGGGTTGAAGAAGAATATGAGCTTCCTGAAGAGCTAGCCAGGTTGTTGAGACAAGAGGAGAAAGTTATCACTCCTCATCAGGAGGAGGTCGAAACGGTTAATCTTGGTACGGATGAAGACGTGAAAGAGGTTAAAATCGGGGCCTGCCTGCAAGACTCAATGAAGAGACAACTGATGGATCTGCTTCAAGAATATGTGGACGTGTTTGCTTGGTCTTATCAAGACATGCCAGGGTTGGACACCGATATTGTTGTGCACAAGCTGCCTTTAAGGGAAGAATGCCCACCGGTTAAACAGAAACTGCGCCGTACTCGCCTAGACATGGCAATGAAGATCAAGGAAGAGGTGCAAAAGCAATGGGACGCCGGGTTCCTTGCTGTAACTAGCTATCCACCGTGGGTTGCTAATATTGTGCCTGTGCCTAAGAAAGACGGCAAAGTAAGAATGTGTGTTGACTACCGGGACCTGAACAGAGCCAGCCCAAAAGATGACTTCCCATTACCTCACATTGATGTATTGGTGGATAACACGGCTCAGTTCTCGGTATTCTCCTTCATGGACGGATTTTCAGGATACAATCAGATTAAAATGTCACCTGAAGACATGGAGAAGACAACCTTCATCACGCCTTGGGGCACGTTCTGTTACAAAGTGATGCCATTTGGATTGAAGAACGCTGGTGCAACATATCAACGGGCTATGGTGACATTATTCCACGATATGATTCATAAAGAAATAGAATGTTATGTGGATGACATGATCGCCAAGTCCCTCACGGAAGAAGACCACCTGGTAAATCTGTTAAAACTATTCAAGCGTCTGAGGAAGTACCAACTGAAGTTGAACCCCAACAAGTGCACATTCGGGGTGCGATCTGGTAAACTGCTGGGCTTTATTGTAAGCGAGAAAGGGATTGAAGTGGACCCTGATAAAGTCAAAGCTATTCAAGAGATGCCTGCACCAAAAACTGAGAAAGAAGTTCGAGGGTTTTTAGGTAGATTGAACTATATCTCAAGGTTCATATCTCACCTTACAGCAACCTGTGAGCCTCTGTTCAAATTGTTGAGAAAGGAACAAACGGTCAGGTGGAACGAAGACTGTCAGAGGGCTTTTGACAAGATCAAGGAATACTTACAAGAGCCTCCAATCCTTATGCCGCCAGTTGAAGGAAGACCTCTAATCATGTATTTGACTATATTAGAAGAGTCGATGGGGTGTGTGTTGGGCCAACATGACGAGTCTGGTCGAAAAGAGTATGCAATATACTACCTGAGCAAAACGTTTACCGACTGTGAACAACGTTATTCACTGCTCGAGAAAACTTGTTGTGCTTTAGCGTGGGCTGCTCGCCGACTGAGACAGTATATGTTGACCCACACTACCTTATTGATCTCAAAGATGGACCCAGTTAAGTACATATTTGAGAAGCCAGCTCTTACCGGACGGGTTGCAAGATGGCAAATGATTCTCACAGAATATGACATCCAGTACACCTCTCAGAAAGCCATCAAGGGCAGTGTATTGTCTGAATATCTTGCTGAGCAACCTATTGATGATTACCAGCCTATGAGATTTGACTTCCCTGATGAAGACATCATGTTCATAAAAGCAAAAGATCATGAAGAGCCTGTTCATACTGAAGGGCCTGACCCGGAAGAAGAATGGACTATGATGTTTGATGGGGCTGTTAACATGAACGGTCGTGGTGTTGGTGCAGTACTTATTACACCTAAGGGAGTTCACATGCCTTTCTCGGCAAAGCTCACCTTTAACTGCACTAACAACGAAGCTGAATACGAAGCTTGCATTATGGGTCTTGAGGAAGCCATTGACCTCAGGATCAAGACATTGACTGTATTCGGGGATTCAGCTCTGGTAGTTAATCAAACCAACGGCAAATGGTACACCCACCAGGATCATCTGATACCTTACAGGGATTATACGAGAAGGTTATTGACTTTCTTCACAACAGTCAAGCTTGAGTATATCCCTCGGGACGAGAATCAGTTTACGGATGCCCTGGCTACCATTTCATCCATGATCAAAGTTCAAGCTGCCAACTTTGTACCTCATATTTCAGTATCCAGGCTTGACAGACCAGCATATGTGTTCGCAGCAGATGTTGTCAAAGATGATAAGCCTTGGTTCCACGACATTAAGTGCTTCTTGGAGGATCAAACATACCCATCTGGGGCATCTTCCAATGATAAGAAGACTTTGAGAAGGCTTGCTGGCAGTTTCTTTCTGAACACTGATGGTTCCCTGTACAAGAGAAACTTTGATATGGTACTCCTCAGATGCGTCGATAGAACAGAAGCAGACTTGTTGATGCACGAAGTGCACGAAGGATCCTTTGGTACCCATGCGGGAGGGCATGCCATGGCTAAGAAATTGCTAAGATCAGGTTATTACTGGATCACAATGGATGCTGACTGTTGTGCCTACGCCAGAAAATGCCATAAATGCCAGATTTATGCAGATAAGGTGCATGTGCCTCCCAATCCTTTGAACATAATGTCTTCACCATGGCCCTTCGCTATGTGGGGCATTGATATGATTGGCAAGATTGAGCCAACTGCTTCAAATGGCCACAGATTCATCCTGGTCGCCATTGATTATTTCACCAAGTGGGTTGAAGCAGCCTCTTATGCCAATGTTACAAGGCAAGTGGTAGCCAGATTTCTGAAGAGAGATATCATCTGTCGATACGGAGTTCCCGAGCGAATCATTACTGATAATGGTTCCAACTTGAACAACAAAATGATGGCAGAACTATGCCGGGACTTCAAGATCCAACACCACAATTCTTCTCCTTACAGGCCAAAGATGAACGACGCTGTTGAGGCAGCTAATAAGAATTCAAGAAGATTGTGCAGAAGATGGTAGTCACCTACAAAGACTGGCATGAGATGTTACCGTTTGCATTGCATGGGTACCGCACGTCAATCAGGACATCCACTGGGGCAACACCATACCAGCTTGTATATGGTATGGAAGCAGTCCTGCCTGTGGAAGTTGAGTTACCCTCTCTGAGGGTGTTGATGGATGTTAAGCTGAATGAAGCCGAATGGGTCCGATCCCGATTCGAACAACTGAGTCTGATTGAAGAGAAAAGATTGGCTGCAATCTGTCATGGGCAGCTATACCAGAAAAGAATGAAGAGAGCCTTCGATCAGAAAGTCAGGCACCGAGGGTACCAAGTAGGAGATCTTGTGCTGAAAAGAATCCTCCCTCCTCATACAGACCACAGGGGCAAATGGACTCCAAATTATGAAGGACCATTCGTGGTGAAGAAAGTTTTCTCTGGTGGAGCACTGATGCTCAGCACCATGGATGGTGAAGACTTCCCGTCCCCTGTTAATTCAGATGCAGTTAAAAAATACTTCGCATAAAATGACCCGCTGGACGTAAAAACAGAATGTAAGTCCAGGCAAAAATAGGGCATCCCGGCGAGTCAAAAACAGAATAAAAGACTCGGGCAAAAATAAGGGAAAAATAAAAAATGTACACCCGCTGAGTTGAAAAGCCGCATTGGACAACTCAGGCAAAAATGGGTATCCCGATGGATTGAAAACCCGAAAGGGCGATCCATGCAAAATAAGGGAATAAGCGAACAACTGCACTCTGAATTCGTCTGTGTCACCTACAACTTGGTAAGCTTCGAAAGGATCAAGCTTCTGTCAGAATCAACCTTCTTCAGAAAGCAAGACGAGAAGAGCGTCAACGGTCATACGGGTCATAGCAAGAGAGGAAGCTCCTTCGAAAGCGTCGTCAACATCGCCAACACTTTGTTTCTCAATTTGTAACAGTCTCCTCATTTTAGGAGATATGTTTCTTTGACTGTATCTTGCCAATTCAGGGCATTTGAATTAATAAAATCAGATTTTTCAGTCACGTTTCGTCTTGTACATTTTTATTTGCAAAAAATGTCTGATGTCTCTAAAAAACTGATTGCATAAGTACAGATGCTTATCTTCAAAAAAACACGTGCTTGCAGGAAAATGTATTTACTCTCAAAAGTGTCTAATTCCTATGACGGAATCCAGCAAAGGATACCTCGGGATCACTTGTGCGTTTCTCTATCTTTGCAGGATTGCAGGCATCTGAAACGCAACTCGGGGCATGAAAGTTTCATTCCAGCAAGCCGACAAATCAACACTCAGTCTTAGCACCCCAGATGTTTTCTCCCCAGGGTTGCCGCCTGGTGCTTCTCCCAACCAAGTTGCCAATCGTTCTTCCTCAGCAGAATACGAAAGCCAGGGAACCATCTCCCCACAGAATTTTAGCCTCTATTCAGAAGAGCAACGCATGAAGGAGTCACAACAGAGTAAAAGAAAAGCTTCTACAAACCCCAGTTGGGTCCCTTATCACAAGGATATGTCAATCAATGACTTATTCCCACAAGCGGATACATTTCATCAGATCTACCAATGATCTCATCCCCAGCTGGGATGTCCAGTTTGAGCAGATCGGCCAGAGATCTTCGCCGCAACGGGATCCAGATCCCGGTTTGGTATCTTTGCATAATCATGGCATTCACATCATATTCACCCCACAAAGCGTAGCATTCCGTCTAAAACAGAGCATTACGGCAAAAATCAAACATATAGCATAATCATAAGCCATGTTTTGAATCGAACACTCGTGAATAATAAAAATCCATCAGTATACAGAAAACTCTCCCCCCAGAGTCCCCAGCAAAAGCAGTTGCCTCACATTCACAAACACCAGTATATACTCCCTTTGACACCTGTCCGTGTCACATCCCCAGCAGAAAGCCAAAGACACTCTCTTTGCACTCACATATACTTATATATATACATTTTCTTGACATTTGTCCATGTCACTTTTCCCAGTACAGTAATGTAAACACTTTGTATACCAGATATTTGTTTATACTATATTCTTCTCCTTTTGACACTCGTCTGTGTCACTCTCCCCAGCAGGTGGAACACTTAAATATATATTACTCATACTTTTCACTCTCATGTTACTTATGCAGATACTCGTCCGTATCTTGCATACACCATTTATACACCCCCGCAGATTCGACACTCGTCCGTGTTCTTTGTTAACCAGTTGGTACTCGTCCGTATCATCATCTCTGAACATGTGTCAGTACTTGTTTCTACCTGATACTCGTCCGTATCATAGTCTTAAGGATGCTCGTCCGCATCTTTAATCTATACGCAATACCAAACACTTATACCTTTTGTTTCTTGGATATAAACACTCGTCCGTGTTTACTATTCCCCAGCAAAACAAATTTCTTTTTTATCTGACACTCGTCCTGTGTCATGATAAACCCTGAGAGCAGCCGTACCCTGCTAGGTGGTCGTCCTCCACCTCTTGATGGTCGTCCTCCATCATGCTCATCCGATGGCCGTCTCCATCGTTGATATTTAGCAGTCGTCCCCTGCTAGGTGGTCGTCCTCCACCTGTTGATGATCGTCCTTCATCATTTTATCCAATGGCCGTCCCCATTGTTGATTTTGTTTATCTGACATTCGTCCTATGTCATGATAAACCTTGAGAGCAGCCGTCCCCTGCTAGGTGGTCGTCCTCCACCTCTTGATGGTCGTCCTCCATCATGCTCATCCGATGGGCGTCCCCATCGTTGACCTTTTTATCCGGCATTCGTCCTATGTCGCGATATTTTCGGCAGCCGTACCCTGCCAGGTGTTCGTCCTCCACCTTAGATGACCGTCCCTCATCTTACCCCTTACAGAGCAGCCGTCCCCTGCTAGGTGATCGTCCTTCACCTTTGATGACCATACCTCATCATCTGTTTATTCCATTTATTCTTTAACCCGATGGCCGTCCCCGTCGTGGTCCCTTTTCTTTTTTAGCCCGATGGCCGTCCCCATCGTTGGATACTTTGCTTTATTAACTTGATGGCCGTCCCCATCATAATTCATATTCCCAGCATGTCGGCCGTCCCCGTCATTGCTTTTTACCCAGCAGTCGTCCTCTGCTCGACGGTCGTCCTCCGTCGCCCACACTTTATAATATACTTTATTTTCTTTTACAATCTATATCCCTTTTCTTCTTCATTCTGTGAGTGCAAATTTCGGACTGTCTTTGGTATTCAACCACAAGTTATCTTGTTTGCCTGTTAAGCCGTTGCTTACATCCTGCACAGCTAACTCATGTTTGAATAGGGGCACATACATAGGTGATATAATTGACATGGGTTCCATGTTGTTTTGAACAATCAATGATTTTCCTACATATGGTAATTTACTTGGTTACAACATCAAATAATATAAAGTGTGGCCTATATGAGTAGATGATACATGCTCTCACCAACTACAAAATGGAAAAAGCTATGTGGTATAGCAAAACATGAAGGTATTTAAATGGTATATAGAGAATCATCACTGTCCACAAGTTGTGATCTTTGAACACTACATCATAGAAGAAGCTACTGAGTTTTGTACAAACTATTTTGTCAAAAGAAAACTCCATGGGAGTTCTTGAGTCTCATAAAGATGGAAGATATTGGGGTTGAGGTACTCGAGGTTTAAATGTTAAACCAATCGATTGAGATGTAGTTCTTCAAACACATTTGAATATATTGAATAACAATGATGGACTTCAACCTCAGTTGTCCACTCACAAAAGTATTATAAGGACAAATTCCCCCGGATGAGGGAAATATTGATGTTGACAGAGTATAACAAAACTTTCATAAATTGGGTTAGTAAAAAGATTTCTAAAGATAGTGATGCATATGAGTTAATTAAATGGATGTCATATATGCCTATGTTTAGTTTAATAACTTAGAGTCCATATGACATTACTAAATTTTCATTCTATACAAAATCAAAGGATGATCATAGTACCATGCAAAATAACGGGGTTATGGTAGAAGCTGAATCCATGTATTTCTCTAGTTTCAAAGATAACAATCATGTACTAACATCTAAAAATTAATGATTGAGGAGAATTTGGAGATTGATTATGTTATTTTTAAAGTGCTTTTATTTAAGTACAAGTTTATTTACCGAACACTGGTGTAGAAACCGATAAATTTGGATTCACATAAGTTAATTTTCGAAAGGTAGTTTATATGAACAAACCATTCATCATGAAATCTCAAGAAAAACAAGTTTTTCATGTCACTGGTCCATTTAACACTAGATGGTCAATTGTTCTATGAGGAAAAGATATTCCTGATAGTGATGAAAATCGAGATTTAAATTTTGACACCTCTTCTTTCGCAACACATGCCATATCTTTTTTTTTTTGTTGAAGAAAATGATTCAGATGATGTGCATGCCATTGGTTATGATCATCAAGAGGTGATATGAGAAAACTAGTAAGTAAATATTTTATATGACTTATGAGTATATATTTATTTATTTTACATTTGTATTCTTATTACAAATACTTATTTTTTCCGAACATGTAGAGATGTTGAAGCATACTATATGCTGCATGGTTTTAGAAGTAAAAATTATAAAATCAAAAACCTCTAAAGTAAGTGTTATTCTTTGTGACATTCATATATGTTTATAAATTATTTATTGATATTAAAGTTTGAACGTTGTTGTTGTTTGTTGTTGTTGAGATCAATGGTTTAAAGTTTTAATGTTGTAGTTTTTGATTTTCCTAATTGGTTTTAAATGTGTTTCAAATTATATGTGCTTAATAACCTATTACAAAACTCACTGAAGAAAACTTTTGGATGACCGTTCAAGAATTAACATTTTTGTTTTTCTTTTGTTGGTTAGTCATTTATTTTAGTTTTGTTGATTAATTATTCGTTTTAATTTTGTTGCAAAAAGATAAGGTGTGTGTCAGTTTTGCTTTGAAATTAGTATAAAGGATAAATTTTTTGGGTATAATGTTTCTATTTAAGAAATGGGCAATAGGGACAATATTTTTGTTTCATAAATGGGAAAAATAAATCATATATTACATTTTAAAATGAAATTGTTTTAGAAAAATATTAATAATAATGATTCCCCTCGGCTATTTTGATAAACCAAGATAGTAAGATTGAATATATATTACCTCGGTGTTTCTTATAAACAAGAGAATAAGTGGGACGCGCCATCCAGTTCTAAAAATATATAAAAAAATACAATTGTTAAGGATTGAACTGATAATCATTAAGTCTTTTCTCTCGGTGGAATTTCCATCAAGAAAAAAAATGGCGCAATTTTAATGATGCACTTCGTTACCTCGCATATGAAACCGAGGTTAAGACCCATTTCTAAATGAGGTAAAAAGTGTTTTCTATGGTAGTGTCACCAACCTTTAACACTACTAATGTTTCTCATATTCCTGCTCTTCACAATAGCATGGAAGAAACTAGAATTTGCATCACCTACCTTGAACTAGTTAGATCTAGATCATATAATTACTAAAGATTCGCTAATCGTAAGGATGATATACTATTGCTTTGGATCTAGTCTCAATCTCATCCCTAGATAAGACACCAAGTTCAGACAAAGAGACAATCTTGCTAATTTCCTCTCTTAACCTATCAATCCCCAAATTGAAGTTATTAAAAATCTCTTTTTTTCAAGATTTAGGAAACCACTTTAAAAGCTTTAAACCCTCTTAATTTGAAAATTAAATATTTCTTTTGAAAATCTAGAAAATTATTAAATGGATTGGCTTTTGATATAACTTATCTCTACATGCCTTTCCATCAACCCAAATATATATTATTGTCAATTATAAACCTTTCATGATCACTTGAGGATTTGTTAGTGAATTTGAAATCTAGCAACTCAAGGTATTCTAAAGAGACAAACACGACACTTGTATAAACTTAAAAGACATATAATAATGACCCTAACTTTAAACAAGGTATTTTACAACTTCATAAGCACTAAAACCTATTTAGTGTATGTAAAAAGAGAAAGAACTTTATATAGTGATAAAACTACACAAATTAACTTGCATGCAAAGAGAAGAAATATGGGTGAAGTTGTGAAATCTGTTTATGTAATTATCATCTTTCTTTGTCTGATTCATGTTACGATCAACGATGAGAGTAAGTCAATTTTTTTTTTTTTTTTTAATTTTTCTTATTTACTTCTATACAATATCTTATCTCATTTAAAATATTTAATATTATTATTATTTTTCATTTCAGCGCTCGATGATTGTACTCATGATTTTCACTGTCCAAAAAGAATGTGTCCGTTTCTTTTAAAACCCAAGTGTTTTTGGATGGAAAATCCGTCTGGTTCTAGAAGTGGGACATGTATATGTGGTTGAGAGATTTTCACATAATCTCTTGATACAAATTTCCATGAGTTAGTTATAGTTTTGGCATTGAATAATTTTAATTTTTCTTACTATATTTAACGGCCTTCTAATTATGGATTTTGTATTTTAAGATGATATTTCGGTTTATTAATTAATGAATCTAATCTATAATTTTTTTTGTCTCACATTGACTAATTTTTAATTATGTGAAAATGATGACTAGAATTTTTTTAATATTTAATAATATCTTTAATTAATTTAATTTTTTTAATATTATTTTAGAGAGTTAATAATTTAAATTAATATTTAATTAATTAAAATTTTGGTAAACTACAGGGCTTAAAGACCATCTTAATTTCTACCTTCTCAGCTAAAACTTGACCAAGAGATTTCTACCATTTTTTTTATACACAAATTTCCAAAGCATATTTATTTGTATCAGAAAATAAAGAGAATAACTTTAGTTTAAATCAGTTGGATTGTATTTGAATCAGTTTGCATTTTCACTAACATAGTAACGGGTGGCACTTGATTATGAGTTGGAGCTGGCATATTAAACTGCCGACATTCGATTCTGAGTTCAATGAAAAGTAAAACTTAAGTAAGAGTCATTAACACCAAGAAACACACATAGCAAGGTTTATGTAAAATTTCTAGATTTATTAATGAAAATAATACATGCATCAATTACACACTTGTATAAAAAAATACTTTTTAAATCGATTAAAAACAACTTTTTAAATCGATTGATAGTCTGATTTAATTCCGATCGATTTAAAAAGTTTTTTTGTTTTTAAATCTGGTTTGATCCGATTTAAAAGATTTTATTAAAAATATCATACACCAAAATTTTATTCTGATTTAAAAGATTTTATTCTTGTTTCTTCCAAAATAACAGCAGTAGAATACAATGAACAGCAAGAAGAAGATACATGAGTGTGCACCATATGAATTACACCACTAGATAGCTACTCTATTTCTGTTTTCAATTCAGTTAGAAGTTAGTTATTTCAGTTTGTAGCCTTTATATAGTTCATTGGTTTCATCTTCTTGTAACCAACTTGATTCAAGATCAATCTTCTTCTTCATTATTCTTCTCTTTCATTTCTGCATCTTCACTCCATTAATGGAGTTCTTCAGTTGCTTAGATGGTATCAGAGTTATTAATCATGTTGGCGTCTTCATTAAGATTACCATTAGAAAACACAGTGCCACATATCTTCCTCTCTTGCTGCATAACCATAGAAAAGACCTTGTTAATTTGAGGTAGAGGATCCATGAGTAATACCTGTGAAACAACTCCATGGAATTCTTCATTCAAGACAATCAAGAGCTAGATGATCCTATCTTCATCTCTGAAGCTTCTGCTATTTCTCATAGCTGCAAAAGCACATGCTATGCGACATGTACAACTTGGCATAGGTCTATATTATCCAATTCTTCCCATAAGCTCCTCAATTCAGTGAAGTAATCAGATATCTTCTTGTTTCCTTGCTTCAGATTCGATATTTCTTGGTACAATTGTGCAACACGGATACGATCTCCTCTCATGAATCGATCCTTAAGATCATTCCACATTTCAACTGCACTATCAATGAACACTACACTTTGAGAAATTGATGGTTCTATCGAATTTATAATCCAAGTATGAACCAGATTGTTACATCTCTGCCACGCAAAGTAGTTCAGATCACTCTTTCCTGGTTCTTCGATCGTGCCATCCACAAATTGGAATTTGTTCTTCATGTGTGTATCTCATGAATATGATACCTACTAAAGTCTTGCACAACAAATCCTCTTATGAAGTTATGTATGGAAGTGTTCCTAATCTTAGTTCTTTAAAAGTGTTTGGATGCTTGAGCTATGCTTCCACTCTTCCAACCAATAGACATAAGTTTGATGCTAGAGCAAGAAAATGTGCTTTTTTGGGATACAAGTCAGGAAGGAATGGCTTCATCTTATTAGACATAGTCACTCATGACATTGTTATTTCTAGAAATGTGAAATTATTTGATATGGAATTTCCTTTCTCTGCACATTCTGATAATTCCATTCCTACAACCATTTACATTGATCATTGGCCACAACCTCCTTCCAGTACACATTTTTATTCCATTGAGTCACAAATTCCTCTTCCAACTCAAATTGTATCTCAGTCTCTTCCTCTCATGTCTCCTGAGGACAGTTCACCACATGATTCTCAAACTTCTTCTGATAGTACATTGAGAGATGATGATAGTTATACCTCTCATCCTCAGTCTATTCCCACTGATGCATCTTTAACCTCTCCACCTGCTCCTGTCAGAAAATCCACAAGAGTTACACAAGCTCCCTCTCATCTTAAAGACTACATCTGCAATTCTGCAGTTTCTACTACATCTTGTCAATATCCTATAGAACAATGTCTTTCATATGTCAATTTATCACCTAGCCATCAAGCTTATGTTATGGCTCTTTCTTCTGAAAAAGAACCAAGTAATTACACTGCTGCATCTAAAGATCCCAGATGGGTCCAGGCTATGCAGAGTGAAATTGAAGCACTTAACAATAATCACACTTGGGAATTTGTCAATCTTCCATCTGATGTTTCTCCCATAGGCAGCAAATGGGTGTATAAGGTCAAGAGGCATGCTGATGGATCAATTGAATGGTTCAAAGCCAGACTTGTGGCTCAAGGCATCAATCAAACTGAGGGCCTGGATTATTTTGAAACTTTCTCCCCAGTTGCCAAGTTATCTACAGTTAGAGTGCTCCTTGCCTTAGTTGCCATTCATGGTTGGTATCTGCATCAACTTGATGTGAACAATGCTTTCCTTCATGGAGACATTCATGAGCTTGTTTATATGAAATTTACAAAAGGTGTTGTAGCTCCTCAACCTGGCCAAGTCTGCAAACTTACTAAGCCTTTATATGGATTAAAGCAAGCTAGCAGGCAGTGGTTTGAGAAATTGACAGCATTCCTCACAGCTCAGGGTTTCCAACATGCTCATGCTGACCATACCCTCTTTATCAAGGCAACTTCTACCTCTTTCACTGCTCTTTCAGTTTATGTAGATGACATAATACTAGCTGGCACATCTCTTGATGTTTTTGTTGATCTCAAGACAGCTTTGCACACAGTTTTTTCAATCAAGGATCTTGGGATGCTCACATTCTTCCTTGGCCTTGAAGTAGCTAGATCATCAAAAGGCATCACCTTGTGTCAAAGAAAATATTTTCTTGAACTTCTTCATGATGCTGGATTGACTAGTTGTAAGCTAGCATCTACACCTCTGGATGCTTCTATCAGAGTTCATCAAGACAATGGATCTTCATTCTCTAATATTACTGCATACAAACGACTTGTGGGCAAGCTGATTTATCTCACCACCACACGTCCTGATATTGCCTTTGCCACACAATAGCGGATCCAATATATGAGTTCTCCCACTGACACTCATTATCGAGCTGCTATTCGTGTGCTAAGGTATTTGAAGAAGGCTCCTGCTCGTGGCATATTCCTCTCTGCATCCTCCAATTTGCAAATCCTTGGTTTTAGTGATGGAGATTGGGGTGGTTGCATAGATACAAGACGATCTATCTTAGGTTTTTGCTTTTTCATTGGCCAGTCCTTGGTCTCATGGAAATCCAAGAAACAACTTACTATTAGTTGCTCTTCAGCTGAAGCTGAGTATCGTGCCCTAGCTTCTGCTACTCGAGAATTGCAATGGATGTGTTTTCTACTGCATGATCTTTAACAACACCCTTCGAAGCTTCCCGTTCTCTACTGCGACAATCAAAGTGCTATTCATATTTCTGCCAATCCGGTGTTCCATGAGCGGACCAAACACTTAAACATTGATTGTCACTTGGTGCGTGAAAAACTTCAGGCTGGTGTCATGCGATTACTCCCGGTTTCTTCCAAAGATCAAGCAGCGGATGTGTTTACAAAAGCTCTTGGTCCTAGGATGTTTTTCTAATGCTTATCCAAGCTTGGCTTGATCGACTTATATCAACCTCAAGCTTGTGAGGGGGTAACAACAGTAGAATACAATGAACAGCAAGAAGAAGATACATGAGTGTGCACCATATGAATTACACCACTAGATAGCTACTCTATTACAAATAGTATCTTAAAACTAAATACCTCTTGCCAAAACCTAACTATTGTACTATCAAAACGCGAGCAAAGCTAAACAAACTATGGGAAATTATACCCTGTACCCCCACGTTTAGCCTGATACCCCTACAATTTTTTTAAATTCCAATTTTGCCCTTTTAGTATTTAAATAAAAACGTAAAAATTTTACCGCGAAGTCAGACTAAAAAAATAATATTTTTTATATTTGGAAAAGACGAACCGGATGTGCAATGGGTAAGATTTCCGGTTAGTAAAATTAAGAACCGGAAGTAGGTGTGTTTAGTTTTCCGGTTCATAAAAATAACAAACCGGAAGTAGCTATGTTGCGTTTTCCGATTTGTATTTTCTTAACCGGAAGTAGCTTGCATGGGTTTTCCGGTTCGTAATTTTTTTTTTGTTTTTTTTTTGTTTTTTTTTATTTTTTATTTTTTTAGGAGACAAGGATCTTCCTTTGATGATATGCGCGAAGGATGACTCAAAATTAGATACTACAGATATATTCTCTACTACACAAAAATTTTCTACAAGAGAAGAGGCGACTCGATGGATCAGGGAGGTTGGATTCAGAAATATGGTTACTATTATAATCACTCGCTCGAACCCAAAGACATGGAAGAAAGGAAGAAGTGACAAAGTTATATTTGGCTGCGATAGAGGTGGAAATGACAAAGAACGGGAAAGCGAAACACAAAGTGCTTCCAAAAGATGTGAGTGTCCATTCAAAGTTAGATCAACACCTTCAAAGGATGGTTCTGGTTGGAAAATCGATGTAAAATGTGGCATTCACAACCATGGTTTACCAGATAGATTTGAAGGTCATGCATTTGTTAGCCGGCTCACTGAAGATGACCAACAACATATTTTAGATTTGACAAAACGTTGTGTTCCTCCAAGACATATTTTGTTGTCTTTGCAAGAGCGAGATCCAAACAATGTGACTCGAATCACCCAAATATATAAACATAAGAGTAAGATTGAGAAAATAATTAGGGGAAGTAGAATAGAAATACAACATTTGCTTAAGTTGATTGATGAATCGAATTATGTTTATTATAGTAGAAAAAAAGATGAATCAGAAGTTGTGAAAGATATCTTCTGGGCTCATCCAGACTCTGTGAAATTGTTGAATATGTTCCCGATTTTGTTGATTATGGATAGTACGTATAAAACCAATAAGTATAGGCAACCTTTGTTTGAAATAGTTGGTGTCACATCAACCGAATTAACATTTGTTGTTGCATTTGCCTATATGGAATCTGAGCAAACGGAGACTTTGTGTTGAGTACTGGATAAACTGAAACAGTTATTCACGAAACAAGGGTTATATCCACAAGTAATTTTAACCGATAGAGATCTTGCTTTGATGAAAGCAATTGAAACTGTATTTCCAACTACAGTCAATATTCTTTGTCGATATCACATAACCAAGAATGTGAAAGTAAAGTGCAAGGAGTATGTTGTGGACGATATGCGAGAACCGATAGAGAAACTTTTCTACTAAGTTATTATGGCTAGTGATGAGGTTGAGTATCAACAAACTCATCATCCTCCTCCTCAGCCTGGTGACACTGCAAATAGCAACTAAGCTCATGTGAGATATGCCATAACCTCGGATATGTTGGTCCACCATCAAACTCAGGAATTGGAACCTGTATGTCCTCTCCCCGAGCTGGTGGAGTCAAACGAGGATGAGATACTGTGTAGTACCAAGCCAGGTACTCTGCCACAGTATCATGTGGAACATCTGCAAAACGAGCCTGCTGAATCACCTGCCTAACGCTCTGGTGGTAACTGACCCAGTCAACGACTATGTCCAGTGAATCAATGTCAGGGGGATGTGATGGTACGTACTGCTGGTATCCAAAATGTCATAAGCATATGTCAGGTAAATAAAGGACATATGTATCGTACAATCGCAGACAACCCCTGTACAAAGCGATATCATCAAAGGGCATGTACTGCCTGTGATCCTCGAATGGGCGCCATATCACATGACTGGGTGTCAATCCATCTAACTGAGCTCTGATCTCGTCAACCTTCGTCGACGATTGTTTGTAGCACCACTTCATCGCCCTCGGAAGCCGAGCACCAGTACCTCCTGACATCTTCGAGAAGCCTATCTTCCCAATACTTGGGAAATACCCGTGAATCCAACATTGTAATCAAAATATTACCATTTAAATGTATTATAAATTATATAATATGAATATTATAAAGTCACTTGAAACAATAAAGTAAATTAAAATTAAAATTTTGTACCTGTAGAAGAGTGTCGCTCCCGATAAATGGGAAATGGCCCAAATAAAGGTACAGACGCGAACGGTCGGCGAAAAGAAGGATGTGAGAACACACAGGAGTGAACTCACAGGGAATGAATAGAGTCGCCAGCTAGGCATTTTTATCCCGGAGGAAAGGCAATGCTGCATAGACCTAGAAAGAAATGGATAAGACGGTTGCGAACCAGAGAGACTGAGAAAGGGGGTTGGTTACAACCTGGGAAGGTATTAGCACCCAGATTGTCCGTCGTACTCGACGGGATCCATGCTTAAAAGATTTGTGTTTTAAAGGGGTAGTGTCAGTGCAATCTGTGTATAAAATAGCTGGAAAAAGATATACGGGTGTCAGTGTGAAAGAAAGTGATGTGTGATATGTACAGTGTCAGTGTAAGAACAAAGAATGAGATGCTCAAGAATATGAGGCTAAAAGAATGATACTGGAAAGAGGGGGGATATACAGAGAATTTTGTTCGATAACTGTTAAGTTATGCCTACGTATCCTCTCGTGCAATGAGGAAGTCAGAACACCGTAGTTCGACCCAAAGAGACTGGAAGGTGAATTGACTTGTGAACTGCTTATTTGCCTATGCTCAAGTGTATGACCTGTCTGGCTCAGGTGCAAACTGTCTTGCATTAGACGGGAGAAGCAAGTTCTCGTTTATGAGTGAAGATGATGAGAAAAGAATCCCGGAGGAGACGATTATTGTTTGTTTTTGTGTTTTCCGTCTTTTATTGTTTTTGAGAGTTTGTCATAAGTTAATGAGCTTAAGCCTAAACCAATGGGTTAGTAAACTCATCACATCTTCCCTCTGATTAGGGGTAATGAGAATACCTTAAGTGTGAAGTCAGATTCTCACACTTAATCACCTTTGATGTAGGATTAAGATCATTAACCTACTTGTAATTATTTAGATATTTTTGGTGTTTAGTTTAGTGTTAAGTAATGAGATTAAGCCATAATCATGGATTAAACATACTCATTACACCATCCTAATAGAAGGATAATAGATGAGAATGTTTAAGCTGAGGAAAGCTCTTCAACTTAATCCATGATTAGGGATTAAACTCATGACAAAACAAGCCTTTGATTAAGTGGATTTTATTCAATGGTGAGATGATGAAGTGAATTTTATGATTTGTAAGACAAATTGAGGGGGACTTGTCCATTAACACTAGGGTTAGTCCTTCTTAACCAATTAAGGAAGAATTAGAACCCTAATGCAAGGCCCAAGTTACAAGTGTGATGTCTTGATGATTATTAAGTGGATTGATTAAAGGATTTAAACACATTAAGGGTTTAACACTTAGGATTAAAGTTATACACTCCATCCTAATAGAAGGATGCAAGCATAAGCTTAATCACAAAGCCTTAAAGCCTTTAGGGTTTAGTCCCTGATTATGAGGTGAGAAGAGAAGACTCAATGAGACACAAAGGTAAAAACTAAGTGGGGGACTAATCAAAACCCTAATCATTGTCATGCTTGGTTGTTCCTAAGGTTTGTGAGGTTTACAAGAGACATCTTCAATGGAACCACCAGGAAGCAGATGAAAGGATCAAGAGAAGCAAAGTAACTTGCTTCATTGAAGAAGACAAGTCACTTGAGGAAAGAAAGTAAGAAGAAAAAGAATGAGCAAGCTCAATCTCAAACTCAAACAAAAATGAAGCAAGGATGCATAAAAAGAGATGAAGAGAAGTTATGAGAAGTGAAGGCAAATTCACTTCTCAAGATAACTTACCACCTGAAAAGTTAGTGAAAGAAATGCAATGCAATGCAAAATGGGATGAAATGACATGAGTCAAGCCAAAACCAGAAGCATATATGGGATGATAATGATGCTATGAGATTATGCAAACATGAAACAAGGCATGGTGATGATCATACAAGCTTATGGATGCAGATGAAACAAATTTGGAAACATGATCATACATGAAAAGTTATGAGATGCATATGGCATACCACATGGCAAATGCAAGATGCAATGATCAAACATGCTTTAAATATGTCTTAAGATGTTAAATGGGTCCAATGGATACACAAAATGCTATGGCAAGTCAAGGTATGAATGCAAATGCAAGATGGATGCATATGGAAGCCCAAATTAGGGTTTATGATCAAAGCAACAAACAAAAACCAAAATCAGAAGCAAACATCAACATAAAAAATTGAAAATGCACTCAAAGGGTCCCTAATCCTATACTAACTCACTGCCCAAAGGAGAAGTTCCAACTCTTAACCTAATTCAAGTTATGATTTTCCTAAGTTTTCTAGGGTTTTAGGGTTCCTTAACAAGAAAAATGCCAAACAAATGGAAAATGGGAGATCAAATCATGCCAATTTAATCTCACATACTACATGCTAAACACAATGCAATGCAAAAAAGAATCAAGGTCCAACTCTCAATGGTTAGGCAGAAATGATTTTTGGAAGTTTGGATCAAAATAATGCATTAAAATGATTTTAATTCCATGAAAAATTCTCAAAATGCATCAAGATCAAAAAATAAATTTGGTTTGAGGGTTGGACAATGTTTCTAAATGTCTTTAAATGTTTCATGAATTTTTTGGTGATTTTTAAATACCTAAAAGTATTTTTAATTAATTAATTCTCATTAATCAATTAAAAATAAACTCTTAAATATTTAAAAATAATTTTTTAAGGCAAAAAATAAAAATAAAAATATTTTTGTGTTTTAAAAATTAGTGAAATCTTTGGCAAAAAATTTCATAATTTTTAAATGGTTTTTACTATTTTAAATAAAATGTGTAAAACAAATAAGAAAATGTGAATTAAAAATTGAATTATTGAAAAGTATGCAGAATGGAAGGATGGGATGCAATCTGGGCAGGGAAGGCTTGACTGCGCGCCAGATCCTGTGGCTGGAATTTAAACCTGCTAAAACGAATTAATTAACTTAAATAATTAAGATTAGGGCTAAGTGGGTGATCTGAACCATTGGATGCACGCGGGAATGGACTTGGTCAACTCATCCAACGCTCACAATTCAAACTTCATTAATGACTGGGATTAAACCCTAATCATTTTCAGGTGGCCGGAGAAGACCTCCGGTCGTCTTCTCCGGTGGGAACCCCACCTGAAAATTCCTAAAATCTTCAAAACGTAACTAAAATGAAATCTAAAAGAACAGAAATCCTTCCCACACCTCACTGAATCAAAACCCTAAACTAAAACTCATTTATATTTCATCAATCACACGAATCGAAAGAAAACATTTCTTAGGGCAAGACTTTCAGAACACGATTAAACTCTTATCTCTTCACCATTTTCAAAACCAACAACATCAGAATGATCAGTGAATCATGAAGAACAACTTAGGAACTTTAAAAATCATTTCTGGAAAAAATGTTCATGAAGCTACCTGAGTTTGAAGCTTTTCAGTTTGCCACTTTCTGATCCCTTCTCCTTGTGCAATCCACTCCTTTTGGGCCACTGATGAACTCTTGATGCTTAGAAAGAGTTTGTGATGGCTGGTTTGGAAGTTTGAAGCAGTTCTGTTCAAGCTCAGGTGAGGATCGTATTTCTGGTTCTTTGAGTTTCAGGCTACTTTGATGGTTGGTTTGGGTTCAGTGAAGCATGGTGAGAAGGTTTGTGAAGTTTGTTTCTGAGTTTGTGGCCTGAGGAGAGTGTTTCGAATGCTTTTTCTCTATGGAGTGAAAATGAGAATGTGATGTTCTTGTGTGTTTCAGGCTTGCTTCTCATGTGCTTTGGCTTGCAATTTGTTTGTATAAACAATTGCTATTGGTCAGATGAAGTGACATGTCCTTTTGTGATAGGTATGGTTACTTTTGCAATTTGTCAACTTTTGTGTAAGAGAAGCATGGGTCATGTTCTAGCCAAGTACAAGGGGTGTGGGCTGCGCAGCATGGTGAGGGAAAAGGCTAGGGCTGATCAGCAAGGTAGCTAGCAAGTGGATGCAATGCCATCATGAGTTTTTGCAACTTGGTTTGCCTTTGATCTTCATGAAAATATCTTGCTCCAAAGGCCAAACAATATGAGAAACTCTTGGCCCATTCTGATTTTTAGGACTTGTGTGATGTTTGTGTAATGGTTTGACATCAATTAGAAGTCACAAATTGCCTTGATACAAGATTTTGCAAGTTTCCCATTTGGTGCATAACTTGAATTTTAGTGATTTTTGCCAACTTTGATGAGCCATAACTTTTGATCCAAAATGAATTAGGTCATGTTCTTGTACTTTTTGAAAAGGTAAAGATCTATTCTACAACTTTCATGACCAAAGTTTTTCCATTTGAAGCTTTCTTGAATCAAAAAGTAAGGGTTGAAAAAGTTGCATAAAATGACATTTTCATTAAAAGTCAAACTTGCCCAAAAAAGTCAACTTTGCAAAAACTTCAAATTCTTCAATTTTGTGAACTTACAACCTCTTTTATGATCAAATAAAGATCATACACAATCAAAATGATGAAGAACACCCTTTGGTTGGGTCATTGGGGGCCTCAGATGCCCTGATTCTGCACTGACTTGCTTGAAAAGTCAACTCTTGATCAGATGACTTCCCCATGGAATTTCTTCATGAAAATTGATATGCATACTCCCTATAACATATAGAGACCAATAGAAACAAGAATGACCAAAAAATTTGGAGTTATGGCCTCTGAAACCAAAACCCTAATTTTAGGTCATCTGTGCAGTCAAGCCTGGCTCTGCTTCCATACCATCCTCAGTTCTTGTGATTTTTGACATTTTTGACTTTGAGAGGATGTAATATGATATAAGAACACACATGGACCCCTTTGAAGTGATTGATGGCCTTTGGAGTGGCTCAAAAAGCTCTTGGATTGCTCAGATCACAAACCCTAGGTGCAGATGACTTTGAACTAATGCAGTGAATCAAAAATGTGATATGAGATGGTATGATTGTGTTTATGCATATGAAATGATCACAAGCCATGGTGTGAATGGGTGAGGGCAAATTTGGGGTGTTTACAGCTGCCCCTATTCAATCATGAGTTAGCTGTGCAGGATGTAAGTAGCGGCTTATCAGGCAAACAAGGTAACTTGTGGTTGAATATCAAAGACAGTCCAAAATTTGCACTCACAGAATGAAGAAGAAAAGGGATATAGATTGTAAAGGAAAATAAAGTATATTGTAAAGTGGGCGACGGAGGACGACCGTCGAGCAGAGGACGACTGCTGGGTAAAGAGCAATGTCGGGGACGGCCGACATGCTGGGGAGAGGGTGTGAAGTAAAGCAATGACGGGGACGGCCGACATGCTGGGGATAAAGGGGATTATGATAGAGACGGCCATCAAGTAAAGTTGTAAGATTCTCTGGGGATTAATGATAAATGATGGGGATGGCCATCAAGTTCATAAAGTAAAGCAACCAACGATGGGGACGGCCACCGGGCTAAAAAGAAAAAGGGACCACGACGGGGACGGCCATCGGGTTAAAGAATAAATGAAATAAACAGATGATGAGGTACAGTCATCAAAGGCGAAGGACGATCACCTAGCAGGGGACGGCTGCTCTGTAAGGGTTAAGATGAGGGACGGTCATCTAGGGTGGAGGACGACCACCAGGCAGGGTACGGCTGCCAAAAATATCGCGACATAGGACGAATGCCGGATAAAAGGTCAACAATGGGGACGGCCATCAGATGAGCATGATGGGGAACGACCATCAAGAGGTGGAGGACGACCACCTAGCAGGGGACGGCTGCTCTCAGGGTTTATCATGACGTAGGACGAACGCCAGATAACCAAAATCAACAATGGGGACGGCCATTGGATAAAATGATGAAGGACGATCATCAAGAGGTGGAGGACGACCACCTAGCAGGGGACGGCTGCTAAATATCACGACACAGGACGAGTGTCGGATAGAAAAGGTCAACGATGGGGACGGCCATCGGATGAGCATGATGGAGGACGACCATCAAGGGGTGGAGGACGACCACCTAGCAGGGTACGGCTGCTCTCAAGGTTTATCATGACATAGGACGAATGTCAGATAAGAAGAAAATTGTTTTACTGGGGAATAGTAAACACGGACGAGTGTTTTACAATCCAAGAAATAAAAGGTATAAGTGTTTGGTATTGTGTATAGATTAAAGATGCGGACGAGCCTCCTTAAGACTATGATACGGACGAGTATCAGGTAGAAACGAATACCGACACATGTTTAGAGATGATGATACGGACGAGTATCAACTGGTTAACAAGGAACACGGACGAGTGTTGAATCTGAAAGAATTCTTCTGGGGAAAGGTGGACACAGACGAGTGTCTATATTCAAGAAGACAAAAGTGTTTGACACGGTGTATGGATTAAAGATGCGGACGAGCATCCTTAAGACTACGATACGGACGAGTATCGGGTAGAAACAAACGCTTGACGCATGCTCTGAGATGATGGTACGGACGAGTACCAACTGGTTAACAAAGAACACGGACGAGTGTCAAATCTGCGGGGATGTAAATGGTGCATACAAGATACGGACGAGTATCTGTATAAGTATGAGTAGAAAGTATGAGTGATGTATAGATGAGTGTTCAATCTGCTGGGGAGAATGACACAGGCGAGTGCCAAAAAGGAGAAAGGTATAGTATAAACAAATATCTGATATACAAAGTGTTTACATTACTGTGCTGGGAAAATGACATGGACAGATGTCAAGGAAATGTATATATATAAGTATTTGTGAGTGCAAAGGGGATGTCTTTGGCTTTCTGCTGGGGATACGACACGGACGGGTGCCACAAGGAGTGTGTATTTGTGGGCCAACTGCTTTTGCTGGGGAATCCGGGAGGGATTCTGCATATTGTTGATGAGTTGATAATATTCACAAGTGTTTGATTCAGATCATGACTTATGATTATGCCACATGTTTGATTTTTGCCGTAATGCTCCGTATTAGACGGAATGCTACGCTTTATGGGGTGAATATGATGCGAATGCTATGATTATGCAAGGATACCGATCCGGGATTCGGATCCCATTGCTGTGAAGATCTCTGATCGATCTCGCTTGAAGTGAACATCCCAGCTGGGGATAAGATCGTTGATAGATCTGATGAAATGATTCTGCTTGGGGAAATGGGTCAATGATAGACCTTTTCCGGTAATGAGGGACCCAGCTGGGGGGTTGTAGAAGCTTTCTTCACTCTGTTGTGACTCCTTCGTGCGTTGCTTTTCCGGATAGAGGCTGGAACTCTGTGGGGAGATGATTCCCTGGCTTTTGTACTTGACTGAGGAAGAATGATTGGCAATTCGGCTGGGAGAAGCAACAAGTGGCAACTCAGCTGGGGAGAAAGTACTTGGAATGCTAAGGCTGAGTGAGTGTTGATTTGCCAGCTTGCTGGGATGAAGCTTCCGTGCCCCATGTTGCGCTTCGGATACTTGCAATCCTGCAAAGACAAGAAACGCACAAGTAATCCCGAGGTATCCCTTACCGGATTCCGTCATAGGAGTTAGACACTTCTGAGAGTAAGTATATTCCCGGAAAGCACGCGTTTTATTTTCTTTATTTTTAAAGATAACATCTGTATTCATGCAATCAGTTTTTCTTAAGACATCAGACATTCTTTGCAAACAAAAATGTACAATACGAAACATGACTGAAAAATCTGATTTTATTAACTCATGTGCCCTGAATTGGCAAGATACAGTCAAAGAAACATATCCCCTGGAATGAGGAGATTGTTACAAATTGAGAAACAAAATGCTGGCAACGTTGACGACGCTTTAAGGAGCTTCCTCTTGCTATGACTCGCATGACTTTTGACGTTCTTCTTGTCTTGCTTTCTGAAGAAGGTTGATTCTGACAGAAGCTTGATCCTTTCGAGGTTTACCAAATTGCAGGTGATACAGACGAATTCAGTATGCAGTTGTTCGCTTATTCCCTTATTTTGCATGGATCGCCCTTTCGGGTTTTCAATCCATCGGGATACCCATTTTTGCCTGAGTTGTCCGATGCGGCTTTTCAACTCAGCGGGTGTACATTTTTTTGTTTATTTTCCCTTATTTTTTCTTGAGTCTTTTATTCTGTTTTTGACTCGCCGGGATGCCCTATTTTTGCCTGGACTTACATTCTGTTTTTATGTCCAGCGGGTCTTTTTTATGCGAAGTATTTTTTAACTACATCTGAATTCACAGGGGACGGGAAGTCTTCACCATCCATGGTGCTGAGCATCAGAGCTCCACCATAGAAAACTTTTTTTACAACAAATGGTCCTTCATAATTTGGAGTCCACTTGCCCCTGTGGTCTGTATGAGGAGGGAGGATTCTTTTCAGTACAAGATCTCCTACTTGATACTCTCGGTGCCTGACTTTCTGATCGAAGGCTCTCTTCATTCTTTTCTGATACAACTGCCCATGACAAATTGCAGCCAATCTTTTCTCTTCAATCAGACTCAGTTGTTCGAATCGGGATCGGACCCACTCTGCTTCGTTCAGCTTAACATCCATCAATACCCGTAGAGAGGGTAATTCAACTTCAACAGGTAGGACTGCCTCCATACCATACACAAGCTGATACGGTGTTGCCCCAGTGGATGTTCTGATTGACGTGCGGTACCCATGCAAGGCAAATGGTAGCATTTCATGCCAGTCTTTGTAGGTGACTACCATCTTCTGCACAATTTTCTTGATATTCTTATTAGCTGCCTCAACAACGCCGTTCATCTTTGGCCTGTAAGGAGAAGAATTGTGGTGTTGGATCTTGAAGTCCCGGCATAGCTCAGCCATCATTTTGTTGTTCAAGTTGGAACCATTATCAGTAATGATTCGCTCGGGCACTCCATACCGACAGATGATATCTCTCTTCAGGAATCGGGCTACCACTTGCCTTGTAACATTTGCATATGAGGCTGCTTCAACCCACTTGGTGAAATAGTCAATGGCGACCGGGATGAATCTGTGGCCATTTGAAGCAGTTGGCTCAATTTTGCCGATCATATCAATGCCCCACATGGCAAAGGGCCAAGGTGAAGACATTATATTCAAAGAATTGGGAGGCACATGCACTTTATCCGCATAGATCTGGCACTTATGGCATTTTCTGGCGTAGGCACAACAGTCGGCATCCATTGTGATCCAGTAATAGCCTGTTCTCAGCAATTTCTTAGCCATGGCGTGCCCTCCTGCATGGGTACCAAAGGAACCTTCGTGCACCTCGTGCATCAACAAGTCTGCTTCTGTTCTGTCAACGCATCTGAGGAGTACCATATCAAAGTTTCTCTTGTATAGGGACCCATCAGTGTTCAGGAAGAAACTACCAGCAAGCCTTCTCAAAGTCTTCTTATCATTGGAAGATGCCCCAGGTGGGTATGTTTGATCCTCCAAGAAGCACTTAATGTCATGGAACCAAGGCTTATCATCCTTGATAACATCTGCTGCGAATACGTATGCTGTTCTATCAAGTCTGGACACTGAAATTTGAGGTACGAAGTTGGCAGCCTGAACTTTGATCATAGATGAAATGGTAGCCAGAGCATCTGCAAACTGATTCTCGTCCCGAGGGATATACTCAAGCTTGACCGTTGTGAAGAAAGTCAATAGCCTCCTTGTATAATCCCTATAAGGTATCAGATGCTCCTGGTGTGTGTACCATTTGCCGTTGGTTTGATTAACTACCAGAGCTGAATCTCCGAATACAGTTAATGTCTTGATCCTGAGGTCAATGGCTTCCTCAAGACCCATAATGCAAGCTTCGTATTCAGCTTCGTTGTTAGTGCAGTTGAAGGTGAGTTTTGCCGAGAAAGGCATGTGAACTCCCTTAGGTGTAATGAGTACCGCACCAACACCACGACCATTCATATTAACAGCCCCATCAAACATCATAGTCCATTCTTCTTCCGGGTCAGGCCCTTCAGTGTGAATAGGCTCTTCACGATCTTTCGCTTTTATGAACATGATGTCTTCATCAGGGAAGTCAAATCTCATAGGCTGGTAGTCATCAATAGGTTGCTCAGCAAGATATTCAGACAATACACTTCCCTTGATGGCTTTTTGAGATGTGTACTGGATGTCATATTCTGTGAGAATCATTTGCCATCTTGCAACCCGTCCTGTAAGAGCTGGCTTCTCGAAAATGTACTTAACTGGGTCCATTTTGGATATCAACAAAGTGGTGTGGGTCAGCATATACTGTCTCAGTCGGCGAGCATCCCACGCTAAAGCACAACAAGTTTTCTCGAGCAGTGAATAACGTTGTTCACAGTCGGTAAACTTTTTGCTTAGGTAGTATATTGCATACTCTTTTCGACCAGACTCGTCATGCTGGCCCAGCACACACCCCATTGACTCTTCTAATACTGTCAAGTACATTATCAGAGGTCTTCCTTCAACTGGAGGCATAAGGATTGGTGGTTCTTGCAGGTACTCTTTGATCTTGTCAAAAGCCCTCTGGCAGTCTTCACTCCACCTGACCGTTTGTTCTTTTCTTAACAGTTTGAACAAGGATTCACAGGTTGCAGTAAGGTGAGATATGAACCTTGAGATGTAGTTCAGTCTACCTAGAAACCCTCGAACTTCTTTCTCAGTTTTTGGTGCAGGCATCTCCTGAATGGCTTTGACCTTATCAGGGTCCACTTCAATCCCTTTCTCACTTACGATAAAACCCAGCAGCTTACCAGATCGCACCCCGAATGTGCATTTGTTAGGGTTCAGCTTCAGTTGGTACTTCCTCAGACGCTTGAATAGTTTCAGTAGATTCACCAGGTGGTCTTCTTCTGTGAGGGACTTGGTAATCATGTCATCCACATAACACTCGATTTCCTTATGGATCATATCGTGGAATAATGTTACCATAGCCCGTTGATATGTTGCACCAACATTCTTCAGTCCGAACGGCATCACCTTGTAACAGAACGTGCCCCAGGGTGTGATGAATGTTGTCTTCTCCATGTCTTCAGGTGACATTTTGATCTGATTGTATCCTGAAAATCCATCCATGAAGGAGAATACCGAGAACTGAGCCGTGTTATCAACCAATACGTCAATGTGAGGTAATGGGAAATCATCTTTCGGGCTGGCTCTGTTCAGGTCCCGGTAGTCAACACACATCCTTACTTTGCCATCTTTCTTAGGCATAGGTACTATATTAGCAACCCAAGGCGGATAGCTAGTTACAGCAAGGAACCCGGCGTCCCACTGCTTTTGTACTTCTTCTTTGATCTTCATTGCCATGTCTGGGCGAGTACGGCACAGTTTCTGTTTAACCGGTGGGCACTCTTCTCTTAAAGGCAGCTTGTGCATAACAATGTCGGTGTCCAACCCTGGCATATCCTGATAAGACCAAGCAAACACATCCACATACTCTTGAAGCAGGTTAATCAGTTGTCTCTTCACTGAGTCTTGTAAGCAGGCCCCGATTTTAACTTCTTTCACGTCTTCATCTGTACCAAGATTAATCGTTTCCACCTCCTCCTGATGAGGAGTGATAACCTTCTCCTCTTGTCTCAACAATCTGGCTAGCTCCTCAGGAAGCTCGTAATCTTCTTCAACCCCTTCATCAGCTTGATTGATCGGATTGTCAGAGTCATACGAAGTCATAGCCGTGCTGTTGTCGGTGCGGTCTGGAAGGCACTCTCTGCAAGGGTTTAGATTGTTCATTTTAGTGATTGATTTTAATCTTGTTTAGAAAAAGTGAAATGAAGTTAATATTTTGAAAACATTGCCATTTATTTTTTTGTACAAAAAGAAAAATGGAAAAACAGTGAGCGGAAAAGAAAAAAGACTCATTTGCAAAAGATGTCTGATATTTCATTGATTAATCTTGTTGCACAAAAATTACAGATGGCCCGATTACAAAATGAGTCTTGTCATCTTGGGCAAGATGCAAGACTTGATGCATGCTCAAAATATACAGGAAATAATAATTACTCTGCAGGAGTAACTCTCATAATTTCCTAGGAAGACCAGTTTGAGATACTGCTCCCCGGGATCTTTGGACGAATCCAGCTTTCCAGGTTGCGTTCATCTTCCAACTCATCTTCCAAGTTGTTGACAGCATCGGGGGTGAGCATCCCCCCACTAACAAAGTTGGGCTTTTTAGCAGCCTCTGCTTGATCTTCTTGAGTTGGTTTGTAACCCAACCCAAATCTATCCTCTTTCTTCTCCACAGGCAACAATTTGCCCCAGCCTTGAGCGTTTCCTTCTTCCACCACCTTCCGGGCTTGTTGGTAGGATGTCATAGAAGTCCCAAGTACAACAGAGGTTTCATTAATATTCAGGGCCTCAAACCCCTGGCTCATGGTCTCGTGGATCTCCCCATCCATCTCAATATATTTGTATGTAGCCAGATGGCTAACAAAAATATCCTCCTCTCCACAAATAGTAACGACCTGGCCCTCCCACTCGAATTTTAACTTCTGGTGAAGGGTAGACGTTACTGCGCCAGCGACATGAATCCATGGTCTACCCAACAAACAGCTGTAGGCAGGCTGAATGTCCATCACGTAGAAGGTCGTTTTGAAAGTTTGCGGGCCAATTGTTACAGGCAACTCAATTTCTCCCAGAACTGATCTCTTAGAGCCGTCAAAAGCTCTCACTACCAAGTTACTGGGTCGTAATGCCAATCCTTCATATTCCAGCTTCACAAGGGCTTTTTTAGGTAAGACATTGAGGGATGACCCCGTGTCTACCAGCACATGGGAAAGAACTGCACCTTTACATTCCATGGTAATGTGCAAAGCCTTATTATGATTGCGGCCTTCCGAAGTCAAATCAGTGTTGGTAAATCCTAGTCCATTACTGGCATTAACATTTCCAACCACAGCTTCCAACTGATTGACGGTGATCTCTTCTGGCACATAAGCTGCGTGCAAGACTTTGAGTAGTGCGTTCCGATGGGCCTCGGAGCACATAAACAATGATAGAATGGAGATCTTGGAAGGCATCTGGTGAAGCTGGTCCACTATCTTGTAGTCACTTTTCTTGATGATTCTCATGAACTCATCAACTTCTTGGTCAAAAGGTGTTTTTAAAGCTTCTCTAACAACTTGTTCCTCCTGCACCATGCTCTTCCCTTTTGCCTTGGCAGCAGCTTCTGCTTCGGCAGTGGGTCTTTGAATTTGCGGGGCAAAGAGACGTCCGCTTCGAGTGAAGCCTCCGCCTCCCCCCACATTGTCTATTTTTGGTGAAGAAGTTGATGATTCGAATGTGATTTTCTGTCCTTCGCAGTATAGGTCGGAGCCGTAATGCCAAGGGATGGCATTACTGCTTTCATAAGGTACCGGCCCAGGCACTGTGACAGTGACTGGACTGATGGCAGCTGCAGAAGGGATTGTGATAGTCTGTGGATCATAGTATATTGTGATTGGTGCTCTGGTAGGAGTGGAATTTTGTGAGTTGTAGGCGGAATCATTTGCAGGATCATAATAAATTGTAACTGTTGAGACACTTGCATTGTTTGTTGCTGATGTTGTAGGAGACATTGTTGGAAGGATGGGTGTTGTTGTTGTAGGAGAATCTGAATGAAGGGGTGCTGAAGTTGTAGAAGGGATATTTGTTGATATTTGGTCCGTTGAAGTAACAGATGAAGCATTTGTTGATGAAACTGAAAAGTTGTTTGGAACAATGGTTGTTGAAGTTGTAGGAGGTTCTGGAACTGATATTAAGGAGATTGCTGGATTGGTAGGTATCGATGTTGTGATTTGAAGCAAGCCACTCTGGATGAGACCATCTATGCCATCCCTCAAGTTATCACAACCATTCACTGAAATGTTGCAATAAGCACACCCTAACTCACATCCCGGGAACATTTGTCATTCAAGGAGTTGAGCTTTAATCTCTACCAAGGGTGTCCGAATCTGACCCACACTGGTTATCAAATAAGACGGTTTGTCTTCTTCAATAGCATTGATTCTGGGACCACCATGGTGTGGCATAGGGTTCTTGTTAACATTCGGTGGCGGTGCAAAGTTCAGAGCTTTGGAATCCACTAGATCCTGCACTTTCATGTGCAAAGCTCTGCACTTCTCTGTACTATGTGTAAACACCCCAAATTTGCCCTCACCCATTCACACCATGGCTTGTGATCATTTCATATGCATAAACACAATCATATCATCTCATATCTCATTTTTGATTCACTGCATAGTTTCTAAGTCATCTGCACCTAGGGTTTGTGATTTGAGCAATCCAAGAGCCTCTTGAGCCACTCCCAAAGGCCATCAATCACTTCAAAGGGATCCATGAGTGTTCTTATATCATATTACATCCTCTCAAAGTCAAAAATGCAAAAGAATCACAAGAACTGGGATTGGTATGGATGCAGAGCCAAGTTTGACTGCACAGTTGACCTAAAATTAGGGTTTTGGTTTCAGAGGCCATAACTCCAAATTTTTTGGTCATTCTTGTTTCCAATGGTATCTATATGGTATAGGGAGTGTGCATATCAATTTTCATGAAGAAATTCCATGGGGAAGTCATCTGATCAAGAGTTGACTTTTCAGACAAGTCAGTGCAAAATCAGGGCATCTGAGGCCCCCAATGACCCAACCAAGGGGTGATCTTCATCATTTTGAGTGTATATGATCTTTATTTTATCATGGAAGAAGGTTGAAGTTCACAAAATTCAAGAATTTGAAGTTTTTGCAAAGTTGACTTTTTAGGGCATGGTTGACTTTTAAGGAATATGTCATTTTATGCCACTTTTCAAGCCTTGCTTTTTGATCCAGAAATGCTTCAAATGGAAAAACTTTGGTCATGAAAGTTGTAGATTAGATCTTTCCCTTTTCAAAAAGTACAAGAACATGACCTAATTCATCTTGGATCAAAAGTTATGGTGTGACAAAGTTGGCAAAAATCACTAATTTTCAAGATATGCACCAATTGGAAAATTTGCAAAATCATGTATCAAGGCCATTTGTGACTTCTAGTTCACATCAAACCAATGCACAAACATCACATGAGTTCTAAAAATCAGAATTGAACCAAAAGATCACATGTTCATGGTTGGCAAAACAAGATATTTTCATGAGGTTTCAAAAGTAAGCAAGTTGCAAAACTACTCATCACACTTCACCCACTTGGTGCCTAGCATGCTGAACCTTCCTAGCCTCTCTTCCACACCATGCTGCGCCAGCCCACACACATGTACCTGCCTAGAACCAAGCCCATGCCTCTCTTACCAAAAAGTTGACATTTTGCAAAAGTGAACTTACCTATCACAGCAGGCCAGGTCACATCATCTGACCAATTGGAGTTGTTTATACTATCCATTTGCTAGCCATTTCATACATGAAGCCAGCCTGAAACAAGCCCTAAGACAGCATTCACAAAAACACTCCATCAAGCATTTCTCTTCGAATCTGTCTCCACAACTCACAAACATAAGAACCAATTCCACTGATCAACTCACCTTGTTTCATTGAGCTAAAACCAGCAAGACTTAGGCCTGAACCAGGCAAGAACACCATTTCTCCATTTTCACTCCCAAAAGCAAAACCATTCGAAACTCATTCCACATGCCATAAACACTCAAACAAACTCCACAAACCTTCCCCACTCATCATCCTGATCACAAAGAACCCTTCACCATTGCCAGAAACAGCCTGAATCATAAACACGATTCACACCTGAGCTTGAACAGAACTTGTTCAATCTTTCAAACCAGCCAACATAAACTCCTTCTAAGCATTCAAGGATCATCAGGGGACCAAGTAGAGTGGATTGCATCAAAGGGAGAGGGCAGAAAGTTGTTGGAGTGAAAGCTTCGAAACTCAGGTAACTCAAGAACATTTTTTCCAGAAATCATTTTTTAAGTTCTTAAGTTGTTCTATATGCCTTCCTGATCATGAATATGTCTTTAGTTTTGAAAATGGTGGAGAGATGAGAGTTTAATCAATCTCTGAAACTTTTTGCCCTAGATTTTGTTTGTTTCGATTCAGCCATTCCTGGAAAAATAAATATGTTTTGAATGGGGGTTTTGATTCGTGAGTGAGTGGGAATCATTTCTGTGTTTTTAGATTTCGTTTTAGATGCGTTTTGAAAGAGTTTGAGGTTTGGGGTGAACGGAGAAGATGACCGGAACACTGTTCCGGTCATCTGAAGGTGATTAACGGCAGGGTTAGGGCTTAAACATTAATTAGCCAGGTTTGAATACTGGCCCTTGGATATGGCGCCAGGTCAATGCGCGCGCTGGCCAGTTTGAATCTCACGCGTTGGATTTGATTACTTTGCTTTTTTCAGTTTAAAAATTCTTTTTTATTTTCATAATATTTCATTTGTTTTACATAATTTATTAAAAATAGCAAAAATGCTTTAAAAATTATGAAATTTTTTATCCTGAGTTTCATTAATTTTTAAAACACAAAAATATTTTTATTTTCATTTTTTGCATTTAAAAAGTATTTTCAAATATTTAAAAGTTTATTTTTAATTGATTAATGAAAATTAATTTATTAAAAATACTTTTAGGCATTTAAAAATCACCAAAAAATTCATGAAATGTTCTAAGACATTTAGAAACATTGTCCAACCTTCAAACCAAATTTATTTTTTGATCTTGATGCATTTTGAGAATTTTTCATTGATTTAAAATCATTTTTATGCATTAATTTGATCCAAAGTTCAAGAAATCATTTCTGCCTATCCATGAAGAGTTGGACATTGATTCTTTTTGCATTGCATTGTGTTTAGCATGTAGTTTGTGAGATTAAATGGCCATGATTTGATCTTTTATTTTCAATTTGTTTGGCATTTCTTTTGATTAGGAACCCTAAAACCCTAGAAATCTTAAGAAAACCATAACTTGAACTTGGTTAGGAGTTGAGACCTCTCCTTTGGGCATTGGGTTAGTATAGGATTAGGGGTCCTTTGAGTGGCATTTTCATTTTTTTTATCTTAGGGTTTGCTTCTGATTTTGATTTTTGTTTGATGTATTGTTCATAAACCCTAGTTTGGGCTTTCATATGCACCCATCTTGCATTCTCTTGCACAACATGACTTGCCATGACATTCCATGCCTCCATTTGATTCATTTAACATCATAAGACATATTGAAAGCATGTTTGATCATTGCATCATGTATTTGCCATTTTGTATGTCATTTGCATTCCATTACTTTTCATGTATGTCTATGCTCCTTAACTTGCTTCATTTGCATTCATGAACTTGTATGATCATCTCCATGTGCTGCCTCATGTTTGTAGCATCTCATAGCATCATTAGCATCATGTACATGCTTCTGGTTTTGTTTCTCATCATGTCATCTCATCCCATTTTGCATTGCATTGCATTTCTTTTCTAACATTTCAGGTGGTAAGTGATTTTGAGAAGTGAATTTGCCTTCACTTCTCATAACTTTTCTTTTCATCTCTCTTGCATCCATGCTGCATTTTTATATGTGTTTGGGCTTGAGCTTGCTCATTCTTCTTCTTCCCACTTTCTTTCTTCAAGTGACTTGACTTCTTGAATGAAGCAATTCACTTTGCTTCCCTTGATCCTTTCATCTGCTTCCTGGTGTTTCCTTTGAAGATTGTTCTTGTAAACCTCACAAACCTTAGGAACAACCGAGCATGATAATAATTAGGGTTTTGATTAGTCTCCCCCCCTTATTTTTACCTTTGTGTCTTCTTTGAGTCTTCTCTTCTCATCTCATAATCAGGGACTAAACCCTAAAGGCTTTAAGGCTTTGTGATTAAGCTTATACCTGCATCCTTCTATTAGGATGGAGTGTATAACTTTAATCCTAAGTGTTAAACCCTTAATGTGTTTAAATCTCTTAATCAATTCACATAATAATCATCAAGGCATCACACTTGTAACTTGGGCCTTGCATTAGGGTTCTAATTCTTCCTTAATTGGTCAAGAAGGACTAACCCTAGTGTTAATGGACAAGTCCCCCTCAAGTTGTCTTACAAATCATAAAATCCACTTCATAATCATACCATTAAATAAAATCCACTTAATCAAAGGCTTGTTTTGTCATGAGTTTAATCCCTAATCATGGATTAAGTTGAGGAGCTTTCCTCAGCTTAAACATTCTCATCTATTATCCTTCTATTAAGATGGTGTAATGAGTCTGTTTAATCCTTGATTATGGCTTAACCTCATTACTCAACACTAAACAAAAACACCAAAAACATTCAAATAATCACAAGTAGGTTAATGATCTTAATCCTATACCAAAGGTGATTAAGTGTGAGAATCTGACTTCACACTTAAGGTACTCTCATTACCCCTAATCAGAGGGAAGATGTGATGAGTTTACTAACCCATTGGTTTAGGCTTAAACTCATTAACTTATGACAAACTCTCAAAAGCAATAAAAGATTGAAAACTCAAAAACAAACAATAATCGTCTCCTCCGGGATTCTTTTCTCATCTCATTCACTCACAACCGAGAACTTGCTTCTTCCGTCTAATGCAAGACAGTTAGCACCTGAGCCAGACAGGTCATACCCTTGAGCATAGGCAAGCAAGCAGTTCACAAGTCAATTCACCTTTCAGTCTCTTTGGGTCGAACTACGGTGTTCTGACTTCCTCATTGCACGAGAGGATACGTAGGCATAACTTAACAGTTATCGAACAAAAGTCTCTGTATATTCCCCCTCCTTCCAGCATTATTCTTTAAGCCTCATGATCTTGAGCATTTCACTCTCATTCTTACACTGACACACCATTATACATTTCACTTCTTTTACACTGACACCTGTACATCCTTTTCCAGCTCTTTATACACAGATTGCACTGACACTACCCCTTTAAAACACAAATCTTTTAAGCGTGGATCCCGTCGAGTACGACGGACAATCTGGGTGCTAATACCTTCCCAGGTTGTAACCAACCCCCTTTCTCAGTCTCTCTGGTTCGCAAACCGTCTTATCCATCTCTTTCTAGGCCTATGCAGCATTGCCTTTCCTCCGGGATAAAAATGCCTAGCTGGCGACTCTATTCATCTCCAGTGAGTTCACGGCTGTTTGTTCTCATTGTCCCTCTCGCCGACCGTTCGCGTCTGTACCTTTATCTGGGCCTATGTCCACTTATCGGGAGCGACAGCTTGGCGACTCTGCTGGGGACCCTTATACTGTAACCAGGGCTTCTGGTTCTTTTTGTGGGTTCCTCCTAGCGCTTGTTTGATTTGTGCTTACTGGGGTGTTATATGCTTATTTGTGTTGGTATATTTGTATTTATTTTTGCTTTATGTACAGTTGTTTACTGCTTTCTTTATAGCTTTGCATTATATCATATTGTCATACTGTGCTGCTGGCTGGATCTGTTTGTTTGCTTTGGTGGGTGGGTGTTCTATTGAGAGTTTAAGGTCCTATACCTGGGACCTGAGTGACACCTAGGCTAGAGTGAATCATATTCTTTCCCATTCCATCTCGGTCTGGTGCGGGAATATGAAACACGGTTCAAATATGGGTTTCTTCTTGAGAACTCTGTGTTGCAGATTTCCTGCAATGCTAGGGCTATCTGGGAAGCCTGCTAAGTCTGGATGACCTTTTAGTATTGACCTTCAGAAACTGAGGTGAATTAGAGGAGGAACTTTTATGGTTATTGTAAACACTGTACCTCTGGGTTAGAAGTGTTTACACTTCTCATAACTGATCCAAGTCTGAGGATCCTTGTTTTAGAACACCACCTGTGAGGGGGTTGGGCTGTTTACAGGTTTGCAGGTACCTTGACCTCAGAATACCCTGTTACTTTGATATGATTAAGAATACTCCATGTTGGAACAGTTCTTGTGATTCTAAACCCTGGACATGTGGCTCTTTATTTGAGTCCCCCACCTTGGTTACTGGACTTATAGACCTCCATCTGGATTTCTTACACATGTGGACTTCTATCAGAGCATTTGATCAGATCCAGCTCAGTCACAAACCCTTGCATATCATTTGCATACATAATCATTGCATCATATTGACATTTGCTTATTTGTGTTTCAGGGTATCCATCTTCATTTGGTTTTGGTTTTGACCCCATCTTCAGTATTGACCTATCTTCATCAGCACTTGCTTCAGCTATCAGTTATCAACTTCAGCCAACCAGTGGCCCATTCTTCAGTATCAGCATCAGCACTTGTCTCTACTCAGTCTCAACATCATGGCACCTAAAAAGAGTAACATCACCTACCACTTCTTCCAGCCAGAGTTAGCTGACATCAGGAGGATTCAGACCCTGATCACTCCAGACCATATACCACTGTTCAGGGAACACTATGGAGATATACTTGATATGGTTATGGATCTGGACCCCTCACAGAGAAGCCTGATCCACACTTGCCTTCAGTTTTATGATCCCCCACTGAGATGTTTCACTTTTCAAGACTTTCAGTTGGGCCCTTTATTGGAAGAGTACTCATCATTAGTTGGTATACCTATCAGAGGTGGAGTCCCTTTCAACCCTGAGATGGTCTTTCCTGGTAATGAAGAGGTAGCAAAGGCAATGCATCTGGAACCAGTCCTGATTGGGCAGCATATGACTTCTAAAGCTGGAATCCCAGGCCTGCATCTGGATTTCTTGATCTCTCAAGCTACCCTGAAACCTTCTTTAGGAGAGTGGAAAGCAGTTTGTGCTTTGTTGGCCCTGAGTATATATGGGATTGTATTATTTGCAGATGAGCCTCGATTCATTAGTAAGAATGCAATCCACCTTTTCATCCTGAAGAACCCAGTGCCAACTTTATTAGGGGATCTCTACTATTCAGTGCATCAGAGGAATGAAAAGCAGAGGGGAAGATTAGTGAGGTGTTGTGCTCCTTTGTTCCATACTTGGCTTCTCAGGCATTTGCCCAGGACAAATGCATTTTTGAACCCTCATCAGCAGAGAAACTGGGCTGGAAGACTTACTACTCTTACTTCAGCTGATATCAGGTGGTGCACTCAAAGCACAAAAGGCAAGGATATCATCACCAGCTGTGGGCATTTCCCCAATGTTCCCCTAATAGGAGTTAAGGGTAGTATTAATTACAACCCTCTGCTGTTCAAAAGACAACTGGGCTATGCACTGATCCACACTCCTAAGGCACAGGACTTGGTTGAGACTCTTTATTGTGAGAACAAGCTTAATCTGGCTATTGTTAGGCAGGCAGCCTGGGCCTGGGACAATGTGCAGACTAAGGGGGTAACCATCCTGGGGAAGTGCAACAATGTGGCATCAGCACAATACTATGATTGGTCCCATGCCAGGGCTCAATTCTCTGGGATGCCCTTTACTATAGAGGATATGCCTGGGCCTTCCACAACATCACCTCCAGCAACTGTCAGCTTAGAGGAGTTTGAGAAATTGAAAGAGAGAAATGAGAAGTTGACTCAAGCTTTGCAGAAGACCCTCTATGAGAGGAGTGATGGAAGATTGGATATTGAAAGGTTGGAAAAGTTGAAGAAAGAGCATTTGGCTAGAATTGAGAAGTCTGAAGAGTACATTAAGAAGTCTAGGGCTGGAGAACAAATCCTGAAGAATGCTTGCAAAGAAGCCCAGTTCCAGAAAGCCAAGACAGACTTGTATCTGAAGGAGAGTCAGGCTAGGTGGGTCAGGATCACCGAGGCTCGTACTCTGGAGGACAAGAGGGTCCAAGACAAGATGGAGCAGATGGAAGCTAGTGCAAAAGAGCAACAAGAAGCCCTGGCAGCAGCCCAGAGGGAGATATCAGAGCTAAAGGTCAGAGCTGGAGTGAAGAGGTCAAAGGACCAAGGTCAACACAAGAAGCTAGCTGCAGCTGTTACTACCCGGAACCTCCTTATCAGGAATCTCACGGAGCGTCCGGCTGATCCTGTGACCGAAGCACTTCTCAAGGAAGTTCGGGAGGATGAGTTTGGTCTGGGTGTTTGACCATTTGCTTGTTGTTGTTTCCATTCCATGTATTTTGATTTTTTTTCTTGTAATGTATTTTGACCCCTCAGAGGGCTTGTGTTTGTAAACAAACTATGTACCATTTGCCTTTTGTAATATATGTATTTAGTTTGTTCCATCCGAGTTTACTCCGAAAGCAACATCAACAGCATCTTCAAGGGTCTGGAAGGGTCAAAACTGAATGCCAAGCCGGATACCTTGAAAACAAATAAGCATACTGCATTGCATGCTAACCTTTTGTTTGTTTTGTAGGTTTTTGTTTTGTTGTTGCTAACTCTGTTGTGATGTTCAGGAATTATTGCTCGACGACGAGGGTTTCCACTCAACCGACCACACAGGTACCCCACCCGCAGTAACCTTCCGGGCATACAGATGGATCAGATGCAGCAGGACCTTACTGAGGTCAGGAACCAAATGACCAACGAGAGGTTGGAAATGAGGACTCAAATGGCACAGTTTATGGAAGTAATGAACAACATGGCCCAAAGTCAGGAGAGGCTCAGAGCACTGGTGGAAGGGAGAAATCAGGAAGATCATCAGCCGGGGACTGCTGGGACTAGCAACAATGAAAGAGTCCAACCTCATGTCAATCCCCCAGTCTTTGGACCCCACCTCCATCCAGAGGCCAACATTCCTGTCAATATACAAGGGACTGCCACAGCAGGGAGGGTACTGCAAGAAGACCCTCAAGAAGACCAGTTCACAGTGATGGGAGCTGGGGAAGAAGCTTATGATAGAAGGTTGGATGAGATAGCTGAGAAATTAAGATCCTTAGAGTCTCAAAACTCTTTGGGTTTTGATGTTATGGATATGGGCTTGGTAGACGGGGTCAGGATTCCCCACAAGTTTAAGCCACCATGCTTTGAGAAGTATAATGGGACGTCTTGTCCCCGAACCCATCTACAATCTTTTCTCGGGAGGCTAAAGGCCTATACCATGGACGAGAAGCTGTGGATGTTCTACTTTGAGGACAGCTTGATTGGAGCTTCAAGGGAATGGTATTCCCATCTGACAAGAGCAACTATTAGGTGCTGGAAGGACCTGGCAGAGGCCTTCATCAGACAGTATCAGTATAATCTGGATATGGCACCCAACAGGACCCTCCTGATGGGAATGTCACAGTCATCTAGAGAGAGCTTCCGAGAGTATGCTCAAAGATGGAGACAGCTTGCTGCTGTTGTCCAGCCACCTATGTCAGAAAGGGAGATGGCTGATATGTTCATGAACACCCTTCAGGGGACTTACATTGATAGGCTAGCTGCCTTCTCATCTACCAGCTTTGCAGATGTAGTCATAGCAGGGGAGAGAATTGAAAGCCTATTGAAGATGGGAAAGATCTCAGACAACGGTGCAAGCTCATCCAGTAATGCAAGAAAGCCTTTTACAGGCCCAAGAAGGACTGGTGAGACTAATGCCATCCACACCAACAGGGGAAGGCCCCAATATGTGCATAGATCTGTGGCAGCAGTCACCATTCCCGCTCCAGCTCATCCACAACCAGCTTATCAGCCTCCGCAGCAAAACTATCAGCAACAACCTCAGTACCATCAACAAAATCAGTATCCTCCGAGAAATTACAACAACAGCAACACCAACAACAATAATCAGCAAAGGCCATTCCAGCAGAGGCCATCTCAAGCCAACAGGGTGATCGATCCGATCCCCATGCCATATGCTACATTGCTGCCACAACTCCTGAAACTCAACCTAGTTGAGCTAAGGACATTGGCACCTCTAGATCCCAACAGTCTACCCAGGAACTACGACTCCAATGCCAGATGTGCTTTTCATTCGAATGCGCCTGGCCATAGTATAGAAAAGTGCAGAGCCTTGCACATGAAGGTACAAGACCTGGTAGACTCAAAAGCTCTGAATTTCGCACCACCACCCAATGTCAACAAAAATCCTATGCCAAACCACGATGGTCCCAGAATCAACGCTATTGAAGAAGACAAGCCGTCTTATTTAATAACCAGTGTGGGTCAGATCCGGACACCGTTGGTAGAAATTAAGGCTCAGCTCCTCGAGTGCCAGATGTTCCCAGGGTGTGAGTTAGGGTGTGCTTACTGCAATATTTCAGTAAATGGGTGCGATAACCTGAGGAATGGCATAGATGGTCTCATTCAGAGTGGCCAGCTTCAGATCACCACATCATTTCCAACAAATCCAGCAATCTCATCAGCAACAGTACCGGTATCTCCTACAACTGCAGCAACCATTGTTCCTGACAATTCTTCGGCTTCATCAACAAGTACTCCATCTATCATCTCAACTGATCAGTTATCAACGAATTTTTCTTCTACAACTTCAGCACCACTCCAATTTGAATCTCCTACAACAACAACATCCATCCTTCCGACAATGTCTCCTACAACTCCAGCAACAAACTCTGAAGATGTCTCAACTGTCACAATATTTTATGATCCTGAAAGTAACTCTGCCTACAATTCAGAAGGTGCTGCTCCCATCAGAGCACCAGTCACAATTTATTATGATCCGCAAACTATCACAGTCCCTTCTGCAGCTGTCATCAGTCCAGTCACTGTCACGGTGCCTGGACCAGTACCTTATGAAAGCAATAGGGCCATCCCTTGGCACTACGGCTCTGATGTATACTGTGAAGGAAAGAAAATCACTCTTGAACCATCAACACCTGCACCACAAATAGACAATGTGGGAGGAGGCGGAGGCTTCACTCGAAGCGGACGTCTCTTTGCTCCACAAATTCAAAGACCCACTGCCGAAGCAGAAGCTGCTGCCAAGGCAAAAGGAAAGAGCCCGGTGCAGGAAGATCAAGCTGTTAAGGAAGCTTTGAAAACACCATTCGATCAAGAAGTTGATGAGTTCATGAGAATCATCAAAAAGAGTGATTACAAAATAGTGGATCAGCTTCACCAGACGCCATCCAAGATCTCTATCCTCTCATTGCTTATGTGCTCCGAAGCCCATCGGAATGCACTGCTCAAAGTCTTGCACGCAGCTTACGTGCCTGAAGAGATCACTGTCAATCAATTGGAAACCGTGGTTGGAAATGTTACTGCTAGCAATGGGCTAGGGTTCACCAATACTGACTTGACAACGGAAGGCCGCAACCATAACAAAGCCTTGCACATCACCATGGAATGTAAAGGCGCAGTCCTTTCCCATGTGCTGGTAGACACAGGATCATCCCTTAATGTCTTACCGAAAAAGGCCCTGGTGAAGCTAGAGTATGAAGGATTAGCATTGCGTCCCAGTAACCTGGTAGTAAGAGCCTTCGATGGTTCTAAGAGATCGGTTCTGGGAGAGATTGAGCTACCTGTGACAATTGGACCACAAACCTTTAAAACGATCTTCTATGTGATGGACATTCAGCCTGCCTACAGCTGTTTGTTGGGTAGACCATGGATTCATGCCGCTGGCGCAGTAACGTCTACCCTTCACCAGAAGTTAAAATTTGAGTGGGAAGGCCAAGTTGTTACTATCTGTGGAGAAGAGGATATATTTGTTAGCCATCTGGCTACTTATAAGTATATTGAGATGGATGGGGAGATCCATGAAACAATGAGCCAAGGGTTTGAGGCCTTGAATGTTAATGAAGCATCGGCTGTATCTGGAATCTCCATGTCATCTTATCAACAAGCCCGGAAGGTTGTTGAGGAAGGAACTGCCCAAGGCTGGGGCAAGGTTTTATCTGTGGAGGAGAAGAAAGACAAATTTGGGTTGGGTTACAGACCAACTCAACAACATCAAGCGGAGGCTGCTGAGAAGCCCGGTTTTGTCAGTGGGGGGATGCTCACCCCTGATGCTATCAACAATTTGGAAGACGAGCTGGAAGAGGAGCGCAATCTGGAGAATTGGATTCGTCCAAAGATCCCGGGGAGCAGTATCTCAAACTGGTCTTCCCAGGAAATTATAAGAGTTACTCATGCAGAGTAATTATTATTTCCTGTATTTTTATAGCATGCATCAAAATCTTGCATCTTGCCCAAGATGACAAGACTCATTTTGTAATCGGGCCATCTGTACTTTTTGTGCAAACAAGATTAATCAATGAAATATCAGACATCTTTTTGCAAATGAGTCTTTTTCCTTTTCGTTCACTGTTTTTCCATCTTTTCTTTTTGTACAAAAAATAAATGGCGATGTTTTCAAAATGATAACTTCATTTCACCTTTTTTAAACAAGATTAAAATCAATCACTAAAATGAACAAACTGAACCCTTGCAGAGAGTGCCTTCCTGACAGCACCGACAACAACACGGCTATGACTTCGTATGACTTTGACAATCCGATCAATCAAGCTGATGAAGGGGTTGAAGAAGAATATGAGCTTCCTGAAGAGCTAGCCAGGTTGTTAAGACAAGAGGAAAAGGTTATTACTCCTCACCAGGAGGAGGTTGAAGTGATTAATCTTGGTACAGATGAAGACGTGAAAGAGGTTAAAATCGGGGCCTGCCTGCAAGACTCAGTGAAGAGACAACTGATTGATCTGCTTCAAGAATATGTGGATGTGTTTGCTTGGTCGTATCAAGATATGCCAGGGTTGGACACCGACATTGTCGTGCACAAGCTGCCTTTGAGAGAAGAGTGCCCACCGGTCAAACAGAAGTTGCGCCGTACTCGCCCAGACATGGCAATGAAAATCAAAGAAGAGGTACAAAAGCAGTGGGACGCCGGGTTCCTTGCTGTAACTAGCTATCCGCCGTGGGTTGCTAACATAGTACCTGTGCCTAAGAAAGACGGCAAAGTAAGGATGTGTGTTGACTACCGGGATCTGAACAGAGCCAGCCCGAAGGATGACTTCCCATTACCTCACATTGATGTATTGGTGGACAACACGGCTCAGTTCTCGGTATTCTCCTTCATGGACGGATTTTCAGGATATAATCAGATCAAGATGTCACCTGAAGACATGGAGAAGACAACTTTCATTACACCTTGGGGTACGTTCTGTTACAAGGTAATGCCATTCGGACTGAAGAATGCTGGTGCAACATATCAACGGGATATGGTGACATTATTCCACGATATGATCCATAAAGAAATAGAATGTTATGTGGATGACATGATTGCCAAGTCCCTTACTGAAGAAGACCACCTGGTGAATCTGCTGAAGCTGTTTAAGCGTCTGAGGAAGTACCAATTGAAGTTAAACCCAACAAATGCACATTCGGGGTACGATCCGGTAAGTTGCTGGGCTTTATTGTAAGCGAGAAAGGGATTGAAGTTGACCCTGATAAAGTCAAAGCTATCCAAGAGATGCCTGCACCGAAAACAGAGAAAGAAGTTCGAGGGTTCTTAGGTCGATTGAACTACATCTCACGGTTCATATCTCACCTCACAGCAACCTGTGAGCCTTTGTTCAAGCTGTTAAGAAAGGAACAGACGGTCAGGTGGAATGAAGACTGCCAAAGGGCTTTTGACAAGATCAAGGAGTACTTACAAGAGCCTTCAATCCTTATGCCTCCAGTTGAAGGAAGACCTCTAATAATGTACTTGACAGTATTAGAAGAGTCAATGGGGTGTGTGCTGGGCCAGCATGACGAGTCTGGTCGAAAAGAGTATGCAATATACTACCTGAGCAAAAAGTTTACCGACTGTGAACAACGTTATTCACTGCTCGAGAAAACTTGTTGTGCTTTAGCGTGGGCTGCTCGCCGACTGAGACAGTATATGTTGACCCACACTACCTTATTGATCTCGAAGATGGACCCAGTTAAGTACATATTTGAGAAGCCAGCTCTCACCGGACGGGTTGCAAGATGGCAAATGATTCTCACAGAATACGACATCCAGTACACTTCTCAGAAAGCCATCAAGGGCAGTGTATTGTCTGAATATCTTGCTGAGCAACCTATCGATGACTACCAGCCTATGAGATTTGACTTCCCTGATGAAGACATCATGTTCATTAAAGCAAAAGATCATGAAGAGCCTATTCACACTGAAGGGCCTGACCCAGAAGAAGAATGGACTATGATGTTTGATGGGGCTGTTAATATGAATGGTCGTGGTGTTGGTGCAGTACTCATTACACCTAAAGGAGTTCACATGCCTTTCTCGGCAAAACTCACTTTAAACTGCACTAACAACGAAGCTGAATACGAAGCTTGCATTATGGGTCTTGAGGAAGCCATTGACCTCAGGATCAAGACATTGACTGTGTTCGGAGATTCAGCTCTGGTAGTTAATCAAACCAACGGAAAATGGTACACCCACCAGGATCATCTGATACCTTACAGGGATTATACAAGGAGGTTATTGACTTTCTTCACAACAGTCAAGCTTGAGTATATCCCTCGGGACGAGAATCAGTTTGCAGATGCTCTTGCTACCATTTCATCTATGATCAAAGTTCAAGCTGCTAACTTTGTACCTCAGATTTCAGTATCCAGACTTGATAGACCAGCATATGTATTTGCAGCAGAAGTTGTCAAAGATGATAAGCCTTGGTTCCATGACATTAAATGCTTCTTGGAGGATCAAACATACCCACCTGGGGCATCTTCCAATGATAAGAAGACTTTGAGAAGGCTTGCTGGTAGTTTCTTTCTGAACACTGATGGATCTTTATACAAAAGGAACTTTGATATGGTACTCCTCAGATGTGTTGATAAGACAGAAGCAGACTTGTTGATGCACGAGGTGCACGAGGGATCCTTTGGTACCCATGCAGGAGGGTATGCCATGGCTAAGAAACTGCTAAGATCAGGATATTACTGTATCACAATGGATGCAGACTGTTGTGCCTATGCCAGAAAATGCCATAAATGCCAGATTTATGCGGATAAGGTGCATGTGCCTCCCAATCCTTTGAATATAATGTCTTAACCCTGGCCCTTTGCCATGTGGGGCATTGATATGATCGGCAAGATTGAACCGACTGCTTCAAACGGCCACAGATTCATCCTGGTTGCCATTGATTATTTCACCAAGTGGGCGAAGCAGCTTCCTATGCCAATGTTACAAGACAAGTGGTAGCCAGATTTCTGAAGAGAGATATCATCTGTCGATATGGAGTTCCCGAGCGAATCATTACTGATAATGGTTTCAATCTAAACAACAAAATGATGGCTGAATTATGCCGGGACTTCAAAATCCAACACCACAATTCTTCTCCTTACAGGCCAAAGATGAACGGCGCTGTTGAGGCAGCTAATAAGAATATCAAGAAGATTGTGCAGAAGATGGTAGTCACCTACAAAGACTGGCATGAAATGCTACCATTTGCCTTGCATGGGTACCGCACGTCAATCAGAACATCCACTGGGGCAACACCGTATCAGCTTGTGTATGGTATGGAAGCAGTCCTACCTGTTGAAGTTGAATTACCCTCTCTGCGGGTACTAATGGATGTTAAACTGAGTGAAGCAGAATGGGTTCGGGCCCGATACGAACAACTGAGTCTGATCGAAGAGAAAAGACTGGCTGCAATCTGTCATGGGCAGCTGTATCAGAAAAGAATGAAGAAAGCCTTCGATCAGAAAGTCAGGCACCGAGAGTACCAAGTAGGAGATCTTGTGCTGAAAAGAATCCTCCCTCCTCATACAGACCACAGGGGCAAATGGACTCCAAATTATGAAGGACCATTTGTGGTAAAGAAAGTTTTTTCCGGTGGAGCACTGATGCTCAGCACCATGGATGGTGAAGACTTCCCGTCCCCTGTGAATTCAGATGCAGTTAAAAAATACTTCGCATAAAACGACCCGCTGGACATAAAAACAGAATGTAAGTCCAGGCAAAAATAGGGCATCCCGGCGAGTCAAAAAACAGAATAAAAGACTCGGGCAAAAGTAAGGGAAAATAAATAAAAAATGTGTACACCCGCTGAGTTGAAAAGCCGCATTGGACAACTCAGGCAAAAATGGGTATCCCGATGGATTGAAAACCCGAAAGGGCGATCCATGCAAAATAAGGGAATAAGCGAACAACTGCATTCTGAATTCGTCTGTATCGCCTACAACCTGTTAAAGCTTCGAAAGGATCAAGCTTCAATCAGAATCAGCTTTCTTCAGAAAGCAAGACGAGAAGAACGTCAAAAGTCATACGAGTCATAGCAGAAGAGGAAGCTCCTTAAAGCGTCGTCAACATCGCCAGCACTTTGTTTCTCAATTTGTAACAGTCTCTTCATTTTAGGAGATTTGTTTCTTTGACTGTATCTTGCCAATTCAGGGCACATGAATTAATAAAATCGGATTTTCCAGTCATGTCTCGTCTTATACATTTTTATTTGCAAAGGATGTCTGATGTCTCTAAAAACTGATTGCATAAGTACAGATATTTTTCTTCAAAAACACATGCTTACAGGGAATATACTTACTCTCGAAAGTGCTTGACTCCTATGGCGGAATCCAGTAAAAGATACCTCGGGATCATTTGTGCGTTTCCTTATATTTGCAGGATTGCAGGTATCCAGAACGCAACTTGGGGCATGCAAGTTACATCTCAGCAAGCTGGCAAATCAACACTCACTCTTGGCACCAGAGGTGTTTTCTCCCCAGCTGAGTTGCCAACAACTTTCCCCAGCCAGTTGCCACTTGTCAATTTCCCCAGCTGTAGTGTCAATCATTCTTCCTCAGCAGAATGCAGAAGTCAGGGAACCATCTCCCCACAGAATCCTCGGCCTCTTTTCAGAAGAACAACGCATGAAGGAGTCACAACAGAGTACAGAAGGCTTCTACAAACCCCAGCTGGGTCCTGTATTACAAGGATATGTCAATCGGTGACCTATATCCCCGAGCAAATATCATATCATCAGATCTGCCAATGATCTCATCCCCAGCTGGGATGTCCACTTCAAATAGATCGACCAGTGATCTTTGCGGCATTGGGATCCGAATCCCGGTTTGGTATCTTTGCATAATCATGACATTTGCATCATATTCACCCACAAAGCGTAGCATTCCGTCTAATACGGAGCATTACGGCAAAAATCAAACACATAGCATAATCATAAGCCATGTTGTGAATCGGACTCTTGTGAATAATAACCATTCATCAATACACAGAAACTGTCCCCACCAGAGTCCCAGCAAAAGCAGTTGCCTCACAATTCACAAACACCAGTTGACACCCGTCCGTGTCATCACTCCCCAGTAAAGTCGCCTGAATATCCTTTACAAACAAGATCACCTGTATTACAGATACATCCTGACACCCGTCCGTGTCATACCCCAGTAGAAAGCCAAAGACATCCTCTTTGCACTCACCTATACTTGTATATACAATTCCTTGACACCCGTCCGTGTCATATCCCCAGCGCAGTCGCCTACACTTTGACAGCCCATATACTTGTTGATATCATACTTTTCTCCTTTTGACACTCGTCCGTGTCACCCTCCCCAGCAGATAAACACTCATCCATACAAAACTCATACTCACTACTCATGTTACACTTATACAGATACTCGTCCGTATCTCGTATATGCCATTTATACCCCCACAGATTCGGCATTGGTCCATGTTCTTTGTTAACCAGATGGTACTCGTCCGTATCATCATCTCAGAATATGCATCAAGTGTTTGTTTCTACATGATACTCGTCCGTATCATAGTCTTAAGGATGCTCGTCCGCATCTTTAATCCATACACCGTGTCAAACACTTATGTCTTCTTGAATATAGATACTCGTCTGTGTCTACTATTCCCCAGAATAGTCCCCTCAGATTCAACACTCGTCCGTGTTCTCTGTTAACCAGTTGATACTCGTCCGTATCATCATCTCTGAACATGTGTCAGTATTTGTTTCTACCCGATACTCGTCCGTATCGTAGTCTTAAGGATGCTCGTCCGCATCTTTAATCTATACACAACATCTAAACACTTATACTTTCTTTTCTTGGTTGTAAACACTCGTCCGTGTTCACGTCCCCAGTAGATCACCAACAAAGCAAGTTTCCCTTTTTATCTGACACTCGTCCTGTGTCATGATAAACCTTGAGAGCAGCCGTACCCTGCTAGGTGATCGTCCTCCACCTCTTGATGGTCGTCCTCCATCATGCTCATCCGATGGCCGTCCCCCATCGTTGATTTTTAGCAGCCGTCCCCTGCTAGGTGGTCGTCCTCCACCTCTTGATGATCGTCCTTCATCATTTTATCCAATGGCCGTCCCCATTGTTGATTTTTGGTTATCTGGCACTCGTCCTGTGCCATGAGAAACCTCGAGAGCAGCCGTCCCCTGCTAGGTGGTCGTCCTCCACCTCTTGATGGTCGTCCTCCATCATGCTCGTCCGATGGCCGTCCCCATCGTTGACCTTTTATCCGGCATTTGTCCTATGTCGCGATATTTTCGGCAGCCGTACCCTGCCTGGTGGTCGTCCTCCATCTTAGATGGCCGCCCCCCATCTTAACCCCAATAGAGCAGCCGTCCCCTGCTAGGTGATCGTCCTTCACCTTTGATGACCGTACCTCATCATCTGTTTATTTCATTTATTCTTTAACCCGATGGCCGTCCCCGTCGTGGTCCCTTTCCTTTTTAGCCCGATGGCCGTCCCCATCATTGGTTACTTTGCTTTACGAACTTGATGGCCGTCCCCATCATGATTTTATTCTTCCCAGCTAGTCGGCCGTCCCCGTCTTAGCTTTACCTTTTATCCCCAGCATGTCGGCCGTCCCCGTCATTGCTATTTACCCAGCAGTCGTCCTCTGCTCGACGGTCGTCCTCCGTCGCCCACACTTTACAATATACGTTATTTTCCTTGTACAATCTATATCCCTTTTCTTCTTCATTCTATGAGTGCAAATTTTGGACTGTCTTTGGTATTCAACCACAAGTTATCTTGTTTGCCTGTTAAGCCATAGCTTACATCCTGCACAGCTAACTCATGTTTGAATAGGGGCAGCTGTAAACACCCCAAATTTGCCCTCACCCATTCACACCATGTCTTGTGATCATTTCATATGCATAAACACAATCATATCATCTCATATCTCATTTTTGATTCACTGCATAATTTCTAAGTCATCTGCACCTAGGGTTTGTGATCTGAGCAATCCAAGAGCCTCTTGAGCCACTCCCAAAGGCCATCAATCACTTCAAAGGGATCCATGAGTGTTCTTATATCATATTACATCCTCTCAAAGTCAAAAATGCAAAAGAATCACAAGAACTGGGATTGGTATGGATGCAGAGCCAAGTTTGACTGCACAGTTGACCTAAAATTAGGGTTTTGGTTTCAGAGGCCATAACTCCAAATTTTTTGGTCATTCTTGTTTCCATTGGTCTCTATATGGTATAGGGAGTGTGCATATCAATTTTCATGAAGAAATTCCATGGGGAAGTCATCTGATCAAGAGTTGACTTTTCAGACAAGTCAGTGCAAAATCAGGGCATCTGAGGCCCCCAATGACCCAACCAAGGGGTGATCTTTATCATTTTGAGTGTATATGATCTTTATTTGATCATGGAAGAAGGTTGAAGTTCACAAAATTCAAGAATTTGAAGTTTTTGCAAAGTTGACTTTTTAGGGCATGGTTGACTTTTAAGGAATATGTCATTTTATGCCACTTTTCAAGCCTTGCTTTTTGATCCAGAAATGCTTCAAATGGAAAAACTTTGGTCATGAAAGTTGTAGATTAGATCTTTCCCTTTTCAAAAAGTACAAGAACATGACCTAATTCATCTTGGATCAAAAGTTATGGTGTGACAAAGTTGGCAAAAATCACTAATTTTCAAGATATGCACCAATTGGAAAATTTGCAAAATCATGTATCAAGGCCATTTGTGACTTCTAGTTCACATCAAACCAATGCACAAACATCACATGAGTTCTAAAAATCAGAATTGAACCAAAAGATCACATGTTCATGGTTGGCAAAACAAGAGATTTTCATGAGGTTTCAAAAGTAAGCAAGTTGCAAAACTACTCATCACACTTCACCCACTTGGTGCCTAGCATGCTGAACCTTCCTAGCCTCTCTTCCACACCATGCTGCGCCAGCCCACACACATGTACCTGCCTAGAACCAAGCCCATGCCTCTCTTACCAAAAAGTTGACATTTTGCAAAAGTGAACTTACCTATCACAGCAGGCCAGGTCACATCATCTGACCAATTGGAGTTGTTTATACTATCCATTTGCTAGCCATTTCATACATGAAGCCAGCCTGAAACAAGCCCTAATACAACATTCACAAAAACACTCCATCAAGCATTTCTCTTCGAATCTGTCTCCACAACTCACAAACATAAGAACCAATTCCACTGATCAACTCACCTTGTTTCATTGAGCCAAAACCAGCAAGACTTAGGCCTGAACCAGGCAAGAACACCATTTCTCCATTTTCACTCCCAAAAGCAAAACCATTCGAAACTCATTCCACAGGCCATAAACACTCAAACAAACTCCACAAACCTTCCCCACTCATCATCCTGATCACAAAGAACCCTTCACCATTGCCAGAAACAGCCTGAATCATAAACACGATTCACACCTGAGCTTGAACAGAACTTGTTCAATCTTTCAAACCAGCCAACATAAACTCCTTCTAAGCATTCAAGGATCATCAGGGGACCAAGTAGAGTGGATTGCATCAAAGGGAGAGGGCAGAAAGTTGTTGGAGTGAAAGCTTCGAAACTCAGGTAACTCAAGAACATTTTTTCCAGAAATCATTTTTTAAGTTCTTAAGTTGTTCTATATGCCTTCCTGATCATGAATATGTCTTTAGTTTTGAAAATGGTGGAGAGATGAGAGTTTAATCAATCTCTGAAACTTTTTGCCCTAGATTTTGTTTGTTTCGATTCAGCCATTCCTGGAAAAATAAATATGTTTTGAATGGGGGTTTTGATTCGTGAGTGAGTGGGAATCATTTCTGTGTTTTTAGATTTCGTTTTAGATGCGTTTTGAAGGAGTTTGAGGTTTGGGGTGAACGGAGAAGATGACCGGAACACTGTTCCGGTCATCTAAAGGTGATTAACGGCAGGGTTAGGGCTTAAACATTAATTAGCCAGGTTTGAATACTGGCCCTTGGATATGGCGCCAGGTCAATGCGCGCGCTGGCCAGTTTGAATCTCACGCGTTGGATTTGATTACTTTGCTTTTTTCAGTTTAAAAATTCTTTTTTATTTTCATAATATTTCATTTGTTTTACATAATTTATTAAAAATAGCAAAAATGCTTTAAAAATTATGAAATTTTTTATCCTGAGTTTCATTAATTTTTAAAACACAAAAATATTTTTATTTTCATTTTTTGCATTTAAAAAGTATTTTCAAATATTTAAAAGTTTATTTTTAATTGATTAATGAAAATTAATTTATTAAAAATACTTTTAGGCATTTAAAAATCACCAAAAAATTCATGAAATGTTCTAAGACATTTAGAAACATTGTCCAACCTTCAAACCAAATTTATTTTTTGATCTTGATGCATTTTGAGAATTTTTCATTGATTTAAAATCATTTTTATGCATTAATTTGATCCAAAGTTCAAGAAATCATTTCTGCCTATCCATGAAGAGTTGGACATTGATTCTTTTTGCATTGCATTGTGTTTAGCATGTAGTTTGTGAGATTAAATGGCCATGATTTGATCTTTTATTTTCAATTTGTTTGGCATTTCTTTTGATTAGGAACCCTAAAACCCTAGAAATCTTAAGAAAACCATAACTTGAACTTGGTTAGGAGTTGAGACCTCTCCTTTGGGCATTGGGTTAGTATACGATTAGGGGTCCTTTGAGTGGCATTTTCATTTTTTTTATCTTAGGGTTTGCTTCTGATTTTGATTTTTGTTTGATGTATTGTTCATAAACCCTAGTTTGGGCTTTCATATGCACCCATCTTGCATTCTCTTGCACAACATGACTTGCCATGACATTCCATGCCTCCATTTGATTCATTTAACATCATAAGACATATTGAAAGCATGTTTGATCATTGCATCATGTATTTGCCATTTTGTATGTCATTTGCATTCCATTACTTTTCATGTATGTCTATGCTCCTTAACTTGCTTCATTTGCATTCATGAACTTGTATGATCATCTCCATGTGCTGCCTCATGTTTGTAGCATCTCATAGCATCATTAGCATCATGTACATGTTTCTGGTTTTGTTTCTCATCATGTCATCTCATCCCATTTTGCATTGCATTGCATTTCTTTTCTAACATTTCAGGTGGTAAGTGATTTTGAGAAGTGAATTTGCCTTCACTTCTCATAACTTTTCTTTTCATCTCTCTTGCATCCATGCTGCATTTTTATATGTGTTTGGGCTTGAGCTTGCTCATTCTTCTTCTTCCCACTTTCTTTCTTCAAGTGACTTGACTTCTTGAATGAAGCAAGTCACTTTGCTTCCCTTGATCCTTTCATCTGCTTCCTGGTGTTTCCTTTGAAGATTGTTCTTGTAAACCTCACAAACCTTAGGAACAACCGAGCATGATAATAATTAGGGTTTTGATTAGTCTCCCCCCCTTAGTTTTACCTTTGTGTCTTCTTTGAGTCTTCTCTTCTCATCTCATAATCAGGGACTAAACCCTAAAGGCTTTAAGGCTTTGTGATTAAGCTTATGCCTGCATCCTTCTATTAGGATGGAGTGTATAACTTTAATCCTAAGTGTTAAACCCTTAATGTGTTTAAATCTCTTAATCAATTCACATAATAATCATCAAGGCATCACACTTGTAACTTGGGCCTTGCATTAGGGTTCTAATTCTTCCTTAATTGGTCAAGAAGGACTAACCCTAGTGTTAATGGACAAGTCCCCCTCAAGTTGTCTTACAAATCATAAAATCCACTTCATAATCATACCATTAAATAAAATCCACTTAATCAAAGGCTTGTTTTGTCATGAGTTTAATCCCTAATCATGGATTAAGTTGAGGAGCTTTCCTCAGCTTAAACATTCTCATCTATTATCCTTCTATTAAGATGGTGTAATGAGTCTGTTTAATCCTTGATGATGGCTTAACCTCATTACTCAACACTAAACAAAAACACCAAAAACATTCAAATAATCACAAGTAGGTTAATGATCTTAATCCTATACCAAAGGTTATTAAGTGTGAGAATCTGACATCACACTTAAGGTACTCTCATTACCCCTAATCAGAGGGAAGATGTGATGAGTTTACTAACCCATTGGTTTAGGCTTAAACTCATTAACTTATGACAAACTCTCAAAAGCAATAAAAGATTGAAAACTCAAAAACAAACAATAATCGTCTCCTCCGGGATTCTTTTCTCATCTCATTCACTCACAACCGAGAACTTGCTTCTTCCGTCTAATGCAAGACAGTTAGCACCTGAGCCAGACAGGTCATACACTTGAGCATAGGCAAGCAAGCAGTTCACAAGTCAATTCACCTTTCAGTCTCTTTGGGTCGAACTACGGTGTTCTGACTTCCTCATTGCACGATAGGATACGTAGGCATAACTTAACAGTTATCGAACAAAAGTCTCTGTATATTCCCCCTCCTTCCAGCATTATTCTTTAAGCCTCATGATCTTGAGCATTTCACTCTCATTCTTACACTGACACACCATTATACATTTCACTTCTTTTACACTGACACCTGTACATCCTTTTCCAGCTCTTTATACACAGATTGCACTGACACTACCCCTTTAAAACACAAATCTTTTAAGCGTGGATCCCGTCGAGTACGACGGACAATCTGGGTGCTAATACCTTCCCAGGTTGTAACCAACCCCCTTTCTCAGTCTCTCTGGTTCGCAAACCGTCTTATCCATCTCTTTCTAGGCCTATGCAGCATTGCCTTTCCTCCGGGATAAAAATGCCTAGCTGGCGACTCTATTCATCTCCAGTGAGTTCACGGCTGTGTGTTCTCATTGTCCCTCTCGCCGACCGTTCGCGTCTGTACCTTTATCTGGGCCTATGTCCACTTATCGGGAGCGACACTATGGCCAGGTGCATTTGAGTGAAAAGCACATCTGGCGCTGGCGTCGTAATTTCTGGGCAGACTAGCAGGATCTGGAGGAGCCAATGTCCTTAGCTCAACTAGGTTGAGTTTTAGGAGTTGTGGCAGTAATGTGGCATAGGGCATAGGGATCGGATCGATCACCCTATTGGCCTGAGAGGGCCTCTATTGAAATGGTCTCTGCTGATTGTTGTTGTTGGTGTTGTTGTTATAATTTCTCTGAGGAGGATAAGGAGTTTATTGCTGGTAACTTTGTTGCTGAGGTTAATAAGCTGGTTGAGGATGAATTGGAGCGGGAATGGTGACTGCTGCCATAGACCTATGAACATATTGGGTTCTGCCCCTGCTGGTATGGATAGCATTGGTCTCACCAGTTCTTCTTGGGCCTACAAAAGGCTTTCTTGGGTTGCTGGATGAGCTGGCACCGTTGTCAGAAATTTTGCCCATCTTTAACAGGCTCTCGATTCTCTCTCCAGCTATAACGACATCTGCAAAGCTGGTAGAAGAGAAAGCAGCCAGCCTGTCAATGTATGTTCCTTGGAGGGTGTTCATAAACATATCAGCCATCTCCCTCTCTGACGTAGGTGGCTGGACAGCAGCAGCAAGCTGTCTCCACCTTTGAGCATACTCTCGGAAGCTCTCCCTGGATGATTGTGACATTCCCATCAGAAGGGTCCTGTTGGGAGCCATATCCAAGTTGTACTGATACTGTCTGATAAAGGCCTCTGCCAGGTCCTTCCAACACCTAATGGTTGCTCTGGTCAGATGAGAGTACCATTCCCTTGAAGCTCCAGTTAAGCTATCCTCAAAATAAAACATCCATAGCTTTTCGTCCATGGTATAGGCCTTCAGCCTCCCCAGAAAGGATTGTAAATGGGTTCGGGGGCAGGAAGTCCCGTTATACTTCTCAAAGCATGGTGGTTTAAATTTGTGGGGAATCCTGACCCCGTCCACTAGACCCATGTCCATGACATCAAAGCCCAAAGAATTCTGGGATTCTAGAGACCTCAGTTTCTCAGCAATCTCTTCTAGCCTTCTGTCATAGGCTTCCTCCCCAGCTCCCATCACTGTGAACTGATCTTCCTGGGGGTCTTCTTGCAGCACTCTTCCTGCAGTGGCAGTCCCTTGCACATTAGCAGGGATGTTGATCTCTAGATGCAGGTGGGGTCCAAAGACTGGGGGATTAACATGAGGTTGGAGTCTCTCATTGTTGCTTGTCCCAGCAGTCCCTGGATGATGGTCTTCCTGATTCCTCCCCTCTACTAGTGCTCTCAACCTCTCTTGGCTTTGAGCCATATTATTCATCACCTCCATAAACTGTGTCATCTGATTCCTCATTTCCAACCTCTCGTTGGCCATTTGATTCCTGACCTCTGTAAGGTCCTGCTGTACTTGGTCCATTTGTATGCCCGGAAGATTGTTGCGGGTGGGATATCTGTGTGGACGGTTGAGTGGAAACCCTCGACGTCGAGCAATAGTTCCTGAGTTCACAACAGAGTTAGTAATAATAAAACAAAGACCTACAAAACAAAACAAAAGGTTAGTATGCAATGCAGTGTGCTTATTTGTTTCCAAGGTATCCGGCTTGGCACTTGGTTTTGACCTTTCCAGACCCTTGAAGGAGGTGCTTGTGATGTTGCTTGAAGAATTCAGATAAAACAAACCAACACATATATTACAACAAGTAAATGATACATAGTTTGTTTTTTACAATACATGCCCTCTGAGGGGTCAAAAATACAACATGAAGAAAAGTACATAAAATGAAAGCAACAACAAGAAAAAGTCAAACACCAAGACCAAACTCATCCTCCTGAACTTCCTTGAGAAGTGCTTCAGTCACAGGATCAGCTGGACGCTCTGTAAGATTCCTGATGAGAAGATTCCTGGTAGTAACAGCTGCAGTTAGCTTCTTGTGTTGACTCTGGTCCTTTGACCTCTTCACACCAGCTCTGATCTTCAACTCTGAGATCTCCCTCTGGGCTGCTGCCAGGGTTTCCTGTTGCTCTTTTGCACTAGCTTCCAGCTGCTCAATCTTATCCTGAGTCTTTTTATCCTCCTGAGTACGGGCTTCGGTGATCCTGACCCACCTAGCCTGACTCTCCTTCAGATACAAATCAATCCTGGCCTTCTGGAACTGAGCTTCCTTGCAGGCATTCTTCAAGATCTGTTCTCCAGCCCTCGACTTCTTAATGTAATCCTCTGACTTCTCAATTCTAGCCAAATGCTCCACCTTCAGCTTTTTTAACCTCTCAATATCCAACCTACCATTACTCCTCTCCCAGAGGGTCTTCTGTAGAGCCTGAGTCAGTTTCTCATTTCTTTCTTTTAATTTCTCAAACTCCTCTAAGCTGACAGTTGCTGGAGGTGGTGCTGTGGAGGGTCCAGGTACATCTTCAATAGTGAAAGGCATTCCAGAAACTTGAGCCCTGGCATGAGACCACTCATAGTACTGAGCTGAGGCCACATTATTGCATCTTCCAAGAATGGTTACCCCTTTAGTCTGCACATTGTCCCATGCCCAGGATGCTTGCCTGACAATAGCCAGATTAGGCTTGATCTCACAATAAAGGGTCTCAGCCAGATCCTGTGCTCTAGGAGGATGGACTAATGCATAGCCCGGTTGTATTTTGAATAGAAGAGGGTTGTAATTGATGCAACCCTTCACTCCAATCAGAGGTACATTGGGAAATTGCCCACAACTTGTAATGATGTCTCTGCCCTTGGTGCTCTGAGTGCACCACCTGATGTCATCTGAGGTTAGAGAAACAAGCCTCCTAGCCCAGTTCTTCTGCTGGTGAGGGTTCAAGAATGCATTAGTCTTTGGCAAATGCTTGAGCAGCCAGGTATGGAACAAAGGAGCACAACATCTCACTAATCTTCCCCTTTGCTTTTCATTCCTTTGATGAACAGAGTAGTAAAGATCTCCCAGTAAGGTGGGCACTGGGTTTCTCAGGATGAAAAGATGGTTTGCATTCTTGCTAACAAACCTAGGCTCATCTGCAAAAAGTATGACCCCATATATGCTAAGGGCCAACAGAGCACATACTGCCTTCCACTCCCCCAGGGAGGCCTTCAGAATAGCCTGAGAAGTCAAGAAATCCAGATGAAAACCAGAGACTCCAGCTTTAGCTGTCAAATTCTGCCCAATCAGAACTGGTTCCAGATATAATGCTTTTGCTATCTCCTCATTACTAGGGAAAGCCATCTTAGGGTTGAAGGGAATTCCACCCCTGATAGGCACACCAACCAATGATGAATACTCTTCCAACAAGCGTCCCAACTGAAAATTCTGGAAGGTGAAGCACCTCACAGGGGGATCATAGAACTGCAAGCAAGTATGAATCAAGCTCCTCTGTGAAGGGTCCAGATCCATAACCACATCAAGGATTCCTCCATAATGTTCTCTGAAAAGTGGTATATGATCTGGAGTAATCAGGGTCTGAACCTTCCTGATGCTGGCCAACTCAGGCTCAAAGAAATGATAGGAGATGTTACTCTTCTTAGGTGCCATGTTGCTGAGACAGATGCTGAGAATAACACTGAAGATAGGCCACTGACAGGCTGAGACCGAAGCAGGGTAGCTGACAGCTGAAGTAAGCACTGATGAAGATAGGTCTATGCTAAAGAAGGGGTCAAAAGCAAGCCAAAATGTAGGATGGATACCCTGAAAAACAAATAAACACATGTTAAAATGATGCAATGAGGATGTATGCAAATGATATGCAAGGGTTTGTGACTGAGCCGGATCTGATTAATTGCTCTGATATGAGTCCATGTATGTTCAAGAAATCCATATGGAAGTTCATAAGTCCAGTAACCAAGGTGGGGGACTCAAATAAAGAGTCACATGTCCAGGGTTAAAAATCACAAGAACTGTTCCGACATGGAGTACTCTTAATCAAAACAAAGTAACAGGGTATGCTGAGGTCAAGGGTACCTGCAAACCTGTAAACAACCCAACCCCCTCACAGGTGATGTTCTAAAACAAGGATCCTCAGACTTGGATCAGTTATGAGAAGTGTAAACACTTCTAACCCGGAAGTACAGTGTTTACAATAACCATAAAAGATCCTCCTCTAATTCACCTCAGTTTCTGAAGGTCAATACTAAAGGTCATCCAGACATAGCAGGCTTCCCAGATAGCCCTAGCACTACAGGAAATCTGCAGCACAGAGTTCTCAAGAAGAAACCCATATCTGAACTGTGTTTCATATTCCCGCACCAGACCGAAATGGAATGGGAAAGAACATGAACCACTCTAGCCTAGGTGTCACTCAGGTCCCAGGTATAGGACCTTAACTCTCAATTGAACACCCACCCGCCAAAGCAACAGAACAGATCCAGCCAGCACAGTATGACAGTATGATATATGTAAAGCTATAAAGAAAGCAATAAACAACTGTACATAAAGCAAAAATAAATACAAATACAAGCACAAATAGCACATAACACCCCAGTAAACACAAATCAATCAAGTGCTAGGAGGAACCCACAAAAAGAACCAGAAACCCTGGTTGCAGTATAAGGGTCCCCAGCAGAGTCGCCAAGCTGTCGCTCCCGATAAATGGGAAAGGGCCCAAATAAAGGTACAGACGCGAACGGTCGGCAAAAAGAAGGATGTGAGAACACACAGGAGTGAACTCATAGGGAATGAATAGAGTCGCCAGCTAGGCATTTTTATCCCAGAGGAAAGGCAATGCTGCATAGACCTAGAAAGAAATGGATAAGACGGTTGCGAACCAGAGAGACTGAGAAAGGGGGTTGGTTACAACCTGGGAAGGTATTAGCACCCAGATTGTCCGTCGTACTCGACGGGATCCACGCTTAAAAGATTTGTGTTTTAAAGGGGTAGTGTCAGTGCAATCTGTGTATAAAATAGTTGGAAAAAGATATACGGGTGTCAGTGTGAAAGAAAGTGATGTGTGATATGTACAGTGTCAGTGTAAGAACAAAGAATGAGATGCTCAAGAATATGAGGCTAAAAGAATGATACTGGAAAGAGGGGGGATATACAGAGACTTTTGTTCGATAACTGTTAAGTTATGCCTACGTATCCTCTCGTGCAATGAGGAAGTCAGAACACCGTAGTTCGACCCAAAGAGACTGGAAGGTGAATTGACTTGTGAACTGCTTATTTGCCTATGCTCAAGTGTATGACCTGTCTGGCTCAGGTGCAAACTGTCTTGCATTAGACGGGAGAAGCAAGTTCTCGTTTATGAGTGAAGATGATGAGAAAAGAATCCCGGAGGAGACGATTATTGTTTGTTTTTGTGTTTTCAGTCTTTTATTGTTTTTGAGAGTTTGTCATAAGTTAATGAGCTTAAGCCTAAACCAATGGGTTAGTAAACTCATCACATTTTCCCTCTGATTAGGGGTAATGAGAATACCTTAAGTGTGAAGTCAGATTCTCACACTTAATCACCTTTGATGTAGGATTAAGATCATTAACCTACTTGTAATTATTTAGATATTTTTGGTGTTTTGTTTAGTGTTAAGTAATGAGATTAAGCCATAATCATGGATTAAACAGACTCATTACACCATCCTAATAGAAGGATAATAGATGAGAATGTTTAAGCTGAGGAAAGCTCTTCAACTTAATCCATGATTAGGGATTAAACTCATGACAAAACAAGCCTTTGATTAAGTGGATTTTATTCAATGGTGAGATGATGAAGTGAATTTTATGATTTGTAAGACAAATTGAGGGGGACTTGTCCATTAACACTAGGGTTAGTCCTTCTTAACCAATTAAGGAAGAATTAGAACCCTAATGCAAGGCCCAAGTTACAAGTGTGATGTCTTGATGATTATTAAGTGGATTGATTAAAGGATTTAAACACATTATGGGTTTAACACTTAGGATTAAAGTTATACACTCCATCCTATGAGGTGAGAAGAGAAGACTCAATGAGACACAAAGGTAAAAACTAAGTGGGGGACTAATCAAAACCCTAATCATTTTCATGCTTGGTTGTTCCTAAGGTTTGTGAGGTTTACAAGAGACATCTTCAATGGAACCACCAGGAAGCAGATGAAAGGATCAAGAGAAGCAAAGTAACTTGCTTCATTGAAGAAGACAAGTCACTTGAGGAAAGAAAGTAAGAAGAAAAAGAATGAGCAAGCTCAATCTCAAACTCAAACAAAAATGCAGCAAGGATGCATAAAAAGAGATGAAGAGAAGTTATGAGAAGTGAAGGCAAATTCACTTCTCAAGATAACTTACCACCTGAAAAGTTAGTGAAAGAAATGCAATGCAATGCAAAATGGGATGAAATGACATGAGTCAAGCCAAAACCAGAAGCATATATGGGATGATAATGATGCTATGAGATTATGCAAACATGAAACAAGGCATGGTGATGATCATACAAGCTTATGGATGCAGATGAAACAAATTTGGAAACATGATCATACATGAAAAGTTATGAGATGCATATGGTATACCACATGGCAAATGCAAGATGCAATGATCAAACATGCTTTCAATATGTCTTAAGATGTTAAATGGGTCCAACGGATACACAAAATGCTATGGCAAGTCAAGGTATGAATGCAAATGCAAGATGGATGCATATGGAAGCCCAAATTAGGGTTTATGATCAAAGCAACAAACAAAAACCAAAATCAGAAGCAAACATCAACATAAAAAATTGAAAATGCACTCAAAGGGTCCCTAATCCTATACTAACTCACTGCCCAAAGGAGAAGTTCCAACTCTTAACCTAATTCAAGTTATGCTTTTCCTAAGTTTTCTAGGGTTTTAGGGTTCCTTAACAAGAAAAATGCCAAACAAATGGAAAATGGGAGATCAAATCATGCCAATTTAATCTCACATACTACATGCTAAACACAATGCAATGCAAAAAAGAATCAAGGTCCAACTCTCAATGGTTAGGCATAAATGATTTTTGGAAGTTTGGATCAAAATAATGCATTAAAATGATTTTAATTCCATGAAAAATTCTCAAAATGCATCAAGATCAAAAAAGAAATTTGGTTTGAGGGTTGGACAATGTTTCTAAATGTCTTTAAATGTTTCATGAATTTTTTGATGATTTTTAAATACCTAAAAGTATTTTTAATTAATTAATTCTCATTAATCAATTAAAAATAAACTCTTAAATATTTAAAAATAATTTTTTAAGGCAAAAAATAAAAATATTTTTGTGTTTTAAAAATTAGTGAAATCTTTGGCAAAAAATTTCATAATTTTTAAATGGTTTTTACTATTTTAAATAAAATGTGTAAAACAAATAAGAAAATGTGAATTAAAAATTGAATTATTGAAAAGTATGCAGAATGGAAGGATGGGATGCAATCTGGGCAGGGAAGGCTTGACTGCGCGCCAGATCTTGTGGCTGGAATTTAAACCTGCTAAAACGAATTAATTAACTTAAATAATTAAGATTAGGGCTAAGTGGGTGATCTGAACCATTGGATGCACGCGGGAATGGACTTGGTCAACTCATCCAACGCTCACAATTCAAACTTCATTAATGACTGGGATTAAACCCTAATCATTTTCAGGTGGCCGGAGAAGACCTCCGGTCGTCTTCTCCGGTGGGAACCCCACCTGAAAATTCCTAAAATCTTCAAAACGTAACTAAAATGAAATCTAAAAGAACAGAAATCCTTCCCACACCTCACTGAATCAAAACCCTAAACTAAAACTCATTTATATTTCATCAATCACACGAATCGAAAGAAAACATTTCTTAGGGCAAGACTTTCAGAACACGATTAAACTCTTATCTCTTCACCATTTTCAAAACCAACAACATCAGAATGATCAGTGAATCATGAAGAACAACTTAGGAACTTTAAAAATCATTTCTGGAAAAAATGTTCATGAAGCTACCTGAGTTTGAAGCTTTTCAGTTTGCCACTTTCTGATCCCTTCTCCTTGTGCAATCCACTCCTTTTGGGCCACTGATGAACTCTTGATGCTTAGAAAGAGTTTGTGATGGCTGGTTTGGAAGTTTGAAGCAGTTCTGTTCAAGCTCAGGTGAGGATCGTATTTCTGGTTCTTTGAGTTTCAGGCTACTTTGATGGTTGGTTTGGGTTCAGTGAAGCATGGTGAGAAGGTTTGTGAAGTTTGTTTCTGAGTTTGTGGCCTGAGGAGAGTGTTTCGAATGCTTTTGCTCTATGGAGTGAAAATGAGAATGTGATGTTCTTGTGTGTTTCAGGCTTGCTTCTCATGTGCTTTGGCTTGCAATTTGTTTGTATAAACAATTGCTATTGGTCAGATGAAGTGACATGTCCTTTTGTGATAGGTATGGTTACTTTTGCAATTTGTCAACTTTTGTGTAAGAGAAGCATGGGTCATGTTCTAGCCAAGTACAAGGGGTGTGGGCTGCGCAGCATGGTGAGGGAAAAGGCTAGGGCTGATCAGCAAGGTAGCTAGCAAGTGGATGCAATGCCATCATGAGTTTTTGCAACTTGGTTTGCCTTTGATCTTCATGAAAATATCTTGCTCCAAAGGCCAAACAATATGAGAAACTCTTGGCCCATTCTGATTTTTAGGACTTGTGTGATGTTTGTGTAATGGTTTGACATCAATTAGAAGTCACAAATTGCCTTGATACAAGATTTTGCAAGTTTCCCATTTGGTGCATAACTTGAATTTTAGTGATTTTTGCCAACTTTGATGAGCCATAACTTTTGATCCAAAATGAATTAGGTCATGTTCTTGTACTTTTTGAAAAGGTAAAGATCTATTCTACAACTTTCATGACCAAAGTTTTTCCATTTGAAGCTTTCTTGAATCAAAAAGTAAGGGTTGAAAAAGTTGCATAAAATGACATTTTCATTAAAAGTCAAACTTGCCCAAAAAAGTCAACTTTGCAAAAACTTCAAATTCTTCAATTTTGTGAACTTCCAACCTCTTTTATGATCAAATAAAGATCATACACAATCAAAATGATGAAGAACACCCTTTGGTTGGGTCATTGGGGGCCTCAGATGCCCTGATTCTGCACTGACTTGCTTGAAAAGTCAACTCTTGATCAGATGACTTCCCCATGGAATTTCTTCATGAAAATTGATATGAATACTCCCTATAACATATAGAGACCAATAGAAACAAGAATGACCAAAAAATTTGGAGTTATGGCCTCTGAAACCAAAACCCTAATTTTAGGTCATCTGTGCAGTCAAGCCTGGCTCTGCTTCCATACCATCCTCAGTTCTTGTGATTTTTGACATTTTTGACTTTGAGAGGATGTAATATGATATAAGAACACACATGGACCCCTTTGAAGTGATTGATGGCCTTTGGAGTGGCTCAAAAAGCTCTTGGATTGCTCAGATCACAAACCCTAGGTGCAAATGACTTTGAACTAATGCAGTGAATCAAAAATGTGATATGAGATGGTATGATTGTGTTTATGCATATGAAATGATCACAAGCCATGGTGTGAATGGGTGAGGGCAAATTTGGGGTGTTTACAAAGAGTGGCATATCCACCAAGCTGCTTGAACGAATAAAATGAAGCATCTCCCAGGTATCTATAAAGTGTGACAAGTGCAGCAGCTCCCCAGCAGTATCTATCACATTTGTCCAGGTCCTCAAACAGGGGTAAATACTTTGCCTCTACGAGAGTAAAGGTCTTATCCGTAAGAATAGTTAAGCCAAGTATCAACAACATATACACCCTGGCCACACAATCAAATCTCTCCTCAGATTGTAGACGAACAAAATGAGTCTTCAACCACTCAAGTCTATAATATGGACCTCTCCATGCACGGACCTCCTCGGCTGCATCCTCCAGCGAAACACCCATCTGATGAATAGCAAGACTGATGGCATCTGAGTTAGTAATGCCTTCTGCCGGGATAAATAGCTCTCCTCTAATAGGTGTGTGAAGGAGGCAGGATATATCGTCCAGCGTGATGGTCATCTCGCCAAAGGGCATATGAAAAGATGAGGTCTCGGGATGCCATCTCTCGACAAATGCAGATAAGAGGTTCATATTGATCCTAGATAAGCTGGTCCACTGAAGAGACGCTAGACCTGACTGAGACATCCACTCATGTATCTGAGGTTGGAGCATAGATGGAACCCATCCTATAAGTTTGTTGCCATATGCATCAACCTTATGCTCCTTCTTCGGTCGTCTCTCCTGAAAAAAATACATAATATATGCTATTATCAACTAAAGATTAAAATAAATTTTATTCATTACTGAAAGTTTATAGGTTCTCTTACCTTGCCATCCCACAAATGGTGCGCAACATGATTCTGGTACCTCACCAAAAGTGAGGTATCAGAAGGTCCTCCGGGAAACGCTGGATGTGGAGGAACATAAGGCGCAACAGGATTAGCAGCCTGTAGTGCGTCAAGTTCCTGCTGGTATAAATGCGTAGGAACTGTCCTTCCATCGGGCAATCACCGATGAATATGCCTGTCGCGTCCTCTGATTCGAGACACTGTAAAGCAAACAAAAAAAATTATTCAAAATAAATTAAAAAAAACAAAAAAAAAAACACAACCTGAAGTAGCTCATTAGCTACTTCCGGTATGTAACGTACACAACCGGAAGTAGCAATGACCCTACTTCCGTAACACAAAATAAAAAAACAGAACCAGAAGTAGCTTACTTAAGTTATCCGGTTGGCAAATAACTGAACCAGAAGTAGCAGTTGTGGGTTATCCGGAAAGAACTTTTCACTGTGCAATTTTTTCTCCAAAATTTTGCCTGACGTGAAATGAGGTGAAAAAGTGAAATTTTTTGAATTATTTACTATTTATATGAGGGTAAAATCGTCCAAAAAAATTTATCGTAGGGGTATCAGGCTAAACGTGGGGGTACAGGGTATTCCCAAACTATGATGCCTAATTAGGAAAATTAAATATTATACCCCTATACTTGTCCCCCAAACCCTACATAATTTCAAATATTCCAATTTTACCCTTTCAATATTTATTTATTTATTTTTAATTTTTACCGCGAAGTCAAATTAAAAAAATATTATTTTTTACATTGGATGAGACGAACCGGAAGTACCATGGGTAAGTTTTCCGGTTAAGAAATTTCAAAACTGAAAATAGCCAAGATAAGTTATCTGGTTCACTAAACGGCAACAATCTACAAAAATTTACAAGGAAAATTGTGTCATTCGTAATAATTACAAATATATGACTTTTTCAAAAAAAATTATGATCCACCACCAAGACATGAGAATAATCTTATGAACTACTTCATCTTGAAACCATACACCATCGTTGAACATGATCTTATTCCGCCACAACCAAATAATCCAACAAGAAGTTAACCAAATTCCAACCGCGTTTGATGCATCCGCACCTAACAAAACTAATCCACCAATTCATTCTTTAAAATGGTCAATAGCATTAGTGTGTAAAGAAAACTCAATGCCTAGCCACAAACCCACATCCTTCCAAACCCTTCGACTTTTGATGCAAACAAAAAATAAATGTTCCACCGATTCTTCCGTCTCGAAACACAATGGACAAGGAAGATCAGGAATACTAGAAGTCACACCATGATACCTGAGATTATCCCGAGTTGGTAGGCGATTAAGAAAAAGACTCCACCCGAAGACCATGATTTTTAGTGGAGAGGTACTCCTCCAACACAAACTAACCACCTCCAAAATAGTTGGATCCTCCAACAATGTGAGTTGTTGTGACAGCAGCCGCGCATAAGATGAACGAACAAAAATTGATTTTTCAGATCCAAGTCCCAGCCAATCAAATCCCGATTCATCGGCGAAATAGAGCCCACTACTAGCAGGCTAAGCAGCTGCGACATTTGCAGCAACACAACAAGAACAACGACGCTTCTAGGCTTGAGCTGCACATTCCAGCTCCAGGCCTGCCCTTGCTAAGAACCATAATCTGCAATGAAACCTACTTTCACAACTGTTAGCCTAAAAATATCCAGAACTAAAACAGCCAGGGGATAATCGCACGTCCATTTCGCCCACCAAAAAGGAATGGAATCACCTTTTCCAACATTAAATGAATGTGAATTTGAAAATCATTCGGGCCATAACTTTCTAAAACTTTGAAAAGCTCTATCCACCATAAAAAAGATGAATATCTTCTTTTCACCCAAAAACCTCTAACAATAGCATTCACGATCTTGTCGTATCTCGCCTCCATGATCTCTTTCTAAACAAAATCACGACATTGAATAATCTTCCAAAACCATTTGGTTAGTAGCGTCGAATTGAAAACTTTAATGTCCAATATACCTAGACCACCCTCCTCTATTGGTTTGCAAATATTCTTCCATTTGATCCAATTAATCCCTCTCTTGATAGACGAATCGTTCCAAAGGAACCTTCTTTGTATTGAAATAAGAATCCTAACCACCTTATTTGGAATCTTGTAAAACGACATATAATGAATAGAGAGATTTGAAGGTACCGATTTAATAAGAGTTAACCTCCCACCCATGGACAAAAATCTACTCTTCCATGATGCCAATCTTGATTGAACTTTATCGATAACCGATTTCCAAAAATACACCAACCTATGATTGCCTCCGATACGAATGCCTAAAAAATTGAACGGACAAACTTCTACTTTACAAGCTAAAAAATTTTCCACCACAATTAAAAGATCTTCCTCCACACTAAAATCGAATAAAAATCTCTTGTCAAAATTGATTTCTAAACCGGATGTAAGTTAAAATCTCCTAAGAATAATCTTGATAGCCCAAATATCACTCCAAGAAGAACCAACTCCACTAATAACCGTGTCATCCGCATATTGGAGAAGGTTAATAGGCTCCGCATCGGCCAACTTAAAACCCACAAAGTTTCCACTATCCACCGTTCTATTCAAAAGCACCGCCAAACCCTCCGCCTTAATTGCAAAAAGAAACAGAGAGAGAAGATCTGCTTGTCTAAGGCCCCTCGACACTTTAAAGTCTTTGGTAGGACTACCATTAACCAAAATGGACATATAACTATTCATAACCCCACCTTCCATCCATTGCAACCACCTATCTCCAAAGCCCATAATAACCAAAATGCTACGAAGGTATTCCTATTCCATGCAATCTTTTGCCTTAGCGAAATCCACCTTAAGGAACATACTTTTGTATTTGTTCTAGTTAGCAAAATCAACCATTTCATTCAATAACAATACTCCATCCAACAAATTCCTACCTTCAATGAATTCCGTTTCAGAATTGGAAATAATACTACCTATTACACCTTTCAATCTATTTGCAAGTAACTTAGAAAGAAATTTATAAACACACCAATCAAACATATCGGTCTATAATCATCAAGCTTCGAAGGATCATCCAATTTAGGAATCAAAATAAGAAAAGAAGACGAAAATACCTTATGAAGCCACCCATCATCAAAGAACTCTAGAATGAAACTAGAAAATTCCTTCCCCACCACATCCTAACAAAGTTTAATAAAATCCAAGCTAAAACCAGCCGGGCCTGGACTCTTATCACCAGCACAAGAAAAGACTATATTCCTTATCTCCTCCAACTCGAAATGAGCTTCAAGAGCCAAACTATCCGAATACGATAGCCTTTTGAAGCCATGGTTACCAACAAAAGGAAGAGGTCTAGAACTTTTCCTAAAACAACTTTCAAAGTGATCCTTAATAGCCTCTTTAATACCTTCCACGTCCTTTACTAAACTCCCCTCAATCATAACTGACTAAATAATGTTGACTTTTGATCTATGTTTGATAGACGCATCAAACAAATTTGTATTTCGATCACCTTCCACATTTCATCTTGTTCTACATCTCGTCCTTCACACTCTTCCTTAAACCCAAGTTTTGATCGTTAACAACTGCTTCCTTCTCCTCCATCATGTCCTCTACATCGTTTATAGTCCGAATTCCTTCTTTAATATTGGTATCAATCCTCCCAAAGTCAAAGTCTTTCCACCATCTTAATCTTTTCTGAAGATGTTGTAATTTTCTCGAAAAAACAGAAGAACCACTCCCTTGCACCATAAAGGCCTGCCATTTTGTCTTCACAAAGTTTAGAAACTCTAGATGATCCAACCAAACATTAAGCACTTTAAATGGTTTCGGGCCCCAATTAGCGTTTCTCGCCGAAATCCACACCGGTCTATGATCGGAAACATCCTTATACCCAACAATTTGGCTAACCATATTCCACTCATTAAGAAAACCAGGAGAAACCAAGAATCTGTCAAGCCTACTACACATCTTGCCCGAAGCATGAAACCAAGTGAATTTGTTGCCTGAAATGGGTAAATCCATGCATCTTAAAAGTTAAATGAAGTCTCCAAATTCTTTCATAATACAAGAATTATGCGACCTCCGACCCACCTTTTCTCTCACATTTTTTATTTCATTGAAGTCTCCGCCTATAACCCATTCTCCAATGTTCATATTCGACTTCAAGAGAAGAATGTCTCTTCGCAACAATGTACGACGAATATACATTAAGAAAATACATTATCCTTCCATAATGCCTTAACACCAATAAACCCAGACCCTCTGAAACTAAAAACTGGTTGAACTACCTATTTCCTCCATATAGTTAGGATACCACACGAAGCACCAACCAAATTCATCGCCGGCCATTGAAAATTATCATACCCGCAAATGCTATAAGCTATATCATCATTCATCATCTCACATTTATTTTCTTGGATAAAACATATATTTGCAGCCAAGTCCTTCAGAAAAGTACAAATTTTATGTTCCCACACCCTCTAAAATTATAGGTTAAAAAATTCATGGAGACGCACTAGAAACAACCTTCTTTGATTTTCTCCGACCTCTCTCAACCGAATCTAAATTCTGAGTAGCATTTACAAAAATATCATCATCATCAGACGCCTCAATACCAAGGTTTTTGATAGATTCCTAGACTTTGGACGGTAATGTAAACACCCCAAATTTTCCCTCACTCATTTCACCATGGCTTGTAAATTTCTTTTCATTTGCATAAGTTTAATTATATCATCTCATATTGCATTTTTCTTCACTGCATTGGTTCAAAGTCATTCGCATCTAGGGTTTGTGATCTGAGCAATCCCTGAGCTATCTGAGTCACTCCAAGAGTCTTCAATCATCTCAAGAGGGTCCATGTATGTTCAAGCATCATATTATATCCTCCCAAGATCAAGGAAGTCAGAAAATCACAAGAACTGAGAAAGGCATGGAAGCAGAGATAAGTTTAACTGCACAGATGACCTAAAATTAGGGTTTTGGTTTCAGAGGCCATAACTCCAAATTTTTTGGTCATTCTTGTTTCTATTGGTCTCTATATGATATAAGGATCATGAATACCAATTTTCATGAAGAAATTCAATGGGGAAGGCATCTGATCAATAGATGACTTCTTGAACAGGTCAGTGCAAAATCAGGGCATCTGAGGCCCCCAATCATCCAACCAAAGGGTCTTATCCATCATTTTGGGTGTATATGATCTTTATTTGATCTTATAAGAAGTTAGAAGTTCACAAAATTGAGGAATTTCAAGCCATTTGCAAAGTTGCCATTTTGGGAAAGTGACTTGTAATGCAAACTTGCCATTTTGGGAAAGTTTTTCAACCTCCTCTTTTTGATTCAAAAATGCTTCAAATGAAGAATTCTTGGTCATGAAAGTTGTAGATTGGATCATTCCCTTTTCGAAAAGTACAAGAACTTGACCTAATTCATCATAGAACTCAAGTTATGGCCTTGCAAAGTTGGGAAAAATCACAAAATTTCACTTATGTACCAAAGAGGGAAGTTTGCAAATTCTCATGTCAAGCCAATTTGGGACCTCTAATGCATCTCTACACATCATACCATCCTAGTGAAACTCATTTGGATCAGATTTGTGCCTTGAATCACAAGCTTCCATGCCTTGAACTTCACAAATTTCAAAAGGGGCCAAAACTTCCATAATTGCAAAACATCACACAAACTTCATCCCACTTGCAATCTTGCCCCAATCTGAATTCCATGGACCTCCCCAAAGCCAGCTGCGCAGGACACCCCATTGTCCTTGGCCTGCCATGAGCCCATACCTCCAAGGACAACTTTGTGGACTTTATGCAAAATGAGCCATACCAATCACACTGCTCCACAACAACTCTCTGACCTATCAAGGATTGATAGGTGGACCTCAAGCAACTCAACACATAACACAACACAAGTTGAATCCTCCCACAACTCATCATAGCCAAAATCACTCCAACTTGCAAAAGCTTTCGAAACTCATAGCTCAGCCAACAAATCTTCAAACTTTTTCCATCATTCAACTACACATTCATCACTGATCATTTCTCACCCTTCATTTTGCCTTGAAACACCTCAAATCAAAAACACGATTTTCACATTTCTGGAACTGAGTTTCAGGCAACTTAACATAGAGGCCATTTAAACTCCAACCAAGCATTGCAAACTCTTCAGAGGAGTCATTAGAGGTGATTTGAGGCAAAGAACTGGTCAGAAAGCTCCTGGGTTGAAAGCTTCACTTCAGGTAGCCATGGAATTTATTTTTCCAGAACTTCTTTTTTATGTTATAGAATGATTCTATGTGTTCCCCTGATTGCCATGATATGTTTTGTTTCGAAAATGGTTGAGTTTTAAGCATTTCACAAGCTTCTGAAATTTCTGCTTGATTTTCCATTTTGCTTCGATTCAAGTTGTTCATGTAAAATAAATGAAATTTGTTGGTTGATTCTTGTTTAGAGTGAGGTGAGGATCATTTCTGGAGAGTTTGATGCGTTTATTTTACGTTTCGAGTGAGATATCATATTTGGCTGGCCGGAGAAGATGACCGGAACACTGTTCCGGTCATCTGAGAGTCATTAGGGTTCAGATTAGGGCTTTATTGCGTAATTAGTGAAGTTTGAGTTGTAGCCATTCAGATGCGCGCGCTAGTCAATTCCCGCATCCCAACTTCTCATTCTGAAAATAATTTTTATTTAATTTTTTGCATAAAATTTGTATTTTTAAAATATTTAAATGTTTATTTTAATTAATTAATGGAAATTAATTAATTAAAATACCATTTAAGTTTCTAAAAATCACCAAAAAAATCACATTGCATCTTGACACATTTAGAGACATTATCAAACCATTCATACAAATTTCTTTTTGGTTCTTGATCCATTTTGACATTTTTCTTTGGATTTAGGGTTCTTAAAAATCAATATTTTGACCCTAACTTAGAAAAATATTTTCTTCCTAACCATGAAGGGTTTGATGATGATTCTTTTTGCATTGCATCCCACATATCATGTAGTTTCTAGGATAAAATTGGCATGATTTTATCTTTCATTTTTTATTTGTTTTTCATTTTTCTTTATGGGATACCTTAAAACCCTAGCAAACTTAGAAAAATCATAAGTCCTTTAGGGTTTAGTTTCTGACCTTCCCCTTTGGGTAGTGAACTAGTATAGGTTTAGGGTACTTTTGATCCCATTTTCAATTTTTTATCTTGTCATTTGCTTCTGATTTTGAATTATGCATTGCATCTTGTTCATAAACTCTAATATTTGCCTTCATATGCATTCATCCTTCATATGCTTGCATACATGAACTTACCATGACATTTTGTGCATCCACATGACATATAAGACATATTAGGACACATTAGAATCATGTTTGATCATTGCATCATCCATTTGCCATGTTATGCATTCATTACATTTCATAGGTTTTCATGAACTTTCATGCTTCCTTTCATGTCTCATTTGCATTTCCATTGCTTGTATGATCATTCACATCTCTTGGTTTGCTTTCATACCATCTCATAGCATCATTTTCATCATGATTATGCTTCTGACTTTGGTCTTCATCCTTGCATACATTTCATTTTCATCTCATTCCTTTCTTTATACTAACATTTCAGGTGGTAAGTAATTTGAGAAGTGAATTTGCCTTCACTTCTCATCTCTCTTCTCATTCTTCTTATGCATCATTGCTGCATTTTTCTTTGCTTTGGAGTAAGCTTGCTCATTCATACTCCTTCTCCTCTTTCTTTCTTCAAGCAATTTATCTTCTTAAGTGAAGTAAGTTGTCTTGCTTCTTCTGCTTCTCCTCCTTTCATTTGCTTCTTCCTTGGTGGCTTTTCCTTGAAGATATCTTTTGCAAGCCCCACAAACCATAGGAACATCCAAGCTTGACAATAATTAGGGTTTTGATTAGTCCCCCCATTAGTTTTACCTTTGTGTCATCTTTGTGTCTTATCTTCTCATCTCATAATCAAGGACTATACCTTAAAGGTTTTAAGGCTTTGAGATTAGGGTTATGCCTGTATCCTTCTATTAGGATGGAGTGTATAACTTTAATCCTAAGTGTTAAACCCTTAGTGTGTTTAATCCCTTCAATCAATTCACCTAATAATCACTAAGACATCAAGCTTTTAACTTGGGCCTTACATTAGGGTTCTAATTCTTCCTTTATTGGTTAAGAAGGACTAACCCTAGTGTTAATGGACAAGTCCCCCTCAAGTTTGTCTTACAAACCATAAAATCCACTTCTTAATCTTATCATTAACTAAAATCCACTTTAAAAAAGGTTTTGTTTTGTCATGAGGTTAATCCCTAAGCATGGATTAAGTTGAGGAGCCTTCCTCAGCTTAAATGTTCTCATTTATTATCCTTCTATTAGGATGGTGTAATGGGTCCATTAAATCCTTGATTATGGCTTAAACTCATTACTTAACACTAAACAAAATACCAAAAACATCTAAATAATTGTAAGTTGGTTAATGATCTTAATCCTACATCATGGTGATTAAGTGTGAGGTGTTTACTTCATACTTTAGGTATTCTCATTACCCCTAATCAGAGGGAGGATGTGATGAGTTTACTAACCCTTGGTTTAGGCTTAAGCTCATTTTCTTATGACAAATCCCAGAGGCAATAAAAGATTGAAAACTCAAAAACAAACAATAATCGTCTCCTCCGGGATTCTTTTCTCATCATCTTCACTCCCAAATGAGAACTCGCTTCTTCCATCTAATGCAAGACAGTTAGCACCTGAGCCAGACAGGTCATACACTTGAGCATAGACAAGTAAGCAGTTCATCAGTCAATTTATCTTTCAGTCTCTTTGAGTCGAACTACGGTGTTCTGACTTCCTAATTGCACGAGAGGATACGTAGACATAACTTAATTGTTATCTAACAAAAGTCTTTGTATATTCCCCCTCCTCCAGCATTATTCTTTAAGCCTCATTGTCTTGAGCTTCACATTCTTTCTTTACACTGACACTCTTTCATTTCACTTCACATTTCTTTTGCACTGACACTTACATTCTTTTCCAGCTTTTGCACACAAATAGCCCTGACACTACCCTTTTAAACACAAATCTTTTAAGCGTGGATCCCGTCGAGTACGGCGGACAATCTGGGTGCTAATACCTTCCCAGGTTGTAACCAACCCCCTTTCTCAGTTTCTCTGGTTCGCAACCGTCTTATCTATCTTTTCTAGGTTTATGCAGCATTACCTTTCATTCGGGATAAAAATGCCTAGCTGGCGACTCTTTTCTTTTCATTCTTTTCCTTCGCCGACCGTTCGCGTCTGTACCCCTTCTGACCAGGTGTCATTTGGTGGGAGCGACAGGTAAGGACTCAAGCTTTTTCCTTAATCAAAGGCAACCCATGATCCACTTTATCGGGTCCCACTTCCTCAACAAAACCATTCCCTAACTCAAGTTTACCATCATGTAAATCCAAAGTACTTTTGGGAACAAATATGGGGTCCCACCTGCAGCTATCATGGCCAATAGGGAACCTTGATCACCAGGCGCCTTTTCAAATGTATTAGGTGTAAAAGACTCCTGCAATGAATCCTCATCAGACCCGATGTTGACTTCTTCTATGTGATTCTTTGTCACATCACCATCTATCATATTTCCAAAAGCAACCTTGGGCATCCCACCACCACATTCCTTCTCAATATCTTCTGGATCTAAAGCCTTCTAACTATTATCCAAAGGTATTGTATCTGAAATTCTGTGATCAGGTACGAGATGTCGAATGAGATGTTTAAACACTTGAAGACTTGACCAAAACATAAAGTGCAGGAAAATTAAACAACACAGGAAATTGTTAACCCAGTTCAGTGTATAACCACACTTACATCTGGGGGCTACCAAGCCAGGAAGGAAATCCAATATAAGTAATATTAATTCTAGACTTAAACCACTCAGTTTAATCTTTCACTTAATATCTACCCAAGGCAATTTCTACCTAAGACACAACTTAGATATGAGTACCAACTCACTCCCCCTCAATCACACAGTGATATGTTTACAAGTTTAATAAAATTGAAGTCATACTTCAAACAAAACAGCTTGATCTTACTTCACAGTTTCAATCAAGACACAAATACACTTTTGCTTAAAAGCTCATAAAGTGATACAAATAAAACAACCTGCTATTAAAACACAAAACACCCTATTTGGTCTTCTTAATTTCGTACTCTATTCTGAGAGTTTCTGTTGCTTAAATAGGTGTTTGGATTTTGGGTTTCTGTAGGTTTATCCAATCCTGATACGCATGCAGCCATCACCTTGAATTAGGGTTTGTTACTTCCTAGATTCTAGGTGATTCAGTTCTTATGATTATACTGAAGTCATATAACAAATCTCCCTACAGATGCGCCTTCTTCTGTTTTATCAATTCATAATTAATTCCAGATATCTTCCCTGAATTTACTCAGTTCTGTTAATCATTAATTAATTCTGGTAGCAGGTTTGAGATGTCACAACATCTGATGTGACATCCTGAAAAACTGAACTTACTTCATTTACTGATACAATGTCACAACATCTGGTGTGACATCCTGTAAATTGAACTTACTTCATTAACTAATACAATGTCACAACATCTGGTGTGACATCCTGAATTAAGTTCATTTACTTATACTCTGTTTGATAATGTCACAACATCTGATGTGACATCCTGAACTAAATTCAACACTTCTTGTTGGTCAAAAATTCTGCCAATTCTAAACATCTATAAACTCCCCCTTTGGCTAATTTTTGGATAACATACTTTTCTGGTTTATCAGAGTGCAGCAAAATTTCTTTTATCAGAGTAAATCAGTTCTTTTCTGTTGAGTCATGTGTGAGTTTACTCCCCCTCAAACCTACATGTGTTCAAAATTGTTGCAACAGAAATTTTTCATAAAAAAACACAGCTTTAGTTCAGAAGTAAACAAAAGTTTTTCATTAATCAGTAAGCTGCATCATACATTGTTGTTGTTGTTCAGTTCTCTTCTCCCCCTTGTTAGACATAAATTGGGGCCAAAGTTTTCAATGTTTTCAAAATACAATGCTGAAGCAGACATTACATATCCCTCACATACATTTTTCACTCAGAATCTTCATATTCAGTGTCTTCCTCTTCTTCAGTTTCCTCATCAGAAGCAGCAGCCTTCTGAGCACTCTCTTCAATTTCCAGCCTTTGGATAATCTCCTCAAGCTTCTGCTTCCTGGCATCCAGTTTTTTGCATGTGTTCTTCAGCTCAGCAATCAAAGCAGCTTTGGATATTGGAGACTTTTCCTTTGAAGGTCCAGCAGATGTCCCAGAGGGAGCTTCAACATTAGCTGCATGATGACTTAAGAACAGCTTGTAGTGGAAGGCCAGAGGACTCTCTCTTTTGCAGATTGAATCCTTCTCAGTGAGGATACCTGGATACTGGCTAAGAATTACTCCACACAGCAGAGAAGGGAAGGCAATAGGCAGCTTTTTTGCAGATGATCCAGCATGCTTCAATGTCTGATCAAAAATATAAGCCCCAAAATCCAGCTTTGTTTGGGTGCCCACAGCATATATAAACCTGCCCAATCTAGTTGCTATTGAGGAGGTATGGTTGGTAGGAACCCAGTTTGCAGTGCCAATCCTATGCAGCATTGCATACTTCCTTGTCAGCAAGCTAACAGAAAGCTTCCCCTTGACTGGCCAAGTCTTGACCTGATTAGCAGTGATGACCTTGCAAACCTGGTTATCAGTCTTCCCTAACTCATTAGGTCCATCAGATTCTCTTCCTAGATAGTGGTTGATAACCCTAGGAGAGAATTCTACACATCTCCCTCTTACATACACCTTTTTGAAGTCAGCTGACTTACCATCAGCACAATCTTCTTGAAGGTTGACAATAAATTCCTTGACTAGCAGCTCATAGCAAGGAGAGAAATTTTATACTGTTTTGAATAAGCCAGCAGAAGAGATGAGATCAATTACCTCAGTGCACTCAAGTGCATTGCTGCTCAGCTCTCTTTCAAGTGCTACCCTTCTTTGGTAGACAAATTTCCATCTGCTCACACTTGATACATGATGGAATGAAATGTTGTCCAGAGGAGCTTCTGGAACATCATAGGAGGACCTTGAAGGTGATGGTTTCTTCTTTAGAGGGGATGTTGGGACATCCTCTTCAACATCAGAATCTGGAGGAGTGACATCTTTCCTCTTTTGTGTATTCACTTTGCTCCATTGTTTGGTAGGACCAAAAACAACTTTAGCTTTGTCCTTCTTTGGTGTAGGTTGTTTCTTCTCAGGAGTTGCATGTCCTGCAGTCTTCTTTTCCTTCCTAGTTCTGAGCCTTTTGGCTATGCTAGGGGTCACAGAGGCAATGATTTCTGTGTCAGAATCATGCTCTATGTCAACAACAGGAGGAGGTTGAGTAGTCTCCTCTTCAGCAGGTGGATCAACAGATGTTTGATCATCAGTGGAGGCCTTATGCTGGTCCTCAGATGTTTCATCATCAACATCAGTGGCTGCTTTGTGTTCTTCCTCAGATGTTTCAACATCTATTGGAACATCCTGTTGGACAGGGGTGTCTTCTTCAGCCTGTTTTGGTTGTTCTTCTTGTGGAGCTGGCATGGTGTTCAGAGGGATAGATATGCCACTCACAACTCTTTGCTCAGACAGAATCCTGTTCACAAGTTCCTTTATAGAATCATCCACATATTCAGAGGCTTTTGGAGTGGTGTTTGAGGATGAAGGCATTCCTTTGGCTTTGCTGAATACAGGTTCCTTTGCTCTTCTCACTGTTGGAGTTCTAGGCTTCTGAGCAAGAGGAACACTTCCTCTGATTTCGTCCATGGGAGTTGAATCCATAGGTACTACTAAAATGGGGGTTGCATGCACCACATCCTCTTGGTTGAGGATTTCATCAGAGAGATTAGGGTTTTGGTGTTGAGACATTTTCGAAAGTGGTGGATGAAGAGTTTAAGTTTGAATGATTTTGATGAGTTCTGAGAAGCAGTTAGAGTATGCAATTCGTTTTGAGAGGATGATGAGAAGATGAATAGCTGAGAGCAAGCTAGAACCTTTATAAGAGCCGTTAGTTGGAGAATTTTAAGGAGTGGAATACACAGAGTTTTTGACCAGACTGGTGTTGCCATCTGGTGATCATGCCACACGATGTCATAGGACATGTTGGCACATCTCCATAACTGCTATATTTCACATAAGCAGATTCCCAATTTGCCCCTTAGGTTTTCAAATTGGGTAGCATCCAAAGCTTTAGTAAATATATCAGCCAATTGCAGATTTGTAGCTACACGTTCCAATGAGATCACTTTCTCTTCCACAAGATCTCTGATGAAATGATGCCTGATATCAATATGCTTGGTCCTGCTATGTTGAATAGGATTCTTTGATATGTTAATAGCACTTAAGTTGTCACAGTACAATGTCATGACATCTTGTGGGACATTGCACTCTGTGAGCATTTGCCTCATCCAAACCAACTGTGAACAACTGCTTCCAGCTGCAATATATTCAGCTTCAGCAGTAGATAAGGATACACAATTTTGTTTCTTACTGAACCAAGAAATTAAATTGTTTCCTAGAAAGAAGCATCCTCCTGATGTGCTCTTTCTGTCATCAACACTTCCATCCCAATCAGCATCACATAAGCCAGTGAGAATTGGTTTGCATCCATGAAAGTACATTATGCCATAGTCACAAGTACCATTGACATATTTCAGAATTCTCTTGACTTGGTTTAGATGGCTAACTTTTGGATCAGCTTGATATCTTGCACATACACCTACTGCAAAGGCTATGTCTGGTCTGCTAGCAGTCAGATATAATAAGCTTCCAATCATACTTCTGTATAGGCTTTGATCTACATTCTCACCCTTGTCATCTTTAGTCAGCTTTAAGTGTGTGGGGGAAGGAGTTCTTTTATGAGTAGCATTGTCCATCCCAAATTTCTTGACAATGTTCTTAGCATACTTGCTTTGGGAAATGAACATGGAGTCCTCCATTTGCTTTATTTGCAATCCAAGAAAGTAGGTTAGTTCTCCTACTAGGCTCTGTTGCACCCCAAAATTTGCCCTCTATTTTTTAACTCTAACCAATTTTTTTGTTTCACATTCATTTGCATCATCATCATAGCATAACATTTTTTTTTTGTCTTAATATTAGCCGGAATAATTTCTCGGAATTTACAAACAGACTGGTCAAATTAACTTTTTAACTATGCCTAAAATTAGTCGGCGAAAAAATGTCAAGTTTAAGTTTGCAAATGTCGGTAACATTAATCTGCGGTTCACGTGGTTTAATTTGACATGCTAAAAATATTTTTACGACTATTTTTGGTCATATGTTGATTAGTCTGAGCAGTTTAAACGGTCATAATTTTTATTTCAAAATCCGACCAAACGCTGTATTTTTCCGAGTCATTTATTTCGCGCTGATTATTTTGACGTATTCATTTTATTTTTTCGAGCATTTTGGTGCCCGAATTTTATTTTTTTGAGTCTATTTATTTTTATATTGGGTCTAGAATAAATAAATAGGATTATTAGTTTTTTATTTTATTTTAACTAATTTAATTATAAAAACTTTATTTGTTTTTTAAATTAATATTTTATTGGGTCTAGAATAAATAAATAGGATTATTAGTTTTTTATTTTATTTTAACTAATTTAATTATTAAAACTTTATTTGTTTTTTAAATTAATATTTTATTGGGTCTAGAATAAATAAATAGGTTAATTAGTTTTTATTTTAGTTTTAACTATTTTTATTAAACTTTATGTAATTATTTATATTAATATTTTATTGGATTCCAAAATAAATATTTAGGCCCATTTACATTAACCCTAATTGGTCCCTATATATACCTAACGTGTTATTGCTGTTAAGATGAGACCGAAGAAAGACAGAAAAGAGAGAAGAGAAACATTCCTGCAACAGCTTTACTTTCCAATTGCACTTTGATTGATACGTAATATATATATAAATTCCTATAACATTCATATGTTTTATATATACATATATATTTGTTAATATATATATTTGTTGCTTTTGTTACACTTTGTTAATATCTTAACTAACGTTGCTTTTGTTAATATATATATTTTTGCTCTTATTTTGTTAATACATCACAGGTAACAAAGAACATAAAACGTTGTTTTTATGTATACATATATAGAATTGGCTGCATATTCGTTATATATATATATATATATATATATATATATATATATATATATATATATATATATATAAAGTTTTTATTTATTTTGTTTTTACAGTTTTGTTTTAATATTGTTAATTCTAATTTTTTTTATGTTCAGATCGGATCGTGTCGATACGTTGTTCGCACATTTTATGTGTATGAGGCGTGACACTTATGTTGATCCGATCCAATTGCGATGATCGCATTTTTTGCGTTAGCAACGTCGTTTTTGTTTTTTCCATTTTTCTTTTATGTTATATATTTAGATCTGTACAAATAACTAACTACCTTGATTTTTTCCTAAACCTTGACAATTTCACCACAAACTCTAAATTTCAAACCTAAAACTTTAACCGTGTTTAACCGTATTATTTCCTTTAAACCGTAAACATTTTCACAAACCTTAACAACCCTGTTATTATTTCTTATTTTTACTCATCTTTATGTTATTCATACACTGTAATTGCTTCACCCTTGTAATATTTTAAGTTTTAACTTGTAATATTTTCAGTTTTACTTTTCGCCATATAATTATGTAACTGTCTCAGCCATGTAATAGTGTAGGAATTTTTATTTTCTGCCTTTAAATTTCTGCCCTTATTTATTTTTATTATTCCCTGTGTGGTTAGTAATTTAGGGCGTGCCAAGAACTGAATGAAAATCAATATGGACTTAAATCATTAATTAAAAAAAAAAGACTAATTAATCAATAAACTTTTTCTTATAATAATAATAGTATTTTGTATATAATTTTTATCATAATTATATTTTGTAAGTAAATAATCAAATAATCAAATTTTCTAATTCTTCTTTTAACTTCTAAAATTTTTGTCATTCTTTTATACAATTGTAAATAAAATCTAATTGCCTTTTTTTTTTATAATTAAATAATTATGATTCTAAAATATTGTATATAATTTATAAATAACCTACTAACTTAATAATTTAATAGTTTTCTATAATATTCAATTTGTAAATATTATTTTAATTTTAATAATTCTTTTACTTTATGTTTTGTATATTAATAATATTATTTTCTTAATTGTACTATAATAGTAATAATCATATAATGTAAATAATTAAAAGTCTTCTTAATAATCTTTAATTGTTTTTCTCTAAACTTAATTTCTTTTTTTTATACTAATTCTAATAACTTCTAAAATCTAACTTGTCTAACTTAAACTTTTTCTTTTTAAATTAAATTGTTATTTCTTTAATTTATTTTAACTTTATTATTATTATAATTGCTTTATTATTAATATTATTATTATTATTGATTTATTGTTAATATTGCTTTATTATTTTTGCTTCATTATTATTATTATTATTATTGCTTATTTATTATTTTATTATATCTATTATTCTTGCTTTATAATTTATTTTTATCCTACTATTATGTATTTGCCAAAGCCTTGTAATAGCTTATAGATTTACTTTTCCGTCTTTATTTTCTTTGTAAATATTTTACTATATGGTTAGTAACCTTAGGGTGTGTATAACTTATATGTAATTAAATTGAACTTAGATAATTAAAATAAGATAAATACTTGAATATAAACACTCACACACGTAAGTCGATCTTTGATCGTCATCTCACTTCCTAAGGTTATCCCTCTCAGTTGCCTTAAACATGGTCAAGTCCCTCGAATATAGGGATGTCTTAAGCAAAGTCCCTTTAAATATAAATCATCATAGTCCCTACAGTTTAAAAGATCAAGTCCCTTCGAGGTTGCCTACGGAATAATGATCTTGTCCCTTCGAATAAATGATGATAGTCCCTACGAATTGCTAAGGACATCCCTCAAGTTGCTTTCTATGACCATACGATGACCCTATGCCTGCCCCTTAACACATCCAAGGTAATGACTACCTATTCCTTAATAATAGGGATAGTCTTACCATTTAAAGGACATTTAAGAACGATAAAGATTTAACTTAGGGTAAGTTCCTCTTATGTACTTGCTCACTTTTCAAAAACATTTCAAAAACACTTCACATTTTTCAAGCAATTTTCAAAACAAAGGCTTTATATATATCTGTACATGGATCATTATAAAGTACTTAAGAAAATTTCTAAACACACACTACACTTCTCAAAACAATTTAAAGTGAGCTAAGTAACTAAGAGCCCATGGATAACCATGGATGTAAAGGGTGCTAACACCTTCCCTTTACATAACCTACCCCCCGAACCCAAAAATCTTTTAAGGTCTTTCCTGTTCTTTTATGCCCTTTCCTTTGGATAAAATAAAAGTCGGTGGCGACTCTTGCTATCCGCAACATTTAACTAAAGTCAGTTCTCCCACCGTGTTACAGAACTGGCGACTCTGCTGGGGATTTAATAAAAGAGGGGTACCCTTATGAATTAGATCACTTTAAAATTGTTTGCCTTGTTTGCTTTATACTTATCTGTTGGGTGCTCTTATGTGTGAAAGATCCTAACCCGAATCTAGTGTACCTTAGGTAAGTGGAAATAGACCAAGGAAACTGTACGGCGTATACCAATATGGTTGATCTGGTGGCCATAGTTAGTGTGACTTCTTGGTTGGTGCTTATGTTCCTTAAGTCAAGTTGAGGATAATATGAGGCTGCCATATGTTGTCAATACACTAACTAACTTTTAGAACCCTAGTCATCCCATCTTGGCCTTTAGAAAGTAGTGAGATAACCGGCTTTGGTGAAGACTGAAGTTGGTTGATACTCGATACTACGCTCATTGAGATCCTAAACTTGGAGGGTTTTGGTTGGCAAGTAAGTTGCCTACTGAACAACTACCCTTGTGAAGGATCAATGATATTGAGATCCCTTAGAATCTGGTTACTTTTGTAGGACAGGATGAACCAACTAAACTTCAGGGGAGGGTACTTACCTTTGAACTTCATGCAAGCCTTTAAACCTAGGGCTATGGTGTGACTTGTTTGTGTGTGCCACATGTTTGTGATTGAGCATAACATCATAGCATCATCATGCATCATAAGCATAGCATTTTCACTAACCATTTCAAGGACCAAAGGAGTTATCTTTGTTCTTTGTTGCAGGTTATGGCTTCTGCTCGTAGGAATACCATCCGGATCAACTTTGTAGGAATACCTCCCAAGCTTAAGGAATTTGTCTCTCAAGTTTCTGAAAACTCCCAATTCATCAAGAGGCATGGTCACCTACTAGATCTAGTCATTTCAGGGTTCAATGAAGACATGATGAGTGTTCTGTTTCAGTTCTTTGACCCTAAGCACCATTGCTTCACATTCCCTGACTATCAGCTGGTTCCTACAATGGAAGAGTTCTCTAAACTTCTGGGTATACCTGTTCTTGATCAAAGACCCTTCACAGGTTTGGAAAAAGAGCTCAAACCTGAAGTCATTGTTGCAGCCCTACATTTGAAGAAATCAGACATTGTCTTGGAAACAAGAAGCGGAGTTAAGGATATCCTTGCCAAGGTATTGATGGAGAAGGCTCAAGTGTTCTTGAAGGCTATGAGCTATGATGCTTTTAAGGAGATCTTAGCCTTGTTGATTTATGGCTTAGTGTTGTTCTCCAATCCAGATCAGTTCATAGATGTTCACGCCATCAACATATTTCTGAGTCACAATCCAGTGCCTACATTGCTTGGAGACATTCTGCACTCTCTTCATACTCGTACTACAAAGGCACGAGGAACTCTGATGTGTTGCATACCTTTGCTATCTAGGTGGTTTATTTCTCACCTTCCTCGATCAGTAATGAAGAATGAACAAGGGTTCAGGTGGTCCAAGAGGATTATGTCACTCTCATTCAGATATCCATTGGTGCTCTAGATCTATGGAGAATGTTACTATCATTGACCGTTGTGGGGAATTTCCTAATGTGCCACTTCTAGGCATAAGAGGAGGCATTACTTACAACCCTTCCTTAGCTTTACGTCAGTTTGGTTACGCTCGGAGTGATGGTCCACATGACATGTTGATTCAGGGTATTGTGTTTGACTACGACAACGATCTGCAAGGTTACCGTCAAAGGTTCATACGAGCATGGGGAAAAGTGAACAAGGTTGACAGCAAGACTCTGGAGCCCAAGTACACTATTCCTATGGAAGCTTACCTCAGATGAGTGCGATCTCGTGCTCAGACTCTCATGATGCCATATCCTGCCATCCTGCCAGTTACTATAGAGCCTGTTGCTGAAGGAGATACCTTTTATACCATCCTTCACCCAGACATGCCCACTGACATGGAAGACTTACAGAGGTCCTGGATCTAGTTGAAGGAGCAAAGGGATACTTTTGAGACTCATTACAAAGCAAGTCAAGAAAGAATCCTGGAGCTAACAAAGCAACTTCACGAGGAGCGGAATCTCAACTCATACCTCAACACAAAGAGGAAACGTCCATGGGAGACTTAAAACCCCATATCTATATTCATTTCATTTTTTATTGTAAGCCAAATGGCAAACAAGTTTATTGATAACTAATAAAAGTTTACTTTCTGGTTATTTAAGCAAATTTAAATCCTGCGGTCCTTGGAAACATTGCATATACATTTACATACCATGTCATTGCATCACAGGTTTCTTATGAACATGTATCTTATCTTCTCGCTGTTTATTTCAGTAGAAATGGCTCTCGAACAATCTGTCAAAGATCTTCAAGCTCAGAATGCTCAGTTTCAAGAAGTGATTCTGAATTTGTCCAAGGGGAAAGAAGAGTTGAAAGCACTCCTCTCTAACGACATGAAGAAGAAGAATCCTGAGGACAACAAAGATGATCAGCTGAAACAACTACAAGATGAGATAACAGAGATGAGGATTCAGATGAATGGCCAAATGGATCTTATCCAGAGTTTGGCCCAGGGTCAAGAAGAGTTGAGAAGCTTTGTCAATAAGCTTCGACATAACGGAGTTGGGAATCTAATCATCAATCAACCTTCGTTGAAACAAGCCGACTTGGTTGAAAGGAAGATAATGATAAAAGAAGGAAAGAGGCAGGCTACTATTGATCATCCTTCAATTGAAGAAAGAAGACCTTGTAAGGTTAATCCACGTCGATACAAGGAATGTAGAAGACAATTCATTCGGTTCAGCACACCAATGTCACAAGTTTTGCAAAGATGATTTCCTTGGAAAATTCTCCTAAAAACCCTAATACCTCTTCTCCTCGCTATAATCCCAAAGCAAGGTGTATGTACCACTCCGACAGTCCCGGACACGACACAAATAACTGTTGGGAATTGAAGAATAAGATTCAAGACCTAATTGACGAAGGAATACTCGAGGTTACGCCAGAAGGCCATGTTGAGTTCTTCTATCGTCCATCAAGCATCAAAGTTTCCAGATAACTGGAGTGACGAGTTTATAGGAAGAGGCTTTGAGAACATTTGAATTTTCGTTTGTAATTTCTTTTGTTTGCCTAACCACTTACTATTATGTTAAACTTTTGTTTCATTAATGCATTGCATATGTTTGTCTTGAATTAATCCATTTGTTTCACTATATTTTGAACTATGCTTCATATTTCTATTCTGTGATATTTAACTCCTGATAAAGCTATAAGCCTGTAGAGGGAGGATGACGAAAACAATACCATAATCTTATGCAGTATGCTTTTGAACAGACTATGCTAACGATGTACAGGCATTGTTTCAATTCCTAAACAGTGGAGATATAAGGAAGTTAATCCCTAGTAAAACCTTTTGAGCCTATGAAGTAGGAGTTTTTATTCTCGCACAAATTAAAACCCTTATTCATAACCCGGGGCAGGGTAGTTACTCGGTTAAATCAAATATGCCAATTATCTGTGTTGTACACAACTAGTGATGGTTCTCTGTAATCATTAAACCTGACAGTCAATATCCAGCAAAAGAAAAACCCACTAAGTCAAAACCTATGAAGGAGACTTAGTAAAAAAAATTGAGAAATTCTGCTGACTGTAATTTTGAAACAAACAGTTCAGGCAAAAAGAAAGGATAACAAAGTCAAAAGAAAAAAGAGGTCACTATGAATCCTCAACAAAAAAAGATGACTGAATGTTCAAATAAATATTTGGTTTCTGAACCATCACAAATGTCAGTGTTACAATTCCAAACTCCTTTGAGCCTCAATGCATAAGTTAACTGAGCATAGGACTGAAGAACATCATGGAGATTGGGTTGGGTACAAATAAAATTTGAGCCTTTATCCTTTGTTTCTTAAACCGTGAACCAGGCCACGTTACAACCCTTTAAAAGTCCTAACTGAAGCATGGTTAGTTCGAAAGCGTACTGCTACAAAAAGGTATCCTGACTCCTTTAGGGCTTATTATAAAACTTGAGTTAATATCACAGTTTTCATAAAAATTATTTTTTCTAAAATAACTCTTTTTCAAAAACTTCAAGACAGACATAAGCATTGCATTTTTGAATATATTTGTTTGCATATACCTGAGTGTTTGATAAACAGAGAAACTTACAGGATGAATGTTCAATAAACCAAAGTCTTTCTGATAAACAAAGTTGCTTCCTGGATCAAAGCCCATGTATACAAAAGGGCATAGTCATTATCTCCTAATCAAGGGGGCAGGCCATGATACTACCTAACTCATTTGAGGCAATCAGGACAGGATTCAACTATGTTTAAGTAGCCAGGGGAAGTTCTCCTCATATATTTGAATTACCAAGGGTAATATTACAGAGTTCATAATTCCAGGGGCATAGTCACTGTTTCCCAATCAAGGGGGCATACCAAGTTATTGTTCAATTCATTCGGGGAAATCAGGTCCAGATTCAACAATGCTTAATAGCCAGGGGCAACTCTCCTCATATATTTGAATTACCAAGGGTAACATTATAAAGTTCATAATGTCAGGGGCATATTATTGTGGGGCATTCTGCTTATTTCTCTTGAGGTAACTACATTCAGATACTTCCATTATGGGACAATTCATCCTCAACCAAGGGGCAATGCTTTCTTTTCAAATCTAATACCAAGAGCGTATATGGTCCATCACAATTTGAAGACACGTTCCTCTCATTGTATTACCTTGATATTGGATTCTCTGCAAAAGCCATTGTGGAAATTAATTGTCTACGCCAGTAGTATCAGATGGTGTCAGTATCATGTCTTCAGATCCAGCTATGAGGATTTATGGGAAGGTATTCAGGAAAAGTTAAGAATCTCAGGAGCTCTAAATCCAATTGGTTATACACTCTCGAAGTTGAAACGATTCTGTTTTCAAGTTCAGCTTTACTTTTCCCTCTGAATCCAGATTTACTTTTACCATATTTACCTAAGCAAAAACGTCCATTGGTGGTGTTTGAATGTATGTATACTTTTGAGTATGATTGATGTTTACCAGAAATGCATAAAATGCAGTAATAATATTTACTAAGGACGAACGAAGGTAGGACTTTAATGAAGCTTCGTCGGTTCATCCCCACCAGACAGCTACAAGTCCCCCAGTAGGGCAAATCTATCTTCATAAATACTTCGAGTCACATCTCCCCTAGAATTTATATCCATCTCTTTTATCCTCATACGGATAGTCGGGAATTTATTCTTTCAATAGGAGTACGACGAACGAAGACGGGAGGTTATGGATACCTTATTATCGAACGAAGATGGGAGGTTATGGATACCTTACCATCAAACGAAGACGGGAAGTTTTGGATACCATATTATCAAACGAGACAGGAACGAGTTCCTCATATTCTTCATTATATTATCAAACGATGCGGGAACGAGTTCCTCATATTCTTCAGCTACAAATCAGGATTTATTTTCCCTGGCCAGCAGTTGTTATACGAAGATATCCAGACGCTTCAAGCTGCATGATGCATACATACATCATTTACATCATACCATAACATATATATCCATAAGTACATAATACATTACTTAAGTGCATCATACTATACATGCATACATAATGCATAAACTAATATTATCTTGCAGAATGTTATATACATCATGATATTTGCATCGAACTAATCTTGTTTTTCAGATTAACTCTCCAGCAGACAAACTTCATCAACAACTTGTTACCTTGGGCCCTTGTTTATCTACCCAAAGATTATCTCATTATCTTGGGACGTCGTTTGTCTTCCCGAAGGCTATCTTGAGACGTCGTTTATCTTCTCAAAAGCCATATTGGTACCTTGGGCCGTTGTTTATCTTCCCAAAGGTTATCTCATTATCTTGGGACGTCGTTTATCTTCCCGAAGGCTGTCTTGAGACGTCGTTTATCTTCTCAAAAGCCATATTGTTACCATGGGCCGTTGTTTATCTTCCCAAAGGTTATCTCATTATCTTGGGACGTCGTTTATCTTCCCGAAGGCTATCTTGAGACGTCGTTTATCTTCTCAAAAGCCATATTGTTACCTTGGGCCGTTGTTTATCTTCCCAAAGGTTATCTCATTATCTTGGGACGTCGTTTATCTTCCCAAAGGCTATCTTGAGACGTCGTTTATCTTCTCAAAAGCCATACTGTTACCTTGGGCCGTTGTTTATCTACCCAAAGGTTATCTTATTATCTTGGGACGTCGTTTATCTTCCCGAGGGCTATCTTGAGACGTCGTTTATCTTCTCAAAAGTCGTATTGTTACCTGGGGCCGTTGTTTATCCACCCAAAGGCTAGATCTTCCTATTTGGCATTGCTTTCCTCTCAAAGAAATATATCTGAAGAACTTTTCTCCGAATGGCATCTCTAAGCCCATCTCCAGTTCCTCCAAGTGGCATCTTTAAGCCCACTCAAGCATATACAACTAAACATCAGTATTATTCTATGCACTGGTGAGGACAAATTTTTGGGCTTTTCTGTTCAATCCCCTTCAACCTTCCAGGTCACGAATGGCACATATACCAATCTAACCCCTCAGGTTTCAGAAAATTGAACAGGGGCAGCTGTTGCACCCCAAAATTTGCCCTCTATTTTTTAACTCTAACCAATTTTTTTGTTTCACATTCATTTGCATCATCATCATATCATAACATTTTTTTTCTGTCTTAATATTAGCCGGAATAATTTCTCGGAATTTACAAACAGACTGGTCAAATTAACTTTTTAACTATGCCTAAAATTAGTCGACGAAAAAATGTCAAGTTTATGTTTGCAAATGTCGGTAACATTAATCTGCGGTTCACGTGGTTTAATTTGACATGCTAAAAATATTTTTACGACTATTTTTGGTCATATGTTGATCAGTCTGAGCAGTTTAAACGGTCATAATTTTTATTTCAAAATCCGACCAAATGCTGTATTTTTCCGAGTCATTTATTTCGCGCTGATTATTTTGACGTATTCATTTTATTTTTTCGAGCATTTTGGTGCCCGAATTTTATTTTTTTGAGTCTATTTATTTTTATATTGCGTCTAGAATAAATAAATAGGATTATTAGTTTTTTATTTTATTTTAACTAATTTAATTATAAAAACTTTATTTGTTTTTTTAATTAATATTTTATTGGGTCTAGAATAAATAAATAGGATTATTAGTTTTTTATTTTATTTTAACTAATTTAATTATTAAAACTTTATTTGTTTTTTAAATTAATATTTTATTGGGTCTAGAATAAATAAATAGGTTAATTAGTTTTTATTTTAGTTTTAACTATTTTTATTAAACTTTAATTAATTATTTATATTAATATTTTATTGGATTCCAAAATAAATATTTAGGCCCATTTACATTAACCCTAATTGGTCCCTATATATACCTAACGTGTTATTGCTGTTAAGAGGAGACCGAAGAAAGACAGAAAAGAGAGAAGAAAAACATTCCTGCAACAGCTTTACTTTCCAATTGCACTTTGATTGGTATGTAATATATATATAAATTCCTATAACATTCATATGTTTTATATATACATATATATTTGTTAATATATATATTTGTTGCTTTTGTTACACTTTGTTAATATCTTAACTAACGTTGCTTTTGTTAATATATATATTTGTTGCTCTTATTTTGTTAATACATCACAGGTAACAAAGAACATAAAACGTTGTTTTTATGTATACATATATAGAATTGGCTGCATATTCGTTATATATATATATATATATATATATATATATATATATATATATATATATATATATATATATATATATATATATATATATAAAGTTTTTATTTATTTTGTTTTTACAGTTTTGTTTTAATATTGTTAATTCTAATTTTTTTTATGTTCAGATCGGATCGTGTCGATACGTTGTTCGCACATTTTATGTGTATGAGGCGTGACACTTATGTTGATCCGATCCAATTGCGATGATCGCATTTTTTGCGTTAGCAACGTCGTTTTTGTTTTTTCCATTTTTCTTTTATGTTATATATTTAGATCTGTACAGATAACTAACTACCTTGATTTTTTCCTAAACCTTGACAATTTCGCCACAAACTCTAAATTTCAAACCTAAAACTTTAACCGTGTTTAACCGTATTATTTCCTTTAAACCATAAACATTTTCACAAACCTTAACAACCCTGTTATTATTTCTTATTTTTACTCATGTTTATGTTATTCATACACTGTAATTGTTTCACCCTTGTAATATTTTAAGTTTTTAACTTGTAATATTTTCAGTTTTACTTTTCGCCATATAATTATGTAACTGCCTCAGCCATGTAATAGTGTAGGAATTTTTATTTTCTGCCTTTAAATTTCTGCCCTTATTTATTTTTATTATTCCCTGTGTGGTTAGTAATTTAGGGCGTGCCAAGAACTGAATGAAAATCAATATGGACTTAAATCATTAATTAAAAAAAAGACTAATTAATCAATAAACTTTTTCTTATAATAATAATAGTATTTTGTATATAATTTTTATCATAATTATATTTTGTAAGTAAATAATCAAATAATCAAATTTTCTAATTCTTCTTTTAACTTCTAAAATTTTTGTCATTCTTTTATACAATTGTAAATAAAATCTAATTGCCTTTTTTTTATAATTAAATAATTATGATTCTAAAATATTGTATATAATTTATAAATAACCTACTAACTTAATAATTTAATAGTTTTCTATAATATTCAATTTGTAAATATTATTTTAATTTTAATAATTCTTTTACTTTATGTTTTGTATATTAATAATATTATTTTCTTAATTGTACTATAATAGTAATAATCATATAATGTAAATAATTAAAAGTCTTCTTAATAATCTTTAATTGTTTTTCTCTAAACTTAATTTCTTTTTTTTAAACTAATTCTAATAACTTCTAAAATCTAACTTGTCTAACTTAAACTTTTTCTTTTTAAATTAAATTGTTATTTCTTTAATTTATTTTAACTTTATTATTATTATAATTGCTTTATTATTATTATTATTATTATTGATTTATTGTTAATATTGCTTTATTATTTTTGCTTCATTATTATTATTATTATTATTGCTTATTTATTATTTTATTATATCTATTATTCTTGCTTTATAATTTATTTTTATCCTACTATTATGTATCTGCCAAAGCCTTGTAATAGCTTATAGATTTACTTTTCCGTCTTTATTTTCTTTGTAAATATTTTACTATATGGTTAGTAACCTTAGGGTGTGTATAACTTATATGTAATTAAATTTAACTTAGATAATTAAAATAAGATAAATACTTGAATATAAACACTCACACACGTAAGTCGATCTTTGATCGTCATCTCACTTCCTAAGGTTATCCCTCTCAGTTGCCTTAAACATGGTCAAGTCCCTCGAATATAGGGATGTCTTAAGCAAAGTCCCTTTAAATATAAATCATCATAGTCCCTACAGTTTAAAAGATCAAGTCCCTTCGAGGTTGCCTACGGAATAATGATCTTGTCCCTTCGAATAAATGATGATAGTCCCTACGAATTGCTAAGGACATCCCTCACGTTGCTTTCTATGACCATACGATGACCCTACGCCTGTCCCTTAACACATCCAAGGTAATGACTACCTATTCCTTAATAATAGGGATAGTCTTACCATTTAAAGGACATTTAAGAACGGAAAAGATTTAACTTAGGGTAAGTTCCTCTTATGTACTTGCTCACTTTTCAAAAACATTTCAAAAACACTTCACATTTTTCAAGCAATTTTCAAAACAAAGGCTTTATATATATCTGTACATGGATCATTATAAAGTACTTAAGAAAATTTCTAAACACACACTACACTTCTCAAAACAATTTAAAGTGAGCTAAGTAACTAAGAGCCCATGGATAACCATGGATGTAAAGGGTGCTAACACCTTCCCTTTACATAACCTACCCCCCGAACCCAAAAATCTTTTAAGGTCTTTCCTGTTCTTTTATGCCCTTTCCTTTGGATAAAATAAAAGTCGGTGGCGACTCTTGCTATCCGCAACATTTAACTAAAGTCAGTTCTCCCACCGTGTTACAGGCTCATCTCAAATTCAGATTCCATTTGAGTGACAAAATGTTTAACCATCCTGTCTGACATCCCACCAAAAACAATGTCATCTACATATATTTGAGCAATCATGACATTTCCTTCTTCATCTTTAACAAACAAGGTTTTGTCTATTCCACCTTTCCTGTACCCTTGCTTGATAAGAAAAGTAGTCAACCTTTCATACCATGCTCTTGGAGCTTGCTTCAGTCCATAAAGAGCCTTCCTTAGTTTGTACACATGGTTTGGACAGCTTGGATCAACAAATCCCTTAGGCTGTTCTACATATACCTCTTCATTAAGTAATCCATTTAGAAAGGCACTTTTCACATCCATTTGAAATAGCTTGAACTTCAGGATACAAGCTATTCCTAAAAGTAGTCTAATTGATTCAAGCCTTGCTACTGGTGCAAAGGTTTCATCAAAGTCTACTCCCTCAATTTGTGTGTATCCTTGAGCTACAAGTCTAGCTTTGTTCTTTGTAACAACTCCCTGCTCATTTGACTTGTTCTTATACACCCATTTAGTGCCAATCACATTTATGTTATCAGGTCTAGGAACAAGATCCCACACTTCATTCCTTGTGAATTGACCTAATTCTTCTTGCATAACACAAATCCAGTACTCATCAGTAAGAGCTTCCTTGATGTTTTTAGGTTCTATTTTTGAGACAAAACAAGAACCTGAAATCACCTCTCTTGATCTAGTGCTTACACCTCTGTTGGGATCCCCAATTATCAAATCTTTGGGATGATCCTTCTGGATTCTGATGGAGGGAGGTTTGCTGGATTGTTCTGTCCTTGCATCAGTTTGAGTGAAGTCAGGATGATCACTCTTTTCTTCAGCTTCAGTTTGGCTGTCAGCAGATGTTCCAACATCTTCTGTAACATCTGCAGGGGCATCATCAATTATTACATTTATGGACTCCATGATAACCTTGGTTCTAGAGTTAAATACTCTATAGGCTCTGCTGTTTATAGAGTATCCAAGGAAAATTCCTTCATCACTTTTAGGATCCATTTTTCTTCTTTGCTCCCTATCAGCCAGAATATAACAATTACTTCCAAACACATGGAAGTACTTAACTGTGGGTTTTCTGCCCTTCCAGACTTCATAGATTGTGGACAAGGTTCCTTTCCTTATAGTGACTCTATTATGAATGTAACAAGCTGTGTTCATAGCTTCAGCCCAGAAGTACAATGGTAACTTTTTAGCATGGATCATAGCTCTTGCTGATTCATGGATAGTTCTGTTCTTCCTCTCAACAATCTCATTCTGTTGAGGAGTGATTAGTGAAGAGTATTCATGATTGATTCCTTCTGAAGAACAGAAATCTATGAATTTTTTATTCTCAAACTCCTTTCCATGGTCACTTCTTATTCTGACCACACAGCTGGCTTTTTCTCTTTGTATTCTTTGGCATAAATCTTTGAATACATCAAATACATCAGACTTTTCTTTGATAAAATTTATCCATGTATACCTTGAAAAGTCATCAACCACCACATAGGCATACCTCTTACCACCAAGGCTCTCAACCTGCATAGGTCCCATAAGATCCATATGCAATAATTCCAAAACTTTGGAAGTTGTCAGATGTTGGAGCTTTGGATGGGACATCTTGGTTTGCTTGCCTATTTGACATTCACCACATATTTTGCCATCATCAATCTTCAGTTTAGGAATACCTCTCACAACTTCCATAGATATGATTTTCTTTATGCCTCTGAAATGAAGATGACCCAGTCTTTGGTGCCATAGTTTCACTTCTTCTTCTTTGGCTAAAGAGCAAGTTGATGTGAGACTGAAGTCTTGAGGTTCCCACATATAACAATTGTCTTTAGATATGGATCCTCTCATGACAACCTTCTGTTCTTTATTAGACACTATGCATTCAGTTTTGGTAAAGTTTACACTGTAACCTTGATCACATAATTGACTTATGCTGATCAAGTTAGCAGTCAATCCTTTTACCAGCAGCACATCATCTAGTCTTGGTACATCTGGACAGTCCAAGGTCCCAACTCCCTTGATTTCTCCTTTAGCTCCATCTCTAAAGGTTACATATCTGGATGAATATGACTTTAAGTCTACTAGCAGATTCTTCAATCCAGTTATGTGTCTTGAACATCCACTGTCAAAGTACCAGTCTTCTTTAGCTGATACTCTTAGAGATGTATGAGCTATATATGCAACACCATTCTTTGACCATTTGTATTGAGGTTTCTTTTGATGCCTCTGCCCTGTGTAGTGTCCATTAGTAGAGCTCCAAGGTTGTTTGTTGAACTTGTTCTTGGGCATGTAGCTTTTATCAGCATGAAGACTAGCTTTAGGTACCCATACTTTCTTGATGACCTCTGTCTTCTGCTTAGGGGGTTGCTGATATCTTTGATGTTGATGTCTATGCAGCACTTTCTTGGTAACCTCTATCTTCTGCTTAGGAGGTTGCTGATACATCTGATTTGGATATCCATGCAACTTGTAGCAATGAGGTTTGATGTGTCCAAACCTTCCACAATGATGACATCTCCATCTTTGATACTTATTCTTCATTATGTTCTTTTCATGATGTTAAGACATCTGTTGGAACATTATGTTTGACTTTGTGATCTTTTCATGATGTTGAAGCATCTGTTGGGACATCTTATTTGACTGTATGGAATTTGAAGTAGTTTTGCTGGTGCTAGCTTCAACCTTATGAACTTTGTTAAATCCCAGTCCACTTCTATCCCCTGAATGCTTATTGTTGTTGAGAATAACATCCAGTGTGTTTGAGCTACTGTTCAGCATTCTAACAGACTTGGACATATGCTCTAACTTGGAGTTGAGAAGGCTTACTTCACTTTTCAAGGTGTCAATGATCTCTAGATCACTTGTTTTTTCATCCTTTAGTGCCTCAATCTGTTTTTTCTGCTTTATACTCTCCATGCATATTTCAGTGCTCCTTTTAACCAGTTCTCTGTATGATTGCTCAAGCTCTTCAAAAGTAAGCTCCTCATCACTGGATTCACTTTCAGATTCACATAATCCAGCTAGAGCAGTGATATGCTTAGCTGATTCTTATTCTGAATCACATCCTGGGTCTTCATTAGACCAGGTTACAGAGAGACCTTTCTTTTGCCTTTTTAAATAGGTAGGATATTCATTTCTGATGTGTCCATATCCTTCACATCCATGGCATTTAATCCCTTTTTCTTGATTGGTCTTTTCATCATAATTTGACCTTCTATTAGCATCATAAGGTCTTTTATTCTCAGAAGAGTTTGAGTATCTTCCACTTGGTCTGGACTTGTCTTCCATCTTTCTGAGAATCTTTTTGAATTGTCTTCAGGGCATAACAATGGTATTTTATAAATTTTCTTCAGGTTCTGCTTCATTAATTTCTTCTTCTTTATCAGTATTTGACACCAAGGCTATGCTTTTGTTCTTCTTTACAATTTTGTCATTCATTCCCATCTCAAATGTTTGCAGGGAACCAATGAGCTCTTCAACCTTCATTGTGCATATGTCTTGAGCTTCTTCTATTGCTGTGACCTTCATGTCAAATCTTTTTGGCAAAGATCTGAGAATCTTTCTTACAAGCTTTTCATCAGTCATCTTTTCTCCCAAAGCACCAAAAGTATTGGCTATTTCTAAGATGTTCACGTAGAACTCATGAATTGTCTCATCTTCCTTCATTCTCAAGTTTTCAAACTTGGTGGTGAGAAGTTGAAGTCTTGACATCTTCACCTTTGATGTTCCTTCATGAGTTGTTTTGAGAGTGTCCCAAACATCTTTGGCCAACTCACAGTGATGCACAAGTCTGAAGATGTTCCTATCAATGCCATTGAATAAAGCATTTAAGGCCTTGGAATTGCCAAGTGCTGTATCTTCTTCCTCCTTACTCCATTCTTCTTCAGGTTTCAACACTTTTGCTCCATCTTTGTTGTCTTGGACAGGGTGCTCCCATCCATTGTTGACTGCTTTCTAGGCCCTATTGTCAAGTGATCTTAAGAATGCTACCATTCTTGGCTTCCAGTAGTCATAATTAGATCCATCCAATATAGGTGGTCTGTTTACAGATCCTACATCTCTGTCCATGTTTCCAGAATTTGCAGTCCCTAGATCTCACCCAGTTAAACAGGCAGGGTGCCTGCTCTGATGCCAATTGAAATTCTGTGATCAGGTACGAGATGTCGAATGAGATGTTTAAACACTTGAAGACTTGACCAAAACTTAAAGTGCAGGAAAATTAAACAACACAGGAAATTGTTAACCCAGTTCAGTGTATAACCACACTTACATCTAGGGGCTACCAAGCCAGGAAGGAAATCCAATATAAGTAATATTAATTCTAGACTTAAACCACTCAGTTTAATCTTTCACTTAATATCTACCCAAGGCAATTTCTACCTAAGACACAACTTAGATATGAGTACCAACTCACTCCCCCTCAATCACACAGTGATATGTTTACAAGTTTAATAAAATTGAAGTCATACTTCAAACAAAACAGCTTGATCTTACTTCACAGTTTCAATCAAGACACAAATACACTTTTGCTTAAAAGCTCATAAAGTGATACAAATAAAACAACCTGCTATTAAAACACAAAACACCCTATTTGGTCTTCTTAATTTCGTACTATATTCTGAGAGTTTCTGTTGCTTAAATAGGTGTTTGGATTTTGGGCTTTCTGTAGGTTTATCCAATCCTGATACGCATGCAGCCATCACCTTGAATTAGGGTTTGTTACTTCCTAGATTCTAGGTGATTCAGTTCTTCTGATTATACTGAAGTCATATAACAAATCTCCCTACAGATGCGCCTTCTTCTGTTTTATCAATTCATAATTAATTCCAGATATCTTCCCTGAATTTACTCAGTTCTGTTAATCATTAATTAATTCTGGTAGCAGGTTTGAGATGTCACAACATCTGGTGTGACATCCTGAAAAACTGAACTTACTTCATTTACTGATACAATGTCACAACATCTGGTGTGACATCCTGTAAATTGGACTTACTTCATTAACTGATACAATGTCACAACATCTGGTGTGACATCCTGAATTAAGTTCATTTACTTATACTCTGTTTGATAATGTCACAACATCTGATTTGACATCCTGAACTAAATTCAACACTTCTTGTTGGTCAAAAATTCTGCCAATTCTAAACATCTACAGTATCATTGGGACCTACTACCTCTATCGAACTAGATGCTTCCCCTGCATTCTAGCTATAACAACAAACGTATCAACTTCTTCATCCTCCCGTAATGTCGAATCCACCTCTTTTGAATCCGAAGAGTCAACTTCAGAACTCTCATAAAACAATTCAGAAACCTTATGAGATATCAAATTAGAGCAAATTCCAAAAGAATCTTATAGGATTTTAATATAATAAACCTTTTCATTCACCTCAATATTAATATCCTCATTCATATTAATGGAAAACTTCGTTTAAACGAGAAAACGTGTGACATCAAGCTTCTTATGTCTCTGAGTATCCTCATCATCTTTTACGAAAGTACCGATTCTACCAGCCAAAAATTTAAAAAAATTTGTCACCCCAAGCATGGCAAGGCAGCCCAAACACACTCTCTCAGGTTAACCTTTCCTTGCCTACATTCACCGGAGTCCATGGATGAATCTTAGAGAAAAAATTTCCAATTCAATCCTTATCTTCTTCCACCAATTTACTAATATCTCCTGTAACTTCTTCCTCTAGAAGGCAAAGGTTAGCACCTAAAGGGGTTGCCTTAATTTTGTAATAACCTTCTATATGGAGAGCCTCTTGTACTTCGTACGATAAACCCATATTCTCTAAAACCCCAACAAACGCTTGTTCAAATCTCTCAAGACTCTCCTTATCCACATTAAAAGTCAGATTCAAAAAATTTGGAGTATACCCTGACCTTTCTTGGTTACATGAGCATAAGTAACACCAGCTCTATTCTCTTTATACAACACATGTATTTGAGTCTTGTCTCGTTGCACTAATTCCTCAACACTTTTTCCCAAACTATCACCTTTCCTAAACCTTGGTATGTTAGCGAATATCTTAGAACCATTAATGACAACATTGTACAGTTTAATGGCTAGAAGATGTTCGTCCAAAACCTTCTTAAATCTAACAAAGCTAAACCTGTTACCATACTTATCCTTTTTAGGGGGATATAAACCTCAATAACCAAGCCATACTCCTTGAATATATTAAACATCATACTAGCATCATGCGAATCTGGGAAATGATAAAAATAGAACGAAGATGCCTCCTGCATATATAGATTAATGCATTTCCCACCAAACTCCTTCCACACAGACCTTTTAGGAACCATTGAAGGATGAATGGTTTTCTTCTTGACTTGAACCCAACCATTATTTTGAGACCTAACATTGATAACTCGAATTTGTATCGATTATTTAATACATTTTTCGATCATTTAACTTGTTAATTTATACATTTCGAATGATTTTACGCGAGTTTTGTGTTTTTTTTGCAGGTATTCGATTAAACATGACTTTTGGAAGCAAAATATGAAAATAAGACTTATTGTACAAGAAATGAAGCAAAACATAAGGAAATAGAAGAAGAAAATAAGTATTATACATTTTTGTCGTGGGACGACCGTCATGGATGAGTGACGACCAATCCAAGATGACCGTCCCAAGTCTAATACGATCGTCACCAACCCAAGTTTCTCGTCTCATGTTTAAGTTGATCGTCACTACTAAATTTTCAGAAACCTATTTATGCATCAAAAATCAAAACAAAAAGAGATGTATGGATTTTCTTCTCATTCAATAGAGAGATTATCTCTACCCTAATCAACCTCAGTCCAAGTTCATCAATTAAAGCCTAGCTTTTAAGTTTCTTCAAGTTTGGTTGATCAAGAACATTGCAACCAGGTTTTTATTTTTAATGCTTTATTTTTTAATTAATATTCCATTTATTATTATTATTATTATGCCATTATTTTTCTTCTACCTTTCTTCGTTTTTATTTAATATATATGGCTAAACCGTTAATCGGTATGTAATTGTCTAACCGAAAAGAATTCGATAGAACTAGGCTAATATCTTAAATTAAGTTACTTTCCAGTTTCGATTTCTTAATATATACAACTTTTGTTACGAGAGTAAGAGAGTATAAAATATTAGGATTAATACCATGAGAGTGTGAGAACATAATCGGATAGCTGAAATCGAGCATTGTTTTAAATACAACTGAAGCACTTTAAAACCAATTAGAACCTTTAGGTTTCCAAAAAGTATTTCTAACTTGAATTGACAATGCGAGAGTGCTCAATTGAACTTAGGAGTATAGTAATAGGCAAGACCATGAGAGTGTGAGTTAACGACTTTTAAACCGACAATTTCTACGGAGAGATAACTTAACAAACGTTAATAAGTCGACCCTCTATTGAATTCGCGAAGGCGAATCAATTACGTACTAATATCCTTATTATTAATTTAACTTAATTAATTTCTCACCTTCTAAAAACTAAAAATATCACTCGCCTTAGCTAAACATAGTAACACCCGATAGTGCTAGGTTGATTATTGAGTCTCTATGGGATTAATATATTTTATTACTACGCGATAGACTGTGCACTTGCAGTTAGTAAATGTTACACTCAGAAAGTCGCGATCAAGTTTTTGGCACCGTTGTCGGGGACTTAGATTTAGTCAATAGTGCAATTCGTTGCTGCGCCATCTAGAATGATTTTTAACTAAAAGCTTCACTACTGCAAGCTATACAACAAAACTAGATTTCCGGGAATCCTACGGATGATCCTAACGAACATCTGACAAAGTTTGTGCAATACGCAGATACAATGAAAGTGAATGGTGTAACCCAATATGCAATAAGACTAATATTCTTTACGTTCTCTTTAAGAGATAGAGCTTGGGCATGGTTACAATCGCTACCAACCAAATCTATCACAACCTGGTCAAAACTGAAGAAAGTCTTTTTATCTCGATATTTCCCGCCAAGCAAGACAACTATGCTGAGAGCTCAAATCAACGAATTTTGACAGAAATATGCCGAATCTCTTTACGAAGCATGGGAAAGAACCACGAATCTATTAAGATTATGTCCACACCATGGGTTTGAAAATTGGGTAACCATCATAACCTTATATAATGGACTTCTATACAACACTATGACAACGATAGACGCTGCCGCAGGCGGCGCTCTTATGGATAAACCATACGAAGAAGCCTACAACCTCATTGATAACATGGCTTAAAATCACTTCCAATGGGGAGGAGAAAGAACACCTGTAGAGAAGAACCAGACTAAAGGAGGAATGTACAAAAGTGAATAATTTCAATCATGTAAATGCCAACCTGGATGCCATAGGTCAGAAAATCGATAACTTGACCATAACACCACCAGCCACCGTAGCTGCAGTGACTCTAAATTGCAAAATTTGTGGAATCCTAGGACACACATCACCTAAATGTCAACTTCTTGCCGGATTAACCATAAATCAGGTGAACTATGCTCAAGGAAATCCTTATTCTAATACCTACAACCCAGGATGGAAGAATCATCCAAATTTCTCTTACAAGAACAACAATGCCTTGTATGCGCCTAATCAAGCACTAGTTGTACCACCAGGATACCAAAAAGATGTCGCACCCAATCCAAACTCTCATAGGAAATCAAACCTTGAACTGATGATGGAAAACTTCATTTCCATACAAACTCAAACAAACAAGGATTTCCTGAACCAGAACATCCATACTAGTGAGTAGATCAAACAATTGGTGACCAAAGTAGATTTATTAGCTACTCATAATAAGATGATAGAAACCCAAATATCTCAAGTAGCCCAAAAACAAGCATCCACAACTGCCCAAGGTAGAACGTTTCCTAGACAACCACAACCAAATACTAAAGGTCATGCAAATACAATTATACTAAGAAGCGGAAAAGAATTGGACGGACCTGTCGATCCTAGAACCGAAAACCCAACCATGTATCAACAGCCTAAGAAATCAAAAGCAAAAAACGATAAACCATAGGAAAAGGAAGCTAAGGAACGAGAGGCTGAGGTAAAGGAAAAACCTTATGTACCTCCGCCACCGTATTGACCACCAATTTCGTACCCCCAACGGTTAACAAATTCTAAAACTATGGGATAACTCAAGAAATTAGTAGAGCTTCTGAAACAGTTAAACATCACCATACCCTTCATAGAAGCTATTACTCAGATGCCCTCATACGGTAAATTTCTAAAATAGATCTTATCTAACAAAAAGAAAATCGAGGAGAATGAAACAGGTACACTTACTGCTGAGTGTAGCGCAATTATTCAAAATAACATGCCTCCTAAACTGAAGGATCCAGGAAGTCTCTCTATTCCTTGTGTGATAGGAAAGTTTGTCATAGACAAAGCCCTATGTGATTTATGAGTAAGTATAAGTGTTATGTCATTATCAATTTGCAAGAAGCTTGATATGGGACAGCTGAGACCAACCAAGATGTCAGTTTAACTAGCCGATAGCTCAGTAAAATTCCCGGTTAGTATTCTAGAGAACGTTCTTGTACGAATAGGTCATTTCTACATCCCGACTGATTTCATAATCATGGATATTAAGGAAGACGCCACAACCCCTATCATACTAGGAAGGCCATTCTTAGCCATAACCGGAGCTATCATCAATGTGAAGAAAGGCAGGTTGACGTTCAAAGTAAGAGAAAAGAAAGTTGAATTCATTCTAACCCAATTCCTCCAAGCTCACGCCATAGACAAATCTTAATACCTTATAGACGTCATTGACGAGTGCAAACGAGAAATTGAAAAAGAAGAGACTGCCTACTATGACATAATGAAAATCCCATCTCCTGAGATCTTCGAAGATTATAATTTGAAAGAACCTTACCAGGACGACAACCAAATTGAATGCTTATCTCTTACACCTGACCATATGCCATGCCCGAAGAAAACTGATATTGAACTTAAGGCATTACCTAATAACCTTAGATACAAATTCCTCGATTCAGAACTTAGAAGACCAGTTATAGTGAATGCGGACATAGGACAACTTGAGACCGAAAAACGTTTAGATGTCTTAAGGAAATACGCAACTGCGTTAGGCTATAACATATTTGATCTAAAAGGAATAAGTCCTTCAATATGTATGCACCACATTATAGTAGAGAAAAACTGTAAGACCTCTAGAGAACCTCAGAGAAGGATTAATCCAATTTTAATTAGTGTAGTCAGGGACGAGGTTCAATAGTTACTAGACGCCGGAATTATATATCCAATATCCGATAGTCAGTGGGTCAACCCAGTGCATGTCGTACCAAAGAAGGGAGGCATTAAAGTCACTAAGAACTCAAAGGGCGAGTCTATAACACAGAGTAATAATCGGGAGTAGAATGTGCATTGATTACCAAAAAATGAACAAAGCTACCTGGAAAGATCATTTTCCTTTACCCTTTATCGATCAAATGTTGGAAAGATTAGCCAAACATTATTACTTTTGCTACCTAGATGGATACTCAAGATTTTTCCAAATTCCTATTCATCCTGAAGACCAAGAAAAGACAACATTCACATGCCCCAATGGAACATTCGTTTACCGTCGTGTGCCATTCGATTTATGTAACGCTCCAGTAACATTTCAACGATGTATGATGGCGAATTTTACTGATTTCATAGAGGACATCATGGAAGTGTTTATGGATAAATTATCCACATACAAACAAAGCTTTGAAGGATGTCTATCTAACTTAGAAATGGTACTCGAGAGTTGCGTAAAAGTGAATCTTGTACTAAATTGGGAAAAGTGTCATTTTATGGTCAGGCAAGGGATAATTTTCGGACATGTGATATCTAACAGAGGCATCGAGGTAGATAAAGCAAAGATAGAAGTAATAAAAGACTTTCAACCACCTAAAACCGTGAAAGAAATAAGAAGTTTCTTAGGAAACACCGATTTTTACCGAAGATTCATTAAGGACTTTTCCAAAATCACTAAGTTGTTGACTGGTTTACTAATGAAGGACGCTGAGTTTGTCTTTGACGAAGACTGCTTGAAAGCATTTGAAACACTCAAAATAGCCCTCATCAGTGCACCCATCATGCAACCACCCGATTGGATGCTACCATTCGAGATTATGTGCGATGCGAGTGATTATGTTGTAGGCGCAATCTTAGGCCAAAGAAAATATAAGAAATTATCCGCAATATACTGTAATACCTCAAAATTTGCCCTCATTATTTATTCCCTTTACTGGCTTATTGCTTCGCATTCATCTGCATTACCCACTAGGTCATAACATCATAATCATGCATTTCGTGGATTCATAAGACATGGGATCAAAGCACTTTCTTGTGACTTGAATCTTTTGTATTCTGAGGTGGTTTGTCTGGATATTACAATCAAGATTTAGGCGAAGGTTGAGCTCGCATCATCACTAGCATATTCATACCCTGAAGTTCATCTACTCAAAGGTCATCTTCTTCAGGATGTATTAGGAGCATCGTGTGATTAAGGTTTTTATTATTTTCAACATCTCAAGCTGCTCTCTTCAATCGATGTGAATCTTAGGGATACTTAGGAGTTTGCATTCATGGTTAAGCTCAGGAATATTTCATCAGTTAGAGTTTGTTGGATTAAGGATGCATTGTGATCAAGGAAGTTTATGTGTTGTTATTGCAATTTGATTTCCATGAGCCACGATTATTCAGATTTCCTCATGGAATAAAGGTTTTAGTTCAAGGATTTCTTTCAAAATAAGGATGGAAAGGCACGCGGTTATGGCTTATTTGGACGGTGTCGATTAAGTTCAACCTCAAGTTCTCAATATCCATTTCCGATACAAGTCATTACCATTTTCCGTATCCATTTTCCGATTCACTTTAATTCAGGTTAAACCATTTTTAATCCTTTTTAAATTCATTTTTTACCATCCAATTCATCATTTACTTTCACTACGGCCATATCCCATTTCACTAACCAAATACCTAAATCATAGTCATATTTGGTCAATATCCATTTTATTATTTTTATTGATTTCAATAATCAATTTTCATTATTATCAATAACCCCATTTGAATATACAAATCCAAATGAACATCATCTCATGTCCATTCAAAAATCCTCATTTTTTGTTGATTTCATTTTTAATCAATATCTAAAAAATATATACTTCCGAATATCAAAGTCAAGGAATGGTTACTACAAATTCAAGATTCAACAAAAGGACTATGAAGAATTTGATAACAGTTCACTTTTTGTACATAATATATTGACAATTTCCAATTTTGAGAAAAAAAAATTCAGTTGTAACTGATATAACAGAATCAGTTACAACTGATACAAGAGGATATACCAGCAGAAAAAGGAAACAGAACTCAGAACAAAAAACCCAGAACTTCTGAAATCAAGTTGAACCTCTCAATCCTTCTTCAATCTCTCTGCATCTTCAATCCCTTTCTGCATAAAAACTCTAACCAATCCTTCAACTTTTTAGCTTCTGCCAATCCTGAATCTCAACATGAAACCTTCATCAATATCCAAAGAACTCAATCAAAATTCACACTCAAAATCCGCAGAATCTTCATAACAACCGGCATAACTCTTCTTCAGTCAATTTCTGCAACTCTTAACACTTTTATCATAACCGAAAACCTTCATCTTCAACCTCACCTCTCTGAAACCTTCAAATCACCTCCTTCCTACAAGATTCACATTCAACGATTAACAACAATTTTGAACAGATCAAGCCAAGAACAACATCAATCTGAAGTAACAGTTCACAGATTCGTAATACAACAAAAAAAACTGATTCAATAACTCAATCCTGCATCGAATTTGAGACGTAAAATTTTGCGAAGACGAACACAAGAATGAAAGTTTCTTCAAAGTAGAAGAAGAAAGATCTTACTTGAAGCATCGCGCCGTGGCCATATCGTCATCGCGGTGGAATACCTCTGAATCGCGGTTTGTGACATAGCTATTGAAGTATCAAAATCAATCTCTATGGCTTATCGTATAAGATCTTCCGATTGTGAATCGATGGCTCTTTGCTTCCGGCTGCATGCACCGTGTTCCGTTTAAGACTTTATTCTTGGGTGACGTGAGCATAAGAAGGGGATGCGGCCAGAAGCGCGAGTGTGTTGGAGATCCACCGCCGCCGGTTGCGAGCTCTGGTGAGACGAGATTTTGTCTCTGCGTTGTGGTTGGAGAGGCAAGATTTGAAGAAGAAGAGGGAAACGTGAAGGAGAAGGACAACGAGGTCGGCGGAGGGTGAAGTACCGCCGTTGTCTTTGGTCATGTGAAGAAGAAGGAAGACGTAGGAGAAGCCGTTGTGAAGAAGAAGAAGAAGTGCGTATGTGCTCCAATGTTCATTCATTCTCATTTTAGGTTAAATTCCATGAAGAATTGGGGTTGGGCTTCTGAGCCCACGAATTTCCTATCCACACTCCAACATCGCTAATACACCATCTCTGCACTTGATATGGGAATTGGGCCTATTCTGCCATGGGTCTCCTATCCGCACACACCAATCTCATCTTCGCACCCCTCCTGCAAAAGTTGTAATTATGTTTGGGCCAGGCTTTGTTTTCCTATCTACAACACCAGTCTCATTATCCACATCCCTTTTGTTTTTGTTATTTTCTTTGAGAATTTGTGCATTAATTTTTCTTGTTAGAATTGGAGGTTTAATTATTTTGTTAAAAGGATTTTTTGTGGATTAATATTTGAATTAGTTTCTTGACGAATTTAATTATAATTTTTGCAGTAATTTTAATTGGTGTTTATGACTAATTTTGCCGTAAGTGTTCATAAGCTTTTTAATCGATATTCATCGATTTCGATTATGGTGGATCTTCACTAAGTAATTATGGAAGATGAGCATTTATTTTTCTCATGGGAGATTACAAGACCTTGCATGGACTTTTTTTGGATTTCTTTTATATGAAGAATCGGTACTTCGATCAAGTAAGTAATCTCGATTCTCCGCTTTAATGCACCATTCTAGTTGTATGCGGCTTAGTATCATATAACTTAAGGTGCATATTGAGCCCTCCCATCAAAGGAACTAGATTTATTTGTGATGTATGATTATATGTGTCGATTTCGGAGCTTATGGATTAGGTTACGGATTAGAGAATTCGGTTCCTTTCAATTTCCCTCAAAACACAGTTGTTTGCCCGTTTCATTGTAATTATTAAAAATAGTTTCGGGTGTGATACAATTCTACAAAAATTCATCAGTGACCCGTATCCTCTTATTTAATTTTGTATAGTTTGTTTTCTAGATTTGGATGACTTTAGTAATTAATTTGGATTTTTTATTCCAAGGTGTCCCAAAATACATTGTTTTAGTTAAAGGGACCAAAAACCAATTTTCCCCATAGGTGTGAGACCTATTGTTTTGTGTGATTAACCACTAGAATTTGTGACATTTTGATGCCACTTAGGAATTTTTTTCATAAGTTTTGGTTCCCTATTTGATCCGCTTTGTGGAATTGTTTTTCGGCGATCATGCCTTGTTCTCTCATCGTTAAGTAATTATTTTGGCACTTTGGTGCATAATTTTGTAAAATCATTTTAGACCATGTTAGATACTGACTTCAACATTCCAGGTATTTAATTTCATAATTTTTAAAGCCTTTTTTCTATTTTTTTTCATGCCACCTAGATTGTAGGTCCAAATATGTGTTTATTTGCTCCATAATCTAAATGTTAGGCAGGCATTCATGCCATTTGCTTGAGGAACCTTTTGGTAAATTTTAGGAGTTGATTATAGGTTATTTATAGGTCCTTAATTCCAGTTATATGTGACTTTTTGAACCATACTCATTTGGTTTGTTTTTGTGTTCCTAAGTGCATTCTTGTATGAAATAGTTTCACCTAAACTAGCATCTCTTCTCCTCTAATTGTTAACATGAATTATGCGGAGATCATAAATGGCTATCCATGAACTCTAATGGAATCTCATAACTTGTATGATACCGACCCATAATCACTTCATGCACATTTACATGTTATTCATTCTTAACTTGCATTCTTTGTGATCATATGTGATGTTTCCTACACTTCTTCCCACATCTTCTTCTCCTTGCTCCATATGCTTAAGCCATTGCATCCATGATTGTATATTAATAAGCATTTACTACTGACTTTGATACTCATTTCATGTATTAAGTCATGCTTGTAAGCCATACGCATTCATACTTCATCCATAAGCCCTAACTTGCATTTAGGTGAACTTAGGTGAACTTTTTGTACGTTGTTTGACATAGTTTGAATTTGTTCCTAGCATCCTTAGGGACCTATAACATGTAGCTACTGACTTTAGAAGTCATATAACCTTTAGGTACCTTCACCTTTAGACTTAGGTCTTATCTTAAACCCTAGTTCCATTCTAAGACGTTTATGGTACTTAATCGCTTTTATGCTTTGTTTATGCTTTCAATATGCATTGTTAAGCTAACATTTGTTTTGTAGGGGGGAGATTGAGGTAAATATTACTTCTTTCTCAACTCATTATGCTTTCTAATTATGTTTGCCTTAACACTTGTTGCTTTGTTCATGGGCTTCCGTTTTGTTCTTTAGATTCAACTTAACTTCCTTAGGAAGTAAGTTGAACTCTAACTTGCTTTTCTTTTCCTTAGGTTTAGATTACCTCACAAACCATAAGATCACCTTTTGTACATAATAATAAACTTAGCGTTGTGTCTTAGTTCCCCTTAGTTTGTCCTTTTACAACTTGAGTCTTTCTTTCTCACCTCATGAAGAAAATAATAAAATACCTAATAAAGGTTGAATGTTCTTATACGCCATGAGACTTTGTTGCGGAGTACATATACGCGTCCTGTTTCGGGGCAAGGTGTAAGTATTTACTACGATGGATAGGTCTTAGTATGAGAATGTTCACAAACAAATTCAAAACACTTCTCATAAAAGACAAAATAACAAATAATAAGCGGCTTTCCTGCGTGAACTTCTCCTCTCATCTCATTCACTCACAAAGTGAACTTGCAACAACTTGTCTCGCATGCAAGACGGTAAACGCACTTGCACAAGTCGAGCCTGCAACACTTAAGCATAGACATACACAGTTCCAGCTATAAAAAAAAAAAACAACTAGTTCCCGCCTTAGTTAGGCGAAAAACGTCGACTTTGATCCTCATTTTCCCGATGAGGTACATAGGCAGCGGGGTAGGGGCCGTTCGAGCACATTCTTTATTTTCCCTACATTTCCCCCTTTCTTTCCATTTTCTTTTCAAATTCCTTTCTCATTTCAGTTCTAGTTCCAGTCAGCAGTTTTATTCAGTAGCATGTTATTTCTCACCCTTTGAAACAAACAAACAAGCGTGGATCCCGTCGTGTACGGAGGACGGTCTTGGGTGCTAATACCTTCCTAGGTCGTAACCGACTCCCGAACCCAGATCTTTGGTTCACAATACCTTGTCCTTTCCTTCTTCCTCGGGTTTGTGCAACATTACCTTTCCCGTTCCTTCGGGATAAAAATGTCTGGTTGGCGACTCTACCTTTTCCGTGCCACTTTCGCGTTTGTACTAGGATGAAAATTCCGGGAGCGACATATACTATGCAAGTAGAACTCTAGACCCTGCTCAGATGAATTATGCCACAACAGAAAAAGAACTCTTAGCAGCCGTGTTCACACTTAGTAGGAGCTAAAATAATCATATATATTGATCACGCAGCCATTAAATACCTCCTAAGTTAAAAAGAAGTAAAGCCTAGATTACTAAGAGGGATCCTATTTCTACAAGAGTTTGATTTGGAAATAAAGGATGAGAAAGGAATTGATAACATAGTAGAAGACCACTTATAATGTATGGAAGGAATTAAACAAGACCCGATACCAATTAATGATGATTTCCCTGATGAACGTCTTATAGGTCAACTTGAGAGTGAGATATCTTCCTTGACTCTATATGAACTAATCCAAGAAGAGACAGTGGAAGAAATTTATGCACAAACCACTCTCCCATGGTACGATGACATAGTTAACTATTTAGCTGCCAGGGTACTTCCACCATATTTGACATATCAACAAAAGAAGAAATTCTTCCATGATTTAAAACAATACTACTGGGATGAACCATTGTTTTTCAAGCGAGGAACCGATGGTATTTACCATTGATGTGTCCCAAAAGAATAAATGGAAAACATAATTTCCCATTGTCACTCCGCTCCTTATGGTGGACATGCAAGCACTTCAAAGACTTGTGCGAAGATCTTTCAATCAGGCCTATTTTGGCCCAGTTTTTGGAAAGATGTTCACCTCGCCATTCTAAATTGTGACCGATGCCAACGTACTAGTAACATCTCGAGGAACGATGAGATGCCCCAAAAAGGCATTCTTGAAGTGGAAGTTTTTGATGTTTGGGGAATTGACTTTATGGGACCATTCCCATCCTCTTTTGGAAATAAATTTATACTCGTTGTTGTCAATTATGTTTCGAAATGGATTGAAGCTATAGCTTCTCCAACAAATGACACACGAGTAGTCATGAAGCTTTTCAAAAATATTATCTTCCCGAGATTCGGTGTACCATGTCTCGTCATAAGTGATAGAGGTTCCCATTTCATATCTAAAATATTTGCTAAGCTCTTATTAAAATATGGAGTAAGACACCGAGTAGCAACACCGTATCATCCTCAAACTAGCGGACAAGTAGAGGTTTTGAATACAGAAATCAAACAAATTTTAGAGAAAATTGTTGCTACATCAAGGAAATATTGGTCTACCAAGCTACCCGAAGCTTTATGGGCCTACAGAACAACTTTTAAGACACCCATCGGAACCACACCTTTCAAATTAGTCTATGGAAAATCATGCCACTTTCCAGTAGAATTAGAGCATAAAGCCTATTGGGCGATTAAAAATATTAACTTTAACTATACTAACGCATGTGAGAAACGTATTTTAGACTTACATGAATTGGAAGAACTAAGACTAGACACTTACGAGAATGCCCGCATATACAAGGAGAGAACCAAGAAATGGTATGACAAACAAATTCCTAGAAAATAATTCAGTGTGGGAGACATCGTTCTTTTATTCAACTCTAGACTTAGGTTGTTTCCTAGAAAATTACGATCCAGATGATCCGCTCCTTTCGAAATAATTTTTTTTAATTAGTGGCGCCATTGAAATTAAGGGTAGATCTAATGCACCATTTATAGTAAATGGGCAACGCCTTAAACATTATAACTGTGTAGAAGACAAAGAATTTTCAACAAGTTTGAAACTGATAGAATTGCCATCAGAGACCTTAGATTAATCTCCCTTAAGCCGTGTCGAGCCCTGACATTAAACGAAGCGCTCTATGGGAGGCAACCCATAATTTTTCGAGTTTTAATTTCATTTTTGTTTATTTTTCAAAATTCTATTTTCCAAAATGCATGTAATTCACTATTTGCTATGTTTGTTTTTGTTATATTGTGTGATTCCAGGATTTTCAAAGTTTTTTACTCCTTCTCTATTTTCATTCTCACTAACTCTGACAAAGACTACCAATCTGATTGTGGACTTTAGAGATGGCACCCAGAGGCGCTGTTATGAAGCTTTAGCCAGGAGACATATGGCCTTGACTAAATTTGCCCATGGACCTACCATGAAAGCTTTAGGAATAAGTTCTAGCATTGACTATTTGTTTAACCATCTAGGTTGGGAAGAGTTTGCACATGGGAAACATAAGACCTATTATGAGCTAACCTTATAATTTCTAAGTTCACTATTTTAGGATCCTAACCATGGAAAAAGAGGAAAGATAGAATTTAGAATCTTTGGTTACCCTTGTAAGTTTAACATCCATGATATGGCTAACCTTCTAGGTTTCCCAGATGACCCTACTGTTTTCTTGGAACCACAGGAAAACTTGCTTGTATGGGATGAGCTAGACCGTTTTTGGAGTAGCATCTTAAGACAATCTGATCATGATTTATACCTTATGCTATCCACTGAGATCCACAACCTAGCTATTAGATATTTTTATATGATCCTAGTCTACACATTATTCGGAATGACTGAAAGGGATAACAATGTCTCGAGAGATGAATTATTCATAATGTTTTATGCTTTTACATCCAGGAGGGTTAATGAAGTGAATCTCATGTTTACAAATTTCTGTAGGATTATTCAGAATGAGCACCACCCAATCCTGATAGGTGGCCTAGTAACAAAGATTGCTGATGCAATGAGATTTTGGTCCCACCTTTCTCAGATTACCCCACTTGGAGAATTTAGGCCTATGAACATCACTTTTTGTTTTGAGAGACCTATGTTGTATGACCAAGGACCTGAATGTTTTAAGCTTATGATCAATGGCGTGGTTGTGCCACAATTGACTTTACCTGACCATGAGCGCACAAGTGTGCATAATAAGCGCAATTGGCTATATGGTCTAGACGATCCAATTTATGAACCTGGAGATGCTTGGTCTGAAGTTGAGATAGATCCTAAGACCCCTTCAAATTACTATGATTCAGACTGCCCTGAGGAAATAATTAAAGAAGAAGTGAAACCTATACCTGCTGAGACACCTGCACCTACTCCAGCTAATCCTAAGCTTACCTTAGAAAATCTCCGAACTGAAATGCAAATCATGCAGTATGACATCCGCGACTTACATATAGACATCATCACATTGAGATATATGGTCGTAGATCAATTCGACCATTTGAGAGAAGCATTAGAGTCCATCCGCAATAATTGTGCCTAATTTTCAATATCAACACTCATCTGAATTTTTCCTTCATTTTGTTTCAATTCAACATTTTTATTTTAGTCCAATTTGATTTTTAGTTACTTTAAAATTTTCAGCTTATTTCGATTTATGACTATTGTAATTTCCTAAGTTTTATTAAAGATTTTTGGTCCTGTTCTTATTTTGTCTGTGCCTCAATTATAATTTATCAAGTGTGTTACGAGTACTTTGTTTAAATTGAATATTAATATCCTTCTATTACTTATAATGCACTAATGCTTACTATCAAAATATATTGGTCTGATAGAATTTTAATGCACTGCTATTTTTAGTACCATTTGTATTGCATTATTCTATGCTACCTGCTATAAAATAATTTTTTGCTACCTGTTGTCGCTCCCTGGATTTCCATCCTTGTACAAACGCGAAAGTGGCGCAGAAAAGGGTAGAGTCGCCAGCCAGTGATTTTTATCCCGAAGGAACGAGAATGGTAATGCTACACAAACCAGGGAAAAGAAAAGGAAGGACAAAGGTCCTGCGAACCAAAGAGACTGGGTTCGGGAGTCGGTTACGACCTGTAAAGGTATTAGCACCCCAGATCGTCCTCCGTACCCGACGGGATCCACGCTTGCAAAGAATTCTGTTTCAAAGGGTGTAAGAATGAAAGCTGCTACAAAAACGAAAAGGAGCTGGATCTGGAAAAAGGAACTAAAAAAGGAAACGAAGAGGAAAAATGTAGGGAAAATAAAGATTATGCTCGGACGGGCCCTACCCCGCTGCCAATGTACCTCATCTGGACATGAGGATCAGAGTCGCCGTAGTTCCCCTAACTAGGGGTGGAAAGCAAATTGTGTTTTAAAGCTAGAACTGCTTATGTCAACACTCAGGTGTTGCAGTCTCGTACGAAGAATGCGTAACCGTCTTGCAGAATGGAAAGTCGTAGCAAAACCTTACAATGAGAGTGAATGGGATGAGAGAAGAAGTTCCCGAAGGAAATACGCTTATTCTTTGTTTGTGTTTTTCAAATAAGTGTTTTTGTTATTTTTGTTTGTGAAATGGTCTCATGGTTAGAAGCATACAGAAAACATAAGATGAAAACAAGTAAGATCAAATGAAGTTGAAATAAGCACAAAATCATATCAAACCATCACAACTAGAATTCAAACTTCACATTCAAGTGTCAAGATCAAACACACAACATCATGCAAGAAGTGGAGCAAGAGGTCACACCAAAACATTACAAGTTAACATGAAAGGAACAAAGGCAAAATATGAGATAAGAAAGGCAATACAAACTAAACAACTACCACAAACATCAAATTCAGAACCCTATCATGGTAAAGAATGCCTAATAAAGGAATTCAATCATCAATGGAAGCACACAAGCTCATACAAGATCAAACAAGTGAAGCATGTAGAAGTGAGAAGTGATGTGAACATCCATGCAAATGTGAGGCTTAATGAACAAGTATCTCAAAGAAAACCAATATGAAACCTTCATACAAGGCCCAGGGACATTTCAACATATCAAAACACCCAAAAACAAGCCTTAGGAGTTGGCACAAGTGCCCTCCTACCCTAACAAACAAACATGGATCATGTAGACATCAAGACCAAGTCAAGTTGATTACAAAATTCAATCAAAAAGGAAGAAAGTCTTAAAAATTCCACAATAAAGCATAAAGACACTTTGATCAATTAAAAACAACATACCAAAACCACAAGTAAAAAATCAGAAGCAAGCTATCTCAATTAAATGCCCAAAGACCAATTAGGGTTTCACAAACTTCATCACAAAGCAATATGGCAACACCTAAGCAAATGAGTCCTAAAAATATTGAATAAAATCTTAAATAAACCTCAACATGTTAGGAATCAATATAAAAAAGAAGAACATTCATATCCATTTTTAAAATCAAATTAAAAATTAGACAAGCCAGATCATGCATAAAAGGAATTAATACAAAAGAAATAAAATCAAGAATTAATTCAGTCACGAAAATTAATGAAAAATGAAATTAAAAATTATTGAAAATTAAATAAAATTAAGAATAACATACATGATTTATTTCAGGATTTTTGGATATGATTAACTAATTTTAAAAATTAAAAATCAATTAGAAAATAAAATGAAAACACAAATAAAACAAATGAGAGAAGGTGGTACAAATAGCAAGATATTCAGTTCAATATGTGTTTGGGGTCATAACAGGGGGTGCGTATAGTAAACCAAGCCTAGGTCTAGTCAACAAAAAAAGCTCAGTCAAATATGGAAGTAAGTAGATCTAATGGCTGATATTCAAACAAATACGCTCCCTCCACATCCAACGGTCCTGTTATGTTTCACAAAACAATTCAAAGGCATGTGACCAATACATGCTTCATCAATGTGCTGGCACAACAAGGTGCATTAGATCAAAACAACATATGGCTTGGATTTCGTCCCTGACCTTCATCACCTGAAAATCACCTTCAAGCATAAACGCAGAATCCGGTGGCCGGAGCCCTAGTTCTGTCACCGGAAAACTCATGACTATGAACAAACAATTTTAGAAATCACCACAAAACTCCAAATTGAATCATTAAACTATGGAGAACATGAATCAATTATCAAAATTCAAAGGCAAACAATATATGAGACAGATCGAAGCGAAACAATTTTCATCATCAAACTTCAGATCAACCTAAATCACTCAACACGCATGCATTTTCAATTCTAATTATATCACCATAATCAGCATATCTCATAGATCATTAAGCACACAATAAAAACAACATCTTGATCTGAGAGTTTGAAGCTTACGTGAAGGTTGCAGATCTCAAAATAGGACAGGAATTCCTTCCAAATGCTGCAGATCTGATTGATTTGATCTCCTCTTGCAAAATAAATGCAAGATGGAGCTTGAGAGAGGTTGAAATGAGAGATTTGAATGCTTATGCTCTGAACTGCACCTCTATGATCCTTCAATTTAAGCTTGAATCAGTGAGTTTAATGTGATCCTTAGAGCTCAAGGATGAAGATTATATGAAGAAATGAAGAAATGAGAGCTTGGAGAGAGAGATTCGAAGAGAAAAGCTTGTGTGCAAGAAAGTGTGAATCTGATGAATGAGAGAGAGTGTCTGTGAATTCAAGGCATCAATCCCTTATATAGCATTAGTGTGTACACTTCATTAGGGTTTTTGGAGTAAGAGTGGAATGAGGCGTGTGATTGAATTAGGATTTCACGCACTATTTGTGGAAATCAGAGGATTTCAATGTTTTAGTTAAGCAGCCACCAATGTCATCATTTTCTTATTGCTTTTGTCATTTAATTAGGGTTTATTTTCCTGATTAAGTGGTCTTCAAGGATTTCATGTATGAATACTATTCATTGATTCATCTGGCCCATCATCAAAAATAAAGTGTGAATTAATAGTTTCTTTTTCATCATGTTACAAAGTTATTATTCTCTTCTTAGAATTTCAATTTGTTCTTCTTTCTCAGCATCTCAAAAGCTTTGGTTTCAGTTCAAGTGTGTTTGTTCATTCATGATTTTGTTCATATGAATGTTTGACCTAATCTTTGTCAAACTATCAGGAGTTTGCTTCAATTGCATGTCGTTTGTGCCAGTGGTTGATTTCTTAGGCAGTATGTATCCAAGGTTGTGATGTGGAAGTCATCAGGTTGTCCAATTTTAATTCATTAGTGGCTTAATTATCAGGAAATGAGCATTCAAAGTCAAGTAGTGTTATGCGAAGTTCATCTGTTTATCAAGTATAATGGTTTGCGAGAATGTTTGGGTTGAATTTGCAATCTTATCATGATACCTCATTTCAGATTGTGTTCATCTGCAGATTTATTTTCCGGTAGAATTGGTTCAAGCAGATTCAATGTGATAAATGATTTATTTGATCAGAGGTTCAGAAGAGGATTAATTCAGATGATTTTTGTTTCAGTGGCGAAGTGTACAATGATAGTTATGTTCATTTAATCAGTGACTTTTGGGGAAAAGTTTGAGTCTGGTTTTGGATTCATTTGTTCCTTAAATTGAGTTTTCATCATCTGTTTATCCACATCATTCATAATAACAATTTTCATTCATAATCCATGTTTCAATCCTTTCTTTTATATCCATTATCCATGTTTTTTTTCTTTATATCCATGTTTCTTCCATTTATCCAAATTCATTAATTATTTCTTCCACTTATTCATTTTTTGTTCTTGATGATGACCTTGTTGTTAATTGTTCATGAAACTCTTGATGCAAGTTGTGACGCTTAGTGGATTATTTCATGGACACGATGACCTATCTTGATGGACATTCTAGTTGATTTCATTTGCGCATTGAAAAGTTTTGATCCAACCCTAATGATTCGTGACGTGGAACACTGGAGGACTAATTGGATTGACTGTGTGAATCTTTGGACATCTTTCTTGAGTTTGTTTGTGCATACTGAAGAGGAAACGGACCTTCTCCGTTAGGTACCGTTGAGACCCAATTTTTACCCTTGGCAGGCTGCTGCACCTGAAGTCCTACTTCGTGTAGGCCCTATCTGCGATTGTCTGATTATCTGATATTTCTCTTTCTTCACTTGCACACTTATTTCTTCCATATCTCAACTTCTTCCTTCATTTATTTTACATCTTCTTAACTTGTGTTTGTGATGTGCTTAGGCCATCAATGTCTAACTTCTCTCCATCCCCTTTTAGAGAACAACTTAACTTCTTTAAGAGAAGTAAGTTGATTTTCTACTTCCTTCTTCTTTCTTTTCTTTTCTTCTTTCGTTTTTCATTAGGATATATTTCAAGCCACACTAACCCAGGACTTCCATGCATGACAATTTTAGGATTAGTCTTTCCCCTTTAGTCTTTTTACCTTTAAGGATCCTTTTGGTTCTCTCTTTCTCATCTTCAAACAAAACCTAAAAAATCACTTAATAAAGGGTTGAAATAGTCTCTTGTGTATAACCTTATTCCATGGGGCACTTGTAGTCTTCCCATCTTGGGATAATACAAGCTTGTCTAGCATGATGTACAAGTATGATCGTGAGATTATATTCATAAAGAAAATCATAAAAAAAACATTTCTTCATCTTAATCAAAAAACACTTAATAAGTTTAACAAGTTAGTGAATTTATGCCATAATCTCTAGAACCATGTTTAGGGGATCTTCTCCTTACTTAGTGTGCTTGTTCTATTATTCCATCTTGGAATGTAGTAGCAAGTACACATTCCATGGAAAAGAGCTTGAGTTCACTTCTTTGTGCCCCACTCATAAAAAACTTCTAAAAAACCCTGGATAAACAATAAGTGTCTCTCCTTCGGGACTTCTTTTCTCATCACCCTAACTCTTTACGTACGAACTTGCTCCTACTTGTCACTTTGCAAGAAGGTTACACACTTGTCGTCCGAGCCTGCAACACCTGAGCATAAACATAAGTAGTTCAAGCTTTAAGACACAAGCAATCTTTTCCACCCCTAGTTAGAGGAACTACGAGGACTCTGATCCTCATGTCCAGATGAGGTACGTAGGCAGCAAGGTAGGGCCCGTCCGAGCACACTCTTTTATTTTCCCTACATTTCCCCCCATTCTTTTCTTTTCTTATCCAGTTTTAGTATTTCTTTTTACAGCAGCTTTCGTTTCTTCACCTTTTGAAACAGTTTCTTTGCAAGCTTGGATCTCGTCGGGTACGGAAAACGATATGGGGTGCTAATACCTTCCCAGGTCATAACAGACCCCCGAACCCAGATTCTTTGGTTCGTAGGACCTTTTTCCTTCCTTTCTTTTCTTTGGTTTGTGCAACATTACCATTCTCGTTCCTTTGGGATAAAAATGTCTGGCTACCGACTCTACCTCTTTTCTGTGCCACTTTCGCGTTTGTACCAGTATGGAAATCCAGGGGCGACACCATCATGTGCACATTCTGATTACATATGATGCAATAACCACCCTTGGATCAAAATTAAATCTCAAATCCACTTGGATCATGCTTTATGGGTGGTTTTGCAAAATTGCACTTTATGGAATATCTCTTGTACCATCGACGAGTTTCTTCATACTTTTGGGAAAAATGACTTCTCATATAATGTATTGGAGTATCATGATCACATTTGGTCAACACAATGCCTTGAAAATGGATTATAGGAGTTTTTGCATTTGGTGGAAAAATGGAAAAAGTGGTAAAACCCTAAAATCACACCAACTTCTCTTGGCCATAACTTTCAAACCATAAATGATATGATCGTGTTCTTGGACTTTTTGGAAAGTTGGCATAATTCCCTACAAGTTTGATGTTTGAGAAAAATTCATTTGAAGTCATCTTGACCATGTAAGAATCATTTGAAAATTAGGGCAAATTTTACCAAAAATAGAAACTTCTCATTCAAGTCACTTTCTAAATTTGGAAACTTCATCATAACCTCTTTATTCTTGATTACTGAGATCACTAAAGATCTTATTTAAACTTAGGAAGGTCCCTTGACTTGAAAAACATGATGGGAGGCCTTGAAGTCCATTGGTTGACTTTTCAATTGCATAGTTGACCTCTTTCTTCATCTGCAAGTAACTGAAGAATTATCTGACTTCCTCAATGAGTTTTTTCATCAAACTTCATACATAGGACTTGTATATCATATGAAAGCCTTCTACAGCATGAATTGGTCAAAGATATGAGAATCCTTGATCTGAGGCAAAACCCTAATTAGGGTTTATCTGTGTAGGAGCATGTTGCATTGCTGAGTTTTTGATGACGTTTCACCCTTCTAGGGCTTTGTGGATGACCTTGAGCTTGTGTAAGATGTGAGGATACCTTGTGAGCTTCTCACAAAACCACTTGGCTCTCATGTTGTCTTTGAAGGATCATTTCTTACCATATGATTGAGCATATGCCCTATGCTAGTACCTATGGATGTCATGCTTCATTTTTCTATGCCAAATGCTAGAGTATGCTAACCACATGTTATGCCTATGATATGCAAAATGATATGAAAAAGAGAGGGCAAATTTTGGGGTGTTACACCTTCTATACCAATTAAGTTGTATGAAAATAAATAAATATAGTGGATTACGTAAAGTAAAGGATCAGAGAAGCCCATTTTGTGAGTTTTGGATTTTTCAAGGGTGACGACCGTCTCACACCTTTGACGAGAGTCACCACTCCCAGAAGACTGTCACGAATTACTGAACCCAGTAATGGTCGTCTGCAATGGTCATGAAGACCGTTGCAACCCCACTCACCCACTCTTCCAACGTTATGATTCCTTCTTCAACCTATAAATAACCATGTTTCATTTCACTTTCACATAACTTCTCAACTACTCCTTCTCGTATTAATTTTAGCAATTTTCTAGCACCCACTTTCTGTTTTTGTTTCTATATAATTGTAGTAATAATTACCTTTCATACCAATCCACTTTGTTCACACACAAAAATTCAGCTTTTCTATTTTTTTTCCACTTCATCTCTCATTTTCAAACTTTTCCAAAACTATGGAAGCCCAAACACCCATTAACATCCCTCCACGAGAAGGTGCTGCAGGCCAGCTCCAATGCGCATGTTTCGCTGAATACCGTGATAGAATGGTAGAAGTTACTCATTACATTGACGAGGATTTCCAGACCCAACTAGGGCTCCTCGACATTGTCAACTACATGCTTGCAAGAACCGACCTCACGGTGCTGCGCAAGAGTAACAGTCCCACATACGCTACGCTCACTCTGGAATTCTTAAGTTCCTACGAGTACAACACGCCCAACGATGTGGCATATTACCTGGTAGGGAATGTTACGTTCCTTCTTTTCAGAACAGAGTATTCCATTACACAGGAACAATTCAGGGAATGGCTCGGATTCTAGCAAGGCGAAGATGTGCACCTAACCCTTCCAAGAGATGAAAACTGGAAAGTTGAAGCTTTCCAGCTTTGGAAAGAGTTATTAGGAAATCGAAACTCGGCGTGGGATGAGTTATACTCCATTCATATCCATAACCCGTCCATCCACCACTTTCAGAGGGTGTTGTCCAACATAGTTTTCGGAAGGTACAACAACCACAAAGTGAACCAGAGAGAGTTGTTCTTAATCAGATGCGCCATCTTCAACATCCCTGTGAACTCCGTGGCCTTCATCCTCCACAACATCGAGAGTACCTGCAAAAGAGGGAAAGTCCATATTTTTTGGCGGGATGATCACCGACATCGCCATTAAGCTCGGTCTAGGTGAGCGTCTTAGTCAACTACTAGCAACTCCAGCCCTGTACCTTGATATGGAGTATTGCAAGAATAACCACCTCATCAGGAAGATGAGGGATAACAAGTATAACTTGGTTGTGAAAAAACGGGTTATCCTAAGCATTATCATACCATGCCACTCCCACACAGATGTGAAGGTCATAGCCAACTGGCACTATGATCTCGATGTCGCTTCACCAGGTGCGACTACACGAGAAGAGCAATGGGATGCAGGGATTGATGAAATGCAACAGGCTATGGACGAGGAGGAAACTACTGATACGCAAGCCATTGATTTCTCCAGCACCAACACCTCCACTAGACGCCGTTGTAGGAATCAACAACCCACGTCTATGGATGATATAATGGCGACGATCATTCAAAGCAACGAGCTACATCAGAGGCACTAACAGGAGATGACAGAAATGATGGGAAGAATGGAGCTTGAGCATACAACACAAGGAAGAAGAATCACTGCTAATACATAATCATTAGGTGTCTTAACAAGTCAAGTTCAGGCGCTACATGACTATATCCATCATGTGGGTATACCGAATCATATAGCGATATATAGGCAGAGAGCCGTGAGATGCAGAGCCAGAGGAATAGGACAGAGGCCACCCCAACAGGAGTAGTCTATTTTTTAGTTTTTATTTTTTGTTTTATTTAATAGTGTACCTATTGTAATACCCTAAAATTTGTCCTCTTAATTTATTATCAACCTCAAGTGGTTTATGTTTCGTCATCCTTCATATCCGTCCATATTGCATTGCATTCAAAATAAAAAAAATAAAAAAAAAATAAATTATCATCATTGGCATGCGCACGAGGCATGTGATTAGGGGATATTTGTCAATCATTTTATCTCATGAAAAGAAATAATACCATAAAAATAAACCAAGCCATTTTCAATAGGTGCTACTTAAAGAAAGGAAGAATTCACATTTTTCTTCCGTTAACCGGTTAACGGAGGCGAAATTTGTGAAGAAATTTCAAAAGTTGGTTGGTTTTGCACACTTCCCTCAACTTTTCTCCACCTTGAATCACACTCCACTTTGCCTTGGATTTTCCACCACTTTCTAGACTCTTCCATATTATTCCAAGGAATATTCTAGAAACCCCAACTAACCCTAACTAACTCCAAGCCTATGTCCTAACCTTATTCTCCAAACCTAGTGCCTAAGCTCACTACATACCCAAACCTCATGCCAATCCTAATTCCTATATAACTTGAATTCACTCCAAACCTCACAACTTCAATGATTTTCACATTTTCATCTCATTTTTCATCTCAATTCTCTCAACTTTTCTCTCCATTTTCAATTTTTCACCAAAGTTTCTTCATCAAATTTCTTCAATTTTTGCATTGAAGCTTGAAGAACTTGAAGCTAAACCTTCATCCAACATTGATTCATTTGCTTATTGGATAAGTTGTTGCTATTTTGGATTGATTTGAGATTTTTGGTAGTGACTTTGCAAGTGTTCATCAAGATCTTCATCAATTGCATTTATTTTGCATTCTCACGGATTGGAGCTTGCAGTCAATGGTTTTCTCTTCATTTGTGCATCAATCAACTCGTAACAATCACCAAAGCAAGCCTTTGCTTTGTAGGTTGGTGAATCCGAAACCGCTTTTTGCTTTTTATTTATTCACTTCATCCTTCCGTATGGAATTCTTTGATCGCTTTATCATTTGCTTGCGTTTTGATCGTTTTGATGGTTTGCTTGCGTTTTGCTCATTTTGATTGTTAGTATCTAGAATTGTAGCTAGTTATTGGTGCTAATAGGTGTTAGAAGACTATGTGTAAGTGGAAATTTTATGCTAGCATGTACATGAATGTATTAGGAGCATTTAGAAGTAGGTTGGTGGCTAAAAGTGCTTATTTCATTGCTATTTTTTGCATTCTGTTCAGTGTTAACCGGTTAACGCCCTGGGTTAACTGGTTAACACATTGATTTTTGCCCCTAGATTTGAGTTTTGAAACCCGTTAACCGGTTAACCCAGGACGTTAACCAGTTAACGCTGATCAGTGTTTGGAAAAATTGGTTATTTCATGTGATGATTGTGCAACATTCTTTCTTTAATCACCATGTAATGTTAGATCATGATTTTAGTGAATTTTTAGGATCACTTTAGGTGCATGATTCTGTAACTTTGATAGCTTTTGACATGAGTTTCGTTAGTTCTCGTTTTTGTGCATAAATGTTGCATAATATGTTCATAACACTTTATGATCATGTTTGCATAATTTAGCTTCCTTCATAGCATAATAATGAATGTGTATACCTCTGGTTTTTGCATTGCATTATGAAGCCATTCACATCTTGATTCAATCATGTGCATATTGAAAATTACATAATGTTGTAAAAGCTCAAAGAATCACAAAAACCATTTAGTTTGCATCATTTAATTGCATGATTGATGTTGCATTCTGTAAACACCCAAAATTTGCCCTCACACATTCACACCATGACTTGTGGTCATTCTCATATGCATAATCTCAATCATACCATCTCATATCACATTTTTGATTCACTGCATAGATTCAAAGTCATCTGTATCTAGGGTTTGTGCTAATGACCTGAAATTAGGGTTTTGGTTTCAGAGGCCATAATTTCAATTTTTTGGTCATTCTTGTTTCTATTGGTCTCTATATGGTATAGGGAGTATGCATATCAATTTTCATGAAGAAATTCCATGGGGAAGTCATCTGATCAAGAGTTGACTTTCTGGACAAGTCAGTGCAAAATTAGGGCATCTGAGGCCCCCAATGACCCAACCAAGGGGTGATCTTCATCATTTTGAGTGTATATGATCTTTATTTGATCATGGAAGAAGTTGGAAGTTCACAAAATTCAAGAATTACAAGTTTTTGCAAAGTTGACTTTTTGGGGCAAGTTTGACTTTTAAGGAATTTGTCATTTTAGGCAACTTTTCAATCCTTACTTTTTGATCCAAAAATGCTTCAAATGGAAAAACTTTGGTCATGAAAGTTGTAGAATAGATCTTTCCCTTTTCAAAAAGTACAAGAACATGACCTAATTCATTTTGGATCAAAAGTTATGGTTCATCAAAGTTGGCAAAAATCACTAAAATTCAAGTTATGCACCAAATGAGAAACTTGCAAAATCTTGTACCAAGGCAATTTGTGACTTCTAATTGATGTCAAACCATTACACAAACATCACACAAGTCTCAAAAATCAGGATGGGGCAAAGGGATCACATGTTTTATGGCTTGTGAGGCAAGATCTTTTCATGAGAACCAAAAGCAAGCAAGTTGCAAAAGTCATGATAGTTTCTCATCCACTTGCTAGCTACATTGCTGAACCATCCTAGCCTTTCCCTCACACCATGCTGCGCAGCCCACACCCCTTGTACTTGGCTAGAACATGACCCATGCTTCTCTTACACAAAGTTGACAAATTTGCAAAAGTAGCTACACCTATCACAAAAGGGCATGTCACATCTTCTGACCAATCAGCATTGTTTATACAAACAAATGGCAAGCCAAACAACATAACACACAAGCCTGAAACCAGCAAGAACAAACTTTCTCATTTTCACTCTCAAAAGCAAAAGCCTTCGAAACTCAGAAAATAAGCTACAAACTCACAAACAAACTTCATAGAACTCATCACCACATCCTTCTGATCATTTCCCTGCCTTCACTCATCCTTGAAACCTCACATAAGCCAAACACGATTCTCACCTGAGCTTGAACAGAACTTGTTCAATCTCCCAAACCAGCCAGCACAAACTCCTTCTAAGCATCCAGACATCATCAAGGGACCAAAAGGAGTGGATTGCATAAAGAGGGGAGGTCAGAAAGCTGCAAAGTTGAAAGCTTCAAAACTCAGGTAGCTCAAGAACTTTTTTTCCAGAAATGATTTTTAAAGTTCCTAAGTTGTTCTTTGTAGTTCACTGATCACTCTGATGTCTTTGGTTTTGAAAATGGTGGAGAGATGAGAGTTTAATCTGTTTCTGAAACTTTTTGCCCTAGGATTTGTTTGATTCGATTCAGCCAGTTTAGGAATGATAAATGTGGTTTGAATGGGGGTTCTGATTTGTTTTTAAGTGGGGATCATTTCTGTTTAATTAGATTTCGTTTTAGATACGTTTAGAGAGAGTTTGAAGTTTGGAGTGATCGGAGAAGATGACCGGAACACTGTTCCGGTCACCTGAGAGTCATTAATGGCTGGATTAGGGTTAATTAATTAGGGTTAGTGAGTTTGAATGCTGGTCGTCCAGATGCACGCCAGGTCAATTCGCGCGTGTTGGAGTTTGAATCTGGGCCTTCAGATTGGATTACTTTTCTTTTTTCAGCTTTAAATTCATTTTATTTTCATATTAATTCATTTGTTCTCTATATTTTATTAAAAATAGCAAAACCAATTCAAAAATTCTGAAATTTTTTATGCAAGTCATTATTTAATTTCAGAACACAAAAATATATATATTTTTTTTTGCATTAAAAAAGTATTTTTAAATATTTAAAAGTTTCTTTTTAATTAATTAGTGAGAATTAATTAATTAAAAATACTTTTAAGTATTTAAAAATCACCAAAAAATTCATGAAACCTTTAAAAACATTTAGAAACATTGTCCAACCCTCAAACCAAATTTCTTTTTTGATCTTGATGCATTTTGAGAATTTTTCATGGAATTAAAATCATTTTGATGCATTATTTTGATCCAAACTTTCAAAAATCACTTCTGCCTAACCACAAGGAGTTGGATTATGTTTAGCATATCATGTAGTTTGTGAGAATAAATGGCCATGAATTGATCTTTCATTTTCCATTTGATTGGCATTTTTCTTGTCAAGGAACCCTAAAACCCTAGAAAACATAGGAAAATCATAACTTGAATTTGGTTAAGAGTTGAAGCTTCTCCTTTGGGCAGTGAGTTAGTATAGGATTAGGGATCTTTTGAATGCATTTTCAATTTTTTATCTTATTGTTTGCTTCTGATTTTGGTTTGTGTTTGATGCTTTGATCATAAACCCTAATTTGGGCTTCCATATGCATCCATCTTGCATTTGCATTCATACCTTGACTTGCCATGACATTTTATGCCTCCATGTGATTCATTTAACATCATAAGACATATTGAAAGCATGTTTGATCATTGCATCTTGCATTTGCCATGTTTAATGCCATTTGCACTTCATAACTTTTCATGTATGTTCATGTGTGTTAACTTACTCCATTTGCATCCATAAGCTTGTATGATCATCTCCATGTGTTGTTTCATGTTTGTAGCATCTCATAGCATCATTAACACCATGTATGTGCCCCTGGTTTTGTTTCTCATCATGCCATTTCATTTTATTTTGCATTGCATTGCATTCTTTCCACTAACTTTTCAGGTGGTAAGTCACTTTGAGAAGTGAATTGGCCTTCACTTCTCATACTTTCTTCTCATCTCTCTCTTGCATCCATGCTGCATTTTTATATGTGTTTGAGTTTGAGCTTGTTCATTCTTCTTCTTCTCACTTTCTTTCATCAAGTGACTTGTCTTCTTCAATGAAGCAAGTCACTTTGCTTCTCCTGATCCTTTCATCTGCTTCCTGGTGGTTCCATTGAAGACTTCTCTTGTAAACCTCACAAACCTTAGGAACAACCAAGCATGATAATGATTAGGGTTTTGATTAGTCCCCCCACTTAGCTTTTACCTTTGTGTCTCTTTGAGTCTTCTCTTCTTACCTCATAATCAGGGACTAAACCCTAAAGGCTTTAAGGCTTTGTGATTAAGCTTATGCCTGCATCCTTCTATTAGGATGGAGTGTATAACTTTAATCCTAAGTGTTGAACCCTTAATGTGTTTAACTCCTGTAATCAATCCACTCAATAATCATCAAGACATCACACTTGTAACTTGGGCCTTGCATTAGGGTTCTAATTCTTCCTTAATTGGTTAAGAAGGACTAACCCTAGTGTTAATGGACAAGTCCCCCTCAAGTTGTCTTACAAACCATAAAATTCACTTCATCATCTTACCATTAACTAAAATCCACTTAATCAAAGGTTTGTTTTGTCATGAGGTTAATCCCTAATCATGGATTAAGTTGAGGAGTCTTCCTCAGCTTAAACATCCTCATCTATTATCCTTCTATTAGGATGGTGTAATGAGTCTGTTTAATCCCTGATTATGGCTTAGTCTCATTACCTAACACTAAACAAAAACAACAAAAACAACAAAAACATCTAAATAATCACAAGTAGGTTAATGATCTTAATCCTACATCAGGGTAATTAAGTGTGAGATGCTGACTTCACACTTAAGGTATTCTCATTACCCCTAATCAGAGGGAAGATGTGATGGGTTTACTAACCCATTGGTTTAGGCTTAAGCTCATTTTCCTATGACAAACTTTCAGAAGCAATAAAAGACTGAAAACTCAAAAACAAACAATAAACGTCTCCTCCGGGATTCTTTTCTCATCTCATTCATTCACAAACGAGGACTTGCTTCTTCCGTCTAATGCAAGACAGTTTGCACCTGAGCCAGACAGGTCTTACACTTGAGCATTGACAAGCAAGCAGTTCACAAGTCAGTTCATCTTTCAGTCTCTTTGGGTCGAACTACGGTGTTCTGACTTCCTCATTGCACGAAAGGATACGTAGGCATAACTTAACAGTTATCGAACAAAAGTCTCTGTATATTCCCTCTCTTCCATCTTTATTCTTTAGCCTCATTATCATGAGCATTTCATCTTTGTTCTTACACTGACACATCATTTATACACTTTACACTTCTTTTACACTGACACCTGTACATCCTTTTCCAGCTATGATACACAGATTGCAATGACACTACCCCTTTAAAACACAAATCTTTTAAGCGTGGATCCCGTCGAGTACGACGGACAATCTGGGTGCTAATACCTTCCCAGGTTGTAACCAACCCCCTTTCTCAGTCTCTCTGGTTCGCAACCGTCTTATCCATATCTTTCTAGGTCTATGCAGCATTACCTTTCCTCCGGGATAAAAATGCCCAGCTGGCGACTCTATTCATTCCCTGTGAGTTCACTCCTGTGTGTTCTCACATCCTCCTTTCTCCGACCGTTCGCGTCTGTACCTTTATCTGGGCCATTCCCATTTATCGAGAGCGACAGCTTGGCGACTCTGCTGGGGACCCTTATACTGTAACCAGGGCTTCTGGTTCTTTTTGTGGGTTCCTCCTAGCGCTTGTTTGATTTGTGTTTACTGGGGTGTTATGTGCTATCTGTGTTTGTATATTTGTTTTATTTACTGCTTTATGTACAGTTTTGTTTATTACTTTCTTTATAGCTTTGTGCATATATATCATACTGTCATGCTGTCTGTGCTGGATCTGGTTTTGCTTTGGTGGGTGGGTGTTCTATTGAGAGTTGAGGTCCTATACCTGGGACCTGAGTGACACCTAGGCTAGAGTGGCTCATATTCTTTCCCATTCCATCTCGGTCTGGTGCGGGAATATGAAACACGGTTCAGATATGGGTTTCTTCTTGAGAACTCTGTGTTGCAGATTTCCTGCAGTACTAGGGCTATCTGGGAAGCCTGCTAAGTCTGGATGACCTTTAGTATTGACCTTCAGAAACTGAGGTGAATTAGAGGAGGATCTTTTATGGTTATTGTAAACACTGTACCTCCGGGTTGAAAGTGCTTACACTTCTCATAACTGATCCAAGTCTGAGGATCTTTGTTTTAGAACACCACCTGTGAGGGGGTTGGGCTGTTTACAGGTTTGCAGGTACCCTTGACCTCAGCATACCCTGTTACTTTGTTTGATTAAGAGTACTCCATTTTGGAACAGTTCTTGTGATTTTTAACCCTGGACATGTAACTCTTTATTTGAGTTCCCCACCTTGGTTACTGGACTTATGAACCTCCATCTGGATTTCTTGAACATACTTGGACTCATATCAGAGCAGTTAATCAGATCCAGCTCAGTCACAAACCCTTGCATATCATTTGCATACATCCTCATTGCATCATTTTGACATGTGTTTATTTGTTTTCAGGGTATCCATCCTATCATTTTGGCTTGGTTTTGACCCCTCCTTCAGCATAGACCTGTCTTCATCAGTGCTTACTTCAGCTATCAGCTACCTGCTTCAGTTGCCTGCATCACTAGTCTCAGCCTGTCAGAGGCCAATCTTCAGTGTTATTCTCAGCATCTGTCTCAGCAACATGGCACCTAAGAAGAGTAACATCTCCTATCACTTCTTTGAGCCTGAGTTGACCAGCATCAGGAAGATTCAGACCCTGATTACTCCAGACCATATACCACTTTTCAGAGAACATTATGGAGGAATCCTTGAGGTGGTTATGGATTTGGACCCTTCACAGAGGAGCTTGATACATACTTGCCTGCAGTTCTATGATCCCCCTCTGAGATGCTTCACATTTCAGAATTTCCAGTTGGGACCCTTGTTGGAGGAATATTCATCATTGGTTGGTGTACCTATCAGGGGTGGAATTCCCTTTAACCCTGAAATGGCTTTCCCAAGTAATGAGGAGATAGCAAAGGCATTACATCTGGAACCAGTTCTGATCGGGCAGAATTTGACAGCTAAGGCTGGAGTCTCTGGTTTTCATCTGGACTTCTTGATTTCTCAGGCTACTCTGAAGGCCTCCTTAGGGGAGTGGAAGGCAGTTTGTGCTCTGTTGGCCCTTAGCATATATGGGGTCATACTTTTTGCAGATGAGCCTAGGTTTGTTAGCAAGAATGCAATCCATCTTTTCATCCTGAGAAACCCAGTGCCCACCTTACTGGGAGATCTTTACTACTCTGTTCATCAAAGGAATGAAAAGCAAAGGGGAAGATTAGTGAGATGTTGTGCTCCTTTGTTCCATACTTGGCTGCTCAAGCATTTGCCAAAAACTGATGCATTCTTAAACCCTCACCAGCAGAAGAGCTGGGCTAGGAGGCTTGTTGCTCTAACCTCAGATGATATCAGGTGGTGCACTCAGAGCACCAAGGGCAGAGACATCATTACCAGTTGTGGGCAATTTCCCAATGTACCTCTGATTGGAGTGAAGGGTTGCATCAATTACAACCCTCTGCTTTTCAAAAGACAACTGGGCTATGCATTGGTCCATCCTCCTAGAGCACAGGATCTGACTGAGACCCTTTATTGTGAAATCAAGCCTAATCTGGCTATTGTCAGGCAAGCATCCTGGGCCTGGGACAATGTACAGACTAAGGGGGTAACCATTCTTGGGAGATGCAACAATGTAGCCTCAGCCCAGTACTATGAGTGGTCTCATGCCAGGGCTCAAATTTCTGGAATGCCTTTCACTATTGAAGATATGCCTGGACATTCCACAGCACCACCTCCGGCAATTGTCAGCTTAGAGGAGTTTGAGAAATTGAAAGAGAGAAATGAGAAGTTGAATCAGGCTTTACAGAAGACCCTCTGGGAGAGGAGGGATGGTAGGTTGGATATTGAGAGGTTAGAAAAGTTGAAGGTGGAGCATTTGGCTAGAATTGAGAAGTCTGAGGATTACATTAAGAAGTCTAGGGCTGGAGAACAGATCTTGAAGAATGCCTGCAAAGAAGCTCAGTTCCAGAAGGCCAGGACTGATTTGTATCTGAAGGAGAGTCAGGCTAGGTGGGTCAGGATCACCGAAGCCCGCACTCAAGAGGACAAAAGAACTCAGGATAAGATTGAGCAGCTGGAAGCTAGTGCAAAAGTGCAACAGGAAGCCTTGGCAGCAGCCCAGAGGGAGATCTCAGAGTTGAAAATCAGAGCTGGAGTGAAGAGGTCAAAGGACCAGAGTCAACACAAGAAGCTAACTGCAGCTATTGCTACAAGGAATCTCCTTATCAGGAATCTTACAGAGCGTCCAGCTGATCCTGTGACTGAAGCACTTCTCAAGGAAGTTCAGGAGGATGAATTTGGACTGGGTGTTTGACTTTTGCTTGTTGTTGCTTTCATTTTATGTACTTTTTCTTTATGTTGTATTTTTGACCCCTCAGAGGGCATGTGTTGTAAGGAAAAACAAACTATGTATCATTTACCTTTTTGTAATATATGTGTTGGTTTGTTTCATCTGAATTCTTCAAGCAACATCACAAGCATCTTCTTCAGGGGTCTGGAAAGGTCAAAACCAAGTACCAAGCCGGATACCTTGGAAACCAATAGACACACTGCATTGCATGCTAACCTTTTGTTTTGTTTTGTAGGTTTTGTTTTATTGTTACTAACTCTGTTGTGACTTCAGGAATTATTGCTCGACGTCGAGGGTTTCCACTCAACCGTCCACACAGATACCCCACCCGCAACAATCTTCCGGGCATACAGATGGACCAAATGCAGCAGGACCTTACAGAGGTCAGGAATCAAATGACCAACGAGAGGTTGGAAATGAGGAATCAGATGACACAATTTATGGAGGTGATGAACAATATGGCTCAAAGCCAGGAGAGGTTAAGAGCACTAGTAGAGGGGAGGAACCAGGAAGACCATCATCCAGGGACTGCTGGGACAAGCAACAATGAAAGAGTCCAACCTCATGTCAATCCCCCAGTCTTTGGACCCCACCAGCATCCAGAGATCAACATCCCTGTCAATGTGCAAGGACTGCCACAGCAGGTAGAGTACTGCAAGAAGACCCCCAGGAAGATCAGTTCACAGTGATGGGAGCTGGGGAGGAAGCCTATGACAGAAGGCTAGAAGAGATTGCTGAGAAACTAAGGTCTTTGGAGTCCCAGAATTCTTTGGGATTTGATGTTATGGACATGGGTCTAGTGGACGGGGTCAGGATCCCTCACAAATTTAAACCACCATGCTTTGAAAAGTATAACGGGACTTCCTGTCCCCGGACCCATTTACAGTCTTTTCTGGGGAGGCTGAAGGCCTATACCATGGACGAAAAGCTATGGATGTTTTATTTTGAGGATAGCTTAACTGGAGCATCGAGGGAATGGTACTCCCACTTAACAAGAGCAACCATTAGATGCTGGAAGGACCTGGCAGAGGCCTTTATCATACAGTATCAATACAACCTGGATATGGCCCCCAACAGGACCCTCCTGATGGGGATGTCTCAGTCATCCAGGGAAAGCTTTCGTGAATACGCTAAAAGGTGGAGACAGCTTGCTGCTGCTGTCCAGCCACCCATGTCAGAGAGGGAGATGGCTGATATGTTTATGAACACCCTCCAGGGGACCTACATTGATAGGCTAGCTGCCTTCTCATCTACCAGCTTTGCAGATGTAGTCATAGCCGGGGAGAGAATTGAAAGCCTATTAAAGATGGGTAAGATCTCAGACAACGGTTCCAGCTCATCCGGCAACTCAAGAAAGCCTTTTGTAGGCCCAAGAAGAACTGGTGAAACCAATGCTATCCACACCGGCAGGGGCAGACCCCAATATGTTCATAGGTCTGTGGCAGCAGTCACCATTCCCGCCCCAATTCATCCTCAACCAGCTTATCAACCGCCGCAACAAAATTATCAGCAACAAACTCAGTATCCTCCTCAGAGAAATTATAACAACAGCAACGCCAGCAACAGCAATCAGCAGAGACCATTCCAACAGAGGCCCTCTCAGGCCAATAGGGTGATCTATCTGATCCCTATGCCCTATGCCACATTACTGCCACAACTCTTGAAACTCAACCTAGTTGAGCTAAGGACGTTGGCACCTCCGGATCCTAACAGTCTGCCCAGAAATTATGACGCCAGCGCCAGATGTGATTTTCATTCAAATGCACCTGGCCACAGTACAGAGAAGTGCAGAGCCTTGCACATGAAGGTACAAGACCTGGTAGACTCCAAAGCTCTGAACTTTGCACCACCACCAAATGTCAACAAGAACCCTATGCCACACCATGGTGGTCCCCGAATCAATGCTATTGAAGAAGACAAGCCGTCTTACTTGATAACCAGTGTGGGTCAGATTCGGACACCTTTGGTAGAGATCAAAGCTCAGCTCCTCGAATGTCAAATGTTCCCAGGATGTGAGTTAGGGTGTGCTTATTGCAACATTTCAGTGAATGGTTGTGATAACTTGAGAGATGGCATAGATAGTCTCATCCAGAGTGGCCTGCTTCAAATTACAACATCAATTCCAACAAATCCAGCAATATCATCAGCAACAATTCCAGTATCCCCTACAACTGCAACAACCATCGTTCCCGACAACTCTTCAGCTTCATCAACAAATGCTTCATCTGTCATTTCAACTGACCAGATATCAGCAAATGTCCCTTCTACAACTTCAGCACCCCTTCATTTGGAAACTCCTACAACAACAACACCCATTCTTCCAACAATGTCTCCTACAACATCAGCAACAAACAATGCAAGTGTCTCAACAGTTACGATTTATTATGATCCTGAAAATGATTCTGCCTACAACTCACAAAGTGCTACTCCTATCAGAGCACCAGTCACAATATATTATGATCCACAGACTATCACAGTCCCTTCTGCTGCTGCCATCAGTCCAGTCACTGTCACAGTGCCTGGGCCAGTACCTTATGAAAGCAGTAATGCCATTCCGTGGCATTACGGCTCTGATTTATACTGCGAAGGACAAAAAATCACTTTCGAATCATCAACTTCTTCACCACAAATAGACAATGTGGGAGGAGGCGGAGGCTTCACTCGAAGCGGACGTCTCTTCGCCCCGCAAATTCAAAGACCCACCGCCGAAGCAGAAGCTGCTGCCGAGGCAAAAGGGAAGAGCATAATGCAAGAAGAGTAGGTTGTTAAGGAAGCTTTGAAAACACCTTTTGATCAAGAAGTTGATGAGTTCATGAGAATCATCAAGAAAAGTGATTACAAAATAGTGGACCAGCTTCACCAGACGCCTTCCAAGATCTCTATTCTATCATTGCTTATGTGCTCCGAGGCTCATCGGAACGCACTACTCAAAGTCTTGCACGCAGCTTATGTGCCAGAAGAGATCACCGTCAATCAGTTGGAAGCCGTAGTTGGAAATGTTAATGCTAGTAATGGACTAGGATTCACCAACACTGATTTGACTACGGAAGGCCGCAATCATAACAAGGCTTTGCACATTACGATGGAATGTAAAGGTGCAGTTCTTTCCCATGTGCTGGTAGACACGGGGTCATCCCTCAATGTCTTACCCAAAAAGGCCCTTGTGAAGCTGGAATATGAAGGATTGGCATTGCGACCCAGTAACTTGGTAGTGAGAGCCTTTGACGGCTCCAAGAGATCGGTTCTGGGAGAAATTGAGTTGCCTGTAACAATTGGCCCACAAACTTTCAAAACGACCTTCTACGTGATGGACATTCAGCCTGCCTACAGCTGTTTGTTGGGTAGACCATGGATTCATGTCGCTGGCGCAGTGACGTCTACCCTTCACCAGAAGTTAAAAGTTGAGTGGGAAGGTCAAGTCGTTACTATTTGTGGAGAGGAGGATATATTTGTTAGCCATCTGGCTACTTATAAATATATTGAGATGGATGGGGAGATCCACGAGACGATGAGTCAAGGGTTTGAGGCCCTGAATATTAATGAAACATTTGTTGTACTTGGGACTTCTATAACATCTTACCAACAAGCCTGGAAGGTTGTTGAAGAAGGGACTGCCCAAGGCTGGGGCAAACTGTTGCCTGTGGAGAAGAAAGAGGATAGATTTGGGTTGGGTTACAAACCAACTCAACAAGATCAAGCAGAGGCTGCTAAAAAGACCAACTTTGTTAGTGGGGGGATGCTCACCCCTGATGCTGTCAACAACTTGGAAGAGGAGTCGGAAGATGAGCGCAACCTGGAGAGCTGGATACGTCCAAGGATCCCGGGGAGCCGTATCTCAAACTGGTCTTCCCAGGAAATTATAAGAGTTACTCCTGCAGAGTAATTATTATTTCCTGTATATTTTAAGCATGCATCAAGTCTTGCATCTTGCCCAAGATGACAAGACTCATTTTGTAATCGGGCCATCTGTAATTTTTGTGCAACAAGATTAATCAATGAAATATCAGACATCTTTTGCAAATGAGTCTTTTTCTTTTCCGCTCACTGTTTTTCCATTTTTCTTTTTGTACAAAAAATAAATGGCAATGTTTTCAAAATGACAACTTTATTTCACTTTTCTAAACAAAGATTAAAATCAATCACTAAAATGAACAAACTGAACCCTTACAGAGAGTGCCTTCCAGACCGCACCGACAACAACACGGCTATGACTTCGTATGACTTTGACAATCCGATCAATCAAGCTGATGAAGGGGTTGAAGAAGATTACGAGCTTCAGGAAGAGCTAGCTAGGTTGTTGAGACAAGAGGAAAAGGTTATCACTCCTCATCAGGAGGAGGTAGAAACGATCAATCTTGGTACAGATGAAGATGTGAAAGAAGTTAAAATCGGGGCCTGCTTACAAGACTCAGTGAAGAAACAACTGATTGACCTGCTTCAAGAATATGTGGATGTGTTTGCTTGGTCCTATCAAGATATGCTAGGGTTGGACACCAATATTGTTACGCACAAGCTGCCTTTGAGAGAAGATTGCCCGCCGGTTAAACAGAAACTGCGCCGTACTCGCCCAGACATGGCAATGAAGATCAAAGAAGAGGTGCAAAAGCAATGGGACGCCGAGTTCCTTGCTGTAACTAGCTATCCACCGTGGGTTGCTAATATTGTGCCTGTGCCTAAGAAAGACGGCAAAGTAAGGATGTGTGTTGACTACCGGGATCTGAACAGAGCCAGCCCGAAAGATGATTTCCCATTACCTCACATTGATGTATTGGTGGATAACACGGCTCAGTTCTCGGTATTCTCCTTCATGGACGGATTTTCAGGATACAACCAGATCAAGATGTCACCTGAAGACATGGAGAAGACCACTTTCATTACACCCTGGGGCACATTCTGTTACAAGGTGATGCCATTCGGACTGAAGAATGCTGGTGCAACGTATCAACAGGCTATGGTGACATTGTTCCACGATATGATCCATAAAGAAATCGAGTGTTATGTGGATGACATGATTGCCAAGTCCCTTACAGAGGAAGACCACCTGGTAAATCTGCTGAAGCTATTCAAGCGTCTGAGGAAGTACCAATTGAAGCTGAACCCCAACAAATGCACATTCGGGGTGCGATCCGGTAAGCTGCTGGGCTTTATTGTAAGCGAAAAAGGGATTGAGGTTGACCCTGATAAAGTCAAAGCCATTCAAGAAATGCCTGCACCGAAAACTGAGAAAGAAGTTCGAGGGTTTCTGGGTAGATTGAATTACATTTCAAGGTTCATATTTCACCTTACTGCAACCTGTGAACCTTTATTCAAGCTGTTAAGAAAGGAACAGACGGTCAGGTGGAACGAAGACTGCCAGAGGGCTTTTGACAAGATCAAAGAATACCTGCAAGAGCCTCCAATCCTTATGCCTCCAGTTGAAGGAAGACCCCTGATAATGTACTTGACAGTATTAGAAGAGTCAATGGGGTGTGTGCTGGGCCAGCATGACGAGTCTGGTCGAAAAGAGTATGCAATATACTACCTGAGCAAAAAGTTTACCGACTGTGAACAACGTTATTCACTGCTCGAGAAAACTTGATGTGCTTTAGCGTGGGCTGCTCGCCGATTGAGACAGTATATGTTGACCCACACTACTTTATTGATCTCCAAAATGGACCCAGTTAAGTACATTTTCGAGAAGCCAGCTCTTACCGGACGGGTTGCAAGATGGCAAATGATTCTCACGGAATATGACATCCAGTACACCTCTCAGAAAGCCATCAAAGGCAGTGTACTATCTGAATATCTTGCTGAGCAACCTATTGACGACTACCAACCTATGAGATTTGACTTCCCTGATGAAGACATCATGTTCATAAAGGCAAAAGATCATGAAGAGCCTGTTCACACTGAAGGGCCTGACCCGGAGGAAGAATGGACTATGATGTTTGATGGGGCTGTTAATATGAATGGTCGTGGTGTTGGTGCAGTACTCATTACACCTAAGGGAGTTCACATGCCTTTCTCGGCAAAACTCACCTTCAACTGCACTAACAACGAAGCTGAATACGAAGCTTGCATTATGAGTCTTGAGGAAGCCATTGACCTCGGGATCAAGACATTGACTGTATTCGGAGATTCAGCTCTGGTAGTTAATCAAACCAACGGCAAATGGTACACACACCAGGACCATCTGATTCCTTACAGGGATTATACAAGGAGGTTATTGACTTTCTTCACAACAGTCAAACTTGAGTATATCCCTCGGGACGAGAATCAGTTTGCAGATGCTCTGGCCACCATTTCATCTATGATCAAAGTTCAAGCTGCCAACTTTGTACCTCAGATCTCAGTGTCCAGACTTGACAGACCGGCATATGTGTTCGCAGCAGATGTTGTCAAAGATGATAAGCCTTGGTTCCATGACATTAAGTGCTTCTTGGAGGATCAAACATACCCACCTGGGGCATCTTCCAATGATAAGAAGACTTTGAGAAGGCTTGCTGGTAGTTTCTTTCTGAACACTGATGGTTCCCTATACAAGAGAAACTTTGATATGGTACTCCTCAGATGTGTTGATAGAACAGAAGCAGACTTGTTGATGCATAAAGTGCACGAAGGATCCTTTGGTACCCATGCTGGAGGGCATGCCATGGCTAAGAAATTGCTAAGATCAGGGTATTACTGGATCACAATGGATGCCGACTGTTGTGCCTATGCCAGGAAATGCCATAAATGTCAGATCTATGCGGATAAGGTGCATGTGCCTCCCAATCCTCTGAATATAATGTCTTCACCCTGGCCCTTTGCTATGTGGGGCATTGATATGATTGGCAAGATTGAACCGACTGCTTCAAATGGCCACAGATTCATCCTGGTCGCCATTGACTATTTCACCAAGTGGGTCGAAGCAGCTTCCTATGCCAATGTTACAAGGCAAGTGGTAGCCAGATTTCTGAAAAGAGATATCATCTGTCGGTATGGAGTTCCCGAGCGAATCATTACTGATAATGGTTCCAACTTGAACAACAAAATGATGGCAGAGCTGTGCCGGGACTTCAAGATCCAACATCACAATTCTTCTCCTTACAGGCCAAAGATGAATGGCGTTGTTGAGGCAGCTAATAAGAATGTCAAGAAGATTGTGCAGAAGATGGTAGTCACCTATAAAGACTGGCATGAAATGCTACCATTCCCCTTACATGGGTACCGCACGTCAATCAGAACATCCACTGGGGCAACACCGTATCAGCTTGTGTATGGTATGGAGGCAGTCCTACCTGTTGAAGTTGAATTACCTTCCCTACGGGTATTGATGGATGTTAAGCTGAACGAAGCAGAATGGGTCCGATCCCGATACGAACAACTGAGTCTGATTGAAGAGAAAAGATTGGCTGCAATCTGTCATGGGCAGTTGTATCAGAAAAGAATGACCAGAGCCTTCGATCAGAAAGTTAGGCACCGAGAGTACCAAGTAGGAGATCTTGTGCTGAAGAGAATCCTCCCTCCTCATACAGACCACAGGGGCAAGTGGACTCCGAATTATGAAGGACCATTCGTGGTAAAGAAAGTTTTCTCTGGTGGAGCACTGATGCTCAGCACCATGGATGGTGAAGACTTCCCGTCCCCTGTGAATTCGGATGCAGTTAAAAAATACTTCGCATAAAAAATGACCCGCTGGACATAAAAACAGAATGTAAGTCCAGACAAAAATAGGGCATCCCGGCGAGTCAGAAACAGAATAAAAGACTCGGGCAAAAATAAGGGAAAATAAACAAAAATGTACACCCGCTGAGTTGAAAAGCCGCATTGGACAACTCAGGAAAAAATGGGTATCCCGATGGATTGAAAACCCGATAGGGCGATCCATGCAAAATAAGGGAATAAGCGAACAACTGCGTTCTGAATTCATCTGTAGCACTCCCAACTTGGTAAGCTTCGAAAGGATCAAGCTTCAATCAGAATCAGCCTTCTCCAGAAAGCAAGACGAGAAGAACGTCAAAAGTCATACGAGTCATAGCAAGAGGAAGCTCCTTCAAAGCGTCGTCAACATTGCCAGCATTGTGTTTCTCAATTTGTAACGATCTCCTCATTTCAGGAGATATGTTTCTTTGACTGTATCCTGCCAATTCAGGGCACATGAATTAATAAAATCAGATTTTTCAGTCATGTTTCGTCTTGTATATTTTTGTTTGCAAAGAATGTCTGATGTCTTAAGAAAAACTGATTGCATGAATACAGATGTTATCCTTGAAAATAAAGAAAATAAAACACGTGCTTGCAGGGAATATACTTACTCTCAGAAGTGTCTAACTCCTATGACGGAATCCGGTAAGGGATACCTCGGGATTACTTGCGCGTTTCGTGTCTTTGCAGGATTGCAGGTATCCGAAGCGCAACATGGGGCATGGAAGCTTCATCCCAGCAGGTGGAAAATCAACACTCACTCAGTCTCAGCATTCCAAGTACTTTCTCCCCAGCTGAGTTGCCGCTTATTGCTTCTCCCAGCCGAGCTGCTAACCATTCTTCCTCAGTCAAGTACAAAAGCCAGGGAACCGCTTCCCCACAGAGTTTCAGCCTCTATTCAGAAGAGCAATGTACGAAGGAATCGCAACAGAGTGAAGAAAGATTCTACAAACCCCAGCTGGGTCCCTCATTACTGGAAAAGGTCTATCATTGACCCATTTCCCCAAGCAGAATCATTTCATCAGATCTACCAATGATCTCATCCCAAGCTGGGATGTCCACTTCAAACAAATCAGCCAGAGATCTTCGTGACGACGGGATCCGAATCTCGGATCATTATCTTTTGCATAATCATGGCATTCGCATCATATTCACCTACAAAGCGTAGCATTCCGTCTAATACGGAGCATTGCGGCAAAAATCAAACATATAGCATAATCATAAGTCATGATTTGAATCAAACACTTGTGAATGTTATCAACTCATCAACAATATGCAGAATCCATCCCTGATTCCCTAGCAAAAGCAGTTGCCTCACATTCACCAATGCAAATACATACTCCTTGTGGCACTCGTCCGTGTCATATCCCCAGCAGAAAGCCAAAGACGTCCCCTTTGCACTCACAAATACCTGTATATATAACTTTCTTGACATCCGTCCATGTCATTTTCCCAGCACAGTAACATAAACACTTTGTATACCAGATATTTGTTTATACTACACCTTTCTCTTTTTGGCACTCGCCTGTGTCACTCTCCCCAGCAGATTGAACACTCATCTATACATCACTCATACTTTCTACTCATACTTATACAGATACTCGTCCGTATCTTGTATGCACCATTTACATCCCCGCAGATTCGACACTAGTCTGTGTTCTTTGTTAACCCGTTGGTACTCGTCCGTACCATCATCTCAGAGCATGCGTCAAGCGTTTGTTTCTACTTGATACTCGTCTGTATCATAAGGATGCTCTTCCGCATCTTTAATCCATACACTGTGTCTTCTTGAATATAGATACTCATCTGTGTCTACTATTCCTCAGAAGAATCCCTTCAGATTCAACACTCGTCCGTGTTCCTTGTTAACCAGTTGATACTCGTCCGTATCATCATCTCTGAACATGTGTCAGTACTTGTTTGTACCTGATACTCGTCCATATCATAGTCTTGAGGATGCTCGTCCGCATCTTTAATCTATACACAATACCAAACACTTATACCTTTTATTTCCTGAATGTAAACACTCGTCCGTGTTTACTATTCCCCAGTAAAACAATTTTCTTTTTATCTGACATTCGTCCTATGTCATGATAAACCCTGAGAGCAACCGTACCCTGCTAGGTGGTCGTCCTCCACCTTTTGATGATCGTCCTTCATCATTTTATCCAATGGCCGTCCCCATTGTTGATTTTTGGTTATCTGACATTCGTCCTATGTCATGACAAACCCTGAGAGCAGCCGTCCCCTGCTAGGTGGTCGTCCTCCACCTCTTGATGGTCGTCCTCCATCATGCTCATTCGATGGCCGTCCCCATCGTTGACCTTTTATCCGGCATTCGTCCTATGTCGCGATACTTTTCGGCAGCCGTACCCTGCCTGGTGGTCGTCCTCCACCGTAGATGACCGTCCCTCATCTTAACCCTTACAGAGCAGCCGTCCCCTGCTAGGTGATCGTCCTTCACCTTTGATGACCGTACCTCATCATCTGTTTATTTCATTTATTCTTTAACCCGATGGCCGTCCCCGTCGTGGTCCCTTTTCTTTTAGCCCGATGGCCGTCCCCATCGTTGGTTACTTTTCTTTATGAACTTGATGGCCGTCCCCATCATAATACCTTTTATGCCCAACATGTCGGCCGTCCCCGTCATTGCTTTACTGTCCGCACTTTTCCTAGCATGTCGGCCGTCCCCGTCATTGCTCTTTACCCAGCAGTCGTCCTCTTCTTGACGGTCGTCCTCCGTCGCCCACACTTTACAATATACTTTACTTTCTTCTGCAATCTATATCCCTTTTCTTCTTCATTCTGTGAGTGCAAATTTTGGACTGTCTTTGGTATTCAACCATAAGTTATCTTGCTTGCCTGCTAAGCCGTCGCTTACATCCTGCACAGCTAACTCATGTTTGAATAGGGGCAGCTGTAAACACCCCAAATTTGCCCTCACCCATTCACACCATGACTTGTGGTCATTCTCATATGCATAATCTCAATCATACCATCTCATATCACATTTTTGATTCACTGCATAGATTCAAAGTCATCTGCATCTAGGGTTTGTGATCTGAGCTATCCAAGAGCTTCTTGAGCCACTCCAGAGGTCATCAACCACTTCAAAGAGGTCCATGTGTGTTCAAGTATCATATTATATCCTCTCAAAGTCAAGAATGCCAAAAAATCACAAGAACTGAAAATGGTGTGGAAGCAGAGCCAGGCTTGACTGCACAGATGACCTGAAATTAGGGTTTTGGTTTCAGAGGCCATAACTTCAATTTTTTTGGTCATTCTTGTTTCTATTGGTCTCTATATGGTATAGGGAGTATGCATATCAATTTTCATGAAGAAATTCCATGGGGAAGTCATCTGATCAAGAGTTGACTTTCTGGACAAGTCAGTGCAAAATTAGGGCATCTGAGGCCCCCAATGACCCAACCAAGGGGTGATCTTCATCATTTTGAGTGTATATGATCTTTATTTGATCATGGAAGAAGTTGGAAGTTCACAAAATTCAAGAATTACAAGTTTTTGCAAAGTTGACTTTTTGGGGCAAGTTTGACTTTTAAGGAATTTGTCATTTTAGGCAACTTTTCAATCCTTACTTTTTGATCCTAAAATGCTTCAAATGGAAAAACTTTGGTCATGAAAGTTGTAGAATAGATCTTTCCCTTTTCAAAAAGTACAAGAACATGACCTAATTCATTTTGGATCAAAAGTTATGGTTCATCAAAGTTGGCAAAAATCACTAAAATTCAAGTTATGCACCAAATGAGAAACTTGCAAAATCTTGTACCAAGGCAATTTGTGACTTCTAATTGATGTCAAACCATTACACAAACATCACACAAGTCTCAAAAATCAGGATGGGGCAAAGGGATCACATGTTTTATGGCTTGTGAGGCAAGATCTTTTCATGAGAACCAAAAGCAAGCAAGTTGCAAAAGTCATGATAGTTTCTCATCCACTTGCTAGCTACATTGCTGAACCATCCTAGCCTTTCCCTCACACCATGCTGCGCAGCCCACACCCCTTGTACTTGGCTAGAACATGACCCATGATTCTCTTACACAAAGTTGACAAATTTGCAAAAGTAGCTACACCTATCACAAAAGGGCATGTCACATCTTCTGACCAATCAGCATTGTTTATACAAACAAATGGCAAGCCAAACAACATAACACACAAGCCTGAAACCAGCAAGAAAAAACTTTCTCATTTTCACTCTCAAAAGCAAAAGCCTTCGAAACTCAGAAAACAAGCTACAAACTCACAAACAAACTTCATAGAACTCATCACCACATCCTTCTGATCATTTCCCTGCCTTCACTCATCCTTGAAACCTCACATAAGCCAAACACGATTCTCACCTGAGCTTGAACAGAACTTGTTCAATCTCCCAAACCAGCCAGCACAAACTCCTTCTAAGCATCCAGACATCATAAAGGGACCAAAAGGAGTGGATTGCATAAAGAGGGGAGGTCAGAAAGCTGCAAAGTTGAAAGCTTCAAAACTCAGGTAGCTCAAGAACTTTTTTTCCAGAAATGATTTTTAAAGTTCCTAAGTTGTTCTTTGTAGTTCACTGATCACTCTGATGTCTTTGGTTTTGAAAATGGTGGAGAGATGAGAGTTTAATCTTGTATCTGAAACTTTTTGCCCTAGGATTTGTTTGATTCGATTCAGCCAGTTTAGGAATGATAAATGTGGTTTGAATGGGGGTTCTGATTCGTTTTTAAGTGGGGATCATTTCTGTTTAATTAGATTTCGTTTTAGATGCGTTTAGAGAGAGTTTGAAGTTTGGAGTGATCGGAGAAGATGACCGGAACACTGTTCCGGTCACCTGGGAGTCATTAATGGCTGGATTAGGGTTAATTAATTAGGGTTAGTGAGTTTGAATGCTGGCCGTCCAGATGCGCGCCAGGACAATTCGCGCGTGTTGGAGTTTGAATCTGGGCCTTCAGATTGGATTACTTTTCTTTTTTCAGCTTTAAATTCATTTTATTTTCATATTAATTCATTTGTTCTCTATATTTTATTAAAAATAGCAAAACCAATTCAAAAATTCTGAAATTTTTTATGCAAGTCATTATTTAATTTCAGAACACAAAAATATTTTTATTTTTATTTTTTGCATTAAAAAAGTATTTTTAAATATTTAAAAGTTTCTTTTTAATTAATTAGTGAGAATTAATTAATTAAAAATACTTTTAAGTATTTAAAAATCACCAAAAAATTCATGAAACCTTTAAAAACATTTAGAAACATTGTCCAACCCTCAAACCAAATTTCGTTTTTGATCTTGATGCATTTTGAGAATTTTTCATGGAATTAAAATCATTTTGATGCATTATTTTGATCCAAACTTTCAAAAATCACTTCTGCCTAACCACAAGGAGTTGGACTTTGATTATTTTTGCATTATGTTTAGCATATCATGTAGTTTGTGAGAATAAATGGCCATGAATTGATCTTTCATTTTCCATTTGATTGGCATTTTTCTTGTCAAGGAACCCTAAAACCCTAGAAAACTTAGGAAAATCATAACTTGAATTTGGTTAAGAGTTGAAGCTTCTCCTTTGGGCAGTGAGTTAGTATAGGATTAGGGATCTTTTGAATGCATTTTCAATTTTTTATCTTATTGTTTGCTTCTGATTTTGGTTTGTGTTTGATGCTTTGATCATAAACCCTAATTTGGGCTTCCATATGCATCCATCTTGCATTTGCATTCATACCTTGACTTGCCATGACATTTTATGCCTCCATGTGATTCATTTAACATCATAAGACATATTGAAAGCATGTTTGATCATTGCATCTTGCATTTGCCATGTTTAATGCCATTTGCACTTCATAACTTTTCATGTATGTTCATGTGTCTTAACTTACTCCATTTGCATCCATAAGCTTGTATGATCATCTCCATGTGTTGTTTCATGTTTGTAGCATCTCATAGCATCATTAACACCATGTATGTGCCCCTGGTTTTGTTTCTCATCATGCCATTTCATTTTATTTTGCATTGCATTGCATTCTTTCCACTAACTTTTCAGGTGGTAAGTCACTTTGAGAAGTGAATTGGCCTTCACTTCTCATACTTTCTTCTCATCTCTCTCTTGCATCCATGCTGCATTTTTATATGTGTTTGAGTTTGAGCTTGTTCATTCTTCTTCTTCTCACTTTCTTTCATCAAGTGACTTGTCTTCTTCAATGAAGCAAGTCACTTTGCTTCTCCTGATCCTTTCATCTGCTTCCTGGTGGTTCCATTGAAGACTTCTCTTGTAAACCTCACAAACCTTAGGAACAACCAAGCATGATAATGATTAGGGTTTTGATTAGTCCCCCCACTTAGCTTTTACCTTTGTGTCTCTTTGAGTCTTCTCTTCTTACCTCATAATCAGGGACTAAACCCTAAAGGCTTTAAGGCTTTGTGATTAAGCTTATGCCTGCATCCTTCTATTAGGATGGAGTGTATAACTTTAATCCTAAGTGTTGAACCCTTAATGTGTTTAACTCCTGTAATCAATCCACTCAATAATCATCAAGACATCACACTTGTAACTTGGGCCTTTTATTAGGGTTCTAATTCTTCCTTAATTGGTTAAGAAGGACTAACCCTAGTGTTAATGGACAAGTCCCCCTCAAGTTGTCTTACAAACCATAAAATTCACTTCATCATCTTACCATTAACTAAAATCCACTTAATCAAAGGTTTGTTTTGTCATGAGGTTAATCCCTAATCATGGATTAAGTTGAGGAGTCTTCCTCAGCTTAAACATCCTCATCTATTATCCTTCTATTAGGATGGTGTAATGAGTCTGTTTAATCCCTGATTATGGCTTAGTCTCATTACCTAACACTAAACAAAAACAACAAAAACAACAAAAACATCTAAATAATCACAAGTAGGTTAATGATCTTAATCCTACATCAGGGTAATTAAGTGTGAGATGCTGACTTCACACTTAAGGTATTCTCATTACCCCTAATTAGAGGGAAGATGTGATGGGTTTACTAACCCATTGGTTTAGGCTTAAGCTCATTTTCCTATGACAAACTTTCAGAAGCAATAAAAGACTGAAAACTCAAAAACAAACAATAAACGTCTCCTCCGGGATTCTTTTCTCATCTCATTCATTCACAAACGAGGACTTGCTTCTTCCGTCTAATGCAAGACAGTTTGCACCTGAGCCAGACAGGTCTTACACTTGAGCATTGACAAGCAAGCAGTTCACAAGTCAGTTCATCTTTCAGTCTCTTTGGGTCGAACTACGGTGTTCTGACTTCCTCATTGCACGAGAGGATACGTAGGCATAACTTAACAGTTATCGAACAAAAGTCTCTGTATATTCCCTCTCTTCCAGCTTTATTCTTTAGCCTCATTATCATGAGCATTTCATCTTTGTTCTTACACTGACACATCATTTATACACTTTACACTTCTTTTACACTGACACCTGTACATCCGTTTCCAGCTATAATACACAGATTGCACTGACACTACCCCTTTAAAACACAAATCTTTTAGGCGTGGATCCCGTCGAGTACGACGGACAATCTGGGTGCTAATACCTTCCCAGGTTGTAACCAACCCCCTTTCTCAGTCTCTCTGGTTCGCAACCGTCTTATCCATATCTTTCTAGGTCTATGCAGCATTACCTTTCCTCCGGGATAAAAATGCCCAGCTGGCGACTCTATTCATTCCCTGTGAGTTCACTCCTGTGTGTTCTCACATCCTCCTTTCGCCGACCGTTCGCGTCTGTACCTTTATCTGGGCCATTCCCATTTATCGGGAGCGACACATTCCATTGTAAATAATCCATTGCATGTCATTGCATTAACTTGCATATTTTTTACATTCCATTGTGTGCATTATAATTCATGGGTTGTGCATTTGAAGAATAATTGAAATCTGTCTTGTTTTCATACCTGCATTTTGAAACAGGAGCTGTAAAAACATGTTGCATTCATGTTATTTTGACTTTTTACACCTATTTTGCATGATGTTTGTTAGCTGTAATAGGTTGTTTGCATTTTGCCATGCATTTAGTAGCTGTTTGTGCTATAGGAGCTATAATAGCTGCTTGATTTTTGCTTTGCATAGTTTTTAGGTCCCTTATACTTAGGATTGTAGGGAGGTGGAGGTAAGTTCGCAACCTTTTCCTTTTAAAATTCTTTACGCTTTCAAAGTGTGATCGCTATAGCATTTTTGTGTAGTTAGTATAACTTCATGCTAATCCCTTTAGGAACGACTTAGCTTGCTTAGGAAGTAAGTTGATTTCTAGTTCCTTTTCTTTTCCTTTTCTCATTAGGATTAGAAAACCACACTAACCTAGGTTCATCCAAGCATGAAAACACTTAGGATTATCAGTTTCCCTTTAGACTTTTACCTTTGGTTCACTTTTCTTTCTTTCTCATCTAAGAGAAAAGTAAAAAACACCTAAAAAAGGTCGAGCTTTCTCGTACGCCATGAGACTTTACCGTAGGTTACTTATACGCGTCCCATTTTGGGGCAAGGAGTAAGGCATCTACCACGATGAACATGTCTTAGTACGAGAATGTTTCACAAACAACAAACTCAGAAAACACTTTTTGAAAAGACAGTAAACAAACAACACTCGTCTTTTCCTACGGGAATTATTTTCTCACCTCATTCACTCTCAATGCGAACTTGCGATGACTTGTCTCATTTGCAAGAAGGTAATGCACTCGTTCAAGGAGATACTGCCACACCCGAGCATAGACATAAGCAGTCACAGTCATAAAAAAAATACAAACAAATAGTTCTCGCCTTAGTTAGGCGAACTACGTCGACTCTGATCCTCATTTTCCCAATGAGGTACGTAGGCAGCAGGGTAGGGCCCGTTCGGGCAAATTCTTTATTTTCCTTACATTTTCCTCTTTCTTTCTTTTCGTTCTCTTTTTCCAGTTCCTTTTCGCATTTCAGTTCCAGTTCCATTAGCAGTTTTTGTTTAGCAACATCTTATTTCTCACCCTTTGAAACAGACTAACAAGCATGGATCCCTTCGGGTACGACAGACGGTCTGGGGTGCTAGTATCTTCCCAGGTCGTAACCGACTTCCGAACCCAGATCTTTGGTTCGCAGGACCTTGTCCTATCCTTTTCTCTTCGGTTTGTGCAACATTACCTTTCCCATTCACTTGGGATAAAAATGTCTGGCTGGAGACTCTACCTTTTCCACGCCACTTTCGCGTTTGTACTAGGATGAAAATCCCGGGAGCGACAACTAGCGAATCTACTAGGGATAAAACCCATAATCTATGGTTTCCCTTGAGAGTCAATTCTAGCGCCTGTTTGTTTCTGTTTCTTTGGGTGTTCATCTATTTGTTGCTGTGTGCTTTAGTTTAGCTTTACTATTTTCATTTATAGTCTTACTTTGCAACTTTACTTTACAACATTTATTTACAACTTTTAGTATTTATTTTCTATGTATCATATATATTGGGCTGTGCTGGTTTTCTTTTTTATGTGGATGAGAGTTACTATGAGATAAGCCAACTACCCGGCTTGATTTCACCATAGGATTAACATGGACAAACATTGTACTCCCATGGTATCTCACCATGATGAGTGGCGATGTGTTCCACACCCAGATTGCGACCATCTTGGAAATATTCTATATGGGGATTACTCCACTTCAAGATACGACCTTGATAGTTATGTGCATCTGGTGACCGATCATTGAGGACCTTAATGGAAACAACCCTCTCTAGTGATGACAGTGGCAGACCACATTTTTCAGCAAACTCACTCACATCCGAGGGCCCACTGGGAACTCATTTAGGATGGCCTGGTTCTCTCATAGGAACACAATTAAAGCAAATTGTTCCTATGGCGATAGTACTATATTCCAAGGGCTGAATGTACTATTGTTTCTCGATTCAGTGCTTGAAGCTGGGGACTTATGAGGGATGCTTGTTTCCTTGGACTCAACTGAGACCTCCCTGAGTAGTACATAATTCCTAACCGATTCCCTGAATTGGTCTTGAGCCATTTTTCGGAAATGGTGAACATATTATTGTTATTCGGCATTGAGAGTCCGTGATATTGACCCGAATAGCACACCCGTGAGATGGGAGGGGTTTACAGGTTTGCAGAAACCCTAAAACTTCCAACATACCCACTTTTCCAGTATTGTTCAGTATTGTGATCTGGTTCTTTGGTTCCTTGGTTCTGAGATCCGGGATTCCTATTTAGAGGAACAATTATTGTTGTTATGACCTTGCACAGACACATGATTATATGATTGACACACCATATACACTTTACTGATCACATGCCTTGCATAAGCATCATGACATCATTAATCATTTGTGTTCTTTTTCATTCTCAGGGTTCATACTATTCCTGGTTTCCGGTCATAATCATGCTTCAGAAATGGAAGATGCCAGAAAGAGGAATGTGTACTACAAGTTCTTTGATACCAAAGTGGATTTTCTTAATCAGATGGTGTCTCTTATTACCCTGGGTCATCTTGGATACTTCAAAGAGAGCTATGGTGACATTCTAGATCTGGTAGTTAACCTAGATGGTTCCCAAAGGAGTTCCATTTAAACTTTGTTGCAGTACTATGATCCTAGGCTCAGATGCTTCACATTTCCTGACTTCTATTTGGGTACTCTACTGGAAGAGTATGCTGAGATTTTGGGGGTTCCCCTCAAAGATGAGATTCCTTTTAACTCAGAGATGACCAGACCAACTCATATTGACATTGCTAAATCTCTTTATTTGAGCCCATCAGAGGTATCTGATAACCTGATTACTACCAAAGCTTGGGTGCTTGGATTTCCTTCGGAGTTCTTGGTAAGAAGAGCTGGAGAACTTGTTGTTGTTGGTCATTGGGTTTCAGTTTTCGCTATCTTGGCTTTATCCATCTATGGGATCATCCTCTTCGCTGACATGGATAAATTCATAGATATCAATGCCATCCATTTGTTTGTGCTGAAGAACCTAGTACCCACTCTCCTGGGTGATCTATACTATTCAGTGCATTAAAAGAATAAGAAGAAGCGAGGTGGTTTGGTTAGGTGTTGTTCTCCTTTATTCTACAAATGGTTTATGAGACACCTACCCATTACTAAAGCTTTCATTGAACCCAAGGTGATCTGGGCCCAAAAGCTAAGAGGGTTATCTGCCAATGACGTCAGGTGGTTCACTTTGAAGTTAAAAGGGAAAGATCCCGTCTTTAGCTGTGGGGGTTATCCTAATGTTCCACTCTTAGAAGTAGCTGGGGGCATCAATTACAACCCCATTCTCCTGAGATGTCAATTGGGGTATGCACTCAAGATTGTTCCCAAAGAATCAGAGCTAGTTCAGACCTTCTATTTTCTTGTGAAGGATATACTTCCCTTGGTCCGAGAAGCTGCAGGTGATTGGAAACTTGTCAAATGGAAGGGTACAAAGCACTTGGGCAAGAGAAACAATCAAATGTTCCCTCAGTTCGAAGCTTGGATAAGAGTGAAAGCTTAAGTTTCCTGAATCCTTTTCTCTGCACCAATTCCACCTCCTGCTACTGTGCCATTGGAGGATTACCAGAAGTTGGAGGCTCTGGTCTAACAACTTAGAACTGAAAAATCAAGAGGCCAACAACTCCTGCTAGAAGTTGATGATTCAAAACAAAAAGTTAGAGGATAAAGCTTGTCAAGCTGAAGAGATAGTCAAGCTCAAACAATAGGACTTCAAAGAACGAGAGCTCTACTTCAAGAAGTGAATGTTGGCTGAAATCCACAAGGCGAGCCAGCGTCGGAAAGATAAGGAAACCTTGGACGAAGCTAACGAAGTTGTAATCCTCTGGAAAAAAAAGTGGGAGGATAATCTGAAAAAGCAGAAAGAGATAAAGATTGAGTATAAGCTGAAGATCAAAAGCCTTCAAGAGAATATGTCTGAGCAAGGAGAACTACTTCAAAGAGCCCATGAGCAACGAAGAGACTACCTTCAGAAGATGTCCAAAATTCAAAAAGCAACTGAAGACATCCAAAAGGAGGTAGAAGAGCTGAAGCTTCGGGCCAATGTTAAGAAAGTCAAGACTGAGTCGAGCCCTTGCAAAGAAAGGGAAGAGGTGTTCCTATAACAGATCGATGAAGTGCATGCTTCCTTCTATCTAAGGGATTTTCTTATTCAGAAGCTCATCCAGGATCCGAATCATCCAGACATAGCCCAACTTTTCCAAGTTGTCAAGCATCTTAGCTAGAGGATGTAGGACAAGACAAGGAGCTTCCTAGAGTTTAGTCTCATGCTCTTGTACATGGATTACCCACAGGCTTGTTGTGGGATTCCTCTTTACTTTACTTTGTTATTCTCTTGATGTATCAATTGGCACACTTCGGGGACGTTGTTATATTCAGATCTCAGTTCATAATATATTTGACTTGGTTTGAATCTCTGGTTGTTATCTCTTGCACTGACACGGGGTACTAAGCACCAATTCTCCACGAATATTATCTTATCTGAATGTCATGCAGGGTCTTCTTCTCTAAATCGGAAAAGGCTATCTAAATTCTCGAATACCGGAATAGGAATGTAAAAAACCATAAGAATTAAAAGAACATAACATTGCATGCATTCATGTCATTTGCATTTTTTTCTTTTGCAGGTTGTCCGGGTTTCTTAAGTTATATGAATTTTCAGGAAATATTGAGAGAGCCTCAAAGACTCGTCTTCTTAGGCATGATATCCCTTCACACTGGTATGCTACTTTCCGTAATCAAAGGCTTATCATGGATACAGTAAAAATCAAGATGAACGAACTTTACACCAGAATGGGGGAGTTCATGACAATGATGCAGGGTATAGCTCTGGGGCAGCAAGAGATGAGGGCTGCTATGCAAAGGCTTAACCCCCCCACAAACAAATCCTTCGGTGGTTACCTTGGATGCTCATGGAAATTTGATCAACAACAATAGATGGGATGGATCTCCAACTCCTGAGACTGGTGTCCCTATTCCTGTCCTCGTACAGGACCGTCAGGAAGACTAGTTCACCATGGTCAATGAAGACATGGGGTTTGGTACTGGAACTAACAGTCAGGACTTCTAAATGCTGGCTGAGAAGGTGAGGGCTATGGAATACAAAGATACTCTCGGCATCTACGTTTATGACATGGGCTTGGTTTCAGCGGTGGTCATCCCTCTAAAGTTAAGACCTCTAGGTTTCGACAAGTACAACTACAAATCTTGCCCTAAGACTCACTTGATATCTTTTTATCGAAAGATTGCTTCCCATACCAAATACAAAAAGCTTTGGATGTATTACTTCCAGGAAAACCTATTTGGGGGCTCACTGGAATGGTATATGAAACTGGAGAAGAATTATGTTTGCAATTGGAAGGAGCTTGGGGAGGATTTCCTCAAGCAGTAACAATATAACATCGACATGGCTCCTAGCCGGACTCAACTTCAAAGCCTTTCCCAAAAGAACTCGGAAAGTTTCAAAGATTATGCGCTGAGGTGGCGTGAGGTTAGAGCTAGAGTTCAACCACCATTGTTGCAAAGGGAAATGGTGGACCTCTTCATGGATACCCCCCGGGGAATTTCATGGAAATACTGGCAGGCTGTTCCTCCAGTAGTTTTTCCGATATCATCCTAACGGGCGATAGAATCAAGAGTTGGATGATACAAGGAAAGATTCAGAGCAGCGGAGCGTCAACCTCCGGGGTCAAAAAGCCTTTTGTGATGCAAAGGGAAGGAGAAGCTAGGGCCGTATACACTCAAAATAAAAGAGGGAATCAAAATTCTTATCATCAGGCATCTCCCGTCACGATTTCTGCTCCTGCTAATCAGCAACATGTTCAGCAAAACTACCAACAATAGAGGGCTCCCCGTCAATACAATCCTCCCAGACCTAAGGACAGAAATTTCGAGAAGCCTCTGATGTCGTACTCCTAGTTATTACAAAACCTTCTCCAACTTCAAATGGTCCAGTTGAGAACCCTGCAACCTCCAAAGACAGGTCAGCTCCTAGTGGGTTATGATGCTAATGCCCGTTGCGAGTTCCATTCCTGAGCTCCTGGCCATATCACGGAGAATTGTCAAGCTCTAAAGCATGTCATTCAGAACTTGATAGACTCCAAGGCGATCAATTTCGCTCTAACCCCAAATGTGCTAAGGAACCCCATGCATGATCATGGAAGGATCGTAGGAGTTATTGATAGTGGTGAATGTTTGAACCTGATATCTGAAGTCAATGCCCTGAAGACGTCGTTGTTGGCTGTAAAGGCTTGCCTGGCTAAGAAGAACATATTTCCAGGTTGTGAAAAGGGTTGTTCAGATTGTGTTAATTCTGACGATGGTTGTGATCGGTTGAGGTCAGGAACACAGGGAATGATGGACAAGGGAAGTATACAATTTGACAAGATCATGAAAGAGGACGAAGTATCAATTGTTACGATTTACTATAGTCTAGCACAAGTTCCTGCACCAGAAAAGGTGGCATCGGTAACCATTACTACTTCTGGACCAATTTCATACCAGAGTGATAAAGCTATCCCATGGAACTATGGGGGAGAAGTTTATTACAATGGTCAGAAGCAGAACATGCCACATCCAGTTCATCTCTACACCTGGTTGAGAATGTTGGGGTCTGAGGATTCACTAGAAGTGGTAGACTGTTCGCACCAGAGATGTTGAGAAATAATGTGTTAGCACCAAAAGACAATGCAGAGGCTCAAGCCAAGGCCAGGGGCAAGCAGCCTATGACAAGTGATACTCCAACGTCAACTCTGGAGTCTGATATCACCTTTGACAAGGAGGCAGAAGAATTCCTGAGAATAATCAAGAAGAGTGATTACAAGATTGTTGATCACTTGCAGCAAACTCCTTCTAAGATCTCCCTTTTATCCCTGTTGATGTGTTCGGACTCACACCGAAAATCCTTATTGAAGATCTTGAAAAATGCATATGTACCGCAAGACATATCCATAAATATGCTAGATACGGTAGTGTCGAGTGTAAATGCCAGCCATGGTTTGGAATTTACAGATACGGACCTGACAACTGAGGGACGCAACCACAATCACGCTCTACACATTTCCATGGAATGTAAAGGAGTTGTGCTCTCTCATGTGCTTATAGACACGGGGTCATCTCTGAATGTACTTCCTAATAAAGCATTGATTAAGTTGGATTATGATGGTGTTGTGCTTAGGCCAAGTGATTTGGTTGTCCGAGCATTCGAAAGCTTGAAAAGGTCAGTATTTGGAAAGGTGGAACTGCCAGTCAAGATAGGACCACAGATCTTCAACACCACTTTTTACGTCATGGATATCCAACCAGCATAGAGCTGTTTGTTGGGGCGACCTAGGATACACGCAACAGGGGCAATGTCTTCTACCCTTCAACAAAAGCTTAAATTTGTATGGGAAGGACAAATTGTGATAATGTGTGGGGAAGATGATATATTCATCAGCCACTTGGCCTCGTTCAAGTACAATGAGATGATTGGGGAGATTGTCGAAACCTCTTGCCAAGCCTTTGAGCCCATCAAAAATGGGAGTACATCATCGTCAGCTACCTTGTCAGAGGATACGAAGAAAGGAGCATCCATAACCTCCTACAACAAGCCCAAAAAATTGTAGAGTCAGGTGCAAATGAGGGCTTGGGCAAAATGATTGAGGTCCCAGAAAATGAGGATATGTTCGGGGTTGGCTACCATCCTGGTCATTCAACACTAGGGCAAAATGTTAGAGGTCGGAAAGGCCCAATTACCTTCGACAATGCGAGATGGTTTGATCATGGCAACGTCTGTGCGGAGCAGGAAGAAACGGTTGATAGTGATTGAAAACTGGATGAATGGATAAGGCCATGTGTCCTAGGGATGCAACTCAACAATTGATCGGCCATGTTGCTCCCGGGATTTTCATCCTAGTGCACAAACCCGAGGAAGAAGGAAAGGACAAGGTCTTACGAACCAAAGATCTGGGTTCGGGAGTTGGTTACGACCTGGGAAGGTATTAGAACCCCTAGATCCTCCTCCGTACCCGACGGGATCCATGCTTGCTTGTTTGTTTCAAAGAGTGAGAAATAAAGATGCTGATGAACAAATGAACTGCTAATTGGAAATGAAATGAGAAAGGAACTGAAAAAGAACAAAAAGAAAGAATAGGGAAAATGTAGGGAAAATAAAGAATGTGCTCGAACGGGCCCTACTTCGCTGCCTACGTACCTCATCGGGAAAATGAGGATCAAAGTCGACGTAGTTCTCCTAACCAGGCGGGAACTTTGTTTGTGTTTTTTATGGCTGGAACTGCGTATGTCTATGCTCAGGTGTTGCAGGCTTGTCTGTTACGAGTGCGTTTACCGTCTTTCATGCGAGACAATCCATTGCAAGTTCGCGTTGAGAATGAATGGGGTGAGAAAAGAAGTTCCCGCAGGATAGTCTCTTATTGTTTGTTGTTTTCTTTTTAAGAGTTTTCATGAATTTGGCACAAGGAAGTGAATTCAAACTCTTTTCCATGGAATGTGTACTTGCTACTACATTCCAAGATGGAATTATAGAACAAACACACCAAGGAGAATTTATCCAAGACTTGTTTCCATTAAATAGGGTTTAAGTTCACTAGCTTGTTGAACTTTATTAAGTGTTTTTGTAGATTTTGTGAAGAAATATCTTTTAGAATTTTCTTTGTGAATCAACCCCTTGATAATACTTGTACATCATGCTAGACAAGTGTCACTCCCACTAAGAGACACAAGGTCAGATAGGGTACAGACGCGAATGGTCGCCGAGAGGAGAAAGGAAATGAGGTGAAATGAAAAGAGTCGCCAGCTAGGCATTTTTATCCCGAAGGAAAGGCAATGCTACATAAACTTAAGAAAAGATGGAAAAGAAGGTTGCGAACCAGAGAAACTGAGAAAGGGGGTTGGTTACAACATGGGAAGGTATTAGCACCCAGATTGTCCGTCGTATTCGACGGGATCCACGCTTGAAAGATATGTGTTTAAAGGGGTAGTGTATGTGCTATCTGTGTGCAAAATCTGGAAAAGAATATACAAGTGTCAGTGCAAGAAAGTGAAGTGAGGTGCTAAGGAATGAGGCTTTTGAAAAGTATGCTGAAGGAGGGGGAAGACCCAGAGACTTTTGTTCGATAAGTTATGCCTACGTATACTCTCGTGCAATGAGGAAGTCAGAACACCGTAGTTCGACTCAAAGAGACTGAAAATAAATTGATTGTGAACTGCTTACTTGTCTATGATCAAGTGTATGACTCGTGTGGCTCGATTGCTAACTGTCTTGCATTAGACGGAAGAAGCAAGTTCTCGTTTATGAATGAGGGTGATGAGAAAAGAATCCCGAAGGAGACGATGATTGTTTGTTTTCGTGTTTTCAATCTTTTATTTCTTTTTGTGTTTGTCATAAATTAATGAGCTTAAGTCTAAACCAAGGGTTCGTAAACTCATCATATCCTCCCTTTGATTAGGGATAATGAGAATACCTTAAGCATGAGGTAAACACCTCACACTTAATCACCATGATGTAGGATTAAGATCATTAACCTACTTGTGATTATTTAGGTGTTTTTGAGTTTTTTGTTTAGTGTTAAGTAATGAGTTTAGGCCATAATCAAGGATTTAGTTGACCCATTACACCATCCTAATAGAAGGATGATAGATGAGAACACTTAAGCTGAGGAAGATACCTCAACTTAATCCATGATTAGGGATTAACCTCATGACAAAACAAACCTTTATTAAAGTGGATTTTAATTAAGGGTAAGATTAAGAAGTGAATTTTATGGTTTGTAAGACAACTTGAGGGGGACTTGTCCATTAACACTAGGGTTAGTCCTTCTTAACTAATAAAGGAAGAATTAGAACCCTAATGCAAGGCCCAAGTTACAAGCTATTGTCTTAATGATTATTAAGATGGATTAATTAAGGGGTTTAAACAAATTAAGGGTTTAACACTTAGGATTAAAGTTATACACTTCATCCTAAGAGAAGGATGCATGTATAACCCTAATCACAAAGTCTTAAAACCTTAAAGGTTTAGTCTCTTACTATGAGATGAGAAGAGAGACATAAAGAAGACACAAAGGTAAAAGCTAAAGGGGGACTAATCAAAACCCTAATTATTGTCATGCTTGGATGTTCCTATGGTTTGTAAGGCTTGCAAGAGATCTTCAGAGAAGCCACCAATGGAAGAAGCAGATGAAAGGAGGAGAAGCAGAAGAAACAAGTTACTTACTTCACTGAAGAAGATAAGTAACTTGGAGAAAGAAAGTGAATGATGAACATGAATGAGAAAGCTCACTATAAAGCAAAGAAAAATGCAGAAATGATGCATAAGAAGAATGAGAAGAGAAATGAGAAGTGAAGGCAAATTCACTTCTCAAGTTACTTACCACCTGAAATGGTTAGCCTAAAGGAAAGAAATGAAATGAAAATGAAACAAATGCAAAGGTAAAACCAAAACCAGAAGCAAACATATGATGCAAATGATGCTATGAGATGATGCAAAGGCATATCAAGTGTTATGAATGCTCATACAAGAGATGGAATGCAAAGGATGCATGCTTTGAAGTTTGAAAGTTCATGAAAGTTTATGAAATGAAATGAATGCACATCATGGCAAATGAATATAGAAATGATCAAACATGATTCTAATATGTCCTAATATGTCTAAGATGACATGTGAATGCATGAAATGTCATGGCAAGTTCATGTATGGAAGCATATGCAAGATGAATGCAAATGAACATGAGAAATTAGGGTTTTAAGGCAACATGAGATGCATAAGTCAAAAACAGAATCAAATCACAAGATAAAAAAATTGCAAATGAACTCAAATGAACCCTAACCCCATATGATATCACACCCCAAAGGAGAAGTTCTAACTCTTAACCTAAAGAAAGTTGTGATTTTTCTAAGTTATCTAGGGTTTTAAGGTACCTTAAGAGGGAAAATGCAAATCAAATGGAAAATGCAAGATAAATTTATGACAAAAATATGCTAGATACTACATGTCACATGAAGAACAATTCAAAAAGAACCAATGTCAAACCCTTCAAGGTTAGGCAGAAAATAATTCTTGAAGTTAGGGTTCAAAAATGGGAATTTTATGAACCCTAAATTCAAGAAAAATGTCAAAGAGTGTTCAAAACCAAAAAGAAATTTGTATGAATGGTTTGACAATGTTTCTAAATGTCCTAAGATGCAATGTGAATTTTCTTTTTTGGAATTTTCAGAAACCTAAATGATATTTTAATTAATTAATTTCCATTAATTAATTAAAATAAACATTTAAATATTTTTAAAATGGTTTTTTAATGCAAAAAATAAAAATAAAAATGTTTTTGTGGTGAAGAAAAATATTTGAATTAAAAATGCAGAAGGAAAATATTTTTGGAAATTTTTAAGTATTTTAAATCAATTATGCAAGAAAAATGATAAAAAATAAAATAAAATTTAAATTAAGTGGAAGTAGGCTGATCCAAGGGACATGATTCAAACTGGGAAGATTTTGGTTGACCAACGCCCAATCTAAGGGTTGTGGTTCAATCTGAGTTAATTTTAATTAATTAATTCTAATTAAATATTTAAATGAGAATTAGGGTTTTAATGATCAATCTGGGCCATCCAAACACGCGGGTACGCAAGATCCAAGGGTTCACATTAAAACTAACACTAAACCCTAATTAACCTCTTAATGACTTTCAGGTGGCCGGAGAAGACCTCCGGTCATCTTTTCCGACCAGCTTTTCACCCTAACTTCCACCCTAGGCCACCCCAGACCGCTAACTCTCCAGAATCACTCAACTAACCACCCTAAACACGAATCCAGCAACACAATCCATTTATTTTCACTCAAAATCAAGAATCGAAGCAAAACGAAAAATTACGCAAAACTTTCAGAAGTTCAATACATGCTCAATACTTGATCATTTTCAAAACTAAACATATCAGGATCATCAGTGAATCATGAAGAATCATTTAGGAACTTAAAAACACATTTCTGGAAAAATAATTCTTGAGGTTACCTGAGATGAAGCTTTTCTATCTGGAGCTTTCTGGCCACTTCTCTTGTGCAAAACCACTCCTCTTGACCTCCCGATGAAGCTTTGATGCTTGGAAGAAGTTTGTAATGGCTGGTTTGAGAGCTTGCACTCTTGCTGCACCAGAATCGTGTTTTGGTTTTGGGGGCTTTGAGACTTGTTTGATGGTTGGTTTATGCTCTATGGATCATTTCTGAATGAATGGTGAAGTTTGTGTTTGAGGTTTGATGGCTAGACAGGAAGTTTCAAAGGTTTTTTCTCTTGGGGGTGATTTTGTGGAACTTGGTGATTCTGAGCATTTAGGCTGGCTTGTGTTATGTTATGGCTTGCATTTGATCCACATAACAATGTTTGATAGGTCAGAAGAGTTGTTGTTGACTGTGGTGATTGGTATTGGCAAGTTGCCAAAATGTCAACATGACTTGTACTTGAGGTATGGGTTGGTTTTGCAGCTGGCTTTTGGCTTGTCCTGGCCCAGCAGAGATCAAGGAGAGCCATGGAATTGGTTTTGTGGTGATTCAGCAAGTGGAAGCATGGTTGTGTATCATTTTGCAATTTTCATGAAGTTTGGCCCCTTTTGGATTTCTTGAAGTTCAAGGCATGAAATGAGATGGTTCTTTGGGCAATTCTGATTTTTAGGCAATGTACTATGTTTGTATGATGTATGGAAGTGTATTAGAGGTCACAAAATGGCTTGGCAAGTGGCTTTGCAAAAATCCCTCTTTGGTGTATTTTTAAAAATTATAGGATTTTTGCCAACTTTGAAAGATCATAACTTGAGTTCCATAATGAATTAGAACTTGTTCTTGTACTTTTTGAAAAGGGAATGATCCAATCTACAAATTTCATGACCAACAATTTTTCATTTGAAGCATTTTGGGTTGCGAAAGAGGAGGTTGAAATACTTTCCAAAAATGGAAAGTTTCCATTACAAGTCATTTCCATTTTTGGCAACTTTTGGTTTAGCTCAATTTTCTTCAATTTTGCGAACTTCCAAGCACTTCAATGATCAAATAAAGATCATATAACTTCAATTTGATGAAAAATCCACTTTGGTTCCATTGTTGGGGGTCTCAGATGCCCTGATTTTGCTCTGACTTGCTCAAGAAGTTACCCAGTGAACAAATGACTTCCACAATGAATTTCTTCATAAAACTTGGTACACATGATCCTTATAACATATTGAGACTATTAGAAACAAGAATGACCAAAAAAAATTGAGTTATGGCCTCTGAAACCAAAACCCTAATTTTAGGTCATTTGTATAGTGAAACCCTAGCTCTGCTTCCATGCTTTCCAAGTTCTTGTGATTTCTTGACTTCCTTGATCTTTGAGGGATATAAAATGATGATTGAACATACATGGACCCTCTTGGAATGATGGGAGGCCTTTGGAGTGGCTCAGATGGATCCTTTGATTGCTCAGATCACAAACCCTAGATGCATATGAACTTGAACTAATGCAGTGAAATAAAAATGCAATATGAAATGATATGTTTAAACTAATGAAAATATGAAAGATCACAAGCCATGGTATGAAATTAGTGAGGGAAACTTTGGGGTGTTTACAGCTGCCCCTATTCAAACATGAGTTAGCTGTGCAGGATGTAAGCGCCTGGATTAATAGGAAAACAAGATAACTTGTGGTTGAATACCAAAGACAGTCTGAAATTTGCACTCACTGGGGAGAAGAAGAAAAGGGATATAAATTGTAAAAGATGGTGTAGTATGTTTATCAAATGCGGGCGATGGAGGACGACCATCGAGCAGAGGACGACTGTTGGGGATAAAGCAATGACGGGGACGACCGACATGCTGGGGAAATAAAGATACCATGATGGGGACGACCATCAGGTAAGGAAGTAAGACTCTCTGGGGATATAAAAAGGTAAAGTCAATGATGGGGACGACCATTAGATTTGCAAAGTAAAGTAAACAACGACGAGGACGACCATCGGTTCAAAGAATAAATGAAATAATGATGAGGGACGGTCATCAAAGGTGAAGGACGATCACCTAGCATGGGACGACTGCTCTTTATCACGACATAGGACGAATGTCGGATAGAAAAGGGTCGACGATGGGGACGGCCATCAGATAAGCATGATGAAGGACGATCATTAAGAGGTGAAGGAGGATCACCTAGCAGGGTACGGCTGCTCTCGGGGTTTATCATGACATAGGACGAATGTCAGATAACAAGATCAACGATGGGGACGGCCATCGGATAAAATGATGAAGGACGATCATCAAAAGGTGAAGGACGATCTCCTAGCAGGGGACGACTGCTAAATATCACGACATAGGACGAATGTCGGATAGAAAAGGGTTCCAATAATGGAGACCCCGCTGGGGAAAGGATGAGGGATGGTCATCCAAAGGTGAAGGACGATCATCTGGCAGGATACGGCTGCCGAAAGCATCACGACATAGGACGAATGTCGGATAGAAAAAGTTACTTTTAATGGGGAATGGTAAACACGGAAGAGTGCTTACGCTCAATAAATAAAAGGTATAAGTGTTTTGACGCTATGTATAGATTAAAGATGTGGACGAGCATCCTTAAGACTATGATATGGACGAGTATCGATAGAAACAAACCCTGATGCGTGTTCAGAGATGATGATACGGACAAGTACCAACTGGTTAACAAAGAACACAGACGAGTGTCGTATCTGTGGGGAATGAGTGTATATATAAGATACGGACGAGTATCTGTATAAGTATGAGTAAGTATTGTGAAGCATGAGCAAGACACGGACGATTGTTCAACTTGCTGGGAAAAGGTGCGACACGGACGAGTGTCAGAAGAGAAAGTGTATAAGTTATGAATTTATGAGTTTAAAAAGGTATTCTGGCGACCTGTGGGAATAAGATGACACGGACGGGTGTCAACGAGAGTTTATTATAAACAAGTGTTTGGTTTGCAACAAGTGTTTGGGCAACCATGCTGGGGAGTGGTGACACGGACGGGTGTCAAGAGAGTGTGTATAGGTATTTAAGAGGATATTTGGCTTATCTGCAGAGGGATAATGTGACACGGACGAGTGTCGAAAAAGTGTGTATGAACATGTATCTGTGGGAGAGTGTAAAAGGGATGCTTTGGCTTTCTGCAAGGGATGTATTTTGTGTATTGCTGATGAGGTATTGAGTGTATTTACAGGTGACTGGCTCGAACCTGACTTGTGATCATGCAAATGTTTGATTTTTTCCGTAATGCTCCGTATTAGACGGAATGCTACGCTTTGTGGAGAAATATGATGCGAATGCTATGATTATGCAAAAGATACTGATCCGGGATTCGGATCCTGTCGCAGCGAAGGTCTCTGGCTGATCTGCTCGGAAGTATATCCCAGCTGGGGATGAGATCATTGGTAGATCTGATAAAATATATAGCTCTGCTTGGGGAAATAGATCACCGATAGATCTAAGGAGAACCCAGCTGGGGAAGAGGAAGCTTCCGTCATTTTGTTGTGTGAGAAATTCAGACATTGCTCTTCTGGGGAGAGGCTGGAACTTCTGTGGGGAGTCGATTCTTCTGTCTTTGAGAGACTTGGCACTCTGTTTGGGGGGAGGAAAGATCACTGAACGATCTTCCTAGAGTCCTCTGTGGGGATCCCGGCTGGGGATGAAGAGGCTTTGACAACTCTATTGGGGAAAAAGCATTTCAGATGCTGCTTGGAGAAGATGTGTTGGGGAAGTGATGCTTGGCATGCCCCATGTTTGAATACCTGAAACTTGTTAAGTCAAAGAAGCGCACAAGTGTCCCGAGGTATCCCTTACCGGATTTCGTCCTAGGAGTTAGATATTCCTGGGAGTAAGTACATATCTTGCAAGCATTTAATTAGAAAGGTACATCTGTTTTATGCAAATATTATATTACGGATATTGGGCATTTTGCAAACGAAACAAAAATGTACGAAACAAGGTGTAACTGAAAATCTGATTTTATTAATCTGAGTGCCCTGAATTCACAAATACAGCCAAAGAAACAGATCTCCTGGAATGAGGAGATTGTTACAAATTGGAAAAGTAAAAGTGCTGGCAATGTTGACGACGCTCCGTTGAGCTTCCTTTACTATGACGCGTATGACCTTGACATTCTTCTCATCTTGATTTCTGGAGAAGGTTGATTCTGACCGATGCTTTAACCTTTCGAGGCTTGCCATGTTGTAAGTGATACAGACGAATTCAGAATGCAGTTGTTCGCTTATTCCCTTATTTTGCGTGGATCGCCCTTTCGGGTTTTCAATCCACCGGGATACCCATTTTTGCCTGAGCTGTCCAATGTGGCTTTTTCCCTTATTTTCTGGTGTACATTTTTTGGTGTACATTTTTTTCCCTTATTTTTTGGTGTACATTTTTTCCCCTTATTTTTGCCCGAGTCTTTTATTCTGTTTTTGACTCGCCGGGATACCTTATTTTTTCCTGGACTTACATTCTGTTTTTTATGTCATGCGGGTCATTTTATGCAAAGTATTTTTTAACTGCATCTGAATTCACAGGGGATAAGAAATCTTCACCATCCATAGTAGTGAGCATCAGTGCTCCACCAGAGAAAACTTTCTTTACTATGAATGGACCATCGTAATTCGGATTCCACTTGCCCCTGTGGTCTATATGAGGAGGAAGAAGTCTTTTCAGCACAAGATCTCCCACTTGGTATTCCCGAAGCCTGACTTTCTGATCGAAGGCTTTCTTCATTCTTTTCTGATATAACTACCCATGACAAATTGCAGCTAATCTCTTTTCTTCGATCAGATTCAGTTGATTGTACCGAGAACGGACCCATTCTGCTTCATTCAGTTTGACATCCATCAGTACCCGTAAGGAAGGTAATTCAACTTCAACATGTAGGACTGCCTCCATACCATACACAAGCTGATACGGTGTTGCCCCGTAAGGAAGGAAAATGGTAGCATATCATGCTAGTCTTTGTAAGTAACCACCATCTTCTGCACAATCTTCTTAATGTTCTTGTTAGCTGCCTCAATAGTGTCGTTCATCTTTGGCCTGTAAGGAGAAGAATTGTGATGTTGGATTTTGAAGTCCCAACACAGTTCTGTCATCATTTTGTTGTTCAAATTGGAACCATTATCAGTAATGATTCGCTCAGGTACTCCATACCGACAGATGATGTCTCTTTTCAGAAATTTGGCTACCACTTGTCTGGTGACGTTTGCATATGAAGCTGCTTCAACCCATTTGGTGAAGTAATAAATGGCTACCAGGATGAATCTGTGGCCATTTGAAGTAGTCAGTTCAATCTTTCCAATCATGTCAATGCCCCACATTGTAAAGGGCCAAGGTGAAGACATGACATTCAAAGGATTTGGAGGCACATATACTTTGTCTGCATAGATCTGGCATTTATGATACTTCCTGGCATAGGCACAACAATCTGCATCCATTATGATCCAGTAGTAACCTGATCTTAACAATTTCTTAGCCATTGCATGTCCTCCAGCGTGGGTACCGAAAGATCCTTCATGCACCTCGTGCATCAGCAAGTCTGCTTCTTTCTTATCAACACATCTGAGGAGAACTATATCAAAGTTTCACTTGTATAATGAACCATCAGCATTAAGGAAGAAACTACCAGACAGTCTTCTTAATGTCTTCTTATCATTGGATGATGCCCCCGGTGGGTATGTTTGATCCTCTAAGAAGCATTTGATATCATGGAACCAAGGCTTGTCATCTTTAGCAACGTCCACAGTAAATACGTATGCTGGTCGGTCAAGTCTGGATACCGAAATCCGAGGCACATAATTGGCATTCTGAACCTTGATCATGGAGGAAATGGTAGCTAGAGCATCTGCGAACTGATTTTCGTCTCGGGGGATATACTCAAGTTTGACTATTGTGAAGAAAGTCAATAATCTCCTCGTATAGTCGCGGTATGGGATCAGATGCTCCTAGTGAGTGTACCATTTGTCGTTGGTCTGATTGATTACCAAAGTTGAATCTCCAAATATAGTTAAAGTCTTGATCCTGAGGTCAATGGCTTCCTCAAGACCCATGATACAGGCTTCGTATTCAGCTTCGTTGTTAGTGCATGCAAAGGTGAGTTTTGTTGAGAAAGGCATATGAACTCCTTTAGGTTTAATGATCTTTTGATTTCAGGAACATGATGTCTTTATCAGGGAAGTCAAATCTCATTGGTTGGTAATAATCAATGGGTTGCTCAGCTAGATAGTCAGACAATACACTTCCTTTGATGGCTTTTTGAGATGTGTACCGAATGTCATACTATGTCAGGATCATTTGCTATCTTGCAACCCTTCCGGTAAGCGCTGGCCTCTCAAATATGTTCTTGACTGGATCCATCTTTGAAATCAACAAGGTAGTGTGAGTCAACATATATTGTCTTAGTCGGCGAGCAGCCCACGCTAAAGCACAACAAGTTTTCTCGAGTAGTGAATAACGTTGTTCACAGTCGGTAAACTTTTTGCTTAGGTAGTATATTGCATACTCTTTTCGACCAGACTCGTCATGCTGGCCCAACACACACCCCATTTATCCTTCTAACACTGTCAGGTACATTATTAGAGGTCTTCCTTCAATTGGTGGAATAAGGATTAGAGGTTCTTGTAGGTACTCCTTGATTTTGTCAAAAGCCTTCTGACAATCTTCGTTCCACCTGACCGTTTGTTCTTTTCTTAGAAATTTGAATAAGGGCTCACAGGTTGCAGTGAGGTGAGATATGAACCTTGATATGTAATTCAATCTACCTAAGAACCCCCGAACTTCTTTTTCAGTCCTAGGTGCAGGCATCTCTTGAATGGCTTTGACTTTGTCAGGATCAACTTCAACTCCCTTTTCACTTACTATGAATCCCAGCAGTTTACCGGAACGTACCCCGAACGTGAACTTGTTGGGGTTTAGCTTCAGCTGATACTTTCTCAGACACTTGAACAACTTCAGTAGATTTACCAAATGGTCTTCTTCAGTGAGGGACTTGGCATTCATGTCATCCACGTAGCATTCAATTTCTTTGTGGATCATGTCATGGAATAACGTTACCATAGCCCGTTGATAAGTAGCACCGACATTCTTCAATCCAAATGGCATTACCTTATAACAAAATGTGCCCCAAGGTGTGATGAAGGTAGTTTTCTCCATGTCTTCGGGTGACATCCTGATCTGATTATACCCGGAAAATCCATCCATGAAGGAAAACACCGAGAACTGAGCTGTGTTGTCAACCAATACATCAATGTGAGGTAAAGGGAAGTCATCCTTTGGCCTAGCTCTATTCAGATCCCGGTAATCCACACACATCCTTACTTTGCCATCCTTCTTAGGCACTGGTACAATATTAGCGACCCACGGCGGGTAACTAGTTACAGCAAGGAATCCAGCATCCCACTGTTTTTGTACCTCTTCTTTAATCTTCATGGCCATATCCGGACGAGTACGGCGTAGCTTCTGCTTCACTAGAGGACAATCTTCTTTCAAAGGCAGCTTGTGCATAACAATATCCGTATCCAGACCTGTCATGTCTTGATAGGACCAGGCAAAGACATCGACGTATTCTCGAAGCATGTCAATGAATTGTTCCTTCACTGAATCTTGCAGACTGGCTCCAATCTTTACTTCTTTCAAGTCTTCTTCGGTACCAAGATTAACTGTTTCAACTTCCTCCTGATGAGGAGTAATCACTTTCTCTTCCTTCCTCAATAACCTGGCTAACTCCTCAGGTAACTCATAGTCTTCTTCAACCCCTTCATCAGCTTGATTAATTGGATTGTCGAAGTCATACAAGGTCATAGCAGTGTCGTTGTCGGTGCAATCTGGAGGATAATCTCTGCAAGGGTTGAGATTGGTTTGTTTTAGTGATCAGTTTTAATCTTGTTTAGAAAAGTGAAAATGAAGTTATTATTTTGAAAACATTTCCATTTTATTGTTTTGTACAAAAGTGAAAAATGAAAAGACAGTGAGCGAAAAAGAGACTCGTTTGCAAAAGATGTCTGATATTCATTGATTAATCATTTGCACAAAATTACAATATGGCCCTATTACAGAATGAATCCTGACACCTTGGGCAAGATGCATGACTTGATGCATGCTAAAAGGACAGGAAATAATAATTACTCTGCAGGAGTAACCCTTATAATTTCCTGGGAAGACCAGTTAAGGACTTGGTTCCCCGGGATCCTTGGATGTATCCAGCTCTCTAGGTTGCGGTCGCTTTCCTCCTCGTCTTCCAGATTGTTAACAACATCTGGGGTGAGCATCCCCCCACTAACAAACTTGGGCTGTTTGGCAGCCTCTGATTGATCCTGTCGGAATGGTTTGTAACCCAAACCGAATCTATCTTCCTTCTTTTCCACTGGCAGCAGCTTGCCCCAGCCTTGAGCAATACCTTCTTCAACAACCTTCTGGACTTGCTGATAAGAGATGATTGAAGTACCCACCCTGTCCTCCTGGGATGAAGCCAATACTTCAGTAGCCTTGTTAACATTTAGGGCCTCAAACCCTTGGCTCATCGTCTCATGGATTTCACCATCCATCTCAATATACTTGTATGTAGCCAGATGGCTAACAAATATGTCTTCCTCACCACAGATGGTGATAATCTGTCCTTCCCATTCGTACTTTAATTTCTGGTGAATGGTCGACGTTATTGCGCCTGCGGCGTGAATCCAGGGTCGACCTAGCAAACAACTGTATGCCGGTTGTATGTCCATCACATAGAAAATGGTCTTAAAGACTTGGGGACCGATTATCACTGGCAGCTCCACCTCTCCCAGAACTGATCTTTTGGAGCCATCAAAAGCCCTGACCGCAAGATTACTTGGCCGGAGAGCTATCCCATCATACTCGATCTTGACAAGAGCCTTCTTGGGTAAGACATTGAGTGAGGACCCAATGTCTACAAGCACATGAGATAAGACAGCTCCTTTGCACTCCAAGGTTATGTGCAAGGCTTTGTTGTGGAGACGTCCTTCTGTTGTCAAATTAGCATCAGTAAAACCTAGCCCATAGCTAGAGTTGACATTTGATACTACTGTTTCCATCTGATTCACAGTGATCTCTTCTGGCACGTAGGCAGCGTGCAAAACTTTGAGAAGTGCATCCCGATGGGCTTCAGAACACAACAGCAGTGATAGGATTGAGATCTTTGAAGGAGTCCGGTGGAGCTGGTCCACAACTTTATAGTCACTTCTTTTAATGATTCTCATAAACTCATCCACATCTTGATCGAAGGATGACTTATGAGTTTCTCTTGGTACAAATTCTTCCTGTATCACACTCTTCCCCTTGGATCTGGTAGCAGCCTCTGCCTCAGTGTTAGTTTTGGGAGCTTGTGACGCGAAGAGGCGTCCGCTTCGGCTGAAGCCTCCGCCTCCCCTAACATTATCCACTTGGGGAGTGAGAACTGGAGAATCAAGAAGGACTTTCTCTCCATTGCAGTATAGATCAGCACCATAATGCCATGGTATAGCATTGTCTTTGTCATATGGGATTGGCCCGGGCACCGTGATGGTGACTGGGCTTACTGCAGCTGTTGTTGGGACTACAATGGTCTGTGGATCATAAAAAATTTTAACAGGACCTCTGGTGGATGTTGGTGGAGGTGAATTGAAGCTTTGTTGAGACTGTTGTTGAGGGTGAAAGTTGTTGGAGCTGGGGACCGTTGTCGGGTCATAATAAATTGTGACAGTGGAAACATCATTGTTGGTTGTTGAAGTTGTAGTAGCTGGTGCAAATGAATTGTTGTGTGTTGAAGTGACAGATGGAATGATTGCTGAAGTTGTAGCTGAATCAGTTGGAACAATGGTAGAAGAAACACTTAGAAAGATGGTTGTTGCATTTGTAGAAGATTCACTTGTTATTGACAAGAGGGTTGCTGGTGTTGTAGAAGCTGTGGTTGTAATTTGCAGGATGCCTTCCTTAATCAAGTCATTGATGCCTTTCCTCAAGCTAGCACACCCATTCTTAGAAAGTTTTCATAATTCACAACAGGCCTCACAACCTGGAAACACTTGGCCTTTTAAGAGCTGGGCTTTAACCTCTGCCAGAGGTGTCTGAATACATGCAATGTCTTCTATCAAACTCAGGGTTGAGCCATCCTCTACAACATTAATCCTTGGCCCACTGTGACTTGGCATAGGATTCTTCATCACATTTGGAGGAGGTGCAAAGTTCAGGGCTTTTGAATCTACCAGATCCTGAACCTTCATATGCAAAGCTCTGCATTTTTCTGTAGAATGACCAGGTGCGTTGGAATGAAAAGCACACCTAGCATTGACATCATAGTTTCTTGGAAGGTTTTGAGGATCAGGTGGAGCCAATGTCCTCAACTCAACAAGGTTGAGCTTTAGGAGTTGTGGCAGCAGTGTAGCATATGGCATAGGAATGGGGTCAATTACCCGGTTGACCTGAGATGGCCGTTGTTGAAACGGGCGTTATTGTTGATTGTTGTTATTGCTATTATAAGATCTTTGTTGAGGAAATTGTTGTTGTTGTGGAAAATGTTGTGGTTGTTGGGCATACTGAGGAGCTGGAGCAGGGATAGTAACAGCAGCAACTGTCCTGGGCAAGTATTGGAGTCTCCCTCTTCCCATGTGCACAGAGTTTGTCTCACCAGATCTACGGGGCCCAATAAATGGTTTCCTTGTAATGCTTGAACTGGCACCGTTATCGGAGATCTTTCCCATCTTCAATAGGCTCTGTATTCTTTCCCCAGCTATCACCACATCTGCAAAACTGGTAGAATAAAACGCAGCCAATCTGTCAATGTATGTTCCTTGAAGTGTATTCATGAACATATCTGCCATTTCCCTCTCAGACATGGGGGGTTGAACAGCAGCAGCCAGTTGCCTCTACCTTTGGGCATATTCTCTGAAGCTTTCACGAGAAGATTGAGACATTCCCATTAAGAGGGTCCTATTTGGAGCCATTTCCAGGTTATACTGATACTGACGGATAAAAGCTTCAGCCAAGTCTTTCCAGTTTCTTACTGTGGCTCTAGTCAAATGGGAATACCATTCTCGGGATGCCCCTGTTAGACTATTCTCAAAGTAAAACATCCACAGCTTTTCGTCCATGGTGTATGCTTTTAACCATCCCAAGAATGATTGAAGGTGGGTGCGTGGGCAGGATGTGTCATTAAACTTTTCAAAACACGGGGGTTTGAACTTGTGAGTAATTCTCACCCCTTCTACCAGTCCCATGTCCATTACATCAAAGCCTAGGGAATTCTGGAATTCAAGAGACCTCAGCTTCTCAGCAATCTCATCCAATCGACGGTCGTAAACCTCATCTCCAGCCCCAACAACTGTAAACTACTCTTCTTGAGGATCTTCTTGCAAGATCCTTCCTCCAGCAGTGTTACCCTGAGTATTCCTTATGGCATTAACTTCTGGGTTTAGATGAGGCCCAAATTCTGGTGGATCAGTGCGAGGCTGCACGTGATCATTGTTAGTGGTACCTCCTGTACCTGGATGGTGTTCTTCAGGAGTTTGTCTCTCCACCAACTCCCTCAATCTTTCCTAGCTCTGAGCTAAGCCAGTCATTACAGTCATGAATTGGGTCATCTAATTTCTCATCTCAACCCTCTCATTAGCCATTTGGGTCCTTACTTCATTTAAGTCTTGCTGAACTTGATCCATCTGGAGTCCCGGAAGGTTGTTTCTTGTCGGGTACTAGTGTATTCTGTTGACAGGGAACACTCTTCTGCGAGCAATGTTTCCTGAAATCACAACAAAGTGAGAAACAACAATAAAACAAAAACAACCTACAAAACAAAGAAAATGTTAGTATGCAATGCAATATGCTTATTTGTCTTCCAAGGGTATCCGGTTTGGTTCTTTGGTTTTGACCTTTCCAGACATCGAGGAAATGCTGATGATGTTGATAGATAAAGCCCACCATAAATAACACAAACTGATATATTACAAAGGATGAAAATACATAGTTTGATTACATTACATCCCCGGGGTGGGTCAAAATACAACAACAAAAGAAAAGTACAACAAAAGAAAAAGTACAAGCAAAAGAATCAGACATCCTATCCAAAGTCATCCTCCCTGACTTCCTTTAGGAGGGCCTCAGTCACTGGACCTACGGGGTGCTCTGTAATAGTCCTGATGAGGAGGTTCCTGGTAGCAATGGCACTGGTCGACCTCTTATGCTTGTCCTGATCCTTTGACCTCTTCAACCCCGCCCGGAGTTTCAATTCAGATATTTCCTTCTGAGCTGCTGATAAAGCCTCCTGATTCTTCTTCTCTCTAGCCTCCAACTGTTCTATCTTAGTTTGAGTTCTCTGATCTTCCTGTGCACGAGCCTCAGTGATCCTAATCCACCTAGCCTAGCTCTCCTCCAGATAATGCTCTGTCCTAGCCTTCTGAGTCTTTGCTTCCTAGCCTTCTGATGTAGTCATCCATCTTCTCAATCTTGGTCAGATGCTCAATCCTGAGCCTTTCCAATCTCTCATTATCCAGACGGCTGTCATTTCTCTCCCAGAGAGTCTTCTTCAAGGCTTCAGCTAGCTGAGAGTTCCTCTCTTTCAGCTTTTCAAACTCTTCCAAATTTATAATAGCTGCAGCTTGTACTATAGAAGGTCCAGGTGTGTCTTCTAAAGTGAATGGCATCCAGGTGATCTGAGCTCTAGTACGAGACCAATCAGAATACTGTGCTGAAGTAATGTTGTTGCACTTGCCAAGGATGGTTATCCCTTTGGTCTGGATGTTGTCCCAAGCCCAGGCAGCTTGTCTAACAACAACAGAGTTGGGTTGAATTTCACAATAAAGAGTTTCAGCCAAATCTTGTCCTCTGGGAGGATGAACCAAAGCATATCCCAATTGTCTCTCAAACAATAAAGGGTTTTAGTTTATGCAAACTTTCACTCCTATCAAAGGCATATTAGGATATTGCCCACATATAGTAATGATGTCCTTGCCCTTGGTGCTCTGAGTGCACCATCTGATGTCAAGGCAATGAACCTCTTAGCCCAGTTCTTCTGCTGATGGGGGTTCAAAAAGGTATCTGATTTTGGCAAGTGTCTTAGCAGCCAAGAGTAATAAAGAGGAGCACAACATCTGACCAGTCTTCCTCTTTGCTTTTCATTCCTCTGGTGTACTGAGTAGTAGAAGTCTCCTAGCAATGTAGGAACTGGGTTCCTCAATAAGAACAGGTGAATGGCATTCTTACTCACAAACTTTGGCTCATCTGCAAACAAGATAACCCCATATATATTGAGGGCTAGAAGTGCACAGACAACCTTCCATTCCCCTACTGCAGAATGCAAGGTAGCCTGGGAAATCAAGAAATCTAGGTGAAGGCCTGGAACCCCAACCTTGGTTGTCATGTTCTGATCAATGAGGGCAGGCTCCAAATGCAATGCCCTGGCTATGTCTTCATTTCTGGGAGCAACCATCTCAGGGTTGAAAGGAATCCCTCTCCTGATAGGAACTCCTAGCAACAAGGAAAACTCTTCTAGCAAAGGTCCCAACTGGAAGTCAGGGAATGTGAATCATCTGAGTGGAGGATCATAAAACTGCAAGCAAGTATGGATCATGCTCCTCTTAGATGCATCAAGATCCATTACCATGTCCAATATGACTCCATAATGCTATATGAATAGTGGGATATGGTTAGGTGTAATGAGGGATTGGAACTTCCTGATGCCAATCAGAGTGGGCTCAAAGAAATGGTAAGTGATGTTTCTCTTTCTTGAAGTGTCCATGAGTGCTGGTGAAGAAGCTGAGAGTAACTGCTGGTGAAGGTCACTGAATGAGATGTTGGAGGTGGGTCTCTGATGAAGATAGCTGGAAGAGAATCACTGACAAACTGATGAAGATGCTGGAGAAGATAACTGAAGCAGTATGAGTAGCAGAATGGGTCAAAACCTAACCAAAGATGATAAGATGGATACCCTGTAAAAAAAATAAGCAAATGTTAAATGATGCAAGAATGATGTATGCAAATGATATGCAAAGGGTTTGTGATCAAGTGCTGGATCTGTTTATCTGTCTTCGCCAAAAGTCCATGTATGTTCATAAGTCCGGATGGAGGCTTAGAAATCCAGTAACCAGGTGGGGGACTCAAATAAAGAGTCACAAGTCCAGGGTAATCCCAAGAACTGTCCAAGGTGATGTATTCTTAAAACAAAACTAGTAACAGGGTATGATGTGGCCAAGGGTATGAGAAGTGTAAACACTTCTAACCTAGAGGTACAGTGTTTACAATAACCATAAAAGATCCTCCTCTAATTCACCTCAAATGCTGAAGGTCATAAAAGGTCATCCAGACTTAGCAGGCTTCCCAGATAGCCCTAGTACTACAGGAAATCTGTAGCACAGAGTTCTCAAGAAGAAACCCATGTCTGAACCGTGTTTCATATTCCCACACCAGACCGAAATGGAATGGGAAATAATATGAAGCCACTCTTGCCTATGTGTCACTCAGGTCCCCGGTATAGGACCTTAATCACTCAATGAACCCCACCCACCAAGGAGAACACAAATCCAGCACATGATAATGACAGTATGAAAATGCATAAGACTGTAAAGGAAAGCAGTAAATAAAGTTGTACATAAAGTAATAAATAAAACAAACAAACAAGCACAAGTAGCACATAACACCCCCATAAACACAAATCAAACAAGCGCTAGGAGGAACCCACAAAAAGAACCAGAAGCCCTGGTTGCAATATAAGGGTCCCCAGCAGAGTCGCCAAGTTGTCGCTCCCACTAAGAGACACAAGGTAAGATAGGAAATGAAGTGAAATGAAAAGAATCGCCAACTAGGCATTTTTATCCCGAAGGAAAGGTAATGCTGCATAAACCTAAGAAAAGATGGATAAGACGGTTGCGAACCAGAGAAACTGAGAAAGGGGGTTGGTTACAACCTAGGAAGGTATTAGCACCCATATTGTCCGTCGTATTCGACGGGATACACGCTTGAAAGATTTGTGTTTAAAGGGGTAGTGTATGTACTATCTGTGTGCAAAGCAGGAAAAGAATATACAAGTGTCAGTGCAAGAAAGTGAAGTGAGGTGCTCAGGAATGAGGCTTTTGAAAAGTATACTGAAGGAGGGGGAAGACACATAGACTTTTGTTCGATAACAGTTAAGTTATGCATACGTATCCTCTCATGCAATGAGGAATTCAGAACACCGTAGTTCAACTCAAAGAGACTGAAAATAAATTGACTGTGAACAGCTTACTTGTCTATGTTCAAGTGTATGACTCGTCTGGCTCGAGTGCTAACTGTCTTGCATTAGACGGAAGAAGCAAGTTCTCGTTTATGAATGAGTGTGATGAGAAAAGAATCCCGAAGGAGACGATGATTGTTTGTTTTTGTGTTTTCAATCTTTTATTGCTTTTTGTGTTTGTCATAAATTAATGAGCTTAAGTCTAAACCAAGGGTTAGTAAACTCATCATATCCTCCCTTTGATTAGTGATAATGAGAATACCTTAAGCATGAGGTAAACACCTCACACTTAATCACCATGATGTAGGATTAAGATCATTAACGTACTTGTGATTATTTAGGTGTTTTTAAGTTTTTTGTTAGTAATGAGTTTAAGCCATAATCAAGGATTTAGTGGACCCATTACACCATCCTAATAGAAGGATGATAGATGAGAACACTTAAGCTGACGAAGATACCTCAACTTAATCCATGATTAGGGATTAACCTCATGACAAAACAAACCTTTATTAAAGTGGATTTTAATTAAGGGTAAGATTAAGAAGTGAATTTTATGGTTTGTAAGACAACTTGAGGGGGACTTGTCCATTAACACTAGGGTTAGTCCTTCTTAACCAATAAAGGAAGATCTAGAACCCTAATGCAAGGCCCAAGTTACAAGCTATTGTCTTAATGATTATTAAGATGGATTGATTAAGGGGTTTAAACAAATTAAGGTTTTAACACTTAGGATTAAAGTTATACACTCCATCCTAAGAGAAGGATGCAGGCATATCATTAATCACAAAGTCTTAAAACCTTAAAGGTTTAGTCTCTTACTATGAGATGAGAAGAGAGACACAAAGAAGACACAAAGGTAAAAGCTAAAGGGGGACTAATCAAAACACTAATTATTGTCATGATTAGATGTTCCTATGGTTTGTAAGGCTTGCAAGAGATCTTCAGAGAAGCCACCAATGGAATAAGCAGATGAAAGGAGGAGAAGCAGAAGAAACAAGTTACTTACTTCACTGAAGAAGATAAGTAACTTGGAGAAAGAAAGTGAATGATGAACATGAATGAGCAAGCTCACTCTAAAGCAAAGAAAAATGCAGCAATGATGCATAAGAAGAATGAGAAGAGAAATGAGAAGTGAAGGCAAATTCACTTCTCAAGTTACTTACCACTTGAAATGGTTAGCATAAAGGAAAGAAATGAAATGAAAATGAAACAAATGCAAAGGTAAAACCAAAACCAGAAGCAAAAATATGATTCAAATGATGCTATAAGATGATGCAAAGGCATATCAAGTGTTATGAATGCTCATACAAGAGATGGAATGCAAAGGATGCATGCTTTGAAGTTTGAAAGTTCATGAAAGTTTATGAAATGAAATGAATGCACATCATGGCAAATGAATAAAGAAATGATCAAACATGATTCTAATATGTCCTAATATGTCTAAGATGACATGTTAATGCATGAAATGCCATGGCAAGTTCATTTATGGAAGCATATGCAAGATGAATGCAAATGAGCATGAGAAATTAGGGTTTTGAGGCAACATGAGTTGCATAAGTCAAAAACAGAATTAAATCACAAGATAAAAAATTGAAAATTAACTCAAATGAATGCTAACCCCATATGATATCACACCCTAAAGGAGAAGTTCTAAATCTTAACCTAAAGAAAGTTGTGATTTTTCTAAGTTATCTAGGATTTTAAGGTACCTTAAGAGGGAAAATTCAAATCAAATGGAAAATGCAAGATAAATTTATGACAAAAATATGCTAGATACTACATGTCACATGAAGAACAATGCAAAAATAACCAATGTCAAACCCTTCATGGTTAGGCAGAAAAGAATTCTTGAAGTTAGGGTTCAAAAATGGGAATTTTATGAACCCTAAATTCAAGAAAAATGTCATAGAGTGTTCAAAACCAAAATGAAATTTGTATGAATGGTTTGACAATGTTTCTAAATGTCCTAAGATGCAATGTGAATTTTTTTTGGAATTTTCAGAAACCTAAATGATATTTTAATTAATTAATTTCCATTAATTAATTAAAATAAACATTTAAATATTTTTAAAATGGTTTTTTAATGCAAAAAATAAAAATAAAAATGTTTTTGGGTGAAGAAAAATATTTGAATTAAAATTGCAGAAGGAGAATTTTTTTGGAAATTTTTAAGTATTTTAAATTAATTATGCAAGAAAAATGATAAAAAATGAAATAAAAATGAAATTAAGTGGAAGTAGGCTAATCCAAGGGACAGGATTCAAATTGGGAAGATTTTGGTTGACCAGCGTGCAATCTAAGGGTTGTGGTTCAATCTGAGTTAATTTTAATTAATTAATTCTAATTAAATAATTAAATGAGAATTAGGGTTTTAATTTTCAATCTGGGCCATCCAAACACGCGGGTACGCAAGATCCAAGGGCTCACATTCAAACTAACCCTAAACCCTAATTAACCTCTTAATGACTTTCAGGTGGCCGGAGATGTCCTCCGGTCATCTTCTCCGGCCAACTCTTCACCCTAACTTCAACCCTAGGCCCCCCCAGACCCCCTAACTCTCCAGAATCACTCAACTAACCACCCTAAACACGAATCCAGCAACAAAATCCATTTATTTTCACTCAAAATCTTGAATCGAAGCAAAACGGAAAATTATGCAAAACTTTCAGAAGTTCAATACATGCTCAATACTTGATAATTTTCAAAACTAAACACATCAGGATCATCAGTGAATCATGAAGGATCATTTAGGAACTTAAGATTGCATTTCTGAAAAAAAAAGTTCTTGAGGTTAACTGAGATGAAGCTTTGCTATCTGGAGCTTTCTGGCCACTTCTCTTGTGCAAAACCACTCCTCTTGATCTCCTGATGAAGCTTTGATGCTTGGAAGAAGTTTGTAATGGCTGGTTTGAGAGCTTGCACTCTTGCTACACCAGAATCGTGTTTTGGTTTTGGGGGCTTTGAGACTTGTTTGATGGTTGGTTTATGCTCTATGGATCATTTCTGAATGAATGGTGAAGTTTGTTTTGAGGTTTGATGGCTGGACAGGAAGTTTCGATGGTTTTTGCTCTTGGGGTGATTTTGTGGAACTTTGTGATTCTGAGCATTCAGGCTGGCTTGTGTTGTGTTATGGCTTGCATTTGATCCACATAACAATGTTTGATAGGTCAGAAGAGTTGTTGTGGACTGTGGTGATTGGTATGGGCAAGTTGCCAAAATGTCAACATGACTTGTACTTGAGGTATGGGCTGGTTTTGCAGCTGGCTTTTGGCTTGTCCTGGCTCAGCAAAGATCAAGGAGAGCCATGGAATTGGTTTTGTGGTGATTCAGCAAGTGGAAGCATGGTTGTGTATCATTTTGCAATTTTCATGAAGTTTGACCCCTTTTGGATTTCTTGAAGTTCAAGGTATGAAATGAGATGGTTCTTTGGGCAATTCAGATTTTTAGGCAATGCACTATGTTTGTATGATGTATGGAAGTGTATTAGAGGTCACAAAATGGCTTGGCAAGTGGTTTTGCAAAAATTCCTCTTTGGTGTATTTTTGAAAATTATAGGATTTTTGCCAACTTTGAAAGATCATAACTTGAGTTCCATAATGAATTAGAACTTGTTCTTGTACTTTTTGAAAAGGGAATGATCCAGTCTACAACTTTCATGACCAACAATTATTCATTTGAAGCATTTTTGGTTGAGAAAGAGTAGGTTGAAATACTTTCCCGAAATGGAAAGTTTCCATTACAAGTCATTTCCATTTTTGGAAACTTTTGGTTTAGCTCAATTTTCTTAAATTTTGTGAACTTCCAAGCACTTCAATGATCAAATAAAGATCATATAACTTCAATTTGATGAAAAATCCACTTTGGTTCCATTGTTGGGGGTCTCAGATGCCCTGATTTTGCTCTGACTTGCTCAAGAAGTTACCCAGTGAACAGATGACTTCCACAATGAATTTCTTCATCAAACTTGGTACACATGATCCTTATAACATATTGAGACTATTAGAAACAAGAATGACCAAAAAAATTGGAGTTATGGCCTCTGAAACCAAAACCCTAATTTCAGGTCATTTGTGTAGTGAACCCTAGCTCTGCTTCCATGCTTTCGAGGTTCTTGTGATTTCTTGACTTCCTTGATCTTTGAGGGATATAAAATGATGATTGAACATACATGGACCCTCTTTGAATGATGGGAGGCCTTTGGAGTGGCTCAGATGGATCATTGGATTGCTCAGATCACAAACCCTAGATGCAGATGAACTTGAACTAATGCAGTGAAATAAAAATGCAATATGAAATGATATGCTTAAACTAATGCAAATATGAAAGATCATAAGCCATTGTGTGAACTTAGTGAGGGAAAATTTAGGGTGTTTACAATAAGCCTACACCACTCCAAGATGGAATGAATGTAAGTTCCCCATAGAATAAGGTTATACACAAGGAATCTTTTCATGCATTTATTAAGTCTTTTTTGGATTTTGTTTGATGATGAGAAAGAAGACTCAAATCAGAAAAGGACAAAAATTAAGGGGGAGTAAGACATAACCCTAAGTTATTTATTAAAATGGTGGTCCTAATGGTGAGTGAGGTTTTTCTAAACCTAAAGAGCAAAAGGAAAAGAGAGAAGAAAAAGGATGCAACTTACTTCCTAAGGAAGATAAGTTGGTCCTAACAAAAGGGAAATTCTACCAATCACAAATATGGAAGTAAAAGGTGAATTAAATGCATAAAGGGATGCATAAAAAAATAAAAAGGATAAGGTGTAAGGAAACATACCTTTCCCTCCCTACAAAACAAAGAATAGTGTGTATTTTATTAAAAATAATAAGACAAACACACAACCATCAAATCCTACTAATTCTAGGATCTAACTTCTAGACTCCATCTTAATTCTAAAAGAACTAGAAAAAATGCTAACCAAAATGCAACACCTATTACACAAACAACTATGAAAACAATGCATAACACAAAGCAACTTCTACAGCCCACAATCAGCATGTAAAGATAGGTGTACATAGTCACATACAACATGCAAACATAACAAACAATATGTATTTTACAGCACCTATATTAACGAACAGCTATGAAAACATGGGGAAGATTTGATCATTTTTATTTATGTGCACAAAGTAAATGATAAACAACACATCAACATTAATTAACATGGATTTACACACATCACAAAATGAACTCAAACATGTGAATTTATTTACATCATTTATTTGATTAAAAGGAACAATGATCAACAAGAATAACCACACTTTTCCAAATTGCACAAAATAAGCATTTATCATGACTTTGAACAAGTATCACTACAAGCATCAATTATTTCACATGTATTGTATAAAAATCCAGAATTGAATTCATGTTAAGATATGATCAATTAAGCACAAGAACTTGCATGAACATGTGAAGTATTTAATCACTTTGGGAAAAAATGAACATGGCATTTAATCATTTAATCAATAAAGCAAGCAATGACAATAATCATGAAGCACATATTGAATTTAAGTGAGCACTTAACATGTGAAACAAATGATTAAAGTGTAGCAATACACATCAAGAATCAATTATAGCACATATACACATTTAACACAAAACATGGAAAAGTGAACGGAATCACGTCGAAACGACTCGAAACAAATGAATTGGCTACTGGAAATAGACCCAAAAATTCCCTAAAATCAATACCTAAACATGTATGAACATTAGAGGCACTAGGAAGCAAGAACAAGCAATCAAATAAGCTAAAAAACCAAAAACTAACAGCGTTAACTGGTTAACCAAATGGTTAACCTGTTAACGCACCCCAGACAACACTAAAAATATAAAAAAAATGTGTGTGTTAACCGGTTAACCAAATGGTTAACCGGTTAACACTGAACAAAAAGTGAAAAATGCTTTTGAAATAAGTGCTTTTGGAAGCAATACTACTTCTAAACAACCCTAACACACATCTAATCATGCTAACACGAATTTCCACTCAATTAGGACTTATTAACACATGATAGAACCTATAACAAGCTATAACCTAGCTTCTAATCCATTAAACTCCACAAATCGCAAGCAAAACATAACGAAAACATAATCAAACACAAGTAATACAAAAAGCACTTAAAGAATGCCAAAATGGCGAGATGAAGATAATAACTTAAAGTAAAAGTGATTTTAGACCACCAACCTACAAATCAGAGAAGTGCTTCGGTAAATGTTGCAAGAATCAGAGCTTGATCGAAGAGAAAACCAAGAAAACCGCGAATCCGCAAAATAAATGCGTTTTTGATGCTTGAGCCTTCTTGCACTTCCGATAAGTCAAAATCTTCACAAAAATCAGTAACTTCTTCTTCTACAATCCAAAATTCAATGGAGGTTGGAGGCTAAGCTTTAAGATCTTCAAGTTTCAATGTGAAACTTGAAGAGCTTCTTCAAAAATAGCTTTGGTGAAAAGGGAAATGGAGGAAAAGTGAGAGAGAAAAAGTGATTCTAGAAATTGTGAGAAAGTGAAAAATTGGGAACCTTTTGCATTGAAGTGATTAATGATTATATAGGGGCTAGGTTTGGAGCTAGGTTTGGGAAAGGAGTTAGGTTTAGGAATGAAGTTAGGTTTGTAGTTAGTTAGGGTTAGGGTTGGAGAAGGAATATTCCTTGGAATATTCCATGGAATACTTGTTGCACCCCAAAATTTTCCCTCTATTTTTAACTCTAACTGATTTTTTGTTTCACATTCATTTGCATCATCTTCATAGCATAACATTTTTTTTCCGTCTTAATATTTGCCGGAATAATTTTTCGGAATTTACAAACAGACTAGTCAAATTAACTTTTTTTTACTGTGCCTAAAACTAATCAACGAAAAAATTTCAAGTTTTAGTTTGCAAATGTCAGTAACATTAATCTGCGGTTCACGTGGTTTAATTTGACATGCTAAAAATATTTTTACGACTATTTTTGGTCATATGTTGATCAGTCTGAGCAGTTTAAACGGTCATAATTTTTATCCGACCAAACACTGTATTTTTTCCGAGTCATTTATTTCGCGCTGATTATTTTGATGTGTTCATTTTATTTTTTCGAGCACTTTGGCGCCCAACTTTTATTTTTTGAGTCTATTTATTTTTATATAGGGTCTAGAATAAATAAATATGATTATTAGTTATTATTTTTATTTTAACTATTTTAATTATTAAACTTTATTTAGTTTTAAATTAACATTTTATAGGGTCTAGAATAAATAAATAGGATTATTAGTTATTATTTTTATTTTAACTATGTTAATTATTAAACTTTATTTAGTTTTAAATTAACATTTTACTGGGTCTAGAATAAATAAATAAAGTTGTTAGTTTTAATTTTAATTTAACTATTTTAATTATGAAACTTTATTTAATTTTAAATTAATATTTTATTGGGTCTCAAAATAAATACTTAAACCCATTATTATTAACCCTAAATTAGTCCTATATATACTTACTAGTAGAGAGACCAAAAGGGAGAGAAAGAAAAATATTTTGTAGCGTAAGCGGCAGATCTGATATTGGGATACATAAACATTTTTTGTTGGCTTCCGTACACTGATATATTACTTTATACTGATGCTTATTGGTTATTATTTTCATGTTTTCTTAACACTTAAATTTATCGTGGTATATATATATTCTCACATCTCACGTTTGATTAGGTACATTCACATGTGCGCGCGTGCGTGTCTTAGTGTCAAGAAGACAATGCTGGTAATCTTGAGGGCATTTTGACAAAGAAACATGGGTTTTTCATTCTTTTTCCTAATTTTCTCTAATCCCTTTAATTCTCTAATTTCCTAATTAACTAACCTCTTAATTGTTTTCTACTATAATTACTTATTTCATAAATCAATTTATAATATTAGTTATTATTTCTTTTGTTTTAAATTAATAGTTAGATCTAGTTTTTTTAAACTTCTTTGTTTACCTAAAATTAAACTTAAAATTTTTATTATCAATATTTGTTTATATATATTTTTTAGAAAATTAACTAATTAGTTTTTTTTTATAAACCTCAAACTTTTCATAAACCTTAATTAGTTTTTTTTATAAACCTCAAACTTTTCTGCCATTTATTTTTCTGCCATTTAAATTCCTGCCATTGATCCTATATTAACTGCGTGGTTTAGTAATGTAGGGCGTGAAAACCTACTAAATTAATTATTTAATATTTTTCTATAAACTTTATATTTTTTGTAAATAAATAATAAATACTAACTATTTTAATAACTATTTTTTATTACTTACTTATAATAATAAATCCTTATATATTTTGTAAATAAAATCTAATTGACCATTTTTTCTAATTGAATAATAATAATTCTAAAATCTTGTTATAAATAAACCTATTAACCTAATAATTTGATATTTTCTATAATCTTTATTTATTTTGTAAACAACTAACTTAATATTTTTCATATAACTCATTTATTTTATAATTTGTACATTAATATTTTTTAAATTCTTTTATTATTACTAATTTATTTTAAACTCATATTTTTCTAATAACTTCCAAAAAATCTAATTTGTCTAAACCTAAAATAATTTCTTTTCAAATTCTAATCTTAATTTCTTTTCATTATGACTTTATTATTATTACTATTATTATTGCTTTATTACTATTGTTTATTTATTATTTTATTTCCGTTATTATTGCTCTATAATTCATTTTTTATCCGATTATTATGTATCTGTTAAAGCCGTGTAATAATTTGTAGATTTATTTTCCGTCTTTATTTTCTTATTTTTTGATATAAATTGGGTGGTTAGTAAATAGGGAGTGCAAACATAATTGTAATTAATTTAATTTAGATAACTAATTTAAAAAAGATAAATATTTGAAAATAAACACTCACACACGTAAGTCGATCTTTGATCGCCATCTTGCACTTCCTAGGGTATTCCTCTTGGTGCCTTAAAATAAAATGGTCAAGTCCCTCGAATATAGGGGTTTCTTAAGCAAAGTCCCTTCACGTATAAATCATCAACTCCCTACAGATTTAAAAGATCAAGTCCCTTCGAGGTTGCCTACGATAAAGATCTTGTCCCTTCGAATAAATGATGATAGTCCCTACGAATTGCTAAATACACCTTTACCTGTTGCCTTCTGTGACCATACGATGACCATATGCTTGTCCCTTAACAAATCCAAGGTAATGACTACCTATTCCTTAATAATAGGGATAGTCTTACCCTTGAAAGAACATACGAGAACATGAAAGACTTAATCTAGGGTAGGTACCTCTTAGTTGCTTGCTCACATCTCAAAATACTTTTTACACCTCACTTTCTTAAACATTTTTCAAAAACAAGGCTTTGTATACATCTATACGAGGATCATTACAAAGTACTTAGAAAAATTTCTAATCACACACTACACTTTCCAAAAACAATTAAAGTGAGCTAAGTAACTAAGAGCCCATGGATAACCATGGATATAAAGGGTGCGAACACCTTCCCTTTATATAACCTACCCCCCGAACCCAAGTCTTTTCAAAAAAACAGTCTTTCCAGTTCTTTTATGTCCCTTCCTTATGGATAAAATAAAAGTCGGTGGCAACTCTTGCTATCCGCAACATTTATAGAAAGTCAGTTCTCCCACCGTGTTACAGAACTGGCGACTCTGCTGGGGATTTAATAAAAGAGGGGTACCCTTAGGAATTAGATCACTTTAAAATTGTTTGCCTTGTTTGCTTTATACTTATATGTTGGGCTCTTATGTGTGAAAGATCCTAACCTGGATCTAGTGTACCTTAGGTAAATGGCAATAGACCAAGGAAACTATACGGCGTATACCGATATAGTTGATCTGGTGGCCATAGTTAGTGTGACTTCTTGGTTGGTGCTTATGTTCCTTAAGTAAAGTTGAGGATAATATGAGGCTGCCGTATGTTGTCAATACACTAACTGACTTTTAGAACCTTAGTCATCCCATCTTGGCCTTTAGAAAGTAGTGAGATAGCCGGCTTTGGTGAAGACTGAAGTTGGTTGATACTCGATGCTACACTAATTGAGATCCTAAACTTGGAGGGTTTTGGTTGGCAAGTAAGTTGCCTACTGAACAACCACCCTTGGGAAGGATCAGTGATATTGAGATCCCTTAGGACCTGATTACTTTTGTAGGACAGGATGAACCAACTAAACTTCAAGGGAGGGTACTTTCCTTTAAACCTCATGCAAGCCTTCAAACCTAGGGCTATTGTGTGACTTGTTTGTGTGTGCCACATGTTTGTGATTGAGCATAACATCATGACATCATGCATCATAAGCATAGCATTTTCACTAACCATTTCAAGGACCAAAGGATTTATCTTTGTTCTTTGTTGTAGGTCATGGCTTCTGCTCGTAGGAATACTATTGATCAGTGATCTTTAGTTGTAGTTTTCAAGCCGATTTTCATTGTCCTTTGCGTTTAATTTCGTTCGTTTGAAGTATTTCATTCATGTTTCGTCGTAGTTTTCTTAATGTAGCATGCAAGTTTAGTTTTAATCTTTTTATATGTTTTTATCTTTGGTATGGGTTATGTGGTTGTTTTTTATGTGTTTTCAAGTCAATATCTAATCGGTTGTTCGAAGCGTTCGAAAAGATGATCATAGCGTGAAAAAATGACAGCAAAATAGGATATCAGAAGCACAACACGGGTGCCAGTGTTGTATAACACGGCCCGTGTTGTGAAGGCCTGCTGAAGAGGAAGTTTGTGAAAGAAAAGGAGAAACCAGTGCTGTGACACGGGTGCCCGTGTTGTACAACACGGCCCGTGTCATAGCATCTGAAGAAGAGGATGAATTGAGAAGACTTAGAGGCACAACACGGGTGCCCGTGTTGCACAACACGGCCCGTGTTGCACAACACGGCCCGTGCTGTGAAGACCAGAAAAAAGCCTGATTTTTTGTTATGTTGCTGCAAGGGCATTCTGGACTTTTCGTGGTGTTTTTGTAAGACTGATTTATATTAGATGATTATGACTGTAAAAGACTACTTTTGGTTTGGGGATTTTGGGGATTGAACGATAACGGGAGAAGAAGGATTGATCAAGAGCGGAAGCGATTGACGATCCAACGAATCCTACGTTAATTGTAATGTCTCTATATTATTGCTCTGTTTTTATTTTCGTTATGAACATGAGTGGCTAAACCCCCCAATGTCAGGGGGTGTCCCTGATTCGCTTTATGTAATGACAATTTGAATTCTTAATTTTGAGATTATGCGATTAAATCCGTTTCTTTATTTTATGCAACGTTCTTAATGCTTTGTCTTTGTTGGAAAATTGGATAATTGATCGTGGTTAGGATTTGGTCTGACCAACCATCCTAACCTTGTTGCATAAATTTTATCACGGTAAATATTACTGAGGAATTGGAATATTTTGTGAAAACCATTTTATGTCAGAATTATTGCTTGATATTCTTCTTTGACCGTTGAGGAATCAAGGTCGAGGAAGAATACCAATGGTTTTTCTCTAAAGGAATTTTGGAAAAACATTATTGAACATAGGAAAGACACTTTTTAAAGCATGTCTCTGTAAAATTGAGAAATTATTAAGTCATTGCATTCCAGATTATACACCGTCCCTGACATTATTCTCATATAAGTAAAAATTCTCTGTTTTAGTTTACGTTTTAATAATTTTATTTTATTTAATTTAAAATCAAACTTTTAACCATAACTTTTGTCCAATTGAAATAAATCCATTAGAACTTATTTTGTTAAGCAGTCCTTGAGATCGATATTTGGGGTTACTCCCTTCTATTACTACATCGGTAAAAATAGTACACTTGCTATTTTCCGATCAAGTTTTTGGCGCCATTGCCGGGGACTACCAAAGAACTAAGTTGTTTTGTATTATATCAATTGGAATTTTGTTGCTCTGCGACTAAAATTTTATTATTCTCTCTGAATATCATTTTAGTGTTATTGAAATTTTGTTTTCTAACTCGTGTCTAACTGTTTATGCGAGGTCAGGCCTCAGCTAAATTTTCTTTTGACACAGAACCAAAAAGAGCTTTGCACGAGAGACGCCGCAAGGCAAGAATTGATAGTCTGGCTAAAACTGGTTCAAGTGTCCCGAATCAGGAAACTGAGGACTATATATCCGTGCACTCTGAGCACAGTGACTCTGACTCAGACAGAGAAATTGACCCAGGATTCGACAACATGGCAGGGAATCAACCTGTTGCAGAGAGACTTTTAAGGGATTACAGAGGGGCAAATGCTCAGCCTAACAGGATGACTATTGTTAATCAACCGGTGAATGTAGCACACTTTCAGTTGCATCCATCTACTATCCTCCAGTTAGAGAGCAAGCCTTTCTCCGGAAGAATCAATGAGGATGCAAATAAGCATCTTCAGAGATTTCTTACTACCACCACTTCTTTGAAGATCGAAGGTCATTCAGAGGAGGCAAAACGACTTGTGATGTTTCCATTCACACTTACCGACGATGCAGAAGAGTGGTTCTACTCTCTTCCAGCAGCGAGTATCACAACATGGCTAGAGATGGAAACAACGTTCCTTAATGAATACTTTCCTGCTTCAGTGTTCATCCGGAAGAGATATGATATAGTCAACTTTAAACAAAAAGAGGGTGAATCACTTGGAGATGCTTATAAAAGATTCAAAAGGTGTTTGACTGCGTGTCCTACTCATAATATGGACGCGACCGAGCAGATGCAAAACTTTGTGAATGGGTTGCGGCTCAAGACAAAACAGCTTATTGATACTGCTGCAGGTGGCTCAACAAACTTTTCAACAGCCACGGGTATTAAAAGAATCATAGAAGCCATTGCTGCCAATGAACACCTTGAATTATACGATCGCACAGTGAGTCAACCAGATGGAAAAATTGATCTAAAGCTGACAGAGCAGGTTGTAAAAATGGAAGATCAAATTGCCGCATAAGTTGAAAGAAGATTAAAGAAGATGAACCTTGGAACTCAAACAGTTGCTCAGGTTGAACCTGTTCAAGCTGTGATTTGCGAGATATGTTGTGGACCTCACTTTGCCATACACTGTTTGGCAACTCAAGAACAGGTTGAACATATTAATATGTTGAGGCAGAACAATCCGTATGCCAACACGTATAATCCGGGGTGGAAAAATCACCCAAATTTCTCTTGGAAAGATCATCAAGGGAACATCCAAAAACCGGTTCAAGGCCAACAACAATATCAGCCCCAACAACAACCATATCAGCCCCCAGTTTCAAGAAAAGCTGATTGGGAAATTGCCATTGAAAAGATGGCAGCTCACAATTGTCAATTTCAAGAAGAAACAAGGAGTAACTTCAAGAATACTGGAGCCTCTATCAAGAATCTTGAAGTGCAAATGAGCCAAATTGCCCAACACCTCGCCAATCCACAAACTCCAGGGACTCTTCCTAGTGCTACTGTAACAAATCCAAGAGATAATCACAAAGTCAATGCAATCACAATACGAAGAGGTAAAGTTAGTGAGGAGGTTCAAGAAAATTCTGAAAGTGAAAATCAAATGATTGAGGTGGAACTGGAAATCAAAGAAAATGAAGTCGTTGATAAAGAAAAAGAAGTTACCTCAGCACCGGACATCAAAGAAAAAGCGATTGAACCAAAACCGGTGATTAAACTTCCGTATCCTACAAGAAACAAGAAGAAAGGGCAGCAAGAAAAGAATTTTGAGAAATTCCTTGAGTTGTTCAAGAAGCTGGAGCTGAATATTCCATTGCTTGAAGCACTTGAGCAAATGCCCACTTATGCCAAGTTCATGAAAGACATCATTGCTAAAAAGAGGACTATGGGAGCTGAACCTATTATTCTAAAGATTCCGGTGAAGAAAAAAGATAGAGGAGCTGTCACCATTCCATGCACCATCGGTGACCGATCATTCAAGAGAGCTCTCATTGACTTTGGAGCGAGCATCAGTTTAATGCCTTTATCCATTTAAAAAAAGTTGGGTATTGGCGTTGTTCAAGACACTCGGATGACTCTCCAATTTGCAGACCATTCGGTGAAGCGGCCATATGGAGTTGTCCATGATGTCCTGGTTAGAGTGGACAAATTTGTGTTTCCAGTTGACTTTGTGATCCTTGAAATGCCTGAAGATGAAGAAATTCCCTTAATTTTGGGAAGACCTTTCTTAGAAACCGGGAGAGTCATGATAAATATGGAATGGGGAACACTCACGTTGAAGGTGTACGATGAAGAGTTGAAAATTGATGTTAGGAACACTTTGAAGTATAAAGATGATGTGGGCACTAGTAGTAACATACAAGTGTTAGAACAAATGGAAGCTAGTGAGCATTTAGAAAGTGTGTCCCAATTGCCTCTAGAGAGGGTGCTGAGTATGTCCATTTTTGAAGATGATAAGGAAGTTGGAGATAGTGATATGGAAGTGGTATCTATGCTTGAAACTCAACCTATCCTTAAAAGAGTTAGAATGCACCGGTGGGAAGAGTTAAGACAACCTATAACGATTGATGAAGGCAAAGACAAGCCAAAGATATCAAAATTGAAGCAACTACCCGAGAATCTCAAATATGTCTTTCTTGACATGGAAGAAAAATGTCCCGCTATTATTAGCGCTAATTTGAAAAGTGTGCAAGAAGACAAGTTAATTGAAGTTCTTAAGAAATTCAAGGGAGCAATTGGGTGGAAGATTGAAGACCTTAAAGGTATAAGTCCTACGGTGTGTATGCATAAAATACTTATGGAAGAAGATCACAAACCGGTCGTGCAGCCCCAAAGGAGATTGAACCCGGTGATGAAGGAGGTAGTGCGAAAAGAAGTTGTTAAGCTATTGGATGCAGGATTGATCTATCCTATATCCGATAGTGCTTGGGTGAGTCCGGTACATGTGGTGCCCAAAAAGGGAGGAACAACTGTTATAACAAATGAAAAAAATGAGTTGATTCCTACTAGAACTGTTACTGGATGGAGAGTTTGCATTGATTATAGAAGATTGAATTTGGCTACGAGAAAGGACCATTTTCCGTTGCCATTCATTGACCAAATGTTGGAAAGACTAGCGGGACATGATTACTATTGTTTTCTAGATGGTTACTCCGGATACAATCAAATTGGTGTTGCGCCGGAAGACCAAGAGAAGACGGCGTTGACATGTCCCTATGGCATTTTTGCATATAGAAGGATGCCATTTGGGCTATGTAATGCCCCCGCTACATTCCAAAGATGAATGACATCCATTTTTGCTGACATGTTAGAAAAGCACATGGAAGTGTTCATGGACTATTTCTCTGTGTTCGGATCCTCATTTGATCACTGTTTGTCTAACCTTTCACTTGTTTTGCAGCGATGTCAAGAAAGTAATTTAATATTGAACTGGGAAAAATGTCATTTCATGGTGCGAGAAGGCATTGTTCTTGGTCACAAGATCTCACAAAAAGGGATCGAAGTTGATCAAGCAAAAGTGGAAGTGATCTCGAAGTTGCCACCACCGATTAATGAGAAAGGTATAAGAAGCTTCTTGGGACATACGGGTTTTTACCGCAGGTTCATAAGAGACTTCTCGAAGATAGCTAAACCTTTAACTACTCTGTTGGTTAAAGATAAGGCTTTTGTTTTCAATAAGGAGTGCACCGATGCTTTTGAAACACTTAAAAAGGAATTAGTGTCGGCACCTATTGTGATTGCTCCTGATTGGTCCCTACCCTTTGAAATTATGTGCGATGCTAGTGATATTACGGTAGGGGCTGTTCTCGGACAGCAAAGAGGAAAATTGCTTCATGTGATTTATTATGCTAGTCACGTTTTGAACCCCGCACAGATAAATTATGCAACCACCGAGAAGTAGTTGCTAGCTGTTGTGTATGCCTTCGATAAATTCAGGCAATATCTGTTGGGTTCAAAAGTGATTGTTTACACTGACCATGTTTCTTTAAAATATCTTTTTGCTAAGTAGGATTCAAAGCCCAGGCTTTTGAGGTGGATTTTACTTCTCCAGGAATTCGATGTCGAGATCCGCGACAAGAAAGGGTGTGAAAACACTGTTGCAGATCATCTTTCTCGGATGTCCCCAATTGAGGAGACTGAAGAGAATCGCCCCATAAAGGATGAGTTTGATGACGAACACATCCTAACTGTTATTGGGGTGCCTTGGTTTGCAGATTATGCAAACTACCTCGTTGGCGATATTATACCCGACGATTTTGATTCTAACAAAAGGAAAAAGTTTGTTCATGACTGCAGGTTTTACTTATGGGACGATCCGTTTCTCTACAAAAGAAGGGTGGATGGCCTTGTAAGAAGATGTGTACCCGACGAAGAGCAAAAAGATGTGATGAAAGCATGTCACGACTCTGAGTATGGTGGACATTTCAGTGGTGATCGGACAGCAGCTAAAGTCCTTCAATCCGGAATATACTGGCCATCTTTATTTAAGGATGCTCAAGAATTAGTGAAAGAGTGTGACAAATGTCAGAGGACTGGGAATATATCAAAAAGAAACCAGATGCCCCAAAACTCTATGCTAGAGGTTGAGTTATTCAATGTATGGGGGGTAGACTTCATGGGGCCGTTTCCACCGTCATTCGGAAAAAACTATATTTTGGTTGCGGTGGAATATGTGTCCAAATGGGTAGAGGCTGTTGCATTGCCCACCAATGATGCTAAGGTTGTGGTGAGATTCCTAAAAGAGAACATTTTTGCAAGGTTTGGTGTCCCGAGAGCATTGATAAGCGACGAAGGAACACATTTCCTGAATCACCTCATGGAGAAGCTTCTGCAAAAGTACAATGTTAAACACCAAATAGCTACTCCATACCACCCCCAAACAAGCGGCCAAGTTGAGGTGTCAAATAGACAACTGAAACAAATCCTAGAAAAATTAGTGAATTCGTCTAGAAAGGATTGGTCGATTAAGTTGGATGACGCTTTATGGGCGTATCGAACGGCTTTCAAAACGCCTATCGGTATGTCACCATATCAACTGGTATACGGAAAGGCATGTCACCTACCATTGGAACTTGAACACAAAGCTTTTTGGGCGTCTAAGTATCTTAATATGGATTTGTCAAAAGCTGGAAGTTCGAGGATTCTTCAACTTCATGAGTTAGAAGAATTCAGGAATTGGGCGTATGAGAATGCTAAAGTTTACAAAGAGCAAACGAAAAAATGGCATGACAAGAGGATTCAAAGAAAAGAGTTTTGGGAAGGACAAATGGTCCTTCTGTACAATTCGAGGTTGAAGCTATTTCCAGGAAAACTAAGGTCTAAATGGTCGGGACCTTTTGTACTTCACAAGGTATTTCCTCACGGAGCGGTCGAAATTAAAAATCAGACCAATGGAGATATTTTCAAGGTGAACGGGCAGAGATTAAAGCCTTACTTCAAAGGCCAAACTACTGGTGATGTGAATGTCACTCGTCTTACTCAGTAGGATGATGGACCGTCGAGCCATGCGACGTTAAACGCAACGCTAAGTGGGAGGCAACCCACGATTTTATCATTCTTACTCTTGTTTGTTTCAGTTTTTGTAGGTTGTGCGTTTTTGTGCATCACTGGTTCTGTTAAGGAAAGAAGGAGGTTGGATGTTCGGTCAAGAAAAAAAAATCAAAAAACCAAGAAAAAGTGAAAAATCAGGGGTGCAACACGGGTGCCCGTGTTGTGCAACACGGCCCGTGTTGCAAAGTCTGAAGAGGATTGGTTTTTGAAGAGAATTTCAAGGGATCCAGGGGTGCAACACGGCCCGTGTTGCAATGTCTGAAGAGGATTGGTTTTTGAAGAGAATTTCAAGGGATCCAGGGGTGCAACATGGGTGCCCGTGTTGTGCAACACGGCCCGTGTTGCAATGTCTGAGCAAGCCATTGTTTGATACAAAATTGATTTCCATTACAGGGGCCTGACACGGGTGCCCGTGTTGTGCAACACGGCCTGTGTCAGGCATGCGGGCAGCCAAATTTTTGAATTTTTTCATCTTCCCAATTTTTAATGCAGTGGGGCCCACGTGTTTATTATTTAAATTTATCATGAATGGCTCATTTACCACTCATTTCCCCTAAAATTTCATCTTCTTCAACCTTCATTCTCTTAAAAAACCCTAACCCCATTTTTCTTCTTCACAAAAGCTTCAATTTCTCCAATACCCACTCACTAAAACACCCTACCCCGTTCACAAAACGTGTTCTCCTTGCCTCCATCGTCACTTCTACGGTGACGGATTTCACTAATCCTTCTGTCAAAATTATGTGTTTATTTTGTGCAGGTAATAACAATGCCTCCTCACAAAGATACCGGAAAGAGTGTCGTCGAATCTTCTCGCCCCCGTAAGCGAGCTCACCGAATGCCTAATGCTCATGGCATTTTGTTTGAGGATCCGGAGGACCAAGTCAAATACTCAAAGTTGGTAAGGCGTAAATTGATACTGGCTCGATATATGTGTAATGATACTCTTGAGAATCTAGGGCTTAAATTTGAGGTACATAGAATGTTTCACAATATTGGAATGCTCAATTTTATGCTTTATGAAGCGCCGACTTTCGAGCGCATAACTTTGGAATTTTTGAGTTCTTTGCAATTTCAGCTTAAGCATATGTGGACAGGGTCAGACACAGAGTACTACGGTACTTTGAAGTTTCGCCTCTTTGACACTGATCATGTGATATCGGTTGCTGATTTGGGAAAGATATTAGATCTTCCAATCTACGGGCCTGGTGCACAGCCGAGTACCTTTGTTGCAGGAGAATTCTGGAGAGATATCACCGACAGTACCGATTATGTCGCATCGGCGGCAAAAGCTTCGGGGATTCATAACCCGTGCTTTAGATATGCTCAGAAGGGGTTGGCTTATACCCTTTTCTGCCGAGGCGATAGCACAGGAGTAGCTACGCAGAGAGATTTGTACTTCCTATATGGTATGGCTAATGATGAGCTGATCAACGTTGCGGCCTTCGCAGCAGACCACCTAAAGCGGGTAGCCAATGCTGCCTCTGGTGAGATCTCTGTAGGAGGGATGATTACGCAAATTGCTGAAAAACTTGGGTATGGTGAGAGGTTGCTTGAAGTACCTGCAGTGGCAGGTAAGAACAAAATTGATCTTGAAACCTTAACCAACCAAGGTATGATAAAGAGCTGTCATAATTATTACTCTGTGTTGTCCCGTAACCGGCATTTGATATCTTTGCCTGCTCCTAATTTGATTACCATACCCAATAGAGCTAACTGGTTGTATGAGGACCCTATGCAGGGCGAAAACGATCAGTTTGATGAATATTTTTCAGGTGAGGAGGATGAGGGGAACCAAGCTGAAGAGGTCCCGGTTCAAACTACTGGTGGATCATCAAACCAAGAAACCGGTCAGTGGAGCGTGACCAAGGAGGAGTGGGACGAAATGATAAGAGAACAGACCCGACAAGGGGACCTCATCGATGAGTTGCATTAATGGATGCAGCAGATGAGGCTTCATGGATTTCCACCAGAGCAGTGATGATTGTGAGTTCCCTCCGACATTGGTTCTTCAACAGTGTGGATACTGTTGAGTTCAAGTGTGGGGGGGTTTAGTTTTCGTGTTTTCCTTTTGTTTTAATCTATGTTTATTTTTAGTAGTGTCGGCTTAAAAATTATAGCTATGTGTTATTTGACAAAAAAACACCCCTGAGTTGACCTGTTGTGTGTTGCGAGTGAATAATGAGAAAGTATATAGGATTTGAGTGAAAAGAAACCCGATGAGCAAAAATGGAAAATTTTTTATGTTTAGGTACAACATGAACACACTGAGTCTCCTGAATTAGGAACGAGTCCGACGTGTAGATTTGTGCCATGGTACTTTGATCTGAGAAGTAAACCCGAAGTAGTTTCTACTGACATATCTAGCTTTATCTATAATAATTGTGTGTGCAGAGTTGATCCAAAAGAGAAAAAGGCTTGAAGGCACCGAAAAAAAAAATGAATAAAAACATTAGAACGATCGATCCTTCTAAGTTGGGTAACCCTCACCAGGTTATTCAACCTAACGGCGGTTGAACATAAATGTTTCCCTTAAGGGACAAAGAAATATCGGTGCCAACAATATAAAAAAAAAGGGATAAATTTTGTACACATAGTGAAAATCATAAGAAGCCTTAAAAGGGATTGTCCGAATGAAAAGGGTGGAAAATCGAAATATAAGACCTAAGTTCGAAGCATAGTCGGAGAGGTTACCGAAAAGGAGATTTAGGTCCGGGGTTTTCCGCGGTGTAGTGTTTGTGTGATACCTTTACTAAGAGAGAAGTACCAAAAGAACTTATTGGGTGACTTGGAACAAAGGATCCACGTATGAGTATCGTAATTCATCTTGCTAGTGTTTGAATGTGTAAATACAGGATCTTTGCATGAGGTCAAGCAAGAGTTCAAGTTCGGGGGAGTTTGATCAGTGATCTTTAGTTGTAGTTTTCAAGCCGGTTTTCATTGTCATTTGCGTTTAATTTTGTTCGTTTGAAGTATTTCGTTCATGTTTCGTCGTAGTTTTCTTAATGTAGCATGCAAGTTTAGTTTTAATCTTTTTATCTGTTTTTATCTTTGGTATGGGTTATGTGGTTGTTTTTGATGTGTTTTCAGGTCAATATCTAATCGGTTGTTCGAAGCGTTCGAAAAGATGATCCGAGCGTGAAAAAATGACAGCAAAATAGGATATCAGAAGCACAACACGGGTGCCAGTGTTGTACAACACGGCCCGTGTTGTGAAGGCATGCTGAAGAGGAAGTTTGTGAAAGAAAAGGAGAAACCAGTGCTATGACACGGGTGCCCGTGTTGTACAACACGACCCATGTCATAGCATCTGAAGAAGAGGATGAATTGAGAAGACTCAGAGGCACAACACGGGTGCCCGTGTTGCATAACACGGCCCGTGTTGTGAAGACCAGAAAAAAGCCTGATATTTTGTTATGTTGCTGCAAGGGCATTCTGGACTTTTCGCGGTGTTTTTGTAAGACTGATTTATATTAGATGATTATGACTGTAAAAGACTACTTTTGATTTGGGGATTTTGGGGATTGAACGATAACGGGAGAAGAAGGATTGATCAAGAGCGGAAGCGATTGACGATCCAACGAATCCTACGTTAATTGTAATGTCTCTATATTATTGCTCTGTTTTTATTTTCGTTATGAACATGAGTGGCTAAACCCCCCAATGCCAGGGGGGTGTCCCTGATTTGCTTTATGTAATGACAATTTGAATTCTTAATTTTGAGATTATGCGATTAAATCCGTATCTTTATTTTATGCAACGTTCTTAATGCTTTGTCTTTGTTGGAAAATTGGATAATTGATCGTGGTTAGGATTTGGTCTGACCAACCATCCTAACCTTGTTGCATAAATTTTATCACGGTAAATATTAGTGAGGAATTGGAATATTTTGTGAAAACCATTTTATGTCAGAATTATTGCTTGATATTCTTCTTTGACCGTTGAGGAATCAAGGTCAAGGAAGAATACCAATGGTTTTTCTCTAAAGGAATTTTGGAAAAACATTATTGAACATAGGAAAGACACTTTTTAAAGCATGTCTCTGTAAAATTGAGAAATTATTAAGTCATTGCATTGCAGATTATACACCGTCCCTGGCATTATTCTCATATAAGTAAAAATTCTCTGTTTTAGTTTACGTTTTAATTATTTTATTTTATTTTATTTAAAATCAAACTTTTAACCATAACTTTTGTCCAATTGAAATAAATCCATTAGAACTTATTTTGTTAAGCAGTCCTTGAGATCGATATTTGGGGTTACTCCCTTCTATTACTACATCGGTAAAAATAGTACACTTGCTATTTTCCGATCAACTATCCGAATCAACTTTGTAGGAATACCTCCTAAGCTTAAGGAATTGGTATCTCAAGTTTCTGAATACTCCCAATTCATCAAGAGGCATGGTCACCTACTGGATCTAGTCACTTCAGGGTTCAATGAAGACATGATGAGTTTTCTATTTCAGTTCTTTGATCCTAAACATCATTGCTTCACATTCCCCGACTATCAGCTGGTTCCTATAATGGAAGAGCTCTCCAAACTACTGGGTATACCTATCCTTGATCAGAGACTTTTCACAGGCTTAGAAAAAGAGCCTAAACCTGAGGTTATTGTTGCAGCCTTACATTTGAAGAAATCAAACATTGTTCTAGAAACGAGAAACAGAGTTAAGGGTATTCTTGCTAAGGTATTGATGGAAATCTCAAGTGTTCCTGAAGGCTATGAGTTATGATGCTTTTGAGGAGATATTGGCCTTATGAATCTATGGCCTAGTGTTGTTCCCTAATCTAGACCAGCTCATATACGTACATGCCATCAACATATTTCTGACTCGTAATCCAGTACCTACATTACTTGGAGACATCCTACACTCTCTTCATACCCGTACTACGAAGGCACGAGGAACTCTGATGTGTTGTATACCTCTATTGTCTAGGTGGTTTATTTCTCACCTTCCTCGATCAGTGATGAAGAATGAACAAGGGTTAAGGTGGTCTAAAAGGATCATGTCACTTTCGCATTCAGACCATTGGTGTTCTAGATCTATGGAGAATGTTACTATCATTGACCGTTGTGGGGAATTCCCCAATGTGCCACTCCTTGGCATAAGAGGGGGCATTACCTACAATCCTTCTTTAGCTCTACGTCAGTTTGGTTATGCTCGGAGCAATGGTCCTCATGACATGCTTATTCAAGGAATTGTGTTCGACTATGATAACGATCTGCAAGGTTACCGTCAAAGGTTCATACGAGCTTGGGGTAAAGTGAACAAGGTTGACAGCAAGACTCTGGAACCAAAGTACTCCATTCCTATGGAACCTTACCTCAGATGGGTGCAATCTCGTGCTCAAACTCTTATGATGCCATATCTTATTATTCTACCAGTTACTATGGAACCTGTTGCAGAAGGAGTTACTCCTTATACCATCCTTCATCCAGACATTCCCACTAACCTGGAAGAATTGCAGAAATCCTGGATCCAACTAAAGGAACAAAGAAATACCTTCGAAGCTCAATTCAAGATTAGCCAAGAAAAAGTGTTGGAGCTGACCAAGCAACTTCACGAGGAGCGGAACCTCAACACATACCTCCATACAAAGAGGAAACGTCCATGGGAGACTTAAAACCCCAATTTTGTACTTATTTCCCTTCATTGTAAGCCCAAGGGGCAAAATAATTTTAACATTTACTAATAAAAGTTTTTATTTCCGTTTGTTTAACAAATGTAAATTTTGCGGTCCTTGAAAACATTGCATATGCATCTACATACCATATCATTGCATGACAGGTTGTCACAACAGGTTTCTCATCTTCTCGCTGTTTATTTCAGCAGAAATGGCTCTCGAACAATCTGTCAAAGATCTTCAAGCTCAGAATGCTCAGTTTCAAGAAGTGATTCTGAATTTGTCCAAGGGGCAAGAAGAGTTGAAAGCACTCCTCTCTAAGGACATGAAGAAGAAGAATCCTGAGGACAACAAGGATGATCAGCTGAAACAACTACAAGCTGAGATGGCAGAGATGAGGATCCAGATGAATGACCAAATGGCTCTTATCTAGAGTTTGGCCCAGGGGCAAGAAGAGCTGAGAAGCTTTGTCAATAAGCTTCGATATAACGGAGTTGGGAATCTAATCATCAGTCAACCTCCGTTGAAACAAGCCGACTTGGCTGAAAGGAAAGTAAGGATAAGAGAAGGAAAGAGCAGGCTACCACTGATTGTTCTTCAATGGAAGAAGGAAGACCCTGTAAGATTAATCCACTTCGACACAAGGAATATAAAAGACACGCCAATGCCACAAATTCTGCAATGCTTGTTGGAAATGAAGCTAATTTCCTTGGAAAATTCTCCTAAAAATCCTAATACCTCTTCTCCTCGCTATAATCCCAAAGCAAGGTGTATGTACCACTCCGACAGTCCCGGACACGACACAAATAATTGTTGGGCATTGAAGAATAAGATTCAAGACCTAATTGACGAAGGAATACTTGAGGTTATGCCAGAAGGCCAGGTTAAGTTCTTCTATCATCCATCAAGCATCAAAGTTTCCAGATAACTGGAGTGACGAGTTTATAGGAAGAGGCTTTGAGAACATTTGAATTTTCGTTTGTAATTTATTTTGTTTGCCTAAACACTTACTATTATGTTAAACTTTTGTTTTCATTAATGCATTGCATATGTTTGTCTTGAATTAATCCATTCGTTTCACTATATTTTGAACTATGCTTCATATTTCTATTTTGTGATATTTAACTCGTGATAAAGCTATAAGCCTGTAGAGAGAGGATGACGAAAACAATACCATAATATTAGGCAGTATGCTTTTGAACAGACTATGCTGACGATGTACAGACATTGCTTCAATTCCTAAACAGTGGAGATATAAGGAAGTTAATCCCTAGTCAACCCTTTTGAGTCTATGAAGTAGGAGTTTTTATTCTCGCACAAATTAAAACCCTTATTCATAACCCGGGGCAGGGTAGTTACTCGGTTAACTCAAATATGCCAATTATCTGTGTTGTACACAACTAATGATGGTTCTCTGTAATCATTAAACCTGACAGTCAATATCCAGCAAAAGAAAAACCCACTAAGTCAAAACCTATGAAGGAGACTTAGTAAAAAAATTGAGAAATTCCGCTGACTGTAATTTTGAAACAAACAGTTCAGGCAAAAAGAAGATATAACAAAGTCAAAAGAAAAAATGTCAGTGTTACAATTCCAAACTCCTTTGAGCCTCAATGCATAAGTTAACTGAGCATAGGACTGAAGAACATCATGGAGATTGGGTTGGGTACAAATAAAATTTGAGCCTTTATCCTTTGTTTCTTAAACCGTGAAGCAGGCCATATTATAACCCTTTAAAAGTCCTAACTGAAGCATGGTTAGTTCGAAAGTGTACTGCTACAAAAAGGTATCCTGACTCCTTTAGGGCTTATTATAAAACTTGAGTTAATATCACAGTTTTCACAAAAACTATTTTTCTAAAATAACTCTTTTTCAAAACTTCAAGACAGACATAAGCATTGCATTTTTTAATATATTTGTTTGCATATACCTGAGTGTTTGATAAACAGAGAAACTTACAAGATAAATGTTCAATAAACCAAAGTCCTTACGATAAACAAAGTTGCTTCCTGGATCAAAGTCCATGTATACAAAGGGGCATAGTCATTATCTCCCAATCAAGGGGGCAGGCCATGATACTTCCTAACTTATTTGGGGCAATCAGGACAGTGTCACTCCCCGGATTTCCATCCTAGTACAAACGCGAAAGTGGCACGGAAAAAGAATAGAGTCGCCAGCCAGGCATTTTTATCCCGAAGAAAGGGAATGGTAATGCTGCACAAACCAGAAGAAAGAAGAGGAAGGAAACGGGTCCTGTGAACCAAAGAGACTGAGTTCGGGAGTCGGTTATGACCTGAGAAGGTATTAGCACCCAGATCGTCCGCCGTACCTGAAGGGATCCACGCTTGCAAAGAAAACTGTTTCAAAGGGTGGGGGTGTGAAAGCTCCTGCAAAAGAAAAGAAAATGAAAAGAAATTGGAACTGGAAAATAAACTGAGAAAGGAACTGAATGAGAAAACAAGGAGAAAAATGTAGGGAAAATAAAGATTGTGCTCAAACGGGCCCTACCCCGCTACCTACGTACCTCATCGGGATAATGAGGATCAGAGACGCCGTAGTTCCCATAACTAGGCGTAACAAGGAAATTGCCTGTGAATTAAGGCTTGAACTGCCTATGCCATTGCTCAGGTGTTGCAGACTCGGACGACGAGTGCGTAACCGGCTTGCAAAGTGACAAGTAGGAGCAAGTTCGCGTACGGAGCGATTGAGATGAGAAAAGAATTCCCGAAAGAGAGACGTTTATTGTTTGTTTGTATTTTTTAGAAGCTTTTATGAGTGTGTCACAAGGAAGTGAACTCAAGCTCTTTTCCATGGAATGTGCACTTGCCACTACATTCCAAGATGGAATAATATGAAATTCTGTGATCAGGTACGAGATGTCGAATGAGATGTTTAAACACTTGAAAACTTAACTAAAACTTAAAGTGCAGAAAAATTAAACAACACAAGAATTTGTTAACCCAGTTCAGTGTATAACCACACTTACATCTGGAGGCTACCAAGCCAGGAGGAAATCCAATATAAGTAATATTAAGTCTAGACTTAAACCACTCAGTTTAATCTTTCACTTAATATCTACCCAATGCAATTTCTACCTAAGACACAACTTAGATATGAGTACCAACTCACTCCCCCTCAATCACACAGTGATCTGTTTACAAGTTTAATAAAATTGAAGTTATACTTCAAACAAAACAGCTTGATCTTACTTCACAGTTTCAATCAAGACACAAATACACTTTTGCTTAAAAGCTCATAAAGTGGTACAATTAAACAACCTGCTATTAAAACACAAAACACCCTATTTGGTCTTCTTAAATTCGTACTCTATTCTGAGAGTTTCTGTTGCTTAAATAAGTGTTTGGATTTTGGGCTTTCTGTAGGTTTATCCAATCCTGATACGCATGCTGTCATCACCTTGAATTAGGGTTTGTTACTTCCTAGATTCTAGGTGATTCAGTTCTTCTGATTATGCTGAAGTCACATAACAAAACTCCCTACAGATGCGCCTTATTTTGTTTCATTCATCCATAATTAATTCCAGATAACTTCCCTTAATTCACTCAGTTCTGTTAGTCATTAATTAATTCTGGTAGCAGGTTTGAGATGTCACAACATCTGGTGTGACATCCTAAAAAATTGAACTTACTTCATTTACTGATACAATGTCACAACATCTGATGTGACATCCTGTAAACTGAACTTACTTCATTAACTGATACAATGTCCCAACATCTGGTGTGACATCCTGAATTAAGTTCATTTACTTATACTCTGTTTGATAATGTCACAACATCTGGTGTGACATCCTGAATTAAGTTCATTTACTTATACTCTGTTTGATAATGTCACAACATCTGGTGTGACATCCTGAACTAAATTCATAACTTCTTGTTGGTCAAAAATTCTGCCAATTCTAAACATCTACAAACTCCCCCTTTGGCTAATTTTTGGCTAACATACTTTCCTGGTTATCAGAGTGCAGCAGTTCTTTTCTGTTGAGTCATGTGTGAGTTTACTCCCCCTCAAACATACATGTATTCAGTCTTGTTGCAACAGAAATTTTCATTAAAATCACAGCTTTAGTTCATAAGTTTTTCATTAATCAGTAATTAGCATCATACATTGTTGTTGTTGTTCAGTTCTCCCCCTTGTTAGACATAAATTACAATGCAGAAGCAGTCATTACATATTCCTCACATACAATTTTCACTTAGACTCCTCATATTCAGTGTCTTCCTCTTCCTCAGTCTCCTCATCAGAAGCAGCAGCTTTCTGAGCACTCTCTTCAATCTCCAGCCTTTGGATAATCTCCTCAAGCTTCTGCTTCCTTGCATCCAGTTCTTTGCATGTGTTCTTCAGCTCAGCAATCAAGGCAGCTTTGGAGATTGGAGACTTTGCCTTTGAAGGACCAGCAGATGTCCCAGAGGGAGCTTCAACATCAGCTGCATGATGACTCAAGAACAGCTTGTAGTTGAAGGCCAGAGGACTTTCTCTTTTGCAAATGGAGTCCTTCTCAGTGAGGATACCTGGATATTGATTAAGCATAATTCCACACAACAAGGAAGGGAAGGCAATTGGCAGCTTAGTTGCAGATGATCCAGCATGCTTCAATGTCTGATCAAATATATAAGCCCCATAATCCAGCTTTGTTTGGGTGCCCACAACATATATAAACCTGCCCAATCTTGTTGCTATTGAGGAGGTGTGGTTGGTAGGAACCCAGTTTGCAGTACCAATCCTATGCAACATTGCATACTTTCTTGTCAGCAAACTCACAGACAGTTTCCCTTTAACTGGCCAAGTCTTTACCTGATTTGCAGTGATGACCTTGCAAACCTGGTTATCAGTCTTCCCTAACTCATTTGGACCATCAGATTCTCTTCCTAGATAGTGGTTGATCACCCTAGGAGAGAATTCCACACATCTCCCTCTTACATATACCTTTCTGAAGTCAGCAGACTTACCATCAGCACAATCTTCTTGGAGGTTTACAATGAATTCCTTGACTAGCAGCTCATAGCAAGGAGAGAAGTTGGATACAGTTTTGAATAGGCCAGCATAAGAAATGAGATCAATTACCTCTATGCACTCAAGTGCATTACTGCTCAGCTCTCTTTCAAGTGCTACCCTTCTTTGATAGACAAACTTCCATCTGTTCACACTTGAAACATGATGGAAAGAGATGTTGTCCAGAGGAGCATCTGGAACAGCAGTTGATGACCTTGAGGGTGCTGGTTTCTTCTTTGGTGGGGATGTTGGGACATCCTCTTCAACATCTGAATCTGGAAGGGTGACAACTTTCCTCTTCTGTGTTTGCACCTTGCTCCATTGTTTTGTAGGACCAAAAACAACTTTAGCTTTGTCCTTCTTTGGTGTAGCTTGCTGCTTCTCAGGAGTTGCATGTCCTGCATTCTTCTTTTCCTTCCTAGTTCTAAGCCTTTTGGCTATGCTAGGGTTTACAGAAGCAATGATTTCTGTATCAGAATCATGCTCTATGTTTACCATAGGAGGAGGTTGAGCAGTCTCCTCTTCAGCAGGTGGATCAACAGAGGCTTGATCTTCAGTGGAGGCCTTGTGCTGGTCCTCAGATGTTTCATCATCACTATTAGTGGATGCCTTTGCTGGTTCTCAGATGTTTCTTCAGCATCATCAGTGGAGTTCTTTTGTTGCTCCTCATATGTTTCAACATCTATTGGGACATCCTGTTTAGCAGGAGTGTCCTCTTCAGCCTGATTTTGTTGTTCTTCCTGTGGAGCTGGCATAGTGTTCAGAGGGATAGAGATGCCACTCCCAACACTTTGCTCAGACAAGATCCTGTTCACCAGTTCCTTTATAGAATCATCAACATATTCTAAAGCTTTTGGAGTGGTGTTTGATGATGAAGGCATGCCTTTGGCTTTGCTGAATACAGGTTCCTTTGCCCTTCTTACAGTAGGAGTTCTTGGCTTTTGAGCAAGAGGAACACTTCCTCTGATTTCGTCCATTGGAGTTGAATCCATGGGTACCACAGAGATGGGGGTTGCATGCACCACATCTTCCTTGTTGAGGATTTCTTCAGAGAAGTTAGGGTTTTGGTGTTGAGCCATTTTAGAATGTGGTGAAGAAAGAGATTAAGATTGGTTGAGTTTGATGATCTCTGAAAGTTAGCTATAGCAAGCAAGTTGTTGTGAGAGAATGATGAGAAGATGAATAGCTGAAAGTGAGCTGATATTCTTATAAGAGCCGTTACTTGGAGAATTTCTAGGAGTGGAATACACAAAGTGCTTGACCAGACTGGTGTTGCCATCTGGTGATCATGCCACACGATGTCATATGACATGTTGGCACATCTCCATAACTGCTAAACTTCACATAAGCAGATTCCCAATTTACCCCTTAGGTTTTCAAATTGGGTAGCATCTAAAGCTTTAGTAAATATATCAGCCAATTGCAGATTTGTAGTTACATGTTCCAATGAGATTACTTTCTCTTCCACAAGATCTCTGATGAAATGATGCATGATATCAATATGCTTGGTCCTGCTATGTTGGATAGGATTATTTGATATGTTAATAGCACTTAAGTTGTCACAGTACAATGTCATGACATCTTGTGGGACATTGTACTCAGTGAGCATTTGCTTCATCCAAACCAACTATGAACAACTGCTTCCAGCTGCAATATATTCAGCTTCAGCAGTAGATAAGGATACACAATTTTGTTTCTTACTGAACCAAGAAATCAAATTGTTTCCTAGGAAGAAGCATCCTCCTGAAGTGCTTTTTCTGTCATCAGCACTTCCAGCCCAATCAGCATCACAGAAGCCAGTGAGAATTGGTTTGCATCCATGAAAGTACATTATGCCATAGTCATAAGTACCATTAACATATTTCAGAATTCTCTTGACTTGGTTTAGATGACTAACTTTTGGATTGGCATAATATCTTGCACATACACCTACTGCAAATGCTATGTCTAGTCTGCTAGCAGTCAGATATAATAAGCTTCCAATCATACTTCTGTATAGGCTTTGGTCTACATTCTCACCCTTGTCATCTTTAGTCAGCTTTAAATGTGTGGGGGCAGGAGTTCTCTTATGAGTAGCATTGTCCATCCCAAATTTCTTGACAATGTTCTTAGCATACTTGCTTTGGGAAATGAACATGGAGTCCTCCATTTTCTTTATTTGAAGTCCAAGAAAGTAGGTTAATTCTCCTACTAGGCTCATTTCAAATTCAGATTCCATCTGAGTGACAAAATGTTTAACCATCCTGTCTGACATCCCACCAAAAACAATGTCATCTACATATATTTGAGCAATCCTGACATTTCCTTCTTCATCTTTAACAAACAAGGTTTTGTCTATTCCACCTTTCCTGTACCCTTGCTTGATAAGAAAAGTAGTCAGCCTTTCATACCATGCTCTTGGAGCATGCTTCAGACCATAAAGAGCCTTCTTTAGTTTGTATACATGATTTGGACAGCTTGGATCAACAAATCCTTTAGGCTGTTCTACATATACCTCTTCATTAAGATATCCATTTAGAAAGGCACTTTTCACATCCATTTGAAATATCTTGAACTTCAAGATACAAGCAATTCCCAAAAGTAGTCTGATTTATTCAAGCCTTGCTACTGGTGCGAAGGATTCATCAAAGTCTACTCCTTCAATTTGTGTGTATCCTTGAGCTACAAGTCTAGCTTTGTTCTTTGTAACAACTCCTTGCTCATTTGACTTGTTCTTATACACCCATTTAGTTCCAATCACATTTATGTCATCAGGTCTAGGAACAAGGTTCCACACTTCATTCCTTGTGAATTGACCTAATTCATCTTGCATAGCACAAATCCAGTACTCATCAGTAAGAGCTTCCTTGATGTTTTTAGGTTCTATTTTTGAAACAAAACAAGAACCTGAAATCACCTCTCTTGATCTAGTGCTTACACCTCTGTTGGGATCCCCAATTATCAAATCTTTGGGATGATCATTCTGGATTCTGATGGAGGGAGGTTTGCTGGATTGTTCTGTCCTTGCATCAGTTTGAGTGAAGTCAGGATGATCACTCTTTTCTTCAGTTTCAGTTTGTCTGTCAGCAGATGTTCCAACATCTTCTGTAACATCTGCAGGAGCATCATCAAATATCACATTTATGGACTCCATGATAACCTTGGTTCTAGAGTTAAATACTCTATATGCTCTGCTGTTTATAGAGTATCCAAGAAAAATCCCTTCATCACTTTTAGGATCCATTTTTCTTCTTTGCTCCCTATCAGCTAGAATATAACAATTACTTCCAAACACATGGAAGTACTTAACTGTGGGTTTTCTGCCCTTCCAGACTTCATAGATTGTGGACAAGGTTCCTTTCCTTAGAGTGACTCTATTATGGATGTAACAAGTTGTGTTCATAGCTTCAGCCCAGAAGTACAAAGGTAACTTTTTAGCATGGATCATAGCTCTTGCTGATTCTTGGATAGTTCTATTCTTCCTCTCAACAATCCCATTCTGTTGAGGAGTGATTGGTGAAGAGTATTCATGATTTATTCCTTCTGAAGAACAGAAATCTAAGAATTTTTTATTCTCAAACTCCTTTCCATGGTCACTTCTTATTCTGATCACACAACTGGCTTTTTCTCTTTGTATTCTTTAGCATAAGTCTTTGAATACATCAGACTTTTCTTTGATAAAATTTATCCATGTATACCTTGAAAAGTCATCAACCACCACATAGGCATACCTTTTACCACCAAGGCTCTCAACCTGCATAGGTCCCATAAGATCCATATGCAATAATTCCAAAACTTTGGAAGTTGTCAGATGTTGGAGCTTTGGATGGGACATCTTGGTTTGCTTGCCTATTTGACATTCACCACATATTTTGCCATCATCAATCTTCAGTTTAGGAATACCTCTCACAGCTTCCATAGATATGATTTTCTTTATGCCTCTGAAATGAAGATGACCTAGTCTTTGGTGCCATAGTTTCACTTCTTCTTCTTTAGCTAAAGAACAAGTTGAAGTGAGACTGAAGTATTGAGGTTCCCATATGTAACAGTTGTCTTTAGATCTGGCTCCTCTCATGACAACCTTTTGTTCTTTATTAGACACTATGCATTCAGTTTTGGTAAACTTTACACTGTACCCTTGATCACATAATAGACTTATGCTAATCAAGTTAGCAGTCAAACCTTTTACCAGCATCACATCATCTAGTCTTGGTACATCTGGACAGTCCAAGGTCCCAACTCCCTTGATTTCTCCTTTAGCTCCATCTCCAAAGGTTACATATCTAGATGAATATGACTTTAAGTCTACTAGCAGATTCTTCAATCCAGTCATGTGTCTTGAACATCCACTGTCAAAGTACCAGTCTTCTTTAGCTGATACTCTTAGAGATGTATGAGCTATATATGCAACACCCTTCTTTGACCATTTGTATTGAGATTTCTTTTGATACCTCTGCCCTGTGCATTGTCCATCAGTAGAGCTCCAAGGTTGTTTGTTGATCTTGTTCTTGGGCATGTAGCTTTGATCAGCATGAAGACTAGCTTTTGGTACCCATACTTTCTTGATGACCTCTGTCTTTTGCTTAGGGGATTGCTGATATCTTTGATGTTGATGTCTATGCAGCACTTTCTTGGTAATCTCTATCTTCTGCTTAGGAGGTTGCTGATACATCTGATTTGGATATCCATGCAACTTGTAGCAATGAGGTTTGATATGTCCAAACCTTCCACAATGATGACATCTCCATCTTTGATACTTCTTCTTCATTATGTTCTTTTCATGATGTTGAGACATCTGTTGGAACATTATGTTTGACTTTGTGTTCTTTTCATGATGTTGAAGCATCTGTTGGGACATCTTGTTTGATTGTATGTAATTTGAAGTAGTTTTGCTGGTGCTAGCTTCAATCTTATGAACTTTGTTAAATCCCAGTCCACTTCTATCACCTGAATGCTTATTGTTGTTGAGAATAACATCCAATGTGCTTGAGCTATTGTTCAGCATTCTAACAGATTTGGACATATGCTCCAACTTGGAGTTGAGAAGATTTACTTCACTTTTCAAGGTGTCAATGATCTCTAGATCACTTGTTTTTTCATCCTTTAGTGCCTCAATCTGCTTCTTTTCCTTTATACTCTCCATGCATATTTCAGTGCTCCTTTTAACCAGTTCTCTGTATGATTGCTCAAGCTCTTCAAAAGTAAGCTCCCCATCACTAGATTCACTTTCAGATTCACATAATCCAGCTAGAGCAGTGATATGCTTAGCTGATTCTTCTTCTGAATCACATCCTAAGTCTTCATCAGACCAGGTTACAGAGAGACCTTTCTTTTGTCTTTTTAAATAGGTAGGACATTCATTTCTGATGTGTCCATATCCTTCACATCCATGACATTTAATCCCTTTTTCTTGAATGGTCTTTTCATCATAATTTGACCTTCTATTTGCATCATAAGGTATTTTGTTCTCAGAAGAGTTTGTGTATCTTCCACTTGGTTTGGACTTGTCTTCCATCTTTCTGAGAATCTTTTTGAATTGTCTTCCAAGCATAGCAATGTTTTCTGATAAATTTTCTTCAGGTTCTGATTCATTATCTTCTTCTTCTTTATCATTATTTGACACCAAGGCTATGCTTTTGTTCTTCTTTACAACCGTGTCATTCATTCCCATCTCAAATGTTTGAAGGGAACCAATGAGCTCTTCAACTTTCATTGTGCATATGTCTTGAGCTTCTTCTATTGCTGTGACCTTCATGTCAAATCTTTTTGGCAAAGATCTGAGAATCTTTCTTACAAGCTTTTCATCAGTCATTTTTTCTCCCAAAGCTCCAGAAGTATTGGCTCTTTCTAAGATGTTCATGTAGAACTCATGAATTGTCTCATCTTCCTTCATTCTCAAGTTTTCAAACTTGGTGGTGAGAAGTTGAAGTCTTGACATCTTTACCTTTGATGTTCCTTCATGAGTTGTTTTGAGAGTGTCCCAAACATCTTTGGCCAGCTCACAGTGATGCACAAGTCTAAAGATGTTCTTATCAATGCCATTGAATAAAGCATTTAAGGCCTTGGAGTTGCCAAGTGCTGAATCTTCTTCCTCCTTACTCCATTCTTCTTCAGGTTTCAACACTTTTGCTCTATCTTTGGTGTCTTGGACAGGATGCTCCCATCCATTGTTGACTGCTTTCCAGGCCCTATTGTCAAGTGATCTTAAGAATGCTACCATTCTTGGCTTCCAGTAGTCATAATTTGATCCATCCAATATAGGTGGTCTGTTTACAAATCCTACATCTCTGTCCATGTTTTCAGAATTTGCAGTCCCTAGATCTCACCCAGTATAAACAGGCAGGGTGCCTGCTCTGATGCCAATTGAAATTCTGTGATCAGGTACGAGATGTCGAATGAAATGTTTAAACACTTGAAGACTTAACTAAAACTTAAAGTGCAGAAAAATTAAACAACACAAGAATTTGTTAACCAAGTTCAGTGTATAACCACACTTACATCTGGAGGCTACCAAGCCAGGAGGAAATCCAATATAAGTAATATTAATTCTAGACTTAAACCACTCAGTTTAATCTTTCACTTAATATCTACCCAATGCAATTTCTACCTAAGACACAACTTAGATATGAGTACCAACTCACTCCCCCTCAATCACACAGTGATCTGTTTACAAGTTTAATAAAATTGAAGTCATACTTCAAACAAAACAACTTGATCTTACTTCACAATTTCAATCAAGACACAAATACACTTTTGCTTAAAAGCTCATAAAGTGGTACAATTAAACAACCTGCTATTAAAACACAAAACACCCTATTTGGTCTTCTTAAATTCGTACTCTATTCTGAGAGTTTCTGTTGCTTAAATAAGTGTTTGGATTTTGGGCTTTCTGTAGGTTTATCCAATCCTGATACGCATGTTGTCATCACCTTGAATTAGGATTTGTTACTTCCTAGATTCTAGGTGATTCAGTTCTTCTGATTATGCTGAAGTCACATAACAAAACTCCCTACAGATGCGCCTTATTCTGTTTCATTCATCCATAATTAATTCCAGATAACTTCCCTTAATTCACTCAGTTTTGTTAGTCATTAATTAATTCTGGTAGCAGGTTTGAGATGTCACAACATCTGGTGTGACATCCTGAAAAACTGAACTTACTTCATTTACTGATACAATGTCACAACATCTGATGTGACATCCTGTAAACTGAACTTACTTCATTAACTGATACAATGTCCCAACATCTGGTGTGACATCCTGAATTAAGTTCATTTACTTATACTCTGTTTGATAATGTCACAACATCTGGTGTGACATCCTGAATTAAGTTCATTTACTTATACTCTGTTTGATAATGTCACAACATCTGGTGTGACATCCTGAACTAAATTCATAACTTCTTGTTGGTCAAAAATTCTGCCAATTCTAAACATCTACATAATAGAACAAGCACACTCAAGTAAGGAGAAGATCCCCAAAACTTGAATCCAGAGACTAGGGCCTAAGCTCACTACCTCATTAATTTATTAAGTGTTTTTGGCATTTACAGATGAAGAAGTGTTTTTTATGCTTTTCTTTTATGAAGAAGATACCTTGATCAGACTTGTGCATCACAAGGTAGACTTGTACTATCCCAAGATGGGAGAACTACAAGCATACCTCATGGGATAAGGCTATGGATCAAGACATCACTTCAAACTTATTAAGATGCTTTTTAAGAGTTATGAGATGATAAGAGAAGAAGAACCAAGAGGATCTCAAAGGCAAAATTCTAAAGGGGGACTAAATAATCCTAAGTGTTAACATGCATGGATGTCCTAAGGGTTAGTGAAGTTTCTATCCTAATGAAGAAGGAAGAAGAAGAGAAGAAGAAGATAGAAGAAGGGATGAGCAAGGCCTAAGTCCAACAACAAAAGAGTTAGTGAAAATGAACATAAGAAGAAGAGATGAGATTTGGAGATGTGGAACTCAATTCCCACACCTTACACTTACGATAGCCCCTGCAAGGTTAGTAGCATGCATACAAGTGAAGAAAAATGAACAAGATAACATGTTAACATCATACAAACATAAATTAAATGATATGAACAAATTCACAATGCAAATGCAACTCAAAAAAAGATAGATGAAGCTTACAAGCAAAAGATGCAACATGAAACACTAATGCAAACTTATGTAAACTTATGAAAGATACAAAGCTACAATGCATAAACATGGACACAATGCACACAACCAGAACCAAAAAAAATCAAATAAGAGCTTAAGAAGCTAACAAGATGAAGAGAAGAGCCATACAAGACCAAACAATCACAACATGAAGTGAAAGAAGCAAAGAGATGAAGTGAATACACTTAAGGAAAGAAAGAACTTAAAAGGTAAACAAACACAAATAATTCTAAAACACAAACCCTAAGCCAAGACCAGGAAGGTTACCATACCCCAAAAGAACCCCAAATGAGAAGAAGAAGTTGGCACAAGTGCACTTCTAAGCTTATGAGAGAGCTAATGAACCAAAAGAAGCAAAATGGGACAAGGTGAGAACAAAAATCCACATCAATTCAACAATTCATCTAAAAATTCTACAACTTAAGACAAATGATCTTCAAACATGGTAAATCAATGAGACAAAAGGATTGGGAAAGATTCAGAAGCAAACTAGGTCAAATGAAGACAACCACAAGAACTAGGGTTAATAACTTCCATCACAATTCAAAGGATCAAGACCCAAGAAATAAAATTCTAAAAATCAGGGGGAAAATCACATGAGAAGTACATTGTCTTAAGAATCCAGAGCAAAAAGAATGGGATCAAAACTCAAAATAATGAAGTGTATGGAAAATTGACAAGGCAGTGTGGTCAAAATGAACTTAAAAAGAAGCTAATTAAAAGAAGAAATTAATTGAGACACGTGGAAATAGAAAGAAAAAAAAAAGAAAAAAAAATATGGAAAAATAAAAGAGACTCAAAAGAAGACTCATGATTTTTTTGAGAATTTTTTAATGAAGGAAACTATTTTTAATAATTAGAAATTAAACTGAAATAAAAGAAAAAAATGAAAAGAAAGAAATTAAAATAGAAATGGTGATGGGGTGTAATTAGCAGGGATTTGAACTGAAAATGAGATGGGATGGGATTACGAGGGGTGCGAATATCACTGTTGAGGCCCAAAGCTGGCGCATGTGTATGAATCTTGTGGTGGTATTTATGAATTAAAAACTGGAAAATAAGAGATCCGTTAGATCAATTGGACGCTTGAGCTTGGCCTATCATTAAATGACGTGGCGTCAGGCTTCAATATGAGTGGAGAGTGTATGGTAACAATGGTATGCTGAGCAACATAATGAATTAAATGAACAAAAGAAAATAACACGTGAGGGAGAGTGGTGCTAGGGCTACGCTGTGACATCTGGGGCGTTGGGGGGCTGGATCTAACGGCCAGAACATTGTCTTTTTCATGAGCAAACCCTAAGTGAACACAAGCAGTTTCCGGTGACCGGAGCTAGGGCTCCGGCACCGGAACTCATACCAGTCACGCAAATCTCAACATAAATGAGTAAAACTGTCCAGATTGACTAAAACAACCTCACTGAATCCAAATATGAGCTCAAAAATTCCTAAAACTTAATGAAACTAAAGGATCGAACAAAAACATGTTTGACCATGAAACTTGAAATTCACATAGCTCACTCAAAAATGCACTAAAATGGAAACCAATGCTTGCAGAATACTCAGTGAAGATCAAGGATTACAAAATGTACAACTAATTTCATTTCCAGATCCAAAGAATTTGAGCCATACCTGAGGTGAAGATCTTGATTCAGTGAGATATAAGACCAAATAATGGATGCAATGCACTCCTCTTTCACCCTAGATGCATAATAAATTCATCTAAGGTCTTGAATGAAGCTGGATCTTGAGATTTGATCACACCTTCCCTGAAATGGCAAGCTTGCTAAACTTGAGAGAAAACTTGAATGAATGGTTGCTTAATGATCCTTAGCTCTCCTTGATTACAGATCCACAATTTGTTTTGAGATTGGGTGCTTGAATGAAGAGAAATGGGAGAAAATGCAAATGTTGCATAAACTTGAGAATGAGAGAATGAGAGAGAGATGGTGCTTGCTGAAACCCTAGCTGCTTTTGTATGCTTTCAAAAACCCTTGCTGAAAGAATTGGCTCACTTGCACGTGTGGATCATGAGGTTTGTGTGAATTTGCATAATTTTCAATTTGTGAGATAAGCATGCTTCACTAATGCCTTTCTGGCATTCTCAGCCCATGTGTAATGCTTTTTCAACCCTTGATCACAATCCAATCAATCCTGGCCTTTAGATCAAGCCCTCACACACTTCTCATGATTTTTGCAAAATATCCTCTTTGTATGTAACTTTCTTATTGTGCACGAAAAATGGAATTTATTTGGAGCAAATTGATCACAATGTGATTTATTTTAACATTGAAACAAGTTTGAACCAAAATCAAGTCATGAAAACAAGTTTTGAAGCTTCTTGCATTTGGTGCATGCATGGAACTTTGGATTTTGCCCTAGAATGCAGCATTTTTCGGAGAGGCTAGAGGAAAAACTATGAATCCCATGAAAAATTACTTGTACTTTTTGAAAATGGGAGCCCTTAATCTCGAACTTTCATGTTTGACTTTGGTCCATTTGAAGAATTTTTTATCATGTTAAGGCCATTTGAAAATTAGGGCAAAAGTTGTCAAATTTGGAAAATCTCAAAAACCAACATTGTACCATTTTTGCAAAACCCTTAAAATCTCCATGACTCTTGAACTTTGATCATTCCAAACCTCTTATAACATTTTAAGGACCCCCTTTGGCCAAAAAAAATTGGGTTAGACCCCTTGAAATCACACAGTTGACTTTTTAAGGGCACAATTGACTTTTTACTTCATCTGCAAGCAACTGAGGAATTTCTGACTTCCACATGGAATTTTCTCATGAAAATTGACAACTAGGATCCTCTTGACATATAGAAGACTTTTCCCAAATGAAATGGCCAAAGTTGTGGAGTTATGGTGCTTGAATCTCAAACCCTAATTTGGGTGCCTTGTATAGGAGCTTTGCCTTGTCCTGAGACCTCTGATGATAATGCAATCTTCTGAGCTTTTGCCAATGGAATTGGACTTGTAAATGGAGTGTAGACTCACCATAAGACTTGTATACAACCATTGGGACCCTTGTCATGGCTTGTGGTGCCTCAAGAACCTCCACATATGACCATATGCTTGATGCTAGGACATGAAGGATGTTATGCCTCATCTTTCCATGCTAGGATGCTAAGAAAATGATACGAGTATGATGAATATGATGTGATATGATGCTTAAAATGAAGAGGGCAAATTTGGGGTGTTACAGCTGCCCCTATTCAATCATCAGTTAATCTGAAAAGGACGGTAGCACGAGCTATCGACCATTCAAGATAAACTGTGGTTGAATACCGAAAAGACCAGAAATTTGCACTCTGACGAAGAATGCAAAACTGGGAAATAAACCCAACCAAATGACGCTTTGGTAACTGCAGGGTAGAAAAAGCAGACGAGCTTCTTCCAAGTTGAAACTGATAGCTGGAATAAGAATGTTAAGACAGACGAGTCTTCTTCAAACAATCCTATTACGCTAGGAGCTGGACATACGAGTCCTCAAACACTTCAAGAACATATGACTTGAGACAGACGAGTCTCCTTCGGATATACCTGTTACGCCAGGACCGGGATGCATTTAAGTCTGTGGGATAGACATGCATAATCAAGGTAGACGAACCTTCTTCATATATTATCCGTGGATATATGGTATAAGACAAACGAGTCTTCTGAGCAAACCTGTTACGCCAGGTGCAGCAACAACAATAATTGGTGCCTGAGACAAACGAGCCCCCTTCAGATTTACCTGTTATGCCAGGACCGGTAACCATTTTGACATTTAATCCCACTGTCAAGATTTTAAACCTCTTCAATACAGACGAGTATTGGATGATAATCAAGATAACACAGACGAGTGCCATAAGTCAATGATACAGACGAGTATCATACGATGATTTAAGAAACACAGACGAGCGCTTCAGGCAATGATACAGACGAGTATCAGCAACTGGTATAGACGAATACCAGAAATTCAAACACAGACGAGCATTTGGAGCAGCAACACATAAGAGTAACAGGATAAATAGCAAATCCTCACTTACAGGTATAAGCTAGCACAAACGAGTGTCGGGGATGATACAGACGAGTATCCAAGCAAAGCAGACAAGCTTCAGAACACAGACGACCTCTGGGGATAAAAAGCAGACGAGCTTCAAACAAACACAGACGAGTGCCGGAGAATGCAGACGAGCGAAATCAAGGATGATAACACCAAACACAAACGAGTGTTGGGGAGTGCAGACGAGCAACAACAAACATCCAATATCAAATACAGACGAGTGTCTGCGACTTCACTGGGGAAAAACAGAAAATACAGATACCCAACACAGACGAGTATTAGAATTTGCAGATGGGCAACAACAGAAATCATATACCAAACACATACGAGTGCTGGAAATTGCAAACGAGCAATAGCAAAGTGATAACACAGACGAGTGCTGGAGATGATACAAACGAGTATCCAACAGGTATTGGTTTCCAAACACAGACGAGTGTTGAGAATTGCAGACGAGCAAACATCAGAGATTAGATATCAAACACAGACGAGTGTTGGAAATTGCAGACGAGCAACAACAAATGAATATCAGGACCTCAAAACACAAACAAGTGTTTGAAATTGCATACGAGCAATATCAAGGTAATCATGGACCACTGCTGGGGATACTCTGCTCAGGGATAACTCAGACGAGTGTTAAGAAATGCAGACAAGCATAAATAAGTTATCCAATATCAAACACAGACGAGTGTTGAGAAATGCAGACGAGCATCAATAAAGTATCCAATATCAAACACATACGAGTGTTGAGAAATGCAGACGAGCATCAATAAAGTAAGAACACAGACGAGTGTTGGAAATTGCAGACGAACAAAAAACAAGGCTAGAGCATAGATGAGTGCTAGAGATTGCAGACGAGCAACAAACAAATGTCTGATTGGCCACAAGAGTTACAACTCCGCAGGGGAAGACAAGTCAGGAGGTCTGGACACCTAGCTCTGACTGAAGTGATGAATCCCTGACTATATCATCAATTGGCCAACAGAATGACAACTTGGCTGGGGAATATTTCACTGACGGAAGTGAAAATCAAATATGAACTCTGTGGGGACAGAATCATCTTCAGACTTGGCTGGGAAGGACTTCAACAATACTCTGGCTGGGGAGAGCATTGTGCTAATTCTGAACTCTGGCTGTGACCCTTGCTGGGGATAGAATTTTGCTTGGGGATGTCAGGCTTTCAGATATCTGCTGGGCCTACTCCACTGGGGAAGAATAAATTGCTTGGGCTACTTGCCTAGGCTTAGCTTAGGAATTCTGCTGGAGATACTCTAATGGGGAAAAGAAAATTGCTCGGGAGAATGTGAAGCCATCCTGCAACCTGCAACAAATAGAAAACACAAATGTGCCCCGGGGATTTGCATGGTATGATCTGTTCATCCATTGTCACCCGACACTCAAAGAGGGTTTACAGTTTCCCTGCATGTCATTTTCTTTCAAATTATCACCATGTTTTAAATGCAATGCTATCTTTGCCAAAAATTCAGGACATTTTGCAAACAAAAATAAACACACACAGCTTTTTGATTGAATATTCTTTTTATTGAAATAGCCTCTGAATAGGCAAAGATTTACATCAGGAAGTAACCACCTGGAAAGAGGTAGCTACCATAAAATTGGGAAAAGAAACTATCCTAGTGGCAATGGGCACGGCATCCCAATGAGTTCCATTTTTCTATGACCTGCATGTCTTCGAGACTCTCCATTCTGCTTTGGCTTCTGAGAGGATGAGGGGGTTGTTTCCTATCCTTCTGATATTGTCAATTTGTACGAAACGATGATGTGGTTCAGATTACTTGGATCGCAGTTGTTCGCTTATTCCCTTGTTTTGCGTGGATCGCCCTTTCGGGTTTTCAATCCCCCGGGATACCCTTTTTTTGCCTGAGCTGTCCAATGTGGCTTTTCAACTCAGCGGGTGTACATTTTTTTTATTCATTTCCCTAAATTTTTCCCGAGCGTTTTATTCTGTTTTTAGCTCGCCGAGATACCCTTTTTTTCCTGGACTATAATTCTGTTTTTGTGTCCAGCGGGTTTCTTTATGCGAAGTATTTTTTAACTGCGTCCGAGTTAACATGGAATTGGAAGTCATCCCCATCCATAGTGGTGAGCATCAATGCTCCTCCTGAAAAGACTTTCTTCACTATGAATGGTCCTTCGTAGTTTGGGGTCCACTTGCCCCTGTGATCTGAACATGGAGGAACGATCCTCTTCAGCACAAGCTCTCCCACTTTATACTCTCGAGTATGTACTCGTTGGTCGAATGCATGCTTCATTCTCCTCTGATAAAGCTGACCATGACAGATACCCGCTAATCTCTTTTCCTCAATTAGACATAGCTGATTATAACGAGCACGCACCCATTTAGCCTCATCCAGCTTAACATCCATCATTACACGCAATGAAGGAATCTCTACTTCAACAGGCAGGACTGCCTCCATACCATATACCAGAGAGAAGGGAGTTGCCCCTGTTGACGTCGTGACTGACGTTCGGTACCCATGCAACACAAGTGGTAATATCTCATGCCAATCTTTGTAGGTGACAACCATTTTCTGCACAATCTTCTTGATATTCTTGTTTGCTGCCTCTACCGCACCATTCATCTTTGGTCGGTAAGGAGAAGAATTGTGATGCTGAATTTTGAAGTCCCGACACAAGTCTGCCATCATCTTGTTGTTCAAGTTAGAACCATTATCAGTAATGATCCTTTCGGGCACTCCGTATCTGCATATGATATCTCTTTTCAGAAATCTCGCCACCACTTGACGAGTGATGTTGGCATAAGATGCTGCTTCCACCCATTTTGTGAAGTAATCAATCGCGACCAGGATGAATCTGTGGCCATTTGAAGCAGTTGGCTCTATCTTCCCGATCATGTCAATGCCCCACATAGAAAAGGGCCAAGGAGATGACATGATGTTGAGCGGGCTAGGAGGAACATGCACTTTGTCTGCATATATTTGGCACTTGTGGCACTTACGAGCAAATGAACAACAGTCTGCATCCATTGTCATCCAGTAATACCCTAATCTCAGCAATTTCTTAGCCATAACATGCCCTCCTGCATGGGTACCGAAAGATCCCTCGTGGACTTCCTGCATTAACAGGCTTGCTTCGTGTCTACCCACGCATCTGAGCAAGACCATGTCAAAGTTTCTCTTGTACAAAACCCCGTCAGTGTTCAAGAAGAAGCTAGCAGCAAGTCGCCTCAAGGTCTTCTTGTCATTGGAAGATGCCCCAGCTGGGTATTCTTGCTTTTCCAGGAATAACTTGATATCGAAATACCAAGGTTTCTCATCAGACACGACATCTACAGAGAAGGCATGAGCTGGAGCGTCGAGCCTGGAGATGTCAATTCTGGGCACATAGTTCCAACACAAGACTTTGATTGACGAAGAAAGAGTGGCCAATGTGTCGGCAAACTGATTTTCATCATGTGGTATGTACTGAAGTTTACCTGTCGTGAAGAACGTCAACAGTTTTCTAGCATAATCCCTGTAAGGAATTAGATGCTCTTAATGCGTATACCACTTGCCGGTAACTTGGTTAATAACGACGGCTGAATCTCCGAATATATCGAGGTTCTTAATCCGAAGATTAATAGCCTCCTCTATTACCATTATGCATGCCTCGTATTCCGCTTCATTGTTGGTGCAGCTAAATGTAATTCTGGCAGCGAATGGTAAGTGAACACCTTCATGAGTGATAAGAACGGCACCAACTCCACGACCATTGATATTGACTGCCCCATCAAACATCAGCTTCCATTTGGATTCAGGGTCTGGCCCCTCCTCCGGAAGTGGTTCCTCGCAATCGTTTGCTTTCAGGTACATGATGTCCTCATTAGGGAAATCAAACTTCATTGGCTGATAATCATCCACAAGAGGTTGTTGTGCAAGGTAATCCGATAATACACTTCCCTTGATGGCTTTCTGAGAAGTATACTGGATGTCGTACTCAGTTAAAATCATCTGCCACCTAGCAACCCTTCCGGTCAACACTGGTTTCTCAAAGATGTACTTGACAAGATCCATTTTGGAAATGAGCAGTGTGGTATGAGTCAACATGTACTGCCTCAGTCGGCGAGCAGCCCATACCAAAGCGCAGCAAGTTTTCTCGAGCAGTGAGTAACGGGATTCACAGTCGAAAAACTTTTTGCTAAGGTAATAAATAGCGTACTCTTTTCGACCAGACTCGTCATGTTGGCCTAGAACACACCCCATCGACCCTTCTAGCACGGTCAAGTACATGATTAATGGTCTTCCTTCAACTGGAGGCATTAGAATTGGAGGCTCCTATAAATATTCTTTTATTTGTCGAAAGCTCTTTGGCAGTCATCGTTCCACCTGACCGTTTGCTCTTTTCTTAGCAGTTTGAATATTGGTTCGCACGTGGCAGTTAGATGAGATATGAACCGAGAAATGTAGTTCAACCTCCCTAAAAACCCGCGCACTTCTTTTTCTATTCTCGGTGCAGGCATATCTTGAATTGCTTTTACTTTGGCAGGATCTACCTCAATTCCTCTCTGACTAACAATGAAACCTAGCAGTTTCCCGGAACGCACTCCGAAAGTGCACTTGTTTGGATTCAACCTCAGCTTGTACTTGATCAGTCTATCAAATAGCTTCTTCAGGTTGACCAGATGCTCTTCTTCATCTCGGGACTTAGCAATCATATCATCCACATAACACTCAATCTCCTTGTGTATCATGTCATGAAACAATGTGACCATCGCCCGTTGATAACTTGCCCCGGTGTTCTTCAAACCAAAGGGCATGACCTTATAGTAGAATTTACCCCACAGGGTAATGAGCATTGTCTTCTCCATGTCTTCCGGCACCATATTAATCTGATTATAGCCGGAGAAGCCATCCATGAAGGAAAATACCGAGAATTGAGCAGTATTGTCTACCAACACATCAATGTGTGGCAACGAAAAGTAATCTTTTGGGCTCGCTCTATTCAAATCCCGGTAGTCAACGCACATCCGGACCTTGCCGTCCTTCTTTGGTACAGGTACAATGTTAGCTACCCAAGGTGGGTAACTATCACAACAAGGAAACCGACATCCCATTGCTTCTGAACCACCTCTTTGATCTTCATCGCCATGTCAGGACGAGTTCTTCTCAATTTCTGCTTCACAGGAGGACAATCCTCTCTTAGAGGTAGCTTATGCACAACGATGTCGGTATCCAACCCTGGCATATCTTGATATGACCAAGCAAAGATATCCACATACTCTCTCAGCATACTGATCAGCTCTTCCTTGATGTCGGCCTGCAGACTGGCCCCAATCTTGATCTCTTTCTTCACATCTTCACTGCCAATGTTGATGATCTCAATTTCTTCTTGATGAGGCTGAATAACCCGTTCCTCTTGTTTCAACAATCTGACCAATTCTTCAGGGAGTTCACAGTCTTCCTCAACCCCTTCATCATCTTGGTAGACAGGATTGTCAAAGTCATGCATAGTCATAGCAGGAACGTTATCAGTGGAATCCGGATAATCAACACTGCACAGATGATGTGCTCATTCAGAATCTACTTATTTTGAAAAAGAGACGCTATCACAAAAACAAAAAGGAAAAACACAATGCCATTTTTATATTTTTGTGAAAAATTTAAAAACAAAGAGAGAGAACATAATTTTGTCTGAAAATGTCCTTTTATTTCATAGCAAAATAAAGATGCATACAAAACATGGTGGCCCAATACAATGGATCCTAGCATCTTGGGCAGAATGCTGGATTTGACAATGCAGTATGATAATAAAAAGAAACAAATGAATTACTCTGAGTGCCAGGTAACTTGAACAATGTCTTCAGCATACCAGTTCCTTAGCTCCTCCCCGGGCATGCACTGATGTATCCAGTTGTCCCAGTCACCATCACTGTCCCCATCTTCATTAGTTGCACATATCTGGTTGCGGTCGAGCATCCCAGCACTTGTAAAGGTAATCGCCTTACCACTTGGAGTAGATCCACCAGGCTGATACCCTAAACCAAACTTGTCATCTTTCTTTTCTAGCTCCAACAACTTGCCCCAGCCTTGGGCACTTCCTGACTGAACTACCTCATTTGCCTGCTTGTAGGAATGGATAGAGGTGCCTTCTTTTTCACTGCTCTTCTCCACAGGAGTCAAAATACTAACGTTGACTGCTTCGAAGGCTTGACATAAAGTCTCATGGATCTCTCCATCCATCTCTACATACTTGAACGTTGACAAGTGGCTTACGAAGATGTCCTCCTCTCCACAAACTGTGATGACCTGGCCATCAACCACATATTTGAGCTTCTGATGCAGGGTTGAAGTAACAGCTCCAGCAGCATGTATCCATGGGCGTCCCAACAAGCAGCTGTACGCAGGCTGGATGTCCATGACGTAGAAGATACTTTTGAAGACTTGGGAACCTATCTTGATGGGCAACTCAACTTCTCCAAAAATTGATCTTCTCGAACCATCAAAAGCTTTGACAATCAGATCACTTGGTCTCAAGACAATCCCATCAACGTTGAGCTTCATTAATGCCTTCTTCGGAAGCACATTCAGGGAAGAGCCTATGTCTACAAGAACATGTGACAACACAGCGCCCTTGCACTCCATAGTGATATGTGGTGCTTTGTTGTGGTTTCTGCCCTCTGACGTGAGGTCTCTGTCTGTAAAGCCTAGGCCATGGCTTGCATTAACACTGCCTACAACAGCTTCAAGTTGGTTGACATTGATTTCCTAAGGAACATATGCCATTTACAGCACTTTCAATAAGGCCTCTCTGTGTGCGGGAGAACACATCAACAATGATAAGATGGATATCTTGGAAGGTGTCTGGTTCAGCTGATCGACCACCTTATAGTCACTCTTTTTGATAATACGCATGAATTCCTCGACCTCTTTTTCAAATGTACCCTGCCCAGCAACAAGAGTAGTTGATTCATCATTCACAACTTGCTTTCCTTTGGCTTTGGATGAAGCATCCGCCTCAGGATCCCCTCTCAGCACAGGGGGAGCAAATAAACGACCACTTCTAGTAAAGCCTCCAACTCCTCCGACATTCTCTACAGTCGGGTCCACAGCAACAGACTTGCTATCTACTTTCTGTCCAGCTACGTATACGTCTGAACCATAATGCCAGGGAATGGCTTTGTCGTCTGTGTAAGGAACAGGCCCAGGTACGGTGATAGTCACATGACTAATCTCGGGAACATAGATTGTTACAGGCTGTCTTCTGACAGGCATGTCAGCTTCATCATAGAAAATGGTTATTGTTGACACATCGTCATCTTCAGCATTACCAACTTTGTTGAACTGCAAAGATCCATCATTAATCAGACTCTGCAAACCCATCTTCAAATTCTCACACCCATTCTCTGAACTCAAACATTCTTCACAATCAGCACTGCAACCAGGAAACACTTGACCGTTCAGCAATCTCTCTTTCACTACCCTCAAAGGAGTCTTCACCTCTTCAATACTCAGCACAAGACTTAATTTTTCACCACCCTCAACAGCATTGATCCTTTCCCCTTCGTGATTCGGAATAGGGTTCGAATTAACATTCGGCGGTGGCGTAAAGTTGATTGCTTTAGAGTCTATCAGGTCTTGCACTTTATGATGTAAAGCCCTGCACTTCTCAGTCGAGTGCCCGGGTGCCCCAGAGTGGAAAGCGCATCGTGCATTGACATCATAACCTACTGGAAGCTCTCCAGGAGGTGGTGGTGCCAAAGTTCTCAGTTGAATCAGATTCAAATCTAGTAGTCTTGGAAGCAAAGCAGCATAAGTCATAGGGATGGCCTCAATCACCCTACTAGTCGGGCGAGCTTGCCATGGCTGATACGGTCTCTGCTGATAGTTGGTACGGGGTTGTTGTTGTTGTTGCTGATGTTGCTGTTGAGGTTGCATTTGTTGTACTAGAGCAGAAGGATATGTGACTGCTGCCACATGCTCATACGGTCTTCTATAACTGATGTGTGTTTTTCGCAAGTGTACGAACACGTCAGAGTAATATAAAAGATTGTCGAATCCACAGAGACCAAGTGTCAATCTATCGTACCTGTTGTTATGGTGTGTATCTAAGGCAACTAAATACAAGGGTTTTAAGAAGGGTGTAATGGTAAATAAAATAATATTTTTAAACAATTAATAAAAGACAGGCTCGAATGTAATTCACGTAATCAATAGATAATCCAGTACTTGTTAATGGAACTACTTATGGGCAATGTTTTCTCCTTTGAAAAGAACTAATTTAACAGGAACTGTCGCTTTCGCGTATTCAGAACCGAGTTGTACTCTCTAATCAACCCCTCCTATTGTCACAGATAAAAAGGTGCGTACTGCGTTAGAGTAGTAAACCTATTTTTAAGAAATATAGTATCTTAACTAAGTTGAAAAGTATTTTAACCTGGACTTCTTAGCAAAAAGAGGTTCTTATGGACCAGACTCTAAACTTCATAACGCGTCCGAAAATCGTTTTAAAATCTCTTTTCTTTTTAATCTAAAAACTCCTAGTGAGCTAGACAAAGTGCTTTTGGCTGTTTTTGAAATAGTTAAAAACAATTACTTGAATTGAAAGATAAAATAGCCCTTAAGTGTTTCCACGAACAATTATACAGATTACTGGTTTAATTACGATCCTTACATTCTAACCTTTATAGATTTAGTTAGACATGGTAAAGTAAAGGTTCTTTTTATAATTTTTCATAAAAGTAATTTAGTGCGAGTGCGGAAGGTAAATGAATTTAGTGCGAGTGCGGAAAATAAAGGAATTTAGTGTGAGTGCAGAAAGTAAATGAATTAGTGCGAGTGCGGAAAGTAAATGAAAGTAAAGCGAGTGCGGGAAATAAAAAAAATAAAGTGCGAGTGCGGATAATAAAGAAAGTAAAGCAGTGCGAGAAATAAATAAAAGTAAAGCAATGTGGAAAAATAAAATACGAACTAGAATTAAAATGGCGGCAGGATTAACTTCCTCCAGAGTGCTCCAAAACTCGATCACACAGACAGATTACAGACTCGATCACTCGATTGCAGAAACACCCCGATGTGGAATGGTAATTGCTTTGAAACTGATATATGCCTAGAGAAATCTATGTTTGGATGAAGAAAAACGGAAAACTAAAGTCCTATTTATAGGAAAACTAAATGCAGGAAAAGACCAGGATGCCCCCTCCACTAAATAGTGGAGGGAACTGCTTTTTGCCTTGTGGCGCCCGCCACAGGCCTGTGGCGCCCGCCACAGGCCTATGGCGCCCGCCATGAGACTGATAGGGAATTGAAGAGTGGGGATCGTGGGTCTTGGCAGTTGTGGAGTGGTCTTGAGACGTGGCCACTTCATGGCTAACCCCATGGCGCCCGCCACAGTGGGTGCCGTAAGTGTAAAACGCTGAATTTCTAGGTTTTCGTCCGTTTCCACTCCTTTTTCGCTCCTTTTCTCGATTCAAGCCCCGATTACATAAAAAACCTGAAAACAAAAGAAAACAAAGTAATAACATAACAAAATAACAATAAAAGCTAAGAATGCATGCGAAATCGGAGTCAGAAATACGGTGAAATTTAGTTTGATCAAATTCTCCCACACTTAAACCTTTGCTTGTCCTCAAGCAAACATTTAAGCTCAAGAAAATATGGTGTCAACACGTGTCTTTGGGTTAAAGGGCTTCTAAGTTCAAGTCAGGATGCAGTGACAGGTACTAACTAAGTGAACCAAGGGTACCATAGTAACGCAAACACAAACTTCAATCCTATATTAACCACTCCATGTCATCCCACAATACCTAGGCCTATCTTCTCATCTTTTTGTGTCCTTTTCATTCAGGCGCAATCACATTAAGCCCGTTATCCGTACATGCTTCATAGTAGAGTGACCGGTTAGTGATTCTGATCCATAACATAAGGTTTCTGGCACATAAACATGTGTAAACCTGTTTTATTTGACCTAACTGTAGTTGCGGGGGATCGGATCGTAATCCGCCCTACAAAGTTTAGTGCCAGATACCTCTGAACCAACTAACAATAGGTGACTTGCAATTTTTTTCTTTTTGTGGCAAAAAAATTTTTTTCTTCTCTTTTTTCGGTTTAAATGACTTTGTGAGGGTCACCTATCCCAGAGTTTTCCTTTTTCTTTTCTTCTTTTTTAATTAGCACTGGATCATTCACTTATGATCATCGACCCCCTACGTAGAGCATGCTTAGGCCGGAGCTGACTGCTAAAATAAACTACTTAGGACAATTTTTTGAATGATAATAAAGGCCATGGTGGTGGGGTTTAGGAGTGATTCTTATATTCAAGAGGTCTATGGTGCTAAAATGGTGCTGATGTTTCAAAAAGTTTACCTAAGTCACCACATCCTAATCTAAACCTGTCTCAAAGCCCAAAAAACATGTGAAACAACATTGTTTTCTTTTTAAAATTTTTCTGGTAAGGCTAAGGAAATGGGAAAAATGAAGATGTACTAAAAATACACTATACTGGTGACTCGTCAGACTCATGCATTATCTAAGAAAATTAAACTAAATAACTTACTGAAAAGGGAAATAACTGAAAGGAAATATATAACTAAAAAGGGAAATGACAGAAAGCAATAAAATCCCCTCCCACACTTAAATCGAACATTGTCCCCAATGTTTCGAAATAAGATAAGGGGGGTAACCTGAAAAAGACTACTGAGGAGGAGCACTGGTGCCCTCACCGTCCTGCTGTGATGGTCTGGAACGACGGGATCTACTACGATGCTGGTCCCTCCGGTCGAGTCGTGCCGATAAGGCAGCCTGAGCACCCCGGACCTCTCGAAGGTTACATAAGATGGAACCCTGAGTAGCCTCTACAAGCTGGTAGTGCCGGCGGTTGAACTCTCTCTGACGGTTCTCCTCTAATGAGATATTGTTCAAGGTACGACAAACGTTGCTATAAGCACGATCCGAAACCAATCGCGATTGTTGCATGAAGCTCATGTTGTCCGTCATTTGTTGTGAAATAGTAGAGAGAAGGCCATCTCGCCTTTCCTCTCTAGCTGTCATATCACGCCACATCTCCTCAGTGACATAGAATCCAGGAGCAGCACCTGCAACAGGGTTAGAGGAATATGGTGCGGTGTGTGACTATGAAGGACGATGGGGGGACATGTGAGGTATGGGAGACTGCTCTCTCCGATCATAATCTTCATCAGTGTCATGTGCCTCCCCATCAGGAATATTAGGAGGAAGTGGACCCAAAACAGGTGGAGCATTCAGATCATAGGTCCAATTCCTTTCACTACGTACATCGGTACGTCTACTGCAAGGTAAAGCAACAGATGGGATAGCTACCCCATGTGGGCTTCGCGTACCTTTTGTCTTCCGGGGGTCCGGATAGCGTTTTCTTCTTTCTTCTAAGGCATGAAGCTTGCAATTTTTTTATGAAGACAAAAATGAAAATATTTTTGTCTTTATATATTTTTTCTTTATTCGACAAAAATAAAATGAAATAAAACAAAACAAAAGAGAAAAAATGAGATTAGTGCATAAAATAATATATAAGATAAAATCAAAGTACATGAAAAGGGAAATGTAATAGATGCAATAATATAAAATATGTCTGGAGATGCGAGAAATAAAATAAAGCATGAAAACAGAAATTAAATACTAGAGTAATAACGTCAGTGTAAAACGAATCATGTGGTAGGCTTCTCCTCCTGGTTTGATCCACGAATCTCAGCTATCTCCCTCCGAAGCTCTTCAATCTCCTGATATAGAGCATCGGCCTCTGAGGCATGAGTGAGATCAGAAACCTGAATCTGTAATTCCTAGTCCGCTACTTCCTGCTTGAGCAAGGCAGTCTCCTTACGGAGCTCATAAATCTGGGTTTGTAGATCAGGAGGCTGCAAAGACATATTGTTAGACATAACAGTGATTTGGGGAGTAAGAGGTGTAGGAGTGTACTCAGCGGCGAGAGGTGATTTCGGCTCTTCGACAGTCTCTCCATAACCCTCTAGAGCATAACTCCAATTTGCAGGATCATGGACACTAGTCATCAGCGGATCTGGTAATGTAAAGTAATGTATCGCTTCGCCGTCGATCAGTAATCTAAACATGTTGGGCTAAAAAGAAGCCCTCCTCATCAGTCCTCTGTCAAGACAAAAGTCAACATCCAGGGTGGTGTAGCAGCAGAAGGTCCTGAGGTGCAATAATTTGCGAGACAAACCCAATGCAGTAGCTATCTGTGTATCAATCCCACAGACATGTATGATGCCTACGGATGATCGGGCAACACTAGCATGGCCCTTCAACATAAAGTTGCCACAAGCAACTGAGCGAGACTGAGTCGCACAAAACAGTAGGAAAATCACCTCTTCACTTAGCAGGGTCTCTGTATCTGGCAAACCTAGGAAAGAATGTGCTAGAATCATCTGGATGTACCTTAACGCAGGGTTGTGGATTACCTGAGAAAAATGAGTGGAAGGATCTTGGCTTCCTCCACCTGATATTTTAGACCAAAACTTTTCCACTTCCCTGCTCATAAAATACCCCATCGGTGTCTCTGGAATAGCATCAGGAGTAGTCTGGAAACCTAGTAAATCACCAAACTCTTTGTGAGAGAAGGAGTAGTCAATCCCGAATAACCTGAAAACAGCGAGTCCATCGGGTCCAACCCAAGGGTCATGATGAAACGAGCTGAGGAACTCAAGAGTCAAGTTCCTATAAGTGTTGTTCCTGTCGTCAAACTGGTCCCACTGGAGTTGATGGCATAAGAATCTGACGCTTGGCTCTATCCCCAAGGCATCCATGCAATCACGGCCAGGGTACCTGGTAGGAGCCATAGGGCGTTTCATGTGGACATAGTAACACTCTCTCTGTGCGTCGTCTCTAAAGGCCACGTGCATGTCATCAGGGTTCTGCATTCTGCACAAGGTTAGCAAACAAGTCCTGAAAGCACATAAAACATTCAATCGTTAGTCCTGACATAATAATAATAAAATAAACAAATTGAAATAAAGTGAAAATAAATAAGAAAACCATGGGTTGCCTCCCATGCAGCGCTTGTTTAACGTCATTAGCTCGACGACCGATTTTTATACATCATTGGAAGGATATGGTGGATCACTCAGAGTATGACAGGTGTATGTTGTTGGGATGTCACCTCCTTCGTAGGGCTTCAACCTCTGTCCATTGACAATGAACGGTTTACATGTTTGGTTCTTGATTTCAATAGCACCGGATCTTAGGATCTTAGATACTTCGAAAGGGCCAGTCCATCTCGAAAGAAGCTTCCCTGGAAAAAGTCGTAACCTAGAATCGAACAAGAGAAAAGGATCGCCTATTTTGAAGTCTCTTCTTATGATTCTTTTGTCATGCCAAGCTTTTGTTCTTTCTTTGTATATGATGGCATTTTCGTAGGCGGATTGTCTGAGCTCTTCTAATTTGTGGATATCAAGGATACGTTTTTCACCAGCAGTCAAGTAATCCAAATTCAAAGTTTTGATGGCCCAATAGGCCTTATGCTCCAACTCAAAAGGTAAGTGACATGATTTTCCATAGACCAGTTGATAAGGGGTTGTTCCTATAGGGGTTTTGAAAGCGGTTCTATAGGCCCATAATGCTTCTTGAAGTTTCTGCGACCAATATTTTCTAGATATAGAGACAGTCTTCTCAAGAATTTGTTTGATCTCCCTATTAGATACTTCCACTTGTCCATTGGTCTGTGGGTGGTATGGTGTTGCTACTCTATGCTTAACTCCATACTTACTTAAAAGTTTATCAAATATTCTCGATATGAAGTGTGATCCTCCATCACTTATGACTAAACGGGGTGTTCCAAACCTGGGAAATATATAGTTTTTGAATAATTTGATGACTACTCTGGTGTCTTTTGTGGGTGCCGTGATAGGTTCAATCCATTTAGACACGTAGTCAACAGCTACTAAGATGTACTGATTTCCAAAAGATGGTGGGAACGGTCCCATAAAGTCTATACCCCATACGTCGAAGAGTTCTACTTCTTGGATATTTCTTAACGGCATTTCATTACGTCTTGAAATATTTCCTATGCGTTGGCATCTGTCACACTTGACAATGAAAACATGGACATCACGCCACATAGTAGGCCAGAATAGGCCAGCTTGAAGAATCTTGACGTAGGTCTTAGATGTGCTTGCATGTCCACCATAGGGTGCAGAGTGACAATGCTCAATTATATTATTTACCTCTTCTTCTGGAACACAACGGCGGAAAATGCCATCTTTACCTCTCTTGAAAAGAAACGGTTCGTCCCAATAGAAGTTTCTCACATCACTGTAGAACTTCTTCTTCCGGTGGTAGTTTAGATCAGGGGGTATGATGTCAGCGGCTAGGTAATTAACAAAGTCTGCATACCAACGTACATTACTTATAGCTAAGGATTTATGAGAATGCTCATGTGGGTCTGGGTTATCATCTTCAATAGTTTCTAGTTGGGCTATCAGTCTATCATAGGCAAAATCGTCATTTATGGGTACTGAGTCAGGTTTCAGGTATTCTAGCCTGGAAAGGTGATCAGATACTACATTATCAGTGTCTTTCTTATCACGGATATCCAAGTCAAACTCTTGCAATAATAGAATCCATCGAAGTAACCTAGGTTTGGCATCCTTTTTACTTAGTAAGTAACGAATGGCAGCATGGTCGGTATAAACTATAATCTTTGCTCCTACTAGATAAGATCTAAATTTGTCTATTGCGAAACCTACAGCTAGGAGCTCTTTTTTGGTTGTTGCGTAGTTGAGCTGTGCAACGTCTTGGGTTCTACTGGCATAATAAATTACGTGTAACTTTTTGTCTTTTCTCTGACCTAGAACGGCTCCAACAGCATAATCACTGGCGTCACACATTATCTTAAACGGTTCTGACCAATCAGGGGGTTTCATTATAGGTGCTGAAATTAGAGCTTGCTTCAGAAGATTAAATGCTTCAGTACATTTTTCATCGAAGATGAATTCAGCATCTTTCATTAAAAGACCAGTTAAGGGCTTTGTTATTTTGGAGAAATCCTTGATAAAACGTCGGTAAAATCCGGCATGTCCAAGAAAACTTCTTATCTCCCTGATAGTCTTCGGCGGTTTTAGATTCTCTATGACTTCTATTTTAGCTTTATCTACCTCTATACCTTTTTCGGAAACTATATGTCCTAAAACAATCCCTTCGGTGACCATGAAATGACATTTTTCCCAATTTAGCACAAGGTTTACTTCCACACATCTTTCCAGGATTTTCTCAAGGTTGATAAGACAATTTTTGAAATCTGATCCACAAACTGAGAAATCGTCCATAATTACTTCCATGATTCCATCTAAATAGTCGGCAAAGATAGACATCATGCAGCGTTGGAAAGTGGCAGGAGCATTACAGAGTCCAAAAGGCATTCTTCTATAGGCAAAAGTTCCAACTGGGCATGTAAAGGTAGTTTTTTCTTGATCTTCGGGGTGAATAGGTATTTGGAAGAATCCTGAATATCCATCTAGGTAACAAAAGTAAGAGTGTCTGGCTAGGCGCTCCAACATTTGGTCTATGAATGGTAATGGGAAATGGTCCTTCCTAGTTGCTTTATTTAATTTTCTATAATCTATGCACATACGCCAACCTCCATCGGCTCTTTTGCTACAGGTTCGCCCTTCTCGTTTTGCACGACTGTGATGCCTCCCTTTTTAGGTACTACATGCACAAGACTCACCCATTTACTATCCGAGATCTAATATATTATACCTGCCTCTAGTAACTTAAGAACTTCAGTCTTAACTATAGTACTTATTATAGGATTTATTCTTCGTTGGTGTTCTCTCGAAGGTTTTGAATATTCTTCAAGCAAAATCCGATGCATGCATACGGATGGGCTTATTCCTTTTATCATTAGGAGATGTTGCACTTCTTGCCTCCTTTGATCATATCAAATATTTCCATGGCTTATGGCTTCAAATGAAGACTTGTGGGATGTTGTGAACCATTTACACAATGTTGAGAAGCTTTGCGGCCCTTTGATTGCCTTTGTATAGCGTTCAGTTGCTCCAATCATTGATCACATACCTAGGACTTAGCCATGATGAAAATGATGCAATGTTGTTTTTTTTATCATTTCATGCATTTATGTATGCAAAATGCTATGCAAAAAATGTTGGGGAAATGAGAGGGCAAATTTTTAGGTATTATAGCTGCCCCTATTCAATCATCTGCAGGCCTGAACAAATAATTGCAAGAGCTTTTAGACGTTCAAGGTATGAAGTGATTGAATACTCGAATAAAACTTGGAAATTTGAACTCGGTGGATAAGAGAGATGTCATCTTCCTTTATTTAATTTTCTTTTGTTTCGACCTCTGAATAGGTAACGGAAATAGAACCAGGTGGAATACAATTATTGCAATAACCTACAATGTGACTGCTGAGCGAATCAAGCCACAAAGAGGATGGTTGTTAGCGAAACAGGGCTTAACGAGACCGTTAGCGAAACAGAACTCGACAATGTGACTGCTGAGCGAATCAAGCCACAAAGAAGGTGCCTGTTGGCAAAACAAGGCTTAAAAAATGAGACTGTTAGCGAAATAGAACTCGACAATGTGAGTGCTGAGCGAATCAAGCCACAAAGAAAACACGCGACTGCTGAGCAAATCAAGCCACGGAAAATGCCTATTGGCGAAACAGGGCTTAACGAGACCATTAGAAGAATGGGACTCGATAATGTGACTGTTGAGCGAATCAAGCCACAAAGAAAACATGCGACTGCGGAGCGAATCAAACCACAGAAAGTGCCTATTGGCAAAACAGGGCTTAACGAGACCATTAGCAGAATGGGACTCGACAATGTGACTGCTGAGCGAATTAAGCCACAAAGAAAACACGCGACTGCTGAGCAAATAAAGCCACAGAATGTTCCTGTTGGTGAAACAACGCTTAACGAGACCATTAGCGGAATGGGACTCAACAATGTGACTGCTGAGCGAATCAAGCCACGAAAAGAATGACAAACATTGACTTGGAAAGACAAAGATGCCTGGAAGATGGTATAAGTATCTTCTGTGGGGAGTACTTCAGGTTGATAAGATGTTATAGGTTGTATGTAATATACCTCAAAACCGGCCCATGCTGGTATGCACATGTTTGAATTTAAGGCGTAATGCTCCATGAAAATGGAAATGTTATGCTTTGGGAAGATGCAAATGCAATGATAACTATGTGTATGCAAATGCAATAGGATCTCCTGGAAGGAGATTGCAAGTATCCCAAATGGCTTGACTGGGGAGAACTGGAGATCATTGCACTGATCTGGTCAATCCTTATGAGGAGAAAACAACTCTACGGGGAATGTTGTTAATGATGCACCGACTTTGAACAGCCGCCACTGCCAAAAATAAATTGGGCTTTGAGATTGGAGAGCCAATCCCTGCTGGAGATGGACTTTTTTTGAACTCTATTGGGGGAGTGGACACCTCCTGACTTGGCTGGGAACCAGAGGTATGGCCCTACTGAGGAAGCAATCTGCTGGGGAGGAAAGACACCCCTTGCACGGATGGGGATTGCCCCTGTATTGAAAGCGAACCTCTACTTGGGGAGGGCAAGCGTCTTTTGTCATTACTGCTGGGGGAGAACTTCAACTTCACTTCTACTGGGGATAACAGGAGACACACGGGAAGACACCTGTTCTTGCTCAAGTATGTTGTTGAAATATTCCTCCTGGAAATCTGCTTTAGCTCTGCTAGCAACACATGCACCTGTACCTGCATAAACACAATTGATAGTTCCTGCAACAAGGAGAGTTAGTTTGGACCTGTATGCCCCAGGCTTATAGCATGAATCATCATCCTGGCCACTTAACACCCCTTTTAGAGTTGTATTAGATGTTTATGTCCTCCTGCATGAGTTAGAAAGCATTCGAATGTTCCCAACACAAAAAAAATCATAGTTTATTGGAAATTTTTGCAATCAAACAATGTTAGATGAAGAAGCAAATAGTCAAAAGTTGACTGAAATTGAATTTTATTGATTTGAAACATGGCCATGAATAGGCATTACAACAGGAAGCAATTCACTGGAAAGAGGAAATAGCCAAAAAGGAAAACAGACTGATCACACTAAAATTCACCGTATTTCTGACTCCGATTTCGCATGCATTCTTAGCTTTTATTGTTGTTTTGCTTTGTTATTGCTTTGTTTTCTTATGTTTTCAGGTTTTTATAATAATCGGAGCTTGAATCGGGAAAAGGAGCGAAAAAGGAGTGAAAACGGACGAAAACCTAGAAATTCAGCATTTTGCACTTACGGCACCCACCGTGGCGGGCGCCATGGGGTTAGCCATGACGTGGCCACGTCTCAAGACCACTCCTCAACCTCCAAGACCCACGTTCCCCACTCCATCATCCCCTGTAGGGACCATGGCGGGCGCCATAGGCCTGTGGCGGGCGCCACAAGGCCAAATTCCATAACCTCCACTTTTTAGTGGAGGGGCGTCCCGGTCATTTCATGCTTTCAGTTTTTACTATAAATAGGACCTTAGATTTTCGTTTTTCTTCATCCAGAATTAGAATTCTCTAGGCATATATCAGTTATAAAGCAGTTGCCATTCCACATCGGGGTGCCTCTGCAATCGAGTGATCGAGTCTGTAATCTGTCTGTGGTTCGAGTTTTGGAGCACTCTGGAGGAAGTTAATCCTGCCGCCATTTTAATTCAAGTTCGTACTTTACTTTTATTTATTTCTGCCTCGCTTTTATTTTGTTTATTTCCCGCACTCGCACATTTACGTTGTTTATTTCCTGCACTCGCACATTTACGTTGTTTATTTCCTGCACTCGCACATTTACGTTGTTTATTTCCTGCACTCGCACATTTACGTTGTTTATTTCCTGCACTCGCTTTAAATTACTTTTATGAAAAACTATAAAAAGAATATTTACTTTATCATGTCTAACTAATTCCATAAAGGTTAGAATGTAAGGATCGTAATTAAACCAGTAATCAGTATAATTGTTCGTGGAAACACCTAAGGGCTATTTTATCTTTCAATTCAAATAATTGTTTTTAACTATTTCAAAAACAGCCAAAAGCGCTTTGTATAGTTCATTAGGAGATTTTAGATTAAAAAGAAAAGAGATTTTAAAACGATTTTCGGACGCGTTAGGAAGTTTAAACTCTGGTTCGCAAGAACCTCTTTTTGCTAAGAAGTCCAGGTTAAAATACTTTTCAACTTAGTTAAGATACTATATTTCTTAAAAATAGGTTTACTACTCTAACGCAGTACGCACCTTTTTATCCGTGACAATAGGAGGGGTTGATTAGAGAGTACAACTCGGTTCTGAATACGCGAAAGCGACAGTTCCTGTTAAATTAGTTCTTTTCAAAGAAGAAAACACTGCCCATAAGTAGTTCCACTAACAAGTACTGGATTATCATTGATTACGTGAATTACATTCGAGCCTGTCTTTATTTATTATTTAAAATTATAATTTTATTTACCATTGCACCCTTATTAAAACCCTTAAAAATAGTTGCCTTAGATACACACCATAACAACAGGTTTGATAGATTGACACTTGGTCTCTGTGGATTCGATAATCTTTTATATTACTTTGACGTGATTCGTACACTTGCGAAAAACACGCATCAAGTTTTTGGCGCCGTTGCCGGGGACCAATATCGTCAAATTTCATTACCCTGTAGTTATACCGTTTAGACTAAGGTTGTTACCCACCGGTCAATGCGAAAGACTCGCAGTGCCGGAAGTTTAGTAGACCCTCTAGCTGAATCTGAACGTTACGCTCGCGCACGTTTATTTTTCCATAGGAATAGGATAGCTATGGCCGAAGAACAAAACCGAAGACCTCTTAAGGACTTCGCCCAACCATCAAACGAGGAACCTAGTTCCAGTATAGTAAACCCCGCTATCCCAGCCAATAATTTTGAACTTAAACCATCCCTGCTGCAATTAGTGCAACAGAGACAATTCTCAGGTCTCGCTACTGATAACCCGAACCAACATTTAAAAAACTTTCTTCAGTTAGCAGACACCTTTAAAACCAATGGAGCTTCTCCTGAGGCAATACGCTTAAGATTATTTCCCTTTTCCCTCAGAGATAAAGCTCTATCATGGTTAGATTCCCTTCCACCCAATTCAATAACAACTTGGGATGACCTTAGGAAAGTTTTTCTTGCTAGATATTTTCCCCCAAGTAAGACCGCTCTTCTTCGAAACCTTATAACTAGATTTACCCAACACCAAGGGGAGTCGTTGTTCGAAGCCTGGGAGAGATATAAAGAACTATTAAGAGCATGCCCACACCATGGCTTAGAGAATTGGCTAATCATCCAAACCTTCTATAATGGACTTCTTTATAACACTAAAATGACCATCGACGCTGCCGCTGGTGGCGCACTGATGAATAAACCTTACCCTGAAGCTAGTGCCCTTATCGAGGATATGGCCCAAAACCATCAATCATGGGGAGTAGAACGAGCGACAGTGGAAAAGAAGGAAGCCCAAGGAGGAATACATGAGCTAAGCTCTATAGACATGATGCAGGCTAAAATGGACGCGTTGGCCCTAAGAGTCGAACATATGTGTACAACTCCGAATACTGTAGCCGCAGTTTCGCCGAATTGTGAGATATGTGGAACGCAAGGACACCAATCCGCCGAATGCAATCTGTTGAATGAAACCAACACCGAGCAAGTGAACTATACCCAAGGGAACCCATTTTCAAACACATATAACCCTGGATGGAGGAATCACCCAAACTTCTCCTACAAAAATAATAACCCTATTCAAAATACCGCACCTCCGAGACAACAAGGTTACCAAGCCCCTAGAACAAATCAACTTATGCAACCTGTGCCACCAAACCCGAGCTTTGAGGAAATTGTAAAAGATTTCATCGTTGCTCAAAAACAGAAGAACAAAGAGTTCATGAACCAAAGCGTCCATGTTAACGAACTAATTACCCAGTTAGGAACTAAGGTTGATCAAATCATTACTCATAATAAGATGCTTGAAACCCAGATCTCTCAGGTAGCGTTAAACCAAGCCCCACAGACTACACCTGGAGGACAGTTCCCTGGACAACCTCAACAGAACCCGAAAGGGCAAGCTAATGCCATTACTCTACGAAGTGGAACCGCTTATAAGGAACCTTTGAACCCTAGATTAAGTGAGCCCGAAACTTCTGAGAGGAATGAGGAAAAGGAACCAGAGAAGCCTGAAACCCCGGAAAGTCAAGAAAAAGGAGAAGAACCTAAAAATAAAACCTATGTACCACCACCGCCATACAAACCACCAATACCTTACCCTCAAAGATTAAAGAAAACCCAAATCGATAATCAATATCAAAAATTCGTTAAGGTTATAGAAAAACTTCACGTAGAAATCCCGTTTACAGAAGCCATCACCCAAATACCTTCTTATGCTAAGTTTCTCAAAGACATACTTACAAATAAACGTAGACTTGAAGATCCGAAACCCGTGGAATGTAATTCTATTTCCGAAGATAGGTTAGCAAAGAAAGATAAAGATCCCGGAAATTTTTCCATTCCTTGTATTTTGGGGAATCATGTCATCGAAAAAGCTTTTCTAGACCTAGGAGCTAGTGTGAGCTTAATGCCTTTAGCAGTTTGTGAGAGATTAAACTTAGGAGAATTACAACCTACTAAGATGTCACTTCAATTAGCCGATAGATCCGTTAAATACCCTATAGGCATACTTGAAGACGTCCCTGTTAGGGTAGGTCAGTTGTTTATACCTACTGATTTTGTTGTCATGGACATTAAAGAAGATGACGACATACCGATACTCCTAGGTAGACCGTTCTTATCGACTGCTGGAGCCGTAATAGATGTTAAAAAAGGAAAACTAACTTTTGAGGTAGGTGAAGAGAAGATAGAATTTATATTGTCAAAATTTCTTATGGCACCTGTGATAGGAGATTCCTGTTATGCCTTAGATATCATCGAAGAATGCATTAGGGAATTAGAACAAGAAGAAGAAACTGAATCTATAAAATTGCCATCAACCCTTATTTTGGAAGATGACAATTATAAAACACCCTACATTGATGATAACCTTCACGAATGTTTATCTCTTACCCCAGATCCTATGCCTTGCCCTATGAAACCGACCGTAAAACTTAAGGAACTGCCTAAAAACCTGAGATATGAATTTCTCGATGAAGATATGAATCGTCCAGTTATAGTCAGTGCTACCTTAAACCAAAAAGAAACCGATCAATTATTAGAAGTTTTACGTAGGTACCCCTCAGCCTTAGGATATAAGATCTCTGATCTAAAAGGAATAAGCCCATCCGTATGCATGCATCGGATTTTGCTTGAAGAAGATTCAAAACCTTCCAGAGAACACCAACGAAGAATAAATCCTATAATGAGTACTGTAGTTAAGACTGAAGTTCTTAAGTTACTAGAGGCAGGTATAATATATCAGATCTCGGACAGTAAATGGGTGAGTCCTGTGCATGTAGTACCTAAGAAGGGAGGCATCACAGTCGTGCAAAACGAGAAGGGCGAACCTGTAGCAAAAAGAACCGATGGAGGTTGGCGTATGTGCATAGATTATAGAAAATTAAATAAAGCAACTAGGAAGGACCATTTCCCATTACCATTCATAGACCAAATGTTGGAGCGCCTAGCCAGACACTCTTACTTTTGTTACTTAGATGGATATTCCGGATTCTTCCAAATACCTATTCACCCCGAAGATCAAGAAAAAACTACCTTTACATGCCCAGTTGGAACTTTTGCCTATAGAAGAATGCCTTTTGGACTTTGTAATGCTCCTGCAACTTTCCAACGCTGCATGATGTCTATCTTTGCTGATTATTTAGATGGAATTATGGAAGTATTTATGGACGATTTCTCAGTTTGTGGATCAGATTTCAAAAATTGTCTTGTCAACCTTGAGAAAATCCTGGAGAGATGTGTGGAGGTAAACCTTGTGCTAAATTGGGAAAAATGTCATTTCATGGTCACCGAAGGGATTGTTTTAGGACATATAGTTTCCGAAAAAGGTATAGAGGTAGATAAAGCAAAAATAGAAGTCATAGAGAATCTAAAACCGCCGAAGACTATCAGGGAGATAAGAAGTTTTCTTGGACATGCCGGATTTTACCGACGTTTTATCAAGGATTTCTCCAAAATAACAAAACCCTTAACTGGTCTTTTGATGAAAGATGCTGAATTTATCTTCGATGAAAAATGTACTGAAGCATTTAATCTCCTGAAGCAAGCTCTGATTTCAGCACCTATAATGAAACCCCCTGATTGGTCAGAACCGTTTGAGATAATGTGTGACGCCAGTGATTACGCTGTTGGAGCCGTTCTAGGTCAGAGAAAAGATAAGAAGTTACATGTGATTTATTATGCCAGTAGAACCCTAGACGCTGCACAGCTCAACTACGCAACAACCGAAAAAGAGCTCCTAGCTGTAGTTTTTGCAATAGACAAATTTAGATCTTATCTAGTAGGAGCCAAGATTATAGTTTACACCGACCATGCTGCCATTCGTTACTTACTAAGCAAAAAGGATGCCAAGCCTAGGTTACTTCGATGGATTCTATTACTGCAAGAGTTTGATTTGGATATCCGTGATAAGAAAGGCACTGATAATGTGGTAGCTGATCACCTATCTAGGCTAGAATACCTGAAACCTGATCCAGTTCCCATAAATGACGATTTTGCCTATGATAGACTGATAGCCCAACTAGAAACCATTGAAGAAGATAACCCAGACCCTCATGAGTATTTTCAAAAATCCTTAGCCATAAGTGATGTACCTTGGTATGCAGACTTTGTTAATTATCTAGCCGCTGACATCATACCCCCTGATCTAAACTACCACCGGAAGAAGAAGTTCTATAGTGATGTGAGAAACTTCTATTGGGACGAACCGTTTCTTTTCAAGAGAGGTAAAGATGGCATTTTCCGCCGTTGTGTTCCAGAAGAAGAGGTAAATAATATAATTGAGCATTGTCACTCTGCACCCTATGGTGGACATGCAAGCACATCTAAGACCTACGCCAAGATTCTTCAAGCTGGCCTATTCTGGCCTACTATGTGGCGTGATGTCCATGCTTTCATTGTCAAGTGTGACAGATGCCAACGCACAGGAAATATTTCAAGACGTAATGAAATGCCGTTAAGAAATATCCAAGAAGTAGAACTCTTCGACGTATGGGGTATAGACTTTATGGGACCGTTCCCACCATCTTTTGGAAATCAGTACATATTAGTAGCTGTTGACTACGTGTCTAAATGGATTGAAGCTATCGCCACACCCACAAATGACACCAGAGTAGTCATCAAATTATTCAAGAATTATATATTTCCCAGGTTTGGAACCCCCCGTTTAGTCATAAGTGATGGAGGATCACACTTCATATCGAGAATATTTGATAAACTTTTAAGCAAGTATGGAGTTAAGCATAGAGTAGCAACACCATACCACCCACAGACCAATGGACAAGTGGAAGTATCTAATAGGGAGATAAAACAAATCCTCGAGAAGACTGTCTCTATATCTAGAAAGGATTGGTCACAGAAACTTCAAGAAGCATTATGGGCCTATAGAACCGCTTTCAAAACTCCTATAGGAACAACCCCTTATCAACTGGTCTATGGAAAATCATGTCACTTACCTTTTGAATTGGAGCATAAGGCCTATTGGGCCATCAAAACTTTGAATTTGGATTACTTGACTGCTGGTGAGAAACGTATCCTTGACATCCACAAATTAGAAGAGCTCAGACAATCTGCCTACGAAAATGCCATCATATACAAAGAAAGAACAAAAGCTTGGCATGACAAAAGAATCATAAGAAGAGACTTCAAGATAGGCGATCCTGTTCTCCTGTTCGATTCTAGGTTACGACTATTTCCAGGTAAACTCCGTTCGAGATGGACTGGCCCTTTCGAAGTATCTAAGATCCTGAGATCCGGTGCTATTGAAATCAAGAACCCGACATGTAAACCATTCATCGTCAATGGACAGAGGTTGAAGCCCTACGAAGGAGGTGACATTCCAACAACATACACCTGCCATACTCTGAGTGATCCACCATATCCTTCCAATGATGTTTAAAAATCGGTCGTCGAGCTAATGACGTTAAACAAGCGCTGCATGGGAGGCAACCCATGGTTTTTCTTATTTTTGTACTTTTTATTTATTTTGTTTATATTATTATTATTATGTCAGGACTAACGATTGAATGTTTTATGTGCTTTCAGGACTTGTTTGCTAACCTTGTACAGAATGCAGAACCCTGATGACATGCACGTGGCCTTTAGAGATGATGCACAGAGAGAGCGTTACTATGTTCACATGAGACGCCCTATGGCTCCTACCAGGTACCCTGACCATGACTGCATGGATGCCTTGGGGATAGAGCCAAGCGTCAGATTTTTATGCCATCAACTCCAGTGGGAACAGTTTGACTACAGGAACAACACTTATAGGAACTTGACTCTTGAGTTCCTCAGCTCGTTTCATTATGACCCTTGGGCTGGACCCGATGGACTCGCTGTTTTCAGGTTGTTCGGGATTGACTACTCATTCTCTCACAGAGAGTTTGGTGATTTGCTAGGTTTCCAGACTACTCCTGATGCTATTCCAGATACACCGATGGGGTATTTTATGAGCAGAGAAGTGGAAAAGTTTTGGACTAAAATATCCGGCGGAGGGAGCCAAGATCCTTCTACCCAGTTTTCTCAGGTAATCCACAACCCTGCATTGAGGTACTTCCAGATGATTCTAGCACATTCTTTCCTAGGTTTTCCAGATACAGAGACACTGCTAAGTGAAGAGGAGATTTTCCTACTGTTTTGTGCGACTCAGTCTCGCCCTGTTGCTTGTGGCAATTTTCTGTTAAAGGGCTTGGCTAGTGTTGCCAGATCATCCGTAGGCATCATCCATGTCGGTGGGATTGTTACACAGATTGCTACTGCATTGGGTTTGTCTCGCAAGTTATTGCACCTCAGGACCTTCTGCTGCTACACCACCCTGGATATTGATTTTTGTCTTGATAGAGGACTGATGAGGAGGGCTTCTTTTGAGCCCAACATGTTTAGATTGCTGATCGACGGCGAAGCGATACACTATTTTACATTACCAGATCAGCTGATGACCAGTGTCCATGATCCTGAAAATTGGAGTTATGCTCTAGAGGGTTATGGAGAGACTGTCGAAGAGCCGAAATCGCCACCCGCCGCTGAGTACACTCCTACACCTCTTACTCCCCAGATCACTGTTATGTCTAACAATTTGTCTCTGCAGCCACCTGACCTACAAACACAGATTTATGAGCTCCGCAAGGAGACTGCCCTGCTCAAGCAGGAAGTGGCAGACCTAGAGTTACAGATGCAGGTTTCTGATCTCACTCATGCCTCAGAGACCGATGCTCTACATCAGGCGATTGAAGAGCTTCGGAGGGAGATAGCTGAGATTCGTGGATCAAGCCAGGAAAAGACGCCTACCACATGACTCATTCTACCCTGACAGCACTACCCTAGTATTTTATTTATCGCATTTCCAGACATATTTTACTTTACTGCAGCTTTTATATTTTCATGCACTTTGAATTCCTTATATATATACATATTATGCACTAATGTTAACCTTTTTCTTTTTCTTTTGTTTCTTTAATTATTTTTATTTTTTGTCGTGCAAAGAAAAAAAAATATAAGACAAAAATATTTTCATTTTTGTCTTTATAAAAAAAAAAAAAAAAAAAAAATATGCAAGCCTCAAGCCTTGAAAAGAAGAAGAAAACGCTATCCAGACCCCCCGGAAGACCAAGGTGCAAGGAAGGCCCAAAGGAGGATCCAAAACCCCAAGGCCCAGGAATTGGCCTTGTGGCGGGCGCCATAGGCCCTGTGGCGGGCGCCACACCGTACCATCAACAAATACGGGATTCAATCCCCATTTCCACCATTTTCATCCCTTTCTTCACCAAAAACCCATTTTTCCAACCTTCCAAATCCTCCTTGAACCCCATTAAAGCTCCCTCATTTTCAAAATACCCACCATCCATAAAACATATCCAACATCCATTTCCATTTTCATCCATCAAAAACCAAAAAAATCAAAACTTTATCATTCCCTCATAAACCACTTTTTCTACCATTTTCACTACCTAAGGAGCATTCAACAATGGAGTTCAACGGATTTCTTCTTCGTGATGGAAGACCGGGCGAAAGGCAACGGAAAATTATTCAGAGGCTTCAAAGTCGAGAAATTCTCTCGACTAGGTACGTCGACGATAACTGTCTGTATGCTTTGGGTATTTATCATAGTGTTTTTAATTTATTAGAATTTCTAGGCTTGCATAATATCTTCATCAATCAGGAACCTACCTATGAGCAACTGACAACTGAGTTTTTGAGTTCTTTGATATACACTGTCAGTCCTAACACTGCTAGCACTGTTGGTACTGTTATTTTTAGACTGTTCGGAATTGAGTATGAATTGAGTACCGACGACCTAGCAGGTTTGTTAGGAATCCCTCATAGGGAAGGTGCAATTTGTGAGGCACCTTTGGATGCTGAGTGGTCGGCCGAGGTATTTACCTTCTGGCTAAGGCTTTCAAGTACTTCAATTAATTCTTTTGAAGGGATACTTGCGTCGACCATTCACAACCCGGCCATAAGAGTTTTTAGACTTCTTTTGGCATGTACTATTTTTGGCCGGGAAAGTCCAAACAAGGTAAATGCTCGTGAACTCCTATTTTTGCAAGGATGCCTCACTAGAATCCACATCAATCCGGTCCCGTTTATGCTTGCCCATATGACTTTATTTACTAACAAAACAGGACCGATTGTTTTTGGAGGGCTTGTTACGTCTATTGCTCGGGCTCTTGGCCTGAACAATGAGATAGCTACACTTGAACCACTACCTCCTCGCACAATTAATTTAAAATTTCTGAAGGACATGAAATTGTGCCGAACGAGGAGAGAAGGTGGTTATGAGTTGATGGTTCATGGGGTAGCTATCCCATCTGTTGCTTTACCATGCAGTAGACGTACTGATGTACGTGATGAAAGGAACTGGACCTATGATCTTAATGCTCCACGTATTTTGGGTCCACTTCCTCCTAATATTCCCGATGGGGAGGCGCATGACACTGATGACGAGTATGATCGGAGAGAGCAGTCTCCCATCCCTCACATGTCCCCCCATCGTCCTTCACAGTCACACACTGCACCATCTTCCTCTAACCCTGTTACAGGTACTGCTCCTGGATTCTTTGTCACCGAGGAGATGTGGCGTGATATGACAGCTAGAGAAGAAAGGCGTGATGGCCTTCTCTCTACTATTTCACAGCAGCTGACGGACAACATGAGCTTCATGCAACAATCGCGATTGGTTTCGGATCGTGCTTATAGCAACGTCTGCCATACCTTGAACGATATCTCATTAGAGCAGAACCGTCAGAGAGAGTTCAACAGCCGACACTACCAGCTTGTAGAGGCTACTCAGGGTTCCATCTTGGGTAACCTTCGAGAGGTCCGGAGTGCTCAGGCTGCTTTATCAGCACGACTCGACCGGAGGGACCAGCATCGTAGTAGATCCCGTCGTTCCAGACCATCACATCAGGACGGCGAAGGCACCAGTGCCCCTCCTCAGTAGTCTTTTCCAGGTTACCCCCTTATCTTATTTCGAAACATTGGGGACAATGTTCGATTTAAGTGTGGGAGGGGATTTTATTGCTTTCCGTCATTTCCCTTTTTAGTTAATTTCCTTTCAGTTATTTCCCTTTCAGTAATTTAATTTTCTTAGATAATGCATGAGTCTGATGAGTCACCAGTATAGTGTCTTTTTAGTTCATCTTCATTTTTTCCCATTTCCTTAGCCTTACCAGAAAAAAAATTTTTAAAAAGAAAATAATGTTGTTTCACATGTTTTTTTTGGGCTTTGAGACAGGTTTAGATTAGGATGTGGTGACTTAGGTCAACTTTTTGAAACATCAGAACCATTTTAGCACCATAGACCTCTTGAATGTAGGAATCACTCCTAAACCCCACCACCTTGGCCTTTACTATCATTTTAAAAATTGTCCTAAGTAGTTTATCTTAGCAGTCAGCTCCGGCTTAAGCATGCTCTACGTAGGGGGTCGATGAATATAAGTGAATGATCCAGTTCTAATAAAAAAAAAGAAAAAAAAAAAAAAAAAAAAAAGGCAAACTCTGGTATAGGTGACCCTCACAAAGTCATTTAAACCGAAAAAAGAGAAGAAAAAAATTTTTGCCACAAAAAGAGAAAAATTGCAAGTCACCTATTGTTAGTTGGTTCAGAGGTATCTGGCACTGAACTTGGTAGGGCGGATTACGATCCGATCCCCCGCAGCTACATTTAGGCGAAATAAAAACAGGTTTACACATGCTTATGTGCCAGAAACCTTATGTTATGGATCAGAATCACTAACCGGTCACTCTACTATGAAGCATGTACGGATAACGGGCTTAATGTGATTGCGCCTGAATGAAAAGGACACAAAAAGATGAAAAGATAGGCCTAGGTATTGTGGGATGATATGGAGTGGTTAATATAGGATTGAAGTTTGTGTTTGTGTTACTATGGTACCCTTGGTTCACTTAGTTAGTATCTGTCACTGCATCCTGACTTGAACTTAGAATCCCTTTAGCCCAAAGACAAGTGTTGACACCATATTTTTCTTAAGCTTTAATGTTTGCTTGAGGACAAGCAAAGGTTTAAGTGTGGGAGAATTTGATCACACTAAAATTCACCGTATTTCTGACTCCGATTTCGCATGCATTCTTAGCTTTTATTGTTGTTTTGCTTTGTTATTGCTTTGTTTTCTTATGTTTTCAGGTTTTTATAATAATCGGAGCTTGAATCGGGAAAAGGAGCGAAAAAGGAGTGAAAACGGACGAAAACCTAGAAATTCAGCATTTTGCACTTACGGCACCCACCGTGGCGGGCGCCATGGGGTTAGCCATGACGTGGCCACGTCTCAAGACCACTCCTCAACCTCCAAGACCCACGTTCCCCACTCCATCATCCCCTGTAGGGACCATGGCGGGCGCCATAGGCCTGTGGCGGGCGCCACAAGGCCAAATTCCATAACCTCCACTTTTTAGTGGAGGGGCGTCCCGGTCATTTCATGCTTTCAGTTTTTACTATAAATAGGACCTTAGATTTTCGTTTTTCTTCATCCAGAATTAGAATTCTCTAGGCATATATCAGTTATAAAGCAGTTGCCATTCCACATCGGGGTGCCTCTGCAATCGAGTGATCGAGTCTGTAATCTGTCTGTGGTTCGAGTTTTGGAGCACTCTGGAGGAAGTTAATCCTGCCGCCATTTTAATTCAAGTTCGTACTTTACTTTTATTTATTTCTGCCTCGCTTTTATTTTGTTTATTTCCCGCACTCGCACATTTACGTTGTTTATTTCCTGCACTCGCACATTTACGTTGTTTATTTCCTGCACTCGCACATTTACGTTGTTTATTTCCTGCACTCGCACATTTACGTTGTTTATTTCCTGCACTCGCTTTAAATTACTTTTATGAAAAACTATAAAAAGAATATTTACTTTATCATGTCTAACTAATTCCATAAAGGTTAGAATGTAAGGATCGTAATTAAACCAGTAATCAGTATAATTGTTCGTGGAAACACCTAAGGGCTATTTTATCTTTCAATTCAAATAATTGTTTTTAACTATTTCAAAAACAGCCAAAAGCGCTTTGTATAGTTCATTAGGAGATTTTAGATTAAAAAGAAAAGAGATTTTAAAACGATTTTCGGACGCGTTAGGAAGTTTAAACTCTGGTTCGCAAGAACCTCTTTTTGCTAAGAAGTCCAGGTTAAAATACTTTTCAACTTAGTTAAGATACTATATTTCTTAAAAATAGGTTTACTACTCTAACGCAGTACGCACCTTTTTATCCGTGACAATAGGAGGGGTTGATTAGAGAGTACAACTCGGTTCTGAATACGCGAAAGCGACAGTTCCTGTTAAATTAGTTCTTTTCAAAGAAGAAAACACTGCCCATAAGTAGTTCCACTAACAAGTACTGGATTATCATTGATTACGTGAATTACATTCGAGCCTGTCTTTATTTATTATTTAAAATTATAATTTTATTTACCATTGCACCCTTATTAAAACCCTTAAAAATAGTTGCCTTAGATACACACCATAACAACAGGTTTGATAGATTGACACTTGGTCTCTGTGGATTCGATAATCTTTTATATTACTTTGACGTGATTCGTACACTTGCGAAAAACACGCATCACAGACTATCCTATTTTTAAGACTATCCGCTTGTTCCGCCCCTTGAAAAAGGTGATTGAATTGGTCTTCAACCCTTAGAATAACCTTAGTTGCAGATGGATTACAAATTTCGCAGATTGCAATAGTTCGTGTTAGTCCCTCTTTTGCTTGGATCTCCCTTTCGGGTTTTCAATCCACCGGGATACCCTTTTTTGCATGAGCTGTCCGATGTGGATTTTCAACTCAGCGGGTGTACATTTTTTTTCAAGATTTCCCTAATTTTTGCCCGAGTCTTTTATTCTGTTTTTGGCTCCCTGGGATGCCCATTTTTGCCTGGATCTTTATTTTGTTTTTATCCAGCGGGTCTTTTTACACGAAGTATTTTCTTAGTGCATCTGCGTTGACAGGGGAATGGAAGTCTTCTCCATCCATGGTTGTTAGCATTAAGGCTCCACAAAAGAAAACCTTTTTAACCACGAATGGTCCTTCATAATTAGGTGTCCATTTTGCCCTATGATCGTTAAGAGGAGGAAGAATCCTTTTCAGCACCAGGTCACCTGGTATATACCTTTGAGGTTGTACTTTTTTGTCGAAGGCCAGTTCCATGCACCGTTGATACAACTGTCCATGGCATACAACTGTTAGGCGTTTCTCTTCAATGAGGCTCAGCTGATTGTATCTGGATCAGAGCCACTCAACTTTATCTAGCTTAATGTCCATCATTAAACTCAACGAGGGGATCTCCACTTCAATAGGTAGGACTGCCTCCATACCATATACTAATGAGAACGAGGTTTCCCCGGTTGAGGTACGCACTGACGTTCTGTACCCATGTAACGCAAATGGTAGCATCTCATGCCAGTCTTTGTATGTCACAACCATCTTCTTCACAATCTTCTTGATGTTCTTGTTGGCCGCCTCAATGGCACCATTCATCTTTGGGCGATATGGAGAAGAGTTGTGACGTTCTATCTTTAAATCCCGACACAAGTCATCCATCATCTTGTTGTTGAGGTTAGAACCATTATAAGTAATGATTATTTCGGGGATTCCGTACCGGCAAATGATGTCTCTTTTAATAAACCGGGCTACCACTTGTTTTGTAACGTTGGCATAAGACGCCGCTTCGACCCACTTTGTGAAATAGTATATGGAAACTAGGATGAAGCGGTGACCGTTGGAAGCTTTTGGCTCGATCTTGCCAATCATATCAATGCCCCACATGGCAAACGGCCACGGTGAAGACATGACACTCAATGGATTCGGAGGTACATGGACTTTATCAGCATAAATCTGGAACTTATGGCATTTACGGGAGTATTTGCAGCAATCGGATTCCATGGTGATCCAATAATATCCCGATCTCAACAATTTCTTGGCCATAGCATGTCCTCCAGCATGGTTACCAAAGGAGCCTTCATGAACCTCTTGCATCAACAAGTATGCTTTGTGTCTATCCACGCATCTGAGCAGAACCATGTCAAAGTTTCGCTTGTATAGCACACCATCTTGATTCAAGAAGTAACCACCTGCTAGTCTTTTAAGGGTCTTCCTGTCTTTTTAGGATGCCCCAGTCGGGTACTCTTGAGTCTTCAAGAAGTGCTTGATATCATGATAACAAGGTTTGTTATCTTCACCACTGTCAACTGAAAAGACATAACTAGGTCTTTCAAGACGGGAGACCATGATTCGAGGCACGAAATTCATAGGATCCATTTTGGAAATTAGGAGAGTGGTATGAGTCAGCATGCACTGTCTTAGTCGGCGAGCAGCCCATGCCAAAATGCAGCAAGTTTTCTCGAGTAGTAAGTAGCGTGTCTCACAATCGGTAAAATTTTTGTTAAGGTAATAAATGGCATGCTCTTTTCGACCAGACTCTTCCTGCTGACCCAGCACACACCCCATTGATCCTTCAAGCACAGTCAGATACATGATCAAGGGTCTCCCTGGCACTAGAGGCATGAGAATTGGAGGTTCTAGCAGGTACTCCTTGATCCGGTCAAAGGCTTGCTGACAGTCTTCATTCCATTTAATGGCCTGATTCTTCCTCAAAAGCTTAAAGATGGGCTCACACGTGGCTGTTAGGTGAGAGATAAACCGTGCAATGTAGTTTAGTCTCCCTAATAAACCATGCACTTTCTTTTCAGTCTTTGGCTCAAGCATCTCTTGGATGGATTTTACTTTGGCTGGATCAACCTTAATTCCCTGCTCACTAACAATGAAACCCAGTAGCTTGCCAGAACGGACCCCAAAGGTGCACTTGATCGGATTCAACCTCAATCTGAACTTCCGAAATCTGTCAAACAATTTTGCTAGATTGACCAAGTGCTCTTCTTCTGTTTGGGATTTTGCTATCACATCGTTAACATAAACCTCAATTTCATGATGAATCATGTCGTGAAATAGCGTCACCATTGCCTGTTGGTAAGTGGCTCCAGCATTCTTAAGACCAAACAGCATGACCTTGTAATAGAAGGTGCCCCAAGGCGTGATGAAGGTAGTCTTTTCCATATCATCGGGAGACATCTTAATTTGGTTATAACCTGAAAACCCGTCCATGAAAGAGAACACAAAAAACTGAGCAGTATTGTCAACAAGCACGTCTATATGAGGTAGAGGGAAATCATCTTTGGGGCTGGCCCTGTTCAAATCCCTGTAGTCTATACACATCCTGACTTTACCGTCTTTTTTAGGGACCGACACAATATTAGCAACCAAGGGAGGTTAACTAGTCACAACCAAGAAACCAGCATCAAATTGCTTCTGTACTTCCTCTCTGAGCTTGATTTCCATATCGGGGCGTGTGCATCTCAGCTTTTGCTTCACTGGCGGACAATCTTCTCTCAAAGCCAGCTTGTATACCACAATGTCAGTGTCTAAACCAGGCATGTCCTGGTAAGACCAGGCGAAGACATCAATATATTCTCGAAGCATGGCGATTAGACGAGTCTTGATAGATTCTTCCAACGCAGCCCCAATCTTGACTTCTTTCTTGTCCTCTTCGGTACCCAAGTTTATTACTCTGATGGCCTCTTCATGCGGCTGAATCATCTTTTCCTCCTGTTTAAGTAGTTTGGCTAAATCTTCGGGTAGTTCGCAACCTTCTTCACCTTCCTCATCGGCTTGGTAAATCAGATTGTCAAAGTCATATTAGCCATAGCAAGGTCGTCATTGATAAGATCCAGTGACGAGCACCTGCATGAATGGTGATTCATGCAAGGCTTTAGAAGGAGTTTGAAAAACATTGCCATCTTTTAAAACTTTTCTTTCTTTTTTTTGAAAACAAAAGTAAAAAATGAAAGACAAGGAACAACATGAATGAATGCAAAACGTCAGCTTTATTAATGATTATGTATTGTGTTAGGAACAAAAGAACCCTTATAATAAGCTACTATGCCCCGGGCAAGACATAGTGCTTGAGTACAGGAAATACAAAAAGAAAAAATCATTACTCTTCAAAGGAGGTGACTGAGATAAGCCTTTTAGTCGACCAATTGCTGAGCTGAGTCTCTGGAACACAAGGTCTGATCCACTCGTCTAAGTCACAGTCACTATCAACTGTGTCGTCCTACACTACACTGATGCTTCCGTAATCGACCATTCCCGCACTCGTGAAGGTAATCGGGCCTTGACGACCTCTAGCGCTCTGTTCAGATGATGACTGTCCAAGATGGTAGCCAACACCAAACATATCTTTCTTTTTTGACACTTCTACTGGACTGCCCTAGCCTTCTCGTGTTCCTGATTCCATTACCTTCAAAGCTTTCTTATAAGAAGTTATGGAAACCCCCTTCTTTGATTCTTCAGAAGAAGTTGCTGATGAAGATGCCAATTCAGTCTTCAGGGGCTCAAAAGCCTGACACGGAGTCTCCACTATCTCACCGTCCATCTCTACATATTTAAACGAAGCCAAATGACTAATGATGATATCATCTTCCCCATAGACTGTTACAATTTTTCCTTCCTAGACGAACTTCTATTTCTGATGGAGTGTGGACGATATTGCCCCTGCCCAATGTATCCAGGGCCTTCCCAGCAAACAATTATATGCAAGTTGTATGTCCATTACATAGAATGTGGCGTTGAATATTTGTGGACCCACTTTGATTGGCAATTCTACCTCCCCAAACACTGACCTTATCTATCCATCGGAAGCTCGAACTACCAGGTCACTAGGCTTTAAAATCACTCCATCATAATTCAACTTCATTAATGCCTTCTTGGGAAGAACATTTAGGGATGATCCGGTATCCACCAACACATGAGATAACATTGCACCTTTACATTCTAAGGAAATATGCAATTCCCGATTGTGAGCCCGACCCTCAGATGTTAGATCCATGTCTGTAAAACCCAATCCATGACTGGCGTTGACACTGGACACTACAATCTCCAATTGGGAATAACATTCAGGGATGATCCGGTATCCACCAACACACGAGATAACATTGCACCTTTACATTCTAAGGAAATATGCAATGCCCGATTGTGAGCCCGACCCTCAGATGTTAGATCCATGTCTGTAAAACCCAATCCATGACTGGCGTTGACATTGGACACTACAGTCTCCAATTGGTTCACCGAGTTATCCTGAGGTACATAAGCTTTATTCCGGATGTTCAAGAGAGCGTTTCTATGGGAATCATAACACATTATCAGAGACAAGATGGAAATCTTCGATGGATTCTGTTGCAAATGGTCCACGATCTTGTAATCGCTCTTTTTGATGATTCTCAAAAACTCCTCAGCTTCTTTGTCAAATGTAATGTCTGGGTAAGCCACTGGTGTGGGTTCATTAGCAGATTCTAGCTGTTTCCCTCTGGCTTTAACTTGGGCTTCTGCAGTGTCTCAGGGTGGTATTACCCTATTTCTCAGTGTTTCCGGTGCAAACAACCTTCCACTCCTAGTAAAGCCTTCTACTCCAACATTTTCTACTTGAGCTGGAGACATACTAGATGTGGCCATATCTTGCTTCTGGCCGTTAAAATATACTTGACCACCATAATGCCAAGGAATGGCCTTATCACTTTGATACATTACTGGCCCTGCAGTGGTGATAGTTATTGGTGCTATTCTGGCTTGTGGAGGAGCTTGAGATGGGTAATAGAAAATGGTTTCTATAGAGACTTCTCTTTCTTTGACAACTTTGTCCAACTGTAAAACACCTTCATTATTCATTCTTTGGATCCCCTTTTTCAACTTCTCACAACCATCTAGAGCTACAGCACACCCTGGACAATCATCTTCACAACCTGGAAAACCACCCCTCTGGGCCAAACAAGCCTTAACAGCATTAAACGGAGTTTACAGGTCGTTGACATCACACACCAGATTTAGACTCTCTCCATCATTAATTGCCCCAATTGTACCCCCGTGAGGAGGCATGGGGTTCTGTATCACATTAGGAGTAGGAGCGAAGTTAATCGCTTTAGAATCTACCAGGTCTTGGACTACATACTTTAAGGCTTTACAGTTTTCTGTGGTATGTCCGGGAGCTCCGGAATGAAATTCGCATCGAGCATTCGTATCATAACCTTCAGGGAGTTTCCCCGGCTTCGGGGGTTGCAAAGTTCTGAGCTGAACCATCTGGAACTGGAGAAGATTCTTCAAAAGCTTCGAGTAAGACATAGGTGGAGTTTTAAACTATCTTTCTATGGTCTTCTAGGGATAATATGGACGAGGGGCTCTTTGTTGATACCCTTGTTGGCGTTGCTGCTGCGGTTGTTGGATTTGTTGTTGAACAGGCTGTGCTGAGATAGTGATAAGGGCCACTTGCTGATAAACACCTCTGTTACCTCCGCCTCTCTATGTGTATACTTCCCCAGTCTCTCCTTCTCTCCTCTTCAAGAAGGGTTTCTTGACACCAGAAGTTGAAGCACCCCCATTCTGAATCTTCCTTTGCTTGATCCAACTCTCTATCCTCTCGTTAGTCAAGATAATATCTGAAAAACCTATTGAGGAACATCCAACCAACCTTTCCATGAAGTACCCCGGAAGAGTATCCATGAAAAGGTCCACCATCTCTCTTTCTAACATCGGTGGTTACACCCTGGAGGCCACTTCACGCCATCTCTGTGCGTAATCTTTGAAACTCTCCGAATTTTTCTGTGTAAGACTCTGAAGTTGAGTGCGACTAGGAGCCATGTCAATATTATACTGATATTGTTTCAGAAAAGCTTCTCCCAACTCATTCCAGCTCTTACAAAACTTCTCTCCAACTTCATATACCATTCCAAGGATCCTCCGGAGTGACTATCTTGAAAATAGTACATCCAGAGCTTTTCGTCCTTAGTATGGGCATCAATCTTTCGGTAGAACGCCTGTAGATGAGTTTTGGGACAGGAGTTACCATTATATTTGTCAAAAGTTGGTGGCCTGAACTTGTGAGGAATGACCACCCCAGGGACTATGCCCATATCAGACACATGCATCCCAAGAGTATCTTTACACTCAAGGGCTTTGAGTTTCTCAGCCAGCAGCAAAAAGTCCTGGAAATTTCCTTCCGCGCCAAATTCCATATCATTGTTAATGGAAGGAAACTAATCCTTTTGTCTGTCTTGCACAAGGATGAAGGTTGTGCCAGGTTCTGGAACTGGAGGTCCACCTGTGCCATTGTTGGTGTTGGGAGGATTCACCTGAACTTCTGGAGTGACTACAGGAGGATCAGTCTGAGGGGGGTTGAGTCCTTGGATTGCATTCCTCAAATCTTGTTGTCCTTGGGCCATCCCTTGCATCATGACCATGAATTCGCCCATCCTGGTGCGGAGTTCGTTGAGCTCAGTTTGCATAGCATCCATGAATGTCCTCTAGTTGTTGCGTTTTGCGTAACAATGGGGAATGTTCTGTCTGAAGTGTCGGGTCTTGGCAGCTCGCACAATCTTTGCCTGAAACGTAGAAAAATGATGTGTAGGCAATGCAATGTGTTCCTTTTATTCTCAAGGTTTTGTTTAATTTCCCATTCCAGTGTTGAGAAAAAAAAAGACTTTGTATGATATTCAGACGTGAAGTAGCCGCATTCAATATGTTGTGTCCGTGTAACAGATAAACAATCAGAGACTTTAGGTGAATCAAAAGGAAACTATATTAGCAAAATCCTTAATGGGTACAAGTTCATACATCAAAAGGTACATCAAGAGAGAGAGAACTCCCACAATAAGCCTGTGGGTAATCCAAGTCATATGAATACAAGACTAAAGCTTAGGAAAATCTACATCTTGTAACATCCAACTTAGGCTCTTGACACCTTGCAACAGCTGAGCTATATCTAGATGTGTAGGTTCCTGCACAAGCTTCTGAATCAGGATATCCCTAAGGTCAAAGGAGGATTGTAATTCCTCAATATGTTGTAGGAACACCTTTTCACTTTCCTGGCTTATAGTGGAATTAGTCTTGGTCCTCTTGATATCAGCTCTCAATTTCAACTCTTCTATCTCCTTCTGAACTTCCTTTACTGCTTGTTGACTTTCTGTTAGATCTTGGAGACGACTCTTCTCTTGATGATAAGCCTTCTGAAGGAGTTTCCCTTGCTCAGTTAAAGAATCCTGGAGAGCTTTGAAATCTAACTTGTACTTGACTTCCAGCTCTTTCTGCTTCTTCAAGTTGTCTTCCCACTTCTCTTGCCATAAGTTGATAGCTTCATTAGCTTCATTCAACTCTTTCGTATCTTTCCGACGTTGTTCCGCCCTGTGAGTTTCAACTAATCCCCTCTTCTTGAAGTAAATCTCCCTCTCTTGAAAGTCTTGCTGCTTGAGCCTGGCCATTTCTTCAGCTTTGTGAGCTCTTTCCTCCAATTTCTGATTTTGCATTTTCAACTTCTGGCATGAATTGTTGGCTTCTTGATTCTCCAACCTAAGTTGTTTAACCAGGCCTTCCAACTTTTGATATTCCTGAAGAGGCACTGAAGTTGTGGGCGTTATCTCCTTAGGGTAAAGAGGTGTTTCCTTAGAGAATGGGAGCAACAAAGTCTCTACACGATCTTCCAACTAGGTGGCAAAAGGATCATAAATCTTGCGATCTACTCTCCCAAAGTCTTTCTTCCCTTTCATCACTCTAACTTCCCAAGCTTAGGATTCTAGCAAGCTCATCTTTAGGTTACCTACTGCTGGAAAGTATAAAGACGGACTCATCTCCTCAATCAAAGGTACAACTCTTAAGGGGTAACCAAATTGTTTCCTGGATAAGATAGGATTATAGCTAATCCCACCTTTCCTTCCTATCAAGGGCACATTTGGGAAGCTACCACAACTGACCAAGATTTCTTTGCCCACAAGATCCCTGTTGCATCCCCAAGAAATGTCAACTGAGGTTAAGCCCATTAATCTTTTGGACCACTTCCAAGATTGTTTCAAATCCTGAAAAGGCCCTGATTATGGAGTTGCCTTATAAACCAGTCAGCAAACAGGGGAGCACAACAATTCACATGTCCCTTTATCTTCTCATTCCTATGGTGAACCCCATAGTAAAAGTCACCTAGCAAAGTAGGCACTGGATTTCTTCTGGCAAATATAGTGATGGCTTCCATGCTGATCAAACCCTTTTCTCCTGGAAACAAACTGATCCCATACACTATCAGACCAAGCAAGGTGTTGAATTTAGCCCACTTGTTTTCAGAGGCCAGATCCTGAGCTTCCTTGATAAGAAAATCCAAGAAAAGTCTTTACCTTTGGTGGCATCCAGTCCTCTGCTAACCTTGGATAAGTCCAAAAGAAAGGAGTCAACTATATCTTTGGATGAAGGAATCTTCTCTAAGCCATAATAAGGAGCACCATTTTCGATGGGAATTATGAGGATGCTGGATATCTCTTCTAATGTGGGAGCCAAGATGTAGTCAAGGAAAACAACGACCCTCAGTTGTGGATCATAGAACTCCAGTAGAGAATGCAAGCTATCCCTCTGGTCAGTGGTTGGCTTATTCACATAGTCTAGGATCTTTCCAAACTCTTTTCTGAAATCATCAAGCACTTTGTCACCCATTAAGCTAATTAACTTCTGAATACCATATTAGTACCCAGATTGTTCGTCGTACTCGACGAGATCCACGCTTAAAAGATTTGTGTTTAAAGGGGTAGTGTCAGTGCTATCTGTGTGCAAAAGCTGGAAAAAGAATGTACAAGTGTCAGTGCAAGAAAGGGAAATGAAGTGAGGTTCCCAGGAGTGAGGCTTAATGAATAATGCTGGAAGGGGGGGAAGAGACATAGACTTTTGTTCGATAACAGTTAAGTTATGCCTACGTATCCTCTCGTGCAATGAGGAAGTCAGAACACCGTAGTTCGACTCAAAGAGACTGAAAGATAAATTGACTTGTGAATTGGATGCTTGCCTATGCTCAAGTGTATGACCTGTTTGGCTCAGGTGCAAACTGTCTTACATTAGACGGAAGAAGCAAGTTCTCGTTCGTGAGTGAATGAGGTGAGAAAAGAATCCCGGAGGAGATGATTATTGTTTGTTTTTGAGTTTTCAATCTTTTATTTGTTTTTGGTGTTTTTCATAAGTTAATGAGCTTAAGCCTAAATCAAGGGTTAGTAAACTCATCATATCCTCCCTTTGATTAGGGATAATGAGAATACTTTAAGTATGAGATAAACATCTCAACTTAATTACCATGATGATGTAGGATTAAGATCATTAACCCACTTGTGATTATTTAGATGTTTTTGAGTTTTTGTTTAGTGTTAAGTAATGAGTTTAAGCCATAATCAAAGATTAGTGAACCCATTACACCATCCTAATAGAAGGATAATAGATGAGCACACTTAAGCTGAGGAAGATACCTCAACTTAATCCATGATTAGGGATTAACCTCATGACAAAACAAAGCCTTTATTAAAGTGGATTTTAATTAATGGTAAGATTAAGAAGTGGATTTTAGGGTTTGTAAGACAACTTGAGGGGGACTTGTCCATTAACACTAGGGTTAGTCCTTCTTAACCAATTAAGGAAGAATTAGAACCCTAATGCAAGGCCCAAGTTACAAGTCATTGTCTTAGTGATTATTAAGATGGATTGATTAAGAGGTTTAAACACATTAAGGGTTTAACACTTAGGATTAAAGTTATACACTCCATCCTAAGAGAAGGATGCAGGCATAACCTTAATCACAAAGCCTTAACACCTTAAAGGTTTAGTCCCTGATTATGAGATGAAAGGAGAGACACAAAAGAAGACACAAAGGTAAAACTAAATGGGGACTAATCAAAACCCTAATTGTTATCATGCTTGGGTGTTCCTAGGGTTTATGAGGCTTGCAAGAGATCTTCAAGGAAATCCACCAAGGAAGAAGCAGATGAAAGGAGGAGAAGCAGAAGAAACAAGCTAGCTTACTTCACTTAAGAAGATAAGTTACTTGAAGAAAGAAAGTGAGAGAGGAATATGAATGAGCAGGCTCACTCTAAAGCAAAAGCAAAATGCAGCAATGAATTCATAAGAGAGATGAGAAGGGAATGTGAGAAGTGAAGGCAAATTCACTTCTCAAAGCACTTACCACCTGAAAAGTTAGCATAAAGGAATGAAATGAAATGAAAATGAAGCAAATGCAAAGATGCAAACCAAAACCAGAAGCATAAACATGATGTTAATGATGATAATATATGATGCAAATGTATGTCAAGTGATATGGATGTTCATACAAGATATGAGAATGCAAATGAAGCATGAAAGAAGCATGAAAGCACATGAATGTCCATGGAATGAAATGAATGCATAACATGGTAAATGGATGAAGAAATGATCAAGCTTGGTTCTAATGTGTCCTATGATGTCTTAGAAGTCAGGTGAATGCATGAAATGTCATGGCAAGTTCTTGAATGAATGCATATGCAAGATGTATGTGAATGAACATGAGAGATAAGGGTTTTCATGCAACATGAGATGCAAAAGTCAAAAACAGAAGCAAATGACAAGATAAAAAATTGAAAATGCAATCAAAGGAACCCTAACCCCATATGATATCACACCCCAAGAGAGAAGACCTAAATCTTAACCTAATGAAAGTTATGATTTTTCTAAGTTATCTAGGGTTTTAAGGTACCTAAAGCGAAAAAATGCCAATCAATTCAAAAAGGCAGAAGAAATTTATGAAAAAATTATGTTAGAAAATACATTTCAAATGAAGATCAATTCAAAAATAATCATTGTCATACCATTCTTGGTTAGGCAGAAAATAATTCTTGAAGTTAGGGTTCAAAAATAAGAATTTTATGAACCCTAAATTCAAGAAAATTATCAAAAATGGTTCAAAACCAAAAAGAAATTTGTGTGGATGGTATGACAATGTCTCTAAATGTTTAAAGATGAAATATGAATTTTTTGGGATTTTTTAGAAACCTAAATGATATTTTAATTAATTAATTTTCATTAATTAATTAAAATAAACATTTTAATGTCTAAAAAATGATTTTTTAATGTGAAAAATAAAAATAAAAATATTTTTGGGTTAAGAAAATTATTTTGAATCAAAATGCTGAATACAAATATTTTTGGGATTTTCTATGTATTTTAAATAAATGGTACAAAATTAAATAATAAAAAAAAGGAAATTAAAATTGAATTAAACAGAAGTATGCAAAGGGAAGGGCCAGGATTGAAACTGGGCTTGGACTGGTTGATTGCGCGCCAGATCCTAAGGCTCTCATTCAAACATAACTAATCCTATTTATTTAATTAATTAACCCTAATTAATAACTAATGAGCTGATCTTAACCACACAAACACGCGCGGGAAGGGAGATCCAATGGTCCACATTCAAAGTTTGCCCTAACCCTAATTAAGTCACTAATGACATTCAGGTGGCCGAAGAAGACTTCCGGTCATCTTCTCCGACCAGACCTTCGCCTGAAAATTGCTAACTTCTTCCCTAAACACTTTCTGGAGCTCTAAAGCTCCAGATTCACTCCTCACACTTCCCTGAACCTGAATCCACCCTCAAACCTCATTTCTTTTCACTCAATCTCATGATTCGAAGAAAAACATAAACATGGCAAAAATTTCAGACAAGCAATACATTCACATTTCTCAACCATTTTCAATAATTCCAAGTTCAGTGTGATCAGTGAAACATGCTTAATCATTTTATAACATAAAAGAGAAGTTCTGGAAAAATTAATTTGAATGGCTACCTGAGACGGAGATTTCAACCCTTGAGCTTTCTGGCCACTTCCTTGGTGCAAAAAGCCTCTAATGACCTTCATGAAGAGTTTGCAATGCTTGGAAAGCTTTGTGGATGGCTGGTTTGTGAGCTTGCACTCCAACTGGTCAGAAATCGTATTTGGATTGTGGTGTGTTCTTGGCTGCTTTGATGGGTGGTTTTGGGTCAATGAATGATTTAGAAATGAATGATGGTGTTTGTTTGAAGATTGAGTGGCCGAGTTGGGAGATTCGAAAGCTTTTGCAAGAGGGAGAGTTTTTTGGTATCTTGATGATTCTTAGAGTTCAGCTTGTGCTCTTGTGTGTTATGACCATCATTTGGTCCACATATCAACTTGTGATAGGTCTGTGGAGTGGTTGTGCCCTATTGTGATTGGTATGGCCTTCTTGCAAAAAAGTCAAAAGTGTTTGTCCTTGAGGTATAGGCTGGTTCAGAGGTGGTACAAGGGCATGTCTGGTTCAGCAAGGATCAAGGAGGTCCATGGAATTCATTTTGAGGCAATTCAGCATGTGAGAAATAAGTTATGGGGTGTTTTGCAATTTGGAGAAAGTTTGGCCCTTTTGAGATTTCTTCATGGGCAAGGCATGAAAACTTGAGATTCTTTGGGCAATTCTGATTTTTAGACATTGCACAATGTTTTTATGATGCTTAGAAGTGTGTTTGAAGCCACAAAATGAATTGGCAAGTGGTTTTGCAAAAATCCCTCTTTGGTGCATTCTTGAAAATTATGTGATTTTTGCCAACTTTGACAAGCCATAACTTGAGTTCCAAAATGAATTAGATTTTATTCTTGTAATTTTTGAAAATGAAATGATCCAATCTACAACTTTCATGACCAAAAGTTTTTCATTTGAAGCATTTTTGGTTAAGAAAGTGGAGGTTGAAAAAACTTTCCCAAAATGGAAAGTTTACATTACAAGTCATTTCCATTTTTGGCAACTTTTGGTTTAGCTCATTTTTCTTCAAATTTGTGAACTTCTAAGCACTTCAATGATCAAATAAAGACCATATAACTTCAATTTGATGAAAAATCCACTTTGGTTCCATGTTGGGGGGGCCTCAGATGCCCTGATTTTGCTCTGACTTGCTCAAGAAGTTACCTAGTGATTAGATGACTTCCACAATGAATTTCTTCATAAAACTTGGTATGCATGATCTTTATATCATATTGAGACCAATAGAAACAATAATGACCAAAAAAATTGGAGTTATGGCCTTTGAAACCAAAACCCTAATTTCAGGTCATTTGTGTAGTTAAACCCTGGCTCTGCTTCCATGCTTTGCCAGTTCTTGTGATTCTTTGACTTCCTTGATCTTTGGAGGATAAAATATGATGATTGAACATACATAGACCCTCTTGAGATGATTGAAGACCTTTGGAGTGGCTCAGATGGATCCTGGATGGCTCAGATCACAAACCCTAGATGCAGATGCCTTGAACTAATGTAGTGAAGCAAAAAATGCAATATGATATGGTATGCTTGAACTAATGAAAATATGAAAGATCACAAGACATGGTGTGAACTTAGTGAGGGAAATTTTGGGGTGTTTACAGCTGCCCCTTATCAATCATGAGTTAGCTGTGCGAGATGTAAGCGCCTGGCTTAACAGACAAACAAGATAACTTGTGGTTGAATACCAAAGATAATCCAAAATTTGCACTCACTGGGGAGAAGAAGAAAAGGGATATAGATTGTAAAAGACAATATTGTATGATTATAAAGTGCAGGCGATGGAGGACGACCATCGAGCAGAGGACGACTGATGGGGATAAAGCAATGACGGGGACGACCGACATGCTGGGGCAATAAAGAGATTATGATGGGGACGGCCCTCAAGCAAAGTAACAAAGTTTTATGGGGATTAAAGAAAAGGCAATGATGGGGATGGCCATCAGGTTTGCAAAGTAATGTAAACAACGACGGGGACAACCGTCATTTTAAAGAATAAATGAAATAATGATGAGGGACGGTCATCAAAGGTGAAGGACGATCACCTATCAGGGGACGGCTGCTCTTCATCACGACATAGGACGAATGTCGGATGGAAAAAGTCGACGATAGCGACGGCCATCGGATAAGCATGATGAAGGACGATCATCAAAAGGTGAAGGACGATCACCTAACAGGGTACAGCTGCTCTCGGGGTTTATCATGACATAGGACGAATGTCAGATAACAAGATCAACGATGGGGACGGCCATCGGGCAGAATGATGAAGGACGATCATCAAAAGGTGAAGGACGATCACCTAGCAGGGGAAGGCTGCTAAATATCACGACATAGGACGAATGCCGGATACAAAAGGGTTCCAATAATGGAGACTCCGCTGGGAGAAAGATGAGGGATGGTCATCCAAAGGTGAAGGACGATCACCTGGCAGGGTACGGCTGCCGAAAGTATCATGACATAGGACGAATGTCAGATAGAAAAGAAGTTTTGCTGGGGAATTCGTTGGGGAATAGTAAACACGGACGAGTGTTTACATCCAAGAAATGAAAGGTATAAGTGTTTGACACTATGAATAGATTAAATATACGGACGAGCATCTTTAAGATGACGATACGGACGAGTATCGGTAGAAACAAAAGCTCACACATGTTCAGAGATGATGGTACGGACGATTACCAACTGGTTAACAAAGAACACAGACGAGTGTTGAATATGAGGGGAAATAAGTGGTGTATACAAGACACGGACGAGTATCTTGTATGAGTAAAAATAAACATTGGTGAGACACAGACGAGTGTTCAACTTGCTGGTAAGAGTATGACACGGACGAGTGTCGTAAGAGAAAAGTGTATAAGTTATGAAGTTATAAGTGCAAAAGGTAATCTGGTGACTTATGGGGATAGGATGACACGGCCGGGTGTCAATGAGAGTGTATTATAATAAGTGTTTGGGTAACCGTGCTGGGGAATGGTGACACGGACGGGTGTCAAAGGAGAGTATGTAAGTTTCTGTTTTCAAAAGGATATTTTTGGCTTATATCTGCAGGGGGATGATATGACACAGACGAGTGTCGAATGAGTATATAAAAACATGTATTCGTGAGTGCAAAGAGGATGCTCTTTGGCTTTCTGTGGGGAAATATGAGATGACACAGACGAGTGTCGGGACAAACATGTTATGTATAAGTGTCCGTTTGTAGAGAGTGTTCTGGCGACTTTACTGGGGAATAATGACACGAAAGAGTGCCAAAAGGAGCATGTATCCGTATTTGAGAGTGCGAAGGGGACGCTTTGGCATTCTGCGGGGACTGTGAGTCTTTATATACATTGCTGATGGAATGTTGGTGGCGTTCGCAGGTGACTAGTTCGAACCTGACTTGTGATTATGCAATATGTTTGATTTTTGCCGTAATGCTCCGTATTAGACGGAATGCTACGCTCTGGGGAAAAATGATGCGAATACTATGATTATGAAAAAATACCGATCCGGGATTCGGATCCTGTTACTTGTGGGGATCTCTGACTGATCTGCTTGAAAGGACATCCCAGTTGGGGATGAGATCATTGGTAGATCTGATAAAATATGCGACTCTGCTAGGGGAAATAAATCACTGATAGACCTATCTTAGTAATGAGGAGCCCAGCTGGGGATGAGGAAGCTTTCGTCACTATGTTGTGTGGGAAATTCAGACATCGCTCTTCTGGAAGAGGCCGGAGCTCTGTGGGGAGATGGTTCCACGTCTAGTACTCTGTTGGGGGAGGAAAGACCACTGAACGATCTCCCTTGAGATTTCTGTGGGGATCTTGCTGAGGATGATGATATCTGACAACTCAGCTGGGGAAATGAGCACCTTATGACGCTACTCTGAAGAAAATGTGTTGGAGAAGTGATGCCCGGCAACTCTGATGGGGAGAAAACACTTCCGGTGCTGTTTGGAGGCTATGCTGAGGAAATAATGATTTGGCAACTTTGCTGGGGAAAACCTTTCATACCCCATGTTGCGCTTTGGATACCTGCAATCTTGTCATAACAAAGAAACGCGCCAGTATCCCGAGGTATCCCTTACCGGATTCCATCATAGGATTTTAAACACTCCTGGGAGTAAAATATATTTCCTGCAAGCTTGTGATTAAAAAGGCCCATCCGTTTTTATGCAAACGTTATATCAAGGATATTGGACATTTTATTTTGCAAATGAAATAAAATGTACAAGACAAAGTGTGGAGATCGTTACAAAGAAACAAATCCCCTGAAATGAGGAGATCGTTACGAATTGAGAAAAATGAAGGTGTTGGCAATGTTGACGAAGCTTTAGCGAGCTTCCCTTTGCTATGACCCGTATGACCTTGACGTTCTTCTCATCCTGCTTTCTGAAGAAGGCTGATTCTGACCGACGCTTTAACCTTTCGAAGTTTGCCGTGTTGCAAGTGATACATACAAATTCAGAATGCAGTTGTTTGCTTATTCCCTAATTTTGCGTGAATCGCCCTTTCGGGTTTTTAATCCATCGGGATACCCATTTTTTCCTGAGCTGTCCAATGCGGCTTTTCAACTCAGCGGGTGTACATTTTTCTTTATTTTCCCTTATTTTTGCCCGAGTCTTTTATTCTGTTTTTGACCCGTCGGGATGCCCCATTTTTGCCTGGACTTACATTCTGTTTTCTATGTCCAGCGGGTCATTTTGTGCGAAGTATTTTTTAACTGCATCTGAATTCAGAGGGGACAGGAAATCTTCACCATCCATAGTAGTAAGCATCAGTGCTCCACCGGAGAAAACTTTCTTTACTATAAACGGACCATCATAATTCGGAGTCCACTTGCCCTTGTGGTCTGTATGAGGAGGAAGGAGTCTTTTCAGCACAAGATCTCCTACTTGGTATTCCCGAAGCCTGACTTTCTGATCGAAGGTTTTCTTCATTCTCTTCTGATATAACTGCCCATGACATATTGCATCTAATCTCTTCTCTTCAATCAGATTCAGTTGATTGTACCGAGATTAGACCCATTCTGCTTCATTCAACTTGACATCCATCAGTACCCGCAAGGAAGGTAATTCAACTTCAATAGGTAGGACTGCCTCCATACCATACACAAGCTGATATGGTGTTTCCCCAGTAGATGTTCTAATTGAGGTACGGTACCCATGCAAGGCAAATGGTAGCATCTCATGCCAGTCTTTATATGTGACCACCATCTTTTGCACAATCTTCTTAATGTTCTTATTAGCTGCCTCGACAGCGCCATTCATCTTTGGCCTGTAAGGAGAAGAATTGTGGTGTTGGATCTTGAAGTCCCGACACAGTTTTGCCATCATTTTGTTGTTCAAATTGGAACCATTATCAGTAATGATTCGCTCGGGAACTCCATACCGACAGATGATATCTCTCTTAAAGAATCGGGCTACCACTTGTCTGGTGACATTTGCGAAGGAAGCTGCTTCAACCCACTTGGTAAAATAGTCAATGGCTACCAGGATGAATCTGTGGCCATTTGAAGCAGTCGGTTCGATCTTTCCAATCATACCAATGCCCCACATGGCAAAGGGCCAAGGCGAAGACATCACATTCAAAGGATTTGGAGGCACATGCACCTTATCCGCATAAATCTGGCATTTGTGGCACTTTATGGCATAAGCACAAAAGTCTGCATCCATTGTGATCCAGTAGTAACCCGATCTTAACAATTTCTTAGCCATTGCATGTCCTCCAGCATGGGTACCAAAAGATCCTTCATGCACCTCGTGCATCAGCAAGTATGCCTCTTTCTTATAAACACATCTGAGAAGCACCATGTCAAAGTTTCTCTTATATAACGAACCATCAGTATTCAAGAAGAAACTACCAGCCAACCTTCTTAAGGTCTTCTTATCATTGGATGATGCCCCAGGTGGGTATGTTTGATCCTCTAAGAAGCACTTGATGTCATGGAACCATGGCTTGTCATCTTTAGCAATGTCCACAGAGAATACGTATGCTGGTCGGTCAAGTCTGGATACTGAAATTTGAGGCACAAAGTTGGCAGTCTGAACTTTGATCATGTAGGAAATGGTAGCCAGAGCATCTGCAAACTGATTTTCATCTCGAGGGACATACTCAAGTTTGACTGTTGTGAAGAAAGTCAATAATCTTCTCGTATAATCCCAGTATGGAATCAAATGTTCTTGGTGAGTATACCATTTGTCGTTGGTTTGATTGATTACCAGAGCTGAATCTCCGAACACAGTTAAAGTTTTGATCCTGAGGTCAATGGCTTCCTCAAGACCCATGATACAGGCTTCGTATTCAGCTTCATTGTTAGTGCAGTTAAAGGTGAGTTTTGCCGAGAAAGGCATGTGAACTCCCTTAGGTCTAATAAGCACTGCACCAACTCCACGACCATTCATATTAACAGCCCCATCAAACATCATTGTCCATTCTTCTTCTGGGTCAGGCCCTTCAGTGTGAACAGGCTCTTCATGATCTTTTGCTTTTATGAACATGATGTCTTCATCAGGGAAGTCAAATCTCATTGGCTGGTAATCATCAATGGGTTGCTCATCCAGATAGTCAAATAGCACACTGCCTTTGATGGCCTTTTGAGATGTGTACTGAATGTCATACTCTGTTAAAATCATTTGCCATCTTGCATCCCTTCCGGTAAGTACTGGCTTCTCAAATATGTATTTGACTGGATCCATCTTGGAGATCAACAAGGTAGTGTGGGTCAACATATACTGCCTTAGTCGGCGAGCAGCCCATGCTAAAGCACATCGAGTTTTCTCGAGCAGTGAATAATGTTGTTCACAGTCGGTAAACTTTTTTCTTAGGTAGTATATTGCAAACTCGTTTCGACCAGACTCGTCATGCTGGCCCAGCACACACCCCATTGACTCTTCTAATACTTTCAAGTACATTATTAGAGGTCTTCCTTCAACTGGAGGCATAAGGGTTGGGGGCTCTTGTAAGTATTCCTTGATTTTGTCAAAAGCCTTATGGCAGTCTTCATTCCACCTGATTGTTTGTTCTTTCCTTAACAATTTGAACAGGGGCTCACAGGTTGCAGTAAGGTGAGATATGAACCGTGAAATGTAGTTCAATCTTCCTAGAAACTCCCGAACTTCTTTTTCAGTCTTTTGTGCAGGCATCTCCTGAATGGCTTTGACTTTATCAGGGTCAACTTCAATTCCCTTTTCACTTACAATGAACCCCAACAGCTTACCGGAACACACCCCAAATGTGCATTTGTTTGGGTTTAGCTTCAGCTGATACTTTCTCAGACGCTTGAACAGCTTCAACAGATTTACCAGATGGTCTTCTTCTGTGAGGGACTTGGAAATCATGTCATCTACATAACATTCAATTTCTTTGTGGATCATGTCGTGGAATAATGTTACCATAGCTCGTTGATAAGTGGCACCGGCATTCTTCAGTCCAAAGGGCATTACCTTATAGCAGAATGTGCCCCAGGGTGTGATGAAAGTTGTCTTCTCCATGTTTTCAGGTGACATCTTGATCTGATTATATCCTGAAAATCCATCCATGAAGGAGAATACCGAGAACTGAACCGTGTTGTTTACCAATACATCAATCTGAGGTAATAGAAAGTCATCTTTCAGGCTAGCTCTATTCAGATCCCGGTAATCCACACACATTCGTACTTTGCCATCCTTCTTAGGCACAAGAACAATGTTAGCAACCCACGGCGGGTAACTAGTCACAGCAAGAAAACCGGCGTCCCACTGTTTTTGTACCTCTTCTTTTATCTTCATGGCCATATCCGGGCGAGTACGGTGTAGCTTCTGTTTTACTGGAGGACAGTCTTCCTTCAAGGGCAGCTTGTGCATAACAATGTCATTATCCAGTCCTGGCATGTCTTGATAGGACCAAGCAAAGACATCAACGTACTGTCGCAGCATGTCAATAAGTTGTTCCTTCACTGAGTCTTGCAGTCTGGCCCCGATCTTCACTTCTTTCTAGTCTTTTTCGGTACCAAGATTAACTGTTTCAACCTCCTCCTGATGAGGAGTGATAACCTTTTCCTCTTGTCTTAACAACCTTGCTAGTTCTTCAGGTAGCTCAGAATCTTCTTCAACACCTTCATCGGCTTGATTAATCGGATTGTCGAGGTCATACGAAGTCATAGCAGTGTCGTTGTCGTTGTAGTCTGGAGGGCACTCTCTGCAAGGGTTTAGATTGGTTCATTTTAGTGATCAGTTTTATCTTGTTTAGAAAAAGTGAAAATGAAGTTATTATTTCGAAAACATTGCCATTTTATTGTTTTGTACAAAAAATGAAAAATGAAAAACAGTGAACGAAAAAGAGACTTGTTTGCAAAAGATGTCTTGATATTCATTAATTGATCGTTTGCACAAAATACAAGATGGCCCGATTACAAAATGAGTCCTGACATCTTGGGCAAGATGCAGGACTTGATGCATGCTTAAAGACAGGAAATAATAATTACTCTGCAGGAGTAACTCTTATAATTTCCTGGGAAGACCAGTTTGAGACTTGGTTCCCCAGGATCTTTGGACATATCCAGTTTTCCAGGTTGCGTTCGTCTTCTTCCTCATCTTCCAGACTGTTCATAGCATCCGGGGTTAGCATTCCCCGCTGACAAATTTGGGCTCCGTTGCCGCCTCTGGTTGGTCTTGTCGAGTTGGTCTGTAACCCAACCCGAATCTATCTTCTTTCTTTTCTACTGGCAGCAGCTTGCCCCAGCCTTTAGCGGTACCCTCTTCAACAACCTTCCTGGCTTGTTGATATGAAGTGATGGAAGTTCCAGACACAACAGTTGCTTCATTGATGTTAAGGGCCTCAAACCCCTGACTCATAGTCTCATGGATCTCCCCATCCATCTCTATATACTTGTAAGTAGCCAGTTGGCTAATGAAAATGTCTTCCTCCCCGCAAATTGTGATGATCTGGCCTTCTCACTCAATTTTAACTTCTGGTGAAAGGTAGATGTAACAGCGCCAGCGGTGTGAATCCAGGGTCTACCCAACAAACAGTTGTAGGCCAGTTGTATGTCCATCACGAAGAAGGTTGTTTTAAGGGCCTGTGGGCCAATCATCACAGGTAGATCAATCTCTCCAAGCACTGATCTCTTAGAGCCATCAAATGCTCTCACCACCAAGTTACTTGGATGTAATGCCAAACCATCATACTCCAGCTTCACCAAGGCCTTCTTTGGTAGGATATTGAGCGAAGACCCAATGTCTACCAGTACATGAGAAAGAACAACACCTTTTTATTCTAAGGTGATATGTAAAGCCTTGTTATGATTGCGTCCCTCCGTCGTTAAATCAGCATTTGTAAAGCCCAATACACGACTGGTGTTAGCATTCACAACCATTGTTTCCAGCTGATTAACCATAATCTCTTTCGACACGTATGCTGCATGCAGGACTCTCAACAATGCATTCCTATGGGCTTTGGAACACATTAACAATGATAATATGGAGATTTTGGAGGGTGTCTGATGAAGCTGGTCCACCACTTTGTAATCACTCTTTTTGATTATTCTCATGAACTCGTCCACCTCTTGCTCAAAAGAAGTCTTCGGAGTTTCTTTAACAGCTGGCTCTTCAAGTGCCACATTCTTCCCTTTTGCCTTAGCAGCAGCCTCTACTTCAGCATTGGGTCTCGGTGTTTGTGAGGCAAAAAGGCGTTCGCTTCTGGTGAAGCCTCCGTCTCCCCCAACATTGTCAACATGTGGTGAAGAGGTTGATGAATCTAGAGTGATCTTCTTCCCGTCGCAGTATAAATCAGAGCCGTAGTGCCAAAGTATGGCATTATTGCTTTCATAAGGAACAGGTCCAGGCATCGTAATGGTGACCGGACTGATTGCTGCAGCGGAAGGAACTGTGATGGTATGCGGGTCGTAGTAGATTGTGACTGGAGATCTGACAGGAGATGTTGTAGTTTGTTGTTGGAAATCGTTGTTGAGATGAACATTTGTCAGGTCATAATAGATCGTGACCGTTGAGACATCTTCATTAGTGTTTGCTAGTGTTGTAGGCGTTTCCGTTGATAAGATGGGTGTTGATGTTGTAGAAGTAAATGTTGTTGAACTCTGATCTATTGAAATAATGGATGGAGTGATTGCTGGAGTTGTGGATGAATCAGTGGGTATGATAGTTGTTGCAGTTGTAGGAGGATCTGATATCTTTGAAGAAAGAAATGTTGATGTTGTAGGAGAATCCATTGTTGAAGTAAGATTTGTTGACGTTAAAGGGACCGTTGTGGTAATTTGCAAGATTCCATCTCTGATGAGGCCATCTATGCCAAACCTTAGCTTCTCACAACCATTAATAGCTGTCTTGCACGATTCGTAGTAGGCCTCACAGCCCGGGAACACTTGGCATCTTAAAAGTTGAGCTTTGACTTCTGCCAGCGGTGTTAGAATCTGTGCAACATTATCAATCAGTGCAGATGGTTGTCCCTCTTCTATGGCATTAATCTTGGGCCCACCATGATTAGGCATAGGATTTCTATTAATATTCGGAGGAGGTGCGAAATTGAGAGCTTTGGAATCAACCAGATCTTGAACTTTCATTTGCAAGGCTCTACATTTCTCGGTATTGTGACCAGGTGCGTTGAAATGAAAGGCACACCTGGCATTAGCATCATAATTCTTCGGGAGATTGAGAGGATCTGGTGGAGCCAACGTCCTTAACTCAACTAGGTTAAGCTTCAGGATTTGTGGCAGTAAAGCAACATAAGGCATAGGAATGGGGTCAATCACCCTATTTGCCTGAGATGGACTCTGTTGAAAGGGTCGCTGTTGTTGGTTGTTGTTGTTATTGTTGTACGTTCTTTGTTGCGGAAAATGGGATTGTTGCTGATAGTGATGTTGTTGTTGCTATTGAGGATATAATGATTGTTGTGGAGCTGGAGTCGGGATGGTAACGATTGCTATGGATCTGTGAGAATAATGGGGTCTGCCCCTACCTGCATGGATGGCATTAGTTTCAACTGCCCTTCGGGGCCCTGAAAAAGGTTTTCTGGGGTTGTTGGAGGAACTTGCACCCTTGTCAGAGATTTTGCCCATCTTCAAAAGACTCTCAATTCTCTCACTAGCTATAACTACATCGGCAAAACTGGTGGAAGAGAAAGCAGCAAGTCTATCAATATAAGTTCCCTGCAAGGTGTTCATAAGCATGTCAACCATTTCTCTTTAAGACATGGGTGGCTGGACAGTAGCAGCAAGCTGTCTCCACCTTTGAGCGTAATCCCGGAAGCTTTCTCTCGAAGATTGAGACATGCCCATTAGAAGAGTTCTATTGGGGGCCATGTCTAGGTTGTACTGGTATTGCCGGATGAAGGCCTCGGCCAAATCTTTCCAACATCTTATAGTGGCCCTCGTCAGATGCGAATACCATTCTCTTGATGCTCCAGTCAGGCTGTCCTCAAAATAGAACATCCATAACTTCTCGTCCATGGTATAAGCTTTGAGTCTTCCTAAGAAAGATTGCAGATGAGTAAGCGGGCAAGAGGTACCATTATATCTCTCAAAGCATGGGGGTTTGAATTTGTGGGGAATCCTCACCCCATCTACCAGCCCCATATCCATTACGTCAAAGCCTAAGGAATTATGGGATTCCAAGGATCTCAGCTTTTCAGCAATTGCATCCAACCTTCAGTCATACACCTCATCCCCAGCCCCAATAACAGTGAATTGTTCTTCTTGGGGATTCTCTTGCAGGATTTTGCCCCCAGCAGTATTACCTTGAACATTCCTTGTGCCATTAACATCTGGGTTCAAATGGGGCCCATACTCTAGTGGGTCGATACGAGGCTGCCCTCGTTCATTATTACTGGTTCCTCCTGTTCCAAGGTGGGGCCCTTCAGGTGTTTGTCTTTCTACCAGCTCCCTCAGCCTTTCTTGGCTCTGGGCTAAGCCAGTCATCACAGCCATAAACTGGGTCATTTGGTTTCTCATCTCGACCCTCTTGTTTGCCATTTGATTTCTTACTTCATTCAGGTCCTGCTGTACCTGATCCATCTGAATGCCTGGAAGGTTGTTTCGTGTTGGGTACCGGTGCGTACGATTGACAGGGAACACTCAACGACGAGCAATGTTTCCTGAAACCACAACAAAGTGAGAAACAAATAATAAACAAAAACCTACAAAACAAAGAGAAAGTTAGTATGCAATGCAATATGTTTTTTTGTTTTCCAAGGTATCCGGTTTGGTTCTTGGTTTTGACCTTTCCAGACCTCGAGGAGATGCTTGATGATGTTGAGAGAAAGCCCACCAAAATAAAACAAACTGATATATTACAAATAATGAAAATACATAGTCTGTTTACAATACATGCCTATGGTGGGTCAAAAATACAACAATCAAAAGAAAAAGTACATCAAAAGAAGAGAAATACAAGCAAAAGGAATCAGACATCCAATCCAAAGTCATCCTCCCTGAATTCCTTCAAGAGTGCCTCAGTCACTGGACCAGCTGGGTGTTCTGTAATGGTCGTAATGAGGAGGTTCCTGGTAGCAATGGCATTAGTCAGCTTCTTATGCCTGTCTTGATCCTTTGATCTCTTTAACCCCGCTCGGAGCTTCAATTCTGATATTTCCTTCTGAGCTGCCAACAGAGCTTCCTACTGCTTATTCTCATTGGCCTCCAGCTGCTCAATCTTGGCCTGGGTCCTCTGGTCTTCTTGTGCACGGGCTTCGGTGATCCTGATCCACCTAGCCTGGCTCTCCTCCAGGTAATGCTCAGCCCTAGCTTTCTGAATCTTGGCCTCCTTGCAGACATTCTTCAATATCTGTTCTCCTGCTCTTGCTTTCCTTATGTAGTCATTTGTCCTTTAAATCTTGGTAAGATGTTCAGTCTTGAGCCTTTCCAATCTTTCAATGTCCAGACGACTGTCATTCCTTTCCCAAAGAGTCTTCTTCAGGGCTTCAGATAGCTGATTGTTCCTCTCTTTCAGCTTTTCAAATTCCTCCAGGCTAACTGTTGCTGTAGGCTGTACTGTAGAAGGCCCAAGTGTGTCTTCCAAGGTGAAAGGCATCCTGGTAATCTAAGCTCTAGTACGGGACCAGTCCGAGTACTGAGCTGAAGCGATATTGTTACATCTTCCAAGAATGGCTGCCCCTTTGTCTGGATGTTGTCCTAAGCCCAGGCAGCTTGTCTAACAATAGCTGAATTAGGTTGCACTTCACAGTATAGGGTCTCAGCTAAATCCTGTCCTCTGGGAGGATGAACCAAGGCATATCCCAATTGCCTCTTAAATAGTAAAGGGTTGTAATTGATGCAACCTTTTACTCCTATTAGAGGAACATTAGAGTATTGCCCCCAACTGGTAATAATATCCTTGCCTTTGGTGCTCTGGGTGCACCATCTGATATCATTTGAGGTTAAGGCAATGAAACTCTTGGCCCAATTCTTCTACTGATGTGGGTTCAAGAAGGCATCTGATTTAGGCAGGTGTTTGAGCAGGCAAGAGTAAAACAAAGAAGCACAACATCTGACTAGCTTCCCCCTTTGCTTTTCATTTCTCTGATGAATGGAGTAGTAAAAATCTCCTAGCAATGTAGGCACTGGGTTCCTCAGCAGAAACAAGTGGATGGCATTCTTACTCACAAATTTGGGCTCATCTGCAAACAATATAGCCCCATATATGCTGAGGGCTAATAATGCACAGACTTCCCTCCATTCTCCCACTGCAGCCATCAGGGTAGCTTGAGAAACCAAGAAGTCCAGATGTAAACCAGGAATCCCAGCTTTTGTTGTCATGTTTTGCTCAATAAGGGCAGGCTCCAAATACAATGCCCTAGCTATTCCCTCACTTCTGGGAGCAGTCATCTCTGGGTTAAAGGGGATCCCTCCTCTGATAGGCACTCCAATCAACAAAGAAAAATCCTCCAATAGAGGCCCTATCTGAAAGTCAGGAAAGGTGAAGCATCTGAGTGGGAGGTCATAAAACTGCAAGCATGTGTGGATCATGCTTCTCTGAGAAGAATCAAGATCCATGACCATGTCTAAAATACCCCCATAGTGCTCTCTAAACAGTGGGATGTGGTCAGGTGTGATGAGTGACTGGACCTGCCTGATACCAGTCAAGATGGGCTCAAAGAAGTGATAAGATATGTTGCTCTTCCTTGGAACATCCATGAGTGCCGATGAAGAAGCTAAAGTCAAATGCTGATGAAGATCACTGACTGAGGAGCTGGAGGTAAGTCTCTGACAGACTGATGCAGGTGAGTCTCTGACAGACTGATGGAGATGTTGAAGGAGATAGCTGAAGCAGATGCTGAAGAAGATAACTGAAGCAGAGGTCTAAGCAATAGAAAGGGTCAAAACCAAACCAAGTATGATATGATGGATGCCCTGAAAAACAAATAAACAAATGTTAAATGATGCAATGATGATATATGCAAATGATATGCAAGGGTTTATGATCAAGAGATGGATCTGATTATCTGTATTAATATAAGGTCCCTGTATGTTCAAAGGTCCGGATGGAGGCTCAGAAATCCAGTAACCAGGGTGGGGGACTCAAATAAAGAGTCACATGTCCAGGGTTAATCACAAGAACTGTCCAAAGTGAAGTATTCTTAAACAATACCGTAACAGGGTATGATGTGGCTGAGGGTTCCTGCAAACCTGTAAACAACCCAACCCCCTCACATGAGATGTTCTAGAACAAGGATCCTCAGACTTGGATCAATTATGTGAAGTGTAAACACTTCTAACCCGGAGGTACAATGTTTACAATAACCATAAAAGATCCTCCTTTAATTCACCCCATATTCTGAAGGTCAAAATAAAGGTCATCCAGACTTAGCAGGCTTCCCAGATAGCCCTAGCACTACAGGAAATCATTAGCACAGAGTTCTAAAGAAGAAACCCACATCTGAACCGTGTTTCATATTCCCGCACCATACCTAAATGGAATGGGAAAGAACATGAACCACTCTAGCCTAGGTGTCACTCAGGTCCCAGGTATAGGACCTTAATCACTCAGTGAAGCCCCACTCACCAAAACAAAAACCAGATCCAGCAATGATAATGACAGTATGATGTATAAAAAACTGTAAAGAAAGCAGTAAATAAAGCTGTACATAAAGCAATAAATAAAGCAAATAAATAATCACAATTAGCACATAACACCCCCAGTAAACAAAAATCAAACAAGCTCTAGGAGGAACCCACAAAAAGAACCAGAAGCCCTGGTTGCAGTATAAGGGTCCCCAGCAGAGTCGCCAAGCTGTCGCTCCCACCAAATGACACATGGCCAGACAGGGTACAGACGCTAACTGTCAGCGAAAGGAGAGAACATGAAGATGAACTGAAAAGAGTCGCCGGCTAGGAATTTTTATCCTGAGGGAAAGGTAATGCTGCATAAACCTGGAAAAAGATGGATAAGACGGTCGCGAACCAGAGAAACTGAGAAAGGGGGTTGGTTACAACCTGGGAAGGTATTAGCACCCAGATTGTCCGTCGTACTTGACGGGATCCACGCTTAAAAGATTTGTGTTTAAAGGGGTAGTGTAAGTGCTATCTGTGTGCAAAAGCTGGAAAAAGAATGTACAAGTTTCAGTGCAAGAAAGGGAAATGAAGTGAGGTGCTCAGGAGTGAGGCTTAAAGAATAATGCTAGAAGGGTGGGGGAATGATACAGAGACTTTTGTTTGATAACATTTAAGTTATGCCTACGTATCCTCTCGTGCAATGAGGAAGTCAGAACACCATAGTTCGACTCAAAGAGACTGAAAGATAAATTGACTTGTGAACTGCTTGCTTGCCTATGCTCAAGTGTATGACCTGTCTGGCTCAGGTGCAAACTGTCTTGCATTAGACGGAAGAAGAAAGTCTCGTTCGTGAGTGAATGAGGTGAGAAAAGAATCCCGGAGGAGACGATTATTGTTTGTTTTTGTGTTTTCAATCTTTTATTTGTTTTTGGTGTTTTTCATAAGTTAATGAGCTTAAGCCTAAAGCAAGGGTTAGTAAACTCATCATATCCTCCCTTTGATTAGGGATAATGAGAATACTTTAAGTATGAGATAAACATCTCAACTTAATTACCATGATGATGTAGGATTAAGATCATTAACCCACTTGTGATTATTTAGATGTTTTTGAGTTTTTGTTTAGTGTTAAGTAATGAGTTTAAGCCATAATCAAAGATTAGTGAACCCATTACACCATCCTAATAGAAGGATAATAAATGAGCACAGTTAAGCTGAGGAAGATACCTCAACTTAATCCATGATTAGGGATTAACCTCATGACAAAGCAAAGCCTTTTGTAAAGTGGATTTTAATTATTGGTAAGATTAGGAAGTGGATTTTAGGGTTTGTAAGACAACTTGAGGGGGACTTGTCCATTAACACTAGGGTTAGTCCTTCTTAACCAATTAAGGAAGAATTAGAACCCTAATGCAAGGCCCTAGTTACAAGTCATTGTCTTAGTGATTATTAAGATGGATTGATTAAGAGGTTTAAACACATTAAGGGTTTAAAACTTAGGATTAAAGTTATAAACTCCATCCTAATAGAAGGATGCAAGCATAACCTTAATCACAAAGCCTTAAAACCTTAAAAGTTTAGTCCCTGATTATGAGATGAGATGAGAGACACAAAACAAGACACAAAGGTAAAAATAAATGGGGACTAATCAAAACCCTAATTGTTATCATGCTTAGGTGTTCCTAGGATTTATGAGGCTTGCAAGAGATCTTCAAGGAAAGCCACCAAGGAAGAAGCAGTAGAAAGGACGAAAAGTAGAAGGAACAAGCTAACTTACTTCACTTAAGAAGATAAGTTACTTGAAGAAAGAAAGTGAGAGAGGAACATGAATGAGCAGGATCACTCTAAAGCAAAAGCAAAATGCATCAATTAATTCATAAGAGAGATGAGAAGGGAATGTGAGAAGTGAAGGCAAATTCACTTCTCAAAGCACTTACCACCTGAAAAGTTAGCATAAAGGAATGAAATGAAATGAAAATGAAGCAAATGCAAAGATGCAAACCAAAACCAGAAGCATAAACATGATGTTAATGATGCTAATATATGATGCAAATTTATGTCAAGTGATATGGATGTTCATACAAGAGATGAGAATGCAAATGAAGCATGAAAGAAGCATGAAAGCACATGAAAGTCCATGGAATGAAATATATGCATAACATGGTAAATGGATGAATAAATGATCAAGCATGGTTCTAATGTGTCCTATGATGTCTTAGAAGTCATGTGAATGCATGAAATGTCATGGCAAGTTCTTGAAAGAATGCATATGCAAGATGTATGTGAATGAACATGAGAGATTAGGGTTTTCATGCAACATGAGATGCAAAAGTCAAAAACAGAAGCAAATGATAAGATAAAAAATTGAAAATGCAATCAAAGGAACCCTAACCCCATATGATATCACACCCCAAAGGAGAAGACCTAACTCTTAACTTAATGAAAGTTATGATTTTTCTAAGTTATCTAGGGTTTTAAGGTACCTAAAGGGAAAAAATGCCAATCAATTCAAAAAGGCAGAAGAAATTTATGACAAAATTATGTTAGAAAATAAATTTCAAATGAAGATCAATGCAAAAAGAATCATTGTCATACCATTATTGGTTAGGCAGAAAATAATTCTCGAAGTTAGGGTTCAAAAATAAGAATTTTATGAACCCTAAATTCAAGAAAATTGTCAAAAATGGTTCAAAACCAAAAAGAAATTTTTGTGGATGGTATGACAATGTCTCTAAATGTTTAAAGATGCAATATGAATTTTTTGAGATTTTTTAGAAACGTAAATGATATTTTAATTAATTAATTTTCATTAATTAATTAAAATAAACATTTAAATGTCTAAAAAATGATTTTTTTAATGTGAAAAATAAAAATAAAATTATTTTTGGGTTAAGAAAATTATTTTGAATCAAAATGTTGAATAAAAATATTTTTGGGATTTTCTATGTATTTTAAATAATTGATACAAAATTAAATAAATAAAAAAGGAAATTAAAATTGAATTAAACTGAAGTATGCAAAGGGAAGGGCCAGGATTGAAACTGGGCTTGGACTGGTTGACTGCGCGCCAGATCCTAAGGCTCTCATTCAAACTTAACTAATCATATTTATTTAATTAATTAACCCTAATTAATAACTAATGAGCTGATCTTAACCACACAAACACGTGCGGGAAGGGAGTTCCAATGGTCCACATTCAAAGTTTGTCCTAACCCTAATTAAGTCACTAATGACATTCAGGTGGCCGGAGAAGAATTCCGGTCATCTTCTCCGGCCAGACCCTCACCTGAAAATTGCTAACTTCTTCCCTAAACACTTTCTGGAGCTCTAAAGCTCCAGATTCACTCCTCCCACTTCCCTGAACCTGAATCTACCCTCAAACCTCATTTCTTTTCACTCAATCTCATGATTCGAAGAAAAACATAAACTTGGCAAAAATTTCAGACAAGCAATACATTCTCATTTCTCAACCATTTTCAATAATTCCAAGTTCAGTGTGATCAGTGAAGCATGCTTAATCATTTTGTAACATAAAAGAGAAGTTCTGGAAAAATTAATCTGAATGGCTACCTGAGATGGAGCTTTCAACCCTTGAGCTTTCTGGCCACTTCCTTGGTGCAAAAAGCCTCTAATGACCTTCCTGAAGAGTTTGCAATGCTTGGAAAGCTTTGTGGATGGCTGGTTTGTGAGTTGCACTCCAACTGGTCAGAAATCGTATTTGGCTTGTGGTGTGTTCTTGGCTGCTTTGATGGGTGGTTTTGGGTCAGTGAATGATTTAGAAATGAATGGTGGTGTTTGTTTGAAGATTGAGTGGCTGAGTTGGGAGATTCGAAATCTTTTGCAAGAGGGAGTGTTTTTTGGTAACTTGATGATTCTTAGGGTTCATCTTGTGCTCTTGTGTGTTATGACCAGCATTTGGTCCACATATCAACTTGTGATAGGTCTGTGGAGTGGTTGTTCCCTATTGTGATTGGTATGGCCTTCTTGCAAAAAATACAAAAGTGTCTCTCCTTGAGGTATGGGCTGGTTCAGAGGTGGTACAAGGGCATGTCTGGGTCAACAAGGATCAAGGAGGTCCATGGAATTCATTTTGAGGCAATTCAGCGTGTGAGAAATAAGTTATGGGGTGTTTTGCAATTTGGAGAAAGTTTGGCCCTTTTGAGATTTCTTCGTGGGCAAGGCATAAAAACTTGAGATTCTTTGGGCAATTCTGAGTTTTAGACATTGCACAATGTGTGTATGATTCTTAGAAGTGTGTTTGAAGCCACAAAATGAATTGGCAAGTGGTTTTGCAAAAATCCCTCTTTGGTGCATTCTTGAAAATTATGTGATTTTTGCCAACTTTGACAAGCCATAACTTGAGTTCCAAAATGAATTAGATTTTGTTCTTGTACTTTTTGAAAAGGTAATGATCCAATCTACAACTTTCAGGACCAACAATTTTTCATTTGAAGCATTTTTGGTTAAGAAAGTGGAGGTTGGAAAAACTTTCCCAAAATGGAAAGTTTACATTACAAGTCATTTCCATTTTTGGCAACTTTTGGTTTAGCTTATTTTTCTTCAAATTTGTGAACTTATAAGAACTTCAATGATCAAATAAATACCATATAACTTCAATTTGATGAAAAATCCACTTTGGTTCCATGTTGGGAGGCCTCACATGCCCTGCTTTTGCTCTGACTTGCTCAAGAAGTTACCCAGTGATCAGATGACTTCCACAATGAATTTCTTCATCAAAATTGGTATGCATGATCCTTATATCATATTGAGACCAATAGAAGCAAGAATGACCAAAAAATTTGGAGTTATGGCCTTTGAAACCAAAACCCTAATTTCAGGTCATCTGTGCAATTAAACCTTGGCTCTGCTTCCATGCTTTGCCAGTTCTTGTGATTCTTTGACTTCCTTGATCTTTGGAGGATAAAATATGATGATTGAACATACATATACCCTCTTGAGAATATTGAATACCTTTGGAGTGGCTCAGATGGATCCTGGATGGCTCAGATCACAAACCCTAGATGCAGATGCCTTGAATTAATGTAGTGAAGCAAAAAATGCAATATGATATGGTATGCTTGAACTAATGAAAATATGAAAGATCACAAGACATGGTGTGAACTTAGTGAGGGAAATTTTGGGGTGTTTACAAACCACCAACCTACGAAGCGGAGAAGTGCTTCGGTAAATGTTGCAAGAATCAGAGCTTGATCGAAGGGAAAACCAAGAAAACCACAAATCCGTAAAATAAATGTATTCTTGATGCTTGAGCCTTCTTGCACTTCCGATAAGTTGAAATCTTCACAAAAATCAGTAGCTTCTTCTTCTACAATCCACAATTCAATGGAGGTTGGAGGCTAACCTTTAAGATCTTCAAGTTTCAATGTCAAACTTGAAGAGCTTCTTCAAAACAAGCTTTGGTGAAAAGGGAAGTGGAGGAAAAGTGATTCTAGAAATTTTTAAGAAAGTGAAAATTTGGGAACCTTTTGCATTGAAGTGATTAATGATTATATAGGGGCTAGGCTTGGAGCTAGGTTTGGGAATGGAGTTAGGTTTATGAATGGAGTTAGGTTTGTAGTTAGTTAGGGTTAGGGTTGGAGAAGGAATATTCCTTGGAATATTCATTGGAATATTCCATGGAATACTCTAGAAGGTTGTGGAACATGGTAGAAGCATTAAAAAAATAATGGATTGGAATTGAAGTGGAGAAACAAGAGGGAAAGAATGAAAGGAAATGTGGAAAGAAAGTTGAAGGAAAAGTAGAGGGAAAAGTGAAATCAACCATTTTTCAAATGATTTTTTTTCCTTGATTATTTATGATTCCTCCATCACTTCTTGACCAAATTTGAACCATAGGATTCTTGTCACCCTAATTTCATGATTTTGATCTTAAAAGTCTGGAGTCGATCTTTTTTTACCTAGCTCGGTTGCCTCTTCCCCGATTCCTCGATTTTCAGTCATCTGGCCAATTGAACCTCTTCCAAAATGATTTTGTGGATGAAATTTGAACCCTAGGCACTTGAAATCATATATAAGACAAAGGAATCTACTATGAATAAAAACATCATGGAGAAGCCCAGTAAAAGTGAAACCCTAATTTGGCCTTTTTCATCAGGAGATGTTGCCCTGCTTGCTTCCTTTGATCAAATCAAATCTTTCCATGGCTTGTGGCTTCAAATGAAGACTTGTGGGATGTTGTGAACCCTTTACACAATGTTGAGAAGCTTTTTGGCCCTTTGATTTCTTTTGTATAACCTTCAGTTGTTGCAATCATTGATCATATACTTATGCCTTAGCCATGATGAATATGATGCAATGTTGTTTTTTTATCATTTCATGCACTTATGTATGCAAAATGCTATGCAAAAAATGTTGGGGAAATGAGAGGGAAAATTTTGAGGTATTATACGCCAAAGCGCTCATCTCCGTCACTCTACAAGAAGAGTAATAGTTTTATGTTTCTATTCTCCTGTATGCAAGCTGTATGCCTTGGCCGGGGCATAGTAGCTCATTTTAAGGGTTCATTGTTCATGATGCAATATCATAATCATTAATAAAGTGGACGTTTTTGAATTCATTCATGTGTTCCTTGTCTTTCATTTTTTGTTTAAAAAAATAAATGGCAATGTTTTTCCATGTCTCCCACGTTTTCTAAAATCTAGCATGAATCATCATTCATGCAGACGCTCCTCATCGGGTCTCATCAGTGACGACCTTGTTATGGCCCGGTATGACTTCGACAATACAATTTACCTAGCCGATGAGGAAGGTGAAGAAGATTGTGAACTACCCAAAGAACTAGCCATATTGCTCAAGCAAGAGGAGAAGATGATTCAACCACATGAAGAAGCCATTGTGGTAGTAAACATGGGTACTAAGGAAGACAGAAAAGAGGTCAAGATCGGGCCTGCATTGGAATAAGCTGTCAAGAGCAGCTTGATCTCCATGCTCCGAGAATATGTCGACGTCCTCGCCTGGTCTTATCAGGACATGTCTGGTTTGGACACCGATATTGTAGTCCATAGGCTACTGCTCAGAGAAGATTGCCCTTCGGTGAAGCAGAAACTGAGACGAACTCGACCTGAGATGGCTATCAAGATCGACGAAGAGGTTTAAAAGAAGTTTGACGCTGGATTCCTGGCCTTGACAAGTTATCCTCCATGGGTTGCGAACATTGTGCCAGTCCCTAAAAAGGATGGTAAGTTCAGGATGTGTGTCGACTATCAGGACTTGAATCGGGCAAGCCCCAAAGATGACTTCCTGTTGCCAAATATTGATGTGCTAGTTGACAAAACCACCTAATTCTCTGTGTTTTCCTTCATGGATGGCATTTCAGGCTACAATAAAATCAAAATGCCGCCAGAGGACATGGAAAAGACTACATTTATTACCCCATGGGCACCTTCTGTTACAAAGTGATGCCGTTTGGTCTGAAAAATATAGGAGCTACAGACCAACATGCAATTGTGACTCTATTCCATGACATGATCCATCACAAGATTGAGGTCTACGTCGATGACATGATTACGAAGTCACAGACAGAAGAAGAAAATTTGGTCAACTTAGCCAAGCTTTTTGACAGGCTTCGGAAATTAAGATTGAGCTTAAACTCAAACAAATGCACATTTGGGGTGCGTTCAGGAAAGCTGATGGGCTTTATTGTCAGTGAAAGGGGGATTGAGGTCGACCCTGCGAAAGTAAAAGAAATCCAGGAGATTCCTGAGCCGAAAACTGAGTAGGAAGTATGTGGCTTCTTAGGGAGGTTGAACTACATCGCACGGTTCATCTCTCACCTAACAGCCACGTGCGAGCCTATCTTCAAACTTCTGATGAAGAATCAAGCCATCAAATGGAATGATGTCTTCCAACAAGCCTTTGACCAAATCAAGGAGTACTTACAAGAACCTCTGATTCTCATGCCTCCAGTGTTGGGGAGACCTCTAATCATGTACCTCACAGTGCTTGAGGGATCAATGGGTTGTGTATTGGGTCAATAGAACGAGTCTGGTCGAAAAGAGAATGCAATCTATTACCTTAGCAAAACGTTTACCGACTGTGAGACATGCTACTCACTGCTCGAGAAAACTTGTTGCGCTTTGGCATGGGCTGCTCGCCGACTAAGACAATACATGTTGACTCATACCTCTCTATTGATTTCCAAGATGGACCCCGTAAAGTACATCTTCGAAAGGCCTGCTCTGACCGAAAGAGTAGCATGTTGGAAAATGATTCTGACAGAATATGATATCCAGTACACTTCATAAAAAGCCATTAAAGGAAGTGTATTGTCGGATTGTTTGGCCCAACAGCCAATTGATGATTACCAACCAATGAGGTTCGAATTCCCGGATGAGGACATCATGTTCCTCGAGTAAAAATATTGTGAAGAACCACTCCCCAAGGAAGGGCAAGTCCCCGAATCCAAATGGAGTCTGATGTTTGACGAAGTTGTTAACATGAACGATTGTGGAGTTGGTGATGTCATTGTCTCGCCGGAAGGGATCCATATGCCTTTCACTGCCTGGATAACATTCGAGTGCACTAACATTGAAGTAAAGTATGAAGTCTGCATAATGGGGATCAAGGAAGCAATTAATATGAGAATCAAGAACCTCGAGATCTTCGATGATTCGGCTTTGGTTATTAACCAAGTTAAGTAAAAATGGTTGGTTTATCAACCTCATTTGACTCCTTACAGGGACTATACCAGGAGGTTACTAACTTTCTTCACAAAATTCAAGCTGCATTATATACCTCAGGACGAGAATCAATTTGCCGATGCCTTGCCAACCTTGTCTTCCATGATCAAGGTTCATCAAGAGAATTATGTACCTAGAATCGATGTCTCTCGTCTCGAAAGACCTGCATATGTGTTCGCAATTGACGGTGTCGAGGATAAAAAAACCTTGGTATTATGACATCAAGCAATTTTTGAAGTCTCAGGAATACCCGACCGGGGTATCAAGCAAAGACAAGAAAACTCTCAGGTGGTTAGCAGGCGGCTTCTTCTTAAACCAGGATGATGTGCTCTACAAACGGAACTTTGACATGGTCTTGCTCAGATGTGTGGATAGACACGAAGCAGACCTGTTTATGCAAGAAGTTCATGAAGGCTCCTTCGATACCCATGCTGGAGGGAATGCTATGGAAAAGAAGCTTCTCAGGTCGGGGTATTATTGGATCACCATGGAATCCGATTGTTGTAAGTATTCCCGCAAGTGCCACAAGTGCCAAATCTATGCTGACAAGGTTCATGTACCTCCAAATCCATTGAGCGTCATGTCTTCATCTTGGCCCTTCGCCATGTAGGGCATTGATATGATTGGCAAGATTGAGCTAACTGCTTCTAACGGTCACAGCCTCATCCTGGTTGCCATAGACTATTTCACGAAGTGGGTCGAAGCGACATCTTATGCCCATGTCACAAAACAAGTGGTAGCCCGATTCATCAAGAGGGATATCATATGCCGGTATGGAATTCCTTAAAGAATCATTATTGACAATGTTTCTAATCTCAATAATAAGATGATGGCAGATCTATGTCGAGATTTTAAGATCGAGCATCACAACTCTTCGCTGTATCGCCCGAAGATGAATGGAGCCGTCGAGGTGGCCAACAAGAACATCAAGAAGATCGTTGAGAAGATGTTTGTGTCATACAAATATTGGCATGGAATACTACCATTTTCATTGCATGGGTACCGAACGTCGGTGCGCACTTCAACAGGGGCAACCCCATTCTCTCTCGTAAATGTTATAGAGGCAGTACTACCAGTTGAAATCTAGATCCATTCGTTGAGATTAATGATGGATGTCAAGTTTGACGAAGCTGAGTGGATCCGATTCAGCTACAATCAGTTAAGCCTCGTTGAAGAGAAACGTCTAGCTGCTATATGCCATGGACAATTGTATCAAAGGAAAATGAAACGGGCTTTCGACCAGAAAGTACAACCTCAATGGTACATACTCGGCGATCTAGTGCTGAAAAGGATTCTTACTCTTCTAACAGATTATAGGGAAAAGTGGACACTATGAAGGTCCATTCATGGTTAAAAAGGTCTTCTCGGACGGAGCCTTGATGTTAACAACAATTGATGGTGAAGACTTCCAATCCCCTGTCAACATAGACGCAGTGAGAAAATACTTCATATAAAGAGACCCGCTGGACAAAACAGAACAAGAGTCCAGGCAAAGATGGGCGTCCCGGCGAGCCAAAAACAGAATAAAAGGGCTCGGGAAAAAATTAGTGAAATCAGCGAAAAATGTACACCCACTGAGTTGAAAAGCCACATCAGACATCTCAGGAAAAAAGGCGTATCCCGGTGGATTGAAAACCCGAAAGGGAGATCCACACAAAAGAGGGATTAAAACGAACAACCATGGTCTGCGAGATATGTGATTCATCATTTGAAATCAAAGTTAATCCAAGGGTCAAAGATAAATTAAATCTTCTTCCTCAAAGCGAAGCAAGCGGAGAACCTTGAGGACATCCAACAAGTTTCTTCCTTAATGGAGTACCAACAAATCTGATTCGCCAGCCGAGTCAAAAGAGTATCACTTCCCCAATGGAGTTCGGCGGATAGTGTACCTCCCAAAGCAAGATCATCCTCAACAGGGTCTTGGCTCTCCAATATCGAAGTCCAATTTATTTTTGGCAATGGCGGTAGTTCATAGCCAGTGTATCATTAACACCACCCCCCTCGCAGAGTTGATTTCTGTAATACCTCGAAATTTTCCCTCTCATTTCATGGCATCTAGCATATCATTCTCATATATCACCGCATTCATATCATAGGAACAATGAAGCATGATATTCATTGTTGAAGCATAAATCATAGCAGGGATTTCACCTTAGATTTGGCTGTTCAATTATGATCCGGTTCAGATGGATGTTTGACCTAATCTCGGTCAACCCATCAGGCGATTTCTTCAAGTGCAAGTTATTTGTGTCATTAGCTTATTTATCAGGCAATGAGAATTTAAATTCAAGTTGCGTTGTACAAAATTCATCAGTTTATCAAGTAGTGGTTTGTGAGAATGTTTGGGTCGAATCTTCAAGTTTATCGTGATTCATCAGTTCAGTTGTGCTCCTCGGTGGATTTATTTTCCCTGAGGATGATTCAGACGAGTTCAAAGATGATTCAGGATTCATAATGTTCAGAACTTCAAATGATTACATTAGTCATGGTTCAGTTGCTGCTCATTCGGTGGTTCATGAGTGTGTTCATCCATTTTAATTGGGAGTTATTGAAAGAGTTTTGAGTGTGATCTTTTGATTAAAATCATGTGTAGTATGTGTATCAGTGGCTTTTGGTAGTGGTTAGTGTCCATATACATGTCCGTTATTTCTATCATTTTCTATCCATTATCCATCCCTTATTTCAAAACCACATTTTCATAATTGATTTCAAGTATCCATTCCATCATTCCATTTTAAATTCATTATCAGTTTCCATTAGAGAATCCTTAAGCCTTTTTCTAAACCACATTCAAAATCATTCATTCATTTTGATTCATTAGCCATTTACGTCCATTTTAAATTCCAAATTCATTTTTTTTATTATCAATAACCAAAATTTGTTTATCCAAAACATTTCCAAGGATTCACTTACATCCATTAAACCCATGTTAGTGAAAGAGCCCATACACCCTATTAGAACAAAATTACAAATTAAAAAATACATGAATAATTCCATAATTTTTCATCAGCATCCTATACTACCCAAGAAATATCACACGTAACCTTTTTCTTCCACTCCATAATTCGTGACCAAGTCGTTACATCAACACTTCATATTGTCAGCTACTACAACTTTGTACATCCACTCAATTTGCTGCAGAATGGCTTCAACAATCTAGTACTATTCTTCAGAATCTTCTGTGACTGATACATCTGTCATCGAACTAAGGAAAGCTGAACAATTTTCTTGGGATCAATTCCGAGATGGATTATTGATGAGTGTTTTTCGCAAGTGTACGAACACGACAGAGTAATATAAAAGATTATCGAATCCATAAAGACCAAGTGTCAATCTATCGAACCTATTGTTATGGTGTGTATCAAAGGCAACTGAATATAAGGGTTTTAAGGAGTGCGCAATGGTAAATAAAATAATAATTTTTAAACAATTAATAAAGACAGGCTCGAATGTAATTCACGTAATCAATAGATATTCCGATACTTGTTAATAGAACTACTTATGGGCAATGTTTTCTACTTTGAAAAGAACTAATTTAACAGGAACTGTCGCTTTCGCGTATTCAGAACCGAGTTGTACTCTCTAATCAACCCCTCCTATTGTCACGGATAAAAAGGTGCGTACTGCGTTAGAGTAGTAAACCTATTTTAAGAAATATAGTATCTTAACTAAGTTGAAAAGTACTTTAACCTGGATTTCTTAGCAAAAAGAGGTTCTCACGAACCAAACTCGAAACTTCTTAACGCGTCCGAAAATTGTTTTAAAATCCCTTTTCTTTTTAATCTAAAAACTCCTAATGAACTAGACAAAGCGCTTTTGACTGTTTTTGAAATAGTTAAAAACAATTAAACTTATATTGAAAGTTAAAATAGCCCTTAAGTGTTTCTACAAACAATTGTACGGATTACTGGTTCAATCACGATCCTTACATTCTAACCTTTATAGATTTAGTTATACATAGTAAAGTAAAAGTTATTTTTATAATTTTTTATAAAAGTAATTAGTGCGAGTGCGGAAAGTGAATAAAAGTAGTGCGAGTGCGAGAAATAAACGAAAGTAAAGCGAGTGCGAGAAATAAATAAAAGTAAAGCGAGTGCAGGAAATAAATAAAATAAAGTTCGAGTGCGGATAATAAATAAAGTAAAGCAATGTGGAAAGATAAAATACGAACTGGAATTAAAATGGTGGCAGGATTAACTTCCTCCCAGAGTGCTCCAAAACTCGATCACACAGACGTATACAGACTCGATCACTCGATTGTAGTAACACCCCGATGTGGAATGATAACTACTTTAAAACTGATATATGCCTAAGAGATTCTAAGTTTGGATGAAGAAAACGAAATTCTAAAGTCCTATTTATAGGCAAATATTAAATGGGAAAGGACCAGGATGCCCCCCTCCACTAAAAAGTGGAGGGAAGCACTTTTGCCTTGTGGCGCCCACCACAGGGCCATGGCGTCCGCCATGAGTGCAAAGTGCTGGAGAACATGGGGATCGTGGGTCCTGGAAGTTGTGGAGTGGTCTTGAGACATGGCCACGTCATGGCAGACCCCATGGCGCCAGCCATGGTGGATGCCGTAAGTGTAAAAAGTTGAATTTCTTGGTTTTTGTCCGTTTCCACTCCTTTTTCGCTCCTTTTCTCGATTTAGGCCCCGATTACATAGAAAACCTGAAAATGATGAAAAACAAAGTAATAACATAACAAAATAACAATAAAAACTAAGAATGCATGCGAAATCGGAGTCAGAAATACTGTGAAATTTAGTGTTATCCAATCCTCCCACACTTAGACCTTTGCTTGTCCTCGAGCAAACATTTAAAGCTCAAAATGTAGAAAACCGGTGTCAACACGTGATTTGGGCTAAGAGGGATTCTAAGTTCAAGTCAGGATGCAGTGACAGGTACTAACTAAGTGAACCAAGGGTACAATAATAACACAGACACAAACTTCAATCCCATATTAACCACCCCATGTCATCCCACAATACCTAGGCCTATCTTTTCATCTCTTTTTGGGTCCTTTTCGTTCAGGCGCAATCACATTAAGCCCGTTATCCGTACATGCTTCATAGTAGAGTGACCGGTTAGTGATTATGATCCATAACATAAGGTTTCTGGCACATAAGCATGTGTAAACCCGTTTTATTTGATCTAAATGTAGCTGCGGGGGATCGGATCGTAATCTGCCCTACCAAGTTCAGTGCCAGATACCTCTAAACCAACTAACAATAGGTGACTGCAATTTTATTCTTTTTGTGACAAAAAATTTTTTTCTTCTCTTTTTTCGGTTTAAATGACTTTGTGAGAGTCACCTATCCCAGAGTTTGCCCTTTTCTTTTTTATTAGCACTGGATCATTAACTTATGTTCATCGGCCCCCTACGTATAGCATGCTTAGGCCGGAGCTGACTGCTAGAATAAACTACTTAGGACAATTTTTGAATGATAATAAAGGCCATGGTGTGCGGGGTTTAGAAGTGATTCCTATATTCAAGAGGTCTATGGTGCTAAAATGGTACTGATGTTTCAAAAGGTTGGCCTAAGTCACCACATCCTAATCCAAACATGTCTCAAAGCCCAAAAAAACATGTGAAACAACATTGTTTTCTTTTTAAATTTTTTTTGGTAAGGCTAAGGAAATGGGAAAAAATGAGGATGTACTAAAGATGCACTATATTGGTGACTCGTCAGACTCATGCATTATCTAAGAAAAGTTAAACTAAATAACTTACTGAAAAGGAAAATAACAGAAAGCAATAAAATAACTAGAAAGGGAAATGACAGAAAGCAATAAAATCCCCTCCCACACTTAAATCGAACATTGTCCCCAATGTTTCGAAATAAGATAAGGAGAGTAACCTAAAAAACTACTGCGGAGGAGCACTGGTGCCCTCGCCGTCCTGCTGTGATGGTCTGGAACGACGGGATCTACTGTGCTGCTGGTCCCTCCGGTCAAGTCGTGCTGATAAGGCAGACTGGGCACCCCGGACCTCTCAAAGGTTACCAAGGATGGAACCCTGAGTGGCCTCCATAAGCTGGTAGTGTCGGCGGTTGACTTCTCGCTGACGGGCCTGCTCTGATGTGATATCGGTCAAGGCACGACAAACATTACTGTAGGTACGATCCGAAACCGATCGTGATTGTTGCATGAAGCTCATGTTGTCTGTCAGTTGTTGTGAAATAGTAGAGAGTAGGTTGTCTCGCCTTTCCTCTCTAGCCGTCATATCACACCACATCTCCTCAGTGACATAGAATCCAAGAGAAGCACCTGCAACAAGGTAAGAGGAAAATGGTGCGGTGTGTGACTGTGAAGGAAGATGGGGGGACATGTGAGGTACGGGAGAATGTTCTCTCCGATCATATTCTTCATCAATGTCATGTGTCTCCCCATCAGGAATATTAGGAGGAAGTGGACCCAAAACAGGTTGAGCATTCAGATCATAGGTCTAGTTCCTTTCGTTACGTACATCGGTACGTCTACTGCAAGGTAAAACAACAGATGGGATAGCTACCCCATGAACCATCAACTCATAACCACCTGCTCTCCTTGTTCAGCACAATTTCATGTCTTTTAGAAATTTTAAATTAATTGTGCGAGGAGGTAGTAGTTCAAGAGTAGCTATCTCGTTGTTCAGGTCAAGTGCCCGAGCAATAGACGTAACAAGTCCTCCAAAAATAATCGGTCATGTTTTATTAGTAGTTAAAGCCATGTGTGCAAGCATAAACGGGACCGGATTGATATGGGTATTAGTGAGGCATCCTTGCAAAAATAGGAGCTCTTTAGCGTTTACCTTATTTGGACTCTCCCGGCCAAAAATAGTACATTCCAAAAGATATCTGAAAACTCTTATGGTCGGTTTATGAATGGTCGACGCAAGTATTCCTTCAAAAGAATTTATTGAAGTACTTGACAGCCTCTTCCTGGAGGAAAATACCTCGGCCGACCATTCCACATCCAAAGGTTCCTCACATATCGCACCTTCCCTATGAGTGATTCCTAACAAGCCTGTTAGTTCGTCGGTACTGTATTCGTATTCAATTCCAAATAGTCTAAAATTAACAGTACCGACTGTGCTAGCAATGTTAGGACTGACAGTGTATATCAATGAACTTAAAAACTCAACTGTCAGCCTCTCATAGGTAGGTTCCTGATTAACAAAAATATTATGCAAGCCTAGAAAATCTAATAAATGAAAAACACTATGATATAGACCCAAAGCATAAAGACAGTTATCATCGACGTACCTAGTCGAGAGAATTTCTCGACTCTGAATCCTTTGAATAATTTTCCTTTGCCTATCACCCAGTCTTCCATCGCGAAGAAGATATCCATTGAACTTCATTGTTGTTGCTCCTTGAGAAGTGAAAAGTGGTGAAAAATGGTTTATAAGAGAAATGGTAAAGGTTGGATTTTTATGGTTTGTGGTGGATGAAAATGAAAATGGATTTTGGATGGGTTTTATAGATGGTGAATGTTTTTGAAATGTGGGAGCTTTAATGGGGTTCAATGGGGTTTTTGGAAGTTGGAAAAATGGGTTTTTGAGGTTTGAAGGTGTGAAAATGGTGGGGATGAAGTTTCAGCCCCGAAATAGGGGAAGACGGCATGGCGCCCGCCATGGGCCTATGGCGCCCGCCACAAGGCTATTTGCCTTTGGGCCTTGAATTTTTCAATTCTTCTTTTGGGCCCCTTTGCACCTTCGGTCTTCGGGGGGGGGGGGGGGGTCCGGATAGCGTTTTCTTCTCTCTTCTAAGGCATGAAGCTTGTATATTTTTTATGAAGACAAAAATGAAAATATTTTTGTCTTTATATTTTTTTAGGGTAATAACGTCAGTGTAAAACGAATCATTTGGTAGGCCTCTCTTCCTGGTTTGATCCACGAATCTCAGCTATCTCCCTCTGAAGCTCGTCAATCTCCTGATATAGAGCATCGGCCTCTGAGGCATGAGTGAGATCAGATACCTCGATCTGTAATGCCAAGTCCGCTACTTCCTGCTTGAGCAGGGCAGTCTCCTTGCGGAGCTCGTAAATTTGGGTCTGTATATCAGGCGGCTACAAAGACATATTGTTAGACATAACAGTGATTCGGGGAGAAGGAGGTGTAGGAGTGTACTCAGCGGCGGGAGGTGATTTTGGATCTTCGACAGTCTCTCCATAACCCTCTAAAGCATAAATCTAATTAGCAGGGTCATGGACACTGGTCATCAGCGGGTCTGGTAATGTAAAGTAATTTATCACTTCGCCGTCGATCAGTAATCTAAACGTGTTGGGCTCGAAAGAGGCCTTCCTCATCAGTCCTCTGTCAAGACAAAAGTCAACATCCAGGGTGGTGTAGCAGCAGAAGGTCCTGAGGTGCAATAATTTGCGAGACAAACCCAATGCAGTAGCAATTTGTGTAACAATCCCAACGACATGTATAATGCCTATAGATAATCTAGAGACACTGGCAAGGCCCTTCAATAGGAAGTTGCCACAAGCAACTGGGCGTGACTGAGTCTCACAAAACAGTAAGAAAATCTCCTCTTCACTCAGCAGAGTCTCTATATCTGGAAAACCGAGGAAAGAGTGTGCTAGAATCATCTGGAAGTACCTTAACGCAGGGTTGTGGATTACCTGAGAAAACTGAGTGGAAGGATTTTCGCTCCCTCCTCCTGAGATGTTAGACCCAAACTTTTCTACTTCTCTGCTCATAAAATACCCCATCGGTGTCTCTGGAATAGCATCAGGAGTAGTATGAAAACATAGTAAATCACCAAACTCTTTGTGAGAGAAGGAGTAGTCAGTCCCGAGCAACTTGAAAACAGCATGTCCATCGGGTCCAGCCCAAGGATCATAATCAAACGAGCTGAGGTACTCTAGAGTCAAGTTCCTGTAAGTGTTGTTCATATCATCGAACTGGTCCCACTGGAGTTGGTGGCATAAGAATCTGACGCTTGGCTCTATCCCCAAGGCATCCATGCAATCTTGGTCTGGGTACCTGGTAGGTGCCATAGGGCGTCTCATGTGGACATAGTAACGCTCTCTTTATGCGTCGTCTCTAAAGGCCACGTGCATGTCATCGGGGTTCTGCATTCTGCACAAGGTTAGCAAACAAGGGTCCTGAAATCACATAAAAAATTCAATCGTTAGTCCCGACAGAATAATAAAGTGAACAAATTAAAATAAAGTAAAAATAAATAAAAATTACGTAAGATAAGAAAACCATGGGTTGCCTCCCATGCAACGCTTATTTAACGCCATTAGCTCGACGACCGGATTTTATACATCATTCAAAGGATTTTGTGGATCACTCAGAGTATGGCAGGAGTATGTTATTGGGATGTCACCTCCTTCGTAGGGCTTCAACCTCTGTCCATTGACGATGAACGGTTTACATGTTTGGTTCTTGATTTCTATAGCACTAGATCTTAGAATCGTAGATACTTCGAAATGGCCAGTCCATCTCGAACGAAGCTTCCCTGGGAAAAGTCGTAACCTAGAATTGAACAGGAGAACAAGATCGCCTATTTTGAAGTCTTTTCTTATGATTCTTTTATCATGCCAAGCTTTTGTTCTTTCTTTGTATATGATGGCATTTTCGTAGGCAGATCGTCTGAGCTCTTCTAATTTGTGGATATCAAGGATACGTTTTTCACCAGCAGTTATTTAATCCAAATTCAAAGTTTTGATGGCCCAATAGGCCTTATGCTCCAACTCAAAAGGTAAGTGACATGATTTTCCGTAGACCAATTAATAAGGGGTTGTTCCTATAGGGGTTTTGAAAGCGGTTATATAGGCCCATAATTCTTCTTGAAGTTTCTGCGACCAATCTTTTCTAGATATAGAAACAGTCTTCTCAAGAATTTGTTTGATCTCCCTATTAGATACTTCCACTTGTCCATTGGTTTGTGGGTGGTATGGCGTTGCTACTCTATGCTTAACTCCATACATGCTTAAAAGTTTATCAAATATTCTCGATATGAAGTGTGATCCTCCATCACTTATGACTAAACGGGGGGTTCCAAACCTGGGAAATATATAGTTTTTGAATAATTTGATGACTACTCTGGTGTCATTCGTGGGTGCGGCGATAGCTTCAATCCATTTAGACACGTAGTCAACAGCTACTAAGATGTACTAATTTCCTAAAGATGGTGGGAATGGTCCCATAAAGTTTATACCCCATACGTCGAAGAGTTCTACTACTTGGATATTTCTTAGAGGCATCTCATTACGTCTTGAAATATTGCATGTACGTCGGCATCTGTCACATTTGACAATGAAAGCATGGACATCACGCCACATAGTAGGCCAGAATAGGTCAGCTTGAAGAATCTTGGCGTAGGTCTTAGATGTGCTTGCATTTCCACCATAGGGTGCAGAGTGACAATGCTCAATTATATTATGTACCTCTTCTTCTGGAACGCAACGGAGGAAAATGCCATCTTTACCTCTCTTGAAAAGAAATAGTTCGTCCCAATTGAAGTTTCTCACATCACTGTAGAACTTCTTCTTCCGGTGGTAATTTAGATCGGGGGGTATGATGTCAGCGGCTAGGTAATTAACAAAGTCTGCATACCAAGGTACATTACTTATAGCTAAGGATAAATGCTCATGTGGGTCTGGGTTATCATCTTCAATAGTTTCTAGTTGGGCTATCAGTCTATCATAGGAAAAATCGTCATTTATGGGTACTGAGTCAGGTTTCAGGTATTCTAGCCTAGAAAGGTGATCAGCTACTACATTATCAGTGCCTTTCTTATCACGGATATCTAAATCAAACTCTTGCAGTAATAGAATCCATCGAAGTAACCTAGGTTTGGCATCCTTTTTACTTAGTAGGTAACGAATGGCAGCATGGTCGGTGTAAACTATGATTTTGGCTCCTACTAGATAAGATCTAAATTTGTCTATGGCGAAAACTACAACTAGGAACTCTTTTTCAGTTGTTGTGTAGTTGAGCTGTGCAGCGTCTAGGGTTCTACTGGCATAATAAATTACGTGTAACTTTTTATCTTTTCTCTGACCTAGAACGACTCATACAGCATAGTCACTAGCGTCACACATTATCTCAAACGGTTCTGACCAATTAGGGGGTTTCATTATAGGTGCTAAAATCAGAGCTTGCTTCAGAAGATTAAATGCTTCAATACATTTTTCATCGAAGATGAATTCAGCATCTTTCATTAAAAGACCAGTTAAGGTCTTTGTTATTTTGTAGAAGTCATTGATAAAACGTCGGTAAAATCCGACATGTCCAAGAAAACTTCTTATCTCCCTGATAGTCTTCAGCGGTTTTAGATTCTCTATGACTTCTATTTTAGCTTTGTCTACCTCTATACCTTTTTTGGAAACTATATGTCCTAAAACAATCCCTTCGGTGACCATGAAATGACATTTTTCCTAATTTAGCACAAGGTTTACCTCTACACATCTTTCCAGGATTTTCTCAAGGTTGATAAGACAATTTTTGAAATCAGATCCACAAACTGAGAAATCGTCCATAAATACTCCCATGATTCCATCTAAATAGTCTACAAACATAGACATCATGCAGCGTTGAAAAGTGGCAGGGGCATTACAGAGTCCAAAAGACATTCTTCTGTAGGCAAAAGTTCCAACAGGGCATGTAAAGGTAGTTTTTTCTTGATCTTCGGGGTGAATTGGTATTTGGAAGAATCCTGAATATCCATCTAGATAACAAAAGTAAAAGTGTCTGGCTAGGCGCTCCAACATTTGGTCTATGAATGGTAATGGGAAATGGTCCTTCCTAGTTGCATTATTTAATTTTCTATAGTCTATGCACATACGCCAACCTCCATCGGTTCTTTTTGCTACAGGTTCACCCTTCTCATTTTGCACGATTGTGATGCCTCCCTTTTTAGGTACTACATTCACAAGACTCACCCATTTACTGTCCGAGATCTGATATATTATACCTGCCTCTAGTAACTTAAGAACTTCAGTCTTAACTACTTCACTCATCATAGGATTTATTCTTCGTTGGTGTTCTCTAGAGGGTTTTGAATCTTCTTCAAGCAAAATCCGATGCATGCATACGGATGGGCTTATTCCTTTTAGATCTGAGATCTTATATCCTAAGGCTGAGGGGTACCTTCGTAAAACATCTAACAATTGGTTGGTTTCCTCTTGGTTTAAGGTAGCACTGACTATAACTGGACGGTTCATTTCTTCACAAGAAATTCATATCTCAGGTTTTTAGGCAGTTCCTTAAGTTTTACGGTTGGTTTCATAGGGCAAGGCATAAGATCTGGGGTAAGAGATAAACATTCGTGAAGGTTATCATCAATGTAGGGTTTTTTATAACCGTCATCTTCCCAAATAAGGGTTGATGGCAATTTTATAGATTCTGTTTCTTCTTCTTGTTCTAATTCTCTAATGCATTCATCAATGATATCTAAGGCATAACAAGCATCTCCTATTATAGGTGCCATAAGGAATTTCGAGAGTACAAATTCTATCTTCTCTTCACCTACCTCAAAGGTTAGTTTCCCTTTTTTAACATCTATTATGGCTCCAGCGGTCGATAAGAATGGTCTACCTAGGAGGATTGGTATGTCGTCATCTTCTTTAATGTCCATGACAACAAAATCAGTAGGTATAAACAGCTGACCTATCCTAACAGGGATGTCTTCAAGTAAGCCTATAGGGTATTCAATGGATCTATCGGCTAATTGAAGCGACATCTTAGTAGGTTGTAATTCTCCTAAGTTTAATCTCTCATAAACTGCTAAAGGCATTAATCTCACACTAGCTCCTAAGTCTAGAAAAGCTTTTTCGATGACATGATTCCCCAAAATACAAGGAATGGAAAAATTTTCGGGATCTTTATCTTTCTTTGCTAACCTATTTTCGGAAATAGAATTACATTCCACGGGTTTCGGATCTTCAAGTCTAAGTTTATTTGTAAGTAGTTCTTTGAGAAACTTAGCGTAAGAAGGTATTTGGGTGATGGGTTCCGTAAAGGGGATTTCTACGTGAAGTTTTTCTATAACCTTAACGAATTTTTGATACTGATTATCGATTTGGGTTTTCTTTAGTCTTTGAGGGTAAGGTATTGGTGGTTTGTACGACGGTGGTGGTACACATGTTTTGTTTTTAGGTTCTTCTCCTTTTTCTTGACTATTCGGGTTTTCAGATTCCTCTGGTTCCTTCTCCCCATTTTTCTCAGAAGTTTTGGGATCACTCAATCTAGGGTTAGAAGGTTCCTTATAAGCGGTTCCACTTCATATAGTAATGGCATTTGCTTGCCATTTCGGGTTTTGTTGAGGTTGTCCAAGGAACTGTCCTCCAGGTGTAGTCTGAGGGGCTTGGTTTAAAGCTACCTGAGAGATCTAGGTTTCAAGCATCTTATTATGAGTAATAATTTGGTCAACCTTGGTTCCTAACTGGGTAATTAGTTCGTTAACATGGACGTTTTGGTTCATGAACTCTTTGTTTTGTTGTGTTTGAGCGGTGATAAAATTTTCCAAAATTTTCTCAAGGCTCGGATTTGGTGGTACAGGTTGCATAGGTTGATTTGTTCTTGGGGCTTGGTAACCTTGTTGTCTCGGAGGTGCGGTATTTTGGATAGGGTTATTATTTTTGTAGGAGAAGTTTGGGTGATTCCTCCATCCAGGGTTATATGTGTTTGAAAATGGGTTCCCTTGGGTGTAGTTCCCTTGCTCAGGATTTGTCTCGTTTAACAAATTACATTCGGCGGACTGGTGTCCTTGCGTCCCACATATCTCACAATTCGGCGAAACTGCAGCTACACTATTCGGAGTTGTACACATATGTTCGACTCTAAGGGCCAACGCGTCCATTTTAGCATGCATCATGTCCATAGAGATTAGCTCATGTATTCCTCCTTGGGCTTCCTTCTTTTCCACTGTCTCTCGTTCTACTCCCCATGATTGATGGTTTTGGGCCATATCCTCGATAAGGGCACTAGCTTCAGGGTAAGGCTTGTTCATCAGTGCGCCACCAACGGCAGTGTTGATGGTCATCTTAGTTTTATAATGAAGTCCATTATAGAAGGTTTGAATGATTAGCCAATTCTCTAAGACATGATGTGGGCATGCTCTTAATAGCTCTTTATATCTCTCCCAGGCTTCGAACAACTATTCACCTTGGTGTTGAGTAAATCTGGTTATTAGGTTTCGAAGAAGAGCGGTCTTACTTGGGGGAAATATCTAGCAAGGAATACTTTTCTAAGGTCTTCCCAGGTTGTTATGGAATTGGGTGGAAGGGAATATAACCATGATAGAGCTTTATCTCTGAGGGAAAAAGGAAATAATCTTAAGCGTATCGCCTCAGGAGGAGCTCCATTGGTTATAAAGGTGTCTGCTAACTGGAGAAATATTTTTAAATGTTGGTTTGGGTTCTCAGTAGCAAGACCTGCGAATTGTCTCTGTTGCACTGATTGCAGCAAGGATGGTTTAAGTTCAAAATTATTGGCTGGGATAACAGGGTTTACTATAATGGAACTAGGTTCCTCGTTTGATGGTTGGGAGAAGTCCTTAAGAGGTCTTCGGTTTTGATCTTCGGCCATAGCTCTCCTATTCCTATGGAAAAAAAACGTGCGCGAGCGTAACGTTCAGGTTCAGCTAGAGGGTCTACTAAGCTTCCGGTGATGCGAGTCTTTCGCATTGACCGGCAGGTAACAACCTTAGTCTAAACGGTATAACTACAGGGTATGAAATTTGACGAAATTGGTCCCCGGCAACAACTCCAAAAACTTGATGCGTGTTTTTCGCAAGTGTACGAACACGTCAGAGTAATATAAAAGATTATCGAATCCACAGAGACCAAGTGTCAATCTATCGTACCTGTTGTTATGGTGTGTATCTAAGGCAACTGAATATAAGGGTTTTAAGGAGTGCGCAATGGTAAATAAAATAATAATTTTTAAACAATTAATAAAGACAGGCTCGAATGTAATTCACGTAATCAATAGATATTCCGATACTTGTTAATAGAACTACTTATGGGCAATGTTTTCTACTTTGTAAAGAACTAATTTAACAGGAACTGTCGCTTTTGCGTATTCAGAACCGAGTTGTACTCTCTAATCAACCCCTCCTATTGTCACGGATAAAAAGGTGCGTACTGCGTTAGAGTAGTAAACCTATTTTTAAGAAATATAGTATCTTAACTAAGTTGAAATGTACTTTAACCTGGATTTCTTAGCAAAAAGAGGTTCTCACGAACCAAACTCGAAACTTCTTAACGCGTCCGAAAATTGTTTTAAAATCCCTTTTATTTTTAATCTAAAAACTCCTAATGAACTAGACAAAGCGCTTTTGGCTGTTTTTGAAATAGTTAAAAACAATTAAACTTATATTGAAAGTTAAAATAGCCCTTAAGTGTTTCTACAAACAATTGTACGGATTACTGGTTCAATCACGATCCTTACATTCTAACCTTTATGGATTTAGTTAGACATAGTAAATTAAAATTTCTTTTTATAATTTTTCATAAAAGTAATTAGTGCGAGTGCGGAAAGTAAATAAAAGTAGTGCGAGTGCGGAAAGTAAATAAAAGTAGTGCGAGTGCGAGAAATAAACGAAAGTAAAGTGAGTGCGAGAAATAAATAAAAGTAAAGCGAGTGCAGGAAATAAATAAAATAAAGTGCGAGTGCGGATAATAAATAAAGTAAAGCAATGCAGAAAGATAAAATACGAACTGGAATTAAAATTGCGGCAGGATTAACTTCCTCCTAGAGCGCTCCAAAACTCGATCACACAGACATATACAGACTCGATCACTCGATTGTAGTAACACCCTGATGTGGAATGATAACTACTTTAAAACTGATATATTCCTAAGAGATTCTAAATTTGGATGAAGAAAATGAAATTCTAAAGTCCTATTTATAGGCAAATATTAAATGGGAAAGGACCAGGATGCCCCCCTCCACTAAAAAGTGGAGGGAAGCACTTTTTCCTTGTGGCGCCCGCCATAGGGCCATGGCACCCGCCATGAGTGCAAAGTGCTGGAGAAAGTGGGGATTGTGGGTCCTGGCAGTTGTGGAGTGGTCTTGAGATATGGCCACGTCATGGAAGACCCCATGGCGCCAGCCATGGTGGATGCCGTAAGTGTAAAAAGCTGAATTTCTTGGTTTTCGTCCGTTTCCACTCCTTTTTCGCTCCTTTTCTCGATTTAGGCCCCGATTACATAGAAAACCTGAAAATAAAGAAAAACAAAGTAATAACATAACAAAATAACATTAAAAACTAAGAATGCATGCGAAATCGGAGTCAGAAATACGGTGAAATTTAGTGTTATCAATTATGTTCGGGATATTGTAAAGAATGTGACTGAAGCTCAGCAATGGGTTGAAGCATCAAGACTCAAGTTTAAACAAAATTCATAACAAAAACTAAGAAAGAATATATACCACAGAAAAATGGAAATGCAAGAAAAATCATCAGAGCAACTTCATCAAATCTATTCCATAATTTCAGAAAAATCCATTCAAAACAAAAGAAAATCTTAATACAAAAATTCAGTCACATAATCTCAAAAAAAAAAAAGATTCCAACAAGAAGAGCAACCAACTCACAATTCTAACAAAAACCAGGAAATAGTTTCACAAAAAGTATCGGTTACAAGGAGTTGACAGAAGAATTAGGAAAAAAGATTATGTAATAAAAAAGTCCTTTCTCGACACAGAACTGGGATTCCCGGAAGATCAACCATCGTCCGCAATAACATCAACACTAGAACCTCTCTTCATCTTTACCTTCATAAATGCCTCAAAGTCTGTTTCGATTCCGCATCCAAATTTTCTGTTGTGAATTCATCCTCGCTTTATCATCTTGAACCGCATCGCATCAAGATGCAGAAGGCATCCATAAGCCAAAAAATCTCTTACAACCCCGCATAAAAGAGAACACACTGAATTCAACATTCTTTTTTTTCGGATTCGCAGCAGACAAAAGAGTTCAATAACAAAGCTAACAAGAGAATTCAGGCACTTATCAATAAACAGAAAATCAGTAAGAAATTGCACGAGGTTCTAATAAAAAATTTCAGTTCACAAATACATAAGTTCAGAAGAATAACAAAAGAGATTGAAAAGTTTTATCAGAAAAAGCTTCACAAAACAAATTCAGTTACCACTCTAACAGAATCATAACAAACTTCAACAAACTCTTAACAGAAGGATTCTAGAAAGTTCACCTGAGATTCCTCACAAGAGCTTCTCCAGTCTTCTATAAATCAGGACCAATCACTCCTCTGCATTTTTTCACTATTCCTTGAACTTTTCTTCTTCAACAAAGTTCTGAATTCTTCCTCTCCAATCCATTCTTCACCATTCTTCTTCAATCCATTTGCACCATCCTTGTATACCATTGCTTCACTACTCTTCTGAACTTCATCCTAAATAATCCCCATTTTCGGATCATCATTGAGGATCACCATTATCAATGCACCATTTCCCCTCATCGATCTGCAACATCATCAACAAATTGAATCCTCATCAATATTCCTGCAATGAGTTCGAAACACTCAACAATTCGTAATCGAACAGCATAAACAGAAACCGCAAGAAGAGGAGCTCTGGAAAATCCAATAGTAGTTCAGAAGCGAAGTAGAAGGATATTTGAATCGAACAAAGAAAGAAAACTGCGGAATAATATGAATACCTGAGATTGTGAATTCGGATTCGTCATCAAAGTATCGTCGGAGCAACTCTGATAGGTATTCGAAGCTGGGCATTTTCGAGCATCTTCTTCTTAATCACGGTGTTTCAACCACCGTCTTTGTCACGGTGTTTCACTTGTCTTCATCGTCGAATTCGTGACATCGACATCAACGTCTTTGTCGCGGCAACTTCGCAACGGAAGCATCATCTTTCTGACATCGGCTACACAGTTTTGGATCATCAGGTACGAATTCGAGCTCCGTAGGCGTAGTTTTTTGGGCGTGTTCATTATTTTTCTGAATGTTTGAGTGAGAACTTGAGACTTCTGCTTCCGGTTTGGAGTTGAGAGAGGAAGCTCAGTTAATATTTAGGATAGAAATGGAGAGGAAGGTGTAGCTTAGGGTGGTGATGGTGCAAGGTTGATGAAGGCGTTAGGAAGATGAAGGTGTTGAGGTAGGTGGTGATGGCAGCGTGAAGAAGCTGAAGGTGTTGAGGGATATTGTCGATGGCGGATGAAAAGCGAAGAAGAGACTTAGGGTTTTTAAGATGTTCTTTAGTCCCTTTGTATTTTGGATTTCGGTTATAAGTTTAATCATAAGAGAAATAATTTAATGAGAAGATAAAGAATATGTTAATGAAAATTAAGGGTAATCAATGCAATTAATCCACACTTAAGTCACATTTAATTATTACCGTTAGAATTTTCTAAAAGATAAGAGAGGATAAAATTTGGATTCCCCAACCATACTGGCGGTGACACTTGTCATTGTCCGGTAGGCTATCCCTACGACCAATCCCATGTATGTCCTCCACCATAAGGTCCCATGTGCCTGCGTCTATTAGTGGTTTGATTAGAATACTATTAGGAAGACTTGATCGTGTGGTCTAGATTAGAGTCAAAGAATTGACTGGTTTCCATAAGATACACCCTCCAAGGACCTAGCGCATGGGCCTTAAAATTATGCTATCAGCACCCCTGTTTGTTAGGCCCATTAAGATTTTAACTTCAAAAACTTCTAGATGCAACCCCTCCTTTTATTTCTTCTTTATAATTTCTGTTTTAGTATTAGTTTTAATTTTATCCATAAAAAATAGTAACAAACTCAATAAAATTCTACAAAAAATTATAGGAGGTTTATAATTCAATTTAGAACTTTTCTACATTTTTACTTTCTGAATTTTAGTATTTTTCAATTTAATTTCGATTTTCCATTTAATTGGTGTTATATTGATTTCCTTCTTCTACATTTTATTTTGTGCATTTTCTTCCTCCCATCTCCTGTAGGATTTTTGGCCCATTCTTATTGCTATGATTAGAGGACTGGTAATAGGACCTGAAATAAATTTTGGTAGATTTTTAGGACATTTTATCCACTGTTTTGATAGCTTAGTTTGTGTAAAATTGTGATTAGTTCTTAGGTAGATTTAAGTGACTATTTGGCATAGTTAGGCTTTGAATTTTTAGGAGAGTTTTTAACACAATATTATAGTCAGGTTAAGGACCTTAGAGAATTAATTTCATATTTTTTCCAGGAAATTTTCTATTTTTTAGTGCATTGGTTTTAGTTAATTTTCACATTGTAAATCAACCTAGTTTAGCTTTGGATTTTATGGTTCCTTAAAATTTTAGTTTAATTAGGCTTACTCTTAGGATATTAGGATGACTTAATATAGTTTAGCTACTAATTTTAGAATGATGATATTAAGTAAATTCCTTTAGTTTTAGGACTTAGGATTATAATTCCCATTAAGAATGTGTTTACGTGAGGTTTAGCCTTATTTTTAGTTTTAGGCTTTAATATGCATTTTTGGAATTAATTTCTTCTTTCTATTTTCATGCTTTTGCCTTAATATTTGTATTTATACATGTATAGGTTCCCCCTTTTTCCTTATAACCAACTTAACATCCTTAGGAAGTAAGTTGAGTTCTAGTAGTTTTTTAGTTCTCTTTTCTTCCTTAGGTTTAGAAAACTTCACAAACCATTAGGACCACGTTTTGAATATGATAACTAAATCAGGGTTGAGTCTTAGTCCCTTAGTTTTCTCCTTTTGCAACTTGAGTCATTCTTTCTCTCCTTATAAAAATAATAATAAAAATACTTAATAAAAATTGAACGTTCTTATATGCCATGAGACTTTGTTGTGGAGTACTTATACACGTCCTGTTTCAGGGAGAGGTGTAAGTATTTACCAAGATGGATAGGTCTTAGTATGAGAATGTTCACAAACAAATTCAAAACATTTCTCATAAAAGACAAAAACCAAATACAATAAGCGACTATCATGCAGGAACTTCTCTTTCTCATGTCATTCATTTTGAACGCGAACTCGCAACGACTTGTCTCGCATGCAAGACAGTAAACGCACTCGTACCAGACGAGCCTGCAACACCTAAGAATAGACATACGCATTTCCACCTAGAAAAAACACAAACAAATAGTTCCCGCCTTAGTTAGGCGAACTACGTCGACTCTGATTCTCATTTTCCCGATGAGATATGTAGGGCCTGTTCGAGCACATTCTTTATTTTTTCAACATTTTCCTCATTCTTTATTTTTGTTCTCTTTTTGTTCCATTTCCATTCTCACTCCAGTTAGCAGTTCATTTGTTTAGCAGCAGTTTATTTCTCACCCTTTGAAACAAACAAACAAGCGTGGATCCCGTCGGGTACGACAGACGATTTGGGGTACTAATACCTTCATATGTGGTAACCGACTCCCGAACCCAGATCTTTGGTTTGCAAGGCCTTGTCCTTTCCTTCTTCCTCAGGTTTGTGCAGCATTACCTTTCCCATTCATTCTGGATAAAAATGCATGGCTGGCGACTCTACCTTTTCCGCGCCACTTTCTCATTTGTACTAGGATGAAAATCCTGGGAGTGATAGCTGGCGACTTTGCTGGGGATCGAACCCAGAATCTCTGGTTTCCCTTGTAGAGTCAATCCTAGCGCCTGTTTGGTTTTGTTTCTTTGGGTGTTTATCTGTTTGCTGCTGTGTGCTTTAGTTTAGATTTACTGTTTTCATTTACAATTTTACTTTACAACTTTATTTCACTGCATTTATTTATTGCTTTCAATATTTATTTTCCATGCATCATATTATACTGGACTGTCTGGCTGTGCTGGTTTTCATTTTTTTGCGGGATGGGAGTTACTGTGAGATAAGCCAAATATTCGGCTTGAATGCACTATAGGATTAGCACGGACACATTGTACTCGGATGGTTACATGATGAGTGGTGATGTGTTCCACACCCAGACTGCGACCATCTTGGAACTATTATGTGCAGGGGTTCTTCCCCACTTCTGGGTACGACCTTGATAGTTATGTGCATCTAGTGACCGATCTTCGAGGACCTTAATGGAAACACCCCTCTCCAGTGATGACAGTGGCATACCACATTTGTTGACAAACCCACTCGCATCTGAGGGTCCATTGGGAACTCGCATAGGATGGCCTGGTTCTCTCATAGGAATCCAGTTAAAGTAAATTGTTCGTATGACGATAGTATTGTATCCTTCAGGATGAATGTACTATTGTTTCTCGATTCAGTGCTTGAAGTTGGAGACATATGGGGGATGCTTGTTTTTCTGGACTCAGTTGAGAACTCCCTGAGTAGTACATAATGCCAAACCGATTCCCTGATTTGATCATGAGCCATTTCTCGGAAATGGTGAACGTATTATTGCTATTCGGCTTTGAGAGTCTGTGATGTTTGACCTGAGTAGCACACTCGTGAGATTGGGAGGGGTTTACAGGTTTGCAGGAACCCTAAGACCTTCAACATACCCGCTTTGCCAGTGGTTCAGTTTTGTGATCTGGCTCTCTTATAATTTGGTTCTAAGATATGGATCCCGAATCAGAGGGATTGTTATTGTGATATGTTGATATTGTGGCCTTGCACCGACACTTGATTATATAATTGGCACATCACAGACACTTCACTGATCACATGCCTCGCCTTTCATAAGCATCATAACATCATTAATCATTTGTGTTTCTTTTATTCTCAGGGTTTGCATTACTCCCGGTTCCAGGTCATATCATTACTTCAGAATGGAAGACATCAGAAAAAGGACTGTGCACTACAAATATTTTGATACCTAAGTGGATCTGATCAATCAAATGGTGTCTCTTATTACCCCGGGTCATCTGGGATACTTCAAGGAAAAGTATGGCGATATTCTGGACTTGGTATTCAACTTGGATAGTTCTCAAAGAAGCGCCATTCATACTTTGTTGTAGTATTACAACCCACGGCTCAGGTGTTTCACTTTCCACGACATTCAGTTGGGTCCTCTAATGGAAGAATATGCTGAGATTATGGGAGTCTCAATCAAGGATAAGATTCCTTTCAACTCAGAGATGATTAGGCCAACCCATTATGACATCGCCAAAGCTCTTTATTTGAGTTCATCAGAAGTATCTGCAAATCTGGCTACCACCAAAGCGAAGGTACTAGGTTTCACTCTGGAGTATCTGGTTAGAAGGGTTGGAGAATTTGTAGTGAAAAATCAGTGGGATTCAGTTTGCGCCATCTTAGCATTATCCATTTATGGGATCATCCTGTTCTATGATATGGACAAATTTGTGGACATAAATGCTATTCATTTATTCGTGTTGAAGAATCCGGTGCCCACCCTCCTGGGTGATTTGTATTATTCAGTGCACTATAAGAATGAGAAGAAGCGAGGTGGTCTAGTTAGATGTTGTGGTCCCTTGTTCTACAGGTGGGTTATGAGACATTTTCCTACCACTGAGAGTTTCACCGATCCTAATACTACTTGGGCCCTGAAGATAAGTACATTGTCTGCCAGAGATATTAGATGGTTTACTTTGAAGTTGAAAGGAAAGAGTTTCATCACCAGTTGCGGGAATTAGCTCAACGTGCCTTTATTAGGAGTATCAGGGGGTATCAACTACAACCTCATTCTCTTAAGAAGACAGTTGGGGTACGCACTCAAAGAGATTCCCGATGAATCATAGTTATTCCAAACTTTCTACTTCTCGGTAAAGGATAATCTTCCGTTGGTCAGAAAAGTTGCAGGCTCTTGGAAATTGATCAAAAGAAAGGACACGACATGTCTAGGCAAGAGCAATAACCGAATGTTCCATGAATTCGAAGCTTGGATAAAGGAGGAGGTTCAAATAACTCTAGTCCCTTTTTCTATACCAACTCCACCTCCAACAACTATGCCTTTAGAGGATTACCAAAAATTGGAGGCTTTGGTCAAGCAGCTTAGAGTTGAAAATCAGGAGGCTCACAACTTTTGTCAGAAATTGATGATTCAAAACCATCAGTTAGAAGAGAGAGCCCTCCGAGTTGAAGAGACAGTTCGGCTTAAGAAGAAGGACTTTGATGAAAGAGAAATATACTTTAAGAAAAGAGGATTGGCTGAGATCCACAAGGCGAGTCAGTGACGGAGAGATAAGAAAGAACTGAATGAAGCTAATGAAGCTATCACACTTTGGCAAAAGAAGTGGAGCGATCACCAGAAAAAGCAAAAGGAGCTAGAGGTTGAATTCGAGTTGAAGATCAAAAGCCTTCAGGATGCCCTGGTCGAACAAGGAAAGTTGGTTCAGAAAGCCCAAGAGAAATAGAGAGAATACCTTCATCGGATGACAAAGAGTCAACAAATAGCTGAAAATGTCCAGAAAGAAGTTGAAGAGATGAAGCTTCGAGCTGATGTGAAGAAGTCAAAAGCTGAGTCAGGTCCGAGCAAAGAAAATGAGAAGGCATTCCTGCAGCAGATTAAAGAGTTACATACTTCCTTTGATCTATGGGATCTCCTCATCCAGTGACTCATTCGGGAGCTCGATCATCCGGATATAGCTCAGTTGTTCCAGAATGTCAAGTGCCTTAGCTGGAGGTTGCAGGACTTAGAGCTCTCTAGAGTTTAGTTTCATGCTTTTGTACTTGGATTACCCACAGGCTTGTTGTGCGATTCCTTTTATTGATTTACTTTGTTGTTCTTTGGATTGGCACCCTTCGGGGACGTTGTTGTTTCATACTTCATTTTATGCGATTGAATTGCTTTGAATCTCTTGTTTGTTATCTTTTGCACCGACACAGGGTAATAAGCACCAGTTCTCCACGGTCGTTGCGTTATTTGAACATCATATGGGTCTTCTTCCAAATATTATTCTCCTAATACCAGAACGGATAGGAAACAAACCTTGAGGATAAAAGGAACACATTGCATTGCATACATATCATTTGCATTTTCTTTCTCTTGCAGGTTTCTCTAGGTTACTTAACTTATCTATTCTTCAGGTAAAGATTGCAAGAGCTGCTAAGACCCGGCACCTTCGATAAGATATTCCTCATCGTTATGCAACATGCAACAACCATAGGACAGTCATGGATACTATGAAAACTGAGCTCAATGAACTTCGTACCAGGATGGGGGAATTCATGGTTATGATACAAGGGATGGCCCAAGGACAACAAGATTTGAGGACTGCGATCCAGGAACTCAATCCTCCTCAAACTAATCCTCCTGTAGTCACTCCAGAAGTTCAAGTGAATCCTCCCAACAACAACAATGGAGTAGGTGGACCTCCAGTTCCAGAGACTAGCACACCAACCTTCATCCCTGTGCAAGACCGACAAGAGGATCAGTTTCCTTCCTTTAACAATGATATGGGGTTTGGTGTGGAAGGAAATTTTCATGACTTTTTGATGCTAGCTGAGAAGGTCAAAGCCTTTGAGTGTAGAGACACTCTTGGGATAGATGTATCTGACATGGGCCTAGTCCCTGGGGTGGTCATTCCTCACAAGTTCAGGACATCTACTTTTGACATTCTACCGAAACTCCTACCCTAAAACTCACCTGCAGGCATTCTACCGAAAGATTGCTACCCATACTAGGGACGAGAAGCTCTGGATGTACTATTTCCAGGGTAGTCTCTCCGGAGGATCCTTGGAATGGTATATTAAATTGGAGAGAAGCTCCGTGAGAAGCTGGAAGGAATTGGGAGAAGCATTCCTTAAACAATATCAGTATAACATTGACATGGCGCCCAGTCGCACTCAGCTCCAGAGTCTGACACAGAAGGGTTCGGAGAGCTTCAAAGATTACGCACAAAGATGGCGTGAAGTGGCCTCCAGGGTGCAACCACCTTTTCTAGAAAGAGAAATGATAGACCTTTTCCTGGACACCCTTCCCAAGAATTTCATGGAAAGGTTGGCGGGGTATTCTTCAAGAGGTTTTTCAGATATTATTTTGACCGGAGAGAGGATAGAGAGCGTGATTAAGCAGGGAAAGATCCAGAACGGTGGTGCTTAAGATTCCGGTGTCAAGAAACCTTTCATGAAGAGGAGGGAAGGAGAGACTGGGGCAGTGTATGCACAGAGAGGCGGAGGTAGCAGAGGTATTTATCAGCAAGTGGCCCCTGTCACTATCTCAGCTCAACCTGCTCAACAGCAAGTCCAACAACCACAATAACAATGCCAACAAGGGTATCAACAAATAGCTCCTCTTCCATATTACTCCCAGAGGACCAAAGAAAGGCAGTTTGAAACTCCACCTATGTCCTATTCACAGCTTTTGAAGAATCTCCTCCAGTTCCAGATGATTCAGCTCAGAACTTTGCAACCCCCGAAGCTGGGGCAACTCCCTGAAGGTTATGATCCAAACACCCGATGTGAGTTTCATTCTGGAGCCCCCGGACATACCACGGAAAACTGCAAAGCCTTGAAGTACATAGTCCAAGTCCTGGTAGATTCCAAAGCGATTAACTTCGCTCATACTCCTAATGTGATACAGAACCCCATGCCTCCTCACTGGGGTACGGTTGGGGCAATTGATGATGGAGAAAATCTAAATCTGGTGTGTGATGTTAACGACCTGCAAACTCCATTGAGCGTTGTTAAGGCTTGTTTGGCCCAGAGGGGTGTTTTTCCAGGTTGTGAAAATGATTGTCCAGAGTGTGCTAAAGTTCCCAATGGTTGTGAGCAGTTGAAAAAGGGGATACAGAGCATGATTAATGAAGGGGTTCTACAGTTTGACAAGGTTGCAAAAGAAAAAGAAGTCTCTATAGTAACCATTTTCTATGATCCGTCTCAAGTTCCTCCACAGGCCAGAGTAACACCGATAACCATCACCACTATAGGGCCAGTAATGTATCAAAGTGATATGGTCATCCCTTGGCATTATGGTGGCAAAGTATAGTGCAACGGCCAGAAGAAAGATTTGTCCATGTCTAGTACGTCCCCACCTCAAGTGGAAAATGTTGGAGTATGGGGCTTTACTAGAAGTGGGAGATTATTCGCGCCGGAGACATTAAGAAATAGTGTAATACCACCTAGAGACACTGCAGAAACCCAAGTCAGGGCAAGAGGGAAGCAACCAGTGACTGCTAATGAGCCTACACCAGTGTTTGACCCGGATATTACATTTGACAAAGAAGCTGAAGAATTTTTTTGAATCATCAAAAAGAGCGATTATAAGATCGTGGACCATTTGCAACAGACTCCGTCAAAGATCTCCATCTTGTCCTTGTTAATGTGTTCTGACTCTCACCGGAAGGCTCTATTGAACATCCTTAATAAAGCTTATGTACCTCAGGATATCTCGGTGAACCAATTGGAGACGGTGGTATCTAGTGTCAATGCCAGTCATGGATTGGGCTTTACAGACATGGATCTAACCTCTGAGGGTCGTGCTCACAATCGGGCATTGCATATTTCCTTAGAGTGTAAAGGTGCAATGCTATCTCATGTGTTGGTAGATACCGGATCATCCCTGAATGTTCTTCCCAAGAAGGCATTAATGAAGTTGGACTATGACAGAGTGATTTTGAAGCCCAGTTGTAAACACCCCAAAATTTCCCTCACTAAGTTCACACCATGTCTTGTGTTCTTTCATATTTGCATTAGTTCAAGCATACCATATCATATTGCATTTTTTGCTTAACTACATTAGTTCAAGGCATCTGCATCTAGGGTTTGTGATCTGAGCCATCCAGGATCCATCTGAGCCACTCCAAAGGTCTTCAATCATCTCAAGAGGGTCTATGTATGTTAAATCATCATATTTTATCCTCCAAAGATCAAGGAAGTCAAAGAATCACAAGAACTGGCAAAGCATGGAAGCAGAGCCAGGGTTTAACTGCACAGATGACCTGAAATTAGGGTTTTGGTTTCAAAGGCCATAACTCCAAATTTTTTGGTCATTCTTGTTTCTATTGGTCTCAATATGATATAAGGATCATGCATACCAAGTTTGATGAAGAAATTCATTGTGGAAGTCATATGATCACTGATTAACTTCTTGAGCAAGTCAGAGCAAAATCAGGGCATCTGAGGCCCCCCAACATGGAACCAAAGTGTATTTTTAATCAAATTGAAGTTATATGGTCTTTATTTGATCATTGAAGTGCTTAGAAATTCACAAATTTGAATAAAAATAAGCTAAACCAAAAGTTGCCAAAAATGGAAATGACTTGTGATGTAAACTTTCCATTTTGGGAATGTTTTTCAACCTCCACTTTCTTAACCAAAAATGCTTCAAATGAAAAATTGTTGGTCATGAAAGTTGTATATTGGATCATTCCATTTTTAAAAAGTACAAGAACAAAATCTAATTCATTTTGGAACTCAAGTTATGGCTTGTCAAAGTTGGCAAAAATCACATAATTTTCAAGAATGCACCAAAGAGGGATTTTTGCAAAACCACTTGCCAATTCATTTTGTGGCTTCAAACACACTTCTAAGCATCATACAAACATTGTGAAATGTCTAAAAATCAGAATTGCCCAAAGAATCTCAAGTTTTCATGCCTTGCCCATGAAGAAATCTCAAAAGGGCCAAACTTTCTCCAAATTGCAAAACACCCCATAACTTATTTCTCACATGCTAAATTGCCTCAAAATGAATTCCATGGACCTCCTTGATCCTTGCTGAACCAGACATGCCCATGTACCACCTCTGAACCAGCCCATACCTCAAGGACAAACACTTTTGACTTTTTTTCAAGAAGGCCATACCAATCACAATAGGGCACAACCACTCCACAGACCTATCACAAGTTGATATGTGGACCAAATGTTGGTCATAACACACAAGAGCACAAGCTGAACCCTAAGAATCATCAAGTTACCAAAAAACTCTCCCTCTTGCAAAAGCTTTCGAATCTCCCAACTCAGCCACTCAATCTTCAAACAAACACCACCATTCATTTCTAAATCATTCACTGACCCAAAACCACCCATCAAAGCAGCCAAGAACACACCACAAGCCAAATAAGATTTCTGACCAGTTGGAGTGCAAGCTCACAAACCAGCCATCCACAAAGCTTTCCAAGCATTGCAAACTCTTCAGGAAGGTCATTAGAGGCTTTTTGCACCAATGAAGTGGCCAGAAAGCTCAAGGGTTGAAAGCTCCATCTCAGGTAGCCATTCGAATTAATTTTTCCAGAACTTCTCTTTTATGTTACAAAATGATTAAGCATGCTTCACTGATCACACTGAACTTGGAATTATTGAAAATGGTTGAGAAATGAGAATGTATTGCTTGTCCGAAAGTTTTGCCATGTTTATGTTTTTCTTCGAATCATGAAATTGAGTGAAAAGAAATGAGGTTTGAGGGTGGATTCAGGTTCAGGGAAGTGGGAGGAGTGAATCTGGAGCTTTAGAGCTCCAGGAAGTGCTTAGGGAAGAAGTTAGCAATTTTCAGGTGAGGGTCTGGCCGGAGAAGATGACCGGAAGTCTTCTCCGGCCACCTGAATGTCATTAGTAACTTAATTAGGGTTAGAGAAAACTTTGAATGTGGACCCTTGGATATGTCTTTCCCGCGTGCAGTGAACGGCTAGGATATTTTCATTAGTTATTAATCTGGATTAATTAAATATATAATTAGGGTTAATGAAATTTGAATCTGGGCCATTGGATCACGCGCCAAGTCAACCCAAACCCTCCCCAGTTTCAATCCAGGCCCTCCATTCAGCATACTTCAGTTTATTTTAATTTTTATTTCATATTTTTCTATTTATTTTGTACATTATATTTAAAATAGCAAGAAAATGCCAAAAATATTTTTATTTTGCATTTTGATTTCAAATAATTTTCTTAACCCAAAAATATTTTTATTTTTATTTTTTGCATTTAAAAAATCATTTTTTAGACATTTAAATTTTTATTTTAATTAATTAATTAAAATATCATTTAGGTTTCTAAAAAATCCCAAAAAATTCATATTGCATCATTAAACATTTAGAAACATTGTCATACCATCCACACAAATTTTTTTTTGGTTTTGAACCATTTTTGACAATTTTCTTGAATTTAGGGTTCATAAAATTCTTATTTTTGAACCCTAACTTCAAGAATTATTTTTTGCCTAACCAAGAATGGTATGACAATGATTCTTTTTGCATTGATCTTCATTTGAAATTTATTTTCTAACATAATTTTGTCATAAATTTCTTATGCCTTTTTGAATTGATTGGCATTTTTTCCCTTTAGGTACCTTAAAACCCTAGATAACTTAGAAAAATCATAAGTTCCTTAGGGTTAAAAGTTATGTCTCCTCCTTTGGGGTATGAAATCACATGGGATTAGGTTTCTTTTGATTGCATTTTCAATTTTTTATCTTGTCATTTGCTTCTGTTTTTGAGTTTTGCATCTCATGTTGCATGAAAACCCTAATCTCTCATGTTCATTCACATACATCTTGCATATGCATTCATTCAAGAACATGCCATGACATTTCATGCATTCACATGACTTCTAAGACATCATAGGACACATTAGAACCATGCTTGATCATTTCTTCATCCATTTACCATGTTATGCATTCATTTCATTCCATGGACTTTCATGTGCTTTTATGCTTCTTTCATGCTTCATTTGCATTCTCATCTCTTGTATGAACATCCATATCACTTGACATACATTTGCATCATCTCTTAGCATCATTAACATCATGTTTATGCTTCTTGTTTTGGTTTGCATCTTTGCATTTGATTCATTTTCATTTCATTTCATTCCTTTATGCTAACTTTTCAGGTGGTAAGTGCTTTGAGAAGTAAATTTTCCTTCACTTCTCACATTCCCTTTTCATCTCTCTTATGCGTTCATTGCTACATTTTGCTTTTTCTTTAGAGTGAGCCTGCTCATTCATGTTTCTCTCTCACTTTCTTTCTTCAAGTAACTTATCTTCTTAAGCTAAGTAAGTTAGCTTGTTTCTTCTGCTTCTCCTCCTTTCATCTGCTTCTTCCTTGGTGGCTTTCCTTGAAGACCTCTTGCAAGCCTCATAAACCCTAGGAACACCCAAGCATGATAACAATTAGGGTTTTGATTAGTCCCCATTCAGTTTTACCTTTGTGTCTTCTTTTGTGTCTCTCCTCTCATCTCATAATCAGGACTAAACCTTTAAGGTTTTAAGGCTTTGTGATTAAGGTTATGCCTGTATCCTTCTCTTAGGATGGAGTGTATAACTTTAATCCTAATTTTTAAACCCTTAATGTGTTTAAACCTCTTAATCAATCCATCTTAATAATCACTAAGACAATGACTTATAACTTGGGCCTTGCATTAGGGTTCTAATTCTTCCTTAATTGGTTAAGAAGGACTAACCCTAGTGTTAATGGACAAGTCCCCCTCAAGTTGTCTTACAAACCCTAAAATCCACTTCTTAATCTTATCGTTAATTAAAATCCACTTTAATAAAGGCTTTGTTTTGTCATTAGGTTAATCCCTAATCATGGATTAAGTTGAGGTATCTTCCTCAGCTTAAATGTTCTCATCTATTATCCTTCTATTAGGATGGTGTAATGAGTTCATTAAATCTTTGATTATGGCTTAAACTCATTAATTAACACTAAACAAAAACACAAAAAACATCTAAATAATTGCAAGTAGGTTAATGATCTTAATCCTACATCATGGTGATTAAGTGTGAGGTGTTTACTTCATACTTAGGGTATTCTCATTATCCCTAATTAAAGGGAGGATATGATGAGTTTACTAACCTTTGGTTTAGGCTTAAGCTCATTAACTTATGACAAACGCAAAAAACAATAAAATATTAAAAACACATAAACAAACAATAATCGTCTCCTCCGGGATTCTTTTCTCACCTCATTCACTCACGGAGGAGAACATGCTTCTTCCGTCTAATGCAAGACAGTTTGCACCTGAGACAGACAGGTCATACACTTGAGCATAGGCAAGCAAGCAGTTCACAAGTCAATTTATCTTTCAGTCTCTTTGAATCGAACTACGTTGTTCTGACTTCCTCATTGAACGAGAGGATACGTAGGCATAACTTAACTGTTATCGAACAAAAGTCTCTGTCTCTTCCCCCCCCCCCCTTCCAGCATTATTCTTTAAACCTCACTCCTGAGCACCTCACTTCATTTCCCTTTCTTGCATTGAAACTTGTACATTCTTTTTCCAGCTTTTGCACACAGATAGCACTGACACTACCCCTTTAAACACAAATATTTTATGCATGGATCCCGTCGAGTACGACGGACAATTTGGGTGCTAATACCTTCTCAGGTTTTAACCAACCCCATTTCTCAGTTTCTCTGGTTCGCGACCGTCTTATCCATCTCTTTCCTAGGTTTATGCAGCATTACCTTTCCCTCGGGATAAAAATGCCTAGCTGGCGACTCTTTTCAGTTCATCTTCATGTTCTCTCCTTTCGCCGACCGTTCGCGTCTGTACCCCGTCTGGCCATGTGTCATTTGGTGGGAGCGACAACTTGGCGACTCTGCTGGGGACCCTTATACTGCAACCAGGGCTTCTGGTTCTTTTTGTGGGTTCCTCCTAGCGCTTGTTTGTTTTGTGTTTATTGGGGGTGTTATGTGCTAATTGTGATTATTTATTTGCTTTATTTATTGCTCTATGTACAGCTTTATTTACTGCTTTCCTTACAGTTTTTTATACATCATACTGTCATTATCATTGTTGGATCTGGTTTTTGTTTTGGTGGGTGGGACTTCACTGAGTGATTGAGGTCTTATACCTGGTGTCGCTCCCACTAAATGAGGCTAGGTCAAATAGGGTACAGACGCGAACGGTCGGAAAAAGGAGAGAACACACAAGGGTGAACTGAAAAGAAAAGAAAAGAGACGCCAGCTAGGCATTTTTATCCCGAAGGAAAGGTAATGCTGCATAAACCGAAGAAAAGATGGATAAGACGGTTGCGAACCAGAGAAACTGAGAAAGAGGGTTTGGTTACAACCTGGGAAGGTATTAGCACCCAGATTGTCCGTCGTACTCGACGGGATCCACGCTTGAAAGATTTGTGTTTAAAGGGGTAGTGTCAGTGCTATTTTGTGAATCAAAGCTGGAAAGAATGCAAGTGTCAGTGTAAAGAAAGAAGGAAATGCTCAAGACAATGAGACTTAAAGAATAATGCTGAAAGGAAAGGGAATATACAGAGACTTTTGTTCGATAACTGTTAAGTTATGCCTACGTATCCTCTCGTGCAATGAGGAAGTCAGAACACCGTAGTTCGACCCAAAGAGACTGAAAGATAGATTGACTTGTGGACTGCTTACTTGTCTATGCTCAAGTGTATGACCTGTCTGGCTCAGGTGCAAACTGTCTTGCATTAGACGGAAGAAGCAAGTTCTCGTTTGTGAGTGAAGGAGGTGAGAATAGAATCCCGGAGGAGACGATTATTGTTTGTTTTTGTGTTTTCAATCTTTTATTGCTTTTTGGAGTTTGTCATAGGAAAATGAGCTTAAGCCTAAACCAAGGGTTAGTAAAATCATCACATCCTCCCTGTGATTAGGGGTAATGAGAATACCTTAAGTATGAAGTAAACACCTCACACTTAATCACCATGATGTAAGATTAAGATCATTAACCTTCTTGCAATTATTTAGATGTTTTTTGGAGTTTTTGTTTAGTGTTAAGTAATGAGTTTAAGCCATAATCAAGGATTTAATGGACCCATTACACCATCCTAATAGAAGGATGATAGATGAGAACATTTAAGCTGAGGAAGGCTCCTCAACTTAATCCATGGTTAGGGATTAACCTCATGACAAAAAAAGCCTTTATTAAGTGGATTTTAGTTAATGGTAAGATTAAGAAGTGGATTTTATAGTTTGTAAGACAACTTGAGGGGGACTTGTCCATTAACACTGGGGTTAGTCCTTCTTAACCAGTTAAGGAAGACTTAGAACCCTAATGCAAGGCCCAAGTTACAAGCTTGATGTCTTAGTGATTATTAAGATGGATTGATTAAGAGATTTAAACACATTAAGGGTTTAACACTTAGGATTAAAGTTATACACTCCATCCTAATAGAAGGATGCAGGCATAACCCTAATCACAAAGCCTTAAAACCTTTAAGGTTTAGTCCTTGATTAAGGGATGAGAAGAGAAGACTCAAAAGATGACACAAAGGTAAAACTACGATAGAAGAAACAGGATGAAGGAAGGAGAAGCAAAAGAAACAAGACAACTTGCTTCACTTAAGAAGACAAGTTGCTTGAAGAAAGAAAGAGGAGAAGGAGCATGAATGAGCAAGCTCACTCTAATACAAAAATAAAATTCACCAAGGGTGCATAAGAGAGATGAGAAGAGATTATGAGAAGTGAAGGCAAATTCACTTCTCAAATACTTACCACCTGAAAAGTTAGCAAAAAGAAATGAAATGAAATGAACATGAAATGAATGCAATGATGCAAACCAAAACCAGAAGCATAAACATGATGTTAATGATTCTAAGAGAAAATGCAAACACATGACAAGAGTTGTGGATGATCATACAAGGATGAGGATGCAAATGAAGCATGTTTTGAACCATGAAAGTTCATGAAAGTTTATGAAATGAAATGAATGCACAACATGGCAAATGAATGATGCAATGATCAAACATGATTCTAATATGTCCTAAGATGTCTTAGAAGTCATGTGGATGCACAAAATATCATGGCAAGTTCATGAATGCAAGCATATGGAAGATGGATGCAAATGAAGGCAAAAATTAGGGTTTATACATAACATGCAATACAAAAATCAAAATCAGAAGCAAATGACATGATAAAAAATTGAAAATGAGATCAAAGGTACCCTAACCCTACACAAGTTCACTTCCCAAAGGAGGAGACCTAAATCTTAACCTAATGGAAGTTATGATTTTCTCAAGTTAGCTTCGGTTTTAAGGCACTTCAAAAGGAAAAATGCACAACAAATTGAAAATGAGAGATAAATTCAAACCAATTTTATCCTAGAAACTACATTATATGAAGAATGCAATGCAAAAAGAACCATCATCAAACTCCTCATGATTAGGCAGAAAGGATTTTTCTAAGTTAGGACATAAATATTGGCTTTTAAGAACCCTAATTCCAAAGAAAAATGTCAAAATAGGTCAAGAACCAAAAAGAAATTTGTGTGAAGAGTTTGATAATGTTTCTAAATGTATCAAGATGCAATGCGATTTTTTTGGTGATTTTTAGAAACTTAAATGCTATTTTAATTAATTAATTGTCATTAACTAATTAAAATAAACATTTAAATATTTTAAAAATACGAAATTTATGCAAAAAAATAAAATAAAAATTATTTTCAGAATGAGAAAAATATTTTAAGACATGATGCAAAAAATGAAATTTTTTAGAAATGTTTTACTATTTTAAATAAAATGTAGAAAGAAATGTAATAAAAATGAAATTAAAATGAATTAAAATGAAAGTATTCAGATCCAAAGGCCCAGATTCAAAATAAAAGGGGAGGGAATTGACCAGCGCGTGCAAATGGACGGCCCACATTCAAACTACGCTAATTATGTCATTAACCCTAATCTGAACCCTAATTACTCTCAGGTGACCGGAACAGTGTTTCGGTCATCTTCTCCGGCTAGCCCCTCACTCAATCTCCCTCAATACGCAACCCCAAGACCCCTAAAGCTCCAGAAATGATCCTCTCCTCAACCCCAACAAGAATAAACCACCAAAAATCATTTGTTCATCATCAATAGCACGAATCAAAGCAAAACGGAAAACATGGCAAAAATTTCAGAAGCTTATGAAATGCTCAATTCTCAACTATTCTCAAAAGTAAAGACATCATGGTGATCAGTGAAACATGTAGAATCATTATATAACATAAAATGAGAGTTCTGGAAAAATAAATGCCATGGCTACCTGAAGTTGAGCTTTCGAAACAAGAGCTTTCTGGCCAGTTCTTTGCTTCAAATCCACTTCAATGATTCCCCCCAAGAGCTTGTGATGCTTGGTTGGAGTTTAAATGGCCTCAAGAGGAAGTTGGCAGAAGTTCAGTTCATGAAATGTCAAAATCTTGTTTTTGATTCTGAGTGTTTTAGGGCAAAATGAAGGGTGGGAAATGATCAGTGATGTTTATGGAGTTGAATGGTGGAAAAAGTTTGAAGGTTTGATGGTTGAGTTAAGAGATTCGAAGGCTTTTGCAGATTTGGGGATTTTTGAGTGTGCTGTGTATTCTCAAGTGTTAGGCTGCAATGTTGTATGCTTTTGCTTGGTTTTGATCCACATAATGAAATGTGATAGGTCAGAGAGTGGGTGCTGGCCTATGTTGATTGGTATGGGCAAGTTGCCAAAATGTCAAAAGTTTGTGTACTTGGGATATGGGCTCATGGAAGGCTGGTTTAGGGGCATGGCTCGAGTCAGCCAACTTCAAGGAGGTCCATGAAAAATGATTTAGTGAGCTGGATCAAGTGGATGAAGAGATTTGGATCATTTTGCAATTTTGTACCACTTTGGCCCCTTTTGAAATTCTTGAAGTTTAAGGCATGAAACTTGAGAAATCTTTGGGCAATTCTGAATTTTATGTCATGTGTGATGTTTGTATAATGCTTAGACATCAATTAGAAGTCACAAATTTCCTTGGTACAAGAATTTGCAAGTTTCCCTCTTTGGCACATAAGTGAATTTTTGTGATTTTTCCCAACTTTGCAAGGCCATAACTTTAGTTCTAGAATGAATTAGATCAAGTTCTTGTACTTTTTGAAAATGGGAGGATCCAACATACAACTTTCATGACCAATAATTTTTCATTTGAAGCATTTTTGAATCAAAAAGAGGAGGTTGAAACACTTTCCCAAAATGGCAAGTTTGCATTATAAGTCACTTTCCCAAAATGGCAACTTTGCAAATGGCTTGAAATTATTCAATTTTGTGAACTTCTAACTTCTTCTAAGATCAAATAAAGATCATACACATTCAAAATGATGGAGAAGACCCTTTGGTTGGGTGATTGGGGGCCTCAAATGCCCTGATTTTGCACTGACTTGCTCAAGAAGTCATCTATTGATCAGATGCCTTCCCCATTGAATTTCTTCATGAAAATTGGTAAGTATGATCCTTATACCATATAGAGACCAATAGAAACAAGAATGACCAAAAAATTTGGAGTTATGGCCTTTGAAACCAAAACCCTAATTTTAGGTCATCTGTGCAGTCAAACATGGCTCTGCTTGTGATTTTCTGACTTCCTTGATCTTGGGAGGATATAATATGATGCTTGAACATACATGGACCCTATTGAGATGAATAAAGACCTTTGGAGTGGCTCAGATAGCTCAGGAATTGTTCAAATCACAAACCCTAGATGCAGATGACTTTGAACCAATGCAGTGAAGCAAAAATGTAATATGAGATGATATGATTGAACTTATGCAATATGAAAATAATCACAAGCCATGGTGAAATGAGTGAGGGCAAATTTGGGGTGTTTACAGCTGCCCCTATTCAAACATGAGTTAGCTGCGTAGGATGTAAGCAACGGCTTAACAGGCAAACAAGATAACTTGTGGTTGAATACCAAAGACAGTCTAAGATTTGCACTCACTGAATGAAGAAGAAAAGGGATATAGATTGTAAAAGGAAGTAAAGTATGTTTATAAAGTGCGGGCGATGGAGGATGACCATCGGGCAGAGGACGACTGCTGGGGATGAAGCAATGATGGGGACGACCGACATGCTGGGGAAATGAAGAGATTATGATGGGGACAACCATCAAAGGTGAAGGACGATCACCTAGCAGGGTACGGCTGCTCTATCGGGGATAAGATGAGGGACGGTCATCTAAGGTGAAGGACGATCACCTGGCAAGGTACGGTTGCCGAAAGTATCATGACATAGGACGAATGTCGGATAGAAAAAGGTCCATGATGGGGACGGCCATCGGATAAACATGATGAAGGACGATCATCAAGGGGTGAAGGACAATCACCTAGATGGGTGCGGCTGCTCTCGGGGTTTATCATGACATAGGACGAATGTCAGATAACAAGATCAACGATGGGGACGACCATCAGATAAAAATGACGAAGGACGGTCATCAAAAGGGTGAAGGACGATCACCTAGCAGGGGACAGCTGCTAAAATATCACGACATAGGACGAATGTCGGATAAAAGAGGGTTCCAATAGTGGAGACTCCGCTGGAGGAATGATGAAGGACGATCATCGAAAGGTGAAGGACGATCACCTGGCAGGGTACGGCTGCCGGAAGTATCATGACATAGGACGAATGTCAGATAAAAGAGAAATTTTGCTAGGGACTCTTCTGGGGAAGGGTAGACACAGAAGAGTGTCTAATTTCAAGAAAAAGTTATAAGTATTTGACGTTGTGTATAGATTAAAGATGCAGACGAGCATCCCTAAAACTATGATACGGACGAGTATCGGTAGAAACAAATGCTGACGCATGTTCAGAGATGATGATGCGGACGAGTATCAACTGGTTAACAAAGAACATGGACGACTGTCGAATCTGAGGGGAAAATAGGTATATACAAGATACAGACGAGTATCCATATAAGTAAAAAGGTATGAGTAAGACACAGACGAGTGTTCAACTTGCTGGGGAGAGCATGATACAAATGAGTATCATAAGAGAAAGTGTACAAATAGATATTCTGACACTCCATGGGATAGGATGACACGGACGGGTGTCGGAAGATATAATAAGCAAGGTTTTAGGCAACTGTGCTGGGGATAGGTGACACGGATGGGTGTCAGGAGGGTGTATTAATATGTTTTTGTGAGTGCAAAGGGGACGCTTTGGCTTTCTGCTGGGGATATGACACAGACGAGTGTCAGGGGAGTTATCTGTTATGTATAAGTATCTGTTTGTGGAAAGTGTTCCGGCGACTTTCTGGGGAAAGATGACACGGACGAGTATCAAAACGGGCATGTATTTGTATCTGGGGAATGTGGAGAAACTGCTTTGGCATTCTGCCGGGGAATTTGAGTGGTATCCCGTATGCTGTTGATGGTATGTCAGTATTCATAGGGGATTGATTCAATCATGGCTTGTGACTATGCAATGTGTTTGATTTTTGCCATAATGCTCCGTATTAGACGAAATGCTATGCTCTGGGGGAGATATGATGCAAATGCTATGATTGTGCAAAGATACCGATTCGGGATTCGGATCCCGTTGCGGTGAAGATCTATGGCTGATCTGCTTGAAGGATATTCCCAGCTGGGGATGAGATCATTTGTAGATCTGATATATATGACTCTGTTTGGGGGAATAAGTCACTGATAAACCTGTTCTTGGTGATGAGGAGCCTAGTTGGGGTCTGTGGAAGCTTTCGTCACTTTGTTGTGAGATCTTCAGATATTGCTCTTCTGGATAGAGGTTGAGACTCTGCGGGGAGATGGTTCCCTGTCTAACATTTGGCTGAGGGGGGAATGATCACTGAACGACCTTCCTAGAGATTCGTGCGGAGATCCTGTTGAGGATGATGATGTCCGGCAACTCAGTTGGGGAGAGGGCACTCCCGATGCTATTTGGGAGATGGGCTGGGTAAATAGTGATTTGGCAGCTTGCTGGGGAGAAGCTCTCATGCCCCATGTTGCACTTTGACTACCTGCAATCCTGTTATGACAAAGAAGCGTACAAGTATCCCAAGGTATCCCTTACTGGATTCCATCATAGGAATTTAGACACTCCTGGAGCGAATATATTTCCTGTAAGCATGTAATTTTAGAAAAGACGCATCTGTATTTATGCACTCATTAAGGACATCGAACATTTTCGCAAATAAAAAATAGAATGTACAAGATGAAACGTGACTGAAAATCTGATTTTATTAATTTGCGTGCCCTGAATTGGCAAATACAGTCAAAGAAACAGATCCCCAAAAATGAGGAGATTGTTACAAAATTGAGAAACAAAAAGATGCTGGCAATGTGGACGACGCTTCAGTGAGCTTCCCTTTTTCTATGACTCGTATGACATTGATGTTCTTCTTATCTTGCTTTTTGAAGAAGGCTGATTTTGGCCGATGCTTTAACCTTTCGAAGCTTGCCGTGTTGTAAGTGATACAGACGAATTCAGAATGCAGTTGTTCGCTTATTCCCTTATTCTGCGTGGATCGCCCTTTCAGGTTTTCAATCCACCGGGATACCCATTTTTGCCTGAGTTGTCCAATGTGGCTTTTCAACTCAGCGGGTGTACATTTTTTTATTTATTTTCCCTTATTTTTGCCCGAGTCTTTTATTCTGTTTTTGACTCGTCGGGATGCCCTATTTTTGCCTGGACTTACATTCTGTTTTTATGTCCAGCGGGTCATTTTTATGCGAAGTATTTTTTAACTGCATCTGAATTCACAGGGGACAGGAAGTCTTCACCATCCATAGTACTGAGCATCAGTGCTCCACCAGAGAAAACTTTATTTACTATGAACGGACCATCGTAATTTGGAGTCCACTTTCCCTTGTGGTCTGTATGAGGGGGAAGGAGTCTTTTCAGCACAAGATCTCCTACTTGGTATTCCCGAAGCCTGACTTTCTGATCGAAGGCTTTCTTCATTCTTTTCTGATACAGTTGCCCATGACAGATTGCAGCTAGCCTCTTCTCTTCGATCAGATTCAGTTGCTCGTATCGGGATCGGACCCATTCTGCTTCATTCAGTTTGACATCCATTAGCACCCGCAAGGAGGGTAATTCAACTTCAACAGGTAGGACTGCCTCCATACCATAAACAAGCTGATACGGTGTTGCCCCAGTGGATGTTCTGATTGATGTATGGTACCCATGTAAGGCAAATGGTAGCATTTCATGCCAGTCTTTGTAGGTGACCACCATCTTCTGCACAATCTTCTTGATATTCTTGTTAGCTGCCTCTACAGCGCCATTCATCTTTGGCCTGTAAGGAGAAGAATTGTGGTGTTGGATTTTGAAGTCCCGACATAGTTCTGCCATCATTTTGTTGTTCAAGTTGGAACCATTATCAGTAATGATTCGCTCGGGTACTCCATACCGACAGATGATATCTCTCTTCAAGAATCGGGCTACCACTTGCCTGGTGACACTTGCATATGAAGCTGCCTCAACCCACTTGGTGAAATAGTCAATGGCAACCAGGATGAATCTATGGCCATTTGAAGCAGTCGGTTCAATCTTCCCAATCATATCAATGCCCCACATGGCAAAGGGTCAGGGTGAAGACATCACATTCAGGGGATTTGGAGGCACATGCACTTTATCTGCATAAATCTGGCATTTATGACACTTTCTAGCATAAGCACAACAATCTGCATCCATTGTGATCCAATAGTAGCCTGATCTTAGCAACTTTTTAGCCATTGCATGCCCGCCCGCATGGGTACCAAAAGATCCTTCGTGCACCTCGTGCATCAATAAGTCTGCTTCTGCCCTATCAACACATCTGAGGAGTACCATATCAACGTTCCACTTGTACAAGGAACCATCAACATTCAGGAAGAAGCTACCAGCCAGCCTTCTTAATGTCTTATCATTGGAAGATGCCCCAGGTGGGTACGTTTGATCCTCCAAGAAGCATTTGATGTCGTGAAACCAAGGCTTATCATCTTTTGCAAGATCTGCTGAAAACACGTATGATGGTCTGTCAAGTCTGGATACTGAAATCCGAGGTACAAAGTTGGCAGCTTGAACTTTGATCATGGATGAAATGGTAGCCAAAGCATCTGCAAACTGATTTTCATCTCGAGGGATATACTAAAGCTTGACTGTAGTGAAGAAAGTCAATAACATCCTTGTATAATCCCGGTAGGGTATCAGATGATCCTGGTGAGTGTACCATTTGCCGTTGGTTTGATTAATTACCAGAGCTGAATCTCCGAATGCAGTCAAGGTCTTGATCCTGAGGTCAATGGCTTCCTCAAGACCCATAATGCAATCTTCGTATTCAGCTTCGTTATTAGTGCAGTTAAAAGTGAGTTTTGCCGAGAAAGGCATGTGAACTCCTTTAGGTGTAATGAGTACTGCACCAACACCACGACCATTCATATTAACAGCCCCATCAAACATCATAGTCCATTCTTCTTCTGGGTCAGGCCCTTCAGTGTGGACGGGCTCTTCATGATCTTTTGCTTTTATGAACATGATGTCTTCATCGGGGAAGTCAAATCTCATAGGCTGGTAATCATCAATGGGTTGCTCAGCGAGATAATCAGACAATACACTGCCTTTGATGGCCTTTTGAGATGTGTACTGAATGTCATATTTTGTGAGGATCATTTGCCATCTTGCAACCCGTCCGGTAAGTGCTGGCTTCTCAAAAATGTATTTGACTGGGTCCATCTTGGAGATCAATAAGGTAGTGTGGGTCAACATATACTGCCTTAGCAGTGAATAACGTTGTTCATAGTCGGTAAACGTTTTGCTCAGGTAGTATATTGCATACTCTTTTCGACCAGACTCGTCATGCTGGCCCAGCACACACCCCATTGACACTTCTAATACTGTCAAGTACATGATTAGAGATCTTCCTTCAACTGGAGGCATAAGGATTGGAGGCTCTTGTAAGTATTCCTTGACTTTGTCAAAAGCCCTCTGACAATCTTCGTTCCACCTGACCGTTTGTTCTTTTCTCAACAATTTGAACAAGGGTTCACAGGTTGCAGTAATGTGAGATATGAACCGTGAAATGTAGTTTAATCTACCTAGAAACCCCCGAACTTCTTTTTCAGTCTTCGGTGTAGGCATTTCTTGAATGGCTTTGACTTTATCAGGGTCAACTTCAATCCCTTTCTCACTTACAATAAATCCCAGCAGTTTACCGGATCGCACCCCGAATGTGCATTTATTGGGGTTTAACTTCAGTTGGTACTTCCTCAGACGCTTAAATAGCTTCAACAGATTCACCAGGTGGTCTTCTTCTGTGAGGGACTTGGCAATCATGTCTGAAATTCTGGGATCAGGTACGTGATGTCGAATGAGATGTTTAAACACTTGAAGACTTAAACAAAACTTAAAGTGCAGGTAAATTAAACAACACAGGAAATTGTTAACCCAGTTCAGTGTATCACCACACCTACATCTGGGGGCTAGCAAGCCAGGAAGGAAATCCAATATAAGTAATATTAATTCTGGACTTAAACCACTCAGTTTAATCCCTCACTTAATATCTACCCAAGGCAATTTCTACCTAAGACACAACTTAGATATGAGTACCAACTCACTCCCCCTCAATCACACAGTGATATGTTACAATGTTTAATAAAATTGAAGTCACACTTCAAACAAAACAGCTTGATTTTACTTCACATTTTCAATCAAGACACAATACACTTTTTGCTTAAAAGCTCATAAAGTGATACACAAATACAACCTGCTATTAAAACACAAACACCCTATTTAGTATTCTTAATTTCGTACTCTATTCTGAGAGTTTCTGTTGCTTAAATAGATGCTTGGATTTTGGGCTTTCTGTAGGTTATCCAATCCTGATACGCATGTTGTCATCACCTTGAATTAGGGTTTGTTACTTCCTTGATTCTAGGTGAGTCAGTTCTTCTGTTATACTGCAATCATATAACCAATCTCCCTACAGATGCGCCTTCTACTGTTTTATCCATTCACAATTAATTCCAGATAAATTCCCTGAATTTACTCAGTTCTGTTAAGCATTATTTAATTCTGGTAGCAGGTTTGAGATGTCACAACATCTGGTGTGACATCCTGAAATCTGAACTTACTTCATTAAGTTATACAATGTCACAACATCTGGTGTGACATCCTGAATTAAGTTCATTAACTTATACTCTTTTTGATAATGTCACAACATCTGGTGTGACATCCTGAACTAAGTACAACACTTCTTGTTGGTCAAAAATTCTGCCAATTCTAAACATCTACAAACTCCCCCTTTGGCTAATTTTTGGCTAACACAATCTTCTGGTTTTATCAGAGTGCAGCAGAGTTTCATTTATCAGAGTGCATCAGTTCTTTTCTGTCGAGTCATGTGTGAGTTTACTCCCCCTCAAACCTGTATGTGTTCTGACTTGTTCAACAGAAATTTTTCATTAAAAACAACTTAGTTCAGAAGCATACATTAAACAGACAACAGACAATTTTCATTAATCAGTAAGCTGCAGCAGACATTGTTGTTGTTCTGTTCTCTTCTCCCCCTTGTTAGACATAAATTGGGGCCAAATTACATAAGCAGACAGAAATACAAAATCAAAATTACAATGCTGAAGCAGACATTACACATTCCTCACACACATTTTCACTCAGAATCTTCATATTCAGTATCTTCCTCTTCTTCAGATTCATCATCAGAGTCAGCAGCCTTCTGAGCACTCTCTTCCATTTCTAGCCTTTGAATAATCTCCTCAAGCTTTTGCTTTCTGGCATCCAGCTCTTTGCAGGTGTGCTTTAGTTCTGCAATCAAGGCAGTTTTGGATATGGGAGTCTTTGCTTTTGAAGGTCCAGCTGATGTCCCAGTGGGAGCTTCAACATCAGCAGCATGATGACTTAAGAACAGCTTGTAGTGGAAGACCAGAGGACTTTCTCTTTTGCAGATTGAATCCTTCTCAGTGAGGATACCTGGATACTGGCTGAGGATTATACCACATAGCAGAGATGGAAAAGCAATGGGAAGCTTTGTTGCTGATGTGCCTGCATGCTTCAATGTTTGATCAAATATGTAAGCCCCAAAGTCCAGCTTTGTTTGGGTGCCCACAACATAGATGAATCTGCCCAATCCAGTTGCTATTGAAGAGGTATGGTTGGTAGGTACCCAGTTTACAATACCAATCCTATGCAGCATTGCATACTTTCTTGTTAGTAAGCTAACAGAAAGTTTACCCTTGACTGGCCAAGTCTTGACCTGATTGGCAGTGATGACCTTGCAAATCTGGTTGTCAGTCTTCCCCAACTCATTAGGTCCATCAGATTCTCTCCCTAGGTAATGATTGATAACCCTAGGAGAGAATTCCACACATCTCCCTCTTACATAGACTTTTCTGAATTCATCTGACATACCATCAGCACAGTCCTCTTGTAGGTTGACAATGAACTCCTTGACTAGCAACTCATAGCAGGGTGAAAAATTTGAAACTGTTTTGAATAAACCAGCAGAAGAAATTAGGTCTATTACCCCAGTGCACTCAAGTGCATTGTTGCCCATCTCTCTTTCAAGTTCCACCCTTCTTTGGTATACATATTTCCATCTGCTCACACTTGACACATGATGGAATGAAACATTGTCCATAGGAGCTTCTGGAACAGCAGAGGTAGACCTTGAAGGTGTTGGTTTCTTCTTTGGTTGGGATGTTGGGACATCCTCTTCAACATCTGAATCTGGTGGAGTTACAGCTTTCCTCTTTTGTGTATTCACCTTGCTCCATTGTTTAGTTGGTCCAAATACCACTTTGGCCTTGTCTTTCTTTGGAGTAGGCTGTTTCTTTTCAGGAGTTGCATGTCCTGCAGTCTTCTTTTCCTTCCTAGTCCTAAGCCTTTTGGCTATGCTAGGGTCCACAGAGGCAATGATCTCTGTGTCAGAGTCATGATCTATGTCTACAATAGGAGGAGTTTGAGTAGTCTCCTCTTCAGCAGGTGGATCAACAGAAGCTTGGTCATCAGTGGCTTCATCATCATCATCAGTTGAGGCCTTGTTCTGGTCCTCAGATGTTTCAACATCTATTGGAACATCCTGTTGAACAGGAGTGTCCTCTTCAGCTTGATTGGGTTGTTCTTCTTATGGAGCTGGCATGGTGTTCAGAGGAATAGATATACCACTCACAACTCTTTGCTCAGACAGAATCATATTTACAAGATTCTTAATAGAAGCATCCACATATTCAAAGGCTTTGGGGTGGTGTTTGAGGATGAAGGAATCCCTTTGACTTTGCTGAATACAGGTTCCTTTGCTCTTCTCACATTTGGAGTTCTAGGCTTTTGAGCAAGAGGAACACTTCCTCTGATTTCGTCTATGGGAGTTAAATCCATAGGTACCATAGAGATTGGGGTTGCATGCACCACATCTTCTTGGTTGAGGTTTTCATCAGTGAGGTTAGGGTTTTGATGTTGAGACATTTTTGAATGTGGTGGAAGAAGAGTTTAGGTTTGATTGATTTTGATAAGCTCTGAAAATCAGCTATAGCATGCAATTTGTTTTGAGAGGATGATGAGGAGATGAATAGCTGAGATCAAGCTGGAGCTTTTATAAAAGCCGTTACTTGGAGAATTTTAAAGAGTGGAATACACAGAGTTTTTGATCAGACTGGTGTTGCCATCTGGTGATCATGCCACACGATGTCATAGGACATGTTGGCACTTCTCCATAACTGTTATATTTCACATAAGCAGATTCCCAATTTACCCCTTAGGTTTTCAAATTAGGTAGCATCCAAAGCTTTAGTAAATATATCAGCCAATTGCAGATCTGTGGCTACATGTTCCAATGAGATCACCTTCTCTTCCACAAGATCTCTGATGAAATGATGCCTGATATCAATGTGCTTGGTCCTGCTGTGTTGGATAGGATTCTTTGATATGTTAATAGCACTTAAATTGTCACAGTACAATGTCATGACATCTTGTGGGACATTGTATTCTGTGAGCATTTGCTTCATCCAAACCAACTGTGAACAACTGCTACCAGCTGCAATATATTCAGCTTCAGCAGTGGATAAGGATACACAATTTTGTTTCTTACTGAACCAAGAAATCAAATTGTTTCCTAGAAAGAAGCATCCTCCTGATGTGCTCTTTCTATCATCAGCACTTCCAGCCCAATCAGCATCACAAAAGCCAGTGAGAATTGGTTCACATCCATGGGAGTACATTATGCCATAGTCACAAGTACCATTGACATATTTCAGAATTCTCTTAACCTGGTTTAGATGGCTAACTTTTGGATCAGCTTGATATCTGGCACATACACCTACTGCAAAGGCTATATCTGGTCTGCTAGCAGTCAGATATAATAAGCTTCCAATCATGCTTCTGTATAGACTTTGGTCCACCTTCTCACCCTTGTCATCCTTTGTCAGCTTTAAATGAGTGGGGTCAGGTGTTCTTTTATGACTTGCACTGTCCATCCCAAACTTCTTGACAGTGTTCTTTGCATACTTGCTTTGAGATATGAACATGGAGTCTTCCATCTGCTTGATTTGCAGTCCAAGAAAGTAGGTTAGTTTTCCTACTAGGCTCATCTCAAATTCAGATTCCATTTGAGTGACAAAATGTTTAACCATCCTGTCTGACATCCCACCAAAGACTATGTCATCTACATATATTTGAGCAATCATGACATTTCCTTCTTCATCCTTCACAAACAATGTTTTGTCTATTCCACCTTTCCTGTATCCTTGTTTTGTGAGAAAAGTAGTCAGCCTTTCATACCATGCTCTTGGGGCTTGCTTCAGACCATAAAGAGCCTTTCTTAGTTTGTATACATGATCTGGACAACTTGGATCAACAAATCCCTTAGGCTGCTCCACATATACCTCCTCATTAAGATATCCATTTAGAAAGGCACTTTTCACATCCATTTGAAACAGCTTGAACTTCAGGATACAGGCAATTCCTAAAAGTAGTCTGATTGATTCAAGCCTTGCTACTGGTGCAAAGGTTTCATCAAAGTCTACTCCCTCAATTTGTGTGTATCCTTGAGCTACAAGTCTAGCCTTGTTCTTTGTAACAACTCCCTGCTCATTTGACTTGTTCTTATACACCCATTTAGTGCCAATCACATTTATGTCATCAGGTCTAGGAACAAGATCCCACACTTCATTCCTTGTGAACTGACCTAATTCTTCTTGCATAGCACAAATCCAGTACTCATCATTAAGAGCTTCCTTGATGTTTTTAGGTTCTATTTTTGAAACAAAACAAGAACCTGAAATCACCTCTCTTGATCTAGTGCTTACACCACTGTTAGGATCACCAATTATCAAATCTTTGGGATGATCCTTCTGGATTCTGATGGAGGGAGGTTTGCTGGATTGTTCTGTCCTTGCCTCAGTTTGAGTGAAGTCAGGATGATCACTCTTTATTTCAGCTTCAGTCTGACTATCAGCAGATGTTCCAACATCATCTGCAACATCTGCAGGGGCATCATCAATTATCAAATTTATGGACTCCATTATAACCTTGGTTCTGGAATTAAATACTCTATAGGCTCTGCTATTTATGGAGTATCCAAGGAAAATCCCTTCATCACTTTTAGGATCCATCTTTCTTCTTTGCTCCCTATCAGCCAGAATGTAACAATTACTTCCAAACACATGGAAGTACTTAACTGTAGGTTTTCTGCCCTTCCAGACTTCATAGATGGTGGACAATGTTCCTTTCCTTAGAGTGACTCTATTATGAATGTAACAAGCTGTGTTCATAGCTTCAGCCCAGAAGAACAATGGTAACTTTTTAGCATGAATCATAGCTCTTGCTGATTCTTGGATAGTTCTGTTCTTCCTCTCAACAATTCCATTCTGTTGAGGGGTGATAGGAGAAGAATACTCATGATTGATTCCCTCTGAAGAACAGAAATCTGAGAATTTTTGATTCTCAAATTCCTTTCCATGGTCACTCCTTATTCTGACTACACAGCTTGCTTTTTCTCTTTGTATTCTTTGACATAAATCTTTGAATACATCAAACACATCAGACTTTTCTTTGATAAAATGTATCCATCTATATCTTGAAAAGTTATCAACAACTACATAGGCATACCTTTTTCCCCCAGGGCTCTCAACCTGCATTGGTCCCATAAGATCCATATGCAATAACTCCAAAACTTTGGAAGTTGTCAGATGTTGGAGCTTTGGATGGGACATCTTGGTTTGCTTGCCTATTTGACATTCACCACATACTTTGCCTTCATCAATCTTCAGTTTTGGAATACCTCTTACAGCCTCCATAGATATGATTTTCTTTATCCCTCTGAGATGAAGATGACCCAGTCTTTGGTGCCAAAGCTTTACTTCTTCTTCTTTGGCTAAGGAGCAAGTTGAAGTGAGACTGAAGTCTTGAGGTTCCCACATATAACAGTTGTCTTTAGATCTGGCTCCTCTCATGACAACCTCCTGTTCTTTATTAGACATTATGCATTCAGTTTTGGTAAAGTTTACACTGTAACCTTGATCACATAATTGACTTATGCTGATCAAGTTAGCAGTCAATCCTTTTACCAGCAGCACATCATCTAGTCTTGGCACATCTGGACAGTCCAAGGTCCCAACTCCCTTGATTTCTACTTTAGCTCCATCTCCAAAGGTTACATATCTGGATGAATGTGACTTTAAGTCTACCAGCAGATTCTTCAATCCAGTCATGTGCCTTGAGCATCCACTGTCAAAGTACCAGTCTTCTTTAGCTGATACTCTTAGAGATGTATGAGCTATATATGCAACACTCTTCTTTGACCATTTTTGCTTGTAGTGAGGTTTCCTTTGATGCCTCTGCCCTGTGTAGTGTCCATTCTTTGGGGCTCCAAGGTTGTTTGTTGAACTTGTTCTTGGGCATGTAGCTTTGATCAGCATGAAGACTAGATTTAGGTACCCATACTTTCTTGATGACCTCTGTCTTCTGCTTAGGGGGTTGCTGATATCTTTGATTTTGATGTCCATGCAGAACTTTCTTGGTAACCTCTATCTTTTGCTTAGGGGGTTGCTCATACATCTGATTTGGATATCCATGCAACTTGTAGCAATGAGGTTTGATGTGACCAAACCTTCCACAATGATGACATCTCCATCTTTGATACTTCTTTTTCATTATGTTCTTTTCATGATGTTGGGACATCTGTTGGGACATCTTGTTTGACTTTATGGGATTTGAAGTAATTTTGCTAGTGCTAGCCTCAACCTGTTGAGCTTTGTTAAATCCCAGTCCAGTTCTATCCCCTGAATGCTTATTGTTGTTGAGAATAACATCCAGTGTGTTTGAGCTATTGTTCAGCATTCTGACAGATTTGGACATATGATCCAACTTGGAGTTGAGAAGACTTACTTCACTTTTCAAAGTGTCAATGGTTTCTAGATTACTTGTCTTTTGATCCTTTAATGCCTCAATCTGCTTCTTCTGCTTTATAATCTCCATGCATACTTCAGTGCTCCTTTTACACAGCTCTTTGTATGATTCTTCTAGCTCTTCAAAAGTCAGCTCCTCATCACTGGATCCACTTTCAGATTCACATACTCCAGCTAGAGCAGTGATGTGCTTTGTTGATTCTTCTTCTGAATCACATCCTGAGTCTTCATCAGACCAGGTCACAGAGAGACCTTTCTTCTGGTTCTTTAGATAGGTAGGGCATTCATTTCTGATGTGTCCATATCCTTCACATCCATGAAATTTAATCCCTTTTTCTTGATTGGTCTTTTCATCATAATTTGAACTTCTATTAGCATCATAAGGTCTTTTATTCTCAGAAGAGTTTGAGTATCTTCCACTTGGTCTGGACCTTCCATCCATTCTTTTGAGAATCTTGTTGAATTGTCTTCCAAGCATAGCAATTATTTCTGATAAATTTTCTTCAGGGTCTGCTTCATGATTGTCTTCTTCTTTATCAGTATTTGAAACCAAGGTTATGCTTTTGTTCTACTTTACAATTGTATCATTCATTCCCATCTCAAATGTTTGAAGGGAACCAATGAGCTCTTCAACCTTCATTGTGCATATGTCTTGAGCTTCTTCAATTGTTGTAACCTTCATGTCAAATCTTTTTGGTAAAGATCTGAGAATCTTTCTTACCAGCTTTTAATCACTCATATTTTCTCCCAAAGCACCAGAAGTATTAGCTATTTCCAAGATGTTCATGTAGAACTCATGAATTGTCTCATCTTCCTTCATTCTCAAGTTTTCAAACTTGGTGGTGAGAAGTTGAAGTCTTGACATCTTCACCTTTGATGTTCCTTCATGAGTTGTTTTGAGAGTGTCCCAAACATCTTTGGCCAGCTCACAGTGATGCACAAGTCTGAATATGTTCCTATCAATGCCATTGAATAAGGCATTTAAGGCCTTGGAATTACCAAGTGTTGAATCTTCTTCCTCCTTGCTCCATTCTTCTTCAGGTTTCAACACTTTTGCCCCATCCTTGTTGTCTTGGACAGGGTGCTCCCACCCTTTGTTGACTGCTCTCCAAGCCCTATTATCAAGTGATTTTAAGAATTCTACCATTCTTGGCTTCCAGTAGTCATAGTTTGATCCATCCAATATAGGTGGTCTATTCACAGATCCTACATCTCTGTCCATGTTCCCAAAATTTGCAGTCCCTAGATCTCACCCAGTTAAACAAGCAGGGTGCCTGCTCTGATGCCAATTGAAATTCTGGGATTAGGTACGTGATGTCGAATGAGATGTTTAAACACTTGAAGACTTAAACAAAACTTAAAGTGCAGGTAAATTAAACAACACAGGAAATTGTTAACCCATTTCAGTGTATCACCACACTTACATCTGGGGGCTACCAATCCAGGAAGGAAATCCAATATAAGTAATATTAATTCTGGACTTAAACCACTCAGTTTAATCCCTCACTTAATATCTACCGAAGGCAATTTCTACCTAAGACACAACTTAGATATGAGTACCAACTCACTCCCCCTCAATCACACAGAGATATGTTACAATGTTTAATAAAATTGAAGTCACACTTCAAACAAAACAGCTTGATTTTACTTCACATTTTCAATCAAGACACAATACACTTTTTGCTTAAAAGCTCATAAAGTGATACACAAATACAACTTGCTATTAAAACACAAACACCCTATTTAGTCTTCTTAATTTCGTGCTCTATTATGAGAGTTTCTGTTGCTTAAATAGATGCTTGGATTTTGGGCTTTCTGTAGGTTATCCAATCCTGATACGCATGCTGTCATCACCTTGAATTATGGTTTGTTACTTCCTTGATTCTAGGTGAGTCAGTTCTTCTGTTATACTGAAATCATATAACCAATCTCCCTACAGATGCGCCTTCTATTATTTTATCCATTCACAATTAATTCCAGATAAATTCCCTGAATTTACTCAGTTCTATTAAGCATTATTTAATTCTGGTAGCAGGTTTCAGATGTCACAACATCGGGTGTGACATCCTAAAATCTGAACTTACTTCATTAACTTATACACTGTCACAACATCTGGTGCGACATCCTGAATTAAGGTCATTAACTTATACTCTGTTTGATAATGTCACAACATCTGGTGTGACATCCTAAACTAAGTACAACACTTCTTATTGGTCAAAAATTCTGCCAATTCTAAACATCTACAATGTCGTCCACATAACATTCAATTTCCTTGTGGATCATGTCATGGAATAATGTTACCATAGCCCGTTGATAAGTGGCACCAACATTCTTCAGCCCGAATGGCATCACCTTATAACAGAATGTGCCCCAGGGTGTGATGAAGGTTGTCTTCTCCATGTCTTCAGGTGACATCTTGATCTGATTATATCCTGAAAATCCATCCATGAAGGAGAACACCGAGAACTGAGCCGTATTGTCGACCAATACATCAATGTGAGGTAATGGGAAGTCATCTTTCGGGCTGGCTCTGTTCAGATCCCGGTAATCCACACACATCCTCACTTTTCCATCCTTCTTAGGCACAGGTACAATGTTAGCAACCCACGGCGGGTAACTGGTCACAGCAAGGAAACCGGCGTCCCACTGTTTTTGTACCTCTTCCTTTATCTTCATTGCCATATCTGGGCGAGTACGGCGCAACTTCTGTTTTACTGGCGGACAGTCTTCTTTCAGCAGAAGCTTGTGCATAACAATGTCGGTGTCCAACCCTGGCATATCCTGATAAGACCAAGCAAAAACGTCCACATACTCCCGAAGCATGTCAATCTGTTGCTCTTTTACTGAATCTTGTAGGCAGGCCCCGATCTTAACTTCTTTCAAATCTTCTTCTGTACCGAGATTAACTGTCTCAACCTCCTTCTGATGAGGAGTGATAACCTTTTCCTCTTGTCTCAACAACCTGGCTAGCTCTTCAGGTAGCTCATAATCTTCTTTAACCCCTTTATCAGCTTGATTAATCGGATTGTCAAAGTCATACGAAGTCATAGCGGTGTTGTTGTCGGTGCAGTCTGGAGGGCATTCTATGCAAGGGTTTAGATTTGTTCATTTTAGTGATCAATTTTATCTTATTTAGAAAAAGTGAAAATGAAGTTATTTATTTTGAAAAACATTTCCATTTTATTTTTGTACAAAAAATGAAAAATGAAAAACAGTGAGCGGAAAAGAAAAGACTCATTTTCAAAAGATGTCCTGATATTCATTAATTGATCTTTGCACAAAATACAAGATAGCCCGATTACAAAATGAGTCCTGACATCTTGGGCAAGATGCAGGACTTGATGCATGCTTTAAAAACAGGAAATAATAATTACTCTGCAGGAATAACCCTTATAATTTCCTGGGAAGACCAGTTTGAGACATGGCTCCCCAGGATCCTTGGACGTATCCAGCTTTCCAGGTTGCACTCGTCTTCTGACTCATCTTCCAAGCTATTCACAGCATCCGGGGTGAGCATCCCCCCGCTAACAAACTTGGGCTCCTTTGCAGCCTCAGGTTGATCTTGTCGAGTTGGTCTGTAACCCAACCCGAATCGGTCTTCTTTCTTCTCCACGGGAAGCAGCTTGCCCCAGCCTTGGGCGATACCTTCCTCAACAACCTTCCGGGCTTGCTGATATGATGTGATGGAAGTCCCCAGTACAGCAGATGTTTCATTGATATTCAAGGCCTCAAACCCCTGACTCATGGTTTCATGGATCTCCCCATCCATTTCAATGTATTTGAAAGTAGCTAGCTGACTAACAAAAATATCCTCCTCCCCACAAATAGTAATGACTTGGCCTTCCCACTCGAATTTTAACTTCTGGTGAAGGGTTGATGTCACGGCGCCAGCGGTGTGTATCCATGGTCTATCCAATAGACAGCTGTAGGTAGGCTGTATATCCATAACAAAGAAGGTCGTTTTGAAAACTTGTGGGCCAATCATTATTGGCAATTCTATCTCTCCCAGAACTGATCTTTTAGAACCGTCAAAGGCTCTCACTACCAAGTTACTTGGGCGTAGTGCCAATCCGTCATATTCCAGCTTCACAAGGGCTTTCTTGGGAAGGACATTGAGGGATGACCCTGTGTCTACCAGTACGTGAGAAAGAACTGCACCCTTACACTCCAAGGTAATGTGCAAGGCCTTGTTGTGATTGCGACCTTCCGTTGTTAGATCAGTGTTGGTAAATCCTAGTCCATTACTAGCGTTGACATTTCCAACCACAGCCTCTAACTGATTGACGGTAATCTCCTCCGGCACATAAGCTGCGTGCAGGATCTTTAATAGTGCGTTCCGATGAGCCTCGGAGCACATTAGCAGTGATAGTATGGAGATTTTGGAAGGTGTTTGGTGAAGCTGGTCTACCACCTTGTAATCACTTTTCTTTATGATTCTCATGAATTCATCAACCTCTTGATCAAAAGGAGTCTTCAAAGCTTCTTTAGCAATTGGTTCTTCTGGCACCATGCTCTTCCCTTTTGCCTTAGCAGTAGCTTCTGCTTCGGCAACGGGTCTTGGGATTTGCGAGGCAAAGAGACGTCCGCTTCTAGTGAAGCCTCCGCCTCCCCCCACATTGTCTACCTGAGGTGAAGAAGTTGATGATTCTAAAGTGATTTTCTGCCCCCCGCAGTATAGATCTGAGCCATAATGCCAAGGGATTACATTATTGCTTTCATAAGGAACTGGCCCAGGCACTGTGATGGTGACTGGACTGATAGCAGCTGCAGAAGGGACCACAATGGTGTGTGGATCATAGTATATGGTAACTGGTGCTCTGACAGGAGTATCATTTTGTTGGTTGTTGGTAGGAACATTTGCAAGGTCGTAGTATATTGTAATTGTTGAGACACATTCACTAATTGCTGCTGATGTTGTAGAAGGCACTGTTGACTGGATGGGGATTGAAGTTGTAGCAGGGATGGTGACTGAACTTGCATCCGTTGAAGTGATTGATTGAGCAGTTGTTGGAGTTGTAGTAGAATCCGTTGGAACAATGGTTGCTGACATTGTAGGAGTATCTGTGATTTTTGATGAAGGAATTGTTGAAGCTGTAGTCGCTGTTGTCGTAATCTGAAGGATACCATCCTTAATAAGACCATCTATGTCGTTTCTCAGCCGTTCACACCCATTGACTGCAATATTGCAATACCCACAGCCGAGCTCACACCCGGGGAACACTTGGCATTCTAAAAGCTGAGCTTTGATTTCAACCAAAGGTGTTCGAATTTGTGCAACACTGGTGATTAAGGTGGATGGTTTGCCTTCTTCAATAGCATTAATCCAAGGCCCGTTGTGACTAGGCATTGGATTTCTTGTGACATTTGGAGGAGGCGCAAAGTTGAGAGCTTTTGAGTCCACCAGATCTTGGACTTTCATCTGTAAGGCCCTGCATTTTTCAGTATTATGACCCGGTGCGTTTGAATGAAATGCACACCTGACATTTGCATCGTAATTATTTGGCATATTGGTGGGATCTGGAGGTGCCAATGTCCTTAACTCAACTAGGTTGAGCTTCAGGAGTTGTGGCAAGAGTGCAGCATACGGCATTGGGATTGGGTCAATTACCCTATTTGCCTGTGATGGTCTTTATTGAAAAGGACGTTGTTGCTGGTTGTTATTGCTGTTGTTGTAGGTCCTCTGTTGAGGATAATGAACTTGTTGTTGATACTGTGGTTGTTGTTGTTGAGGATATGCTGATTGTTGAGGAATCGGAGCTGGAATGGTAACTGCTGCTACTGACCGGTGCACATACTGAGGCCTGCCCCTGCTTGCATGAATGGAATTTGTTTCACCGGCCCTCCGGGGTCCCACAAAAGGCTTTCTGGGATTACTGGATGAACTTGCACCACTGTCGGAAATTTTGCCCATCTTTAAAAGGCTTTCAATCCTTTCACCAGCTATGACCACGTCAGCAAAACTGGTAGAGGAGAAGGCAGCCAATCTATCAATATAGGTTCCTTGCAAAGTATTCATGAACATGTCAGCCATTTTCCTCTCTGACATGGGTGGTTGGACAGCAGCAGCAAGCTGTCTCCACCTCTGGGCGTATTCCCTGAAGCTTTCTCTAGAAGACTGAGACATTCCCATTAGGAGGGTCCTGTTGGGAGCCATGTCTAGGTTGTATTGATATTGACGGATGAAAGCCTCAGCCAAATCCTTCCAGCATCTTATGGTGGCTCTAGACACTTGTGAATACCACTCTCTTGAAGCCCCAGTTAGATTTTCTTCAAAGTAGAACATCCACAGCTTTTCATCCATAGTATAAGCTTTAAGTCTCCCCAGGAAAGACTGCAGATGAGTGCGAGGACATGGGGGTTTGAATTTGTGGGGAATTCTCACCCCATCCACTAGCCCCATATCCATCACATCAAAGACCAAAGAATTCTGAGACTCCAAAGATCTTAATTTCTCAGCAATTTCGTCCAATCTCCGGTCATATACCTCATCTCCAGCCCCCATAACAGTAAACTGTTCTTCTTGGGGATCCTCTTGTAAGATTCTCCCACCAGCAGTATTGCCTTGCACATTTCTCGGGATGTTGACTTCCGGATCCAGATGAGGTCCAAATACTGTTGGGTCAATACGAGGCTGGCCCTGTTCATTGTTACTAGTTCCTCCTGTTCATAGATGAGGCTCCTCAGGAGTTTGTCTTTCCACCAGCTCTCTTAACCTTTCCTGACTCTGTGCCAAGCCAGTCATTACTGCCATTGTAAACACCCCAAATTTTCCCTCACCCATTCACACCATGGCTTGTGATCTTTTCATATGCATAAGTCAATCATAGCATCTCATATTGCATTTTTTGCTTCACTGCATTGCTTCTAAGTCATCTGCATCTAGGGTTTGTGATCTGAGCCATCCCTGAGCCATTTGAGCCACTCCGAAGGTTATTAATCACTTCAAAGGGGTCCATGTATGTTCAAGCATCATATTATATCGTCTCAAGATCAAGGAAGTCAAAGAATCACAAGAACTGAGAAAGGCATGGAAGCAGAGCCAGGTTTAACTGCACAGATGACCTAAAATTAGGGTTTTGGTTTTAAAGGCCATAACTCCAAATTTTTTGGTCATTCTTGTTTCTATTGGTCTCTATAGGGTATAGGGATCATGCATATCAATTTTCATGAAGAAATTCCATGGGGAAGGCATTTGATCAAGAGTTGACTTCTTGAGCAAGTCAGTGTAAAATCAGGGCATCTGAGGCCCCCAATGACCCAACCAAAGGGTGTTCTTCATCATTTTGAATATGTATGATCTTTATTTGATCATAGAAGATGTTAGAATTTCACAAAACTGAAGAATTTCAAGCCATTTGCAAAGTTGCCTTTTTGGGAAAGTGACTTGTAATGAAAACTTGCCATTTTGGGAAAGTTTTTCAACCTCCTCAAATTGATTCAAAAATGCTTCAAATGAGAAAACTTTGGTCATGAAAGTGTTAGAATGGATTATTCCCTTTTCAAAAAGAAAAAGAACTCATCCTAATTCATCATGGATCAAAAGTTATGGCTTGTCAAAGTTGGACAAAATCACATAATCTCAAGTTTTGTACCAAAGAGGAAAAGTTGCAAAACCTCTTGCCAAGGCAAAATGTGACTTCAAAGTGACTTCTAACCTTTGCACAAACATAAACCAATGCCTAAAAATCAGATTGCACAAAAGAACCTCCCATTTTCATGACTTATGCTTCAAGTAATTACAAAAGGGCCAAAAGATCACAAAGTTGCAAAACCTCTCACAAACCCTAATCCACTTGCTAATTGGCCTCAAGACGGATTCTATGGCTCTCCTCAATCCTTGCTGCGCAGGACACCCCTTTGTCCTTGGCCTGCCAATGACCCATACCTCTCTTACACAAAAAGTTGACTTTATGCAAAATGGCCCATACCAATCAAGCTAGGCCAGCAACAACTCTCTGACCTATCCAAGCTTGATACATGGACAAAATGAGACTCAACACATAACACAACACAACCTGATCTCTCCCACAAGCCAGCATTCTCCAAACTCGCCTCTTATGCACTTTCCTTCGAATCTTCTCACACAAGCTTCAAACATCAAAATAAACTTCACAGAAACACTCACCATGATCCACTGACCAGTTACCAACCATTACTTTGCCCTGAAACCCTACATATCAAAAACACGATTCTCATCCCTCACTGAATAGAACTTCACCAATCTCACAAACCAGCCAAAATAAACTCCATTCAAGCTTTGCAAACTCCTCAGGAGGTTCATTGGGTTCATTTTGAAGCAAGGAAGCAGTCAAAAAGCTCCTGGATTGAAAGCTCCATCTCAGGTAGCCATGTGAAAACATTTTTCCAGAACTCTTGTTTTAAGTTTCTAAATGATTAAGCTTGCTTTCCTGGTCACACTGAACTTTAAATTTTCGAAAATGGTTGAGAAATGAGTGTGTATGGCTTGTCTGAAATTTCTGCCATTTTTGTATCTTGCTTCGAATCTGGTTCATGCTTAGAAATAAATTGTTTTTGAGGTCAGGGATGAGTTTAGGGAGGTGAGAAGTAGTGATCTGGAGCTTTAGAGCTCTAGAAATGGCCTGGGAGTGATTTGGGAAATTCTCAGGGAAGGTGTGGCCGGAGAAGATGACCGGAGGTCATTTCCGGCCACCTGAATGTCATTAGGGCATTAATCACGTTTAGGGCAAAGTTTGAATTTGGACCATAGATCTCGCTGACTTTTGTTGACTCCCGCGCATATGAATTGCCTGGATCATTTCATTAAACCCTAATCCCATTTAATTAAATTAATTAATCAGATTTAATTTAACCCAGCCAGTTTAAACGTGGGCCGTCCAGATGTGCGCGGGTCAATTCCCTCCTTTTCCATTTGAATCTCAGCCAGTGGATGTGCATACTTCTCATATTTTTATTTTTATTTCATTTTCTTTTCATTTAATTTGCACGAATTATTTAAAATAGCAAAATACATTAAAAAATTCTGAAAATTTTTATCAAATCTTTTATTAATTTTCAGAACCAAAAATATTTTTATTTTTATTTTTTGCATTAAAAATCATTTTTAAATCATTTAAATGTTTATTTTTAATTAGTTAATGAAAATTAATTAATTAAAAACGCATTTAGGTATTTAAAAATCACCAAAAAATTCACAGTGCATTTAGAAACATTTAGAAACATTATACAACTCTCAAAACAAATTTCTTTTTGGTTCTTGATGCATTTTGATCATTTTCTTTGGAATTAAATTCATTTTAAGACAATATTTTTGTGCAAACTTTGAAAAATCCTTTCTGCCTAACCTTTGAGAGTTTGATGTTGTTTCTTCTTGCATTGCATCCTCCATAGCATGTAGTTTATAGGGTAAAATTGGTTTGAATTGATCTTCCATTTTCAATTTGTTTTGCATTTTTCATGATGAGATACCTTGAAACCCTAGCCAACTTGAGAAATTCATAACTTTCACTAGGTTAAGAGATAGATCCCCTCCTTTGGGAAGTGAACTTGTATAGGTTTAGGGTATCTTTGATTGCCTTTTCAATTTTTTTATCATGTCATTTGCTTCTGATTTTTGAATTTTGCTTTGTGTATTGATCATAAACCCTAATTTGTGCCTTCCTTTGCATCCATCTTTCATTTGCTTGCATCCAACAACTTGCCATGACATTTTGTGCATCCACATGATTCATAATACATCTTAGGACATATTAGAATCATGTTTGATCATTGCATCTTTCATTTTCCATGTTATATGTTCATTTCATTTTATGAGCATTCATGGATTCTTCTGGTTCAAAGCATGCCCCATTTGCATCCTTATTCTTGTATGATCACTCTCATCTCTTGTCATGTGTTTGTGTCATCTCTTGGCATCATTAACATCATGTTTATGCTTCTGGTTTTGGTTTGCACCATGGCATTTCATCCCATTCTCATTGCATTTCATTTTCTTGTGCTAACTTTTCAGGTGGTAAGTTGTTTGAGAAGTGAATTTTCCTTCACTTCTCACAATCTCTTTTCATCTCTCTTGCATCATTGCTGCATGTTATCTTGTGTATTGGATTGAGCTTGCTCATTCATGTTCATCTCTTACTTTCTTTCTTCAAGAAACTTGTCTTCTTAAGTGAAGCAAGTTGTTTTGCTTCTCTTTGCTTCTTGCTCCTTTCATCTGCTTCCTTCCTGGTGGTTTCTCTGAAGATCTTCTTGCAAACCTCATTAACCCTAGGAATAACCAAGCATGATAACAATTAGGGCTTGATTAGTCCCCCATTTAGCTTTTACCTTTGTGTCATCTTTGAGTCTTCTCCTCTCATCTCATAATCAGGGACTAAACCCTAAAGGTTTTAAGGTTTTGTGGTTAAGCTTATGCCGGCATCCTTCTATTTGGACGGAGTGTATAACTTTAATCCTAAGTGTTAAACCCTTAATGTGTTTAAATCCCTTAATCAATCCATCTAATAATCACTAAGACACCAAGCTTGTAACTTGGGCCTTGCATTAGGGTTCTAATTCTTCCTTAATTGGTTAAGAAGGACTAACCCTAGTGTTAATGGACAAGTCCCCCTCAAGTTGTCTTACAAATCATAAACTTCATTTCTTAATCTTAACATTAACTAAAATCCACTTTAATAAAGGCTTTGTTTTGTCATGAGGTTAATCCCTAATCATGGATTAAGTTGAGGAGCTTTTCTCAGCTTAAATGTTCTCATCTATTATCCTTCTATTAGGATGGTGTAATGAATCCATTAAATCATTGATTATGGCTTAAACTCATTACTTAACACTAAACAAAAGCAACAAAAACATCTAAATAAGTACAAGTAGGTTAATGATCTTAATCCTACATCATGGTGATTAAGTGTGGTGTGCTTACTTCATACTTAAGGTATTCTCATTACCCCTAATCAGAGGGAAGATGTGATGAGTTTACTAACCCATTGGTTTAGACTTAAGCTCATTAACTTATGACAAATCCAAAAAGCAATAAAAGACTGAAAACACAAAAAACAAACAATAATCGTCTCCTCCGGGATTCTTTTCTCATCTTATTCACTCACAAACGAGAACTCGCTTCTTCCGTCTAATGCAAGACAGTTTGCACCTGATCCAGACAGGTCATACACTTGAGCATATACAAGTAAGCAGTTCACAAGTCAATTTATCTTTCAGTCTCTTTGGGTTGATCTACAGTGTTCTGACTTCCTCATTGTACGAGAGGATACGTAGGCATAACTTAACAGTTATCGAACAAAAGTCTCTGTATATTCCCTCCTCTTTCCAGTATTATTTCTTTTAGCCTCAGAATCTTGAGCTTACTCTTGTTCTTACACTGACACTTCTCTTATACACTTCACATTTCTTATACACTGACACTTGCATTCTTTCCAGCTTTGATACACAAAATAACACTGACACTACCCCTTTAAAACACAAATCTTTTAAGCGTGGATCCCGTCGAGTACGACGGACAATCTGGGTGCTAATACCTTCCCAGGTTGTAACCAACCCCCTTTCTCAGTCTCTCTGGTTCGCAACCGTCTTATCCATCTTTCCTCAGGTTTATGCAGCATTACCTTTCCCTCGGGATAAAAATGCCTAGCTGGCGACTCTATTCATTCCTTCTCTTTTCGCCGACCGTTCGTGTCTGTACCCCTTCTGACGAGGTGTCATTATGGTGGGAGCGACAGCCATGAATTGAGACATCTGATTTCTCATCTCCACTCTCTCATTAGCCATCTGATTTCTGACCTCAGTCAGATCCTGTTGTACTTGTTCCATTTGAATACCAGGAAGGTTGTTACGAGTCGAGTATCGGTGCGTGCGGTTGACAAGGAACACTCGGCGACAAGCAATGTTTCCTGAAGTCACAACAAAGTTAGAAACAAAAATAATAAAGAACCTACAAAACAAAACAAAGTTAGTATGCAATGCAGTATGCTTATTCGTTTATCAAGGTATCCGGTTTGGTTCTTGGTTTTGACCTTTCCATACCTTGAGGAAGATGCTTGATGTTGTTGAGAGAAAAGCCCAAATGGAAACAAAATAAAATATATTACAAATGGGGAATAATACATAGTTTGTTTTACAACACCTGCCCCTGGAGGGTCAAAATACAATAAAAAGGAAAAGTACATCAAATGGAAACAACAACAAACAAAGAATCACACATCCAGTCCAAATTCATCCTCTCTGACCTCCTTCAGGAGTGCCTCAGTCACTGGACCAGCTGGGTGCTCTGTAATGGTCCTAATGAGGAGGTTCCTGGTAGTAATGGCAGTGTTCAGCCTCTTATGCCTGTCCTGGTCCTTTGATCTCTTCAATCCTGCTCTGAGCTTCAACTCTGAAATCTCCTTATGGGCTGTCAACAAAGCTTCCTGCTGCCTCTTCTCATTGGCCTATAGCTATTCAATCTTGCCTGAGTCTTCTGGTCTTCTTGTGTACGGGCTTCGGTGATCCTAACCCACCTAGCCTGACTCTCTTGCAGATAGAGCTCAGTCCTAGCCTTCTGAATTTTGGCCTCTTTACAGGCATTCTTCAATATTTGTTCCCCAGCTCTTGCTTTCCTGATGTAGTCCTCTGTCTTCTCAATTTTGGCAAGATGCTCCACCCTAAGCTTCTCCAATCTCTCAATGTCCAGACGACCATCACTCCTTTCCCAAAGAGTCTTCTTCAAGGCTTGAGATAGGTTCTCATTCCTTTCCTTCAGCTTTTCAAATTCTTCTAGGCTGACAGTTGTTGCTGGCTGTACTGTGTATGGTCCAGGCATGTCTTCCAAGATAAAAGGCATTTTGGTAATTTGAGTTCTAGTACGGGACCAGTCATAGTATTGAGCTGAAGCAACATTATTACACCTTCCAAGGATAGCTACCCCTTTTGTCTGGATGTTGTCCCAAGCCCAGGATGCTTGTCTGACAGCAGCTGAATTAGGCTTTACTTCACAATTCAGGGTCTCAGCTAAATCTTGTCCTCTAGGAGGGTGAACCAAAGCATAGCCCAGTTGTCTCTTAAACAGCAAAGGATTGTAGTTGATGCAACCCTTTACTCCTATCAGAGGCACATTTGGGTATTGTCCACAACTGGTGATAATGTCCTTGCCTTTGGTTCTCTCGGTGCATCATTTAATATCATCTGAAGTCAAGGTAATGAGCCTCTTAGCTGTCGCTCCCACCAAAATGACACCTCAGGTCAAGAGGGGTACAGACGCGAACGGTCGGCGAAAAGGATGAGAGAACACACAAGGGTGAACTCAGAAAGACAAGAGTCGCCAGCTAGGCATTTTTATCCCGGAGGAAAGGTAATGCTGAATAAACCTAAGAAAAGAATATGGATAAGACAGTTGCGAACCAGAGAGACTGAGAAAGGGGGTTGGTTACAACCTGGGAAGGTATTAGCACCCAGATTGTCCGCCGTACTCGACGGGATCCACGCTTAAAAGATTTGTGTTTTAAAGGGGTAGTGTCAGTGCAATCAGTGTATTAAAGCTGGAAAAGAATGCAAGTGTCAGTGTAAAAGAAATGAAGTGTATAAGAGAAGTGTCAGTGTAAGAACAGGAGTATGAAGCTCAAGACTATGAGGCTTAAAGAATAAGGCTGGAAGAGGGGGGATATACAGAGACTTTTGTTCGATAATTGTTAAGTTATGCCTACGTATCCTCTCGTGCAATGAGGAAGTCAGAACACCGTAGTTCGACTCAAAGAGACTGAAAGGCAAATTGAATCGTGAACTGCTTACTTGCCTATGCTCAAGTGTATGACCTGTCTGGCTCAGGTGCAAACTGTCTTGCATTAGACGGAAGAAGCGAGTTCTCGTTTGTGAGTGAATGAGGTGAGAAAAGAATCCCGGAGGAGACGATTATTGTTTGTTTTTTGTGTTTTCAGTCTTTTATTGCTTTTGGATTTGTCATAAGTTAATGATCTTAAGCCTAAACCAATGGATTAGTAAACTCATCACATCCTCCCTCTGATTAGGGGTAATGAGAATACCTTAAGTGTGAAGTCAGCATCTCACACTTAATTACCATGATGTAGGATTAAAATCATTAACCCACATGTGATTATCTAGATGTTTTTGGTGTTTTCGTTTAGTGTCATGTAATGAGATTAAGCCATAATAAAGGATTTAATGGACTCATTACACCATCCTAATAGAAGGATAATAGATGAGAACATTTAAGCTGAGAAAGACTCCTCAATTTAATCCATGATTAGAGATTAACCTCATGACAAAAAAAAGCCTTTATTAGATGGATTTTAGTTAATGGTAAGATTAAGAAGTGAATTTTTATGGTTTGTAACACAACTTGAGGAGGACTTGTCCATTAACACTAGGGTTAGTCCTTCTTAACCAATTAAGGAAGAATTAGAACCCTAATGCAAGGCCCAATTTACAAGCTTGATGTTTTGATGATTATTAAGTGAATTGATTAAAAGATTTAAACACATTAAGGGTTTAACACTTAGGATTAAAGTCATACACTCCATCCTAATAGAAGGATGCAGGCATAAGCTTAATCACAAAGCCTTAAAGCCTTTAGGGTTTAGTCTTGGATTATGAGGTGAGAAGAGAAGACCCAAAGATGACACAAAGGTAAAACTAAATGGGGGACTAATCAAAACCTAATTGTCATCATACTTGGAGATCCTAGGGTTTATGGGGCTTAAGAGAGAAAGATCTTCAGAGAAACCACCAGGAAGGAAGCAGATGAGAGGAGCAAGAAGCAAAGAGAAGCAAAACAACTTGCTTCATTTAAGAAGACAAGTTGCTTGAAGAAAGAAAGTAAGAGATAAACATGAATGAGCAAGCCCACTCCAATACACATACAAAATGCAGCAAAGGAAGTATGAAAGAGATGAAAGGAGAATGTGAGAAGTGAAGGCAAATTCACTTCTCAAACAACTTATCACCTGAAATGTTAGCAAAAGAAATGAAATGCAATGCAAATGAGATGAAATGTCATGATGCAAACCAAAGTCATAAGAATTCACATGATGTTGATGATGCTAAGAGATGATACAAACATGAGGCAAGACATGAGAATGATCAAACAAGCATAAGGATGCAAATGAGGCATGCATTGAACCATGAACATACATGAAAAGTTATGAAATGTAATGGACATACAACATGGCAAATGAAAGATGCAATGATTAAACATGGTTCTAATATGTCCTAAGATGTATTATGACTCAAGAGAATTCACAAAATGTCATGGCAAGTCATTGGATGCAAGCAAATGAAAGATAGATGCAAAGGAAGGCACAAATTAGGGTTACATGCATCTTGTAAAGCAAAAATCCAAAACCAGAAGCAAATGACATGATAAAAATTTGAAAATGGGATCAAAGGAACCCTAAACCTACATAAACTCACTGCCCAAAGGAGGGGATCCAACTCTTAACCTAGTGAAAGTTATGAATTTCCTAAGATTGCTAGGGTTTTAAGGTACCTTGTCAAGAAAAATGCTAAACAAATTGAAAATGCAAGATCAATTCAAATTAAATTTATCCTATAAACTACATGCTATGAAGAGTGCAATGCAAGAAGAATCATCATCCAACTCTCAAGGATTAAGCAGAAAGGAATTTTTAAAGCTTGAAACAAAATATTACCTTAAAATGAAATTAAATCCAATGAAAATGATCAAAAGGCATCAAGAACAAAAAAGAAATTTGGTTTGAGAGTAGGACAATGTTTCTAAATGTTTTTAAATGCTATGTGAATTTTTTTTTGTGATTTTTAAATACCTAAATGTATTTTTAATTAATTAATTTTCATTAACTAATTAAAAATAAACATTTAAATGATTTAAAAATAATTTTTAATGCAAAAAATAAAAATAAAAATATTTTTGTGTTCTGAAAATTCATGAAACCTTTGACAAAAAATTTCGTAATTTTTAGATGATTTTAACTATTTTAAATTAAATATGAAAGATAAAAAAATTTAAATACAAATAAAAATAAAAGAAAATGAAAGTATGCAAGGGGGAGGGCCAGGATTTGATCTGGGCTTGGTCTGGTTGACTGCGCGCCAGATCCAAAGGCCCAGATTCAAATCTGGCTAATTTGTTTTATAAATTAATTAAACAGGATTTAAATTAATTAAACAAGGATTAGGGTTTTAATGACACATCCTGGCCACACGTTCACGCGGGAGTCAACTAAAGTCAGCCAGATCAAGGGTCCAAATTCAAACTTTGCCCTAAACGCGTTTAATGACCTAATGACTCTCAGGTGGCCGGAAATGACCTCCGGTCATCTTCTCCGGCCACCTCCTTCCCTGAAAATTGCTAAATCACTCCCTAGGTCTCTAAAACTTGATTTCTCTGCCCAGAATCCATCCCCACACATCATATAACAAGAATCATCAAACAAAACGCATTTATTTTTCGTATCAAAGCTGAATCGAATCAAAAGGTTTTTAGGTCAAAAAATTTCAGAAGCTTCATACATACTCAATACTTAACCATTTGCAAAACTAAACATATCAGCATGATCAACACATCACATAGATTCATTTAAGAACTTAAAAATGCATTTCTGGAAAAAAAAAGTTCTTGAGCTCACCTGAAATGGAGCTTTCAATCCAGGAACTTTCTGCTTGCTCCTCTGCTTCAAAATGGCTTCAATGATCCTCCTGATGAAGCTTTGGAGCTTGGTTGAAGTTTAAAATGGTTGGTTTGGGAGTTTGATGAAGTTCTGTTCAGTGAAGGAGAGAAATCGTGTTTCAGTTTGAGGAGGTTTCAGGGATGAATGAGGGTAGGGAAATGATCAGGGGAGCATGCTGAGTGATCCTATGAAGTTTGTTTTAATGTTCGATGCTTGTGTGATGTGTTTCGAATGAAAATGCATAAGAGGGCAAAGCTTGGTGCTATGGCTTGGAGAGAGTTTCAGGCTTGTGTATATGGTGTGTTATGTTGCATTTGGTCCACTTATCACTCTTGGATAGGTCAGAGGAGTTGGTCTGGCCTAGCTTGATTGGTATGGGTCTTTATGCAAAAAGTCAAGTTTTGTGTAAGAGAGGTATGGGTCAATAGTAGGCCAAGGACAATAGGGGTGTCCTTCGCAGCAAGGAACGAGGAGAGCCATGGGATCAGTCTTGAAGCCAATTAGCAAGTGGATTAGGGTTTGTATGATGTTTTGCAACCTTATCCAACTTTGGCCCTTTTGAAGTTTCTTGATCCATAAGTCATGAAAATGGGCAAACCTTTGGTGCATTCTGAATTTTATGCATTGGTTCATGTTTGTACAAAGATTAGAAGTTCATTTGAAAGCACAATTTGTCTTGGCAAGTGATTTTGCAACTTTGCTTCTTTGGTACATAACTTGAAATTATGTGATTTTTCCCAACTTTGACAAGCCATAACTTTTGATCCAAAATGAATTAGAATGAGTTCTTGTACTTTTTGAAAAGGGAATGATCCATTCTAATACTTTCATGACCAAAGTTTTCTCATTTGAGGCATTTTTGAATCAAAAAGAAAGGTTTGAAAAAGTTTCCCAAAATGGCAAGTTTCCATTACAAGTCACTTTCCCAAAAAGGCAACTTTACAAATGGCTTGAAATTCTTCAATTTTGTGAACTTCTAACATCTTCTATGATCAAATAAAGATCAAACACAATCAAAATGATGAAGAATACCCCTTGGTTGGGTCATTGGGGGCCTCAGATGCCCTGATTTTACACTGACTTGCTCAAGAAGTCAACCATTGATCAGATGCCTTCCCCATGGAATTTCTTCATAAAAATTGATATGCATGATCCTTATAACATATAGAGACAAATAGAAACAAGAATGACCAAAAAATTTGGAGTTATGGCCTCTGAAACCAAAACCCTAATTCTAGGTCATCTGTGCAGTTAAACCTGGCTCTGCTTCCATGCCTTTCTCAGTTCTTGTGATTCTTTGAATTTCTTGACTTTGAGAGGATATAATATGATGCTTGAAAATACATGGACCCCTTTGAAGTGATTGATGACCTCTGGAGTGGTTCAAATAGCTCTTGGATTTCCCAGATCACAAACCCTAGATGCAGATGACTTAGAATCAATGTAAAATGAGATGTTATGATTGAACTTATGCATATGAAAAGATAACAAGCCATGGTGAAAAGAGTGAGGGCAAATTTGGGGTGTTTACATTAGCCCAATTCTTCTGTTGGTGGGGATTCAGGAAGGCATCTGACTTAGGCAGGTGTTTGAGCAGCCAGGTGTAAAACAAAGGAGCATAATATCTTACCAACTTCCCCCTTTGTTTCTCATTCCTCTGATGAATGGAGTAATAAAAATCTCCTAGCAATGTGGGCATGGGTTCTTCAGAAGAAACAAATGGATGGCATTCTTGCTGACAAATTTGGGCTCATCTGCAAACAGTATAGCCCCATATATGCTGAGGGCTAACAATGCACAGACTGCCCTCCACTCTCCCAATGAAACCTTCAGGATGGCCTGAGAAATCAATAAGTCCAAATGCAAACCAGGGATCCCAGCTTTTGTTGTCATACTTTGCTCAATCAATGCAGGCTCCAGGTATAATGCCTTTGCTATTTCTTCATTTCTGGGAGCTGGCATTTCTGGGTTGAAAGGAATTCCACCCCTGATAGGTACTCCAATCAATGAGGAAAACTCTTCCAACAGAGGTCCTAGCTGAAAGTCTGGAAAGGTGAAGCATCTTAAAGGAGGGTCATAAAACTGTAAGCATGTGTGGATCATGCTCCTCTGAGAAGGGTCAAGGTCCATAACCATATCCAGGATTCCTCCATAATGCTCTCTAAACAAAGGGTTTAGCCCTCAGCATATATGGGGTTATACTATTTGCAGATGAGCCCAAATTTTTGAGTAAGAATGTCATCCACTTGTTCTTGCTTAGGAACCTAGTGCCTACATTGCTGGGAGATTTTTACTACTCCATTCATCAGAAAAATGAAAAGCAAAGGGGGAAGCTATTCAGATGTTGTGCTCCTTTATTTTACTCTTGGCTGCTCAAACACCTGCCTAAATCAGATGCCTTCTTGAACCCACATCAGCAGAAGAATTGGGCCAAGAGGTTCATTGCTTTAACCTCAAATGATATCAGATGGTGCACCCAGAGCACCAAAGGCAAGGATATTATTACCAGCTGTGGGAAATATTCTAATGTGCCTCTAATAGGAGTAAAAGGTTGCATCAATTACAACCCTTTACTGTTTAAGAGGCAATTGGGATATGGCTTGGTTCATCCTCCCAGAGGACAGGATTTAGCTGAGACCCTATACTGTGAAGTGCAACCTAATTCAGCTATTGTTAGACAAGTTGCTTGGGCTTGGGACAATATCCAGACAAAGGGGACAGCCATTCTTGGAAGATGTAACAATATCGCTTCAACTCAGTACTCAGACTGGTCCCGTACTAGAGCTCAGATTACCAGGATGCCTTTCACCTTGGAAGACACACCTGGACCTTCTACAGTACAGCCTGCAGCAATTGTTAGCCTGGAGGAATTTGAAAAGCTGAAAGAGAGGAACAATCAGCTATCTGAAACCCTGAAGAAGACTCTTTGGGAAAGGAATGACAGTCGTCTGGACATTGAAAGATTGGAAAGGCTCAAGACAGAGCATCTTACCAAGATTGAAAGGACAAATGACTACATAAGGAAAGCAAGAGCAGGAGAACAGATATTGAAGAATACCTGCAAGGAGGCCAAGATTCAGAAATCTAGGGTTGAGCATTACCTGGAGGAGAGCCAGGCTAGGTGGATCAAGATCACCGAAGCCCGTGCACAAGAATACCAGAGGACTCAGGCCAAGATTGAGCAGCTGGAGGCCAATGAGAAGAAGCAGTAGGAAGCTCTGTTGGCAACTCAGAAGGAAATATCAGAATTGAAGCTCCGAGCGGGGTTAAAGAGATCAAAGGATCAAGACAGGCATAAGAAGATGACTAATGCCATTGCTACCAGGAACCTCCTCATTAGGACCATTACAGAACACCCAGCTGGTCCAGTGACTGAGGCACTCCTGAAGGAAGTCAGGGAGGATGACTTTGGATTGGATGTCTGATTCCTTTTGCTTGTATTTCTCTTCTTTTGATGTACTTTTTCTTTTGATTGTTGTATTTTTTACCCACCATGGGCATGTATTGTAAACAGACTATGTATTTTCATTATTTGTAATATATCAGTTTGTTTTATTTTGGTGGGCTTTCTCTCAACATCATCAAGCATCTCCTCGAGGTCTGGAAAGGTCAAAACCAAGAACCAAATCGGATACCTTGGAAAACAAATAAGCATATTGCATTGCTTACTAACTTTCTCTTTGTTTTGTAGGTTTTTGTTTATTATTTGTTTCTCACTTTGTTGTGGTTTCAGGAAACATTGCTCGTCGCCGAGTGTTCCCTGTCAACTGTACGGACCGGTACCCAACGCGAAACAACCTTCCAGGCATTTAGATGGATCAGGTACAGCAGGACCTGAATGAAGTAAGAAATCAAGTGGCAAACGAGAGGGTCGAAATGAGAAACCAAATGACCCAGTTTATGGTTGTGATGACTGGCTTGGCTCAGAGCCAGGAGAGGCTGAGAGAGCTAGTAGAAAGGCAGACACCTGAAGAGCCCCACCTTGGAACAGGGGGAACTAGCAATAATGAACGAGGGCAGCCTCATATCGACCCATCAGAATATGGGCCCCATTTTATCCCAGATGTTAATGGCACAAGGAATGTTCAAGGTAATACTGTTGGGGGCAGAATCCTGCAAGAGGATCCCCAAGAAGAACAATTCACTGTTATTGGGGCTGAGGATGAGGTGTATGACAGAAGGTTGGATGAGATTGCTGAAAAGCTGAGATCCTTGGAATCCCAGAATTCCTTAGGCTTTGACGTAATTGATATGGGGCTGGTAGATGGGGTGAGGGTTCCCCACAAATTCAAACCCCCATGCTTTGAGAAATATAATGGTACCTCTTGTCTGCGTACTTATCTGTAATATTTGTTAGGAAGACTCAAAGCTTAAACCATGGACGAGAAGTTATGGATGTTCTATTTTGAGGACAGCCTGACTGGAGCATCAAGAGAATGGTATTCGCATCTGACGAGGGCCACTATAAGATGTTGGAAAGATTTGGCCGAGGCCTTCATCTGGAAATACCAATACAACCTAGACATGGCCCCCAATAGAACTCTTCTAATGGGCATGTCTCAGTCTTCGAGAGAAAGCTTCTGGGATTACGCTCAAAGGTGGAGACAGCTTGCTGCTGCTGTCCAGCCACCCATGTCTGAAAGAGGAATGGCTGACATGTTTATGAACACCTTGCAGGGAACTTATATTGATAGACTTGCTGCTTTCTCTTCCACCAGTTTTGCCGATGTAGTTATAGCTGGTGAGAGAATTGAGAGTCTATTGAAGATGGGAAAAATCTCTGACAACGGTGCAAGTTCCTCCAACAACCCTAGAAAACCTTTTTCAGGGCCCCGAAGGGCAGGTGAAACTAATGCCATCCATGCAGGCAGGGGCAGACCCCAGTATTCTCACAGATCCATAGCAGTCGTTACCATCCCGGCTCCAGCTCCACAACAACCATTATATCCTCAACTGCAATAACAACATCACTATCAGCAACAATCCCATTTTCCGCAACAAAGAACGTACATCAATAACAACAACAACCAACAACAGCGACCCTTTCAACAGAGACTATCTCAAGCAAATAGGGTGATTGACCCCATTCCTATGTCTTATGCTGCTTTACTGCCACATCTCCTGAAGCTTAACCTAGTTGAGTTAAGGACGTTGGCTCCACCAGATCCTCTCAATCTCCCGAAGAATTATGATGCTAATGCCAGGTGTGCCTTTCATTCCAACACACCTGGTCACAATACCGAGAAATGTAGAGCCTTGCAAATGAAAGTTCAAGATCTGGTCGATTCCAAAGCTCTCAATTTCGCACCTCCTTCGAATGTTAAAAGAAATCCTATGCCTGATCATGGTGGGCCCAGGATTAATGCCATAGAAGAGGGACAACCATCTGCACTGATTGATAATGTTGCACAGATTCAAACACCGCTGGCAGAATTCAAAGCTCAACTTTTAAGATTCCAAGTGTTCCCGGGCTGTGAGGCCTACTGCGAATCGTGCAAGACAGCTATTAATGGTTGTGAGTAGCTAAGGTTTGGCATAGATGGCCTCATCAGAGATGGAATCTTGCAAATTACCACAACGGTCCCTTTAACGTCAACAACTCTTTCTTCAGCAATGGATTCTCTTACAACATCAACAATTCTTTCTTCAAAGATATCAGATCCTCCTACAACTGCAACAACTATCATACCCACTGATTCATCCACAACTCCAGCAATCACTCCATCCATTATTTCAACATATCAGAGTTCAGCAACATTTACTTCTACAACATCATCACCCATCTTATCAACGGAAACGCCTACAACACCAGCAAACACTAATGAAGATGTCTCAACGGTCACGATCTATTATGACCCGGTAAATGTTCATCTCAACAACGATTTCCAACAACAAACTACAACACCTCGTGTCAGATCTCCAGTCACAATCCACTACAACCCGCATACCATCACAGTTCCTTCCGCTGCAGCAATCAGTCCGGTCACCATTACGATGCCTGGACCTGTTCCTTATGAAAGCAGTAATTCCATACCTTGGCACTACGGCTCTGATCTCTACTGCGACAGGAAGAAGATCACTCTAGATTCATCAACCTCTTCACCACAAGTTGACAATGTTGGGGGAGGCGGAGGCTTCACTAGAAGCAGACGCCTTTTTGCCTCACAAACACCGAGACCCAATGCTGAAGCAGAGGCTGCTGCTAAGGCAAAAGGGAAGAATGTGGCACTTGAAGAGCCAGCTGTTAAAGAAACTCCGAAGACTTCTTTTGAGCAAGAGGTGGACGAGTTCATGAGAATAATCAAAAAGAGTGATTACAAAGTGGTGGACCAGTTTCATCAGACACCCTCCAAAATCTCCATATTATCATTGTTAATGTGTTCCGAAGCCCATAGGAATGCATTGTTGAGAGTCCTGCATGCAGCATACGTGCCGGAAGAGATTACGGTTAATCAGCTGGAAACAGTGGTTGCGAATGTTAACACCAGTCATGGACTGGGCTTTACAAATGATGATTTAACGACGGAGGGGCGCAATCATAACAAGGCTTTACATATCACCTTAGAATGCAAAGGTGATGTTCTTTCTCATGTACTGGTAGACACTGGGTCTTCACTCAATGCCCTACCAAAGAAGGCCTTGGTGAAGCTGGAGTATGATGGTTTGGCATTACGTCCAAGTAACTTGGTGGTGAGAGCATTTGATGGGTCTAAGAGATCAGTGCTTAGAGAGATTGATCTACCTGTGATGATTAGCCCACAGACCTTTAAAACTACCTTCTTTGTGATGGACATACAGCTGGCCTACAGCTGTTTGTTGGGTAGACCCTGGATTCACGCCGCTGGCGCTGTTACATCTACCCTTCAGCAGAAATTAAAATTTGAGTGGGAAGGCCAGATCATCACAATCTGCAGGGAGGAAGACATATTCGTTAGCCAACTGGCTACTTATAAGTATGTAGAGATGGATGGGGAGATCCATGAGACTATGAGTCAGGGGTTTGAGGCGCTTAACATCAATGAAGCAACTGTTGTGTCTGGAACTTCCATCACTTTATATCAACAAGCTAGGAAGGTCGTTGAAGAGGGTACCGCTCAAGGCTGGGGCAAGCTGCTGCCAGTAGAAAAGAAAGAAGACAGATTCGGGTTGGGTTATAGACCAACTCGACAAGATCAACCAGAGGTGGCAACAGAGCCCAAATTTGTCAGCGGGGGAATGCTAAACCCGGATGCTGTGAACAGTCTGGAAGATGAGGAAGAAGACGAAAGCAACCTGGAAAACTAGATACGTCCAAAGATCCCGGGGAACCAAGTCTCAAACTGGTCTTCCTAGGAAATTATAAGAGTTACTCCTGCAGAGTAATTATTATTTCCTGTCTTTAAGCATGCATAAAGTCCTGCATCTTGCCTAAGATGTCAGGACTCATTTTGTAATCGGGCCATCTTGTATTTTGTGCAAACGATCAATTAATGAATATCAGGACATCTTTTGCAAACAAGTCTCTTTTTCGTTCACTGTTTTTCATTTTTCATTTTTTTGTACAAAACAATAAAATGGAAATGTTTTCGAAATAATAACTTCATTTTCACTTTTTCTAAACAAGATAAAACTGATCACTAAAATGAACCAATCTAAACCCTTGCAGAGAGTGCCCTCCAGACTGCACCGACAACGAAACTGCTATGACTTCGTATGACCTCGACAATCCGATTATTCAAGCCGATGAAGGGTTTGAAGAAGATTATGAGCTACCTGAAGAACTAGCCAGGTTGGTAAGACAAGAGGAAAAGGTTATCACTCCTCATCAGGGAATTGAAGTTAAACCCCAACAAATTAACATTTGGGGTGCGTTCCGGTAAGCTGCTGGGGTTCATTGTAAGTGAAAAGGGAATTGAAGTTGACCCTGACAAAGTCAAAGCCATTCAGGAGATGCCTGCACCAAAGACTGAAAAAGAAGTTCGGGGGTTTCTAGGAAGATTGAACTGCATTTCACGGTTTATATCTCACCTTACTGCAACCTGTGAGCCCCTGTTCAAATTGTTAAGGAAAGAACAAACGGTCAGGTGGAATGAAGATTGCCAGAAGGCTTTTGACAAAATCAAGAAATACTTACAAGAGCCCACAATCCTTATGCCTCCAGTTGAAGGAAGACCTCTAATAATGTACTTGATAGTATTAGAAGAGTCAATGGGGTGTGTGATGGGCCAGCATGACGAGTCTGGTCGAAAAGAGTATGCAATATACTACCTAAGCAAAAATTTTACCGACTGTGAACAACGTTATTCATTGCTCGAGAAAACTTGTTGTGCTTTAGCGCGGGTTGCTCGCCGACTAAGGCAGTATATGTTGACCCACACTACCTTGTTGATCTCCAAGATGGATCCAGTCAAATACATATTTGAGAAGCCATCACTTACCGTAAGGGTTGCAAGATGGCAAATGATTTTAATAGAGTATGACATTCAGTACACATCTCAAAAGGCCATCAAAGGCAGTGTGCTATCTGACTATTTGGCTGAGCAACCCATTGATGATTACCAGCCAATGAGATTTGACTTCCCTGATGAAGACATCATGTTCATAAAAGCAAAAGATCATGAAGAGCCTGTTCACACTGAAGGGCCTGACCCAGAAGAAGAATGGAAAATGATTTTTGATAGGGCTGTTAATATGAATGGTCATGGAGTTGGTGCAGTGCTTATTACAGCTAAGGGAGTTTACATGCCTTTCTCGGAAAAACTCACCTTTAACTACACTAACAATGAAGCTGAATACGAAGCCTGTATCATGGGTCTTGAGGAAGCCATTGACCTCAGGATTAAAACTTTAACTGTGTTCGGAGATTCAGCTCTGGTAATTAATAAAACCAACGGCAAATGGTATACTCACCAAGAGAATTTGATTCCATACCGGGATTATACGAGAAGATTATTGACATTATTCACAACAATCAAACTTGAGTATGTCCCTCGAGATGAAAATCAGTTTGCAGATGCTCTGGCTACCATTTCCTCCATGATCAAAGTTCAGACTGCCAACTTTGTGCCTCGAATTTCAGTATCCATACTTGACCGACCAGCATACGTATTCTCCGTGGACATTGCTAAAGATGACAAGCCTTGGTTCCATGACATCAAGTGCTTCTTAGAGGATCAAACATACCCACTTGGGGCATCATCCAATGATAAAGAGACCTTAAGAAGGCTGGCTGGTAGTTTCTTCTTGAATACTGATGGTTCGTTATATAAGAGAAACTTTGACATGGTGCTTCTCAGATGTGATGATAAGAAAGAGGCAGACTTGCTGATGCACGAGGTGCATGAAGGATTTTTCGGTACCCATGCTGGAGGACATGTAATGGCTAAGAAATTGTTAAGATCAGGTTACTACTGGATCACAATGGATGAAGACTGTTGTGCTTATCCCAGAAAGTGCCACAAATGCCAGATTTATGCGGATAAGGTGCATGTGCCTCCAAATCCTTTGAATGCGGTGTCTTCGCCTTGGCCCTTTGCCATGTGGGGCATTGATATGATTGGAAAGATCGAACCGACTGCTTCAAATGGCCACAGATTCATCCTGGTAGCCAATTGACTATTTTACCAAGTGGGTTGAAGCAGCTTCGTACACAAATGTCACCAGACAAGTGGTAGCCCGATTCCTGAAGAGAGATATCATCTGTCGGTATGGAGTGTCCGAGCGAATCATTACTGATAATGGCTCCAATTTGAACAACAAAATGATGGCAGAACTGTCGGGACTTCAAGATCCAACACCACAATTCTTCTCCTTACAGGCCAAAGATGAATGGTGATGTCGAGGCAGCTAATAAGAACATTAAGAAGATTGTGCAAAAGATGGTGGTCACATATAAAGACTGGCATGAGATACTACCATTTGCCTTGCATGGGTACCGTACCTCAATCAGAACATCTACTAGGGCAACATCGTATCAGCTTGTGTATGGTATGGAGGCAGTCATACCTGTTGAAATTGAATTACCTTCCTTGCGGGTACTGATGGATGTCAAGTTGAATGAAGCAGAATGGGTCCGATCTCGGTACAATCAACTGAATATGATCAAAGAAAAAAGATTAGATGCAATATGTCATGGGCAGTTATATCAGAAGAGAATGAAGAAAGCCTTCGATCGGAATGTCAGGCTTCGGGAATACCAAGTAGGAGATCTTGTGCTGAAAAGACTCCTTCCTCCTCATACAGACCATAGGGGCAAGTGGACTCCGAATTATGATGGTCCGTTCATAGTAAAGAAAGTTTTCTCTGGTGGAGCACTGATGCTCACTACTATGGATGGTGAAGATTTCCTGTCCCCTGTGAATTCAGATGCAGTTAAAAAATACTTCGCATAAAATGACCCGCTGGACATAGAAAACAGAATGTAAGTCCAGGCAAAAATAGGGCATCCCGACGGGTCAAAAACAGAATAAAAGACTCGGGAAAAAATAAGGGGAAAAAAAGAAAAATGTACACCCGCTGAGTTGAAAAGCCGCATTGGACAGCTCAGGAAAAAATGGGTATCCTGGTGGATTGAAAACCCGAAAGGGCGATTCACGCAAAATTAGGGAATAAGCGAACAACTGCATTTTGAATTCATATGTATCACTTGCAACACGGAAAACTTCAAAAGGTTAAAGCGTCGGTTAGAATCAGCCTTCTTCAGAAAGCTGGATGAGAAGAACGTCAAGGTCATACGGTTCATAGCAAAGGGAAGCTCGTTAAAGCGTCGTCAACATTGCCAGCACCTTCATTTTTCTCAATTTGTAACAATCTCCTCATTTCAGGGGATTTGTTTCTTTGACTGTATCTGCCAATTTAGGGCACACAAATTAATAAAATCAGATTTTCAGTCACACTGTGTCTTGTACATTTTATTTCATTTGCAAAAATGTCCAATATCCTTGATATAACGTTTGCATAAAAATAGATGCGCTTTTCTAATCACATGCTTGCAGGAAATATATTTTACTCCCAGGAGTGTTTAAACTCCTATAATGGAATCCGGTAAGGGATACCTCGGGATACTGGCGCGTTTCTTTGTTATGACAGGATTGCAGGTATTCATAGCGCAACATGGGGTATGAAAGGTTTTCCCCAGCAAAGTTACCAAATCATTATTTCCTCAGCATAGCCTCCAAACAGCATCGGAAGTGTTTTCTCCCCATCATAGTTGTCGGGCATCACTTCTCCAACACATTTTCTTCAGAGCAACGTCAGAAGGTGCTCATTTCCCCAGCTGAGTTGTCAGATATCATCATCCTCAGCAGGATCCCCACAGAAATCTCTAGGAAGATTGTTCAGTGGTCTTTCCTCCCCCAACAGAGTACTAGACGGGGAACCATCTCCCCATAGAGCTCCGGCCTCTTCCAGAAGAGTGATGTCTGAATTTCCCACACAACAAAGTGACGAAAGCTTCCTCATCCCCAGCTGGGCTCCTCATTACTAAGATAGGTCTATCAATGATTCATTTCCCCTATCAGAGTCGCATATTTTATCAGATCTACCAATGATCTCATCCCCAGCTGGGATGTCCTTTCAAGCAGATCAGTCAGAGATCACCACAAGTAACGGGATCCGAATCCCGGATCGGTATCTTTTGCATAATCATAGCATTCGCATCATTTTTCCCCAGAGCGTAGCATTCCGTCTAATATGGAGCATTACGGCAAAAATCAAACATATTGCATAATCACAAGTCAGGTTCGAACCAGTCACCTGCGAACGCCACCAACATTCTGTCTAATATGTATATAAAGACTCACAGTCCCTGCAGAACGCCAAAGCGTCCCCTTCGCACTCTCAAATACGGATACATGCTCCTTTTGGCACTCGTCCGTGTCATTATTCCCCAGTAAAGTCACCAGAACACTCTCTACAAACAGACACTTATACATAACATGTTTGTCCCGACACTCGTCCGTGTCATCTCATATTTCCCCACAGAAAGCCAAAGAGCATCCTCTTTGCACTCATGAATACATGTTTTTATATACTCATTCGACACTCGTCTGTGTCATATCATCCCCCTGCAGATATAAGCCACAAATATCCTTTTGAATACAGAAACTTACATACTCTCCTTTGACACCCGTCCGTGTCACCATTCCCCAGCACGGTTACCCAAACACTTATTATAATACACTCTCATTGACACCCGGCCGTGTCATCCTATCCCCACGACTCACCAGATTACCTTTTGCACTTATAAGTTCATAACTTATACATTTTTCTCTTACGACACCCGTCCGTGTCATACTCTCACCAGCAAGTTGAACACTCGTCTGTGTCTCACCAATGCTTATTTTTACTCATACAAGATACTCGTCCGTGTCTTGTATACACCACTTATTTCCCCTCGGATTCAACACTCGTCTATGTTCTTTGTTAACCAGTTGGTACTCGTCCGTACCATCATCTCTGAACATGCGTCAGCGTTTGTTTCTATCGATACTCATTTGTATCGTCATCTTAAAGATGCTCGTCTGCATCTTTAATCCATACACAGTGTCAAACACTTATACCTTTCATTTCTTATATGTAAACACTCGTCCGTGTTTACTATTCCCCAGCGAAGTCCCCAGCAAAACTTCTTTTCTATCTGACATTCGTCCTATTTGATGATACTTTCGGCAGTTGTACCCTGCCAGGTGATCGTCCTTCACCTTTGGATGATCGTCCCTCATCTTTCTCCCAGCGGAGTCTCCATTATTGGAACCCTTTTGTATTCAGCATTCGTCCTATGTCGTGATATTTAGCAGCCGTCCCCTGCTAGGTGATCGTCCTTCACCTTTTGATAACCGTCCTTCATCATTATGCCTGATGGCCTTCCCCATCGTTGATCTTGTTATCTGACATTCATCCTATGTCATGATAAACCCCGAGAGCAGCTGTACCCTGCTAGGTGATCATCCTTCACCTTTTGATGATCGTCCTTCATCATGCTTATCCGATGGCCATCCCCATCGTCGACTTTTTCCATCCGACATTCGTCCTATGTCGTGATAAAGAGCAGTCGTCCTCTGCTAGGTGATCGTCCTTCACCTTTGATGACCGTCCCTCATCATTATTTCATTTATTCTTTAAAACGATGGTCTTCCCCGTCGTTGTTTACATTACTTTGCAAACCTGATGGTTGTCCCCATCATTGCCTTTGTTTTAATCCCCAGAAAACTTTGTTACTTTGCTTGAGGGTCGTCCCCATCATAATCTCTTTATTTCCCCAGCATGTCGGTCGTCCCCGTCATTGCTTTATCCCCAGCAGTCGTCCTCTGCTCAATGGTCATCCTCCATCGCCTGCACTTTATAATCATACAATATTGTCTTTTACAATCTATATCCCTTTTCTTCTTCTCCCCAATGAGTGCAAATTTTGGATTGTCTTTGGTATTCAACCACAAGTTATCTTGTTTGTCTGTTAAGCCAGGCGCTTACATCCTGCACAGCTAACTCATGCTTGAATAGAGGCAGCTGTAAACACCCCAAAATTTCCCTCACTAAGTTCACACCATGTGTTGTGATCTTTCATATTTCCATTAGTTCAAGCATACCATATCATATTGCATTTTTTGCTTAACTACATTAGTTCAAGGCATCTGCATCTAGGGTTTGTGATCTGAGCCATCCGGGATCCATCTGAGCCACTCCAAAGGTCTTCAATCATCTCAAGAGGGTCTATGTATGTTCAATAATCATATTTTATCCTCCAAAGATCAAGGAAGTCAAAGAATCACAAGAACTGGCAAAGCATGGAAGCAGAGCCAGGGTTTAACTGCACAAATGACCTGAAATTAGGGTTTTGGTTTCAAAGGCCATAACTCCAAATTTTTTGGTCATTCTTGTTTTTATTGGTCTCAATATGATATAAGGATCATTCATACCAAGTTTGATGAAGAAAATCATTGTGGAAGTCATCTGATCACTGAGTAACTTCTTGAGCAAGTCAGAGCAAAATCAGGGCATCTGAGGTCCCCAACATGGAACCAAAGTGGATTTTTCCTCAAATCGAAGTTATATGGTCTTTATTTGATCATTGAAGTGCTTATAAGTTCACAAATTTGAAGAAAAATAAGCTAAACCAAAAGTTGCCAAAAATGGAAATGACTTGTAATGTAAACTTTTCATTTTGGGAATGTTTTTCAACCTCCACTTTCTTAACCAAAAATGCTTCAAATGAAAAATTGTTGGTCATGAAAGTTGTAGATTGGATCATTCCCTTTTCAAAAAGTACAAGAACAAAATCTAATTCACTTTGGAACTCAAGTTATGGCTTGTCAAAGTTGGAAAAAATCACATAATTTTCAAGAATGCACCAAAGAGGGATTTTTGCAAAACCACTTGAAAATTCATTTTGTGGCTTCAAACACACTTCTAAGCATCATACAAACATTGTGCAATGTCTAAAACTCAGAATTGCCCAAAGAAGCTCAAGTTTTCATGCCTTGCCCATGAAGAAATCTCAAAAGGGCCAAACTTTCTCCAAATTGCAAAACACCCCATAACTTATTTCTCACATGCTGAATTGCCTCAAAATGAATTCCATGGACCTCCTTGATCCTTGTTGAACCAGACATGCCCTTGTACCACCTCTGAACCAGTCCATACCTCAAGGACAAACACTTTTGACTTTTTCTCAAGAAGGCCATACCAATAACAATAGGGCACAACCACTCCACAGACCTATCACAAGTTGATATGTGGACCAAATACTGGTCATAACACACAAGAGCACAAGTTGAACCCTAAGAATCATCAAGTTACCAAAAAACTCTCCCTCTTGCAAAAGCTTTCGAATCTCCCAACTCAGCCACTCAATCTTCAAACAAACACCACCATTCATTTCTATATCATTCACTGACCCAAAACCACCCATCAAAGCAGCCAAGAACACACCACAAGCCAAATACGATTTCTGACCAGTTGGAGTGCAAGCTCACAAACCAGCCATCCACAAAGCTTTCCAAGCATTGCAAACTCTTCAGGAAGGTCATTAGAGGCTTTTTGCACCAAGGAAGTGTCCAGAAAGCTCAAGGGTTGAAAGCTCCATCTCAGGTAGCCATTCGAATTAATTTTTCCAAAACTTCTCTTTTATGTTACAAAATGATTAAGCATGCTTCACTGATCACACTGAACTTGGAATTATTGAAAATGGTTGAGAAATGAGAATGTATTGCTTGTCTGAAATTTTTTCCATGTTTATGTTTTTCTTCGAATCATGAGATTGAGTGAAAATAAATGAGGTTTGAGGGTGGATTCAGGTTCAAGGAAGTGGGAGGAGTGAATCTGGAGCTTTAGAGCTCCAGGAAGTGCTTAGGGAAGAAGTTAGCAATTTTCAGGTGAGGGTCTGGCTGGAGAAGATGACCGGAAGTCTTCTCCGGCCACCTGAATGTCATTAGTGACTTAATTAGGGTTAGAGCAAACTTTGAATGTGGACCCTTGGATTTGTCTTTCCCGCGTGCAGTGAACGGCTAGGATCTTTTCATTAGTTATTAATCTGGATTAATTAAATATTTAATTAGGGTTAATGAGATTTTAATCTGGGCCATTGGATCACGCGTCAAGTCAACCCAAACCTCTTCAGTTTCAATCCAGGCCCTCCATTCAGCATACTTCAGTTTATTTTAATTTTTATTTCATATTTTTCTATTTGTTTTGTACATTTTATTTAAAATAGCAAGAAAATGCCAAAAATATTTTTATTTTTCTTTTTGATTTCAAATAATTTTCTTAACCCAAAAATATTTTTATTTTTATTTTTTGCATTTAAAAAATAATTTTTTAGACATTTAAATGTTTATTTTAATTAATTAATGAAAATTAATTAATTAAAATATCATTTAGGTTTCTAAAAAATCCCAAAAAATTCATATTGCATCTTTAAACATTTAGAGACATTGTCATACCATCCACACAAATTACTTTTTGGTTTTGAACCATTTTTGACAATTTTCTTGAATTTAGGGTTCATAAAATTCTTATTTTTGAACCCTAACTTCAAGAATTATTTTCTGCCTAACCAAGAATGGTATGACAATGATTATTTTTGCATTGATCTTCGTTTGAAATTTATTTTCTAACATAATTTTGTCATAAATTTCTTCTGCCTTTTTGAATTGATTGGCATTTTTTCCCTTTAGGTACCTTAAAACCCTAGATAACTTAGTAAAATCATAAGTCCTTAGGGTTAAGAGTTAGGTCTCCTCCTTTGGGGTATGAAATCATATGGGATTAGGTTTATTTTGATTACATTTTCAATTTTTTATCTTGTCATTTGCTTCTGTTTTTGAGTTTTGCATCTCATGTTGCATGAAAACCCTAATCTCTCATGTTCATTCACATACATCTTGCATATGCATTCATTCAAGAACTTGCCATGACATTTCATTCAATCACATGACTTATAAGACATCATAGGACACATTATAACCATGCTTGATCATTTCTTCATCCATTTACCATGTTATGCATTCATTTCATTCCATGGACTTTCATGTGCTTTCATGCTTCTTTCATTCTTCATTTGCATTCTCATCTCTTGTATGAACATCCATATCACTTGACATACATTTGCATCATCTCTTAGCATCATTAACATCATGTTTATGCTTCTGGTTTTGGTTTGCATCTTTGCATTTACTTCATTTTCATTTCATTTCATTCCTTTATGCTAACTTTTCAGGTGGTAAGTGCTTTGAGAAATGAATTTGCCTTCACTTATCACATTCCCTTATCATCTCTCTTATGCATTCATTGCTGCATTTTGCTTTTGCTTTAGAGTGAGCCTGATCATTCATGTTCCTCTCTCACTTTCTTTCTTCAATTAACTTATCTTCTTAAGTGAAGTAAGTTAGCTTGTTTCTTCTGCTTCTCCTCCTTTCATCTGCTTCTTCCTTGGTGGCTTTCTTTGAAGACCTCTTGCAAGCATCATAAACCCTAGGAACACCCAAGCATGATAAAAATTAGGGTTTTGATTAGTCCCCATTTAGTTTTACCTTTGTGTCTTCTTTTGTGTCTCTCCTCTCATCTCATAATCAGGGACTAAACCTTTAAGGTTTTAAGGCTTTGTGATTAAGGTTATGCCTGCATCCTTCTCTTAGGATGGAGTGTATAACTTTAATCCTAAGTTTTAAACCCTTAATGTGTTTAAACCTCTTAATCAATCCATCTTAATAATCACTAAGACAATGAATTGTAACTTGGGCCTTGCATTAGGGTTCTAATTCTTCCTTAATTGGTTAAGAAGGACTAACCCTAGTGTTGATGGACAAGTCCCCCTCAAGTTGTCTTACAAACCCAAAAATCCACTTCTTAATCTTACCATTAATTAAAATCCACTTTAATAAAGGCTTTGTTTTGTCATGAGGTTAATCCCTAATCTTGGATTAAGTTGAGGTATCTTCCTCAGCTTAAATGTTCTCATCTATTATCCTTCTATTTGGATGGTGTAATGAGTTCATTAAATATTTGATTATGGCTTAAACACATTACTTAACACTAAACAAAAACACCAAAAACATCTAAATAATTGCAAGTAGGCTAATGATCTTAATCCTACATCATGGTGATTAAGTGTGAGGTGTTTACTTCATACTTAGAGTATTCTCATTATCCCTAATTAAAGGGAGGATATGATGAGTTTACTAACCTTTGGTTTAGGCTTAAGCTCATTAACTTATGACAAACGCAAAAAACAATAAAAGATTAAAAACACAAAAACAAACAATAATCGTCTCCTCCGGGATTCTTTTCTCACCTCATTCACTCACGAACGAGAACTTTCTTCTTCCGTCTAATGCAAGACAGTTTGCACCTGAACCAGACAGGTCATACACTTGAGCATAGGCAAGCAAGCAGTTCACAAGTCAATTTATCTTTCAATCTCTCTGAGTCAAACTACGGTGTTCTGACTTCCTCATTGCACGAGAGGATACGTAGGCATAACTTAACTGTTATCGAACAAAAGTCTCTGTCTCTTCCCCCCCCTTCCAACATTATTCTTTAAGCCTCACTCCTGAGCACCTCACTTCATTTCCCTTTCTTGCACTGACACTTGTACATTCGTTTTCAGCTTTTGCATATAGATAGCACTGACACTACCCCTTTAAGCATAAATCTTTTAAGCGTGGATCCCGTCGAGTACGACGGACAATCTGGGTGCTAATACCTTCCCAGGTTGTAACCAACCCCCTTTCTAAGGTTCTCTGGTTCGCGACCGTCTTATCCATCTCTTTCCTAGGTTTATGCAGCATTACCTTTCCCTCGGGATAAAAATGCCTAGCTGGCGACTCTTTTCAGTTCATCTTCATGTTCTCTCCTTTCGCCGATCGTTCGCGTCTGTACCCCGTCTGGCCATGTGTCATTTAGTGGGAGCGGAGTAGGTGTTGTCATCATCTCACCAGAAGGGGTCCATACACCTTTAGCTGCTCGGTTGACTTTATAATGCACTAACAATGAGGCAGAGTATGAAGCTTGCATCATGGGGGTTGAAGAGGCAATCAACTTGCGAGTCAAGAACCTCGAGATCTTCGGAGATTCTGCATTGGTAGTAAACCAAGTCAATGGCAAATGGTTATTTCATCAACCTAACTTGGTTCCTAACAGGGATTATACCAGAAGGTTTCTAACCTTCTTCACCAAGGTCAAGTTTAGTTATATTCCCCGAGATGAAAATCAGTTCGCTGATGCTCTAGCGACTTTGTCGTCTATGATTAAAGTTTGTCAAGAGAATTTTGTGACTCAGATCATGGTCTCCCGTCTTGAAAGACCTGCATATGTCTTTGCAGTTGATAGTGGTGAAGATAACAAACCTTGGTATCATGATATCAGGCAATTCTTGAAGACTCAATAGTACCCGGCTGGGGCATCCATTAAAGACAAGAAGACCCTCAGAAGACTAGCAGGTGGTTTCTTCTTGAATCAAGATGGTGTGCTATACAAGCGAAACTTTGACATGGTTCTGCTCAGATGCGTGGATAGACACGAAGCAAACCTGTTGATGCAAGAGGTTCATGAAGGTTCCTTCGGTACCCTCGGTGGAGGACATGTTATGGCCATGTTATGAAGGTTCCTTCGGTACCCTCGGTGGAGGATATTATTGGATCACCATGGAATCCGATTGCTGTAAATACTCCCGTAAATGTAACAAGTTCCAGATTTATGCTGATAAGGTCCATGTACCTCCGAATCCATTGAGTGCCATGTCTTCACCATGGTCGTTCACCATGTGGGGCATTGATATGATTGGCAAGATTGAGCCAATAACTTCCAACGGTCACCGCTTCATCCTGGTTGCTATAGACTATTTCACGAAGTGGGTCGAAGCGGCGTCTTATTACAACGTTACTAAACAAGTGGTAGCCTGGTTTATTAAAAGAGACATCATTTGCCGGTACGGAATTCCCGAAAGAATCATTACTGATAATGGTTCCAACCTCAACAACAAGATAATGGCTGACTTGTGTCAGGATTTCAAAATAGAGCATCACAATTCTTCTCCATATTGTCCGAATATGAATGGAGCCGTCGAGGCGGCCAACAAGAGCATCAAGAATATCATGCAGAAGATGGTTGTGACATACAAAGACTGGCATGAGATGCTACCATTCGCTTTACATGGGTACCGAACGTCTGTGCGCACCTCAACAGGGGCAACCCAGTTCTCATTGGTATATGGTATGGAGGCAATCCTACCAATTGAATTAGAGATCCCCTCGTTGAGATTAATGATGGACATTAAGCTAGATGAAGCTGAGTGGCTCCGATCCAGATACAATCAACTGAGCCTCATTGAAGAAAAACGCTTAACAATTGTATGCCATGGACAACTGTATCAACGACGCATGAAATAGGCCTTCGACAAAAAGGTACGACCTCAAAGGTACATACCAGGTGACCTGGTGTTGAAAAGGATTATTCCTCCTCTTAACGATCACTGGGGAAAACGGACACTTAATTATGAAAGACCACTCATGGTTAAAAAGGTTTTCTCAGGTGGAGCCTTGATGCTAACAACCATGGATGGAGAAGACTTCCATTCCCCTGTCAACGCAGACGCAGTAAGAAAATACTTCGTGTAAAAAGACCCGCTGGATAAAAACAGAATGAAGATCCAAGCAAAAATGGGCATCCCGACGAGCCAAAAACAGAATGAAAGGCTCGGGCAAAAATTAGGGAAATCTTGAAAAAAAAAAGTACACCCGCTGAGTTGGAAAGCCACATCGGACAGCTCAAGAAAAAAAGGGTATTCCGGTGGATTGAAAACCCGAAAGGACGATCCCCACAAAAGAGGGACAAACACGAACGACTGCGATCTACAAAATTTGTAATCCATCTGCAGCTAAGGTTATTTTAAGGGTTGAAGACCGTTCCAATTACCTTTCTCAATGGGCAGAGCAAGCGGATAGTCTTAAAGATATACGAGTCATAGCCGGGTCGAAACTTGATGAGATCCATTTTCGGATTGCCAATAGGATAGTTTATTTTCCTTATGGGCGATTTTCTTTTTCCAGGGAATTACTTCCTGATGTAATGCCTATTCATGGCCATGTTTCAAATCAATAAAAATTCAATTTCAGTCAACTTGTGACTAGTTGCTTCTTGTTTTTGTTTTTCATCTAACATTGTTTGATTGCAAAAACGTCCAGCAAACTATGATTTTTATTGTGTTGTGAACATTCGAATGCTTTCTCACTCATGCAGGAGGACGGAAACATTTAATACGACTCTAAAAAGGTTAAGTGGTAGGGATAGCGATTCATACCATGAGCATGGGGCATACAGGTCCAGAACTAACTCTCCATGTTGCAGGCACTATCAGTTGTGTTTATGCAGGTGCAGGTACATATGTTGCTGGAAGAGCTAAAGTAGATTTCTCGGAGGAATATTTCGATTGTACTCGAACAAGAACAGGTTCCTTTCCGTGTGTCTATAGTTACCCCCAATAGAAGTGAAGTTGAAGTCCTTCCTCAACGGTAATGGCAAGAGATGTTTGTCCTCCCCAAGCAGAAGTTTTCTTTCAACATAGGGGCAATCCCCAGCAGTGCAAGGAGTGTCTTTCCTCTCCCAGCAGGTTGCTTCCTCGGCAATGCCTTACCTATGGTTCCCAATCTTGAGTCCATCTCCAACAGGGCATTGGCTCTCCAATCTTGAGTCCATCTCCAGTAGGGTCTTGGCTCTCTAATCTCAAAGTCCAATTTATTTTTGGCAGTGGCGGCAGTTCAGAGCAGGTGTACCATTAACAACGTTCCCCACGGAGTTGTTTCCTCCTCACTAGGATGGACCAGATCAATGCAGTGATCATCATTTCTCCCCAGTCATGCCACCGGGGACACTTGATGTTTCCTTGCCAGGAGATCCCTATGCATTTGCATATGCATAATCATCATTACATGTGCATCCTCCAAAGCGTAGCATTTCCATTGTCATGGAACATTACGCCATAAATTCGAACATATGCATACCAGCATGGGCCAGTTTTGAGGTATTACGTACAACTTATAACATCTTCTTAACCTGAAGTACTCCCCACAGAAGATACTTATACCATTTAACAGGCACCGTTTTCTTTCCAATTCAATGTTTGTCACCTTTCCATGGCTTGATTCGCTCAGAAGTCACGTGTCAAGCCCTGTTTCTCCAACAGACACCTTTCTTTGTGGCTTGATTCACTCAGCAGTCACTTTGTCGAGTCTCATTTCGCTAATGGTCTCGTTAAGCCCTGTTTCGCCAACAGGCACCTTTCTTTGTGGCTTGATTCGCTCAGCAGTCACTTTTTCGATTCTCATTTTGCTAATGGTCTCGTTAAGCCCTGTTTCGCCAACAGGCACCTTTCGTGGCTTGATTCACTCAGTAGTCATGTATTTTCTTTGTGGCTTGATTCGCTCAGCAGTCCCATTCCGCTAATGGTCTCGTCATGCCCTGTTTCGCCAATAGGCACCTTTCTTTGTGGCTTGATTCACTCAGCAGTCACTTTGTCGAGTATCATTTCGCTAATGGTCTCGTTAAGCCCTGTTTCGCCAACAGGCACCTTTCTTTGTGGCTTAATTCGCTCAACAGTCACATTGTCGAGTCCCATTCCGCTAATGGTCTCGTTAAGCCCTTTTTGCCAACAAGCACCTTTTGTGGCTTGATTCGCTCAACAATCGCATGTTTTCTTTGTGGCTTGATTCGCTCAGCAGTCACATTGCCAAGTCCCATTCCGCTAATGGTCTCGTTAATCCCTGTTTCGCCAACATGCACCTTTCGTGGATTGATTCGCTTAGTAGCCTCGTGTTTTCTTTGTGGCTTGATTCGCTCAGCAGTCACAATGCAGGTTATTCTATTCCACCTGGTTCTATTCCCATTACCTCTTCAGAAGTCAAAACAAAAAAGAAAAATAAATAAAGGCAGATGGCATTTCTACTATCCATCGAGTTCAAATTTCCAAGTTTTATTCGAGTATTCAATCACTCCATAACTTGAATGTCTAAAAGCCCTTGCAATTATTCGTTCAGACCTGTAGATGATTGAATAGGGGCAGCTGTAATACCTCGAAATTTGCCCTCTCATTTCATGGCATCTAGTATATCATTCTCATATATCACCGCATTCATATTATAGGAACAATGAAGCATGATATTCATTGTTGAAGCATAGAGCATGGCAGGGATTTCACCTTAGATTTGGTTATTCAATTATGATCCGGTTCAGATGGACGTTTGACCTAATCTCGGTCAACCCATCAGGCGATTTCTTCAAGTGCAAGTTATTTGTGTCATTAGCTTATTTATCAGGCAATGAGCATTTAAATTCAAGTTGCATTGTACAAAATTCATCAGTTTATCAAGTAGTGGTTTGTGAGAATGTTTGGGTCGAATCTTCAAGTTTATCGTGATTCATCAGTTGAGTTGTGCTCCTCGGTGGATTTATTTTCCCTGAGGATGATTCAGACGAGTTCAAAGATGATTCAGGGTTCATAAAGTTCAGAACTTCAAATGATTACATTAGTCATGGTTCAGTTGTTGATCATTCGGTGGTTCAGGAGCGTGTTCATCCATTTTAATTGGGAGTTATTGAAAGAGTTTTGAGTGTGATCTTTTGATTAAACTCATGTATAGTATGTGTATCAGTGGCTTTTGGTAGTGGTTATTGTCCATATCCATGTCCGTTATTTCTATCATTTTCTATCCATTATCCATCCCTTATTCAATAACCACATTTTCATAATTGATTTCAAGTATCCATTCCATCATTCCATTTTAAATTCATTATCAGTTTCCATTAGAGAATCCTTAAGCCTTTTTCTAAACCACATTCAAAATCATTCATCCATTTTGATTCATTAGCCATTTACGTCCATTTTAAATTCCAAATTCATTTTTTTTATTATCAATAACCAAAATTTGTTTATCCAAAACATTTCCAAGGATTCACTTACAACCATAAAACCCATGTTATTGAAAGAGCCCATACACCCCATTACAACAAAATCACAAATAAAAAAACACATGAATAATTCCACAATTTTTAATCAGCATCCTATGCTACCCAAGAAATATCACACATACACTTTTTCTTCAACTCCATAATTCGTGACCAAGCAGTTACACCAATACTTCATATTGTCAGCTACTACAACTTTGTACATCCACTCAATTTGCTGCAGAATGGCTTCAATAATCTAGTACTATTCTTCAGAATGTTCTGTGATTGATGCATCTGCCATCGAACTAAGGAAAGCTGAATAATTTTCTTGGGATCAATTCTTAGATGGATTATGTTCGGGATATGGTAAAGAGTGTGACTGAAGCTCAGCAATGGGCAGAAGGGATAAAAGATTGTTTCAAAAATTGAGTTAAGGTTGAAGCATCAAGACTCAAGTTTAAATAAAATTCATAACAAAAACTGAGAAAGAATATATACCACAGAAAAATGGAAATGAAAGAAAAATCATCAGAGCAACTTCATCAAATTCATTCCATAATTTCAGAAAAATCCATTCAAAACAGAAGAAAATCTTAATACAAAAATTCAGTCACATAATCTCAAAAAAAAAAGATTCCAACAAGAAGAAGCAACCAGCTCACAATTCTAACAAAAACCAGGAAACAATTTCACAAAAAGTATCGGTTACAAGGAGTTGACAGAAGAATTAGGAAACAGATTATGTAATAAAAAAGTCTTTTCTCGACACAGAACTGGGATTCCCGGCAGATCAACCATCGTCCGCAATAACATCAACACTAGAACCTCTATTCATATTTACCTTCACAAATTCCTTTAAGTCCGTTTTGATTCTGCATCCAAATTTTCCATTGTGAATTCATCCTTGCTTTATCATCTTGAACCGCATCACATCAAGATGAGGAAGCCATCCATAAGCCACATAATCTCTTACAACCCTGCATAAAAGAGAACACACTGAATTCAACATTCTTTTTTTTCCGGATTCGCATCAGACAAAAGAGTTCAATAACAAAGCTAACAAGAGAATTCAGGCACTTATCAATAAACTGAAAATCGGTAAGAAATTGCACGAGATTCCAATAAAAAAAATTTAGTTCACAAATACATAAGTTCATAAGAATAACAAAAGAGATCGAAAATTTTTATCAGAAAAAGCATCACAAAACAAATTCAGTTACCACTCTAACAGAATCATAACAAACTTCAACAAACTTTTAACAGATGGATTCTAGAAAGTTCACCTTAGATTCCTCACAAGAGCTTCTCCAGTCTTCTATAAATCAGGACCAATCACTCCTCTGCATTTTTTCACGATTCCTTGAACTTTTTTACTTCACCAAAGTTCTGAATTCTTCCTTTCCAATCCATTATTCATCATTCTTCTTCAATCCCTTCGCACCATCCTTGTATACCATTGCTTCACTACTCTTCTGGACTTCATCCTTCATAATCCCCATTTTCGGATCATCATTGAGGATCACCATTATCACTGCACCATTTCTCCTCATTGATCTGCAGCAGCATCAACAAATTGAATCCTCATCAATATTCCTACAATGAGTTCAAAACACTCAACAATTCGTAATCGAACAACATAAACGGAAACCGCAAGAAGAGGAGTTCTGGAAAATCCAATAGCAGTTCAGAAGCGAAGTAGAAGGATATTTGAATCGAACAAAGAAAGAAAACTGCGGAATAATATGAATACCTGAGATTACAAATTCGGATTCGTCTTCAAAGTACCATCAGAGCAACTCTGATAAGTATTAGAAGCTGGGCGTTTTCGAGCACCGTCTTCTTAATTACGGTGTTTCAACCACCGTCTTCGTCACGGTGTTTCACTTGTCTTCATCGTCTTATTCGTGACATCGACATCAACGTCTTCGTCGCGGCAACTTCGCAACGGAAGCATCATCTTTCTGACATCGGCTACACAGTTTTGGATCATCAAGTACGAATTCGAGCTCCGTAGGCGTAGTTGTTTGGGCGTGTTCATTATTTTTTTGAATGTTTGAGTGAGAACCTGAGACTTCTGCTTTCGGTTTGGAGTTAAGAGAGGAAGCTCGGTTAAGAGTTAGGATAGAAATGGCGAGGAAGGTGTAGCTTAGGGTGGTGATGGTGCAAGGTTGATGAAGGCGTTAGGAAGATGAAGTTGTTGAGGTAGGTGGTAATGGCAGCGTGAAGAAGCTGAAGGTGTTGAGGGATGTTGTCGGCGGCAGAAGAAAAGCGAAGAAGAGACTTAGGGTTTTTAAGATGTTCTTCAGTCCCTTTGTATTTTGGATTTTTGTTTATAAGTTTAATCATAAGAGAAATAATTTAATGAGAAGATAAATAATATGTTAATGAAAAATAAGGATAATCAATGCAATTAATCCACACTTAAGTCCCATTTAATTATTATCGTTAGAATTTTCTAAGAGATAAGAGAGGATAAGATTTGGATTCCCCAACCACACCGGCGATGACACTTGTCACCGTCCGGTAGGCTATCCCTGCGGCCAATCCCATGTATATCCAACACCATAAGGTCCCATGTGCCTGCATCTGTGAGTGGTTTGATTAGAATACTATTAGGAAGACTTGATCGTGTGGTCTAGATTAGAGTCAAAGAATTGACAGGTTTCCATAAGATACACCCTCCAAGGACCTAGCGCATGGGACTTAAAATTCTGCTATCCGCACCCCTGTTTGTTAGGCCCATTAAGATTTTAACTTCAAAAACTTCTAGATGCACCCATCCTTTTATTTCTTCTTTATAATTTCTGTTTTAGTATTAGTTTGAATTTTATCCATAAAAATAGTAAAAAACTAAATAAAATTCTACAAAAAATTATAGGAGGTTTATAATTCAATTTAGAACTTTTCTACTTTTTTACTTTCTGAATTTTGGCATTTTTCAATTTAATTTCGATTTTCCATTTAATTGGTGTTATATTGATTTCCTTCTTCTACACTTTATTTTGTGCATTTTCTTCCTCCCTTCTCCTATAGGATTTTTGGCCCATTCTTTTTGCTATGATTAGAGGTCTGGTAATAGGACCTGAAATAAATTTTGGTAGATTTTTAGGCCATTTTATCCACTGTTTTGATAGCTTAGTTTGTGTAAAATTGTGATTAGTTCTTAGGTAGATTTAAGTGACTATTTGGCATAGTTAGGCTTTGAATTTTTAGGAGATTTTTAACACAATATTATAGCCAGGTTAAGGACCTTAGAGAATTAATTTCATATTTTTTCCAGGAATTTTGCTATTTTTTTAGTGCATTGGTTTTAGTTAATTTTCACATTGTAAAGCAACCTAGTTTAGCTTAGGATTTTATGGTTCCTTAAAATTTAGTTTAATTAGGCTTAATCTTAGGATATTAGGATGACTTAATATAATTTAGCTACTGATTTTAGAATGATGATATTAAGTAAATTCCTTTAGTTTTAGGACTTAGGATTAGAATTCCCATTAAGAATGCATTTACGTGAGGTTTAGCCTTATTTTTAGTTTTAGGCTTTAATATGGATTTTTGAAATTAATTTCTTCTTCCTATTTTCATGCTTTTGCCTTAATATTTGTATTTCTACTTGGATATGTTCCCCCCTTTTCCTTAGAACAAACTTAACTTCCTTAGAAAGTAAGTTGAGTTCTAGTAGTTTTTTAGTTCCCTTTTCTTCCTTAGGTTTAGAAAACTTCACAAACCATTAGGACCACTTTTTGAATATAATAACTAAATTAGGGTTGAGTCTTAGTCCCTTAGTTTTTGCCTTTTGCAACTTGAGTCATTCTTTCTCCCCTCATAAAAATAATAATAAAAATACTTAATAAAAATTGAACGTTCTTATACGCAATGAGACTTTGTTGCGGAGTACTTATACACGTCCTGTTTCGGGGCGAGGTGTAAGTATTTGCCACGATGGATAGGTCTTAGTATGAGAATGTTCACAGATAAATTCAAAACATTTCTCATAAAAGACAAAAAATAAATACAATAAGCGACTATCCTGCAGGAACTTCTTTTTCTCATCTCATTCATTCTGAATTCGAACTCGCGACGACTTGTCTCGCATGCAAGACGGTAAATGCACTCGTACCAGACGAGCCTGCAACACCTGGGCATAGACATACGCAGTTCCAGCTATAAAAAACACAAACAAATAGTTCCCGCCTTAGTTAGGCGAACTACGTCGACTCTGATCTGTTAGAACAATTCTGGTTCTAAACCTCTAAGAGTTTTGATGATAACAATTATTATTATGCAAGAATAGAAGTTCTAATACATACTGAAAATAACTTTCTTTGTTATATGTGTAGAAGTTGTAGAAAAGGAAGTTATTGAAAGGAAGACATGCTTAATTAGAAGAAACATTGCGCCATATATAGAAGATACATTTATTGAAGAATCCATCATTAAAGACGTGATTTATTGGCTGCGTATCAAGATTTAATTCTCTCTGATTTATGTCTAGAAGATGATGATTCTCATATTAAAGGCATTAATTAAATAATATATCAATTAATGGTGAAGACAAGTATCTCTTGTTTTGGAAGGAGTTTATGATAATAACTTATATCCAAAACAGGCTCAAGTTGTTCCCAACGGTCATTTTATTCAAGCATATACAAAGGAATGATTTTGAAGATTGAAAAGACGCTAACGAATTACTTTTTCATATATTGTATTATTGCACCAAAACTTTGTAGCAATCAAGCTTATTAGAAGCATACTAGTTACAGTATTGTTTATTATAAAAGTGATTTTCCTTGAGTGACTAGTTAGTCAGTAGACTCAAGAAGACTTTGACAGTAGGTCATTGTGATTGTATCTAAATATTGAATAGTGGATTAAGACCTCAGTGATAGAGGCAAAATCACTTTGGCGGGTGGACTAGATGTAGTTTGAATTCAAACGAACCAGGATAAATCAACTTGTCATAGAAGTTATTTTTAAGTTGTTAAGAAAACCCAATTCCAACCCCCCCTTCCTTGTGTTTTACGCCCCTTCGATTGGTATCAGAGTGCTAGGTTCTGAGAAATACACTTAACCGTGTCAGTAAAAGATCCAGAAGTTAAAACACATGGCAGATGCTGGTGTAACACGGTGGGAGAACTGACTTTAGTTATGTTGCGGATAGCAAGAGTCGCCACCGACTTTTATTCTATCCAAAGGAAAGGCATAAAAGAACAGGAAAGACCTTTTAAAAGATTTTTGGGTCCGGGGGGTAGGTTATGTAAAGGGAAGGTGTTAGCACCCTTTACATCCATGGTTATCCATGGGCTCTTAGTTACTTAGCTCACTTTTAAAATGTTTTTTGAAATGTGAAGTGTGTGAATAGAAATTTTCTTAAGTGTTTTATAATGATCCATGTACGGATGCATATAAAACCTTTGTTTTGAAAATTTGTTTGAAAATGTGAAGTGTTTGAAATGTTTTTGAAGAGTGAGCAAGTATTTAAGAGGAACCTACCCTAAGTTTAAGTCTTTTCTGTTCTTGAATCCTTTAAATGATAAGACTATCCCTATTATTAAGGAATAGGTAGTCATTACCTTGGATGTGAGGGACAAGTGAAGGGACATCTATTATTTAGGCAACTGTGGGGTGTATAAGCAATTCGAAGGGACTTATCATCTTTATTCGAAAGGGACAAGATCATTACGAAGGCAACATTCGAAGGGACTTGATCTTTTTATCTGTTTAGGGACTAGATGATGTGAAATGAGGGACTTTGCTTTATACACCCTACTTGACCTTTTTTGTTTAGGCAACATGAGAGGTAACCCTAGAAAGTGAGATGGCGATCAAAGATCGACTTACGTGTGTGAGTGTACAATTTTAAATATTTATCTTTTACATTAGTGATCTAGATTAATTTTAAATACAAACATGTTTCACTCCCTATTTTACTAACCATGTCATTTACAATAAATATTAAACATTATTACTAAAATATTACATAAAGGAAACAATTACATAATAATAATAATTAAAGCAAATTAAATAAATAAGCAAAAATAAATAAGCAAAAATAAATAATAATAATAATATAATTGGGTTAGTAAAAATAATAATAATAAATCACAATATATAAATGGGGTTAGTAACAATAAAATAAATATGAAAATAAATAACATTAATAATAAAATTAATAAGAATATTAGCATAATAATTAAAAGATCAAATTTTTTTATATAAACAATTATTATTTTATTTTTTAAAATTAAGAAGAAAATATGAACAATTATATACTAATTATCATAAAGTTTTAAATTATGTACCAATTATAAAAATTAGGTTAATTATAAACATATTATGAAAATAAATTATATTTACAAATTAAATTAGCAAGTTTTAATTATTTTTAAGCATATACTAAAAATTATTTACATACAAGAATTAAATTATAAACAAATTATAAAATATATACATATTATAAAAATAAGGTTTACTATAATTAAATAATCATATTATTATATTTACAAAATTAAATTATCAAATTTTAATTAATTATCTAAAACTATCTATATACAAAAATTATATTAAAAAATATGGACATAATTAATATTCACATGAAATAATTAGGGTTTAAGAAATTTAGGGTTTATCAAAAATTAATTAGGTTTTTACAAAATATATTAGGGTTTTAGAAATTTAGGGTTTATATATATATTTTTTAGAAAAGATGAATTAATTAATAACTATACAAAATTTTACAATATTAATAATAAAAAAAACATAAATAATTTTCTCATAAGATTTAAATTAAAAAATGAGTTCTAAAATAATATAAACATTTTATTAAATTTGTTTAACTATAATAGAAATTAATTAAATAAGAAAAATCAAAAAAAGAATGAAAAAGAAGTAAAACCTGCTTGGGCTGGGATTTGAACCCAGTCCCTAAGCTTTCAACACTCAAGACTAGCACTCCAACCACTGGGCCATGCGCTCGCATGTGATAGAGAGTAGGCACCATCAGGTTTTGTTGTTTATCCTGAAAAATCATGAAAACAAGCAAAAACAAATAACACAAAAGGCCTGAGGGGGATTCGAACCCAGGACCTTTACGCAATACACAAGCACACTTACCATCCAGCCGGGAGGGCGCAACTGATAATATGTCCATCACAATAGATAATATATTAAGTTTGCTAATTACATGGAAAAATAAGAAAAAAGGTTGTTGCATCCAGGATTCGAACCAAGGACCTACAAGCATAACATGCGCATACTTCACCACTGGGCCAACGCTGCATCTGTGAAATAAAATAACAAACAATTCTATAAATATTAAACATAATTTTAAATTCTCCAGATGGCGCCAAGAGCTTCGTCTTCAACCTTCTTCCTACGAAAACACCTGCAAAATTACTTACAAAGTTTCCTGCGAATTTTTCAAAACAGAAACCTACGAAATTGGAATACCATCAAAATAGTGAAATTTCTCAAAATTAATTGGTGCATTATGATCCCCAGAGTTCACATGATTGTTCTATGTTCTTAGAATTCATTTATTTTAGGTTTAGGGTAAAACCCTAATTGCTTGGCCGAAACCCTAACAATGGTGATTCCTTGTTCCTGCACCAAAAATGAAATCAAATATGCCAGAAACCATCCACATACAATCACAAACAAGAATCAATAATCAAAATCATGTTAGAATGCTTGTGTAAACGAAATCGAAAATTTCAATTTTATGATAAACATGGATTCGGTTTAGGTCATATGCAATGCTTTAGATGCTACAAATGGTTCCAATAGATTCAGTGATGTTCATTGAACATGTCTCAACCTTCAAATTGGCTTGAAAGAGCTTGAATTGTCAAATCCGAATTTGAATTTTGGTGACTTTTTTTGATGTATGAACTTACTCTTTGAGGCAGGGAATTCGTGTCCTATGCATTGGGTTATGTTGTATACTTATCTAGACTGAATTAGGTCAAAAATAATGGATCATTGTGTGGATCTTTTGACTTTTTGAGATTGAAAAAGATTAAGTCTTAAATTTCAAATATTTGTGAATTCAACCTTTCTATTTCAAGCCAATCTTCATCAAGTGTGAATCAATCCAATCCAAATCACCTTTATGACTTTCTAGAATAGAAATATATTTTAAATTTTCACATTTGATATTTTATTTAAATTTAAAATGATTTTTTAATATAAAAATCATAATAAATAAATAAAATAAAATAAAATTATGAAAATATTAAATAAATTTCGTGCATGATGTCATGGAACACCTTGGGTCACAAAAAGTTCAGCCCATTTGGAGAAATTTGGTTTTAAGACCCTATTTTCTTCATATACCACCCAAAAATTTCCCAAATTTGCAAGGGAACATATCCTTCAATTTTAATGCTATGAGGGTGTTCTTGGACATTTTGGAAATCTTGACGAATCCTCTAACCAACCCCACTGGTTTCATGTCCATATCATTTACCATTCTCAAGTTATTCCCTTTTGAAGTTGTTGACTTTTTGTTGACTTTCAAAAGGACCTATAATGTCTTAGCTCATACCTTCCAAATGAAGCATTTTTGGGCTTGGCTTGTGAGACACAAAGTTGTAGAGAATTCATTTTCCTTCAAAATGAGCTTTGGATGGAAAAAATGTGATGAATCATGTGAAAGTTATGGCTGGTCAAAGTTCAGTTGACTTTTCCTAAGGAAACCCTAATTTAGAAACCTCTGATTCTTGATGATCTGAAATATCCTTGATGAATCATGATCAACCCTTGATCAAATGATGAATTTTACTTCATATACTTGATGTTGGCAAAAAATCATGAAGTTTGACTTTGGTTTGACCATAGTTGACCTCAGTTTGACTTTTTAACTACTTTGACTGATTTTGACCTATCTGATCATTTGACTGAGCAAACCTTTGAGAAAAGTTCTGAAACTTGTCATGGGGATTCTTAGACACATATAAGATGTTATGAAGCTCACTTGAAGTCTTGTAAGTCCTTTTAGCCTGATTAAAGTCAAAACCCTAGTTTTGGATGCATTTCTTAGGAGAATGCCTTGTCTGAGGGAATTGTCAAATCTTCTGACTAATTGTGAACTTTGTGAACCTTATGAACCTCATAAGATGTCTTGTGAACCTTGTGAACCTCATGAAAGGTCTTGTGATCCTTGTGAACCTCATAAAGTGTCTTGTAGACTTCATGAACCTCATGAAAGGTCTTGTGATCCTTGTGAACCTCATAAAGTGTCTTGTAGACTTCATGAACCTCATGAAAGGTCTTGTGAATCTTGTGAACCTTGTGAACCTCTTAGAACACAAAGTTTTGTTTTGTGAGGGCAAATTTTGGGGTGCAACAGCTGCCCCTGTTCAATTTTCTGAAACCTGAGGGGTTAGATTGGTATATTTGCCAGTCGTGACCTGGAAGGTTGAAGGGGATTGAACACAAAAGCCCAAAAATTTGCACTCACCGGTGCGTGGAGTGATACTGCTGACTAGTTGTATATGCTTGAGTGGGCTTAAAGATGCCACTTGGAGAAAAGTTCTTCAAATACATCTCTTGGAGGATAAAGCAGTCCAAAATATGAAGATATAATGATAGCTTTCAGGAAGATAAACAACGTCCTGAGGTATAAGTATAACTTTTGGGAGGATAAACAACGGCCCAAAAGAACTAGTAGCTTTCAGGAGGATAAACAACGTCCTGAGGAAATGGTATAAATTTTGGGAGGATAAACAACGGCCCAATAGTCATGATATGGATTTTGAGAAGATAAACGACGTCTCAAGATAGCCTTCGGGAAGATAAACGACGTCCTGATAACGAGAAAACGTATCGATTATATTGCTAGGTTTCATTAACATTTTATCGCATAATCATCGTTTTAACACTCGATTTCTCGAGTTTTCCTTACCATTTTGCAGGTACATCATTATATGGAGCTAAATCATGAATTAAGAGAAAAAGGAACAAAAGCAACCATAAAAAGATGAAGAAATGAAGAAGCCTGCAAAACTGCATAATTTGTTGCAGTCACGGTCGTCACCAGGGTGTCACGACCGTGACACCCCAAAAGAAGCCATCACGACCGTGAGAGCATTGTCACGACCGTGACACTTAAAAACCACAGGACACGAGCGTGAAGACCTTGTCACGACCGTGACAAGGGTAAAAATAGGTTATTGACTGAGACCACGTCAAGGCATTACGTGAAGAACTTTTCTCCTACTTTTTTGCCACGTTCCTACATCTCCTCCACCACTTCAGCAAGGCCCAATGCAACAAAGTCCAATTTTCAGCCCATTAATGGTTCTATAAATAGCACAAGTTTTATGAAGAAAGTACAGAGCATTTATTATTCGATTTTCTGCGGAAGCTCTGCCGAATTGTTTTACGACCCTGTTTCTATTTCTGTATTATTTTCAGTTTTCTTTCTTATTGTATCCAGACCCAACATATAACAATTTCCAACATCAGGAAATTGTTATACATTTACTTGTTTCTAAACCTTCAGAATTCGTTTATTTTCAATTTCCGCCAACTCCAAGCTTTCCGGTCTGTGGAAGAAGGAGTCTGCTATAATATTTGTTAACCAGGTTTTTTATTATATTGCAAATTTAATATTTATAATGTTTATTTATTTTTCTGCCATGAGTATTTTATTATTTGTTTTTCTGTCTCTGTCTGGTTCAACATCAATGAGTAGCTAATTACCTTAGGGCGGTATGCAGTTAAAACAAACTTAATCGGTAAAATTTAATCATAGGCTTAAAATAATTAATAACTTAACATTCTGGCTGATACTTTTTAATTAAAATCGACCTTTTCGTTACGAGAGTAAGAAAAGAGTATTAGGTTAGGTCAAGACCACTAGAGTGTGAGATTTTTAACCAGATAGCTAAAGTTAGGCATTTAAATTAAACACAGCGAGAGCGCTTTAAAATAAATTAGAATTACTAAGTTTCCAAAAATTATCTCTAAACACTTATGAGCTAGCGAGAGCAGACATAGGGCTTTAGGGGTAAGATCTGAGATAAGACCACAAGAGTGTGAGTTGAGGGTATTTAAACTGGTAACCTCTACCGAATAGTTAAGTAAACACCTTTATAAGCCTAGGTTAGATTGACCCACCTAAGTTAGTATAATTACATACCGACCGCCTTAGTATTATTTTATTAAAACTTAAATTTAATTCCGCCTTTAATATTCTAAAATCAACAAAAAATCGTGACAACCATTCGCCTTAGCTAAACTATAAGTTCATCTAGCACTAAGTAACCATAGAATCCCTGTGGATCGATAATCTTAAATATTACTTCGATAGGCTGTGCACTTGCAGTTAAGATACCGCTAGACACATAATTAGACACGTCTTTAGCCCATCAAGTTTTTGGCGCCGTTGCCGGGGATTCCTTAATTTAGTTACTAGTGCATTTAGGTAGCATTGTCTAGACTAAGGTATCAACTATTTAATTTAATTTAATCTCCGAGTGTATGCCAAGTACTCGCTCTAAAAGCGAAGACTTGCAACCTCTAATCCCTGAATCGGAACGCTTCTTACACGTAAGAAGACGTATATTCGATTACGAAAAAAGTTACAATATTCCAGATCATCAATTAGATCCGCCTAAACCAGTCGTAACATCAAAGGACGCAGAGATGGCTGAAGAACAGAATCACCCACTCAAGTATTACGCCAGTCCTTCGCAAGCTAAACCGCATTCAAGCATTGCAGCACCGGCTATCAACCGAAATGATTTCGAACTAAAACCTTCGTTGATATCAGCCGTGCAACAAAATCAATTCGCCGGAAATCCTACCGAGGATCCGAACCTTCATCTTTCGATCTTTGTGCAATATGCAGATACCGTAAAATCCAATGGAGTTACCCAAGAAGCTATTAGACTACGTTTATTTCCTTTTTCACTTCGAGACAGAGCAAGAGCTTGGCTTCAATCTCTGCCTTCAAACTCAGTAACTACGTGGGAGGAACTTAAGAGAGTTTTCTTGAACAGATATTTTCCACCTAGCAAGACAGCTATGCTGAGAGCTCAGATCAACGGATTTAAGCAAAGGGAAAGCGAATCATTATTCGAAGCTTGGGAACGCTATAAGGATTTGGTGAGACTTTGTCCACATCACGGATTAATAGAATGGATGGTCATCCATACCTTCTATAATGGACTCTTGTACAATACAAGAATGACAATTGACGCTGCCACGGGTGGTGCATTGATGGACAAAGAATATAATGATGCTTATGCACTTATCGAAAGTATGGCTCAAAATCATTACCTTTGGGGAAGCGAGAGAGTCGCAACTGAGAAACCAACAAAAGGAGGTATGTACGAAGTGAGTAGTATGGACCAAGTCAATGCGAAGTTTGACCAACTAAGCCAAAAGATCGACAACTTGGCCATAACACCAACAGCCACCGTGGCTGCAGTAACACCTAACTGTGAGTTATGTGGAGTTTCAAGACACGAAGTTTCTGATTGTCAACTATTGACAGGAACTCCCACTGATCAAGTGAATTATGCTCAAGGAAACCCATACTCAAACACATACAACCCAGGTTGGAAAAATCATCCGAACTTCTCCTATAAGAATAACAATGCTTTATACGCACCAGGTCAAGCACCAGCTACATCACCAGGATATCAAAAGACTGCTCCTAATGTCCCTAGAAAATCGAACCTTGAGTTGATGATGGAGAACTTTATAGCTAACCAATCTCAGACAAACAAGGACTTCTTAAACCAAAACATTCACACTAGTGAGCAGATTAAACAATTAGTGAGCAAAGTAGATGCATTAGATACACATAACAAAATGCTTGAAACTCAGATTTCACAAGTAGCTCAACAACAAGCACCTACTGCTGCACCAGCTGGAGTATTCCCTGGACAACCTCAACCTAATCCGAAAGGACATGCCAATGCCGTAATATTAAGAAGTGGCAAGGAACTTGACGGACCTGCCGATCCAAGACTTGACAATCCAGCCATGTACCAAAAACCGGATAAACCGACTGAACTGGTGGATGATCCAGAAGAAAAGGAAGATGATAATCGAGAGGTAGTGGAGAAAGAACAACCTTATGTACCTCCACCACCCTATAAACCACCAATTCCGTACCCTCAAAGATTAACAAATTCCAAGACGACGGGTCAATTTAAGAAATTTGTTGCACTTCTGAAACAGTTGAATATTACTATTCCGTTTACAGAAGCTATCACCCAGATACCCTCGTATGCTAAGTTTTTAAAAGAAATCTTATCCAATAAGAAAAAGATAGAGGATAACGGAACAGTTACACTTACTGCCGAGTGTAGCGCCATAATTCAGAATAATATGCCTCCTAAGCTAAAAGATCCAGGAAGTTTCTCTATACCCTGTGTAAAAGGAAAATTCGTCATTGACAAAGCTCTATGCGATTTAGGAGCCAGTATCAGTGTTATGCCCTTAACGATTTGCAAAAGGCTAGACATGGGAGACCTAAGACCAACTAAAATGTTTGTTCAACTAGCCGATCGCTTTGTTAAATATCCTGTAGGAATACTAGAAAACGTCCCAGTACGTATAGGACAATTATACATCCCTACTGATTTTATAATCATGGACATCTCTGAAGACTCCACTACACCTATCATACTAGGAAGACCATTCTTAGCTACCGCCGGAGCTATAATAGACGTAAAAAGAGGAAAGCTGACCTTTGAAGTAGGTGAAGAGAAGGTTGAATTTATTTTAACACAATTCTTACAATCACCAGCTATAGAGGATACATGCTATCTATTGGACATAATTGACGAATGTGTAAGAGAGACGGAACTGAAAGAGACTACCTATTCTGAAATAATGAAAATTCAAATCCCTCCGATTTTCGAAGATGATAATTGGCGTAAACCATATCAGGATGATAGTCTAAGCAAAAGTTTAGCACTTACACCGGATCCCATGCCAAGTAAAGATAAACCTACATTAGGATTAAAAACTTTACCTCATAACCTAAGGTACGAATTCTTAGACGTTGAATGTAAAAGACCAGTTATAATAAATTCCAGTTTAGGAACTATAGAAACAAAGAAACTTTTAGATGTCTTGAAGAAATATCCAACTGCATTAGGATATAACATATCTGATCTCAAAGGATATGCCCTTCAGTCTGTATGCATCGTATTCTGCTAGAAGAAGATTGCAGAACCTCCAGAGAATCTCAAAGAAGAATTAACCCAATCCTTAGCACTGTAGTAAAAGAAGAAGTTAAGAAACTACTAGATGCCGGAATAATATATCCAATCTCTGATAGTGAATGGGTTAGTCCAATACATGTAGTGCCAAAGAAAGGAGGTATCACTGTTGTGAAAAACGCTCAAGGCGAATCGATATTGCAAAGAGTAGTAACGGGACATAGAGTATGCATAGATTATCGTAAACTAAACAAAGCCACTCGAAAAGATCATTTCCCACTACCCTTTATAGATCAAATGTTAGAACGATTAGCCAAGCATTCTTACTTTTGTTATCTTGACGGTTACTCAGGATTTTTCCAAATCCCTGTCCATCCAGATGATCAAGAGAAGACTACATTCACATGCCCATATGGAACGTTCGCTTATAGACGAATGCCCTTTGGATTATGCAACGCTCCTGCAACCTTTCAAAGATGTATGATGTCAATCTTCGCAGATTTTATAGACAACATCATGGAAGTGTTCATGGACGACTTCTCTGTATGCGGGCAAAGTTTTGAAGGATGCTTATCAAACTTAGAAATGGTGTTAGAAAGATGTGTAAAAGTAAACCTCGTGCTTAACTGGGAGAAATGTCATTTTATGGTCAAAGAAGGAATCGTATTAGTTCACGTAATATCCGACAAGGGAATTGAAGTTGATAAAGCTAAGATTGAAGTCATAAAAGATCTTCAACCCCCTAAAACCGTTCGAGAAATACGAAGCTTTTTAGGACACGCCGGTTTTTACCGACGATTCATCAAAGATTTCTCGAAAATCACTAAACCTCTTACTGGTTTATTAATGAAAGACGCTGAGTTCATATTCAATGAAGATTGTCTTAAAGCATTCGAAACTCTAAAAACAACCCTCGTCACCGCACCAATCATGCAACCCCCTGACTGGAGATTACGTTTCGAAATCATGTGCGATGCGAGTGACTATGCTGTAGGCGCAGTTCTAGGCCAAAGGAAGGAAAAGAAACTTCATGCGATTTACTATGCCAGTAGAACCTTAGATTCTGCCCAGATGAACTACGCCACTACTGAAAAAGAATTGTTAGCAGTTGTCTTTGCGCTTGACAAATTCCGTTCTTACCTAGTAGGAGCGAAAATAATCATTTACACAGACCATGCTGCTATCCGATATTTATTAACTAAGAAAGATGCTAAACCAAGACTCTTGAGATGGATTTTACTCTTACAAGAGTTTGATCTCGAAATAAAAGATAAGAAAGGTACCGAGAACGTCGTAGCGGACCATTTATCTAGAATAGAAGGTATTAAACCTGAACAAGTGCCGATTAACGATGATTTTCCGTATGAACAGCTGATAGCACAAATAGGAAGCGACCTAGTTCAGTTAGACATAAATGAACCAGAACCCGTGGAAACAATCCAGACAACTGTAGGACTGCCATGGTACGTTGACATTGTCAACTACCTAGCCGCAGGAGCTCTTCCACCTGATTTAACCTATCAGCAGAAAAAGAAATTCTTTCACAATCTGAAACATTATTACTGGGATGAACCATTATTGTTCAAGAGAGGACCCGATGGAATCTTTCTTCGATGTATTCCCGAAGAAGAAATAGAAGATGTCATTGCTCAATGCCATTCATCTCCTTATGGTGGACATGCAAGCACTTCCAAGACTTGTGCAAAAATCTTGCAAGCCGGCCTATTCTGGCCTAATCTATGGAAGGATGTCCACATCGCTGTTATAAGTTGCAATCGGTGTCAACGCACTGGCAATATTTCAAGAAGAGACGAAATGCCTCAAAAAGGAATATTAGAAGTAGAAATCTTTGACGTCTGGGGAATAGATTTCATGGGACCATTCCCATCATCTTTCGGTAATAATTACATACTCGTAGCTGTTGATTATGTTTCGAAATGGATTGAAGCTATAGCTTCTCCTACAAACGATACACGAGTAGTAATAAAGCTTTTCAAAAATATAATCTTTCCCAGATTTGGTGTGCCTAGACTCGTCATAAGTGACGGTGGCTCGCACTTCATTTCAAAAATCTTTGACAAATTACTATCTAAGTATGGAGTAAGACACCGTGTGGCTACACCATATCACCCACAAACAAGTGGAAAAGTCGAAGTCTCAAACAGAGAAATTAAACAAATCTTAGAAAAGACTGTTGCCATATCTCGGAAAGATTGGTCATCTAAACTTAATGAAGCTTTATGGGCCTATAGGACCGCTTACAAGACACCCATAGGTACTACAACTTTCAAACTAGTTTATGGAAAATCTTGTCACCTCCCAGTAGAACTAGAACACAAAGCTTATTGGGCGATTAGAACTCTCAATATAAACTATAATGCTGCAGGAGAAAAGCGAATCCTAGACATTAACGAATTAGAAGAATTAAGGCTAGATGCTTATGAAAATGCTAAGATATAAAAAGAAAGAACTAAGCGATGGCATGATAAACGCCTATCTAGGAAAGAATTTAGTGTGGGAGACGTTGTACTCCTTTTTAATTAAAGACTTAGGCTCTTTCCTGGAAAATTAAAATCTAGATGGTCAGGACCCTTTGAAATAACTAAAGTATTCCCGAGTGGAGCAATAGAAATTAAGGGTAGGAATAGTGAACCATTCATAGTAAACGGACAACGTTTAAAACATTATCATAAAGTTGAAAATAGAGATTATGCAAATAATCTAAGGCTTTTAGAGTTGTCCACTAATTCCCCTGATTAATCTAAACCTAAGCATTACGTCAGGCTTTCGACGATAAAAACAGCGCTTAGTGGGAGGCAACCCATTTACTCATTTAATTATTTAAACTATTCTATTTAGCATATTGTTATTTATCGTTTTACTATTTGTTTATTTGTTTTGTCATCTTATAGTTTTATTTTTTATTACTATTATTGCCTTTAAATTATGCATTTCATTTTCTTATTTTTATCTTAAATCACTTTCTACAGATTTTCTAAAAGTCTTTTCCACTTTCCTTCTCCCCCTGATTTGTTTCCTCCATATTTGCACTAACCATGGCTAACCAACCCATAAACCATATGGAAACCAAATTTAGAGGTAGGAACCAAAGAATGAAGTTTGAAGAGTTATCACAGAGGCAAATGGATTTGACCCTGTACCCGGATGATCAGACTATGGAAACCCTAGGTATACATGATAGCATCATGTACTTGTTTAACCGACTCGGATGGGAGAATGCATTGATCCAACATAAGTTTGTGACTTACCGCGAGCTCACCCTTGAGTTCCTTAGCTCCTTAATTTACCTACCTGAGCGCGGTTTTGGATTCAGGAAAGGATTTATTAGTTTCCGCCTATTTGGAATAGAATATGACTTTAACCATAAAGAACTAGCTAACTTATTAGGATTCCCTAGTGGACCATTTTCTTTTACTACCACACAGGTAGAATTGATGGATATTGAGCTAGATTTCTTTTGGGGAACTTTAACCGGAAACTACCACCCTGAACCAAATAGCATGAATAATGATGAGATCCATAACCCTGCTCTCCGTTACTTCCATAAAATCCTTGCCCACACTTTCTTTGGAAAAGAAGAAAACATTACCGGAGTTTTTAAAGATGAGATATTTATTATGTCATGTTTCACTAATGGACAACCTGTTAATGGTGTACCTTTCATGATGCAAACCTTCACCCGTATCCAAGAAGAACCTGAATTACCTATATTAGTAGGAGGTCTTGTAACCATGATTGCTGATGCCTTAGGACTTAGGTACCAATTGCACAGGTGCAACCGTTTAGGTACCATCCGTCCTATGAATCTTAACTTCTGCTTTAATAGACATATCATAAGGAATTTAGGACATCCACCTTTTGAGTACCTAATCCGGAATGAGGTAGTAACCCTGTTCACATTGCCAAACCATGCTAGAGTAAGTGTTCACAATAAGGATAACTGGCTTTATGAGTTAACCCCACCTGATTATCCATCTACTCCTGAAACACCTCAGTCTTACAAGATAAAAGATGATACAATGACCGATGTCGAAACTGACCCTGAGACACCTCCTGGTTACCATGACATTGACCACACTGACGAAGTAATTGAAACCCCTGAAGTGAATCAAGGAGATTATGCTAACAACTTACAGAACATCATGAACACTCTTGAAGCTTACCAAACTGATATAAATTCATTTAAGGAAGACATTAAGAGCATGCGATTGGACATTATAGGTTTGACTGACATAACCTGCGAACAATTCTATCACTTGAACTCCACAATCGAAGATTTGAAGAAACGCTTTTGAAAATGCTATAAGTGATTTTGTTTATTTTTCTCATTGTTTTCGTTTCTAGTTAGATTTATTTTTCGCAAACAATTTCGTACCGTATTTTCATTAATGTAATTTCATTTTCAATTACCTTATGCAATGCACTTTTAATTCCAAAATTTCTCCATTTTAATCAATTTATATATTTTTCATTCTATGTACTGTTATGCTTGCATTTATTCATATTATATAAAATCTCTCATGCCATGCAAGTTAGTAGAGTACTATGTTGAAATTATTTATTATATGGTGTTTATATTTAATATGAGTGAGAAGTGAAGAAAATACATTATTATAAAGTATGTGAAATAATTGAGATAGTGTTTTCTGGAAATTATTCAACGAAGCAAGCCCTCACGGTCGTCACACCCCCCTAACGATCGTGACGTGCTCATTTAGCGTGTCACGACCGTCGCACCCCTGTCACGACCGTGACAACCCTTATTACAGGATTCGTGAGAAACAGAACTGTTTCTCTTCGTGACCTCTTCTTCTTCCTCCATAGCTTCCAAAAACCACCCATTTTCTCCATAACTTCCGTAACCCCCCATTACCAACTTTAAACTCATTAACCCCCCATTATCACCACACCTATCACATTCTCACCTTCCAATATTTATTCGAATCATTATTTCTCTCATTTTATCATTTTTTCACAAACATCAAAAATCTCCATCTTTCACTCTACCTCTTGCATGCAATGGATACCATTCAATTTAGAGAAGGTGATGCTGGAGAAACCCAGAGAGAAAGATTTATCCGATTCCAGAACCGCGGTGTGCAACCTACACATTATATCGACACTGTCTGTTTGAGGGAACTCAGAATGCTTGCCAGTGTCACGAGCCTGCTTCAAAAAGTCGGTCTGTGGGATCTTTGCAGTCAGCCTCAGCCCACATTCGAACTTCTGACATTAGAGTTCCTTAGCTCATTCCAGTACATCACTCCTGCCGGTTCTCAGAGTCAGCTCACCGGTTTCGCAAAATTCAGATTGCATGGCCAGGAGTTTAACCTTTCGCAAAACAGGATAGCCGAGTTGCTAGGCTTCGATCACGGAACTGAAGCTCACCTCCGCGTGCCCGATAATTTTAGTGAACCCGCTTTCACTCTATGGCACGACATAACCAATACCCGTGCCTCAGCCTTCCAAAGCCTCAATGCTACACACATTCACAATCCGGCAATCCGTTATTTCCACCGAGTCATTTGTAACACCATATTCGCTCGAGAAAGTAACCATAAGCTCATCTCCAAGGAGCTTCTATTCTTGCACTACGCTCTAAATGACGAGCCGATCAACGCTGCCCCGTTCATGCTTTATCACATCCAGGCTATTGCGCATAGAGGATCAACCCCATTTTTCATAGGCGGCATTGTCACCACCCTCGCCATTCAGTTGGGGCTTGGTGACTTGGTCGCAAATCAGCCTTTCATAGCCGCAGAATTCCTCACCAAGAGTTATTGCAGGTCCGCTCACCTGATTGCGCAGCGAGAGGATGGCAGGTATAGCCCTGTTGTCCATGGCACCATATTTCACCATATCATTCTGCCGTCCCGCGACCGCATCGACCCATCCAGCCGAGCCAACTGGCTCTTTGTTTTACCAGATGCTGCCGACCACGCCCCTATTCATGATGATCAGGCAGATCCTCCAGCGGATGAGATGCAGGACGCTATGGATGCAGCTGAGCCTGTCCAGGATATACCAGAGACATCTACCCGACAGCCTCCTGCTCCGGAATTCACTCTTGAGGATGTCCTCCGTGCGATTCATCAGCAGAACTAGATGAACGCCGCACTGGAGCGAAGGCAGAAGGAGCAGTATGATGCTCTACTCGGCACTATTGCAGCAAACCAGGCAGCTACTAATGAGAAGTTTGGAGAAATTTTCAGCGAGCTAGAAGCCCTACGCATTGACATCACTGCGACTACCGGCACCGGTTCTAATCCTGAAGCGACTCCGTCCTGACGCTCCCGCACCAGAAGCCGACCCCGCGGTCCTCAGCAGCCATAGTTCTAGTTTTGCTTATGTTTGTTTTTCGTTTTTGTCATTTGTACTATACTTTTACCGCATTTATATCACAACATTGAGGACAATGTCTGATATAGTGTGGGAGAGGTACCTTTCATTTCCGCATTTTTCCTTTTCGCACTTTTCCATTTCGTTGTATTTTCAATTCCGTTGTATTTCTTTTCGTAAGTTAATGAACCGAGCAAATCTTTGTGCTATTTTCTTTAGTTTCAAACATTCCCCGTTTATTTAGCCATACCGGGAAAAAAAATCTTTAATTATTCGCATTACCCGACTCGCCTACGAAATCGTAATTAGGAAGCTGAGAACGATTCAACAAGACCAATACAATCTTGACACCTTTGACTTCTCACTTAAGCGATTCCATTCCGATTATCATTACGAGTACACTTTAAGTTTCAGTTCAAAAGTAACCCCTAGTAGTTTATACTAGCAGTCAGCACCGTCTGAACACAAACCACGTGGGGAGCCGATGAATATAAGCGTTTGATGCCTAATCAATAATGATCCTTCATATCTCGATGCAAATGAAAAGAAATTGCACCAAAGTACACGGTCGCATACAAGAAACGAGAAATATGAGAAGGAGTCCATTGCGGGTTGGTTCAGAGGTACTGGTTCTGAACTTGGTAGGGCGTGCTACGGCTCGATCCCCCACAACCTCCAAATCGGATAATATATGTAGGGTTACCGCACTCGTGTACCAGACCCCGTGCTTAAAAAAGGATCAAAGTCGCTAACCGGCTACTCCACTACGTGCGTGCTAAGGCAAAGGGCTTAATGTGATTGCGCTAGAATGAAACCGGGTGAAATAAGATCGAAAAACTCTAGGTGAAATCGTAAAGTAATTACCGATTGTTTCGTTTGACGGGAAGTCGACGACATAGCTTGTTGCTTGTGTCATTAGTGTATCGGTAGTGTAATATCAAAGTACCGGTTTATCCGACGAAACGATCCCTCGTACGGTTTGTTATGAGTATGCGTCAATAAAAACTTGTCCGCCGATTTTCAACCGACTATTTTCTTGAGGACAAGCAAAGGTTTAAGTTTGGGGAAGTTTGATAACGAGAAAACGTATCGATTATATTGCTAGGTTTCATTAACATTTTATCGCATAATCATCGTTTTAACACTCGATTTCTCGAGTTTTCCTTACCATTTTGCAGGTACATCATTATATGGAGCTAAATCATGAATTAAGAGAAAAATGAAAAAAAGCAACCATAAAAAGATGAAGAAATGAAGAAGCCTGCAAAACAGCATAATTTGTTGCAGTCACGGTCGTCACCAGGGTGTCACGACCGTGACACCCCAAAAGAAGCCATCACGACCGTGAGAGCATTGTCACGACCGTGACACTTAAAAACCACAGGACACGAGCGTGAAGACCTTGTCACGACAGTGACAAGGGTAAAAATAGGTTATTGACTGAGACCACGTCAAGGCATTATGTGAAGAACTTTTCTCCTACTTTTTTGCCACGTTCCTACATCTCCTCCACCACTTCAGCAAGGCCCAATGCAACAAAGTCCAATTTTCAGCCCATTAATGGTTCTATAAATAGCACAAGTTTTATGAAGAAAGTACAGAGCATTTATTATTCGATTTTCTGCGGAAGCTCTGCCGAATTGTTTTACGACCCTGTTTCTATTTCTGTATTATTTTCAGTTTTCTTTCTTATTGTATCCAGACCCAACATATAACAATTTCCAACATCAGGAAATTGTTATACATTTACTTGTTTCTAAACCTTCAGAATTCGTTTATTTTCGATTTCCGCCAACTCCAAGCTTTCCGGTCTGTGGAAGAAGGAGTCTGCTATAATATTTGTTAACCAGGTTTTTTATTATATTGCAAATTTAATATTTATAATGTTTATTTATTTTTCTGCCATGAGTATTTTATTATTTGTTTTTCTGTCTCTGTCTGGTTCAACATCAATGAGTAGCTAATTACCTTAGGGCGGTATGTAGTTAAAACAAACTTAATCGGTAAAATTTAATCATAGGCTTAAAATAATTAATAACTTAACATTCTGGCTGATACTTTTTAATTAAAATCGACCTTTTCGTTACGAGAGTAAGAAAAGAGTATTAGGTTAGGTCAAGACCACGAGAGTGTGAGATTTTTAACCAGATAGCTAAAGTTAGGCATTTAAATTAAACACAGCGAGAGCGCTTTAAAATAAATTAGAATTACTAAGTTTCCAAAAATTATCTCTAAACACTTATGGGCTAGCGAGAGCAGACATAGGGCTTTAGGGGTAAGATCTGAGATAAGACCACGAGAGTGTGAGTTGAGGGTATTTAAACTGGTAACCTCTACCGAATAGTTAAGTAAACACCTTTATAAGCCTAGGTTAGATTGACCCACCTAAGTTAGTATAATTACATACCGACCGCCTTAGTATTATTTTATTAAAACTTAAATTTAATTCCGCCTTTAATATTCTAAAATCAACAAAAAATCGTGACAACCATTCGCCTTAGCTAAACTAGAAGTTCATCTAGCACTAAGTAACCATAGAATCCCTGTGGATCGATAATCTTAAATATTACTTCGATAGGCTGTGCACTTGCAGTTAAGATACCGCTAGACACATAATTAGACACGTCTTTAGCCCATCACGTCCCATGATAATGAGGTAACCTTTGGGAAGATAAACAACGGCCCAAGGTCATGATAGCTTTCAGGAGGATAAACAACGTCCCGAGGAAATGATAGCTTTCAGGAGGATAGACAACGTCCTGAGGTATGATGATAGCTTTCAGGAAGATAAACAACGTCCTGAGGGAATAAAGTATAACTTTTTGGAGGATAAACAACGGCCCAATAGTCATGATATGCTTTCAGGAGGATAAACAACGTCCTGAGGAAATGATAGCTTTCAGGAGGATAAACGACGTCCTGAGGTAATGAAGTAACCTTTGGGAAGATAAACAACGGCCCAAGGTAACAAGTTGTTGATGAAGTTTATCTTCTGGAGAATTAATCTGAAAACAAGATTATAACATTATGTAAGATAATATTAGCTTATGCATTATGTATGCATGTATAATATGATGCACTTAAGTAATGTATTATGTATTTATGTATATGTATGATATGATGTAAATGATGTATGTATGCATCATGCAGCCTGAAGCGTCTGGGTATCTTCGTATAACAACTGCTGGCCAGGGAAAATAAATCTCGATTCGTTGCATGGAGGATATGAGGAACTCGTTCCCGTCTTGTTTGATAGTAGGGTATATATAACTTCTCGTCTTCGTTTGATGGTAGGGTATACATAACCTCCCGTCTTCGTTTGATGGTAGGGTATACATAACCTCCCGTCTTCGTTTGATAGTAGGGTATACATAACCTCCCGTCTTCGTTTGATGGTAGGGTATACATAACCTCCCGTCTTCGTTTGTCATACTATATTGGAAAAATAAATTCCCGACTATCCGTATGAGGATAAAAGAGATGGATATAAATTCCAGGGGAGATGTGACTCGAAGTTCTTATGAAGATGGATTTGCCCTACTGGAGGACTTGTAGCTGTCTTGTGGGGATGAACCGGCGAAGCTTCGTTGAATTCCTTCCCTCGTTCGTCCTTAGTAAATACTATTACTGCATTTTCATGCATTTCTGGTAAACATCAATCATATTAAGCATTTATACATTTCTGGTAAACATCAATCATATTCAAAAGCATACATACATTCAAACACAACCAATGGACGTTTCGCTTATGTAAATAGGGTAAAAGTAAATCTGGATTCAAAGATGGAATTTTATTTATATCAAAAAGTGACCTATACATAGGTAGGTTTGTACAAGGAGACAGAAATCCTAGTAAGAGGAATTCGTCGTAAAAATTTTTATAAAACAAAGAAAATCAGCTATGTGGGAAATAATCCTGTTGAGTTTCAATTCTACTATTGCCATTATCTTCAAGTATTTCATCTTCTGTTGTCGAGACGGAAACAATTGGATTGAGCTTTATCTGTGCTAACTTGAGTAAGTAGTACAACTGGTTGTAGTTTCATGGGTGATCCAAACGAGACATAGTCATACGCTTTAATCCCTAACTTTTGCCTGGATTGCCCTTTCAGGTTTTCAATCCACCGGGATACCCTTTTTTGCCCAAGCTGCCCTTTCAGGTTTTCGACTTGCCGGGTGTACATTTTTTTTATATATATCCCTAATTTTTGCCCAAACCCTTTTGGTTCGCCGGGATGCCCTTATTTTTGCCTAGGCCAGTCAACCTAGCAGGTCTCTTTTTATGCGTAGTATTTTTTAACTATGTCTGCGTTTACAGGCTGCGGGAAGTCTTCACCATCCATAGTGTGGCACCTCCTGAGAATACCGTTTTGACTACAAATGGTCCTTCATATGTAGGAGTCCATTTGCCCCTAGGATCACCCTGTGGTAATATGATACGCTTGATTACCAAGTCACCAGCCTGATATACCTTTGGCTTAACCTTCTTGTTAAAAGCTTTGATCATTCGTTTCTGGTACATCTGGCCATGACAAACTGCTGCTAACCTCTTCTCATCAATCAAATTTATCTGGTCAAGTCGAGTCTGAATCCACTCATCTTCATCCAAGCCTGCATCCTTCATAATTCTTAAGGGGGGAATCTGAACTTCAATGGGCAGAACTGCTTCCATACCATAGACTAAGGAGAATGGGGTTGCCCCTGTTGAAGTACGTATTGTAGTACGATAACCATGAAGAGAAAATGGTAACATCTCATGCCAATCCTTGTAAGTAACAGTCATCTTCTGTATAATATTCTTAATGTTCTTGTTAGCAGCTTCAACTGCCCCATTCATCTTTGGACGATACGGAGAAGAGTTGTGATGCTTAATCTTGAACCGCGTGCAGAGGTAAGTAATCATAGTGTTGTTCAGATTAGAGCCATTATCAGTAATAATCCTTTCAGGGATGCCATACCTACATATAAGATTATTCTTAATGAATCGAGCCACAACATTCTTAGTAACAGATGCAAATGACGCTGCCTCCACCCACTTTGTGAAGTAATCAATAGCGACCAGAATGAAACGATGCCTGTTAGAAGCAGTAGATTTGATCTCACCAATCATATCAATGCCCCACATGGCAAAAGGCCAAGGATCAGTCAACACATTCAATGGTGATGGAGGTATATGTACTTTATCAGCATAAATTTGACATTTGTGACATGTTCTGGAGTGTTGATAATAATTAGCTTCCATGGTAGACCAATAGTAACCTGCTCTCAATATCTTCTTTGCCATAGTATGACCACTAGAATGAGTGCCAAAGATCCCATCATGCATATCTTCCATAATCTCTGCTGCTTCCTTCTTATCCACACAACGAAGCAAAGTTGAATCATGATTGCGCTTGTACAAAATCCCATTACTCAAAAGGAACTTAGCAGAAAACCTTCTCAGAAATTTCCTATCTTTGACAGATGTTCCCTCAGGGAACTCCTGAGCTTCAAGATATCTTTTCACTTCATAAAACCAAGGCTTTTCTTCTACTTCTTTAGTGCCAATCTCATTGCAATATGCAGGCTTCTCAAATCTATCAATAGTAATCTTGGGAGCTTCATCATCCCAGCTAATCTCAAACATGGATGCCATAGTGGCTAAAGCATCTGCCAATTGATTCTCTCTTCGTGGAATATGTCCAAAGGTAATCTCTTTGAAATGTGGGATCAAAGACAACACATGCTCTCTGTAAGGAATGAGATTATCATGCTTGGTATCCCAATCTCCTTTAATCTGACTTACTACCAGGGCTGAATCTCCATACACATCAAGGAACTGAATCTTCATATCAATAGCAGCTTTAATACCCAGGATACATGCCTCATACTCAGCCATGTTATTAGTACAATAGAAACAAAGTCTGGCAGTGATTGGGGTATGACAACCTTCAGGGGAACTGATCACAACACCAACACCATTACCAAGTGCATTAGAAGCTCCATCAAAAACCATAGTCCATCGGGATTCTTGTTCAGGTCCGTCATATTGTCCAGGTTCTTTGGTAATAATCATAATGTCTTCATCAGGGAACTCAAAACTCATTGACTAGTAATCATCCACTGCTTGATGAGCCAAATGATCAGCTACAACACTTCCTTTAATGGCCTTCTGAGGAGTATACTGTATATCATATTCTATCAAGATCATTTGCCATCTTGCAATTCTTCCGGAGAGAGCAGGTTTCTCAAATATGTACTTGATTGGATCCATCTTCGAAATCAACAAGGTAGTATGGGTCAACATATACTGTCTTAGTCGGCGAGCAACCCATGCCAAAGCGCAGCAAGTTTTCTCGAGCAGTGAGTATCTTGTTTCACAGTCGGTAAACTTTTTGCTAAGGTAGTATATTGCCTGCTCTTTTCGACCAGACTCGTCATATTGCCCCAAGACACACCCCATTGAATTGTCTAACACTGTTAAGTACATAATCAAGGGTCTTCCATCAACTGGTGGCATCAAAATTGGTGGTTCTAGCAGATACTTCTTAATTTCATCAAATGCTGTTTGACACTCATCATTCCATTCCATTACCTGATCTTTCTTCAACAATTTGAAGATTGGCTCACAGGTAGTTGTTAATTGGGAAATAAATCTTGCAATGTAATTCAATCGTCCCAAGAAACCTCTAACTTCCTTCTCAGTACGGGGAGCTGGCATCTCTTTCACTTTTGCAGGATCTACTTCAATACCTTTTCCACTAACTATGAAACCCAGGAGTTTACCAGATCTAACTCAAAAAGTACACTTGTTTGGGTTCAATCTCAACTTGTATTTCTTCAACCTCTCAAACAATTTATGCAGATGATCAAGATGTTGTTCTTCATTCTGGGACCTGGCTATCATATCATCCACATATACCTCTATCTCATGATGAATCATATCATGAAACAAAGCCACCATAGCACGCTGGTATGTTGCCCCTGCATTCTTCATACCAAATGGCATCACTTTATAACAGAAAGTGCCCCACTGTGTAACAAATGTTGTCTTCTCCATATCTTCAGGTGCCATCTTGATCTGATTATAACCAGAAAAACCATCCATAAAAGAGAATACCTTATGCTGAGCAGTGTTGTCTACCAGAACATCAATATGAGGAAGTGGAAAGTCATCTTTGGGGCTGGCCTTGTTCAAATCCCTGTAGTCTACACACATACGTATCTTACCATCTTTCTTGGGTACCGGCACCACATTTGCAACCCACTGAGGGTAAGAAGTCACAGCTAAGAACCCTGCATCAAATTGTTTCATTACCTCTGCCTTAATCTTCTCTGACATCTCAGGACGCATTCGACGAACCTTCTGCTTCTTTGGACGACAATCTTCTTTTACTGGTAAACGGTGAACCACAATGTCTGTATCCAACCCTGGCATGTCTTCGTAGGACCAAGCAAAGATCTCCACATAGTCACGTAGCATCTGAATCAGTCTGCTCTTGACACTATCCTCTAATTCAGCCCCTATCTTGACCTCTTTCCTGTTTTCTTCAGTTCCCAAATTCACAACTTCGACAGACTCTTCATGTGGTTGTATAGCTTTCTCTTCTTGTTGTAACAACCTAGAAAGCTCTACAGGTACTTCACAATCATCCTCATTTCCGTCTTCAGCTTGATAGATCGGACTCTCAAAATTATAATTGGCAATAGTAGAACTGTTATCAACAGGATCTAGAGTGGATGAGGATCTGCATTTTAGTGATGTGGGTGTGTGTAAGAACACATAGCTGATAAAACAAAAATAAAAGAAAGACAAAGAACACAATATTTACTAAAACGAAACGTCCACTGATTTTTATTGAATGAAGTATGCAAATGAAATGACATCCCGTAACAAGCACACCATTGTGCCCCGGGTAAGGCACAAGGCTTAAGAGTTCAATTGTTCAAGAAATTACAAACTTTAAAAGTAACAACACAGTAAAAGTATTTACTCCTGACTAAAGGAGATAGGAATAACATCTTCAGCCCTCCAGTTATTGAGTCCAGCACCCACAGTAGGAAAAATCCAAGCATCCAAGTTGTAGTCTTCATCATAGTCACCCACAGCATTGATCTGATTCTTCATAATCCCCTGATTGGTGATACGAACAGCACGAGCACGACGAACAGCCTTCTGGGACTCTGCAGTGAAACCCAAACCAAATTTGTCAGACTTGTATGGAATATCAGGAAGCTGACCCCAAATAGTACAACCACCTTCATCCACCACAGCTCTAGCATCTTTAAGGGAGGCCATTGTAGGAGGTACTCTGGTGACCACAGGAACTTTCTTGACAACAAGAAGAGCTTCATAATCATTAACAATCCAAGGAACCACCTAAAATGTCTGACACGGAGTTTCAACGTATTAACCTTCCACTTCAAGATACTTAAAGGTGTTCACATGGCTAATCATATACCCTTCCTCTCCGTAGACAGTAACAACCTTCCCTTCTACTGGATATCTCAGCTTCTGATGTAAAGTGGAGGTTACAGCACCTGCCCCATGGATCCAGGGACGCCCAAGCAAACAAGAATACGACGGACGAATATCCATGACATAAAAGGTAGCATTAAAAACCTGAGAACCAACTTTGATTGGGAGATCAATTTCTCCATGCACCACTCTTCTCGAGCCATCAAAAGCCTTCACCACTATGTTACTGGGCTTCAGCACAACATCTTTAGGACTCAGCTTATTCAGAACTTCTTTGGGCAACACATTCAAAGAGGAACCATTGTCTATCAATACATGTGACAGGGTAGTGCCCCTGCATTCAATTGAGATATGTAGAGCCCTGTTATGATCCCTCTTGGCAGGGGTCAAATCAGCATCAGAGAAACCTAACCCATTATCATAGGTCAAGTGTGCAACACAATTTTCAAACTGATCAACAAAAATTTCATTTGGTACATGAGCAGTCTTCAGAAATTTAATCAAGGCTTTGGCATGAGCCTCAGAACACAGCAATAAAGACAACATAGAAATCTTGGAGGGAGTATGCCCCAATTGATCAACAATGTCATAATCACTCTTGCGAATGATTTTCAATACTTCTTCCATCTGCTTAGAGAGATCATCAGCAGCTGGCACATCAGTAGGTATAGGTTCAATAACAGGACCTTTTCCCCGAGAATCAGTGGTGGAGGTAACAGCTGGAGTAACTGCATTCTTGGAAGTAGCTGGAGGAGAGAAAACTCTTCCACTTCGTGTGATCTTACTAGATCCAGCAATATTATCAACATCAACAGGCATGTCAGCTAAGGGTTCCTGCTTAACACCATGGATATAAACATCAGACCCATAATGCCAAGGCACAACTTTATCAGAAGTATACGGAATAGGAGTAGGAGTGGTGATGACCATAGGGTCCACTCTAGCTTCAGCAACAATCTTCACAGGGCCTTCAGCAGTAATCTTAATTGGACCCTTATAAGTGATTTTAACAGGTCCCTTGGAAGTAATCCTTACCGGCACTTTATCAACCATATCCACTTCTTCAATCTTCGCACGCTTAGTTATATGATCCACCATACTCTCCACATAATGTGGTGTCCTCTCAAACACTATGGTGTAATTATTCATGAGACGTTGAATTCCGTCCTTCAACCTCCAGCAACTATCCGGCTTATAAGCACAATAGAAGCAATCTTCAAGACAACCTGGAAAGAACTCAGCTTGTACTAACTTCTTTTTGATATCAGACAATGGTGTAGTTAACTCTGCAACTGAAGAAATATGCGAATCTTCATCAATGGCATTGACAGTCTTCTCATGATTTGGCATGGGAGCAGTAATCACGTTTGGAGTACCCAGAGGGTCAAACTCAATCTCTCCAGCCTCAATCATATCTTGAATTTTGTTCTTCAATACCCAGCAACTATTGGTATCATGTCCCTGACAGTTCGAATGATATGCACATCGTGCATTAGGATTATACCTGGGAGAGGTAACATTAGGATTCTGAGGAGCATCTTTCAGAGTGATATGTTCAGCCTTCAACAAGTGTTGCAAGGCTTGGGCCATTGACATGTTGATCTTAGTGAACTGCCTTCTAGCCCTCTGTTGGTTGCCCTGTGGCTGCTCTGGTGTTGTAGGAGTTGGATTGGAGATATGAACTGCACTCACAGACTGATGCCTTCTATTACAATCAGGTTGACCATAAACAGCATTTGACTCTTTCTTCCCACTGGGAGGCTTCTTTGCAGCACCTGATGAAGAAGCACCCACTTGAATCTTGCCACTCCTTATACCACTTTCTATGCGCTCTCCTGTCATTATCAACTCAGTGAAGCCAGATGATGAGCTTCCAATGAGATGACTGTAAAAAGGACCATTCAACGTACACATGAACATATCAACCAACTCCCTGTCAGTTAAAGGGGGTTGTACTCTTCCAGCTAAATCTCTCCACTTCTGCGCATACTCCTTGAAACTTTCTTTAGCACCCATAGACATGCTTTGTAGTTGCATGCGAGTGGGGGCTAGATCAGCATTGTATTGATATTGCTTATAAAAGGCTTCAGCAAGATCATTCTAATCACGGATGTTGACACTCTCCAACTGATAGTACCATTCCAATTGAGCTCCAGATAAGCTCTCTTGGAAGAAATGGATCCACAACTTCTTATCAGCAGTATGGGGTTGGATTCTCCGGACATAAGACCTCAGATGCAGCTTGGGACAAGAGACCCCATCATAAACAACAAAAGTAGGAACCTTGAAACCAATGGGTATGACTACCCCAGATATCAAACTCAGGTCTTCAAAATCCAGCCTAGAAGACTTTTGCAATTCCATAGCATCCATTCTATCCACCAGCATCTTGAATTTATCTTCATTAGGCTCATGATAGTAATTAGCTTCAGAATCAGAGTCCCCCATAGTGTTGTGGAGACTGCCTCCCTCTTTCTCAGACTCTTCAGACTCATAGTCTTCAACCTGTTCTTTGGTCTTGACAGGATCTCTGAACCTTCTTCCCATGTTGATCAGGCCACCTGACCTCCTATTCTTCTTAGTCTTCTTGGCCAGCAGTGTCTTCAATTCATCCTGCCCCTTGGACAAGTTCAGGATCAGCTCCTGGAACTGTGCATTTTGTGCCTGGAGATCCTTAACTGTTTGCTCAAGAGCCATTGCTGAAATAAACAGCGAGAAGATGAGAAACCTGTGCACAATAAACCTATGATTCAATGATATGGTATGTGAATGCGTATGCAATGTTTTCAAGGACCGCAGAATTTAAATTTGCTTAAACAAACAAGAAAGTAAACTTTTATTAGTAATAAATTTGTTTTGCCTCTTGGGCTTACAAAAAAAATGAAATGCAATAAATACAAGAGATGGGGTTTTAAGTCTCCCATGGACGTTTCCTCTTTGTGTTGAGGTATGAATTGAGATTTCGTTCCTCGTGAAGTTACTTTGTTAGTTCCAGGATTCTTTCTTGGCTTGCTTTGTAATGAGCCTCGAAGGTATCCCTTTGCTCCTTCAACTGGATCCAGGATCTCTATAAGTCTTCCATGTCAGTAGGCATGTCTGGGTGAAGGATGGTATAAGAAGTATCTCCTTCAGCAACAGGTTCCATGGTAACTGGCAGGATAGCAGGATATGGCATCATGAGAGTCTGAGCACGAGATCGCACCCATCTGAGATAAGCCTCCATAGGAATAGTGTACTTAGGCTCCAGAGTCTTGCTGTCAACCTTGTTCACTTTTCCCCATGCTCGTATGAACCTCTGACGGTAACCTTGCAGATCGTTGTCGTAGTCAAACACAATACCCTGAATTAACATGTCATGTGGGCCATCACTCCGAGCGTAACCAAACTGTCGTAAAGCTAAGGAAGGATTGTAGGTAATGCCTCCTCTTATGCCTAGAAGTGGCACATTAGGAAACTCCCCACAACGGTCAATGATAGTGACATTCTCCATAGATCTGGAGCACCAATGGATATCTGAATGAGAGAGTGACATAATTCTCTTGGACCACCTGAATCCTTGTTCATTCTTCATCACTGAGCGAGGAAGGTGAGAAATAAACCACCTAGATAGCAAAGGTATGTAGCACATCAAAGTTCCTCGTGCCTTTGTAGTACGAGTATGAAGAGAGTGCAGGATGTCTCCAAGCAATGTAGGCACTGGATTGTGACTCAGGAATATGTTGATGGCATGAACATCTATGAACTGATCAGGATTGGGGAATAACACTAAGCCATAAATCAACAAGGCTAAGATCTCCTCAAAAGCATCATAGCTCATAGCTTTCAAGAATACTTGAGCCTTCTCTATCAACACCTTAGCAAGAATACCCTTGACTCCGCTTCTTGTTTCTAGAACAATGTCAGATTTCTTTAGATGTAGAGCTGCAGCAATAACCTCAGGTTTAGGCTCCTTTTCCAAGCCTGTGAAGGGTCTTTGATCAAGAACAGGTATACCCAGAAGTTTAGAGAACTCTTCCATTGTAGGAACCAGCTGATAGTCGGGGAATGTGAAGCAATGGTGCTTAGGATCAAAGAACTGAAATAGGACACTCATCATGTCTTCATTGAACCCTGAGGTGACCAGATCCAATAGGTGACCATGTCTTTTGATGAACCGGGAGTTTTCAGAAACTTGAGAAACCAACTCTTTAAGCTTAGCAGGTATCCCTACAAAGTTGATCCTGATAGTGTTTCTACGAGCAGAAGCCATGACCTGCAACAAAGAACAAAGATAAATCCTTTGGTCCTTGAAATGGTTAGTGAAAATGCTATGCTTATGATGCATGATGATGTCATGATGTTATGTTCAATCACAAACATGTGGCACACACAAACAAGTCACACAATAGCCCTAGGTTTAAAGGCTTGCATGAGGTTCAAAGGTAAGTACCCTCCCCTGAAGTTAGTTGGTTCATCCTGTCCTACAAAAGTAACCATGTTCTAAGGGATCTCAATATCATTGATCCTTCACAAGGGTGGTTGTTCAGTAGGCAACTTACTTGCCAACCAAAACCCTCCAAGTTTTGAATCTCAATGAGCGTAGTATCGAGTATCAACCAACTTCAGTCTGCACCAAAGCCGGTTATCTCACTACTTTTCTAAAGGCCAAGATGGGATAACTAGGGTTCTAAAAGTTAGTTAGTGCATTGACAACATATGGCAGCCTCATATTATCCTCAACTTGACTTAAGGAACATAAGCACCAACCAAGAAGTCACACTAACTATGGCCACCAGATCAACCATATCGGTATACGCCGTACAGTTTCCTTGGTCTATTTCCATTTACCTAAGGTACACTAGATCCGGGTTAGGATCTTTCACACATAAGAGCCCAACAGATAAGTATAAAGCAAACAAGGCAAACAATTTTTAAGTGATCTAATTCCTAAGGGTACCCCTCTTTTATTAAATCCCCAGCAGAGTCGCCAGTTCTGTAACACGGTGGTAGAACTGACTTTAGTTATGTTGAGGATAGCAAGAGTCGCCACTGACTTTTATTTTATCCAAAGGAAAGGCATAAAAGAACAGGAAAGACCTTTTAAAAGATTTTTGGGTCCGGGGGGTAGGTTATGTAAAGGGAAGGTATTAGCACCCTTTACATCCATGGTTATCCATGGACTCTTAGTTACTTAACTCACTTTTAAAATGTTTTTTGAAATGTGAAGTGTGTGAATAGAAATCTTCTTAAGTGTTTTATAATGATCCATGTACGGATGCGTATAAAACCTTTGTTTTGAAAATTTGTTTGAAAATGTGAAGTGTTTGAAATGTTTTTGAAGAGTGAGCAAGTATCTAAGAGGAACCTACCCTAAGTTTAAGTCTTTTCTGTACTTGAATCCTTTAAATGATAAGACTATCCCTATTATTAAGGAATAGGTAGTCATTACCTTGGATGTGAGGGACAAGTGAAGGGACATCTGTTATTTAGGCAACTGTGGGGTGTATAAGCAATTCGAAGGGACTTATCATCTTTATTCGAAAGGGACAAGATCATTACGAAGGCAACATTCGAAGGGACTTGATCTTTTTATCTGTTTAGGGACTAGATGATGTGAAATGAGGGACTTTCTTTTATACACCCTACTTGACCTTTTTTGTTTAGGCAACATGAGAGGTAACCCTAGAAAGTGAGATGGCGATCAAAGATCGACTTACGTGTGTGAGTGTACAATTTTAAATATTTATCTTTTACATTAGTGATCTAGATTAATTTTAAATACAAACATGATTCACTCCCTATTTTACTAACCATGTCATTTACAATAAATATTAAACATTATTACTAAAATATTACATAAAGGAAACAATTACATAATAATAATAATTAAAGCAAATTAAATAAATAAGCAAAAATAAATAATAATAATATAATTGGGTTAGTAAAAATAATAATAATAAATCACAATATATAAATGGGGTTAGTAACAATAAAATAAATATGAAAATAAATAACATTAATAATAAAATAAATAAGAATATTAGCATAATATTTAAAAGATCAAATTTTTTTATATAAACAATTATTATTTTATTTTTTAAAATTAAGAAGAAAATATGAACAATTATATACTAATTATCATAAAGTTTTAAATTATGTACCAATTATAAAAATTAGGTTAATTATAAACATATTATGAAAATAAATTATATTTACAAATTAAATTAGCAAGTTTTAATTATTTTTAAGCATATACTAAAAATTATTTACATACAAGAATTAAATTATAAACAAATTATAAAATATATACATATTATAAAAATAAGGTTTACTATAATTAAATAATCATATTATTATATTTACAAAATTAAATTATCAAATTTTAATTAATTATCTAAAACTATCTATATACAAGAATTATATTAAAAAATATGGACATAATTAATATTCACATGAAATAATTAGGGTTTAAGAAATTTAGGGTTTATCAAAAATTAATTAGGTTTTTACAAAATATATTAGGGTTTTAGAAATTTAGGGTTTATATATATATTTTTTAGAAAAGATGAATTAATTAATAACTATACAAAATTTTACAATATTAATAATAAAAAAAACATAAATAATTTTCTCATAAGATTTAAATTAAAAAATGAGTTCTAAAATAATATAAACATTTTATTAAATTTGTTTAACTATAATAGAAATTAATTAAATAAGAAAAATCAAAAAAAGAATGAAAAAGAAGTAAAACCTGCTTGGGCTGGGATTTGAACCCAGTCCCTAAGCTTTCAACACTCAAGACTAGCACTCCAACCACTGGGCCATGCGCTCGCATGTGATAGAGAGTAGGCACCATCAGGTTTTGTTGTTTATCCTGAAAAATCATGAAAACAAGCAAAAACAAATAACACAAAAGGCCTGGGGGGGATTCGAACCCAGGACCTTTACGCAATACACAAGCACACTTACCATCCAGCCGGGAGGGCGCAACTGATAATATGTCCATCACAATAGATAATATATTAAGTTTGCTAATTACATGGAAAAATAAGAAAAAAGGTTGCTGCATCCAGGATTCGAACCAAGGACCTACAAGCATAACATGCGCATACTTCACCACTGGGCCAACGCTGCATCTGTGAAATAAAATAACAAACAATTCTAAAAATATTAAACATAATTTTAAATTCTCCAGATGGCGCCAAGAGCTTCGTCTTCAACCTTCTTCCTGCGAAAACACCTGCAAAATTACTTACAAAGTTTCCTGCGAATTTTTCAAAACAGAAACCTACGAAATTGGAATACCATCAAAACAGTGAAATTTCTCAAAATTAATTGGTGCATTATGATCCCCAGAGTTCACATGATTGTTCTATGTTCTTAGAATTCATTTATTTTAGGTTTAGGGTAAAACCCTAATTGCTTGGCCGAAACCCTAACAATGGTGATTCCTTGTTCCTGCACCAAAAATGAAATCAAATATGCCAGAAACCATCCACATACAATCACAAACAAGAATCAATAATCAAAATCATGTTAGAATGCTTGTGTAAAAGAAATCAAAAATTTCAATTTTATGATAAACATGGATTCGGTTTAGGTCATATGCAATGCTTTAGATGCTACAAATGGTTCCAATAGATTCAGTGATGTTCATTGAACATGTCTCAACCTTCAAATTGGCTTGAAAGAGCTTGAATTGTCAAATCTGAATTTGAATTTTGGTGACTTTTTTTTGATGTATGAACTTACTCTTTGAGGCAGGGAATGCGTGTCCTATGCATTGGGTTATGTTGTATACTTATACTAGACTGAATTAGGTCAAAAATAATGGATCATTGTGTGGATCTTTTGACTTTTTGAGATTGAAAAAGATTAAGTCTTAAATTTCAAATATTTGTGAATTCAACCTTTCTATTTCAAGCCAATCTTCATCAAGTGTGAATCAATCCAATCCAAATCATCTTTATGACTTTCTAGAATAGAAATATATTTTAAATTTTCACATTTGATATTTTATTTAAATTTAAAATGATTTTTTAATATAAAAATCATAATAAATAAATTAAATAAAATAAAATTATGAAAATATTAAATAAATTTCGTGCATGATGTCATGGAACACCTTGGGTCACAAAAAGTTCAGCCCATTTGGAGAAATTTGGTTTTAAGACCCTATTTTCTTCATATACCACCCAAAAATTTCCCAAATTTGCAAGGGCACATATCCTTCAATTTTAATGCTATGAGGGTGTTATTGGACATTTTGGAAAGCTTGAAGAGTCCTCTAACCAACCCCACTGGTTTCATGTCCATATCATTTACCATTCTCAAGTTATGCCCTTTTGAAGTTGTTGACTTTTTGTTGACTTTCAAAAGGACCTATAATGTCTTAGCTCATACCTTCCAAATGAAGCATTTTTGGGCTTGGCTTGTGAGACACAAAGTTGTAGAGAATTCAATTTCCTTAAAAATGAGCTTTGGATGGAAAAAATGTGATGAAGCATGTGAAAGTTATGGCTCGTCAAAGTTCAGTTGACTTTTCCTGAGGAAACCCTAATTTAGAAACCTTTGATTCTTGATGATCTGAAATATCCTTGATGAATCATGATCAACCCTTGATCAAATGATGAATTTTACTTCATATACTTGATGTTGGCAAAAAATCATGAAGTTTGACTTTGGTTTGACCATAGTTGACCTCAGTTTGACTTTTTAACTACTTTGACTGATTTTGACCTATCTGATCATTTGACTGAGCAAACCTTTGAGAAAAGTTCTGAAACTTGTCATGGGGATTCTTAGACACATATAAGATGTTATGAAGCTCACTTGAAGTCTTGGAAGTCCTTTTAGCCTGATTAAAGTCAAAACCCTAGTTTTGGATGCATTGCTTAGGAGAATGCCTTGTCTGAGGGAATTGTCAAATCTTCTGACTAATTGTGAACTTTGTGAACCTTGTGAACCTCATAAGATGTCTTGTGAACCTTGTGAACCTCATGAAAGGTCTTGTGATCCTTGTGAACCTCATAAAGTGTCTTGTAGACATCATGAACCTCATGAAAGGTCTTGTGATCCTTGTGAACCTCATAAAGTGTCTTGTAGACTTCATGAACCTCATGAAAGGTCTTGTGAATCTTGTGAACCTTGTGAACCTCTTAGCACACAAAGTTTTGTTTTGTGAGGGCAAATTTTGGGGTGCAACAGCTGGCAATAACAACAATGACTACCAAAATGACAAGATCAATGCAAAACCTCCGGTGTTCAATGGTAACAACTTTGACTACTGGAAGGATGTTCTGGAAAGTTTCTTTCTAGCTCTGGATGGAGATCTTTGGGACATGGTGACAGATGGATACACTCATCCTATTGGAGCAGATGGTCAGAAGATTGAAAGAAAAAATATGACAGCTCAACAGAAGAAGGAGTTCAGAAATCATCACAAAGCTAGAACCATACTTCTGAGTGCTATCTCATATACAGAATATGAGAAAATTACAAACAAAAACTCAGCCAAACACATGTTTGATTCTCTGAGGATGACACATGAAGGCAACACTCAAGTCAAGGAGACAAAAGCTCTGGCCCTCATCTAGAAGTATGAAGCATTCAAAATGGAAGAAGATGAGACAATTGAAAAAATGTTCTCAAGGTTCCAAATTCTGGTAGCTGGACTGAAAGTTCTGGACAAAGGCTACTCAACAGCAGATCATGTAAAGAAGATCATCAGAAGCTTGCCAAAGGCTTGGAGGCCCATGGTCACTGCTCTAAAGCTATCAAAAAATATGAACGAAATATCTTTAGAAGAACTGATCAGCTCCTTGAGAAGTCATGAAATAGAACTAGAAGAAGATGAACCCTAGAAGAAAGGTAAGTCTGTAGCTCTTAAATCTAACAAATTTGATTCTAAAGCTTTACAGGCAGAAGAAGAAGAAAGTTTTGGATGCTCATCAGAAGAAGATGAACTATCTCTTCTATCCAGAAGAGTCCAACAACTCTGGAAGCATCGTCAGAAGAAGTTCAGAAATACCAGAAGAACAAGCAATCACTCTGAAGCAACATCTGGCCACAGGAAACCCAGAAGCAAAGAAGTAGTGTGCTACGAGTGCAAAGAACCAGGACATTACAAGAGTGAATGTCCAAAACTCCAGAAAGAGAAACCCAGAAAGAAATTCAACAGAGAAAAGAAAAAGAGTCTCATGGCAACATGGGATGATTCTGAATCATCTGAAGCAGAGTCGAATTAAGAAGATGAACATGCTAACATTGCACTAATGGAAAAAATACCAGAAGATGATCACTCATCAGAATCAGAATCAGACACAGAAGAGGTATTCTCTAAACTTTCTAGATCTCAATTAGAAGATAGCCTCTCAGAAATTCTTGAAAAATATCAGAAGCTTCAATTCAAATACAAAGACATGAAATAAAGTCTGGTATCTGAATTAGAAGAAGTTAGAAAACTAAAAACAGAAAACTCTGAGCTGAAAGAAAATATTTTTGAATGCAAAAACTCTCTTGAAAAACTTAAAGCTCAGAAGGAATCTGAATTAGAAGATCTACTCAATTCTGATAGTATCATAAAGCAATATGACTATAGTTTTTAAAAATTTCTAACTAAAAGCATAGATAGAAGCAAAATTGCATCTATGATCTATGGAGTTAGCAGAAATGATAGAAGAGACATAGGCTATGTGAAAACTAAAGAAGAGGAAACTCTGAAGTTTAAAAAGATTGATGACGTTGTCATAAAAGTTAATACTCCTCTAAGTTATCATTTTACCTATGGTCATAATCATGACCTAATATATACTAGTGAGTCATCTTGTTCCACAAGTTCTGATTTGAAACCTAAAATAAATCAGAAGATTGTGAAAACTAACAAACAAGGACCCAGAAAAATATGGGTACCCAAAGATAAGATTGTGTATGTTGCAGATGTCTTTTAACAGCAAAAGTGAAACACCAATCCTGGTACCTGGACTCTGGATGCTCACGACACATGACGGGAAGAAAGCATATGTTCCAAAGTCTTGAATTAAAAGCTGGAGGCCACGTAGGTTTTGGAGGCAACCAAAAAGGAAAAATAATTGGCTCTGGAACTATTGGTAATGGAAATCTTCCCTCTATCTCTAATGTTCTATTGGTAGAAGGATTAATGCATAATCTATTATCCATAAGTCAATTAAGTGATAATGGCTATAACATAATCTTCAATCAAAAGTTCTGTAAAACTGTTAGTCAGAAAGATGGAACAATCCTCTTCAGTGGAAAGAGAAAGAACAACATATATAAAATAAAACTTTCTGAACTAAAAAATCAGAATGTAAAATGTCTAATGTATGTGGAAACTGAACAATGGTTCTGGCACAGAAGATTGGGACGTGTTAATATGAGAAGATTATCTCAACTTAACAAACTCAATCTGGTCAGAGGACTTCCAAACTTGAAGTTCAACTCAGAAGCTCTGTGTGAAGCATGTCAGAAAGGCAAATTTTCAAAACCTGCCTTTAAAGCTAAAAATATTGTATCTTCCTCTAGACCACTATAACTTCTGCACATTGACTTGTTTGGACCAGTGAAAACTGCTTCAGTCAGTGGCAAGAAGTATGGATTGGTGATCGTAGATGACTTCAGCAGATGGACATGGGTAAAGTTCCTTAGACACAAGGATGAGTCAATTGTTGTATTCTCTAACTTCTCCAAACAAGTTCAAAATGAAAAAGAGTTTAGAATTGTTAAAGTCAGAAGTGATCATGGTGGAGAATTTGAAAACAAAAAATTAGAATCATTCTTTAATGAAAATGGCATCTCTCATGACTTTTCTTGTCCTAGAACTCCACAACAAAATAGGGTTGTAAAATGTAAGAATAGAACATTGCAAGAGATGGCCAGAACCATGATCAATGAGACTAACATGGCTAAACATTTTTGGGTAGAAGCAGTAAATACATCATGCTATATTCATAATAGAATCTCTATAAGACCTATTCTTGAAAAGACTCCTTATGAATTGTGGAAGAACAGAAAGCCCAACATTTCATATTTTCATCCTTTTGGGTGCAAGTGTTTTATTCTGAATACTAATGATCCTCTGAATAAGTTTGACTCTAAGGCACAAAAGTGTTATATGTTAGGATACTCTGAACGTTAAAAGGGATACATAGTATACAACACAGAAACACGAATAGTCATAGAGTCTATTTATGTCAGATTTGATGATAAGCTTGGTTATGAAAAACCAAAGCAGAATGAATCTCTTGCAGATATAGAAGTTGAAATCATTACAAATAGAACATCTGAAGAACAATCACCTACAGAACAAAACAAGACAATCACTCCAACAAGCTCTGAAGAACTCACTCAGAAGAAACTATCCAGAAGCAAGTTGAATCACCCATAAGACAAAATCTTGGGAAAGAAGGATGAACCAATCAGAACAAGATCATCATTTAGAAACTCTAAAGAATCTCTAATGGGACTAATCTCCCTGATTGAACCAACTTCTGTAGAAGAAGCTCTCTCAGAAAACGATTGGATTCTTGCTATGCAAGATGAACTTAATCAATTCACCAGAAATGATGTATGGGATCTAGTTCCTAGGCCCAGAGGATTCAACATCATTGGCACCAAGTGGGTATTCAGAAACAAGCTAAATGAGCAAGGAGAAGTTTTCAGAAACAAAGCACGACTGGTTGCACAAGGTTATAGTCAAAAGGAAGGAATTGACTACACAAAAACCTATGCCCCAGTCGCCTGGTTAGAATCTATTAGACTTCTAATTTCATTTGCTGTAAACCATAATATCATTCTATATCAAATGGATGTCAAGAGTGCATTTTTAAATGGTTATATTGATGAAGAAGTGTATGTGCACCAACCCCCGGGTTTTGAAAATACAAAATTTCCAGAACATGTCGTCAAACTCAAAAAATCTTTATATGGTCTGAAGCAAGCTCCCAGAGCTTGGTATGAAAGACTAAGCAATTTTCTTCTGGAAAATGATTTCATCAGAGGGAAAGTGGATACTACACTCTTCAGTAAAAACATTAAAAATGACATTCTGATATGCCAAATTTATGTAGACGATATAATATTTGGTTCTACTAAAAGTGCTATGGGAAAGGAGTTTGCTAAGTCTATGCAGGCAGAATTTGAAATGAGCATGATGGGAGAATTAAAGTTCTTTCTGGGAATCCAAATCAATCAAACATCAGAAGGAACATATATTCATCAAAGCAAATATGTCAAAGAACTTCTGAAGAAATTTGATCTATCAGAAAGTACCATCTCTAAAACTCCTATGCATGCTACATGTATTCTGGAGAAAGAAGAGGTAAGTAAGAAAGTAGATCAGAAAATCTACAAAGGTATGATTAACTCTCTCCTCTATCTAACTGCTTCTAGACCAGATATTCTATACAGTGTTTGTTTATGTGTTAGATTCCAATCAGATCCTAGAGAAACTCACTTAACAGTAGTTAAGAGAATTTTTAGGTATCTGAAAGGTACTACTAATCTTGGTCTATGCTACAGAAGATCCAAAGATTACAAACTTGTAGGATACTGTGATGCTGATTTTGCTGGAGACAGAACAGAAAGAAAAAGTACTTCTGGAAGTTGTCAATTTCTGGGAGATAATCTAATTTCTTGGTCTAGCAAAAGGCAGTCAACCATAGCATTATCAACTGCAGAAGCTGAATACATTGCAGCAGCTGGATGCAGTACTCAGATGCTCTGGATGAAAAATCAACTTGAGGACTTCAATATTTATGAGAGTAACATTCCCATCCTCTGTGATAATACTTCTTCTATCTGTCTCTCTAAAAATCCAATTTTACACTTTAGAGCTAAACACATAGAAGTTAAACATCATTTCATTAGGGACTATAATCAGAAGGGAATCTTAATTTTAAAATTTATAGACACAAATCACCAATGGGCTGACATTTTTACAAAACCCCTTCCTGAAGATAGATTTAATTTCATTCTAACCAACCTTAGTATGGAATTATGTCCAGAATGAAAATGCTTTAATTGTATGTTTTTATCTCTTAGAAGTTCTGGACTAAAACCTCTGTTTTATTCTTTCAGAAGTTATAATTTCTTTTATTCTAACTGTTTAATTCTGAGAACTTCTGTTCAAGAGAATAACATGCAGATCTTTACATCAACATGTGTCAACAAAGCTCTAAGGAATCCTATCAGAATCAGAATACGTGTCCAAACTCTGAAAAGTGACAGAACATGCAATTGGACAACTGTCCTCTACAGAAGGACACCTGTTCAAATTCTAGGAAACTGAAAAGGCTGACTTGACACAATAGAGGCAAAAATATTTTTGGTAACTGTTCCAAGATCTTTACGCCTTCCCTTTTGTCAGCTGCATTTATTACTTTCCAATCATTATGTTTTTTAAATTAATATTTTTCACTAATTGCTCGTTGTCTTAAATGAAATTTTTCCCTATATAAACACTCTTTTACATTCACTTTTCACTTTTACCATCAACGTTCTTTTACTCTCTATCTTTTTCACCTTCATCTATTCTTCTTCTCTGAAACTTTTTAGAAACCATAAACCCTCATCTTAGTAACTATGTCTTCCACCTCTCAACCACCAAAGGATTCATCAGCAGATGTGCTACATGTTTCTACAGTGAAAAATCTTCTCACACCCACTGAAAAGCTTGAAGTCTTGTGTGAACTGTTCGTGGACTTTGCTAGTTTGAAAGAGAACGGTTTCGATTTGCTTCCCGCCGTCAAAGCTCAAGGCTGGGAAAAATACTTTGATCGCCTTATGGGACCAATCTTCCCCAAGCTGGTTAAAGAATTCTGGGTTTTTTCAAGCGCCTCAAATTCTCACGTTACTTCTTATGTTCTAGGGAAGAGAATAATCATCTCAGAAGACCATATTGCAAGACTTATTGAATCTAATGGAAACGGGATAAAGTGCAGTGAGATGGATAAACTATCAGACACTAAACTGATAGCAAAAGAAATTTTCACAAATGAGCAACCCTCTAACAAAATTAAGGATCTGAAGGATCATCTCAAAATATGGGCTAAGATCATCCTTGGTAGCATTTGTCATAGAAAAGCAACCAACTCCCCTGACTACATCAACATGGATCAGCAGTTCTTGCTTTATTTCATTGCCAATAAGAAGAAGGTAAACCTAGCCCATTAATTATTCAATCATCTGAAGAACAGTGTCAAAGAAACAAGAGAAGGAGAAAAGACCAAGAGGGATTGGATACCTCTAGGACGCTTAATTTCTGATATCCTCAATGAAAACAAATTTATGGATTATCTGATTGAAGCTAAGCAGGTAGAACTTCTAGAACCTGATGCTAGAAAGCCCCTCAACGCTAAGAATCTCAAGAAAATGAAATTCATCACCTCTATCAAGAAGGACCCAATCTTGTACTCCAGGGAGGTTATCACAACAAGGAAGATTCCTCTACAGAACTTCCCATTATTTTCTGCTGACACACCTCCAGAGGTTGTGGTCAGATATTTAGATTCTTGCAAATAAGATGGTGTGGATCCCATGTTCAAACCGGAGGAACTCAATCAACCAGCTCCAGAAGTTGTATCTACAAGGAGCAAGAAAAGGAAAGTTTGGGAAGGAACTTCTCAGAAGGTTTCTAAAACGATCAACAAGACAGGTAACACTTCTTCCTCTACTTCTGATTTCGTTTCTATGGTAGAAGCAGTAAAAGTGGTCATTTCTGAACCAACTTCTTCTGACCCACCTCCTTCTGACCCAATTCCTTCTGAACCCATCCCACCTTCTGAACCCATCCCACCTTCAGAACCCATAACTGTTTCTAACCAAGTTTCCTCTGTGATACCCACAACTTCTGTTGTTTCCTCTATCTTATCTTCACTATATCCACCTGAACATGAAACTCATCAACCACAAACTCTATCTGATATTGATATACCCATTGATCCAACACCACTCTCTGATATAGACCGTTCCCAATCCGTTGAAACACACACTACTCTCCAAAACGTTCTTTCTGATATTGACGCATTCCAACCTCCTAAATCCTAACAAATTCCACCTATTCAAACTTTTGAAACAAACCCACCTAGCACTTTCCATCCTCTGAATGCTGATGGCCATGCCCTAGTTTTTGACCTTTCACCCATTAGAGAAAGCTCTCTATCCTCTTATGAATCAACCCCACCAAACTCACCAACATTCATAACAATACCAGACACACCTCCAGAAGAATCCGAGCCAGAAAATCCTCTTAGAACATCCATTAACATAGAAGCTCTCCAAAAACTATCTTCTGTTTCCAACAAAACTGCCATTTCGGCCCCAAAACCAAAACCAACCAAAACAGACATTGATGCACTACTGCTTGCCTTTGAAGCAGAAATGAAAATCAAGCTAGAGGATCTGAAAGTTGCTTGCTCAGAGCTTCCTGATCCAGCAGCTTCTGATTTTCTTTGGGCTACATTCAGAAAATGGTTCAATGTTGAGACCAAAAGGCTGAAGGATATCTGTTATGATATCGCTCATCAGAACTTCTGTGAATACCTCAAAGCATTCGTCTCCAACATTGAAAAGCACAAGCCATTACTTCTGAATAACAAACCCTGGACTGAACCAGAACCTCTGGAATCATACTCTGAACTTCAGATGGTTTTAGTTCCTTCTGATGAAGCTCAGGAAGTTGACTCTATTACACCACCATCAACTGAAGCATATTCTGGAAATCAAGCTGCTACAACAACTGAAGAACCTCTACCAACATCTCTTGTGTTGAAAACTCTAGAAGAATTGAAAAAGGAGAATGAAATGGTCAAGCAAAGATTGGACAAACATGATGAAACTAATGCTGAACTGAAGACTATGATTGGCAAGCAAGTGGAGTCTTCTTCTGAAATCAAGTCTCTTCTGGAAGCATTAGTTACTAAGATGAATCCCCTACCCTGATTTATTTATGTTAACCTTTAGTTTAATCTTCAAATTATCTTATCTGTTTAATTACTACTGTTTTTTTCTTTTTGGCTATGCCCCTGATTAATGAAAACTTGTTTCGTTTTGCTTCTTCACTCTTTTTGTTTTTCCTTCTGCATCTATACTTTTTGATTATGACAAAAAGGGGGAGAAACATAGAAGATTTTGATCTATAGTAGTTATCAAGATTAACCTCTAACATATATATTCTAATAAAATTGTTTGAGTTGTGATTCTAAAATAGAAACAGGTCAAGTAACCAACTCAGGGGGAGCTAAAGCTGATAAAACTTTTGAAGGATAAAACTTCTGAAGGAACCTCTAATGGAAATATCTGAATTAAATTAACCAAAGGGAGTTCTTCTAATCCTATTAAACTCTATTCTTAAAATCTAAATAAATGTTTTGTCATCATCAAAAAGGGGGAGATTGTTAGAACAATTCTGGTTCTAAACCTCTAAGAGTTTTGATGATAACAATTATTATTATGCAAGAATAGAAGTTCTAATACATACTGAAAATAACTTTCTTTGTTATATGTGTAGAAGTTGTAGAAAAGGAAGTTATTGAAAGGAAGACGTGCTTAATTCGAAGAAACATTGCACCCTATATAGAAGATACATTTATTGAAGAATCCATCATTAAAGACGTGATTTATTGGCTGCGTATCAAGATTTAATTCTCTCTGATTTATGTCTAGAAGATGATGATTCTCATATTAAAGGCATTAATTAAATAATATATCAATTAATGGTGAAGACAAGTATCTCTTGTTTTGGAAGGAATTTATGATAATAACTTATATCCAAAACAGGCTCAAGTTCTTCCCAACGGTCATTTTATTCAAGCATATATAAAGGAATGATTTTGAAGATTGAAAAGACGCTAACGAATTACTTTTTCATATATTGTATTATTGCGCCAAAACTTTGTAACAATCAAGCTTATTAGAAGCATACTAGTTACATTATTGTTTATTATAAAAGTGATTTTCCGTGAGTGACTAGTTAGTCAGTAGACTCAAGAAGACTTTGATAGTAGGTCATTGTGATTGTATCTAAATATTGAATAGTGGATTAAGACCTCAGTGATAGAGGCAAAATCACCTTGGCGGGTGGACTGGATGTAGTTTGAATTCAAACGAACCAGGATAAATCAACTTGTCATAGAAGTTATTTTTAAGTTATTAAGAAAACCCAATTCCAACCCCCATTCCTTGTGTTTTACGCCCCTTCATGATCCTCATTTTCTCGAGGAGGTACGTAGGCAGCGGGGTAGGTCCCGTTCGAGCACATTCTTTATTTTCCCTACATTTCCCCCATTCTTTATTTTTGTTATCTTTTTGTTCCATTTCCATTCTCACTCCAGTTAGCAGTTCATTTGTTCAACAACAATTTATTTCTTACCTTTTGAAACAAACAAACAAGCGTGGATCCCGTAGGGTACGACGGACGATCTGGGGTGCTAATACCTTCCCAGGTCGTAACCGACTCCCGAACCCAAATATTTGGTTTGTAAGGCCTTTTCCTTTCCTTCTTCCTCAGGTTTGTGCATCATTACCTTTCCTATTCATTCGGGATAAAAATGAATGGCTGGCGACTCTACCTTTTCCGCGCCACTTTCACGTTTGTACTAGGATGAAAATCCCGGGAGCGACAATTTCCCCATGAGGATTAATCACAATCAAGGCAGTGATTATTTCTTCTCCAGCGAAGCCGTAAAGGATACATGTTATCTCCTCATCAGGAGATTTCTTTGCATTTGCATTTAGTAATCATCATTACATTTGCATCCTTAAAAAGCATAGCATTTCTATCATTATGGAGTATTACGCCATGGAAAAATTCAAACATATGCATGTGAAGCATAAGCCTGTTTTGGTACCTCACACGAAAGTTCGAAACATCTTAAGTATTCCCCTTAGAGAATGCGAAGCTCATTTTCCAAACACTATTACTCTTATAAGTCAATGCTTGTTCTCCCCAATTGAGTTATCATCCATACTATGATAGTCTCTTTTTGAGTTTTTATCTCCCATGTGGGATAAATACTTGTCGATTCTGCCAAGTTTGATTTCGTTGTTCGAGTTATCATCCACACTATGATAGTCTCTTTTCGGGTTTTATCTCCCACGTGGGATAAGTACTTGTTGATTCCGCCAAGTCCGGCTTCGTTGTCGAGTTATCATCCACGCTATGATAGTCTCATTTCAGGTTTTATCTCCCACAGGGGATAAGTACTTGTTGATTCCGCCAAGTCTGGATTTGTTGTTTGAGTTATCATCCATGCTATGATAGTCTCTTTTCAGGTTTTATCTCCCATGTGGGATAAGTAATTTTCGATTCCGCCAAGTCGGGTTTCGTTGTTCGAGTTATCATTCATGTTATTATAGTCTCTTTTCAAGTTTTATCTCCCACGTGGGATAAATACTGGATGAATCTTCCACGTCCGGTTTCGCGTCCTTGAGTTGTCATCTAAGTTATGATGGTTTCTTTTCTGACCCACTCACAGTGTGTATTGTTTGATTCGTCATCCAAGAATGACATCCTTCCCAATACATTTCATTTCTCACATAGTACAAATTTTTCGGTTTATTCGGGTATTCAATCACTCCATACCTTGAAGGCCTGAAAGTATTTGTTATCATCCATTCAGGTCTATAGATGATTGAATATGGGCAGCTGTAATACCCTATAATTTTCCCTCCTAATTTATTATCAACCTCAAGTGGTTTATGCTTTGTCATCCTGCATATTCATCCATATTCCATTGCAATCGAAATAATAATAAAAAATAAAAAATAAATTATCATCATTGGCATGCGTATGAGGCATGTGATCAAGTGATATTTTTGATCTCAAGAAAGGAAATAATACCACAAAAATAATTCAAGTCGTTTCCAAGAGGTGTTACTATAAGAAAGGAAGAATTCACCTTTTTCTTCCGTTAACTGGTTAACGCCTAGGGTTAACTGGTTAACGGAGGAAAAATTTGTGATGAAATTTCAAAAGTTGGTTGGTTTTGCACACTTCCCGCCACTTTTCTCCACCTTGCATCATACTCCACTTTGCCTTGGATTTTCCACCACTTTCTAGACTCTTCCACACTATTACAAGGAATATTACAAGGAATATTCCAAGGAATATTCTAGAAACCCCAACTAACCCTAACTAACTCCAAGCCTAAGTCCTAAAATCATTCTCCAAACCTAGTGCCTAAGCTCACTCCATACCCAAACCTCATGCCAATCCTAATTCCTATATAAGTTGAATTCACTCCAAACCTCACAACTTCAACCATTTTCACATTTTCATCTCATTTCTCTCAACTTTTCTCTCCATTTTCAACTTTTCACCAAAGCTGCTTCATCAAAGTTCTTCAAGTTTTGCATTGAAGCTTGAAGAACTTGAAGCTAAATCTTCATCCAACATTGATTCTTTTGCTTATTGGATAAGTTGATATTGTTTTGGATTGATTTGAGCTTTTTGGAAGTGAATTTGCAAGTGTTCATTAAGATCTTCATCAATTGCATTTATTTTTCATTCTCACGGATCGAAGCTTGAAGTCTACGGGTTTCTCTTCATTTGTGCATCAATCAACTCGCAACAATCACAAAAATAAGCCTCTGCTTTGTAGGTTGGTGAATCTGAAACTGCTTTTCGCTTTTATTTTATTCACTTCATCTCGCCGTATGGAATTCTTTGATCGTTTTATCATTTGCTTACTTTTTTATCGTTTTTACGGTTTGCTTGCGTTTTGCTCATTTTGATTGTTAGTATCTAGAATTGTAGCTAGTTCTTGGTGCTAATACGTGTTAGAGAGACTAGGTTTAGGTATAAATTTTGTGCTAGCATGTACATGAATGTATTGGGAGCTTTTAGAAGTAGGTTGGTGGCTAAAAGTGCTTATTTCATTGCTGTTTTTTGCAATTTATTCAGTGTTAACTGATTAACACCATGGGTTAACCGGATAACATGTTGATTTTGGCCCTTGGATTTGAGTTTTTAAAGCCATTAACCGGTTAACCCAGGGTGTTAACCGATTAACGCTGATAAGTTTTTGGAAAAATTGGTTGTTTCATTGCATGATTGTGCATCATTCATTCTTTATTCACCATGTATTGTTAGATTTTGATTTTAGTGATTTTTAGGATCACTTTAGGTGCATGATTCCGTAACATTGATAGCTTTCGACATGAGTTTCGTTAGTTCTCGTTTTTGTGCATAAATGTTGCATAATATGTTCATAACACTTTGTGATCATGTTTGCATAATTTAACTTCATTCATAGCATAATAATGAATGTGTACACCTCTTGTTTTTTCATTGCATTATGAAGTCACTCACATCTTGATTCAATCATGTGCATATTGAAAATTACATAATGTTGTAAAAGCTCAAAGAATCACAAAAACCATTTAGTTTGCATCATTTAATTGCATGATTGATGTTGCATTCCATTGTAAATAATCCATTGCATGTCATTGCATTAACTTGCATATTTGTTACATTCCATTTTGTGCATTAAAATTCATGTGTTGTGCATTTGAAAAATAATTGAAATTTGTCTTGTTTTCATAGCTGCATTTTGAAATATGAGCTATAAAAACATGTTGTTTTGACTTTTTACACCTATTTTACATGTTGTTTGTTAGCTGTAATAGGCTGTTTGCATTTTGCATTGCATTTAGTAGTTGTTTGTGTTATAGGAGCTGTAATAGCTGCTGGATTTTTGCTTTGCATAGTTTTTAGGTCCCTTAGACTTAGGATTGAGTCTAGTTTAGGTCCTAGATGAATTAGGATTTTTTTGGTACTTGTTTACCTCATTCCTTTTATCATGTTTATCCTACTAACCTTTGTTTTGTAGGGAGGTGGAGGTAAGTTCACACAACCTTTTCCTTTTAAAATTCTTTACGCTTTCAATGTGTGATCGCTATAGCATTTTTGTTTAGTGTGTATAACTTCATGCTAATCCCTTTAGGAACGACTTAGCTTCCTTAGGAAGTAAGTTGATTTCTAGTTCCTTTTCTTTTCCTTTTCTCATTAGGATTAGAAAACCGCACTAACTTAGGTTCATCCATGCATGAAAACACTTAGGATTGTTAGTTTCCCTTTAGACTCTTACCTTTGGTTCGCTTTGCTTTCTTTATCATCTCAAAGAAAAGTAAAAAACACCTAACAAAGGTCAAGCTTTCTCGTATGCCATGAGACTTTGCCGTGGGTTACTTATACGCTTCCCATTTTGGGGCAAGGTGTAAGGCATCTACCACAACGAACAAGTTTTAGTACGAGAATGTTTCACAAATAAAAAACTCAGAAAACACTTCTCTAAAAGACAGTAAACAAGCAACACTCGTCTTTTCCTGTGGGAATTCTTTTCTCACCTTATTCACTCTCAACACGAACTTGCAACGACTGGCCTCATATGCAAGACGGTAACACACTTGTTCAAGGCGAGCCTGCAACACCTGAGCATAAACATAAGCAGTTCCAGTCATAAAAAAATACAAGAAAATAGTTCTCGCCTTAGTTAGGAGAACTACTTTGACTTTGATCCTCATTTTCCCGATGAGGTACGTAAGCAGTGGGGTAAGGCCTGTTCGAGCACATTCTTTATTTTCCCTAAATTTTCCCCTTTCTTTCTTTTTGTTCTCTTTTTCCAGTTCCTTGTCGCATTTCAGTTCTAGTTCCAGTAGCGGTTTTTGTTTAGAAACATCTTATTTCTCACCCTTTGAAACAGACTAACAAGCGTGGATCCCGTCGGGTATGGCAGACGATCTGGGGTGCTAATACCTTCCCAAGTCGTAACCAACTCCCAAACCCAGATCTTTGGTTCGCAGGCCTTGTCCTATCCTTTTCTCTTTGATTTGTGCAACATCACCTTTCCCATTCATTTGGGATAAAAATGCCTGATTGTCGACTCTACCTTTTCCATGCCACTTTCGCTTTTGTACTAGGATGAAAATCCCAGGAGCGACACCTATATCTCGCAACATTGAGGACAATGTCTGAGATAGTGTGGGAGAAGGGTATTAGATTTCCCTTTTCATTGTATGAAACATTATAAAATTAATCGAAGTATTTAGTTTTTAAATTCTCTCCAGTATTTTTAGCCATACCAAAAAATTTTATTCCTTTAGAATACTTTCATTTAACATACCCTATGAGTATATAGGTTGATAGGCTTTGTTAGGAAACTGAGAAAAGACTTAACAAAATTGATACAGTCTTGACACCTAAGACCCTTAGATATGCAATATCGGTTTGGATACCTGTTATACCGAAATTTGAAGCTTTAGTTCTAAATTAGCCCTGAGTAGTTTATATTAACAGTCAGCACCACCTGAAGTACAAGATATGTGGATAGCCGATGCAAATAAGTGATTGATCTCAAATAAGTGATTGATCGCAAATATGCCAAAAAGAAGAAAAAGAAAAATCTTAAGAATATGCAAGTCTTTGGTAAAAACAATCAAGCTGCATAAAAGGAAAAGCAAAAGACTGATGTTAGTTAGTTCAGAGGAATCTAGTTCTGAACTCGGTAGGGCGGATTACTATTTGATCCCCCATAACTTGCACTCAGTATGATAAAGGGTTACTGCACTTGTGTACCAGACCCCGTATGAAAAAAGGATAAAATAACTAACAGGTTACTCCACTATGCGCGCGCAAAGGTAAAAGGCTTAATGTGGTTGCGTCAGAATGAAACCAGGTGAAACAGAGACAAGAGAATTAGGTATAGCTATAATAGCATGATTCAGATGGGTTTGTATAAGGGGTTTATTAACATTGTTTTTTTTAGTGTCACTGGTGTATCTTTAGTATTTGAGTTACTATTAGTTCTTTTAGCATAAAGCCGCACAACCACGTATGGATAGGTAATGTGTTTCGTGTCTGCATATAAAGGATATTTTTTGAAACATATTTGATTGTTTTCTTGAGGACAAGCAAAGAATCAAGTCTGGGGGAGTTTGATAAATCGAATTTGTATCGATTATTTAATACAGTTTCTGATCATTTAACTTGTTAATTTATACATTTCGATCAATTTTACGCGATTTTTGTGTTTGTTTTGCAGGTATTCGATTAAACTTGACTTTTGGAAGAAAAATATGAAAATAAGACTTATTGGACAAGAAATGAAGCAAAATAGAAGGAAACAGAAGAAGAAAATAAGGATTCTGCATTTTTACTGTGGGATGACCATCATGGATGAGTGATGACCGTCACCAATCCAAGATGACCGTCCCATGTCTAATATCATCGTCACAAACCCAAGTTGATCGTCCCATGTTTAAGTTGATCGTCACAACTAAATTTCCAGAAAGTTATTTACGCATCAGAACTCAAAACAGAAAGAGATGTTATGCGTTTTCTTCTCATTCAACAGAGAGATTATCTCTACCCTAATAAACCTCAGTCCAAGTTCATCAATCAAAACCCAAGCTAAATCCATTCCGTCAAGTTCTCAACAAACCAACCCTTGGAGGCTATAAATAGAAGCTACTGCAAAGTGCAAAGAGAGCTTTATTCATACCCCAAATTTATGCCGCATTGTCGTTCGAAGTTCAAATTTATTTTCCAGCATCACTTTTATCTTTCCATTACCAAACCTAAGTGATAGTTTCCTTCATTAGAATGCTATCACTATTTTAATTATTTCTAGCCACTACATATTTGTTTTAGCTTTTAAGTTTCTTCAAGTTTAGTTGATCAAGAACATTGCAACCAGGTTTCTATTTTTAATACTTTATTATTTAATTAATATGGCATTTATTATTATTATTATTATTATTATTAATATTATTATTATTATGCAATTATTCTTCTTCTACCTTTCTTCATTTTTATTTAATATGTATGGTTAAACCATTAATCAGTATGTAATTGTTTAACCAAAACGAAATTGATAGAACTAGGCTAATATCTTAAATTAAGTTACTTTCCGGTTTCAATTTCTTAATATAAACAACTTTTGTTACGAGAGTAAGAGAATATAAAAGATTAGGATTAAGATCACGGAAGTGTGAGATTATAATCATATGGCTGAAATCGGGCATTGTTTTTAATACAGCGGAAGCGCTTTAAAACCAATTAGAACCTTTAGGTTTCCAAAAAGTATTTCTAACTTGAATTGACACAACGAGAGCGCTCAATTGAACTTAGGAGTATAGTTATAGGAAAGACCACGAGAGTATGAGTTAACGACTTTTAAATAGACAATTTCTACGGAGAGATAACTTAACAAACCTTAATAAGTCGACCTCTATTGAATTTTCGAATGCGAATCAATTACGTACCCATATCCTTATTATTAATTTGACTTAATTAATTTCTCACCTTCTAAAAACTAAAAATCTCACTCGCCTTAGCTAAACATAGTAACACCCGATAGCGCTGGGTTGATTATCGAGTCTATGTGGGATCAATATATTTTATTACTACGCGATAAACTGCACACTTGCAGTTAGTAACCGTTCAACTCAGAAATTCGCGATCAAACATGAACCATATTACCTAACTATAACCAAAAACAACCGAGTAGTAACAAACTTGAAATTCTGGTGTGACGGACTCAGATGTTAAATACGATGTTGAGACATTTGGTATGTTACCGAAAACATGGCAAGGTACTCATATAATAATAGTATTATATTCTGTTATAATAGATTCTAAATAACCTTCAGAATGTTTAGGCATCTGATCTGACATTCAACAAAACATGTCATAATACAATACAAAAAAGCAATAAAGAACACATTCAAATTGTTAACCCAAATCGATGCAAACTCATCTATTCTGGGGGCTACCAAGCCAAGAAGGAAATCCAATATGTAGTATCAATTCAAAGACCCTTAGGAAATACCTCAGTTTATAGTATTCTCACTTAATCACTACCAATGCAACTTCTACTTAGGAACTCCTAAATATGAGAAACCTATCTCACTCCCTCTCAATCACAACAGTGATAAACTTAACAATTCAGAATCATAAGACGCACTTCCATGACAACATCTTAACCTTGCTTTAAAGCTTCAGTCAAGAACAAAATACCTCTTACTTAAAAGCTTTGAGGACTACAAAGAAAAATAGCCACAAGGAATGAATCTTGTTGCATACGGTTGTGTATAGAACTCAACCCTAATGATATTACTTTTACATCTTTGGTTGGTTAATAAACCTAGGTTACAAGGCTTCTTTTTATAACCTAATCCCAACTGATTTTAGGCCTAAGATCACAGCCCAACTGCAATAATCATGCAGAAAAATATGCTACAAAAAGATCTTTAAATCATCGCCACATTGGATTGCTTTTATTCTCTGAATATTTTTCTTCTGTTAAATTTTAACAGAATCTTAAATCTACCTGTATTAGTTCATGATGTCGAATGAACTGTTTAGGACATCTTCTATGAGATGTTGCTCCAAATGTTGAAACACTTCAACTCAACATGTTTAGGCGCACAATAGGACTTCCTTGCTTAACCTGTTCTTATTTTGCAATATCCTGTACAATATATTGATGTTATATTTGTTTTACAAAATTAATGGAAATCCTATAAATACAACAAAACTTACAATCTCCCTATTTGGCATATTTTGGCTAAAACAAATAATACAAAAAACAAATTACAAGAAAGATTTCTGCAGCAAAAATGAAAAAACAACAGCAAAACAATCTCTTTATCATGTTAGGACATGTTGTTTTACATCTTCCTCAATAGTCTTCCTCACCATCAGTGGAAATAGAAGTGGACAAGGAGTAAAAAGTCCTGAACTCTTGACAGAACTAATGCACCACTACCCCTATCCATTCAGGTTCCCAAAAACATTCCTCACGGGCAGAGAAACACTCTCCCTCAAGGAGACCAATGGTGGCATAAGAGATCAAGAACCTCATTCCCTTATGTAACTTAGAACACAAGTCACAATTGTGTTCATAACTCAGGACATAAGTGTAACACCCTAAAATTTGCCCTCTTATTTATAACCTAAATTGGCTTGATGCTTCGCATTCATCTGCATTTCTCCATTAGGTCACAACATCACAATCATGCATTTCATGAGCTCCTAAGGCATGAGATCAATGCACTCTGAAGAACCACATTATTCTATCGGTTTGTGGATTCTACTTCACCGCAGTTTTGTTTCATGGATTATGGAATTAGGGTTTCGCGTCCAACTTATGGTTATCCGATGAATTCAGAATCTTGGTTATGTGGCCATCAATAACTTCATCCACTCATACCTTTGCTACTTGTTTAGGGTTTATTTCCCTGATTAAGTAGTCTTCAAGAAACTCACTTGTAAAGACTGTTCATTAGTCCATCAGGCCCATTATCAAGGTGGATTTAGGGTTTTATTCTTGATTAAGCTTAAGGACATCTCGCCAACTGAATTTCAATGGAGTAAGGTTCTCATGTCAAGGATATATTGGTCACACATTCTTCCATATTTCGAGGCCTACCATCATCCATCACTATTGTCGAAGCACTTTATTTTCCGCTCACAAATTGGTTCGAGTGTATCATTTCCAAACGATTCAGGGAATATGGTTCAAGGTGTTGATTAAGAGATTCATTAAGGCATCAAAGTTTTTGGTTCAAATAATGCAATTCGAATTAAGGGTGGAAAGTGCATGGATTTGGTTTATTTTGAAATTATCATTCTAAGTTCATACAAACATTATTCCATATTCATTTTAAATCCAATAACCAAATAGCCAAGACCATATCTTTAAGCCCAAATTTAATTTCAAACCCATTGTTCCATATCCAAATTATTTTTCCAATTCAAGTTTACCATTTTTTATGTTGTTGCAAATTAAATTGACTAAAATAAAAGTTCATCTAACTAGATGAATTCTTGTCATACACCAAAATACAAGCTGATGGTAAAAATCCCTTGCTACAAAGGTGATGATTAAGAACGTGGGGGTGTATTTACTGAACCAACCCACGCCAAAAAAATGAGAACTTATAAAATGAAGCCCAACAAAGAAGATTGATACAACAAAAATTCATAACAGGGGAGAATTACAACAAAAACCTATGACCACATCTGTTCAAATGGATTACAGAAAAAATACATAAAAAATGGAGATTACAAAGAGGCTAATTCGGGGCCATCGATAATTTAACAAAAAATCACTCTTCATCATTGAATTTACAAGAACTGATATAACAGAAGCATGACAAAAATATTAAGGGAAAAAAGGGTCAGTTACACCATAACTGATATAACAGAAATCAGTTACATGGAAAAAACGGATAGCAAAAAATAAGTGACAGATAAAAGAAAACTCTTCCTCCTCAATCTTGATCACTCTGCATCATTCAACATTTTTTTCCCAGCATGACCCTTCATCAACCATCACCAAACTCTAACAAACTGCATAACAGAATTTGCAAAACCAGAACTCTCTGCATTTTTGAACACTCCAATCTCATTCAATCTTCTTCAACCTCTCCCTCTCAATCTATGAAATCTTCACCATCTTCTTCATTCTTCATTATTCAATCCCTTTCTTCATCATCTTCAACCAAAAAAACCTAACTCTCTGCAATCTTCATAATGCAACATCCTTCAGCATCATCTTCATCGAACTTCTCCAATCTCCATCAATCATCAACAATCGCACCTGCAAAAAACTCAAGAATGAGAAACCACACACTCGGCTCCAAAGATTCATCTGTAACATCATCAATTTTGAATCGCTTCAATGTCGAAAACTGTAAGAAAGAGGAATCAAGGGAGAATTTATAGAAGAGGAGTAGGGCATCACCATCGATTATGCTTGTATCGAATTGTCGTTGAATGCACATCGCAGTTGAGACGACATCGCACGGAGAAGATGAATCTTCAACCACAACGGAAATTTCTGAACCTTCCATCTTCAACTTCATCACCACCTTCGACTTCTTCATCCGCATCACGATCAACATCATCAACATCGTCGCTCAACATCTTCATCAACCTCTCAATCTCTTCAACAATGCTCCATCATCATCTTTCAATCAAACCTGAAAACAACAATGAATGGCACAACGATTTCAGATCGTAACGCACACGAAGAAAAATCGAGAGCCAATACATGGAGTGTTGAATCTATTAATACTTGAACTAGATCCGTGCAACGTGAAGCACTATCGGAGCGAGCGAGTCTGATCAGTATTTGTTTTTTCCCCTTTGTTTGTGCGTGTTTTCTCCGTCGTCGCCGGCATAAGGCCGCGGCGTGACGGAGCTCTTCATTTCCATTGATGTCGCGTGAAAGGAGTCGTAGTTGTGGTGTGGTAAGGGAAAAAGAAAGACGCTATAACATAGAAGATGAAGGAAACAGAATTGTGTGACAATGATAGAAGAGGTGAAGCCATGATATGAGGATCGAAGGAAGTGAATATTCATTGGCGGTTTGGACGGCGAGGGTTATAGGGATGAGCCGCGGTGCATTATAGAAGAAGAAGTCAACTGGTTCTTTTTATCTGATAAATGTATTTAGGGTTTCATAAACAAACAGATTGGGCTCCGTAAACCCCATGGATCGCTGCATGCACCACCCAAATTCCCAATTACACCCCTTCTGCGGGCTTTATGTGGGTCATTGGGCCTCATATCCATGAAATTGCTAATTGTGCCTTTTCTACAGCACCCCACCCTGCGGGTTTAGTTTCAGGATTGGGCCTGCAGGCCATTGGATTCCTCTCTGCACCCTACAATCTACTGAAACACCCCCTCGTTATTTTATATTTTAATTTGTTAATCAACATTCTTGTAAAAAATATGAATTAATTTTCTTATAAAAATGATTTTTTGTGGATTAATATTTGGATTAGTTTCTTGACAAATTTAATTAGAGTTTTTGCACTAATTGTAATTACTGTTCAGGACTAATTTTGGATAAGTGTTCATAAGCTCTTTTTGACCGATATTGATCGATTTCGGTTATGGTGGAGCTTCAAGAAGTAACTATGGAAGATAAGCATTTATTTTTCTTATGGGAGAGTACAAGACCTTGCATGAAGTTTTTGGGTTTCTTTTGTACGAAGAATCGGCACTTCAATCAAGTAAGAAATCTCGACTTTCTCCACTTTAATGCATCATTCTAGTTTGTATGCGGCTTAGGATCATATAATGTAAGGTGCATATTGAGCCCTACCACCTGAGGCACTAGATTTATTTGTAATTTATGATGATGTGTGACAATATCGGAGCTTAGGGATTAGGTTATGAATGATAAAATTCACTTCCTTTCACTTTCCCTTAAACCACATTTTTTTACTCGTTTCGTTGCTATTATTAAAAATAGTTTCTGGTGTGATAAAATTCTGGAATTGTTTTTCGGCGGTCATGCCTTGTTATCTCACTCATTAAGTGAATTTTGGGAAATAAACTTATACCATGCAAGCTACCGACTTCACCATGCTAGGGAGTTAATTTCATAATTTTTTCAAGCCTTTTTACTATTTTTCATGTCACCTAGATTATAGGCCCGATTATGTGCTTATTTGTTCCATAACCTAAATGTTAGGAAGACATTCATGTCATTTTCTTGAGATACTTTGTGGTAACCTTTAGGATTTAATTATAGGTCATTTATAGTTCCTTAATTCCAATTATAGGTCACTTTTGGAGTCATGTTCATTTGATTTGTTTTGGTGTTTCAAAGTGCATCCTTACTTGAACATGTTTAACCTAAACTTGTTTCTCTTCTCCTCTAAATGTTAACATGACTTATGTGGGAATAATAAATGCCAATCCATGCATTCTAGTTGCATATCATAACTTATATGCTACTGACCCATAATCATCTCATGCATATTCACATGTCATTCATCCTTAACTTGCATCATTTGTGATCTTATGCGACACCATGTTCACTTCTTCTCACATCTTCTTCTCCTTACTCCATAGGACTAAACCATTGCATCCATGATGGTATTTTCCTTCATCCTCATTAATAAGAATTCACTAATGACTTTGATACACATTTCATGTATAAATGCACGCTTGTATGCCATATACACTCATACTTTATCCGTGAACTCTAACTTGCATTCGTGTGAACTTTTTGTACATAGGTTTACATAGTTTGATCTTGTGAGTTATCCTAGCATCCTTAGGGACCTATAGAATGTAGCTACTGACTTTATAAGTCATATACCCTTTAGGTACCTTCACCTTTAAACTTAGGTCTTATTTTGAACCAAAATTCCATTATAGGATGTGTGTAAGGTTTAATTGCCTTTATGCTTTGTTTTTGTTTCCAATATGCAAATTATTTTGGTATTAACCTTTTTTTTATAGGGGGTTAAGGTAAGCCACATATAACTTCTTCTTTTATATCTTTATACTTTCAAATTGTGTTTGCCTTGCACTTTCATTCAACTTTCTTCATCTAACTTCACCTTGAATTTCTTTAGGGTTTAGTACATCACTAGGACATAGTTTGTTAGTGTTTGATCTTGTAATCTTAGAACACTTTAGTAGGGTCTAAATAATTAATTTATAAGTCCTTTTATCATTTAGGATCCTTTACTTATAGGATTTAGCCTTAGGGAACCCTTAGTGCTTTTCTTAGCTAGTTTGAGCCTTACTTGTGCTTTTGACTTGTTTTAAGTTTTCAATATACATTGTGAAGTTAACCTTTATTTTGTAGGGAGATTGAGGTAAGCTTGTTCATACTACTTCTTCCTTTATATCTTTGTACTTTCAAGTTGTGTTTTTCGTAGCACTTTGTGCTTTGTTTGTACAACTTCATTCTTCCCCTTTTTAGAAACAAGATAACTTCTTTAGAGAAGTAAGTTGCTTTCTAACTTCCGTTTCTTTTCCTCTTATTCATTAGGATTAGAATACCACACAAATCATATGGTCTCCCATGCAGTAAATAACTTAGGGCGATTCTTAGTTCCCCTAGTTTTTGTCCTTTCTCAACTTGAGTCATACTTTCTCATCTCAAAGAAAAATAAAAAAAAACACTTTAATAAAGATTGAAGTAGTCTTAGATGCAAAGACTTATTCCATGGGGCACTTGTATTATCCCATCTTGGGATAGTACAAGCTTATCTAGCATGATGTATAAGTCTGATCATGACACTATTTTCACAAACAAAAACAACAAAAACAATTCTAAAAGACAGTAAACAAACAACACACATCTTTCCCGCGAGAATTCTCTTCTTATCTCATTCACTCATAACTTGAACTTGCTTCGACATGTCTCTTCGCAAAATGGTAACGCACTTATACCAGACGAGTCTGCAACACCCGAGAATAGGCATAAGCCATTCAATTCATTTAAAACACAAACAAGTTTCTGCCTTAGTTAGGCGAACTACGTCGACTCTGATCCTCATTTTCCCGATGAAGTACGTAGGCAGTGGGGTAGGGTGCATTCAAGCACACTCATTATTTTCCCTATATTTTCCTCCTTCCTTTTTGTTCTCTTTTTCCAGTTCTCTTTCTCAGTCCCTTTTCCAGTACCAGTAGCGATTTTTTTATTCAGTAGTAGTTTTATTTCTTACCCTTTGTGAAATTCTGGGATCAGGTACGTGATGTCGAATCAGATGTTTAAACACTTGAAGACTTAAACAAAACTTAAAGTGTAGGTAAATTAAATAACACAGGAAATTGTTAACCCAGTTCAGTGTATCTCCACACTTACATCTGGGGGCTACCAAGCCAGGAAGGAAATCCAATATAAGTAATATTAATTCTGGAATTAAACCAACCAGTTTAATTCTTCACTTAATATCTACCCAAGGCAATTTCTACCTAAGACACAACTTAGATATGAGTACCTACTCACTCCCCCTCAATCACACAGTGATATTTTACAATGTTTAATAAAACTGAAGTTACACTTCAAACACAACAACTTGATTTTACTTAAAAGTTTCAATCAAGACACAATACACTTTTTGCTTAAAAGCTCATAAAGTGATACACAATTAAAACCTGCTATTAAACACAAACACCCTTTATAGTCTTCTTAATTTTCGTACTCTATTCTGAGAGTTTCTGTTCCTTAAATAGATACTTGGTTTTTGGGCTTTCTGTAAATTATCCAGTCCTGATAAATCCTACTGTCATCACCTTGAATTAGGGTTTGTTACTTCCTTGATTCAAGGTGAGTTAGTTATTCTGTTACACTGAAATCAGATAACTAAGCTCCCTACAGATGCGCCTTGTATTGTTTATCTATTCACAATTAATTCCAGATAAATTCCCTGAATTTACTCAGTTCTGTTATGCATTATTTAAGTCTGGTAGCAGGTTTACGATGTCACAACATCTGGTGTGACATCCTGATGTCTGAACTTAATTCATTAACTTATACTCTGTTTGACAATGCCACAACATCTGGTGTGACATCCTGAACTAAGTTCAACACTTCTTGTTTGTCAAAAATTCTGCCAATTCTTAACATCTACAAACTCCCCCTTTAGCTAATTTTTGGCTAACATAATCTTCTGGTATTAGCAGCAGAGTTCTTTTATCAGAGTGCAGCAGAGTTCTTTTATCTGTTGAATCATATGAGAGATAATACTTTGCTCCCCCTCAAACCTGTATGTACTGCTATGACTTGTTCAACAGAATTTGATATACCAATGAGCATTCAGAAAAAAACTTAGTTCAGAAAACAGAATTTAACTTCAGCATTGTTCATTAATTTGGCAAACAGTAGTAGACAGTTGTTCAGAACTCTTAACTCTTACTCCCCCTTGTTAGACAGAAATTGGGGCCAAACATTACATAAGCAGAGAAAAACAAAATTACAAAGCAAAAAGTACAATTCAGTTTCCATCACACTCAGCTTCACTCAGACTCATCATACTCAGTATCTTCTTCTTCCTCAGTCTCAGCATCTGATCCATCAACATTCTGAGCACCCTCTTCCATCTCCAGCCTTTGAATTATTTCCTCAATCCTTTTCTTCCTAGCATCTAGCTCTTTGCAAGTGGTCTTGAGTTCTGCAATCAAGGTTGCTTTGGATATAGGATTCTTGACATTTGATGGTCCAACAGATGTCCCACTGGGAGCTTCAACATCAGCAGCATGATGGCTCAGGAACAATTTGTAGTGGAAGGCCAGTGGACTCTCCCTCTTGCAGACTGAATCCTTCTCAGTAAGGATGCCTGGATATTGGTTGAGGATGATTCCACAAAGCAGAGAGGGAAAAGCTATTGGAAGCTTTGTTGCTGATGTTCCTGCATACTTTAGGGTTTGATAAAAGACGTAAGCCCCAAAGTCCAACTTTGTTTGGGTGCCTACAGCACAGATGAATCTTCCCAGTCCAATAGCTATAGAAGAAGTATGGTTTGTTGGGACCCAATTTACAGTTCCAATCCTATGCAGCATAACATACTTCCTTGTTAGCAAGCTGACAAACAGTTTGCCTTTGACTGGCCAAGACTTGACCTGGTTGGCAGTGATGATCTTGCAGACTTGGTTGTCAGTTTTGCCCAGCTCATTAGGACCATCAGACTCTCTCCCCAGGTAGTGATTTATAACCTTAGGAGAGAATTCAACACATCTCCCCCTCACATAAACCTTCCTGAAGTCTTCTGATTTTCCATCAGCACACCCCTCTTGCAGATTCACTATGAACTCCTTGACCAGCAACTCATAACAGGGTGAAAAATTTGAAACAGTCTTGAATAAACCAGCAGAGGATATTAAGTCTATTACCTCAGTGCACTCCAATGCATTGCTGCCTAGTTCTCTTTCCAGAGCCACTCTTCTTTGGTAGACATACTTCCATTTGCTCACACTAGAGACATGATGGAAGGACACATTGTCCAGAGGTGCTTCAGGAACAGCATAGGTAGACCTGGGAGGTGTTGGCTTCTTCCTTGGTTGGGATGTTGGAATATCCTCCTCAACATCTGAATTAGGTGGAGTTGCAGCTTTCCTCTTCTGGGTGCTTACCTTGCTCCATTGTTTAGTAGATCCAAAGGCAACTTTGACCTTGTCCTTTTTAGGAGTAGGCTGTTTCTTTTCAGGAGTTGCATGTCCAGCAGGCTTCTTCTCCTTCCTAGCCCTAAGCCTTTTGGCTAAGCTAGGGTTAATAGATGCAATGATCTCTGTGTCAGAGTCATCATCTAGGGTTTCAACAGGAGGAGGTTGGGAAGCCTCCTTTTCAGCACTTTGATCAACAGAAGCTTGATCATCAGTGGCTTCATCATCATCAGTTGAGGTCTTGTTCTGGTCCTCAGATGCTTCAACATTTATTGGGACATCCTGTTGAGCAGGAATGTCCTCTTCAGCCTGATTTCTTGGTTCTTCTTTTGGAGCAGGCATGTTGTTCAGGGGAACAGATACCCCACACACGACTCTTTGTTCAGATAGAATCCTGTTCACAAGATGATTGATGGATGCATCCACATAGTCAGAAGCTTTGGGGGTGTTCGTTGATGAAGGAGTCCCCTTGCTTTTGCTGAACACAAGTTCCTTTTCTCTTCTTACATTGGGAGTTCTAGGTTTTTGAGCAATAGGGACACTTCCTCTGATTTCGTCTATGGGAGTAGTATCCATTGGTACCATAGAGATTGGAGTTGCATGCACTACATCTTCTTGGTTGAGACCCTCATCAATGAAGTAAGGGTTTTGATGTTGAGACATTTTTCGAATGTAGTGGAAGAGGAGTTAGGTTTGATTGATTTTGATGAGCTTAGAAAATCAGCTTTAGCATGCAAATCGTTTTGAGGAGATAGTGAGAAGGTGAAGAGCTGAGAGCACGTTTGAGCTTTTATAGAATCCGTTACTAGTGGAATTCTTAAGAGTGGAATACACAAAGTTATTGACCAGACTGATGCGGCCATCTGGTGATTATGCCACACGATGTCATGAGACATGTTGGCACTTCTCCATAACTGCTATATTTCACATAAGCAGATTCCCAATTTACCCCTTAGGTTTTCAAATTGGGTAGCATCCAAAGCTTTAGTAAATATGTCAGCCAATTGCAGATCTGTGGCTACATGTTCTAATGTGATCACCTTCTCTTCCACAAGATCTCTGATGAAATGATGCCTGATATCAATGTGCTTAGTCCTGCTGTGTTGGATAGGATTTTTTGAGATGTTGATAGCACTTAAATTGTCACAGTACAATGTCATGACATCTTGTGGGACATTGTATTCTATGAGCATTTGCTTCATCCATACCAACTGTGAATAACTGCTACCAGCTGAAATATATTCAGCTTCAGCAGTGGATAAGGATACACAATTTTGTTTCTTACTGAACCAAGAAATCAAATTGTTTCCTAGAAAGAAGCATCCTCCTGATGTACTCTTTCTATCATCAGCACTTCCAGCCCAGTCAACATCACAAAAGCCAGTGAGAATTGGTTCACAACCATGAGAGTACATTATGCCATAGTCACAAGTACCATTGACATATTTCAAAATCCTCTTAACCTGGTTTAGATGGCTTACTTTTGGCTCAGCTTGATATCTTGCACATACACCTACTGCAAAAGCTATATCTGGTTTGCTTGCTGTCAGATATAGTAGGCTTCTAATCGTGAGTGGGGGCAGGTGTTCTCTTATGACTTGCATTGTCCATCCCAAACTTCTTGACAGTGTTCTTTGCATACTTGCTTTGGGATATGAACATGGAGTCCTCCATCTGCTTGATTTGTAGTCCAAGGAAGTAGGTTAGTTCTCCTACTAGGCTCATCTCAAACTCAGATTCCATTTGAGTAACAAAATGTTTAACCATCCTGTCTGACATCCCACCAAAGACTATGTCATCTACATATATTTGAGCAATCATGACATTTCCTTCTTCATCCTTCACAAACAAGGTTTTGTCTATTCCACCTTTCTTGTACCCTTGTTTTATTAGAAAAGTGGTCAGTCTTTCATACCATGCTCTTGGGGCTTGCTTCAGACCATAAAGAGCCTTCCTTAGTTTGTATACATGATCTGGACAGCTTGGATCAACAAATCCCTTAGGCTGCTCCACATATACTTCCTCATTAAGGTACCCATTTAGAAAGGCACTTTTAACATCCATTTGAAATAGCTTGAACTTTAGGATACAAGCAATTCCTAGAAGTAGTTTGATTGATTCAAGCCTTGCTACTGGTACAAAGGTTTCATCAAAGTCTACTCCCTCAATTTGTGTGTATCCTTGAGCTACAAGTCTAGCCTTGTTCTTTGTAGCAACTCCCTGCTCATTTGACTTGTTCTTGTACACCCACTTAGTGCCAATCACATTTATGTCATCAGGCCTAGGAACAAGATCCCACATTTCATTCCTTGTAAACTGGCCTAATTCTTCTTGCATAGCAGAGATCCAGTACTCATCATTCAGAGCTTCCTTGATGTTTTTAGGTTCTATCTTTGAAACAAAGCAGGAGCCTGAAATCATCTCTCTTGATCTAATGATTACACCACTGTTGGGATCACCAATTATCAGATCTTTAGGATGATCTTTCTGGATTCTGATGGAGGGAGGTTTGTTGGATTGTTTTGTCCTTGCCTCAGTTAGAGTGAAGTCAGGATTATCACTCTTTATTTCAACTTCAGTCTGATTGTCAGCAGATGTTCCAACATCATCTGCAACATCTGCAGAGGCATCATCAATAATCACATTTATTGACTCCATTATAACCTTGGTTCTGGAGTTAAATACTCTATAGGCTCTGCTATTTATGGAGTATCCAAGGAAAATCCCTTCATCACTTTTAGGGTCCATCTTCCTTCTTTGATCCCTATCAGCCAGAATGTAACATTTACTTCCAAACACATGAAAGTACTTGACTGTAGGTTTTCTGCCCTTCCAGATTTCATAGATGGTGGACAAAGTTCCCTTTCTTAGAGTGACTCTATTGTGAATGTAACATGCTGTGTTTATAGCTTCAGCCCAAAAGTACAGTGGTAACTTTTTAGCATGAATCATAGCTCTTGCTGACTCTTGGATAGTTCTGTTTTTCCTCTCAACAATCCCATTCTGTTGAGGGGTGATAGGAGAAGAATACTCATGTTTGATTCCTTCTGAAGAACAGAAATCTGAGAATTTTTGATTCTCAAACTCCTTTCCATGGTCACTTCTTATTCTGACCACACAACTTGCTTTTTCTCTTTGTATTCTTTGGCACAGATCTTTGAATACATCAAACACATCAGACTTTTCTTTGATGAAACTTATCCATGTATATCTTGAAAAGTCATCAACAACCACATAGGCATATCTTTTTCCACCAAGACTCTCAAACTGCATTGGTCCCATAAGATCCATATGCAATAATTCCAAAACTTTGGAAGTTGTCAGATGTTGGAGCTTTGGATGTGACATCTTGGTTTGCTTGCCTATTTGACATTCACCACACACTTTACCTTCATCAATCTTCAGTCTTGGAATACCTCTTACAGCCTCCATAGATATGATCTTCTTTATTCCTCTGAGATGAAGATGACCCAGTCTTTGGTGCCACAGCTTCACTTCTTCTTCTTTGGCTAAGGAACAAGTTGAAGTAAGGCTGAAGTCTTGAGGTTCCCACATATAGCAGTTGTCTTTTGATCTGGCTCCTCTCATGACAACCTTCTGTTCTTTATCAGTGACTATGCATTCAGTTTTGGTAAAGTTTACACTGTAACCTTGGTCACATAATTGACTTATGCTGATCAAGTTAGCAGTTAATCCTTTTACCAGCAGCACATCATTTAAACTTGGTACACCTGGGCAGTCGAATGTCCCAACTCCCTTGATTTCTCCCTTTGCTCCATCTCCAAAGGTTACATATTTGGATGAGTGTGACTTTAAGTCTACCAGCAGATTCTTAAGGCCAGTAATATGCCTTGAGCAGCCACTGTCAAAGTACCAGTCTTCCTTAGCAGATACTCTGAGAGATGTATGAGCTATATAGGCAACAACCTTCTTAGACCATTTGTTCCTGTTGATAGGTTTCCTTTGATGCATCCGCCCTGTGTGGTGTCCATCTTTAGAGTTCCAAGGTTGTCTGTTGAACTTTTTCTTGGGTATGTATTTGTAGCTTTGATCAGCATGAAGACTAGCTTTAGGTACCCATACTTTCTTGATGACCTCTGTCTTCTGCTTAGGGGGTTGCTGATATCTCTGATTTGGATGTCCATGCAGCACTTTCTTGGTGACCTCTGTCTTCTGCTTAGGGGGTTGCTGATACCTCTGATTTGGATGTCCATGCAACACCTTTTTGGTGACATCTGTCTTCTGCTTAGGGGGTTGCTGATATCTCTGAGTTGGATGTCCATGCAGCTTGTAGCAAAAAGGTTTGATGTGACCAAACCTTCCACAATGATGGCATCTCCATCTTTGATATTTCTTTTTCATCATGTTCTTGTCATGATGTTGAGACATCTGTTTGGACATCTTGTTTGACTTCATGGGATTTGGAGTTGTTTTGCTGGTGCTAGCCTCAAACTTTTGAGCTTTATTAAATCCCAGCCCAGTCCTATCCCCTGAGTGCTTGTTGTTGTTGAGAATGACATCCAGTGTGTTTGAGCTATTGTTCAGCATTCTGACAGATTTGGACATATGCTCCAATTTGGAGTTGAGTAGGCCTACTTCACTTTTCAAAGTGTCAATGATCTCTAGATTACTTGTCTTTTCAGCCTTTAATTCCCCAATCTGCTTCTTCTGCTGTATATTCTCCATGCATACTTCAGTGATCCTTTTACACAGCATCTTGTATGATTCTTCAAGCTCTTCAAATGTCAGCTCCTCATCACTGGATCCCCCTTCAGTTTCACATACTCCAGCTAGAGCAGTGATGTGCTTTGCAGATTCTTCTTCTGACTCACATCCTGAGTCTTCATCTGACCAGGTCACAGAGAGACCTTTCTTCTACTTCTTTAGATAGGTTGGGCATTCACTTCTGATGTGTCTATATCCTTCACATCCATGACATTGAATCCCTTTTCCTTGGTTAGTCTTCTCATCATAATTTGACGTTCTATTAGAATCATAAGGTCTTTTATTCTCAGAAGAGGTTGAGTTTCTTCCACTTGGTCTGGACCTGTTTTCCATTCTTTTGAGAATTTTGGTGAATTGTCTTCCAAGCATAGCAATTGTTTATGATAAATTTTCCTCAGAGTCTGCTTCATGACTTTCTTCTTCTTTATCAGTATTTGAGACCAAGGCTATGCTTTTGTTTTTCTTCACAATTTTATCATTCATTCCCATCTCAAATGTTTGAAGGGAACCAATGAGCTCTTCAACCTTCATTGTGCATATGTCCTGAGCTTCTTCTATTGCAGTAACCTTCATGTCAAATCTTTTTGGTAGTGATCTGAGAATCTTTCTTACCAACTTTTCATCACTCATCTTCTCTCCCAAAGCACCAGAAGTATTAGCTATTTCCAGGATGTTCATGTAAAACTCATGAATGGTCTCATCTTCCTTCATTCTCAAGTTTTCAAACTTGGTGGTGAGAAGTTGAAGTCTTGACATCTTCACCTTTGATGTTCCTTCATGAGTGGTTTTGAGAGTGTCCCAAACATCCTTGGCCAGCTCACAGTGATGCACAAGTCTAAATATGTTCCTATCAATGCCATTGAATAAGGCATTTAAGGCTTTGGAATTTCCAAGTGCTGAATCTTCTTCCTCCTTGCTCCACTCTTCTTCAGGCTTTAACACTTTTGCCCCATCCTTATTGTCTTGGACAGGGTGCTCCCATCCTTTGTTGACTACTTTCTAAGCCCTGCTATCAAGTGATTTTAAGAATGCTACCATTCTTGGCTTCCAGTAGTCATAGTTGGATCCATCCAATATAGGTGGTCTATTCACAGATCCTAAATCTCTGTCCATGTTCCCAAAACTTGCAGTCCCTAGATTTCACCCAGTTAAACAGGCAGGGTGCTTGCTCTGATGCCAATTGAAATTCTAGGATCAGGTACGTGATGTCGAATCAGATGTTTAAACACTTGAAGACTTAAACAAAACTTAAAGTGCAGGTAAATTAAATAACACAGGAAATTGTTAACCCAGTTCAGTGTATCTCCACACTTACATCTGGGGGCTACCAAGCCAGGAAGGAAATCCAATATAAGTAATATTAATTCTGGAATTAAACCAACCAGTTTAATTCTTCACTTAATATCTACCCAAGGCAATTTCTACCTAAGACACAACTTAGATATGAGTACCTACTCACTTCCCCTCAATCACACAGTGATATTTTACAATGTTTAATAAAACTGAAGTTACACTTCAAGCACAACAGCTTGATTTTACTTAAAAGTTTCAATCAAGACACAATACACTTTTTGCTTAAAAGTTCATAAAGTGATACACAATTAAAACCTGCTATTAAACACAAACACCCTTTACAGTCTTCTTAATTTTCGTACTCTATTCTGAGAGTTTCTGTTCCTTAAATAGATGCTTGGTTTTTGGGCTTTCTGTAAATTATCCAGTCCTGATAAATCCTACTATCATCACCTTGAATTAGGGTTTGTTACTTCCTTGATTCAAGGTGAGTTAGTTATTTTGTTACACTGAAATCAGATAACTAAGCTCCCTACAGATGCACCTTGTATTGTTTATCTATTCACAATTAATTCCAGATAAATTCCCTGAATTTACTCAGTTCTGTTATGCATTATTTAAGTCTGGTAGCAGGTTTACTATGTCACAACATCTGGTGTGACATCCTTATGTCTGAACTTAATTCATTAACTTATACTCTGTTTGACAATGCCACAACATCTGGTGTGACATCCTGAACTAAGTTCAACACTTCTTGTTTGTCAAAAATTCTGCCAATTCTTAACATCAACACTTTGAAATAGACTAACAAGCATGGATCCCGTCGGGTACGGCAGATGATCTGGGTGCTAATACCTTCCTAGGTCGTAACCGACTCCCGAACCAGTTCTTTGGTTCGCAGGACCTGGTCTTTTCCTTTTCTCTTAGATTTGTGCAACATTACATTTCCCATTCATTCGGGATAAAAATTTCTGGCTGACGACTCTTGTAACACCCAAAACACCCCACGTAAATATTAATTAAATCAGACTAAAATTTCCAACTAAATAATTGAGTGTTACATTTCAACTTCAAAACCAACATAAAGCTCATGATACGTGTATAAGAAAATTCGTTTAACATGCAGCGGAATTAAAAATAACATATAATATTGTCATTACAAAATGTTTTTCATAAAATAAATCAATTAAAATGTAACTTTGTCCCTACACCCAAAGCGACGTATCAGAGCCGACATCCTAATGTTGAGGAGTACACCGACTTCACTGACCATCACTTGACTTATCCTTCTCACCTGCATGTTACCAATGGGAGGGTAACATTCAAACAGAAGTGGTGAGATACTTACATCATATAGATCATATAATAAGAATTAAGCAAGTATCCTAAAATACACCACTTCTCAACAAATATTATACAACAACTTATGCAACAACTGCACATACTCACACATCATATACAACAACTACAACAATCATGCAATGAGATTCGACTTGACTCTATGCATGCAGTACCATAATCTGATCTCTATTTCAAGATCTTGTTCCTGTCAGAACTCTCGACCCCTCTTTCTTGGTCCAATATGATCCTTATTTCATGATCACACCCTCGACCCCTATTTCATGGCCACATACGATCCCTATTCTATGACTGCACCAACATCACAACAATGACATATCCCACCTTGATATGTTACACAACTATGCGACATGTCATGCAACATCAATGACATACATGCATACTCATACAACTACAACTACATCATACAACATTAACAACAACAACAACATACCATAACATCTATCAATTACTACTAATCATCATCAACACAATTTCATGCGATTCATAACTCATAATCATATAATTAAGTTCATATTACAACGACATAACATAACATATATAACATAATACGTACTCAAATACCATCACTAAACGTTTGAACATATCAACACAACACAACTTAACAATTAAACAACATCAACATTAACAAACATGTATATTATATTTAGCTCAATTACACTAATTATTCCCACAATTAGGTGCATAACTCACCTCTCGCTACTTCTAGCTACCCCACATCACTTCCTAAGCATTAATAATGAATTAAAATAATTTTATGTAATTTTTCGGAATTTAAAAATTTATTTTTCATGCTCCAGAGCTTGCTAAGAAAGGCCCACATCTCGCTAAGCAAATAGCCCACTGACTCTTGCTCGCTAAGCGAGCTCTACGATTTTGCAAATCGCAGCTCTGTTCTCAGCATCCAAACCTGCTACGAATTTCTTATGTATGCAACATCAAAAACAACCAAAAACCACAACATTCCTCAAATTTATCATTTAATCCATACAATTAACATCTAACAATAATTAACAACATATAATTCAACCTAATCCCTCCTCAATTCACCATAATATCAATCCCTAATTTTCAACCTACCCAATTCCCATTATAAAACCCTTAAGATAGAAGAATACCACCATTACCTTGGTATTGATGTGAAATTATCCTTCCTCGCAGATTCTCCTTCACGTTATAGCCCTTCCTCTCCTTCTCCCTTCTCAATTTCACGATCGTTCTTCGCAAAACACCAAAACACACTGAACTCCTCTTTTCCTTATTACAACCTTATCCCTTAGACCAATTTAGGGACTTTAAAAATTACCCTCATTAATTCCACCAAATGGCCACCTTACCCTTACCTCTTATTATTCCCATTATTTAATTTATTCAATAATAATATTATCCATTATAGTATAATCCTTTAAAATAATATTATATTCAACATTATATATTATTCTTCCGCACACAAAACATTATAATCCAATTAAAATAAATACTTATAATTTGGGGCATTACAACTCTCCCCCACTATAAAGGTTTTCGTCCTCGAAAACTTACTGTTCTGGATCGGCCCAATCCCTACAATTGGGCCAAGAAAACCAATCCAATAGGCCTGCTCGACGTCGAGCACAATTAGGGAAAGTGGTCCCTGTCGACCACAAGCAGTCCGACCACGATGAAGTTCCCTAACGGCTAGTCTTGAACGTTGCCTATTTTCACGGATTCCTCGATCCGCGCCTCACAAAATGGACCAATAATCTTCCATTTAGTCTCTTATATAAACCCTCTCGTTTGAGAGGGTCAGGTATTCATTCTCTCTGACATTTATACTTGTACTTTCCCACTCTTTGCTCGGTTACTTACTTTAGCATCAAGTGCCTTGCAGGTACACCCCCCTTTTCTCCTCACCGACCGTCCTCATCAGCTCTCGAGGCCAGCCGCATCGGATCCTGATCTCCAGGTACGATCAGGTGGCGCCGTCTGTGGGAAACTGATTTCCCCGTTCTTCTTTCAAAATATTCAAAGAACCAAAGTTTTAACAAGATCCATGGCTGCTCGGGACAACCAGGAAAACCGATCAAACGATGGCATGATTCTCACACAACGTGAGAGCAACATCCATCCTCCTCTACATGAGGAAACGATGCAAGACCATCCGGACGGGAAGGCGACATCACCTTCTCCCGATCGCGACCAACCTTTGGAAAGTCGCCCAGAAACTCTTTTTCCTTCGACTCCTTCAGGATCGGATTTCGCCGCATTGGCCGAGATCCTGAATCAGACAAACTTGCTGCTCCTCGCCCATGGCGAGAAAATCGCCCGTCTCGAAGATAATTCTCGTCGACCACAGTCTCCCGCGAGACCCCAAAGGGAGCATACTCCGTCTCCTGATAGGAAGAAGAGGAAAGGGCACGCCGACGAATCAACAGGCGACAAACATTTTCGTCAGTCTTCCCCATGACCCTCTCCTAGAAGAAAATCAAGAAGGAGCAGATCAAGATCTACCTCCCCCCGACGAACAAAGAAACATCCTCACAGGTCTTCGTCGTTCAATTCCAGCGACGACGAGGACGCTCGGGGTCCCCTCTCGTCTGAAATCATGGCGGCCATGCTTCCAAGAGGCTTAAAGAAACTTCTCCGTTAGGCTCGTACGATGGGACCACAGACCCAGACGAGCACATCGAGAATATCGATGCACTGCTCGACTATCGGGGTGTACGGGGGGCAATCAAATGTCGCCTTTTTCCTACAACGCTGAGGAAAGGAGCAATGACATGGTACAAAAGCCTCGAGGCCGAGTCCATCACCTCATGGAAACAACTTGGACGCACGTTCTCCAGGCACTTTACCGCATCAAGGCGGCACCCGAAGACAGAGGCTTCGCTCGAAGCGATCATCCAGGGGAGGGACGAGCCTTTACGAACTTACATCGAGAGGTTCAATAAACAAGCGGTCCAAGTATCCACGACCGACGACATGAAAAAATATTTGCTGGAACGAGGGTTACGCCCCTCGACTGATTTTCATCGGGCGGTCGGCATTAAAACCCCGGCCACTCTTGACGCATTCCTACTGAAAGCCCAATCCTACATTCAGTATGAGGAAAAACAAGCGGCCAGTTCAGTAAGAGACGCTCGACGCCGTGAAGATGCCAAACCACACCGAGTCGATGAACCTTCGACGTCTCGTCGAGGAGGAGACAAAAGAAAGGACGATCGCTCCCGTGAACCGCGCGAACACAGGGGACCCATCGGTCGGTTCCACGAGTACACACCTCTCCTGGCCTCCAGGGAGAAAATTTTGTCTGAATGCGCGAATTCAGAATTCAAACAGGCAGGGGTACGTTTTCCGAGGCAACAACCCAGCAAGCCCGGCACGGATAAAACGAAATACTGCAGATTCCACAAGAGTCACGGCCACAACACAGAGGATTGCATCCATCTCAAGGACGCAATCGAAATCCTCATCAAGGACGGGCACCTAAAGCAGTTCACCAAGTCCAGAGACACTCCTCGACAGGAAGCGCAGGAGACCCAGAAAGTCGAGGAAGCCATACCCATCCCTGCAGATGCTAACATGCAGGTTGCTCTAAGCATTTATCGCCCGAAAGATTTCTTCCTACCAGACCGCGCCGAGAGTTCGGGGTACCTCTCCTCCCACAGCCCATGGGAAGCTTTCCCTTCAGCAATAGTCATCTCGGGAGGAGGATTCAACAAAATCACGGTCGGATCCGTGAAACGGAAATTCGACCAGCTAATCGCTAAGGGGCCCGCGCAAAACGCCACCCTGGATCCACCAAGAGAAGGCTTTGTACCCCTTGCATTTTATCGAGAGGAACTTCTGGGAGGGGCGCCCAACTCTAGCATTCCCCTGCTCATCCGAGCACGCATGGCGAATTTCGATGTGAGGAGAATCCTTGTGGACCAAGGCAGCTCCTGCGACATCATGTACTCCCAGCTGTTTTCGACACTCCAGCTAAACGAGACACACTTAACTACATACGTCGGATCAGACCTGCAGGGTTTCAACGGAGCAGTATCCCGACCATGGGGCTATGTCAACCTATTTGTTACCTTCGGGGAAGGCGAGACAGCCAGGACGGTCAGGGTCCAGTTCTTAGTCGTGGACTGCCCATCTCTGTACCAATGCATCCTAGGACAACCAACCTTAGCCGAGCTAATCGCTGTGCCATCCATCGTCCACCTGAAGATGAAGTACTACACTACTTCAGGTAAGGTCGCCACATTGCACGGAGACGTCGACGCTGCCCGCAGGTGTTTCGAAGCGGCATCAAAAGGTCTCAGCTCAATATCATACCAACCAAGTCCCCCGACATCAAATTCACCAGATATTCCCAGGGCTTTCCCTCAGGTAGATTCGATCGACCTAGACTGCAGATTCTCGGACAATAGCGAGGGCGTCCAAAGGCCAACAGAATCGCTATCCCGACCAATACCAGATGGAGACTTTGAGCTAATTCCTCTGGGAGAAGACCCAGCTCGGTGTGTTAAAATTGGGGCACATATGCCCGAGTTGGTGAAGCGACAATTGGAAGCTTGCCTCAAAGGGAACGCAGATTTATTTGCCTGGAGCGCCGCAGAAATGCCAGGGCTTGACCCCGAGACAGCCTGCCACCACCTCTCCATTGACCCAACACACAAGGAGGTCGCTCAACGCAGGAGGAAGCAGTCGACCGAAAAAACTAAAGCAGCTGAATCTGCTGTTAAAGACCTCATAGAGGCTAAATTCGTAACCGAGGCCAGGTACACGACCTGGCTCTCGAATGTTGTACTTGTGAAAAAATCTAGTGGAAAATGGAGGATATGTGTTGATTATACCGATCTCAATCGGGCATGCCCGAAAGATGCATACCCTTTACCTAACATCGATAAATTGGTCGACAATTCATCCGGCTTCAAGCTATTATCCTTCATGGACGCATACTCAGGATATAATCAAATACCCATGGCCGTGTCTGACAAAAAATACACGACCTTCATGACCGAATCGGGCAATTACTTTTACAACGTTATGCCCTTCGGTCTGAAAAACGCGGGCGCGACATATCAGCGCATGATGAATAAGGTTTTCCGAGCTGAAATCAGAGATATGCTCGAAGTATACATGGACGACATGATCGTCAAATCTCAACAAGAAACGGACCACACGTCCCACTTACGAAAAGTGTTCGATCAGGCACGAAAATGCAAAATGCGCTTCAACCCTGAAAAATGCACGTTCGGTGTCCGAGCAGGAAAATTCCTCAGGTTCTACTTAACCGAACGAGGCATCGAGGCCAACCCTGACAAATGTCGGGCATTCGCGGAGCTCCCAACTCCTACTTCTAAAAAATCCATACAATCACTAAACGGGGTCCTTACCTCCCTCGCTCGGTTCGTAGCAAAATCCGCTCAACACGCTCTCCCTTTTTACAAACTCCTCCGCAAAGAGGCAACTTTCGAGTGGACGGGGGAGTGCGAGCTAGTGTTGTCCCACCTAAAAAAGGCACTAAGTGAACCCTCAGTCTTATCCAGACCTGAAGAAGGGGAGATACTGTATCTCTACCTTGCGGTTACAAACGAAGTAGTAAGCGCGACACTTGTGCGCGACCTACCCGAAGGGCAAAAGCCTGTATATTTTACAAGTAAAGCACTCCATGGCCCATAAATTCGGTACCTCTAGATAGAAAAGGTGGCTTTGGCCCTCCTTCTCGCAGCCAGAAGGCTACGCCATTACTTTCTAGCTCACACCATCATCGTAAGAACCGATCAGCCCATAAGACAATTGCTCGGTCGACCGGACATGGCCGAACGAATGCTAAAGTGGTCATTGGAACTATCCGAGTTTGACGTCAAATTTGAGGGAAGACAAGCTCTCAAAGCTCAAGTGTTGGCCGACTTCGTGGCAGAACTTACCTTCACCGAGCAAGACCCGAAAGTCTCATCCAGGTGGGTTATTTTCGTGGACGGAGCATCTGGTCCGGCAGGTATCGGGGCCGAAATTATCTTGGAGAACGAAGAGGGAAACGTCATCGAAGTTTCCCTGACCTTATCTTTCCCCACTTCTAACAACCAGGCAGAGTACAAAGCTTTTCTAGCGGGCATACAAATCGCGACCGATCTGGAAGCAGAAGAGATCACAATCTGCACGAATTCTCAGTTGGTCGCAAGCCAGGTCCGAGGAGATTTTCAGGCCAAAAATGATAACATGGCCGAATATTTGGCCCTCGTAAAAGGCGAACTAAAACGGTTCAAAAGTGTAGAAGTCAAACATATCCCGTGAGAAAACAACGTCCGCGCAGACATCCTATCCAAATTAGCGAGCACTAAAAGGAAAGGAAACAACAAGTCCGTCGTACAGAAAACGCTTCCCCGACCGAGTATCGGGCAATCATCGGTCCGCGTAGACATTAACATCGTGGGCGACACGAGCTGCTGGATGACCCCAGTATTTAACTATCTAACTAAAGGAGAATTACCGACCGACCCAAAAGAAGCTAGCACTATACGACGAAGGGCATGCTCGTATTCTCTAGTAGGTGGACGTATGTATCATCGAGGATTCTCTACACCCCTCCTCAGGTGCGTAGAAGAAGAAAATATCCCACACGTACTAAGGGAAGTCCATGAAGGAATCAATGCGCAACATCCTGGCGGACGGTCGTTGGCTCGAAAAATCCTACGGGCAGGATACTATTGGCCCACACTGCAACACGATGCGAAGGAGCACGTGAAGAGGTGCGACAAATGCCAACGACACGGAGACGTGCACGTAGCACCCCCATCTGAGCTAAAATCATTATCGTCACCTTGGCCATTCGCATGGTGGGGGATGGATATCTTAGGACCATTCGTCGTTGGGTCCGGTCAAAATAAGTACTTAATTATAGGCGTCGACTATTTCACCAAGTGGATAGAAGCTGAGGCCTTAGCCAAAATCACCGCGCTCAACATACTACGTTTCTTCAAGAGAAACATCCTCGCCCGGTTCGGGGTACCACTCGCCATCGTGACCGACAACGGCACTCAGTTCACAGATAAACACTTCAAAGAATTCGTTGCATCAATGGGAACGAAACAACATTTCGCTTCAGTCGAGCATCCCCAAACTAACGGGCAAGCAGAGGCCGCGAACAGGGTAATCCTAAGAGGTTTGAAACGAAGACTGGTCGAGCATAAGAAGCATTTGGTCGAGGAGCTACATAGCATGCTATGGGCATATAGGACCACACCCCACTCAACAACCGGGGAATCCCCATTTCGATTAGCATATGGAACCGAAGCGCTGATCCCTATAGAAATGCACGTCCTATCGAAACGCACAGAATCCCCCATGGACCAGGATACCAATTCTGAAGCTTTGAGAGACGAGCTCGACATGATCGAAGAAGTTCGTTCAGAAGCCACTCTTCGAGAAACCATTCTCAAACAAAAAATAGCCGCTCGGTATGATTCTAAGGTCATAAGACGAACGTTCGAGGTAGGCAGTCTTGTCCTTAGAAGAAATCACAGAGATCCCCGCGAGGGAAAATTGACACCCAACTGGGAAGGCCCGTATCGCGTCCGAGCAAAAACCGAGAACGGAGCCTATTATTTGGAAAATCTACACGGGGAAGAGCTTGCTCGGCCTTGGAACGCCAAGAAACTCAAACAATACTACAGCTAAATCACAAAGTCACCCTACTCAACTTTCAAGCAAGGAGAAAGGGGACCGACTGAAAACTGCGTGCCTAGGTATGAGCACGACAACCCAAATATAACAAAGTCAAGCAAGGTCTCCTTTCGAGGGAAAGAGAAACTTGCCGCACGGACGGATACTCAAACGAGTCTGACGTCGCCTAAGTACCACGACCAGGCAGAATCCCAGCTCGCGATGGGATGTTCAAGCCACGGAGCCCGGGCCATTACCTTGGCCTGAGCACCGACCAGGAGTAAGACTCCAAAATTTGATTGGTCCCCCTAACCAACAGATCACACGCACATCCCGTATTCAGTCGATCACACCCAATTAACGCAAAGATGCATACCAAACACTTAATAAAATTAACAAGTAAACTATGTCCTCCGACGGACGCATCACTACGAACAAATAAAATATAGAAACCGACCATCAAGATCGTGCACATGAAATTAAAAATGCGACCCCGAAGGGCCGACTTGTTCAGGATTACATACAAAGGGGGCCACGCCCCCCCAAAAAGAAACATCATAAATTATCAGGCACGCAGGCCATTAACTCATTACCCTCGCCTCCCGGGAGGCCTTCCTCCTCACAAGCTCCCTCCTGCTTCGGTTGCGCTTCAGGCTGGCCAGGCTGATCAGTCGACCCCGGCTGAGAATCATCCACCACCAAGTCTGAGGGGACCACGATCTGACCGTCCACGACCTTGTACAAATAGTTGATTCGACCAGCGTCCAAGGCCATGTCAGGGTGAAGAACTCTCATTTGGTCCACCGTGTTCTGAAAACTAAGCTCAGTCAATGAGCTCAGATCTTCCATGTCCTGGTCAATCCGAGCGAGTAAATGAGCCCTCGTCACCAGACTCTTAGTCTCTTCATCCTCATCATCCTTCGGGCAAAAGGCGTCCTTCAGCTTTTTATTTTGCTCAAGCAGCCTTTTCTTGTCGACCTCCAGCTTGGCGATGACGGCGGCCCGTTCAGTCGACTCCTTGGTCACAGCTTTAGCCTCCTCAGTGGTCGCTGTCAGCTTAGCCTCAGAAGCAGCCAGCTGCTCCTTAAGCCTGCTATTCTCTCGCTCCAGTCCGGGACTCCCTTCGACCGTCTGCCAGGCCATTGTCAGGACCCGCATAACCGCGCTCGCGTCTTGGGCCAGAGATAATCGCCGAGCGGGACGATCCATGCCTTCCAAAAACAAGGAATCCGCACGGTCCACCTCCATGCTCGTTCCCTCGAAGAAGTTGCGCATCACGAAACACGGAGGCAGCCCATGCTTCGGGTTTGGAGGAGCGTTGGTCGTTAAATCCATAGTGGCTGCAGACTTATGCTTCTTCATCAAGGAGCCTGTCGACGCGCTCGACGAACCTTGGACCAAGGGGCCCGACCCCGAGCCACTCGTCTCAGTCAGCTTGGTCTGCACGACCCTTGATCTTTTCCTCTGCTGCTGAACCAGGCGTTCTTGAATTTTGTCCAATGGGTTCGACAGGGAGCCTGAAAAAGGAAAAAGATCAGGTCAGTCATGGACGACAAAGTCAAAGCAAAAATTTAACTAATGCAAATAAACAGATACCAAAGAAGTCGGACACTTCCTGCCCGGTACGGCAAGCCAGCAACTCAGTAACATTAATCAAGGGACGCTCCACGGCTTCCCCCCCATCCTGATCAACTATAACTTTTCCATCTCCGTCCAACAGGGGGGTCGGAGTGAAGGATGTTATCAATTTTCTGAAGGCCTCGAAACTGGCCGCATCATCATCATTCAATGTGTCCCCCACCTGAACGAACTCCCCAACAGGTTTCTCATAATGAGCATGACTCCAGGAAAATGGGAACATCCACAATCTCCTCGGGATCACCTGACCTTGATCGTCGAGCTTAGGCTCGTCATTCTCGTCAGTGTCTATTCCCAGAAAGCTCATTGTTCTCAAGGCCACAGTGCTCGCGGGCTTTATCAGAAAGTAATCAGTTTTGAAGGCCCGGATAGATTCTGAATGGGCCTTGAAAATCTTCGTCCGCTGCTTGAAGGACACAAATCCCTTTCGGTCAGTTCCTCGCCCGACTTGGCGCTGCAAGGAGAACAGTCGGAAAAATAGGGGAAGCGTGGCACCAACACCCAGATGGGCACATATCATCTCAAATGCTCTTAGGAACGCGTATGAATTGGGGTGCAGCTGAGAAGGGGCGACGCATAGATGCCCGAGCACGACACTCACAAAGTCACTGAAAGGCAATGTTACCCCCAGGACCGAGATCGCGTACTCGTACATGGAGAAAGCCCGACCGCAGAAATCTGAGAAGATACGGTCATCATCCCCTGGGCAGGTTACAATCCAATCGGCAGGGTCACCGACAACGGGCAGCGGCTCCGTTCGAGGTCTTGAAAATGAGGACACCTTGTCCATCAAATCTTCCACCACCCATTCTTCGGGAGAGACCCTCGTCTGGTCAGGACACTGGGGAGAGTCTGTTGATGCTCCTGTAGTACTTGTATCCGAACTCTCCGAGGAGCTCCCAGAACCAGAAGGAATGGACGCAGATGACCCTGAATCTCCCGAGGACGTCTCTTCGGAAAGCACGTCCAGCGGATTCATGAGCGAGTTTTCACCTGAAAAGCAGAGGAAAGGCTTCAGTGAATTCGATTAAGAATATCAAATCCACCCTTCCACCGCTCGACAAGTGAAAGGGCGCGCATCAGCTCAGAGACTGTCCCAAACTATAGCCCTGGCTGACCATCGCTCGGAGCGACGGCTTACGCCCAACATTATAAGTCAAGGATCTAACCTAGGTATTTATCAAAACCCAAGTCTAAGTCGACCAACACCTACGTCGACCCTGAGCTAGGGTTTGCAACCGACCGACTACGGTGGCAGAAGTCCTAGGGTTTACCGGTTCTAAATCTAAAACCTACCGTCAAAACTACCCTAAGCCACATGAATTTCTACGAAATCTAAGCTATAAACACCTAAAAAGGAGAAAAGGAACCGTACCTTGCGCTTGAGAAGACATTCTTGAAGAGAAAAGCGTTCTGGAAGTGGTGGTCGGCAAAGAGATGCGATGGTCGACGGCTGGGGTGGCGGCAGTTGAACGAGCAGAGCGTTGAAGAAGAAGATGAAGCAAAAAGTTCAGAATGGGCCCTGAGAATCCTATTTATAGGAAGGGGGAACACGTGCAAGCACACGTGACCCCTACATGCTAGCCCCTAGACTAGCCGTCAAATCATTAATAGGCGCAAATTCCCAGATATTCCAGCTTTTCGTTTCACATTCCTCTGTCGAGCAACGCACCAGCTTCCCGTTCCCAGAAGATCGACAACATAGATCCCTGGCCCTGACACTGCTCACCGCCGAGCATAAAATCATTCTTAAGTCACTACTCTACCACACGAGCAATAACTTGGGGGGCTCCTGTTCTGGATCGGCCCAATCCCTACAATTGGGCTAAGAAAACCAATCCAATAGGCCTGCTCGACGTCGAGCACAATTAGGGAAAGTGGTCCCTGTCGACCACAAGCAGTCCGACCACGACGAAGTTCCCTAATGGCTAGTCTTGACCGTTGCCTATTTTCACGGATTCCTCGATCCGCGCCTCACAAAATGGACCAATAATCTTCCATTTAGTCCCTTATATAAACCCTCTCGTTTGAGAGGGTCAGGTATTCATTCTCTCTGACCTTTATACATGTACTTGCCCACTCTTTGCTCGGTTACTTACTTTAGAATCGGAGTGCCTTGCAGGTAAACCCCCCTTTTCTCGTCACCGACCATCCTCATCAGCTCTCGAGGCCAGCCGCATCGGATCCTGATCTCCATGTACGATCACTTACCTCAAGCAAAAAGATTCGGATACGACTCTCACATCCTGCTTTCCAATTCCCAAGTCATGTGGCCACTGGCGGCTCCCCCCAAACCACCTTCACAAGGACAATCTCATTGCCGCTCAATTGCTTTACCTCTCGATCATCAGTTTGTTTCGGTAATGCTTCAACTGTAAGATTATCTCTTACTTCCACTTCGTCCATCGGTATTACATGTGAAGGATCCAGAACATACTTCCGAAGTTGTGACACATGAAATACATCATGCAAATTGGACAATCTCGACAGCAACGCCACTCTATAAGCAACAGGTCCAACTCTTGCCGAAATATGATACGGCCCAATAAACTTAGGAGTGAGCTTCCTCGACTTCAAAGCTCGTCCAACACCGGTCACCAGAGTAACCCACAAAAATACCTGGTCCCCTTCATGAAACTCAAGATCTTTCCTCCTCTTATCATGGTAACTTTTATTCATACTCTGCAAAGTCTTCATCTTTTCTCGGATCAACTTCACCATTTCAGTAGTCTGTTGCACAATGTCAGGTCCAAGTACAACACTCTCACCCGACTCATGCCAACACAAGAATGCCCTACATCTTCGACCATTCAAATCTTCAAATGGTGCCATTCTGATACTGGAATGATAACTATTGTTATACGTAAACTCAATCAACAGCAAGTGACTATCCCAAGCACCTCGTTCAATCACACAAGCCCTCAACAAATCCTCCAAGACTGTATTGTCCTCTCTGTCTGTCCATCAGTCTGAGGGTGATAAGATGAACTCAATTTCAACTTCGAACCTAATGCCTCTTGCAAACTCTCTCAAAACCTCAAAGTAAACCTCAGATCTCTATCTGACACAATGCTCAAAGGTATTCCATGCAACTTCACAATTACACCAACATATATTTCTGACAATTTTTGCAAAGAATAGGTAATACCAATCGGTATAAAATGCGCTGACTTAGTCAATCTATCCACAATCAACCAAATGGCATCATGCCCTCTTAAAGTAGTAGGTAGCCCCTTAACAAAATCCATTGATATAATATCCCATTTCCACTCGGGTATATCCAACGGTTGCATCAACCCAGCAGGTTTCAAATGTTCCACTTTTGACTTCTAACAAGTCAAGTGCGCATACACAAACTGAGCCACATCTCGTTTCATAGTAGGCCACCAAAATACATTCTCTAAATCCTGATACATTTTTGTCGCTCCTGGATGAATACTCAATCCACTCCTATGCCCTTCTTCAAGAGTCATTCTCTTCAAATCAATATCATTAGGAATACCTGTCGCTCCCCGAACATTCGTCCCGATGCAAACGCACACTATCGGCGAGGACGGTCGGATGGTGAAGGTTGAATAGAGTTGCCAGCTAGGAATTTTTATCCCGAAGGAAAGGTAATGCTGCATAAACCTAAAAAAGAAGTGGATAAGACGGTTGCGAACCAAAGAGACTGGGTAAGGGGGTTGGTTACGACCTGAGAAGGTATTAGCACCCAGATCGTCCGTCGTACTCGACGGGATCCACGCTTACCTGATTGTGTTTAAAAAAGGGGGAAGTGTATGTGCTGACTGTATATAAAAGAGATGGATAAACAAAGTGACAGTGCAAAAAGAACAGGAGTTCAAACTAAGGCTAAGAAAAGAAAGCTAGAAAGAGAAGAGGGGGCGGGGACCTGGGGACTTTTGTTCGATTACCGTTAAGTTATGCCTACTTATCCTCTCGTGCAATGAGGAAGTCAGAACACCGTAGTTCGACTCAAAGAGACTTGGTGTTTTGGTGTGAATTGCTTGCTTGTCTATGCTCAAGTGTATGACTCGTCTGGCTCGAGTGTTGACTGTCTTGCATTAGACTGAAGAAGCGAGTTCTCGTTTTTAGAGTGAGTGTGATGAGAAAAAAATCTCGGAGGAGACGTTTATTGTTTGTTTTTGTGTTTTCAGTTTTGTATTGTTTTTAGTGTTTTGCATAGGATAATGAGCTTAAGCCTTAATCAAGGGCCGTAAACTCATTATATCACCCCTGATTAGGGATAATGAGTCTACTTAAGTGTAAGATGAATATCTCAACTTAATTACCCTAATGATATAGGATTAAGATCATTAACCTACTTGTGATTATTAAGTGTTTTTTGGGTTTTTGTTTTGTGTTAAGTAATGAGTTTAATCTCTAATCAGGGATTAGTGAAATCATTACACCATCCTAAGAGAAGGATGATAGATGAGGACACTTAAGATGAGGAAGATACCTCAACTTAATACATGGTAAGGGATTAAAATCATTATATAACTGTCGCACCCCGAAAAATACGACCTCACGCGATCCGAATAGACGGGAGCCGCGCGCTGGACAGACTGAAGAGTCGCCACCTAATTCTATTTATTCCCGAAGGGGGAAAGGGAATATATAGATAAAACCCGAGTAGAGAGAGATAAGGACAAAGGTCAACGGAATCATTGTATGGGTTCGGAAGTCGGTTATGCAGGGGCAAAGTATTAGCACCCCCTACATCCATTGTACTCGATGGGAACCATCTAAGTTATCACACGCGAAAGGATGTCTATGCTTAAACGAATTACTTTCTAGAGGGAAATGAGTTTGAAACATAAGTTAGATTGATCCTAGGTGATCGGCAAGGATTGAGATCCTTGTGCCTACGTACTCCCGCGTGCAATGAGAAAGTCAGAGCCTCGTAGTTCGGCCTACTACGGTTGATGGTTGTTGATTTTATTACCTTTCTTCGATGAAAGGGTTTAGGAGTTGAAATGAACTAAAGATTATGGATAGTTTATTTCGTCCAACAAGACAAGAGTCTTGCGTCGAAATAATCGGAGCGAGTAACGAGAGCTCGTTATCCCCCTTTCTACCGCTTAAGGCTCGTGGCGTATAGTTTCTTCTTGTATTATTAATGTGTTTTATTTCCTAAGACCGCTTGACGTTGGATCAAGGGTTTGGATCTAGAAAGAATTCTTTTGGTTTTTTGAGGTTAGAGGGTGAATGCAAATGGAGTTTTATTTTGTGGTTTGTTTAGCGAGGCACAATCCGCTCGGCTCGCAAGGTGAGGTGGATCCTAATAAACGAAACGATAACTGAAAAAATAAAGTGTGAGTGTGCAAGTGCAACCGCTTGGCATTGGACCAAGGGTTCACGAATGAAATAAAATACGAAAAATAAAATACGTACATAAAATGGGGGAGGGGTACAAAATAAATTACAGGGGACTGCGAGAAATAAAGGGGTCTCGTTGTAATTCTCCCAAGAGAAAGCGTGTGTGCAGTGTTTTTGAACTGTTCGAAGGCGTTCAGCCTTTTTATTTGAATGCAACTGTTCGGAGGCGTTGGACCTTTTCGGACGCGTCGAGATGTGGTTCGTTAACTGCCTTAGAACCGATTTAATGAAATCGTTCTATGAGGAGTCGAATCGCTTTTTGTTGGAATGCGATAAAATAAATAAATTAAATTAAATTGAATTGCGAAAATTAAATTAAAATAGAATAATAAATACAAATAATAAATTGATAATGTTGAGAATACTTATAATGATATAATGAATAAAATAAATTAAATTAGATGTTATTAGTCAAAATAAAATAATAAAATAAAATCTAACTAAAAGAAGGGCCTCATATTGATTAAACATTTCGACTTAATAAAATGGGAACAAATTTAATCTTTTAGCATATCATCGGCCCAAAAAATGAAATTTAAAAGAAAAATCAATATGAAATAAGATTAAGTTAATAAGATAAAGAAATAATAAAAAAATAAATTAAAATATCTAAATAGAAAAGCAAAATGGATTAAAATTCAACAAGTTTCATAACTATAATTATAAAAAGTAAATCAAGGAATAAAAATAAAACAGAACCACTATTAATTGAAAACTAGGGAGAAAAAAAACTAGGAAGGTGTATCGACTTACTGAGGTATTTGAAACAATTTGGTAGGCTTATAACCCAAACTCAAAATGCTCATGAAACAATAAAAATAAGGTTAATAAAATAAATTATAAAAAAAAAGAAAGATTAACGTGGCCTTGGTGTGTTCAGTGAGTAGCATAATCCATGGGCTTACATCAACTCAAAATCCATCACAACAAATAAAAAAATAATAAAAGTGAACATTTACTTTTAAGATCATAATGGAATGGTTATAAGGTGGTTTTTTCGCGGCAGGTCTCGGTCTTCTCTCCCTATCTCGCTCTCAATCGCTCTCTCAGATTCGCGACTCAAGTGGCTTGGTTTACTGCGTTCGGGTTTGATGATTTTTGGGCGTCAACGGTTTGGGCTGTTGCGTCTTCGGATTGTGGTGGATGGCCGGCGGGTTTGGGTTTTGTGAAGGTCTGAAAATCTGGTCTATTTTGGTTTGAAGGGATTTCGGCTATGGGTGTTGGGTCTATGCGGTTTCCGGTCGTTTTGGATGCGGTTTGGACGGAGCTCTCACGCGGTTAACGCGAGGCATTTATGGGTCGGACGTGATGGTGGCGGTTTTGGGTTTGTTCCTGTTTATGGAAGTTGGATGAAGATGAAGATAGTTTGATCTTTTGCAGTGAGTTTGGGCGTTAATGGTGGCTGTGTTTCTTTTGATTTGTGTGGGTTGATATTTGTGTGCAGAAGGGTGGATCTGAGTTTTTTTGTTTACATTGTTATTTAAGGTTGTTAACAAAAATGTTATAGCTCGTGTTTGGAAGGGCTTTTTTTTTTAATGATTCGATGGGTGTTGTTTTGTAGGGATAAAGATAAGTTGGTTTATGGTTTTAAGATTATGGAGGTTGTGTAAAGAAAAAATGTTGGTGGTGGAGAGTGGTGTAAAGATGAAGGCGATTAAAATATTGAACAGGAATGAGAATAAATGGTGGTAGTGTGTTTGCTGCTAGTTTGTTATTGTTGTTGGCTGAAAAGAAATAGTGCGCGTTGCGTGGCAATATTCGCTTCGTGAGTGGAGTATTTGTTGGCAAGAAAATTGCCAAAATGAATTAACACAAAGAAAAAGAAAATGAAGTGGGGTCACATTTGCAAACTTGTTCTATCTGTCACCTTTTCTACACACAATGTACTCTTATCACTCCTATTTTTTTTTGATGTGAAAATGAGCTCACATTAATGAAACTTGTATCAATTTGGTATGTAGCAATCTTTGGGCCATTGTTTATATGTAAGGACATTTATTTCATGATAATAATAAAACTAAAAAAATAATATAATAATAATAATAGTGATAAAACATTAATAAAATAAAAAGATAACAATAAAAATGATAATAGAAAAATAAATATATAAAAAAAAGAATTATAAAGAAATAATAAAAATCGAAATAAAAAAAATATAAGAAAAGGAAGAATGGATAATGGTTAGGAATTAAATTCAAAGGATAATTTTTTTTTAAAAAAATGGCCTAAGTGAAAATAAATAAATAAAATATTTCTAGAGGAAAAATGAACTTAAAAGAAAGTGGACTTATGCAAAATGATTTTACTAGATATGACAACCATAAAATTTTTTGTATATTTTTTGGATAAAAAATAAAAAAATAAATAAAAATAAAAGACTTGAAATAAAAAGAAAATTCGAATTTTTAGTTTGAAAAGAAATAAATGCATTTTTTTGGATTTTCGAATATTTGTTAGACAGTAAAATAAAATGGTGCGGGTAGGACAAATATGGGGTATGACAGTTGCCTCTATCGAATTGGCTTAGACCGAGTAAGATGAACTGGCTCGCGTTCAAACTTTCAAGGTATAAGATAATTAGATACTAACAGACTCCAACTTTGTCCGATAAAAGAAAATGATTATGCAGTAAATTGATAATTAAAATTGGAAAATAAAGGTGATACGAAACAGAAACAGGTTGACAAAAAATTAAATAATCGCTTATCACCGCAAGGATGATAATGCGACCCCGACACAAAAAGGATGCCGAGTGACAGAAATTAAATAATCGCTAACACCAAAAGGATGATAAAGTGACCCCGACACCAAAAGGATGCCGAGTAATAGAAAATTAAATAATCACTATCATCAAAAGGATGATAAAGCGACCCCGACACCAAAAGGATGTTGAGTAACAGAAAATTAAATAATCGATATCACCAAAAGGATGATAAAGCGACCCCGACACCAAAAGGATGCCGAGTAACAGAAAGTTAAATAATCGCTATCATCAAAAGGATGATAAAGCGACCCCGACACCAAAAGGATGTTGAGTAACAGAAAATTAAAAAATCGATATCACCAAAAGGATGATAAAGCGACCCCGACACCAAAAGGATGTTGAGTAACAGAAATTAAATAATCTGGCAGAGAAATATCCAACGAGGATGTCCACTGACTAACACCTAGGAATATCTTTGGAATTTTCGATGGACCATGGATCCTGACTTCTGTTTGGGAAAGGCATGTAATCTTGGGTTGATCCTGGATCCTGAACTATGCAACTATGTTTGTTTGATTTTGAAATGGTATTCCATAAGGATGGAGATACGATGAAAGTGTTTATGCATTGCTGAAAGTTAAAACGTTGGGAGTATGAAAATTGATTTATTTAGGTATGCATATGATGCGTATGCCGTAAATGATTGATGTAAATGATGCATAATGATGCATATGAGGTGATTGGAAAATGAAAGGTGCCAGCTTGGTGGACTTTTGGTCTGGTAGTTGCCAATAATGATTGGACTTTGGGTGGGTGGAGGGCTTGATTCCTCGACACTCGATCTTCGACGATGTATGGTTAGAAGATAGATCTGAATGCTCCAAGTTCGGTCATTTGCGGATGAGCGGAGCGACTTAACTGACACATGAAGATTGATTTTGCTTTGAAAAGCTGACAACGTTTGGCAAGATCTGCTTGTTCAGCTGGGGAGTAGAGATAGGAAGATTTGCTCCTGTATCTGGATTTGGTAGACGTATGCCCCTGGTTGAGTTGTTTGAATATGATTTTGCCCCCGATTGAGCTGTTTGAAGATGATTTGCCCCTGATTAGGCCGTTGAGAATGGTTTTGCCCCTGATCGAGCTGATTTTGAAGAAGTATTGACTCAATTCCCTCTTTCGATTGCCCTTTGTTGGGATTGCACTGATGTCAAGCACTGATTTGCAATTAAATTGTTCATACACAAATGGTAGTGTTAATGCAACGTTCATATAAGTTTTGAAAAAAGTCAATTATTTGGATGATTGTGATAGTGTGACGAATGGACCATTAGCCCAAACGAGGTGCTGATTTAGAAAGTGTGTGAAAGATGCGGCAAGAATAAACGTGCAAACGAGATTGAAGATTAGTAAATATATGGGAGTCAATTTACGCAACCTTTTTGGTAGCATGCTTTCAGAATAAACCGTGCCTCAATTTAGGACTTTCGAGGGTTGTAACGTGGTCTGATTAATGGTTTGAGAAGTAAAGGATATAAGGCTCAAAGTTTGATTTGTACCCAACCCTTCTTCATTATGTTCTCCAGTCCTAAGTTTAGTTAACTCTACAGATGCATTTGTTTAGACATTGTAAGAGTGAAGATGAAGCTTGCTTAAAAATGGCAATCATCTTATTTTTCTTTGATGTTGGTGCCCCTTTGATTTTGATTTGGTGGTCACCTGATCTTTGTTTTGTTTTTTTTTGTTGAGGATTTGGGCTCCTCTTTTGATTTGTTTTTTTTCTTGTCGACTAAGTCTCCCTTCGGGTGCTCAACTTAGTGGTTTTTTCTTTTCTATTTTTTGTTTGTATTTTGTTGAATGTTGTGACTGCCAAGTCATTTGTTGATGGTCCTCCGACGGGATGTCTCATCTTGCGATTTAGAAGTGTAGTCATGTTAACTGAACAAACTACCCTTCCCCAGGTTAGATGTAAGGGTTATATCCGAAAGAAACTCCTACTTCTAGGCTCGAAGTGGTTGACTAGGGATTAACTCCTTGTATCTCCAGTGTTTGGGGATTTGAACAAATGCCTGTACATCATTGACGAGGTTTTATCTGAAAGCATACCGCAACAGTTATGGGTATTTCGTTTTCATCATCCTCCCTCAAATATTTGCTAAAGTGAAGTGAGAGAAAATTTTTGTGATTTTTGTGATAAATGATAAATGATGAGCGAATGCGAACAAATTGATTCAAAACATGCATAAACATAACATTAACAAAACCAAATACGAATAACAATGTTAGAAGTAAATAGTACTTAAACAGATAATACAAAATAACAAGGATGCAGAATAATAAATGGCGATGACTGCCTTGATTTGAGGAATTGAACTTCTCTTGATTGAATACTTCAAAGTTGGAGACTACTTAGCTTGGTCTTCAACAACCCCTTCAAATGTCTTCACTTGCTGGCACCGTGCGGAGGCATTGAATTGTTCTGGACATTTGGATTTCTCGGAGTGAAGGTGAGATCCTTAGAATCGATCAGGTCTTGAACCTTGTGCTTGAACGATTTACAGTTCTCGATCATATGACCAAGAGCACCTTTGTGATACTCACAGCGAGCATTGGCATCATAGTCTCGGGAGGTACCAGTTTGAGGTGGAAGGTCTTTTAAAACAAGAGTTCCCTTCCCCATTAGCCCATTAAAAATTTCTCCATACGACATAGGCAATGGATCAAAGTTTCTTTCAGGCCTTCTTTGTTGATACGGTGGGCGTTGTTGAGGAGCGCGTTGCTGTTGTTGATCAGGCTGTTGTCGATAAGCCGGTTGCTGATATGGTCCAGGTGCATATTGCGCAGCTGCAACTATAGGATAAGGACGTGGTTGATAAAGCATCTGAGAAGGAAATGGAGCTTGGATAGCTGGCTGATAAGGCATTGGAGGAACCGGCTGATAAGGCACATGAGCATATTGCGCAGCAACAACATATGGATACTGATAGTAGGGCAGTAAAGTAGGTGCACTCTGTTGCGGATTACCACTTGAAGTAGAAATGGCATTTGTCTCTCCCTTATTGTACCCATTGAAATGCTTCTTGGTTCCAGCTTGGCTGCTAGAACCTCCTTGAATCTTTCCACTTTTCAGACCTTCTTCAATTCTTTCTCCGACCATCACCATGTCCGAAAATCCAAAAGATACGCTGCTGATCAGCTTTTCGTAGTATTGCCCCTGTAGGGTACCCATGAAGATATCGATCAATTCACGGTCAACCAATGGCGGATGCACTCTGGCAGCTAACTCCCTCCAGCGTTGGGCGTACTCTTTAAAGAATTCGTTCTCCTTTTGAGTTATACTCTGAAGTTGAGTACGGTTCGGAGCTAAGTCAGTGTTGTACTTGTACTGCTTTTTGAATGCATTAGATAGATCAAGCCAAGTACGAACATTGTTGCGTTCGAGCTGCATGTACCATTCTAGAGATGCTCCAGACAGACTGTCTTGGAAGCAATGGATCATGAGCTTGTCATCAATGGCATGAGCGGCCATTTTTCTGCAGTACATCCTCAAAGTAAGCTTAGGACAGCTAAGGCCTTTGTATTTCTCGAATTCTGGAAGTTTGAACTTAGCAGGGATCACAACATCCGGAACTAGATACATGTCTGAGGCACTCAGAGAGGTTGAGTTTTGTCCTTCCATGATTCAGAGTTTTTCAGCTAACTCACAACACATCTTCATAGCTTCAGATTCTTGAACAGCATGGGGATTGGTGATTGGAACAGCGGTATGCATCTCATACTCAACTTGATGATCCTCTTCAGCATGAGGAAACTGGACTTGAGTTGGAATAGGTTGAGCTTGAAGAATAGCACCAAAAGTGACACTAGAGGTAGGTATTGGTTGGGAAATGACCTCTTCAACAGCAGGAGTGAAGCCTGAAGGCAAACCATAGACCAAAGGATTTGGAACTAGAACTGAAGGCATTGCACGCGAGGTAGATCCTTGCACTAGAGCATTGTTCATTGCGGCAGCAGTTTCACGACGTTCTTCCATCCTGGCCAAAGCTTGTATGGTCTCGTAAATCTGGTCAATCTTGTTCTTGACCGAGTCAATTTCTTCCCTCATAGCAGCTTGCTCTTCTTGAATCACTTCCATTAGTCTTCTAGTGTTGGCTCGAGTTAGGTATGGGCGTCTAGCACGATACGGGCGTCGGGAAACCAACTTGATTTACTGAAGATGGAGGAACATGAAATGAGTTCTCGGCTTTGGAATGAAATGCAATATGAATAATTAATGCAAATGATATGACATGCCATGTCAGAATCCAGGACCACAAGATCAGGGTCTCATGAGCCCAAGGTACAGATGGATGATACTTTGATCAATAACTCACTGGGTAGATTCTAAGGTTTTAGGGACCCCAAAGTTGTCAATTCATATGGCTGTTCATCACACGCGCCATAAGCATGACGGTTGACTGACTCCCCCATATGAATCTATTTTGGGTGAGATCTTCGTATCGACAACCCACGAGAGCAAATTTTCTTGGGAGCCCATACTACGCGATCATCGACATGAGGTTTAAACAAAGGCCTCAGAGTTATGGACTTTGCTCAAATTTTTGATGCACATGTCAGCTCTTGACAGTCGATCAACTCCATTGAGAAAATCTATTATGAGTGAGGTCTTCGTATCGACAACCCACGGGAGCAAATTTCTCGGGAGCCTATACTACGCGACCATCAATCGATGCTTTAACCAAAGGGTTCTAAAGGTCCTCAGAGTCGGTGATCCTTATGAAAAAAACTGAGCACACACGCCAAGAACTTGACGGTCGTCAGTATTCTCATTAAAATCTACTCCAAGTGAGGTTTTCATATCGACAACCCACGAGAGTGGTTCCCTCGGGAGCCCATACTACACAACCTCGCTAACTTATGTTTGCACTTGTAAGCCCAAGTATAGAGCCTTTTCCCTCAAGTTTCTTTTGCAAAGTATAGATACAAATTATAGTACCAAGGAGCCACAAGATATATAATATGGAATGCGATAGAGAAAGCGATAAAAATAAACAAGTAAAGCATTAAAGGAAAACCTCCAAACAAGCGTGGAAACCTAGACTAGGCTTGACTCGCATAGGGGTGAACCAAGTCCCCAGCAGAGTCGCCAGCTGTCGCACCCCGAAAAATACGACTTCACGCGATCCGAATGGACGGGAGCCACGCGCTGGACAGACTGAAGAGTCGCCACTGAATTCTATTTATTCCTGAAGGGGGAAAGGGAAGATATAGATAAAACCCGGGAAGAGAGGGATAAGGACAAAGGTCAACAAAAACATTGCCTGGGTTCAGATGTCGGTTATGCAGGGGGAAGGTATTAGCACCCCCTACATCCATCGAACTCGATGGGAACCATCTAAGTTATCACGCGCGGAAGGATGTCTATGCTTAAACGAATTACTTGCTAGAGGGAAATGAGTTTGAATCATAAGTTAGATTGATCCTAGGTGCTCGGCAAGGATTGAGATCCTTGTGCCTACGTACTCCCGTGTGCAATGGGAAAGTCAGAGCCTCGTAGTTCGGCCTACTACGGTTGATGGTTGTTGATTTTATTACCTTTCTTCGATGAACGGGTTTAGGAGTTGAAATGCACTAAAGACTATGGATAGTTTATTTCGTCCAACAAGACGAGCGTCTTGCATCGAAATAATCGAAGCGAGTAACGAGAGCTTGTTATCCCCCTTTCTACCGCTTAAGGCTCGTGGCGTACAGTTTCTTCTCGTATTATTAATGTGTTTTATTTCCTAAGACCGCTTGAAGTTGGATCAAGGGTTTGGATCTAGAAAGAATCGTTTTGGTTTTTTGAGGTTAAAGGGTGAATGCAAATGGAGTTTTATTTTGTGGTTTGTTTAGCGAGGCACAATGCGCTCGGCTCGCAAGGTGAGGTGGATCCTAATAAACGAAACGATAACAGAAAAAATAAAGTGTGAGTGTGCAAGTGCAACCGCTTGGCGTTTGACCAAGGGTTCGCGAATGAAATAAAATACGAAATATAAAATGCGTACATAAAATGGGGGAGGGATACAAAATAAATTACAGGGGACTGCGAGAAATAAAGGGGTCTCGTTGTAATTCGCCCAAGAGAAAGCGTGTGTGCAGTGTTTTTGAACTGTTCGAAGGCGTTCGGCCTTTTTATTTGAAATCAACTGTTCGGAGGCGTTGGACCTTTTCGGACGCGTCGAGATGTGGTTCGTTAACTGCCTTAGAACCGATTTAATGAAATCGTTCAATGAGGAGTCGAATCGCTTTTTGTTGGAATGCGATAAAATAAATAAATTAAATTGAATTGAATTGCGAAAATTAAATTAAAATAGAATAATAAATACAAATAATAAATTGATAATGTTGAGAATACTTATAATGATATAATGAATAAAATAAATTAAATTAGATGTTATTGGTCAAAATAAAATAATAAAATAAAAACTAACTAAAAGAAGGGCCTCGTATTGATTAAACGTTTCGACTTAATAAAATCGGAACAAATTTAATCTTTTAGCATATCATCGGCCCAAAAAATGTAATTTAAAAGAAAAATCAATATGAAATAAGATTAAGTTAATAAGATAAAGAAATAATAAAAAAATAAATTAAAATAACTAAATAGAAAAGCAAAATGGATTAAAATTCTACAAGTTTCATAACTATAATTATAAAAAGTAAATCAAGGAATAAAAATAAAACAGAACCACTATTAATTGAAAACTAGGGAGAAAAAAAAACTAGGAAGGTGTATCGACTTACTGAGGTATGTGAAACAATTTGGTAGGCTTATAACCCAAACTCAAAATGCTCATGAAACAATAAAAATAAGGTTAATAAAATAAATTTTAAAAAAAAAAGATTAACGTGGCCTTGGTGTGTTCAGTTAGTAGCATAATCCATGGGCTTACATCAACTCAAAATCCATCACAACAAATAAATAAATAAAAAATAATAAAAGTGAACATTTACTTTTAAGAACAGAATGGAATGGTTATACGGTGGTTTTCTCGCGGCAGGTCTCGGTCTTCTCTCCCTATCTCGCTCTCAATCGCTCTCTCAGATTCGCGACTCAAGTGGCTTGGTTTACTGCGTTCGGGTTTGATGATTTTTGGGCGTCGACGGTTTGGGCTGTTGCGTCTTCGGATTATGGTGGATGGCCGGCGGTTTTGGGTTTTGCGAAGGTCTGAAAATCTGGTCTGTTTTGGTTTGAAGGGATTTCGGCTATGGGTGTTGGGTCTGTGCGGTTTCCGGTCGTTTTAGATGCGGTTTGGACGGAGCACTCACGCAGTTAACGCAGGGCGTTTATGGGTCGGACGTGATGGTGGAGGTTTTGGGTGTGTTCATGTTTATGGAAGTTGGATAAAGATGAAGATAGTTTTGTAAACACCCCAAATTTTCCCTCACTAAGGTCACACCATGGCTTGTGATCTTCCCTCTTTGCATTAGTTTAATCATATCATATCATATTGCATTTTTGTTTCACTGCATTAGTTTAAGTTCATCTGCATCTAGGGTTTGTGATCTGAGCCATCCAAGATCCATCTGAGCCACTCTAAAGGTCTTCAATCATCTCAAGAGGGTCCATGTATGTTCAATCATCATATTTTATCCTCCAAAGATCAAGGAAGTCAAAAATCACAAGAACTGGCAAAGCATGGAAGCAGATTATTTGGTCATTCTTGTTTCTAATGGTCTCAATATGTTATAAGGATCATGTGTACCATGTTTGATGAATAAATTCATTGTGGAAGTCATTTGTTCACTGGGTAACTTCTTGAGCAAGCCAGAGCAAAATCAGGGCATCTGAGGCCCCCCAACATGGAACCAAAGTGGATTTTTCATCAAATTGAGGTTATATGATCTTTATTTGATCATTTAAGTGCTTATAAGTTCATAAAATTGAAGAAAAGTAAGCTAAACCTAAAGTTGCCAAAAATAGAAATGACTTGTAATGTAAACTTTCCATTTTGGGAAAGTTTTTCAACATCCTCTTTCTCAACAAAAAATGCTTCAAATAAAAAATTGTTGGTCATGAAAGTTGTAGATTGGATCATTCCCTTTTCAAAAAGTACAAGAACAAGACCTAATTCATTTTGGAACTCAAGATATGGCTTGTCAAAGTTGGCAAAAATCCCATAAATTTCAAGAATGCACCAAAAGGGATTCTTTGCAAAACCACTTGCCAATTCATTTTGTGGATTCAAACACACTTCTAATCATCATACCAACATAGCACATTGTCTAAAACTCAGAATTGCCCAAAGAATTTCAAGATTTCATGCCTTGCCCATGAAGAAATCTCAAAAGGGCCAAACTTTGTCAAAATTGCAAAACACCCCATAAACTTCCATCCACTTGCTGAATTGCCTCAAAATGAATTCCATGGACCTCCTTGATCCTTGTTGAACCAGACATGCCCTTGTACCACCTCTAAACCAGCCCATACCTCAAGGGAAAAAAACTTTTGACTTTTTTGCTAGAAGGCCATACCAATCACAGTAGGGCACAACCACTCCACAGACCTATCACAAGTTGATATGTGGACCAAATGCTGGTCATAACACACAAGAGCACAAGCTGAGCCCTGAGAATCATCAAGTTACCAAAAACTCTCACTCTTGCAAAAGCTTTCGAATCTCCCAACTCAGCCACTCAATCTTCAAACAAACACCACCATCCATTTCTAAATCACTCACTGACCCAAAACCACCCATCAAAACCGCCAAGAACACACCACAAACCAAATACGATTTCTGACCAGTTGGAATGCAAGCTCACAAACCAGCCATCCACAAAGCTTTCCAAGCATTGCAAACTCTTCAGGAAGGTCATTAGAGGCTTTTTGCACCAGGGAAGTGGCCAGAAAGCTCAAGGGTTGAAAGCTCCATCTCATGTAGCCATTCGAATTAATTTTTCCAGAACTTCTCTTTTATGTTTCAAAATGATTAAGCATGCTTCACTGATCACACTGAACTTGAAATTATTGAAAATGGTTGAGAAATGAGAATGTATTGCTTGTCTGAAATTTTTGCCATGTTTATGTTTTTCTTCGAATCATGAGATTGAGTGAAAAGAAATGAGGTTTGAGGGTGGATTTAGGTTCAGGGAAGTGGGAGGAGTGAATCTGGAGCTTTAGAGCTCCAGAAAGTGCCTAGGGAAGAAGTTGAGAATTTTCAGGTGAAGGTCTGGCCGGAGAAGATGACCGGAAGTCTTCTCCGGCCACCTGAATGTCATTAGAGGCTTAATTAGGGTTAAGGCAAACTTTGAATGTAGGCCATTGGATTTAGGTTTCCCGCGTGCATTGTGTGGTCCAGATCTTATCATTAACATTTAATCTAATTTATTTAATTAATTAAACAAGATTAAGTAAGTTTGAATATGGGCCATTGGATGTGGCGCCAGTCAACCCAAACCTTCCCCAATTTCAATCCAGGCCCTCCATTCAGCTTACCTCAGCTTTTATTTAATTTTATTTCATATTTTTCTTATTTATTTTGTACGAATTATTTAAAATACATAGAAAATCCCAAAAATATTTTTATTCAGCATTTTGATTCAAAATATTTTTCTTAATCCAAAAATATTTTTATTTTTATTTTTTGCATTTAAAAATCATTTTTTAAATATTTAAATGTTTATTTTTAGAGACATTGTCATACCATCCACACAAATTTATTTTTGGTTTTGGATCATTTTTTACAATTCTCTTGAATTTAGGGTTCATGAAATTCATATTTTAGAACCCTAACTTCAAGAATTATTTTCTGCCTAACCAAGAATGGTATGACAATGGTTCTTTTTGCATTGATCTTAATTTGAAATGTATCTTCTAACATAATTTTGTCATGAATTTCTTCTGCCTTTTTGAATTGATTTGCATTTTTTCCCTTTAGGTACCTTAAAACCATAGAAAACTTAGGAAAATCATAACTTCCTTAGGATTAAGAGTTAGGTCTTCTCCTTTGGGGTGTGAAATCATATGGGGTTAGGGTTCTCTTGATTGCATTTTCAATTTTTTTATCTTGTCATTTGATTCTGTTTTTGAGTTTTACATCTCATGTTGCATGAAAACCCTAATTTCCCATCTTCCTTTGCATACATCTTGCATAAGCATTCATATAAGAACTTGCCATGACATTTTATGCATTCACATGACATATAAGACATCTTAGGACACATTAGACTCATGCTTGATCATTGCCTCATCCATTGGCCATGTTTTGACTTCGTTTCATTTCATGTGTATTCATGTGCTTTCATGCTTCTTTCATGCTTCATCTACATTCTCACCTCTTGTATGATCATCCATTGCATTTGGCATGTCTTTGCATCATCTCATATCATCATTAACATCATGTTCATGATTCTGGTTTTGGGTTTTCTTCCTTGCACTCATTTCATTTTCATTTCATTTCATTTCTTTTTGCTAACTTTTCAGGTTGTAAGTACTTTGAGAAGTGAATTTGCCTTCACTTCTCATAATCTCTTCTCATCTCTCTTATGAATTCATTGCTGTATTTTATTGTTGCTTTAGAGTGAGTTTGCTCATTCATGTTCCTTCTTCACTTTCTTTCTTCAAGCAACTTATCTTCTTAAGTGAAGTAAGTTGACTTGCTTCTCCTGCTTCTCCTCCTTTCTTCTGCTTTTTCCTTGGTGGCTCTCCTTGAAGATCTCTTGCAAGCCTCATAAACCCTAGTAATATCCAAGCATGATAACAATTAGGGTTTTATTAGTCCCCCATTAGTTTTACCTTTGTGTCATCTCTTGTGTCTACTCTTCTCATCTCATAATCAGGGACTAAACCTTTAAGGTTTTAAGGCTTTGTGATTAAGATTATGCATGCATCCTTCTCTTAGGATGGAGTGTATAAATTTAATCCTAAGTGTTAAACCTTTAATGTGTTTAAATCTCTTAATCAATCCATCTAATAATCACTAAGACAATAGCTTGTAACTTGGGCCTTGCATTAGGGTTCTAATTCTTCCTTGATTTGTTAAGAAGGACTAACCCTAGTGTTAATGGACAAGTCCCCTCAAGTTGTCTTACAAACCATAAAATTCATTTCTTAACCTTACCATTAACTAAAATCTACTTTAATAAAGGCATGTTTTGTCATGAGGTTAATCCCGAATTATGACTTAAGTTGAGGTATCTTCCTCAGCTTAAATATTCTCATCTATCATCCTTCTATTAGGATGGTGTAATGGGCTCATTAAATCCTTGATTATGGCTTAAACTCATTACTTAACACTAAACAAAAACTCCAAAAAACATCTAAATAATCACAAGTAGGTTAATGCTCTTAATCCTACATCATGGTAATTAAGTGTGAGGTGCTTATTTCATACTTAAGGTATTCTCATTACCCCTAATCAGAGGGAGGATGTGATGAGTTTACTAACCCTTGGTTTAGGCTTAAGCTCATTATCTTATGACAAACACAAAAAGCAATAAAAGATTGAAAACACCAAAAACAAACAATAATCGTCTCCTCCGGGATTCATTTCTCATCATCTACACTTGAGCATAGACAAGCAAGCAGTTCATCAGTCAATTTACCTTTCAGTCTCTTAGAGTCGAACTACGGTGTTTTGACTTCCTCATTGCACGAGAGGATACGTAGGCATAACTTAACAGTTATCGAACAAAAGTCTCTGTATATTCCCCCTCTTCTAGCATTATTCTTTTAAGCCTCATTGTCTCGAGCATTGCACTCTTTTCTTACACTGACACTCCTTTTCTTCACTTCACTTTCCAGCACTGACACCTGTACATTCTTTTTCAGCTGTTGCACATAGATAGCACTAACACTACCCCTTTAAAATACAAATCTTTTAAGCGTGTATCTCGTCGAGTACGACGGACAATCTGGGTGTTAATACCTTCCCAGGTTGTAACCAACCCCCTTTCTCCGTTTCTCTGGTTCGCAACCGTCTTGTCCATATCTTTCTAGGTTTATGCATCATTACCTTTCCTTCGGGATAAAAATGCCTAGCTGGAGACTTTTTTCAGTTCATCTTCATGTTCTCTCTTTCGCCGACCGTTCGCGTCTGTACCCCTTCTGACCATGTGTCATTTGGTGGGAGCGTCAGCTTGGTGACTCTGCTGGGGAACCTTATACTGCAACCAGGGCTTCTGGTTCTTTTTGTGGGTTCCTCCTAGCGCTTGTTTGATTTGTGTTTACGGGGGTCTTATGTGCTAATTGTGTTTATTTATTTTCTTTATTTATTGCTTTATGTACAACTTTATTTATTGCTTTCGTTTACAGTTTTTTTATACATCATACTGTCATTATCATTATGCTGGATCTGGTTTTCTTTGGTGGGTGGGGTTTCATGAGTGATTAAGGTCCTATACCTGGGACCTGAGTGACACCTAGGTTAGAGTGGTTCATATTCTTTCCCATTCCATTTCGGTCTAGTGCGGGAATATGAAACACGGTTCAGATGTGGATTTCTTCTTGAGAACTATGTGCTACATATTTCCTGTAGTGCTAGGGCTATCTGGGAAGCCTGCTAAGTCTGGATGACCTTTATTTGACCTTCAGAATCTGGGGTGAATTAGAGGAGGATCCTTTATGGTTATTGTAAACATTGTACCTCCGGGTTAGAAGTGTTTACACTTCTCATAACTAATCCAAGTCTGAGGATCCTTGTTCTAGAACATTACATGTGAGGGGGTTGGGTTGTTTACAGGTTTGCAGGAACCCTTGGCCATGTCATACCCTGTTACTGTTTTGGTTAAGAATACTTCACTTTGGACAGTTCTTGTGATTAACCCTTGACATGTGACTCTTTATTTGAGTCCCCCACCCTGGTTACTGGATTTCTGAGCCTTCATCCGGACCTTTGAACATACATGGACCTTATACCAAGACAGATAATCAGATCCATCTCTTGATCACAAACCCTTGCATATCATTTGCATATATCATCATTGCATCATTTAACATTTGTTTATTTGTTTTTCAGGGTATCCTTCATATCATATTTGGTTTGCTTTTGACCCCTTCTACTGCTTAGACCTCTGCTTCAGTTATCTTCTTCAGTATTTGCGTTAGCTATCTCCTTCAACACCTGCATCAGTCTGTCAGAGACTTACCTCTAGTTTTTCAGTCTGTGATCTTCATCAGCATTTGACTTTAGCTTCTTCAGCACTCATGGATGTTCCAAGGAAAAGCAACATATCTTATCACTTTTTTGAGCCCATATTGACTGGTATTAGGCAGGTCCAGTCCCTTATCACACCTGACCACATCCCACTGTTTAGAGAGCACTATGGGGGTATTTTAGACATGGTCATGGATCTTGATCCATCTCAGAGGAGCATGATCCACAGATGCTTGCAGTTTTATGACCCCCCACTTAGATGCTTCACCTTTCCAGATTTTCAGATGGGGCCTCTACTTGAAGAGTTTTCCTTGTTGATTAGAGTGCCTATCAAAAGAGGGATCCCCTTCAACCCAGAGATGACTGCTCCCAGAAGTGAAGAGATAGCAAGGGCATTGCACTTGGAGCCTGCCCTCATTGAGCAAAACATGACAACAAAAGCTGGGATTCCTGGTTTACATCTGGACATTTTGATTTCTCAGGCCATCCTGAAGGCTGCAGTGGGAGAATGGAGGGCAGTCTGTGCACTATTAGCCCTCAGCATATATGGGGCTATATTGTTTGTAGATGAGCCTAAATTTATGAGTAAGAATGCCATCCACTTGTTTCTGCTGAGAAACCTAGTGCCTACATTGCTAGGGGATTTTTACTACTCCATCCATCAAAGAAATGAAAAGCAAAGGGGGAAGCTAGTTAGATGTTGTGCTCCCTTGTTCTACTCTTGGCTACTCAGACACCTGCCTAAATCAGATGCTTTCTTGAACCCACACCAGCAAAAGAATTGGGCCAAGAGGTTCATTGCCTTAACATCAGAGGATATCAGATGGTGCACCCAGAGCACCAAAGGCAAGGATATTATTACCAGCTGTGGGCAATACCCTAATGTGCCTCTGATAGGAGTAAAAGGTTGCATTAACTATAACCCTTTACTGTTTAAGAGACAATTGGGATATGCCTTGGTTCATCCTCCCAGAGGACAGGATTTGGCTGAGACCCTATACTGTGAAGTTCAACCTAATTCAGCTGTTGTCAGACAAGCTGCCTGGGCTTGGGACAACATCCAGACCAAAGGGACAACCATCCTTGGAAGATGTAACAATGTTGCTTCAGCCCAGCATTCTGACTGGTCCCGTACTAGAGCCCAGATCACCAGAATGCCTTTCACCTTGGAAGACACACCTGGACCTTCTACAGTACAGCCTGCAGCAACAGTTAGCTTAGAGGAATTTGAAAAGCTGAAAGAGAGGAATAATCAGCTATCTGAGGCCCTAAAGAAGACTCTTTGGGAAAGAAATGACGGTCGTCTGGACATTGAAAGATTGGAAAGACTCAAGACTGAGCATCTAACCAAGATTGAGAGGACAGATGACTACATAAGGAAAGCAAGAGCAGGGGAACAAATATTGAAGTATGCCTGCAAAGAGGCCAAGATTCAGAAAGCTAGGGCTGAGCATTACCTAGAGGAAAGCCAGGCTAGGTGGATCAGGATCACCGAAGCCCGTGCACAAGAAGACCAGAGGACTCAGGCCAAGATTGAGCAGCTGGAGGCCAATGAGAAGAAGCAGCAAGAAGCTCTGTTGGCAGATCAAAAGGAGATATCAGAATTGAAACTCCGGGTGGAGTTAAAGAAATCAAAGGATCAGGACAGGCACAAGAATCTGACTAATGCCATTGCTACCAAGAACCTCTTCTTAGGACCATTACAGAGCACCCAGCTGGTCCGGTGACTGAGGCACTCCTGAAAGAAGTCAGGGAAGATGACTTTGGATTGGATGTTTGATTCCTTTTGCTTGTATTTCTTTCCTTTTGATGTACTTTTTCTTTTGGTTGTTGTATTTTTGACCCACCATGGGCATGTATTGTAAACATACTATGTATTTTCATCATTTTTAATATATCAGTTTATTTTATTTTGGTGGGCTTTCTCTCAACATCATCAAGCATCTCCTCGAGGTCTGGAAAGGTCAAAACCAAGAACCAAACCAGATACCTTGGAAAATAAATAAGCATATTGCATTGCATACTAACTCTTTCTTTGTTTTGTAGGTTTTTTGTTTATTATTTGTTTCTCACTTTGTTGTGGTTTCAGGAAACATTGCTCGTCGCAGAGTGTTCCCTGTCAACCGTACACACCGGTACCCAACGCGAAACAACCTTCCAGTCATTCAGATGGATCAGGTACAGCAGGACCTGAATGAAGTAAGAAATCAAATGGCAAACGAGAGGGTCGAAATGAGAAACCAAATGACCCAGTTTATGGCTGTGATGACTGGCTTAGCCCAGAGCCAAGAAAGGCTGAGAGAGCTGGTAGAAAGGCAGACACCTGAAGAGCCCCACCTTGGAACAGGAGGAACTAGCAATCATGAACGAGGACAACCTCGTATCGACCCACCAGAGTATGGGCCCCATTTAAACCCAGATGTTAATGGCACAAGGAATGTTCAAGGTAATACTGTTGGGGGCAGAATCCTGCAAGAGGATCCCCAAGAAGAATAGTTCACTATTATTGGGGCTGGGGATGAAGTGTATGACCAAAGACTGGATGAGATTGCTGAAAAGCTGAGGTCCTTGGAATCCCAAAATTCTTTAGGCTTTGACGTAATGGATATGGGGCTGGTAGATGGGGTGAGGATTCCCCACAAATTCAAACCCCCATGCTTTGAAAAATATAATGGTACCTCCTGCCCACGTACCCATTTGCAATCCTTCTTAGAGAGACTCAAGGCTTATACCATGGACGAGAAGTTATGGATGTTCTATTTTGAGGACAGCCTGACTGGAGCATCAAGATAATGGTATTCGCATCTGACAAGGGCCACTATAAGATGTTGGAAAGACTTGGCTGAAGCCTTCATCCGGAAATACCAGTACAACCTAGACATGACCCCCTATAGAACTCTTCTAATGGGCATGTCTCAGTCTTCAAGGGAAAGCTTTCGGGATTATGCTCAAAGGTGGAGACAACATGCTGCTGATGTCCAGCCACCCATGTCTAAAAGGGAAATGGCTGACATGTTTATGAACACCTTGCAGGGAACTTATATTGACAGGCTTGCTGCTTTCTCTTCCACCAGTTTTGCCGATGTAGTTATAGTTGGTGAGAGAATTAAAGTCTTTTGAAGATGGGAAAAATCTCTGACAATGGTGCAAGTTCCTCCAATAATCCCAGAAAACCTTTTGCAGGACCCCAAAGGGCAGGTGAAACTAATGCTATCCATGCAAGCAGGGGCAGGCCCCAGTATTCTCACAGATCCATAGCAGCCGTTACCATCCCGGCTCTAGCTCCACAACAACCATTATATCCTCAACAACAACAACAACATCACTATCAACAGCAATCTCATTTTCCGCAACAAATAACGTACAACAATAACAACAACAACCAACAGCAGCGCCCCTTTCAACAGAGACCATCTTAGGCAAATAGGGTGATTGACCCCATTCCTATGCCTTATGCTGCTTTACTGCCACAAATCCTGAAGCTCAACTTGGTTGAGTTAAGGACGTTGGCTACACCAGATCCTCTCAACCTCCCGAAGAATTATGATGCTAATGCCAGGTGTGCCTTTCATTCCAACGCACCTGGTCACAATACTGAGAAGCGTAGAGCCTTGCAAATGAAGGTTCAAGATCTGGTCGATTCCAAAGCTCTCAATTTCGCACCTCCTCCAAATGTTAACAGAAATCCTATGCCTAATCATGGTGGGCCCGGGATTAATGCCATAGAAGAGGATCAACCATCTGCATTAATTGATGATGTTGCACAGATTCAAACACCATTGGTAGAAGTCAAAGCTCAACTCTTAAGATGCCAAGTGTTCCCGGGCTGTGAGGCCTGCTGCGAATCATGTAAAACTGCCATTAATGGTTGTGAGAGGTTGAGGTTTGGCATAGATGGCCTTATCAAAGATGGAATTTTGCTAATTACCACAACGGCTCCTACAACATCAACAACTCTTTCTTCAGCAACGATAGATCCTCCTACAACTGCAACAACTATCATTCCCACTGTTTCATCCACAACTCCGGCAATCACTCCATCCATTATTTCAACAGATCAAAGTTCAGCCACATTTACTTCTACAACATCAACACTCATTTTATCAACGGAAACGCCTACAACACCAGCAAGCATTAATGAAGATGTCTCAACGGTCACGATTTATTATGACCCAACAAATGTTCATCCCAATAGCAATTTCCAACAACAAACTGCAACACCCCCTGTCAGATCTCCAGTCACAATCTATTACGACCCGCATACCATCACAGTTCCTTCCGCTGCAGCAATCAGTCCGGTCACCATTACGATGCCTGGACCTGTTCCTTATAAAAGCAGTAATGCCATACCTTGACACTACGGCTCTAATCTCTACTGCGATGGAAAGAAGATCACCCTAGATTCATCAACCTCTTCACCACAAGTTGACAATGTTGGGGGAGGCGGAGGCTTCACCAAAAGCGGATGCCTTTTTGCCTCACAAACACCAAGACCCAATGATGAAACAGAAGCTGCTGCAAAGGCAAAGGGAAAGAATGTGGTACCTAAAGAGCCAACTGTAAAAGAAACTCCGAAGACGTCATGAGAATAATCAAAAAGAGTGATTACAAAGTGGTGGACCAGCTTCATCAGACACCCTCCAAAATCTCTATATTATCATTGTTAATGTGTTCCGAAGCCCATAGGAATGCACTGTTGAGAGTCCTGCACGCAGCCTACGTGCCGGAAGAGATTACGGTTAATCAGCTAGAGACAGTGGTTGCGAATGTTAACACCAGCCATGGGTTGGGCTTTACAAATGCTAATTTAACAACGGAGGGACGCAACCATAACAAGGCTTTACATATCACCTTAGAATGCAAGGGTGCTGTTCTTTCTCATGTATTGGTAGACACTGGGTCTTCGCTCAATGTCCTACCAAAGAAAGCCTTGGTGAAGCTGGAGTATGATGGTTTGGCATTACATCCAAGTAACTTGGTGGTAAGAGCATTTGATGGCTCTAAGAGATCAGTGCTTGGAGAGATTGATCTACCTGTGATGATTGGCCCACAAACCTTTAAAACTACCTTCTTCGTGATGGACATACAGCCGGCCTACAGTTGTTTGTTGGGCAGACCCTGGATTCACGCCGCTGGCGCTGTTACATCTACCCTTCACCAGAAGTTAAAATTTGAGTGGGAAGGTCATATCATCACAATCTGCGGGGAGGAAGACATTTTCGTTAGCCAGCTGGCTACTTACAAGTATATAGAGATGGATGGGGAGATCCATGAGACTATGAGTCAGGGGTTTGAGGCCCTTAACATCAATGAAGCAACTTCTGTGTCTGGAACTTCCATCATTTCATATCAACAGGTCCGGAAGGTTATTGAGGAGGGTACCGCTCAAGGCTGGGGAAAGCTACTGCCATTAGAAAAGAAAGAAGACAGATTCGGGTTGGGTTACAGACCAACTCGACAAGATCAACCGGAGGCTGCAACGGAGCCCAAATTTGTCAGCGGGGGAATGCATACCCCGGATGCTGTGAATAGTCTGGAAGACGAGGAAGAAGACGAACGCAACCTGGAAAACTGGATACATCCAAGGATCCCGGGGAACCAAGTCTCAAACTGGTCTTCCCAGGAAATCATAAGAGTTACTCCTGAAGAGTAATTATTATTTCATGTCTTTTAAGCATGCATCAAGTCCTGCATCTTGCCCAAGATGTCAGGACTCATTTTGTAATCGGGCCATCTTGTATTTTGTGCAAACGATCAATTAATGAATATCAGGACATCTTTTGCAAATGAATCTTCTTTTTCGCTCACTGTTTTTCATTTCTCATTTTTTGTACAAAACAATAAAATGGAAATGTTTTCAAAATAATAAATTCATTTTCACTTTTTCAAAACAAGATAAAACTGATCACTAAAATGAACAAATCTAAACCCTTGCAGAGAGTGCCTTCCAGACTGCACCGACAACGACACTACTATGACTTCGTATAACTTCGACAATCCGATTAATCAAGCCGATGAAGGGGTTGAAGAAGATTATGAGCTACCTGAAGAGCTAGACAGATTGTTAAGGCAAGAGGAGAAGGTTATCACTCCTCATCAGGAGGAAGTTGAGACAGTTAATCTTGGTATAGAAGAAGACTTGAAAGAAGTAAAGATCGGGGCCCGTCTGCAAGATTCAGTGAAAGAACAACTTATTGACATGTTGCGAGAGTACGTTGATGTCTTTGCTTGGTCATACCAAGACATGCCAGGTCTGGAGACCGATATTGTTATGCACAAGCTGCCACTAAAAGAAGACTGTCCTCCAGTAAAACAGAAGCTACGCCGCACTCGCCCGGATATGGCCATGAAGATAATAGAAGAGGTACAAAAACAGTGGGACGCCGGTTTCCTTGCTGTAACAAGTTACCCGCCGTGGGTTGCTAACATTGTACCAGTGCCTTAAAAGGATGGCAAAGTACAAATGTGTGTGGATTACCGGGATCTGAATAGTGCCAGCCCGAAGGATGACTTCCCATTACCTCACATTGATGTATTGGTCGACAACACAACTCAATTCTCGGTATTCTCCTTCATGGATGAATTTTCAGGATATAATCAGATCAAAATGTCACCTGAAGACATGGAGAAGACAACTTTCATCACACCCTGGGGCATATTCTGCTATAAGGTAATGCCATTTGGACTGAAGAATGCTGGTGCCACTTATCAACGGGCTATGGTAACATTATTCCACGACATGATCCACAAAGAAATAGAATGTTATGTGGATGACATGATTGCCAAGTCCCTCACTGAAGAAGATCATCTGGTAAATCTGCTAAAGCTGTTCAAGCGTATGAGGAAGTACCAGCTGAAGCTAAACCCCAACAAATGCATATTCGGGGTGCGGTCCGGTAAGCTGCTAGGATTTATTGTAAGTGAAAAAGGAATTGAAGTTGACCCTGACAAAGTCAAAGCCATTCAAGAGATGCCTGCACCAAGGACTTAAAAAGAAGTTCGGGGTTTCTTAGGTAGATTGAACTACATTTCACGGTTCATATCTCACCTTACTGCAACCTGTGAGCCCCTGTTCAAATTGTTAAGAAAAGAACAAACGGTCAGGTGGAATGAAGACTGCCAGAAGGCTTTTGACAAAATCAAGGAGTACTTACAAGAACCTCCAATCCTTATGCCTCCAGTTGAAGGAAGACCTCTAATAATGTACTTGATAGTATTAGAAGAGTCAATGGGGTGTGTGCTGGGCCAGCATGACGAGTCTGGTCGAAAAAAGTATGCAATATACTACCTAAGCAAAACGTTTACCGACTGTGAACAACATTATTCACTGCTCGAGAAAACTTGTTGTGCTTTAGCGTGGGCTGCTCGCCGACTAAGGCAGTATATGTTGACCCACACTACCTTGTTGATCTAAAAGATGGACCCCTTCAAGTACATATTTGAGAAGCTAACACTTACCGGAAGGGTTGCAAGATGGCAACTGATTCTCACGGAATATGACATTCAGTACACATCTCAAAAGGCCAAAAAGGGTAGTGTACTATCTGACTATCTGGCTGAGCAACCCATTGATGATTACCAGCCTATGAGATTTGACTTCCCTGATGAAGACATCATGTTCATAAAAGCAAAAGATCATGAAGAGCCTGTTCACACTGAAGGGCCTGACCCAGAAGAAGAATGGACAATGATGTTTGATGGGGCTGTCAATATGAATGGTCGTGGAGTTGGTGCAGTGCTTATCACACCTAAGGGAGTTCACATGCCTTTCTCGGTAAAACTCACCTTTAACTGCACTAACAACGAAGCTGAATATGAAGCATGTATCATGGGTCTTGAGGAAGCCATTGACCTCAGGATCAAGACTTTAACTGTGTTCAGAGATTCAGCTCTGGTAATCAATCAAACCAACGACAAATGGTACACTCACCAGGAGCATCTAATTCCATACCGAGACTATACAAGGAGATTACTGACCTTCTTCACTACAGTCAAACTTGAGTATATCCCTCGAGATGAAAATCAATTTGTAGATGCTGTGGCTACCATTTCCTCAATGATCAAAGTTCAAGCTACCAACTTTGTGCCTCGGATTTCGGTATCCAGACTTGACAGACCGACATATGTATTCTCCGTGGACGTTGTTAAAGATGACAAGCCTTGGTTCCATGACATCAAATCCTTCTTGGAGGATCAAACATACCCACTTGGGGCATCATCCAATGATAAGAAGACATTAAGAAGGCTAGCTGGTAGTTTCTTCTTGAATGCTGATGGTTTATTATACAAGCAAAACTTTGACATGGTGCTTCCTTGATGTGTTGATAAGAAAGAAGGAAACTTGCTGATGCACGAGCTGCATGAAGGATCTTTCGGTACCCATGCTTGAGGACACGCAATGGCCAAGAAATTGCTAAGATCAGGTTACTACTGGATCACAATGGATGCAGACTGTTGTGCCTACGCCAGAAAGTGCCACAAATGCCAGATTTATGCAGACAAAATGCATATACCTCCGAATCCTTTGAATGTAATGTCTTCACCTTGGCCCTTTTCCATGTGAGGCATTGACATGATTGGAAAGATCGAAGCAACTGCTTCAAATGGTCACAGATTCATCCTGGTAGCCATTGATTACTTCACCAAGTGGGTTGAAGCAGCTTCATATGCAAATGTCACCAGGCAAGTGGTAGCCCGATTCCTGAAGAGAGACATCATCTGTCGGTATGGAGTGCCCGAGCGAATCATTACTGATAATGGTTCCAATTTGAACAACAAAATGATGGCAGAACTATGCCGGGACTTCAAAATCCAACATCACAACTCCTCTCCTTACATGCCAAAGATGAATGGCGTTGTTGAGGCAGCTAACAAGAATATCAAGAAGATTGTGCAAAAAATGGTGGTCACTTACAAAGACTGGCATGAAATGCTACCATTTGCCTTGCATGGGTACCGTACCTCAATCAGAACGTCCACTTGGGCAACACCGTATCAACTTGTGTATGGTATGGAGGCAGTCCTACCAGCTGAAGTTGAATTGCCCTCTCTACGGGTATTGATGGATGTCAAGTTGAATGAAGCAGAATGGGTCCGATCTCGGTACAATCAACTGAATCTGATCGAAGAAAAGAGATTAGGTGCAATCTGTCATGGGCAGCTATATCAGAAAAGAATGAAGAAAGCCTTCGATCAGAAAGTCAGGCTTCGGGAATACCAAGTATGAGATCTTGTGCTGAAAAGACTTCTTCCTCCTCATACAGACCACAAGGGCAAATGGACTCCGAATTAGATGGTCCATTCATAGTAAAGAAAGTTTTCTCAGGTGGAGCACTGATGCTCACTACTATGGATGGTGAAGATTTCTTATCTCCTATGAATTCAGATGCAGTTAAAAAATACTTTGCATAAAATGACCTGCCGGACATAAAAACAGAATGTAAGTCCAGTCAAAAATAGGGCATCCCAGCGAGTCAAAAACAGAATAAAAAAGACTCGGGCAAAAATAAGGGAAAAATCAAAAAAATGTACACCCGCTGAGTTGAAAAGCCGCATTGGATAGCTCAGGAAAAAATTGGGTATCCCGGTGGATTGAAAACCCGAAAGGGCGATCCTCGCAAAATAAGGGAATAAGCGAACAACAGTATTCTGAATTCGTCTATATCGCTCACAACATGGCAAGCTTCGAAAGGTTAAAGCATCGGTCAAAATCAACCTTCTTCAGAAAGCAGGATAAAGAAGAACGTCAAGGTCATACGGGTAATAGCAAAGGGAAGCTCACTAAAGCGTCGTCAACATTGCCAGCACCTTTATGTTTCTCAATTTTGTAATAATCTCCTCATTTCAGGGGATTTGTTTCTTTGACTGTATTTGCCAATTCAGGGCACACAAATTAATAAAATCAGATTTTCAGTCACATTTCGTCTTGTACATTTTATTTCATTTGCAAAAATGTCTGATATCCTTGATATAATGTTTGCATAAAAACAAATGTGCCTTTCTAATCACATGCTTGCAGGAAATATATTTTTACTTCTAGGAATGTCTAACTCCTAGGACGGAATCCGGTAAGGGATACCTCGGGATACTGGCACGTTTCTTTGTTATAACAGGATTGCAGGTATTCAGAGCGCAACATGGGGCATGAAAGGGTTTCCCCAACAAAGTTGCCGAATCATTATTTCCTCAGCACATCCTCCAAACAGCACCAGAAGTGCTCTCTCCCCATCAAAGTTGCCAGGCATCACTTCTCCAGTGCATTTTCTCCAGAGCAGCATCAGAAGGTGCTCATTTCTCCAGCTGAGTTGTAAGATATCATCATCCTCAGCAGGATCCCCATAGAAATTTCTAAGAAGACCGTTCAGTGGTCTTTCCTCCCCCAACAGAGTACTAGACAGGGGACCATCTCCCTATAGAGCTCCAGCCTCTCCCAGAAGAGCACTATCTGAAATTCTCACAACAAAGTGACGAAAGCTTTCTCATCCCCAGCTGGGCTCCTCATTACAAAGATAGGTCTATCAGTGACCTATTTCCCCAAGCAGATTCATACATCTTATCAGATCTACCAATGAACTCATCCCCAACTGGGATATCCTTTCAAGCAGATCAATCGAAGATCTTCACAACGGCGGGATCCGAATCCCGGATCGGTATCTTTGCATAATCATATCATTCACATCATTTTCCCCCCCATAGCGTAGCATTCTGTCTAATACGGAGCATTACGACAAAAATCAAACATATTTCATAATCACAAGTCAGGTTCGAACCAGTCACCTGTAAATACCAACATTCTATCCGAAATGTATATAAAGACTCACATTCCCTGCAAAACGCCAAAGCGTCCCCTTTGCACTCTCAAATACAGATACATGCTCCTTTTGACACTCGTCCGTGTCATCATTCCCCAGTAAAGTCGCCAGAACACTTTCTACAAACAGATGCTTATACACAATATGTTTTTCCCGACACTCGTCCGTGTCATCTCAATCTCCCCACAGAAAGCCAAAGCGTCCCTTTTTCACTCTCCAACACAAATACATGTTTATATATACTCATCTAACACTCGTCCATGTCATATCATCTCCCTGCAGATATAAGCCACAAATATCCTTGTTGAATACAGAACTTTATATACTCCTTTAGCACCCGTCTGTGTCACCGATCCCCAGCATGGTTGCCTAATCACTTATTGTAAACCAAACACTTATTATAATACACTCTCATTGACACCCGTCCGTGTCATCCTATCCCCACAGATAAACGGATTGCCTTTTACACTTATAAGTTCATAACTTATACATTTCCTCTTATGACACCCGTCCGTGTCATACTCTCCCCAGCAAATTAAACACTCGTCTGTGTCTCACTCATGCTTATTTTTTACTTATACAGATACTCGTCCGTATCTTGTATACACACTTTTTCCCCTCAGATTCGACACTCGTCCGTGTTCTTTTTTAACCAGTTGGTACTCGTCCGTATCATCATCTCAGAATACGCGTCAGTGTTTTTTTCTACCGATACTCGTCCGTATCGTAATCTTAAGGATGCTTGTCCGCATCTTTGATCTATACAAAGTGTCAAACACTTATACCTTTTGTTTCTTGGATGTAAGCAGTCGTCCGTGTTTACCATTCCCCAGTAAAGGTAACTTCTCTCTTATCCGACATTTGTCCTATGTCGTGATACTTTCGGCAGACGTACCCTGCCAGGTGATCATCCTTCACATTGGATGACCGTCCCTCATCCATATCCCCAACAGAGCAGCCGTCCCCTGCTATGTGATCGTCCTTCACCTTTAGATGATCGTCCTTCATCACTTTTATCCGATGGCCGTCCCCATCGTTGATCTTGTTATCTGACATTCGTCTTATGTCATGATAAACCCCGAGAGCAGCCGCACCCTGCTAGGTGATCGTCCTTCACCTCTTGATGATCGTCCTTCATCATGCTTATCTGATAGCCGTCCCCATCGTCGACTTTTTCTATCCGACATTCATCCTATGTCGTGATAAAGAGCAGTCGTCCCCTGCTAGGTGATCGTCCTTCACCTCTGATGACCGTCCCTCATCATTATTTCATTTATTCTTTAACCAACGGCCGTCCCCGTTGTTGTTTACCTTACTTCACAAACCTGATGGTCGTCCCTATCATCGCTTTACTTTAATCCCCAAAGAATCTTATTCCTTTACCTGATGACCGTCCCCATCATGATTTCTTTATTTCCCCAGCATGTCTACTGTCCCCGTCATTGCTTTGTCCCCAACAGTCGTCCTCTGCTCGATGGTCGTCCTCTATCGCCCATTTTGATAAACATACTATACTTTCTTTTACAATCTATATCCCTTTTCTTCTTCTCCCCAGTGAGTGCAAATTTTGGACTGTCTTTGGTATTCAACCACAAGTTATCTTGTTTGTCTGATAAGCCAAGCGCTTACATCCTGCACAGCTAACTCATGCTTGAATAGGGGCAGCTGTAAACACCCCAAATTTGCCCTCACTAAGTTCATACCATGGCTTGTGATCTTCCCTCTTTGCATTAGTTTAATCATATCATATCATATTGCATTTTTGTTTCACTGCATTAGTTCAAGTTCATCTGCATCTAGGGTTTGTGATCTGAGCCATCCAAGATCCATCTGAGCCACTCTAAAGGTCTTCAATCATCTCAAGAGGGTCCATGTATGTTCAATCATCATATTTTATCCTCCAAAGATCAAGGAAGTCAAAAATCACAAGAACTGGCAAAACATGGAAGCAGAGCTAGGGTTTAACTACACAGATGACCTAAAATTAGGGTTTTGGTTTCAGAGGCCATAACTCCAAATTTTTTGGTCATTCTTGTTTCTAATGGTCTCAATATGTTACAAGGATCACGTGTACCAAGTTTGATGAAGAAATTCATTGTGGAAGTCATCTGTTCACTGGGTAACTTCTTGAGCAAGCCAGAGCAAAATCAGGGCATCTGAGGCCCCCCAACATGGAACCAAAGTGGATTTTTCATCAAATTGAGGTTATATGATCTTTATTTGATCATTTAAGTGCTTAGATGTTCATAGAATTGAAGAAAAGTAAGCTAAACCTAAAGTTGCCAAAAATAGAAATGACTTGTAATGTAAACTTTCCATTTTGGGAAAGTTTTTCAACCTCCTCTTTCTCAACCAAAAATGCTTCAAATAAAAAATTGTTGGTCATGAAAGTTGTAGATTGGCAAAAATCCCATAAATTTCAAGAATGCACCAAAAGGGATTCTTTGCAAAATCACTTGCCAATTTATTTTGTGGCTTCAAAAACACTTCTAATCATCATACCAACATAGCACATTGTCTAAAACGCATAATTGCCCAAAGAATTTCAAGATTTCATGCCCTGCCCATGAAGAAATCTCAAAAGGGCCAAACTTTGTCAAAATTGCAAAACACCCCATAAACTTCCATCCACTTGCTGAATTGCCTCAAAATGAATTCCATGGACCTCCTTGATCCTTGCTGAACCAGACATGCCCTTGTACCACCTCTGAACCAGCCCATACCTCAAGGATAAACACTTTTGACTTTTTTGCAAGAAGGCCATACCAATCACAATAGGGCACAACCACTCCACAGACCTATCACAAGTTGATATGTGGACCAAATGCTGGTCATAACACACAAGAGCACAAGCTGAGCCCTGAGAATCATCAAGTTACCAAAAACTCTCCCTCTTGCAAAAGCTTTCGAATCTCCCAACTCAGCCACTCAATCTTCAAACAAACACCACCATCCATTTCTAAATCACTCACTGACCCAAAACCACCCATCAAAACAGCCAAGAACACACCACAAACCAAATACGATTTATGACCAGTTGGAGTGCAAGCTCACAAACCAGCCATCCACAAAGCTTTCCAAGCATTGCAAACTCTTCAGGAAGGTCATTAGAGGCTTTTTGCACCAAGGAAGTGGCCATAAAGATCAAGGGTTGAAAGCTCCATCTCAGTTAGCCATTCGAATTAATTTTTCCAGAACTTCTCTTTTATGTTTCAAAATGATTAAGCATGCTTCACTGATCACACTGAACTTGGAATTATTGAAAATGGTTGAGAAATGAGAATGTATTGCTTGTCTGAAATTTTTTCCATGTTTATGTTTTTCTTCGAATCATGAGATTGAGTGAAAAGAAATGGGGTTTGAGGGTGGATTTAGGTTCAGGGAAGTGGGAGGAGTGAATCTGGAGCTTTAGAGCTCCAGAAAGTGCCTAGGGAAGAAGTTGAGAATTTTCAGGTGAAGGTCTGGCCGGAGAAGATGACCGGAAGTCTTCTCCGGCCACCTGAATGTCATTAGTGGCTTAATTAGGGTTAGGGCAAACTTTGAGTGTATGCCATTGGATTTAGCTTTCCCGCGTGCATTGTGTGGTCCAGATCTTGTCATTAACATTTAATCTGATTTATTTAATTAATTAAACAAGATTAAGTAAGTTTGAATATGGGCCATTGGATGTGGTGCCAGTCAACCCAAACCTTCCCCAATTTCAATCCAGGCCCTCCATTCAGCTTACTTTAGCTTTTATTTAATTTTATTTCATATTTTTCTTATTTATTTTGTCCGAATTATATAAAACACATTGAAAATCCCAAAAATATTTTTATTCAGCATTTTGATTCAAAATAATTTTCTTAATCCAAAAATATTTTTATTTTTATTTTTTGCATTTAAAAATCATTTTTTAAACATTTAAATGTTTATTTTTATTAATTAATGAAAATTAATTAATTAAAATATCATTTCGGTTTCTAAAAAATCCCAAAAAATTCATATTGCATCTTTAAACATTTAGAGACATTGTCATACCATCCACAAAAATATATTTTTGGTTTTGGATCATTTGTGACAATTCTCTTGAATTTAGGGTTCATGAAATTCATATTTTAGAACCCTAACTTCAAGAATTATTTTCTGCCTAACCAAGAATGGTATGACAATGGTTGTTTTTGCATTGATCTTCATTTGAAATGTATCTTCTAACATAATTTTTTCATGAATTTCTTCTGCCTTTTTGAATTGATTTGCATTTTTTCCCTTTAGGTACCTTAAAACCATAGAAAACTTAGGAAAATCATATGGGGTTAGGGTTCTCTTGATTGCATTTTCAATTTTTTATCTTGTCATTTGATTCTGTTTTTGAGTTTTGCATCTCATGTTGCATGAAAACCCTAATTTCCCATCTTCCTTTGCATACATCTTGCATAAGCATTCATATAAGAACTTGCCATGACATTTTATGCATTCACATGACATATAAGACATCTTTGGACACATTAGACTCCTGCTTGATCATTGCCTCATCCATCGGCCATGTTTTGACTTCATTTCATTTCATGTGTATTCATGTGCTTTCATGCTTCATCTGCATTCTCACCTCTTGTATGATCATCCATTGCATTTGGCATGTCTTTACATCATCTCATAGCATTATTAACATCATGTTCATGCTTCTGGTTTTGGGTTTGCTTCCTTGCACTCATTTCATTTTCATTTCATTTCTTTTTGCTAAATTTTCAGGTGGTAAGTACTTTGGGAAGTGAATTTGCCTTCACTTCTCATAATCTCTTCTCATCTCTCTTGTGCATTCATTGCTGCATTTTATTGTTGCTTTAGAGTGAGCTTGCTCATTCATGTTCATTCTTCACTTTCTTTCTTCAAGCAACTTATCTTCTTAAGTGAAGTAAGTTGACTTGCTTCTTCTGCTTCTCCTCCTTTCTTCTGCTTCTTCCTTGGTGGCTCTCCTTGAAGATCTCTTGCAAGCCTCATAAACCCTAGGAATATCCAAGCATGATAAAAATTAGGGTTTGATTAGTCCCCTATTATTTTTACCTTTGTGTCATATCTTGTGTCTTCTCTTCTCATTTCATAATTAAGGACTAAACCTTTAAGATTTTAAGGCTTTGTGATTAAGATTATGCCTGCATCCTTCTCTTAGGATGGAGTGTATAACTTTAATCCTAAGTGTTAAACCTTTAATGTGTTTAAATCTCTTAATCAATCCATCTAATAATCACTAAGACAATAGCTTGTAACTTGGGCCTTGCATTAGGGTTCTAATTTTTCCTTAATTTGGTTAAGAAGGACTAACCCTAGTGTTAATGGACAAGTTCCCCTCAAGTTGTCTTACAAACCATAAAATTCATTTCGTAATCTTACCATTAACTAAAATCCACTTTAATAAAGGCTTGTTTTGTCATGAGGTTAATCCCTAATCATGGATTAAGTTGAGGTATCTTCCTCAGCTTAAATGTTCTCATCTATCATCCTTCTATTAGGATGGTGTAATGGGTCCATTAAATCCTTGATTATGGCTTAAACTCATTACTTAACACTAAACAAAAACTCCAAAAAACATCTAAATAATCACAAGTAGTTTAATGATCTTAATCCTACATCATTGTAATTAAGTGTGAGGTGCTTATTTCATACTTAAAGTATTCTCATTACCCCTAATTAGAGAGAGGATGTGATGAGTTTACTAACCCTTGGTTTAGGCTTAAGCTCATTATCTTATGACAAACACAAAAAGCAATAAAAGATTGAAAACACCAAAAACAAACAATAATCGTCTCCTCCGGGATTCTTTTCTCATCATCTTCACTCACAAACGAGAACTCACTTCTTCCGTTTAATGCAAGACAATTAGCACCTGAGCCAGACAAGTCATACACTTGAGCATAGACAAGCAAGCAGTTCATCAATCAATTTACCTTTCAGTCTCTTTGAGTCGAACTATGGTGTTCTGACTTCCTCATTGCACGAGAGGATACGTAGGCATAACTTAACAGTTATCGAACAAAAGTCTCTGTATATTCCCCTTCTTCTAGCATTATTCTTTTAAGCCTCATTGTCTTGAGCATTGCACTCTTTTCTTACACTGACACTCCTTTTCTTCACTTCACTTTCCAGCACTGACACCTGTACATTCTTTTTCAGCTGTTGCACACAGATAGCACTGACACTACCCCTTTAAAACACAAATCTTTTAAGCGTGGATCCCGTCGAGTACGACGGACAATCTGGGTGCTAATACCTTCCCAGGTTGTAACCAACCCCTTTCTCAGTTTCTCTGGTTCGCGACCGTCTTGTCCATATCTTTCTGGGTTTATGCAGCATTACCTTTCCTTCGGGATAAAAATGCCTAGCTGGCGACTCTTTTCAGTTCATCTTCATGTTCTCTCTTTCACCGACCGTTCGTGTCTGTACCCCTTCTGACCATGTGTCATTTGGTGGGAGCGACAAGTTTGATGTTTTGCAGTGAGTTTGGGCGTTAATGGTGGCTGCGTTTCTTTTGATTTGTGTGAGTTGATATTTGTGCGCAGAAGGGTGGATCTGAGTTTTTTTGTTTACATTGTTATTGAAGGTTGTTAACAAAAATGTTATAGCTTGTGTTTGGAAGGGATTTTTTTTTAATGATTCGATGGGTGTTGTTTTGTAGGGATAAAGATAAGTTGGTTTATGGTTTTAAGATTATGGAGGTTGTGTAAAGAAAAAATGTTGGTGGTGGAGAGTGGTGTAAAGATGAAGGCGATTAAAATATTGAAGAGGAATGAGAATAAATGGTGGTAGTGTATTTGTTGCTAGTTTGTTATTGTTGTTGGCTGAAAAGAAATAGTGCACGTTGTGTGGCAATATTCGCTTTGTGAGTGAAGTATTTGTTGGCAAGAAAATTGCCAAAATGAATTAACACAAAGAAAAAGAAAATGAAGTGGGGTCACGTTTGCAAACTTGTTCTATCTGTCACCTTTTCTACACACAATGTATTCTTATCACTCCTATTTATTTTTTGATGGGAAAATGAGCTCACATTAAAGAAACTTGTATCAATTTGGTATGTAGCAATCTTTGGGTCATTGTTTACATGTAAGGACATTTATTTCATGATAATAATAAAACTAAAGAAATAATATAATAATAATAATAGTGATAAAACATTAAAAAAATAAAAAGATAACAATAAAAATGATAATATAAAAATAAATATATAAAAAAAAGAATTATAAAGAAATAATAAAAATCGCAAATAAAAAAAAAATATAAGAAAAGGAAGAATGGATAATGGTTAGGAATTAAATTCAAAGGATAATTTTTTTATAAAAAAATGGCCTAAGTGAAAATAAATAAATAAAATATTTCTAGAGGAAAAATGAGCTTAAAAGAAAGTGGACTTATGCAAAATGATTTTACTAGATATGACAACCATAAACTTTTTTGTATATTTTTTGGATAAAAAGAAATAAATAAATAAAAATAAAAGATTTGAAATAAAAAGAAAATTCGAATTTTTAGTTTGAAAAGAAATAAATGCATTTTTTTGGACTTTTCGAATATTTGTTAGACAGTAAAATAAAATGGTGCGGGTAGGACAAATTTGGGGTATGACAGTTGCCCCTATCGAATTGGCTTAGACCGAGTAAGATGAACTGGCTCGCGTTCAAACTTTCAAGGTATAAGATGATTAGATACTAACAGACTCCAAATTTGTCCGATAAAAGAAAATGATTATGCAGTAAGTTGATAATTAAAATTGGAAAATAAAGGTGATACGAAACAGAAACAGGTTGACAAAAAATTAAATAATCGCTTATCACCACAAGGATGATAATGCGACCCCGACACAAAAAGGATGCCGAGTGACAAAAATTAAATAATCACTAACACCAAAAGGATGATAAAGCGACCCCGACACCAAAAGGATACCGAGTAACAGAAAATTAAATAATCGCTATCATCAAAAGGATGATAAAGCGACCCCGACATCAAAAGGACGTTGAGTAACAGAAAATTAAATAATCGATATCACCAAAAGGATGATAAAGCGACCCCGACACCAAAAGGATGTCGAGTAACAGAAAGTTAAATAATCGTTATCATCAAAAGGATGATAAAGCGACCCTGACACCAAAAGGATGTTGAGTAACAGAAAATTAAAAAATCGATATCACCAAAAGGATGATAAAGCGACCCCGACACCAAAAGGATGTTGAGTAACAGAAATAAAATAATCTGGCAGAGAAATATCCAACGGGGATGTCCACTGAATAACACCTAGGAATATCTTTGGAATTTTCGATCGACCCTGGATCATGACTTCTGCTGGGGAAAGGCCTGGAATCTTGGGTTGATCCTGGATCCTCAACTATGCAACTATGTTTGTTTGTTTTTGAAATGGTATTCCATAAGGATGGAGATATGATGCAAGTGTTTATGCATTGCTGAAAGTTAAAACGCTGGGAGTATGAAAATTGATTTATTTAGGGATGCATATGATGCGTATGCCATAAATGATTGATGTAAATGATGCATAATGATGCATATGAGGTGATTGGAAAATGAAAGGTGCCAGCTTGGTGGACTTTTGGTCTGGTAGTTGCCAATAATGATTGGACTTTGGGTGGGTGGAGGGCTTGATTCCTCGACACTCGATCTTCGACGATGTATGGTTAGAAGATAGATCTGAATGCTCCAAGTTCGGTCATTTGCGGATGAGCGGAGCGACTTAACTGACACATGAAGATTGATTTTGCTTTGAAAAGCTGACAACGTTTGGCAAGATCTGCTTGTTCAGCTGGGGAGTAAAGATAGGAAGATTTGCTCCTGTATCTTGATTTGGTAGACGTATGCCCCTGGTTGAGTTGTTTGAATATGATTTTGCCCCCGATTGAGCTGTTTGAAGATGATTTGCCCCTGATTAGGCCGTTGAGAATGGTTTTGCCCCTGATCGAGCTGATTTTGAAGAAGTATTGACTTAATTCCCTCTTTCGATTGCCCTTTGTTGGGATTGCACTGATGTCAAGCACTGATTTGCAATTAAATTGTTCATACACAAATGGTAGTGTTAATGCAACGTTCATATAAGTTTTGAAAAAAGTCAATTATTTGGATGATTGTGATAGTGTGACGAATGGACCATTAGCCCAAACGAGGTGCTGATTTAGAAAGTGTGTGAAAGATGCGGCAAGAATAAATGTGCAAACGAGATTGAAGATTAGTAAATATATGGGAGTCAATTTACGCAACCTTGTTGGTAGCATGCTTTCAGAATAAACTGTGCCTCAATTTAGGAGTTTCGAGGGTTGTAACGTGGTTTGGTTAATGGTTTGAGAAGTAAAGGATATAAGGCTCAAAGTTTGATTTGTACCCAACCCTTCTTCATTATGTTCTCCAGTCCTAAGGTTAGTTAACTCTACAGATGCATTTGTTTCGACATTGTAAGAGTGAAGATGAAGCTTGCTTAAAAATGGCAGTCATCTTATTTTTCTTTGATGTTGGTGCCCCTTTGATTTTGATTTGGTGGTCACCTGATCTTTGTTTTGTTTTTTTTTGTTGTTGAGGATTTGGGCTCCTCTTTTTATTTGTTTTTTTTCTTGTCGACTAAGTCTCCCTTCGGGTGCTCAACTTAGTGGTTTTTCTTTTCTATTTTTTGTTTGTATTTTGTTGAATGTTGTGACTGCCAAGTCATTTGTTGATGGTCCTCTGATGGGATGTCTCATCTTGCGATTTAGAAGTGTAGTCATGTTAACTGAACAAACTACCCTGCCCCGGATTAGATATAAGGGTTGTATCCGAAAGAAACTCCTACTTCTAGGCTCGAAGTGGTTGACTAGGGATTAACTCCTTGTATCTCCAGTGTTTGGGGATTTGAACAAATGCCTGTACATCATTGACGAGGTTTTATCTGAAAGCATACCACAACAGTTATGGGTATTTCGTTTTCATCATCCTCCCTCAAATATTTGCTAAAGTGAAGTGAGAGAAAAGTTTTGTGATTTTTGTGAAATGATAAATGATGAGCGAATGCGAATAAATTGATTCAAAACATGCATAAACATAACATTAACAAAACCAAATACGAATAACAATGTTAGAAGCAAATAGTACTTAACCAGACAATACAAAATAATAGGGATGCAAAATAATAAATGGCGATGACTGCCTTGATTTGAGGAATTGAACATATCTTGATTGAATAATTCAAAGTTGGAGACTACTTAGCTTGGTCTTCAACAACCTCTTCAAATGTCTTCACTTGCTGGCACCGTGCGGAGGCATTGGATTGTTCTGGACATTTGGATTTCTCGGAGTGAAGGTGAGATCCTTAGAATCAATCAGGTCTTGAACCTTGTGCTTGAACGATTTACAGTTCTCGATCGTATGACCAGGAGCACCTTTGTGATACTCACAACGAGCATTGACATCATAGTCTCGGGAGGTACCAGTTTAAGGTGGAAGGTCTTTTAAAACAAGAGTTCCCTTCGCCATTAGCCCATTAAAAATTTCTCCATACGACATAGGTAGTGGATCAAAGTTTCTTTAAGGCCTTCTTTGTTGATATGGTGGGCGTTGTTGAGGAGCGCGTTGCTGTTGTTAACCAGGCTGTTGTGGATAAACCGGTTACTGATATGGTCCAGGTGCATATTGCGCAACTGCAACTATAGGATAAGGACGTGGTTGATAAAGCATCTGAGGCGGAAATGGAGCTTGGATAGCTGGCTGATAAGGTATTGGAGGAACCGGCTGATAAGGCACAGGAGCATATTGCGCAGCAGAAACATATGGATACTGATAGTAGGGCAGTGAAGTAGGTGCACTCTGTTGCGGATTCCCACTTGAAGTAGAAATAGCATTTGTCTCTCCCTTCTTGTACCCATTGAAATTCTTCTTGGTTCCAGCTTGGCTGCTAGATCCTCCTTAAATCTTTCCACTTTTCAGACCTTCTTCCATTATTTCTCCGACCATCACCATGTCCGAAAATCCAGAAGATACGCTGCTGATCAGCTTTTCGTAGTATTGCCCCTGTAGGGTACCCTTGAAGATATCGATCAATTCACGGTCAACCAATGGCGGATGCACTCTGGCAGCTAATTCCCTCCAGCATTGGGCGTACTCCTTAAAGGATTCGTTCTCCTTTTGAGTCATACACTGAAGTTGAGTACGGTTCGGAGCTAAGTCAGTGTTGTACTTGTACTGCTTTTTGAATTCATTAGATAGATCAAGCCAAGTACAAACATTGTTGCGTTCGAGCTGCATGTACCATTATAGAGATGCTCCAGACAGGCTGTCTTGGAAGCAATGGATCATGAGCTTGTCATCTTTGGCATGAGCGGCCATTTTTCTGCAGTACATCCTCAAATGAAGCTCAGGACAGTTGAGGCCTTTGTATTTCTCGAATTCTGGAAGTTTGAACTTAGCAGGGATCAAACATCTGGAACTAGACACATGTCTGAGGCACTCAGAGAGGTTGAGTTTTGTCCTTCCATGATTCAGAGTTTTTCAGCTAACTCACGACACATCTTCATAGCTTCAGATTCTTGAACAACACAGGGATTGGTGATTGGAACAACGGTATGCATCTCATACTCAACTTGATGATCCTCTTCAGCATGAGGAAACTGGACTTGAGTTGGAATAGGTTGAGCTTGAGGAATAGCACCAACAGTGACACCAGAGGTAGGTATTGGTTGGGAAATGACCTCTTTAACAACAGGAGTGAAGCCTAGAGGAAAACCATAGACCAAAGGATTTGGAACTGGAACTGAAGGCATTGCACGCTGTAACACCCCAAATTTGCCCTCTCCTGTTTATCATCATTTCATCATAATCATACCACTTAGCATATCATTTTTACATATTTCGCACTGCATCATTAGCATAGAAAGATGAAGCATAACATTCATTATTGAAGCATAGCATAAGCTGATGATGATTTCAGCTGGGCGTGGTTGTTCAGTTCGCGATTCCATTCCAATGGGTGTTTGACCCAATCTCGGTCAAACTACCAAGAGATTGCCTCATTCGCGAGTTATATGTGTTTGAGGTTATTTTCAAGCAATGCGTTTCAAAGTCGAGTTGTTGGGTGCAAAGGTCATCAGTTTACCAGGAAGTGATTCAGGTGATGGGTTTGGACTCAAAGATTCAAGCTTATCATGATGACACTTGGATGGTGATTTATTCAGAGGGTCGGTGGCTTCTGTGGAAATAATGCAAGATTGGTTTTGAGTTGAGTGAATTGATGAATCGAGGTCTCTTGGCTATGTGCGTGGGGGGTGGCAATTGGTCCTATTCATATAAAAAATATATATATATATATATAATAAAAAATGAAAAAAGGCCAATTCCATATCCATTTCTACTCATTTTTATCAGTTCGATTATTCTAGCTACCAAATTACCCATTCCTATTCCAGTAAAACCATCACATTCCATCCATTTTCATACTCATTATCCGTTTTTCCCTTTAAATTCAAACCTATTTCTATCATTTTGTTATTTGATTTTCATTTCCAGTTATCCACCAAATTTCCATTAGTCTTTTGTTTAAGTCAATTACCAAAGCTTTTTCTATTTCATTTTCTTAGGTCCATGTTCATAATAATTCCGTAAATGTTTTCTTAATCCCATATAGATGTTATTATAAAAAAATATAGAAGAAGGAAAAGCCCATAAGCCCAGGCACATGATGCAGTACCAAAACAAATTTATTTTTTTTGAAAGGAAAGATGGGCCTATCACGTTTTCCTCCCAAATAAATGCAGTACATCACATTCACATCCCAATACATAAACGAAGCTCAGCTGACACTACACGAAACGCAACGAAATATTCAACAAGATAACAAGCCTTATGAGACTATAACTTCACGTAAGCCTCATCAATATCACACGGCAAGCACGAGAATTTCGTGAAAGGCAAAAAACGCAGCGTAGCATCTAATAATAAACTGAAAATAACAAACTGAAAAAATGAAAAAAAAGAAACAGTTTGTTACGCTGATTTCATGGATTTTCTTCAAGATCACCAAAAAAAAATATAACGAAAAAATAAAGGAAAAAAGGGAATAATAGATTTTCATAACCGAATTTTGGGGGCTGCTCAAAATATAACAGAATCACACTTCTGATATAACAGAATTCACTCTCATTTTTATCACCAAGAATATCCATAACCGATTCCCAATTTCTTCAGAATCCTCATGAGTTCAATTCAATAACAGAATTCACTTTTCTTCACAAACTTCAACTGATTCCAATCTTCATCAACTTCATGGAATTCTCATCACAGTAGCAAGAGCTCTTCACAGCATTGCATATTCGGATTCATTGATTCTTGTCACATAGCCGGATTCGCATAATCGTCGTTAAGCAGCATCTTCATCAGTGCAGTGAATCAGGATTCAGTCTTGAATTTACGTTTCGATATTCATCGATCCGCTTCGGCCTCTTCAATTGACCGAAGTCTTCGCAGCCGCATCAACAAACCTGCGAATGAATTCAACACAGAGAAACAAGCCGAATTTGTAGAAAGAGGAAGAGAATCGAATTCGTAAAAGTTGAAGAGGAAGCACTTACCGAATCGAGACTAGCTCACGCATTGTTTGTCGTATCATCGCGTAACAGGTATGTTTTTGATTCCGTTATTTGATACAATTGCTGGCTGTATGTTGAATTTGTGGTAGCTGGTTATGATTTTCGATTGGTTTTGCTTTGCGTTCCGTTGTGCGAGTCTGAATTGCAGGGAGGTTTTCTCTTAGCTAGGGTAGTTTCTTTGAGTTGTCTAGGTTAGGTTAGGATTGAATGGAGAAGAAACCGAGTGAAATGGAGAGAAGTTTAGGTTAGGTTTTAGAGAAAAGAAGGTGGTGAGTATGCGGCGGGATTTGAAGGAGGAGGCAGAAGCCGATTGAAGTCATGAGGGGTTTAGATTCATATTGTTTGGATGTTCATTTTGATAGTGGTTTCGGATTCGGATGGTTGGTGAGGAGTAGGTTAGGTAGTGGATGGCGGCGGCGTTTGGAAGTAAGAGGAAGGTTGGCGGTGAGGCTGTTGGAGGAAGAACAAAATGAAAGTTGACGGAGGCGAAAGGCATGGTGTCGTAAGATTGAAGGAGAACGGCGGCGGGCTAGGGCTTTTGGAGAAGAAGAAGGTGAATCGGAGGTGATGGTCCGCGCTGACGGCGTTAGGCCGGAAGCTGAACGGCGGCGACAGTTAGGTTTAGGTTTAGGTTATGAAAGTGGTAAGAGGCTTCGTTCGGCGGCGAGATGTGTTTGAGAGAGAGAGGTGAGCGGTTGTTTGAGAGATTGAGGTTTCGCCGGTGATTGAGAGAGAGAGCGCCGAGGAGAGAATGGTCTGTGTGAGGTTCCGCGGCGGCGCTATGAGGATGACGGAGGCGAGAGCAGTGGTGGCGGCTAGGTTAGGTCAAAGGAATAAAGAAGGAGAGGATGAACAGTGTGAGTGACGAGATTTGTTAGGTTTTATTGCTGGTGTTGTTTATGTTAAGTGTCTTAATAAATATTTCTTCAAAATTGTGTTAAGAATTAATTGAAGAAATCAAGAGGATAAGAATTTGTTTTCTGTTTTTTTAAGAGAATTTGCATTAGGTCAGGCAATGACCTTGATTTGGGCTTAGCCCGTTTCGGATCCATGGAGTTCTGTTTGCACCCCATAGTCAATTTCTCACCTCCTCACGTGTACTAGCGTTTCATCCTGGGCCTAGATAGTTGTTTTTCGCACCTCCAGCACTCTGGCCCAATTTGTTTCCCACGCACAACACATACTACATACACCCTTCCTTTAATTCTTTAATTTCTTTTTCTTCAATTTTATTTTCTTCAATTCAGTTCCATTTTAATTCATATAAAATAGATTCTCTCATCCAAAAATTCTCAAATAAATCATGGACTTTCCTTTATGTTTCTAGTTTTTTATCACATTTTTATCTTATTTTTTCCATTGGTCCACGTGCCAGAAATAATTCACCAAGGTGCATAGCTTCTTTTGCTTCATTTCTTGACCAGTCTGTCTTGTTTATTTTCTATAGCTTTCAATATTTGGAGTTTTGATCCCATTCTTTTTGCATTGTGTTCCTGAAATCTTGTAGTTTTCATGTGATTTTTCTCTGAAGTTTTTGGAAATTATTTCTTGAGTTTTGATCTAGTATCTTGTGATGTAAGTTTTTTGTCCCAACTTGTATTCTTGCCTTCATTTGGCTTAGCTCCTTTCTAAATTTTTGCAAGTCCTTTTGGCAAGTTGATATAATGTGTTTTAAGATCATTTGGTTTAAGTTGTAGAATTTTTAGATGGCTGGTTGATTATTTGTGGATTTTTGTTCTCACCTTGTCCCATTTTGCCTCGTTCGGTTCATAAGATCTCTTATATGCTTAGAAGGGCACTTGTGCCAACTTCTTCTTTTCATTTGGGGTTCCTTTGGGGTGTGGATACCTTCCTGGTCCTAGGATAGGTCTTGTTTATTCTGAATTTTTTGAGTTTGCTTCTTATTCAAGTCATTTGTTTCTTTAAGTGTTTAAATTCCATCTTTTGATTCCGTTGCTTCTATTTTGACATTGTTTGGTATTGTGTGACTTCTCTCTTCATATTGCTGGCCTCTTAGGCCATTATTCATATCATTTTGATTCTGGTTTTGAACTTTGTGCTTGTATTTTGTGTATTTTGCATTACATCTTTCATAAGTGCGCATTTGTTTCCATATGTATTCATGTTGCCTCATTTTAAGTCATAAGTCTCTCATTTTCATTTCTTTGAGTTGAATTGGCATTAAGCATTTGTTTACTTCACTTCACTTCTGATTGTTGGATGATGTCATGCTAATTTTCTCATTTTTGTTTCACTTGTGCATGCTAACCTTGCAGGGGCTATGGTAAGTGTGAGATGTGGGAATTGAGTTCCACATCTCTAATTCTTATCTCTTACTTTTATGTTTATGTGAATTAACCCTCTTTTGTTGGGCCTAGGCCTTTCTCATCCCTTCTCCTATCTTCTTCTCTTCTTCATTAGGATAGAAACCTCACTAACCTTTAGGACATCTATGCATGTTAACACTTAGGATTGCTTTAGTCCCCTTTAGAATTTTTTTCCTTTGAGATCCTTTGGTGCGCTCTCTCTTCTCATCTCCAAACTTAATTTTAATTCAATTAATAAAGGTTGAGTACTTTCATGTGACATGAGACTTTGCTATGAGATGCTTGCATGCGTTCCATTTCGGGGCGAGGTGTGAGTCATCACTCGTGGTGGATAGGTCTTAACATGAGTACCTCACAAAGAAAAGCTAAAAAAAACACTTCTTAACCAAAAAACCACAAAAACACTTAATAACGATAATCGGCCAGTGTGCTTAAGCCTTCACTTGTGGGACTAGCTTTGGGGATTTCCTCCATAGATAGGTGTGCCTCTTGCGCATTCCATTTCGGGATGATGTGAGATGTACACATCCCATTTAGTAAGACTTAGGTACACTTACCTATGCAAACTTTCACTCATAAAGGCTTCTGAAAAACACCAAACAAATAATAAGCGTATTTCCTTCGGGAATTCTTTTCTCATCTCTTTCGCTCCGTACGCGAACTTGCTCCTACTTGTCACTTTGCAAGACGGTTACGCACTCGTCGTCCGAGTCTGCAACACCTGAGCAATGGCATAGGCAGTTCAAGCTTTAATTCACAAGCAATTTTCCTTTGTTACCCCTAGTTAGGGGAACTACGACGTCTCTGATCCTCATTATCCTAATGAGGTACGTAGGCAGAGGGGTAGGGCCCGTTCGAGCACAATCTTTAATTTCCCTACATTTTTCTCTTTGTTTCTTATTTCATTTCTTTTCTAGGTCCAGTTTCTTTTCATTTTCATTTCTTTGCTGCAGTTTTCATACCCTCACCCTTTGAAACAGTTTCTTTTGCAAGCGTGGATCCCGTCGGGTACGGCGGACGATCTGGGTGCTAATACCTTCCCAGGTCGTAACCGACTCCCGAACTCAGATCTTTGGTTCGCAGGACCTTGTCCTTTCCTTCTACCTCAGGTTTGTGCAACATTACCTTTCCCATTCATTCGGGATAAAAATGTCTGGCTGGCGACTCTAACCTTTCCGCGCCACTTTCGCGTTTGTACTAGGATGAAAATCCCGGGAGCGACATCTGGCGACTCTGCTGGGGATCGCACACCAGATAATCTCTGGTTCCCCTGTGAGTCTCTCCTAGCGTTTGTGTGTTGCTGTTTCATTGGGTGATGTTTGTTTGTTGTGGCTTGTTGTATTTTGTTGTTTGTTTACAGCTTTATTTACAGCTTTATTTACAGTTTTCGGTATTTATTTTCCGCATCATGTATATCATACTGGACTGTCTGGACTGGTTTTCTGTTTGGTGGGCTCGGGGAATACTATTTCTGAGAGATAAGCCAAGTACCCGGCTTGAGTGCACCCTAGGATTAGAGTGGACATATTGTACTCGCATGCGACATGATGAGTGGCGATGTGTTTCACGCCCAGATTGCGACTGTCTTGGAAATATCTTGTGTGGGGATTTCCTCCACTTTGGGATAGGACCTTGATAGTTATGTGCATATGGGGACCGATCATTGAGAACCTTTGTGGAAACATCCCTCTCCAGTGGTGACAGTGGCAGACCACATTTGTGGCAAACCCATTCGCACCTGAGGGTCCACTGGGGACTCGCATAGGATGGCCTGGTTCTCTTATAGGAACTCAGTCAAAGCATCTGGTCGTATGACATTAGTACTGTATCCTACGGGCTGAATGTACTATTGTTTCTCGATTTCAGCGCTTGAAGCTGGGGACTTATAAGGGATGCTTGTTTTCCCGGACTCAGCTGAGGCCTCCCTGCGTAGTACATAATGCCTAACCGATTCCCTGATTTGGTCATGAGCCATTTCTCGGAAATGGTGAAAGTATTATTGCTATTCGTCTTTGAGAGTCCGTGATGTTTGACCCGGAGCACACCCGTGAGATTAGGGATGGGTTTACAGGTTTGCAGGAACCCTCGACCTCATCATACCCTTGTCACCAATACAGTTCATGTTATGATACAGTTACTGTGGTTCCGGAGTTCTGGTTTTCTTGTTCTGGTATTCTTGATACTATGGTCCTGAGATCTTCTTCAGAGAGTCGTGATTATCAGAGAGTGTGACTCAGTGGACTTTTGGTTTATCAGTTATTCAGAGGGGCCCTTATCAGTGGCCAGACTCCAGACAGTCTCAGATGACTATATGTCTTTGCATTTGCATTTGCATTGCATCATTAATCATTGTTGTTGTTTTCATTCACAGGTTCATATCTCTGCTTCCGGTTCCGGTATTCTCTTCAAAGATGGAAGATCCTCGCAAGCAGGATATTCATTTCAAGTTCTTTGATATCAAGGTTGGTTTGTTGAAAAAGATGGTAAAGCTGATTACACCCAACCAGGTAGAGAGATTCAGAAAAGCTTACGGGAATATTCTTGATGTGGTGATAGAGCTAGATCCTTCCGAGAGGAGTGCTATTCATACATTGATTCAATATTATGACCCTCAGCTCCGTTGCTTCACCTTTCCTGATTTTCAGTTGGGCCCTATGTTGGAAGAGTATGCTCTGATCCTGGGTGTGCCGGTTCGAGACCAGGTTCCTTTCAATTATGAGATGAGTAGACCTGCACCTGAGGATATTGCTAAGGCTCTTTATTTGAGCCCTTCTACTGTGAAGTCTTTGACCATCATTAAAGGAGGAGTGTCCGGGTTTTCTTTGGAGGCTCTGGTGAAGAAGGCGGAAGAATTGGCTGTTGAAGGAGAATGGGATGCTGTATGTGCTATCTTGGCTCTTTCTATCTATGGCATCATCTTGTTTGTTGATATGGAGAAGTTCATAGATATAAACGCCATACATCTCTTTTTGCTGAAGAATCCTGTGCCTACCTTACTCGGGGATTTGTATTACTCAGTTCATTACAAGACTGAGAAGAAGAGGGGAGGTTTGGTCCGTTGCTGCGCTCCGTTATTTCACATATGGTTCATGAGGCATTTGCCTAGTACGGGAGTGTTTAGTGACCATAGTATGATATGGGCTCAGAAGCTGGAAAAGTTGCTAGCCAAGGATGTTAGATGGTTCACTCAAAGGCTGCAAGGTGCACGTTTCATCACCAGCTGCGGGAGTTATCATAGTGTGCCTTTGTTGGGAATAACTGGAGGGATTAATTACAATCCAATCTTGTTAAGAATACAATTAGGATACGCTTTGAGATATGTGCCTGAAGATTTGAAATTGACCCCTATTTTCTACTTCTCAGTGAAGGATAATATGCCCTTAGTGAGGAGGGTTGCGGGAGCTTGGAAGTGCATTAAAGGAGAAGGAATAGCTAGCTTTGGGAAGTGCAACAACCAGACATTCCCAGAGTACGAAGCTTGGTTGAAAGACAGAGCCAAAAGAGTTTTGTTACCATTTTCAACACCAGTTTCCCCAGTTGCTGAGTCCATTAATACTGTGCCTCTAGAGGAATGCAAGAAGTTGGAAGCCCAGCTACATGCAGTTAGAGTTGAAAGTACTGAGATGGTAAGCCTGTATCACCAAGCCAACAGGGCCAAGATTGAAGCTGAAGAGAAGTTGCTGAAGATACAGACGACTTTGGAGGCTAAGGAGAAGGACTTTGCAGGAAGAGAAGAACATTTCCGCAGGTTAGGGATGATGGAAGCCCAAAGAGAAGTTGAGCGCAAGAAGAAGTCAAAGACCCTCAGAGATGCTCATCAGTCTATTGTCTGGTTGAAGGGACAAAGAGAGAAAGAGCTAAAGCAATATAAAGAAAAAGAAGAGTTCTTTAAAGTTCAGATGGCTTACAAAAAAGAAGAGGTGGAGCAGGCCCACAAGATTCGTAGAGAGAAGACCCAACAGCTCGCAGACAGTCAACAAGCCCTCGAAGCAGCACTCAAAGAGATTGAAGACCTCAAGTTGATGGCGGGAGTCAAGAAGGTCAGGTCTGATGAGGGAGTTACAGGATCCTCAGGCGGTGGTTGTGCTTCTTAGTTTGTTTCTTTGTATCTGGATTACCTACAGGCATGTTGTAGGAGTCCAAGCTGTTTGTTTCTCCTCTGTAAGAACTTGTACCCTATGGGGAATTCTGTTTTATTGTGCCTAATGGGTTGATCTATGTTATGACTGTTTTTCACCATTTCTTGGTTTGCTTGTTGTTATGGTTTGAATGTGGTTTCCCGCAAAGGTTTCTGAAAGTCGAGGATTAGTGCCCATTTGGTTTTCTTTGCTAAATACCGGAACCGGGGCATAAGTGACCTGTGATTGGAAACATAAACAACTGCATTGTATCCATGTAACCTGTTTGTTGATTTGCAGGTAGTGTCTCAGTTACTAACGTGTTTTGTGTTACAGGCACTATAGCTCCCCGTAAAGTTCGGGAACAACCAGCAGTGCACAGATACCCAACTAAGATTAACAGAGAACGAGCCATGGACCATATGCAAGCGGACTTGGCAGACCTGAGGCAGAGAATGGATAACTTCATGACGTTAATGGCCGGCATGGGGCAGAACCAAGAGCGTCTGCGGGAGATGGTTGAGAATCAGAACAGGAATACTGCTGCTGCAGCTAATGCTGATAATCGTACCGGTGCGGGCGCACGTCAGGTTGAACCTCCTGTTACACAGCCAGGAGTGACTATAATCAACGATGGGTTGCATAACCTTCAGATGGACAATCATGATGACCAGTTCACTCTACTTGATGAAGCTGAAGGTCAAGGAGTAGAAATGAACAAGAGGTTCGAAGAGATGGCTGGGCAAATCAAGGCTATTCAGTCCCAGAGCTCTTTGGGATTCGATATAACCGACTTGGGCTTGGTTCCTGGAGTCAGGATTCCGTATAAGTTCAAAGTTCCAACCTTCAAGAAGTATAATGGCACTGCTTGCCCGAAGACCCATCTGCAATCATTTGTTGGGAGAATTGCCGCTAATACAGACGATGAGAAACTGTGGATGTACTATTTTCAAGACAGCTTGGTGGGAGCTTCTCTTGAATGGTACATGAAGCTCAGTAGGGTCAATGTCAAGAGCTGGAAGGATCTAGCTGAAGCCTTTGTGAGGCAGTATCAATATAACATGGACATGGCTCTGAACCGCACGCAGTTGCAGCATATGGCTCAGACAACAAAAGAAGGCTTCAAAGAATATGCCCAGAGGTGGCGCCAGCTAGCTGCCAGGGTATAACCACCGCTGTTGGAGAATGAAATGGCCGACATGTTTATGGGCACCCTCCAGGGGGTATTTCTTGAGAGACTGGCGTCGAGTTCTGCTACTAAGTTCAACGATATTGTCATTGCGGGAGAAAGAGTTGAAACGTTGCTGAAAATGGGGAAGATACAAGACCCAAGTGCTAGTAGCTCAAATGGAGCGAGGAAAGCTTTTAGTGGACCTCCTAGAAGGCGAGAAGGTGAGACGAATGCTGTATTCGGCCGAAGCCAGGGTCGTGGTAATAGAAGACCTTATGAACATATGGCTGCTGTCACCATTCCTGCAGCTCCCGTACAACAGATGCTACCTCCACCACAACAACATCAGCAACAACAACAACCTCGTACCAACTACCAGCAGAGACCATATCAGCCGAGGCAGGCTTGCCCGGCTAACAGGGTGATTGAAGCTATCCCGATGACTTATGCTGCCTTATTGCCAAGACTGTTAGATTTGAACCTCATCCAACTGAGGACTTTGGCACCACCACCTCCTGGAGAGCTTCCAGTTGGTTATGATGTTAACGCCCGATGCGCTTTCTACTCTGGAGCACCCGGGCACTCGACTGAGAAGTGCAGGGCTCTGCATCACAAAGTTCAGGATCTTGTAGATTCTAAGGCAATCAACTTTGCACCGCCACCAAATGTCAACTCGAACCCTATGCCTAATCACGGCGGGGCAAGAGTTAATGCTATTGAAGTTGGGGAAAAGTTGAGTTTGGTGTTGAGTATCGATGAAGTCAAGACACCTTTGAGGGTGGTGAAAGAGAGACTGTTGAAGGGTCAAGTATTTCCTGGTTGCTGTCTCGATTGTGAAGACTGTATGAGTGTTGTGAATGGCTGTGAGAAATTGAAGATGGGTTTGCAAGGGTTGATCGATGATGGGTCCTTGCAGTTCAGTAAGGTTAGTATTGAAGAGGCTGATGATGTGTCAACCATTACTATCTTCTACGATGAAGCTGATATGCCCGTCAGACAAGAGCCGGTTACAATTTATGCTCCTCAGATTAGTCCCATAACTATTACTGTACCTGGGCCAGTGTCGTACACAGATGATAGAGCCATTCCTTGGCATTATGGTTCCGATGTCTATGTGGCTGGACAGAGGATGGAGAGTAGACCTGTTGCTGACCTGACTATTTAGAATGTAGGTGGTGTTGGGGGTTTTACCCGAAGTGGTCGGTTGTTCGCTCCCCCTGTGCTGAGAAGGGATCCTGAGGCCGAGGCTTCGTCCAAAGACAAAGGAAAGCAGACTGCGAATGACGAGTCAACTACTCCTGTGGCTGGGCAGGGGACGTTCGAAAAAGAAGTAGAGGAGTTCATGAGGATTATAAAAAGGAGTGATTACAAGGTGGTTGATCAACTAAACCAGACGCCTTCAAAGATTTCTATCTTGTCACTGCTAATGTGCTCTCCCGCGCACCGAGAAGCCTTACTGAAAGTACTTCAAATGGCCTACGTTCCTCAGGAGATCACGGTCAACCAACTCGAGGTTGTTGTTGGAAGTGTCAATGCTAGCCATGGCCTAGGCTTCACTGACAGAGACCTTACTTCGGATTGAAGGAATCACAACAAAGCACTACACATCACGATGGAGTGCAACGGCGCTGTGCTGTCTCATGTTCTGGTAGACACAGGCTCTTCCTTGAATGTGCTTCCGAAGAAGGCATTGATGAAGCTTAACATTGATGGGATTGTCCTGACGCCGAGTGATCTGGTGGTTAAAGCTTTCGATGGATCGAGGAGATCAGTTTTTGGGGAGGTTGAGTTGCCTGTCAAGATAGGCTCTCAAGTCTTCAAAAGTGTTTTCTATGTTATGGATATCCAGCCCGCATATAGTTGCTTATTGGGAAGGCCGTGGATACATGCTGCTGGAGCCGTTACCTCAACTCTGCATCAGAAGCTTAAATACGTGGTGGACGGCCAGGTCATCACAGTTTGTGAGGAAGAGGATATATTCGTCAGCCCCCTGTCAACGTTTAAATACGTAGAAATGGATGGAGAAATCCATGAGACTTTGTGCCAAGCATTTGAAGCAGATGTCAGTATCTTGACTCCTGTGAAGAAAAATAACGAGGGCACGTCCATTCATTCATACCAGGAAGCAAAAGAGGTCGTTCAATCAGGTAGTGCTCAGGGCTGGGGCAAGCTGTTGGAGCTGGAAAAGAAGGATGATAAATTCGGCTTAGGGTATCAGCCTGGGGGGTCTACTCAGAGCGGTAAAGTTATCACGTTCACAAGCGCTGGATTGCTCAACCGCGATCAAATCTGTACAGCAAGCAGAGATGGGGATAGTAACAAAGACTGGGACAACAATTGGATCCGCCCGTGTGCGCCCGGCGAGGAGCTAGGAAATCTGTCTGCTGAAGACATTGTTCAAGTCACCTGGCTCTCAAAGTAATTGCTTTGTTTCCTTTTATTAGCATACTGCATTGTCAAATCCAACATTCTGCCCAAGATGTTTGGATCCATTGTAGTGGGCCACCATGTTTTGTATCGCATCGTTATTTTGCTATGAAATAAAAGGACATTTTCATACAAATTGTGTTCCCTGTCTTTGTTTTTAAACTTTTTCAAAAAAAAAAGTATATAAAAATGGCAATGTGTTTTCCTTTTTGTTTTGTGTTAGCGTCTCTTTTTCAAAATAAGCAGATTCTGAATAAGCACATCATTTGTGCAGTGTTGATCATCCGGATTCCACAGATAACGTTCCTGCTATGACTATGCATGACTTTGATAATCCAGTCTACCAAGCTGATGAAGGGGTTGAGGAAGACTGTGACCTCCCTGAAGAGTTGGTCAGATTGTTGAAACAAGAAGAACGAGTTATTCAGCCTCATCAAGAAGAGATTGAGACCATCAACATTGGCAATGAAGATGCAAAGAAAGAAATCAAGATAGGGGCCAGTCTGCAGGCCGACGTTAAGAAAGAGCTGATCAGTATGCTGAGAGAGTATGTGGATATCTTTGCTTGGTCATATCAAGATATGCCAGGTTTAGATACCGACATCGTGATGCATAAGCTACCCCTGAGAGAAGACTGTCCTCCTGTAAAGCAAAAATTGAGACGAACTCGCCCGGATATGGAGATGAAGATTAAAGAGGAGGTTCAGAAGCAGTGGGATGCCGGGTTCCTTGCTGTGACTAGTTACCCACCTTGGGTAGCTAACATCGTACCAGTACCTAAGAAGAACGGCAAGGTCCGGATGTGCTTTGACTATCGGGATTTGAACAGAGCAAGCCCAAAGGACGATTTTCCGTTGCCACACATTGACGTGTTGGTCGACAATACTGCTCAATTCTCGGTGTTCTCCTTCATGGATGGATTCTCCGGTTATAATCAGATAAAAATGGCGCCGGAAGAGATGGAGAAGACAACGTTCATTACCCCGTGGGGTACATTCTGCTATAAGATCATGCCCTTCGGTTTGAAGAACGCCGGGGCAACTTATCAACGGGCGATGGTCACATTGTTCCATGACATGATCCACAAAGAGATTGAATGTTATGTGGACGATATGATTGCAAAGTCTAAAGACGAAGAGGAGCATTTGGTTAACCTGAAGAAGTTATTTGATAGTGTAGATGTTTAAGAATTGGCAGAATTTTTGACCAAACAAGAAATGTTAAATTCAGTTCAGAATGTCCTATCAGATGTTGGGACATTAGCAAACAGAGTATGTGAACTTGGTTCAGGATGTCCTACCAGATGTTGGGACATTGTATAAATGACTAAGTTCAGTTTTGTCAGGATGTCCCAACAGATGTTGAGACATCTCAGACCTGCTACCAGAATTAATTATTGATTAACAGATCAGAGATATTTAAGGAGAATTATCTGGAATTAATTAATGCTGGATAAAACAGACCAAGGCGCATCTGTAGGGAGGTTTTAAATTGAAGATTCAGATTAAAACAGAAGACCTAATGCACCTAGAATATAGGAGGTAACAAACCCTAAATTCAAGGTGACAGCTGCTGCACATTAGGGCTGGATCATTCTACAGAAAGCCCAAAATTCAGAACCTATTTAAACAACAGAATCTCATAGAATTGTACACGAATTTCAGAAGACTAAATAGGGTGTCTAGTGAGTTAATAGCAGGTTGTTTTTATGTACCACTTTATGAGCTTTTAAGCAAAAGTGCATTTGTGACTTGATTGAAACTGTGAAGTAAGATCAAGCTGTTTTTTTGTTTGAAGTGTGACTTCAATTTAATTAAACTTGTAAACAAAATCACTGTGTGATTGAGGGGGAGTGAGTAGGGTACTCTTATCTAAGTGAGTCTTAGGTAGAAATTGCATTGGGTAAGTATTAAGTGATAGATTAAACAGGGTGGTTTAAGTCTAGAATTAATATTACTAATAGTGGATTTCCTCCTGGCTTGGTAGCCTCCAGATGTAGGTGTGGTTATACACTGAACTGGGTTAACAAACTTCTGTGTTGTTTATTTTTCCTGCTGTTTAAGTTTTGGTTAAAATTTGTCAAATGTCCTATTAAGTGTTGGAACATCTCTTAGGACATCTCATTACAGAATTTCAATTGGCATCAGAGCAGGCACCCTGCCTGTTTATACTGGGTGAGATCTAGGGAAAACAAATTCTGTAACATGGACAGAGATATAGGGTCAGTAAATAGACCACATATACTGGATGGTTCTAATTATGACTACTGGAAGCCAAGAATGATTGCATTCTTAAAGTCACTTGACAACAGGGCATGGAGAGCAGTAATTGTTGGATGGAAACATCCTGTTAAAGACACCAAAGATGGATCAATAGTTCTGAAACCTGAAGAAGAATGGAGTAAAGAGGAAGAAGATTCAGAACTAGGCAACTCAAAAGCCCTAAATGCTTTATTCAATGGCATTGATAGAAATATTTTCAGACTGGTGCATCATTGTGAGCTGGCTAAAGATGTGTGGGATACCCTCAAGACAACTCATGAAGGAACATCAAAAGTAAAAATGTCAAGACTTCAACTTCTCACCACCAAGTTTGAAAACTTGAGAATGAAGGAAGATGAATCAATTCATGAGTTCTACATGAACATCTTGGATATAGCCAATACTTCTGGAGCCTTGGGAGAAAAGATGACTGATGAAAAGCTGGTAAGGAAGATTTTCAGATCTTTGCCAAAAAGATTTGACATGAAAGTCACAGCAATAGAAGAAGCTCAAGACATATGCTCCATGAAAGCTGAAGAACTCATTGGTTCCCTTCAAACTTTTGAAATGGGAATGAATGACACACATGCTAAAAAGAACAAAAGCATTGCCTTGGTTTCAAATGCAGATGAAGAAGAAGATGATAAATCAGCAAATGACAAAAGCTTATCAGAAAACCTTGCCTTGCTTGGAAGACAATTCAAACAGATTCTCAGAGGAATGGAAGGCCAATCCAAATCCAGTGGAAGAAACACAAACTCTGAGAACAGGAGAACATATGATGCTAACAGAAAGTCAAAGTTTGCTGAAAAGACCAGTCAAGATAAAGGAGTCAAATGCCATGAATGTGAAGGATATGGACACATCAAGTTTGAATGTCCTACCTACTTAAAGAGGCAAAAGAAAGGACTCTCTGTGACCTGGTCTGATGAAGACTCAGGAGAGTCAGAAGAAGAATCAGCTAAGCATATTACTGCTCTAGCTGGACTGTGTGAATATGATAGTGATTCCAGCTGTGGAGAGCTTACTTATGCAGATCTTGAGCAAGCCTTCAAGGATCTGTACAAGAGTAGTACTGAAGTATGCAGTGAGGTCATAAAGCTAAAGAAGCAGAATGAAGTACTAGAAGAAGAAAAAGCAAGTGATCAAGTAATCATTGATACCTTAAAAAGTGAAGTAACTCTTCTCAATTCTAAGCTGGAACATATGTCCAAATCTGTTAGAATGATGAACAGCAGCTCAAATACACTGGATGCTATTCTCTGCAATAATAAACATTCAGGGGACAAAAGTGGACTGGGATATAACAGAGATGAAGCCAGCTCCAGCAAAGCTACTTCAAAAATTACACAGTCAAACAAGATGTCCCAACAGATGCTTCAACATCAGAACACAAAGACTAACTTAATGTTCCAACAGATGTCTCAACATTCTGGAAAGAACAAAATGAAGAAGAAGTATCAAAGATGGAGATGCCATCACTGTGGAAGATTTGGGCATATCAAACCTCACTGTTATAAGCTACATGGATATCCAAATCAGATGTATCAGCAACCCTCCAAACAGAAAGTAGAAGGTACCAAGAAAGTGCTTAGACATCAAAGGAATCAGCAACCTCCTAAGCAGAAGACAGAGGTCATCAAGAAGGTTTGGAGACCAAAAGCTGACACTCAGACTGATCAAAGCCACAGTCCCAAGAACCAGATCAACAATCAAGCTTTGAGATCAGCTGAACAACACACAGGGCAGAGGCATCAAAAGAAATCTCAACTCATCTGGTCAAAGAAAAGTACTGCATACATAGCACATACATCACTGAAAGTATCAGCTAAAGAAGACTGGTATTTTGACAGTGGATGTTCAAGGCACATGACTGGATTGAAGAATCTGCTAGTGAACTTAAAATCACATTCATCCAGGTATGTAACTTTTGGAGATGGAGCTAAAGGAGAGATCAAAGGAGTTGGAACCTTGGACTGTCAAGATGTTCCAAGACTAAATGATGTATTGCTAGTTAAAGGGTTAACTGCTAACCTTATCAGTATAAGTCAACTATGTGATCAAGGATACAGTGTAAACTTTACAAAAACTGAATGCATAGTGACTAACCAAGAGCAAGAAGTTGTCATGAAAGGTGCAAGGTCAAAAGACAACTGTTACATGTGGGAGCCATTAAATCTCAGTCTCACTTCAACTTGCACTCTAGCTAAAGAAGAAGAAGTGAAACTGTGGCATCAAAGACTAGGTCATCTTCATTTCAGAGGCATAAAGAAGATCATATCTATGGATGCTGTAAGAGGTATTCCCAAACTGAAGATTGATGATGGCAAAATATGTGGTGATTGTCAAATAGGCAAACAAACCAAGATGTCCCATCCAAAGCTCCAACATCTGACAACTTCCAAAGTTTTGGAACTTTTACATATGGATCTTATGGGACCTATGCAGGTTGAAAGTCTTGGTGGTAAGAGGTATGCCTATGTGGTGGTTGATGACTTTTCAAGATATACATGGATAAATTTCATTAAAGAAAAGTCAGATGTCTTTGATGTATTCAAGGAATTATGTCAAAGATTGCAAAGGGAAAAATCCAGCTGTGTGATCAGAATAAGAAGTGATCATGGAAAAGAATTTGAGAATCAAAAGTTCTTAGATTTCTGCTCTTCAGAAGGAATCTATCATGAGTATTCTTCTCCTATCACTCCTCAACAGAATGGGATTGTTGAAAGGAAGAATAGAACTATTCAAGAATCAGCAAGAGCTATGATCCATGCTAAGAAGTTACCTCTGTATTTCTGGGCTGAAGCTATGAACACTGCCTGCTACATCCATAACAGAGTTACCTTGAGAAAAGGAACCCTGTCCACAATATATGAAGTCTGGAAGGGCAGAAAACCCACTGTGAAGTACTTTCATGTGTTTGGAAGTAAATGCTATATTCTGGCAGATAGGGAGCAAAGGAGAAAAATGGATCCTAAAAGTGATGAAGGAATTTTCCTTGGATACTCTATAAACAGCAGAGCATATAGAGTATTTAACTACAGAACAAATGTTATCATGGAATCCATAAATGTGATAATTGATGATGCTTCTACAGATGTCCCAGAAGATGTTGGAACATCTGCTGATATCAAGATTGAAGCTGAAGAAAAGAATGATCAATATAACTTCACTCAAAATGATACAAGGTCAGAAGATTCAAGCAAACCTCCCTCCATCAGAATACAGAAGGATCATCCCAAAGATTTAATAATTGGTGATCCCAACAGAGGTGTGAGCACTAGATCAAGAGAAGTGATTTCAGGTTCTTGTTTTGTGTCCAAAATAGAACCTAAAAACATCAAGGAGGCTCTCACTGATGAATACTGGATTTGTGCTATGCAAGAGGAATTAGGTCAATTCACAAGGAATGAAGTGTGGAATCTTGTTCCTAGACCTAATGACATAAATGTGATTGGTACAAAATGGGTGTACAAGAACAAGTCAAATGAACAAGGAATTGTTACAAAGAACAAAGCTAGACTTGTGGCTCAAGGATACACTCAAATTGAAGGGGTAGACTTTGATGAAACCTTTGCACCAGTAGCAAGGCTTGAATCAATAAGACTACTGTTGGGAATTGCTTGTATCTTAAAGTTCAAGCTATTTCAAATGGATGTGAAAAGTGCCTTTCTTAATGGTTATCTTAATGAAGAGGTATATGTAGAACAGCCTAAAGGATTTGTTGATCCAAGCTGTCCAAATCATGTATACAAACTCAAGAAAGCACTTTATGGTCTGAAGCAAGCTCCAAGGGCATGGTATGAGAGACTTACCACATTTCTTATCAAGCAAGGATACAGAAAAGGTGGGATTGATAAAACCCTGTTTGTTAAAGATGAAGAAGGAAATGTCATGATTGCACAAATATATGTTGATGACATTGTGTTTGGTGGGATGTCTGATAAGATGGTCAAACATTTTGTCAAGCAGATGGAAGCTGAATTTGAAATGAGTCTAGTAGGTGAATTAACCTATTTTCTTGGTCTGCAAGTTAGGCAAATGGAAGACTCAATGTTCATCTCACAAAGCAAGTACTCCAAGAACATAGTGAAGAAATTTGGAATGGAAAATGCTTCTCATAAAAGAACTCCTGCTCCTACACATTTAAAGCTGACTAAAGATGAAAAGGGTGAGAAGGTAGATCAAAGTTTATATAGAAGCATGATTGGAAGCTTGTTATACTTGACTGCTAGCAGACCAGACATTGCATTTGCAGTAGGAGTTTGTGCAAGATATCAAGCTGATCCAAAAGTCAGTCATCTCAATCAAGTCAAGAGAATCCTTAAATATGTTAATGGTACATGTGACTATGGCATAATGTACTTTCATGGATGCAAACCAATTCTCACTGGCTTCTGTGATGCTGATTGGGCAGGAAGTGCTGATGACAGAAAAAGCACTTCAGGAGGATGCTTCTTTCTAGGAAACAATCTGATTTCTTGGTTCAGTAAGAAACAGAATTGTGTGTCATTATCTACAGCTGAAGCTGAGTATATAGCAGCAGGTAGCAGTTGTTCTCAGTTGGTTTGGATGAAGCATATGCTCACTGAGTACAATGTCCCACAGGATGTCATGACATTGTACTGTGACAACTTAAGTGCAATCAACATATCTAAAAATCCTATCCAACACAGCAGGACAAAGCATATTGATATCAGACATCATTTCATCAGAGATCTTGTAGAAGAAAAGGTGATTTCATTGGAGCATGTAGCTACAGATCTGCAGTTAGCTGATATCTTTACCAAGGCATTGGATGCTGCACAATTTGAGAACTTAAGGGGCAAACTTGGAATCTGTTTATGTGATATCTAGCAGTTAATGAGATGTGCCAACATGTCATATGACATTGCATGGCATAAGTTCCAGATGGCAAAGCTAGTCTGGACTAGATCCTTGGGAATTTCATTCCTAATCATTTGGACTGTAACGGCTACTTATTTAGTATTTCCTTATAAGCAGCTATCAAGAGTCTCATCACATCATCACAAGCGAATCACATTAACTAGCAATCCTTCAGAAATCATAAACCCTAAAGCTGCACATTCATCTTCTTCAACAATGTCTCAAAACCCTAAAACATCTGAAGAAGTTCTCAATCAGAAAGACGTGGTTCATGCTACTCCTATTTCTATGGTGCCAATGCAATCAACACCATTAGACGAGCTCAGGGGAAGCGCTTCTCACTCTAAAAAGGCAAGAACACCAAAGAGAGCTAAAGATCAAGTTTGTAGCAAAGCCAAAGGAGGCATTCCTTCTCCTGCTAACATGCCACCAAAATCTTCAAACTATGTGGATGATTCAATCAAGGAGATTGTCACCCAAATTCTGTTTGAACAAAGAAAGGTGAGTGGGATCTCTGTTCCATTGCAAACCATGCCTGCTCCCCAAGAAGAACCATCTCAAACTGCAGAGGGCACTTCTGCAGAACAAGATGTCCCAATAAATGTTGGAACATCTGCAGATGAGAAAGAAAATTCATCTGATGCTGAACAGACTGAGGCCCGAGAAAAGGCCTCAAGTGAAAGTGATAAAGAAAACTCTGAGGATCAGAATAAGGCCTTAAATGAAGATAATGACAAAGTCTCTGAGGATCAGACCAAAGCCTCAGATGAAGATCTAATTCCTGCTGATCAACAAGCTGAAGAAGAGACTGCTCAATCTCCTCCAGGGGTCAATCTGGAGCAGGACTCTGATGCAGAAATCATAGCATCTGTCAAACCCAGCATAGCTAAAAGACTCAGGTCCAGGCAGGGTAAGATGCAAGCTGAAGCAGCAATTCTTGAAAAGAAGAAAGCCTCTCCAAAGAAAGGGAAAGCTAAAGCCTCTTTTGGGCCATCAAAACAATGGAGTAAAGTTCAAACTCAGAAAAGAAAGGCTGTCACACCATCAGATTCAGATGTTGAATCAGATGTCCCAACATCTCCTCCTAAGAAGAGACCAGCAATATCCAGAGCTTCATCTGCTGTACCAGAAGCTCCCTTGGATAACATATCATTTCACCATGTCTCTAGTGTGAACAGGTGGAAATATGTGTACCAAAGAAGGGTTGCCCCGGAAAGAGAACTGAGCAGCAATGCACTTGAGTGCACAGAACTGATAGACCTCATATCTGCTGCAGGACTGTTCAAGACAGTCTCAGACCTCTCTCCCTGCTATGAACTTCTTGTCAAAGAGTTCATTGTGAATCTTCAGGAAGATTGTTCACATGGTAAGTCCTCTGAATTCCAAAAAGTTTTTGTTAGAGGTAGATGTGTGGAGTTTTCTCCCCAAATCATAAATCAGTATCTAGGAAGAGAAACAGATGGACCAAATGAGCTGGGCAAGACAGATAATCAAGTCTGTAAGGTGATAACTGCTGACCAGGTAAAGGCATGGCCTGTGAAGGGAAAACTATCTGTAAGCATGCTTACCAGAAAGTATGCCATGCTGAACAGGATTGGTACATCTAATTGGGTGCCTACTAACCACACTTCCTCAATCTCAACTGGTCTAGCCAGATTTATATATGCTGTTGGAACTCAAACCAAAATGGACTATGGAGCTTTCATCTTTGATCAAACCATGAAGCATGCCAGCTCCTCTGCAACCAAGCTACCAATAGCCTTTCCATCATTGCTGTGTGGTATTGTACTCAATCAATATCCTGGGATTTTAACTGACAAGGATACTGCCTGCAAGAGAGAGAGCCCCCTGGCTTTTCACTACAAGTTATTCCTCAGTCATCATGCTGCAGATGTTAAAGCACCTGCTGGGACATCTGCTGGTCCCTCAACTGCTAAGAATTCAATCTCCAAGAAAGAGTTAATTGCTGAGCTAAAGTGCACATGCAAGGAGCTTGAAGCAAGGAAGCTGAAACTGGAAGAAATCATTCAAAGATTGGAGAATGAAGAAGACCAGAAAGCTGCCTCTAATGCAAACAATGCCTCTGATGAAGACAGTGCTGCTGATGAAGAAACAGAAGCTGATGAAGAGACAGAAGTTGAGGAGGGAACTGAGAGTGATGATTCTGAGTGATCAAATGTAATGACAGCAATGTAATGACTGAAATAGTGTCTTTGGCCCCTAATTTTGTGTCTACCAAGGGGGAGAACAACATCAAAAAAAACATCAAATGTAATTGCTGTCTAAATGAATGAAATCTGTTTGTTTATGCCTGAACTGAATAAGTGTGAATATTTCTGTTGAAACAAGACTGGACTCATATATGTTTGAGGGGAAGTAAAACTCAAATATGAATCAACAGAAAAGTAATGATATACTCTGATAAAAAGAACTTCTGCTGCACTCTGAAAACCAGAAAAGATGTTAGCCAAAAATTAGCCAAAGGGGGAGTTTGTAGATGTTTAAGAATTGGCAGAATTTTTGACCAAACAAGAAATGTTAAATTCAGTTCAGAATGTCCTATCAGATGTTGGGACATTAGCAAACAGAGTATGTGAACTTGGTTCAGGATGTCCTACCAGATGTTGGGACATTGTATAAATGACTAAGTTCAGTTTTGTCAGGATGTCCCAACAGATGTTGAGACATCTCAGACCTGCTACCAGAATTAATTATTGATTAACAGATCAGAGATATTTAAGGAGAATTATCTGGAATTAATTAATGCTGGATAAAACAGACCAAGGCGCATCTGTAGGGAGGTTTTAAATTGAAGATTCAGATTAAAACAGAAGACCTAATGCACCTAGAATATAGGAGGTAACAAACCCTAAATTCAAGGTGACAGCTGCTGCACATTAGGGCTGGATCATTCTACAGAAAGCCCAAAATTCAGAACCTATTTAAACAACAGAATCTCATAGAATTGTACACGAATTTCAGAAGACTAAATAGGGTGTCTAGTGAGTTAATAGCAGGTTGTTTTTATGTACCACTTTATGAGCTTTTAAGCAAAAGTGCATTTGTGACTTGATTGAAACTGTGAAGTAAGATCAAGCTGTTTTTTTGTTTGAAGTGTGACTTCAATTTAATTAAACTTGTAAACAAAATCACTGTGTGATTGAGGGGGAGTGAGTAGGGTACTCTTATCTAAGTGAGTCTTAGGTAGAAATTGCATTGGGTAAGTATTAAGTGATAGATTAAACAGGGTGGTTTAAGTCTAGAATTAATATTACTAATAGTGGATTTCCTCCTGGCTTGGTAGCCTCCAGATGTAGGTGTGGTTATACACTGAACTGGGTTAACAAACTTCTGTGTTGTTTATTTTTCCTGCTGTTTAAGTTTTGGTTAAAATTTGTCAAATGTCCTATTAAGTGTTGGAACATCTCTTAGGACATCTCATTACAGAATTTCAGATAGACTGATCAAGTACAAGCTGAGGTTGAATCCGAACAAGTGCACTTTCGGAGTGCGTTCCGGAAAATTGCTGGGTTTCATTGTAAGTCAAAGAGGAATTGAGGTAGATCCTGCTAAAGTGAAAGCTATTCAAGATATGCCTGCACCGAGGACAGAAAAGGAAGTGCGCGGGTTTTTAGGGAGGTTGAACTACATTTCTCGGTTCATATCTCATCTAACAGCCACGTGCGAACCGATATTCAAGTTTCTAAGAAAAGAGCAAACGGTCAGGTGGAACGATGATTGCCAAAGAGCTTTCGACAAAATAAAGGAATATTTGCAGGAACCTCCAATTCTGATGCCTCCAGTGGAAGGAAGACCGTTAATCATGTACTTGACCGTGCTAGAAGGGTCGATGGGGTGTGTGCTCGGCCAACATGACGAGTCTGGTCGAAAAGAGTACGCCATTTATTACCTTAGCAAAAAGTTTACCGACTGTGAATCCCGATACTCACTGCTCGAGAAAACTTGTTGCGTTTGGTATGGGCTGCTCGCCGGCTGAGGCAGTACATGTTGACTCATACCACACTTCTCATTTCCAAGATGGATCCTGTCAAGTACATCTTTGAGAAACCAGCATTGACCGGAAGGGTTGCTAGATGGCAGATGATTTTAACTGAATACGACATCCAGTACACTTCTCAGAAAGCCATCAAGGGAAGTGTATTGTCGGATTACCTTGCGCAGCAACCTCTTGAGGATGACTATCAGCCGATGAAATTTGATTTCCCTGATGAAGACATCATGTACCTCAAAACAAACGATTATGAGGAACCACTTCCGGAGGAGGGGCCTGACCCTGAATCCAAATGGAAGTTGATGTTTGATGGGGAAGTCAATATCAATGGTCGTGGAGTTGGTGTCGTACTCATTACTCCTGAAGGTGTCCACTTACCCTTCGCTGCCAGAATTACTTTTGGCTGCACCAACAATGAAGCGGAATACGAGGCATGTATAATGGGAATAGAGGAGGCAATTGATCTTCGGATTAAGAACCTCGATATATTCGGAGATTCAACCCTCGTCATTAACCAAATTACCGGCAAGTGGTATACGCATCAAGAGCATCTAGTTCCGTACAGGGATTATGCTAGGAAACTGTTGACGTTCTTCACGACAGTTGAGCTCAAATACATACCACGTGACGAAAATCAGTTTGCCGATGCTTTGGCTACTCTCTCTTCGTCGATTAAAGTCCTGTGTTGGAATTTTGTGCCCAGAATTGACATATCCAGCTTATGCTTTCTCTGTAGACGCCGTGTCTGACGAGAAACCTTGGTATTTTGATATCAAGTTATTCCTGGAAAAGCAAGAATACCCAACAGGGGCATCTTCCAAAGACAAAAAGACCTTGAGACGACTTGCTGCTAGTTTCTTCTTGAACACAGATGGGGTTTTGTACAAGAGGAACTTCGACATGGTCTTGCTCAGATGCGTGGATAGACACGAAGCAAGCCTGTTGATGCAGGAAGTCCATGAAGGATCTTTCGGTACCCATGCAGGAGGGCATGCCATGGCAAAGAAATTACTGAGATCAGGGTATTACTGGATGACAATGGATGCAAATTGTTGTTCATTCGCTCGAAAGTGCCACAAGTGCCAAATATATGCAGATAAAGTGCATGTTCCTCTTAATCCGCTCAACGTCATGTCATCTCCTTGGCCTTGCTCTATGTGGGGTATTGACATGATCGGGAAGATCGAGCCAACTGCTTCGAACGGTCATCGTTTCATCCTGGTCACGATTGATTACTTTACCAAGTGGGTAGAAGCAGCGTCTTATGCCAATGTCACTCGTCAAGTGGTGGCAAGATTTCTGAAAAGAGATATCATATGCAGATATGGAGTGCCCGAAAGGATCATTACTGATAATGGTTCTAATCTCAACAACACGATGATGGCAGACTTGTGTCGGGACTTCAAAATACAGCATCACAATTCTTCTCCTTACCGACCAAAGATGAATGGTGCGGTAGAGGCAGCTAACAAGAATATCAAGAAGATTGTGCAGAAAATGGTTGTCACCTACAAGGATTGGCATGAGATGTTACCGTTTGGTTTGCATGGGTACCGTACGTCAGTCAGGACATCAACAGGGGCAACTCCCTTCTCTCTGGTGTATGGCATGGAAGCAGTCCTGCCTGTTGAAGTAGAGATTCCTTCATTGCGAGTGATGATGGATGTCAAGCTGGATGAGGCTGAATGGGTGCGTGCTCGTTACAATCAGCTATGTCTAATTGAGGAAAAGAGATTAGCGGCTATCTGTCATGGTCAGCTTTATCAGAGGAGAATTAAGCGTGCATTCGACCAACGAGTACGTACTCGAGAGTATCAAGTGGGAGAGCTTGTATTGAAGAGAATTATTCCTCCAGGTTCAAATAACAGGGGCAAGTGGACCCCAAACTATGAAGGACAATTCATAGTGAAGAAAGTCTTCTCAGGAGGAGCACTGATGCTCACCACTATGGATGGAGATGACTTCCCATCCCTTGTTAACTCAGACGCAGTTAAAAAACACTTCGCATAAAAAGACCCGCTGGACACAAAAACAGAATGTGAGTCCAGGCAAGAAAAGGGCATCCTGGCGAGCTAAAAACAGAATAAAAAGCTCGGGCAAAAATTAGGGAAATAAATATAAAAAATGTACACCCGCTGAGTTGAAAAGCCACATTGGACAGCTCAGGCAAAAAAGGGTATCCCGGTGGATTGAAAACCCGAGAGGGCGATCCACGCAAAATAAGGGAATAAGCGAACAACTGTGATCCAAGTTATCTGAACCACGTCATCGTTTCGTACAGCTTGACAATGTCAGAAGGATAGGAAACAGTTCCCTCGTCCTCTCAGAAAGCCAAAGCAGAATGGAGAGTATCAAAGACATGCAGGTCATAGCAGAAATGGAACTCCTTGGAATGTCGTGTACATTGCCATTAGGATAGTTTCGTTTCTCAATTTTTATAGTGGCTACCTCTTTCCAGGTGGTTGCTTCCTGATGTAAAATCTTTGCCTATTCAGAGGCCATTCAATAAAAATAATATTCAGTCAAAAAGCTGTGTGTGTTTATTTTTGTTTGCAAAATGTCCTGAATGTTTGGCAAAAAAAATGGCATTGCATCTAAACATGGTGATAATTTTGAAAAGAAAACTGACATGCAGGGAAACTGTAACCCTCTTTGAGTGACGGGTGACGATGGATGAATAGATCATTCCATGCAAGTCCCCGGGGCACACTTGTGTTTTCTTTTGTTGCAGGTTGAAGGATGGCGTCACACTTCCCCAGTAGAGTATCTCCCTAAGCAGAGATTTCTCCTCTCAGCAGGTATCTGAAGCCTGACATCTCCGGCAGAGATTTTATCCAGCTAAGCCTTGGCAGTAGCCCAAGCACTTTTCTTCTTCCCCAATGGAGTATATCCAACAGGTACCCGAAAGCCTGACATCATCAGATTTGAAAGTAACAGTATTTTATCATCAGCAAGAGTCCTCCCCGGCAGGTGTGACTGAAAGCCTGATATTCCCTCAGAGTCTTGAATCAACAGATGCTCTCCCCAGCCCGATTATTGTTGAAGCATTTTCCTCAGCCAAGTCGGAAGATGATCTTTCCCCACAGAGTTCATATTTGATTTTCACCTCCGTCCGTGAAATATTTCCCAGCAAAGTTGCCATACTTTCGAGTATTTGATGATACGTCCAGGTATTCATCCCCTCAGTCAGAGCGGGTATCCAGACCTCTTGACTCGTCTTCCCCTACAGAGTTGAAACTTTTGTGGCCAATCAGGCATTGTCTACTGCTCGTCTGCATTTTTCAACATTCGTCTGTGTTATCTCTAAGCAGAGTTTTCCCCAGCAAGGACATATTACTGCTTTATTGTTGCTCGTCTGCATCTTTCAACACTCGTCTGTGTTAAGCTCTGTGGTATTGCTCGTTTGCTTTCTCCAGCGGTGGTTTATGATTACTTTGATTCTGCTCGTTCGCAATTCCAAACACTCGTTTGTGTTTGGTTATATCAGTTGCTATTTGCTCGTCTGCAATTTCCAGCATTCGTCTGTGCTGTGAAATGGTTACCTTGTTATTGTTCGTCTGCAATTTCCAGCACTCGTCTGTGTTTGGTTATGATAGTTGTTATTGCTCGTCCGCAACTCCTCAACACTCGTCTGTGTTCTGATATGATATTTGTTGTTGCTCGTCTGCAACCTCCCAACACTCGTCTGTGTTTGGTATTGGATCCTTTGCTGCACTCGTCTGTGCTTTGATATGTATTCTCTATTGTTGCTCGTCTGCAACTGTCCAGCACTCGTCTGTGTTTGTTTGAAGCTCGTCTGTTTTTATCCCCCAGAAGTCGTTTGTGTTCTGAAGCTCGTCTACTTTGCTTGGATACTCGTCTGTATCATCCCCAGCACTCGTCTGTGCTAGCTTACATCTGAATGTGAAGATTTGTTGTTTACCCTGATATTTCTGTGACTACTTCAAATGCTCGTCTGTGTTTGAATCTCTGGTATTCGTCTATACCAGTGGCTGATACTCGTCTGTATCATTGCTTGAGAAACTCATCTGTGTTTCTCAGATCATCGTCTGATACTCGTCTATATCACTGACTTATGGCACTCGTCTGTGTTATCTTGATGATCATCCAATACTCGTCTGTATTGAAGAGGTTTCGAATCCTGACAGTGGGAATTAAATGTCGAAATGATTACCGGTCCTGGCGTAACAGGTAAATCTGAAGGAGGCTCGTCTGTCTCAGGCACCAATTATTGTTGTTGCTGCACCTGGCGTAACATGTTTGCTCAGAAGACTCGTCTGTCTTATACCATATATCCGCGGATAATATATGAAGAAGGTTCGTCTACCTTGATTGCATGTCTATCCCACAGACTTAAGTGCATTATCGGTCCTGGCATAACAGGTAAATCCGAAGGAGACTCGTCTGTCTCATGCTATATGCAGTGTTTGAGGACTCGTATGTCCAGTCCCTGGCGTCACAGGATTGCTTGAAGACTCGTCTGTCTCAGTTATTGTTATTGAAGTGTGTTGAGGACTCGTATGTCCAGCTCCTGGCGTCACAGGATGGTTTGAAGACTCGTCTGTCAACTTGTTCTTATTCCAGATATCAGTTTCAACTTGGAAGAAGCTCGTCTTCTTTTTCTCCCCTTCAGCCACCAAAGCGTAATTTGGTTGGGTTTATTTCCCGGTGTTGCTTTTTCGTCAGAGTGCAAATTTCTGGTCTTCTTGGTATTCAATCACAGTTTATCTTGAATGGTCAATAGCTCGTGCTACCGTCCTTTTCAAATTAACTGATGATTGAATAGGGGCAGCTGTAACACCCCAAATTTTCCCTCTCCTGTTTATCATCATTTCATCATAAGCATAACACTTAGCATATCATTTTCACATATTTCGCAGTGCATCATTAGCATAGAAAGATGAAGCATAACATTCATTGTTGAAGCATAGCATAAGCTGATGATGATTTCAGCTGGGCGTGGTTGTTCAGTTCGCGATTCCATTCCAATGGGTGTTTGACCCAATCTCGGTCAAACTACCAAGAGATTGCCTCATTCGCGAGTTATATGTGTTTGAGGTTATTTTCAAGCAATGCGTTTCAAAGTCGAGTTGTTGGGTGCAAAGGTCATCAGTTTACCAGCCAGTGATTCAGGTGATGGGTTTGGACTCAAAGATTCAAGCTTATCATGATGACACTTGGATGGTGATTTATTCAGAGGGTCGGTGGCTTCTGTGGAAATAATGCAAGATTGGTTTTGAGTTGAGTGAATTGATGAATCGAGGTCTCTTGGCTATGTGCGTGGGGGTGGCAATTGGTCCTATTCATATAAAATATATATATATATATATATATATATATATATATATATATATATATATATATATATATATATAATAAAAAATGAAAAAAGGCCAATTCCATATCCATTTCTACTCATTTTTATCAGTTCGATTATTCTAACTACCAAATTACCCATTCCTATTCCAGTAAAACCATCACATTCCATCCATTTTCATACTCATTATCCGTTTTTCCCTTTAAATTCAAACCTATTTCTATCATTTTGTTATTTGATTTTCATTTCCAGTTATCCACCAAATTTCCATTAGTCTTTTGTTTAAGTCAATTACCAAAGCTTTTTCTATTTCATTTTCTTAGGTCCATGTTCATAATAATTCCGTAAATGTTTTCTTAATCCCATATAGATGTTATTATAAAAAAATATAGAAGAAGGAAAATCCCATAAGCCCAGGCACATGATGCAGTACCAAAACAAATTTATTTTTTTTGAAAGGAAAGATGGGCCTATCACGTTTTCCTCCCAAATCATATGCAGTACATCACATTCACATCCCAATACATAAACGAAGCTCAGCTGACACTACACGAAACGCAACAAAATATTCAGCAAGATAACAAGCCTTATGAGACTATAATTTCATGTAAGCCTCATCAATATCACACGGCAAGCACGAGAATTTCGTGAAAGGCAAAAAACGCAGCGTAGCATCTAATAATAAACTGAAAATAACAAACTGAAAAAATGAAAAAAAAAAAAAGAAACAGTTTGTTACGCTGATTTCATGGATTTTCTTCAAGATCACCAAAAAAAAATATAACGAAAAAATAAAGGAAAAAAGGGAATAATAGATTTTCATAACCGAATTTTGGGGGCTGCTCAAAATATAACAGAATCACACTTCTGATATAACAGAATTCACTCTCATTTTTATCACCAAGAATATCCATAACCGATTCCCAATTTCTTCAGAATCCTCATGAGTTCAATTTAATAACAGAATTCACTTTTCTTCACAAACTTCAACTGATTCCAATCTTCATCAACTTCATGGAATTCTCATCACAGTAGCAAAATCTCTTCACAGTATTGCATATTCGGATTCATTGATTCTTGTCACATCGTCGGATTCGCATAATCTTCGTTAAGCAGCATCTTCATCAGTGCAGTGAATCAGGATTCAGTCTTGAATTTATGTTTCGATATTCATCGATCCGCTTCGGCCTCTTCAATTGACCGAAGTCTTCGCAGCCGCATCAACAAACCTACTAATGAATTCAACACGGAGAAACAAGCCGAATTTGTAGAAAGAGGAAGAGAATCGAATTCGTAAAAGTTGAAGAGGAAGCACTTACCGAATCGAGACTAGCTCACGCATTGTTTGTCGTATCATCGCGTAACAGGTATGTTTTCGATTCCGTTATTTGATACAATTGCTGGCTGTATGTTGAATTTGTGGTAGCTGGTTATGATTTTCGATTGGTTTTGCTTTGCGTTTCGTTGTGCGAGTCTGAATTGCAGGGAGGTTTTCTCTTAGCTAGGGTAGTTTCTTTGAGTTGTCTAGGTTAGGTTAGGATTGAATGGAGAAGAAACCGAGTGAAATGGAGAGAAGTTTAGGTTAGGTTTTAGAGAAAAGAAGGTGGTGAGTATGCGGCGGGATTTGAAGGAGGAGGCGGAAGCCGATTGAAGTCGTGAGAGGTTTAGATTCATATTGTTTGGATGTTCATTTTGATAGTGGTTTCAGATTCGGATGGTTGGTGAGGAGTAGGTTAGGTAGTGGATGGCGGCGGCGTTTGGAAGTAAGAGGAAGGTTGGCGGCGAGGCTGTTGGAGGAAGAACAAAATGAAAGTTGACGGAGGCGAAAGGCATGGTGCCGTAAGATTGAAGGAGAACGACGGCGGGCTAGGGCTTTTGGAGAAGAAGAAGGTGAATCGGAGGTGATGGTCCGCACTGATGGCGTTACGCCGGAAGCTGAACGGCGGCGGCAGTTAGGTTTAGGTTTAGGTTATGAAAGTGGTAAGAGGCTTCGTTCGGCGGCGAGATGTGTTTGAGAGAGAGAGGTGAGCGGTTGTTTGAGAGATTGAGGTTTCGCCGGTGATTGAGAGAGAGAGCACCGAGGAGAGAGTGGTCCGTGTGAGGTTCCGCGGCGACGCTCTGAGGATGACGGAGGCGAGAGCAGTGGTGGCGGCTAGGTTAGGTCAAAGGAATAAAGAAGGAGAGGATGAACAATGTGAGTGACGAGATTTGTTAGGTTTTATTGCTGGTGTTGTTTATGTTAAGTGTCTTAATAAATATTTCTTCAAAATTGTGTTCAGAATTAATTGAAGAAATCAAGAGGATAAGAATTTGTTTTCTGTTTTTTTAAGAGAATTTGTATTAGGTCAGGCAATGACCTTGAGTTGGGCTTAGCCCGTTTCGGATCCATGGAGTTCTGTTCGCACCCCATAGTCAATTTCTCACTTCCTCACGTGTACTAGCGTTTCATCCTGGGCCTAGATAGTTATTTTTCGCACCTCCAGCACTCTGGCCCAATTTGTTTCCCACGCACAGCACATACTACATACACCCTTCCTTTAATTCTTTAATTTCTTTTTCTTCAATTCAGTTCCATTTTATTTCATATAAAATAGATTCTCTCATCCAAAAATTCTCAAATAAATTATGGACTTTCCTTTATGTTTCTAGTTTTTTATCACATTTATATCTTATTTTTTCCATTGGTCCACGTGCCAGAAATAATTCACCAAGGTGCATAGCTTCTTTTGCTTCATTTCTTGACCAGTCTGTCTTGTTTATTTTCTATAGCTTTCAATATTTGGATTTTTGATCCCATTCATTTTGCATTGTGTTCCTGAAATCTTGTAGTTTTCATGTGATTTTTCTCTGAATTTTTAGGAAATTATTTATTGAGTTTTGATCTGGTATCTTGTGATGTAAGTTTTCTGTCCCAACTTGTATTCTTGCCTTCATTTGGCTTAGCTCCTTTCTAAATTTTTGCAAGTCCTTTTGGCAAGTTGATATAATGTGTTTTAAGATCATTTGGTTTAAGTTGTAGAATTTTTAGATGTCTGGTTGATTATTTGTGGATTTTTGTTCTCACCTTGTCCCATTTTGCCTCATTCGGTTCATAAGATCTCTTATATGCTTAGAAGGGCACTTTTGCCAACTTCTTCTTTTCATTTGGGGTTCCTTTGGGGTGTGGATACCTTCCTGGTCCTAGGATAGGTCTTGTTTCTTCTGAATTTTTTGAGTTTGCTTCTTATTCAAGTCATTTGTTTCTTTAAGTGTTTAAATTCCATCTTTTGATTTCGTTGCTTCTATTTTGACATTGTTTGGTATTGTGTGACTTCTCTCTTCATATTGCTGGCCTCTTAGGCCATTCTTCATATCATTTTGATTCTGGTTTTGAACTTTCTGCTTGTATTTTGTGTGTTTTGCATTACATCTTTCATAAGTGCGCATTTGTTTCCATATGTATTCATGTTGCCTCATTTTAAGTCATAAGTCTCTCATTTTCATTTCTTTGAGTTGAATTGGCATTAAGCATTTGTTTACTTCACTTCACTTCTGATTGTTGGATGATGTCATGCTAATTTGCTCATTTTTTTTCACTTGTGCATGCTAACCTTGCAGGGGCTATGGTAAGTGTGAGATGTGGGAATTGAGTTCCACATCTCTAATTCTTATCTCTTCCTTTTATGTTTATGTGAATTAACCCTCTTTTGTTGGGCCTAGGCCTTTCTCATCCCTTCTTCTATCTTCTTCTCTTCTTCATTAGGATAGAAACCTCACTAACCTTTAGGACATCCATGCATGTTAACACTTAGGATTGCTTTAGTCCCCTTTAGAATTTTTTTTATTTGAGATCCTTTGGTGCGCTCTCTCTTCTCATCTCCAAACTTAATTTTAATTCAATTAATAAAGGTTGAGTACTTTCATGTGCCATGAGACTTTGCTATGAGATGCTTGCATGCGTTCCATTTCGGGGCGAGGTGTGAGTCATCACTCGTGGTGGATAGGTCTTAACATGAGTACCTCACAAAGAAAAGCTAAAAAAAACACTTCTTAACCAAAAAACCACAAAAACACTTAATAACGATAATAGGCCAGTGTGCTTAAGCCTTCACTTGTGAGACTAGCTTTGGGGATTTCCTCCATAGATAGGTGTGCCTCTTGCGCATTCCATTTCGGGATGATGTGAGATGTACACATCCCATTGAGTAAGACTTAGGTACACTTACCTATGCAAACTTTCACTCATAAAGGCTTCTGAAAAACACCAAATAAATAATAAGCGTCTTTCCTTCGGGAATTCTTTTCTCATCTCTTTCGCTCCGTACGCGAACTTGCTCCTACTTGTCACTTTGCAAGACGGTTACGCACTCGTCGTCCGAGTCTCCAACACCTGAGCAATGGCATAGGCAGTTCAAGCTTTAATTCACAAGCAATTTTCCTTTGTTACCCCTAGTTAGGGGAACTACGACGTCTCTGATCCTCATTATCCTGATGAGGTACGTAGGCAGCGGGGTAGGGCCCGTTCGAGCACAATCTTTAATTTCCCTACATTTTTCTCTTTGTTTCTTATTTCATTTCTTTTCCAGTTCCAGTTTCTTTTCATTTTCATTTCTTTGCTGCAGTTTTCATACCCTCACCCTTTGAAATAGTTTCTTTTGCAAGCGTGGATCCCGTCGGGTACGGCTGACGATCTGGGTGCTAATACCTTCCCAGGTCGTAACCGACTCCCGAGCTCAGATCTTTGGTTCGCAGGACCTTGTCCTTTCCTTCTTCCTCAGGTTTGTGCAACATTATCTTTCCCATTCATTCGGGATAAAAATGTCTGGCTGGCGACTCTAACCTTTCCGCGCCACTTTCGCATTTGTACTAGGATGAAAATCCCGGGAGCGACACACGCGAGGTAGATCCTTGCACTATAGCATTGTTCATTGCAACAGCAACTTCACGACGTTCTTCCATCCTGGCCAAAGCTTGTATGGTCTCGTAAATCTGGTCAATCTTGTTCTTGACCGAGTCAATTTCTTCCCTCATAGCAGCTTGCTCTTCTTGAATCACGTCCATTAGTCTTCTAGTGTTGGCTCGAGTTAGGTATAGGCGTCTAGCACGATACGGGCGTCGGGAAACCAGCTAGATTTACCGAAGATGGAGGAACATGAAATGAGTTCCCGACATTGGAATGAAATGCAATATGAATAATTAATGCAAATGAAATGACATGCCATGTCAGAATCCAGGACCACAAGATCAGGGTCTCATGAGCCCAAGGTACAGATGGATGATACTCTGATCAAGAACTCCCTGGGTAGATTCTAAGGTTTCAGGGACCCCAAAGTTGTCAATTCATATGGCTGTTCATCACACACACCATAAGCATGACGGTTGACTGACTCCCCCATATGAATCTATTTTGGGTGAGATCTTCGTATCGACAACCCACGAGAGCAAATTTTCTCGGGAGCCCATACTACGCAGTCATCGACATGAGGTTTAAACAAAGGCCTCAGAGTTATGGACTTTGCTCAAATGTTTGATGCACGTGTCAGCTCTTGACAGTCGATCAACTCCATTGAGAAAATCTATTCTGAGTGAGGTCTTCGTATCGACAACCCACGAGAGCAAATTTCTCGGGAGCCAATACTACGCGACCATCAATCGATGCTTTAACCCAAGGGTTCTAAAGGTCCTCAGAGTCGGTGATCCTTATGAAAACAACTGAGCACACACGCCAAGAACTTGACGGTCGTCAGTATTCTCATTAAAATCTACTCCAAGTGAGGTTTTCGTATCGACAACCCACGAGAGTGGTTCCCTCGGGAGCCCATACTACACAACCTCGCTAACTTATGTTTGCACTCGTAAGCCCGGGTATAGAGCCTTTTCCCTCAAGTTTCTTTTGCAAAGTATCGATCCAAATTATAGTACCAAGGAGCCACAAGATATATAATATGGAATGCGATAAAGAAAGCGATAAAAATAAACAAGTAAAACATTAAAGGCAAACCTCCAAACAAGCGTGGAAACCTAGACTAGGCTTGACTCGCATAGGGGTGAACCAAGTCCCCAGCAGAGTCGCCAGCTGTCGCACCCAGAAAAATTCGACCTCACGCGATCCGAATGGACGCGAGCCGCGCGCTGGACAGACTGAAGAGTCGCCACCTAATTCTATTTACTCCTGTAGGGGGAAAAGGAAGATATAGATAAAACCCGGGAAGAGAAGGATAAGGACAGAGGTCAACGGAAACATTGCCTGGGTTCGGAAGTCGGTTATGCAGGGGGAAGGTATTAGCACCCCCTACATCCATCGTACTCAATGGGATCCATCTAAGTTATCACGTGCGAAAGGATGTCTATGTTTAAACGAATTACTTGATAGAGGGAAATGAGTTTGAATCATAAGTTAGATTGATCCTAGGTGCTCGGCAAGGATAGAGATCCTTGTGCCTACGTACTCCCGCGTGCAATGGGAAAGTCAGAGCCTCGTAGTTCGGCCTACTACGGTTGAAGGTTGTTGATTTTATTACCTTTCTTTGATGAAAGGGTTTAGGAGTTGAAATGCACTAAAGACTATGGATAGTTTATTTCGTCCAACAAAACGAGCGTCTTACGTCGAAATAATCGGAGCGAGTAACGAGAGCTCGTTATCCCCCTTTCTACCGCTTAAGGCTCGTGGCGTACAGTTTCTTCTCGTATTATTAATGTGTTTTATTTCCTAAGACCGCTTGACGTTGGATCAAGGGTTTGGATCTAGAAAGAATCGTTTTGGTTTTTTGAGGTTAGAGGGTGAATGCAAATGGAGTTTTATTTTGTGGTTTGTTTAGTGAGGCACAATGCACTCGGCTCGCAAGGTGAGGTGGATCCTAATAAACGAAACGATAACTGAAAAAATAAAGTGTGAGTGTGCAAGTGCAACCGCTTGGCGTTGGACCAAGGGTTCGCGTATGAAATAAAATACAAAAAATAAAATGCGTACATAAAATGGGGGAGGGATACAATAAATTACAGGGGACTGTGAGAAATAAAGGGGTCTCGTTGTAATTCGCCCAAGAGAAAGCGTGTGTGCAGTGTTTTTGAACTGTTCGAAGGCGTTCGGCCTTTTTATTCGAATGCAACTGTTCGGAGGCGTTGGACCTTTTCGGACGCGTCGAGATGTGGTTCGTTAACTGCCTTAGAACCGATTTAATGAAATCATTCTATGAGGAGTCGAATCGCTTTTTGTTGAAATGCGATAAAATAAATAACTTAAATTAAATTGAATTGCGAAAATTAAATTAAAATAGAATAATAAATACAAATAATAAATTGATAATGTTGAGAATACTTATAATGATATAATGAATAAAATAAATTAAATTAGATGTTATTGGTCAAAATAAAATAATAAAATAAAAACTAACTAAAAGTAGGGCCTCATATTGATTAAACGTTTCGACTTAATAAAATCGGAACAATTTTAATGTTTTAGCATATCATCGGCCCAAAAAATGAAATTTAAAAGAAAAATCAATATGAAATAAGATTAAGTTAATAAGATAAAGAAATAATAAAAAAATAAATTAAAATATCTAAATAGAAAAGCAAAATGGATTAAAATTCAACAAGTTTCATAACTATAATTATAAAAAGTAAATCAAGGAATAAAAATAAAACAAAACCACAATTAATTGAAAACTAGGGAGAAAAAAAAACTAGGAAGGTGTATCGACTTACTGAGGTATGTGAAACAATTTGGTAGGCTTATAACCCAAACTCAAAATGCTCATGAAACAATAAAAATAAGGTTAATAAAATAAATTTAAAAAAAAGAAAGATTAACGTGGCCTTGGTGTGTTCAGTGAGTAGCATAATCCATGGGCTTACATCAACTCAAAATCCATCACAACAAATAAAAAAATAAAAAAATAATAAAAGTGAACATTTACTTTTAAGAATAAAATGGAATGGTTATACGGTGGTTTTCTCGCGGCAGGTCTCGGTCTTCTCTCCCTATCTCGCTCTCAATCGCTCTCTCAGATTCGCGACTCAAGTGGCTTGGTTTACTACGTTCGGGTTTGATGATTTTTGGGCGTCGACAGTTTGGGCTGTTGCGTCTTCAGATTGTGGTGGATGGCCGGCGGTTTTGGGTTTTGCAAAGGTCTGAAAATCTGGTCTGTTTTGGTTTGGACGGAGCTCTCACGCGGTTAACGCGGGGCGTTTATGGGTCGGACGTGATGGTGGCGGTTTTGGGTGTGTTTGTGTTTATGGAAGTTGGATGAAGATGAAGATGAAGATAGTTTGATGTTTTGCAGTGAGTTTGGGCGTTAATGGTGGTTGCGTTTCTTTTGATTTGTGTGAGTTGATATTTGTGTGCAGAAGGGTGGATCTGAGTTTTTTTGTTTACATTGTTATTGAAGGTTGTTAACAGAAATGTTATAGCTTGTGTTTGGAAGGGATTGTTTTTTGAATGATTCAATGGGTGTTGTTTTGTAGGGATAAAGATAAGTTGGTTTATGGTTTTAAGATTATGGAGGTTGTGTAAAGAAAAAATGTTGGTGGTGGAGAGTGGTGTAAAGATGAAGGCGATTAAAATATTGAAGAGGAATGAGAATAAATGGTGGTAGTGTGTTTGTTGCTAGTTTGTTATTGTTGTTGGCTGAAAAGAAATAGTGCGCGTTGTGTGGCAATATTCGCTTTGTGAGTGGAGTATTTGTTGGCAAAAAAATTGCCAAAATGAATTAACACAGAGAAAAAGAAAATGAAGTGGGGTCACATTTGCAAACTTGTTCTATCTGTCACCTTTTCTACACACAATGTATTCTTATCACTCCTATTTATTTTTTGATGGGAAAATGAGCTCACATTAATGAAACTTGTATCAATTTGGTATGTAGCAATCTTTGGGTCATTGTTTACATGTAAGGACATTTATTTCATGATAATAATAAAACTAAAGAAATAATATAATAATAATAATAGTGATAAAACATTAATAAAATAAAAAGATAACAATAAAAATGATAATAGAAAAATAAATATATAAAAAAAGAATTATAAAGAAATAATAAAAATCGAAATAAAAAAAATATAAGAAAAGGAAGAATGGATAATGGTTAGGAATTAAATTCAAAGGATAATTTTTTTTAAAAAAATGGCCTAAGTGAAAATAAATAAATAAAATATTTCTAGAGGAAAAATGAGCTTAAAAGAAAGTGGACTTATGCAAAATGATTTTACTAGATATGACAACCATAAACTTTTTTGTATATTTTTTGGATAAAAAGAAATAAATAAATAAAAATAAAAGACTTGAAATAAAAAGAAAATTCGAATTTTTAGTTTGAAAAGAAATAAATGCATTTTTTTGGATTTTTCGAATATTTGTTAGACAGTAAAATAAAATGGTGCGGGTAGGACAAATTTGGGTATGACAATAACAAACCTTTATTAAAGTGGATTTTGATTAGAGGTTAGATTAAGAAGTGAATTTTATGTTTTTAAGACTAAACCTGAGGGGGACTTGTCCATTAAACACTAGGGTTAGTCCCTCTGACCCAAAGGCAGAGATGTAACCCTAATATAAGGCCCAAGTTACAAGCTTAAGTCCTGATAATTATTAGGTGGTTTGATTAGAAGGTGAAAACAACTTAAAGGTTTAACACTAAGTATTACAATTATACACTCCATCCTAAGATAAGGATACAATTATAACCCTAATATAGAGCCCCAAAACTTTAACTGTTTAGCCTTTGTTATTGAGATGAGAAGCAGAGACACAAGGAGACTCAAAAGGTAAAAAAATAAGGGGAACTTTTAACAACCCTAAAGTTATAATGCTTGGTTAGTGAGGCGTAAATAAAGTCTTCAGATTGGCCACCAAGGCAGGGGAAGTAGATGAAAAAGGAAGGAGATAGAAGAATAGGTTACTTACTTCCTGAAGAAGTTAAGTAACCTAAGAGTGGGATAAGAGCTAGAGAGAACGCAAGTGAATCAAATTCACTTCAAAGACAAGTAAAGATGCATATGAAAGGATAATAAGAGGTTGGATGTGGATGCACATCCACATCCTCATCAACTTACCTGAAGCACCTGAAAGGGTTAGTATGAATGCATAAGGTATGAAATAAGATGAAATGAAACAAATGAAGGTGAAATGATCCAAAACAGAAGAGAACACATGATGAAAATGAGTTATGAAAAGATGCAAAGTTCTGTACAATGCATATGTATGATCATACAAGTGTTGGATGCAAAAACAAACATGTTAGAAGCTTGAAAATACATGAACATACATAAGATGTAATGTATACAAAGCATACCAAATGAATGTAACAATGATCTAACAATGTTCTCACATGACCTAAGGTATCTAAGATGGAATAAAAATGCATGAGATGTCATGACAAGTTCATATGTTAAGGATATGCAAAGATGAATGCAAGTATACATGGCAAATTAGGGTTTTTAGAATGCATGAGATGTCCATGATCAAAACAGAAGCAAAACACATGATAAAAATTTGAAATTGCAACCAAACAAACCCTAAACACACATAAGAACACTCCCCAAAGATGGAGGTCAGAAGCTATACCAAACTCAAGTTATGGTTTTTCTAAGTTAGGCTAGGGTTTTGAATACCTTTCAAGGAAAAATGCATATCAAATTGAAAATGCAATGCAAAAATATGATTTAAATTTCCTAGATACTAGATGCAACATTTAAAATAATGCAAAAAGAACCAAGCACAAACTCATTTTCATTTATCATAAGTGAATTTTAGAAGTTAGGTTGTGAAAAAGGGGATTTTGAAAACCCTAATTCAAATTTAATTCTCAAAATAGAATAAAAACCTAAAATAAATGAGTGAAATGAGTTTGTAAATTGATTATAATGTTCAAAGGTGCTTCATGATATTTTTGGTTTTTTTTAAATACCTAAAAGTATTTTTAATTAATTAAAATGGTTTAATTAATTAAATAATACAATTAAATGATTTAAAAATAAATTTTTGAAAGTGTAAAAAATCAGAATTTTTGAAAGTGTTTTGCTATTTTTAATAAACAAAAGAAAACAAAATGAAATAAATAAATAAAAATAAAATGAAAAGTAATCCAAATGAAAGGCTCAGATTGCATGGAAGCAAGATCAAGGGATAAGGGCGCAAGTCAGCTTGACTGGGGGTATGTAGATCCTAGGGTTCAGATTTAAACTTGTTAAACGTGCGCAATCCAATGGTTCTTATTTAATATGAGCTAATAAATTGTAATTTGTTTTAATTAATTAAAATTAGAGCTAATGAATTATCTGGACCGTCCACTTCCTAATTTAATCAAGATCCAATGGTCTATGTTTAATCTGGAAACCCTAATCACCCTCAAAACCTAATCACTTTCAAATGACCAGAACAGTGCTCCGGTCATCTTCTCCGGCGAGCCCAAACACACAACTTCTTCCCTAGGCCACTACAAGACCTCAAACCTGCCCAGAATCCATCCCCACACTCCAAGGAACTCAAATCAATCATCAAACACAATTTATAACACAAGAACAAGCTGAATCGAAGCAAATAAAAATTCAGAAGCACATAACATGATCATTTCTTCATCATTTTCAATTCTAAAGACATCTATGTGATTCATAGAGCATGCATTTTCATTCCATGACAAGAAATTAAAGCTTTGAGACAAAAAGTTCTTGAGTATACCTGAGCTGGTGACCTGCAAATATGAGCTTTCAGAGCCTCCATCTTGTGCAAATGGCCTCCTTTGAACTTCCTGAGGCTAATGGAATGCCTGGAATGCTTTGAAAGTGGCTGGTTTGAGAGGTCCAGTTCTGATATGACAGAAATGGAGGTTTTGATAAGTGATGTTTCAGGCCATTTTAATGGTTGATTCTTGTTCTATGAATGATGTGTGGTTGATTGGTGAAGGAATTTGTAAAGTTAGATGGCTGAATTGGGAGAATCGAAGAGAGGAAGTTTTTGGGGATTTTTGTGCAAACTGAGTGTATGGTCCTTCTGAGCTCTTGTGAGTCCTCTTTTATGATCCTTAGGCTTTTCATAAACAAATGGAATGAGTCAGAAGAATTGTTATGCACTTTGGGATTGGTATAGTTCAATTGGCCAAAAATTCAAATGTTGTGTACTTGAGGTATGGGCCATGGAAGAACTGATTTGAGGGCTTAAGCTGGCTTCAAGGAGAACCCTAGGATCAATTTTTATGATCTGTATGGCTTGGATCATGAGTTTGCATAGGTTTTGCAATTTCGCAACTTTGTGATTTCTTGAGAAACAAGTCATGAAATCCCTTGGTTCAAAGCTCAAATCTGACTTTGAGATGTTGTTTGATCATGCCATGATGCATTTGAATGAATTAGAAGTCACATAGATGCCTGAAATTCACTTTTGCACATTTCCCTCTTTGGCATAAACTTGAAAATTACAAGATTTTTCCCAACTTTGACTTTCCATATCTTGAGTTTTAGGATGAATCAAGAGGAGCTCTTGTACTTTTTGAAAATGGGAAGATCCAATCTACAACTTTCATGTCTAACAAAATTTCATTTGAAGCATTTTTGATCAAGAAAGAGTAAGTTGAAAATCTTTCCCAAAATGGAAAGTTTGCATTTCAAGTAATGTCCATTTTTGAGAACTTTTGACTTGGCTCAAAATTCTTTAATCTTGTGATCATCCAACCTCTCCTAAGACCAAATAAAGGTCATAGGATCTCAAAATGATGGAAATGAACCTTTGGAACCCTTGGTTGAGGCCTCAGATGCCCTAATCTTGAATTTTCTTGAATAACAAGTTACAACTTGATCATATGACTTCCTCAGTGAATTATTGCATCAAACTTCATACACAAGCTCTCTTTGTCATATAAAGACCAATGGAATCAAGAATGACCAAAAAATTTGGGTGTAAGGGCCTCAAACCCAAAACCCTAATTTTCAAGTCATCTGTGTAAGAGCTTCAAGTTTGCCTGGATAGCTCTGCAATCCCTTGAGGTTTCTTGACTACTAAGAAACCTTGGGGGTATAAAACAACCATAGAACACTCAAGGACCCTCCTGGCATGCTTCAAGGCCTCTGAGATTGCTCAAATCACTTCTTGGATTCACCTGATCACAAACCCTAGTTATGCAGCTATGCAGTGAGTTGCTAAAGGATAATTATGCAATGTGAGATGTAATGATATGTTATGCAATATGTGTGATCATAAGCCAAGGCATGAGAAAGTGAGATGCCAAATTTGGGGTGTTTACAATACCGATACCATACTGAAATCTAAGTACTCTATGTTTATCAAATTGAAATTCATTATTTCCAACTATTTCATTATTAACCATCAAGTCCACCAGTTTCACATCTGACTTCTAACTCTCTCGAACACGATCACGAAAATCATTATTAACTTTCAACATTCCCAATATCACACTATGAGGTGTCTGTTCAAAAACCAAACACATATCTCTGAATTGCTCAATCAACTCCAACTCTCTAGCCATCATGGCCGACATATGCAAAGAATAGGTAATACCAATCGGTATAAAATACGATGACTTAGTCAATATATCCACAATCAACCAAATGGCATCATGCCCTCTTGGAGTAGTAGGTAGCCCCATAACAAAATCCATTGATATATTATCCCATTTCCACTCGGGTATATCCAACGGTTTCATCAAACCAGCGGGTTTCTAATGTTCCACTTTTGACTTATGACAAGTCAAAGGCGCATACACAAACTGAGCCATATCTCGTTTCATAGTAGGCCACCAAAATACCTTCATTAAATCATGATACATTTTCGTCGATCCTGGTTGAATACTCAATCCACTCCTATGCCCTTCTTCAAGAATCATTCTCTTCAAATCAATATCATTTTGAATATCGATACGATCCCGAAATCTAAGTACTCCATGTTCATGAAATTGAAATTCATTATTTCCAACTCTTTCATTATTAACCATCAAGTCCACCAGTTTCACATCTTACTTCTGACTCTCTCAAACATGATCAAGAAAATCATTATTAACCTTCAGCATTCCCTACATCACACTATGAGGTGTCTGTTCACAAACCAAACTCATATCTCTGAATTGCTCAATCAAATCTAACTCTCTAGCCATCATGGAAGACATATGCAAAGAATAGGTAATACCAATCAGTATAAAATGCGTTGACTTAGTCAATCTATCCACAATCACCCAAATGACATCATGCCCTCTTGGAGTAGTAGGTAGCCTCGTAACAAAATCCATTGATATAATATCCCATTTCCACTCGGGTGTTGGACGGTTGCATCAAACGAACAGGTTTCTAATGTCCCGCTTTTGAATTCTGACAAGTCAAGCACACATATACAAACTGAGCCACGTCTCATTTCATAGTAGGCCTCCAAAATACCTTCTTTAAATCCTGATACATTTTCGTCACTCCTGGATGAATACTCAATCCACTCCTATGACCTTCTTCAAGAATAATTCTCTTCAAATCAATATCATTAGGAATACCGATACGATCCCGAAATCTAAGTACTCCATGTTCATCAAATCGAAATTCATTATTTCCAACTCTTTCATTATTAACCATCAAGTCCACCAGTTTCACATCTGACTTTTGACTTTCCTGAACACGATCAAGAAAATTATTATTAACCTTCAGTATTCCCAACATCACACTATGAGGTGTCTGTTGACAAACCCAACTCATATCTCTGAATTTCTCAATCAACTCAAACACTCTAGCTATCATGGCCGACATATGCAATGTCTTCCGACTTAGAGCATCGGCCACAACATTCGCCTTACCCGGATGATAATTCAAACTAAAGTCATAATCTTTCAGAAATTCTAACCAACGTCTCCGTCTCATATTCAGTTCTTTCTAATCAAATAGGTATTTCAAACTCTTATGATCACTATAAACTTCAAACCTCGAACCATACAAGTAATTCCTCCAAATCTTTAAGACAAAAACAACAACTGCCAACTCTAGATCGTAAGTAGGATAATTCCTCCCATGAACTCTCAACTGACGTGAAGCATACGCCACAACCTGACCATCTTGCATCAATACTCCACCTAAACCCATCATAGAAGCATCTCAATAAACTACAAACGGTTCGTCCGCTTTCGGTAAAATCAAAATAGGAGCAATAGTTAATTTCTTCTTCAGCTCAATAAAACTCTTCTCACACTGAGAATCCCACACAAAAGCCTTGTTCTTACAAGTCAATTGGGTCAATGGAAGTTCCAACTTTGAAAACCCCTCAATAAACCTCCGATAATAACCAGTCAACCCCAAGAAACTTCTAATCTTTGTCACTAACTTTGAAGTTTCCCATTGTAGTACTGCATCTACTTTGGACGGATCCACGACAATCCCCTGTTCCGAAATCACATGACCTAAAAAACTCACCTCCTTCAACCAGAATTCACACTTTGACAATTTCACATAAAGATTCTTCTCTCTCAACACTTGCAACACAATTCGCAAATGTTCGACATGCTCTTCTTCTGACTTAGAGTAAATAAGAATATCGCCTATAAACACAACAACGAATTGATCCAAATACTCATGGAAAATCCTATTCATATAATCCATAAATACACCTGGCGCATTAGTAACTCCAAATGGCATCACTACATATTCATAGTGTCCATACCGAGTCCTAAAAGCAGTCTTCTGAATATCCTCATCCTTTACTCTTATCAGATGATAACCCTATCGTAAATCGATCTAACTAAACACACGAGCACCCACCAACTGATCCATTAGATCATCTATCCTTGGAAGCATATACTTATTCTTAATCTTCACCTTATTCAGTTGCCTATAATCAATATACAAACTCATGTTACCATCCTTCTTCTTCACTAACAACACCGGTGCTGCCCACGATGATACACTCGGTCTCACAAATTTCTTTTCTAACAGTTCTTCTAACTGCTTCTTCAACTCAAATAACTCGGACGCTGATATACGATACGGTGCCATCGAAATAGGTCTCGTTCCTGGCACAAGATCGATATTGAATTCCACCTCTATCTCTCTGGCGGCACATCCACAACTTTATCTAGAAACACTTCCGGGAAATCTTTCACCACTTCAGGGCTTAAAAAGGAGACCATTGTACAAAACGAAACTCGAAGGTTGAATAGGATCGTTGTACATAAACGAGATCCCAGACAGACAGGATCGTTGTACAAAATGAGAGTCTACGACGCGACTGTTGTACCAAACAAGATGCGAAATGGGGGCCTGTTGTACCAAACAGGGCTTAAACGAGATGAAATTGTTGTACTGAAACGAGACTCACTGTGGATGACAACATTGACTTGGAAAGACAAAAATGCTTGGGAAATGGTATTGGTATCTTTTGTGGGGAGTACTTCAGGTTGAGAAGATGTTTCGGGTCTTATGTAATATACCTCAAAACCGGCCCATGTTGGCATGCACATGCTTGTATTTATGGAGTAATGCTCCATGATGATGGAAATGCTACGCTTTAGAGGATGCAAATGTAATGATGATTATGCATATGCGAATAGATCTCCTGATAAGGAGACCGCAAGTATCCCAAGTGGCATGACTTGGGAGAAATGATGATCACTGCATTGATCTGGTTAATCCTTGTGAGGAGAAAACAACCCTACAGGAAATGTTGTTAATGATACACCGGCTCTGAACTGCGGCCACTACAAAAAATAAATTGGATTTTGAGATTGGAGAGCTAGAACCATGTTGGAAGTGGACTCTTCTTTCGAGGCACGCTACCCGTTGAACTCCGTTGGGGAAGTGAAAACCTTTTGTCTTGGCTGGGGAACCAGATGTATGGCACTGTTGAGGTAGCAACCTGTCGGGGAGGAAAGAAACTCCTTATACTGCTAGGGGATTGCCCCTGTATTGAAGGGAAGTCTCTTCTTGGGGAGGACATCAATCTTCTTTTACCACCGCCGGGGAAGATTTCCACTTCCGCTCTGCTGGGGATAACGGAAGCCAATCGGGAAGACACTTGTTCTTGTTCAAGCATATTGTTGAGACATTCCTCTTGGAAGTTTGCTTTAGCTCTACTAGCAACGTCTGTACCTGCACCTACAAACGCACAATTGATAGTGCCTGCAACATGGAGAGTTGGTTTGGACCTGTATGCCCCAGGCTTATGGTATGAACCATCATCCCGGTCACTTATCCCTTTTTAGAGTTGCATTGACCGTTTCTTTCCTCCTACATGAGTTAGAGAGCATTAAAATGTACACAACACAATTTTAACTCACAATTTGCTGGACATTTTTGCAATCAGTCAATGTTAGATGAAAAACAAAAGCAAATAGTCACAAGTTTGACTGAAATTGAATTTTATTTATTTGGAAAACAGCCATGAATAGGCATTACATCAGGAAGATATTCCCCCTGGAAAGAGGAAATCTCCCAAAAGGAAAACAAAATATCCTATTGGCAAAGTGAAAAATGGATCTCATCAGGTTTCGACCCGGCTATGACTTGTATATCTTCAAGCCTATCCATTTGCTCTGCCCCTGAGAAAGGTAATTGGACTGGTCCTCAAACCTTGAAATAACCTTAGTTGTAAATGGATCACAAATCTCGCAGACCGAAGTCGTTCGTGTTAGTCACTCTTTTGTGTGGATCGCCCTTTCGGGTTTTCAATCCACCGGGATACCCTCTTTTGCCTTAGCTGTCCGATGTGGGTTTTCAACTTAGCGGGTGTACTTTTTTCAATATTTCCCTAATTTTTGCCCGAGCCTTTTATTATGTTTTTGGGCTCGCCGGGATGCCCATTTTTGCCTAGATATTTATTCTGTTTTTATCCAGCGGGTCTTTTTACACAAAGTATTTTCTTATTGCGTCAGCGTTGACAGGGGAATGGAAGTCTTCGCCATCCATGGTTGTTAGCATCAAGGCTCCGCACGAGAAGACCATTTTAACCAAGAATGGACCTTCATAATAAGGTGTCAACTTGCCCCTGTGATCGTTGAGAGGAGGAAGAATCCTTTTCAGCACTAGGTCACCTGGTATGTACCGTTGAGGTCGTACTTTCTTGTCGAAAGCCTGTTTCATCCACCGTTAGTACAACTGTCCATGGCATACAGCTGTTAGGCGTTTCTCTTCAATGAGGCTTAGTTGATTGTACCTGGATCAGAGCCATTCAACTTCATCTAGCTTAACATCCATCATTAATCTCAACAAGGGGATCTCAACTTTGACTGTTAGGACTGCCTCCATACCATACACTAGTGAGAACGGGGTTGCCCCTGTCGAGGTGCGCACAGACGTTCGCTATCCATGTAGCACAAACGATAGAATCTTATGCCAATCTTTATATGTCACAACCATCTTCTGTACGATTTTCTTGATGTTCTTGTTGGGCGCCTCGACAGTGCCATTCATCTTCGAGCGATATGGTGAAGAGTTGTGATGCTCTATTTTGAAATCTCGACACAAGTCAGCCATTATCTTTTTATTGAGGTTAGAACCATTATTAGTAATGATTCTTTCGGGAATTCCATACCAACAAATGATGTCCCTTTTGATAAATCGGGCTACCACTTGTTTTGTAATGTTGGCATAGGATGCCGCTTCGACCCACTTTGTGAAATAGTCTATAGCAACCAGGATGAAGCGATGACCGTTGGAAGTTGTTGACTCAATCTTACCAATCATATCAATGCCCTACATGGAAAACAGCCAAGGTGAAGACATGATACTCAATGGATTTGGAGGTACATGAACCTTATCAGTATAAATCTGGAACTTGTGACATTTGCGAAAATATTTACAGCAATCGGATTCCATGGTGATCCAATAATATCCCGACCTTAACAGTTTCTTTGCCATAGCATGTCCTCCAGCATGGGTACCAAAGGATCCTTCATAAACTTCTTGCATCAACAGGTTTGCTTCGTGTCTATCCACGCATCTGAGCAGAACCATGTCGAAGTTTCGCTTGTATAACACATCATCTTGATTCAAAAAGAATCCACCTGCTAGCCTTCTGAGAGTCTTATTGTCTTTACTGGATTCCCCAGTTGGGTACTCTTGAGACTTCAAGAATTGCTTGATATCATGATACCAAGGTTTATTATCCTCATCACCGTCAACTACGAAGACATAGGCAGGTCTTTCGAGACGAGGGACCATGATTCGAGGCACGTAGTTCTCTTGACACACTTTGATCATGGATGATAAAGTTGATAGAGCATTAGTGAACTAATTTTCATCTCGTGGAATATAACTCAGCTTGACTTTGGTGGAGAAAGTTAGCAATCTTCTGGTATAATCCCTGTAAAGAACCAAGTGAGGTTGATGAACTAACCACTTGCCATTGACTTGGTTCACTACCAGAGCAGAATCTCCGAAGATCTTGAGGTTCTTGATTTGCAAGTTGATTGCCTCCTCAACCCCCATGATGCAAGCTTCATACTCTACTTCGTTGTTGGTACATTCGAAAGTCAACTGAGCAGTGAAAGCCATATGGACACCCTCTGGTGAGATGATGACAACACCTATTCTGCTTCCGTTTACATTCACAACTCCGTCGGGGTCTGGCCCCTCCTCCGGAAGTGGTTATTCACAGTCTTTCAACTTGAGGAACCTGATGTCCTCATCTAGAAACTCGAATCTCATGGGCTAATAATCGTCAATTGGCTGTTGAGCCAGGTATTCTGACAATACACTCCCTTTGATTGCTTTTTACGAAGTGTACTGGATATCATATTCTTTCAGAATCATCTGCCATTGGTTTACCCTTCCTGTTAAAGTCGGCTTCTCGAAGATATACTTTACAGGGTCCATCTTAGAAATTAGGAGAGTGGTGTGAGTCAGCATGTACTGTCTTAACCGGCGAGCAACACATGCCAAAGCGCAACAAGTTTTCTCGAGTAGTGAGTAGCGTTTCTCACAATCGGTAAACTTTTTGCTAAGGTAATAAATGGCATGCTCTTTTCGACCAGACTCGTCTTACTGACCTAGCACGCATCTCATTGATCCTTCGTGTACGGTGAGGTACATGATTAAGGGTCTCCCTGGCACTAGAGGCATGAGAATCGGAGATTTTAGCAATTACTCCTTGATTTGGTCGAAGGCTTGCTGGCAGTCTTCATTCCAATTGATAGCCTGATTCTTCCTCAGAAGCTTGAAAATAGGCTCACACGTGGCTGTTAGGTGCGAGATAAATCGTGCAATGTAGTTTAGTCTCCCTAATAAGCCTCGTACTTGCTTCTTAGTTTTTGGTCCAGGCATCTCCTAGTTGGCTTTTACTTTGGCTGGGTCAACCTCAATTTCCTGCTCACTAACAATGAAACCCTGTAGCTTGCCGGACCATACCCCAAACGTACACTTATTCAGGTTTAACCTTAATCTAAATTTCCACAGCCTGTCAAATAATTTTGCTAGATTAACCAGATGCTCTTCTTCTATCTGTGACTTCACAATCATGTCATCAATGTAGACCTCAATCTCGTGATGAATCATATAATGGAACAGTGTCACTATTGCACGTTGGTAAGTGGCTCCAGCATTCTTAAGACCAAACGACATGAATTTATAATAGAAGGTGCCCCAAGGCGTAATGAAGGTAGTCTTTTCCATATCATCCGGAGACATTTTGATCTGGTTATAACCTGAAAACCCGTCCATGATAAAGAATTCGGCAAACCGGGCAGTGTTGTCAACTAGCACATCTATATGAGGCAGAGGGAAATCATATTTAGGGCTGGACCAATTCAAGTCCCTATAGTCTACACACATTCTGACTTTACCATATTTTTTAAGGACCGGTACAATATAGGAAACCCATGGAGGGTAACTAGTCACTGCTAAGAATCCAACATCAAACTGCTTATGTACTTCCTCTTTGATTTTGATTGCCATATTAGGGCGTGTACATCTTAGCTTTTGCTTCACTAATGGGCAGTCTTCTCTCAAAGACAGCTTGTGCACCACAATATTTGTGTCCAAACCAGGCATGTCTTGATAAGACCAGGCGAATACATCAACATATTCTCGAAGCATGGCAATCAGACGGCTTTTGACAGATTCTTCTAACGCAACCCCGATCTTAACCTCTTTCTTATCTTCTTCCGTGCCCAAGTTTATCACTTCAATGACCTCCTCATGGGGTTGAATCATCTTCTCCTCTTGTTTAAGTAATTTGGCTAGCTCTTTAGGTAGTTCGCAATCTTCTTCAACTTCTTCATCGGCTTAGTAAATCGGATTGTCAAAGTCATACTTAGCCATAGCAGGGTCATCAATTGATGAGACCCGGTGAAGATCACCTACATGAATGATGATTCCTGCAAGGCTTTAGAAAGCGTTTGAGAAATGAAAACATTGCCACTTTAAAACATTTCTTTCCCTTTTTAAAAACAAAGACAAAAATGAAAGACAAGGAACAACATGGATGAATGCAAAACGTCCGCTTTATTAATGATTATGGTATTGTGTCATGAACAATAGAACCTTTATAATGAGCTGCTATGCCTCGGGTAAGGCATAGCGCTTGAATATAGGAAAGACAAAAACAAAAACTATTACTCTTCAAGGGAAGTGATAGAGATTAGTCTTTCAGACGAACAATTGTTGAGTTGCGTCTTTGGAGCACAAGGCATGATCCCCTCGTCAAAGTCACAATCACTATCAATTATGTCATCTTGCACTGCACAAATACTCCCATAATCAACCCATCCAGCACTTGTGAATGTAATCGGGCCTTTTCGACCTCTGGCACTCTGTTCAGATGATGACTGCCCAGGCTGGTAGCCAACACCAAACATGTCCTTCTTCTCTGATACTTCTACCGACTTGCCCCAGCCTTCTCGCATTCCTAACTCCACCACTTATAGAGCCTGTTTGTAAGAAGCTATGGAGACTCATTTCTTTGACTCTTCGGAAGAAGCTGCTGATGAAGATTCCAATTCAGTCTTAAGGGGCTCGAAAGCTTAGCACTGAGTCTCAATAATCTCACCGTCCATCTCTACATATTTAAATGAGGCCATATGGTTGATGAAGATATCCTCCTCTCCACATACTGTTACGATTTTCCCTTCCCAGCCGAATTTCAATTTTTGATGAAGCGTAGACGACACTGCCCCTGCCGAATGGATCCAGGGCCTCCCCTGCCGAATGGATCCAGGCGTGGGCCCATCAATAGTTACTGGTTTCTTGCCCATAGCCTTAGCTTGGGCCTCAGTAGTATCTTTAGGTGGCAATACATTGTTTCTCAGTGTCTCAGGCACAAATAATATTCCACTCCTAGTAAAACCTCCTACCCTAACATTCTCCACCTGATTTGGAGATATACTAGGTGTGGCCAAGTCTTTCTTCTGGCCATTGAAATACACTTCACCTCCATAATGCCATGGGATGGCCCTATCACTTTGGTACATTATGGACCCTGCAGTGGTAATAGTTATTGGTGCCACTCTGGCTTGAGAAGGAGCTTGTGCTAGATCATAGAAAATGGTCACCGTCGAAACTTATTTCTCTTTTGCAACTCTATCAAACTGCAAGATCCCTTCATCAATCATGCTTTGTATCCTCGTTCTCAATTGATTGTAACCATCAGGAGCCTCAACACAATCTGGAAAATCATTCTTACAACTTGGAAAGATACCCTTCTAGGCCAAACAAACATTGACAATACTCAATGGAGTTTGCAGGTTATTGACATCATGCACCAAATTCAGATTCTCTCCGTCATCGATTGCCCCAACTGTACCTCCATAAGGAGGCATGGGGTTTTGTATCACATTCGGAGTGGGAGCGAAATTAATCGCTTTGGAATCAAACAAGTCCTACACTAAATTCTTCAAGGCTTTATAATTCTCTGTAATGTGACTGGGGGATCCGAAATGGAATTCGCACCGGGCATTTTCATCATAGCCTTCAGGGATTTGTCCCGGTCTCGGAGGTTGTAAAGTTCTAAGATGGACCATTTGGAGCTGGAGAATATTCTGCAAGAGCTGTGAGTAAGACATGGATGGGGTTTCAAGATTCCTTTCTCTAGCCTTTTGAGAATAATAGGGACGAGGATCCCTCTATTGCTGATAACCCTATTGGCGCTGCTGTTGCGGTTGCTGAACCTGCTATTGATTAAACGGAGCTAAAATGGTAACAGGAGCCACCTGTTGATAAGCACCTCTATTGCCTCTTCTTATCTGTGCATACACAGCTCTAGTTTCTCCTTCCCTCTTTTTAACAAAAGGTTTCTTGATACCGGAAGCTGAAGCACCACCATTCTGGATCTTTCCCTGTTTAATCCAGATCTTAATTCTTTCACCAGTTAAGATAATGTCTGAAAAACCCACTTGATGAACATCCTGCTAACCTCTCCATGAAATGCCCTAGAAGAGTGTCCATGAAGAGATCCACCATTTCTCTTTCTAGAAAAGGTGGTTGTACCCTGGCGTCCACCTCACGCCATCTCTGTGCATAATCTTTAAAGCTTTCCGAATTCTTCTGCGCCAAACTCTAGAGTTGAGTGCGACTAGGCGCGATATCAATGTTGTACTGATATTTTTTAAGGAAAGCCTCCATTAGCTCTTTCCAGTTTTGAACAGAGCTCCTCTCCAACTTCATATACCATTCCCGTGAGCCTCCAGAAAGACTATCCTGGAAATAGTACATCCAGAGTTTCTTGTCCCTAGCATGAGCAGCGATCTTTCGGTTAAAAGCCTGCAAATATGTTTTGGGGAAGGTGTTTCCATTGTACTTATCAAAGGTTGGTGGCCTGAACTTAGGAGGAATGACCACTCCAGGAACCAAGCCCATATCAGATTCATCTATCCCAAGAGTGTCTCTACATTCGAGGGCCTTAACCTTTTCAGCCAACAACAGAAAGTCTTGAAAGTTTCCTCCCATGCCAAATCCCATATCATCATTAGTAGGAGGGAATTGATCCTCCTGATGGTCTTCCACAGGAATAAGAGTTAGTGTGCCAGTCTCTGGAACTGGAGGTCCACCTCCTCCATTGTTGTTGTTGGGGGGATTCCCTTGAGCATCTGGAGTTACCACTAGAGGGTCAGTCTGGGGAGGAGTAAGCCTTTGCATGGCGTTCCTCAGATCCTGTTGTCCTTGGGCCATACCCTACATCATAACCATAAACTCCCCCATCCGGGTGCAAAATTCATTGAGTTCTGTTTGCACAGCATCCATGATAGTTCTTTGGTTGTTGCGGGTAGCGTACCGATGAGGAATATTTTGTCTGAGGTGACGGGTCCTAGCTACTCTTGCAATCTTTACTTGTAGAATAGATAAGTTAAGTAACCTGGAGAAACCAGTAAAAGAAAAAAATGCAAATGATATGTATGCAATGATGTGTTCCTCTTATCCTCAAAGGTTTTATTTTACTTTCCCATTTCGGTATTAAGAGAATAGCCTTTGAAAGAAGACCTTGTGTGAAATTTAGATGTGAAGTGATAGTATTTAATACCCGTGCCCGTGTAAAAGATAACAACTAAAGACTTAAGGCAAATAAAAAGAAACTGAAATAACAAAGTCCCCGTAGGGTGCAAGTTCATACATCAAAAGGGAAAAGTACATCAGCAATATAGGAATTCCATAATAGGCCTGTGGGTAATCCAGATATGTGAATACAAGACTAGAGTCTAGGAAAATCTACATCCTGCAACCTCCAACTAAGGCGTTTGACACCTTGAAGCAATTGGGCTATGTATGTTTGGTCTGGTTCTTGTATGAGCTTTTGAATCAGGATATCCCTAAGGTCAAAAAAGGCATGCAACTCCTCAATTTGTTGTTGGAACTCCTTCTCACTCTCTTTGTTTTCACTTGACTCAGTCTTGGTCTTCTTGACATCAGCTCTAAGCTTCAACTCCTCTATCTCTTTCTGAGCATCCTCCACTGCGTGTTGACTTTTTGCTATATCTTGAAGATGACTCTTCTCTTAGTGGTGGTCCTTTTGAAGGAACTCTCCTTGTTGAGATAAATAATCTTGAATACCTTTGATCTTTAACTTGTATTTGGCCTCCAACTCTTTCTTCTTCTTCAAGTTGTCTTTCCATTTCTCCTGCCACAAAGTTATAGCTTCATTAGCTTCATTCAACTCTTTCTTATCTTTTCGGTGCTGGCTCGCCTTGTGAGTTTCGGCTAATCCTCTTTTCTTGAAATAGAGTTCTCTCTCCTAGAAGTCTTGCTACTTAAGCCTGACCATTTCTTCAGCCTGGTGAGCCTTCTCTTCCAACTTCTGGTTTTGGATCTTCAACTTCTGGCATGAGTTGTTGGCTTCTTGATTTTCCAACATGAGTTGCTTAACCAGGGCCTCTAATTTCTGATAGTACTTGAGAGGTACTGAATCAAAGGGAACTTCCTCCTTAGGGTACAAACGGGATTCCATAGAGAACGGGAAAAGTTAGGATTCTACATGATCTTTCAACCATGCAGCAAAAGGATCATATGTTTTTGGGTCCACCTTCCCAAAATCTTTCTTTCCTTTCTTTGTCCTGACATCCTAAGCTTTGGCTACCTGTACACACAACTCCAAATTTCCTTCTGTTGAGAAATACAATGATTCAGCTACCTCCTCAGCTGATGGTGGAACTTTCAGAGGGTAGCCAAATTGCTTTCTTGACAATATAGGATTGTAGTTTATTCCCCCTTTTCTTCCCAGCAAGGGTACGTTGGAGAAACTGCTACAGCAAGAAATAATCTCTTTGCCTACCAAGTCCCTATTGCATCCCCAAGATATGTTATCTGAGGTTAAGCCCATCAATATTTTGGACCACTTCCAAGATTGTTTCAAGTCTTGGAAGGGTCCTGATTTTGGGAGTTGCCTTACACACCAGTCAGCAAACAAGGGAGCACATCATTTCACATGTCCTTTTCTCTTTTCATTCATGTAATGAACCCCATAGTAGAAGTCACCCAGCAATGTAGGCACTGGGTTTCTTTTGACAAAGATGGTGATAGCCTCCATGTTGATTAGTCCTTACTCTCTTGGGAACAAGCTTATCCCATACACCATCATAGCTAGTAATGCTTTGAAATCTGCCCATTTGTTTCCCAATGCCATAATATGAGCTTCTGTGATGAGAAACTCCAAACAAATTCCCTTACCTTGGTTGGCTTCTAGCCCCATCTTGAATCTGGGCATACTCAAGTGACAGGAAGCAGTAATGTCTTCATAAGGAGGGCTCCTCTGTGAAGCATAATAAGGCATACCTTCTCTAATGGGAATATTCAGGATACTAGAGACCTCTTCCAATGTAGGTGCCAAAATGTAATATGGGAAAACAAAGACTCGTAGCTGTGGATCATATAATTGCAACAAGGAATGCAGGTTGTCCCTTTGATCAATTGTTGGCTTATTCACATATTCTAGAATATTTCTATACTCTCTTTTGAAGTCCTCAATGTCGCTCCCACCAAATGACACCTGGTCAGAAGGGGTACAGACGCGAACGGTCGGCGAAAGGGAAGGAAATGAAAAGAGTCGCCAGCTAGGCATTTTTATCCCGAAGGAAAGGTAATGCTACATAAACCTAAGAAAAGATATGGATAAGACGGTCGCGAACCAGAGAAACTGAGAAAGGGGGTTGGTTACAACCTGGGAAGGTATTAGCACCCAGATTGTCCTCCGTACTCGACGGGATCCACGCTTAAAAGATTTGTGTTTAAAAGGGGTAGTGTCAGTGCTATTTTGTGTACAAAAGCTGGAAAAGAATGCAAGTGTCAGTGTAAAGGGATGTGAAGTGTATAAGAGAAGTGTCAGTGTAAGGAAAGAGTGCAAAGCTCAAGACTATGAGGCTTAAGGAATAATGCTGGAAGAGGGGGAATATACAGAGACTTTTGTTCGATAATAGATAAGTTATGCCTACGTATCCTCTCGTGCAATGAGGAAGTCAGAACACCGTAGTTCGACTCAAAGAGACCGAAAGATAAATTTACTGATGAAATGCTTACTTGTCTATGCTCAAGTGTATGACCTGTCTGGCTCAGGTGCAAACTGTCTTGCATTAGACGGAAGAAGCAAGTTCTCGTTTGTGAGTGAATGAGGTGAGAAAAGAATCTCGAAGGAGACGATTATTGTTTGTTTTTGGTATTTTAAATCTTTTATTGCTTTTGGAGTTTATCATAAGAAAATGGGCTTAAGCCTAAACCAAAGGTTAGTAGACTCATCACATCCTCCCTCTGATTAGGGGTAATGAGAATACCTTAAGTATGGAGTAAACACCCCACACTTAATCACCATGATGTAGGATTAAGATCATTAACCTACTTGCAATTACTTAGATGTTTTTGGAGTTTTTGTCTAGTGTTAGGTAATGAGTTTAAGCCATAATCAAGGATTTAATGGACTCATTACACCATCCTAATAGAAGGATAATAGATGAGAACATTTAAGCTGAGAAAAGCTCCTCAACTTAATCCATGATTAGGGATTAACCTCATGACAAAACAAAGCCTTTATTAAAGTGGATTTTAATTAATGATAAGATTAAGAAATGGATTTTATGGTTTGTAAGACAACTTGAAGGGGACTTGTCCATTAACATTGGGGTTAGTCCTTCTTAACCCATTAAGGAAGAATTAGAACCCTAATGCAAGGCCCAAGTTACAAGCTTGATGTCTTAGTGATTATTAGATGGATTGATTAAAGGATTTAAACACATTGAGGGTTTAACACTTAGGATTAAAGTTATACACTGCATCCTAATAGAAGGATGCAGGCATAACCCTAATCACAAAGCCTTAAAACCTTTAAGGTTTAGTCCTTGATTAAGAGATGAGAAGAGAAGACACAAAGATGACACAAAGGTAAAAGTAATGGGGGACTAATCAAACCCTAATTGTGATCATGCCTGGGGGTTCCTAGGGTTTATGAGGCTTGCAAGAAGATCTTCAGGAGAAAAGCCACCAAGGAAGAAGCAGATGAAATGAGGAAGAAGCAAAAGAAGCAAGTCAACTTGCTTCACTTAAGAAGATAAATTGCTTGAAGAAAGAAAGTGAGAAGGAGGCATGAATGAGCAGGCTCACCCTAATACACAAGTAAAATGCAGAAATGATGCATAAGATAGGTGAGGAGAGATTGTGAGAAGTGAAGGCAAATTCACTTCTCAATGACTTACCACCTGAAAAGTTAGCAACAAGAAATGAAATGGGATGAAAATGAGATGAATGCAATGATGCAAACATAAGTCAGAAGCATAAACATGATGTTAATGATGCTAAGAGATGATGCAAACACATGTCAAGAGTTGTGGATGATCATACAAGGATAAGGATGCAAATGAAGCATGTTTTGAACCATGAAAGTTCATGAAAGTTTATGAAATGGAATGAATGCACAACATGGAAAATGAAAGATGAAATGACTTATCATGATTCTTATGTATCCTAATATGTCTTAGGAGTCATGTGAATGTACAAAATGTCATGGCAAGTTCATGTATGCAAGCAAATGAGAGATGAATGCAAATGAAGGCAAAAATTAGGGTTTATGCACAAGACACAAAGCAAAATCCAAAATCAGAAGCAAATGACAAGATTAAAAATTGAAAATGGGATCAAAGGAACCCTAACCCTACATAAGCTCACTGCCCAAAGGAGGGGACCTAAGTCTTAACCTAATGGAAGTTATGATTTTCTCAAGTTAGCTAGGGTTTTGGGATACCTCACAATGAAAAATGCAAAACAAATTGAAAATGAAAGATAAATTCAAACCAATTTTACCCTAGAAAATACATGATATGAAGAATGCAATGCAAAAAGAACCAACATCAAACTCCTCATGGTTAGGCAGAAAAGAATTTTTCAACTTAGGGCAAAAATATTGACTTTAAGAACTTTAAATTCAAAGAAAAATGTCAATATATGTTAAGAACCAAAAAGAAATTTGTTTGAAGAGTTTGATAATATTTCTAAATGTATTATAATGCAATGTGATTTTTTTTGGAATTTTTAGAAACTTAAATGCTATTTTAATTAATTAATTCTCATTAACTAATTAAAATAAACATTTAAATATTTTTAAAATACAAAAATTATGCAAAATATAAAACAAAAATTATTTTCAGAAAGAGAAAAATATTTTAAGGTGTGATGCAAAAAATGAGATTTTTTAGAAATGATTTGCTATTTTAAATAAAATGTGCAAAACAAATGAATAAAAAAGAAAATAAAATTGAATTAAAGGAGAAGTATGCTGATCTGAGGGTCAGGATTCAAACCTAGGGGGCGGCAGTTGACTACGCGCGTGATCTAGTGGCTGCAATTCAAACTGAGTAAATCTTATTTAAATAATTAATTAATCCTGATTAACTTAATTAATTGGAAATTAGGGTTAAGTGGGGCAATCTGGGCCACACACGCGCGCAGGTAAATCAAATCCAAAGGCCAGTATTCAAACGGAACCCTAAACCTAATTAAGACACTTAATTACTCTCAGGTGGCCGGAAATGACCTCCAGTCATCTTCTCCGGACACACCCTCCCCTGAAAAACTCTATCTCACTCCCTAGGCATCTAAAACAAGATCTCTCTGGCCAGAAATGAACCCCACACATCACTGAATCAAAATCCCCAAACAAAAACCATTTTTCATTCATCAACAAGGCAAATCGAAACAAAACAATTTTAGGTCAGAAACTTTCAAACACTCCATACATACTCAATATTCCACCATTTTGAAAAGTAAATACATCAGAATCATCATCACATCATAAGGATTCGATTAAGAACTTAAAAACAAGGTTCTGAGAAAAAAGTTCTTGAGCTATACCTGAGATGGAACCTTCTGGTTCTGGGATTTCTGTCCTTTCCTTTGCTGCAAGTCCACTTCTTTGAACCTCCTGATGATGAAATGAAGCTTAGAATGAGTTTATATGGCTTGGTTTGAAGGTTTTGGTTTTGGTGTAGCAGATTTGGAGGGTTGAGTATGTGATGTTTCAGGCTATTTCAATGTTGGATTTTGGTTCTATGGAGGATGTGTGACTCATTGGTGAATGAAAAATGGAAGTTTGATGGCTGTGGGAGAAGTTTCGAAGAGGTGAAGTTTTGACAGTTTTTGTGAATCCTGGCTTATGGGAGGTTGCAGGCTTGTGTGTGTGTCTCTTTCAAGTCCTTGAGGTCCACATATAAGGCTCTGATTGGGCAGAGAGTTGGTAGTGGCACAGTTTGATTGGCATGGGCAAAAATGCAAAAAGTCAAGATTTTGTGTACCATAGGTATGTCTCGGGTCAGAGGAGATCTTAGGGCTTGTCCTGCTTCAGCTTGAGTCAAGGAAGGCCTTTGGATATGATTTTGTGAGCTGGATGGTCTTGATCAAGAGTTTTCAATGTTCTTGCATATTTCCCTCTTTGAAATTTCTTCTGAACCAAGGCAAAAAAATCTTGTGAATTCTTGGACAAATTGCAGCAAAATGAACCATATGAAGTTGTTATGACACTTTGAGATTGATTAGAGATCAAACAAAACCATAAGAACCATTCTTGCAAGATTTCCCTCTTTGGGACTTTTATGATAAATGGCTTATGTAACTTGGAATCTAAGGCATGAAAGTGAGAAATTCTTTGGGCAAATCTGAATTATGTACCATGAATCATTTTGTGTGATGATTAGAAGTTGATATGAAGTCACATTTGGTTTTGGCAAGTGTTTTTGCAAGTTTCCTCTTTGGCACAAAAGTGAAAATTAAGTGATTTTGTCCAACTTTGCAAGGCCATAAATTTTGTTCTAAAATGAATTGGAATGAGTTCTTGTACTTTTTGAAAATGGGAGGATCCAATCTACAACTTTCATGACCAAGAATTTTCCATTTGAAGCATTTTTGAATCAAAAAGAGGAGGTTGAAAAACTTTCCCAAAATGGCAAGTTTTCATTACAAGTCACTTTCCCAAAATGGCAACTTTGCAAATGGCTTGAAATTCTTCAATTTTGTGAACTTCTAACTTCTTCTAAGATCAAATAAAGATCATATATACTTAAAATGATGGAGAAGACCCTTTGGTTGGGCAATTGGGGGCCACAGATGCCCTGATTTTGTACTGACTTGCTCAAGAAGTCATCTTGTGATCAAATGCCTTCCCCATTGAATTTCTTCATGAAAATTGGTATGTATGATCCTTGTAACATATAGAGACCAATAGAAACAAGAATGACCAAAAAATTTGGAGTTATGGCCTCTGAAACCAAAACCCTAATTTTAGGTCATCTGTGCAGTTAAGCTTGGCTCTGCTTCCATGCCTTTCCTCAGTTCTTGTGATTTTTGAATTTCTTGATCTTGGAATGATGTAATATGGTGATTGAACATACATTTTGAAATGATTGAAGCCCCTTGGAGTGGCTCAAATAGCCCTTGGATTGCTCAGGTCATAAACCCTAGATGCAGATGATTTAGAACCAATGTAGTGAAGCAAAAATGTAATATGAGATGATATGATTGAACTTATGCAAATGAAAATATCACAAGCCATGGTGAAATGAGTGAGGGAAAATTTGGGGTGTTTACAGCTGCCCCTATTCAAACATGAGTTAGCTGTGCAGGATGTAAGCGACGGGCTTAGCAGACAAACAAGATAACTTGTGGTTGAATACCAAAGACAGTCCAAAATTTGCACTCATTGAATGAAGAAGAAAAGGGATATAGATTGTAAAAGGAAGTAAAGTATGATTAAAAAGGGCGGGCGACGGAGGACGACCATCGAGCAGAGGACAACTGCCGGGGATGAAGCAATGACGGGGACGACCGACATGCTGGGGAAATAAAGAGATTATGATGGGGACGGCCATCAAGCAAAGAAACAAGACTCTCTGGGGATTAAAGGTAGAGGAAATGATGGGGACGGCTGCTCTATTGGGGATAAGGATGAGGGACGGTCATCTAAGGTGAAGGACGATCACCCGGCAAGGTACGTTTGCCGAAGGTATTATGACATAGGACGAATGTCAGATAGAAAGGGCCGACGATGGGGGCGACCATCGGATAAGCATGATGAAGGACGAGCATCAAGAGGTGAAGGACGATCACCTAGCAGGGTACGGCTGCTCTCGGGGTTCATCACAACATAGGACGAATGTCGGATAACAAGATCGACGATGGGGACGGCCATCGGATAACAACGATGAAGGACGATCATCAAGAGGGTGAAGGATGATCACCTAGCAGGGTACGGCTGCTAAAATATCGCGTCATAGGACGAATATCGGATAGAAAAGGGTTCCAATAATGGAGACTCCACTAGAGGAATGATGAAGGACGATCATCAAAAAGGTGAAGGACGATCACCTAGCAGGGTACGGCTGCTAAAATATCGTGTCATAGGACGAATATCAGATAGAAAAGGGTTCCAATAATGGAGACTCCACTAGAGGAATGATGAAGGACGATTATCAAAAAGGTGAAGGACGATCACCTGGCAGGGTACAGCTACCGGAAGGTATCATGACATAGGACGAATGTCAGATAGAAAGGAAATAGTTTATTTGGGATTTGCCGGGGACTCTTCTGGGAAAGGGTAGACACAGACAAGTGTCTAAATTCAAGAAAAAGGGGATAAGTGTCTGGCATTGTGTATAGATTAAAGATGCGGACGAGCATCCTTAAGACTATGATACCGACGAGTATCAGTAGAAACAAATGTTGACGCGTTCAGAGATGATGATATGGACGAGTACCAACTGGTTAACAAAGAACATGGACGAGTGTTGAATCTTGAGAAAGATAAGTGGTGTAAACAAGATATGGACGAGTATCTGGAATAAGTAAACATGAGTGAGACACCTACGAGTGCTCAACTTGCTGGGGAGAGCATGACACGGACTGGTGTCGGGAGAAGTGTATTATAAACAAGTATTTGGTTTACAAAGCGTTTAGGCAACTATGTTGGGGAAGGCGAAACAGACGGGTGTCAAGGAAGTGTATATATATGTATCTGCCTGTAGAGAACGTTCGGGCGACTTTACTGGGGAACGATAACACAGACGAGTGCGAAAAGGAGCATGTATCTGTATTTGGGAAATGCAAAGAAACTGCTTTGGCATTCTGTCGGGGAATTTGAGAGGTATTTGTATATTGTTGATGTGGTATTGTTGGTATACACAGCTGTTTGATTCAGAACACGGCTTATGACTATGCAATATGTTTGATTTTTGCCTAATGCTCCGTATTAGACGGAATGCTACGCTCTGGGGGAAGATATGATGTGAATGCTATGCTTATGCAAAGATACCGATCCAGGATTCGAATCCCGTTGCGGTGAAGATCTCCGGCTGATCTGCTTGAAAGAAAATCCCAGCTGGGGATGGGATCATTGGTAGATCTGGTAAAGATGACTCTGCTTGGGGAAAAGAGTCACTGATAGACCTATCTTAATGATGAGGAGCCCAGCTAGGTTCCGTGGAAGCTTTCGTCACTTTGTCGTGAGATCTTCAAACATTGCTCTTCTGGATAGAGGTTGAAACTCTGCGGGGAGATGGTTCCCTGCCTGACACTTGGCTGGGGAGGAATGATCACTGGACGATCTTCCTAGAGATTTCCGTGGGGATCCTGCTGAGGAAGATGATGTCTGGAAACTCATCTGGGGAGAGGGCACCCCTGGTGCTATTTTGGGAGATGGGCTGAGCAAATAGTGATTTGGTAGCTTGCTGGGGAAAAGCTTTCATGCCTCTGGTTGTACTTTGAACACCTGCAATCCTGTATGACAAAGAAACGTACAAGTATCCCGAGGTATCCTTTACTGGATTCCATCATAAGAGTTTAGACACTCCCGGGAGCAAATATATTTCCTGTGAGCATGTAATTTAGAAAAGGCGCATCTGTATTTATGCAATCGATATATTAGGGACATCGGACATTTTTGCAAACAAAAATAAAATGTACGAGACAAAGCGTAACGGAAAATCTGATTCTATTAATTTTCGTACCCTGAATTGGCAAATACAGTCAAGGAAATAGATCCCCTGAAATGAGGAGATTGTTACAAATTGAGAAACAAAAGATGCAGGCAATGTTGATGATGCTTCAAGGAGCTTCCCTTTTGCTATGACCCGTATGACATTGGTGTCCTTCCCATCCTGCTTTTGAAGAAGGCTAATTCTGACCGGAGCTCGAACCTTTCGAAGCTTGCTGTGTTGTAAGTGACACAGACGAATTCAAAATGCAGTTGTTCGCTTATTCCCTTATTTTGCGTGGATCGCCCTTTCGGGTTTTCAATCAACCGGGATACCCATTTTTGCCTGAGCTGTCCAATGTGGCTTTTCAACTCAGCGGGTGTACATTTTATTTATTTATTTTCCCTTATTTTTGCCCGAGTCTTTTATTCTGTTTTTGACTCGCCGGGATGCCCTATTTTTGCCTGGACTTACATTCTGTTTTTATGTCCAGCGGGTCATTTTTATGCGAAGTATTTTTTAACTGCATCTGAATTCACAGGGGACAGGAAGTCTTCACCATCCATAGTACTGAGCATCAGTGCTCCACCAGAGAAAACTTTCCTTACTATGAACGGACCATCATAATTCGGAGTCCACTTGCCCCTGTGGTCTGTATGAGGGGGGATGAGTCTTTTCAGCACAAGATCTCCTACTTGGTATTCTCGAAGCCTGACTTTCTGATCGAAGGCTTTCTTCATTCTCTTCTGATACAGCTGCCCATGACAGATTGCAGCTAATCTCTATTCTTCGATCAGATTCAGTTGTTCGTATCGAGACCGGACCCACTCTGCTTCATTCAATTTAACATCCATCAATACCCGTAAAGAGGGTAACTCAACCTCAACAGGTAGGACTGCCTCCGTACCATACACAAGCTGATACGGTGTTGCCCCAGTAGATGTTCTGATTGACGTTCGGTACCCATGCAAGGCAAATGGTAGCATTTCATGCCAGTCTTTGTAGGTGACCACCATCTTCTGCACAATCTTCTTGATATTCTTATTAGCTGCCTCCACAGCGCCATTCATCTTTGGCCTGTAAGGAGAAGAATTGTGGTGTTGGATCTTGAAGTCCCGACATAGCTCTGCCATCATTTTGTTGTTTAAGTTGGAACCATTATCAATAATGATTCGCTCAGGTACTCCATACCGACAGATGATGTCTCTTTTCAAGAATCGGGCTACCACTTGCCGGGTAACATTTGCATAAGAAGCTGCTTCGACCCACTTGGTAAAATAGTCAATGGCTACCAGGATGAATCTTTGGCCATTGGAAGCAGTCGGTTCAATCTTGCCAATCATATCAATTCCCCACATGGCAAAGGGCCAGGGTGAAGACATTACATTCAGGGGATTTGGAGGCACATGCACTTTATCTGCATAGATCTGGCATTTATGGCATTTTCTGGCATAGGCACAACAGTCTGCATCCATTGTGATCCAGTAATAGCCTGATCTCAACAACTTTTTCGCCATGGCATGTCCTCCGGCATGGGTACCAAAAGATCCTTCGTGCACCTCGTGCATCAGCAAGTCTGCTTCTGCCCTATCAACACATCTGAGGAGTACCATATCAAAGTTTCTCTTGTACAGGGAACCATCAACATTCAGGAAGAAACTACCAGCCAGCCTTCTTAATGTTTTCTTATCATTGGATGATGCTCCAGGTGGGTATGTTTGATCCTCCAAGAAGCATTTGATATCATGGAACCAAGGCTTATCATCTTTAGCAACGTCTGCTGAGGATACATATGCCGGTCTGTCAAGTCTGGACACTGAAATCCGAGGCACAAAGTTGGCAGCTTGAACTTTGATCATGGATGATATGGTAGCCAGAGCATCTGCAAACTAATTTTCATCTCGAGGGATATACTCAAGTTTGACTGTTGTGAAGAAAGTCAACAACCTTCTTGTATAATCCCGATAAGGTATCAGATGATCTTGGTGGGTGTACCATTTGCCGTTGGTTTGATTAATTACCAGAGCTGGATCTCCGAATACAGTCAAAGTCTTGATCCTGAGGTCAATGGCTTCCTCAAGACCCATAATACAAGCTTCGTATTCAGCTTCGTTGTTAGTGCAGTTAAAGGTGAGTTTTACCGAGAAAGGCAGTGAACTCCTTTAGGTGTAATGAGTACTGCACCAACACCACGACCATTCATATTAACAGCCCCATCAAACATCATAGTCCATTCTTCTTCCGGGTCATGCCCTTCAGTGTGAATAGGCTCTTCATGATCTTTTGCTTTTATGAACATGATGTCTTCATCGAGGAAGTCAAATCTCATAGGCTGGTAATCATCAATGGCATTGCTCAGCGAGATAATCAGACAATACACTGCCTTTGATGGCCTTCTGAGATGTGTACTGAATGTCATATTCTGTGGGAATCATTTGCCATCTTGCAACCCGTCTGGTAAGTGCTGGCTTCTCAAAAATATACTTGACTGGGTCCATTTTGGAGATCAATAAAGTAGTGTGGCTCAACATATACTGTCTCAGTCGGCGAGCAGCCCACGCTAAAGCACAACAAGTTTTCTCGAGCAATGAATAACGTTGTTCACGGTCGGTAAACTTTTTGCTTAGGTAGTATATTGCATACTCTTTTCGACCAGACTCGTCATGCTGGCCCAGCACACACCCCATTGACTCTTCTAATACTGTCAAGTACATGATTAGAGGTCTTCCTTCAACTGGAGGCATAAGGATTGGAGGCTCTTGTAAGTATTCCTTAATTTTTTCAAAAGCCCTCTGGCAGTCTTTGTTCCACCTGACCGTTTGTTCTTTTCTTAGCAGCTTGAACAAGGGTTCACAGGTTGCTGTAAGGTGAGATATGAACCGTGAAATGTAGTTTAATCTTCCTAAGAACCCCTGAACTTCTTTTTCCGTCTTCGGCGCAGGCATTTCTTGAATGGCTTTTACTTCATCAGGGTCAACTTCAATTCCTTTCTCACTTACAATAAATCCCAGCAGCTTACCAGACCGCACCCCGAATGTGCATTTGTTGGGGTTTAACTTCAATTGGTACTTCCTCAGACGCTTGAATAGCTTCAACAGATTCACCAGGTGGTCTTCTTCTGTAAGGGACTTGGCAATCATGTTATCCACATAACATTCAATTTCTTTGTGGATCATGTCATGGAATAATGTTACTATAGCCCGTTGATAAGTGGCACCCGCATTCTTCAATCCGAATGGCATCACCTTATAACAGAATATGCCCCAGGGTGTGATGAAAGTTGTCTTCTCCATGTCTTCAGGTGACATCTTGATTTGATTATACCCTGAAAATCCATCCATAAAGGAAAACACCGAGAACTGAGCCGTATTGTCGACCAATACATCAATGTTGGGTAAAGGGAAGTCATCTTTTGGGCTGGCTCTGTTCAGATCCCGGTAATCCACACACATTCTCACCTTGCCGTCTTTCTTAGGCATAGGTACATTATTAGCAACCCACGGCGGATAGCTAGTCACAACAAGGAAACCGGCGTCCCACTGCTTTTGTACCTCTTCTTTTATCTTCATTGCCATATCTGGACGAGTACGGCGCAACTTCTGTTTTACTGGTGGGCAGTCTTCTTTCAGAGGTAGCTTGTGCATGACAATGTCGGTGTCCAACCCTGGCATATCCTGATAAGACCAAGCAAAAATATCCACATATTCCCGAAGCATGTCAATCAGTTGCTCTTTCACTGAATCTTGTAAGCAGGCCCCGATCTTAACTTCTTTCACGTCTTCTTCCGTACCAAGATTAACCGTCTCAACCTCCTCCTGATGAGGAGTGATAACCTTCTCCTCTTGTCTTAACAACCTGGCTAGCTCTTCAGGTAGCTCATAATCTTCTTCAACCCCTTCATCAGCTTGATTGATTGGATTGTCAAAGTCATACGAAGTCATAGCAGTGTTGTTGTCGGTGCAGTCTGGAGGGCACTTTCTGCAAGGGTTTAGATTGGTTTATTTTAGTGATCAGTTTTATCTTATTTAGAAAAAGTGAAAATGAAGTTATTTATTTTGAAAAGCATTGCCATTTTATTTTTGTACAAAAAATAAAAAATGAAATACAGTGAGCGGAAAAGAAAAGACTCGTTTGCAAAAGATGTCCTGATATTCATTAATTGGTCTTTGCACAAAATACAAGATGGCCCGATTACAAAATGAGTCCTGACATCTTGGGCAAGATGCAGGACTTGATGCATGCTTTAAAATACAGGAAATAATAATTACTCTGCAGGAGTAACCCTTATAATTTCCTGGGAAGACCAGTTTGAGACATGGCCCCCCGGGGTCCTTGGACGTATCTAGCTTTCCAGGTTGCGCTCGTCTTCTGACTCATCTTCCAAGCTATTCACAGCATCCGGGGTGAGCATCCCCCCACTAATAAACTTGGGCTCTGTTGCAGTCTCTGATTGATCTTGTCGAGTTGGTCTGTAACCCAACCCGAATCGGTCTTCTTTTTTCTCCACGGGCAGCAGCTTGCCCCAGCCTTGGGCGGTACCCTCTTCAACAACCTTTCGGGCTTGCTGATATGATGTGATGGAGGTCCCAAGCACAGCAGATGTTTCATTAGTATTAAGGGCCTCAAACCCTTTGGTGAAGCTGGTCTACCACCTTATAATCACTTTTCTTTATGATTCTCATGAATTCATCAACCTCTTGATCAAAAGGAGTCTTCAAAGCTTCTTTGACAACTTGTTCTTCTTGCACCATGCTCTTCCCTTTTACCTTAGCAGCGGCTTTTGCTTCAGCAACAGGTCTTGGAATTTGCGAGGCAAAGAGACGTCCGCTTCTAGTGAAGCCTCCGCCTCCCCCCACATTGTCTATCTGAGGTGAAGAAGTTGATGATTCTAAAGTGATTTTCTGCCCCTCGCAGTACAGATCTAAGCCATAATGCCAAGGGATGGCGTTATTGCTTTCGTAAGGAACTGGCCCAGGCACTGTGATAGTGACTGGACTGATAGCAGCTGCAGAAGGGACCACAATGGTGTGTGGATCATAGTATATGGTAACTGGTGCTCTGGCAGGAGTGGTATTTTGTGAGTTGTTGGCAGGAACATTTGCAGGGTCATAGTATATAGTAACCGTTGAGACGCTTTCGTCAATTGTCGCTGATGTTGTAGAAGACACTATTGACTGGATGGGTGTTGAAGTTGTAGCAGGAATGGTGATTGAACTCGTATCCGTTGAAGTGATTGATTGAGCAGTAGTTGGAGTTGTAGCAGAGTTTGTTGGAACAATGGTTGCTGACGTTGTAGGAGTATTTGTGATTGTTGATGAAGGAATTGTTGGAGTTGTAGTCGCTGTTGTCGTAATCTGAAGAATGCCATCTATGTCGTTTCTCAGTCTCTCACATCCATTAACGGCAATGTTGCAATATCCACAGCCGATCTCACATCCGGGGAACACTTGGCATTCTAACAGCTGAGCATTGATTTCAACCAAAGGTGTTCGAATTTGTGCAACACTGGGGATTAAGGTGGATAGTTTTCCTTCCTCAATAGCATTGATCCTAGGCCCGTTGTGACTAGGCATTGGATTTCTTGTGACATTCGGAGGAGGTGCAAAGTTGAGAGCTTTTGAGTCCACCAGGTCTTGGACTTTCATCTGTAAGGCCCTGCATTTTTCAGTATTGTGCCCCGGTGCGTTTGAATCGAATGCGCACCTGACATTGGCATCATAGTTCTTTGGCATATTGGAAGGATCTGGAGGTGCCAATGTCCTTAACTCAACTAGGTTGAGCTTTAGGAGTTGTGGCAAGAGTGCAACATACGGCATTGGGATTGGGTCAACTACCCTGTTTGCTTGTGATGGTCTTTGTTGGAAAGGACGTTGTTGTTGGTTGTTGTTGTAGGTTCTCTGTTGCGGATACTGAACTTGTTGTTGATACTGTGGTTGTTGCTGTTGAGGATATGCTGATTGTTGAGGGATCGGAGCTGGAATGGTAACTGCCGCTACTAACTGGTGCACATACTGAGGTCTGCCCTTGTTTGTATTAATGGAATTGGTCTCACCGGCTCTTCGGGGTCCCACAAAAGGCTTTCTGGGATTACTGGATGAACTTGCACCACTGTCGGAGATTTTGCCCATCTTTAAAAGGCTTTCAATCCTTTCACCAGCTATAACTACATCGGCAAAACTAGTAGAGGAAAAAGCAGCCAGTCTATCAATATAGGTTCCTTGCAAAGTATTCATGAACATGTCAGCCATTTCCCTTTCTGACATGGGTGGTTGTACAGCAGCAGCAAGCTGTCTCCACCTTTGGGCATATTCCCTGAAGCTTTCTCTGGAAGATTGAGACATTCCCATTAGGAGGGTCCTGTTGGGAGCCATGTCCAGATTGTACTGATATTGTCTGATGAAAGCTTCAGCTAAGTCCTTCCAGCATCTAATGGTAGCTCTAGTCAAGTGTGAATACCATTCTCTCGAAGCTCCAGTCAGACTGTCTTCAAAGTAGAACATCCACAGTTTCTCATCCATAGTATAAGATTTAAGTCTTCCCAGGAAAGACTGTAGGTGAGTGCGAGGGCAGGAGGTACCATTGTACTTCTCAAAGCATGGGGGTTTGAATTTGTGGGGAATTCTCACCCCATCCACTAGCCCCATGTCCATCACATCGAAGCCCAAAGAATTCTGAGACTCCAAAGACCTCAACTTCTCAGCAATTTCGTCCAATCTCCTGTCATATACTTCATCTCCAGCCCCCATAACAGTAAACTGCTCTTCTTGGGGATCCTCTTGCAAGATTCTCCCTCCAGCAGTATTACCTTGCACATTCCTCGGGATGTTAGCTTCTGGATCCAAATGAGGTCCAAATACTGGTAGGTCAATACGAGGCTGACCCCGTTCATTGTTACTAGTTCCTCCTGTTCCAAGATGAGGTTCCTCGGGAGTTTGTCTTTCCACCAGTTCCCTTAACCTTTCCTGACTCTGGGCCAAGCCAGTCATCACAGCCATGAATTGAGTCATTTGATTTCTCATCTCCACTCTTTCATTAGCCATCTGATTTCTGACCTCAGTCAGATCCTGCTGTACTTGTTCCATTTGAATACCGGGAAAGTTGTTGCGAGTCAGGTACTGGTGCGCGCGGTTGACAGGGAACACTCGGCGACGAGCAATGTTTCCTGAGATCACAACAAAGTTAGAAACAAAAATAATAAAACCTACAAAACAAAACAAAAGTTAGTATGCAATGCAGTATGCTTATTTGTTTTCCAAGGTATCCGGTTTGGTTCTTGGTTTTGACCTTTCCAAACCTCGAGGAAGATGCTTGATGTTGCTGAGAAAAGAAACCTCAAATGACCACAAACTAAAATATATTACAAATGGTGAGGAACACATAGTCTTTTTACAACATATGCCCATGGAGGGTCAAAATACAACAAAAGAGAAAAGTACATCAAATGGAAACAACAACAAACAAAGAGTCAGACATCCAGTCCAAACTCATCCTCTCTGACCTCCTTCAGAAGTGCCTCAGTCACTGGACCAGCTGGGTGCTCTGTAATGGCTCTAATGAGGAGGTTCCTGGTAGCAATGGCAGTGGTCAGCTTTTTATGCCTGTCCTGGTCCTTTGATCTTTTCAATCCTGCCCTGAGCTTTAACTCTGAAATCTCCTTCTGGGCTGCAAACAAAGCTTCCTGCTGCTTCTTCTCATTGGCCTCTAGCTGTTCAATCTTGGCTTGAGTCTTCTGGTCTTCTTGTGTGCGGGCTTCAGTGATCCTGACCCACCTAGCCTGACTTTCTTGCAGATAGAGCTCAGTCCTAGCCTTTTGAATCTTGGCTTCTTTACAGGCATTCTTCAATATTTGTTCCCCAGCTCTTGCTTTCCCGATGTAATCCTCTGTCTTCTCAATTTTGGCAAGATGCTCCACCCTGAGCTTTTCCAATCTCTCAATGTCCAGACGACCATCACTCCTTTCCCAAAGATTCTTCTTCAAAGCTTGATATAGATTCTCATTTCTTTCCTTTAGCTTCTCAAATTCTTCTAGGCTGACAGTTGCTGCAGGTTGTGTTGTAGATGGTCCAGGTATGTCCTCCAAGGTGAAAGGCATTCCAGTAATTTGAGCTCTAGTACGGGACCAGTCATAATACTGAGCTGAGGCAACATTATTACACCTCCCAAGAATGGCCATCCCTTTTGTCTAGATGTTGTCCCAAGCCTAGGATGCTTGTCTGACAGCAGCTGAATTAGGTTTTACTTCACAATACAGGGTCTCATCTAAATCTTGCACTCTGGGAGGGTGAACCAAAGCATAGCCCAGTTGTCTTTTAAACAGCAAAGGATTGTAATTGATGCAACCCTTTACTCCTATCAGAGGCACATTTGGGTATTGTCCACAGCTGGTGATAATGTCCTTGCCCCTGGTGCTCTGGGTGCACCATCTAATATCATCTTAAGTCAAAGCAATGAGCCTCTTGGCCCAATTCTTCTGCTGGTGAGGATTCAGGAAGGCATCTGACTTAGGTAGGTGTCTGAGCAGCCAGGTGTGAAACAAAGGAGGACAATATCTCACTAACTTCCCCCTCTGTTTCTCAGTCCTCTGATGAATGGAATAATAGAAATCTCCCAGCAATGTGGGTACCGGGTTCTTCAGAAGAAACAGATGGATGGCATTCTTGCTGACAAATTTGGGCTCATCTGCAAACAGTATAGCCACATATATGCTGAGGGCTAACAGTGCACAGACTGCCCTCCATTCTCCCAATGAGGCCTTCAGGATGGCCTGATAAATTAGGAAGTCCAAGTGCAAACCAGGGATCCCATCTTTTGTTGTCATACTTTGCTCAATCAAGGCAGGCTCCAAGTACAGTGCTTTTGCTACTTCCCCATTTCTGGGAGCTGGCATCTCTGGGTTGAAAGGGATTCCACCCCTGATAGGCACTCCAATCAATGAAGAAAACTCTTCCAGCAAAGGCCCTAGCTGGAAGTCTGGAAAGGTGAAACATCTCAAGGGAGGATCATAAAACTGCAAGCATGTGTGGATCATACTCCTCTGAGAAGGGTCAAGGTCCATAACCATATCCAGGACACTTCCATAATGCTCTCTAAACAATGGGATATGGTCAGGTGTGATAAGTGACTGGACCTGCCTGATACCTGTCAACACAGGCTCAAAGAAATGGTAGGATATGTTGCTCTTCCTGGGAGTAGTCATGAGTGCTGCTGAAGATACTGAAGATTGGTACTGATGAAGATCACAGGCTGATGCTGGAAGTGAGCCACTGACAGGCTGATGCTGGTGATGGTGAAGATAGCTGAAGGAGATAACTGATGAAGCAAAGGTCCATGCAGAAGAAGGGGTCAAAACCAAACCAGATATGATGTGGATACCCTGAAATACAAATAAACAAATGTTAAATGATGCAATGATGATATATGCAAATGATATGCAAGGGTTTGTGATCAAGCTGGATCTGGTTATCTGTCTTGATATAAGTCCATGTATGTTCAAAAAATACGTCCAGACGGAGGTTCAGAAATCCAGTAACCAAGGTGGGGGACTCAAATAAAGAGTCACATGTCCAGGGTTAATCACAAGAACTGTCCAAAGTGGAGTACTCTTAAACAATGGTAACTGGGTATGATGTGGCTAAGGGTACCTGCAAACCTGTAAACAGCCCAACCCCCTCACAGGTGGTGTTCTAGAACAAGGATCCTCAGACTTGGATCAGTTATGAGAAGTGTAAACACTTCTAACCCGGAGGTACAGTGTTTACAATAACCATAAAAGATCCTCCTCTAATTCACCTCAGTTTCTGAAGGTCATAATAAAGGTCATCCAAACTTAGCAGGCTTCCCAGATAGCCCTAGCACTACAGGAAATCTGTAACACAGAGTTCTCAAGAAGAAACCCACATCTGAACCGTGTTTCATATTCCCGCACCCGACCGAAATGGAATGGGAAAGATTATGAACCACTCTAGCCTAGGTGTCACTCAGGTCCCAGGTATAGGACCTCAAACTCTCAATGGAACCCCACCCATCAAAATAGAAGCCAGATCCAGCAATGATAATGACAGTATGAAATATGTAAAACTGTAAAGAAAGCAATAAATAAGGCTGTATATAAAGCAGTAAATAAATCAACTAAATAAACACAATTAGCACATAACACCCCAGTAAACACAAATCAAACCAGCGCTAGGAGGAACCCACAAAAATAACCAGAAGCCATGGTTACAGTATAAGAATCCCCAGCAGAGTCGCCAAGCTGTCGCTCCCACCAAATGACACCTGGTCAGAAAGGGTACAGACGCGAACGATCGGCGAAAGGGAAGGAAATGAAAAGAGTCGCCAGCTAGGCATTTTTATCCCGAAGGAAAGGTAATGCTGCATAAACCTAAGAAAAGATATGGATAAGACGGTCGCGAACAAGAGAAACTGAGAAAGGGGGTTGGTTACAACCTGGGAAGGTATTAGCACCCAGATTGTCCGCCGTACTCGACGGCATCCACGCTTAAAAGATTTGTGTTTAAAAGGGGTAGTGTCAGTGCTATTTTGTGTACAAAAGCTGGAAAAGAATGCAAGTGTCAGTGTAAAGGGATGTGAAGTGTATAAGAGAAGTGTCAGTGTAAGGAAAGAGTGCAAATCTCAAGACTATGAGGCTTAAGGAATAATGCTGGAAGAGGGGGAATATACAGAGACTTTTGTTCGATAACATTTAAGTTATGCCTACGTATCCTCTCATGCAATGAGGAATTCAGAACACCGTAGTTCGACTCAAAGAGACCGAAAGATAAATTTACTGATGAAATGCTTACTTGTCTATGCTCAAGTGTATGACCTGTCTGGCTCAGGTGCAAACTGTCTTGCATTAGACGGAAGAAGCAAGTTCTCGTTTGTGAGTGAATGAGGTGAGAAAAGAATCCCGAAGGAGACGATTATTGTTTGTTTTTGGTATTTTCAATATTTTATTGCTTTTGGAGTTTGTCATAAGAAAATGAGCTTAAGCCTAAACCAAAGGTTAGTAGACTCATCACATCCTCCCTCTGATTAGGGGTAATGAGAATACCTTAAGTATGGAGTAAACACCCCACACTTAATCACCATGATGTAGGATCAAGATCATTAACCTACTTGCAATTACTTAGATGTTTTTGGAGTTTTTGTCTAGTGTTAGTTAATGAGTTTAAGCCATAATCAAGGATTTAATGGACTCATTACACCATCCTAATAGAAGGATAATAGATGAGAACATTTAAGCTGAGAAAAGCTCCTCAACTTAATCCATGATTAGGGATTAACCTCATGACAAAACAAAGCCTTTATTAAAGTGGATTTTAATTAATGGTAAGATTAAGAAATGGATTTTATGGTTTGTAAGACAACTTGAAGGGGACTTGTCCATTAACACTAGGGTTAGTCCTTCTTAACCCATTAAGGAAGAATTAGAACCCTAATGCAAGGCCCAAGTTACAAGCTTGATGTCTTAGTGATTATTAGATGGATTGATTAAATGATTTAAACACATTGAGGGTTTAACACTTAGGATTAAAGTTATGCACTCCATCCTAATAGAAGGATGCAGGCATAACCCTAATCACAAAGCCTTAAAACCTTTAAGGTTTAGTCCTTGATTAAGAGATGAGAAGAGAAGACACAGAGATGACACAAAGGTAAAACTAATGGGGGACTAATCAAACCCTAATTGTGATCATGCCTGGGGGTTCCTAGGGTTTATGAGGCTTGCAAGAAGATCTTCAGGAGAAAATCCACCAAGGAAGAAGCAGATGAAAGGAGGAAGAAGCAAAAGAAGCAAGTCAACTTGCTTCACTTAAGAAGATAAATTTCTTGAATAAAGAAAGTGAGAAGGAGGCATGAATGAGAAAGCTCACCCTAATACACAAGTAAAATGCATAAATGATGCACAAGAGAGGTGAGGAGAGATTGTGAGAAGTGAAGGCAAATTCACTTGTCAATGACTTACCACCTGAAAAGTTAGCAACAAGAAATGAAATGGGATGAAAATAAGATGAATGCAATGATGCAAACCAAAGTCAGAAGCATAAACATGATTTTAATGATGCTAAGAGATGATGCAAACACATGTCAAGAGTTGTGGATGATCATACAAGGATAAGGATGCAAATGAAGCATGTTTTGAACCATGAAAGTTCATGAAAGTTTATGAAATGGAATGAATGCACAACATGGAAAATGAAATATGAAATGACTTATCATGATTCTAATGTATCCTAATATGTCTTAGGAGTCATGTGAATGTACAAAATGTCATGGAAAGTTCATGTATGCAAGCAAATGAGAGATGAATGCAAATGAAGGCAAAAATTAGGGTTTATGCACAAGACACAAAGAAAAATCCAAAATCAGAAGCAAATGACAAGATAAAAAAATTGAAAATGGGATCAAAGGAACCCTAACCCTACATAAGTTCACTGCCCAAAGGAGGTGACCTAATTCTTAACCTAATGGAAGTTATGATTTTCTCAAGTTAGCTAGGGTTTTGGGATACCTCACAATGCAAAATGCAAAACAAATTGAAAATGAAAGATAAATTCAAACCAATTTTACCCTAGAAACTACATGATATGAAGAATGCAATGCAAAAAGAACCAACATCAAACTCCTCATGGTTAGGAAGAAAATAATTTTTCAAGTTAAGGCAAAAATATTGACTTTTAAGAACTTAAAATTCAAAGAAAAATGTCAACATATGTCAAGAACCAAAAAGAAATTTGTTTGAAGAGTTTGATAATATTTCTAAATGTATTATAATGCAATGTGATTTTTTTTGGAATTTTTAGAAACTTAAATGCTATTTTAATTAATTAATTCTCATTAACTAATTAAAATAAACATTTAAATATTTTTAAAATACGAAAATTATGCAAAAAATAAAACAAAAATTATTTTCAGAAAGAGAAAAATATTTTAAGGTGTGATGCAATAAATGAGATTTTTTAGAAATGATTTGCTATTTTAAATCAAATGTGCAAAACAAATGAATAAAAAAGAAAATAAAATTGAATTAAAGGAGAAGTATGCTAATCTGAGGGCCAGGATTCAAACCTAGGGGGCGGGAGTTGACTACGCGCGTGATCCAATGGCTTAAATTCAAACTGAGTAAATCTTATTTAAATAATTAATTAATCCTGATTAACTTAATTAATTGGAAATTAGGGTTAAGTGGGGCAATCTGGGCCACACACGCACGCGGGTAAATCAAATCCAAAGGCCAGTATTCAAACGGAACCCTAAACCTAATTAAGACACTTAATTCCTCTCAGGTGGCCGGAAATGACCTCCGGTCATCTTCTTCGGCCACACCCTCCCCTAAAAAACTCTATCTCACTCCCTAGGAATCTAAAACAAGATCTCTCTGGCCAGAAATGAACCCCACACATCACTGAATCAAAATCCCCAAACAAAAACCATTTTTCATTCATCAAAAAGGCAAATCGAAACAAAACAATTTTAGGTCAGAAACTTTCAGACACTCCATACATACTCAATATTCCACCATATTGAAAAGTAAATACATCAGAATCATCAGCACATCATAAGGATTCGATTAAGAACTTAAAAACAAGGTTCTGAGAAAAAAGTTCTTGAGCTATACCTGAGATGGAACCTTCTGGTTCTGGGCTTTCTGTCCTTTCCTTTGCTGCAAGTCCACTTCTTTGAACCTCCTGATGATGTAATGAAGATTAGAATGAGTTTATATGGCTTGGTTTGAAGGTTTTGGTTTTGGTGTAGCAGATTTGGAGGGTTGAGTATGTGATGTTTCAGGCTGTTTCAATGGAGGATTTTGGTTCTATGGAGGATGTGTGACTCATTGGTGAAGGAAAAATGGAAGTTTGATGGTTGTGGGAGAAGTTTCGAAGAGGTGAAGTTTTTGACAGCTTTTGTGAATCCTGGCTTATGGGAGGTTGCAGGCTTGTGTGTGTGTCTCTTTCAAGTCCTTGAGGTCCACATATGAGGCTCTGATTGGGCAGAGAGTTGGTAGTGGCACAGTTTGATTGGCATGGGCAAAAATGCAAAAAGTCAAGATTTTGTGTACCATAGGTATGGCTCGGGTCAGAGGAGATCTTAGGGCTTGTCCTGCTTCAGCTTGAGTCAAGGAAGGCCTTTGGATCTGATTTTGTGAGCTGGATGGTCTTGATCAAGAGTTTTCAATGTTCTTGCATATTTCCCTCTTTGAAATTTCTTGTGAACCAAGGCAAAAAAATCTTGTGAATTCTTGGACAAATTGCAGCAAAATGAACCATATGAAGTTGTTATGACACTTTGAGATTGATTAGAGATCAAACAAAACCATAAGAACCATTCTTGCAAGATTTCCCTCTTTGTGAGTTTTATGATAAATGGCTTATGTTACTTGGAATCTAAGGCATGAAAGTGATAAATTCTTTGGGCAAATCTGAATTATGGACCATGAATCATGTTTTTGTGATGATTAGAAGTTTATTTGAAGTCACATTTGGTTTTGGCAAGTGTTTTTGCAAGTTTCCTCTTTGGCACAAAAGTGAAAATTAAGTGATTTTGTCCAACTTTGCAAGGCCATAACTTTTGTTCTAAAATGAATTGGAATGAGTTCTTGTACTTTTTGAAAATGGGAGGATCCAATCTACAACTTTCATGACCAAGAATTTTCCATTTGAAGCATTTTTGAATCAAAAAAGGAGGTTGAAAAACTTTCCCAAAATGACAAGTTTTCATTACAAGTCACTTTTCCAAAATGGCAACTTTGCAAATGGCTTGAAATTATTCAATTTTGTGAACTTATAACTTCTTCTAATATAAAATAAATATCATATATACTCAAAATGATGGAGAAGACCCTTTGGTTGGGCAATTGGGGGCCTCAGATGCCCTGATTTTGTATTGACTTGCTCAAGAAGTCATCTTGTGATCAGATGCCTTCCCCATTGAATTTCTTCATGAAAATTGGTATGTATGATCCTTGTAACATATAGAGACCAATAGAAACAAGAATGACCAAAAAATTTGGAGTTATAGCCTCTGAAACCAAAACCATAATTTTAGGTCAACTGTGCAGTTAAGCTTGGCTCTGCTTCCATGCCTTTCCTCAGTTCTTGTGATTTTTGAATTTCTTGATCTTGGGATGATGTAATATGGTGATTGAACATACATAGGCCCTTTTGAAATTATTGAAGCCCCTTGGAGTGGCTCAAATAGCACTTGGATTTCTCAGGTCACAAACCCTAGATGCAGATGATTTAGAACCAATGTAGTGAAGCAAAAATTTAATATGAGATGATATGATTGAACTTATGCAAATGAAAAGATCGCAAGCCATGGTGAAATGAGTGAGGGAAAATTTGGGGTGTTTACACTCAAGAACTTTATCATTCATTAAGCTAATCAACTTCTGAATACCCTCTGTCTCTGGTTGCGGGAAAGTATAATGAACATTCTTCTTCCTTAGAGTCTCCATCTTGAAGCACCAATGTGACCAGGAATCGGACGTAATATTAATCCTGAGAATAAAAAGAACACATATGATTAATGATGTCATGATGCTTATGCAAGGCAAGTGTCGCTCCAGAAGATTTGCATCCCGGTACAAGCGCGAACGGTAGGCGAAGGGAGAAATGAAGATGAAATGAATAGAGTCGCCATCTAGGCATTTTTATCCCGAAGGAAAGGTAATGCTGCATAAACTTGGAAAGATATGGATAAGAAGGTTGCGAACCAGAGAAATTGAGAAAGGGGGTTGGTTACAACCTGGGAAGGTATTAGCACCCAGATTGTCCGTCGTACTCGACGGGATCCACGCTTGAAAGTTTGTGTTTAAAGGGGTAGTGTTTGTGCTATCTGTGTGCAAAATCTGGAAAAGAATATACAAGTTTTAGTGTAAGAAAGTGAAGTGAAATGCTCAGGAATGAGGCTTAAAAAGAATGCTTGAAGAGGGGGGGGGGGAAGAGACCGAGACTTTTGTTCGATAACAGTTAAGTTATGCCTACGTATCCTCTTGTGCAATGAGGAAGTCAGAACACCGTAGTTTGACTCAAAGAGACTGAAAGACAAATTGACTGATGAACTGCTTACTTGTCTATGCTCAAGTGTATGACCTATCTGGCTCAGGTGCTAACTGTCTTGCATTAGACGGAAGAAGCAAGTTCTCGTTTGTGAGTGAAGATGATGAGAAAATAATCCTGAAGGAGACGATTATTATTTGTTTTTTGTGTTTTCAATCTTTTATTGCTTTTTTTGTGTTTGTCATAAGTTAATGAGCTTAAGCCTAAACCAAGGGTTAGTAAACTCATCATATCCTCCCTTTTGATTAGGGATATTGAGAATACCTTAAGTATGTGGTAAACACCTCACACTTAATTACCATGATGATGTAGGATTAAGATCATTAACCTACTTGTGATTATTTAGATGTTTTTGGTGTTTTTGTTTAGTGTTAAGTAATGAGTTTAAGCCATAATCAAGGATTAGTGAACCCATTACACCATCCTAATAGAAGGATAATAGATGAGCACACTTAAGCTGAGGAAGATACCTCAACTTAATCCATGATTAGGGATTAACCTCATGACAAAAAAAACCTTTATTAAAGTGAATTTTAGTTAATGGTAAGATTAAGAAATGAATTTTATGGTTTGTAAGACAACTTGAGGGGGACTTGTCCATTAACACTAGGGTTAGTCCTTCTTAACCAATTAAGGAAGAATTAGAACCCTAATGCAAGGCCCAAGTTACAAGCTATTGTCTTAGTGATTATTAAGATGGATTGATTAAGAGGTTTAAACACATTAAGGGTTTAACACTTAGGATTAAAGTTATACACTCCATCCTAAGAGAAGGATGCAGGCATAACCCTAATCACAAAGTCTTAAAACCTTAAAGGTTTAGTCTCTGGTTATGAGATGAGAAGAGAGACACAAAAGAAGACACCAAGGTAAAACTAAAGGGGGACTAATCAAAACCCTAATTATTGTCATTCTTGGGTGTTCCTATGGTTTGTAAGGCTTGCAAGAGATCTTCAAAGAAGCCACTAATGGAAGAAGCAGATGAAAGGAGGAGAAGCAGAAGAAACAAGTTAACTTACTTCACTAAAGAATATAAGTTACTTGAAGAAAGAAAGTGAATGATGAACATGAATGAGCAGCTCACTCTAAAGAAAAAGAAAATTTAGCAAGGATGCATAAGAAGAATGAAAAGAGAAATGAGAAGTGAAGGCAAATTCACTTCTCAAAGTACTTACCACCTGAAATGGTTAGCATAAAGAAAGAAATGAAATGAAATGAATGCAAAGATGCAAACCAAAAATAGAAGCATAAACATGATGTAAATGATGCTATGTCATGATGCAAAAGCATACCAAGTGTTATGAATGTTCATACAAGAGATGAGAAGGCAAATGAAGCATGTAGGAAGCATGAAAGCACATGAAAGTTCATGGAATGAAATGAATGCACATCATGGAAAATGGATGAATAAATGATCAAGCATGATTCTAATGTGTCCTATGATGTCTTAGATGTCATGTGAATTCAAGAAATGTCATGGAAAGTTCATGTATGGATGCATATGCAAGATGTATGCAAATGAACATGAGAAATTAGGGTTATAATGCAACATGAGATGCAAAAGTCAAAAACAGAAGCAAATCATAAGATAAAAAATTGTAAAAGAGCTCAAAGGAACCCTAACCCCATATGATATCCCACCCCAAAGGAGAAGTCTCAACTCTTAACCTAAAGAAAGTTGTGAATTTTCTAAGTTTGCTAGGGTTTTAAGGTGCCTTAAGAGGAAAAATGCAAATCAAATCAGAAATACAAGATAAATTTGTGACAAAAATATGTTAGAAACTACATGCTATATGAAGATCAATGCAAAAGGAATCAATGTCATACCATTCATGGTTAGGCAGAAAAGAATTCTTGAAGTTAAGATTCAAAAATGGGAATTTTATGAACCCTAAATTCAAGAAAAATGTCAAAGTTGATTCAAAACTAAAAAGAAATTTGTATGAATGGTTTGAAAATGTTTCTAAATATCCTAAGATGTAATGTGATGTTTTTTGGAATTTTCAGAAACCTAAATGGTATTTTAATTAATTAATTTCCATTAATTAATTAAAATAAACATTTAAATGTTTTTAAAATGATTTTTTAATGCAAAAAATAAAAATAAAAAATTTTTCTGGTTGAGAAAAATATTTGAATTAAAAATGCAAAAGGAAAATATTTTTTGGAATTTTCTAACTATTTTAAATTAATTGTGCAAAACAAATGATAAAAAAATGAAAATAAAAATGAATTAAGTGAAGGTATGCTGATCCAATGGCTGGAATTCAAATCTGGGGAAAGGGGTTTGACTGCGCGCGTGATCTGAGGGACTGGATTGCTTCTGATTAATTAATTTAATTATATTAATTAATTATGAATTAGGGCTAAGTGGGTTAATCTGGGCCGTGCGTGTCTTAACCTAATCCTAATCTAATGGCTACAAATCAAACTGGCAAATTAATTAGAGATTAGTGATAATTATTTTCAGGCGGCCGAAGACGAACTCCGGTCGTCTTCTCCGGCAGGGTGATCTCTCAAAGTCTCTCCCTAGGCCATGATAACACACTAAACTCTCTAGAATCAACCCTCTAACAACATTAAACAAGAATCAAGCCACAAAATTCATTTATTTTGCATCAAACAAGAGAATCAAACCAAACAAGTTCCACGGGCAAAAATTCAGAAGCTTCATACACACTCATTTTCCAACCATTTTCAAAAATAAATACATCAGTGTGACCAACAGAACATATAGAATCACATTTCAACAAAAGAAATGAGTTCTGGAAAAATGTTTTTGGATGGTTACCTGAGCTTGAGCTTTGCAACTTTGAGCTTTCTGGACCTCTTCCTTGTGCAAAAAGCTTCCTTTGATCCTCTTGAGGCCAGTGGAATGCTTGAAAAGCTTTGAGAGTGGCTGGTTTGAGTGGTAGCAACTCAACTGGTCAAGAATCGTGTTTTGGATATGGAGGGTTTTTGGTTGCAATGAAGGGTGGGAAATGGTCCTTTGATGAAGCTGAGTTGATTGGTGAAGAGAGTTTGAAGTTTGAGTGAGTGTGTTGTGTGTTTCGAAGGCTTTTGCAAAAGAGGTGATTTTTGTGGATGCTGAGTTCTTGGAGCTCTTGGCTTGTGTATGTTATGAAATGAACTCCTTGAAGCATGCTTGTAAAGTCCTGATAGGCCAGAGAGTGGGTGGTGGCTGCAGCTGATTAGTATGGGCTTCTTGCAAAAAAGTCAACAAAGTTTGTACTATAAGCATGGGCTGTAACAGAAGTGGTTCAATGGGGTGTCTTGCTTCAGCATGGTTTATGGTGAGCCCTAGGATCAAAGAATGCAGCTGGATGGCTTGGATAGCAAGATGGCATATATTTTGCATTTTGCCCTCTTTGAAGTTTCTTGTGAACCAAGGCATGAAATCTTGTGAATTCTTGGGCAATTCTCAGCAAAATGAGTTATGTGATGTTGTTATGATGTTTAGAAGTCAATTAGAAGTCACAAAATGGCTTGAAATGTGAAATTGCACAAAACCCTCTTTGGCATGAAAGTGAAAATTATGTGATTTTTGCCAACTTTGAAAGATCATAATTTGAGTTCCATAATGAATTAGGAATTGTTCTTGTACTTTTTGAAAAGGGAATGATCCAATCTACAACTTTCATGACCAACAATTTTTCATTTGAAGCATTTTTGGTTAAGAAAGAGGAGGTTGAAAAACTTTCCCAAAATGGAAAGTTTACATTACAAGTCATTTCCATTTTTGGCAACTTTTGGTTTAGCTCACTTTTCTTCAATTTTGTGAACTTACAAGCACTTCAATGATCAAATAAAGATCATATAACTTCAATTTGATGAAAAATCCACTTTGGTTCCCATGTTGGGGCCTCAGATGCCCTGATTTTGCTCTGACTTGCTCAAGAAGTTACCTTGTGAACAAATGACTTCCATAATGAATTTCTTCATCAAACTTGGTACACATGATCCTTATAACATATTGAGACTAATAGAAACAAGAATGACCAAAAAAATTGGAGTTATGTCCTCTGAAACCAAAACCCTAATTTCAGGTCATCTGTGTAGTGAAACCATAGCTCAGCTTCCATGCTTTCCAAGTTCTTGTGATTTCTTGACTTCCTTGATCTTTGAGGGATATAATATGATTATTGAACATAAATGGACCCTCTTGGAATGATTGGAAACCTTTGGAGTGGCTCAGATGGATCCTTGGATTGCTCAGATCACAAACCCTAGATGCAAATGAACTTGAACTAATGCAGTGAAACAAAAATGCAATATGAGATGATATGCTTAAACTAATGCAAAGATGAAATATCACAAGCCATGGTGTGAACTTAGTGAGGGAAAATTTGGGGTGTTTACAGTTTCCCCTATTCAAACATGAATTAGCTGTGCAGGATGTAAGCGCTTGGCTTAACAGACAAACAAGATAACTTGTGGTTGAATATCAAAAACAGTCCGAAATTTGCACTCACCGGGGAGAAGAAGAAAAGGGATATAAATTGTAAAAGAAAATATAGTATGATTATAAAATGAGGGCGATGGAGGACGACCATCGAGCAGAGGACGACTGTTGGGGAAAGCAATGACGGGGACGGCCGACATGCTGGGGAAATAAAGAGACCACGACGGGGACGGCCATCGGGTAAAGAAACAAGATTCTCTGGGGATTAAAGTAAAGGAAATGATGGGGACGACCATCAGATTTGCAAAGTAAAGTAAACAACGATGGGGACGACCATCGGTTCAAAGAATAAATGAAATATTGATGAGGGACGGTCATCAAAGGTGAAGGACGATCACCTAGCAGGGGACGACTGCTCTTTATCACGACATAGGACGAATTTCGGATAGGAAAATGGTCGACGATGGGGACGGCCATCAGATAAGCATGATGAAGGACGATCATCAAGAGGTGAAGGACGATCACCTAGCAGGATACGGCTGCTCTCGGGGTTTATCATGACATAGGACAAATGTTAGATAACAAGATCAACGATGGGGACGGCTATCGGATAAAAGTGATGAAGGACGATCATCAAAAGGTGAAGGACGATCACCTAGCAGGGGACAACTGCTCTTTATCACGACATAGGACGAATGCCGGATAGAAAGGGGTTCCAATAATGGAGACTCCACTGGGGAAAGGATGAGGTACGATCATCCAAAGGTGGAGGACGATCACCTGGCAGGGTACGGCTGCCGAAAATATCACAACATAGGACGAATGTCGGATAGAAGAAAAGTTACTTTGCTGGGGACTTACTAGGGAATAGTAAACACGGACGAGTGTTTACATCCAAGAAGTAAGAGGTATAAGTGTTTTGACGCTGTGTATAGATTAAAGATGCGGACGAGCATCCTTAAGACCATGATACAGACGAGTATCGGTAGGAACAAACGCTGACGCGTGTTCTGAGATGATGATACAGACGAGTACCAACTGGTTAACAAAGAACACGGACGAGTGTCGAATCTGTGGGGAATAATATATATATATATATATATATATATATATATATATATATATATATATATATATAAGATAATGACGAGTATCTGTATATGTATATACAAGTATTGTGAAGTATGAGTAAGACACGGACGAGTGTTCAACTTAGTGAGGGCAAATTTGGGATGTTTACAGCAAGGCATGTGATCAGTGACGTGTCTGTGTAGTGTCAATCATATAATCAAGTGTCTGTGGAGGGTCACAACATCACCACATCAAAAAAAGCATCTCTATGATCAGAGGTTCAAATCTCAGAATCAATGTGTAACAGAGCAGATCATAATACTGAAGCATACTGGTATAGTGGGTGTGTTGAAGTTTTAGAGTTCCTGCAAACCTGTAAATCCCTCCCAATATCACGGGTGTGCTACCCGGGTCAACATCACAGACTCTCAAAGTCGAGAAGCAATAATATGTTCACCATCTCCGAGAAATGGCTCATGACCAAATCAGGGAATTGGTTTGGCATTATGTACTACTCAGGGAGGTCTCAACTGAGTCCAAGGAAACAATCATCCCTCACAAATCCCCATCCTCAAGCACTGAATTGAGAAACAATAGTACATTCATCCCGAATGGTACAATACTATCGTCATACGAACAATTTGCTTTAAATTGATTCCTATGAGAGAACCAGGCCATCCTATGCGAGTTCCCAGTGGGCCCTCGAATGCGAGTGGGTTTGCCAACAAATGTGGTCTGCCACTGATCAGTGCATTTATGTTCACATTCCTATATGATTGCACTTAGGCATTTCTTTAGTTTTATTTGTTTATTTTTATATTTTAATTTGTTTTTCTAATTTACTTTATTTTTAGCTTAATTTAATTTTCGTACTTAATTTTCAGCTTTAACAGCTTTTACGGAAATGATCATAACCGGAGTTCCAGGAATCTGATTGAGGCGTTCTACTAGTCGATGGAAAGTTAAGAGAGAGAGCTACAACTTTCGTGTTGGAGTCAAAGTCAGATTCGCAGTCATATTTTCTAGAATTTCGTTTGAAGCTGCTGCATTAGTTTTATTCAGTTTCGGGTCATTTAGAATTGGGTCTGTGTTATGTATTTGACCCAGTTGGGTTGTAAACGGGTTTTTATGTTTCCTATTTAACCTAGCAGCCGCGGCTGCTCTTGTACATTCTCCTATTCACGATTTTATTTTTCTTATGCTTGAAAGAAGGATGGAGAACTAATCACCTTTGAGTCAATCTACTGTAATTCAGGTTCCAACACTTGAGATTATTATAATGTTAATTTTAATTTAATTCCTTTCAATGATATTTTGTGTTATTGTATGCTTAATTCAATTGCATGAAATATATTGATTTGATTTGGTTGATTGTATGATCCTAACATAGACACGGTACATTTGCTTAATTCGTTTTGTGTTTGATCAATCATGTTTGCTTAATTCATGAAATTTTATCTTGTTTTCTTAATTCAGACAATATGATCGTTAATCTTACAAACCTCATCGTGCTTGTCATTGAGTTTGTATCTAGATAGGAATGAATAATCCGCTTAGGGTATTATAATTATAATAATCAATGATAGTAGGAACTGAATCGGTAGATTGAATTATTCCATAATCACGTATTTTAATCACTTAATTGTTCTATTTTTTATCAACCTTAAAACAAACCCCCCCTAATTCGGAACACGACCTTCAATTAATAACAATACAAGAATCCTTGTGAAACGATTTGAGTCATTGTCGCTATACTACGTTTTCAAAAATTACTCGTTTTTGATCCGTGCGCGACACGCGGATCAAATTGGTGCCGTTGCCGGGGATTCATGTCGTTATAAATCGATATTAGAGTCATAGATTTAGTGTTGTTGCGTTTAGGCCCTAGGTTCTTCACATTTTTGGCCTTCTCGCGTGTCAGAAAAAAAATCGTTTTTTGGGAAAATTGGGTCCTATCAAAAATCTGTTTTGCCTACTAAAGAATACCTGGAGTTCGTCCTCAGAATCGCCAAATTCCGCATTTTTCTATTTTTAATTAATTTTTTACTGTTTTTGCAGTTTCGAAAAATTCCAAAAAAATTTCTAAAATTCTTATTTTGTTTAATTAGATTAATTCTGGTGTCAATTTATTTGTTTGAATTTATTTTGATCGATTTCCTTCTTTGTGTTTGTTTTTGACTTTTAGGGACATTGTTGGCATTTTTGCTATTGTTGTTGCATTGCTGTGCATTAGTCCTGGCAACTAGGTCATCCTGTTCTGAACTTTTTACATTCGATCCTGAGGTAGAAAGAACTTTGCACACACGACGTAGAGAAGTCCAGGATAACTCACCACTCACTTCTGATTTTGATTTTGATTCTGATTTTTTACAAAATTTGTTTGATTTTGATTCTGAATTAGCTTTTGAAAGTATGGGTGACCAAAGAACTTTAAGACAATTGGCTGCCCCTGATGTGAACTATAATAACTTGTGTATTGATTATGTTGACCTTGTTGTTCCTTTTGAATTAAAATCTGGATTAATACACTTGTTGCCGAGATTTAGTGGTCTTGCAGGTGAGGATCCGCACAAGCATCTTAAAGAGTTTCAAATTGTTTGTTCCACACCACTCAGGCCAGAAGGAATTACTGAAGATCACATCAAGCTGAGAGCCTTTCCGTTTTCTCTACAAGGTGCAGCCAAGGATTGGTTATACTATCTTGAGCCAAATACTATTGCTACTTGGAATGATTTGAAAAAGGTATTCCTAGAGAGATACTTTCCCGCATCCAGAGCTGCCTCAATAAGAAAAGATATTTGTGGTATTAGACAATTGGATAATGATTCATTGACTGAATATTGGGGAAGGTCAAACAATTGATTTCGATTTTCCCACAACATCAGATCACCGAACAATGACTGATTCAGTATTTCTATGAAGGGTTAAAACAAATGGATAGGAATATTTTGGATGCTGCTAGTTGTGGAGCACTTGTTGATAAGACTCCAGCTGCTGCCAAGGCTCTGATTGAGAACATGTCACTTAATTCCCAACATTTCACAACAAGAGACAATTCTGTGAAATTAAAGGGTGTTAATGAAGTGCATGTTTCTTCTCATGTTTCTCACTCCGACAAAAATTTTGAAAGCAGAATGGGTGAGCTGACCGATTTGGTGAAATAGTTGGTAGTGGTAGGTAAAGCTCAAGCAGCCCAACAAGCTCAAACAGTAAGATATGTGGTATTTGTACTTCTTCTGATCATCCTACTGATACATGTCCTATTCTGCAAGATAAAAAACCTCCCGAGTTACCTCAAGCTTATGCTGCAACCCTTTACAATCAAGGTAACAACCAGAACCGGTACAACGTTCCTAACTTGTCCACTAATAGGTACCATCCAAATTGGAGGAATCATCCAAACCTCCGATATGGAAATCAGCCTTCCAACCAACAACAAGTGATGCTACCACCGCCACAAAATCCTCCACAAGTGGTGATCACTGCTGCCCCATCTTCTTCTGGTCCTTCATTTGAGGATATTGTTATGCAATTAGCCTCCAGTAATCTCGAATTCCAAAAACGGATAGTTAGCAGCTTCTATAAATGCCTTGCAGCAAGCCCAAGGTTCGAACCAACTTCCTTCCCAAACAGTTGCGAATCCAAAAGGTCCTAATCCTAATGTGAGTGCAATTTCATTGAGATCTGGAAAGGTTGCAGATTATACCCCATAAAAAAATAAGGAGGTGACTGAACCTGCACCTGAACCTAAACCTGAACCTGCTACTGTTGTTGTTGAGCCCGAAAAAGAATATGTACCACCAATCCTTTTTCCACATAGAGTGCAGAAAAATAAGAGTGTTCCTGAAGAAGACAAAGAAAGAGAGATTCTGGATGTGTTCAAAAAGGTGGCAGTGAACATTCCGCTTCTTGATGTAATCAAGCAGATTCCAAAGTACGCAAAGTTTCTGAAGGATTTGTGTAGACACATGAGGCGAAATAAGGATAAAGAGAGAATTAAGTTAGGAAGAAATACTTCTGCTTTTATTCAGCCCAAGCAAAATGTTTCAGCTCTCACCCAGGTCTTGCCACAGAAGTAGAGAGACCCAGGAATATTTTCTATTCCTAGTACCATCGGGGATAGTAGATTTGACAATTTCATGCTTGATTTAGGAGCGGGCATTAATGTTATGCCTACTTCTGTTTATAATAACCTTTTTCTTGGTCCTTTGCAGCATACATGTTTAATCATTCAGCTGGCGAACAGAAGCAACACCCGCCACAGGGGAATAGTGAAATATGTCCTTGTTCAAGTTAACGATTTAGTTTTTCCTGTAGATTTTTACATTCTGGACATGGAAGGAGAAACTAAGTCAAGCAAAGCTCCCATCATTTTAGGCCGACCGTTCATGAAAACGGCAAAAACAAAAATTGATGTTGACGATGGAACCATGACCATGGAATTTGGTGACATTATCGCGAAATTTAACGTTTTAGATTCCATGAAACATCCCATGGAGGAACATTTTGTTTTTCATGTTGAATTGATATCTGAATTGATTGATGACACTTGTGCTGAATTGCTTTCACTTGATTTTCCTTCTTTATCTGGATATGATGATGTTTACTCATGCATTGATTGTACTGACACTAACCTTTGTGTTGTATGTGCTGAGAGTGATGCTGCCTTGCAGGAGGACATGATTCCTACAAGTGAAGTTCATGACGAGGATGTTGTTTATGTAGCTGATGCTCTCGACTTCCCGGCTGCCCCGAATACTCCATCCATCGAGCAGCCCCCATCCTTAGAATTGAAACAACTTCCGGATAATCTAAAATATGCTTATTTGGAGAGTAATGAAAAAATCCCTATTATTATTTCTTCTAACCTTGATTTAGATCAAGAAAATAAGCTCTTGCAAGTTTTGAAGAAGCACAAGAAGGCGATTGGATGGACATCAACAGACATCCCAGGAATTAGTCTTTCCAAGTGTATGCACATGATTTTACTTGAGAAGGGTGCAAAAACAGTAGGGAAGCCCCAAAGGAGGCTTAATCCTTTGATCCTGGATGTAGTGAAAAAAGAGGTAACCAAACTCTTACAAGCAAGTATCATTTATCCTATCTCTGACAGCAAATGGGTAAGTCCAGTGCAGGTTGTACCTAAGAAATCTGGACTCAAAGTGGTGAAAAATGAAAAGAATGAACTTGTTCCCACTAAAGTTCAGAATAGCTGGAGAGTTTGTATTTACTACAGGAGACTGAATCAAGCGAGTAGAAAGGATCAGTTTCCTTTGTCGTTCATTGATCAAATGCTCGAACGGCTCGCAGGTAAATCACATTATTGTTTTCTTGATGGTTTTTCAGGTTACTTTCAGATTCATATTGCACCTGAGGATCAAGAGAAGACCAATTTCACGTGACCCTTCGTCACATTTGCTTACAGGAGGATGCCTTTTGGTCTTTTCAATGCTCCTGGCACTTTCCAGCGATGTATGCTTAGTATTTTTTCTGATTTTATTGAAAATTGCATGGAAGTGTTTATGGATAATTTCACTGTTTATGGTTCTTCTTTTGATGCATGCCTGAATAGTTTGAATATGGTTTTAGAAAGATGCATCAAAACTGATCTTGTTTTAAATTATGAAAAATGCCATTTTATGGTTGATCAGGGAATTGTTTTGGGCCACATTATTTCTGAAAAAGGAATTTCTGTAGACCCTGCTAAGATTGATGTGATTTCTACATTACCATACCCATCTTGCATTTGCGAGATTCGTTCTTTTCTTGGTCATGCAGGTTTTTACAGGCGTTTCATTAAGGATTTCAGCAAGATAGCTCTTCCGTTGTCAAATTTGTTGAAGAATGATGTCACATTCAACTTTGATGACAATTGCAAAAAGGAATTTGACTTCTTGAAGAAAGCATTGACCTCTGCACCCATCATCCAGCCCCCTGACTGGACCTTTCCTTTTGAGATTATGTGTGATGCTTCTAACTATGTGGTTGGAGCGGTCCTTGCACAAAAAGTTGATAAGGCTGCCCATGTTATTTATTATGCTTCTAGGACTTTGGATTCTACACAGTCTAATTACACCACCACTGAAAAGGAACTTTTAGCAATTGTTTTTGCTCTTGATAAATTTAGACAATATTTGCTAGGTTCCAAAGTTGTTGTTTTTACTGACCATGCAGCTTTAAGGTACTTATTGAAGAAACCAGAGGAAAAATTGAGACTGATTCGATGGATGTTGTTGCTCCAAGAGTTTAATGTTGAAATTAAAGATAAGAGTGGAGTTGAGAACTTGGTGGCTGATCACTTGAGCAGGATAGAGAGAGATGAAGATCCTTTTCCGATTCAGGATGGCTTCCCTGATGAACAAATTTTACTTGTGCATGGCATTACTCCTTGGTTTACTGATATTGTTAATTATCTTGTTGCTGGTGTTTTTCCTACAGGTTCTTCTAGATCACAGATTTATAAACTCAAGAGTGATGCCAAATATTATGTTTGGGATGTCCCATATCTTTGGAAGTTTGGAAGTGATCAGGTGATTAGAAGATGTGTTCCCGACTATGAGATTGAATCTATTTTGAATTTTTCTCATGCCTCTCAAGTAGGGGGGCACTTTGGTCCGCAAAGAACTGCAAGAAAAGTCCTTGACTCGGGTTTCTATTGGCCCACTATTTTTAAAGATGCTTATGAGACTTACCGCACTTGTAAAGAGTGCCAGTTAGCAGGTACATCCATCTGTAACACCCCAAATTTGCCCTCTCCTGTTTAGCATCATCATCATATCATAATCATTAACATCATGTCATGTCTTTAAGATATTGCATAGAAAAATGAAGCATAGCACTTGCATGTTCCGACATAAGGCATGTGATCAATCATCAGGGAAATTCGAAGCTCACAAGGCATTTCACAAGGTTGACATCAGAGTCAAAGCCATAAGAAAGGATTGAGGATCAAAATCAGATCAAAACTGTTGGCATTGGCTTATTTTTGAAGGTTCCCACCAAAAGGAGGGAAATTCAAAATTCACTGGCGTTAACCGGTTAACGACCACGAATTCTGAATTTCCAACAGCAATTCAGCATGTGTGATTTTTGCTCCAATTTTCATTTTATTTTATTTTATTCATTTTTGAATTAATTGGAAATTAAAAGGAAGGATCTAGAGCACTTGTCCAAGCCTAATCCCATTGCTACATCCTAATCACACTACCTAAACCATAATTTTGGATCCCAAACCTAATTTTTGGGCCCTAAACCTAAACCATATTTAATCATTTCTCTCCAAACCAAAAGGACCTCTCCCTCATTTTCACTCTCATTTTCTAAAGAAGTCTGAGCAGCAGAACAGGTCAAAACCAAACCAAAGATAATAAGGTGGATACCCTGTAAAACAAATAGGCATATTTTAAATGATGCAAGATGATGTATGCAAAATGATATGCAAAGGGTTTGTGATCATGTGCTGGATCTGTTATTTTCCTTGATAGGGTCCATGTGTGTTCATAAGTCCGAATGGAGGCTTAGAAATCCAGTAACCAGGTGGGGGAATCAAATAAAGAGTCACAAGTCCAGGGTTTCACAAGAACTGTCCAAAAAATACAACCTTAAACAACATTAGTAACAAGGGTATGATGAGGCCAAGGGTTCCTGCATACCTGTAAACATCCCAACCCCCTTACAGGTAATGTTCTAGAACAAGGATCCTCAGACTTGGATCAGTTATGAGAAGTTTAAACACTTCTAACCCGGAGGTACAGTGTTTACAATAACCATAAAAGATCCTCCTCTAATTCACCCCAGATGTTAAAGGTCATAAAAGGTCATCCAGACTTAGCAGGCTTCCCAGATAGCCCTAGTACTACAGGAAATCCGTAGCACAGAGTTCTCAAGAGGAAACCCATGTCTGAACCGTGTTTCATATTCCCGCACCACACCGAAATGGAATGGGAAAGAATATGAAGCCACTCTAGCCTATGTGTCACTCAGGTCCCTGGTATGGAACCTTAATCACTCAAAAATCCCTCCCACCAAGGTAAACAAAGATCCAACACCAATGATATGATAATAATAGTATGAAATGCATAAAACTGTAAATGAGAGCAATAAATAAAGTTGTACAGAAAGAAGTAAATAAAACAATAAATAAATAAGCACAAGTAGCACATAACACCCTCATAAACCAAAATCAAACAAGCGCTAGGAGGAACCCACAAAAAGAACCAGAAGCCCTGGTTGCAATATAAGTTTCCCTAGCAGAGTCGCCAAGCTGTCGCTCCCCGAAAAGACACCTGGTAAAGACAAGGTACAGACGCGAACAGTCGGCGAAAAGATAATGAAGGGGTGAACTGAATAGAGTCGCCAGCTAGGCATTTGTATCCCGAAGGAAAGGTAATGCTGCATAAACCTAGAAAGATATGGATAAGACAGTTGCGAACCAGAGAAACTGAGAAAGGGGGTTGGTTACAACCTGGGAAGGTACTAGCACCCAGATTGTCCATCGTACTCGACGGGATCCACGCTTAAAAGATTGTGTTTAAAGGGGGATTGTAAGTGTATGTGATGTCTGTGTACAAAAGCTAAGAAAAGAATATACAAGTGTCAGTGCAAAAGGTGAATGCTCAGAAGCTGAGGCTTAAAAGAGAATGCTGAAAGAGGGGGGGAGACATAAAGACTTTTGTTCGATAACAATTAAGTTATGCCTACGTATCCTTTCGTGCAATGAGGAAGTTAGAACACCGTAGTTCGACTCAAAGAAACTGGAAATGAATTGACTGTGAACTGCTTACTTGTCTATGCTCAAGTGTATGACTCGTTTGGCTCGAGTGCTAACTGTCTTGCATTAGACAGAAGAAGCAAGTTCTCGTTTATGAATGAGTGTGATGAGAAAAGAATCCCGAAGAAGACGATTATTGTTTGTTTTTTGTGTTTTCAGATTTGTTATTGTTTTTGGGTGTTTTGCATAAGTTAATGAGCTTAAGCCTAAATCAAGGGTTGTAAACTCATTATATCCTCCCTGATTATGGATAATGAGCCTACTTAAGTATGAGATAAGCATCTCAACTTAATTACCATGATGATGTAGGATTAAAATCATTAACCTACTTGTAATTATTTAGAAGTTTTTTGGATTTTTGTTGTGTTAAGTAATGAGTTTAATCTCTAATCACAAATTAGTGGACTCATTACACCATCCTAATAGAAGGATAATAGATGAGAACACTTAAGCTGAGGAAGATACCTCAACTTAATCCATGGTTAGGGATTAAATTCATTATATAACAAAGCTTTTATTAAGTGGATTTTAATTAAAGATGAGATTAAGAAGTGAGTTTTATGATTTGTAAGACAACTTGAGGGGGACTTGTCCATTAAACACTAGGGTTAGTCCTTATTAACCATAAAGGAATAATTAGAACCTAATGTAAGGCCCAAGTTACAAGATGAAGTCTTAGTGATTATTAGATGGATTGATTAAGAGGTTTAAACAAATTAAGGGTTTAACACTTAGGATTAAAGTTATACACTCCATCTTAAGACAAGGATACATGCATAACCCTAATTCCAAAGTCCTAAAACCTTAAAGGTTTAGTCTCTAATGATGGGATGAGAAGAGAGACACAAAGAAGACTCAAAGGAAAAAGTCTAAGGGAAACTATCAATCCTAGAAGTTATCATGCTTAGGCATCCTATGGTTTTGTGAGGCTTAAAAGGAGAAGTCTTCAAGGAAGCCACCAAGGAGAAGCTAGATAGGAAAGAGATGAGATGAGAAGAGAAAGAAAGGAAGAGAAACACAAGTGAGGCAAGCCCACTCAAAGACAAACAAAAATGCAGTAAGAATACAATATGAAGAGATGAGAAAAGGTGGGAGGTGAAGGCAAATCCACCTCCCAAACAACTTACCATTAACCCTGAGAAGTTAGTACAAGATGCAATATGAAAGGAATGAAATGAAATGAAGCAGATGTAAGTGAAAATAACAAGAGCAGAAGCATGTACATGATGCAAATGATGCTATGATATAATGCAAAGACATACAAGATGTATGTGTGTGTTCATACAAGAGGATGAATGCAAATGAAGCATGTAAGAAGCATGAGAACACATGGATGTTCATGAAATGTAATGGATGCAAAGCATAGCAAATGTATGAATAAATGATCAAGCAATGTTCAAGAAATGTCTTAAGATGTCTAAGATGGCATACAAATTCTTGGAATGGCATGGCAAGTTCATATGTTCATGCAATGCAAGGGAAAGATGCAAGTAAAGATGCAAAATTAGGGTTACATGGAAGGATGAGATGCAAATGGTCACAACAGAAGCATATGACATGATAAAAAATTGAAAATGAGCTCAAACAAACCATAATCCCATATGATATCACACCCCAAAGGAGAATGTCTAACTCTTAACCTATTGAAAGTTACTATTTTTCTAAGTTTCTAGGGTTTTTTGGGTGATCCTCAATGTAAAATTACAAACAAATTGAAAATGCAAGATAAAAATGAAACAATAATGTTTTTGAATGCTAGAAGACATGCATAGAACAATGCAAAAAGAATCATTCACAAACTCAACTTGGTTTAAAAGTTATGAATTTTTGAAGTTAGGGTTAGAAAATAGGTCATTTTAGGAACCCTAATTCAATGAAAAATCTCAAAGTGTGATCAAAACCAAAAAGAAATTTGTATGGTGAGTTTATAAATGCTTCTAAATTGTCGCTCCCACCTGATGACACAGGGCCAAGAGGGGTACAGACGTGAACGGTCGGCGAAAGAGGAGAGAACACACAAGAGTGAACTCAGGAGGAAAGAGTCGCCAGCTAGGCATTTTTATCCCGGAGGAAAGGTAATGTTGCATAAACCTGGAAAAAAGATATGGATAAGACGGTTGAGAACCAGAGAGACTGAGAAAGGGGGTTGGTTACAACCTGGGAAGGTATTAGCACCCAGATTGTCCGCCGTACTCGACAGGATCCACGCTTAAAAGATTTGTGTTTTAAGGGGTAGTGTCAGTGCAGTTTGTGAATCAAGGCTGGAAAGAATGCAAGTGTCAGTGTAAAAGAAATGTGAAGTGTATAAAAGAAGTGTCAGTGTAAGAACAAGAGTATGAAGCTCAAGACTATGAGGCTTAAAGAATAATGCTGGAAAGAGGGGGAATATACAGAGACTTTTGTTCGATAACTGTTAAGTTATGCCTACGTATCCTCTCGTGCAATGAGGAAGTCAGAACATCGTAGTTTGACTCAAAGAGACTGAAAGATAAATTGACTTGTGAACTGCTTACATGTCTATGCTCAAGTGTATGACTTGTCTGGCTCAGGTGCTAATTGTCTTGCATTAGACGGGAGAAGCAAGTTCTCGTTTGTGAATGAATGAGATGAGAAAAGAATCCCGGAGGAGACGATTATTGTTTGTTTTTGAGTTTTCAATCTTTTATTGCTTTTTTGTGTTTTTCATAAGTTAATGAGCTTAAGCCTAAACCAAGGGTTAGTAAACTCATCACATCCTCCCTCTGATTAGGGGTAATGAGAATACCTTGAGTATGAAGTAAACACCTCACACATAATCACCATGATGTATGATTAAGATCATTAACCTACTTGTGATTATTTAGATGTTTTTGTTTTTTTTTTTTAGTGTAGAGTAATGAGTTTAAGCCATAATCAAGGATTAAATGGACCCATTACACCATCCTAATAGAAGGATAATAGATGAGAACATTTAAGCTGAGGAAGACTCCTCAACTTAATCCATGATTAGGGATTAACCTCATGAAAAAACAAAGCCTGTATTAAGTGGATTTTAGTTAGTGATACGATTAAGAAGTGATTTTTAGGGTTTGTAAGACAACTTGAGGGGGACTTGTCCATTAACACTAGGGTTAGTCCTTCTTAACCAATTAAGGAAGAATTAGAACCCTAATGCAAGGCCCAAGTTACAAGCTTGATGTCTTAGTGATTATTGGATGGATTGATTAAAGGAGTTAAACACATTAAGGGTTCAACACTTAGGATTAAATTTATACACTCCATCCTAATAGAAGGATGCAAGCATAAGCTTAATCACAAAGCCTTAAAACCTTTAGGGTTTAGTCCTTGATTATGAGATGAGAAGAGAAGACTCAAAGGTAAAACTAATGGGGGGACTAATCAAACCCTAATTGTTATAATACTTGGAGACCCTAGGGTTTGTGAGGCTGAAGAAAGAAAGAGATCTTTAGAGGCCACCAAGGAGAGAAGCAGATGAAAGGAGGAAGAAGCAGAGAGAAGCAAGACAACTTGCTTCACTTAAGAAGACAAGTTGCTTGAAGAAAGAAAGTGGGAAGTAGCATGAATGAGCAAGCTCAACTCAAAGGCAAGGATAAAATGCAGCAATGATGCATAAGAGAGATGAAAAGAAATTGTGAGAAGTGAAGGCAAATTCACTTCTCAAAACAACTTACCACCTGAAAAGTTAGCAAAAAGAAATGAAATGCAATGCAAATGAGATGAAATGTCATGATGCAAACCAAAGTCAGAAGCATAAACATGATGTTAATGATGCTAAGAGATGATGCAGACACATGACAAGAGATGAGAGTGATCAAACAAACATAAGGATGCAAATGAGGCATGCTTTGAACCATAAAGATTCAAGAATGTTTATGAAATGAAATGAACATATAACATGGAAAAGGAATGATGCAATGATCAAACATGATTCTAATATGTCCTAAGATGTATTATGAATCATGTGGATTCACAACATATCATGGCAAGTTCTTAAATGCAAACAAATGAAAGATGGATGCAAAGGAAGGCACAAATTAGGGTTTACATACAACATGCAACACAAAAATTCAAAAGCAGAAGCAAATGACATGACAAAAAATTGAAAATGGGATCAAAGGAACCCTAACCCTACACAAGTTCACTGCCCAAAAGAGGGGACCTAACTCTTAACCTAGTGCAAGTTATGAATTCTTCAAGTTGGCTAGGGTTTTAAGGTACCTCATAAAGAAAAATACAAAACAAATTGAAAATGAAGTATGAATTCAAACCAATTTTATCCTATAAACTACATGCCATGATGGATGCAATGCAAGAAGAATCATCATCAAACTCTCAATGGTTAGGCAAAATGGATTTTTTCAAGTTTGAACAAAATTATTGCCTTTAAAAGAATTTAATTCCAATGAAAATGGTCAAAATGCACCAAGTACCAAAAAGAAATTTGTTTTGAGAGTTTGATAATGTTTCTAAATGTTTTAAAATGAAATGTGAATTTTTTTGTGATTTTTAAATACCTAAATGTATTTTTAATTAATTAATTTTCATTAACTAATTAAAAATAAACATTTAAATGATTTAAAAATAATTTTTAATGCAAAAAATAAAAATAAAAATATTTTTGGGTTCTGAAAATTAATGAAATGTTTGACAAACAATTTCAGAATTTTTAAATGTGTTTTGCTATTTTAAATAATTCGCAAAAGTTAAATACAAAATAAATGAATAAAAAATGAAAATATGAGAAGTATGCAAGATCCATGGTTGAGATTCAAAGGGAAACGGAGGGAATTGACTCGCGCGCATCTGGACGGTCTACATTTGAACTGGATGGATTAAATTAAACCTGATTAATTAATTTAATAAATTATGATTAGGGTTTTAATGAAGGATCTGGTCCATTCAAACGCGCGGGAGTCAACCCTGGTCAACAGAATCCACGGTCCAAATTCAAACTGAGCCCTAAACGTAATTAATACACTAATGACATTCAGGTGGCCGGAAATGACCTCCGGTCATCTTCTCCGGCCACACCTCTCCCTGAAAATTGCTATCTTCTTCCCTAGGCCTCTAAAATCCAATCTCTCTGCCCAAAAATGATCCCCATACATCATACATCAAGAATAAACAAACAAACAACATTTAAAACACATCAAAAGTGAGAATCGAATCAAAACAGTTTTAGGTCAAAAAATTTCAGAACATGAATACATACTCATTTCTCAACCATTTTCAAAACAAAACACATCAGCATGATCAGTGAAGCATAAAGAATCATTTAGTAACTTAAAAACAAGTTTCTGGAAAAATTGTTCTTGAGCTCACCTGAAATGGAGCTTTCAATCCAGGAGCTTTTTTACTGCTTCTTTGCTTCAAAATGGCTCCAATGATCTTCTTGAGGAAGCTTTGAGGCTTGGTTGGAGTTTAATGTGGCTGGTTTAAGAGTTTGATGAAGTTCTGTTCAAGGGAAGTGAAAAATCGTGTTTCTGTTTGTGGGCTTTTCAGGGGAAATTGATGGTTGGGAAATGATCAGAGGATGATATTGAGTGGTTCTATGAAGTTTGTTTTGAGGTTTGAAGCTTGTATGGAGAGATTCGAATGAAAATGCACAAGAGGTGAGTTTTTGAGGATGCTCACTTGGGGGAGGTTTCAGGCTGTGTTGTGTTATGTGTTGAGTCTCATTTTGTCCATGTATCAAGCTTGGATAGGTCAGAGAGTTGTTGCTGGCCTAGCTTGATTGGTATGGGCCATTTTGCATAAAGTCAACTTTTTGTGTAAGAGAAGGTATGTGTCGCTCCCACCAAATGACACCGGGGCCAAGAGGGGTACAGACGCGAACGGTCGGCGAAAGAGGAATGAGAACACACAGGAGTGAACTCACAAGAAAAGAAAAGAGTCGCCAGCTAGGAATTTTTATCCCGGAGGAAAGGTAATGCTGCATAGACCTAGAAAGATATGGATAAGACGGTTGCGAACCAGAGAGACTGAGAAAGGGGGTTGGTTACAACCTGGGAAGGTATTAGCACCCAGATTGTCCGTCGTACTCGACGGGATCCACGCTTAAAAGATTTGTGTTTTAAAGGGGGAGTGTCAGTGCAATTTGTGTATCAAAGCTGGAAAAGAATGCAAGTGTCAGTGCTGGAATAGGAGTGTGAAGCTCAAGACTATGAGGCTAAAAGAATAAGGCTGGAAAGAGGGGGAATATACAGAGACTTTTGTTCGATAACTGTTAAGTTATGCCTACGTATCCTCTCGTGCAATGAGGAAGTCAGAACACCGTAGTTCGACCCAAAGAGACTGAAAGATAAATTGACTTGTGAACTGCTTACTTGTCCATGCTCAAATGTATGACCTGTCTGGCTCAGGTGCAAACTGTCTTGCTTTAGACGGAAGAAGCGAGTTCTCGTTTGTGAGTGAATGAGATGAGAAAAGGATCCCGAGGGAGACGATTATTATTTTTTTTTTGTGTTTTCAGTCTTTTATTGTTTTTTGGATTTGTCATAAGAAAATGAGCTTAAGCCTAAACCAATGGGTTAGTAAACTCATCACATCTTCCCTCTGATTAGGGGTAATGAGAATACCTTAAGTGTGAAGTCAAGGTCTCACACTTAATCACCTTTGATGTAGGATTAAGATCATTATCCTACTTGTGATTAGTTAGATGTTTTTGTTGTTTTTGTTTAGTGTTGAGTAATGAGATTAAGCCATAATCAGGGATTAAACAGACTCATTACACCATCCTAATAGAAGGATAATATATGAGAATGTTTAAGCTGAGGAAGACTCCTCAACTTAATCCATGATTAGGGATTAACCTCATGACAAAACAAAGCCTTTATTAAGTGGATTTTAGTTAATGATAGGATGAAGAAGTGAGTTTTATGGTTTGTAAGACAACTTGAGGGGGACATGTCCATTAACACTAGGGTTAGTCCTTCTTAACATTTTAAGGAAGAATTAGAACCCTAATGCAAGGCCCAAGTTACAAGCTTGATGTCTTGATGATTATTAAGTGAAATTATTAAAGGGATTTAAACACATTAAGGGTTTAACACTTAGGATTAAAGTTATACACTCCATCCTAATAGAAGGATGCAGGCATAAGCTTAATCACAAAGCCTTAAAGCCTTTAGGGTTTAGTCCCTGATTATGAGATGAGAAGAGAAGACTCAAAGAGACACAAAAGGTAAAAAGCTAAGTGGGGGACTAATCAAACCTAATTGTTATCATGCTTGGTCATTCCTAGGGTTTGTGAAGTTTAAGAAAGAAATCTTCAAAGAACCACCAAGGAGGGAAGCAGATGAAAGGAGCAAAGAGAAGCAAAACAACTTGCTTCACTTAAGAAGTCAAGTTGCTTGAAGAAAGAAGGTGAGATGAGCAAGAATGAGAAAGCTCAATCCAAACACATACAAAATGCAGCAATGATGCATAAGAGAGATGAAAAGAGATTATGAGAAGTGAAGGCAAATTCACTTCTCAATATAACTTACCACCTGAAAAGTTAGTAAAGAAATGAAATGCAATGCAAAATGAGATGCAATGTCATGATGCAAACCAAGACCAGAAGCATAAGTATGATGTTAATGATGCTAAGAGATGATGCAAACATGAAACAAGGCATGAGGATGATCACACAAGCATATGGAATGCAAAAGAAACATGCCTAGAACCATGAACATACATGAAAAGTTATGAAATGCAAATGACATACAACAAGGCAAATGAAAGATGCAATGATCAAACATGATTCTAATATGTCTTAAGATGTACCATGAATCAAGTGAATGCATAAAATGTCATGGCAAGTCATGGTACGCAAGCAAATGTAAGATGAATGCAAAAGAAAGCCCAAATTAGGGTTCATGATCAATACACAAAACAAAATTCAAAACCAGAAGCAAACACCATGATAAAAATTTTAAAATGCATTCAAAGGAACCCTAAACCTATACAAACTCACTGCCCAAACGAGAGGATCCAATCCTTAACCTAGTGTAAGTTATGAATTTCCTAAGTTGGCTAGGGTTTTAAGGTACCTTGTCAAGAAAAATGTCAAACAAATTGAAAATGCAAGATCAATTCATGCCAATTTAATCCTATAAACTACATGATATGCAAGATGCAATGCAAAAAGAATCATTGTCCAACTCTCAATGCTTGGGCAGAAATGAATTATTGAAGTTTGAATCAAAATAATGCCTAAAAATGAAATTAATTCCATTGAAAATGATCAAAAGTCATCAAGATCAAAAAAGAAATTTGGTTTGAGAGTTGGACAATGTTTCTAAATGATTTTAAATGTCACATGAATTTTTTTGTGATTTTTAAATACCTAAAAGTATTTTTAATTAATTAATTTTCATTAATAAATTAAAAATAAACCTTTAAATGATTTAAAAATATTTTTTTAATGCAAAAACTAAAAATGAAAATATTTTTGGTTTCTGAAAATTAATAAAAGGTTTGATAAAAATTTTCAGAATTTTTTAATGATTTTTACTATTTTAATTAATTTGTGCAAAATAAATATGAAACAAATAAAAATAAAAGGAATTTAAACTGAAAAATGAGAAAGTCAGCGCATCTAAGGGCCAGGATTCAAATGAAAAGGGAGGGAATTGACCAGCGCGCGCATCTGGACGACTCACATTCAAACTACGCTAATTATGTCATTAACCCTAATCTGAACCCTAAACATTTTCAGGTGACCGGAACAGTGTTCCGGTCATCTTCTCCGGCAGGCCAAAATCCTTATCTCTCTTAATACGCATCAAATCCTCACAAAACTCTCCAGAATCAATCTATGAACATCACTAAGCATAAACCCTAACTCAAACAACATTTATTTTCACTGGATCAAAGGAAACAAGCAAAAACAAATTTACGGGCAAACTTTCAGATCATCATAACATGCTTGTTTTTGGCTCATTTTCAAAAATAAACAGATCCCCATGATCAGGGCAACATATAGAACAACATTCTAACAAAAAATTAAAGTTCTGGAAAATTTGTTCATCATGCTTCCTGAGATTGAGCTTTCGAAACAGGGACTTTCTGGCTGCTTCTCTGGCTCAAACAAGCTCCAATGATCCTCCTTTGAAGCTTTTGACACTTAGTTGGAGTTTATGTGGCCTCTAGAGAGAGTTGGCAGAAGCTCAGGCCAAGGGAGTGTGAAAATCGTATTTGTGATGTGGGAGGTTTCAGGCCAAAACAATGGTTGGTTTGTGATCAGTGGAACATGCTGAGATGTTCTATGAAGTTTGTTTGTGTGTTTGATGTTTTGTATGATGAGTTTCGAATGGTTTTGCATATGAGGTGGAAAATGAGAAGGCTGTGTTCTTGGAGCTTTCAGGCTTGTGTGTGTTATGAAAATGAAGCCTTGGAGTGTGTTTGTAAAGTCTGGATTGGGCAGAGAGTGGTTGTGTCACTGTGGGATTGGTATGGCTTCAAATTGCAAAAAGTCAAGCAAGTTGTACTTGGAGGTATGGGCAAGTGGAAGGCTAAGATAGGGGCATGGTTGAGTTCAGCAAGGATCAAGGAATGCTTTTGGATCAGATTTTGTGAACTGAGGCAAGTGGATGAGAAGTTTTGATCCCTTTTGCAAATTGTCACAACTTTGGCCCCTTTTGTAATTCTTGATGTTTAGGGCATGGAACTTAAGAAATTCTTGGGCCAATCTGAAGTTTAAGTCATGTATGATGTTTGTGTAAAGGTTAGACATCAATTAGAAGTCACAAATTGCCTTGGTACAAGAATTTTCAAGTTTCCCTCTGTGGTGCATAACTTGAAATTATGTGATTTTTCCCAACTTTGACAAGCCATAACTTTTGATCCAAAATGAATTAGGTCATGTTCTTGTACTTTTTGAAAAGGGAATGATCCATTCTACAACTTTCATGACCAAAGTTTTTCCTTTTGAAGCATTTTTGAATCAAAAAGCAAGGGGTGAAAAAGTTTCCCAAAATGGCAATTTTCATTATAAGTCAACTTTCCCAAAAAGTCAACTTTGCAAATGGCTTGGGATTCTTCAATTTTGTGAACTTCTAACATCTTCTATGATCAAATAAAGATCATACACAATCAAAATGATGATGAACACCCTTTGGTTGGGTCATTGGGGGCCTCAAATGCCCTGATTTTACACTGACTTGCTTAAAAAGTCAACTCTTGATCAGATGACTTCCCCATGGAATTTCTTCATGAAAATTGATATGAATGCTCCTTATAACATATAGAGACCAATAGAAACAAGAATGACCAAAAAATTTGGAGTTATGGCCTTTGAAACCAAAACCCTAATTCTAGGTCATCTGTGCAGTTAAACCTGGCTCTGCTTCCATGCCATTCTCAGTTCTTGTGATTTTTTGACATTCTTGACTTTGAGAGGATATAATATGGTGCTTGAACATACATGGACCCCTTTGAAGTGATTGATGACCTTTGGAGTGGTTCAAGTGGCTCTTGGATTGCTCAGATCACAAACCCTAGATGCAGATGACCTTGAATCTATGCAGTGAATCAAAAATGCAATATGAGATGCTATGATTGAACTTATGCATATGAAATTATCACAAGCCATGGTGTGAATGAGTGAGGGCAAATTTGGGGTGTTTACAGCTGCCCCTATTCAAGCATGAGTTTGCTGTGTAGGATGTAAGCAACGGCTTAACAGGCAAACAAGATAACTTGTGGTTAAATACTAAAGACAGTCCAAAATTTGCACTCACAAAATGAAGAAGAAAAGGGATATAGATTGTAAAAGAAAATAAAGTATATTGTAAAGTGCGGGCGACGGAGGACGACCGTCAAGCAGGGGACGACTGCTGGGGAAAGAGCAATGACGGGGATGGCCGACATGTTGGGGATAAAAGGGATTATGATGGGGACGGCCATCAGGTAAAGCTATAAGATCCTCTGGGGATTAGTAAAAATGATGGGGACGGCCATCAGGTTCATAAAGTAATGTAAACAACGATGGGGACGACCATAGGGCTAAACTGATGTAGGACGATCATCAGGAAAAGGAAAAGGGACCACGACGGGGACGACCATCGGGTTAAAGAATAAATGAAATAATGATGAGGGACGGTCATCAAAGGTGAAGGACGATCACCTGGCAGGGTACGGCTGCCGAAAGTATCGCGACATAGGACGAATGCCGGATAAAAGGTCGACGATGGGGACGGCCATCGGACGAGCATGATGAAGGACGATCATCAAGAGGTGAAGGACGATCACCTAGCAGGGGACGGCTGCTCTCAAGGTTTATCATGACATAGGACGAATGTCAGATAACAAGATTAACGATGGGGACGGCCATCGGATAATATGATGAAGGACGATCATCAAAAGGTGAAGGACGATCACCTAGCAGGGGACGGCTGCTAAAAATCACGACATAAGACGAATGCCGGATAGAAAAGGGGTTGCTTTGTTGACGACCTACTGGGGAACAGTAAACACGAACGAGTGTTTACATACAAGAAATAAAAGGTATAAGTGTTTTGACGTCGTGTATAGATTAAAGATGCGGACGAGCATCCCTAAGACTACGATACGGACGAGTATCGGGTAGAAACACAAACTGACATGTGTTCAAAGATGATGATACAGACGAGTATCAACTGGTTAACAAGGAACACAGACGAGTGTTGATTATGAGGGGACTCTTCTGGGGAATAGTAGACACAGACGAGTGTCTAAATTCAAGAAGACATGAGTGTTTGACACGTGTATGGATTAAAGATGCGGACGAGCATCCCTAAGACTATGATACGGACGAGTATCAGGTAGAAACAAACGCCTGACGCATGTTCTGAGATGATGATACGGACGAGTACCAACTGGTTAACAAAGAACACGGACGAGTGTCGAATCTGAGGGGATGTAAGTGATATATACAAGATACGGACGAGTATCTGTATGAGTGAAATAAGTATGAGTGGTGTACAGGAGAGTGTTTAATTTGCTGGGGAGAGTGACACGGATGAGTGTCAAAAGGAAGTATAATATAAACAAGTATATGGTTTACAAAATGTTCAGGTAACTCTGTTGGGGAAAGCGACACGGACGGGTGTCAGGGAATTTGTATAAAGATGTATCTGTGAGTGCAAAGAGGACGCTTTGGCTTTCTACTGGGGATATGACACGGACGGGTGTCAAGAAGTATCTGTAACATGTAAGTGTCTGTTTGTAAAGAAGGCTCGGGTGACTTTACCGGGGAATGATGACACGGACGAGTGCCAAAAGGGGTGTGCATTTGTATTTATGAGTGTAAGGCAAATGCCTTGGCTCTCTGGTGGGGAATCTGGAGAGTTTTCTGTATATCTTTGATGAATTGCCAGTATTCACAAGTGTTTGATTCAGAACATGGCTTATGATTATGCAATATGTTTGATTTTTGCCGTAATGCTCCGTATTAGACGGAATGCTACGCTATGTGGGGAAAATGATGCGAATGCTATGATTATGCAAAGGATAACGATCCGGGATTCGGATCCCGTTACTGCGAAGATCTCTGGCCGATCTGCTTGAAGTGGACATCCCAGCTGGGGATGAGATCATTGGTAGATCTGACATATGGGACTTTGCTTAGGGAAATAGGTCAATGATAGACCTATTCCAGTAAATGAAGGACCCAGCTGGGGTTTGTAGAAGCCTTCGTCACTCTGTTGTGATTCCTTCACGCGTTGCTCTTCCGGGTAGAGGCTGAAGCTCTGTGGGGAGATGGTTTCCCGGCTTTTGCACTTGTCTGTGGAGGAATAGTAAATGAAAACTCGGCTGGGGAAGAAGAAAGACCATGGGAAGGTCTTCCTGGAGATTCCTGTAGGGGTCCTGCTGAGGATGATACTTGACAACTCAACTGGGAAAAAACCATCTCCGGTGCTAATTGGGAGATAGACAATGGTTAGTCAGCTTGCTGGGATGAAGCTTTCATGCCCCATGCTGTGCTTTAAATACCTGCAATCTTGAAAAGATAGAGAAGCGCACAAGTAATCCCGAGGTATTCCTTACCGGATTCCATTATAGGAGTTCAGACACTCCAGGGAGTAAGTATATTTCCTGCACGCATGTATTTTTAGAAAAAAAGCATCTGTATTTATGCAATCAGTATTTTAGAGACATCGGACATTTTTGCAAATAAAACATGACTGAAAATCTGATTTTATTGATTCATGTGCCCTGAATTGGCAAGATACAGTTAAAGAAACAAATCCCCTAAAATGAGGAGATTGTTGCAAATTGAGAAACAAAAATGTTGGCAATGTTGATGATGCTTCAGGGAGCTTCCCTTTGCTATGACTCGTATGACATTTGACGTTCTTCTTGTCTTGCTTTCTGAAGAAGGCTGATTCTGGAAGACGCTTGACCCTTTCGAAGCTTACCAAGTTGTAAGTGATACAGACGAATTCAGAATGCAGTTGTTCGCTTATTCCCTTGTTTTTCATGGATCGCCCTTTCGGGTTTTCAATCCATCGGGATATCCTTTTTTGCCTGAGTTGTCCAATGCGGCTTTTCAACTCAGCGGGTGTACATTTTTTGTTTAATTTCCCTTATTTTTTCCCGCGCCTTTTATTCTGTTTTTGACTCGCCGGGATGCCCTATTTTTGCCTGGACTTACATTCTGTTTTTATGTCCAGCGGGTCATTTTTATGCGAAGTATTTTCTAACTGCATCTGAATTCATAGGGGACGAGAAGTCTTCACCATCCATAGTGCTAAGCATCAGCGCTCCGCAAGAGAAAACTTTCTATACTACGAATGGCCCTTCATAGTTCGGAGTCCACTTGCCCCTGTGGTCTGTATGAGGAGGGAGGAATCTTTTCAGCACAAGATCTCCTACTTGGTACTCTCGGAGCCTGACTTTCTGATCGAAGGCTTTCTTCATTCTTTTCTGGTACAGCTGCCCATGACAGATTGCAGCCAATCTCTTCTCTTCAATCAGACTCAGTTGTTCGTATCGAGACCAGACCCATTCTGCTTCGTTCAGCTTAACATCCATCAGTACCCGCAGGGAGGGTAATTCAACTTCAACAGGTAGGACTGCCTCCATGCCATAAACAAGCTGATACGGTGTTGTCCCAGTGGATGTTCTGATTGACGTACGGTACCCATGCAAGGCAAACGGTAGCATTTCATGCCAGTCTTTGTAGGTAACTACCATCTTCTGTGCAATTTTCTTAATATTCTTATTAGCTGCCTCGACAGCGCCATTCATCTTTGGCCTGTAAGGAGAAGAGTTGTGGTGTTGGATCTTGAAGTCCCGGCATAGTTCTGCCATCATTTTGTTGTTTAAGTTGGAACCATTATCAGTAATGATTCGCTCGGGAACTCCATACCGACAGATGATGTCTCTCTTCAGAAATTGGGCTACCACTTGCCTTGTAACATTTGCATAGGAAGCTGCTTCAACCCACTTGGTAAAATAGTCAATGGCTACCAAGATGAATCTGTGGCCGTTTGAAGCAGTCGGTTCAATCTTGCCAATCATATCAATGCCCCACATGGCAAAGGGCCAGGGTGAAGACATCACATTCAAAGGATTCGGAGGCACATGCACTTTATCCGCATATATCTGGCATTTATGGCATTTTCTGGCATATGCACAACAGTATGCATCCATGGTGATCCAGTAATAGCCTGATCTTAGCAACTTCTTGGCCATGGCATGCCCTCCTGCATGGGTACCAAAGGATCCCTCGTCCACCTCGTGCATCAACAAGTCTGCTTCTGTTTTATCAACGCATCTGAGGAGTACCATATCAAAGTTTCTTTTGTACAAGGAACCGTCAGCATTCAGGAAGAAACTACCAGCTAGCCTTCTTAATGTCTTTTTATCATTGGAAGATGCCCCAGGTGGGTATGTCTGATCCTCCAAGAAGCATTTGATGTCGTGGAACCAAGGCTTATCATCCTTAACAACATCTGCTGCAAATACATACGCTGGTCTGTCAAGTCTGGATACTGCAATTTGAGGTACAAAGTTGGCAGTTTGAACTTTGATCATGGATGAAATGGTAGCAAGGGCATCTGCAAATTGATTCTCGTCCCGAGGGATATACTCAAGCTTGACTGTTGTGAAGAAAGTCAATAACCTCCTTGTATAATCCCGGTAAGGTATCAGATGATCCTGGTGGGTGTACCATTTGCCGTTGGTTTGATTGATTACCAAAGCTGAATCTCCGAACACAGTCAAAGTTTTGATCCTAAGGTCAATGGCTTCCTCAAGACCCATAATGCAAGCTTCGTATTCAGCTTCGTTGTTAGTGCAGTTAAAGGTGAGTTTTGCCGAGAAAGGCATGTGAACTCCTTTAGGTGTAATGAGTACTGCACCAACACCACGACCATTCATATTAACAGCCCCGTCAAACATCATAGTCCATTCTTCTTCTGGGTCAGGCCCTTCAGTGTGAACAGGCTCTTCATGATCTTTTGCTTTTATGAACATGATGTCTTCATCAGGGAAGTCAAATCTCATAGGCTGGTAATCATCAATGGGTTGCTCAGCAAGATAATCAGACAATACACTGCCCTTGATGGCTTTCTGAGATGTGTACTGGATGTCATATTCTGTGAGGATCATTTGCAATCTTGCAACCCGTCCGGTAAGTGCTGGCTTCTTAAAATTATACTTGACTAGGTCCATCTTTGAAATCAATAAAGTAGTGTGGGTCAACATATACTGTCTCAGTCGGCGAGCAGCCCACGCTAAAGCACAGCAAGTTTTTTTGAGCAGTGAATAACGTTGTTCACAGTCGGTAAACTTTTTGCTTAGGTAGTATATTGCATACTCTTTTCGACCAGACTCGTCATGCTGGCCCAGCACACACCCCATTGACTCTTCTAATACTGTCAAGTACATTATCAAAGGTCTTCCTTCAACTGGTGGCATAAGGATTGTAGGCTCTTGCAAGTATTCCTTGATTTTGTCAAAAGCCCTTTGGCAGTCTTCATTCCACCTGACCGTTTGTTCTTTTCTTAACAGCTTGAACAAAGGCTCCCAGGTTGCTGTAAGGTGAGATATGAACCGTGAAATGTAGTTCAATCTACCTAGAAACCCCCGAACTTCTTTCTCAGTCTTTGGTGCAGGCATCTCTTGAATGGCTTTAACTTTATCAGGGTCAACTTCAATCCCTTTCTCACTTACAATAAAGCCCAGCAGCTTACCAGATCGCACCCCGAATGTGCATTTGTTGGGGTTCAGCTTCAACTGGTACTTCCTCAGACGCTTGAATAACTTCAACAGATTCACCAGGTGGTCTTCTTCTGTGAGGGACTTGGCAATCATGTCATCCACATAACATTCAATTTCTTTATGGATCATGTCGTGGAATAATGTTACCATAGCCCGTTGATACGTTGCACCAGCATTTTTCAGTCCGAATGGCATCACCTTGTAACAGAACGTGCCCCAGGGTGTGATGAAAGTTGTCTTCTCCATGTCTTCAGGTGACATCTTGATCTGATTGTATCCTGAAAATCCGTCCATGAAGGAGAATACCGAGAACTGAGCCGTATTATCAACCAATACATCAATGTGAGGTAAAGGGAAATCATCCTTTGGGCTAGCTCTGTTCAGATCCCGGTAATCCACACACATCCTTACTTTGCCGTCTTTCTTAGGTACAGGCACAATATTAGCAACCCACGGCGGATAGCTAGTTACAGCAAGGAACCCGGCGTCCCACTGCTTTTGCACCTCTTCCTTTATCTTCATTGCCATATCTGGGCGAGTACGGCGTAGCTTCTGCTTTACTGGTGGACAGTCTTCTTTTAAAGGCAGCTTGTGCATGACAATATCGGTGTCCAACCCTGGCATATCTTGGTAAGACCAAGCAAACACATCCACATACTCCCGAAGCATACCAATCAGTTGCTCTTTCACTGAATTTTGCAGGCAGGCCCCGATCTTAACTTCTTTCACATCTTCCTCTGTACCAAGATTAACCGTTTCGACCTCCTCCTGATGAGGAGTGATAACCTTCTCCTCTTGCCTTAACAACCTGGCTAGCTCTTCAGGAAGCTCATAATCTTCTTCAACCCCTTCATCAGCTTGATTGATTGGATTGTCAAAGTCATACGAAGCCATAGCTGTGCTGTTGTCGGTGCAGTCTGAAAGGCACTCTCTGCAAGGGTTTAGATTGTTCATTTTAGTGATCGATTTTAATCTTGTTTAGAAAAAGGTGAAGTAAAGTTATCATTTTGAAAACATTGCCATTTTTATTTTTGTACAAAAAGAAAAATGAAAAACAGTGAGCGGAGAAGAAAAAGACTCATTTGCAAAAGATGTCCGATATTCATTGATTGATCTGTTTGCACAAAATTACAAGATGGCCCGATTACAAAATGAGTCTTGTCATATTGGGCAAGATGCAAGACTTGATGCATGCTTAAAATATACAGGAAATAATAATTACTCTGCAGGAGTAACCCTTATAATTTCCTGGGAAAACCAGTTTGAGATACGGCTCCCCGGGATCCTCGGACGTATCCAGCTCTCCAGGTTGCGCTCATCCTCCGACTCATCTTCCAAGTTGTTCACTGCATCTGGGGTGAGCATCCCCCCGCTGACAAAATTGGGCTTCTTGGCAGCCTCTGATTGATCTTGTTGAGTTGGTTTGTAACCCAACCCAAATCTGTCTCCCTTCTTCTCTACAGCTAGCAGCTTGCCCCAGCCTTGGGCAGTCCCCTCTTCAACAACCTTCCTGGCTTGCTGGTAAGACGTCATGGAGGTTCCCAGTACAACAGATGCTTCATTTATGTTCAGGGCCTCGAACCCCTGGCTCATAGTTTCATGGATTTCTCCATCCATCTCAATGTATTTGTATGTAGCCAGATAGCTAACAAAGATATCTTCTTCACCACAGATGGTGATGATCTGGCCTTCCCACTCGAATTTCAGCTTCTGGTGAAGGGTAGACGTAACTGCGCCAGCGGCATGGATCCAAGTTCTACCCAACAAACAGCTGTAGGCCGGCTGAATGTCCATCACATAGAAGGTAATTTTAAAAGTCTGTGGGCCAATCATCACAGGCAGATCAATCTCCCCTAGCACTGATCTTTTAGAGCCATCAAAAGCTCTCACCACCAAATTACTTGGACGCAGTGCCAAGCCATCATACTCCAGCTTCACTAAGGCTTTCTTTGGTAGAACGTTGAGTGAAGACCCAGTATCCACCAGTACGTGAGATAGGACAGCACCCTTGCATTCTAGAGTGATGTGTAAAGCCTTGTTGTGGTTACGCCCCTCAGTTGTTAAGTCAGCATTGGTAAAGCTCAGTCCATGACTGGTGTTGACATTCGCTACCACAGTTTCTAGCTGATTAACTGTGATCTCCTCTGGCACGTATGCTGCGTGCAGGACTTTTAATAATGCATTCCGGTGAGCTTCAGAACACATCAGCAGGGATAATATGGAGATCTTTGAGGGAGTTTGGTGAAGTTGATCCACCACCTTGTAATCACTTCTCTTTATAATCCTCATAAACTCGTTTACATCTTGTTCAAAAGATGTCTTCTGAGTTTCTTTGACAGTTTGCTCTTCAACTACCACACTCTTTCCTTTTGCTTTGGCAGCAGCTTCTGCTTCGGCATGAGTTCTTTGCAATTGTGAGGCAAAACGGCGTCCGCTTCTGGTGAAGCCTCCGCCTCCTCCAACATTAACAATTTGTGGAGAAGAGTTTGAAGAATCCAAAGTGATTTTCTCCCCGTTGCAGTAGAGGTCAGAACCATAATGCCAAGGTATGGCATTACTGCTTTCATATGGAACAGGTCCAGGTACCGTGATGGTAACTGGACTGACTGCAACGGAGGAGGGTACTGAAATGGTGTGCGGATCGTAGTGGATGGTGACTGGTGACCTGGCAGGAGATGCCACTGCTTGTTGTTGAAAATTGTTGTTTGGAGGAACATATGTTGGATCATAGTAAATAGTGACTGCTGAGATATCTGTTGGTGTTGTAGATGATTCCGTTGAATAAATGGGTGCTGATGTTGTAGAAGAAATGGCTGTTGACATCTGATTTGTTGAGGTGATGGACGGAGCCATTGTTGATGATATTGATGAATTGATTGGAGTGATTGTTGTTGCAGTTGTAGAAGAGTCAGGAATTGTTGTCAGAGGGATTGCTGGATTTGCAGGTACGGATGTTGTGATCTGAAGGATACCACTTTTGATAAGATTATCTATGCCGCTTCTCAAGTTATCACACCCGTTGACCGAAATGTTGCAATAACCACAACCGAGCTCACACCCGGGGAACATCTGGCACTCTAGGAGCTGAGTTTTAATTTCTACCAGAGGTGTCCGAATCTGCCCAACACTGGTGATTAAGAAAGATGGTTTGTCTTCCTCAATAGCATTAATTCTTGGCCCTCCATGATTGGGAATGGGATTCTTGTTGACATTTGGCGGGGGTGCAAAGTTGAGGGCTTTAGAATCCACCAGATCTTGCACTTTCATTTGTAAAGCCCTGCATTTCTCTGTACTGTGGCCAGGTGCATTGGAATGGAAAGCACACCGGGCGTTGACATCATAATTTCTTGGAAGACTGGCAGGATCTGGAGGTGCCAATGTCCTTAGCTCAACCAGGTTGAGTTTCAGGAGTTGTGGCAATATAGCGGCATAAGGCATAGGGATAGGGTCAATTACCCTATTTGCCTGTGATGGTCTTTGCTGAAAGGGTCTTTGCTGTTGATTGTTGTTGTTGTTGTTGTTGTAGTTTCTTTGTGGCGGATACTGAACTTGTGGTTGTTGTGGTTGATATGCTGGTTGCTGAGGAATCGGAGCTGGAATTGTGACAGTTGATACTGATCTATGAAGGTACTGAGGCCTGCCCCTGGTGGCATGAATAGCATTTGCCTCACCGGTTCTTCTAGGTCCCACAAAAGGCTTCCTGGGATTGCTCGACGAACTTGCACCATTATCCGAAATTTTACCCATCTTCAGAATGCTCTCAATTCTTTCTCCAGCTATAACTACATCAGCGAAGCTGGTGGAAGAAAAGGCAGCTAGCCTATATATATATGTCCCTTGCAGGGTATTCATAAACATGTCGGCCATTTCTATTTCCGACATGGGTGGCTGGACAGCAGCAGCAAGTTGTCTCCACCTCTGGGCAAATTCCCTGAAGCTTTCTCTGGAGGACTGAGACATTCCCATCAGAAGGGTTCTGTTAGGAGCCATGTCTAGATTGTATTGGTATTGTCTGATGAAGGCTTCAGCTAAATCCTTCCAGCATCTGATAGTAGCTCTGGTCAAGTGAGAGTACCATTCCCTTGAAGCCCCAGTCAAACTATCTTCAAAGTAAAACATCCATAGTTTTCATCCATGGTGTATGCCTTAAGTCTTCCCAGAAAAGACTGCAAGTGAGTCCGTGGACAGGAAGTTCCGTTGTACTTTTCGAAGCACGGGGGCTTAAATTTGTGAGGTATCCTTACCCCGTCCACTAAGCCCATATCCATGACATCAAAACCCAAGGAGTTTTGAGACTCCAGAGATCTCAATTTCTCAGCAATTTCATCAAGCCTCCTATCATAGGCTTCATCCCCAGCTCCCATCATAGTGAATTGATCCTCTTGGGGGTCTTCTTGTAAGATTCTGCCCGCAGTTGTATTTCCTTGCACATTAACCGAGATATTGACTTCCGGGTGTAGATGTGGCCCATATACGGGTGGGTTAACATGAGGCTGACCCCTCTCATTGTTACTCGTTCCTCCAGTTCCCAGGGGAGGTTCTTCCGGGGTTTGTCTCTCAACCAATGCCCTCAATCTTTCTTGACTTTGAGCCAAGCCATTCATTACCTCCATGAACTGGGTCATTTGGTTCCTCATCTCCAGCCTTTCGTTAACCATCTGGGTTCTGACCTCTGTCAGCTCTTGCTGTACTTGATCCATCTGGATACCAGGAAGGTTGTTGCGAGTAGGATATCTGTGTGGACGGTTGAGAGGGAACACTCGACAGCGAGCAATAATTCTTGAATCACAACAGAGTTAGTAACAAACAAACCAAAAACCTACAAAACAAAACAAAAGTTAGTATGCAATGCAGTATGCTTATTTGTTTCCAAGGTATCCGGCTTGGCACTTGGTTTTGACCTTTCCAGACCCTGAGGAGGATGCTTTGATGTTGCTTGAGAGAAAGTGCACTTAATAAAACAAACTAACAGATATATTACAAATGGTGAATAATACATAGTCTGTTTTTACAACATATGCCCCTGAAGGGTCAAAATACAACACAAAAGAAAAGTACATGAAATGAAAACAACAACAAGCAAATAAGTCAAACATCTAAGCCAAATTCATCCTCCCTAACCTCCTTCAGAAGTGCTTCAGTTACAGGACCAGCTGGATGCTCCGTAATGCTTCTGATGAGAAGGTTCCTGGTGGCAATAGCAGCAGTCAGCTTCTTGTGCCTGTCCTGGTCCTTTGACCTCTTCACACCAGCCCTAAGCTTCAATTCTGAAATTTCCTTCTGGGCTGCTAGCAGGGCCTCCTGTTGCTTCTTTTCATTTGCCTCCAACTGCTCAATTCTGTCTTGAGTTCTCTTATCTTCTTGAGTGCGAGCTTCAGTAATTCTGACCCACCTAGCTTGACTTTCTTTCAGATAAAGATCAGTCCTAGCCTTCTGAAACTGGGCCTCTTTACAGGCATTCTTCAAAATCTGCTCTCCTGCTCTTGATTTCTTGATGTAGTCCTCTGATTTCTCAATCCTGGCTAGATGCTCCACCTTTTGCTTTTCTAACATCTCAATGTCTAGACGACCATCACTCCTCTCCCAGAGGGTCTTCTGCAGAGCTTGAGTCAGATTCTCATTCCTCTCTTTCAGTTTCTCAAATTCCTCTAGGCTGACAGTAGCTGGAGGTGGTACTGTGGATGGTCCAGGTGCATCCTCAACGGTGAAAGGAATCCCAGAAATCTGAGCCCTAGTATGAGACCACTCATAATACTGTGCTGAAGCCACATTGTTGCATTTCCAAAGAATGGCCATCCCTTTGGTCTGGATGTTGTCCCAAGCCCAGGATGCTTGTCTGACAACAGCTAGATTAGGCTTTATCTCACAATACAGGGTTTCAGCCAAGTCTTGCACTCTAGGAGGGTGAACCAAAGCATAGCCCAACTGTCTTTTGAATAGCAAAGGGTTGTAGTTGATGCAACCCTTCACTCCTGTCAGAGGTACATTGGGGAACTGCCCACAACTAGTAATTATGTCCATGCCTTTGGTGCTCTGGGTGCACCATCTGATGTCATCTGAGGTCAAAGCAGTAAGTCTTCTAGCCCAGTTCTTCTGTTGGTGAGGATTCAAGAAGGCATCAGTCTTGGGTAAATGTTTGAGCAGCCAGGTATGAAATAGAGGAGCACAGCATCTCACCAATCTCCCTCTCTGCTTCTCATTCCTTTGGTGAACAGAATAATAGAAATCTCCCAGCAAGGTGGGTACTGGGTTCCTCAAAAGGAAGAGATGGATAGAATTCTTGCTGATAAACTTGGGCTCATCTGCAAAAAGTATAACCCCATATACACTGAGGGCTAACAATGCACAAACTGTCTTCCATTCTCCCGAGGAGGCCTTCAGGATAGCCTGAGAAGTCAAGAAATCCAAGTGTAGACCAAGGATGCTAGCTTTTGTAGTCATGTTCTACTCAATCAGAATAGGTTCCAAATACAGTGTTTTTGCCACTTCTTCATTACTGGGAGAAGCCATCTCTGGGTTGAAGGTGATACCACCCCTGACAGGCACTCCAACCAATGATGAAAACTCCTCCAATAAAGGTCCCAACTGAAAATCCTGGAAAGTGAAACATCTCAAAGGAGGATCATAGAACTGTAGGCAAGTGTGAATCAAACTCCTCTGAGAAGGGTCCAAGTCCATAACCATATCAAGGATGCTTCCATAATGTTCTCTGAATAGTGGGATATGGTCTGGTGTGATAAGTGCCTCGATCTGTCTGATGCCAGCCAGCACAGGCTCAAAGAAGTGGTATGAAATGTTGCTCTTTTTGGGTGCCATGATTGCTGATGAAGAGCTGAGAACAGATGCTGATGATGAGGACCGATACTGGTGATGATCCACTGTCAGGCTGAGACTGGTGATAATAGTAGCTGAAGCAGGCAACTGATGAAGATGGTTGAAGCAGATAGCTGATGAACAGGGGTCTATGCAGATGAAGGGGTCAAAACCAAGCCAAATGAAATGTGGATACCCTGAAAAACAAATAAGCAAATGTTAAATGATGCAATGATGATGTATGCAAATGATATGCAAGGGTTTGTGATCAAGCTGGATCTGATTGCTGTCTTGATATAAAGGTCCATGTATGTTTAAAAAGTCCAGATGGAGGTTCAGAAGTCCAGTAACCAAGGTGGGGGACTCAAATAAAGAGTAATATGTCCAGGGTTAAATCACAAGAACTGTCCAAGGTGAAGCATTCTTAAACACAATAAGTAACTGGGTATGATGTGGCCAAGGGTTCCTGCAAACCTGTAAACAGCCCAACCCCCTCACAGGTGATGTTCTAAAACAAAGATCCTCAGACTTGGATCATTTATGAGAAGTGTAAACACTTCTAACCCGGAGGTACATTGTTTACAATAACCATAAAAGATCCTCCTCTAATTCACCTCAGTTTCTGAACGTCATAGTAAAGGTCATCCAGACTTAGCAGGCTTCCCCGATAGCCCTAGCACTACAGGAGATCTGTAGCACAGAGTTCTCAAGAAGACACCCATATCTGAACCGTGTTTCATATTCCCGCACCAGAACGAAATGGAATGGGAAAGAACATGAACCACTCTAGCCTAGGTGTCACTCAGGTCCCAGGTATAGAACCTTAAACTCTCAGTAGAACCCCACCCACCAAGACAGAAAACAGATCCAGCCAGATAACAGTATGACAGTATGATGCATATAAAGCTGTAAAGAAAGCAATAAATAACTGTACATAAAGCAATAAAAGCAACTATATAAACACAATTAGCACATAACACCCCAGTAAACACAAATCAATCAAGCGCTAGGAGGAACCCACGAAAAGAACCAGAAGCCCTGGTTACAGTATAAGGGTCCTCGGCAGAGTCGCCAAGCTGTCGCTCCCACCAAATGACACCGGGGCCAAGAGGGGTACAGACGCGAACGGTCGGCGAAAGAGGAATGAGAACACACAGGAGTGAACTCACAAGAAAAGAAAAGAGTCGCCAGCTAGGCATTTTTATCCCGGAGGAAAGGTAATGCTGCATAGACCTAGAAAGATATGGATAAGACGGTTGCGAACCAGAGAGACTGAGAAAGGGGGTTGGTTACAACCTGGGAAGGTATTAGCACCCAGATTGTCCGTCGTACTCGACGGGATCCACGCTTAAAAGATTTGTGTTTTAAAGGGGGAGTGTAAGTGCAATTTGTGTATCAAAGCTGGAAAAGAATGCAAGTGTCAGTGCTGGAATAGGAGTGTGAAGCTCAAGACTATGAGGCTAAAAGAATAAGGCTGGAAAGAGGGGGAATATACAGAGACTTTTGTTCGATAACTGTTAAGTTATGCCTACGTATCCTCTCGTGCAATGAGGAAGTCAGAACACCGTAGTTCGACCCAAAGAGACTGAAAGATAAATTGACTTGTGAACTGCTTACTTGTCCATGCTCAAATGTATGACCTGTCTGGCTCAGGTGCAAACTGTCTTGCATTAGACAGAAGAAGCGAGTTCTCGTTTGTGAGTGAATGAGATGAGAAAAGAATCCCGAAGGAGACGATTATTGTTTGTTTTTTTGTGTTTTCAGTCTTTTATTGTTTTTTGGATTTGTCATAAGAAAATGAGCTTAAGCCTAAACCAATGGGTTAGTAAACTCATCACATCTTCCCTCTGATTAGGGGTAATGAGAATACCTTAAGTGTGAAGTCAAGGTCTCACACTTAATCACCTTTGATGTAGGATTAAGATCATTATCCTACTTGTGATTAGTTAGATGTTTTTGTTGTTTTTGTTTAGTGTTGAGTAATGAGATTAAGCCATAATCAGGGATTAAACAGACTCATTACACCATCCTAATAGAAGGATAATAGATGAGAATGTTTAAGCTGAGGAAGACTCCTCAACTTAATCCATTATTAGGGATTAACCTCATGACAAAACAAAGCCTTTATTAAGTGGATTTTAGTTAATGATAGGATGAAGAAGTGAGTTTTATGGTTTGTAAGACAACTTGAGGGGGACTTGTCCATTAACACTAGGGTTAGTCTTTCTTAACCAATTAAGGAAAAATTAGAACCCTAATGCAAGGCCCAAGTTACAAGCTTGATGTCTTGATGATTATTAAGTGAATTGATTAAAGGTATTTAAACACATTAAGGGTTTAACACTTAGGATTAAAGTTATACACTCCATCCTAATAGAAGGATGCAGGCATAAGCTTAATCACAAAGCCTTAAAGCCTTTAGGGTTTAGTCCCTGATTATGAGATGAGAAGAGAAGACTCAAAGAGACACAAAAGGTAAAAAGCTAAGTGGGGGACTAATCAAACCTAATTGTTATCATGCTTGGTCATTCCTAGGGTTTGTGAAGTTTAAGAAAGAAATCTTCAAAGAACCACCAAGGAGGGAAGTAGATGAAAGGAGCAAAGAGAAGCAAAACAACGTGTTTCACTTAAGAAGTCAAGTTGCTTGAAGAAAGAAGGTGAGATGAGCAAGAATTAGCAAGCTCAATCCAAACACATACAAAATGCAGCAATGATGCATAAGAGAGATGAAAAGAGATTATGAGAAGTGAAGGCAAATTCACTTCTCAATATAACTTACCACCTGAAAAGTTAGTAAAGAAATGAAATGCAATGCAAAATGAGATGCAATGTCATGATGCAAACCAAGACCAGAAGCATAAGTATGATGTTAATGATGCTAAGAGATGATGCAAACATGAAACAAGGCATGAGGATGATCACACAAGCATATGGAATGCAAAAGAAACATGCCTAGAACCATGAACATACATGAAAAGTTATGAAATGCAAATGACATACAACATGGCAAATGAAAGATGCAATGATCAAACATGATTCTAATATGTCTTAAGATGTACCATGAATCAAGTGAATGCATAAAATGTCATGGCAAGTCATGGTACGCAAGCAAATGTAAGATGAATGCAAAAGAAAGCCCAAATTAGGGTTCATGATCAATACACAAAACAAAATTCAAAACCAGAAGCAAACATCATGATAAAAATCTGAAAATGCATTCAAAGGAACCCTAAACCTATACAAACTCACTGCCCAAACGAGAGGATCCAATCCTTAACCTAGTGTAAGTTATGAATTTCCTAAGTTGGCTAGGGTTTTAAGGTACCTTGTCAAGAAAAATGTCAAACAAATTGAAAATGCAAGATCAATTCATGCCAATTTAATCCTATAAACTACATGATATGCAAGATGCAATGCAAAAAGAATCATTGTCCAACTCTCAATGCTTGGGCAGAAATGAATTTTTGAAGTTTGAATCAAAATAATTCCTAAAAATGAAATTAATTCCATTGAAAATGATCAAAAGTCATCAAGATCAAAAAAGAAATTTGGTTTGAGAGTTGGACAATGTTTCTAAATGATTTTAAATGTCACATGAATTTTTTTGTGATTTTTAAATACCTAAAAGTATTTTTAATTAATTAATTTTCATTAATCAATTAAAAATAAACCTTTAAATGATTTAAAAATATTTTTTTAATGCAAAAAATAAAAATGAAAATATTTTTGGTTTCTGAAAATTAATAAAAGGTTTGATAAAAATTTTCAGAATTTTTTAATGATTTTTACTATTTTAATTAATTTGTGCAAAATAAATATGAAACAAATAAAAATAAAATGAATTTAAACTGAAAAATGAGAAAGTCAGCGCATCTAAGGGCCAGGATTCAAATGAAAAGGGAGGGAATTGACCAGCGCGCGCATCTGGACGGCTCATATTCAAACTACGCTAATTATGTCATTAACCCTAATCTGAACCCTAAACATTTTCAGGTGACCGGAATAGTGTTCCGGTCATCTTCTCCGGCAGGCCAAAATCCTTATCTCTCTTAATACGCATCAAATCCTCACAAAACTCTCCAGAATCAATCTATGAACATCACTAAGCATAAACCCTAACTCAAACAACATTTATTTTCACTGGATCAAAGGAAACAAGCAAAAACAAATTTACGGGCAAACTTTCAAATCATCATAACATGCTTGTTTTTGGCTCATTTTAAAAAATAAACAAATCCCCATGATCAGGGCAACATATAGAACAACATTCTAACAAAAAATTAAAGTTCTGGAAAATTTGTTCATCATGCTACCTGAGATTGAGCTTTCGAAACAGGGACTTTCTGGCTGCTTCTCTGGCTCAAACAAGCTCCAATGATCCTCCTTTGAAGCTTTTGACACTTAGTTGGAGTTTATGTGGCCTCTAGAGAGAGTTGGCAGAAGCTCAGGCCAAGGGAGTGTGAAAATCGTATTTGTGATGTGGGAGGTTTCAGGCCAAAACAATGGTTGGTTTGTGATCAGTGGAACATGCTGAGATGTTATATGAAGTTTGTTTGTGTGTTTGATGTTTTGTATGATGAGTTTCGAATGGTTTTGCATATGAGGTGGAAAATGAGAAGGCTGTGTTCTTGGAACTTTCAGGCTTGTGTGTGTTATGAAAATGAAGCCTTGGAGTGTGTTTGTAAAGTCTGGATTGGGCAGAGAGTGGTTGTGTCACTATGGGATTGGTATGGCTTCAAGTTGCAAAAAGTCAAGCAAGTTGTACTTGGAGGTATGGGCAAGTGGCAGGCTGAGATAGGGGCATGGTTGAGTTCAGCAAGGATCAAGGAATGCTTTTGGATCAGATTTTGTGAACTGAGGCAAGTGGATGAGAAGTTTTGATCCCTTTTGCAAATTGTCACAACTTTGGCCCCTTTTGTAATTCTTGAAGTTTAGGGCATGGAACTTAAGAAATTCTTGGGCCAATCTGAAGTTTAAGTCATGTATGATGTTTGTGTAAAGGTTAGACATCAATTAGAAGTCACAAATTGCCTTGGTAAAGGAATTTGCAAGTTTCCCTCTGTGGTGCATAACTTGAAATTATGTGATTTTTCCCAACTTTGACAAGCCATAACTTTTGATCCAAAATGAATTAGGTCATGTTCTTGTACTTTTTGAAAAGGGAATGATCCATTCTACAACTTTCATGACCAAAGTTTTTCCTTTTGAAGCATTTTTGAATCAAAAAGCAAGGGGTGAAAAAGTTTCCCAAAATGGCAATTTTCATTATAAGTCAACTTTCCCAAAAAGTCAACTTTTCAAATGGCTTGGGATTCTTCAATTTTGTGAACTTCTAACATCTTCTATGATGAAATAAAGATCATACAAAATCAAAATGATGATGAACACCCTTTGGTTGGGTCATTGGGGGCCTCAGATGCCCTGATTTTACACTGACTTGCTTAAAAAGTCAACTCTTGATCAGATGACTTCCCCATGGAATTTCTTCATGAAAATTGATATGCATGCTCCTTATAACATATAGAGACCAATAGAAACAAGAATGACCAAAAAATTTGGAGTTATGGCCTTTGAAACCAAAACCCTAATTCTAGGTCATCTGTGCAGTTAAACCAGGCTCTGCTTCCATGCCATTCTCAGTTCTTGTGATTTTTTGACATTCTTGACTTTGAGAGGATATAATATGGTGCTTGAACATACATGGACCCCTTTGAAGTGATTGATGACCTTTGGAGTGGTTCAAGTGGCTCTTGGATTGCTCAGATCACAAACCCTAGATGCAGATGACCTTGAATCTATGCAGTGAATCAAAAATGCAATATGAGATGCTATGATTGAACTTATGCATATGAAATTATCACAAGCCATGGTGTGAATGAGTGAGGGCAAATTTGGGGTGTTTACAGTATGGGCTATTTCAGTCAAGGTACAAGGGCATGTCTGCTGCAGCTTGAATCAAGGAGAACCATGGAAATGAATTTGAGGCAATGCAGCAATTGGATTAGGGTTTATGTGAGGTTTTGCAACTTTCACAATGTTTGGCCCTTTTGAAGTTACTTAAAGATCAAGGCATGAAAATGATAAATTCTTTGGTGCATTCTGATTTTTAGGTCATGGTTCATGTTTTTGTAATGCATAGAAGTCCATTTGAAGTCATATTTTGCCTTGGCATGAGGTTTTGCAACTTTGCCTCTTTGGTGTAAAACTTGAAATTATGTGATTTTATCCAACTTTGCAAGGCCATAACTTTTGATCCAAAATGAATTATAATGAGTTCTTGTACTTTTTGAAAAGGGAATGATCCAATCTACAACTTTTATGACCAAAGTTTTCTCATTTGAAGCATTTTTGAATCAATTTGAGGAGGTTGAAAAACTTTCCCAAAATGGCAAGTTTCCATTACAAGTCACTTTCCCAAAAAGGCAATTTTGCAAATGGCTTGAAATTTTCCAATTTTGTGAACTTCTAACATCTTCTATGATTAAATAAAGATCATACACATTCAAAATGATGGAGAACACCCTTTGGTTGGGTCATTGGGGGCCTCAGATGCCCTAATTTTACACTGACTTGCTCAAGAAGTCAACTCTTGATCAGATGCCTTCCCCATGGAATTTCTTCATGAAAATTGATATGCATTATCCTTATACCATATAGATACCCATAGAAACAAGAATGACCGAAAATTTTGGAGTTATGGCCTTTGAAACCAAAACCCTAATTCTAGGTCATCTGTGCAGTTAAACTTGGCTCTGCTTCCATGCCTTTCTCAGTTCTTGTGATTCTTTGCTTTCCTTGACCTTGTGAGGATGTAATATGATGCTTGAACATACATGGGCCCTTTGAAGTGATTGAAGACCTTTGGAGTGTCTCAAATGGCTCAGGGATGGCTCAGATCACAAACCCTAGATGCAGATGATTTTGAATCAATGCAGTGAAGCAAAAATGCAATATGAGATACTATGATTGAATTTATGCAAATTAAAAGATCACAAGCCATGGTGTTAATGGGTGAGGGCAAATTTGGGGTGTTTACAGCTGCCCCTATTCAAACATGAGTTAGTTGTGCAGGATGTAAGCAACGACTTAACAGGCAAACAAGATAACTTGTGGTTGAATACCAAAGACAGTCCAAAATTCGCACTCACAGAATGAAGAAGAAAATGGATATAGATTGTAAAAGGAAATAAAGTATATTATAAAGTGCGGGCGACGGAGGACGACCGTCGAGCAATGGACGACTGCTGGGGATGGAGCAATGACGGGGACGACCGACATGCTGGGGAAAGTGCGGGAAATGAAGCAATGACTGGGACGGCCGACAAGCTGGGGATATAAGAGATTGTGATGGGGACGGCCATCAAGTGGAGCTATAAGACTCTCTGGGGATTATAGGTAAATGATGGGGACGACCATCAAGCTCAAGGCATAAATGAAACAAATGATGAGGTACGGTCATCAAAGGTGAAGGACGATCACCTAGCAGGGGACGGCTGCTTAGTTGGGGAAATGATGAGGTATGGTCATCAAAGGTGAAGGACGATCACCTGGCAGGGTACGGCTACCGAAAGTATCACGACACAGGACGAATGCCGGATAAAAGGTCGACGATGGGGACGGCCATCAGATGAGCATGATGAAGGACGATCATCAAGAGGTGAAGGACGATCACCTAGCAGGGTTCGGCTGCTCTCAGGGTTTATCATGACATAGGACGAATGTCAGATAACAGAATCAACGATGGGGACGGCCATCGGATAAAATGATGTAGGACGATCATCAAGAGGTGAAGGACGATCACCTAGCAGGGGACGGCTGCCGAAAATATCACGACATAGGACGAATGTCGGATAGGAAGGGGTTCTAATGAATAGAGACTCCACTGGGGGTGATGAAGGACGATCATCAAAAAGGTGAAGGACGATCACCTGGAAGGGTACGGCTGCCGGAAGGCATCATGACATAGGACGAATGTCAGATAGAAAGAAAATAGTTTAACAAGTTTTGTTGGGGATTCTTCTGGGGAAGGGTAGACACAGACGAGTGTCTAAATTCAAAAGATGAAGGTATAAGTGTTTGACACGGTGTATAGATTAAAGATGCGGACGAGCATCCTTAAGACTATGATACGGACGAGTATCAGTAGAAACAAACGCTTGACGCATGTTCAGAGATGATGATACGGACGAGTATCAACTGGTTAACAAAGAACACGGACGAGTGTCGAATCTGAAGGGATATAAGTGGTTTATACAAGATACGGACGAGTATCTGTATGAGTGAAAAGTGATGAGTGAGACACAGACGAGTGTTTAACTTGCTGGGGAGAGTGCGACACGGACGGGTGTCGGAAAAAGTGTATTATAAACAAGTATTTGGTTTACAAAGTATTTAGTAAACTATGCTGGGGGGTGACACGGACGAGTGTCAAAAGAGAGAGTGTAGATATATGTACACATGTGTTGCGAGTGCAAAGAGGACGCTTTGGCTTTCTACTGGGGGTATGACACAAACGAGTGTTAAGAAGCATCTGTAATGTATAAATATCTGTTTGCTCGGGCAATTTTGCTGGGGAGTGATGACATGGACGATGCCAAAAGGAGTGTGTATCCATATTTGTGAGGGAAATGCTTTTGCTCTCTGGTGGGGAATTGGGAAATATTCTGTATATTGTTGACGGATGGTCATTTTTACAAATGTTCAGTTCGACACATGGCTTGTGATTATGCAATATGTTTGATTTTTGCCGTAATGCTCCGTATTAGGCGGAAGGCTACGCTCTATGGAGAAAACATGATGCGAATGCTATGATTATGCAAAGATACCGATTCGGGATTCGGATCCCGCTGCTGTGGAGATCTCTGGCTGATCTGCTTGAAGTGGATTTCCCAGCTGGGGGATAAGATCATTGGTAGATCCGACATATATGACTCTTCTTGAGGCAATAGATCACTGATAGATCTTTCTTAGTAATAGAGGCTGATAGATCTTTCTTAGTAATAGATATTTCTTAGTAATAGATCACTGATAGATCTTTCTTAGCAATAGATCTGTTGTGAGATCTTCAGGCATTGCTTCTCTGGATAGAGGCTGAAACACTGTGGGGAGATGGTTCCTGGTCTTTTGCACTTGGCTGAGGAGGAATGATGACTGGCAACTCAGATGGGGAGAAAACACCTCCGGTGCTAATTGGGAGATAGACTGAGTAGGTAATGATTAGACAGCTTGTTGGGGAGAAGCCTTCATGCCCCATGTTGTGCTCTGAACACCTGCAATCCTGTAAAGACAAAGAAACGTACAAGCATCCCGAGATATTCCTTATTGGATTCCGTCATAAGAGTTTAGGCCATCCTAGGAGCAAATATATTTCCTGTACGCATGTATTCTTTAGAAAGGAAACATCTGTATTTATGCGAATCAATATCTTAAAGACATCGGACATTTTTGCAAACGAAAATAAAATGCACGAGACGAAACATGACTGAAAATCTGATTTTATTAATTTACGCGCCCTGAATTGGCAAGATACAGTCAAAGAAATGGGTCCCCTGAAATGAGGAGATCGTTACAAATTGAAGGACAAAAAGATGCTGGCAATGTTGATGACGCTTCAAGGAGCTTCCCTTGGGCTATGACTCGTATGACATTTGACGTTCTTCTCACTTTGCTTTCTGAAGAAGGCTGATTCTGAATGAAGCTCGACCTTTTCGGAGCTTAATGCGTTGTTAGTGATACAGACGAATTCAGAATGCAGTTGTTCGCTTATTCCCTTATTTTGTGTGGATCGCCCTTTCGGGTTTTCAATCCACCGGGATACCCATTTTTGCCTGAGTTGTCCAATGTGGCTTTTCAACTCAGCGGGTGTACATCTTTTATTTATTTTCCCTTATTTTTTCCCGAGTCTTTTATTCTGTTTTTGACTCGCCGGGATGCCCTATTTTTGCCTGGACTTACATTCTTTAATTTTATGTCCAGCGGGTCATTTTATGCGAAGTATTTTTTAACTGCATCTGAATTCACATGGGACAGGAAGTCTTCACCATCCATAGTACCGAGCATCAGTGCTCCACCAGAGAAAACTTTCTTTACTACGAACGGTCCTTCATAGTTCGGAGTCCACTTACCCCTGTGGTCTGTATGAGGAGGGAGGAGTCTTTTCAGCACAAGATCTCCTACTTGGTACTCCCGAAGCCTGACTTTCTGATCGAAGGCTTTCTTCATTCTTCTATGATATAACTGCCCATGAAAAATTGCAGCTAATCTCTTTTCTTCAATCAGATTCAGTTGTTCGTATCGGGATCGGACCCATTCTGCTTCGTTCAATTTGACATCCATCAGTACCCGCAGGGAGGGTAATTCAACTTCAACAGGTAGGACTGCCTCCATACCATACACAAGCTGATACGGCGTTGCCCCGGTTGACGTTCGGTACCCATGCAAGTAAAATGGTAGCATTTCATGCCATTCTTTGTAGGTAACCACCATCTTTTGCACAATCTTCTTGATATTCTTGTTAGCTGCCTCTACAGCGCCATTCATCTTTGGCCTGTAAGGAGAAGAATTGTGGTGTTGGATCTTGAAGTCCCGGCATAGTTCTGCCATCATTTTATTGTTCAAGTTGGAACCATTATCAGTAATGATTCACTCGGACACTCCATACCGATAGATGATGTCTCTCTTCAGAAATCGGGCTACCACTTGTCTGGTAACATTTGCATAGGAAGCTGCTTCGACCCACTTGGTAAAATAGTCAATGGCTACCAGGATGAATCTGTGGCCATTTGAAGCAGTTGGCTCAATCTTGCCAATCATATCAATTCCCCACATGGCAAAGGGCCAAGGTGAAGACATTACATTTAGAGGATTTGGAGGCACATGCACTTTATCCGCGTAAATCTGGCATTTGTGGCATTTTCTGGCATAAGCACAACAGTCTGCATCCATTGTGATCCAGTAATAGCCTGATCTCAACAACTTTTTAGCCATTGCATGCCCTCCAGCGTGGGTACCGAAGGATCCTTCATGCACCTCATGCATTAGCAAGTCTGCCTCTACCCTATCAACACATCTGAGGAGTACCATATCAAAGTTTCTCTTATACAAGGAGACATCAGTATTCAGGAAGAAACAACCAGCTAGCCTTCTTAATGTCTTCTTATCATTGGAAGATGCCCCAGGCGGGTATGTTTGATCCTCCAAGAAGCATTTGATATCATGGAACCAAGGCTTATCATCTTTGGCAACATCTGCTGCAAATACATACGCTGGTCTGTCAAGTCTGGATACTGCAATTTGAGGCACAAAGTTGGCAGCTTGAACTTTTATCATGGATGAAATGGTAGCCAAGGCGTCTGCAAACTGATTCTCGTCTCGAGGGATATACTCAAGCTTGATCGTTGTGAAGAAAGTCAATAACCTTCTTGTATAATCTCGATAAGGTATCAGATGATCTCGGTGTGTGTACCATTTGTCGTTGGTTTGATTAATTACCAGAGCTGAATCTCCGAATACTGTCAAAGTCTTGATCCTGAGGTCAATGGCTTCCTCAAGACCCATAATACAAGCTTCGTATTCAGCTTCATTGTTAGTGCAGTTAAAGGTGAGTTTTGCCAAGAAAGGCATGTGAACTCCTTTAGGTGTAATGAGTACTGCACCAACACCACGACCATTCATATTAACAGCCCCGTCAAACATTATAGTCCATTCTTCTTCTGGTCAAGGCCCTTCAGTGTGAATAGGCTCTTCATGATCTCTTGCTTTTATGAACATGATGTCTTCATCGGGGAAGTCAAATCTCATAGGCTGGTAATCATCAATGGGTTGCTCAGCAAGGTAATCAGACAATACACTGCCCTTGATGGCTTTTTGAGATGTGTACTGAATGTCATATTCTGTGAGGATCATTTGCCATCTTGCGACCCGTCCGGTAAGTGTTGGCTTCTCAAAAATGTACTTAACTGGTTCCATCTTTGAGATCAATAAAGTGGTGTGGGTCAACATATACTGCCTTAGTCGGCGAGCAGCCCACGCTAAAGCACAACAAGTTTTCTCGAGCAGTGAATAACGTTGTTCACAGTCGGTAAACTTTTTTGCTTAGGTAGTATATTGCATACTCTTTTCGACCAGACTCGTCATGCTGGCCTAGCACGCACCCCATTGACTCTTCTAATACTGTCAAGTACATGATTAGAGGTCTTCCTTCAAATGGAGGCATAAGGATTGGAGGCTCTTGTAAATATTCCTTAATTTTGTCAAAAGCCCTCTGGAAGTCTTCATTCCCCTGACCGTTTGTTCTTTTCTTAACAACTTGAACAAAGGTTCACAGGTTGCAGTAAGGTGAGATATGAACCGTGAAATGTAGTTCAATCTACCTAAGAAACCCCGAACTTCTTTTTCTGACTTTGGTGCAGGAATTTCTTGAATGGCTTTAACTTTATCAGGGTCAACTTCAATCCCTTTCTCGCTTACAATAAATCCCAGCAACTTATCGGATCACACCCCGAATGTGCATTTGTTGGGGTTTAACTTCAATTGGTACTTCCTCAGACGCTTGAATAACTTTGACAGATTTACCAGGTGGTCTTCTTCTGTGAGGGACTTGGCAATCATGTCATCCACATAACATTCAATTTCTTTATGGATCATGTCATGGAATAATGGTATCATAGCCCGTTGATAAGTAGCACCAACATTCTTTAGTCCGAATGGCATCACCTTATAACAAAATGTGCCCCAGGGTGTGATGAAAGTTGTCTTCTCCATGTCTTCAGGTGACATTTTGATCTGATTGTATCCTGAAAATCCATCCATGAAGGAGAACACCGAGAACTGAGCCGTATTATCAACCAATACATCAATATGAGGTAAAGGGAAGTCATCTTTCGGGCTGGCTCTGTTCAGATCCCGGTAATCCACACACATCCTCACCTTGCTGTCTTTCTTAGGTACGGGTACAATATTAGCAACCCACGGCGGATAGCTAGTCACAGCAAGGAACCCGTCGTCCCACTGTTTTTGTACCTCTTCCTTTATCTTCATTGCCATATCCGGGCGAGTACGACGCAACTTCTGCTTTACTGGCGGGCAGTCTTCTTTTAAAGGCAGCTTGTGCATGACAATATCGGTGTCCAACCCTGACATATCCTGATAAGACCAAGCAAAGACATCCACATACTCCCGAAGCATATCAATCAGTTGCTCTTTCACTGAATCTTGTAAGCAGGCCCCGATCTTAACTTCTTTCACGTCTTCTTCCGTACCAAGATTAACTGTTTCAATCTCCTCCTGATGAGGAGTGATAACCTTCTCCTCTTGTCTTAACAACCTAGCTAGCTCTTCAGGTAGCTCATAATCTTCTTCAACCCCTTCATCAGCTTGATTGATTGGATTGTCAAAGTCATACGAAGCCATAGCGGTGTTGTTGTCGGTGCAATCTGAAAGGCACTCTCTGCAAGGGTTTAGATTGGTTTATTTTAGTGATCAATTTTAATCTTGTTTAGAAAAAGTGAAAATGAAGTCATTTATTTTGAAAACATTGCCATTTTATTTTTTGTACAAAAAGAAAAATGAAAAGACAGTGAGCGAAAAAAGGAAAAGACTTATTTGCAAAAGATGTCCGATATCCATTGATTAATCCATTTGCACAAAATTACAAGATGGCCCGATTACAAAATGAGTTTTGTCATCTTGGGCAAGATGCAAGACTTGATGCATGCTTTAAAAATACAGGAAATAATAATTACTCTGCAGGAGTAACCCTTATAATTTCCTGGGAAGACCAGTTAAGGACTTGGCTCCCCGGGATCCTTGGACGTATCCAGCTCTCCAGGTTGCGGTCGCTTTCTTCCTCGCCTTCCAAGTAGTTCACAGCATCCGGGGTGAGCATTCCCCCGCTGACAAAATTGGGCTTCTTGGTAGCCTCTGATTGATCTTGTTGAGTTGGTCTGTAACCCAACCCAAATCTGTCTTCCTTCTTTTCCACGGGCAACAGCTTGCCCCAGCCTTGGGCAGTACCCTCTTCAACAACCTTCCGGGCTTGCTGATAAGACGTTATGGAGGTTCCCAGTACAGTAGATGCTTCATTAATGTTCAGGGCCTCAAACCTCTGGCTCATAGTTTCATGGATCTCTCCATCCATTTCTATGTACTTGTATGTAGCCAGATGGCTAACAAAGATGTCTTCTTCCCCACAGATGGTGATGATTTGGCCTTCCAACTCGAATTTCAGCTTCTGGTGAAGGGTAGACGTAACAGCGCCAGTGGCATGGATCAAGGGTCTACCCAACAAACAGCTGTAGGCCGGCTGAATGTCCATCATATAGAAGGTAATCTTAAAAGTCTGCGGGCCAATCATCACAGGCAGATCAATCTCCCCAAGCACTGATCTTTTAGAGCCATCGAATGCTCTTACCACCAAATTACTCGGACGCAATGCCAAGCCATCATACTCCAGCTTCACTAAGGCTTTCTTTGGTAGAACATTGAGTGATGACCCAGTGTCCACCAGTACATGAGATAAAACAGCACCCTTGCACTCTAGGGTTATATGCAAAGCCTTGTTGTGGTTACGTCCCTCAGTTGTTAAATCAGCATTGGTAAAGCCCAGACCATGACTGGTGTTGACATTTGCCACCACAGTTTCTAGCTGATTAACAGTAATCTCCTCTGGCACGTATGCTGCGTGCAGGACTTTCAATAATGCATTCCTGTGAGCTTCAGAACATATCAATAGTGATAATATGGAGATCTTTGAGGGAGTTTGGTGAAGCTGATCCACCACCTTGTAATCACTCCTCTTTATGTTTCTCATAAACTCGTCTACATCTTGTTCAAAAGTTGTCTTTTGAGTTTCTTTGACAGTCGGTTCTTCTGGTACCACACTCTTTCCCTTTGCTTTGGCAGAAGCTTCCGCTTCAGCATTAGGTCTTTGCAGTTGTGAGGCAAAAAGGCGCCCGCTTCTAGTGAAGCCTCCGCCTCCCCTAACATTATCAATTTGTGGAGAAGAGGAATCCAAAGTGATTTTCTCCCCGTTGCAGTAAAGATCAGAGCCATAATGCCAAGGTATGGCATTACTGCTTTCATATGGAACTGGTCCAGGCATCGTAATAGTAACTGGACTGACTGCTGCAGAGGAGGGTACTGAAATGGTGTGCGGATCGTAGTAGATTGTGACTGGTGACCTGGCAGGAGGTGCCACTGTTTGTTGCTGAAAGTTGTTATTTGGAGGAACATTTGATGGGTCGTAGTAGATGGTGACTGCTGAGACATCTTCATTAATTTTTGTTGGCGTTGTAGAAGATTCTGCTGATAAAATGGATGCTGATGTTGTAGAAGAGAGGGTTGTTGACATTTGTTTTGTTGAAGTGATGGACGGAGCCATTGCTGATGATATTGATGAATCGGTAGGAATGATTGTTGCTGCTGTTGTAGAAGAATCAGGAATTGTTGTCAAAGGAATTGCTGGATTTGTAGGCGCCGTTGTTGAGATCTGAAGTATACCATATTTGATAAGACCATCTATGCCGCTTCTCAAATTATCACACCCGTTGACTGCAATGTTGCAATACCCACAACCGAGCTCACACCCGGGGAACACCTGGCACTCTAGAAGCTGAGCTTTAATTTCAACCAGAGGTGTTCGAATCTGTGCAACACTGGTGATCAAAGTAGATGGCTTGTCTTCCTCAATGGCATTAATCCTCGGCCCGCCATGATTAGGCATAGGATTCTTGTTGACATTTGGAGGGGGTGCAAAGTTGAGGGCTTTAGAATCCACCAGATCTTGGACTTTCATTTGCAAGGCCCTGCATTTTTCCGTATTGTGGCCAGGTGCATTGGAATGGAAATCACATCTGGCGTTGACATCGTAATTCCTTGGGAGATTGGAGGGATCTGGTGGTGCCAATGTCCTTAACTCAACCAAGTTGAGCTTCAAGAGTTGTGGCAATAAGGCAACATAGGGCATAGGGATAGGGTCAATCACCCTGTTTGCCTGTGACGGTCTTTGCTGAAAGGGTCTTTGTTGTTGATTGTTGTTGCTATTGTTGTAGGTCCTCTGTGGCGGATACTGAACTTGTTGTTGATAATGTGGTTGTTGTGGTTGTTGATATGCTGATTGCTGAGGAATCGGAGCTGGAATAGTGACAGCTGCTACTGATCTGTGAATATACTGAGGTCTGCCCCTGCTGGCATGAATGGCATTTGTCTCACCGGTCCTTCGAGGTCCCACAAAAGGCTTCCTGGGATTACTGGACGAACTTGCACCATTATCAGAAATCTTGCCCATCTTTAACAGGCTTTCAATTCTTTCTCCAGCTATAACTACGTCTGCGAAGCTGGTGGAAGAAAAGGCAGCTAGCCTATAAATATATGTTCCTTGCAAAGTATTCATGAACATGTCGGCCATTTCTCTTTCCAACATGGGTGGCTGGACAGCAGCAGCAAGCTGTCTCCACCTTTGGGCATATTCCCTAAAGCTTTCTCTAGAGGATTGAGACATTCCCATTAAGAGGGTCCTGTTGGGAGTCATGTCCAGATTGTATTGATACTGCCTGATGAAGGCTTCAGCTAAGTCCTTCCAGCTCCTGATAGTAGCCCTGGTCAAGTGTGAATACCACTCTCTTGAAGCCCCAATCAAATTGTCTTCAAAATAGAACATCCACAGCTTTTCATCCATGGTATATGCTTTAAGTCTCCCCAGAAAAGACTGCAGGTGAGTTCGTGGACAAGAGGTTCCATTGTATTTCTCGAAGCACGGGGGTTTGAATTTGTGGGGAATTCTCACCCCATCCACTAACCCCATATCCATTACATCGAAACCCAAATAGTTTTGAGACTCCAAAGATCTCAACTTCTCATCAATTTCATCAAACCTCCGGTCATAGACTTCATCTCCAGCTCCCATGGCAGTAAATTGCTCTTCTTAAGGGTCCTCTTGCAGGATCCTCCCTCCAGTAGTATTTCCTTGCACATTACCCGGGATATTGACTTCGGGATCCAAATGAGGTCCAAATACAGGTGGATTAACATGAGGCTGACCTCTCTCATTGTTGCTAGTTCCTCCAGTGCCAGGATGGGGTTCCTCGGGAGTTTGTCTTTCTACCAATGCCCTTAACCTTTCTTGGCTTTGGGCCAAGCCAGTCATCACATTCATGAATTGGGCCATTTGGTTTCTCATCTCCACTCTTTCATTAGCCATATGGGTTCTGACCTCAGTCAGGTCTTGCTGTACTTGCTTCATTAGAATACCCGGAAGGTTGTTGCGAGTAGGATACCAGTGTGCACGGTTTACAGGGAACACTCTTCTGCGAGCAATATTTCCTGAAGTCACAACAGAGTTAGAAACAAATAAAAACAAAAACCTACAAAAAAAAACAAAAGTTAGTATGCAATGCAGTATGCTTATTTGTTTTCCAAGGTATCCGGCTTGGTTCTTGGTTTTGACCTTTCCAGACCTCGAGGAAGATGCTTTGATGTTGTTGAGAAAAAGAAACCCCCATAATGGAAACAAACTAAAATATATTACAAATGGTGAATCATACATAGTTTGTCTTTTACAACACACGCCCCTGAAGGGTCAAAATACAACACAAAAGAAAAGTACATCAAATGAAAACAACAACAATCAAAACGTCAGACATCTAGTCCAAACTCATCCTCCTTAACCTCCTTCAAAAGTGCCTCAGTCACTGGACCAGCTGGATGCTCTGTAATAGTCTTGATGAGGAGGTTTCTGGTGGCAATGACAGTGGTCAGCTTCTTGTGCCTGTCTTGGTCCTTTGACCTCTTCAAACCAGCCCTAAGCTTCAACTCTGAAATCTCCTTCTGGGCTGCCAGTAAAGCTTCTTGTTGCTTCTTTTCATTGGCCTCTAACTGCTCAATCTTGGCTTGAGTTCTCTGATCTTCTTAAGTACGGGCTTCGGTGATCCTGACCCACCTAGCCTGACTTTCTTGCAGATAGAGATCAGTCCTAGCCTTCTGAAGCTTGGCCTCTTTATAGGCATTCTTCAATATTTGCTCCCCAGCTTTTGCTTTCTTGATGTAGTCCTCTGTTTTCTCAATCTTGGCTAGATGCTCCACCCTAAGCTTCTCCAACCTCTCAATGTCCAGACGACCATCACTCCTTTCCCAAGGAGTCTTCTTCAGAGCTTGAGACAGATTCTCATTTCTTTCCTTCAGCTTCTCAAATTCTTCCAGGCTGACAGTTGCTGCTGGCTGAACTGTAGATGGCCCTGGTATATCCTCAATGGTGAAGGGCATTCCAGTAATCTGAGCTCTAGCATGAGACCAGTCATAGTACTGAGCTGAAGCAACATTATTGCACCTTCCAAGAATAGCCATCCCTTTTGTCTGGATGTTGTCCCAAGCCCAGGATGCCTGTCTGACAGCAGCTAGATTAGGTTTTATCTCACAATATAGGGTCTCAGCTAAATCTTGCACTCTAGGAGGGTGAACCAAAGCATAGCCCAATTGTCTCTTAAACAGCAAAGGATTGTAGTTGATGCAACCCTTTACTCCTATCAGAGGTACATTTGGGTACTGTCTACAGCTAGTGATTATGTCCTTGCCTTTGGTGCTCTGGGTGCACCATCTGATGTCATCTGAAGTCAAAGCAATGAGCCTCTTGGCCCAATTCTTCTGTTGGTGAGGGTTCACGAAGGCATCTGACTTAGGTAAGTGTTTGAGCAGCCATGTGTGAAACAGAGGAGCGCATCATCTCACCAACTTCCCTCTTTGTTTCTCATTCCTCTGATGAATGGAGTAATAGAAATCTCCCAGCAATGTGGGTACTTGGTTCCTCAGAAGGAAAAGGTGAATGGCATTCTTGCTGATAAATTTGGGCTCATCTGCAAACAGTATAACCCCATATATGCTGAGGGCTAACAGTGCACAGACTGCCCTCCATTCTCCCAAGGAGGCCTTCAGGATGGCCTGAGAAATCAAGAAGTCTAAGTGTAAACCAGGGATCCCAGCTTTTGTTGTCATGCTTTGCTCAATCAAAGTAGGCTCCAGGTACAGTGCTTTTGCCACTTCTCCAGTGCTGGGAGAAGTCATTTCTGGGTTGAAGGGGATTCCACCCCTGACAGGTACTCCAATCAATGATGAAAACTCCTCCAGCAGAGGTCCTAGCTGAAAGTCTGGGAAAGTGAAGCATCTCAAAGGAGGGTCATAAAACTGTAAGCAGGTGTGGATCATACTCCTCTAGGAAGGGTCTAGGTCCATAACCATATCCAGGATACCTCCATAATGCTCTTTGAACAATGGGATGGGGTTAGGGGGGATAAGTGCCTGGACCTGCCTGATACCAGTCAACACAGGCTCAAAGAAATGGTAAGATATGTTGCTCTTCCTGGGTGTAGCCATGAATGCTGATGAAGAGCTGAAGACAAGTGCTGATGAGGATCAAGACTGATACTGGAGATGAGCCACTGATAGGCTGATGCTGAGGATGATGAAGACAGCTGAAGCAGACAACTGATGAAGATAGCTGAAGCTGAGGTCTATGCAAAAGAAGGGGTCAAAACCAAACCAGATATGAAGTGGATACCCTGAAAAACAAATAAACAAATGTCAAATGATGCAATGATGATGTATGCAAATGATATGCAAGGGTTTGTGATCAAACTGGATCTGATTATCTGTCCTGACATAAAGCCCATGTATGTTCAAGAAGTCCAGATGGAGGTTTAGAAATCCAGTAACCAAGGTGGGGGACTCAAATAAAGAGTCACATGTCCAGGGTTAAATCACAAGAACTGTCCAAAATGAGGTACTCTTAATCAAAACAAGTAATAAGGTATGATGTGGCCAGTGGTACCTGCAAACCTGTAAACAGCCCAACCCCCTCATAGGTGGTGTTCTAGAACAAGGATCCTCAGACTTGGATCAGTTATGAGAAGTGTAAACACTTCTAACCCGGAGGTACAATGTCTACAATAACCATAAAAGAGCCTCCTCTAATTCACCTCAGTTTCTGAAGGTCATAATAAATGTCATCCAGACTTAGCAGGCTTCCCAGATAGCCCTAGCACTACAGGAAATCTGTAGCACAGAGTTCTCAAGAAGAAACCCACATCTGAACCGTGTTTCATATTCCCGCACCAGACCGAAATGGAATGGGAAAGAACATGAACCACTCTAGCCTAGGTGTCATTCAGGTCCTAGGTATAGGACCTCAAACTCTCAATGGAACCCCACCCACCAGAACAGAAGCCAGATCCAACAATGATAATGACAGTATGAAATATGTAAAACTGTAAAGGAAAGCAATAAATAAAGTTGTACATAAATCAATAAAGCAAATAAATAAACACAATTAGCACATAACACCCTGATAAACACAAACCAAATGAGCGCTAGGAGGAACCCACAAAAAGAACCAGAAGCCCTGGTTACAGTATAAGGGTCCCCAGCAGAGTCGCCAAGCTGTCGCTCCCACCTGATGACACAGGGCCAAAAGGGGTACAGACGTATGTAAACACCCCAAATTTTCCCTCACCCATCCACACCATGGCTTGTGATCATTGAATATGCATAAACACAATCATAGCATCTCACACCACATTTTTGATTCATTGCTTTGGTTCAAAGTCATCTGCATCTAGGGTTTGTGATTTGAGCAATCCAAGAGCTTCTTGAGCCACTCCAAAGGTCATCAAACACTTCAAAGAGGTCCATGTATGTTCAAGCATCATATTATATCCTCTCAAAGTCAATAATGTCAAAGAATCACAGGAACTGGGAATGGCATGGAGGCAGAGCGAGGTTTGATTGCACAGTTGACCTAGAATTAGGGTTTTGGTTTCAGAGGCCATAACTCCAATTTTTTTGGTCATTCTTGTTTCTATTGGTCTCTATATGGAATAGGGAGTATGCATATCAATTTTCATGAAGAAATTCCTTGGGGAAGTCATCTGATCAAGAGTTGACTTTTCAAGCAAGTCAGTGCAAAATCAGGGCATCTGAGGCCCCCAATGACCCAACCAAAGGGTGTTATTCCTCATTTTGATTGTATATGATCTTTATTTGATCATAGAAGAAGTTGGAAGTTCACAAAATTGAAGAATTTCAAGTCTTTTGCAAAGTTGACTTTTTGGGAAAGTTTGACTTTTAATGAAATTGCCATTTTTAGGAAACTTTTTCAACCATTACTTTTTGATTCAAAAATGCTTCAAATGGAAAAACTTTGGTCATGAAAGTTGTAGAATGGATCATTCCCTTTTCAAAAAGTACAAGAACATGACCTAATTCATTTTGGATCAAAAGTTATGGATTGTCAAAGTTGGCAAAAATCATAAAATTTGAAGTTTTCCACCAAAGAGGCAAAGTTGCAAATTCACTTCTCAAGGCAAATTAAGTTATCAAATGGACTTCTAAACTTCACAACATGATCATACAAGACCTAAAAGTCAGATTGCACCAAAGAATCACACATTTTTATGGCTTATGGAACAAGATTTTTCATGAGAAGCAAAAGTGAACCAACTTGCAAAACTCATCATAAGTTACAATCCACTTGCTTGCTGACTTGCTAATCAATCCTAGGGTTCTCCCCACATCATGCTGCGCAGGACACACCTTTTGTCCTTTGCTAGAAAGTAGCCCATGCTTCTCTTACACAACTTTGACATTTTGGCAACTTGAGCCATACCTATCACAAAAGCACACATCACCTCATCTGACCTATCACCATAGTTTATGCAAATCAAAAGCAAGCCAAAGCATACAAAACACAAGCCAGAAGCACTCTCTAACACAGCATTCTCATTTTCACACCATCTTGCAAGAGCATTCGAAACCGATTGCACAAGCCACAAACACACAAACCAACTTCACAAACATACTCAACACACTTCCCTGGTCACAAACCACCCCTCACCATAGCCTAAAACTCAAAGAATCAAAAACACGATCACCACCTGCCATTGAACAGAACTTCTGCCATCTCTCAAACCATCCATTGTAAACTTCAAACAAGCATTGAAAGCTTCTCAGGAGGTCCAGTGGAGCTGATTGCAAGCAAGAAACCAGCCAGAAAGCACCAGAAACCAAAGCTTCAGTTCAGGTAGCCATCTCAAACTTTTTTTCCAGAAGTTTCATTTTAAGTTCTTAAAAGCTTCTATGCACTCCCCTGATCATGAATATGTGTTTACTTTTGAAAATGGTTGAGAAACCAGCATGTATGAACTGTCTGAAATTTTTTGCCCTAAGAATGTTTTGATTCGATTTGGCTGATTAATGAATGAAAAATGATGTTTGATTGAGGGGTTTGATTCGTTTTTGAATGGGGATAAGTTCTGGGCAGTTAGATTTTGTTTTCATTGCGTGTGGAGAGAGATTGAGAAATGAGCTAGCCGGAGAAGACGACCGGAACAGTGTTCCGGTCGCCTGAAAGTAATTAGGGCAGGATTAGGGTTAATGACATTAATTAGGGAAGTTTGAATTTGAGCCCTTGGATATGGCGCCAGGTCAATTCGCGCGCGTGTGGTTTTAAATTATGGCCCTTGATCTTGCATACTTTTCTTTTTTCAGTTTTAATTTATTTTATTTTTCATTTTAATTCATTTGTTTTCTCCATTTTATTTAAAATAGTAAAACAATTTTAAAAATTCTGAAAATTTTTGTACAAACTTTTATTAATTTCCAGAAACCAAAAACATTTTTATTTTTTATTTTTGCATTAAAAAATATTTTTAAATCATTTAAAAGTTTATTTTTAATTAATTAATGAGAATTAATCAATTAAAAATACTTTTAGGTATTTAAAAATCACCAAAAAATTCATGAAACCTTTAAAATCATTTAGAAACATTGTCCAACCCTCAAACCAAATTTCGTTTTTGATCTTGATGCATTTTGACAATTTTTCATGGAATTAATTTCATTTCAAAGCATTATTTTGATCCAATCTTTGAAAATTCATTTCTGCCTAACCATTGAGAGTTGGACTTTGATTCTTTTTGCATTGTGTCTTGCATATCATGTAGTTCATAGGATTAAATTGTAATTATTTGATCTTGCATTTTCAATTTGTTTGACATTTTTCTTGACAAGGTACCTTAAAACCCTATCATTCTTAAGAAATTCATAACCCTCATTAGGTTAAGAGTTAGAACCCCTCCTTTGGGAAGTGAGTTTGTATAGGTTTAGGGTTCCCTTGATTGCATTTTCAATTTTTTATCTTGATGTTTGCTTCTGGTTTTGGTTTTTGTTTGGTGCATTGATCATAAACCCTAATTTGGGCTTCCTTTTGCATTCATCTTGCATTTGCTTGCATGCTATGACTTGCCATGACATTTTATGCATCCATTTGATTCATTAGACATCTTAAGACATATTAGAATCATGTTTGATCATTGCTTCTTGCATTTGCCATGTTGTGTGTCATTTGCATTCCATAACTTTTCATGTATGATCATGGTTCTAAATGTTTCTCTTGCATCCATATGTTCATATGATCATTCTCATGCCTTGATTCATGTTTTCATCATCTCATAGCATCATTGACATCATACACATGCTTCTGGTTTTGGTTTGCATCATGCCATTCCATCTCATTTTGCATTGCATTGCATTTCCTTCACTAACTTTTCAGGTGGTAAGCAACTTTGAGAAGTGAATTTGCCTTCACTTCTCATAATTTCTTTTCATATCTTTTATGCATCCTTGCTGCATATTGTTATGTGTTTGAGATTGAGCTTGATCTTTCTTCTTCATCTTACTTTCTTTCTTCAAGTGACTTGCCTTCTTAAATGAAGCAAGTTACTTTGCTTCTCTTTGCTCCTTTCATCTGCTTCCTGGTGGTTCCTCTGAAGATCTGTCTTGTAAACCTCACAAACCTTAGGAACAACCAAGCATGACAATGATTAGGGTTTTGATTAGTCTCCCCACTTAGTTCTACCTTTGTGTCTCATTGAGTCTTCTCTTCTCACTTCATAATCAGGGACTAAACCCTAAAGGCTTTAAGGCTTTGTGATTAGGTTTATGCCTGCATCCTTCTATTAGGATGGAGTGTATAACTTTAATCCTAAGTGTTAAACCCTTAATGTGTTTAACTCCTTTAATCAATTCACTTAATAATCATCAAGACATCAAGCTTGTAACTTGGGCCTTGCATTAGGGTTCTAATTCTTCCTTAATTGGTTAAGAAGGACTAACCCTAGTGTTAATGGACAAGTCCCCCTCAAGTTGTCTTACAAACCCTAAAAATCACTTCATTATCTAATCATTAAATAAAATCCACTTAACAAAGGTTTTGTTTTGTCATGGGTTTAATCCCTAATCATGGATTAAGTTGAGAAGCATTCCTCAGCTTAAACACTCTCATCTATTATCCTTCTATTAGGATGGTGTAATGAGTCTGTTTAATCCCTGATTATGGCTTAATCTCATTACTTAACACTAAACAAAAACACCAAAAACATCTAAATAATCACAAGTAGGTTAATGATCTTAATCCTACACCATGGTAATTAAGTGTGAGAAGCTGACTTCACACTTAAGGTATTCTCATTACCCCTAATCAGAGGGAAGATGTGATGAGTTTACTAAATCCATTGGTTTAGGCCTAAGCTCATTAACTTATGACAAATTCTCAAAAGCAATAAAAGACTGAAAACTCAAAAACAAACAATAATCGACTCCTTCGGTATTCTTTTCTCATCTCATTCATTCACAAACGAGAACTTGCCTCTTCCGTATAATGCAAGACAGTTAGCACCTGAGCCAGACGGGTCTTACACTCGAGCATAGACAAGTAAGCAGTTCACAAGTCAATTCATCTTTCAGTCTCTTTGGGTCGAACTACGGTGTTCTGACTTCCTCATTGCACTAGAGGATACGTAGGCATAACTTAACGGTTATCGAACAAAAGTCTCTGTATATTCCCCCTCTTTCCAGCTTTATTCTTTAAGCCTCATGATCTTGAGCATTTTATTCCCTTTCTTACACTGACACTTCACATACTCCATTTCACATTTCTTTTACACTAACACCTGTACATCTTTTTCCAGCCCTTTTATACACAAATTGCACTGACACTACCCCTTTAAAACACAAATCTTTTAAGCGTGGATCCCGTCGAGTACGGCGGACAATCTGGGTGCTAATACCTTCCCAGGTTGTAACCAACCCCCTTTCTCAGTCTCTCTGGTTCGCAACCGTCTTATCCATATCTTTCTAGGTCTATGCAGCATTGCCTTTCCTCCGGGATAAAAATGCCTAGCTGGCGACTCTTTTCATTCCCTGTGAGTTCACTCCTGTGTGTTCTCACACCCTCTTTCGCCGACCGTTCGCGTATGTACCCTATTTGGCCCGGCTTCATTTAGTGGGAGCGACAGCTTGGAGACTCTGCTGGGGAACCTTATACTGTAACCAGGGCCTCTGGTTCTTTTTGTGGGTTCCTCCTAGCGCTTGTTTGATTTGTGTTTACTGGGGTGTTATGTGTTAATTGTGTTTGTATATTTATTTTATTGCTTTATGTACAGTTGTTTTACTGCTTTCTTTACAGCTTTACATATATCATATTGTCATACTGTGCTGGCTGGATCTGGTTTTGTTGCTTTGGTGGGTGGGGTTCTATTGAGAGTTGAGGTCCTATACCTAGGACCTGAGTGACACCTAGGCTAGAGTGGTTCATGTTCTTTCCCATTCAATTTCGGTCTGGTGCGGGAATATGAAACACGGTTCAGATATGGGTTTCTTCTTGAGAACTCTGTGCTACAGATTTCCTGTAGTGCTAGGGCTATCTGGGAAGCCTGCTAAGTAAGGATGACCTTTACTATTGACCTTCAGAAACTGAGGTGAATTAGAGGAGGATCTTTTATGGTTATTGTAAACACTGTACCTCCGGGTTGGAAGTGTTTACACTTCTCATAACTGATCCAAGTCTGAGGATACTTGTTTTAGAACACCACCTGTGAGGGGGTTGGGCTGTTTACAGGTTTGCAGGTACCCTTGACCTCAGCATACCCTGTTACTTTGTTTTGATTAAGAGTACTCCATTTTGGAACAGTTCTTGTGATTTTTAACCCTGGACATGTGACTCTTTATTTGAAGTCCCCCACCTTGGTTACTGGACTTATGAACCTCCATCTGGATTTCTTGAACATACATGGACTTATATCAGAGCACTTGATCAGATCCAGCTTGATCACAAACCCCTGCATATCATTTGCATACATCATCATTGCATCATTTTAACATTTGCTTATTTGTTTTTCAGGGTATCCATACTATATTTTGGCTTGGTTTTGACCCCTTCATCAGCATAGACCTATCCTCATCAGTATTTACTTCAGCTATCAACTACCTGCTTCAGTCACCTGCACCACCAGTCTCAGCCTGTCAGTGGCCCATCTTCAGTGTTATTCTCAGCATCTGTCTCAGCTCTTCTTCAGCAACATGGCACCCAAGAAGAGCAATATCTCCTACCATTTCTTTGAACCTGAGTTAGCTAGCATCAGGAAGATCCAGGACCTGATTACTCCAGACCATATACCACTATTCAGAGAACATTATGGAGGCATACTTGATGTGGTTATGGATTTGGACCCTTCCCAGAGGAGCTTGATTCATACTTGCCTGCAGTTCTATGATCCCCCTCTGAGGTGCTTCAGCTTTCAGGATTTTCAGTTGGGACCTTTATTAGAGGAGTATTCATCATTGGTTGGTGTACCTATCAGGGGTGGAGTCCCCTTCAACCCTGAGCTGGCTTTTCCAAGTAATGAAGAAATAGCAAAGGCACTATATCTGGAACCTTGTCTGTTTTGGCAAAACATGACTACCAAGGCTGGAATCTCTGGTCTACACTTGGATTTCTTGACTTCTCAAGCCATCCTGAAGGCCTCCTTGGGAGAGTGGAAGGCAGTCTGTGCTTTATTGGCCCTTAGCATATATGGGGTCACATTATTTGCAGATGAGCCTAGGTTTATAAGCAAGAATGAAATCCATCTTTTTATCCTGAGGAACCCAGTGCCCACCTTACTGGGAGATTTCTACTACTCTGTCCACCAAAGGAATGAAAAGCAGAGAGGAAGGTTGGTGAGATGCTGTGCTCCCCTATTCCATACCTGGCTGCTCAGACACTTGCCCAAGACTGATGCATTCTTGAATCCTCACCAGCAGAGGAACTGGGCTAGAAGACTCATTGCTTTGACCTCAGCTGACATCAGGTGGTGCACTCAGAGCACCAAGGGCAGGGACATCATTACTAGTTGTGGGCAGTTCCCCAATGTACCCCTGATAGGAGTGAAGGGTTGCATCAACTACAACCCTCTGCTATTCAAAAGACAGTTGGGCTATGCATTGGTCCACTCTCCTAGAGCACAAGACTTGGCTGAGACCCTTTATTGTGAGATTAAGCCTAATCTAGCTATTGTCAGGCAAGCATCTTGGGCTTGGGACAATGTCCAGACCAAGGGAATGGCCATTCTGGGGAGATGCAACAACGTGGCCTCAGCTCGGTACTATGAGTGGTCCCATGCCAGGGCTCAAATTTCTGGGATGCCCTTCACTATAGAGGATGCACCTGGGCCATCCACAACACCACCTCCTGCCACTGTCAGCTTGGAGGAGTTTGAAAAATTGAAAGAGAGGAATGAGAATCTGACTCAGGCTCTACAGAAGACCCTCTGGGAGAGGAGTGATGGTCGTCTGGACATTGAAAGGTTAGAAAAGCTAAAGGTGGAGCATCTAGCTAGGATTGAGAAGTCAGAGGACTACATTAAGAAGTCAAGGGCTGGAGAGCAGATCTTGAAGAATGCCTGCAAGGAGGCTCAGTTCCAGAAGGCCAGGACTGATTTGTATCTGAAAGAGAATCAAGCTAGGTGGGTCAGGATCACCGAAGCTCGTACTCAGGAGGATAAGAGGACTCAGGACAAAATTGAGCAGTTGGAGGCTAGTGCAAAAGAGCAACAGGAAGCCCTGCTAGCAGCCCAGAGAGAGATCTCAGAGTTGAAGATTAGGGTAGGTGTGAAGAGGTCAAAGGACCAGAGTCAACACAAGAAGCTAACTGCAGCTGTTACTACCAGGAATCTCCTCATCAAGAACCTTACAGAGCGTCCAGCTGATCCTGTGACTGAAGCACTTCTAAAGGAAGTTCAGGAGGATGAGTTTGGTCTTGGTGTCTGACTTTTGCTTGTTGTTGTTTTCATTTCTTTGTACTTTTCTTATGTTGTATTTTGACCCCTCAGAGGGCATGTATTGTAAAAAAACAAACTATGTATCATCCACTTTTTGTAATATATGTATTTGGTTTGTTTTATCTGAGTTCTTTCAAGCAACATCAAACATCATCTTCCTAGGGGTCTGGAAAGGTCAAAACCAAGTGCCAAGCCGGATACCTTGGAAACAAATAAGCATACTGCATTGCATACTAACCTTTTGTTTTGTTTTGTAGGTTTTGTTTTGTTTTTGTTACTAACTCTGTTGTGGTTCAGGAACTATTGCTCGACGTCGGGTGTTCCCACTCAACCGTCCACACAGATATCCTACCCGCAACAACCTTCCGGGTATACAGATGGACCAGGTACAACAGGACCTTACAGAGGTCAGGACTCAAATGGCCAATGAGAGACTGGAAATGAGAAATCAGATGACCCAGTTTATGGAAGTGATGAATGGATTGGCACAGAGCCAAGAGAGATTAAGAGCCTTGGTAGAGAGGCAGACTCAGGAGGAACCCCACCTAGGGACTGGTGGGACAAGCAACAATGAGAGGGTTTAGCCTCATATCAACCCACCTGTATTTGGACCCCACCTTCATCCAGAGATCAACATCCCTGCTAATGTGCAAGGGATTGCTACTACAGGTAGAGTACTACAAGAAGACCCCCAGGAAGATCAGTTCACTGTGATGGGAGCTGGGGATGAAGCCTATGATAGAAGGCTAGATGAGATTACTGAAAAATTAAGGTCCCTGGAGTCTCAAAACTCCCTGGGTTTTGATGTTATGGACATGGGCTTAGTGGACGGGGTCAGGATTCCCCATAAGTTTAAACCTCCGTGCTTTGAGAAGTACAACGGAACCTCCTGTCCACGGACCCACTTGCAATCCTTTCTAGGGAGGCTGAAGGCATATACCATGGACGAAAAGCTATGGATGTTTTATTTTGAAGATAGCTTAACAGGAGCTTCGAGGGAATGGTACTCTCATTTGACTAGAGCAACCATTAGATGCTGGAAGGACCTGGCTGAGGCCTTTATCAGACAATACCAGTACAACTTGGATATGGCTCCCAACAGGACCCTCCTGATGGGAATGTCTCAATCATCCAGGGAAAGCTTCCGGGAGTACGCCCAGAGGTGGAGACAGTTTGCTGCTGCTGTCCAACCACCCATGTCGGAGAGGGAGATGGCTGATATGTTTATGAACACCCTCCAAGGGACATACATTGATAGGCTAGCTGCCTTTTCTTCTACCAGCTTTGCAGATGTAGTCATAGCTGGAGAAAGAATTGAGAGCCTATTAAAGATGGGCAAAATTTCTGACAACGGTGCAAGCTCGTCCAGCAACCCAAGAAAGCCTTTTGTAGGCCCAAGAAGAACTGGTGAGACTAATGCTATCCATACCGGCAGGGGCAGACCCCAGTATGTTCATAGGTCAGTGGCAGCTGTCACCATTCCCGCTCCAATTCATCCACAACTAGCTTATCAACCACAGCAGCAAAATTACCAACAACAAACTCAGTATCCTCTGCAGAGAAACTACAACAACACCAGCAACAACAATCAACAAAGACCGTATCAACAGAGACCATCTCAGGCCAATAGGGTGATCGATCCGATCCCTATGCCTTATGCCACATTATTGCCACAACTCCTAAAACTCAACCTGGTTGAGCTAAGGACATTGGCACCTCCAGATCCTGCCAGTCTGCCCAGAAATTATGATGCCAGCGCCAGATGTGCTTTTCACTCAAATGCACCTGGCCACAGTACAGAGAAGTGCAGAGCTTTGCACATGAAAGTACAGGATCTAGTGGATTCCAAAGCCCTAAACTTTGCACCCCCACCAAATGTCAACAAAAACCCTATGCCAAACCACGGAGGACCCAGAATCAATGCTATTGAGGAAGATAAGCCGTCTTACTTGATAACTAGTGTGGGTCAGATTCGGACACCCTTGGTAGAGATTAAAGCTCAACTCCTTGAATGTCAAATGTTCCCGGGGTGTGAGCTAGGATGTGCTTATTGCAACATTTCAGTGAATGAGTGTGATAACTTGAGAGATGGCATAGATGGTCTCATCCATAGTGGCCTGCTTCAAATCACAACATCAATACCCACAAATCCGGCGATCTCCTTAACAACAGTTCCCGAGTCTTCTACAACTGCAACAACAATCGTTCCAAACAACTCTTCAATCTCATCAACAAATGCTTCATCTGTTACTTCAACGGACCAAATATCAGCAAACATCCCTTCTACAACATCAGCACCCCTTCATTCAGAACCTCCTACAACAGCAACACCCATCCAGTCAACAGTGTCTCCTACAACATCAGCAGCGAACAATGAAAGTGTCTCAACGGTTACAATTTATTATGACCCTGCAAATGATTCTGCCTACAACTCACAAAATGCCACTCCTATCAGAGCACCAGTCACAATATACTATGACCCACATACTATCATGGTCCCTTCTGCAGCTGCTATCAGTCCAGTCACTATCACGGTGCCTGGGCCAGTACCTTATGAAAGCAGTAATGCCATCCCTTGGCATTACGGCTCCGATCTATACTGCGAAGGACAGAAAATCACTTTGGAATCGTCAACTTCTTCACCACAAATAGACAATGTGGGGGGAGGCGGAGGCTTCACTCGAAGCGGACGTCTCTTTGCCCCGCAAAGTCAAAGACCCATTGCTGAAGCAGAAGCTGCTGCCAAAGCAAAAGGGAAGAGCATGGTGCAGGAAGAGCAAGTTGTTAAAGAAGCTTTAAAAACGCCTTTTGATCAAGAGGTTGATGAATTCATGAGAATCATCAAGAAAAGTGATTACAAGATAGTGGACCAGCTTCACCAGACACCTTCCAAGATCTCCATTTTATCATTGCTAATGTGCTCCGAGGCTCACCGGAACGCACTATTAAAAGTCTTGCACGCAGCTTATGTGCCAGAGGAGATTACCGTCAATCAGTTGGAGGCTGTAGTTGGAAATGTTAATGCTAGTAATGGACTAGGATTTACTAACACTGATTTGACTACGGAAGGTCGCAATCATAACAAGGCTTTGCACATTACCATGGAGTGTAAGGGTGCAGTTCTTTCCCATGTACTGGTAGACACAGGATCATCCCTCAATGTCTTACCTAAAAAAGCCCTTGTGAAGCTAGAGTATGAAGGACTGGCATTGCGTCCCAGTAACTTGGTAGTGAGAGCCTTTGACGGTTCTAAGAGATCAGTTCTGGGAGAAATTGAGTTGCCTATAATGATTGGCCCACAAACTTTCAAAACGACCTTCTACGTGATGGACATTCAGCCGGCCTACAACTGTTTGTTGGGTAGACCTTGGATTCATGCCGCTGGCGCAGTTACGTCTACCCTTCACCAGAAGTTAAAATTCGAGTGGGAGGGCCAAGTCGTTACTATTTGTGGAGAGGAGGACATTTTTGTTAGCCATCTGGCTACATATAAATATATTGAGATGGATGGGGAGATCCACGAAACTATGAGTCAAGGGTTTGAGGCCTTGAACATAAATGAAACATCTGCTGTATCTGGAACCTCAATGACATCTTATCAGCAAGCCCGGAAGGTTGTTGAAGAAGGAACCGCTCAAGGCTGGGGCTAGCTGTTGCCCGTGGAAAAGAAAGAGGACAAATTTGGGTTAGGTTACAAACCAACTCAACAAGATCAAGCAGAGGCTGCTAAGAAGCCCAATTTTGTCAGTGGGGGGATGCTCACCCCCGATGCAGTAAACAACTTGGAAGATGAGTCGGAAGATGAGCGCAACCTGGAGAGCTGGATACGTCCAAGGATCCCGGGGAGCCGTATCTCAAACTGGTCTTCCCAGGAAATTATAAGGGTTACTCCTGCAGAGTAATTATTATTTCCTGTATATTTTAAGCATGCATCAAGTCTTGCATCTTGCCCAAGATGACAAGACTCATTTTGTAATCGGGCCATCTGTAATTTTGTGCAACAAGATTAATCAATGAAATATCAAACATCTTTTTGCAAATGAGTCTTTTTCTTTTCCGCTCATTGTTTTTCCATTTTTCTTTTTGTACAAAAACAAAATGGCAATGTTTTCAAAATGACGATTTTATTTCACTTTTCTAAACAAGATTAAAATCAATCACTAAAATGAACAAACTGAACCCTTGCAGAGAGTGCCTTCCAGACCGCACCGACAACAACACGGCTATGACTTCGTATGACTTTGACAATCCAATCAATCAAGCTAATGAAGGGGTTGAAGAAGAGTATGAGCTTCCTGAAGAGCTAGCCAGGTTGTTGAAACAAGAGGAAAGGGTTATCACTCCTCATCAGGAGGAGGTCGAGACGATTAATCTTGGTACAGATGAAGATGTGAAAGAAGTTAAAATCGGGGCCTGCTTACAAGACTCAGTGAAGAGACAACTGATTGACCTGCTTCAAGAATATGTGGATGTGTTTGCTTGGTCTTATCAGGATATGCCAGGGTTGGACACCGATATTGTTATGCACAAGCTGCCTTTAAGAGAAGATTGCTCACCGGTTAAACAGAAGCTACGCCGTACTCGTCCAGACATGGCAATGAAGATCAAAGAAGAGGTACAAAAGCAGTGGGACGCCGGATTCCTTGCTGTGACTAGCTATCAACCGTGGTATGCTAATATTGTACCTCTACCTAAGAAGGATGGCAAGGTAAGGATGTGTGTTGACTACCGGGATCTGAACAGAGCCAGCCCGAAAGATGACTTCCCATTACCTCACATTGACGTATTGGTTGATAATACGGCTCAGTTCTCGGTGTTCTCCTTCATGGACGGATTTTCAGGATACAATCAAATCAAAATGTCACCTGAAGACATGGAGAAGACAACTTTCATCACACCCTGGGGCACGTTCTGTTACAAGGTGATGCCATTCGGACTAAAGAATGCTGGTGCAACATATCAACGGGCTATGGTAACATTATTCCACGATATGATCCATAAAGAAATCGAATGTTATGTGGATGACATGATTGCCAAGTCCCTCACTGAAGAAGACCACCTAGTAAATCTGCTGAAGCTATTCAAGCGTCTGAGGAAGTACCAACTAAAGCTGAACCCCAACAAGTGCACATTTGGGGTGCGATCCGGTAAGCTATTGGGATTTATTGTAAGTGAGAAAGGGATTGAGGTTGACCCAGATAAAGTCAAGGCCATTCAAGAAATGCCTGCACCAAAGTCAGAAAAAGAAGTTCGAGGGTTCTTAGGACGATTGAACTACATTTCACGGTTCATATCTCACCTTACGGCAACCTGTAAGCCCTTGTTCAAACTGCTAAGAAAAGAACAGATGGTCAGGTGGAACGAAGACTGCCAGAAGGATTTTGACAAGATCAAAGAATACTTACAAGAGCCTTCAATCCTTATGCCTCCAGTTGAAGGAAGACCTTTGATAATGTACTTGACAGTATTAGAAGAGTCAATGGGGTGTGTGTTGGGCCAGCATGACGAGTCTGGTCGAAAAGAGTATGCAATATACTACCTAAGAAAAAAGTTTACCGACTGTGAACAACGTTATTCACTGCTCGAGAAAACTTGCTGTGCTTTAGCGTGGGCTGCTCGCCGACTAAGACAGTATATGTTGACCCACACTACTTTATTGATATCAAAGATGGATCCAGTTAAGTACATTTTTGAGAAGCCAGCTCTTACCGGACGGGTTGCAAGATGGAAAATGATCCTCACAGAATACGACATCCAGTACACATCTCAGAAAGCCATCAAGGGTAGTGTATTGTCTGAATATCTTGCTGAGCAACCCATTGATGATTACCAGCCTATGAGATTTGACTTCCCTGATGAAGACATCATGTTCATAAAAGCAAAAGATCATGAAGAGCCTGTTCACACTAAAGGGCCTGACCCAGAAGAAGAATGGACTATGATGTTTGATGGGGCTGTTAATATGAATGGTCGTGGTGTTGGTGCAGTACTCATTACACCCAAGGGAGTTCACATGCCTTTCTCGGCAAAACTCACCTTTAACTGCACTAACAACGAAGCTGAATACGAAGCTTGCATTATGGGTCTTGAGGAAGCCATTGACCTCAGGATCAAAACATTGACTGTATTCGGAGATTCAGCTCTAGTAGTTAATCAAACCAACGGCAAGTGGTACACACACCAGGATCATATGATACCTTACAGGGATTATACAAGGAGGTTACTGACTTTCTTTACAACGGTCAAGCTTGAGTATATCCCTCGGGACGAGAATCAGTTTGCAGATGCTCTTGCTACAATTTCATCCATGATCAAAGTTCAAGCTGCCAACTTTGTACCTCAGATTTCATTGTCCAGACTTGACAGACCAGCATATGTATTTACAACAGATATTGTCAAAGATGATAAGCCTTGGTTCCATGACATTAAATGCTTCTTGGAGGATCAAACATACCCACCTGGGGCATCTTCCAATGATAAGAAGACATTAAGAAGGCTTGCTGGTAGTTTCTTTCTGAACACTGATGGTTCCCTGTACAAGAGAAACTTTGATATGGTACTCCTCAGATGCGTTGATAGAACAGAAGCAGACTTGTTAATGCACGAAGTGCACGAAGGATCCTTTGGTACCCATGCAGGAGGACATGCAATGGCCAAGAAATTGCTAAGATCAGGTTATTACTGGATCACAATGGATGCCGACTGTTGTGCCTACGCCAGAAAATGCCATAAATGCCAGATTTATGCAGATAAGGTGCATGTGCCTCCCAATCCTTTGAATGTGATGTCTTCACCTTGGCCCTTTGCTATGTGGGGCATTGATATGATTGGCAAAATCAAACCGACTGCTTCAAACGGCCACAGATTCATCCTGGTAGCCATTGACTACTTCACCAAGTGGGTTGAAGCAACTTCCTATGCAAACGTTACAAGACAAGTGGTAGCCAGATTTCTGAAAAGAGATATCATCTGTCGATACGAAGTTCCCGAGCGGATCATTACTGATAATGGTTCCAACTTAAACAACAAAATGATGGCTGAACTGTGCCGGGACTTCAAGATCCAACACCACAATTCTTCTCCTTACAGGCCAAAGATGAACGGCGCTGTTGAGGCAGCTAACAAGAATATCAAGAAGATTGTGCAGAAGATGGTAGTCACCTATAAAGACTGGCATGAAATGCTACCATTCGCCTTGCATGGGTACCGCACGTCAATCAGAACATCCACTGGGGCAACACCGTATCAGCTTGTATATGGTATGGAAGCAGTCCTACCTGTTGAAGTTGAATTACCCTCCCTGCGGGTACTGATGGATGTTAAGCTAAACGAAGCAGAGTGGGTCCGGTCCCGATACGAACAACTGAGTCTGATTGAAGAGAAAAGATTGGCTGCGATCTGTCATGGGCAGTTGTATCAGAAAAGAATGAAGAAAGCCTTCGATCAGAAAGTTAGGCACCGAGAGTACCAAGTAGGGGATCTTGAACTGAAAAGAATCCTCCCTCCGCATACAAACCACAGGGGCAAGTGGACTCCGAATTATGAAGGACCATTTGTAGTAAAGAAAGTTTTTTCGGGTGGAGCACTGATGCTCAGTACTATGGACGGTGAAGACTTCCCGTCCCCTGTGAATTCAGATGCAGTTAAAAAATACTTCGCATAAAATGACCCGCTGGGCATAAAAACAGAATGTAAGTCCAGGCAAAAATAGGGCATCCCGGCGAGTCAAAAACAAAATAAAAGACTCGGGCAAAAATAAGGGAAAATAAAAAAATGTACACCCGCTGAGTTGAAAAGCCGCATCGGACAACTCAGGCAAAAATGGGTATCCCGATGGATTGAAAACCCGAAAGGGCGATCCATGCAAAATAAGGGAATAAGCGAACAACCGCAATCTGAATTCGTCTGTATCACCTACAACTTGGTAAGCTTCGAAAAGATCAAGCTTCTCTCAGAATCAGCCTTCTTCAGAAAGCAAGACGAGAAGAACGTCAAAAGTCATACGAGTCATAGCAAGGGGAGGCTCCTTGAGGCGTCATCAACATTGCCAACAACTTTTTGTTTCTCAATTCGTAACGATCTCCTCATTTCAGGGGATTTGTTTCTGTATCTTGCAAATTCAGGGCATGAATTAATAAAATCAGATTTTCAGTCATGTCTCGTCTCGTACATTTTATTTTCATTTGCAAAATGTCTGATGTCTTTAGAGATACTGATTGCATAAACACATATGTTTCCTTTCTAAAGAATGCGTGCTTGCAGGAAATATACTTACTCCCGGGAGTGTCTGAACTCTCATGATGGGATCCAGTAAAGGATACCTCGGGATTACTTGTGCATTTCTATCTTTGCAGGATTGCAGGTATTCAAAGCGCAACATGGGGCATGAAAGCTTCATCCCAGCAAGCTGGCAAATCAGTACTCACTCAGCCTTAGCACCCGAAGTGCTCTCTCCCCAGCTGAGTTGCCACTTGTTACTTCCCCCAGCCGAGGTGCCAATTATTCTTCCTCATCCAGGTACGAAAGCCAGGGAACCACTTCCCCACAGAGTTTCAGCCTCTATCAGAAGAGCAACGTACGAAGGAATCACAACAGAGTGAAGAAAGCTTCTACAAACTCCTAGCTGGGTCCATCATTATTGAGACAGGTCTATCAGTGACCTATATCCCCAAGCAGATGCATCTTGTCAGATCTACTAATGATTTCATCCCCAGCTGGGATGTCCACTTCAAACAGATCGACCTGAGATCCTCACAGCAACGGGATCCAAATCCCGGATTGGTATCTTTTGCATAATCATTGCATTCGCATCATGTTCACCCCACAAAGCGTAGCATTCCGTCTAATACAGAGCATTACGGCAAAAATCAAACATAGTGCATAATCATAAGCCATAATCCGAATCAAAACGCTTGTGAATAATGACGATCCATTAACAATATACAGAATGCCCCCCAAGATTCCCCAACAGAGAGCTAAAGCTAAAGCAATTGCCTTACATTCACAAACATCAGTATATACTCCTTGTGGCACCCGTCCGTGTCATATCCCCAGCAGAAAGCCAAAGCGTCCCCTTTGCACTCATAGATATATGTATACAATTTCTTGACACTCGTCCGTGTCACCCTTCCCGGCACAGTAACCTAAACACTTTGTGTATCAGATACTTGTTTATAATATACCTCTTGACACTCTTCTGTGTCAGTCTCCCCAGCAGGTTGAACACTCAAATATACACTACTCATACTTATTTTACTCATACAGATACTCGTCTGTATCTTGTATACACCATCTATATCCCCACAGATTCGACACTAGTCCTTGTTCTTTGTTAACCAGTTGGTACTCGTCCGTACCATCATCTCAGAATATGCGTCAAGTGTTTGTTTCTACATGATACTCGTCCGTATCATAGTCTTAAGGATGCTCGTCCGCATCTTTAATCCATACATTTTGTCAAACACTTTTGTCTTCTTGAATATAGACACTCGTCTGTGTCTACTATTCCCCAGAAGAGTCCCCTCAGAATCAGCACTCGCCCGTGTTCCTTGTTAACCAGTTGATACCCGTCCGTATCATCATCTCCGAACACGTTTCAGTATCTATTTCTACCTGATACTCGTCCGTATCATAGTCTTAAGGATGTTCGTCCGCATCTTTAATCTATACACAAACATATAAACACTTATACCTTTTGTTTTCTTGGATATAAACACTCGTCCGTGTTTACTATTCCCCAGTAGATCGCCAACAAAGCAAACTTCTTTTGTTATCTGACATTCGTCCTATGTCATGATAAACTTTGAGAGCAGCCGTCCCCTGCTAGGTGATCGTCCTTCACCTCTTGATGACCGTCCCTCATCATGCTCATCCGATGGCCGTCCACATCGTTGACCTTTTCTATCCGACACTCGTCCTGTGTCGTGATATTTAGCAGCCGTCCCCTGCTAGGTGATCGTCCTTCACCTTTTGATGATCGTCCTTCATCATTTTATCCGATGGTCGTCCCCATCGTTGATCTTGTTATCTGGCGTTCGTCCACGTCATGATAAACCTTGAGAGCAGCCGTCCCCTGCTAGGTGATCGTCCTTCACCTCTTGATGACCGTCCCTCATCATGCTCGTCCGATGGTCGTCCCCATCGTTGACCTTTTATCCGGCATTCGTCCTATGTCGCGATATTCTCGGCAGCCGTACCCTGCCAGGTGATCGTCCTTCACCTTTGATGACCATCCCTCATCATTATTTCATTTATTCTTTAACCCGATGGCCGTCCCCGTCGTGGTCCCTTTTTCTTTTCAGTTTAGCCCGATGGTCGTCCCCATCGTTGGTTACCTTTACTTTATGAACTTGATGGCCGTCCCCATCATTTTTCATTAATCCCCAGAGAATTTTATAGCTTTACTTGATGGCCGTCCCCATCATGATACCTTTTATCCCCAGCATGTCGACCGTCCCCATCATCGCTTTATTTCCCGCACTTTTCCCAGCATGTCGGCCGTCCCCGTCATTGCTCTTTACCCGGCAGTCGTCCTCTGCTCGATGGTCGTCCTCCGTCGCCCACTTTACAATATACTTTATTTCTTTTGAAATCTATATCCCTTTTCTTCTTCATTCTGTGGGTGCAATTTTGGACTGTCTTTGGTATTCAACCACAAGTTATCTTGTTTGCCCGTTAAGCCGTTGCTTACATCCTGCACAGCTAACTCGTGTTTGAATAGGGGTAGCTGTAAACACCCCAAATTTTCCCTCACCCATCCACACCATGGCTTGTGATCATTTCATATGCATAAACACAATCATAGCATCTCACACCACATTTTTGATTCATTGCTTTGGTTCAAAGTCATCTGCATCTAGGGTTTGTGATCTGAGCAATCCAAGAGCTTCTTGAGCCACTCCAAAGGTCATCAAACACTTCAAAGAGGTCCATGTATGTTCAAGCATCATATTATATCCTCTCAAAGTCAAGAATGTCAAAGAATCACAGGAACTGGGAATGGCATGGAGGCAGAGCCAGGTTTGACTGCACAGTTGACCTAGAATTAGGGTTTTGGTTTCAGAGGCCATAACTCCAATTTTTTTGGTCATTCTTGTTTCTATTGGTCTCTATATGGAATAGGGAGTATGCATATCAATTTTGATGAAGAAATTCCTTGGGGAAGTCATCTGATCAAGAGTTGACTTTTCAAGCAAGTCAGTGCAAAATCAGGGCATCTGAGGCCCCCAATGACTCAACCAAAGGGTGTTCTTCATCATTTTGATTGTATATGATCTTTATTTGATCATAAAAGAAGTTGGAAGTTCACAAAATTGAATAATTTCAAGTCTTTTGCAAAGTTGACTTTTTGGGAAAGTTTGACTTTTAATGAAATTGCCATTTTTAGGAAACTTTTTCAACCATTACTTTTTGATTCAAAAATGCTTCAAATGGAAAAACTTTGGTCATGAAAGTTGTAGAATGGATCATTCCCTTTTCAAAAAGTACAAGAACATGACCTAATTCATTTTGGATCAAAAGTTATGGATTGTCAAAGTTGGCAAAAATCACAAAATTTGAAGTTTTCCACCAAAGAGGCAAAGTTGCAAATTCACTTCTCAAGGCAAATTAAGTTATCAAATGGACTTCTAAACTTCACAACATGATCATACAAGACCTAAAAGTCAGATTGCACCAAAGAATCACACATTTTTATGGCTTATGGAACAAGATTTTTCATGAGAAGCAAAAGTGAACCAACTTGCAAAACTCATCATAAGTTACAATCCACTTGCTTGCTGACTTGCTAATCAATCCTAGGGTTCTCCCCACATCATGCTGCGCAGGACACACCTTTTGTCCTTGGCTAGAAAGTAGCCCATGCTTCTCTTACACAACTTTGACATTTTGGCAACTTGAGTCATACCTATCACAAAAGCACACATCACCTCATCTGACCTATCACCATAGTTTATGCAAATCAAAAGCAAGCCAAAGCATACAAAACACAAGCCTGAAGCACTCTCTAACACAGCATTCTCATTTTCACACCATCTTGCAAGAGCATTCGAAACTGATTGCACAAGCCACAAACACACAAACCAACTTCACAAACATACTCAACACACTTCCCTGGTCACAAACCACCCCTCACCATAGCCTGAAACTCAAAGAATCAAAAACACGATCACCACCTGCCATTGAACAGAACTTCTGCCATCTCTCAAACCATCCATTGTAAACTTCAAACAAGCATTGAAAGCTTCTCAGGAGGTCTAGTGGAGCTGATTGCAAGCAAGAAACCAGCCAGAAAGCACCAGAAACCAAAGCTTCAGTTCAGGTAGCCATCTCAAAATTTTTTTCCAGAAGTTTCATTTTAAGTTCTTAAAAGCTTCTATGCACTCCCCTGATCATGAATATGTGTTTACTTTTGAAAATGGTTGAGAAACCAGCATGTATGAACTGTCTGAAATTTTTTGCCCTAAGAATGTTTTGATTCGATTTGGCTGATTAATGAATGAAAAATGATGTTTGATTGAGGGGTTTGATTCGTTTTTGAATGGGGATAAGTTTTGGGAAGTTAGATTTTGTTTTCATTGCGTGTGGAGAGAGATTGAGAAATGAGCTAGCCGGAGAAAACGACCGAAACAGTGTTCCGGTCGCCTGAAAGTAATTAGGGCAGGATTAGGGTTAATGACATTAATTAGGGAAGTTTGAATTTCAGCCCTTGGATATGGCGCCAGGTCAATTCGCGCACGTGTGGTTTTAAATTCTGGCCCTTGATCTTGCATACTTTTCTTTTTTCAGTTTTAATTCATTTTATTTTTCATTTTAATTCATTTGTTTTCTCCATTTTATTTAAAATAGTAAAACAATTTTAAAAATTCTGAAAATTTTTGTACAAACTTTTATTAATTTCCAGAAACCAAAAACATTTTTATTTTTTATTTTTGCATTAAAAAATATTTTTAAATCATTTAAAAGTTTATTTTTAATTAATTAATGAGAATTAATCAATTAAAAATACTTTTAGGTATTTAAAAATCACCAAAAAATTCATGAAACCTTTAAAATCATTTAGAAACATTGTCCAACCCTCAAACCAAATTTATTTTTTGATCTTGATGCATTTTGACAATTTTTCATGGAATTAATTTCATTTCAAAGCATTATTTTGATCCAATCTTTGAAAATTCATTTCTACCTAACCATTGAGAGTTGGACTTTGATTCTTTTTGCATTGTGTCTTGCATATCATGTAGTTCATAGGATTAAATTGGCATGATTTGATCTTGCATTTTCAATTTGTTTGACATTTTTCTTGACAAGGTACCTTAAAACCCTAGCATTCTTAAGAAATTCATAACCCTCATTAGGTTAAGAGTTAGAACCCCTCCTTTGGGAAGTGAGTTTGTATAGGTTTAGGGTTCCCTTGATTGCATTTTCAATTTTTTATCTTGATGTTTGCTTCTGGTTTTGGTTTTTGTTTGGTGCATTGATCATAAACCCTAATTTGGGCTTCCTTTTGCATTCATCTTGCATTTGCTTGCATGCTATGACTTGCCATGACATTTTATGCATCCATTTGATTCATTAGACATCTTAAGACATATTAGAATCATGTTTGATCATTTCTTCTTGCATTTGCCATGTTGTGTGTCATTTGCATTCCATAACTTTTCATGTATGATCATGGTTCTAAGCATGCTTCTCTTGCACCCATATGTTCATATGATCATTCTCATGCCTTGATTCATGTTTACATCATCTCATAGCATCATTGACATCATACACATGCTTCTGGTTTTGGTTTGCATCATGCCATTCCATCTCATTTTGCATTGCATTGCATTTCCTTCACTAACTTTTCAGGTGGTAAGCAACTTTGAGAAGTGAATTTGCCTTCACTTCTCATAATTTATTTTCATCTCTTTTATGCATCCTTGCTGCATATTGTTATGTGTTTGAGATTGAGCTTGCTCTTTCTTCTTCATCTTACTTTCTTTCTTCAAGTGACTTGCCTTCTTAAATGAAGCAAGTTACTTTGCTTCTCTTTGCTCCTTTCATCTGCTTCCTGGTGGTTCCTCTGAAGATCTGTCTTGTAAACCTCACAAACCTTAGGAACAACCAAGCATGACAATGATTAGGGTTTTGATTAGTCTCCCCACTTAGTTCTACCTTTGTGTCTCATTGAGTCTTCTCTTCTCACTTCATAATCAGGGACTAAACCCTAAAGGCTTTAAGGCTTTGTGATTAGGTTTATGCCTGCATCCTTCTATTAGGATGGAGTGTATAACTTTAATCCTAAGTGTTAAACCCTTAATGTGTTTAACTCCTTTAATCAATTCACTTAATAATCATCAAGACATCAAGCTTGTAACTTGGGCCTTGCATTAGGGTTCTAATTCTTCCTTAATTGGTTAAGAAGGACTAACCCTAGTGTTAATGGACAAGTCCCCCTCAAGTTGTCTTACAAACCCTAAAAATCACTTCATCATCTAATCATTAAATAAAATCCACTTAACAAAGGTTTTGTTTTGTCATGGGTTTAATCCCTAATCATGGATTAAGTTGAGAAGCATTCCTCAGCTTAAACACTCTCATCTATTATCCTTCTATTAGGATGGTGTAATGAGTCTGTTTAATCCCTGATTATGGCTTAATCTCATTACTTAACACTAAACAAAAACACCAAAAACATCTAAATAATCACAAGTAGGTTAATGATCTTAATCCTACACCATGGTAATTAAGTGTGAGAAGCTGACTTCACACTTAAGGTATTCTCATTACCCCTAATCAGAGGGAAGATGTGATGAGTTTACTAAATCCATTAGTTTAGGCCTAAGCTCATTAACTTATGACAAATTCTCAAAAGCAATAAAAGACTGAAAACTCAAAAACAAACAATAATTGACTCCTTCTGGATTCTTTACTCATCTCATTCATTCACAAACGAGAACTTGCCTCTTCCGTCTAATGCAAGAAAGTTAGCACCTGAGCCAGACGGGTCTTACACTCGAGCATAGACAAGTAAGCAGTTCACAAGTCAATTCATCTTTCAGTCTCTTTGGGTCGAACTACGGTGTTCTGACTTCCTCATTGCACGAGAGGATACGTAGGCATAACTTAACGGTTATCGAACAAAAGTCTCTGTGTATTCCCCTTCTTTCCAGCTTTATTCTTTTAGCCTCATGATCTTGAGCATTTTATTCCCTTTCTTACACTGACACTTCACATACTCCATTTCACATTTCTTTTACACTGACACCTGTACATCTTTTTACAGCCCTTTTATACACAAATTGCACTGACACTACCCCTTTAAAACACAAATCTTTTAAGCGTGGATCCCGTCGAGTACGGCGGACAATCTGGGTGCTAATACATTCCCAGGTTGTAACCAACCCCCTTTCTCAGTCTCTCTGGTTCGCAACCGTCTTATCCATATCTTTCTAGGTCTATGCAGCATTGCCTTTCCTCCGGGATAAAAATGCCTAGCTGGCAACTCTTTTCATTCCCTGTGAGTTCACTCCTGTGTGTTCTCACACCCTCTTTCGCCGACCGTTCGCGTCTGTACCCTATTTGGCCCGGCTTCATTTAGTGGGAGCGACAACGTAAACGGTCGGCGAAAGAGGAGAGAACACACAAGGATGAACTCAGGAGGAAAGAGTCGCCAGCATGCATTTTTATCCCGGAGGAAAGGTAATGCTGCATAAACCTGGAAAAAGATATGGATAAGACGGTTGCGAACCAGAGAGACTGAGAAAGGGGGTTGGTTACAACCTGGGAAGGTATTAGCACCCAGATTGTCCGCCGTAATCGACGGGATCCACACTTAAAAGATTTGTGTTTTATGGGGTAGTGTCAATGCAGTTTGTGTATCAAGGCTAGAAAGAATGCAAGTGTCAGTGTAAAAGAAATGTGAAGTGTATAAAATAAGTGTCAGTGTAAGAACAAGAGTAGAAAGCTTAAGACTATGAGGCTTAAAGAATAATGCTGGAAAGAGGGGGAATATACAGAGACTTTTGTTCGATAACTGTTAAGTTATGCCTACGTATCCTCTCATGCAATGAGGAAGTCAGAACACCGTAGTTCGACTCAAAGAGACTGAAAGATAAATTGACTTGTGAACTGCTTACATGTCTATGCTCAAGTGTATGACCTGTCTGGCTCAGGTGCTAACTGTCTTGCATTAGACAGGAGAAGCAAGTTCTCGTTTGTGAATGAATGAGATGAGAAAAGAATCCCGGAGGAGACAATTATTGTTTGTTTTTAAGTTTTCAATCTTTTATTGCTTTTTTGTGTTTGTCATAAGTTAATGAGCTTAAGCCTAAACCAAGGGTTAGTAAACTCATCACATCCTCCCTCTGATTAGGGGTAATGAGAATACCTTGAGTATGAAGTAAACACCTCACACTTAATCACCATGATGTAGGATTAAGATCATTAACCTACTTGTGATTATTTAGATGTTTTTGTTGTTTTTGTTTAGTGTCGAGTAATGAGTTTAAGCCATAATCAAGGATTAAATGGACACATTACACCATCCTAATAGAAGGATAATAGATGAGAACATTTAAGCTGAGGAAGACTCCTCAACTTAATCCATGATTAGGGATTAACCTCATGACAAAACAAAGCCTTTATTAAGTGGATTTTAGTTAGTGATAAGATTAGGAAGTGATTTTTAGGGTTTGTAAGACAACTTGAGGGGGACTTGTCCATTAACACTAGGGTTAGTCCTTCTTAACCAATTAAGGAAGAATTAGAACCCTAATGCAAGGCCCAAGTTACAAGCTTGATGTCTTAGTGATTATTGGATGGATTGATTAAAGGAGTTAAACACATTAAGGGTTCAACACTTAGGATTAAAGTTATACACTCCATCCTAATAGAAGGATGCAGGCATAAGCTTAATCACAAAGCCTTAAAACCTTTAGGTTTTAGTCCTTGATTATGAGATGAGAAGAGAAGACTCAAAGATGACACAAAGGTAAAACTAATGGGGGGACTAATCAAACCCTAATTGTTATCATACTTGGAGACCCTAGGGTTTGTGAGGCTTAAGAAAGAAAGAGATCTTCAGAGGCCACCAAGGAGAGAAGCAGATGAAAGGAGGAAGAAGCAGAGAGAAGCAAGACAACTTGCTTCACTTAAGAAGACAAGTTTCTTGAAGAAAGAATGTGGGAAGGAGCATGAATGAGCAAGCTCAACTCAAAGGCAAGGATAAAATGCAGCAATGATGCATAAGAGAGATGAAAAGAAATTGTGAGAAGTGAAGGCAAATTCACTTCTCAAAACAACTTACCACCTGAAAAGTTAGCAAAAAGAAATGAAATGCAATGCAAATGAGATGAAATGTCATGATGCAAACCAAAGTCAGAAGCATAAACATGATGTTAATGATGCTAAGAGATGATGCAGACACATGACAAGAGATGAGAGTGATCAAACAAACCTAAGGATGCAAATGAGGCATGCTTTGAACCATAAAGATTCAAGAATGTTTATGAAATGAAATGAACATATAACATGGCAAAGGAATGATGCAATGATCAAACATGATTCTAATATGTCCTAAGATGTATTATGAATCATGTGGATGCACAACATATCATGGCAAGTTCTTAAATGCAAACAAATTAAAGATGGATGCAAAGGAAGGCACAAATTAGGGTTTACATACAACATGCAACACAAAAATTCAAAAGCAGAAGCAAATGACATGACAAAAAATTGAAAATGGGATCAAAGGAACCCTAACCCTACACAAGTTCACTGCCCAAAGGAGGGGACATAACTCTTAACCTAGTGCAAGTTATGAATTCTTCAAGTTGGCTAGGGTTTTAAGGTACCTCACAAAGAAAAATACAAAACAAATTGAAAATGAAGTATGAATTCAAACCAACTTTATCCTATAAACTACATGCCATGATGGATGCAATGCAAGAAGAATCATCATCAAACTCTCAATGGTTAGGAAAAATGGATTTTTTCAAGTTTGAACAAAAATATTGCCTTTAAAAGAATTTAATTCCAATGAAAATGGTCAAAATGCACCAAGTACCAAAAAGAAATTTGTTTTGAGAGTTTGATAATGTTTCTAAATGTTTTAAAATGCAATGTGAATTTTTTTGTGATTTTTAAATACCTAAATGTATTTTTAATTAATTAATTTTCATTAACTAATTAAAAATAAACATTTAAATGATTTAAAAATAATTTTTAATGCTAAAAATAAAAATAAAAATATTTTTGGGTTCTGAAAATTAATGAAATGTTTGACAAAAATTTTCAGAATTTTTAAATGTGTTTTGCTATTTTAAATAATTCGCAAAAGTTAAATACAAAATAAATGAATAAAAAATGAAAATAAGAGAAGTATGCAAGATCCATGGCTGAGATTCAAAGGGAAATGGAGGGAATTGACCTGCGCGCATCTGGACGGTCTACATTTGAACTGGCTGGATTAAATTAAACCTGATTAATTAATTTAATAAATTATGATTAGGGTTTTAATGAAGGATCTGGTCCATTCAAACGCGCGGGAGTCAACCCTGGTCAACAGAATCCACGGTCCAAATTCAAACTGAGCCCTAAACGTAATTAATACACTAATGACATTCAGGTGGCCGGAAATGACCTCCGGTAATCTTCTCCGGCCACACCTCTCCCTGAAAATTGCTATCTTCTTCCCTAGGCCTCTAAAATCCAATCTCTCTGCCCAGAAATGATCCCCATACATCATACATCAAGAATCAACAAACAAACAACATTTAAAACACATCAAAAGTGAGAATCGAATCAAAACAGTTTTATGTCAAAAAATTTTAGAACATGAATACATACTCATTTCTCAACCATTTTCAAAACAAAACACATCAGCATGATCAGTGAAGCATAAAGAATCATTTAGTAACTTAAAAACAAATTTCTGGAAAAATTGTTCTTGAGCTCACCTGAAATGGAGCTTTCAATCCAGGAGCTTTTTTACTGCTTCTTTGCTTCAAAATGGCTCCAATGATCTTCTTGAGGAAGCTTTGAGGCTTGGTTGGAGTTTAATGTGGCTGGTTTAAGAGTTTGATGAAGTTCTGTTCAAGGGAAGTGAAAAATCGTGTTTCTGTTTGTGGGCTTTTCAGGGCAAATTGATGGTTGGGAAATGATCAGAGGATCATATTGAGTGGTTCTATGAAGTTTGTTTTGAGGTTTGAAGCTTGTATGGAGAGATTTGAATGAAAATGCACAAGAGGTGAGTTTTTGAGGATGCTCACTTGGGGGAGGTTTCAGGCTGTGTTGTGTTATGTGTTGAGTCTCATTTTGTCCATGTATCAAGCTTGGATAGGTCAGAGAGTTATTGCTGGCCTAGCTTGATTGGTATGGGCCATTTTGCATAAAGTCAACTTTTTGTGTAAGAGAAGGTATGGGCTATTTCAGTCAAGGTACAAGGGCATGTCTGCTGCAGCTTGAATCAAGGAGAACCATGGAAATGAATTTGAGGCAATGCAGCAAGTGGATTAGGGTTTATGTGAGGTTTTGCAACTTTCACAATGTTTGGCCCTTTTGAAGTTTCTTAAAGATCAAGGCATGAAAATGATCAATTCTTTGGTGCATTCTGATTTTTAGGTCATGGTTCATGTTTGTGTAATGCATAGAAGTCCATTTGAAGTCACATTTTGCCTTGGCATGAGGTTTTGCAACTTTGCCTCTTTGGTGTAAAACTTGAAATTATGTGATTTTATCCAACTTTGCAAGGCCATAACTTTTGATCCAAAATGAATTAGAATGAGTTCTTGTACTTTTTGAAAAGGGAATGATCCAATCTACAACTTTTATGACCAAAGTTCTCTCATTTGAAGCATTTTTGAATCAATTTGAGGAGGTTGAAAAACTTTCCCAAAATGGCAAGTTTCCATTACAAGTCACTTTCCCAAAAAGGCAATTTTGCAAATGGCTTGAAATTTTCCAATTTTGTGAACTTCTAACATCTTCTATGATTAAATAAAGATCATACACATTCAAAATGATGGAGAACACCCTTTGGTTGGGTCATTGGGGGCCTCAGATGCCCTGATTTTACACTGACTTGGTCAAGAAGTCAACTCTTGATCAGATGCCTTCCCCATGGAATTTCTTCATGAAAATTGATATGCATGATCCTTATACCATATAGAGACCCATAGAAACAAGAATGACCAAAATTTTAGGATTTATGGCCTTTGAAACCAAAACCCTAATTCTAGGTCATCTGTGCAGTTAAACCTGGCTTTGCTTCCATGCCTTTCTCAGTTCTTGTGATTCTTTGCTTTCCTTGACCTTGTGAGGATGTAATATGATTCTTGAACATACATGGGCCCCTTTGAAGTGATTGAAGACCTTTGGAGTGGCTCAAATGGCTCAGGGATGGCTTAGATCACAAACCCTAGATGCAGATGATTTTGAATCAATGCAGTGAAGCAAAAATGCAATATGAGATACTATGATTGAATTTATGCAAATGAAAAGATCACAAGCCATGGTGTGAATGGGTGAGGGCAAATTTGGGGTGTTTACATAAATGTCTAAGAATGCTCTCTGATTTGTTTGGTGATTTTTAATACTTAAATGTATTTCTAATTAATTAAAATCAATTAATTAATTAAATAAAACATTTAAATGATTTAAAAATATTTTTTTAATGCAAAAAATAAAAATAAAAATATTTTTTGTTTCTGAAAAATTAATAAAAGTCTTGATAAATTTTTTTTTGCTATTTTTAAATAATTATGCAAAAGAAATAGAAAGAAAATAAAATAAAATGAATAAAATAAGGAAGTCAACGCATCCAATGGCTGAGATTTAAACAAAAATGGTGGGAATTGACTGGCGCGCAATCCAGTGGTCCACATTTAAACTGGATACATGACTTTAATTAGATTAATTAAACAAAAATTAACTTAAGTGGACTAATCTGAGCCGTACGCGCGCTAACCTAAACAAGATCCAAGGGTGTATAATCAATCTGGGCCACTAACCCTAATTAGGGTTTTAATGATTTTCATGTGACCGAAGCTAGCTCCGGTCATCTTCTCCGGTCACTCAAAATCTCAACTTCTTCTCTAGGTCAAATTAACTCCTCTAAATCTCCAGAAATGATCTAACACCCTCCCCAAACAAGAATCCATCATCATATATCATTTATATTTCATCAAAAGCAAGATTCGAATCAAACAAGTTTCACGGGCAAATTTTCAGAACAAGCATACATGGCCATTTTTCACTCATTTTCAAAAAAAATTATATCATGGTGATCAGCAAAGCATAAGGAATCATTTAGAAGCTTAAAATGGGAGTTCTGGAAAAAATGTTCACGAAGCTACCTGAGATTGAGCTTTCAGTTCTTAAGCTTTCTGGCCTCTCTTTGGTGCAACCCAACCCCTGTGAGCTTCCTGAGAATGCTTTGATGCTTGAAATGAGTTTATTCGGCCTCTTTCTGATGTTCAGTTTTGAGAAGTGAAAAATCGTATTTTGGTTTGAGTGGTTGTTTGGCTGAAATGAAAGGTGGGAAATGATCCTTAGGTGGTGGTGAAGTGAATGGTGAAGAGAGTTTTGAGTTTGAGTGGTTGTATGATGAAATTCGAAGAAGGGATGTTTTGAGAGGATTTTGTGATTCTGAGCTTCTGGGTGCTTGCAGGCTTGTGTGTTGTATGTTATGGCTTGCATAATGTCCACATATCATGTCTTGATAGGTCAGAAGAGTGGTTGTGGCCTATGCTGATTGGTAAGGGTGATTTTGCAAAAAAGTCAAGAATGTGTACTTGAGGTATATGCATGGTGCAGGCCTGAGATTTTGGGGTGTCTGGCCTCAGTATGGATCAAGGAAGGCCATATGATTGAAACATTGCAGCTGGATCACTTGATGTTAGGGTTTCTATGTGTTTTGCAAATTTTCCCTCTTTGGTGTATCTTGTGATTTAAGGCATGAAATGATCCAATTCTTGGGCCAATTCTGAGTTATTGAAGTTGCTTGATCATGTTATGTCACATTTGGGCACATTAGAAGTCATTTTAAGCCTTGGCAAGTGGTTTTGCAAAAATCCCTCTTTGGTGCATTCTTGAAAATTATAGGATTTTTGCCAACTTTGAAGGATCATAACTTGAGTTCTATAATGAATCAAAGAATGTTCTTGTACTTTTTGAAAAGGGAAAGACCTGATCTACAACTTTCATGACTAAGAATTTTTCATTTGAAGCATTTTTGGTTGAGAAAGAGGAGGTTGAAAAACTTTCCCAAAATGGAAAGTTTCCATTATAAGTCATTTCCATTTTTGGCAACTTTTCAAATGGCTCAAAATTCTTCAATCTTATGAAATTCCAACATCTTCTAAGATCAAATAAAGATCATAGAACTTCAATTTGATGAAAATACGCCTTTGGTTCCATTGTTGGGGGCCTTAGATGCCCTAATTTTGACTTAACTTGCTCAAGAAGTTACCCAGTGAACATATGACTTCCACAATGAATTTATTCATCAAATTTGGTACACATGATCCTCATAACATCTTATGAACATTAGAAACAAGAATGGCCCAAAAATTTGGAGTTGAGGCCTCTGAAACCAAAACCCTAATTTTGGTCATCTGTGTAGTGAAAACCCTAGCTTTGCTTCCATGCCTTGTCAGTTCTTGTGATCTCTTTACTTCCATGAACTTTGAGGGACATACTATGATGATAGAACACACATGGACCCTCTTGGAATGCTTTAAGACTCTTGGGATGGCTCAGATGGGTCCTTGGATTGCTCATATCACAAACCCTAGATGCAGATGAACTTGAACTTATGCAGTCAAGCAAAAATGCAATATTGTAAACACCCCAAATTTGCCCTCACTAATTTCACACCATGGCTTGTGATCTTTCATGTTTACATTAGCATAAGCATACCATCTCATATTGCATTTTGTTCCACTACATAAGTTCAAGTTCATCTACATATAGGGTTTCTGGTCTGAGCAATCCAAAGATCCATCTGAGCCACGACAAAGGTCTCCAATCAATCCAAGAGGGTCCATGTGTGTTCTATCATCATATTATATCCCTAAAAGTTAAAGGAAGTAAAGAAATCACAAGAACTGGAAAAGCATGGAAGCAGAGCTAGGGTTTTCACTACACAGATGACCAAAATTAGGGTTTTAGTTTCAGAGGCCTCAACTCCAAAATTTTTGGGCCATTCTTGTTTCTATTGTTATTAGGATGTTATAAGGATAATATTACCAAGTTTGATGAAGAAATTCATTGTGGAAGTCATCTGTTCATTGGGTAACTTCTTGAGCAAGTCAGAGCAAAATCAGGGCATCTGAGGCCCCCAACAATGGAACCAAAGTGATATTTTCATCAAATTGAAGTTATATGATCTTTATTTGATCATTGAAGTGCTTAGAAGTTCACAAAATTGAAGAAATTTGAGCTAAACCAAAAGTTGCCAAAAAAGGAAATAACTTGTAATGGAAACTTTCCATTTTGGGAAAGTTCTTCAACCTCCTCTTTCTCAACCAAAAATGCTAAAAATGAAAAATTGTTGGTCATGAAAGTTGTATATTGGATCATTCCCTTTTCAAAAAGTACAAGAACATGTTCCAATTCATTATGGAACTCAAGTTATGGCCTTGCAAGGTTGGCAAAAATCCTATAATTTTCAATTTCACACCAAAGAGGGATTTTTGCAAAACCACATGCCAAATCATTTTGTGACCTCTAATGCATATCTAAGCATCATTCAAACATAGTACAATCCATTGTGATCAGAATTTCCCAAAGAATCATTCACTTTCATGCTTTGAACTTCATGAAATTCAAAAAGGGCCAAAGTTCTTCAAATTTGCAAAAGGGGATGAATCTTCTCATACACTTGTTGCAGCACCCCAAATCATTTTCTATGGACCTCCTTGAACAATGTTGAACCAAGACATGCCATGAAACAGCTGCTGCACAAGCCCATACCTCAAGTACACAAGTTGTTGACTTTTTGCAATTGGACCCATACCAATCAGCTGCAGCCACAATAAATCTCTGGCCAATAGAGACATGTTATGTGGACCCAAAGCAAGCCATAACACAAGACACACAAGCCTTAACACTCTCATACACCAAGTTTCACAAAATCACCCTCAACCTTCATCTCTTTGAAACACACGGCACAAGCATCAAACATCCAATATTTTTCCATAGATCAACTCACCATCATCCATAGATCATTTCCCAACCATTGCCAAGCTCTAAAAGTCAGCCAAACACAAACACAATTCTGGACCAGTTGAGTTGCAACCTCTTAATCCAACTCATTTCAACTCATTCCAAGCTTCTCAACGTCATCAAAGAGTCCATTGGGGTGTGTTTGCACAGGAGAAGAAGTCAGAAAGCTCCAAAAGTGAAAGCTCCAGCTCAAGTATCAATCTTTAAACTTTTTTCCAGAAGCATGATTTTAAGTTTCTAAGTTGTTCTATATGTTATGCTGATCATCATGATATAATTTTTTTTGAAAATGAGTTGAAAACTAGCATGTATTTAACTTCTGAAACTTTTCCCGTGAAACATGTTCTTGTTTGATTCTCGTGATTGATGCAAAATAAATTGATTTTGAGGGTTGATTCGTGCTTGGGGTGACTTGGGGATTTGATCTGGAGCTTTAGAGCTCCTGAAATGACATTGGGAGAGAGTAGGGGAGAGAACCCTGCCAGAGAAGAAGACCAGAACATTGTTCCGGCCGTCTGAGGTGGATTAGGGCTAATCTCAGGTGATAAAGTGAGTTTAAATTTGGGTCGTTTGATGTGAGCTTGCCGCGCGTTTTGAAGGGCTGAGATTAATCATTAAACCCTAAACTTAATTAATTAGTTAAATTAAGTCAGATTAAAACACAACCGTTAGATTTCATTAATTGAGAAGATTAAGTCATGGTCTTTGGATTCGAATACCTCCAGTCACGCTGACCTGCCATCTGGACCATTTGATCCCCCA